>CM066606.1:53028946-55696446 GCA_033816785.1 Picus viridis
CCCTTTGTTTTTAGGAGCTGTTTCACAAGGTGCCTGAGTTAGTTCCTTAAGTAACCTGAAGTCCACCCTCTGGAAGTCTGGTGTGGAAGTTTTGTTGCTGCCCCTCTTAGCTTGACTGCATATTGAAAACTCAATTATTTCGTGGTCACTGGACCCCAGACAACCTCAAACCACCACATCTCACAGTAGCCTTTCTGTTTGTAAGCAGTAGGTCAAGCAAAGTCTTACCCCTGGTAGGCTCACACAGCAGCTGGGATAAGAAGCTATCCTCCATACACTCTAAGAACCTCCTAGACTGCCTCCTCTCTGCTGTGTTGAGTTCCCAGCAGATATGAGGCAGGTTGAAGTCACCCATGAGAACAAGGGCTGGCAATCTTGAGACAGCCTTTATCTGCCTATGGAATGATTCATCAATGACTTCCTCCTGGTTGGGTGGTCTATAACAGACTCCAACCAGGATGTCTGCCCTGTTGGTCTTCCATCTAATTTTCACCCACAAACACTCAACCCGATCATTCCTGATCTCCAGCTCAATGGCATCTAGAGCCTCCCTGATGTATAGGGCCACCCCTCCTCCCCTTCTCCCTTGTTTGTCTCTCGTGAAGACTGACCACGCTCAAACTCCTGTCTGGGGGGACTGGGTTCAGCCCCTTCCCCCTTCGAATCTAGTTCAAAGCCCTGCCAATGAGACCTGCCAACTACCTTCCTAGATCCCTTTTCCCTCTTTGGCATAGCCTATTCTCATGTGCTAGGATCTGTCTCCCACTCTGGGATAGATATGGTCCATCTGTTCCTAACTGACCTGGTGCTATAGAACGTTTCCCAAGATCAAAAAACCCAAAATTCTGTTGGTAGCACCAGCCTCTGAGCCACTTGTCAATTACACCTGCTTTCCTGTTCCTTTCAGTATTCCTTCCCAAATCTAAGGGTATTGGTGAAAAAATTACATGTGTCCCTGACCCCTCAACCAGTTTTCCCAGAGCCTTGAAGTCCTCTTTGATTGCCTTTGGACCTCTGGTTTCAACATTATCACTCCCTACCTGCATAACAATCAAGGGATAGTAATCAGAGGACTGTACCAGTCTAGGAAGCCTTCTGGTAACATCTCCGACCCGGGCCCAACATTCCCAAACATTGACATCTGGATAATCAAATCAAGACATTTTGGAAACAACCTCTGTAAAGAGTTCCAAGGGTTATTGTTCTTATGCTGACCAAATGTACAAAGGTTGTTTGGTTTACAGGAGCCCTTCATGTACAGATACATCAACAAATTTAAGATAGTGTTTTAATGTTAACATGAGAATCAAGATGTAAAAAGAATATGGAAAATCGAATTTCTATTCAATCTCAGAATATAGCTGGTTGGAAGAGACCTCAAACATCATCCAGTCCAACCTTTGACCCAGCATTGAAGGGTCAATACTAAATAATGTCTCTAAGTGCCAGGTCCACATGCTGCTTAAACACCTCCAGGGATGGTGACTCCACCACTGCCCTGGTTAGACCACTCCAATGTCCTTCTTGTAGTGAGGGTTCCAAAACTGAACACAATGTTTGAGGTTTTGCTTCACCAGGGATTAGCAGAGGGGTATGATCACTCCCCTATTCTTGCTGGCTTCACTACTCCTTATATAGGTCAGGATGCTGCTACCATTCTTGAACACTTGGAAGTACTACTGGTTCATGTTCAGCTGGCTATTGACAAAAACTGCCAGGTCTGTTTTCCAGCTACTCTTCCTCAAGCCTGTAGGACTGAATGGAGTTATTGTGACCCAGGTGAATGTTCTGGCACTTGACTTTGTTGAACTTCATACAACTGACCTTGGCTGAGCCAGCCAGTTTGTCCAGATCTCTCTGTAGGTCCTCCCTATCCTCTCAAGAATATCAACCCTTCCATCCAACTTGGTGTCACCTACAAACTTTCCAGGGTGCACTCAATTCCCTCATCTACATCACTGACAGACATTAAAGACATCTAGCCCAAAACCTGAACCTGGAGGATGTGGTGATTGGTCACCAACTGGACTTAACATCTTTTACCATCATTCTTGGGGTTTGGCCATCCAGATGGTATTTTATCCAGCAAAAAGTACACCTGTGCAAGCCATAAACAACCATTTTCTCCAGGAGAATGCTGTGTTAGAGACTTTACTAAAGTCTAGATAAATGGCATCCATGTTTTCCTCTTCTGCTAGGTGCGCCATATGTCATAGAAGGAGATGAGGTTAGTCAATCAGGACCTGTGTCTCACAAACCCATGATAGCTGGGCCTGGTTCCCTGATTATCCTGCACATGCCACATGTTTGCACTCAATGTAACCTGCTCCATAACCTTCCCTAACACCAAGATCAGGTTGACAGGCCTCTAGTTCCCCAGATTCCTCCTTCTGACTCTTCCTGTAGATGAGTATCACATTTGCTGGTAGAAAGGAGAGTCCTGGAAGCTGCCAACCACTCAGCCTCATCGTGTGTCTAGACACATCATGGAACAGGTCCTCCTGGAAACCATGTCAAAGCATATGGATGGCAGGGAGATGATTAGAGATAGCCAGCATGGCTTCACAAAGGGCAAATCATGTCTGACCAATATGGTAGCCTTCTGTGGACTGATTTCATTGAAGGGTAAGTGAGAATCAACTGAAGTAATTTCTTGGACTCTGCAAGACCCTGACAGTCTCACACAACATTCTTCTTTTCAAATTGATCAGGTATGGACTTGGTGGATGGACAATTCAATGGATAGGGAATTGGCAGGATGACCACATCCAAAGAGTTACAGTCAGTGTCTGAATGTCCAGATAGAAACAAGTCATGATGGTATGCCTCAAGGATCAATATTGGGTCTGATATTTGAAATAATCTTTATTAATTACAAAGACAATGAGATTGAATATAGCCTCAGAAACTTTTGCAGATGACATCAAGATGAGTGGTGCAGTTGGTTCACTTGAGGGAAGGGATTCAATCCAGGAGAACCTTGAAAAATTGGAGATGCGTGCCCATGTGAACCTCATGAAGTTCAACAAGGCCAAGTGCGAGGTCTTGCACCTAAGTCAGGGCAACCACCAATATCAGATTTTAGGATATCATAATAAAATGTTTCATTCTTTTGTAGGTGTTTACAGGGAATACTGAGAAATTATCTTATAATTTTATCTATACAAAGACATATCATATATATTTAGTTCCATCACTTCTCACTGTAAATATTGCCAGAAGCTTTTTCCTGTTCTCAGTGGAAATGACATCCATTCTCTTAGGATTCCAATTCCTATTTTTTCACTGGAGGTTGTCAGCCAATCTCTACATCCAGGGTTTATCTACATCTCGTTTGCTCTCTAAAATAAAACTCAGGATTCATCATTTCCTCTCTGTCCATTCAACTATAACTCCCAAGTAGACCCTCCATATTTCCTAACTCTACTGCTGGACTCATCTTTATTGGGCATCTGTCTCACCAAGGCAGTTGTGATCTTGGCAGAATTTGGTAAGTCAAAAATAGGAACATTGGATCCATTATCTTTTTAATTAAAATTTTTTATCTAAACTGACCAGATGTATTTTGTTTGTTTGTGTTTAGTTTTCTTCCTTTTTCTTGTGTGTTTGTTTGTTTGTCTTATTTGTTGGTTGGATCTTTTTTGTTTTGTTTTTTTACACCCAATTATTCAGCTAGAGAATTTGCAGCTATCTTTCTTAAAGGCACAGCCTGAAACTGTCACAGAAATTGCAGTGGAAAACTATGCTAAAGCAAAATGTAACAGAAAGATATAGCACAAACACTAGAAAAAACTTAAGATTTTTATTACCAATATCTTTTACTTAAGCAGAAGCAGAAAGAAATCATTAGCTGGAAGATAACTTTTAGAATGTAGAGACAGTGTAATCACAGCATGTTTAAGAGTCTGAAGGATCAAGTCCAAACATTGACCTAAAACTGCCAAGTCCACTGTTAAACCATGCTTCTCAGTGCCACAGCTACGTACCTTTCAAATGTCCCCAAGTATGGTGACTCCACCATCTCTCCGGGCAGCCTGTTTTGGGCTTTGACAACCCTTTGAAGAAGAAAGTATTCCTAATGTCTAGCCTAAGCCTTCCCTGGTGCAACTTGAGGCCATTTCCTCTGTTTTTTTTTTCACTTGTTACTAGGAGACAAGACTGACCCCCACCTCTGTACAACTTCATTTGCAGAGTGAGAAAAGGTGTCCCCTGAGCATTCTTAGCTCCAGACTAAACAACCCCAGTTCCTTCAGCCACTCTTCATAGGACTTTCTCTTTAGGCATTCCATCAGCTTTGTTGCCCTTCTTTGGGTATACTCCAGCTCCTCAGTGTTTTTCATGTAGTGAGACATAGCACTTATAAATATTTTCAAAGGCTTTTCTTCTTTTACCAGTTATCTGAAATCACAAGAAAACAAAAATAGAAGAAGACAGTCCCAGAAATCTTTACCATATCATTCAAATAAAAGGAATTCTCTCCATGCTCAAGAAATGGAAATAACTGCCATTAATTTGGAATTTTATCTGAAGGACTTTTCTGAATTTAATGAACATAGTGTTTATCCAGTTCACACCTCTTCTTGAAGAGGAAATGGTTATGGAGATTCAAGATCTGATCAAAACATATCCTTGCTTTGAATTCTTCTTCTTTCTCTTCCCTGTTCCCTATATTTTAGTTCACTAATGATGGGCTTCATAGACTCCAGCCAAACTTCATACAACTATCAATCAAAATAAGACTAACTGTTACAACTTGGTATGGTATTTAGCCTCCCTTTTGAAGGGTGGATGTAGCTTTCTACACAGGGATATCTTAGTTTATTTTAGTTTTAAAACATGTGCTACATTTTCATTATTCATTGTATCATATATTCATTACATTATAATGTTTTTGATAGTTTTAGTAAGTAGATACTTTTTAAAGCTACAAAAAGGCATTATCAGAAGAGTTAAACTAATGTCTAAACCTGCAAAAAATAAAACAGCATTTCTAATGCCTTTGTGAAAAGGTTACCACAAGTATACTTTTATAAGAAACTATCTAATACATCTATTTATGGTTTCAAACATGCTAAACACTGACATAAACAAAATCAAAACATTTATAGATCCTTGTTTGGTGTCACTTTACTAAAAGCAGTATTATTCTTCAAATTAAAAATCACATCCATGAAATCAGTGACCAACTTCAGTGATGTCACAGGTTTGTTTGAATCTGCTGATGAGTATTCCACACTGTTTGATGTCATGCTAGCTTTAATATGAAAGTACTGGCCTCCAGAGAGCTGAAGGGGAGGGGCAGTTGGATTTCTTGGATTGTATAGATCATATGACTTGCTGAGTCAAAACTGTTGAGAATAAAGCTTCAGGAGATACAGGTGCACAATGTACTTGCCATCAAAACATGAGAGGTGGAACCCATTTATATTTCCGCTGTGATGGGGATCCCAACAGCTGGATGTGTTGGAAGCTGAACACTAG
Source organism: Picus viridis (assembly GCA_033816785.1). Classification (NCBI taxonomy): domain Eukaryota; kingdom Metazoa; phylum Chordata; class Aves; order Piciformes; family Picidae; genus Picus; species Picus viridis. The sequence continues at coordinate 53,034,428 of CM066606.1, forward strand.
AATGCAGGCCACAGTTTGCTTTCACTTGGAAGAATGGAAAGAGTCAGTGGAATTGACCGCCCCAGAGGTGGAAACATGGTCCCGTGATTTGAATTGATCATGGACTGATCCACACTGTACTGGAACAGGGTGGAGCTCCAGAGCATCTACAGTAAGAAGCCTGTTGGGTACTGCAAGACTATGTCATTTTAAGTAAGAATGGGCAGTGAATGATGTATGATGTATGTTGTGTGATGCTAATTGTTGCTGGTCATAATGTAGATGGTATATATACCGTCATGTCAGCTTTAAAATGAAAGTGTTGGCAGAAGCAAAGTATCATTTGACTTTAAATTTACAGCTGAAGACTGTTAATGCTGCAAAAAAAACCATTAAAAAGTGTCTAACATTGTATCAAACATCTTCTAGATGGCTAAAGACACAATATTTCACATTTTTGCAAATTTCTGGTGCTGCTGTTATTGTATTTTCTGTTGTTCGTAGAGTAACATAGATCAGATTCAATAGTAACTCAACTTGAACAGCATTCAGCATTCCAGTGTTTATCAAAATTGCTGTTGTGGTTTTGGAAATAATATTCACCAGTTGAAGTACTGAGAGATAGCTTGGTTTGATTTGCACTTTCTTTGTGACCTGCCACAGTTACATGAATGTGTCAAAGCCTAGGCTGACATATCTAGCTCCTAAGAGACAACACAACATAACAATACCCAATTCAGCTTCAAATGAGGTACTCTGCTGGAGGTGGTAGTTAGCTTTCTGGGTGATATAGCTCACAGATTCGGCAGTCTAGTTGCTTCCAATATTGGATATAGGTCATGAAATGCTGCAATACACTGCAGAAACACTGCACTGTGATCTTCCCCTCTGCATGAAGAGATTTGTCTGCTCCAGAATATTTATTCCAGTGCTTGCATTCACTGTCATTAACGTTTGTTAAGATATGTCTACACTTATCAACTGTGGCACCAGAACCAGTGAAGAATTTATCAGAATAATACACTTTGGCTTGTCAATCCACCTCAGAAGCAAAGTACCCCCAGGTAAACTTTGGTCTAGTATGTGGCTATGTCTGCCTAGCATTGCATTAGAAAGTGTAGATATATCATTAGCCACATTGAAGCTTATTAAATGTTCCAGATACAGACACAAATATCATTAAAATCCTGGACATCAGTTTAATCTGCCTGTTTTTTCTTTAATGAATAGAGCCATTCCCAAAGTCTTCCAAATGACTTCTAAGGAAATACACAAAATCTTCACATTTGTATGTTGCTGGTCTCCTCTTTATCACGACCAGCAAGCAAATCCTGATAATGCTGAAATTTCCTGAACTTTCATGTGGAAATTCTTCTCATACATGTCTGAAAAGAAATGTATGTATGTAATACACTGCTGGTAATTTTGAAAGCAGTAATAAAAAAAAATTATTTTTATTACATAATGATACTGTAATGGAAGACATTACATACTGAATTGCATAATTTATGTAATTATAGGTAGCATAATCATAGGCTTTCAGACAGACCTTGATTTTACGTCTTCTCAACATTCTTTTGACTCTTTTCTTTCTCTTATTCTTTCTTTCCCTTTATTTTGCTCTCCTCTCTTCACATCATATATTTTCCACTTGCTGGAAAATCATCCAAGCCATCACATACATTAATCTTTTTCTTATTAGGTTGTTACACTAAATCATGTTGCCATGTATATAAAAATCAATGCCTTTCCAGACCAGATTCCCAGAAAAACACCTCTACAGCCTAACTTGTCAAATATCAATATTTGGATTCAAAATTCTTTCAGTAATTAAAATAGTGTCTGGGTGTGTCACTAGAAAGAATTAAAATAACAATGTTTTTTGGTATATAACAGCAGGATGTTTTAAACTTGCTTACTAGGGGCCTTCCAATTTACTTGCATTGATTTATATCAGATCTCTCTTGGGATGGCATAAGTATTGACTTTAAGGCTGCAACACTGAAATTGAGACTCAGGACCATCAGAATCAGTAATGACTGGCATAACGACAAAGGGAAACCAAATGTGGCTTAGAGGCTGGTGCTACCAAAAGAATTTTGGGTTTTTCTATCTTGGGGAATTTTCTACTGCACCAGGCGAGCTAGCAACAGGTGGAGTACATCTGTCCCAGAGGAGGGGGAAGATCATAACATATGAGAATGGCCTATCCCTCAAAGGGAAAAAGATTCTCGGAAGGGAATTGGCAGGTCTCATTGACAGGGCATTAAACTAGATTTGAAGGGGGAAGAAGCTGAAACCAGTCCCCCCAGGCAGGAGTCTGGGGGTGATAAGCTGGAGCCAGGGGTGAAACTAGCAGCCCAGGTGAAGTGTGGGTACACTAATGTACGAAGTATGGGCAAAAACAAAAGGAGCTGGAAACCTTGTTACAGCAGGAAAGCTATGATGCAGTTGCCCTCACAGAGATGTGGTGGGATTACTCACATGACTGTAGCACTGCAATTGATGGCTACAGGCTCTTCAGAAGAGACAGGCAAGGGAGAAAGGGAGGAGGGGTGGCCCTATACATCAGGGAGGCTCTAGATGCCATTGAGCTGGAGATCAGGAATGATCGGGTTGAGTGTTTGTGGGTGAAAATTAGATGGAAGACCAACAGGGCAGACATCCTGGTTGGAGTCTGTTATAGACCACCCAACCAGGAGGAAGTCATTGATGAATCATTCCATAGGCAGATAAAGGCTGTCTCAAGATTGCCAGCCCTTGTTCTCATGGGTGACTTCAACCTGCCTCATATCTGCTGGGAACTCAACACAGCAGAGAGGAGGCAGTCTAGGAGGTTCTTAGAGTGTATGGAGGATAGCTTCTTATCCCAGCTGCTGTGTGAGCCTACCAGGGGTAAGACTTTGCTTGACCTCCTCTTCACAAATACAGAGAAGCTATTGTGAGATGTGGTGGTTGGAGGCTGTCTGGGGTCCAGTGACCACGAAATAATTGAGTTTTCAATATGCAGTCAAGCTAGGAGGGGCAGCAACAAAACTTCCACACCAGACTTCCAGAGGGTGGACTTCAGGTTGCTTAAGGAACTAACTCAGGCACCTTGTGAAACAGCTCCTAAAAACAAAGGGGTCCAGAGAGCTGGACCAACTTCAGGGAAGAACTCTTGAAGGTGCAGGAACAGGCTGTGACAATGTCCTGGAAGATGAGCTGCCAGGGCAGGCAGACAGCCAGTCAATAATACAATAATACAATACAATAATACAATACACCAGGTTGGAAGAGACCTTCAAGATCATCGCGTCCAACCCATCAAACAATCCAACCCACCCAACAACTAGACCATACAGCCAAGCACCCCATCAAGTCTTCTCCTGAACACCTCCAGTGAAGGTGACTCCACCACCTCCACGGGTAGCCGATTCCAATGGCCAATCACTCTCTCCGTGTAGAACTTCTTCCTAACATCCAGCCTAAACCTGCCCTGGCGCAGCCTGAGACTGTGTCCTCTTGTTCTGGTGCTGGATGCCTGGGAGAAGAGGCCAACCTCTGCCTGGCTACAACCTCCCTTCAGGTAGTTGTAGAGAGCAATAAGGTCACCCCTCAGTCTCCTCTTCTCCAGGCTAAGCAACCCCAGCTCCCTCAGCCTTTCCTCATAGGGCTTGTGTTCCAAACCCCTCACCAGCTTTGTTGCCCTTCTCTGGACACGTTCCAGCAAGTCAACATCCTTCCTAAACTGAGGGGCCCAGAACTGGACACAGTACTCAAGGTGTGGCCTAACCAGTGCAGTGTACAGGGGCACAATGACCTCCTTGCTCCTGCTGGCCATACTATTCCTGATGCAGGCCAGGATGCGGTTGGCCCTCTTGGCTGCCTGGGCACACTGCTGGCTCATGTTCAGCTTCCCATCAACCAGCACCCCCAGGTCCCTCTCTGCCTGGCCGCTCCCCAGCCACTCTGACCCCAGCCTGTAGCGCTGCCTGGGGTTGTTATGGCCAATGTGCAGAACCCGGCACTTGGATGTGTTCAGTCTCATGCCATTGGACTCTGCCCATCTGTCCAGCCTGTCGAGGTCTCTCTGCAAAGCCTCTCTGCCCTCCAGCAGATCAACTCCTGCCCCCAGCTTGGTGTCATCTGCAAATTTACTGATGATGGACTCAATGCCCTCATCCAGATCATCAATAAAGATGTTGAAAAGCATGGGGCCCAGCACTGATCCTTGGGGCACACCACTAGTGACAGGCCGCCAGCTGGATGTGGCACCATTCACCACCACTCTCTGGGCTCGGCCCTCCAGCCAGTTCCTAACCCAACGCAGTGTGCTCCTGTCCAAGCCACGGGCTGCCAGCTTGGCCAGGAGTTTGCTGTGGGGGACTGTGTCAAAGGCCTTGCTGAGGTCCAGGTAGACCACATCCACAGGCCTCCCCACGTCCACCAGGCGGGTCACCTGATCATAGAAGGAGATCAGGTTGGTCAGGCAGGACCTGCCCCTCCTAAATCCATGCTGGCTGGGCCTGAGCCCCTGGCCATCCTGGAAGTGCTGTGTGATCGCACTCGAGATGACCCGTTCCATAATCTTGCCTGGCACTGAGGTCAGGCTGACAGGCCTATAATTCCCCGGCTCTTCCAACTGGCCCTTCTTATGGATGGGCACCACGTTGGCCAGCTTCCAGTCTTCTGGGACCTCTCCAGTGAGCCAGGACTGCTGAAAAATGATGGAGAGCGGCCTGGACAGCTCATCCGCCAGCTCCCTCAGCACCCTAGGATGGATCCCATCCGGTCCCATGGACTTGTGGGGGTCCAAGCGGCTGAGAAGATCTCTAACTGTCCCATCCTGGAACAGGGGAAAACTATGCTGCTCCCTGGCTCCTTCTGCCAGCTCTGCAGGCCAGCTGTCTGGAAGCCGTTCTGTCCTGCTAGTAAAAATTGAGGTAAAGAAGGTGTTAAGCACCTCTGCCTTTTCCTCATCCTTTGTTACAATATTCCCCTCCATGCCCACCAAGGAGTGGAGCTTCTCCTTGCCCTTCCTCTTGCTATTAATATATTTATAGAAGGACTTTTTGTTGTCCTTCACAGCAGAGGCCAGTCTGAGCTCCAAATGTGCTTTTGCCTCCCTAATTTTCTTCCTACAAGACCTAGCAACATCCCTAAACATTAAAACAGAAAGAAGTATTTATTATCTTTCCATCACTAAGTTGTATCAACAGTATGGAACATGGGGGTAAGCAAGTTCAGACCTAAATATTAATTATGGTCATCTAAGCACATTTGACAGCCAGCCTTTAAGAGTCATAATATTTTATGGTTCAAGAGCTATAAATGAAAATAAGAGACAGGAATAATAGGAAGAAATCTAGAGTGTAAATTTGATTTTCTGTATGGTTTTTCAAAGAAGGGTGAATGTTTCTTATTTATATGTGCTTGTATCACAGAAATGTTATGAGAATTGCTAAATGTTTCTATGATGTGAAGCCTGAGTAAACCCAGAAAATTAATTCCCAGAGAGGTTGTTGGCCCATTTAAAATGCTCAAAATAAGTGTAGTCAGTGGATTTCACCAACATTTTATTCTTCCTGCCCTCTTAGTCATTATTCCTTAGCCTCAGTGTAAGACACATAGTAAGTGTGTGATTAACAGTAGGAAAAGAATAATAATTAAAATTAACCAACTTTATCTCTAATTGAACAAGCATTCCTAATGAGCTGGTGCCAAAAAAATAAATTGACTTAATTTAAAACACATTCCTCTTCACTGTTACTCTAAACAGTATTTGCTTTAGATTTCTGCAAAGGTAAATGCAGCACTGAAGAATCACAACCTCTACCTTCAATTTCAATAGAAAAGGCTTGAGGAAGGATTGTCCAAAGGGAGCTATTAAGAAAGCTAGGGAGAAAATATCCAAGTAAGAAGAATAGGAAAGACATCAGGGAAATATGATGAATAGCATGTAAAGGTCAGTGGGAGAACAGAGAAGTAAAGTTATGACTGGAGAAAAGATAAAATAAAAGTTTAAAATTAATAATAATTTTTTAAAATATTTAAAAGATTGCAAACTAAGAGAAGACATAAAAGGAACTCTGGCCAGCCTGATCTAGTGTAGGGTGTCCCTGCCCATGGCAGGGGGGTTGGAACTAGATGATCCTTGTGGTCCCTTCCAACCCTGACTGATTCTATGATTCTATGATTCTAATAGGAGCAAGAAAGTTGGAAGAGGAAGGATAACTGTCTTAATAAAAGTGTGTTACACAAGACAGCTGACACAATACAGCCTCAGGGTTCAGTAAAGATGAGACCATAGTAAAGCTGTCTGCCACAGCATGTCTGGCCTTTATTGCTTCTAACTCTTTCACTTGTCATGCCTTTCATTGTATCTGTATCCACTGACTATGTATGACATTGTGAAAATTCCTGTATTTTTGTTCAGTGAAACAGTGGCTAAGAGAGAGATACGGTCCTAAATAACAGTGACTCTAGGAAATGTTTTGCCTGAGACTAACAGAAGGGGAGGCTTCTTAACACAGCAATGAAGTGGGCCATCATGAGGCTGCTCCACAGAGTGATGAGCAGCAGCAGGATCCACCACTGGGACCAGCCCTTGCTTCAATTCCAGAGGAGCTTCCAGCACTTGATTCATACTCTCAGGTGAGCAAGGGACCTCCAAAAGCAAAGGCTCCTAGAAAAGGGAGGGGGTGGTAGGGAAGGCTCGTCTACGCACCTGAGCAGGAGAGTGACATAGCGAGGGGGTGTTGCCACAGCAACCATGTGAGATTCAAATGCAGTGAGAAGTGGACCAGCACAAGGCTACTCCATGGAGAGATGAGCCTGCCCAGCAGAGAGGGGTGAGCAGCACAAAGCCAGGCAGGAAAAAAAAAGTCAGTTCCTCGTAGAAATTGAGCCATGGTTAACACTTGGTCAAAGGCTGTTTGTGAAACTGTGGGTACCCAAACACTGCCCACGTTTAAGCATGCAGGTGTTCGGGCAACTGGCTGCAATGAGTGTTGGAGCCTGGCACTTGAAGCTGAGGGGGCAGCAACAATGTCTGCATTAGGTGTGAGCAGATGAATGATCTGCTTAACCTAGAGGCTGAACTAAAGGACAAAGTAGAAAGACTAAGGACTATAAGGACATGTGAAAGGGACTTAGATTTGTGGTACCAGGTGTGGTGAAGGCACATTTTTGCCCAGATATTAGATCTTGTCCCAGCTGTGGACAAGTTTCCCCTCCTTCAGGAGAAAGACAAAAGCCAAGGCATTAGCCAGGCCAGCACGCACCCAGTGCATGCAGTGCTTGTGCAAATACGAAGTATGGGCATAATTCTAGCTTCACACTTTCTATAGGCTGAAGCCAGTTGTTTATGAAAGTGCCCATTGATCAAACCCAGCCTCGAGGAATCTATAAGTATCACCTCAGTTGGTAAACAAGTTGCCCCCTCTTTCACTTTGTCTCTGTACTTGCTCAAGAGAACAACTCTTGAGCCATAGCCTCTGCCATTGAGCTTATTGTCGTTAGCTTCTGTCATATATTCACGCATACTGAAAGCCTCTGCATCGTGAGAAGCACTCGTGAGGATCATCCCAGAGGGAGGACCTTCGCTGAGCCCGAGAAGCCAGTGTTGTCATAGCCAGTCATACTGATCAGGAGACCCCACCATGCTACTGGAGGACTGGACCAACCCCTGAGGGTAAGATCTGCCCAGTTGCTGAGGAGAAGGGACTTGACCGAGCCTGAGTCTGCATATGCCTAGCCCCACCGTAGCGGGAGAGGAGCCGCTCTGAGCCCTGTAAACCTCAGGGAAGACTAAAGTACTGTTCGTGCCTATACTGCACCAAACCTGGGACCACTCCGAGTGTCCCGCTATTCCTTTAAGCCCAGTAAATGAGAAGCCGCAGCTCAGCACAGCTGCATTCTCTCCCCGAGGATGTTTATATCAGCCCCGAGACTTGTCGCCACGCGGCCTACCCCATAGCCATTGTTTGCTGTCATTGTTCGACCAAGCCCGCCTATCGGCAACCATTGCCCCGCCCTGCTGTGCAAGCCGAATCCAAGGGCCAAACCCACAGGCCGACCCCAACCAGGACCAATTCCTGTTGTCTGGAGGGAATCGACTGAATCCTGAAGGGAACCTTCTTCTGAGCTAAGCCCACGTTCCATTGTTTCCTCTCCACTGCTGCGGAGAGAAGCGACAGTAACCCAACACCGCCATCCAACTTGACAGTAGTCCAACAGCGACAGTAGTCTGCTGGACCTCCACCTTGCTACAAACAACAGCTACAGTGTACCTCCCACGTGCTTTCTATCCACTAGCACTCAGTTCAAAGTATCCATGTGTAGCAGAGTAATCGCTGACACATAGAAAGATTACAATATTGCTGTGTATAGCCAGAAGCAACCCATACCCTGCTGAGTCGCCATCTACTGGCCAAGTGGCGGAACTGCACCCTTTGTTACATAAATATTGAAATAGTCTGTAGATAGTTTAATTAAGTTCTAATCATAACACCAAGCCACTGATGGAATGTATTTCATGAACGTGCACTAGAACATGTATATAAGTTGTGGATTCATTGGTTATAAATAATTTTATAATTAATAAAATTAATATTTTCATAATTCATATTTCATATTCATAAATTTAATAACCTCTTCACAACACCAGGCTCTGCCGAACCCCTTAGCAGAGGGAGGTGACACAAGAAACAGGGGGGAAAATATACAGGTACCCATCAGAAATGAAATGGGAAACTTCATCCAGCTCCCCTCAACTCCTCAGTTGCCCTCACACTACAGATATGGGACACCAGAGGTTGAGAGTAAGGTGATTTTGGAAACAGAAGTAACACCATCTGGGGGGGATGCATAAGCAAATCAGTCCCCCCACACATCAGAATGTGTAACCCCAAAAAAGGAGGAGGGTAATTGTTATTGGTGATTCCCTTCTGAAAGGAGCAGAGGGTCCCATATGTTGGCTGGACTGCTCCCACAGGGTAGTCTGCTGCCTCCCTGGGGCCTGTGTCAGTGATGTTACCAGAAGGCTGCATAGTGCAATAGTAGCAAAAGATGAGGAAAAGGCAGAGGTACTTAATACCTTCTTTGTCTCAATCTTCAGTTGTGGGACAGGTAGTCTTCAGGACAAGTGGCATTCTGAACTGGCAGATGGAAGCAGTCAGCAATGGGCTTGGGATAGGCCCATGCAGGTTTATGGGAGGCTCAATGTGTGGCTCCCTGGAGGGATGGAAAAAAAGGGTCGTGGAGCCTGGTTGCCCTGACTGGCTTGCCCCAGGGGAGGAGAAAACTGCTGAGTAAATGTGGATGCAAATAAAGGTTTGGCTGAGAAGTTGTGAGGTTCTTCCAAGTGACCAGGATGTCCAACAAGTACATGGGCCTATCCCAAACCCACCGTGGACCACTTCCAGCCATGGTTCGGGGCTATACAAATGCAGTCCATAAAAGCTCACACAATTGCCCCAGCAAGAACACTTGAGCCCCAACTTCCACAACCAACAACGCTGAGATCTGACTTTAAACTCTCCATCTTTTGCAATCTGATCTGCAGTTTCACAGCAACCCCAGCTCCTGGCCTGGACATGCCATTAATGTGGTAGGCTGAGAGACCAATTCTCCCACCACAGGCAAAAAAAAAAGACTCAGACAAATGGATTGCAAAAATGGTGGAAAGTTTAAATGGAAAAACAATGAAAGTTTTACAGAGAACCACAAACACTGTGACAAAAAGAGAGAGATCCCAAAACATACCCAAAAGCATCCCGCCCGTACCAGGGGGTACACCCAAAAAACCCAGGGCTCTTTCTTCTCCCCCCTGCCCTAGCCTTGGGCCTAGCTAGACCCAAGAGGAGCTGCAAGGCAGTTTATCCCATTTACTAGGTAGCAGTGAGGGAAGAAAGAGGCAGAGAGGACCCCGCTGATGTTTTATAAGGGAGCAGGGTATTATGGGATGAAATACCTGGCTTCCTGTGCCTACCCACTGGTCTGGACCCTTTTGGGATATGCCTGAACCACCACACAGCCTGACCTCAGTACCAGAAAAGATTATAGAATAGGTTATCTTGAGTGTAATCACACAGCATTTACAGGATGGCCAAGGGATCAGTCCCAGCCAGCGTAGATTTAGGAAGGGCAGATCCTGCCTGAGTAGCCTGATCTCCTTTTACGATCAGATGACCCTCCTGGTGGATGTCGGGAAGGATGTGGATGTAGTCTACCTGGACTTCAGCAAGGCCTTTGACACTGTCCCCCACAGTAAAATCCTGATCAAGCTGTCAGCCCATGGCTTGGACAGCAGCACTCTGTGCTGGGTTAGGAACTGGCTGGAGGGCCAAGCCCAGAGTGTGGTGGTTAATGGTGCTGCATCCAGCTGGTGGCCAGTCACTAGTGGTGTCCCCCAGGGATCAGTGCTGGGCCCATGCTCTGTAATATCTTTATTGATGATCTGGATGATGGCACTGAGTTCATCATCAGTAAATTTGTAGATGACACCAAGCTGGGGGCAGATGTTGATCTGTTAGAGGGCATCATGTTGGCCAGCTTCCAGTCATCTGGGACCTCTCCATTGAGCCAGGACTGTTGAAAAATGATGGAAAGCAGCTTGGCCAGCTCATTTGCCAGCTCTCTCAGCACCCTAGGATGGATCCCATCCCATCTCATCCCATGGACTTGTGGGGATCCAGCTGGCTCAGCAGGTCTCTAACTATTTCCTTCTGGATTACAGGGGAACTGTATGGCTCCCTGACTCCATCTGTCAACTCAGAAGGCCAGTTGTCTGGAAGACAACCTATCTTGTTATTAAAAATGGAGGGAAAGCAGGTGTTAAGTACCTCTGCCTTTTCCTCATCTTTATTTACAATATTCCCCTCTGTGACCACTAAGGAGTGGAGGTTGTCCCTCCTTTTGCCATTAATGTATTTATAAAAGCTTTTTTTGTTGTCCTTCGCATCATGGCTAGTCTAAGCTCTAAATGGGCTTTTGCCTCTTTAATCTGTTTCCTAAACAACCTAACAATATCCTGAAACATTTCATGTGTTACCTCTCCTTCCTTTCAGAAGTTCATTGTCCATCCAGACCAGCCGTCTACCCCGGCGGCTCATCTTCCAGGACATTGTCACAGCCTGTTCCTGCACCTTCAAGAGTTCTTCCCTGAAGTTGGTCCAGCTCTCCTGGACCCCTTTGTTTTTAGGAGCTGTTTCACAAGGTGCCTGAGTTAGTTCCTTAAGCAACCTGAAGTCCACCCTCTGGAAGTCTGGTGTGGAAGTTTTGTTGCTGCCCCTCCTAGCTTGACTGCATATTGAAAACTCAATTATTTCGTGGTCACTGGACCCCAGACAGCCTCCAACCACCACATCTCACAATAGCTTCTCTGTATTTGTGAAGAGGAGGTCAAGCAAAGTCTTACCCCTGGTAGGCTCACACAGCAGCTGGGATAAGAAGCTATCCTCCATACACTCTAAGAACCTCCTAGACTGCCTCCTCTCTGCTGTGTTGAGTTCCCAGCAGATATGAGGCAGGTTGAAGTCACCCATGAGAACAAGGGCTGGCAATCTTGAGACAGCCTTTATCTGCCTATGGAATGATTCATCAATGACTTCCTCCTGGTTGGGTGGTCTATAACAGACTCCAACCAGGATGTCTGCCCTGTTGGTCTTCCATCTAATTTTCACCCACAAACACTCAACCCGATCATTCCTGATCTCCAGCTCAATGGCATCTAGAGCCTCCCTGATGTATAGGGCCACCCCTCCTCCCTTTCTCCCTTGCCTGTCTCTTCTGAAGAGCCTGTAGCCATCAATTGCAGTGCTACAGTCATGTGAGTAATCCCACCACATCTCTGTGAGGGCAACTGCGTTATAGCTTTCCTGCTGTAACAAGGTTTCCAGCTCCTCTTGTTTGTTGCCTATACTTAGTGCATTAGTGTACCTACACTTCACCTGGGCTGCTGGTTTCACCCCTGGCTCCAGCTTATCACCCCCAGACTCCTGCCTGGGGGGCTAGTTTCAGCTCCTTCTCCATTTTAATCTAGTTTAATGCCCTGTCAGAGACCTGCTGTGGTGGTTTGGGCTGGGTGCCCTCTGCCACGTGGTGTGCTTCCTGTGTCCAGAAGTCCAGCCCAGTGGGCAGACACAGGAAACCAGGTATCTCCTACCATAATCCTTTGCACTGCTATAAAATCTAGCACGGGGTTCTAGCACTTGCTCTTTCTTCCCCTCACCGGCACCTGGTAACTGGGGGAGGCATCTCCTGGCCTTGGGCCTGGCTAATCCTAAGGCCAGGGGGATGGGCGGTCTCAGGTCTGGCCAGCTGAGAGTAGCCTAGCAGTGGGAGGGGGAAGAAGGAGCCCTGGGGGTCTTGGGTGTACCCTCAGGTGGGGATGGGATGTTTCTGGGTCTGCTTTGGGGTTTCTTTTGTCACTGCTTTTGGTTCTCTGTACACATTCAATGCTTTCTATTTAAACTTTCCATCACTTTTGCAATCTGTTTGTCAGAGTCGTTATTTCTGCCCATGGTGGGGAGGGGGGATGCCTCAAAGCACTTCACCTGCCAACTCCATTCTGAGAATCTTTTTCCTTTTGAGGGATAGGCCATTCTCATATACTGTGGTCTTTCCCTTCCTCTGGGACAGATGTACTCCATCTGTTGCCAGCTGACCAGGTGCAGCAGAAAGTTCTCCAAGATCAAAACCCCCAAATTCCTTTGGTTGCACCAGGCTCTAAGCCATTGTTGATTACAGCTGCCGACATGTTCCTTCTGGTATTTCCTCCTGCAGCTATGGATATTGAGGAGAAAACTGTTCATGTCCCTGACCCCTCAACCAGTTCTCCCAGGGCCCTGAAGTCATTTGTGATAGCCCTGGGAGTTCTGGTTGCAACATCATTCCCTAACTGCTTAACTATTAAGGGGTAGCAATCAGAGGGCTGCATCAGACTAAGCAGCCTTCTGGTAACATCCCTAACCTGAACTCCTGGGAGGCAACAAACATCCCTGTGAGAAGGATATATGGCTGATATATGGGACCCTCTGTTCCCCTCAGGAGGGAATCACCAATAACAATTACCCTTCTCCTTTTTTTGAGGGAACAAGTCCTGATGCCAGGGGAAAGCTGTTTAATCTTAGGCTGTTTAGCCTTAGGCTATTTAGCCTTAGGGAAAACCTCAGATGGTGTGTGCTCCAGCATCAGAATCACCTCACCCTTGAGTGCCAGTGCCCCATACTTGTTTTCCAGGGCAGTGGGGAAGGTGAGGGGAGGCAAGGAGGTTTTATTTGCATCTTTTGAGAGCAACCTGTGTCCATTCCCCACTGCTTTTTGGATAACCAGCCTCTCCTAAGGGAGCCTGCAGAGCCTGGTTACTCAAGTTCATCTCCCTTCTACATTCCCTTACAGCACTAAGTCTAGCAACCTGATCCTTCAGTTCAGCTACCAGGTTAAGCAGATAGTTGATCTGCTCATACCTAATGCAGGAGTTGTCTCCACTACCCTGCATCTCAAGTGCCAGGTTCCAGCACTCTCTGCAGCCAGATTCTACCTGCTTGTGCTCCACCTCAGTCTGGCTTGACACTGATTTTTTGAAGGTTGTTGCGAGTCACAACCATCCCTGTCCCTGGCCTCCCTGGCCTCTCCCTGGCCACATGACCTACTGGACAAAAATTAGAAAAAGTGGGGCGGCGCATGCGGCTGGCTGCCGCCGAGTGAGAGCACAGCAGCTTCCCGCTGAAATGCAGCCCCTGCAAGCCCCGGATGGGCTTTTAAATTTGCCGCTGGTGAGGTAACGATCACAAGCAGCAAGCATGTAAGAAGACAGCTATGCTGATCCTCGTTTTGTGCCCAGGGATTGCTGGGGTCCTGCCACTCCCGTAGCCTGAAAAGGAAAGTAGTGAGGTGCCCTCCAAGGCTGTTGGTCTCAGTGTGTTCCCAAGACAGCTTCCTGCTGAAATGCACACAGCAACCCCATGCAGCACTATAGGCTGGGGACAGAATGGCTGGACAACAGCCAGGCAGAAAGGGACCTGGGGGTGCTAGTAGATAGTAGGCAGAACCTGAGCCAGCAGTGTGCCCAGGTGGTCAAGAAGACCAATGGCATTCTGGCCTGTGTTAGAAATAGCATAGCCAGCAGGACAGTGGAGTTTATTCTTCCCCTGTATTCCACACTGGTCAGGCCACACCTTGAGTACTGTGTCCAGTTCTGGGCCCCTCAATTCAAGAGAGATGTTGAGGTAGTGGAACGTGTCCAGAGAAGGGTGACAAAACTGGTGAGGGGCCTGGAACACAAGCCCTGTGAGCAGATGCCGAGGGAGCTGGGGTTGCTTAGCCTGGAGAAGAGGAGGCTCAGGGGAGACCTCATTGCTATCTACAACTACCTGAAGGGAGGTTGTAGTCAGGTGGGGGTTGGTCTGTTCTCCCAGGCAACCAGTACCAGAACAAGAGGACACAGTCTCAAGTTGTGCCAGGGGAGGTTCAGGCTGGATATTAGGAAGAAATTCTTCACAGAGTGATTTGCCATTGTAATGGGCTGCCCAGGGAGGTGGTGGAGTCACCGTCCTTGAAGATCTTCAAGAAAAGAGCGGGATGAGGCAATTAGTGCCAGGATCTAGTTGATTGGATAGGGCTGGGTGGTAGGTTGGACTTGATGATCTTGGTGGTCTCTTCCAACCTGGTTGATTCTATGATTCTAAAATGGAGCAGAAAGAGGGTGAAGTCTGTTAACCAGAGGACAGAAAAAAGGTCAAAGTTTGCTGAAAAGCTATTTTGAGCAATTCTAAGGAACTAAATGTAGTTTTGGTTGCAAGTTGTGCTTAACTGGACTGATCTGCAAAGCAAACAGAGTCGTTCCCCTGGTTTCCAGTCCTCAGGGCATCAGATAAGGAAGATATATGGGCTATTTTTCTAGTCAACCTTTACTTCTTAAGGCACTGACAATGATCTGTGTCATCTAAGTGTCATCAACAAACCAGTAAAAATACCAAAAGAGAATGGGGAGAAATGTCTGTGTACATATGGTTGACTAGATAAAATACAACCCCGTGGTAGCAATGACCTGATTGAATTTGAGGCCACACTTAACTGGAAATAGCATGCCTCAGAAATTTTATTATTTCAGCAGAAATCATGGCATAGGAAATATCACACAGCTACCTTTCAAGACTGTCCCAAGTGTAACTGATCCAATATTATGTAGGGAAATGAATAAATGACTCTGCAGTTCGTCTAACCCTAGAGTTTAGGCACAAGCAACATAAGATTTATTTGTTAAAGGTCCTTTCTCTTTTTAGAGCTTCTTCAGCCACACTTCACTGTACTTAGTATTGCTTGTGGTTTAGTCATAGCGTAAGACTGCACTCACACAAGTTACTCAGAGCATGCTTATCATAATTAGATCATAGTGTCCTAGAAACGAGAATTTTTCTAGGTTTGCAGATGGGTAGTTTTTTTAATTCTTTTATTAGATAGCATGATGCACTAGATTTATTAATTTACTGATTCTTCTCATTCTGACTTAATGTGATTTCATTCTTGTGACATGCAGCTTTTAATAACCTGCCAGACTGTGTTAAAACTGCTACCAGTGTATTACTAATTTTCGGCCACCCTCCCTTGCCAGAAAAAAAAAAAAAAAAAAAAAAAATCAAAAGCTTTTCTTGAATAAAAACTTGCATTAACTCTGTAGTTTGGGATTATTTTTTTTTCTTCATGATTTTAAATACAGTACAGTGACAAAAATTCTAAGTATGGAATTTCAATATTTATTTTTATTCCTCAGTTGTATTCCACTTATATTTCCTCTCTGATTTAGAATCCTTGACCTTTGATCCGGTAAAGTAATTGGATCTCAGAATAATGCAACCTTGTTTTACTGTTTTGTCCTGAAACCAACCCCAAAATATGCCCTAACCCAGACAGTGGGTTAAGCATCTCTGAATATGCAAACCTGGACACTTCCTGGGGTCCAGATGGTCCAGGTAAATGTGTAGCTTGTGTAATTAACCTTGTAACACACCTGTGAACTGTGTGTGCCCCTGGCCATGTCTGGATATGCCCCATTCTATAGGTTCAGCTATCAGGTTTCTCTGTTACCAACAAGCATTAAATTGTCTTTGGACAGTGTTTAAACCAGATGAGATAGTAGGGAATTTGCCTTGTTCTCACCAAGCAGAGAACAGCTCTTCAGCTGTTGGAGTTGCAGCTGAAGAGCTTGTCCTAGGAGACAAACCACACCTGGACCTTGCACCTGGACCAAGGCCACCAACACACTGAGAGCCCTGTGCCAGAGGCAGGGAGGAGAGAGGCCCCTTAGCCCTCTCCAACCAAAACTGGCTTGAATTATAATTACAGCATCTGGAAGGATACCACATAAAGGAGCAAGCTGTGAGAACCTGCACTTGGCACCACTGGCCACTACTTGTTGCACTCTATTGTGTAACCAATTCCTAATCCATCTCACTGTCTGTTCTTCTATCCCATGCCTCCTGAGCTTCCTCACAAGGATATTGTGGAAGACAGTGTCAAAAGCCTTGCTAAGGTCAAGGTAGACTACATCCACTGGTCTCCCTGCATTTACCCATAGGAATATTGTAACTAAAGATGAGAAAAAGGCAGAGATACTTAACACCATCTTTGTCTCAATTTTTAATAGCAGGATAGGCTGTCTTCCAGACAAATAGCCTCCTAAGATGGCAGATGGAGGCAGGGAGCAGTGTAGTTCCCCTGTAATCCAGGAAGAAGTAATTAGAGACCTGCTTAGCCACTTGGATCCCCACAAGTCCATGGGAGTGGATGGGATGCATCCTAGGGTGCTGAGAGAGCTGTCAGATGAGCTGGCCAAGCCACTCTCCATCATTTTTCAACAGTCCTGGCTCACTGGAGAGGTCCCATATGACTGTGTGACCGGTTTAGGCTGTGCCTTTAAGAAAGGGACACTTTCTAGACACTCTGGCTGAATATTTTGGTATATAAATGAAAACAAGAGATATGCCAATCCAATTTCATTGGTGGAACCTGGCTGTAGGTTCTTGTTTAGTCTTTCAGTCGGGGGGGGAGGGGCAGTCAGTCGTCTTCTTCTTCCCCCTGTACTGTGAGCTGGCTCGTTTCTCTCTACGATTCTTGCTAACCAGATAAGAGAAAACTAACTTTTGCATCTGCTTTGAGCTTTAACAAGTTTTCACCCTTTTAATTACCTTCCCTTCTCTTTCTCTCTAACCCTTTTGGGAAAAAGGGGAGGTAGGGAGGGAGAAGGGAGGGGCAGGCCGAACCCCCTGGCCGCTGGGGGGGTTGGGGAAAGGTTTCCTGTATTACATACATTGCTGTATACTTCTGTATATATTGTGAATATTGTATATTTTTGTACATATTCATTGCATTCCATATCTGCTTGTAAAATACAGCTTTCATCTGCTTCCCCGGCTGAGTTAGCTGTGGAATTCTTTTGTGTGGGGGGGGGAACCTTCCTACTCCACCACAGACTGTAAGCTGGCCAACATGATGATCATCCACAAGAAGGGCCAGAAGGAGGAACCAGGGAATTACAGACCTGTCAGCCTGACCTTAATGCCAGGCAAGATTATGGAAGAGGTCATCTTGAGTGCAACCACACAGCACTTACAGGATGGTCAAAGGATCAGGTCCAGCCAGCATGGATTTAGGAAGGCCGGGTCCTTCCTGACCAACCTGATCTCATTTTGTGATCAGGTGACCTGCCTGGTGGATATGGGGAAGGCTGTGGATGTAGTCTACCTGAACTTCAGCAAGTCCTTTGACACCTTCCCCCACAGCAAACTCCTGGCCAAGCTGTCAGCCTATGGCTTGAACAGCAGCACTCTGTGCTGGGTTAAGAACTGGCTGGAGGGCCGAGCCCAGAGAGTGGTGGTGAATGGTGCCACATGCTGGGCCCCATCCTGTTCAATATCATTATTAATGATCTGGAGAGGTGAGTACAAGCCAGCCTCATGAGGTTCAACAAGACCAAGTGAAGGGTCCTGCATCTGGGTTGAGGCAATCCCAGGCACAAAATATAAATAAATTATTATTGGGTGTAAAAAGGAAAACTGACTGCTGACTGCTCCTGATCATCTTCTTCTCTTCCAAGTGCCTGGAGATGACCTTGAGAATGAGCCACTCCACCATTTTTCCAAGGATGGAGGTGAGACTCACTATTCTGTATTTTCCTGGAACCTCTCTCTTGCCCTTTTTGAAGACTAGAGTGGCATTTGCTTTCCTCCAGTCCTCAGGCACCTCTCCTGTCTGCCAGGGCTTTGCAAAAATGATGGAGAGTGGTAGAGCAACATCAGTCAGCTCTCTCAACACTCTTGGGTGCATCTCATGAGAGTCTATGGAATTATGAATATTCAATTTGTGTAACTGATCCTAGCCAAAGCTTCATTGACTAGCTGAGAGTCTTGCCTCCTCTAGGCTTTCTGTCCTTCATCCAGGGTCTTCATGCACTGAATAGTAGAGACACTACAAAAATACAATACAAGCACAAATGGGAAAAAGAAGTGTTTTTTTCTAAGTAAAATTGTCATGTTTCCAATAACAAAGAGCACAGAAACATGCAATATAAAGGTTAAAACATGGTAAAATGGGCTAAAATGGACTGAGAATGAAATATAATCCTTTGCTTTGGTTTTGTCTTAATCTAGCCCTGTAATTTTGCTTTAATACCATTTTTCAATATAGAGTAAAAAATAAAGCTGATAAACTAAGTCATTGACTGAGTTACTTGTTGCAGGTAAAGTATACATGACAGATGTTCAGAATCCTGGTCTGGTATAGAAAGAAAAGCAAGGCACCCAAGAGTTTGCCTTTCTGCCTACTGAAAGGTTTTTGGTATCATCTGCAATGACTGGCTAGCAGTGGAACAATTCTCTGGAGCAGCTCATCTTGAGCTATATACAACAGATAAAAAGACAGCAAAAGCCAGTTCTAAGAATACCATCATGTTGTTAAAATGCATGTAATTTGGGTGAGATTTCTAATCCGTTTTGCTTTTCACTAACACTGGAGCTGTGAAGCCAAGAAACCTTCCTTCTGTTTGCTAAGTGAATCTTCAGTTTGCTGCAGTCTGTGCCTTGCCATTTTCACTCACATAAGGACATCTGTTTCATTCTACTGCCTATTTGCTTGCTCGCATAGAAGTTACTATTATGCTCACAATAACACATAAGAAACAATAGCCTGAGGGGATTTTTACCTTAACCTTTGCTTTACTTCCTGACATATATTTTCTACCATTTTGCTTAGAGCTCCCTGAGATTGTTGTTTTGGTTCTTTTTTTCTCCATGCACTACTATGCTGCTACTAGAATTCCGGTTAGTGCCTCAAGCAGCTTTTCTTAGATATGCAGTTTCTTGCATATTATGAAATCATTAGCTGACAAAGTTGTTAAAGAAATAGAATTTAGAGAAGACAAAGGGTAGAAGAAGAGATCACAGAAAATTAAAGGTGGGAAACATGAAGGGAAGTTATAAAAGTGAGAGAAAAACAAAGGAAAGTACATATTACCAAAGCAGTGTGCCATAATCAGCAGATTGTCTTACCTTCTGAGTAGAGTAGGCAGATAAGTGGCTCTAAGATTGTGCATTAAGGTCTGTAAAGACTCAATCAGGTGCATACTACTTTTTAAAAATGAAAATTCCTCATCTACATACAATTCTGGCATTACTTTTTTATTTGGATGAAGATATAGCTAAAAAGATTAATTAACAGTAGAAAAGGAAAATCTTTAAACAAATACAGAGATTTGCTTGTTATTAGCTTGCATCGTGTCTTATTTGGGTCTAGTCTTTCATATACTTGGAATTAGGTCAAAGCAGTATTCCCTTTCTACATCTTTAATAAAAGTGAGAAAAATACATAGAAGATTGAAAATAGGAAGCGCTGATCCTATAATTGATGTCTAAGATTAGTTTGGATTCAGAGCTTCTCTTCTATCACCTGTCCAAAGCTCTGCATATTAGAACTATTTCAACTGATTTACATGGACAAGTAATTAAATTAATAAAAATTGTTACATATTTTCACAGGCCTAGATAAATGTCTTCAGAGAAATATGATGTTTAAATTTTGAAACTGTGAATGTACTTAAGAGACAGGATGCTGTGTTCGATTTGGGAAAAGGCTCATGCAAACACTTTCAGAGTGACTCTCGCAGACCCATGGTCTGAATTACAGTTAATAGAAATCCATTGCTGAGAGCCTAACCTGATCTCCACAACCTCAGAGCAGAACAGCTTTCCACCTCACTCTGCTTCAAACTTCCTTATATTGCAAAGACTGGGTAGCACTTTTCAGACCTTCAACATTCTCATCATTTTTATCTCTTGACTCTACTATGAGCAACTCACTGTTCTTGTCTGCATCACAGCTTTGGGGCAGGATGTTCATTTGCATGTGGAGGTATCTTACAATACAATACAATACACCAGGTTGAAAGAGACCTTCACAATCATCGCGTCCAACCCATCAACCAATCCAACCCACCCAACAACTAAACCATACAACCAAGCACCCCATCAAGTCTCCTTCTGAACACCTCCAATGAAGGTGACTCCACCACCTTCATGGGCAAACCAAGGCCACCCAGAAGAGCACTTACACTCCAACTCTGCAAGAGCAGAACTACTCAGACTCCCACTTTGCAGAGGGCACTGACCCAGTTCAGCACTTCACTGCTGCTGAAGGGTGAGGAGCCACCCCCTGATCCCACCCTGTGGTGGCTCTGCTCCCTGCCAGGCCTCTCCATGAGCCTCCAACCCTGGGAAGGGGCAGAAAACTAACTTGGGGGCGGACAAGAAGGAAGTTTCTTTGGGGATGCAAATTGAAGGTTCAACAAACCCCAGAGCAAACCCAAGGGAAGGAGGGACAAGGCTCTCCCCTTCTGCAAACTAAAAGCTATTCTTGTCAGCTCAGGACTGCAGAGGGAGTCATGAGAGGAGAGGGAGAAAAACACCATCAAAATGTCAGCAAACAGTTCCTGATCTTGCAGATTCTAAAGCAGTCATATATTCTGCAGAAAGCCTCAGAAAAATTGTGAATCTGCAGTGAGCATGACTTGTTTGAAGTTCTAATGAAGCTTAAAACCAAAACATTGTGCATGAGTTTGAAGTATCATCAAAACATTTTATTCAGCATATTTTATGGTAGAATTTTGGTTTCCAAAATATGTGCATTTAAATCTTAGGATTTCCACACATTATAACATTTTTAAAAATAATTTTTAATAGCAGGAGAGAAGAAGATATTATTTTTTGTGCCAGTTCATCTTGAAAGGTGTTCTAAGAAAGTAAAATACCTCTTCAATGCTTGATCTATTTTAAAAAAAAAATTAATTTTTTGGGTTTTTTTTTAGGAATAAGATGTGAGGATTACAGAAGTTGCATTAAACAGTTCAAGATGAATTTCTAAAAGCCACAATTATTTTTCTTTCCCATGACAAAAAAAACAAAATAAACTTCACTTCTATTTGCTAGTGTGAATTGAAAGGATATGCATTCTGATTGGGATAATAGTCACTAAAAGCAGACATATTTTTAAATATTTTGTGATTTGTTTTTAATCTCTTTCTTAACTTAGGGAACCAGAAAGTAAAAGATAGATGGATTCCTAATGGGAAGTAATTGGTAGAAGAGATGGAGCATCCACACTTTTCCATGCACAAATTAAAGAACACATCTCATGAACTGAAAGTTCAAAACACCAATATAATTTTCAGCAGGGAATCATCCTCTGTGAATCTTCATGTTTTGAATATGTGCTCAAAGTAATCAGATAGACAACTCTTCATCTGCTGTAACAATGAAGTATGTCTGGGTCTATAACCAGCAATAATGAAGGCTGTCATACACTTACTAATTTTAAATTTGAAAAGCAATTATTGAGTATAAAAAATTATGTTAAACATGAACTACTGGCTTTTGTAATGTCTAGGTGAGGCAAGGACGAAACAAGAGATTAATAGGGCATTTATATTAAACTATCCAAAGGAAAGATTCATTTAGCAATCACAAAAAGCCTGAAGTGAGCAAATGGCATGCAGTAGGAAGTGTGTTTTAAAAAATATAATACAAAAAGTACTGTAAAGAGCTGTAAAGTGTTATAGGTATGTAATTTAGACAGATCAGACAAAACATTTAACCCCTGTTTAGAGACACTGGAAAATGTTGCTCTGAATCTGTTTGAACTAGTGTTTCAATTAAACAATATGATTGATGCAGGGGGAGCAGTTAAATGGGTTGTACAATCGTATTTTGGTGAAGCAGGTGCAAATCTGCCCTAGAAAGACTTCTTTATGGTACACATAATACCCAAAAACCTTGGAGGTGAAATTCTGACACAAAACTCTCCTTAAAATCTTGTAAAAGATAAGTTTAAAAAATTATTTTTTTTAAACTCCAGACATTTCTTTTTATCAATACAGCAACATCAGAGAGGGGCTCAGGCAGGTTTGTCCTTGGCCATAAGTAATTGGAGATGTCCAGACTGTAGACCTTGCTCTCAAGCCTACCTAAGATGCACTGCGCTGAACACATCTCAAAATATACACAAACAGCTTTCCCAGGGAAGCAAAAAAATGACATGTTTTTAAAGTCTGCCTTTGTATAAAATATGTTCTTACTGGGATTATCTTATTTCAAAACTGACACAAGTTCCAATTATTAACATGCAAGTTTCAACAGTTTAGATGGGGTGCAGAGGCTGGCAAAGTACTTGCACAGTATTTATCCTTCAAGCAAAATCAAAGATTTAGATGTACTTCTTGTTAGACATGGGGCTTTTCTACTGCAGAATAAGAAAATACAGACATCTCTTACAGTAGTTACTAGCACAATTTCCTTTATTACAATGACACCTGTTTTGTGTAAGTTCCCTCATTAAAATATGCGCACGCTGAGAAGAACAGTATTTACTTATTTATTTGTTATCAGACTGAAAATACATGAATTTTAGGCATCTATACATGGCAAAACTGTCTGTCATTGTATTTGTCTTTTTGCAGTCTGTGAAGCACAGTAATGAATTGAGATATGTGGGACATAATATTTGTGAGAAAAAAAAAAAATCAGGGGTCAGTACTGGGACTAGTGCTATTCAATATTTGTTGGCAACACAGACAGTGGAAATGAGTGCACTCTTAGCAGGTCTGACAATGGCACCAAGCTGTAGTGGTGCAGCTGACATGCTAGAGGGAAGGGAGAGCAGTTTGAGAGACCTGATGCTATTCGGTCTAGAGCGAAGACATTGAGGAGTCCATATAGCAGCTTTCCAGTACTTAAAAATGGGGCCTATAGAAAACACAGTGAGGGACTTTTTATCAGAGTGTAGTGATAGGATGAGGCCTAATAGTTTCAAACTGAAAGAGGGTTCATTTAGATTCCATATTTGAAAGAAATTCTTCACTGAGAGAGTGGTGAAGCACTGCAGCAGGTTGCCCATGGAGCTTATGGATGCCCCATGTCTGTAATCGCCCAGGGATAGGCTGGATGCAGGGTTTGAGCAACATGGCCTAGCTGAAGGTGTCCCTGTCTATCTTGGGAGGGCTGGAACTAGATGATCTTTGCATTTCATTTCCAATCCACACCATTAATTGATTCTGTGGTTGTATGAGCTACACACTGACATGGCAAGGATGTGACAAAAATCATTACTTCAGACTTTCAAGATTAAGTTTGTACTTCCTTGAAGTTATTTTCAAGTAATTCAAAACAAACAAAAAAACCCCAACCAACCACCAACAATAACAAAACCCAACACCAAACAATGATTGCATGTGCTATATTTTGCTTTTTGTAAACATGAAAAAGAATATTATAGAAAACTCAAGAAGTGAAGTAGGAATTATTATTCTTATTTGTAAATTACTTAAGCATGATACCCAGCAGGTGGCTAAGCCCTGCACAATCACTCACTCACTCCCCTTTGGCCGGTTAGGGTAGAGAACAAGAAGGGTAAATCTAAGAAACCTCATGGGTTAACACAAAAACCAAAACTATTTTAACAGGTAAAGCAAAACCCTCACAGACAAACACACAAACTAATTAATTCATTCATTGCTTCCCGTCCACAGGCAAGTGTTTAGTCATCTCCAGGAAAGCAGGGCTCCATCGCATTACAAACTATGCATGAGACTGACAAGTACGTAAGTGGGAGACTTGACTACTGCACCTGAATGCTGTGCAGCCATTCAGCAAGACCTGGACAGGCTGGAGAGATGGACAAAGAGGAACCTAAAGAGATTCAGCAAGAACAAGTACAGAGAACTGCACCTGGGAAGGAATAATAAACTGCACCCCTACAGGTTAGGAGGTGATCTGCTAGAAAGCAGCCCCATGGAGAAGGACATAGGACTCCTGGTGGACAACCAGTTACCCACGGGACAGCAATGTGCCCTTGTGGCCAAGGGAGCCAATGGTATCCTGTGGTGCATTATGGAGAGTGTGTCCATCAGATCGAGGAGGGCTCTCCTCCCACTCTACTCTGCCCTAGAGAGGCCCCAATGTGAATATTGCATCCAGTTCTGGGGTCCCCAATTCAAGAGGCACAAGTATCTACTTGAGGGAGTCCAACAGAGGGCTGCAAGGATGATTGAGGGACTGGAGCAAATGCCTTATGATGAAAGGCTGACAGACCCAGGCCATTTTAGTCTGGAGAGAAGACTGAGAGGGGATCTAATAAATATATATGAGGTCTAGGTGTCAGGAAGGAAGGGATAGCCTCTTCTCACTTGTGCCCTGTGATAGGACAAAGGGCAATGGATGCAAACTACAACACAGGAAATTCCACCCCAACATGAGGAAAAACTTCTTCACTGTAAGGGTCACAGAGCACAGGCTCCCCAGAGAGGTTGTGGAGTCGTCTTCTCTGGAGATTTTCAAGACCCATTTGGATGCATTCCATGTGACATGTGCTAGATTCTATAGTCCTGTTCTGTCAGGGGGTTGGACTTCATAGTACCATAGTATCAGTCAGGGTTGGAAGGGACCACAAGGATCATCTAGTTCCAACCTCCCTGCCATGGGCAGGGACACCCTACATTAGATCAGGCTGGACAGAGCCTCATCCAGCCTGGTCTTAAACACCTCCAGGGATGGGGCCTCAACCACCTCCCTGGATAACCCATTCCAGGGCTTCACCACTCTCATGGTGAAGAATTCCTCCTCACATCTAGCCTGAATCTGCCCACCTCCAGCTTCATTCCATTCCCCCTAGTCCTATCACTACCTGATAGCCTGAGAAGTCCCTCCCCAGCCTTCTTGGAGGCCCCCTTCAGATACTGGAAGGCCACAATGAGGTCACCTCAGAGCCTTCTCCAGACTGAACAGCCCCAACTCCTTCAGTCTGTCCTCAGAGGAGAGGTGCTCCAGAGCTCTGATCATCCTCGTGGCCCTTCTCTGGACACCTTCCAGCACCTCCAGATCCCTCTTGTAAAAGGGGCTCCAGAACTGGAGGCAGTACTCCAGGTGGGGTCTCACCAGAGCTGAGTAGAGGGGAAGAATCACCTCCCTTGACCTGCTGGCCACACTTCTCTTGATGCAGCACAGAATCTGATTGGCTTTCTGGGCTGCAAGTGCACATTGAGAGCTCATGTTGAGCTTCTCGTCCACCAACACCCCCAAGTCTCTCTCCTCCAGGCTGCTCTCCAGCCAGTCACTGCCCAGCCTGTATCTGTGCCTGTGGTTGCCTTGACCCAGATGCAGGACCCTGCACTTGGTCTTGTTGAAGCTCATGAGGTTGGCTTGTGCCCACCTCTCCAGCCTCTCAAGGCTGGATGGCATCCCTTCCCTCCAGCATGTCGGCTGCACCACACAGCTTGGTGTCATCAGCAAACTTGCTGAGGGTGCACTCGATGCCACTGTCCATGTCACCCACAAAGATGTTGAACAAGACAGGTCCCAGGACTGATCCCTGAGGGACTCCGCTTGCCACTGGCCTCCACTGGGACATGGACCCGGTTCTTTATCCATCTAGTGGTCTACCCATCAAACCCATGTTTCACCAGTTTGGAGACCAGGATGGTCTCCAGAAGATCTCCAGAGGTCTCCTCCAACCCCTAACATCCTGTGATCCTGTGAATGGGGAAAGCTGCTAAGATAACTGTGAACACTATCTCAAATAGTAGTACCTCATTCAAAATGTGACAAAAGCTTGTATCATTGTACAATAGGCATGGTATGTCAGCAGCCAGCTTCTCCAAATTCAGCATTTCTAGAGCAGAAGAGAATTCAAGACCAACATTCACTGATTCTGCCATGTCCAACATTGGCTGGATTTTGTCATCAAAAAATTTTGCATGATTACCAATCCACAGAAGTACTTGTGTTAAATACCAGCCAGGATTGTTTTAAACATTTTTTTTTTCATTTCCAATGAATAGTTTCTGAAGAGGATTCAGTGTGATCTGTATCAGAATGATACTGTGTGGTGATGGGGGTAAAGAGTACTTTCCTGGCAACTGTTTAGGTTTGATTAACAGTTCATCTGAGGGTTGCAATTTCAGAAGCCACAATTCATTACAGAAATATTAGAGTTTTGAAGCCTTTTACTGCAACTGCTCTGTGGGGTTTTTTTGTTGTCCAAACTCTCTGTTCAGTTTTGTTCCTGTTGAGTTCAACTGCAGGATACATTGTGGGATCCAAGACCACCAGCAATTCCAAGTCGAAATGAAAACACCGTGATGTATTCCAATGGCTTCTTTGGTCTGAGTTTCAATGACATTGAAAAACCAGGAACTCTGATGACCATGGAAATGAAAAATTGTTTGTGCAGTTTTGGAGAACACATAGCACAATATCTACAGATATTAATTATAATTCAGGGAGATTACCAGGCCTGTAGACTTTCCATAGCAAAACAGAGAGTATTCTGAGTGTTGCTTAGAGTCTTATTTAGCACATTGCTAACTTTATGATCCATTTTATTGCAAAATAATACACAATAACTTCTTAGGAAAATAAAAAATAAATATTAGGGTTTGTTGCAATTATTCTGTTTCCATGTCATATGTAACATCATCACCATTGATGAAAAAAAAAAAAGAAGTGTAGAACTTCTCTCAGATTTACAGGGAAGACATTTTTAGTACAAAAAATAAAAGGAAAAAAAAAAAAAAAGAAGTAATCACAGTGACAATTAGGAACATGCAAGGACCAAAACATCAAAAAAACAGAAGTCTTCAGGTAATGCTGAAGGTTATAACTTCAGAACAGTTTTAAAGTAGTCATTTATGAAGAAATTTTGCAAGCATGGGACATTATATTCAGTTGCCTACTTTTTAAAAAATGAATAGTGTCTTTCATAGCTGCAGGCTGTGAGATTAGAACAGTACAAAAATCATGTGAGAACCATCATTAGCAGAGAAGAGTTTATTATATGACTCAGTGGATTTTTACAACAACCAATAATTACTAGGAATTGTTACGAACATCTGTATTTTTCACCAAACTGCTGAACTGCAGTGATCATGAAGGAAAATCACAAATAGGGATTCTATTTATTTATTTATGTATTTATTTATTCATTTATAGTATGTTCCTCTTATTGGATCTGCAAAAGATTCAGAAACACAATGGATCAGCCTTCCTCTAGAATGCTGGGGGTGGTGGTGGAATATTCTGTTTGGTTGACTGGTTTGGTCTGGGTTTTTTTTTGTTTGTTCATGGGGTTTTTTTCTGTGGGTTGGGTTAGGTTGGGTTGGGTTAGGTTGGGTTGGGTTTCCCCTGATTTTCCCTGCTTAGTGTGGAGAAGTCTGAGAGGGGACCTTTTCAATGTCTACAAATTAAAGGGTGGCTGTCAGGAGGATGGAGCTTTTCATGATACCCAGTAGTAGGAGGAGTGGCAGTGGATGTAAGCTCAATCACAGAAAGTTTGATCTCAACATGAGAAAAAACTTTTCGCTGTGACAGTGACAGAGCATTCAAACAGGCTGCCCAAAGAGATTGCAGCGTGTCCTTCTCTAGAGATCTGCAAAACTGACCTGGACACGTTCCTGTGTGACCTGCCCTAAGGGGTCCTGCCTTGCAGGGGGGATGGACTTAATGGTTTCTGGAGGTCCTTTCCAACCCATAGCATTCATGATTCTATGACTCAGTGTTATAAAACTACCGGGCACACAAGCAACCTGCTGATTCCTTTCCCCTTAGCTCATTGTCAGCAACAATTGTTGCAATCAAATTACTTTCAGATAGCTATTACACTTCACCTTATTTTGCAGTAAGTCTGAAGAATTCCCCAGTTTTGGGGGAATACTGAATAGGAGGAGAGTTTAATAACAGGAACATAATTGTCTGTTAGGGCTAGAAATACCTTGTAATAAGTAGATTCCAAGCAGGATAATAAAATAACTAGGAAAAGGATTTTTCAAAATAATAAATCTCTGCTTTATTCTATGTTTAGTTCTGCAGATTGGAAAATGCAGACTTTTCTACTTGAAGGAAAATTTTTTTTCAGTAGTTCAGAAATTTGAATTTCTTTGATACTACTTGGTGATCATTAAGAGCTTTTTTTTTTTTTTTTCCCCACATGATCAGAAAAATATTCCCTGAGAAAAATTATCATACTTTTATCTAGTGGATATTTTTGACTCTTCAAACATGTTAGTAAGCCTTGTCAGCTAAAGAGAGTGTAGGTACTCTTAGGCACATGTGGACTAACTGCAAATTACACCGTGAATAGAAGAAATATTTTAAAGAGACATAATAGATATACTGAGGAAAAGAGTTTAATGGGAGTTCTAAAATTCTTTCCTTATTGCTCCTTTTTGTTGTTTTTTTTTTTTTTTTACTGTTTTTTGAAATTATCATCTAGAATTCTCTGTTTTGGCTGTTTCAGGAGTAGGAGTTTGGGAAGTATGTAAATCCTAGAAAATATAATTTCTCAGATTCAGAAAATATTTCCCAAAAAACTTATCCTAAATTCTTGTAGATTCATGATTTAAAAATAAAAATTAAATAAAAAAAAAAAAAAAGGAAAAGCCATTTTCACATAATTAGTTTTTGCTAGCATTTCAATAAACTCTTTCTCTTGTATTACAGGTAAGAGCTGCCTGTTTCAGAGCCCCAGAACTCTTACAGAAACTGCTGTGTGACTGTGTCTGTTTTCACTTATGCACTGACATAACTTCAGAAAGTTAAAATCACTGAAAAGTTTAATTATTAAAGAGACAAATATAACAGATTTGGGATTGTAGGTGATAAAAGTACAAACTGTGAGTAACCAAGTTTGTTAATATATCCCAGGTAATATCCAACAGAGCTGGAGATGCAAATCTTTGCAACAGAACCAATATATAAAACCACTGATAGCCAAACATTAAGCTGAATACTGAGTATTGAAGCAAAATTTTACCAAGAAGACATATCTTTCTTGAGGGGATGAGAAGGAGCACAGGCCATGAACTCTCCTCATCTCTCTTAAATTCACAGTCATTCCTCAATGCAGATGTTCCCCTCATGGTTTTTCATACCCTAACCCCAGTTTACTCTGCTTTCTAGGCAATGTTTAGCATGATTTGGTGGGAGAGTTGAGCAATAGTCATATTTGTTCAGCAGGTACTCCATTTGGCTAATTATTCTACTTAAGAGTGTAAAGTTTAATATTAATTTTGTAGTTAATTAGGCAAAGGTCTTTGGCACTATAGCATTCAAAATCTGTTTTGAAGCTATGTGGTTTTGCTGTTTTGGCCTTGCTTCATTAGCTTTAGCTGTCTCATCTTCACAAGATTCCCTCCTTCCGCTGTTTGGCAGAGAGCTCTGAGAATTTCCATTCCAAAAGACAGGATAAAAATTCCTTGTTTGCTAACACCTCGGACCTTTCTTTTGAAGCCTAATGATTTAACCTTGCTTCCTGTCCCACAGTAAACTAGGCAGTTATCTCAGAATAGATTCTTTATTTAATGTGCACAGTGAGGACTCTTGTTATTGTGTGAATCACTGTTTTAAGGACATGGTTTAGAGGTGGACTTGGTGGTGTTTGTTTAAGGGTTGGACTCAATGATCTTAAAGGTCTATTCCAACCTAAATAAACCTATGATTCCATGATTCTATTCCATCAAGAGGTATACTGTTTCCTTAATTACCTAATTTTTGTCTGATTCTTATTAAAGCATGTTATAATTAATTTATAGTTAGAATAAACTAATATCAATATAAGAAAAAATTATTGTTCAGAACACTTTTATGCTCACTCTGGCTGTAACTACTTCATATATAGGTAACATTTATTTAAAAAAAAAAAAAAAATGGAAGAGGAATAGTTGAAGAGGTAAAACAAAAAACACCAAGAACCAATAAAAAATCTTTCAGATCTTCTCCAGTGCAAAGCTTTGAACAATACACTGTGAGTCCAGGTCAGGTAAAGAAATATGATCTACTTCCTAATATTTCATTCATCTTCTTTTAACATTCCAAAGAAACAAACAAACAAAACCAAACAAACAAAAACCAAAACCATATTCTTTGAAATGCAGAAGATAGAGTAATAAGTAAAAAACTTTTCACTTTATATCTCATAAGTGTACAAGACAAATTGGACTATAATAGGCATAGAAAACTATCTGGCAACATCCTGCAAAATAATATGTTCATAGTGAGCCATGTGACGCAAAATTGGTGAGAACACACTTTCACATTCTAGCTTGTGACAGTGTAGGCTGTCCTCTCTGGGGTTGGCTAAAGGACTGGAAAAAGAATGGTTGGCAGACATAAAGAAAGCCTATTTGAGCAGATGATTTGTGGCAGGACATTGATGATCAAGTCAAGAGAATTCCAATGAAGGTGAGACACACTGATGCTCACATTCCTAAGAGCAAAGCTACTGAGGAACAATGACACAACCATCAGGCAGATCTGGCTACAAGAGTTTCTCAGGTAGACACAGACTCTGATTTTGATCTCAACTGGAAACCCCAAAGTGAGATGCTCTTAGCTTGGTAGGTTCATGATTCATCAGGACATCAAGGCAGAGATGCAACCTACCAGTGAGCTCGTGATTGATCAATAGACATTTCCATAGATGCTATCAAATAAGTCATCCATGACTGTGACATTTGTGTTGCTATTAAGCAGGCATAGTGAATTAAGCCCTTGTGGTATGGTGACAGATGGTCTAAGTACAAGTATGGTGAAGCCTGGCAGATTGACTACATCACTCTACCTCATTCTTGATCTGGTAAGCAGTATGTGCTTAGTATGGTAGAGGCAAACACTGGATGGTTGGAAACTTATCCAGTTCCACATGCAACTGCACGCAACACCATTCTTGGTCTGGAAAGAAAACTCTTTGCGAGACGCGGAACTCCAGAGAGAATTGAATCAGACAATGGAACTCATTTGAAAAATAATCGTGTGAGAAACTGGGCCAAAGAGCACAGCACTGAGTGGATATTCCACATCCCCTACTATGCACCAGCTGCAGGGAAGATTGAATGCTACAATGGTTTGTTGAAGACCACTCTCAAAGCCATGGGGGTGGATCTTTGAAAAACTGGGAGAAGCATCTAGCACAAGCGACCTGGCTGGTAAATAGTAGAGGTTCAGTGAACCAAGCTGGACCTGCACACTCAGATTTTTTCAGAAAGTAGAGGGGGATAGAGTTCCTGTTGTTAGAGAGGGGAATCTGTTAGGCAAAAGTTTTTGGGTATTTTCTCCTTCAGGAGAGGCCAAACCTGTCTAAGGGGTGGTTTCTGCTGAAGGTCCTGTTCACACTTACTGGGTAATGTAAGAAAATGGTAAAATTCAGTGTATTCCGCAAAGAAATCTAACTCCAGCTGATAGAGTTTAACTTCAGAATGTTGTACAGATACATTGCGCCCAAGAGAAAAATCCATGAAGAATCAACAGTGCATGAAGCCTGAGAACCTTGAGATCCTTGAGTCAACTGAGAGTCTCTGATTGCATTTCTTCACTTTGTCTGGGAAGAGACAAACTGTTTTCTGTTTTCTTGTTTCCTGGTTTTCTTGGACTTCTGAATCATCTACACTTGAGGACAGGCAGAATGAACTATGAACTTTATGTAGAAATTGTAGATATTGTTTTAGATTAGATAGACAGTACTAACAGCCAATGAAATTGTTTAGAAGGGGTGGATTCTGACAGTTTAGGCTGTGCCTTTAAAAAAAATCTGAGCAAATCTACAGTTGGGTGTAAAAAGGAAAACAAGGATTAGTTCTAAATGAATTTCTTGGTCAGGTGTGAGAAGTACCATAGCAATATCTCTCACATTCCTTTCTCTCAGTCTCACTCTATCTCTATATGCTGGAATGCATGCATGCTGCCCTTGGACAGCGGCCGTTAATCAGCAAACTTGAGATAAGCAAAACTAACCTCTTAACAATGCTCTGACCTAACTGAAATTTCCCCTAAAAATTTTCTCCTCTTCTCTTTTCTTCTAATTAACTAGAGGGAAAGGGGAGAGAGAGAGGCTGAGGGGAGGCAGGGTGGAATCCTCCTGCCCAAAGGAGGATTTCAGTGGGTTTTTTCCCCCTCTTTGTAAATAGTTGTATAATATTGTAAATACTGTATATTTTGTACATTTTCACTGCATTCCATTATTGCTTGTAAAATACAGTTTCATTCACTTCTCCGACTGAGCTCAGCTGAGCTTTTGTTAATGTGGGTGGGTTAAACCATCGCACTACAACATAGCTTCAAAACCAGAAAGAGAACTTGATGCATAATATTGTAAGCTGCTGGTTAAAAATTACAAAACAAACAAAGAGGGATACAGCTTGGCTGCAGTTTCATACCTCCTTTTAAGAAGTAGGTGTAGAGACAACATATGCATCTGCATTTAAAGAATGTGTGAGAACAGAGCTGTCACAATGAAACCAAGAACAGCAGTGATAGTCACAAATTATCTAAAATATTAGTCTTCATCTTCCCTTTAAACTTTACTTGCTGGAAAGTTGAAACTCTGCTAGGACTGAGAAGATTTAAGGAAATTATATCCAAGTTTGGAGTAAGCTGTTTCAATGTGGTAGTCTAAGGTGTTGCCTTGAGTCTTAAAAGATTGGCTTTTTCAGTTTTACATTAATCCACCAGAGGACTTTCTATCTCTGGTGAGTTTCTCCTCTAAGTGCCTTGGCAAACTGCAAATTTGTTATGTATAGCTAATTGTGTAGCTTCACTGCACTGTAATTTTTGTTCCTTAACTAAATTCTAAACTTGCAGTTTTAAAAATTGCAGAAATGTAAAGCAGTTATAAAACTGTCTTCAAATTTATCTTCAGATCAATCATAGATCATTATAGCCTTCTAATTTAAAATATTCTCGCTTTTTCTTTTTATTTTCTTATGATTTTAAGGTCAGCTATTCATACATGTATATAAAATTGTTCAGCCCAGCAACTGCTTCAGACCTAATCACTGTGAAAAATATTACTCTGAATGGCGTCTTTTCCATGGGACTAAATAACTTACAAATTCAGAATGGTAACACATATTTGACAAAACTGATTGTGATTTGTGGGAGAAGCAGACTTGTTTTCTGTTCTTTCACTTAGATGACTCCAGAGTGCCAGGGACATCCATTCACCAAGACTAATGAAGCAGAAGCATCAATGCAAAGGAGATCAAGAAAGTGAGAGGAAGAAAAACATTGAATATAGGAAGAGTTCCTCAGGAGTGATACAAGGAATAGACATAAGACTAGCAAGGTAGAGGTGTTGGTATAGAGAAATATTTTGATTAACATTACATCTGTCCTTCCAACACCACAGCTTAGAAAATAATTTTCTACTGAAATTGTTTGTGTGAGGCCAAGAGTAGCCTCAAGCCATGAGAAAAAGAGAAGGGTTAAGAAAAAATAGTTGAAAAATGCAAAACAGAAAAGTGCCAAGAAGGAAACAATTAGTACTAATAAGATACGTAACATTGGTGATTTATTTGAGGATTTGTTATTTTGAATTGGGAAAAAAATCCTTTAAAGTAAAATGCATGGTATAGATACTTGTCAGCACAAATACTGGCATATCATTAAAAGAAAAGTGATATAGCAGGAGTTTTAGAAGGCATTAAAGGCATCTGTATCCAGTTAGTTATGAAGATAAGGTGAGAGGAAACTGACCTATACTTTTTCTCATTAGCAAGGAATTAAGAGAAATGACAGGATCACAAGATCACAGGATCACAGAGGATGAGAGGATGTTAGGGGTTGGAAAGGACCTCTGGAGATTGTTGAGTCCAGCCCCCCTGCCTGAGTAGGACCATAGAATGTAGTGCAGGTCACACAGGAATGCTTCCAGATGGGTCTTGAAAATCTCCAGAGGAGACTCCACAACCTCACTGGGGAGCTTGTTCCAGTGCTCTGTGACCCTCACAGTGAAGGTCCTTCTCATGTTGAGGTGGAACCTTCTGTGCTGGAGTTTATATCCATCACCCCTTATCCTATCACAGGGTGCAACTGAAAAGAGCCTGTCCACTCCCTCTTGACACCCAGCCCTCATATATTTATAAATATTTATTAAATCCCCTCTCAGTCTTCTCTTCTCCAGACTAAATGGCCCCAGGGCTCTCACCTCTCCTCGTAGGGCTGGGCTCTCTCAAGTAGATCCCTGTCCCTCTTGAACTGGGGAGTCCAAAACTAGATGTGATATTCCAGGTGTGGCCTCACCAGTGCAGAGAAGAGGGTGAGGAGAACTCTGGGAGAGGGGAGAAGAATAAACCAACTATATTACAAGAGAGAACCTCCCTCAATCTGATGGACACACTCCTTTTAATGCACCACAGGATACCACTGGCTCTGTTGACCACAAGGACAGATTGCTGTCTCATGGAGAACTTGTTGTCCACCAGGACAACCAGGTCTTTCACCATGGGGCTGTTTTCTTGAAGATCACCTCCTAACCTGTATGGGTGCAGTGTATTATTCTTTCCCAGGTGCAGCACTCTGCACTTGTCCTTGTTGAACCTCATTGGGTTCCTCTTTGCCCATCTCCCCAGTCTGTCCAGGTCTTGCTGAATGGTTGCACAGCATTCAGGAGTATGAGCCAAGTCTCCCAGTCTGGTATCGTCAGCAAACTTGCTGAGCAGACACTCTGTCACTCTGTCCCCTCATCAATGTCATTGATAAAGATGCTGAACAGGTCTAGGCCCAGCACTGATCCCTGGGGAACTCCACTAGTTACAACTCTCCACCTGCACTCGGCACCATTGGCCACCACTTGTTGCACTCTATTGTGTAACCGGTTCCTAATCCATCTCACTGTCTGTTCTTCTATCCCATGCCTCCTGAGCTTCCTTACAAGGATATTGTGGGAGACGGTGTCAAAAGCCTTGCTAAGGTCAAGGTAGACTACATCCACTGGTCTCCCTGCATCTATCCATTCAGTTATGACATCACAGAAGACTATCAGATTAGGCAAGCATGATTTTCCCCTTGGTAAATCCATGCTGATTGCTCCTGATCATCTTCTTCTCTTCCAAGTGTCTAAAGATGACCTGGAGAATGAGCTGCTACAACATTTTTCCAGGGATGGAGGTAAGGCTAACCAGTCTGTAATTTCCTGGAACCTCTTTCTTGCCCTTTCTGAAAACTTGAGTGTCATTGGCTTTCCTCCAGTCCTCAGGCACCTCTCCTGTCTGCCAGGCTTTTGCAAAAATGATGGAGAGTGGTAGAGCGACAACATCAGGCAGCTCTCTCAACAGTCTTGGGTGAATCTCATCAGGGCCCATGGACTTATGAATGTTCAACTTGTGCAACTGATCCCTAGATGAGCCTTCATAGACTAGTGGAGAGTCTTCTCTCCTCCAGGCTTCTTCTTCTTCATCCAGGATTTGGAGTTTATAGGGGAGTTCAGTCTTAGGAGTAAAGACTGAAGTAAAGAAGGCATTCAGGAACTCTGCCTTCTCTGCATCCTCAGTTATCAGGCTTGTCACCTCATTCAGCAGTGGGCCCACACTTTCCCTGTTATTCTTTTTCCTACTGATATATTTGAAGAAGCCTTTATTTTTCTGTTTAACTTCCATTGTCAGTTTGTAGTGCCACAAGCCACAAGCGCGTTCTCAGAGACTTTGAAAACGGCTTTCCAGCTGGGGTCCCCGTTTGCCCCTCTTGGGTTTCAGGAGCTAGCTCACCCACCTGCCCGCTGCGGCTGGCTCTATCCTTGCAGCTAGAACGGACCTCATTTGACCTGCTCACCACTGCCCCTCCCCCGCTTCACCCCCTGCTGCTTCTATCGCCCACAGAGAGGAAAGGGTGGAGGAGGGGCAGGTCCCTCGTTCTTAAGCGGTACCCCCAACGCACCAGGTGTTCCCCTGCAATCCACAAGAACTCACACAATCGCCATGGCAACAAAGCTTGAGCCCCACCTTCCCAAACCAAAAACCGATGCCCAGAACTAATTTAAACTGTCCATCTTTTGCAATCCGATCTGCAGTTCGCCACACCAACCAGCCCCACATTGGCGCGCCAAAAATGTAGTGGGTTGAGGCAGCCCCCTCCCCACCACAGGCAAAATAACGACTCTGACAAACGGATTGCAAAAGTGATGGAAAAGTTTAAATAGAAAAGGGTGAATGTGCACAAAAGAACCAGAAACAGTGACAGAAGAAACCCCAAAACAGACCCAGATACATCCCATCCCCACCTGAGGGTGGGCCCAAGACCCCAGGGCTCATTCTTCCCCCCCACTGCTAGGCTAGTCTCAACTGGCCAGGCCTGAGACCGCCCATCCCCCTGGCCTTGGGCCTAGCCAGGCCCAAGGCCGGGAGACGTCTCTCCCAGTTACTGGGTGCTGTCGAGGGAAGAAAGAGAAAGAGGCGGACCCCATGCAAGATCTTATAGCAGTGCAGGGGTTGTGGTAGGAGATACACGGTTTTCCTGTGTCCACCCACTGGGCTGGACTTCTGGACACAGGAAGTGTGCCATGCAGCATAGGGCACCCAGCCCAAACCACCACACAGTTTTAGTTCCAAGAGGGCTTTGGCCTTCCTTGTTGCCTTTCCACATGTCCTGGCAATTACTCTCTAGTTCTGCCAAGTGACAAATTCAAAAGAGTCACAGATCAACAAAGAAAAAATTTACTGGTGTGGGAAACACACTTGATAGGTACAAATATATGAAATGCACTTGACATTGAGAACTTCTTTTCCTGTTAGCAAGCAAATTCTGAATGTTATTTGCTGTTCCTTAAATGTCTGGCTATGAATATAAATAAATTTTAGATGTTGTTATAGTCAAAACATGTTCTACCTTATAATATAAAGCAGGGTATTTTAACACTTTAAGGCAGACTTAACAGAGCAATATTTATGGCATACACTAAAGGAGGTCTCAAGAAATTTGTGAGCAATACATATTTTATCAGTTGTGTATCATCCAACAGTCCCTTTTCTGTTCTGTAAAGTTGCTAGTTATTAGATTTATTATTTCAGTACTTAACTACTACTTGCTGGACGTAAAGACATGCAATCATTAGAGAATAAGCTTGGAAGAAGAGACTTTAAGTAGTCATTTAATCTGTCCTAAACTACACTTATGTCAACCCTGACGGGTTTTCTTCCATCTTGGAGTGCAGATTGTCATTAATGTGATTGTTTCAAAGTAATCTGTCTGGAAGTTTATATACTTGAACCAGAGGCTTCTAATACATAGATCTCTGTGGCAGCTTAAACAGAAATACCTTTAGTTTAGGGAAACAACTGCTAGTGATAGTCCTCTAGATACCATCAAAATATGTAATAAAATCATGCTGGAGGTAACTTGTACAACCTTTAAGCAAGTTAACTTAATTGGATGACCACTGTTATTGCAAAGCGAGAGAGTTTAATAGTTTATAGCAAGAAAGAGACACTAACTCATATAGCACTTGTTCCCTCTATGTTGTATGAAATCTAAACATGTGATTAGGACTACAAAACCTAAGTAGGGGTTAAAAACCCAACAACCTCCTTCTGTGTTTCCTGGCCACAGATTTTTCCATATGCTTTTTACTTCAGAGGTAGAATATTGATGAGTCACAATGTTGTCAGAAAATTTATTATTTCATGTGAGATGACTAATGGTTATTATTCTTTTAGTATCAATGGGAATATGGAATGCTATTAGACTCAAAACCAGGTAGGAACTTTTATCTGTCTGTATTTCTTCCTCTTACTGAATCACTGTGCTTAACACAAATGATACTTAAAGAAGAGTATATCCATTAGCTGTGTTTATTACTACTCTCAAAGAGTTTTCAGAGCATCCCTCAAAAACGATGTTTGGATCTAAAATTCTCAGCATGTTTGGCAGAATGTTCACGACACAACTATCTGGTTTTAGAATAATTATCTCTCCCTATTCCAGTTAATTGAAAACAATTCCAAATCACCCTCCTGTGTTTAAAGTATCTGGATTAATATATAATGGTGGCAAAGTACCAGGGTTTTAAAGACATATAAACAACATAGTTGTTTGAACGGTTGACAAATAAATTCAAGCTCTGCAGGATACTCTTGTTTAGGGTTTTCCCAATTAGGCATTTTATTTGATCTCTGGGTCTGGGTGAGCCACAATTCTCAAGAATTGAAGAAGAGATTAATGGACTGGATACAATGGCTAATTCATCTCCAGGGTTTTGTTCATTGATTGTCTTTGCTAATTTAATACCATTATATCCAAAGTAAAATAAATCAAAATGAGAATTAGACTTAGTGAAAGTGATCTTTGAAAGGAGTTTATGGCTTGCCAGATTGCAATAGAACTTTTTATAATCCTAAATAGAAACTTCAGAGTAGAGATTTTTTTTCCCTATGGAATCTTGCCAAGATAAGTGTGCAAGAAAGTTGTTTGTAAGAAAACAATTAAAAAGTTGTGATTTTACCTGTCAGACAGACATGTGTTAAGATGAAAAAGTAAAGTGGGAGCTGGGAGCTAAAGATCAAAAATTCCTAAAGTGTTTGGTGACCTACAGCACCAGGAAAATGTTTGAGGATAAGGCAATGTAATGTGAGATGCAGATGAAGGAGAAAACAGTTTTCTGCCTTTTTTCCTCCCTTCCTTTAATGACAGCACTTGAATCTGAAATTAAGCACAGCAGGTAGGAAGATACTGCAGCGATTTTAAAAGGTATCACACATCTGTATGCTAACAGACTTTGGGTTTCACCCATAGAGATGTAGACCCCACAGTGATTATGGTCACAAATGGGAATTGCATATTTCTTGCAAATATACTGTGTCCTGTTGACCAACTGTTTGAAACAGGTAACTTCTAAGTGTTAATTGCTTTTGTCTTTGCTTTAAACAACATGCTGTTTTTCTCAAAGTCTCCATTTCATTCAATCTGTCTTTCAAGATACAATATTTTTCATATCTGTGGCTGCATCTGTCTGGACAGATATGATTTATATACTGTGGAACAGGTCTTTAACTACATAAACCAACATAACTCCATCATGGTACAAACAGACCTACAAAAGACATGGTACACGAGGTACAAGTAATTGAAAATGAAATATCCAAAACGTTCACACCACAGTGCAATTTTCTTATATGTCTTCAAAATGTGATGAGACCAGTAAAGCAACAGATGTTGCAGAGCTGCTGGACAATCTCAGAAGTAATAAAATATGTTAGTTATGTGAATAATTTGCATCTCTATATATATTATCATCACAAAAAGGCTATGTGTGACTGTTAGTAGCAGAACATAAAGTGCCTGTACACTAATACAGCTCTACAATTTTCTCACTTTCTTCTGCTGTCTGGGGAGAATCCATTGGTAACATTGCAAACTAAGGGTGACAATGTTTACCTGTAGTGCAAGGAGTAGAGCAAGCAACCAAGAAAGGAGCTCTCCAATAATTCCTAAAGCATACAACATCCTATTATCTACATGCAAGGGGTTTTTACACAAATTGTATAAGCCTGGGAAATATTTCTTTTAGGCTGAGGTTTTGATATCCTTGTTTTTTGCAAGGAGTTGTCTTTCTGTGTGAATCATGAAATAGTATTTCAAACTTCCTTGAAAAATCTAACCAGAATAAGGAGAAATAGGTATCCATGATGTGATGGGTTGAGGCAGCCCCCCCCTCTCCCCACCATGGGCAGAATAAAAACACCTCAGACAAAACGGATTGCAAAAGTGATGGAAAGTTTAAAGGAAAAGCAGTGAATGTTTACATAAAGCCAAAAGCAGAGTGACAAAGAAATCCCAAACAGTCCCAAGATGATCCCATCCCCACCTGGGGGTACATCCAAGACCCCCAGGGCTCCTTCTTCCCCCTCCCCACTGCTAGGCTAGTCTCAGCTGGCCAGATCTGAGACTGCCCATCCCCCCGTGGCCTTGGGCCTAGCCAGGCCCATGGCCGGGAGACAACATCTCCCCCATTACCAGGTGACGGCGAGGAAGAAAAAGGAGGTGCTTAGACCTCGCACTAGATCTTATAGTGGTGCAGAGAATTATGGTAGAAATACCCAATTTCCTGTGTCCACCCACTGGGCTGGACCTCTGGACACAGGAAGCAGGGGGGCACCCAGCCCAAATTACAACACATGAATTATGTCTTTTAGCATCCCAGACTAGTTCCCAGGCCTGAATTTCTTCCGGTTGTTCTTTCTGCAGCACCTCTGGGTGTAACAATAACTCAGTCCAAACCGTCACAGAAAACTCACATTACCAGTCCAAGAGGAGATTTTCTTCCACTTTTATATGACATAAGAGAGATCACAAAAGTGAGAACTGCACTGGTCACAGTATCACAGTATCACTAAGGTTGGAAGAGACCTCTAAGAGCATCGAGTCCAACCTGTCACCACAGACCCCACGACTAGACCATGGCACCAAGTGCCACATCCAGTCCCCTCTTGAACACCTCCAGGGACAGTGACTCCACCACCTCCCTGGGCAGCCCATTCCAATGGCGAATGACTCTCTTGGTGAAGAACTTTCTCCTCACCTCAAGCCTAAACTTCCCCTGGCACAGCTTGAGACTGTGTCCTCTTGTTCTGGTGCTGGTTGCTAGAGAGAAGAGGCCAACCCCTCCCCGGCTACAACCACCCTTCAGGTAGTTGTAGAGAGCAATGAGGTCACCCCTGAGCCTCATCTTCTCCAGGCTAAACAATCCCAGCTCCCTCAGCCTCTCCTCATAGGGCTTGTGCTCAAGGCCTCTCCCCAGCCTTGTTGCCCTTCTCTGGACACGTTCAAGTGTCACAATGTCCTTCTTAAACTGAGGGGCCCAGAACTGGACACAGGACTCAAGGTGTGGCCTAACCAGTGCAGAGTACAGGGGCACAATGACCTCCCTGCTCCTGCTGGCCACACTATTCCTAATGCAGGCCAGGATGCCGTTGGCCTTCTTGGCCACCTGGGCACACTGCTGGCTCATGTTCAGGCAGCTGTCGATCAGCACCCCCAGGTCCCTCTGTGTTTGGGAGCTCTGCAGCCACTCCGACCCCTGCCTGTATCTCTCCATGGGGTTGTTGTGGCCAAAGTGCAGCACCCGGCACTTGGACTTGTTGAATGCCATCCCACTGGACTCTGACCATCTGTCCAGTCAGTCGAGGTCCCTCTGCAAAGCCCTTCTTCCCTCTGACTGATCAACATCTGCTCCCAATTTGGTGTCATCTGCAAATTTGCTGATGACTGTCTCAATCCCCTCATCCAGATCGTCAATGAAGACATTGAAGAGGATGGGGCCCAGCACTGATCCCTGGGGGATGGCACTGGTGACTGGCCTCCAGCTGGAGGTGGCACCATTCACCACCACTCTCTGGGCTCGGCACTCCAGCCACTTCCTAACCCAGCACAGGGTGTTGCTGCCCAAACCACGAGCTGACAGCTTAGCCAGCAGTTTGCTGTGGGGGACGGTGTCAAAGGCCTTGCTGAAGTCCATGTAGACCACATCCACAGGCCTCCCTACATCCACCAGGCAGGTCACCTGATCATAGAAGGAGATCAGGTTGGAGAGACAGGACCTGCCCTTCCTAAATCCATGTTAGCTGGACCTGATCCCTTGGCCATCCTGCAGGTGTGCAGTTATTGCCACCAGGATAATCTGCTCCATCATTTTTCCTGGCACTGAGGTCAGGCTGACTGGCCTGGAGTTTCTGGGTTCCTCCATCCAACCGTTCTTGTGGATGGGGACCACATTGGCCAGTTTCCAGTCATCTGGGACCTCACCGGTGAGCCAGGGCTGGAGGAAAATGATGGAGAGCAGCTTGGCCAGCTCATCTGCCAGCTCTCTCAGGACCCTAGGATGAATCCCATCTGGTCCCATGGACTTATGAGTATCCAAGTAGATCAGCAGGTCCCAAACTAATTCCTCATGGATTTCTGGGACATTACACTGCTCCCTGACCCCATCACCCAACACAGGAGGCCACTCGTCCTGAACTCCTCCTGCCTTGTTGTTGAAAATTGAGGCAATGAAGGTGTTCAGGACCTCAGCCTTTTCCTCGTCTTCAGTCACTCTGTTCCCCTCCAGGTCCAATAGGGAGTGCAGGTTCTTCTTGCCCTTCTTTTTAGCGCTAACATATTTGTAAAAATGCTTTTTATTATCCTTCACAGCTTCAGTTCCAACTGGGCCTTTGCCTCTCTAATTTTTTTGCTACATAATCTAACAACTTCCTTAAACATACCTCAAGAAGCCTTCCCCTCCTTCCAAAGGTGATACAGCCTCTTTTTCCCCTTAGTTCCTTCAGGAGCTGCTTGCTCATCCAGGCTGGCCCCCTTCCCTGCCGGCTCATCTTTCAATAAAATAACACAATACAATGCAATACAATACACCAGGTTGGAAGAGACCTTCAAGATCATCGCGTCCAACCCATCAAACAATCCAACCCATCAACCAATCCAACCCACCCAACAGCTAAACCATTCAGCCAAGCACCCCATCAAGTCTCCTCCTGAACACCTCCAATGAAGGTGACTCCACCACCTCCACAGGTAGCCGATTCCAATGGGCAACCACTCTCTCTGTATAGAACTTCTTCCTAACATCCAGCCTAAACCTGCCCTGGTGCAGCCTGAGACTGTGTCTTCTTGTTGTGGTAATGGCTGCTTGGGAGAAGACGGCAACCTCTGCCTGGCTACAACCTCCCTTCAGGTAGTTGTAGAGAGCAAGAAGGTCACCCCTCAGTCTCCTCTTCTCCAGGCTAAGCAACCCCAGCTCCCTCAGCCTTTCTTCATAGGGCTTGTGTTCCAAACCCCTCACCAACTTTGTTGCCCTTCTCTGGACACATTCCAGCAAGACAAAATCCTTCCTAAACTGAGGGGCCCAGAACTGGACAAAGGACTCAAGGTGTGGCCTAACCAGTGCAGTGTATAGGGGCAGAATGACCTCCCTGCTCCTGCTGGCCACACTGTTCCTGATGCAGGCCAGGATGCCATTGGCCTTCTTGGCTGCCTGGACACACTGCAGGCTCATGTTCAGCCTACAATCAACCAGTACCCCCAGGTCCCTCTCTGCCTGGCCGCTCTCCAGCCACTCTGACCCCAGCCTGTAACACTGCCTGGGGTTGCTGTGGCCAATGTGCAGAACCCGGCACTTGGATGTGTTCAATCTCATGCCATTGGATTCTGCCCATCTGTCCAGCCTGTCGAGGTCCCTCTGCAAAGCCTCTCCACCCTCCAGCAGATCAACTCCTGCCCCCAGCTTGGTGTCATCTGCAAATTTGCTGATGACTGTCTCAATGCCCTCATCCAGATCATCAATAAAGATGTTGAAGAGCATGGGGCCCAGCACTGATCCTTGGGGCATACCACTAGTGACTGGCCGCCAGCTGGATGTGGCACCATTCACCACCACTCTCT
Source organism: Picus viridis (assembly GCA_033816785.1). Lineage (NCBI taxonomy): Eukaryota > Metazoa > Chordata > Aves > Piciformes > Picidae > Picus > Picus viridis. Next base: position 53,078,122 of record CM066606.1, read on the forward strand.
GGACTTGGCCCTCCAGCCAGTTCCTAACCCAACACAGTGTGATCCTGTCCTAGCCATGGGCTGATAGCTTGGCCAGGAGTTTGCTGTGGGGGACGGTGTCAAAGGCCTTGCAGAGGTCCAGGTAGACCACATCCACAGGCCTCCCCACATCCACCAGGCAGTCACCTGATCATAGAAGGAGATCAGGTTGGTCAGGCAGGACCTGCCCTTCCTAAATCCATGCTGGCTGGACCTGATCCCTTGGCCATCCTGTAAGTGCTGTGTGATTGCACTCAAGATGACCTGTTCCATAATCTTGCCTGGCACTGAGGTCAGGCTGACTGGCCTATAATTCCCTGGTTCAGCCAACCTGCCCTTCTTGAGGATGGGCACCACGTTGGCCAGCTTCCAGTCTTCTGGGACCTCCCCAGTGAGCCAGGACTGTTGAAAAATGATGGAGAGCGGCTTGGCCAGCTCATCTGCCAGCTCTCTCAGCACCCTAGGATGCATCCCATCCAGACCCATGGCCTTGTGGGGATCCAAGCGACTCAGAAGATCTCTAACTGCCTCCTGGAGCAGTGGGAAACTATGCAGCTCCTGGCTCCTTCTGCCAGCTCTGCAGGCCAGCTGTCTGGAAGACGTTCTGCCCTGCTAGTAAAAGTTGAGGCAAAGAAGGTGTTAAGTACCTCTGCCTTTTCCTCATCCTTTGTTAAAACGTTCCCCTCCATATCAAAGAAGGAGTGGAGGTTGTCCTTGCCCTTCTTCTCGCTATTAATGTATTTATAGAATTAATGTATTAATGTATTTATAGAAGGACTTTTTGTTGTCCTTTTGGCAGATGGGAACTGCCAGTTCCTGTGCCTTCAAGAGCTCCTGTTTGAAAAGGTCAGTAGCTGTACCTCTGGCATTTTCTCCAACAGCAATGAAGGAATGTAAAGCCTTATACATTGTATAGTCCTATGTGCTGCAAGATCATGCTTCCCCAAGGCTAGAGAATATACTTCACACAGGGCTGTAAATCCCACTGAGAATTATATATCATTATCATTCAGATGTAAATTTGGAGAGGACCAAGTGACAGGATCAGTTTTCACCTTTTATTTCCATGTTTAAGTCTCTGAAGTGACAGGAGTTGCTGAGGACGGTGTGCCTTTTGTAGCTCTGCATCAATCTGACCATTTCATGATGTCTCTTTTGTCTTCACTTCCAGGTGGCTGTAACTGAGCTGGACTTAATTCTTGTTAAAGTAACCCTCTAGTGCTGTGTTTTGCAGCAATAGGTGATAATACACCGGTGTTTTGGCTACTGCTGAACAAGTATCCAGGATATGCTCTTCCAATATTTCACTGCCCAAAAAATATGCTGAGGGTGGGCAAGACCTTGGGAGGGGATACAGCTGGACCAGCTGACCCAGACTGGACAAAGAGGTATTCCATGACATATGATGTCAGCTCAGATATATGAATGAAGTGAAAGAAGGAAGTGTGGGAATTCACCCACGGCATCTGTCCTCCAAAGGAACCATCAAACATAGAAAGCCCTGCTTCCCAAGACTGACCATCATCCTGCTGAAGGATAAGTAGAGACTAACATCTCTCTCTCTCTGCTTTTGCTTCTACACAGTGTATTGCTTTTACTTATCATTATTATTAAATTGCTTCTATCATATAGCTGGCTTTTGTTACATTTTCCCCTCTGCCCTATCCATCTACAGGAAAGTGATACAGTAGCTTTGGTGGGCATTTGGCCAAACCACCACAGTCCTTTTGGTTCCCTGACCAGCAAACAAACCAGGGCAACTATAACATAGCTGTAGTTGTGCTATAAGCTAGCTTAAGATACAAACTTCTGTGTTGGTCACATGGCTTGTTGGCACCATTTGCTTTGTTTTAGAAGTATTTCACTTTTTTGGGAACATGCCAAGACAGATAACGGCAATGTGTTTATTTCTCATGCTAATCATCACTGACATGTTGTGGGCTTTGTGGAGTCTGGTGCCATCATGGTATGAAAGGAGACTGCCCTTGGGTGGGGATATACTCCACAGGGGGTGTGGAAGGATTTCGGCAGATTCCTAGAATGATTATCACCTCCCATAGCCTGGACTTGACCCCAGAAAAAGCAAACAATCCTGGTAAACTGACACACCATTTGATAGAAGGGTGTGTTGCTTACCCCAATGAAAACCAGCAACTTCTTGCACTTTATTGGGGCCTGGCCTGTGCTTACCGAACCACAGTTCAGCACTCTGAGAGGACTGTGACTGAGGCAGGCACCCAAACATCACCTGATGATACCATGGTTGAGGTGGGGACCCAAAGAGCAACCAGAGTGATTGCCCCAATAGTCAAAAAGAAGCATGTGACAAGAAGCTCAACAGGTCCCTATCATCAACTAGAAAGGGATGAGGAAGATTCTGAGCAAGCAGATATGGTCCATCAGCTGGGAGATCAGAGGGAGTGAGTGAGATCAAGCAATAAGAGGAGACTACTAGGTCCTTAACCTCAGCAGAGTTGAGAGACATGCACAAGGATTGCAGCGCCAGCCAGGAGAGCGCATTGTTGCTTGACTGCTCTGGTACTGGGATAATGGGCTTAATAATCAACTGCTAGAAGGGAAAGAGGCCAAACAACTGGGAGCCATTGCCAGAAACAGAGGGATTGAGAAAGCAGTTGGAAAAGAAACAAGCATGCAGCCTCTGGAAATGACTTCTGTTAAACATGAAGGCAAGGAGCCCATGCAAGGAGGACCTTGTGAGCTCTTCAGGGAGGTGGAACACTAGATGAAGGGATCCAATGCCTAAGAGAATTAGCAGTGCTGGAATTTATCTGTGGTGACTTAGATAATCAGAACATCTCCACAGATCCAGAGGATGTCAAATGTACATGGGCCACGTGGAGGAATGTGATCCAAGATTCTCCAGCATCATGCTCAAACAACCTAGTGATGCTGTATTATTTGGATGAGGACACATGTCTGTGGAGACAGTGACAGCTTGGCTCCAGAATTTTGGGGATAACCTCTGCACCATCTTACTCCCATGACCCAGTGCCTCACCTACCAGGTGTACCTCAAGAAGTCAGTCCTCTCCTGCCCCAGCTGGAGGGAAAGGGAGACCCAGACTCATGTTATATGGAGCATTTTCTTGTTTCCTGCAAGACCAGGGAGAGGACATGAGGAAGTGGGAGGATGAACCCACTTCTAAATGGGAAATTTTTGTATGTGAACTCAGAGGGAAGATAGTGGTTAAGAAGTGATCATCTAAGAAGGTAACTGCTGTAGAGAGCCGAAAGGGTAATCAGTGCTCTTCCTGGTAGGCAAGAACTGAGGTTGCATCCCTATGCCTTGGTCCTGATGAGGGGACCTGTGGCCAGGCACCATCAAGATCAGACAGTGAATACTCTGATGAAGACCAGGAGTAGAGGGTCTCTGCCTTCAGCCAGGAGAAGGAAAGCTATGACAGAGTATACTGGACTGTGTGGATTCAATGACCTGAAACAAGGAAGCCACAGAAGTATAAGGCATTTGTCGACATGGGTGCACAGTGCACATAGATGCCAGCAGGGCACAAAGGAGCTGAATCCATCTGGATTTCTGGAGTAACAGGAGGCTGCCAGGAGCTGTCTGTACTAGAAGCTGACATGAGTCTAACAGGGAGTAAGTGGGAAAAAACATCCCATTGTGATTGGCCCAGAGGCCCCTTGTAATCTTGGTATAGATACGTCATGAGTGGGTACTTCAAGGACCCAAAGGGCTATCAACAGGTTTTCGGTGTGGCCATGGTGAATACAGAGAAGATCAGACAGCTGTATACCCTCTCTGGCCTTTCAGAGAGTCCTTTTGCTGTGGAATTGCTGCAGGTTGAAGAACAACAGGTGCCAATTGCTACCAAGATAGTGCACTGGCAGCAATATCACACAAACCGAGATTCCCTGGCTCCCATTCATGAACTGGTTCATCAGTTGGAGATCCAGGGAGTGATCAGCAAGACACACTTGCCTTTCAATAGCCCCATCTGGCCAGTGTGGAAATCTGAGGGAAGGTGGAAATTAAAAGTGGACTATTGGGGCCACCACTGAGTGCTGCTGTACCAGACATGCTGGAGCTTGAGTATGGGCTGGAGTTGAAGGCAGCCAAGTGATATGCTATGATTGACATTGCCACAGTGGCCAATAGATGTGTAACTGAGGCTTTGCCCACAGTACTCTGCAGATTTTTCTTCCAGGGATTGCCAGTCCTGGTGTACAAAGGAGTGGTCACGCATTTGAAGAAAAATTTTTTTGTTTGAAAATCTGCTTGTCAGGACGCTCACTGAAATCCTTGAAAGCTGTGAATTTGCCCTGTCTCAATCAATTCTCCACATCTATGTCCCACCTAGCTTGCCACTGCCACCTGTTCCTCTGTCACATTGCTGTTTGTGAGGAAGAGTAACACCTAAGTCGAAATCTTATCCCTCAACCCTTTCCAGTTCCTGCACACTGTATTAAGCTGTTACGTACTGGATTCAACACACTGAAAATGTGGAGCCCTGTGTCTTGCTGCAATCAAATGAAGTTGAGAATACAATCATATGTTTCACCATTTATTTTGTGAATATAGATCACACTATTATAAAAAGGCAACATAATTTGTTCTGTGGAAACATTGTGCACTGCTGGGCTACTGTCTCTCTCAGCAGTTATGCTTGAGCCACTAATTACTGTTTTGAGCAATATTGAAAATCTATCCTCTAGGAGGCTTTTGATTTTTGCCCAATAGCTACAATTTCCATAATTTTCAGCTTATTAGATATCTTGTGATGCTACTGGTATAACAGGTCAAATAAATTGTCTCAGAAAAAATAGCCAGAGTCTATCACAGGAGAGCTTTATGGAAGATGCAATGAAAACTTCATAGTCCTGTCAATAAATAGGACAACACTGGACATGATTTTTTAACAGTACAGAGTTAGAAGCTTATCCCTGCATTATATATGGGTACCTATGTGATCCTGAAAACAACTGAACTGAAACATGTTCATAAAAGTACAAACCATATAATAACAACTACAATCAAACCTAATATTTCACAACTGTTTATGCCAGTGTTCTATTATTGGTTTATTTTTCAGTGCTAGTAGGAAAGAAAATCTTATTGAGACAGAAAAAGACAATGGGCTTACAGTATCATGGTGCAAATTATGCTTGTCTGCAGGAAAATCTGTAAACCCTCTTGAGAAGCTATATTTAAACGATGGTGCTCCCTGCTGGAAGATGTCAGCGATGCTTACATCTTAGTACGTTTGAAAACCACCATGCGGTGTTAAAAAAAGGCAGGCGTCAGGCTTGTTGGAAGAAATTCTGGGATTCATACCAGATCCTTGGAAATATTCAAGAGTCAGGGAATGCCACTGTGCTTCTCGCCCAGTTTTTACAACGAGATAAGCAAGCTAGGGATGAAATACTACGATGATGCCAGTAGCGCACCTCATTGTGCATATATCCTTGTCTTTTCAAACACTCAGCTGTGAATCTTAGTGCAAAAACATGAACAGAGGTCCTTTACTCGTTCACATTCTTTTTTCTAAGTCTGAAGAAAGACTTTAAAAACTTCAGGACCACAAATCATATGAGTATCTTATTTATCTTAAGCAGTAATTTTAAATAATCCACTTTTTTTTTTTTTGTTTGTCAACACTCTGTTTGATGCCCAAAAACATTTTCTCAAAGTGCAAACATTATCAGATACCTACTGTTCCTCTGTAGTACCTCAGGGGGCATTCAAAAACGACCAGCTTAGATCTCAGTACTTCAAAGGATTTCCCTGAAACCTTGTTTACTGCATAAGCAGAAAACAAAGTCCCTTTCCCCTTTTGTACTACCATTAAACACATTAAAGCACAACACTTCACTAAATAATTCCTCCACAATATAAACACAGACTCCACCACAATCTAAAATAGGTCAATTGCTTTCATTCTAACATGCTAATTTATCACCACAGAAACTTGATACTTTAATTTCTGCCCCATCTCCTGCTGCTCACCTATGCTATTTCAGTTTTCCAGAGTTTTATGGTAAGATATGGTGACACCTATGTTGCATTTAAAATTTATATAAAATAGATCATTTTAGAACATCCAGTCTTCATGCCTTGAATAGGTCAGAGAGATTTAGAGCAGTTAAGCCAATATTTTATCGTATCTTTCCAGTTGTGCTTTGTTTCATTGCAGAGAATGGGATTTGTGGCGAGCAAGGTGTGCTTGATGAACAAGCCTTGATGCTATGCGAGCACCTCAGAGCAATAGCCAAAACATCACTGTCAACAGGGTTCTTGTCACCAATACAAAGCACAATTTCTACAAGGAAAGTTACCTCTATCCCAGAGAGACCCAGTACACTGTTGAACAATATTATAAATTATCCTTAGAGTTAGCAACAATTTGCAGCCTCATCCTTCTCATTTGCTTGTAACAATCCAAAATTATAGGTAATGCATCAAAGTGTGCAATTAATTTAACTTATAAGAACATGTCATTACTTACATATCGAGCTTTATAAAACCTGTTACAACCATGTAAAGTTTTACAAACACAGGAAACACACTTTAAAAAGCCCACAAAACAACACTTTTAAAAAATGATTGATTCAAAAAGCTCTAAAGTGCAAAACGATGTCTAAATGGAGATCTCAACAACATCTTGCCTTCACAGAAGAGAAAAAGAATTGGGAGAATGAGAGAAGAGCCATGGGATGAAAAGAAAATGGATTTAATGAAACTAAAACAATGCCAATACAAAGTATAAAAAGTAGGGGTAGGCTACGTCATTCATTTATGACAGGCGACAGAACTTGAATTCTTTCTTCAACATTTTTCATGGATATGGAAACCACAAAGTCTTGTGCTGGTCACTGTAAAATAAATCTGCCCTGTGTCTTTGAAAATCAAAAATTTAAGGATGCTTTCCTATGTGGGTTTTTTGTTTGTTTGTTTTGGGTTATGTTTCATTTGTTTGTTTGTTTGGCTTAAACCATTTATATATATCTAAATCAATGTAATCCAGTACTTCTGGAGAGTGTTGATTTGTTCCTTTGTTATTCTAGAAGATCCTAATCTTGGAATAACTTTTTAAACCACTACTAAGACAATTTATCCCATCTTTCAGGTATATTATGTTATTCAGGTATATTATGTTATTCAGGTATATTATATAAACACGTTCAAATTATATTAAAGATAAAACTAATTTCTCTAGACATTTTCAGGTTAGAACACCTTTTTTTTTTTTTTTTTTTCTTAAAATGATTCCATGTATAATCTGGTTTAATAATTAGTTGGACAAATTTAATTCTGTAGCTATATTGTTCTGTTTGGGGTTTTTTTGCTTAGTTTGTTCCTGTTAATGGAGCTTTGGTTTCCATCCAAGAGGTGTTTTTTTTTACTTTCAGTTACATGCTAGGAGAAATAATACTAATAATGGGTTATTGTATCTGTAATTTAAATCATAAGGCAGGAGTAGAAAATAGGGTCTTTTAATGTTTCATTTTTTTATTAAATCAAGGGAAGATAAAAGTTTGTTCTTGCTATCTAGGAATATTGTTCTCATTGAGTAAGTGTCCCTGCCCAGGGCAGGGATGTTGGAGCTAGATGATCCTTGTGGTCCCTTCCAATCCTGACAATTCTGTTATTCTGTGAATAATGGAGAAGTATTTGGGTTTGGTTAGTTGGGAGTCATGCCAAGTGTTTCACTCTTGGTTATATTAATTGCATGTCACACACCACAGTTCAGAGTCTGTTGTCCCAGAGCCTCTGAATTAATAATAATGAAAGATGTTTTTCATTTGTAAAGTTGATGCAAATTTGTAAATGAAGTTCTCACAAATAAGAAGCAAATAGGGGTTAACATCTTGACCTCATCCATTCATTCATCTGTGCTTTCAAATCAGAAAGAGTCCTTTCACCTACTTTGCAGCTACAAAGTGCTGCTAATATTTGATGAAACAGTGACATTTTTCCAACCTCAATAACACCTGGTAAGTGCCTCCTGTTGACAGTAGTACTGTGTTTTAATGAACAAATACATAGTTTATCTACCATTCTCGGCCAGAAACCCCAGCTACTGAGGCAGATCCCCAGCTCTCCCAGTGTTACTTGGACTAATTGACTCATTGGATGAAGTTAAATCACACTATTCCCAGTGGGATGTATGTTTGCCAGTAATCAATAGCCCAACAAGATCTGCGTGGCAGATAATTAAGTGGAAAGTAATTAATACCCATCAAATGTTTTATTAACTGTTTGCTATTCCTTCACTCAAAAGTCCAAGTGTACAGTAAATAAGGCTGTGAAGGAAGGAATGACTAATGGTCTGTGATTTCTATGAGCTAAATATTACTGCTAAATTCTCCACTGCTCTGCGTACCATTTCATGGTAGCATCTCATATTTACAAATATTCTGGTCTTACATCCCAGGAGAGATTATCTTCTGGCACTGCTCTAAGGATTTGGGAAACCGAGGAGGTTCAGTCCAATACAAGGGAATTAAATTAACTATGACAAGCATTGCAGTATTTCTTCCTGCAGTAAGATTTTAGCTGTCATATAAGTGAAGCTAGGCATTTAAGAAAATACAAAATCTTTCACCTCCAGCAATATATCTGGAAAAAAAAACCAAAATAGTAAAACTATGCCATTATGGTATTTCACTTGTGCATCTTCAATACTCTAGAGACTAAATTAAAAAACATAGACAGCAATGCTTCATACAGACTAAACCAGAGATGGATTTCTGCTTTGGAAAATTTTCTGAAGTGAAGTCTTGCTTGGTTTAACTCTACAAAACTGGGAGCCACCAGACAAAAGGAAATTTTCCTTATCAAAAGGAGCATTCTTTCATTGTCCTTTACCAACCTTTCCAGATGCAGAATTAGGCTAACCATTCTTTTTGTACATTGTTTATCTGGACTTTTATTCAATATTTTCCTTCATTTATTGCTTCTATTCATTTCTATGTAACACAAGAAGCACTGAGACAGCAGTAATCCCAAAGCCATTATTTTAATAATAGACAGTCACTACCCATTCCAGGCCTATATGCCTTTGTTATTACATGGACAGAATGTGTCTTGACACAAGATGCTTTTGAGACTTGATATTTCATATTTCTGGAGGTTTAACAAGAGGGCTGCAGATATGATCAGTGGGCTGGAATACCTGTCCTATAAGAACAGGCTGATAGAGTAAGGGTTTTTCAGTCTGAGGAAGAGAAGGCTCCTGAGAGGACGCATAGCAGTCTTCTAGTACTTAAAGAGGGCCTAGAGGAAAGATAGGAAGGGATTCTTTGTCAGCGAGTGTACTGACAGGTCAAAGGGTAATAGCTTTAAACTGAAAGAGGGTAGAAATATGATGAAGGACTTATTTACTATGGAGGAGATAAAACACTAGAAGAGTTTGCCCAGAGAAGCTGGGGATGTACCCTCTCTGGAATTGTTCAATTACCCAGACCCATGTGTAGGTGTGATGGGTTATGCCCATCCTGAAGGGGGGAGGGGAGTGCGAGGGAGGGCTTGTGAGACCCTTGCCATCCCCAGAGGGGGGTTTTCCCCCTGGGAAACTGAGTCAGTCTGTTCCACTCCCCCTTCCTGTCCAGCAAAACTATAAAAAGGAAGACACTGCAGCCATTTGCTCTCTTTTGCTTGTGCCTTGCCTGGACGAGAAGACTGAGTTGCTGCTGGCTTCCTGCTTCTCTGCCATATGGTCAGGCCTGGTCTTTTCTCCCTGCTGCATCTTCAAAGGACTGTTGGTTTTGTAAATATATTCTCCCTATCTATCCTTGTCCCTTACCCTTGTGAACCCTTCCTGTTATTTTTTATATATATTGTTTAAAGAAAATTTTACCTCTCTACTTCCAAACCAACTCCAAATTATTTCTCGGTAGATTTACCTTGTCCTTTTTTTCCCTTATCCCCCTTTTTTTTTTTTTTTTTTTTTTTTTTTTTTTCTTAAGGATGGGGAGGAGGAAGCAGCAGACAGATTCTCAGCCTTGCCCCTCCCCCCATCTGAGATCTTAAATCCCAGTTAAGGCTCAAACCACCACAGTAGAGCCTTGCACTTGGCCTTGTTGAACCTCATAAGGTTCACGAAGGCTCATTTCTCAAGCTTATCCAGGTCCTTCTGAATGGCATCCCACCCCTCAGGTGTGCCAACAGCACCACTCAGCTTGATGTCAGCTGCAATCTCACTATATCTTAGATGAAGACACCAAACAACACTGGTCCTTGTACAGCCACATGAGGGACATCACTTGTCAGCAATCCCATCTGGACATCAAGCCCTCTGAATGCAATTACCCAGCCAATTCTTCATAGACACAGCAGTCCACCCATCAAAACCATATCACTCCAGCTTAGAGAGAAGGATGTTGTGGGGGACTACATCAGAGGCTGTGCAGAAGTCCAAGTAGATGACAACTGTAGCTCTTCCATTCTCCACTGAGGTAGTCATTCCATCATGAAAGGCCTCTACTATGTTGCTCAGGCAGGATTTGCCCATGATGAAGCCATGCTGGCTGTCTAAAATCACCTCCCTGACCTCCACGTGCTGTTACGGCTTTTAGGAGGATCTGTTGCAAGATATAGAGGTAAAGTTGACAGGCTGGAAGTTCCCAGGAACCTTGAAAGTTTTTCTTTTAAATTCTTGCATTTTTTCCCATTTTCCAGTAACTAGGGACTTCACCTGACTGCCAGAACTTTTAAGATATCATGGAGAGTGGCTTAGGAGCTACATCAGGCAGTTCTCTGAGGATTATGGCTTTAGCAGTGAGTAGATTTAGGAATATATTTACAAAGAGCATTTGTAATTATAAATAGAGTCTGTAAAGTAAAACACAGAGATTCCTAAACTGCCTACCAATTTATTCCAACTGTAATTATCTGCTTGTTCAAAATCACTCCTTTGGCACCAGTTTATTCTGACTGAATTAATTTCTTGCCAAAATAAGCCTTACATGACATCTTTCTGTGTTCTGAAGTTTGATGTTAAGAAGACGGACACAAACATCACAAATATAGTAAGCATATTTTAGTATGTTTTCTCATGTGTCTCTGAGGGTTATTTTCCAGACATTCTAGCATATATAGCTAGAATATGATCAGTAAGGCTGATCTTGTATTACCGTGCAAGCAAAACTCACCATCAAAGTCTGAGGGACTAGGAATACAGTCTAGGTGAGAAGAGTAACTACTAAGAGCCACAATTCCTAAGTGCAAGATTACAAAAGTGCAAAAAAAAAAAAAATCATGGTAAAAAGAAATAGTAGAAACTTGTCCTCTCTTTTCTGCTATAAAGTCTTAAATATAGCATAGGTGAAATGTACTGCACATGTTTGTAGATACATCTATTTTAAATCTGTTCTACTGTGTATTGTATCTACTGTAGATACATGTCAAGACTGCCCCAGCAGAGTCAAATATACCCTGCAGGATTAGGGAGATTTATAGATTACATCACTATTCTGGAAACTTCTGAATTTCTTGTAATCTCTAGATCTTCCCATACAAAGTACAAAGCATTTGCTTGAACTAAAAATCTGCTCATACACACATGCACAGAGTTTCCATTGAATTCTGTGCTTCTGACTTCAATGAACGCTGAATATGTGTATTGGAGGGCAAAAGGTAGTATTTGTAGTCTAATCTTCCTAGACAAAATGAGCAAACTGGGTGTCCTTTATCCTCTCATCTATAGTAACCTTAACATTTTCTCAATCTTTTATCATTTAATCTAATTCATTGCAAATGATCTATAGCAGAAGATACCCTCTAATAAATGAGTGCAACAAAAGAAAAAACAGAAAACAAAGTATTAACCAACTAGTTTTGAAGCACATAAACACTATAAGCATTTTGTTTGTTTCTTTCTAAATAATCTATCTGCAAGTACTGCTAATTTATAAAAATAATGCTCTGTCTAGCTCTCTGCCAGGTATGTCTCAGAATTTCAAATATTAGAGAAAACCAAAGTGATTTAAACATCAATACAAGCAATTTAAAAATGAGAGACAAGATCCATTTGGGGAAAAAAGTAAAAGAAAAAGAGCAAGAAAGAAAATCATCAGCACTGTTAATACTTTGAAAGACTTGCACAATAACATTTTGGGTTTGAACATTCAAAACCAGAGATCCTTTCATTTCCTCTGTGTGAAATTTTGCTTCACTTTTTTCCAATAGGATAGGATCCCATGCCTCAAAATTAGAAATTAGGAAGCATCCAAGAGAAAATACCTGTGGGTTTTTTTTTTCCTGCTTCAACTTTGCAGAGAGAGAATGAATCTGAACTAGGCTTGGGCCACATCAGAAACTTTGTCCTTTCACATAAGGAAAAGGGAAGATGCAAATTCATCTTGAGTATGAGCTTGAGTAAGAACACAGGGGTTCACAAAATGCTATATGTAAGCAGACTCAAAACAAGGACAAAGCCCAATTCAGCCTGATTTTATCACTTTCAAGGTGACTCAGTTTTCTTTTATTTTAAACCATGAGTACTATTGCCATAACAGTTCTAGAAACAATCCGAAAATTTTCACTTACATAATTTTTATAATTTGGTAGCAACAAAGGAACAACTTCTTGCAGGTAGAAAAGCAAAGCCAAGCTATGAGACAGGTGCTCTCTCCAGGTCCTTCACACCTGTCTGAAGTAGCTCTATGTAAGCCTCTTATGTGAATCTCAGATTAAAAAAAAAAAATTAAAAATCAACCATAAGAACTACTGGAGTCTGTTATCATTTGGCAGAATGAACAGTATTCCTTAGTCCCAACATTAGCCCTAAAAGCAGGAAAAAGCAGTTCTATTAATCTTCTCTCACAAAATGGAAAAGTGGATAGGAATTATATTCCATGGGTCTTGCTGGAATTATTTACTAAGCTCTCATATTTTCCACCATTATCATCTGATTCCTTCAGCAAAGAAAAGCTAAAGTCCACTGCCTAGTACCAGCACAGTGGTAGGTAATATCCCAGTACATAAAGCTTGTCCAGATTCTTGTTTGTTTACAAATCCTAAAATTTTTCTCCACAATATTTTTCTATTATCTGTGTTCTGTTGTTAAAACATGTTTTCCTCTACTTGGAATATCAAATATTCATATACCACATTTAGCACCCTGAATGTCACCAAAATGTGCCAGTTTAAAACCTACAATGAAATAATTCTGTCTCACCTCACCTTCCCTGTGCTTGCCCTGCCCTTGCCTTGCCATTATTTAAGGTAGGTGTGGTAAGGAAGCAGATGGAGAAATTTTTCTAAGTCAGGTAGTCCTGCGGTTTGGTTTAGGCATGAAGGCAACACTGTAATACTGGTTTTCACATTACTGCTGGGTTCAACAGTACGAATTGCAAGAAAAAGCACAGTGGAATCAAACTGTATTTCAGATTTACTTGATATTTTATTAGTCTGTGTGGGGTTTTACATGTTGATTGCAGTTCAGTTTTCTCTTTCTATGATTTCCTCATAGGTTTCTGAGTCATCCTCTAGCCTGGTCACTGAGTTTTGGTATAGACCTAAAAGTTATTTTTCCTTCTTCTCTTTGCCTCAGCTGCTACGTGTGTATTACAAAACAAACCTCAAAAAACAACAAACAAATTAGAAATTATTTCATCTTTTTCACATACATTTTGAAACAAAAAAGCTTTGGAAAAGATTACTTGCTGTTCTTCCCCTTATGAGAGACTCTTTGAGTAAGTAGATTTTTTTAATAGTGAGAGTACACAGAATAGAATTTTTTTTTCAGGTTCTGTGTTACACATGTTTTTTCCTATGATTCTCTAATTCCTTCTAAGCCTGAACAGAAAAGAATTTTCTTTGAAAGTTCAGTTCAGAGTACAGAGTTATCAGTCATCACAGAGAGGGGCAAGAGGAAGGATGGTTTAGGTTTAGTTTTATTTAGAGTTTGGGGGTTTTTGATTATTTAATTTTTAATCTTAAAAGGGAGGATACAGTTGGATTCTGAAAATAACATCTGCTTTCTGTGTTACAGAAAGACAAATGTAAGTGGTGACAAAGAGCCTCACTAGAAAACTCTGGCTCTTTATCACAATGTTAATCGTTGAGAATGGACCAATGTAGCAAATCTAAGACAGACCTCTCAGGATGTCCATGAAGCCTGGCTGATGTTAGGACATTGGAGAACAGCCAAGAAAACGTATGTAGGCTCATGGGAGAGAGTAGGCTCATGGGAGAGTAGATAAGGATGGTGCAATTCATTACTTCAAACTGTAAAACCAAAAAGACCAGGTTGTAGTTTACAATTACACTTTTCGCTTTTGGAATAATTCATATGTACCTGTTTTCTCGATTCACAAGCCTCCTTCTTCAATATGTATTAGTAAGTAGGCTCAAACTTGTAATAACAAAACAGCAACCAGAAAAAAATAATACTGCTGAAATATTATTGCTCTTCAAATTATGTATGCCACTAGTTATGCTGATTTACTTTATTGTCAATGCAGGGCTGACTTCATTATTATTATTGTTATTGTCACTATTGTTGTTGTCATTACTATTATATTTTAAAATAGACATTCTGAGTGTGCATCTTCTATAATAATTATTGAGAAAAAGAACCTATTAAGCAAATACCAATAATTATTCTTTAGGATTGAATATGAACATTACTTTGCTTGCTACTACATAAGGAATCTGTATTACTACGAGTAGTTGAAAATATTTATATTGAACATTTTCAGCTAAGAAATTAAGATGTTTCCTGGGGGTGGGGTGGGGAGAAGTTTGAATTTTGCATTTTTGAGAATTTCTCTCCCCTTTGTCTCTTTTTCCCATTGAAAAATGCAGTAGAAAAGTCTAAGGCTTTATAACTTCCCTTCAGCAATTCTATTATTCTTCTGCGAAGCAAAATAAAGGGAGAAGGGTAGGGAAAACATTGTGAAAAGGACTTGGAACTGTGAAAAACATGACCATTTTAAGTTTCTCTAATAAAGCTAGACTCAGTCTTGACAAATTGTACTGAAAGTATGTTTTCTAGTTTTGCAGATAGGTTTTTTTGATAACAACTGCACATTTTCTGATGATTTGGAGTCATACTGTGGCCATAACAACTCTTCACTGTTGTGAATTGTTTAAATAAAAGCAGAAGCAATTAGAAGTCATTGGCAAATTTTCTCATGATTTCTAGCAAACCCCATTAAAATATATGGCTGATGTATACATAAAGAATTCTTATTACATCCTGGATTCATAGATTTGCAGAATTGCTTCAGTTTGAAATTACTTCTAAGATCATTGAGTCCCATCATCAGCTTAGCACCACCACAGCCATTAAATCACGTTTCGAAGTGCCATGTTTACACACTTTTTAACCCCTCCAGAGACAATGATTCCACCAATGGTCTGGATAGACCACTTCCGTAGAGATTTTTTCTTAATATCCAATCTAAACCTCCCCTGAAGAACTTGAAGCTATTTCTTCTCATTCTGTCACCTGATACTAGGGACAAGAGACCAACTCCCACCTAACTACAACCTCCTTTCAGAGCAGTAAGGTCTCCCCTAAGCCTCCTCTTCTCCAGGCTGAACAATCCCAGTTGTTCCTTGTAAGACGTGCTCTCCAGACCCTTCAACAGCTTTGCTGACATTATCTGGGCATGATGTAGCAACTCATGTCATTTCTGAACTGATGAGTTCAAAACTGAAGCCAATATTTGAGGTACAGTATCCCCAGTGCTGAGTACAGGGACACAGCCTCTTTCTCGGTCCTGCTGGCCACATTATTCTGACACAGGCCAGGATGCTGTTGGCCTTCTTGGCCACACTGCAGTCTTATATTCCTCTTATATCTTACTCCTCACTATGGAGGGTTAGTTTGGGTCATACAACTTTTCTAGGATTTATAGCCAAACATTTTTCATTAATCTACTTTTTTTCCTAACTTATAGTTAATATACCCCTTATGGCTGAAGGAATTTATCTTCACTATCTGTCATGGGTTTAGTTGAATCAGCTGATGTGTATTCAATACCATGCTGCTGTCATACCAGCATCAAAATGGAAGTGCTGGCTGGAGTGAAGGCTTAAAGTTCAGATTGTAATATGAGAGGCTTCCTGTTCTCTTTGCCATTTCTGGTTTCCAGTTTTGGGATGCTGGTCTTTCTCTACTGTGCTGTCACATGATTGGGCAGAGAGCCACAATTTCATCACAGATTCATACTCAGGAACTTAAGAAATGGCAGTATAGTTAATACTATATGGAGTAGAGACAAGCAAAAGTAAAGGATGCTTACTGTGTTGTTCTAAGAAAGAGACAAAAATAGTTATAGTGAGAAGATGACATCAGGAAGATGGAGAGGTTTGTTTTGGGGGTTTTTTTTGTTTGTTTTGATTTGGTTTGGGTGTGGTTTTTTTTAAAGACTGCTTCATAGTATTTTGTCAGTATTTCATCTGACATACATTGTGGCAGTGGCCATACAAAGAGTAGCATTTTCAAAATGCTCCTTTTCTAATGAGGTATCATCTGGAGGCCAAAAATGTGATCCTTGTGTAATCTTTGTTACATGTGATTTACATATCATCCGGAGACTCCACTCCTAGGTTATAACAGGCTTCATTCCTGACCAGGAACATCCCAGATCTGCACAGTGGTCCTCAGAATGAGACTGTTGAAATTAAATTATATCAAATAATTATTACAATAGCACAACAAAATACAGAGAAATGCAGAAATTAAGGGCAAAATGTGGAGAGAGATTGCTTCTATTTAGTATTTAGGAAGGCTATAGATTGCATTAGCAGTAATTCCTAACAATTATTTTTACAAATAGATGTGTACAATTCAGATTGTGACAGGTCCCATAACATAAAATGGCTAACAACCATTATAATCAAAAGCCATTACAATCAGCTGCAAGAATTGGTAGGAAGATGATGAAATTACTTTTCTGCCAGGCTGGCATTCACTGAGACTGACATCAGACCACTTTGTTTCCTTGCTGGTTAGACCATCCTTTATCACAGCCAGAATTCCTATTTGATACAAACGAATAACAGAGGAATTCTTTGTGGCTGAATTTTTTTGTTGTCTCGTCCCTTTATGCATACTTCTAACATTTTGCCAACGTCACATATGTAGATCAAAGATGTTTAGAGTGTTTTAATAGATTTGTGTGTGCTGACTGACTACCACCGTCTTTGGGGGTTTTGGGTCATTACAATTACAAGCTGAAAAAAATAAGGGACAACCTTGCCTCTAAAAAGACAGTGACATGAACCTTCTACAAAGGCATCTGAAAAACCCCACAACTTATTCCCTTTAACTCCATCTCAGGTTGTCACATGGCAACCTGCTGCTTTCCTGGTTTGCAGATATTTCTGTTGCCATGTCTGAAAACAACTTAGTAGTGACAGGCTTATGTATTACTAGCTGATGTATTATGCCATTAACAGATTCTGCAAGATCTAGTATGTAATTTGCTTATAAGCACTTTTACTTTTATCTCTGTGAATAATAGAGATACTTTTATCTCCCACATAACTCGGTTGAGCACAGTACAGTATTCCTCTAAGCACACTGCAGAAGGGTAATAACCAAATGAACTTAAATCTGCCACAGACAAGAGTGCAGAGCCTGGAAAATTTTTTAGTAACAGCAGAGTTATTCAAATAGAATTCTGTTGGCATCAGTAAACTCAGAGGAAGTGGGAACAGAACAGGGAATTTCAGCTTTAAAAACAAAGTTGGCTATTTTACCTCTGCAGACATCACACTGGAGATTTATCTGGTACTTATCTGCTGCAAATTAATTGCCTTTATGGCTCATCATTGGATTGGAAAAAACAGCTGGCTTGAAAGAGGAGATGGAATTTGAAATGGTGGAAAATATCCAAATTCAGTATTTCTGTTTTATTTTTAGTCACTTCAGGGATACAATCTGTAACATATAGTGTGCTTGTTTTGCACCATTCAGAATCTGGGATATACCCCAGAGGAGTAAATAACAACACTTGCACAAAATTTGGAAGTTAAATTATAATAATATTTACAAAAGTAGATGTAGCTATTTAACCCTTCCCAGAGCCCAAAATCCCAATGGAACAGAGTTTAGGTTGCCTCCCCTCTCCCCTTCTCCCCATTTGGAAAAGGTTAGGCAGGAGAGAAAACATGGGTAAAAGAACCAAGAACAGCCTTGCACTGATTTGGAAGTCAAAAAGGTAATTTTAACAAAAAATAAATAGTAATTAAGGGATAGAAAAGTTACAGAGGTATAAGAGAAGGGATAAATAAAAATACATATACAAACCCAGACACAGTTTACAATAGATACTCTCTATGCAGGCCCCAACACATGGAGGTAGGCTGGACATTGCCACATGAAACAGGCCCACACCATGTGGTCAAGAGGAGCAGCAGAGGGTGTCACAGAGCCAAAGGCAAGATCAAGATGCCCAAAGTTAAATGTCACTTAAATAGGGTTATGGACAGGAAGTGGGAGTGGAATAAACTTTGACCTGGGGGACCTTCCCCCTCAGAGTGGCCAGGTCTCCCTGCCCGCCTGGGGTCACGTTTGCAGCCCATCACCCCAGGGCTAGGCTTAACCCCACACAGTAGACTAAATATAAATGATAATGAACATGTAGGTTGTGACCGGTTTAGGCTGTGCCTTTAAGAAAGGGACACTTTCTGAACACTCTGGCTGAATGTTTTGATATTAGAATGAAAACAAGATATGCTAAACCAATTTCATTGGTAGAACCTGGCTGTAAGTTCTAGCTTAGTCTTTCAGTCGGTGGGGGGGGCAGTCAGTCTTCTTCTTCCCCCTGTACTGTGGGCTGGCCTGCTTTTCTCTCTGAAGCAACAGCTTGCTACGCAGGGACGATTCTTGCTAACCAGATAAGAAAACTAACGCTTTTGTGCTTGACAAAGTTTTCACCCTTTTAATTACCTTCTTTTCTCTTTCTCTCTAACCCTTTTGGGAAAAAGGGGAGGTAGGGAGGGAGAAGGGAGGGACAGGCCGAACCCCCCTGGCCACAGGGGGGTTGGGGAAGGGTCTCCTGTATTACATACATTGCTGTATATTTCTGTATATATTGTAAATATTGTATGGTTTTGTACATATTCATTGCATTCCATTTTCTGCTTGTAAAATATAGCTTTCATCTGCTTCTCCGGCTGAGTTAGCTGTGAATTCTTTTTGTGTGGGGGGGGGAACCTTCCTACTCCACCACATATTTTGAATTGGTGGTCCAACGTGCGGCTTGTGGATAATTGCTGTCCAGAAGCAGGGCAAAAAGGTTGCTTGATTTATTGCCTGCTCGAGTAGGAGTTGCAAACATGAAAGTGTTTTGGATTTTAGAGCGTTTGGTCTTTTCAGTTTGTTCGGTACTGGTCTACAAGTACTTCCTGGGATTGTTTTTCAATCACTTAGGCAGATACTTGATGTATAAATTGTATTTATGGTTTAAGTATAAGATTCAGCTTCTTTACGACCGGTGCCTGGGATTCTTTTGGCTTAACAGATACGGGAATGTGACCTCCAGCACTCTGCCCATAGAGATAAAGGAGTTTAAGATCCTGGCAGGCGAAAGGGTTGTTTTAAGTGATGGCTGGGATCCAAAGGTGATTTATGTGATGTGTTTAAATCTGCTGTTGGTGATGGTGATTGCGTATTTGTTATATGCTCTGTACCGGGAGAAAAACGTGGCTAAAGTTTGCTTTGTAATTAAGCGTAGATCGAAAAGGAGAAAGCACAGCTCTAACTCTACCCCAGAGATGTCTAGTGATGAGGAGAGTGCAGAATCTGTATCAGTTAAAGCTAAAACGTCCGTCGGAAAGGCTGCTCTGAACGGTGCTGTTGGTGGCTCTGGCAATCAGCCAGCGGCAGCAGCAGCTCCTAACATGGCTTCCACGCCCTCGGCAGCCATTAATGAGGCAAAGCCATTTCCTCCTTCTTCTTCAGCAGGACCGGAAGTGTCCTCCACAGCAGCTGATTCGTCTCAAAACCTGTCAGCTTCTATTAAGCCAGCTGTAGATCCAAACACAGCTCCAGTTAAGCAGGTAGCTTAACTGGAAGAAGAAAGGGCAAAGCTGATCCAGATGCTGATGGGGGAGAGCAGCAGGATCCTGGTGAGGGAACTTCTGCTCAAAGAGACCCTGCTGAGATGGAGGAAAAGGTTTGTCTTAAAGATATAGCTGAGTTATTGAGATCATCACTGGATGGAGATGCAGGGTAAATTGCTGATAGCAGAACAACTAAAGGTGGTACTCCTGACCTTAAGCAGATTCTTAGGAGAGTGACAGTAAGATTATTGGGACAAGAACTTCAGGAAGAGGAGGCAGAGGAGGAAGGAGATGATATTCAGGAGTGTTCGTCACCGAGGGAGGAATTGCGGTATGTGCGTAAAGATTACATCAGAGCAGATAAGGAGCCAATCCTAGCTTGGCTTAGTAGATGTTATGATACAGGTGCTCCAGCTCTGGTAGTTGGAGACAAGTCAGCAGCTCAACTAGGAACTCTCTCAAAGGATAATGGAATAGATAGACATCTAGGCAGGACTCTCGGTAAGGTTACTCTGTGGATACACCTTTTAATGGCAACTCTCATGAGGTATCCTTCCCGAGATGATCTTCCATGGAATGCTAAACCCTGGACTACCATAGATGAGGGAATCAAGCGTCTGAGAGAATTTGCTTTTAGAGAGGTACTCTATGGTGGCCATGAGACTCTGAATCCTGATGAAATTCCTGTAGGAACTGGTCTTGCTAAAAAGATCATCAAACTTGCTCCTCTTAATTATGCAAATATTCTGGCAAGCAGAATTGTTGCAAGAAATTATGGTGGAGCTTCTCCTATGGTTGGCCAATTCACTGATCAAATGAGACAATTGGAGGATAGCATGACACGTGTTTCTCTGGTTTCAGCCATTGAAACTCTGTCTGGAAAACTTGAGAATTGCATGAAAGAGCTGAAGGATGAATTTAAAAATACATTCTCCCAATTGGCACAAAGAGATAATTCCAATTCTTCCTCCAGATGGATACAGGTTTCCTCTGTGAGGAATAGATGTCCTCCAAGGATGTCATTCCAAAACAGGTCATTCCAAAACAGGTCATTCCAAAACAGATCCAACCAAAACAGACCACCAAGGCAATCACGTGTGAGTATTTGGATAAATCTGCGTGATCAGTTTGGTGAGAACATGAACAGATGGGATGGTCAACCAACTGCTAATCTTTTCAGGAGACTGAGGGAACTGCAAAGTGGCAGAACCCGAGGTAGCAATACCAGAAGGGTAGCTGTTACTTCTACAGTTCCCCAGGACAACTCTAATAGCTCCAACAGTGGCTCCAGTTCTAACACTGCACACTGTGCTCATTGCACATGTGGGCATGTTCCCCATAACTAGGGGTGCCCTGCCTCCCGCCAGGGGGAGGAGAGGGATAACAGAGATAACAGAATCTATTGGGATGTGTACATCCAGTGGCCTGGCACTTCACAATTTCAGAAGTACAGGGCCTTGGTTGACACAGGGGCTCAGTGCACCATAATGCCATCAAATTATCAGGGATCAGAAGCTATAACTATTCTGGGAGTCACTGGTGGATCTCAAGAGTTAACTAAGGTGGAGGTTGATATAAGTTTAACTGGTAAACAGTGGAGGAAGCATACAGTTGTGACCGGACCTGACGCACCTTGTATTCTGGGAATTGATTTTCTGAGAGAAGGGCGTTTCAAAGACCCTAGAGGTTACAAATGGGCTTTTGGAGTAGCATCTGTAGAAACTGATGAACAAAAACTGAAGCTGTCTGTTAGACCTGAGCTTTCTGATGAATCTGCAGTTGTGGGACAACACAAGATTCAGGACATTAAATTGCCGGTTGCTTCTCAGACTGTGCATCACAGACAATACAGAACCAACCGTGACTCTGTGTTGCCCATTCAGAATCTGATTCATCAGTTGGAGAGTCAGAAAGTCATCAGCAAAACTCATTCACCTTTCAACAGTCCAGTGTGGCCTGTGTGAAAGCAGAATGGAGACTGGCGTCTGACAGTCGACTACCGAGCCCTGAATGAAGTAACTCCACCTATGAGTGCAGCAGTACCAGACATGATGGAACTGCAATATGAGCTGGAATCCAAAGAGGCCAAATGGTATGCTACCATAGACATTGCTAATGCTTTCTTCTCTATTCCCATAGCAGAGGAATGCAGGCCTCAGTTTGCTTTCACCTGGAGAGGAATCCAGTACACTTTCAACAGATTGCCAATGGGCTGGATCCATAGCTCCAGCATCTGTCATGCAGTGATCCACGATGCTCTGGAGGGAGGTCGTGCTCCAGAACACATCCAGTTCATCGATGACATCATTGTCTGGGGTAAAACTGCTGAAGAAGTCTTTGAGAAAGGAAATAAAATCATTGACATTCTTCTGAATGCAGGTTTTGCCATCAAGCGAGACAAGGTGAAAGGACCTACCAGAGAGATCCAGTTTCTGGGAGTGCGGTGGCAGGATGGACGCTGACACATTCCAGTGGATGTGGTAAATAGAGTCTCCACCATGGCAAATCCCATGAACAAGCAAGAAACTCTACGTTTCTTGGGGATAGTGGGATTTTGGAGGCTGCACATTCCTGGATACAGTCAGATTGTGAAACCTCTGTATGATGTGACTCGAAAGAGAAACCATTTCCACTGGGGACCTGAACAACAAGCAGCCTTTGACCAGATAAAGCAAGAGGTAGTGCAAGCAATGGGTCTGGGACCTGTCCGAGATGGTCCAGACATTAAGAACATTTTGTACACAGCTGCAAGTGACAATGGTCCAACCTGGTGCTTGTGGCAAAGAGCTCCAGGTGAGACACGTGGACGACCTCTTGGTTTCTGGAGTCGAGGTTACAGAGGTTCAGAGGCTAATTACACTCCAACAGAGAAAGAGATTCTAGCTGCCTATGAAGGAGTAAAAGCAGCTTCTGAAGTAATTGGAACTGAATCACAACTTCTCCTAGCTCCCAGATTACCAGTTTTGAATTGGATGTTCAAAGGCAAAGGTTCCACACCACATCATGCAACAGATTCCACCTGGTCTAAGTGGATGGCTCTGATAACACAGAGAGCTCGAATGAGAAATCTTGAAAGACCTGGTCTAGTGGAGGTGATCTCAAGTTGGCCTGAAGGTACCAAATGTACTAAACCTCCAGAGGAGAAAGTAACTTGTGCTGAGGAAGCTCCTCTTTACAATGACCTATCTGATGATGAAAAGAAATATGCTTTGTTCACAGACGGTTCCTGTCATCTTGTCGGGAACAAGCGAAGGTGGAAGTCTGCAGTGTGGAGTCCAACACGCCGAGTTGCAGAAGCAAAGGATGGAGAAGGAGAATCCAGTCAGTTCACAGAGGTAAAAGCTGTCCAGCTAGCTCTCGACGTAGCTGAACGTGAGAGATGGCCAAAGCTTTATCTCTACACCGACTCATGGATGGTAGCCAATGCTCTGTGGGGTTGGCTAAAGGACTGGAAAAAGAATGGTTGGCAGAGAAAAGGAAAGCCCATTTGGGCAGCTGACCTATGGCAGGACATTGCTGATCGAATCGAGAGAATTCCAGTGAAGGTGAGACACATTGATGCTCACATTCCTAAGAGCAAAGCTACTGAGGAACAGCAACACAACCATCAGGCAGATCTAGCTGCAAGAGTTTCTCCAGTAGACATGGACTCTGATCTTGATCTCGACTGGAAACACCGAGGTGAGATACTCTTAGCTCGGTGGGCTCACTATTCGTCAGGACATCAAGGCAGAGATGCAACCTACCAGTGGGCACGTGACAGATCCATAGACATTTCCATGGATGCTATCACACAAGTCATCCATGACTGTGACATTTGTGCTGCTATTAAGCAGGCAAAATGACTTAGGCCCTTATGGTATGGTCACAGACGGTCCAAGTACAAGTATGGTGAAGCTTGGCAAGTAGACTACATCACTCTACCACGTTCTCGTTCTGGTAAGCAGTATGTGCTTACTATGGTAGAGGCAAACACTGGATGGTTGGAAACTTATCCAGTACCACATGCAACTGCACGCAACACCATTCTTGGTCTGGAGAGACAAATCCTGTGGAGACACGGAACTCCAGAGAGGATTGAGTCAGACAACGGAACTCATTTCAAAAACAACCTTGTAGAGAGCTGGGCCAAAGAGCACGGCATTGAGTGGATATTCCACATTCCCTACTATGCACCAGCTGCAGGGAAGATTGAACGCTACAACGGTTTGTTGAAGACCACTCTTAAAGCCATGGGGGGTGGATCTTTGAAAAACTGGGAAAAGCATTTAGCACAAGCAACCTGGCTGGTAAATAGTAGAGGTTCAGTGAATCGAGCTGGACCTGCACACTCAGATCTGCTACAGAAAGTAGAAGGTGATAGAGTTCCTGTTGTTAAAGAAAAGAATCTGTTGGGTAAAACTGTTTGGGTATTTTCCCCCTCAGGAGAGGCTAAACCTGTCCGAGGAGTGGTTTCAGCTGAAGGTCCGGGTCACACTTATTGGGTAATGCAAGAGAATGGTGAAATTCAGTGTATTCCACAAAGAAATTTAACTTTAGCTGAAAGAGTTTAATTTCAGAGTGTTGTACAGCTACATCGCGCCCAAAGGAAGAATCCCTGAGGAATCCACAGTGCACGAACCCTGAGAACCTTGAGTCGACTGAGAGTCCCTGTTTCCCTGTTTCCCTGTTTCCCTGTTTTCACTTTTCTTCGCTTCGTCTGTGAAGAAACAAACTGTTTTCCATTTTTCTTGTTTCTTGGACTTCTGAATCATCTACACCTGAGGATAGCTGGAACGGACTATGAACTTTACTTACAAACTGTAGATATTGTTTTAGATTGGATGGACAGTACAAACAGCCAATGAAATTGTTTAGCAGGGGTGGATTGTGACCGGTTTAGGCTGTGCCTTTAAGAAAGGGACACTTTCTGAACACTCTGGCTGAATGTTTTGATATTAGAATGAAAACAAGATATGCTAAACCAATTTCATTGGTAGATCCTGGCTGTAAGTTCTAGCTTAGTCTTTCAGTCAGGGTGGGGGGGCAGTCAGTCTTCTTCTTCCCCCTGTACTGTGGGCTGGCCTGCTTTTCTCTCTGAAGCAACAGCTTGCTACGCAGGGACAATTCTTGCTAACCAGATAAGAAAACTAACGCTTTTGTGCTTGACAAAGTTTTCACCCTTTTAATTACCTTCTTTTCTCTTTCTCTCTAACCCTTTTGGGAAAAAGGGGAGGTAGGGAGGGAGAAGGGAGGGACAGGCCGAACCCCCCTGGCCGCAGGGGGGTTGGGGAAAGGGTCTCCTGTATTACATACATTGCTGCATATTTCTGTATATATTGTAAATATTGTATGGTTTTGTACATATTCATTGCATTCCATTTTCTGCTTGTAAAATATAGCTTTCATCTGCTTCTCCGGCTGAGTTAGCTGTGGAGTCTTTTGTGTGTGTGGGGGAACCTTCCTACTCCACCACATAGGTATACATATACATATGTTTAACCTGGCAATAGGCCAAATCTCTCTGAACAAAGCCCAAAGCTGAAAAAAAAAATCTCTCCCTGTCCTCACTGCACTAGGACTTACCTCCTACTCAGCAAAACCCAAGCAATGGTTAAGCCAGGAGTGAGAAAGCAAACAAAGCACAGAGGAGCAAAAGAGGGGATAAGAGAAAGAATAAGCTGTAACCTCAGATTACATAGAGATTTGCAGGGGAATGGGAAGGGATAAAGATATTTTGTAATGTTCTGTCCAAATCCCTGGGGACCATCCAGCCCCCTGGACTCTCGAATATTCTGAAAAACTTTTTTTTATAATAGGACACTAGGACACTAGTCCTAAACCTATGACAATAGTCATTGGAATAACTAATGCATGTGAGCACATGTATAGACATGTGACTAAGGCATCTCAATGCAGTATAGCTCTGTTCATTTTTCAGCTTGTTTATTGGATTTGCCTATTTTAATGTAGGAACACTACAAACCGCATTGCAAAAAATTATTTTTGATAATGCTTATTAAACAGAAAATGGTATTTTCAGTTCTGGCAAAGAATTCTTGTGTTTGTGGAAAAAGCATTTATAAAAGAAAAATGTTTATTTTACTCAGAATGTCTCAACCTTCTTGACACGAGAATCTACCTACAGTACTTGTGTATGGGCAAATGAAACTGCAGACTTGTCAGCCTGACCTCAATACCAGGGAAGGCATCATTACGTGACATATAGAAAACAACCAGAGAATCAGGTGCAGTCAGCATGGGTTTATGAAGGGCAGGTCCTGCCTGACCAACCTGATCTCTTTCTATGACAGGATGACCCAACTAGTGGATGAGGGCGAGGCTGTGGACATTATCTACCTAGACTTTCAAAAAGTCTTTGACACTGTTCCCCACAGAATTCACAAAGATAAACTGGCTGTTTGTGGCTTGGATGATGTGGTGGTTCAGGCTGGGTGGCCCCCTGATGCCACCACACAAGCCACACAATACAATACAATACAATACAATACAATACAATACAATACAATACAATACAATACACCAGGTTGGAAGAGACCTTCAAGATCATCGCGTCCAACCCATCAAACAGTCCAACCCACCCAACAACTAGACCATACAGCCAAGCACCCCATCAAGTCTTCTCCTGAACACCTCCAATGATGGTGACTCCACCACCTCCACGGGTAGCCGATTCCAATGGGCAATCACTCTCTCCGTGTAGAACTTCTTCCTAACATCCAGCCTAAACCTGCCCTGGCGCAGCCTGAGACTGTGTCCTCTTGTTCTGGTGGTGGCTGCCTGGGAGAAGAGGCCAACCTCTGCCTGGCTACAACCTCCCTTCAGGTAGTTGTAGAGAGCAATAAGGTCACCCCTGTGGTGTCCCAAGGGTCCAGCCCAGTGGGTGGACACGGGAAGCTAAATATTTCATCCTATAATGCCCTGCTCCCTTATAAAACCATCAGCAGGGGTCCTGCACTTCCTCTTTCTTCCCTTATTACTATCTGGTAATGGCGGGAGCTATCTTGTGGCCTCTTGGGCCTGGCTAGGCCCAAGGCCGGAAGGAAGGACAATCTCAGATCTGGCCATCTGACATTAGCCTAACAGTGGAGGGGGGAGGAAGAATGAGCCCTGGGGGTTTTGGGTGTACCCTCAGGTGGGGATGGGATGCATTTGGGTATGCTTTGAGATCTCTCTTTTGTCACTGTGCTCGTGATTCTCTGTAAAATTTTTACTTCTTTTTGTTTTAAACTTTCCACCACTTTTTTGCAATCTGTTTGTCTGAGTCTCATTTTTTGCCTGTGGTGGGAGGATCAGCCTTTCAACCCACTACAGATGAGCATACACACTGCTGGATAAAGCACTGGCTGGACAGACAGACCCAGAGAGTGGTGGTCAATGGAGTTAAATCCAACTGGTGGCTGGTCACAAGTGGTGTTCCTCAGCACTCAGTGTTGGGACGACTTCTATTTAGCATCTTTATTGATGATCTTGATGAAGACACAGATTTGGTCATCAGTAAGTTTGCAGATAACACCAAGTTAGGTGGGAGAGTTGATTTTCATGAGGGTAGGGAGGTCTATAGCTGGACTTGGATAGATTTGATCAATGGGCTAACATTAATGGGATGAGCTTCAATAAGGCCAAATGCCAGGTCCTGCACTTGGGTCACAACAACCTCAAGCAACGTTACAGGCTTGGGGAAGTGTGGCTGGAAAACAGCTTGGCAGAAAGGGACCTGGAGGTTCTGATCAACAAGCAGGTGAATATGAGCAAGCCAATAGCATCCTGGCTTGTATCAAAAATGCTGTGTCCAGCAGGAGTAGGGATGTGATTGTCCCCTTGTACTCAGCACTGGTGAGGCCACACCTTGAGTATTGTGTCCAGTTTGGGGCACCTCAACACAGAAGAGATGTGGAGATGCTGGATTGAGTACAGAGGAGGGCAAGGAAGCTGCTGAAAGGCCTGGAGAATAAATTTTATGAGGAACCACTGAAGTAGCTGGGGCTGTTTAGTTTGGAGAAGAGGAGTCTGAGGGGAGATCTCATTGCTCTCTACAACTACCTGAAAGGATGTTGTAGACAGACTGGTGCTGGTCTCTTCCCACAGGTAATTAGTGATAGAACAAGAGGGAATGGCCTCAAGCTATGACTGGGTAGGTTTAGACTGGATATTAGGGAAAAAATTTCACAGAAAGAATGGTCAGGCATTGGAATAAGCTTCCCAGGGAGGTGGTTAAGTCACCAGCCCTGGATGTGTTTGAAGGTCATTTGGATGTAGTGACTGGGATATGGTTTAGGGGTGAACTTTGTAGAATAGGGTTGGACTTGGTGATCCTGAGGGTCTTTTGCAACCTGAATGTTTCTGTGATTCTGTGAGGAATCTATAATGAACACCATCAGCCTTGTGCTCTTAGTCTTTTTTTTTTTTTTTTTTTTCTGCATTTAAAAATTTCTGGACATCTCACCTACCTGAATATTCTTGAGTCTAGCCAAAATTAATGTATGTTATCACAAGGTATTTGAGGCTGTAACAAAGATAGCTTCTGTCCCTGATAATTAAGGGTTAGTCTAGGCTTGTGATTTATGACTGCTTTATAAAAATGGGCTGTCTTATATTTCGATATATACCCCTGATTGAAAGCATTTATAATGATCCATATCTGACAAATTTCATCAAGATTCAGGCTCACCACAGTTGGCCAGACACATGTAACTTTTAGATCAAATCATTTTGTTATTCTATAATATCCCCTGAAAGGTCTATTGAAAACTATGATGCTGACAAGTTTGAGAAGTGACAATTGCGTGAGTTTCAACAAAATCAGCGTTCAAGGTCCTTCATCTGGTTAGGGCCAATATCAGGAACAAATATAGGCTGGGAGTAGAGTGAAAAGAAATAAGTGCATTGACCAATAAGAAGCTCAACATGAGCTGGCAGTATGGTCATGCAGCCCAGAAGGCAAATCATAGTCTAGGCTGCATCAAGAAGTGGCCAGGCCACAGGCTTAGAGGCAGTTCTTTCCCTTACTCTGCTCTTGGGATAACCCAGCTCAAATACTATGTCTGGTTCTGGTGTCCCCACCATAAGAAGGACACACAGCTGTTGGAGCGAGTCCAGAAGTGGGCCACAAAAATGATCCAAAGGCTGGAACACCTCTGCTATGAGAACAGGCTGAGGCAGCTGAGGTTGTTCAACCTGGAGAAGAGAAGACTCCATGGGGACCTTAGAGCTGCCTTCCAGTACCTGAAGGGATTTTACAGGAAGGCTGGAGATGGACTTTCCATAAGAGATAGGACAAGGGGGAATGCTTTGAAGCTGAGGGAGAATAAGTTCAGACTGGGCCTTAGGAAGAAGTTCTCCAGTATGAGGGTGGTGGGATTCTGGAATAGGCTGCCCAGGGATGCTGTGGATGCCCCCTCCTTGAGGGTCATAGTATCATAGTATCAGTCAGGCTTGTCAGACAGGATTTGCCGTTGGTGAAACCATGCAGACTGTTCCAAATCGCCTCTTCACTATTCTTCTGAGTCAGTAGTGCCTCCAGGAGGATCTGCTCCATGATCTTTCCAGGCACAGAGGTGAGACTGACTGGCCTGTAGTTCCCTGGTTCCTCCTTCTTACCCTTTTTGAAAATGGGAGTAATGTTTCCCCTTTTCCAGTCTGTGGGGACTTCCCCAGATTGTCATGACTTTTGGTTTAGCAACCTCATCTGCCAGTTCTCTCAGCACCCGTGGGTATATCCCATTGGGTCCCATGGACTCAAACACTTTCAGGTTTTTCAGGTGATCACCAACCTGATCTTCACTTATGATGGGCAGTTCTTCCTCCCCGTCCCTGGCATTGCCTTCCATGACACCAGGAGTGTGGCTGGAGGCCCTTACAGTGAAGACTGAGGTAAAGAAGTTATTGAGTACCTCAGCCTTTTCCACATCAGTTGTGACCATTTCAGGTATTTAAGGCCAGGTCAGATGAAGCCTTGAGCTATGGAGAGGAGGTTGAAGCAGATGATCTCTAAAGCACCCTCCAACATAAGCCATTCTATGATATGACATTTGACAGGGGAAAACAAACAAACAAAAAACCCCAAACTTCTCTTATGGTACCAGTATTCAATCTCCATACAACTACCAATTAGGTATAACAAACCAGATTTTAATTTCTATGATAGCTGCTTTGTTAGCTTAACTGTTTCACTGTAGACTGCATAAAGAGAATCCTTGACCTGTGAAAATGTATGAAACAGCTTCTTTCTTTCTTTGAAAAAAAAAATAATCTAATTTCTAGCATATGTGCATGCCAGACTGTATTTGAACAGATGCAACAGACCTGTATTTTACAAATTCTGTGCATTTGAAAGACTATGTCCACCCAGCATACAGAATTTATCTCCCTTCTGCATAATTTTACAAGCAGAAATATCTGGAGATTTCTACAATTTATATGCATAATTCAAGGCTTTGGGGATACACAAAATTCTACCTTATAAAAACCCTTTGTTGGATTCCTGTGACTGAGCATCAGCTGAAAAGCTTAGGCCTAATGTACAGCCCACATTTTTTTTACCCCTAAGAAAAAGGAGAGTTTTGAAACAGGTGCAGAATTACTGTTCATAATAAATTATTAGGCTTTCACTTGACTGAGTGAATGCAGACCTGCAAGACACACAGAGATGACACTAAAGATTTACAAGGGCAAGACCATAAAAGAGTCATCAGCATTGAAGATCAAGCTTTTAGACAGAAAAGAGAAGACTCCAATGGCAAAGATCCAGAAGTCAATGTCTGAAAGGAAAGATAACGCAAATGGAGCAATTATATAATTTATGACAATACAATGGTAACAAAGTAGAGCAAAATGCAGAAGTGTCTTTCATAACAAGGAAAAGGTCAGAAGGAATACTGACAGGGGGAAAGAGACTAAGCTAGTGACCCCTCTTTTTGATACAGGGTAGGAAGGAACAGGAGGTGAGTGGATTCTCCACATGCAAATGGCTTCAGAGAAAGTTCTGGACAAAGGAATAGAGGACTTTACTACAGATAGGGATTGAGAAACAGAAATAACAAAACCCATACAAACAAATAAAAAAACAACACCCCCCAAAAAAAAACCTCAGAACACAAAAAACCCAAAGCCAAACGAACTCCAAAACCCACCCACCCAATATATATATATAAAAAAAAAAAACAACAAGCAAACAAAACTAAAACCCCAAACAACTCATGAGTGAGGGGAGTGAGGAAAGAAGATAGCAGAGAAAGGAAAAAGTAGAGAAGAGAGGGGAGGTGAGGCAAGGTGAGGAAAGAGAGGTGAGGCAGGTTGGAGGGAGGAAAGGAGGTGAGGGGAAGGGCGAGGTGAGGTGAGGCAAGGCGAGGAGACAATTGTATTATGCTGACAATGTATGTGCACTACTGGCTGGACTAGGCATTTGCCATCTAATGTCTAGACAAGGTATCAGTGCTTATGTGCAAATCAGCTGGGCACAGTGGAGGCTGAGTATCACATATAGATCTAGAAAGGTTGATATAGGTGTGTTCATATCACAAGAGCTCCACTAAAAACTGCACAGTCACAGAATCACAAATAAGAACAGGAGATGGACTCAAGGGACAAGTACACAAGGCAGGAGATGAGTGTTACATGACAGGTTATTTGTATCTGCAAAGTGTTTATTTTCATTCAGGCAGGAGTGTAGATGACATTTTTCAACTATTAGTTTTCATGTGTAATGTAATTCATGTTAATAAAAAATGAAACACTAACAGTAAACTAAACCCAAAATCTTCAAACACCTTACCACTAACATTCATAGATCTACCAGCACATGTGCTTATCAACAGTCAATAATGCCCTTCTGTGACTGTCACTTCATTATATTAATTATTTGTTTGCATTTATCAACTAGAAATTAAAAGCAGTATTAGACCTCTGGCTTGAGGGTTTTTTTCGTCCACAGGACATGAATGAGGCCTAACAACCAGTAAAATGAACAACACTGTCTGCTACTATGTTCATCCTTTCTGTCTCTCTCCTTAAAGATACATTTTACAATTATGCATTAGAAAAGCATTTAAATACATGCCTGTAAACATACATCAAAAATCAGTATAGCAGATTGGATATGCTTATAAATTCGTTTTACATGAAAGTGGTAGGACAGAGTATGAAAGACCTCTTATGTGTCACTGAAAACAAAACCTCATTACATATTTTAACTCAGTTTTGCAAGTTTCCCCAAATATATTGTCAACTGCTTGCTGAATTCAATAATCTAAACAGATTAGTAGAAGGATTCTAATTTTAGGGATTCATCTGGTATTGTGGCAATTGCAGCTGATTGGATTACTGCTATATCCTAAAATGCACTGATGCTGCAAGAGAAACCTATGCTACATGGACTCTGGCTACATCAGGCCAATGGCTGGAATCCTGTATACTAATTTCTTTTCCAGCACCATTAGTTTAAATTATTTCATTAACACATTTTAAACTATTTCTTTGTATCACATGTAATGGAAGAGGAACTGGCAAATTCATCAACTGTGAAAGGTGTTTCCTAACATTTTAAGCAAAGTCACAGTATGAAGATTTATTAAAAAAAAAAAAATCCAAAACATCACAGAAGACCCCCAGTAAAATACCTGCTTTCGATGGGTGCAGCAGGTGCAGTGGGGAATAATTGGCAAGTGACTTTCTCCTCTAAATGTCAACAGCTACATCTAGTGTTTCAAGGTGGTACAGACAATTTCTCCTCCAGCCAAAATATGTTAGGAAAACATTTTGCACTCTGCGTAAGTCTTCTCCAATGCAGAGCAATGTAATTAACAACAGAAATAATTCTTCATTGAAGCACTGAAGGTACTTTTGTTGTTGTTTTATTTATCTTGTGCAAACTAATCTATCGAGGAAGGAATTTCTTTGTTGCCAAATTTCAGTTGATGATTTGCAAAAGTTTCACATACTATATTTGTGCATTTTCCTTGTTAATAAGCTAAATACATATGCAGATGAAATGAACAAGACATATTCTGATATTTGCATTTTGTGTAGTGGGTTTAAAGAAGTTCAAATTATTTGCCACAAGTACATTCAACAAGAAGGAAAAACAGCTAACTATAGCATTGTTTCCAGACCTAGTTGATTTATGATTGACTAAGAAAACACTCAATTTTCCATAAGACCAAGTATCACAATTTTCAGTAGTAAGACACGTTGTCTTCAGGACAACTGGCTTCCTGAGCTCCTCAGGGGTCAGAGAGCAGTATAGTTCCCCTGTAATCCAGGGGGAAGCATCCCAGGGTGATGAGAGCTGGCAGATGAGCTCACCAAGCCACTCTCTGTCATTTTTCAACAGTCCTAGCTCACTGGAGAGGTCCCAGATAACTGGAAGCTGGCCAACATGATGCCTATCCACAGAAAGGGCCAGAAGGAAGAGCCTGTCAGCCTGACCTCAATGCCAGGCAAGATTAGGAAACAGATCGTCTTGAATACAATCACATGGCACCTACAAGATGGCCAAGGGACCAGACCCCATCAGCATGGATTTATGGGAGACAGGTCCTGCTTGACCAACCTAACCTCCTTTTATGACCAGGTGACCTGCCTGGTAGATGTGGGGAAGGTTGTGGATGTAGGTTACCTGCACGTCACCATCCTCCATAGTAAACTCCTGGCCAAGCTGGCAGCCTGTGGCTTGGACAGGTGCAATCTGTGCTGGGAACTGGATGGAGGGCCAGGCCCAGAGAGTGGTAGTGAATAGTGCCACTTCCAGCTGGCAGCCAGTCACTAGTTGCATCCCCCAGGGATCAGTGTTAGACCCAATCCTGGTTAACGTCTATTGATGATATGGATGAGTGGATTGAGTCCACCATTTGTAAGTTTGCAGGTGACACCAAATTGGGAGCAAGTGTCCATCTGCTAGAGGGTGAAAGGACTCTGAAGAGGGACCTTGACAGGCTGGACAGATGGGCAGAGTCCATGGCAAGAGATTTAACAAATCTAAGTGCTAGGTCACTCTGGCCACAACAGCCCCGTGCAGATCTACAGGCTAGGGACATAGTGGCTGGAGAGCAGCCAGGCAGAAAGGGACCTGGGGGTACTGGTTGACAGCTGGATGAACATGAGACAGCAGTGCACGCAGGTGGCCAAAAAGGCCAATGGTATCCTGAACAGGATCAGGAATAGTGTGGCTAGCAAGGCCAGGGAAGACATTTTTCCCCTGTATTCAGCACTGGTTAGACCACACCTTGAGTACTGTGTCCAGTTCTGGGCCCCTCAACTTAAAAAAAGATGTTGAGATGCTCAAACGTATCCAGAGAAGGACAACAAGGCTGGTGAGGTGTTAGGAGCACAAGTCCTATGAGGAGAGGCTACAGGAACTGGGATTGTTTAGCCTGTAGAAGAAGAGGCTCAGAGGAGACCTTCTTGCTCTCTACAACTACCTGAAAGAAGGTTGTAGCCAGGTGTGGGCCAGTCTCTTCTCCCTGGCATCCAGTGACAGAGCAAGAGGACACAGTCTCAAGCTGTGCCAGGGGAAGTTTAGTTTGGCCATTGGAATGGGCTGCCTGGGGAGGTTGTGGAGTCACTGTCCCTGGATGTGTTTAAAAAAACACTGGATGGGGTGCTTGGTGCCATGGTTTAGTTGATTAGATGGTGTTGGGTGATAGGTTGGACTTGCGCTCAAAGGTCTTTTCCAAGCTAGTTAATTCTGTGATTCTGTGGGGTGACCTCAAAGCTTTTTTAGCTGTTTGTTGGTTTTGAGTGGTTTGTTTGTTTGCTTTTCTTGTGTTTTGGTTTTTGGTTATTGGTTTGCTTTGCTTTATATATGTAAACATATATTCTGCGATTATATGGGCTTTGAGAAGCCTCTTTGTATTGACTATTAAGAATAGGGTTAGTCAGTTGGACTAGTCAGTTAGTCCTAGTACATGTTCCCCTTTCCTTGAAGTCAGAGAAAAAAGAAAAATAAAAAGGTTCTTTTTTCTATGATAACAAGAACTGTTTTCAGTTATCACTACAACAGCCTGGTAACCAGTGCCTGGATAAGACCTTCATTTGTCTGAGACTGAATTTCTTCTGTAATACATTTTCTCATTCTTGATCTCAACAAGGTGGCACCAGAGCTCAAATTTTTGGAAACACTGTTCAGAAACTCCAGATGTGTTTGTTTAGCTTCTTGGTATTTTGTCATGGCAAAGCCAAAAGGGCCAGAAAAAGCATTCACAGTGAAAGAGAAACAGAGAACAGTCGAACTGGAGCAGGGAATGGCTGCTCAGAAAGTAACAATATGTAAAAATGACTCTAGCATTTCCAGTTTTAGCTGATTGAAAACTCAGTATCCTTTAAAAAAGCATTTTCTGTCTTGCATCATTGAAGATGAAATATGACTTTTTCTTTTACAGATTTGCTTTGAAGACGTGTTCTCACAGACCATTTATGCTTATAGGCTACAAGTGTGCAATGATGAAAAATTCACACTGTAATCTTCATAGTGCTTTTTCTGTGACCATTTGTTCACCTCCCTTCCCATCAACTTATATCGATGCAAGGAAGCTTTTTTATGAATTTCACTGTGGCCTTTACTGTATCATGTTTATTGGCATTTCCTTTCCTCCTGATTCCATTCCGCACCTCCCCTTCATAAGCTTTAAATGGATGGACGGCCATTACCCATTAAGTAAGTGGGCTTCCATTACACAGAATTCTTAGTTGAATGCAAAATGTCCCACCCCACTGTAAGATTAATATATATCTTCTCTAAAAAGTCTTCAAAACACGATGAGCTGCTTTCTTTTTATCACCTGTTTACACTTGTTTAAAGGTTTCTTTATTTTTGTAGGCTGCTGTAAATTACTTCCTCCACCTCAGAAGAGGAAATACAAAATTCATATATTATATCTTACTAAAATGTTGGTGAAAATTCCAGCACACTGACTTTTTCCTGAGCAAGACTTCCTCTAGACAGCCTAAGTGAGTACTGAATGGTTCTTCACAATAGTTCTGACTTCGGTACAGTGGAATTTGTGTCTGGTTTTAGAAAGACCTGGACATTTTTTTCCCCTTCATTTTGTTTTGCCCCTTCATTTTATTTTTCCTTTTACCAAAGTTCAATTTCTAATATTGATTAGGAAAACAGCTGCAGAAAAGAAAAGGAACTTCCTTCCTTGGTGTCATGCAAAAGAAGCCAGCTACAGAATTGAATCCTTATGGACTTACATTTCAATATAATCCAAATTACCTTTGTTAACTTATTTTCTGTGGTAACCCAGCCTCTCATATGATATTTTGACTAGAGTGACTTACACAAAGTTTTGCTTACATTGTTCTGTTGATGCTCTTATTAATTTGTATAGACAACACTGCCTTGTGCCAACCCATTTAGCACTCTCTCTCCCCACTTGATTATGTAGCCTAGCTTGTTAGGACAAGTATTGTCTTTCTCAATGTCAAGAAATCATCTTACTACCTAAGTGTTGCTGTAGTTCAAAACCATATTTATTTTTAGTTTAGAAATATCCTCCCTTTTGATTCAGACCATCAGGAAGGCTTGTGGCAGTGAAACAAACTCAGACAGATGGTGCAATCACTCTGTTCCACAAGCATTAACTCAAGCTCTACTTTTTGCAATACTTGGAAATATTTCTGTGAATTTCCCACAGAAATAAGGAGCTGTGTCATAACACATAAGGCACTTGTAAAATGGCCATATAAATAGAAATTCTTTTTAGAAACTTCTGGGTTTTTTAATTACATGCGTAAACAAGTACCTCCACTGTATAGAAAGGTGCATCTCTCAGACAGAATTAAATGCCTAGGGGATTTTAGCTAGCTTGCAGTGGTAGTACATCTGTGACTCCTTACCATGACACAACTCCACCAATCCCTCCTCTTCAAAACAAGCAGCATTTGTATTTGCAGAATCACAGAACCACAGAACCACAGAATTAGAGAACATTAGGGGTTGGAAAAAAACCCATCTATTCCAACCCCCTGCGAGAGCAAGATCACTTAGACTAGGTCACATAGAAATGTGTGCAAGGGGGTTCTGAATGTCTCCAGAGAAGGAGATTCCACAGCATCTCTGTGCAGTCCATTCCAGTACTTTGTCATCCTCACAGTGAAAAGGATTTTCATTATGTTCACATGGAACCTCCCATGCTTCACCTTGCATCCATCATCCTGTGTCCTATCATTGGATTCTTTCAAGCAGTTTCCTGTCCATCTTGAGCTGAGACACCCAGAACTGGACTCAATATTCCAGATGTGACGTCAACAGGACAGAACACAGAGGGAGGAGAGCCTCTCTCAACCTACTAATTACACCTCTTTTAATATACCCCAGGATACCATTGGACTTCTTGGTCACAAGGGCACATTGCGGGCTGAGGGTCATCTTTCTATCCACCAGGACCCCCAGGTCCCTGTCCTCCATGCTGCTATCATGTCAGTTTCCAACCTATACTGGTCCAGGGGGTTGTTCTATCCCAGATGCAAGACTCTATGCTCGCCCTTGTACTTCATTAAATTTCTCCCTGTCTAGCTCTCCAGCCTGTCTAGGTCCTGCTGAATGGCAGCAGGTGTGTCAGCCACTCCTGCTAGTATTGTGTCATTAGCAAAATGAAGTACAATCAAAATGCAGCTACTTTTGCCTCTACAGGCACAATATTTCACAACAGTGAAATAACTTAAAATTGGGAGAGCTATATAGAATACAACAGTGTACAATAATAATTCATTTCTGCTGTACAGTCCAGAAAAAGTCATGATCATGTAAGAAAACTTTTTGTATTAACAACATGTTTAACTTCAAACCATCTACTCCTTTATGGCAAATTCTAGTTGCACTAGTTTCCATTTTTAATTTGAATAATTAGGCTGGGCTTTCACAAAGAACATGCTGCTGTGAGACCCTCTTAAACTCATCCTAAAGGAAAACGACCACTTCAAATAAACTTAAATTTTCAGTCATCCCTTCAACTACAATTGGAATAATTTGGGTTTTTTTAATTACTATAGTGGTTTTATGAATTTTTGGGTACTTTGGTGAGTATACATCTTGAAAAAAATTATTTTCTATGCTGATGAAACCAGATTCTTTCCTTTTGCATAGCTACAGTGCCTCTCAGTTTCACAGTGACTGAAATGTTGAAATAAAACTTTTGCCATTAGTCCTAATAATCTACCAGTTACAAGTTAATTACCTACAGCCTATGCACTGAACACAGGTTTGTTCTGTGGCTTTCTTATTTCTTTAAAGGTCCTGCCAACAACACAGGTAGTATCTTGAATCCCATCCATTGAAGGTTCTTGACTTTTAAAAGGTTATTAGCCATATCAAAGTTAGCAAAACCCCTCCAACTCATCATTATATGGACTAAAGGACTGGGGAACTGTATCCTCCTGATATCTGCCTCCTTAAAAAAAATGCTTATTTTGGTAGTGCCACACTCAAAACATACAAAGTCACTTGGTCTTGTTTTCTCTGAAGCTTATAATTAGCTCAAACAGATCCCTCAGCACATGACCTCTGTGCATACGCCTGCTTACTTATTTGGTCTTTTAATTGATACTTACCATGTATGAGTTCCATAAACTTCTTATGTCAGAATCTCTTTTCCACTTAGCATAGAATCATAGAATGCTAGGAGTTGGAAGGGACCTCCAGTGATAATCTAGTTCACACTCCCTGCAAAACAGGACCACTTAGGGCAAGTCATACATGAGCATGTCCAGGCCAGTTTTGAAGTCCTCTAGAGAAGGAGACTCCACAACCTCTCTGAGCAGCCTGTTTCAGTGCTCTGGCACCCTCATAGTCAAAAAAAAAAAAAAAAAAAAAAAAAGCCCATGTTGAGATGGAATTTCCTGTGATTGAGTTTACGCCCATTGGAGTCCTCAGGCATCTCTACAATTCCTCGTGATCTTTCAATGATAATGGAGAGTGGTAAATCAACAGCTACAGCCATCTCTCTCACCACTCGTGTGCATTCCATCAGGGCCCATGGATTTAGGTATGTTCAACTTACTCAAATGATCTCTAAACCAATCCCCTCTGACCAGTGTCGAGTCCTCCTCCTTCCAGGGTTTCTTTCTTAATTACATAGGCTGGGATCCCTAGGGGCTGGTCCCAGATGTAAAAACTAGTGTAAAGAAGGCATTCAATAACTTGGCCAGCTCATCTGCCAGCTCTCTCAGCACCCTAGGATGGATCCCATCTGGCCCCATGGACTTGTGAGTGTCCAAGTGGCTCAGCAAGTCCCAAACTAATTCCTCAAGGATTTCTGGGGCAATACACTGCTCCCTGACCCCATCACCCAGCTCAGGAGGCCACTCATCCTGAAATCCTCCTGCCTTGCTGTTGAAAATAGAGGCAAAGAAGGTATTCAGGACCTCAGCTGTTTCCCCAATTTTAGTTACAGTGTTCCCCTCCAGGTCCAATAAGGAGTGCAGGTTCTTCTTGCCCCTCTTTTTTGCATTAATATATTTGTAAAAATGCTTTTTATTATCTTTCACAGAGGTGGCCAGCTTAAGTTCTAACTGGGCCTTTCCCTCTCTAATTTTTCTCCTGCATAATCTAACAACATCCTTAAACGTATGAGGAGAAGCCTTCCCCTCCTTCCAAAGGCGATACAGCCTCTTTTTTCCCTTAATTCCTCCAGGAGCTGCTTGCTCATCTAGGCCGGTTGCCTTCCCCGCCGGCTCATCTTTTGGCATGTGGGAACTGCCAGTTCCTGTGCCTTCAAGAGCTCCTGTTTGAAGTAGGTCCAACCACCCTGGACCCCTTGGTTCTTACGGGCTGCTATCCAGGGAACTTTCCAAATAAGTTTCTGAAGTAATTTGAAGTTCACCCTGTCTCAGTTCGGAGAGGGAAAGAGACTCAGTTTTTAATGAATATTCCCATGTTGTGAAATTAGAGGTACAAACAAGGCCAAAATATCAACAGCTAGACTATTTATTACATAAATACAGTGGATGGATCAGAAGGGGAGAGACAGAAAATAGAGAGAGAAGAGGAAAGGAATTATATTACCATACCCTCACACCCCCAAGACAGTTTGAGTCTGTGGAGGAGAGGTGCTGCAGGAGATGTTGGGTCTGTAGAGGAAGGGTGCTGAGGCTTTGGCTGTAGAAGGGATATGGTCCTCTGGGCAGCTTCTTCAGCTCCATGAGTTGCAGCAGGCAGAACTTAGGGCACAGAGAGAGGATTTTCAGAGTCCAAGATCCGTTGTGTTGCTCCGTGATATTTCCAGAGTGTGGTGCATTTTTCTTCTCCAGTTTTCTTCTTCTAAAGCAAGTAGTTGCTCCAGTCTATTACACAGTTTTTTGTCCTTAGGCAAGTGTCCAGGTGTTGTTCCCCAGGATATCGTTCTGGGAAATCATCTTTAGGTAAGTGTCCTGGTATAATTCCCCAGGAAATCTTTGTGCACTCAGGTGAGTTTAGGTAGCCATCTGGATGGAGTGTGGGAGGCCTCCACCTCCTCCTTTTCCATCTACCTACCCACACACTCATTACACATCAGGAAACAGGTGGTGAATCCATTGTCTCACCATCCTCCCTTTCCAGGGCACTTGATGGGTGGAAATGATCTTGTCCTGAAGGTGTGATGGCTGGGCCCTTGGGCCATTGTTGTAGGCCAGCTGCAGTCCAGTGAGCAATGTTATCTTTGCACCTTCCAAGAGTCCTTCCAGTGGCTCTGCCTAATGCACATCAGCTATTGTCTGGGCAAGCAGCAAGTGATTTTATCTTTGTTGAGTCACACCAGGAGAGACAAGCTTTAGTGTCTCACAGCTCTCCGGAAGTCCAAGGTGAGGGTTCTGTTACTGCTCCTCATTTCCCTGCATATTGAAAACTTCACTATCTCGTGGTCACTGCACCCTAGACAGCCTCACACCATCACATCTCCCACCAGCCCTTCTCTATCTGAGAACAGCAGGTCAAGCACAGCCTGACCCCTGGTAGGCTCACTTAACAGCTGCATCAGGAAGCTGTCCTCCAAGCGCTCTGGGAATCTTCTGGACTGCCTCCTTTCTGCTGAAGTTCCCAGCAGATATCTCGCAGGTGAAAGTCACCTTTAAAGACAAGATCTGATGATCTTGAGACAGCCTCCAGTTGCTTATAGAATATTTGGTTGGGTGGTCTATAACAGACTCCAACCAGGATGTCAGATTTGTTAGGCCTCCCTCTGATTTTAACCCACAATCCTTTCATCCTCCACCTGAAGCTCTGTGGCAAAGAGTGACTCCCTAATATACAGAGCCATCCCTCCTCCTCTTCTCCCTCACCTGTCTCTCCTAAAGAGCCTGTAACCCCCCAGTGTAGTGCTCCAGTCATGTGTATTGTCCTACCATGTTTCTGAAATGGCGACTATATTATAGTCTTCCTGG
This sequence comes from Picus viridis, assembly GCA_033816785.1. Lineage (NCBI taxonomy): Eukaryota > Metazoa > Chordata > Aves > Piciformes > Picidae > Picus > Picus viridis. The sequence goes on from CM066606.1 coordinate 53,119,501, forward strand.
TGGACCAGCACTTCCAGTTCTTCTTGCTTGTTACTCATACTGCGTGCATTTGTGCACATGCACTTCAGTTGGGCTCTTGATTTCTCAATTAACCCTGATTTGTGTCCCACTCTCTCCTTTTCAGAGAGATTGGTTTCCTCACCCACTCTCTTCAGACCTCATTTAAAGCCCTCTTAATGAGCCCTGCCAACTCCAGTGTTAGTCTGGAGCGTTCTGCCTTTCCAGCAAATATCTGGGTGATTGAAGTCACCCATAACCACCAGGGCATTTATCTAGAGGTTATCTCCAGTTGTTTGTAGAAGGCTTTGTCTACATCTCCTTCCTAATCTGTTGGTATGTAGTAAGCAACAATTTCTCCCATTTTAGCCTGCCCCTTGGTTCTTACCCATAAGCGTTCAACCACTTCTTCATCCCCTCCTACACAAAGTTCAATAAATTCCAGTTGCTTACAAACATGAAGAGTAACACCACTGCCTCACCTGCCTGGTCTAACTTTTCTGAGAAGTACATAGCTGTTCATGACTACATTCCAGTCACATGACGTATCCCTCTGTGTCTCAGTAATTGCAATGAGACCATGGCCTTGTGACCAAACACAGATCTCCAGTTCCTCCTGTTTATTGCCCATGCTGCATGCATTTACAAAATAAACTATGCTAGTGTGGGAAGCGTAGAACTTGCAAAATAATGGAGGTAGATTAAAATTTGGCCCTGTGGAAAGCACATGGGAATCTTCTCTCAACTCTTCTAATGCCAGTATTTCTTCTAGAAGATGACTTCTCTTTTTCCAGATACTTTATCCTGTTATCCTAAACCATCCCAATATGAAGCAATTTGAGCCTGTAGTGTTTAATGCAAATTAGTCAACACAACCTTTGATTTCCCAATAGTTTAACATGCTGCTCACAGAATCACAGAATGTTAGGGGTTGGAAGGGACCTCAAAGGATCATTAAGTCCTAATCCCACCCCCTCTACAACCATTCTGGGCAGCCTGTTCAGTGTTCCATCTCCCTCACTGTAAAAAAGCATCTACACATGTTGAGGTGCAACCGCCTGTATTCTAGCTTGCATCCATTTTTCCTCATCACTGGGCATCACTGAAAAGAGTCTTGCACCTTCATCTTGACAACCATTCCTCAGATATTTATAGACATTGATAAGATCCCCTTTCAGCCTTCTCAAGATTAAATAGCCTCAGGTCACTCAGTCTTTCTTCATGGGAGAGGTGTTCAAGTCCTTTAATCAAGCCTCTGGCTCTCTCTCTCCACCACATCTGTCTCACTTCACCTGGGGAATGCTGCTGTTACAGTGAGTAACAAAGATCAGCAATGTCTGCATGTAACAAAGAACCAAGGAACATCTAATTCCATCATCTCACCTGAAAACTATAATGAACTCATTAATGCATTACCTGGAACAATCAGGAGGGTAATGCCAAGCATAAACTCTGTTCAAAAACAGAGGTGGTGATAGTATTTATTTTTTACTTCAGAGATAACAAAAAATTGGCCTGATTCATCAGGAGAAAAATGAAAGTCCTGTATGGGCTGAGAAGAGGGGTTTCAGTTATATTTTTTTTCCTTACTTATAAAAGATAACAGGTTTATGTACTCTGAAATATAAACAAAAATTAACAAGAGATATTGTTAACTTTTTTGGGTTTTAATAATTATTTTTAGTTCTTTTGATTAGATTTGGTTTACATACGGCCTATCTGAAGTTAAATGGAAAGACACATTCTCAACTATATTGTCTTACATTGCCACATACTTTCTTGATTAGCTATTTACTGATTTTTTTCTCTCATGCACTGGAGACAGACAACTTGAAGTGCAGTAAAGTAACAGAAGACATACAAAGTTCCACTCAGGTTGCTTTTATTTTTAAAAGTTTATTTGCTCAACATAGATATAAAATTTACTTTTGTCATAATTAGTCAAGCAAATGGAAACTCAGTGGCATTCTTTGACTTTGGATAAATACTGTCAATGAGAGGTATTAAAGCCACTCAGAATAAAGATACTGAGAAAATACATTAGAGATTACAGGTTTTTGACATAACACACATGGGCTAAGTACCATTCCAGAGAAATCTTGCTGTTTAAAGCCTTATCTAAACAGCTGAGGCAAATATAAATATCTTCATTGATGGGTCTTGAACACCTCACAGGAACATGAAACTTAGTTATCACTTCCACATAAAGCCACCAGGATGTTTTCATAATCTCCTTTGAGTTCATCCTGTTAATTCAAGTACCAAAACGCCACAATTGTTAGGATAACGGTCTCAAGTAAAATACTTTTCAGAAAGTGTTCAATATACATGAACTAAATATCAGTCCTTCATGTAAATAAGTTAATCATTTGAAGCATTAAACACAGACTGAGCATAACCCAAGTACTTTCACCAAAGTTGCTTGTGTGACCTAGAAATAACCATGCATTTCCAGAGTGGAGGAAAGGCAAACAAAGCTGGGTGGTCTCACAACATAAGTAAAGAAGAGAAACAGAAATTTTCAACCCACTCAGAAGCTTAAGCTTTTCTTTACATGAAGTGAAGATGCTTTCTTTGACCAGTGATGTCCACTGTTCATTAATATTAAAACACTATATATATTGTATCTAGGATTATTGCAAACAGAGACTAATAGTACAGTGACTTTTGATTCATCATAGGGTTGCTTATCCAGCTTGGGAAAATAAAAGAAAAAGTAGTATGCATTAAATATGCAAGGTAACTACTAACATATTAGGTTTTCTCAAATTTCAATCTACTTTGCAGAGAGACATGTGAATCGTGTAGTCTAACCATACTACACCTCAAGCTGCTTGGATACCATCAGCTTTTTGGAACAATATGAGTTGATGTAATTGCATACTAAATCACAGATCACATGTACTTATGAGGGAAGAATAAAAGCAATTTTTGATGCCTAATTGAAAATGTAGCAGACACCGATAAAAATCAAAAAGGCATTTTCATACATGTAGGGAGTATGTTTCCACTCCAACAAATACTTTCTTTTTTTGTGTTGTCTACTGGGCTTCACAAAGCTGCTTTGCAAGCTTAGCTTTCTTCATTCTCTCAGGGATTTAAACTTCCTGGAAAATACATTGTGGGGGTGGGGGTGTCTCTCCTTTAAGAAACTATTTTTTGTTAGTTTAACCTATATACTTAAGTCACATGGAAAACAGGCCAAATAAAAATCAAGCTAACAAGATTATTTGCAGATGTACTTCAAACATTAAACTCAATAGTCAGTTGCATCAATTAGGTCCCACAGAGCTGTCAGTTCAATCATCTCCATTTTCCTGCAAATATACCTCATATATGCCCAAGTACTGAAACCTGGGGATACTGTAATCTCCATTGAGTTCTCCCCTCTTGCTGTAAGAAGTTATCCTGACATGTGTACCACTACTAACAAACTGCTATAGGTTTTGTGACAAACATTGCCCCAGAAATCTAATTAGTTACACCAGCATATGGCTCATGGGTAACGTGAGTTACTCAGCTACAATAACTTACTCAGGACAAACTGGTGACTGAGCAGAAAGAGTTAGTAACCCATTACTGGACTTCCAAAACAATTTGGTTGTTTTGTTACCTGAGACAAAACCTACCATAATGGCTTGGCGGAGAGAGATGCCATACATCCTCTTGTAATGGCCTTTGATCTCATTCATATCCACTTCATGGCGAGAAACCATGATTCTGATGAGTTCTTTGTGCCTTGTTCCCATCCCCTGTTCAGAGAAAAAAGAATAAGAAAAAAACTGAAATTGGGGGAAAAAAAAAGTAGCAGCAGCAGCTATTTATCACAGAATCAAGAAATGTTATGGGTTGGAAGGGACCTCTGGAGATCATCTAGTCCACCCCCTTGCTAAACTTACATCGGCTTACGCCTATTTATATAGTGGCAACATCTTAAATCAAGATTCTGTGTGGTAATCTATCAGAACTCATTGTGTTCCTTTAACACCTCTCATGAGGGGGTCCCCTTCTGTTCCTTATGAGCACAAATAATTTCTGACAGGCTACTTGCCTGCCTGGATTTTTCTTTATATTTTTCTTATAGCTTATTCATAAAATTATGCAATCCTTCACTGTGCTTGCTAAACATCAGAGACAGGCTAGACTTCAGTGCCATTTTAAAATTATTTTTAAACAGTGTATTTTCATAGTATTTTGCTCAAATATTTCATATACTGCCCCTAACCTAGCCTCAGGAGTAATAAAAAGACCCACTTACTAAACTCTTTGAGGACCTCACTCAATTCAGGTTCCAAATTTGCTAGAAGGACCATGGATGCCTTGTCAAAGATTAGCCTTCTACAGTGTTCTTGTCCAGATACATAACTGAAGCTCTATTTACTTTTAACTAATATTTATGTGTTTTTATAAGTACTAAAAGTTGCAGTTATCTTTCTATTACTGTCTAGAGTAAAAGATGCCTTTGCCTATAGCAAACAGACACCTCCTCCTGTGGAAAAACCCTTAGAGATTTCAAAGGAAGGAATAGAAGGAGAGAAAGATATGCACTGAACTTTCTTCTGAAGTAATTTTTTATTATACAAGTAGCTTAGAGACTGCTGGTTAGCTTGTGATTTTTCAGTTAATAAAGCACCCCCCTCCTTAAGAAGATGAGTTCTTTCTTTAGGTTACCTTCATTGCCAAATGGAGTTTTTCAGCAAAGAAAGCTGGCTTGCTTGTGGCACACTTCACTACAATAAAATAATGAGATAAGGTCACATCTGTTATATATGTAACAACACAAAATCTGAGAAGAAAACACTTTAAAAACAGTCTCAGCAATCCTACCAGCATATCTTATTTATCTATTTCCTTGTTATCTGTCTTCAAAACATGGGACAATAATCATCTCCTTTCCTCTGTCTATTCAGAAAGTAATTCAGTCAGGGAAGAAAAATGACTGTAAAGATAAGACTGTGCTACTTAGTTCATAACCACGACATTGTGAAATGTATTGTGGATCACAAGAAGAAAAATGTGAAAGCACTTCTCTCCTCTAAAGCAGAGCTGGAGCTTGTAATCTAATGTTTTGTAAACTAAGTTACTAAGTACTTGCCCTCAACTTCTGACACTAAGAGGGGTCTGATAGGACATATTCTTTCATCTAAAGTATGCCTAACTGTAATGCAAAACACAGGAACAAGGTGGGTGTTTAGTGTTGTAGTACAGGTTGTCAGGGTCAGCATTTGTTGTAATATAGCATTGTTCGACCACCCTGAGAACAGCTTCCCAGACAAGATGTAAGCAGGGGAAGACATTTATTACATTATACAGCAAAGTTGTATAGTCTATCAGAAGGCATGTGTCACACCTTAATTGTTTTCTTTTCCACTGGCATGCATGTAATTAAGGCCTACAATAGGCTAAAATAAAATTTAAAAAAAAAAAAAAAAAAACAACACAAAAAAACCCACAAAAAACCCAATATTTTAACACATCCAACCAAGTTCTGCCCAGTTTCTTCTCCCCAGTCACAAGGCCTTTACATTCTTTTCTGAGTCAAAGACTAAATACAGCCTTCCAAAGCTATCCAAAACCAGCCCTTCTCCTACAGTTTAGCTCTTGATTTTATTCCTGGTCTACTAATAAGGGTAATTTAAGTGAGTCTTCGCCTCACCTTATTGTTCATGAGGAACAGTAAGGTTAAGGGTCTGAATATACCTTTGCCACAAATCTGATAAGAATATTTTCTTGAACAAAACATCAAAAGACATTTGCTGCATTTTATAATCATAAATGTTTTTGAAAAACAAAATATACTCAAGAGTGGGTTTAGTTTTGTGTTTTTGAAGACAGACTTAAAGCCATTGGATTTTTTATAAAAATTGTGCCTGTTCTGATAGATCTTTTTGACTTACTGGTTTTTGTAAAGTTCTTCCTACACTGGTGACACATCTACTCTCCTTAAATCATCCTTTTACATATCAGAAGATTATTTCTACCCATACATTTCTACCCATTCATTAACTGATTACAACTAACTCCATTAAATCACTATTCTAGACTAAGAATTTTCCAAAATATTATTTAGCAAGTTTTTCAGTGAATCAGGGTAAACCCCAAATTATCATCTATCAGAACAAACATGACAGAATGAAAACCACGTTTTCCTATGGTCACATTTTTGTATTTAGTAGATTGCAACCTGCAGAACCACTTACCAAGGGCAGTCAGGCAGTTCTCAATATCACCTTTTAGCTCCAAATCTAGTACTTTGTTCATGTCATGCTTGCTGTATTTGGCGTACTTCTGAAAGACTGAATAAGTAAAGGAAATTCAGTGAATAGCGATGAAAATATTCTCCCTACATTGCCTCTGTCTTATTCTGCTCTTACTGTTGGCCGTGTTTCTTATTTTCTTCATCCAGGACAGTGCACAGTAAAGTGCAGTATTGGCACATGCAGAATGGAACTTTGTTAGGATGGTAGGACTTGTGCCCTTTGATAGGGATAAAGAATGCTCAATGACTTCACTGGAGCCCATAACACCAGGTGATCACTCTTTACTCATGGCAAACTGGCTGAGAGTTAAGATCATATAGCAAAGCTTTCAGAACATCTGCCACACTGATCTTGTGATCACTAGCTATGTGATAACCTCACAGTAACGGTTCTGATAACCATCTTAGCTACAGGGCCCATCAGTAGTATGGAAAGAATAGACAAACCGCCAACTGCATCCTTAATCAGCAAGTATGTGTTCAATTACAAAAATCTTTGTAGCACCAGTCACTTGATGATAATCTATCTTCTCTGAGTTTGTGAACAGGTCATGTTTGAAACATCATTCCACCAAAGGACAGTGTCATACAACATACCCCTTCGGAGATGTGGGTAGCTTCTTGTAGTAAGAAGAGTAATAAACACATTAATATCTATTCCTTTCCTTTTCTCTCCTGCTTCATACAAGGCCTGTCATGAAGAAAGAAATGTAGTAAAGGTAACCTCATTATAGCAAAACCCAAACAGAAATACTGTACTTCTGAGACTACCAATCAGAGGCAGGCCATGACTTGTAATGAACTCTAGCTCTTGATACAGTCCATAACATATAAGCAGTACTAGCGAATTCTGTTGGTCCCGGTTGACTGGAAATAAGCAAATGTGACACTCCTCTACAAGAAATACTGGAAGGAGGATCCAGGGCATTACACACCTATCAGTTTGACCTCAGTACTAGGGAAGGTTATAGAGAAAATGTTCAGTTCCACTGTGGAGAAAATGCAGGACAATTGGGCATTCATGCTTATCTCCCCTCTGTGACAAGGTAACCTGCTAAGTGGTTCAAGGTCAAGCTGTCAACATTGTTTTACCCAGACTATAGTAAAGACTTTAACACTGTGTCCCACAACATCCACCTGAAGAAACTAGATTTTTAGTGTTTGGATGGGTGGACACTGGATTAAAAGTCGTGTTTCCTAGGGCTCAGTATTGGGGCCCTTTCTCTTTGATATCTTTATGAATGCTCTGGATGGAGGGATTGAGCACACCCACAGTAAATTTAAAGATAACAAGCTGGATTGGAGTGTTGATCTGCTTGAAGATAAGCAGGCTCTACACAGGGACCTGAGCAGGGTGAATCAATGGGTCAAGGCCAATTGTATGAGAGTTAGTAAGGCCATATACTGGGTCCTGCACTTTGGTCACTTTAGTGCTACTGGCCTGGGAAAGAGTGGCTGGTAAACTGCCTAGGAGAAAAAGACCTGGGGTTGTTGATCAATAGATGACTGAGTAGAAGTCAACACTGTGCTCAGGTGGACAAGAAGGCCGATGGCATTCTGGCCCGTACCAGAAGCGATGTGGCCAGCAGAACCAGAGAAGTGATTGTTCCCCTGTGCTCAAAGCTGCTACGGCCACACCTTAAGCACTCTGTTCAGTTTTGGGCCCCACACTAGAAGAAAGACTTCAAGGTGCTAGAGGCCATCCAGGAATATCAATGAAGCTAGTAAAAGGTCTACAGAACAAGATAAGGAGTGGCTGAGGCAGCTGGGGTTGTTTAGACTGGAGAATAGGAAACTGAATGGAGATCTTAATGCATTCTACAGCTACCTGAAAGGAGGTTATAGCAAAGCAGATGGGTAACATAATGAGAGAAAGTGGCCTCAAGTTGCACCAGAGGAAGTCTGGGTTGGAGATTAGGAAAAACTTCTTCATTGAAAGGGTTGTCAAGCACTGGAATATGGTGCCTAGGAAAAGGTGTTGCGTAGCATCCTTGGAGATAAGTAAAAGACATGTAGATATGGTGGTTAGGGTCATGGTTTAGAAGTCATCTTGGTAGTGTTAGGTTAATGGCTGGACTCTACGATCTTAAAGGCCTTTTCCAGTCTAAACAATTCTATGATTCTAAACAACCTCAAACTAACTGCAGCTCTACCAATGTTTCACAATTCTCTTATAACAATACCTAGAGAACGTTATGTGGATAGAAAGCACATTTTCAGATATTTGTGGCCAATGTCAATTTTGTGGGACTGAGAGCCCTTTCCTAGAGGAGTAAGTGATTATTTATCATGCTCTAAGTTTGTAACCACAGGTGATTAAGTAACACACATGAAATACTTAGTATGTTTTTTAGGTTGTTATAGCCCATTCACTCGTTTAAGTTGTGTAATAGTGCATTCTTCCATTGTATCTGTGGAAACCTGCAATTAAATCTCCAAGTAAAGTTCAAATGTTTGCTTGAGCCTCAAAGTGAAATCTGTAAATGAAGCTCACATAAATTGTTTGCTTGAACCTTGTAGTCTAGTCTTTTTACATTGCACTGAACTAGAAAAGGTCTTACAGAAATGTTTCTGAAGCTAGATATTAGGGTGAAAATTTAATTCCCTTCAGAGAGCACAGTTTACATGAAATTTGTAGAACAGTATCCTCAGAGACAGTTGCTATATAACATACATATATCTGTGAGGTCTGCCACACACAAGATTCAAGGGGAATAATCACAGTCAGAATTCATAACCTCAAACTAAATGAAGAAGCTCTGGAAGGTGCCAAGTATGTTCTTACCCTGGCATCATTGTCAGCAAGCTCATCATTCACATGAGGGTCTTCGCTTCGGTCAGCCTATGTAAATAAGCAAATAAGATTGCAGTGGTACTCACAATCATTCCATTCAGCAACACTTAGCATTTTAGAGTTCTGCCCCACCATTCTCATACATAACTTACTACATATTTAAAGTTAGACACAGTTACAACAATCTATCCACTAATAAAGCTATGGTCTTTGTAATCTATCAGAGCTCATACTTCTAAGGTCTTCAGCTACATAATTCTGAAGTCCTACATTAAAATCTGTATCACAGCATTGTCTCCTAAGGTGAAGTTACAGGCTTAGAAGCTGTAATTTTCTCCCTAATTACCATTTGAAAAGCCCTTTTCAAGTTGGTTTCAAACCAAAACCTGAAAATCAAAATTGTGCACATGGACATCATGAAAAAAAAAAAAAAAACAACCACAAAAAAAAAATCGCCAAACCAACCATGTTGCTGTGGGGTTCAGGGTGGCACCCACAGCAACAGGGATGGAATTCAAGCGGGAGCGGGGGAGGGGTGGGGTAGGGAGCGTCCTGGTCAAGAGCCCCTGCTCACAGCAGCAAGCCCACAAGACTAAAGACTGCCCTCATGCGGCTCACATTCTAGCTCTCCTCTTGGTGTGGCTGCAGGGGATTGGCTAACGACCTTCTCTTCTTACTAGCTGGTGATGCTTATTAAGGTAGTGCAGCTGGCTCTTATCTCATCTATTGGAGTTACTTGTTAAGCCACCGCAGGTAGTTGCCATTTCATCTCTCCTTGCAGTTTCTTATCTTCAACCATTCAGTCCAGGGGACACAAATCCCCCACACAACCAAACTTGTGTGCATGTGCAAGCTTCATATGCATGTGCTCAACAATCTCAGAATAAAATATTTCTGTATTTGTAAAGGGTCTTTTTATTAGGCAGCTTCAATGTTAAACTCATCTGCTACGAAATATAAATCACTGTGGTGGGTTGAAATTTTCCCTGCCAACATTAAATTTGCCAGACTAGCTCATTTGGAAGCAACTAAAAGCTGTTTTTACAAGCAACACTACAATCTACAATGAAATGCAATGAATATGTACAAATATACAATATTTGCAGATATTTAGAATTAATAAACAGCACAAGAACCCCCTGGCTAAGGACCAGGGGAAGCTACCAATTTCTCCTTCCCTGCCTCCCCCTTACACCCCTGCACAAAAGGAACAAGAGACAGAAGCAGAGAAGTTAATACCAGTCACAACAGAAGCAAATTAGTATCTCCCATCCCGAGAAAGACAGAAGAAAGAAATTGTTTACTAGCTTAAGTCTGTTATATTTCCAATGGGATTGTTTAGAATAGAATAGAATAATCATTATTTTCCTTTTTATGCCCAATAGTGATTATTTACATTTTACTGCTTTCTGTTCAAGATCTGTGAAAAATTGTTAAAGGTATAGACTAAAACTACCACAACGATGAAACACTTCGTCCACTTGTTAGCTCCCTAACTCTGCACCATTATCTAACTACTAGAAATATATCTTAACAGCAAGAAAATACCCAAACCATTTATTTCGCTAATTGTAAGCATTCCCTTTTTTTCTATTTCTAATCAATTAACACGACACTATGTTTGCCATTTTTTTCAAGTACTTATAGTGACCACAAAAAATTCTTAAAAGCATAACTGAGAAAAAATAATAAATACATCTGCTTTTAAATACAGGTAAAATAAAATATCTTAAGAATCATATCATGTGGCACATGATACATCAAAAAAATAATGCAAGGAAATAAATACTGCATAAATCCTTATTATTGCATGTCTTTTTTTAAATAGTCTTGACAGCATTATTTTTTTGCTATGGGTAGTGTCATTCAAAATTCTTAAGCACAGCATACCTTGGCTAGAGCAACCAAAGCTTTCTGAAAGTCTCCAGATGTGTCAGAGACAATGTCTTGTGTCAAATCTCTCTTCAGCACTGAAATCAAAATAATTTGAAGTGTTTAGTCAACCAAGTTGACTAAATTATCATTAAGGGTCCCTTCTAAATCCAACTGTTCTATGCTTGTATTATTCTTTTTGGGCCATTCTTGATCTTCCTCTCAGGTATGACTACTAAATATGTTTATTCTTAGTTTCTGTCATCAGCTGTTGGAGAAGGAGTGTGTTTGTAACATGTCCTATAATCCTTGAGATGTGCTGTGAAATTGGAGGATACACCCCAAATCTCCTGACAAAAAAAAAAAAAAAAAAACTTTACCTAAGATTTTGTGGATGACACTGTCTTGGACACTTGCTTGTGAACTACAAAAAAGCTTGAAAGTGTTCCTTATCCATTTGTCTTTCATTATTATTTCTGTTTGTTCTCATCTGCACAGTAGTCAGTCACAAAACTCTTCTGAAAAGAATTAAACTATTCATTTGGGCTTCTAAATAAGACTCTTTCAATGGAAATCTCTTGGAAAAAATACTCCATAACCTCTTGAAACATGATTTATTTAGACAACATTGATTGACTGCAGTTAATATGTATGGGTTAACTACACATACAAGAGATGCCAGACTGCACTTCAGTTATATCCTCAGATATTTTCCCTATTTAGTTGACTGGTTGTTCCTATTAGTAATGTTATCTGTATTCATAAAACAATAAGCTTCTTTTCTCAAGCCTAGTGAGATCTTAAGAAATCAGTCAAGGTTTAATTAGAAGAGTAGCAGCTGGGTTTTGCTTGCATCCTAGAAAGCATCTAAATGAATGCCCTGTTCTGAGATAGATCTACAGCTCTGCCTGTAATGATATGTCTTCTTTTGTATTGGAATCTTTGTAAGTCAAAACAAATTATTACAACCTCCCTTCCCTGCAAATCTTTAACTTCTATGTGAAGCTTTACTTGCCTGCTGGAGCACCCTTCTTATATTGAGAAGTGCTTTTGTGACTGTAATCTGTCTTCTACAGTATTATACCATTGGTGTTTCTTTTTTACATCTCAATTACCTTCTGTATAGTATCTGCTGGCCTCTCTGATCTCTCTGTTGTTTCTTGAGGCTAAAATCTCGATTAAGGTATCTTCATCAGTTCCAAGCCCCTGATAAAATGATAGAATTTTTAGGGATGTTGTCTGACACAGGAAACTTAAAATTTAGAAAATGCTAAGATGAAAGTTATGGACTTGATTATAAAAGTCCCATGTGGAACAAGAAAGAAAAAAATAAAAACTTCATGCTTCCATGCAATACTGTTATTTCATTTTTACCTTCATAGAGGCTCTTAATTCTTCAGCATCAAATTGAGCTGGAGTTTTGAGCAGAGCCACAACAACATCTTCCAGGTGGCTTTTGAGAACTTTTTTCAGGGCTTCTTCCAGACTCTGTGACAGGAAGAATAAGAAACATGATAAACTAGTTAATGTAGCTGCTGTTCAGCTACAATAAAAAAACAAAAAAATTAGTCTGATCTCTGATGACTTTTAATTGACATCACTCCTTTGGCTACTAGAAAGAACTATAAAGGCCTACTTTAACTTTTTGATTTATCTCCTTTATGTCAGTCAGTGTCAGAGTTTATCAGTAAGTATTCAGGAGTGCTTTCACACATTTCAGTTGAGCCCTATTCATCCTTTTAATAGGCTGCTTGTTGGGTTTTTGGTTTTTTGGGGTTTTGTTGCTGTTGTTGCTTTCTTTTTAAGACAAGGTAATCTTCTATTGCTGTTACAATTATAACTGAGTTGCTTATCTGGATAACACCTTACTTCATGCATTAATTGCACAAGGGACCAGAATTTGCAGTGGAAACTATGTGAGCATTCTGTAATATCACCCTTTATGATACTTTAAGTTCTGAAGTTAAGTATTGAGCTATATTTTAATGTGACCTGCATTTAACTAAAAAACAAAATACAAAACAAACCAAACAAACCTACCAAACCAAACAAACACTCTGATTTTTTTCTGCCTCTTATGTGGAAATGCTCAGTACTCTTGCTCTTCACCAATCATGCATTCAGATTGTGACTGTAAGAGTAAGAAGATCAACTTGCTTTGACAGGATACCTAAGTCAAATACATTATTTCAGAAGCAAGCAGTATGTCTATAGTTCTGTTCTGGTTTTGATGGTGTACCAGGGTATCTAGCAACCTAAATGCATTATTCATCCTGTGACTTTGAAATTATACTTTCATTTATGTGTTTAAAAAATATAATTACAATGCTGGACCTTCCTCTGATGGGGGAGACAGATGTGATAATCACAAGTAAGGTTCCCTGAATAGAAACAGGAAATCTAGGCTCTAAGACTTATTTTCTGAGTTGCTCTTTAAAAGGAGTCACTTTCCAAGGAGCATATGATCAGTAACTCTGGTATGCTGACTATGGAATTATAATTACAATTTAGAGCTAGAAGTTCAACTAGAGAAAACTTTCCAGAAATGTACAGTGATTTTCAGCATTCTTATTTCCAAGGACAAGGAGTCTTTATCACTCAGAGGCAGAACAACGCTGCCCTTTGTGCACCCATCTCTATGCCGGTGTTGGTACATTTATGAAATATTATTATGGTCCTTTAACTTATTCTCTAGACTTAAATATTCACAGAGATGCCTCTAGGCACCTTTCTTCATCTCTACCTTTCTCTCAGCAAACTGTCTCCCAGGTGGCAGTGAAATATCTGCATTCACAGTCATTTAAAGAATAGCTGCAACATTCAAAAAGCTGGAAAATGAGAAGTTTTTTGGGTTTTGGTTGGTTTGGTTTGGGTTTTTTTTGGTGTGTGGTTTTGTGGTGGGTTTTTTGTTTGCTTGTTTGTTTGGAGTTTTTTTGTTTATTTCAAAATAGTGGGCACTGTATTCAAAGGCTCAGAACTGGCAATATAGTTCCAGGACATTTCCATTCTGTCACAATTTTTATGAAGGCAGAAGAATGTAACTTTTTGTTGTATGAAGCTAAAGCTCTATGTGCCATTTGAACCAGAAGCAGTACTGATATTCTGGGCATTAATTTAAGCTTCCCTTGAGTATATATATATATTACCTTTCCTTTAGCCTGTTGATAGGCAGCTTTGATCTGCTGACGCTGAGCATTTGTTCTTTTAGTCAAGATGTCAATGATGGTGGCTTCATCCACACCTATAAGTCACCAAACAAAAAAATTGTCTAATATATTGGAAATACTATACTTGTTTCTAGTGTAAAAACTTCTGTTTGTACAATTTCGTATAGGAAGTATTGTGTTCTGAACGCAGAACCTACACTACAGAATAACTGAAAATGAAAATAAAACCCAATAATAATTAGATGGTAGATTTTTTTTTAATCTCAGTAAAACAAATTGGAAAAAAGGTTTTGAGCTACTGACAAAATGCCAAATGTGAAATTCATTATTAAAAGTGAAAAAATGCAATAGAACTATATACCGCATTATCAGCACTTTTCTCTGGCTCTTGCAGAGATTTAATGGAGACTGAAAAGTACTAGTATTGCACTGTATGTTATAATACTCTTCCATTGTCTAGAAATTAATTTTTTACCCTTCTGTCAATATATTCAAAGACTTTAAAGTAGTGTTAGGTTCCAAAACTGTATTATAGCCTCAGCATATCAAAGACTTTGAGATTCTTTACCTAGTGGCATAATTTTACGCATTGCTAAGCATGTTATTCTCAGAATTTCCTAAGGAAAAGCTCTAATGCAGCATGTTATGCATTTACTCCTCTTACCCTTTACAGTAATAGCTTTGTCCAGAGCAACAACATCAGCTGATGGATTGAAATTTGGGTATGAATGTACACCAGGACCACCTTTTGAAGTTTTCTGCAGTGGGAAAAAAGAATAATTTATAGAAGTATTAGGTAGTAGGTTGGACTTGATGATCTCTGAGGTCTTTCCGACCTTGTTGATTCTATGATTCTATGATTCCATGATTCTATGAAAGTGAAAAAAAATGCTCACTCCACAGAATATTATTGCAAATAGCTAATACTTAATAAACCCTATATTTTGGATTTATTATTTTAGGACTATCAAGGAACATACAGAGTTTTGTAACTACAGAGAATTACATAGACTCACTAATGGATATCCATTAAACCTGTTCATTTCACAACTCGCAGAGTACTTAATATATTGGTTTAGGTAACTGAAGACTATTCCACAGTGTAGCTTGGATTCCATGAGAAAATACTTAACTGCCCCAATACAAAATTCTGTCCACATTTTAAAGACTCTAAACCCACAACCAAATACTACAAGTACTACCAATATAGTGCTAATAATTTCTATGCTCCTCTTATGCAAGTTGACTGTGCATCATATTATATGACTTCTCAGATGACTTATGTCTATAGCTCCAGGCACTTCTTACATACAAGATCTTGGAGAAGAATTGAAACCTAATCTACAAGGAATGATAGAACCCAGCACTTTGAAACTTGAGGTATAAACCACAATTTCTTCACAGGAGTTATCTATGGGTCACCTTTGATGAATCCACTCCTAGGTGGGCACTCCCTAGTCAATTTCTAAAGGGTTCTGAGAATACCTACAGAGGAAAAATTTCACTATACTACAGATTATGTGCCCTGCCCTAAATCAGCAACATGACAAATCAAGTTACTGGTAGGACTTATTACCTAATAGCAATACCTAACAAACTTCTGCTTCTTTCATAGGAGCTCTAACATGCCTTAAGATTTTTTAATTAAACTTGCCACTGATAAAATATTCAATGGGGTTTCTTATTAAAAACAAAATAAAAAGAACAGCAGCAATGGTTTAGCTAAACCTTTTGAGAATTGTCTATACTCTTTCTCCTTGAACAACTCACCATTTAAAAAAAAATCTTCTGTTGCCTAAACAGTCCAAGAGAAATAGCAAGATTTTATGGATAAATATTTTACCCACAGAATTCTGTACAATTTAAAAATCTGATAGTTAAATATTCCTTACCCTTCACAATTACAGCACTAGGAATTGAAAGAGAGCAGAAGGACTGCATCTTTAAAGCATTGTCTTTGAATAAAAATTGTTCTGACTTCTATGACAAGTCAGCAGAGGAATGGAACTTATTCCCGGGTGCACTGGGTTAATTTTTGGATACTGGTTTCTATGGTAAACTTATTTGTTAGCAAAAAAAAAAAAAAAAAAAAAAAAAAAAAAAAAAAAAAAAAGGGCTGTAACCAAAGGACCCTGATAGTGCACTGGGGATAGAATGGTGGCCCTAAAAGTTTACATACAAAATTTTGTGGAGCCAAAATTACAAAATCCACAAATTTCTAGAGCAGAAAAATTTATTTACTGAAATTTCACCTCTGTGTTAAAGTGTTAAAGTATGAAAGTTCTGTCAGCAGCTCCTAGAACTTCACATTACACTG
Organism: Picus viridis; assembly: GCA_033816785.1. NCBI lineage: Eukaryota > Metazoa > Chordata > Aves > Piciformes > Picidae > Picus > Picus viridis. Next base: position 53,135,907 of record CM066606.1, read on the forward strand.
TTTAATCTTTCCTGATAGTCATTTTAATATCTCAATCTACTTCATTGTCACAAATACTCTTAATACTTTGCATAATAACTCTTGATGTCTCACCACTATAAGCCTCCCTTCTAATCAGTATCCATGATGATCATCTAGGACATTTTATTCAGTGACTCTTTCCACCATAAGCATGAGATATGGCATGATAACTAGGACATATGCTAGTGACTTTGTTTCCTCCTTTACATTCCTGAGTTCTAAATCATCACTTCTTGTACCTTAGAGCCTCTGGTTTTCTCTTTTATATCACCCAAACATGTTCACACACCTGGGCATCAAATGTCTTAAAGATGACAGCTTGAGTCATTTAGTGATTGGCCTCTTGGAATTACAAGTTCACTGAAGTGACTAGTTCTGCCTAGGAATAGGAATTGATCACTAGGCTGATACATGCAAATAAGAGTAGTTATTCATCTGATAGTAGACTTACTATGCTATTACATTGCAGTAGATTATAAACCACAGCAAAACTGGAATCACTTCTAACCCACTGGAGTCTTATTGCTTTACTTTCCTTAACATGATGCTCCCCGTATGCATGACAATCTCAAAAGGTAGTAATACTTACAATACATTCCTGCTCCTGATTTTCCATGAACCATGCCTGTTTCAGGAATTCTGATACCATAGCCATGTTGGCAGATTTTCTGGGAAGAGATGTATTAAGTTACAAAACTTTTCATCATATTCATCAACAGTGCAACTTAAGGTTCTCCACTCAAAATCCTTTCTCCTGACCTATGATATGCAAAAGTTAGTTTCCTAAGCAGTAAATGGCTTGTCTGTTGGAAACATGTAACATTTATGTTTGGACAGTGATGCAGCGCTCCACAACTGCTTGCCCATTCCCACACTCTTAGCTGCTATCAGAAGTTTTAAGATAGAAGAGTAAACTAGTTGTACTATTTGTTTATCTACTATACTTAGGCAATACCTAAATATTATCAATGACTTACCAAAGCACATTACCAGAAACAAAGTAAACTATGTTTTTACCTGTTAATTATATTATCAGTTATGATGATTTAGCTTACCAAATATTTGACCCTATTCAAATACAGGAGTAAATAAGAGCTCTTGACTGATTGTTTATTGATGTTGAAACTCTTGTTGATTATATTGGAAAAAAAATTAAAAAGATATTCCCTTCTTTGATACATTCCAACATAATTTCTTTAAGTAGCCCCATCCTAATGAAGACAAATAAAGTTGGATAGTTTCACCTACATTGTTCCTTATTTCTTATATATTTTGTCCATTTTCTGCAAAAGAATTAAGAATTACTCCTTTAATAAGTATTGGGGGGGGAAGCAGATTTTGCTTTTTATCACTCAAAAGGAAAATCCTACCAGCTTTTCATAAGATACCATGCACAATGGGAATGATGACCAATGGTGATGCTGTGTGACACTGAGCACCCAAAAATAATTACTAGATTGCTTCATAACAACCTTTGTGTGAAGGATATTCAGTTTGCTAATAGAAACAGTGAGGGAACATAGAGAAAAAAAAATTTTAACAGATAAAGCCTTTTTAGTCTGATCAAAATAGATTTTAATTTATTTATTTTTTTAAACACACTTTCATAGCAGACTTTAGGGAAGGTTTGCTTTTAAAGTGTATCTATAAACAACTTACTAAAGATAATGTTGCTGGATAAACCGTAATATCTTTGAATCTTGTGTAAAGATGTTATTGGTGGTCTTAGGGTATAACTCATATAAAGCAGATCATATGCATGAGTATACAAAATGATGTAGCTTAAGCTGCAGACACGCCTGCCTTATTTATGCCCTAAAGAGGCATAAGCAGCCTCCATACTAGGTGCGCTGACTCACCAACAGTGACATATACAGGTATGCCTGTTGAGTGATAGATTAACAGTGTATAACTGTTTAAAACTAAGGAACAATATTCAGTCTTATGGTACCAGATTGGAGAAAAAGTGGGACCAAAACAGTGGTTTTGATTGATAGTGTAGCACTTTTCAGGGAATGTTTTCTTTCACATCAAACTGCTAACACACCCATTTTTAATGCCTGTCCCCACACCTCCCCACCAGGTCTGCAAGTTTTGCTGTCCTTGAGAATGACTAGATCAGAAGGCTGCTAGCATACACTGAATTGGATTTATTAAACCTCTTAAACCTTTATGTCTATGTTATTTAAATTAAAGAAATATTGAAATAATTCTGTGCCTCAAATCTGCTTTAGTTTTTCCCCTCCTTTTTAAATAAAGACTTTGGCAGGTCAATCTATCTTTTTCCATCTAGTAAACAAATCATGCAATAGCAACAGAAGTCAAAGCAAGCTTTTAAGAAGGCCTGAAGACCTTATCTACTTTAATTGGCTCAGAAAATTAAGAAACAGCTTTACATATAAAACTGTAAGAAACTGTAGCTCCTAAGACAAAAGAAGACTGGAATCTAGAAAAACAGCCAACCCCTGACTAAGTCAAGGTCTTTTCAACTGCTTTGACTCATGCCACTCTTAAATGCAACCAGCTTATGTAAAGAATACTGGGATCCAGGAGGGGCAAATTCAGTCAAAATATTATTTCAATTTTGTATGAAAATAACTGGAAGAACTGATGGCTTTCTGCCAGAAATTTTCTTCTGCTTTTGAATTTAGGACAAAGTCTCTGAACAGGAAAAGGAAAAACATATATGTAAGTACAGAGTGGTACAAACAGAAGATACCATAAAAAAGTGTCACACTTCTTTCTGGTTGCACTTCATCAAATAACAATTTTAGAGTTATTCCATTTAATAAAATAATGTCCAGGCTATGTGTCCCAGTTCCCAAATTTGAATTTATAGAACATCCCATTTAAAAAGAAAAATGATCAAGAACTTAAAATTTCTCATTTTGAAAAGCATTGCAATTTTTATTCATTTTCTTAGATAGAATGATCAACATTGCAACTAGAATTTAAAAAAAAGAAAAAAAAAAAAAAAAAAAAAAAAAAAAAAAAAAAACCCACACCCAACAGAGATACACACTGAAAGCCTTAACCATTGCTTCACAAGAATTATTCTAATGCTGCTTCCCAGTCTGACTTCCGGTCCCAAGAATAATGGACCTTGAACATGGGAACATGTAAATTTTAAAAAGTTTTGAGAAGACTCAATACTCAATATTTACTGAAAATATTTAAAGGCACAAACTAGACTTTACAGTCTATTTTATAGTTTCTCCCAAATGGCACAATTTCTCCATGCTTATTTGACAATATAATATATATCATCTTGGATTACCCTCCAATTATAGTTACCAGGATCTTGATGTAAAATATTGTCATTGCCCTCTATTAGAAAAATAGGCAGTAGATTTCAGTAATAATTTATATGGCAGTGGAAAGTATACTGAATATGAGTGAAGCCTTCAGACAAAAAACCAATCTTATCTTTGGAAAATCCAGTGGAAAATTTTAGCAGAAAAAATTCCAGATGATGCAGTTTATGTAGTTTTGCCTAAGTTCTTTGTTACAAACCCATGCTTTTGCTCTTGTATTTCTAAAATATTTCCTTGACTCATTTTCATCACTTTTATGAACAAAGATATGTTTACAGTTCTAAAGCTACAAACAGTTATTGAAGTAACAACAGCTGCTTCTTTTTTAAGTTTCCACAGAAAGCACATTAATTTTCCAGGAACAGCAGATTACCACATCAGCCTACTACAAAAGCAAAGCAGCAGCATAGGAAACAGTCAAATCTAAGTAAGTTTAACTTTTTGTTTGCTTTAATTTCTTGCATTCATTAAAGAAAAGCAGTAATTGCCCAAGGCCTTTTGCGTACTTGAAAAGTCACCAAAAAATTCTCCTGTCCACACCCATTTCTTTCTTACCTTGCCAGCAAACCCAAGCCGCAGAAAACAGCACCAAGTTACTTGACAAATTTAGTTTAAAGTGCTTAAACTTTGTCAGGTCTAAAGAGAGCAGAAAACAACTATAAAAACCTACCTACCTTGTTTCTCAAAAATACTACTTTTGAGGGTGGCACAGTCAGAAGACTGAGTGCTGAGGGCTCTTGTTGCTTTTATATCTCTGTGCAGGAGACCCCACCTAGCAACCAGTATTTCCACAGCCCAAACAACCATCTGCTCTTTCCAGCAGCTAAATCTGGGTTCTGTCCAAAACCCAGAACCAAAAAAAAAAAAAAAAAAAAAAAAGCAAGAAAGCAGCCTTGCAAAACTACGTGCTGGAAATAGCAGTAGCATATTTCAAAAGGGAAAACACAATGAGTGCGTTGTAACAGCTCTCCTCCTCTGCCATGGCCACATCCCTAAATGTAGCAAATTGTCATAATTTTTTCAGGATAGAATCACAAAATGCACTGGGGTGGAAGGGACCTTTAAGGGACCATAAGGTTAAAATATTTTAAAATGGAAAATTAAAATCAAATTCCTCCTTTCACTCTTTATATTTCTTATTCCAGTTCAAAGGCAATACATTAAGATGTATTATTACCTACTGAAACTTTGAGAGAAAAAAAAGAGTGTATAAGAGTCAAAGTGGCTTCCACTCTTCACTGAACTTAGGTGGTTATAAGGTCTTCTTTTTCATATGAGCCCATGGCAGAAATGCCCCAGGAATCACACATGACTAAAAGCTAATCTCAATATTTTTACTTTCATTTTTTTTATTTTCAGAAAAGAAACACGTAGACACTGGTAGGCTTAATAAAAGAGGAATAACTGACTTCTACATAATTAGAAATAGGTGAAAGCAATCAGGTTAAAGTCCAAATTCAGAGTGGTTTGCACAAGATGACAAGAGTTTATCAGCCTGCTAGAAGCAGTGTTCCACAAACATTTCCTCCCCTGGCCAGCAAAACACGTTTTCCAAACTACATCTGGCACAGCACACCACTAATATCACAAACTAGCCCAAAACATGATGCCCACTTCCTGAACCAGAAATATTTAAAAATATTCAGAACAAGCTGTTTGTCATCCTGCTATCTGCTGATCTGCACCTACTGCTACGCACTGGTACCAACAGAATGAGGAAGTATGTCTGATCTGCCCCTCATAAACGTACATGAAATACTGGGTAGCATTAGAAGGGACACTTGCAAGCTGTTGGGTTTTATTTGGATTGGTTTATTTAGTTATGATTTGTGAAGCTCAGATAACTCCTGTCTTCCTGACTCTTTCCGTGTCAGTACAACACTACCACTTCACTGATGTCGGGTGTTAGCCAAAACCTCTGTCTACACTCTTTTTCTGAGACAGTTTCCCTTGTCTATTAGCGAGTATGGGTAATTACAGCCTTTTTATACAGAAAAGCTGGAAGACTATGCATATCCCCAAGGCACCTAGCTGAGTCTTATGAAGTAGAGAAATAACCTAGAATGTTGGTTTCAAAAGGCTAAGAGCATCTTTATATGGTTTTATTATTTTCTAAAGAAATAAACCCAAAACACAACCAATCAACCAAACAAAAAAAAAAAACCAGCAGCATTTACTGTAGACCAGTAAGGGTAGGAATCGGTATGTTACAAATATTTACTAATACACACTTAGACATCAACTCTTTTCTTTAGTACATTTTCTCAGTAATTGGACTGTTATCCTATTTTTGTCATAGTAGTATTTTGTCTGGGTTTTTTTGTTGGGTTGGTTGGGGGTTTGGGGATCTTTTGGTTGGTTGGTTGGGGTTTTTTTAATTGTATTGTGTTTCAGGCCTGTAATTCTACTTTCAGAGTGATCTGACATGAAGGCATTGTGCTACCATTCATTGCAGAAGTTGTTTGCATTGGCATTTCTCTCTCTTAATGGGTGGGGAGATGTTGACTCATCATCTTCCTGAAGCTGGAGTGAGTCATCATCTGAGCCAGATAGTTTTATTGTACGAAATGCTTACACTTGAAAAATGTAACTTAATTGAAGGAAGCTTTAGAGCTTATTGTTAAATTTTTAGCTTTAACTCCACCATTTGTTTCATAAAGCTGCAACAGTTTATGTACTGTTTATTGTTGACCTGGTATTGTTTACTCAGAAGTTACAAGGCATGTAGCTACTGCTGTATTATGAATGGGGCAGAAAATATTTGGGATTTTTACTTTTATACTCAGTGTGAAATCTCTCAGATACTGCTAGTATCACTATTTTGATACAATAGTCAATGTATTATGGAATAGAGTTGCTGTTGAGAAAAACAGGAATGTTCAGTGAAAATTTAAAACTAAAACAGTTGCTTTTGGTAATAAATTTAGCCTTGCCAAATACTTTCTTTTGGGGATGGTAATAACAGTTCAAGTATGCAGATGAATTTTCCTCAAGCAATTAATCCCACACAAGATGACAGCAAAATGAGTCAGGAATTTTGTTGGAAATTAATATACAGAGTATAGAATCATAGAATCATAAAATCATAGAATGGTTTGGGTTGGAATGGGCCTTACAGCTTATTTAATTCTACTTTCCCCCCCCCGCCCCGGCCACCCCTGCCATGGTTTTATTAGACCAAGTTGCTCAAGGCCCCATCCAATCTGGCTTTGAACTCTTGCATGGTCATATCATCCACAACTTCTCTGGGTAGCCTATTCCAGTGCCTCACTACCCTCATGGTGAAGAATGTCTTCCTAATGTCTAACCTAAATCTGCTTCTTACAGTTTGAAGTAATTTGCTCTCATTCTGTTACTACATGTCTTTGCAAAAAGTCCCTCCCCATCTGTCCTGTGGGATGCCTTGAAATACTGGAAGGCTGCTATAAGGTCTGCTTTCACAGAAATATTCAGGTTGGAAAAGACCCTCAGGATCACCAAGTCCAACTGATAACTCTGTTCTACAAAGTTCACTCCTAAACCATATCCCCAAGCACCACATCCAAAGCACCTTTAAACGCATCCAGGGTTGGTGACTCAAACCTCCTTAGGCAGCACATTCCAATGTCTGACCACTCTTTCTGTGAAAAACTTCTTCCTAATTTCCTGTCTAAATCTACCCAGTTGTAGCTTGAGGCCATTCCCTCTTGTTCTACTACTAATTACCTGTGGGAAGAGACCAGCCTCAGCTTCTCTACAAGGTCCTTTCAGGTAGTTGTAGAGAGCAATGAAGTCTCCCCTCAGACTCTTCTTCTCCAAACTAAACAGCCCCAGCTCCCTCAGTCACTCTTCATAAGTTTATTCTCCAGGCCCTTCATCAGCTTCCTTGCCCTCCTCTGCACTCACTCCAGCTCCTCGATATCTCTCCTGTATTGAGATGCCCAGAACTGGACACAATACTCAAGGTGTGGCCTTACTAGCATTGACTACAAGGGGACAATTACCTCCCCTACTCCTGCTGGACACTGCACTTCTAATCCAAGCCAGGATGCCATTGGTTTTCTTGGACACCTGGGCAGACTGCTTACTCATATTTTTGATTAGAACCCCCAGGTCCCTTTCTGCCATACAGCTTTTCAGCCACACTTCCCCAGGGTTTCCCCAGGGCCTTCTCTTCTCCAGAATGAATAAAACAAACTCTTTCAATCTTTCTTCATAGGAGAGATGCTCCAGCACTCTGATCATCTTTGTGGCCCTCCTCTGGTCACATTAGAACAGTACCATGTTCTTATGCGGAGCACTCAAGGTGGTGTCCCACAAGAGTGGAGTAGATGGGGAGAATCACTGCCCTCAGCCTTCTGGCCATGCTTCTTTTGCTGCAGCCCAGAGTATGGCTGGTTTCCTAAGCCACAAACACACACTGCTGGCTCATGTTGAGCTTCTTATCAATCAGCACCCCTAATTCCTCTTACGAACTGCTCTCTATCTATTCTCTGCCTAACTTGTATTGTGCTTTTTATTGCCCCAACCCAGGTGCAGGACCTTGCACTCCTCTGTGTTGAACTTAATGAGGACGGCTCTGGCCCACCCCTCCAGTCTGTCTAGGTCCCCATGGATGACATCCCTTCCCTCCACCATGTTGACTGAACCACACATTTTGGTATTATTGGCAGACTTGCTAAATGTACACTGAATTCCACTGTCCGTGTCATCAACAAAGATGTTAAACAGCATTGGTCCCAGTACCAAACCCTGAGGAACACCTGTCATCGATTGTCTCCACTTAGACATCAAGCCATTGACTACCACTCTTTGATTTGCATTATCAAGTAAATTCCATTACCACTGGGTGATCCAGCCATAAAATTAATGTCTTTCCAATTTAGAGACCAGGATGACATGGGGGACAGTGTCAAAAGCTTTGCACAAGTCCAGGTGAATTATATCAGTTCTTCTGCCCTTGTCCATCAGAGCTCTTAGCCCATCAGAGAAGGCCATAGCTCAACAGCCCTTGTATCTTACAAATGATACCAAGCTGAGGGGTGTAGTTGATGAGACTGAAGGACAGCATGTTATCCAGAGAGATCTGGACAGGCTGGAGAACTAGGCTGAGGAAAATCTCATGAGCTTCAATAAGGAAAAGTGCAAGGTCCTGCACCTAGGTCAGGGCAGCATTTGATATCAATACAGGCTGAGGAATCATGAATTTGAGGTATGCAAGATCAGGCTTAATGTGGTCCTTGGGCAGCCTGGACTAGTTGGACTGACTGCAGGGGCATTGGACAAGATGACCTTTGAGGATGCCTTCAACCCAATGCGATCTATGAATCTATTTGAGAGTCTGATACCTCACTTGCTGTAGCTATGTGTTCTACCTGGGATACCTTAAGGAAGGCTTAAGATTGGGAGCATTTTAGAAAGGACTATTCAACCCATGCTCAGCCAAAGAATCCCATTTTACAAGTATTCTTAAGATTTTCTGTGAGATAAACATTAAGTGGAAACTGATGCTAACAAATTGCATTGTTATGAAATAGCATTATCCTGCAGGAGCTCCTTAAAGTACTGAGTCAAACAATAAATCATAAAACAGAGCTATATCTAATTCCTACCATAAGAGTTATCCATTTTGAGAGAGATAATTTCAAGTCAGAGCCATGCAGATTTTGCCTCTCATATTTTGCACCTTGTGACTTCGTTTTATTTTCAGTAGCTTTTATTCACATCCTAGAAAACTGAGGAGAAATGTTATTCTATTTCCTGAGACAGACAGGACCGTCAGGGTAATTGGCTGTTCTCAGATTTCAAGCAAGAGAGACAGTGATATAGGAGATGTATATCTAGCGGGGTGCAATGTCACTGCTGTCTCAGTTACAGCAGTCCTACCAAAAGCAGTAATAGACAGAGGGTAAAAGGTTCTAGGAAGGGAGTTGGCAGGTCTCATTGACGGGGCTTTAAACAAGGTTCAAAGTGGGGAGGGGCTGAAACCAGTCCCCCCAGACAGAAGTCTGAGGGTGGTAAGCTGGAGTCAGGGGTGAAACCAGCAGCCCAGCTAAAGTGGCTGTACACTAATGCATGCAGCATGGGTAACAAACAAGAGGAGCTGGAAGCCTTGTTACAGCAGGAAAGTTATAATGTAATTGCCATCACAGAAACGTTGTGGGATGACCCACATGACTGGGGCACTGTAATTGATGGCTACAGGCTCTTCAGGAGAGACAGGAGAAGGAGAAGAGGTGAAGGGCTGGCCCTGTATATCAGGGAGGATCTAGATGCCATGGAGCTAGAGATCAAGGCTGACCAGGTTGAGCACCTGTAGGTTAGAATTAGAGGAAAGGCCAACAAAGCTGACATCCTGCTCGGAGTCTGTTATAGACCACCCAACCAGGATGAAGAGGTTGATGAATTATTCTATAGTCAGCTAGGGGCTGTCTCAAGATCACCAGACCTTGTTCTTAATCGCGACTTTAACCTGCCTGATATCTGCTGGGAAATTAACACAGCAGAGAGGAGGCAGTCTAGAACATTCTTAGAGTGTAGGGAAGATAGCTTCTTATCCCAGGTGCTGCTGAGTGAGCCTACTAGGGGTAAGGCTTAGCTTAACCTTCTTTTTACAAACAAAGAGGGCTGTTGGGAGATGTGGTGGTTGGAGGCTGCCTGAGATCCAGAGACCATGAAATAATTGTGTTTTCAACATGCAGTCAAGCTAAGAGGAGCAGCAACAAAATCTCTACTCTGGACTTCTGGAGGGCAGACTTCAGGTTACACAAAGAACTAACTGAGAAAGTACCTTGGGAAACAGCCCTTAAAAGCAAAGGGGTCCAGGAGAGCTGGACCTGCTTCAAGAAAGAAATCTTGAAGGCACAGGAACAGGCTGTGCCAATGTGCCAGAAGATGAGCTGCTGGGGTAGACGGCCAGCCTGGATGGGCAATGAGTGAATTAAGGGGAAAAAAGAGGGTGTATCATATTTGGAAGGAAGGAGAGGTAACCCATGAAATGTTTAAGGATGTTGCTAGGTCATGCAAGAGAAAAATTAGAGACGTAAAAGCCCATTTAGAGCTGAGACTGGCCTCTGCTGTGAAGGACAACAAAAAAATCCTTCTACAAATATATTAATAGCGAGAGGAGGGACAAGGACAGCCTCCACTCCTTGGTGGACATGGAGGGGAATATAGTAACAACAAATGAGAAAAAGGCAGAAGTACTTAACACCTTCTTTGCCTCAAATTTTAATAACAGGATAGGTTGTCTTCCAGACAACTGGCCTCCTGAGCTGGCAGACGGAGGCAGGGGGCAGTGTAGTTTCCCTGTAGTCCAGGAGGAAGCAGTTAGAGACCTGCTCAGCCACTTGGATCCCACAAGTCCATGGAACAGGATGGGATCCATCCTAGGGTGCTGAGAGAGCTGGCAAATGAGCTGGTCCAGCCACTCTCCATCATTTTTCAGCAGTCCTGGCTCACTGGAGAGGTCCCAGAAGACTGGAAGCTGGCCAACGTGCTGCCCATCCACAAGAAGGGCCAGTTGGATGAGTCAGGGAATTACACACCTGTCAGCATGACCTGAGTGCCCAGAAAGATTATGGTGCAGATCATCATGGGGGCAATCACACAGCACTCATAGGATAGCCAAGGGATCAGGCCCAACCAACATGGATTTAGGAAGAGCAGGTCCTGCCTGACCAACCTGATCTCCTTCTAGGATCAGGTGACCCGCCCGGTGGATGTGGGGAAGGCTGTGGATGTAGTCCACCTGGACTTCAGCAAGGCCTTTGACACCATCTCCCACAGCAAACTCCGGGACAAGCTGTCAGCCCGTGGCTTGGACAGCAGCGCTCTGAGTTGGGTTGGGAACTGGCTGGAGGGCCAGGCCCAGAGAGTGGTGGTGAATGGTGCCACATCCAGCTAGCAGCCAGTCACTGGTGGTGTCCCCCAGCGATCAGTTTTGGGCCCTATCCTGTTCAATATCTTTATTGATGATCTGGGCAAGGGGATTGAGTCCATCATCAGTAAATTTGCAGATGACACAAAGTTGGGGGCAGGAGTTGATCTGTTAGAGGGTTGGAGAGCTCTGCAGAGGGACCTTGACAGGCTGGACAGATGGGCAGAATCCAATAGGACGGCATTCAACAAGTCCAAGTTCTGGGATCTACTCATTGGCCACAACAACCTCATGCAGTGATACAGGCTGGGGTCAGGGTGGCTGGAGAGCAGCCAGGCAGAGAGGGACCAGAGGGTACTCATTGATAGTAGGCTGAACATGATCCAGCAGTGTACCCAGGTGGGCAAGAAGGCCAATGGCATCCTGGCCTGTATCAGGAACAGTGTGGCCAGCAGGAGTAGGGAAGTCATTGTGCCCCTGTCCTCAGCACTGGTTAGGCCACACCTTGAGTACTGTGTCCAGTTCTGAGCCCCTCCGTTTAAGAAAGATGTTGAGTTGCTGGAATGTGTTGAGGGAAGGGCAACAAAGCTGGTGAGGGGTTTGGAGCACAAGCCCTATGAGGAGAGGCTGAGGTGTCTGGGGTTTCTTAGCCTGGAGAAGAGGAGGCTCAAAGAAGATCTTATTGCTCTCTACAACTACCTGAAGGGAGGTTGTAGCCAGTTGGGGTATGGTCTCTTCTCCCAGAGAACCAGCACCAGAACAAGGAGACATAGTCTCAAGTTGCACCAGGGGAGGTTTAGGCTGGATATTAGGAAGAAGTGCTTCACAAAAAGAGTGATTGGCCATTGGAATGGGCTGCCCAGGGACACGGTGGAGTCACCATCCCTGGAAGTGTTTAAAAGGAGACTGGATGGGGCACTTGGTGCCATGGTTTAGTTGATTGTATGGTATTGGGTGATAGGCTGGACTTGATGATCTTGAAGGTCTTTTCCAACCTGTTTGTTTATTCTATTCTATTCTATTCTATTCTATTCTATTCTATTCTATTCTATTCTATTCCATTCCATTCCATTCCATTCCATTTCCAATAGGATACTCGAGAGCAAGCACAGTGCTTCTTCCAATAATGTACATTTATCAGTTCCTGTAGAAACACCTGTATTTGGAAGCATGCTTCAGCATCATTATTCAGAAAAAAAAAAATCTTCTCTGAAACCTGAGTATAATTGTTCCTCAGATTTTAATTTCTTCTCTTGACATTAAAAAGAAATAATTAAATGTCAGTAAAAACACTTACACATTTCATTTGTACCTAATCTACAGGAGTCAGATTGTGATCATGAGTACCTCCACCATGATATATCATGGATTGAGTAGCAGAGATCTTCAAATCTAAATACACAATTTATCTATTTTTTTTATTTTCACATCTGAAGAACAACAACAACAAAATGTGTTCATAAGACACATAATCAAAACTGCATGATATCTCTTCTGGCTTCCTTATTACAAGATTTATTTTGATTAGTGTGATATTTTCCTTCTAGACACTGTTTCAGCTGCAGACTTTTAGGAAGCTTACAAATGGGGAAAAATACAGATAATGTGCATTTGTGTCTTGATATCAATTCAATATATTTCATCAATATTTTGGAGGAATTTCCTAATTGGCATTAATTCTATTTAATTTTGTGCAACACTAAGTATTTGTCATTCACCCCTCTCTTCGTGGATTGGCAAATATTTCATTAGTGCTCTGTGAAATACCATATTGGTATTGATCCTCTGGCAACAGGAACTCTATGCTTTAAGCACTATTTCCAGTATTTACTGTTCAGTTAGTTGGCTTAAATAATTTTCTGTACCTTCAGAGATTTCTAGAAGTGTAAAGGGATTTTCTGAGTCTGATGGTAATGCTTGGTTATGCAGATAATATACATGTTAATGAACTGTCGCCTACATTTAGGGGAAAAAAAGCCAGGGAGAATACCGGTATGAAGTCATATTAAGAGACCAACTCTATAGGAACTGGAAGTCCCATTCAGCTTAAACAATCTCAAGTTTTGTCGTTCATTTTTATAGTACCAGGAATTCATGTTAAGCATGCAGATTGAGAAACATTTCCACAAGTTTTTTCAACTTGCTAGACTGCCTTCCAGGCATAAGCCCTGATTCCACTGTAATTGCATGCCAAAGTAATTTAGATGAGGAAAATCTAGACCTTCTAGGAAGCCTCTAAGGCAGAAAAAACAAACCAAACAAACAAACAACAAAACAACAACACAACCAAGCAATCAACAACAAACAAAGCAAAACAAAACAAAACACACACACACACACACAAAACCAACCCAAACCAAACCTCCAAACAACACCTTTGGAAACTGATTACAGAAATTCTTCTCTAAATCAGAGTAAACCAAAACAGACTTCTGCAAAGAAGGAGCTGTGACAAAAATAGTAAACAACTGAGGAAGGTATTATTCAGTACAATTCCCTCAAGACAAGACAGGAAGTGCTAAGAATACAAAAGGGACTGCATAAGTTTTTCCTGTCCTATATGAGAACAAAAAGCAGGATGAGCAGTCCTGTGTATCTCCAACTAGATTGAATTCTGTTGTATAATTATGTTGTTGTAACTTCACAGAAATAAAAAGCAACACCAACTAGGAAAAAGTTAATGAGCAGAGGAAGCACCTGTGGTATTGCAATATGCAGGTCAAATTCAACTGTCTGGGGTTTTAAAGCTTATTTAGCATTGTGAAATGCATTGGTTCTCCAAAGTAGTTTCCTTTAAAGAAAATTAATATATTAAACATTTCCAAATATCTCCTGTGCTGCTTTTGTTGTTGAAATGCATACCAGTGAGTGGATCTATTTGCAATAAACATCTAAGTTAAAACAATAAGGCATATCTTACTCTCTGTTTACAAAGTAGAGTATCATATCCTGAAGCTTCAGAACCACTTCAAGTCAGGCTGAGGCTTGTTTGGAGTGGCATAGCCCAGGCTTGGCTCCCACTACCTCACTGACACAGGAATGGCATGACAAATGAATAATAATAAAGTATGTTTTGCTCATTGTTGACTTTCAGGGTGTGGTAAGAAGAGTCAGAAAATACTGAGCAAACCTTACATATTTTCTCTGTTTATCACAAAATGGTAGGTGTTAGAAGGGATAATCTCCTATCCTCTGTTAAAGTAGGCTCAGCTAGATCAGGTTGCATGGGAACACATTCAGGAGAGTTTTCAAAGTCTCAGGGAAAAAGACTCCACAACCTCTCTGCAAAAACTGTTCCAGTGCTCTATCACCTTAAAAATAAACTTTTTCTATATGTTTAGGTGGAAATTCCTGTATTATACAGTTTGTGACTAATGCCCCTTATCTTATCACTGGCCCCACTTCCCAACAAACACTCTTTAGATATTTATAAGTATTGATAAGATGCCCTTTCAGTATTCTCCAGGCTAAACAGCCCCAGGTCTCTCTCCTCATAAAAGCAAGACTCTGGTTCAGCGCAAGGTCTCTCCTCAGCCTTCTTTTCTCCAGACTAAATAACCCCAGTTCCCTCAGCTGCTCCTTGCAAGACCTGTTCTCCAGAATCTTCACCAGCTTTGTTGACTTTCTCTGGAGCCACTCTAGCACCTTGATCTTTTTCTTGTAGTGAGGGGCCCAAAACTGATGCACAAGACATGGCCTTACCAGTGTTGAGCATATGGGAAACAAACCCTTCCTTGGTCCCCCTGGCCACACTACTTCCTGATTCAGGCCAGGGGATGTTGCTGGTCTTCTTGGCCACCTGAGTGCACTGCTGGCTCATGTTCAGCTGGCTGTCAATCAACAGCCCCAGGCCTTTGTCTCCTGGGCAGCTGTCCAGCCACTCTCCCAATTTTACAAGGTATTGCTGTGAGCCAGGTGAAAGACCTAGACTTGGTGGTGTTGAATTTCCTACTACTGGCCTCTGCCCATTGATGCAGCCTGTCCAGGTTCTCCTGCAAATCGTTCCTACCATCAAGTAGAGCAACACTCATTCCCAACTTACTGTCATCTGCAAACTGACTGGGAATCCACTCAGTTGCCTTGTCCAGGTCATTCAAAAAGATATTAAAAGAATTAGTCCCAGTGCTAAGCTCTGGGAAACATCAGGGCACATGTCCTCTAGGACAGTTTCTTTGTCCCAGGTCTTTCTCTGCAGAGTGGCTTTCCATCAGATCAACACCTAACCTGTACTGGTATGTGGGGTTATTTCTCACCAGGTGAAGGACTCTAGACCTTGTTGAAAGTCATGAGATTCTATTCCACCCAACTCTCCAGCCTGTTGCACTGCCTTCTGATATGTCAACCACTCCTTTCAGTTTTGCATCATCACCAAACTTTTTGTGTGTACACTCTGTCCCTTCATCCAAGTCACTGATGACGATGTTGAACAGGACCGAAGCCAGTACTGACCCTTGGGGAGCACCACTAGCCACAGGACTCCAACTAGACATCACGGCACTGACAACAACACTCTGAGCTCAGATGGTCATCCAGATCTCAATTCATTGTCCACTCATCTAACCCACACTTCCTAAGCTTCCCCGTTAAAACACCGAGGGTGTTTTAATTGAGACAGTGCAAAACATCTTGCTGAAGTCAAGGTAGAAAACACTCACTGCTCTCCCTTCATCCACCCAGCTGGTCACACTATCATAGAAGGCTATGAGACTGGTCAAGCACAGTTTTCCCTTTGTGAATCCACAATGACGGCTCCTGATAATCTTTTTCTCTACATGCTTGGAGGGGACCTCCATAATGGACTTCTCCACCTCCTTTCCAGGGGTGGAGGTAAGACTGTCTTGCCTGTAGTTTCTAGGGTGCCTCTTCTTGCCCTTTTTGAAGGCTGTATTGGAAATTTATCATCAATTCAGGAACTTCATGGACTGTTGGTGCCTAACCATGTTGCCGCTCCAGCATATATCAGGGTGGTTAAAGTCCCTTATGAGAATTAAGATATGTGATTGTAAGGCTGTTTTCTGCTGTATGTAGAAGGCCTCATCAACTTCCTTTTCCTGATCAGATAGTCTGTAGGTAACACCCACAACAGTGTCAGTCATAATAGCCTACCACCTTTCAACATATTCTTCATGTCCCCCTAGGCAGAGCTCAATACATTACAGTTGCTCTCTCAAGGAGCAGCTCCACCACTTCTGTCTTTCTGGTCTGCCGTTCCTAAAAGATATGTATCTATCCATGACAGCATTCCAGTCATGCACACCATCCCAGCCTCTGTAACCACATTGTTTCCTTGTTAATGTGAGGTTGCTGTGGTTAGACAATGCTGTTCAAGACAGCTTGGATGTTAGCATTTCACTGAGTAGCTCAACTGCCAAAATTAGGAATGAAATATCTGTGCAGAACAAACAGAACCAATTCAAAATTAGTTAGTGCCTGCAAAACTGATTTGGTTCTGTGCAACACTAGAATAGTTTTAACCCATACAAAATAAGTTCTAAATATGATTTTTCCTCAAACCTTCACAAAAACAAGGTACAGATGGAGAACAGTTGAAATTGCAGCATTTAATCTTGTTGTGGGTTGGATTTGCTCCCCCCAGCTGTAACACATCTGAAAATATACTTTTTCTGGCCTACTCTGTTTTATGTATTTTTTCTCCCCAATTTAAATGTAAGCTAGTTGTTGATTTTCAGCAAAATAGTATGCATTGGGGATATTTGTTAGCAGCTTCTGTATTCCGATGTTGAACTGCAACTGCTTGTTTTTCCAGCTAAAAATCGAGAAAACTGCTGGGCAGCCTGGGCTACCTTAAGGTTGCTACTTTTTGGGAATACCCTATAGAACACAATGGAATACATTTTGTAGGCCATACTTATTCATGAGCAGTTTTTAAAGGCTCAAGCTTGTTTCAAAGAGAAGAAACTTCAAGGCATGTTTGTAGATATTGTAATTTGTCCCATTAAAAACTGCTTAAAGTGCAGAACTCAGAGCTTGATGTGAGTTTCATTAAAGGGGACAGGTGCAGATGTCACATTATTAATGTGGCTCAATTTCATACTAAAATACATTATTTATCCCCAGATCTGCTACAACGTTTTCAAGAGAATCAAAGTGATTAAAAATATACAATGAGAAACATAAGATTCTTAAACTTAGAAATTTACCTTCCAATAATTATGCATGAAATACTATTGATCACAAAATACCAGAGTCAGGAATAGCATAGTGAGTCCCAAGATGGTGGTGATTTTTAAAAAAGACATATAGTATACTTTATTAATAAAGGATTTTTTTAATTTTTTTTTTTTTAGGTAAAAATTAGAATTTTTTTAAATTAGATTTTGAAACTTAATCTGTCAGTTATTTTTTAGCTTTATAAGACTGCTATTTTTAAAAATCAAATACCCTCAGTTGTTCAGATGGTTGATTTTTTTCTTTTTTCTTCTTTTCCATTCTTTTGCCTTCTTTCCCCCTCTGTCAAGAGGCAAAGGGGAAGGAAAAAAGGCAAAAGTGAAGATTTACATTTGTGTTTACATAAAAAGAAAAATTGCACCCAAAAAAATTTTTACATAAGGAAAACATTCTTTTAAAACATTTTTCCCCCGGTCCCATACACTATATTATTCACATTACTGTGAAGCTATAACATATTAAAAACAGAACACCTGAGAAACTAGTCATACAAATTAATTGTGAATTGTTTGCAAGATTTCCAATGAAGCTGCATCTTAAAAACCCACAGTGAAACTGCTTGCTGAGTTAGCAATATCAAAAGACTTCCTTTTGGACAGCAATCTAAAGGCAATCTTCTGTTTTTAATCTTTTTTTGATAGACCCTGGGTGGAGTAAAGAACAATAGCAGTGAAGTAGAAATCATGAGCCACGGGTCTCTACCTGCCTGATGTGGATCACACCAGTCTGCAAAGTGTATTCTGTATTTGCTTTTGCAAGTGCTGAGTGGTACTTGCTTCTCCCAGCTCCTGCTGCTGGGTCATTCATATTACATTTAGGAATGGATTGCAAGTTATGTGCCTGGAGTTATTCCAAGTGCACAGCATATTCAATGCACAGTTCAAGACGAGCTACCTGACTCATTAGATGAGACCAATCTCAGCACAATGGTACTGGCACAAATAAATTAATTTTTAAACATTTAATTAGCAGAAAATGGAGACAGCAATGTTATTTTATGGAGCAATCCTCCAAAACAGACAAACATTGCTCTAATGTACTAACAGTTTCATCTGAAAGCATTTCATAACTCTGTTTATGTGAAATTAGGGCTGAAATAGCATAAAACAACCATATATCTTTGCCAGTTTCACCACTACTGGAAATGTAGCAAGAGTATCCTATTTCACATTCTTCCTGGTGAAACAAGGAAGTGTGAACATTTGCAATATATTCTAATGCAACTCATCTAGTCTTGTGTGTGTTTGTGCTTTCAGGTATACAACATTACCCTGCATTCTTTTCAGCTATATTTGTCTACAGCTTTGAGACCCATTCACTAAGTTTTGGTTTTCTGGCAAAACAGACACTGCTAGACACAAGAAACAATGAGAAGAAACCTGATCCATATCTCTCATTCTACTTTTTGCAGGTATCCTGTAGCACAGTGAGACTCTT
This sequence comes from Picus viridis, assembly GCA_033816785.1. Lineage (NCBI taxonomy): Eukaryota > Metazoa > Chordata > Aves > Piciformes > Picidae > Picus > Picus viridis. The sequence goes on from CM066606.1 coordinate 53,154,726, forward strand.
TCATTTCTATAAATATTTATGTACAGTGTGGAAGGCTGTCAGGTACAATCAGAACTCTTACTTCTGTGGGAACACTGGCCCTGAGAATCATACCAGTTATAATGGATGAAGGTAATTTTTAGGACATAATGTGTGTTTAGTGAAATATCTCTATTCATGCATGTTATACTACAGCACATAGATGTTGAGAGTAGAAGGGTGGAACCATATCAATATCATATTAAATAATCTAAGTGAAAAATATGAAGAGGATGACTGTCTGGTTTTAACAGGCTAGGTAGGTAGTCCTGCTTTTATTTTGTGTTTTATTTAGGAATATTTCTTTGAAGCTTAGATCTTTGCTCAGATGCTTCTGTCCCTGTTCCATAAGTCTTCCTCAAATTCTTAAAATCTGTTTTCTGAAAAAATAATTTGTAAGGCAAATAATTTTACTAGAGGACACTGCCTCAAACAAGAGAACATAATGTCAACAAAAGGATAAAAAAAAAAAGTGTATTGTTGAATTTTGTGGGGTTTTTTTTTCAACTAGATTTTCCACAGAGATAACATAGTCTAACTGTGGCATCTTAAAATCACATTAAACTGCAACTGTACTGTTAAAACATTTTTGTTACATAGAATGCCACTTATGAGATACTATTGTGTTTAATTGTTAAAATTTTTTTAATATACACCCTGAGGTGGCCATATGTGAGGACTAGCAGGCAACTAATTTTAAGCCATAAAATTACAATATTTAATATCTACAGTTGTTTTTAGTTTGAGGCTTTTCTTGCATATGTGTTTAGAGGTTTAGATAAGTGAAAGAGAAGGCCAGATTTTGTATGTGCCATTCAAGGGTGTATAACTGAAGAATAAATGAACAGTTATGCAAAGCCTATACCAAAAGCAAGACAGTGAGCCTTGCCCTGCCTTGGGGAGAAGGCTGCTGAAAACATCTATAACAGAAAGATGAGGACAATTTGTTGCTTTGTCTATGCAACTTGAAGAGGGAACAGTCTGCTCTTACCTAATATTAATGAATATATTTGAACCTTTCCCACACACATTAATGAAAGTAATTTGTTCTCAGATGTGCAGAATACTTCTCAAGCATTATGCTTAAAATTTAAATATACTGATAAAGATTGAAGGATGTTTTCTGTGACTGATTCAGAGATGAATAACATTCCATTAGAGTAGCACTGTGATCTGTTGGTATTCTCAGGCAGCTGACTAATGGATAATCAAAGGCTGGGAATACCATGGAATATCAAATCTAACTATTATGGATGGAGTAGCTATGTTTATAAATAAACATATAAATACACATGGTTTTCCAAGGAAACTAAAATCCAGTTTCTCATCTTCAATCCAGTATATCTGTGAATTACAGTATGAAATACATGCCTTTACTTTGATTTTCAGAGTAAAATAATGGTGACACTGACATAATACAGCTGCAAAAAGCTTTTCTGTCTGTGGTAACAAACTGTAATACTAACTGTTGACATCAAATTTTCTTCCAAATTGTTAGGTGGCAACTTCTATATATGCTTTAATTCATGATGATGTACTATATTAAGATAATTAAGGATTTTTAATGTTAAAATAAATCAAGTGAATGTTTTAGTGTAACCTTCTGACACACCACACAGTAAGGGTAACAAGTTGAACCATACCTTTCATTGCCAGCTCTGTTAGGTAATGCCATTGTGCAAGACTGTTGCTTAAGGCAGTGTAACCTGAGAATGGTAAGAGAAAAAAAAAATGTTTTGACTAGAATGAATAAGAAGAAAAAAGTGTGTATAATGAATATTCATTTCCAAAAATTCTGAGTTGTGACAGTGTAAACAAACCTCTATCTGTAAAATAGTGTCAGTGTTTGTTGTTGAGTTCCTTTCAGCTGATGAGGTGGAATTATAGAAGATACTTCTGAAATGGTGAATGTTCATATTAACAATGCAAAGGAAGAATTCATAAAGCAGCAATTGCTGCTATAAATGCAGATTTAAATATCCTAGAACAAGATGTTATCAATGTGATGCAGTGCCTAATGAGAAAGAGGAACCGGATTAAGACCATCCCTTCTGTATATGGGAGAGGCAGCTACCATTCCACCCATAAACAAGAGACAAGGTCCCAAAAGGCCCATTTCCAAAACAGGGAATACTGAATACTGCACTTGCGTTCTGGCTGCTCGCATGAGTTGTAAGCAATAGCAATAGAAAAGACAATTTGCACTTTTTTTGTTAGCAAAAAAATAAACCAATGTGGTCTTGATTATCAGTAACCATTTATTTGTTCAAGGCATCAAGGATGGTTATTATTTATGCATATCAAGATTCATGACTCTTTTTCTACATAATAAAGAGGAAAGAAGTCTGTAGATCTGCCCAGGTCAAGGAAGCAGTCTTCTCTTTCACTATGATTCTTCTATTGAACCATACTTCAAGGACACTCCCACCAAAACTTGAAGTCTCTCTCACACAGCCCTTCCTTGTATTGCATCAGGGCACAGAGGGTATGAGAAGTTCCATTCAGCCTGTTCATGCTGGTATAGGAAAGCCTAGTATATGCATTTGAACTGTGGATAATATTGGATTCCAGAAAGTCTGTGTATTGGTAGAGCAGTCCTTTAACAAGGAGCAATAAAAAAAGTACTCTATGACTGCCACTGCATACAAATTCATTGGAAGAACATCTGTTTTATATAGTATCATAGTATCAATCAGGGTTGGAAGGGACCACAAGGATCATCTAGTTCCAACCCCCTTGCCATGGGCAGGGACAACCTGCACTAGATCAGGCTGGACAGAGTCCCATCCAGCCTGGCCTTAAACACTTCCAGGAATGGGGCCTCAACCACCTCCCTGGACAACCCATTCCAGGGCTTCACCACTCTCATGGTGAAGAACTTCCTCCTCACGTCCAGCCTGAATCTCCCCACCTCCAGATTCATTCCATTCCCCCTAGTCCTATCGCTACCTGAGATCCTGAGAAGTCCCTCCCCAGCCTTCTTGGAGGCCCCCTTCAGATACTGGAAGGCCACAAGTAGGTCACCTCGGAGCCTTCTCTTCTCCAGACTGAACAGCCCCAACTCCTTCAGTCTGTCCTCATAGGAGAGGTGCTCCACAACTCTGATCATCCTCATGCCCCTTCTCTGGACACATTCCAGCACCTCCATATCCCTTTTGTAATAGGGGCTCCAGAACTGGACACAGTAATCCAGGAGGGGTCTTACCAGAGCTGAGAAGAGAGGGAGAATCACCTCCCTTGACCTGCTAGTCACACTTCTCTTGATGCAGCCCAGGATCTGATTGGCTTTCTGGGCTGCAAGTGCCTATTGAGAGCTCATGTTGAGCTTCTCATCCACCAGCACCCCCAAGTCTCTCTCCTCAGGGCTGCTCTCCAGCCAGTCCCTGCCCAGCCTGTATTTGTGCCTGGGATTGCCTCGACCCAGATGCAGGACCCTGCACTTGGTCTTGTTGAAGCTCATGAGGTTGGCTTGTGCCCACCTCTCCAGCCTGTCAAAATGTCTGGATGGCATCCCTTCCCTCCAGCGTCTTTGCTGCACCACACAGCTTGGTGTCATCAGCAAACTTGCTGAGGGTGCACTCGATGCCACTGTCCATGTCACCCACAAAGATGTTGAACAAGACAGGTCCTAGGACTGATCCCTGAGGGACTCCGCTTGTCACTGGCCTCCACTGGGACATGGACCCATTGACAGCCACTCTTTGGGTGCGGCATCAAGCCAGTTCTTTATCCATCTAGTGGTCCACCCATCAAACCCATGTGTCACCAGTTTGGAGACCAGGATGTGGTGCGGGACAGTGTCGAAGGCTTTGCTCAGGTCCAGGTAAATTACATCAGTTGCTCGCTCCTCATCTATTAATGCTGTCACCTGTTCATAGAAGGCCACCAGGTTTGTCAGGCAGGATTTGCCCTTGGCAAAGCCATGCTGACTGTTCCAAATCACCTCTTCACTATTCTTCTGAGTCAGTAGTGCCTCCAGGAGGATCTGCTCCATGATCATTCCAGGCACAGAGGTGAGACTGACTGGCCTGTAGTTCCCTGGTTCCTCCTTCTTACCCTTTTTGAAAATGGGAGTAATGTTTCCCCTTTTCCAGTCTGTGGGGACTTCCCCAGTCTGCCATGACTTTTGGAATATACTAGAGAGGGGTTTAGCAACCTCATCTGCCAGTTCTCTCAGCACCTGTCGGTGTATCCCTTCGGGTCCCATGGACTTGAACACTTTCAGGTTCTTCAGGTGATCACGAACCTGATCTTCACTTACGATGGGCAGTTCTTCCTCCCCATCCCTGGCATTATCTTTCATGACACCAGGAGTGTGGCTGGAGGGCCTTACAGTGAAGACTGAGGTAAAGAAGTGATTGAGTACCTCAGCCTTTCCCACATCACTTGTGACCAATTCACCACTTTCGTTTCTGAGGGGGCCCACACCTTCCCTAGGCTTCTTCTTGCCATTAATATACCTGTAGAAATTCTTAGTGTTGCCTTTAACCTCCCTGGCTAGATTCAATTCAAACTCTGATTTGGGTTTCCTAACCAGGCCTCTTGCTGCTCGGGCAGCTTCCTTATATACCCCCTGTTCTAGCTGTCCTTCCCTCCACTTCCTGCAGAGTTTCTTTTTAAGTAATAGTAATAGTGTGTCCAGTAGCTCCTTGCTCATCCAGGCAGGCCTCCCAGCATTCTTTCCTGCTTTTCTCTTTGTTGGTATACATAGGTCCTGGACACAGAGGAGGTGGTCCTTGAATACTGACCAGCTGTCCTGGATCCCTCTTCCCTCCAGGGCTTCATCCCATGACACTTTGGCTAGCAGATTCCTGAAGCGATCGAAGTCTGCATGCCTAAAGTCTAGGGTTGTAAGCTTGGAATACATCCTCCTGATTGCCCTGAGGAGATTAAATTCAACTGCTTCATGGTCACTGCAGCCAAGGCTGGCTCTTAGCCTCACATTGGTTACCAGCCCTTCCCTGTTGGTGAGAACAAGGTCCAGCATAGCACCTTTTCTTGTTGCTTCCTCTACCATTTGGAGGAGGAAGTTGTCTTCTATGCAGTCCAGGAACATCCTGGATTGCTGGTGCCTTGCTGAGTTGTCCCTCCAGCAGATGTCAGGGTGGTTGTAATCACCCTTGAGGACCAGGGCCTGTGACCTGGAAGCCGCTTCTATTTGCCTGTGGAGGGCTTCATCTGCTTGGTTCTGCTGGTCAGGTGGCCTGTGGGAGACCCCCACAGTAATATCTCCTTCCCCTGTCTTGCCTTTAATTTTATCCCATACACTCTCAACCATCTCATCATCCCTCCCCAGGTGGAGTTCTGCTGATTCCAGCTGGTTATTGACATAGAGGGCAACACCTCCTCCTCTCCTTCCCTGCCTGTCCTTCCTAAAGAGCTTATACCAGTCTATCCCTACATTCCAGTCATGGGAATCATCCCACCAAGTTTCAGTAATGCCCACTATGTCATGGCATCCCAGCAGCACGGTGGCCCTTAATTCATCCTGTTTGTTGCCCAAGCTGCGTGCATTTGCATAGAAGCACATATTACTAGATGACGTTTTTTGACATATTTGTATTTCTTTCTCTAAAAATGAGTAGGTAAAATTAGAGTCATTATTCACAACATATAGGTAGAGCCAGCATGAAACACTGCTTATTTGTTCCAACTGTTCCTCACAAATCACAGATTTCAACAAACTACTTCATTAGTAAGGTTTGATAAATTTCTGTCATGAGCCCTCTGGTAGTTACATCTCTGCCTTGATGTCCTGATGAATTGTGAGCCCACCGAGCTACAAACATCTCACCTCAGTGTTTCCAGTCGCGATCAAAATCAGAGCCCATGTCTGCTTGAGAAACTCCTTCAGCTAGATCTGTCTGATGGCTGTGTTGTTGTTCCTCAGTAGATTTGCTCTCAGGAATGTGAGCATCAATGTGTCTCACCTTCACTGGAATTCTCTCGATTCGATTAACAATGTCCTGCCACAGGTCAGCTGCCCAAATGGGCTTTCCTTTTCTCTGCCAACCATTCTTTTTCCAGTCCTTTAGCCAACCCCACAGAGCATTGGCTACCATCCATGAGTCGGTGTAGAGATAAAGCTTTGGCCATCTCTCACATTCAGCTGGACAGTTTTTACCTCTGTAAACTGACTGGATTTTCCTTCTCCATCCTTTGCCTCTACAACTCAGTGTATTGGCCTCTGCACTGCAGACTTCCATCTCCTCTTGTTTCCAACCAGACAACAGGAACCGTCTGTGAACAAAGCATATTTCTTTTCATCATCAGAAAGGTCATTGTAAGGAGGAGCTTCCTCAGCACGAGTTACGTGTGATCACCTCCAGCAGACCAGATTGTTCAAGATTTCCCATTCAAGCTCTGCATTGTCAGAGCCATCCACTTAGACCATGTGGCATCTGTGGCATGATGTGGTGTAGAACCTTTACCTTTGAACATCCAATTCAAAACTGGCAATCTAGGAGCTAGAAGAAGTTGTGATTCAGCTCAAATTACTTCAGAAGCAACTTTTACTCCTTGATATGCAGCTAGAATCTCTTTCTCTGTTGGAGTATAATTTGCTTCTGAGTCTCTGTAGCCTCGACTCCAGAAACCAATGTCCATGTGTCTCACCTGGATCTTTGTCACAAGCACCAGGTTGGACCATTGTCACTTATGATCATGTACAAAATGTTCTGTATGTCTGGACCAATTCAGACAGGTCACAGACCCATTGCTTGGACCACTTCTTGCTTTATCTGGTCAAAGGCTGCTTGTTGTTCAGGTCCCCAGTGGAAACTGTTTCTCTTTCGAGTCACATCATACAGAGGTTTCACAATCTGACTGTATCCAGGAATGTGCAGTCTCCAAAATCCCACTATCCCCAAGAAACGTAGAGTTTCTTTCTTGTCCATGGGATTTGCCATGGTGGAGACTCTATTTACTACATCCACTGGAATGTGTCCATCCTTCCACTGCACTCCCAGAAACTGGATTTCTCTAGCAGGTCATTTCACCTTGTCTCAATTAATGGCAAAACCTGCTTTCAAGACAATGTCAATGATTTTGTTACCCTTCTTGAAGACTTCTTCACCAGTTTTACCCCAGACAATGATATCATTGATGAACTGGATGTGTTCTGGAGCACCACGTTTCTCCAGATCACTGCATGACAGATGCTTGAGCTGTGGATCCAGCCCATTGGCAATCTGTTGAAAGTGTACTGGACTCCTCTCCAGGTGAAGGCAAACTGAGGCCTGCATTCCTCTGCTATGGGAATAGAGAAGAAGGCAATAGCAATGTCTGTGGTAGCATACCATTTGGCCTCTTTGGATTCCAGCTCATATTGGAGTTCCATCATGTCTGGTACTGCTGCACTCATAGGTGGAGTTACTTCATTCAGGGCTCGGTAGTCGACTGTCAGACGCCAGTCTCCATTCTGCTTTCACACAGGCCACACTGGACTGTTGAAAGGTGAATGAGTTTTGCTGATGACTTTCTGACTCTGGAGAATCAGATTCTGAATGGGCAACAAAGAGTCAGGGTTGGTTCTGTATTGTCTGGGATGCATGGTCTGAGAAGCAACCGGCAACTTCACATCCTCTATCTCATGTTGTCCCACAACTGCAGATTCATCAGAAAGCTCAGCTCTAATACACAACTTCAATTTTCCTCCATAAATCTCTACAGTTGCTATTCCAAAAGACCGTTTGTAACCCTTAGGGTCTTTGAAACACCCTTCTTTCAGAAAATCAATTCCCAGAATACAAGGTGCATCAGGTCCTGTTGCAGCAGTATGTTTCTTCCACTGCTTACCAGTTAAACTTGTATCAGCTTGTATCTTAGTCAACTCTTGAGATCCACCAGTGACTCCCAGAATAGTTATAGGCTCTGATCCCTGATAATTTGATGGCATTATGGTGCACTGAGCTCCTGTGTCAACCAAGGCCCGGTACTTCTGAAATTGTGAAGTGCCAGGCCACTGGATGTACACTTCCTTGAGGGTGCTGGTGAACGGGAAGCTCAACATGAGCTCTCAGTGTGCACTTGCAGCCCAGAAAGCAAATCAGATCCTGGGCTACATCAAGAAAAGCATGGCCAGCAGGTCAAAGGAGGTGATTCTCCCCCTCTACTCAGCTATGGTGGGACCCCTCCTGGAGTACTGTGTCCAGTTCTGGAGCCCCTATTACAAGAGGGATATGGAGGTGCTGGAATGTGTCCAGAGAAGGGGCACGAGGATGATCAGAGTTCTGGAGCACCTCTCCTATGAGGACAGATTGAAGGAGTTGGGGCTGTTCAGTCTGGAGAAGAGAAGGCTCCGAGGTGACCTCATTGTGGCCTTCCAGTATCTGAAGGGGGCCTACAGGAAGGCTGGGGAGGGACTTCTCAGGATCTCAGGTAGCGATAGGACTAGGGGAATGGAATGAATCTGGAGTGTGGTGGAGTAGGAAGGTTCCCCCACACACAAAAAAAGAATCCACAGCTAACTCAGCCGGAGAAGCAGATGAAAGCTATATTTTACAAGCAGATATGGAATGCAATGAATATGTACAAAAACATACAATATTTACAATATATACAGAAATATACAGGAAACCTTTCCCCAAACCCCCTGCGGCCAGGGGGGTTCGGCCTGTCCCTCCCTTCTCCCTCCCTACCTCCCCTTTTTCCCAAAAGGGTTAGAGAGAAGGAGAAAGGAAGGTAATTAAAAGGAGAGAACTTTGTTAAAGCTCAAAGCGAATGCAAAAGTTAGTTTTCTCTTATCTGGTTAGCAAGAATCGTCCCTGTGTAGCAAGCTGCTGCTTCAGAGAGAGAAACGGGCCAGCTCACAGTACAGGGGGAAGAAGAAGACTGACTGCCCCCCCGACTGAAGGACCAAGCAAGAACCTACAGCCGGGTTCCACCAATGAAATTGGATTAGCATATCTTGTTTTCATTTATATACCAAAATATTCAGCCAGAGTGTTCAGAAAGTGTCCTTCTCTTAAAGGCACAGCCTAAACCGGTCACAATCCACCCCTGCTAAGCAATTTCATTGGCTGTTTGTACTGTCCATCCAATCTAAAACAATATCTACAGTTTGTAAGTAAAGTTCATAGTCCATTCCAGCTATCCTCAGGTGTAGATGATTCAGAAGTCCAAGAAACAAGAAAAATGGAAAACAGTTTGTCTCTTTGCAGTCGAAGCGAAGAAAAGGGAAAACAGGGAAACAGGGATTCTCAGTTGACTCAGAGCTCTCAGGGTTCTCAGGGTTCGTGCACCATGGATTCCTCAGGGATTCTTCCTTTGGGCGCGATGTAGCTGTACAACATTCTGAAATTAAACTCTTTCAGCTATAGTTAAATTTCTTTGCGGAATACACTGAATTTCACCATTCTCTTGCATTACCCAATAAGTGTGACCCGGACCTTCAGCTGAAACCACCCCTTGGACAGGTTTAGCCTCTCCTGAGGGGGAAAATACCCAAACAGTTTTACCTAACAGATTCTTTTCTCTAACAACAGGAACTCTATCACCTTCTACTTTCTGTAGCAGATCTGAATGTGCAGGTCCAGCTCGGTTCACTGAACCTCTACTATTTACCAGCCAGGTTGCTTGTGCTAAATGCTTTTCCCAGTTTTTCAAAGATCCACCCCCCATGGCTTTAAGAGTGGTCTTCAAAAAACCGTTGTAGCGTTCAATCTTCCCTGCAGCTGGTGCATAGTAGGGAATGTGGAATATCCACTCGATGCCGTGCTCTTTGGCCCAGCTCTCTACAAGGTTGTTTTTGAAATGAGTTCCGTTGTCTGACTCAGTCCTCTCTGGAGTTCCGTGTCTCCACAGGATCTGTCTCTCCAGACCAAGAATGGTGTTGCGTGCAGTTGCATGTGGTACTGGATAAGTTTCCAACCATCCAGTGTTTGCCTCTACCATAGTTAGCACATACTGCTTACCAGAACGAGAACGTGGAAGAGTGATGTAGTCTACTTACCAAGCTTCACCATACTTGTACTTGGACCATCTGTCACCATACCATAAGGGCCTAAGTCGCTTTGCCTGCTTAATAGCAGCACAAATGTCACAGTCATGGATGACCTGTGTGATAGCATCCATGGAAATGTCTATGGATCTGTCACGAGCCCACTGGTAGGTTGCATCTCTGCCTTGATGTCCTGACGAATTGTGAGCCCACCGAGCTAAGAATATTTCACCTCGGTGTTTCCAGTCGAGATCAAGATCAGAGTCCATGTCTACTGGAGAAACTCTTGCAGCTAGATCTGCCTGATTGTTGTGTTGCTGTTCCTCAGTAGCTTTGCTCTTAGGAATGTGAGCATCAATGTGTCTCACCTTCACTGGAATTCTCTCGATTCGATTAACAATGTCCTGCCACAGGTCAGCTGCCCAAATGGGCTTTCCTTTTCTCTGCCAACCATTCTTTTTCCAGTTCTTTAGCCAACCCCACAGAGCATTGGCTACCATCCATGAGTCAGTGTAGAGATAAAGCTTTAGCCATCTCTCACGTTCAGCTACGTCGAGAGCTAGCTGGACAGCTTTTACCTCTGCAAACTGACTGGATTCTCCTTCTCCATCCTTTGCTTCTGCAACTCGGCGTGTTGGACTCCACACTGCAGACTTCCACCTTCGCTTGTTCCCGACAAGATGACAGGAACCGTCTGTGAACAAAGCATATTTCTTTTCATCATCAGAAAGGTCATTGTAAGGAGGAGCTTCCTCAGCACGACTTACTCTCTCCTCTGGAGGTTTAGTACATTTGGTACCTTCAGGCCAACTTGAGATCACCTCCACCAGACCAGGTCTTTCAAGATTTCCCATTCGAGCTCTCTGTGTTATCAGAGCCATCCACTTAGACCAGGTGGAATCTGTTGCATGATGTGGTGTGGAACCTTTGCCTTTGAACATCCAATTCAAAACTGGTAATCTGGGAGCTAGGAGAAGTTGTGATTCAGTTCCAATTACTTCAGAAGCTGCTTTTACTCCTTCATAGGCAGCTAGAATCTCTTTCTCTGTTGGAGTATAATTAGCCTCTGAACCTCTGTAACCTCGACTCCAGAAACCAAGAGGTCGTCCACGTGTCTCACCTGGGGCTCTTTGCCACAAGCACCAGGTTGGACCATTGTCACTTGCAGCTGTATACAAAATGTTCTTAATGTCTGGACCATCTCGGACAGGTCCCAGACCCATTGCTTGCACTACCTCTTGCTTTATCTGGTCAAAGGCTGCTTGTTGTTCAGGTCCCCAGTGGAAATGGCTTCTCTTTCGAGTCACATTATACAGAGGTTTCACAATCTGACTGTATCCAGGAATGTGCAGTCTCCAAAATCCCACTATCCCCAAGAAACGTAGAGTTTCTTGCTTGTTCATGGGATTTGCCATGGTAGAGACTCATGGAGGTAGGGAGATTCAGGCTGGACGTGAGGAGGAAGTTCTTCACCGTCAGAGTGGTGAAGGCCTGGAATGGGTTGTCCAGGGAGGTGGTTGAGGCTGGATGAGTCTCTGGCCGGCCTGATCTAGTGCAGGTTGTCCCTGCCCATGGCAGGGGGTTGGAACTAGATGATCCTTGTGGTACCTTCCAGCCCTGACTGATACTATGATACTATGGTAACTTATACAGGCAGCTTAAGGCTGTCTCAAGATCGCCTGACCTTGTTCTCATGGGCGACTTGAACCTGCCTGATATCTGCTGGGATCTCAACACAGCAGAGAGGAGGCAGTCTAGGAGGTTCTTAGAGTGCATGGAGGACAGCTTCTTATCCCAGGTGCAGCGTGAGCCTACCAGGGGTAAGGCTCTGCTTGACCTCCTCTTCACCAATAGGGAAGGGCTGGTGGGTGATGTGGTGGTCGGAAGCAGTTTAGGGGCCAGTGACCATTAGATAATTGAATTTTCAGTGTTTAGTCAAGCTAAGAGGGGCAGCAAGAAGACCTCCACTCTGGACTTCAGGAGGGCAGACTTCAGGTTACTCAAGGAACTAACTCAGAAGGTTCCTTGGGAAACAGCCCTTAAAAACAAAGGGGTCCAGGAGAGCTGGATCTACTTCAAGGAAGAACTCTTGAAGGTGCAGGAACAGGCTGTGCCAATGTGCTGGAAGATGAGCCGCCAGGGCAGACGGCCAGCCTGGATGGGCAGTGAACTTCTAAAAGAACTAAGGGAAAAAAAGAGGGTGTATCATCTTCAGAAGAAAGGTGAGGTAACCCATGAAATGTTTAAGGATGTTGCTAGGTTGTGCAGGAAGAAAATTAGGGATGCAAAAGCACATTTGGAGCTGAGACTGGCCTCTGCTGTGAAGGACAACAAAAAGTCCTTCTATAAATATATTAATAGCAAGAGGAAGGGCAAGGACAATCTCCACTCCTTGGTGGACACGGAGGGGAACGTTGTAACAAAGGATGAGGAAAAGGAAGAAGTACTTAACACCTTCTTTGCCTCAATTTTCACTAGCAGGACAGAATGTCTTCCAGACAGCTGGCCTGCAGAGCTGGCAGAAGCAGCCAGGGAGTGCCATCCTTTTCCTCTGTTCCAGGATGGGACAATTAGAGATCTTCTCAGCTGCTTGGATCCCCACAAGTCCATGGGACCGGATGGGATCCATCCTGGGGTGCTGAGAGAGCTGGCAAATGAGCTGGCCAAGCCACATTCAGCTGGTGGCCAGTCAGTAGTGGCGTGCCCCAAAGATCAGTGCTGGACCCCATGCTCTTCAACATCTTTATTGATGATCTGGATGAGGGCATTGAGTCCATCATCAGTAAATTTGCGGATGACACCAAGCTGGGGGCAGCAGTTGATCTGCTGGAGGGTAGAGAAGCTTTGTAGAGGGACCTCAACAGGCTGGACAGATGGGCAGAATCCAACGGCATGAGATTTAACACATCCAAGTGCTGGGTTCTGCACATTGGCCACAGCAACCCCATGCAGTGCTACAGGCTGGGGTCAGAGTGGCTGGAGAGTGGCCAGGCAGAGTGGGACCTGGGGGTGCTGGTTGTTGGCAGGCTGAACATGAGCCTGCAGTGTGCCCAGGCAGCCAAGAGGGCCAATGGCATCCTGGCCTGCATCAGGACCAGTGTGGCCAGCAGGAGCAGGGAGGTCATTGTGCCCCTGTACACTGCACTGGTTAGGCCTCACCTTGAGTACTGTGTCCAGTTCTGGGCCCCTCAGTTTAGGAAGGATGTTGACTTGTTGGAGTGTGTCCAGAGAAGGGCAACAAGGTTCGTGAGGGCTTTGGAACACAAGCCCTATGAAGAAAGACTGAGGGATCTGGGGTTGCTTAGCCTGGAGAGAAGGAGACTCAGGGGTGACCTTATTGCTCTCTACAACTACCTTAAGGGAGGTTGCAGCCAGGCAGAGGTTGGTCTCTTCTCCCAGGCAGCCAGTACCAGAACAAGAGGACACAGTCTCAGGCTGCGCCAGGGGAGGTTTAGGCTGGAGGTTAGGAAGAAGCTCTTCACAGAAAGAGTGATTGCCCATGGGAATGGGCTGCCCGGGGAGGTGGTGGAGTCGGCGTCACTGGAGGCGTACAGGAGGAGACTTGATGGGTTGCTTGGTTACATGGTTTAGTTGATTAGGTGGTGTTGGATGATAGGTTGGACACAAGGATCTTGAAGGTCTCTTCCAACCTGGTCTATTCTATTCTATTCTATTCTATTCTATTCTATTCTATTCTATTCTATTCTATTCTATTCTATTCTATTCTATTCATTCTATTCAGACTCAGAGAGCATCATTGGCATAGCTTCATTGGTTCCGCACGAGTGACCACACATCACACTATTATAGATTATTGGTCAAACTACTAATAACAGGCAAGGTTGTTGATGCAGGTGTGTGTCCTGTTATTTCCAGATAACTGTATGTGTTTATAGCTACCAGTGCCCTGCTTTAGTTACATGCTGCCACCACAGCACTGTTTTGCTAAACTGCTAGCTACTTCTGCACTTATGCTGAGCATGGCCTACCACCATGTCAGGCTCTAAGCTTATACAGCCAGATTGCTCACACTGCATATTGCCACCATTGCCACAGATGGGTACCTCATAAGAGCTGCCAGTTAAAGGTTTGTCCACAGAGAAACCTTACCAAGGCACCTGCCTAGATGTCTATCTATTCCACTATCTTTTGAGAGGGTTCCTAGCTGAGATGCTGACTTGTCTCCCACTATTAAAGGTGGTGCAGCTGTATCAAAACTTCTGCCTTGCCATGCCAGAATTGGTTCATTCTCTCCTCTAATGTAATCTTTTCTCACATGCCTAATTTCCTGTCTGGGCGCATTTGTTGCTTGGTATCATCTTCCTCTCCATCATCTTCATCAATCACATCTTCTTGAAGATCCTGTCTTAATAATCCTGCTGATACTCTTCCTAGGGACCTCTTTAAGTTCAGAAGCACCTCCATTAGCTCCTACCTTACCAAAACCTGTATCCTGTCCTGGATCTCCACTATCCACTGATGTTCTCAGTAGAATCACAGAATCATAGAATCAATAAGATTGTAAAAGACCTCAAAGATCATCAAGTCCAACCTGTCACCCAAGACCTCATGACTACTAAACCATGGCACTGAGTGCCACGACCAACCCCCTCTTGAACACCTCCAGGGATGGTGACTCCACCACCTCCCTGAGCAGCCCATTCCAATGGCTAACAACACACTCTGTGAAGAACTTTCTCCTCACCTTGAACCCAAACTTCCCCTGGCACAGCTTGAGACTGTGTCCTCTTGTTCACAGTTTCACAGTATCACCAAGTTTGTAAGAGACCTCAAAGATCATCATGTCCAACCTGTCACCACAGACCTCATGACTACTAAACCATGGCACCGAGTGCCACATCCAATCCCCTCTTGAACACATCCAGGGATGGTGACTCAACCACCTCCCTGGGCAGCCCATTCCAATGGGGAACAACTCACTCAGTGAAGAACTTTCTCCTGACCTCGAGCTTAAACTTCACCTGGAACAGCTTGAGACTGTGTCCTCTTGTTCTGGTGCTGGTTGCCTGGGAGAAGAGACCAACCCCTTGCTGGCTACAACCACCCTTCAGGTAGTTGTAGACAGCAATGTCTCCCCTGAACCTCCTCTACTCCAGGCTAAACAATCCCACCTCCCTCAGCCTCTCCTCAGAGGGCTTGTGCTCCAAACACCTCACCAGCTTTCTTCCTTTTCTTCCCACGCTCAAGCATCAAAATGTCCTTCTTAAATTGAGTGGCTCAGAACAGGACACAATACCCAAGGTGTGGCCTAACCAGTGCAGAGTGCAGGGGCAGAATGACTTCCCTGCTCCTGCTGGACACACTATTCTTGATGCAGGCCAGGATGCCATTGGGCTTCTTGGCCACCTGGGCATATAGCTGACTCATGTTTGGCTGGCAGAAAATCAGTACCCCCTGGTCCCTTTCTGTTTGACTGCTCTCCAGCCACTCCAACCCCTGCTTGTGCTGCATGGGGTTGTTGTGGCCAAAGTGCAGCACCCAGCACTTGGATTTGTTGAATGACATCATGTTGGTCTCTGACCATCTGTCCAGCCTGTCAAGATCCCTCTGGAGATTCCTTCTACCCTCTAACAGATCAACAACTGCTCCAAACTTCGTGTTATCTGCAAATTTGCTGATGACCGATTCAATCCCCTCCTCCAGATCATCAGTGAAGACACTGAACAAAATGGGTCCCATCCGTGATCTGTGGGGGACACCACTAGTGACTGGCTGCCAGCTGGATGTGGCACCAATCACCACCACTCTCTGAAGACGGCCTTCCAGCCAGTTCCTAGCCCAGCACAGAGTGCTGCTGTCCAAGCCACGGGCTAACAGCTTGGCCAGGAGTTTGCTGTGGGGAATGGTGTCAAAGGCCTTGCTGAAGTCCAGACAGACCACATCCACAGCATTTTCCACATCCACCAGGCGGATCACCTGATCATAGAAGGAGATCAGGTTGGAGAGGCAGGATCTGCCCTTCCTAAAGCCATGTTCGCTGGACCTGATCCCTTGGCTATCCTTCAGGTGCACAGTGATTGCCCCCAACATGATCTGCTCCATAATTTTCCCAGGCACTGATGTCAGTCTGACAGGCCTGTAGTTTCCAGTTCCTCCATCTGATCCTTCTTATGGATGGGGATCATATCGACCAGTTTTAGTCCTCTGGGGCCTCTCCAGTGAGCCAGGACTGGTGGAAAATGATGGAGAGAGGCTTGGCAAGCTCATCTGCCAGCTCTCTCAGCACCCTAGGATGGATCCCATCTGGTCCCATGGACTTGTGAGTATCCAAGTGCTTAGCAAGTCCTGAACTAATTCCTCATGGATTTCTGGGAAACTACACTGCTTCCTGACCCCATCTACTAGTTCAGGAGGCCAGTTATCCTGAAGTCCTCCTGCCTTATTGCTGAAAATCGAGACAAAGAAGGTATTTAGCACCTCAGCCTTTTCCTCATCTTTAGTTACAATGTTCCCCTCCAAGTTCAATAAGGAGTGGAGGTTCTTCTTGCCCCTCTTTTTAACATTAATATATTTATAAATATGCTTTTTATTATCTTTCACAGAAGTGGCCAGCTTGAGTTCTAACTGGGCTTTTGCCTCTCTAATTTTTCTCCTACATGGCCTAACAATATTCTGAAAAGTAATTCAGCTATATCTTTAAGGCAAATTTTCTCTCCATTCTCAGAAGGATCCTTTTTAAGAGAAGGTCTCTCACCAGCAGAGGGATCTGGCTGTTCTTTCTGTCCCTCTGTATCTGGTTTATGTCTGTCCCTTCTATCCAAAGCTGGAATTTGTTTAACTGGAACTGTGTTTGAATTTACAACAGGCTTTGCAGAAGCAGTGGGAGTTTGCAGGGAAACAGCATTGGCAGGTGGGCTTTAAGACCCAGCAGCTGTTGCAGAGCTCACCCCCAGTCCTGCTGCTGCTGTGGAAGACTTTTTGCCTCACTAACAGCTGCCAGTGAAGCTGCGGCCACCATCTTAGCTGCTGGCTCTGCTTATGCAGTCACCATCTTAGCTGCTGGCTCTGCTTATGTGGTCACCATCTTAGGTACTGGCACTCTGTTCTGGGTTGTGTCTGCCCCCCACTGGCTGAATACCAGAACTGGCCATGGTCTCATTGAGACCTGCCTTACCGTTAACTCCTACTTCCCTGTTTCTCACTGTTTGTCTTGTCTCTGTATCTTCATCACTAGAAATTTCTGCATTTGAGTCAGAACTATCTCTTCTGCACCTATGCCTGCTACATCTAAAATCAGAAACCTATTCACTGCACATCTCTTTCAGAGCAGAGCCATTAATAAAACTCAATAATTATCACTGATGACAAAATCACAAATAGCAAATATAACACTTTGGAATCCCAACTGCTTTCAGCTACAGGAATGAGAGATTCATATATCTCTGCAGGAAGAGTGGTAGTCACATTACCATACTTTTTAACCCAAAGATATCCTAAGAAGTGGTCACACAGCATTTTCAGCTTGTACTTAAACCAAAGGAACAGTTTATATGCCAAATATCTTCCCAGAATATCAAACATCATTGCCACACACCATCTATACAAAATCACCATCATAGAAGATTACATCAAATGCTACACAACCCAAAACAGCTTCATTTTGCTCCCTTAATATGAGCAGGAATCAAGCAAGCAAGCAATTGCCCCGCATTGGGCACCAATTACTTTTTTGTAATGTGGTGGGTTTAAGTTTTTCCCCAGCATTAACTTTTAGCCAGACCAACTCAGTTAGAAGCAGATGAAGCTGTATTTACAAGCAAAAACTGTACTCTACAATGGAATGCAATGAATATGTAAAAAGTATACAGTATTTACAATATTATGCAGATATTTACAATTAGCAAACAACACAAACCCCGCCCTAGTCAAAAGACCTGGGAAGCGGATCCACTGCACACCCTCCAAACTCCCCTGTCCCAAGAGAAAGAGAGAGGAGTTGAGAGAAAAAGCAGTGGGTTAGACTTATCCCAAGGCCAGCCAGAATCACGTTATCTCTCTTCCAAGCAAAGCAAAACAGCCAAGAACAGAAGAGAAGAGAAAAGAATGGGGAATGGGAAATGTGTAGAATTGTTATGATACAGCTCCTCTTATCCCATTTATCCAAAGAAATTGTTCAGAATAATATTTTGTTTTCCTTTTTACACCCAAAAGTGATTTAGTTATATTTTTCTATTTTTCTGTTCGAAACCTGCAGCTAAATTTTAAATGCATAGCCTAATCTACCACAATCGCATGCACAACATGAACATGGTCTGCCATAGTGCTTGATGAACATTCCTAATTGTCTTACCTGAATTGCTGTCTGTGCTATGCATATTGCATGAATGTTTGTTTCCTTTTTTTAACACAAAGCTCCACTAACCACTGGAATTAAAAATACTGCTTCATAAAATGTAATTTGGTAGGGTGTTCCATGTCCTGTCTTTTATTCTGGCTTTGGTGCTGGTGGTGGTTGGTCTTTTTTTTGTTGTTGTTGTCTTTTTGTTTCTTTGGTTTGTTTTAGTTTCTTTTCACTTTTACTTAGACCGACATCCTTATTCTAAAGAAAATATTCCCCTGTCTTCACAATTCTGGCTCTGGAAGAAGAATAATTTCATTTCTTCTGTTGATAAAAGTCAAAGCAAAACAGGTAATATTAATCTTTGTTTTTCTTTCTTACTTTTTTTACCCCCAAAACATTTACGCATACCAAATGGTTAGAAAACTGTTAAAAGGCACCACTACAAGGAAGGTGAGGAATGTTATCTTTTACAATTTAAACAATATTGTAAACCATTGATGCACAGCCTGAGAAAGAGATGTCAAGCTGTCCAATTTATCTGATAATCTGAAGAACTCCTTTCGTCATCTAAACTGTAATGCATGTCTGCTCTAATTACAGCTATACCACCTGTGGATCTGGAAGCACCATGTTAAACTAGAGGGAAAGCTTTGATTGACCACAAAAACAGGACTATGAATTTGAGGTCTCTTGTTCCTTACACTGGAGGAAGTGTCTCCAAGACAACAGCACATATCTGAGTTTTGGAACATTACTGATACTAGACTAGCTTTTTCATTAAACTAATCTATTGTGTCCTAATTTAAATCCAGGGTTCTAAGCAAATTCTCAACCAAATTCTCTTTTTATATTTCAGTGTGTAGGTGAGAGGAAAAGAGAAAAGACTGTTTGGAAGAATAGGCTGTAGCTATGTCATCAGTTTCAGTCATGAACTTTGAATGACTCTCACTAGCACATCGTCATTGTTATAGACCAATTATCTTTCAGAATAGAAGACAATGGGGAAACGTGCTACAGTAATCTGTGACCCATTGTTTTTATGTGCCAGCTAAACCTTTGTGTATTAGGGTCAGACAATTGTCTATTAGCAGTCACTGTGCTGCTTCAGTGGAAAATTATGACACTGTGTGAAACAGTGTCTATTTCAGTGACTAAATGCTCAGCTTGCTGCAACCAGCCAACTTAGGTGGGTCCCTAGGTAGTTTTGGGACAGAACATGAACACACCTGCCACCTGTGTGAACATTGTTAATAAACTGCAGCAGCAGTATGCAAAGCATGCATAGGCCTGAGGCAAGTTCTCACAGTTGCTGCCCTTATGTTTGTATTATGAGGCAACACCACCACAAGATGTTTGACTTGCCAGTGCTTTTTGTGTACTGCTTGTAATCATTAAAAATACAGTGATTGAAACTACAGGGGGACTACCTCTGTTGCCACAAATTGCATTTACTCTTACCTCAAGGAAATTGCAGACCTCAGTAGCTTTATACACACTGTCTAATTCCATGTCCCTGTGCTTTTAGATTAAAATTGTTTCAATGATGGAGATGACATGCAGCATTTCTGGGCATAAACCTCTCATCTCACAAAATCTGGTCCTGTGAAAAGTCCTTTGCTGTTGAGTTACTGGTCACAGAAGCATTTTGAGGTTTGTGGTTACAGGTTGGACTCGATGATCTTCGAGGTCTCTTCCAACCTTGGTAATACTGTGATCATAGAATCATAGAATCAGAGAATCAGTCAGGGTCGGAAGGGACCACAAGGATCATCTAGTTCCAACCCCCCTGCCATGGGCAGGGACACCCTACACTAGATCACGCTGGCCAGAGCCTCGTCCAGCCTGGGCTTAAACACCTCCAGGGACTGGGCCTCAACCACCTCCCTGGATAACCCATTCCATGGCTTCACCACTCTCATGGTGAAGAACTTCTTCCTCACATCTAGCCTGAATCTCCCCATTTCCAGCTTCATTCCATTCCCCCTAGTCCTATCACTACCTGAGATCCTGAGAAGTCCCTCCCCAGCCTTCTTGGAGGCCCCCTTCAGATACTGGAAGGCCACAAGTAGGTCACCTCGGAGCCTTCTCTTCTCCAGACTGAACAGCCCCAACTCCTTCAGTCTGTCCTCATAGGAGAGGTGCTCCACAACTCTGATCATCCTCAAGGCCCTTCTCTGGACACACTCCAGCACGTCCACATCCCTCCTGTAATAGGGGCTCCAGAACTGGACGCAGTACTCCAGGTGGGGTCTCACCAGAGCTGAGTAGAGGGGGAGAAGCACCTCCCTTGACCTGCTGGTCACACTTCTCCTGATGCAGCCCAGGATCTGATTTGCTTTCTGGGCTGCAAGCGCACATTGAGAGCTCATGTTTAGCTTCTCGTCCACCAGCACCCCCAAGTCTCTCTCCTCAGGGCTGCTTTCCAGCCAGTCCCTGCCCAGCCTGTATTTGTGCCTGGGATTGCCTCGACCCAGATGCAGGACCCTGCACTTGGTCTTGTTGAAGCTCATGAGGTTGGCTTGTGCCCACCTCTCCAGCCTGTCCAGGTCCCTCTGGATGGCATCCCTTCCCTCCAGCGTCTTTGCTGCACCACACAGCTTGGTGTCATCAGCAAACTTGCTGAGGGTGCACTCGATGCCACTGTCCATGTCACTCACAAAGATGTTGAACAAGACAGGTCCTAGGACTGATCCCTGAGGGACTCCGCTTGTCACTGGCCTCCACTGGGACATAGACCCGTTGACAGCCACTCTTTGGGTGCGGCCATCAAGCCAGTTCTCTATCCATCTAGTGGTCCATCCATCAAACCCATGTGTCACCAGCTTGGAGACCAGGAGGTGGTGTGGGACAGTGTCGAAGGCTTTGCTCAGGTCCAGGTAAACGACATCAGTTGCTCGCCCCTCATCTATTAATGCTGTCACCTGCTCATAGAAGGCCACCAGGTTTGTCAGGCAGGATTTGCCCTTGGCAAAGCCATGCTGACTATTCCCAATCACCTCTTCACTGTTCTTCTGAGTCAGTAGTGCCTCCAGGAGGATCTGCTCCATGATCTTTCCGGGCACAGAGGTGAGACTGACTGGCCTGTAGTTCCCTGGTTCCTCCTTCTTGCCTTTTTTGAAAATGGGAGTAATGTTTCCCCTTTTCCAGTCTGTGGGGACTTCCCCACTCTGCCATGACTTCTGGAATATAGTAGAGAGGGGCTTGGCAACCTCATCTGCCAGTTCTCTCAGCACCTGTGGGTGTATCCCGTCGGGTCCCATGGACTTGAACACTTTCAGGTTCTTCAGGTGATCACGAACCTGATCTTCACTTATGATGGGCAGTTCTTCCTCCCCATCCCTGGCATTATCTTTCATGACACCAGGAGTGTGGCTGGAGGCCCTTGCAGTGAAGACTGAGGTAAAGAAGTGATTGAGTACCTCAGCCTTTTCCACATCACTTGTGACTAATTCACCACTTTCCTTTCTGAGGGGGCCCACACCTTCCCTAGTCTTCTTCTTGCCATTAACATACCTATAGAAATTCTTAGTGCTCCCTTTAACCTCCCTGGCTAGATTCAGTTCAAACTCTGCTTTGGTGATACTGTGACTGCTTTTATATGGCTGGGTTCTATCAGAACTGGTTATACCATTCTACCTTTCTTGCATTTTTCAATAAGCTTACAGATAAGCCTGGAGTTAAATGTAAAGATTGGTTACCATCCAGGTCTGGTTTTAATGACTTCTGTAAATAAACTGCACAATTCAGTAGACAATATAAATACCTTACCTGTAGAGAAAGAGAATTTTTGATAGGCCAATTTTTCCTGACTGGAAAGGAAAGAATTTCCTGAAAATTAAGACAGATGATGTAAAGAAGTACTCATTTAATGCGATAGTGATTTTCTCAAAAGACAGCAGTCTGTCTTCAGATGATGCTAATGTGGACAAATGAAATTATATTATTATATCTGGACTTTGAGACTTTATATTAAATTCTTTAAATTTATATGTATTTTACAGGGAGAAAAAATTACATTAATGAAATAATTAGTCCTAATAATTATTAGTCTTTTCTGGGCAGGAGTTAAGGCTTTCAAGAGCCCTTTCTATTTTCCGTCAGACCATAGCTGTAAGCAATTAGACACAGTCAGAGCAAATAACTCTAAATTTGTGATACACTTCTTTACAACATATTCCAAATACATTTCAACTTTTTGTCCACCTTTTCTTTTTCTTCTATCTCACAACATAAAGTGGTTTCTTGAAGAGAGAGAACAGCTGAAAATCTTCAGAATATGAGTCAATGTTGAAGATTTTGATCTTACAATTTAAAAGACCCAGATTTTAAATGCACAGGGTTCATTCATGTGTATGCATCATTGAGGTTGTACTTTTGGTACAACAAACTATTGTTTTTCTTTTGTGTTTCATTTCAGTTGATTGCTGTTATCTTAGAAGTTCTGCCAAACACACATTTCTTTGAGGTTTAAATCATGGAATTATAGAACGTCCAACCTAAATCTTCTCTAATTTAAAGCCATTGCCCCTTGTTCTACCACTATAGGCCTTCATAAACAGTCCCTTCCCAGCCTTATTATAGGCCCCATTCAGGTACTGGAAGGCACTATTAGGTGTCCCTGGAGTCTTCTCCAGGATGAATAACCACAGCTCCCTCAGGCTGTCCCCATAGGAAATGTGTTCCAGACCCCTTATCTGTATATTTTCTCCAATAGCTGAGTATGGCTGGTTTGTTGCTACATTCCTTTACTCTAATGAGAGTAATCACATACAATTTCTTTGTCATAAATTGTTTTTTTCTTTTTGAATATTCCTGTAACTACAACAGCAATATTCATAGCTTTCAACTAAGTTACTTCTAAGCATATAAAACATAAGGAAAATTTCATGACTTCAAAGAAAACAAGTGCTAGACCAATTTCCTTTGCCCTGAGACATTCTGAAACATTCTCTTTATGTAATAGCACACAACATGGCACATCTGTTTTATCTTTTCCTTCATCTCTTTTCAGGAGGGATTAGTTATGAGGAAAGAGGAAGTTTGCAGTACAGTGCAATGATGTGTTTTATGTTTTAATCTGTTTTGGTCACTTAAAAATGCATATTCTGATATTCAAACACTTTTATAGCATTACAAAAATGTATTCTTATAGTGCAATATAATAATGATAGTGAGGTTTATGCTGGCATGCTTCTTTGTCTTATTATTTTAGAGAAAATATTTCCGCGGCACTGGGGAAAAAAAAATAAAAGCCATGGGATTTTGGAGCTGCATTGCCTAAAATAAGTGGTCCACTTCCATCTTGCTTGGCTGTTTTAAACAGTATTATGAATATATTTATCTTTCTGTCCATCTTTCAGAATTTATATTGGCCACTTCTGTAAGAACAAAACAGTGCCCTGTTACGGAGCAAAGAGCAACTAAATAACTAAGAGTTGGGGCTGTTCAGTCTGGAGAAGAGAAGGCTCCGAGATGACCTCTTGTGGCCTTCCAGTATCTGAAGGGGGCCTACAGGAAGGCTGGGGAGGGACTTCTCAGGCTATCAGGTAGGGATAGGACTAGGGGGAATGGAATAAAGCTGGAGGTGGGGAGATTCAGGCTGGATGTGAGGAGGAAGTTCTTCACCATGAGAGTGGTGAAGGCCTGGAATGGGTTGTCCAGGAAGGTGGTTGAGGCCCCATCCCTGGAGGTGTTTAAGACCAGGCTGGATGAGGCTTTGGCCAGCCTGATCTAGTGCAGGGTGTCCCTGCCCATGGCGGGGAGGTTGGAACTAGATGATCCTTGTGGTACCTTCCAACCCTGACTGATACTATGATACTATGATAAATAGTGAACTGTGGGATGTGATAAAGCTCCATTGCAAACCTCAGAATTTATTCAGGTCACCTCTAGATTTTAGAGCAGTCAAGAGCACAATAGTGGCATGATATAGGATAAGATATTTTCAGCTTACAATTGCATTTGAAATGCAGTGTTAATTCTTAATCACAAAATACCAGCAAGAAGTGGTTCAGCTATAAACCAAGAATGCTACAAACCAACAGACTGAATGCTTCTATTTTAAATTGTGATTATTTTTTTTATTAGAAAAAAAAAAATCTGTCTGTGCTCCCCAGGCAACAGTTTCAAAATGTATATTAAGATATCATCCAGCGCAAGCAAATCTATTTCTCTGTACAGCCTGCCATCTATGTCCCAATACCATCTCACTGGAGATGTCACCACAGACAGTTGTTCACTTTGCTTCTTTACACCTAACTTTGCCATACACCCTGAAGCATTGGTAAAACAGTGACTTTCTCTATGAAAGTTATGAGGTGGGAAACAAACCAAAACAAAACACCACAAACCAAACTAAACCACACCAAAAACCCCCCACCTTTTCCACTAAAAGATAATCTTGCAATTTTTTTTGTTGTGAGTTTGATTTGGATTGGGGTTTTTTTGTGGTGGTGGTAGTTTTCTTGTTTGTTTTTTTTCGTTGTTGTTATTGTTTTTAATTGCACAAATAGAAAAACTTTTTGTGGCAACATTGGAAATTTATCATAACAAGAAAGTAGACTTTTTAAAGATATCCAGAGAAAAGAGCTGTCCAAAATTTACACATGGAGGAATGTGTGATGTGCTTTTGGGTGGAAAGAGCACAAGACTTGGCAGGTTATATTCAGGGTAGACGGTGAATTCTAGAAATTTTGTTTCATGGACCTTGATGTGTTTGCCAATTCAGCAAATCTGACTGTCACACCAGATTAAATCAGCAAATCATATCATATTTCAAATGAGACACAAAGAAAAAGAACAAAATTATGGGTTTGGTCTCATTATTTTCTAAGAAATTAATCCGTATTTGCTTCTAAATTGTCTGATGCTCTGTAATGTATGTATCTTAAAATAATTTTGGGGTGTGGTCTTGGTTTCATGATATCCATTCTTAAACCACTTAAATACTACTTCCTAGTACTTTTAAAACACCAACTATTTTGTTTATTTTTCCAGAAACTCAGGTTCAAAGAGTTATACCTACAGACTGTCAAGCCCCTGAAGATTCAATAAGAATTAGTCACCAAACTAAATCACAGACCACTATTCATTCATCTATTCCTCTACCAGGCAGCGTTGTTGATTATTCAGAGGAGATACAAGAGCAAGCTTCATGTGTGATTAAAAGTGTTATGATTGATGACAAGCCTGAAGAGGGTAAGTTGTACTTTATGCCTCAAATAGTCAAGTGAGCGTATACTTTTTTCCTTTGCACCAAAGGACGAAATGGTACTCTGTTCATATATTACAGTCTCATGGCAGAAGAAATACATATAATCCATATTACATCATCAATACTGACAAAGTTTCAGTGTGGATGAATATGAGTATGGATTCAGTGAGAGATTTCCGTACATTATTCAGCATATAGGTAATGGAAGTAGTCCTCAAGATGCCTGTTGGCTCTACATCCAGTAAAACCAAAGTGACCAGAACAGAACTGCATTTATTATGTGTTCTGTATCTGTAACTTCTAAAACAAGGTGTGAAACCTTCCAGACACTGACAGATGGGTGTTAACCCATTATAGACACGAAAAACAAACCAAACAAACCAAACCAAACAAACAAACAAAGAAAACCACAAAAAAACCCAACACACTCCAGTTGAAACTATTTAGAAATAGCAATTTGGGTGCCAAGTAAGTTCCATATGCACAGAAAAGAGAGACCTCTGGTTTAAGGAAACACAGGTTTGGTTGGAGACAAGTCAGCAGCTCAACTAGGAACTCTCTCAAAGGATAATGGAATAGATAGACATCTAGGCAGTCGTCTTTCTTTTTCCCCCTGTGCTGTGAGCTGGCTCGTTTCTCTCTACGATTCCTCTCTAACCAGATAAGAAAACTAACTTTTTGCATTCGCTTTGAGCTTTAACAAAGTTTTCCCCTTTTAATTACCTTCCTTTCTCTCTCTCTCTAACCCTTTTGGGAAAAAGGGGAGGTAGGGAGGGAGAAGGAGGGGCAGGCCGAACCCCCCTGGCCGGGGGGGGGGGGGTTGGGGAAAGGTTTCCTGTATTACATACATTGCTGTATATTTCTGTATATATTGTAAATATTGTATATTTTTGTACATATTCATTGCATTCCATATCTGCTTGTAAAATACAGCTTTCATCTGCTTCTCCGGCTGAGTTAGCTGTGGAATTCTTTTGTGTGTGGGGGAACCTTCCTACTCCACCACAGTTCTAAAGGGATTAAACTGCAAAGTACTGTGGTGTTTTGAATGACATTTGAGAGCATGGCATTGAAAAAAAAAAGAACTGTAACAGATGCCTTGTCACTGCCATACCACAGATTTCTGTGTGATCTATCTCACGAGAGTGGTGTGAACAGGCACATTCAGAAGTTTTGTGGGTTGCATGCTCCATGAGATGCTAAGTTAAAGAGAAGACAAGCAGACTGATTTGACTGATTTTTAGCATTCGCTAGTTAACTTGTATGAGTTTTAAATATCTTTCCTTCCAATAGACTTCTACAGACTGAAGGAGAGATTGAAATAATTTCAGCAGGTGATATACCAATGCATTTTTTCCAGTAGGAAGCATTGTTTGTATGTCTGTTCTCCCTTAAGGGTTTATGTCTAATTTTATCCTAGATGAAAAGATAAACTGTACAGCTTAGCGTGCAAGCACTAATGCTTTAATGGTTAATTTTGCCTACAGCAGGATTATGTGAAGAAGGGCTCTTTCAAGAATAACTGTGGCTTCAAATACTACCAAAGGTGGTGGAAAGAAAGTGAAACATAAGTCAAAAGGATGTAGATGTAAATGTAAAAGATTAATTCTTTAACTATATATCTATTCTACATTATAATTTAAGATGATGTCTTTGTTGCACTTAGTGAAGAATAAATTTAGTAAGAGGCAGGTCCAGCTGCATTCAAAAGAATGGGTGCATGAATGTTACAGTTTGTTCATGTGCAGCATACCCAAATTCTTTAAGGTTGCTGGTGATCAATGCAAGGAGTTGCTGATGGCCTACACAGCTCTAAAATATGATTGCAATTAAAATCTCCTGATGTATAACTCTGACAAAGCCAAGGTCACAATTCTTACCCAAAAGTTGCCTACTTAGGGCAGGAAGGGGCAAGAAGGGCAAACCCATCGATGGGTCCCTGCTGTTTGGCATCAAAATTCTTATGCTAGATAAGAAACAAGGGCAGTATTTCTACTATTGTGTACAACAGGAAGGGTGAGACTGTGGTCAAGCTATTTTTGGTCAAGCTATTTTTCTGTTACCAGTTCCACAAGCACTTGGGCTTTTTGTAAGTGGTCAGTGGAATGAGCCCCCAGGCCCACTTGGTGGATGAACAGGTAGCTTTCTATTCCATATTCCTTTCCAGTGCAAAAGGCAGCACAGACCACCAGATCTCCAGATAGTCTCCCCACCTAGTCACTACACGCTTGTAAATAATACTGTGTTTGTGGTTTTGTGCTTCCAACAGTCCTTTGCTGCCATAAGGCACCGAACAAAAGCTAACACACATATATGTGTACGTGTATATGCATATACGCAGTATATTATGATGGAAATAATTCAGAAAGAAAAGTAATTTGAGTTAAGGGTACTTTTCTACACACATTTATTTAGTTATGTATTTAATAAATCATCAAATCTGGCTTTTGAAAAACTTTTAAAAGACTTTTATGGCTGTATGGGAATAGGATGCAGTGATTCCATCTAGTAGCTTGTTAGACTACTTTAAAACAGTACCTTCTACTACAACATCTAATAAAAGCAATGTGAAGGGGCAGATATTTGGTTGTAGAAATTCACTGCACCATGGAAGTAAATTAATATTGCTTCAGAATCTGAAGAAAGGTATCTGTACAATTAGATTTCTGCAGTGCACAAAACTTCAGAATTTCTGATAATAGTTCTGATAATAGTTTCAGCCAGTTCAAAGAGACTTCTTTCACACCACAACACCTAGAGAAGTTACTCACGTTGGGTGTTGTGGCTTACATTGGGTAATCGTACACATCCAGAGTGTTAATTAATAAACTCAAGCCATGTATATCGTATTTACAGTGTTATCCACCACTTATTCTTAAAGACAGGGCAGTGGTGAAGGCCCCATCCCTGCAGAAAAGCAATGTCAGGCTTTATGGGGCTCCAATCAACCTATTTAGTTGAAGATGAACATGTTTACTGCAAGGGAATTGAACTAGATATCTTCTAGAGGTCCCTTCCAACCCAGTGCATTCTACGTTTATATGATTCTATGTTTGGGAAAACACAGTTTTGTAATTTTCCAAAATTGCATTTTGAAAATATTTTGATAGAAGAGGAGAAACAAGTCTGGACTACAGCCTTTGGATTCAATATATTATTTTCAGGATCAAGTGGAAACATTCAAGTCTAAAGCAAGTGTTGCATCCTCTCAGTATCTTCCTGGTAGCGCTCCTTATATCTTCCCAGTCTCTCAGTCTTTTGTATTGTTTTTACTCATTTAAAAATCCTTTGGTACAAACAGATGTAGTGCTTACAACATTTAAATCTAATGCATTATTGAATCAAGATAATTTAGAGAACTGTGGTGATTCACACCTGAGTTTAGTACCCGTTTTACGTTAACAGATGGAGATGGAAATTCATGGTTGCACAAGCTTGGAATGAATATAAACAAGTGGTCATTTCTGAATTCCCTGACTGGATGGAGTCAAAACACAGCTCTAGAAAAAGGTATATTTATATAGCAAAGTTTATTCTTGTTTTCTGGAACATATAATATATTACATAATTGATAAGTGCTGCTCATTTTTTTTTTAATGTGAGCTTTAATTGTATGTATTTAATTGTATGGCTTAGATTTATGCAAGTCACAATTCCAAGTAATCAGTTTAGTCTCTTTTGACTGTATATACCTGTTAGTTAATTATGATACTTAGTTAATGATTATAATACTAAAAATGAAAGGAAAAAAGTAACAATATTATTTTAATAATAAAAAATGAGATTAAGAATAAATGTAAAGATTTTATTTTAGTTTTTTTCTAAAGGTAGATTTGAAAGAATTGTTAAAGTACACTCAGCTGTGACAAAAGTCAGTTTTCTTAAGAGGCATCATATTTCTACATGATTTTTTAAAAATTTAAGTTTTCATTTTTTGTTTTAATGACAAAAATGTATGCATATAATAAAAAATTTATGCACATAGTTGACATCAGTCACATAGAATTATAAAATCATATAACTATGTATGATGGTGTCCATAAATCAAAAATGACAAGTCAGTTGCTAAAATTCTTCTCCTAAACATCTATTTCCTATCATTTAAAAAAAAGAAAGATAAAGAAAAAAAGAAAGAAGATGTATGTAAAAACTATGCTTGACATCATTAATAAAACCTTTATAATTGTTAGAATTGCTGTGCATTTTAGTTCAGTACTTCAACTGACAAAGCAATTTTTGATATACCATAGATCATCTGAACACATCTGAAGTTTGTTCTGTGGCTGATCACAAAACAACTGAGGTGGAAGAATGCACAACCAAAGAAGTGCCATATATTCCATACAAGATAGCTCTATTATATATCATCAAGGTAAAAAAAATAAAAATCAACAAACACCCTTTCCTGCTCCCACAAAAACGAACAAACAAACTAGCACAAATGAGTTGCTGAGTTGCCTGTTTTTGTAGGATATACTGATTGAATTGTGAGAATTATTTTTGTCATATAAATTCAGTTCACAACATCTTGATTAGTAGGTGTCTTCACACTTGGAAGTGTGCACTTGAATTTTGAATATTGTCATAAAAATACAAACATTAAAATGGAAATTCCATCTTAAGACCAGATAGTAGGTAGCTTGAACTTTTTATAGGTGGATGTATAAAGATTACAACCTCCATTGTAACTATATATGGAGAAAACACTTGACTTCCCATATGTTTCTTGTCATGTTTCCTGATTGATGGATGTAGCTTTTGACTTGCAGAGTGAGGTTTCATTGCTATTACATTATTTCTGGTACCAGTAACTAGCACAAATTTGGATATTCTGTTTATATTGTACAATATCTCTGTATAGGTGTGCATGTGTATGCATTCTGGCTTATTGGTTTAATTGCATTATTTACTCCATGAAATATGCTCTTGTACTCTTGTTCTTCTATTGTGCATCAACATTTTCTATGGTGACCTTTGTGAGGCAGGCTTTAAACCACTGAGATTTGTAAGAAACAAGTACCCAAAGCAATGCAATTGAGATGACCCAGAGAGCTGTGGGTTATAAGAGAGATAAATAAGACTGGATCTTTCCACACTTCTGGAAGAGGTTTGTCCTGAGTTCACCTAGGATAGGCATAATTTTTTATTTGTTTCACAAGAAGTTGGGATCAAACATAATCAAGAAACCCAGCTGAATCAGCCAGTGTTTTTGTGATATAATTGCCCACTATATAAGAGAAGGGGTGGCCAGGGGTGGAGTGGTGTTCAGTGTTGTTTGGTTTGGTTTGATTTGATTTTCTGTGAGTTTTGCTTTGGTTGTTGTTTTGCTTTGTTTTGTTTGTTGCTGTTCTTTGTTTGCTTTTGCTTTTCTTTTATCTAAGTTTTCCATTATGTTTTCTCTCTTCTGGGCTTGGGTAAGGCAAGCACAGGTGTGTCATGCTATCTCTTTGTCTTGTTCTGTTAAACTCTCTTTATCTCCTCTCAGGGCTTCAGTGTGCTTCCTGGTTCTTCTTCCTGTCCCACAGAGGCAGTGGTGGAGCAGGCTGTGAGGGGGTGACTTTGGTTCTATGAGCGGCTGCTGCCTAGGCTTGAACCATGGAAAAGCTTTACTTATGCCTTACCCTTTCAGTTGTGTCACTTCAAAATTCCTCAGCTTCTATGACAGTGCCTTTGATGGGGGTAAATAGAATGGTATATTTCAATACCACATTTCTGCTTTACTACTTTCACATTATTTGAATAATGTTGTTGTTAGATAGTAAATATTTTCACTCCTATATTATCTACATGTAAATAATCACAGAGATTTCATCTGTTATCAGAGATCCATGCTAACAATCGCAACAACATAAAAAAATCATACAATGGTCACCAAAAAAAAAAAAAAAAAAGTCCCCCTTTTTAGTTTTGTTTCAGCTGAGCTGCTCATTGTCATCAAAATTGCATCATATTAAGCTTAAGTAGAAAAATAACATCAGGGAAATATGTGGAAAAGCTCTCTCTATATATTTAGTCATGTTCGTTATTGCTATAATTCATCCAGAGGTATATGTTAGACTCATTTAAGAAGCATGAGTACCAGTGTCATGTAATATAACATTTCACCCATCAGACAAATATTTCAAAAGAAAAATTAACAGAAGAAGTTGGGGTGAGAGAGAGTGAGATCTTCCTTCTATGATGGTTATGAATTAGATTAGAAACAAAATGAATAAAAGATAGACACTAAGGATCCTGATGTAATTTAAGCTTAAAAGACTCATTTTCAAATAGGAAAGAAAAAGTCACATTGGCAGTCCATTATGTGCTCATATTTTTTACAATAGTATGGAAAATGCTTGTAGTAGACCTTAATTTTTTATACAAGTTGCAGTTTTTCAGATTATTTTAGCAGAATACAAAATAAAATTGAGTGTGTTCTCTCACCGGTTTGTGTAACCTCGAGTACTGTGTCCAATTCTGGGCCTCTCAGTTTAGGAAGGATGTTGACTTGCTGGAACATGTCCAGAGAAGGGCAACAAAGTTGGTGAGGGGTTTGGAACACAAGCCCTGTGAGGAGAGGTTGAGGGAGCTGAGGTTGCTTAGCCTGGTGAAGAGGAGGCTCAGGGGAGACCTTATTGCTCTCTACAACTACCTGAGGGGAAATTGTAGAAGGGTGGGGGCTGGTCTCTTCTCCCAGGCAACCAGCACCAGAACAAGAGGACAAAGTCTCAAGCTGCACCAGGGGATATTTAAGCTCGATGTTAGGAAGAAGTTCTTCACAGAAAGAATGATTAGCCATTTTAATGGGCTGCCCGGGGGAGGTGGTGGAGTCACCATCACTGGAGGTGTTTAAGAATAGACTGGATGAGGCACTTGGTGCCATGGTTTAGTTGATTAGATGGTGTTGGGTGATAGGATGGACTCAGTGACCTCAGAGGTCTTTTCAAACTTGGTTAATTCTATTCTATTCTATTCTATTCTATTCTATTCTATTCTATTCTATTCTATTCTATTCTATTCTATTCTGTCTTAAATGCAATAATGAAAATACTCTGCTTCGCCAAACTTACTGGACAATTGCAGCTGTTATTACTCTGAGTTGACAATTTCCTATATCCTCTACAGATTGTGAAAGATATGGAACAAATGAAAAAAAAACACATGAAGATAATCAGACAACTAGACAATATAATGAAAGAAAACCAGGTAATTATTCTAGATCATTAGCACATTTGTTCTGTCATACCATTAGTGAAAATGGCATAGAGGGATAAAATAACTTCATTTACATTCACATGTGCATTCGGGTACTCCTTCTAAATCTCTAGAAATAGAATCATAGATTCAATAAGGTTGGAAAAGACCTCAGAGATCATCAAGTCAAACACAGCACCCAACACCTCATGACTAATTAAACCATGTCTTTAAGTGCCAATCCTTTTTTGAACATCTCCAGGGACAGTGACCCCACCACCTCCGTGGGCAGCCCATTCCAATGGCAAATTACTCTTTCTGTGAAGAAATTTCTCCTCACTCTGAGGCTAAACTTCCCCTGGTGCAGCTTGAGACTCTGTCTTCTTTTTCTGGTGCTGGCTGCCTCGGAGAAGAGACCAGCCCCCACCTGGCCACAAGCTCCTTTCAGGAAGTTGTAGAGATGAATAAGGTCTCCCCTGAGCCTCCTCTTCTCTAGGCTAGACAACCCCAGCTCCCTCAGCCTCTCCTCATAGGGCTTGTGCTCCAAACACCTCCCCAGCTTTGTTGCCCTTCCCTCAACACGTTCCAGCAACTCAACATCCTTCCTAAACTGAGGGGCCCAGAACTGGACACAGGACTCAAGGTGTGGCCTAACCAGTGCTGAGGACAGGGTCACAATGACTTCCCTGCTCCTGCTGGCCACACTGTTCCTGATACAGGCCAGGATGCCATTGGCCTTCTTGGCTGCCTGGACACACTGCTGGCTCATGTTCAGCCAAATACTGACCAGTACCCGCAGGTCCCTTTCTGCCTGGCCACTCTCCAGCCACTCTGTCCCAGCCTGTAGCACTGCATGGGGCAGTTGTGGCCAAAGTGCAGCACCTGACACTTGGACTTGCTAAATGCCATTCTGTTGGACTCTGACCATCTGTCCAGCCTGTCAAGGTCCCTCTGGAGATCCCTTTCACCCTTTAATAGATCAACACCTGCCCCCAACTTTGTGTCATCTGCAAATTTACTGATGACTGACTCAATCCCTTCATCCAGATCATTAATAAAGATATTGAACAGGATGGGGCCCAGAACTGATCCCTGGGGCACACCGCTAATGACTGGCTGCCAGCTGGATGTGGCACCATTCACCACCACTCTCTGGGCATGGCTCTCCAAACAGTTCCTAACCCAGCGCAGAGTGCTGTTGTCCAAGCCACGGGCTGACGCTTGTCCAGGAGTTTGCTGTGGGGGACAGTGTCAAAGGCCTTGCTGAAGTCCACAGCCTTCCCCACATCCACCAGGCAGGTCACCTGATCATAGAAGGAGATCAGGTTGGAGATCCCTTGGCCATCCTGTAAGTGCTGTGTGATTGCACTCAAGATGACCTGTTCCATAATCTTGCCTGGCACTGAGCATCAGGTCCTGTTACAACAGTATATTTCTTCCACTCTTTTCCATCTAAACTTATTTCAACCTGCAACTTTGTCAAGTCTTGAGACCCACCAGTGATTGCTAAAATAGTTATAGACTCTGTCCCTTGATAATTTGATGGTATCATGGTACACTGAGCTCTTATGTCAAGCAAGGCCCTGTACTTCTAAAATTTTGAAGTGCCAGGCCACTGAATATGTTCATCCCAATAGACACTGGTATCTCCATTATCCCCCTTTCCCCTGGCAGGAGGCAGGGCACCCCTAATTATGGGTGGTACATTTACATTTACAGTTGGTGTGGCATCTAGTGTTAGTGTCTGAAATACTGTTGGAGCAATGAGAGTTGTTTTAGTAAGCTGAGGTAGTGGCAGCTGCCCTTCAGGTATTGTTACCTCTGACTCTGCCACTCTGCAGCTCCCACTCTCTTGAAAATAACAGAATTGGGTTAACCATGTCACTTACTCATGTTTTCACCAAATCGGTGACACAGAGTTATCCACAGGCTCCCACGTGATTGCTGTTGCCTATTTTGGATTGGCCTAGTTTGAACTGGCCTTCTAGGAGGATGTCTGTTCCTGACAGCTTAAACTTGTATCCTTTTTAGAGGAGGAAGGAGTGATCTCATCCTCCTTTGCCAATTTGGATATGGGGGTTTTAAATTGCTTCTTCAGTTCTTTCATACAATCCTTTATCTCTCCAGTCAGAGTTTTAAGGGCTGAGACCAAAGAAACACATGTTGAGACCATCCTCCAATTGTCTCATTTGGTCAGTAAAATAACCAACAGTGGGAGGCACTCCACCATAGTTTCTTGCCACAGTTCTGCTTGCCAAAATACCAGCATAATTAGGTGGAGCAGGTTTAATGAGCTTCTTGGCAAGACCTCTTCCCACAGGAATTTCATTAGGATTTAGCATGCCAAGATTTCCATAAAGTTATTTCTCTCACATCAAACCCTCTCAAACACTTGATTCCCTCATATATTGTAGACCACTTCTGTGGGTTCCAAGGCAAATCATCCCTGGATGGATACCACATGAGCACAGACAATAAAAGGCATGTCCATGAGGAAACTTTACAAATGGAACTCTCTATATACTTAATTATTGCAGAATATCTTTCAAGCATTCCCAATTGGTTTGCAGACTTGTTGCCTACTTCTAAAGCAGAAGCACCTGTGTCATAGAACCTTCTCAACCAACTCATTATTGTGTCAGTTTCTCTTCTGAGACAATCTTTCTTTACATGCCTAATTTCCTGCCCAGGTGCAGGTGATGGATTGAAAATTCCCACCAACATTGCATTTTGCCAGACCAGTTGGAAGTAATGGAGTTCATTTACAAGCAAACTACAATCTACAATGAAATGCAACAGAATTTACAATTGGTACACAGCACAACAACTCCCCTGGCCAAAGACATGGAGAGCTCCAACATCTTCTCTCCCCTCCCTGCCCCCTTCCCTACCCCCTTGAACACAAGAAGGGACAAGAGAAGTTTTTGTTAATATCAGTTACAACAAAGCAGTGCAGCCAAGGTCAGTAAAGACAGGAGAAGCACCAGCCAGAGGCAATAAAAGCAAAAAGAGAGAGAGTTTCTTTACCAAACTAAATCTTATGGTAGATACCTCTCCAACGGGATTGTTTAGAATTGTCATTATACAGGATATTAGGGGTCAAAAGACACCTCTGGATATCATCGAGTCCAAACCCTCTGCCAGAGCAGGACTATATAATCTAGCACATATTGCATTGGAGCACACACTGACAGGTCTTGAAAGTCTCAAGAGAAGGAGAATCCACAACCCCTCTAGGGAGCCTATTCCAGTGCTCCATGACCCTTACAGAAAAGAAGTTCTTCCTCATGTTGAGGTGGAACCTTCTGTGCTGTAGTTTACATTCATTGGTCCTTGTCCTATCACAGAGTTCAAGTGAAAAGAGGTTGTCCTTACCTTCCTGGAACCCAGCTCTCATGAATTTATAAACATGTATTAAATCCCCTCTCAGTCCTACAGAATAGAATAAACCATGTTGGAAGAGAACTTCAAGATCATCAACTCCAACACCATCTAATCAACTAAACCATGTACCAAACACCCTATCAAGTCTCCTCCTAAACACCTCCAAGGATGGTGACTCCACCACCTCCCCGGGCAGCACATTCCAATGGCCAGTCACTCTCTCTGTGTAGAATTTCTTCCTAACATCCAGTCTAAACCTGCCCTGGCAAAGCTTGAGACTGTGTCCTTGTGTTCTGGTGCTGGTTGCCTGGGAGAAGAGACCAGGCCCTGCCTGTCTACAACCTCCCTTCAGGTAGTTGTAGAGAGCAACAAGGTCTCCCCTGAGTCTCCTCTTCACCAGGCTAAGCAACCCCAGCTCCCTCAACCTCTCCTCGTAGGGCTTGTGCTCCAGACCCCTCACCAGCTTTTTTGTTGCCCTTCTCTGGACACGTTCCAGCAAGTCAACATATTTCCTAAATTGAGGGGCCCAGAAGTGGACACAGGACTCAAGGTGTGGCCTAACCAGTGCAGTGTACAGGGGCAGAATGACCTCCCTGCTCCTGCTGGCCACACTGGTCCTGATGCAGGCCAGGATGCCATTGACCTTCTTGGCTGCCTGGGCACACTGCAGGTTCATGCTCAGCCTCCCATCAACCAGTACCCCCAGGTCCCTTTCTGTCTGGCCGCTCTCCAGCCACTCTGACCCCAGCCTGTAGCACTGCATGGGGTTGCTGTGGCAAATATGCAGAACTCAGCACTTGGACGTGTTAAATCTCATGCCGTTGGATTCTGCCCATCTGTCCAGCCTGTCGAGGTCCCTCTGCAAAGCTTCTCTACCTTCTAACAGATCAACACCTGCCCCCAGCTTGATGTCATCTGCAAATTTACTGATGATGGACAAAATGCCCTCATCCAGATCATCAATAAAGATGTTGAAGAGCATGGGGCCCAGCACTGATCCTTGGGGCACACCACTAGTGACTGGCCGCCAGCTGGATGTGGCACCATTCACCACCACTCGCTGAGCTCAGCCTTCCAGCCAGTTCCTAACCCAACGCAGTGTGCTCCTGTCCAAGCCATGGCTGATGCTTGTCAAAGAGTTTGCTGTGGGGAACAGTGTCAAAGGCCTTGCTGAGGTCCAGGTAGACCACATCCACAGCCTTCCCCATATCCACCAGGCAGGTCACCTGATCATAGAAGGAGATCAGGTTGGTGAGGCAGGACCTGCCCTTCCTAAATCCATGCTGGCTGGACCTGATCCCTTGGCCATCCTGTAAGTGCTGTGTGATTGCATTCAAGATGACCTGCTCCATAATCTTGCCTGGCACTGAGGTCAGGCCGACAGGTCTGGAATTCCTGGCTCATCCAACTGGCCCTTCTTGAGGATGGGCATCACATTGGCCAGCTCCATTCATCAGGGACCTCTCCAGTGAGCCAGGACTGTTGAAAAATGATGGAAAGTGGCTTGGCCAGCTCATCTGCCAGCTCTCTCAGCACCCTAGGATGGATCCCATCCGGTCCCATGGACTTGTGGGAATCCAAGTAGCTAAGGAGATCTCAAAGTACTTCCTCCTGGAGCAGCGGGAAACTATGCAGCTCCCTGCCTCCTTCCGCCAGCTCTGGAGGCCAACTGTCTGGAAGACATTCTGTCCTGCTAGTAAAAATTGAGGCAAAGAAGGTGTTAAGTACCTCTGCCTTTTCCTTATCTTTTGTTACTATGTTCCCCTCCGTGTCCACCATGGAGTAGAGGCTGTCCTTGCCCCTCCTCTTGCTATTAATATATTTATAGAAGGATTTTCTGTTGTCCTTCACAGCAGAGGCCAGTCTGAGCTCTAAATGGGCTTTTGCCTCCCTAATTCTTTTCCTACAAGACCTAGCAACATCCTTAAATATTCAATGGGTTACCTCACCTTTCTTCCTTTCTTCTTCTTTCCGTGTTGTGAAAACTATTCCCTTTACCATTCTTGGCTTTCATGTTTTCACTCATTATTCAATTTCTCAATAAAATTTTGTCACATAGGAGAAGACTATAACTACTATAAAGAAACATTATGGTGAGAAAATGAGGCATCTGAAGTCCCAGTTGGAAGCTTACCAGGAACTGGTGAATAAGAACAATACATTGTGGCAAGATACAGTTAGGGTAAGCAGGAAGTACAATTTTTACATGGGGGTAAATATTGTGGATATTTAAAGGCTGCAGGAACAGGTTGTATAAATAATGGTTTCTTCTCAGAGACAGGTGGTCAAATGAAGTCAAACAGTTTGTGAAAGTCACATAAAACTATGTCTATATGCTTTTGGACATTAATAAATTCTTATGCTGTATATTTCCAAAACAGTTTTCATAGCTTGGCTTATTTTCACACCATTAATGAAAACTTAGTGTAGGGTCTGTGTATATATACTTGGAAATAGAATAGAATAGAATAGAATAGAATAGAATAGAATAGAATAGAATAGAATAGAATAGAATAGACCAGACCAGGTTGGAAGAGAAAGAGACCCTCAAGATCATCACATTCAACCCATCATCCAACACCACCTAATCAACTAAACCATGCAACCAGTCACCCTATCAAGTTTCCTTCTAAACACCTCCAAGGATGGTGACTTCACCACCTCCCCGGGCAGCACATTCCAATGACCAATCACTCTGTGTAGAATTTCTTCCTAACATCCAGTCTAAATCTCCCCTAGCAAAGCTTGAGACTGTGTCCTCTTGTTCTGGTGCCAGTTGCCTGGGAGAAGAGACCAGCCCCCACCCTTCTACAATCTCCCTTCAGGTAGTTGTAGAGAGCAACAAGGTCTCCTCTGAGTCTCCTCTTCTCCAGGCTAAGCAACCTCAGATCCCTCAACCTCTCCTCATAGGGCTTGTGTTCCAAACCCCTCACCAACTTTGTTGCCCTTCTCTGGACACATTCCAGCAAGTCAACATCCTTCCTAAACTGAGGGGCCCAGAAGTGGACACAGGACCCAAGGTGCGGCCTAACCAGTGCAGTGTACAGGGGCAGAATGACCTCCCTGCTCCTGCTGGCCACACTGGTCCTGATGCAGGCCAGGATGCCATTGGCCCTCTTGGCTGCCTGGGCACACTGCAGGCTCATGTTCAGCCTCCCATCAACCAGTACCCCCAGGTCCCTCTCTGTTTGGCCGCTCTCCAGCCACTCTGACCCCAGCCTGTAGCACTGCATGGGGTTGATGTGGCCAGTGTGCAGAACCCAGCACTCACAGAGTATGTAAGACTTGTAATTTTCTTTTTTTGTTGATGAGTAGATAGTAAAGCTTATCCTATTACTCCTGTTCTGCTACTAAGGACAACATTCAGCACATTCATGCCTTTAGGATCTTTAAAATCAGATCACCTCAAGTCACATGTGGTCATTGTGAGTCAGTGAGTTTTAGTTAATTCTGTGCAAGGTCCCTAGGACTTAGCCACCTGGTACAAAACCATTTTAATTTCTTGACCTGCGTGGAACTAAAATCCTGAATAGTAGACCTTTTAAAAAACTGGATTGCTGGTGTATAATCACTTTTGCTTTTTTCTGCTGCCTTCAGAACCTGAGAGAAAGAAACAGACAACTAATTCAAGAGAAGGAAGATCTTCTTCACCAAATGAAGCAACAAACAGAGAAATCAGAAGAAGAAAAGGTAAACAAAAAGGTTTTCTTTTGGGGGAAGGAAAGGGGGAAAAAAGATTTTTGTTTTTGTAGGCAATGGTTTCATTATCATTTCCAGTATGTGCTTCTCCCTGGTGTTAAGGGATGTGGAAACCACTCTATAATCTCAGACTGAACTACTATGCCCTTGTCTTCCTTTCTTTCTTTTATTTTATTTTTTTCCAGAACATTCAAGTAGTTTTTCAGCCTTTAAGCACTAATGAAAGTGACATGGTTTTTCTTTTGTCATACTTCATTATTCTTCTCAATAGAAGTTATTAGATTGTTATTTGTCTCATTTCATTTACTATGTTTATCGAAGAATATTAAAGTCACAGGTTTTTATTCATCAGTTAGCATTAAAACCTTCACCCCTGCAACACTGCAATGAAACTATGTGACATAGAAGAAAAACTGCCTCACTTAATAGTTGCCATTAAACAGGAATGTGCTTAAAATTCCTCATGTTTTCCAAAATTCTCTGCAATAATGCAACTTTGATTTACTAAAAATCTGAAATGGCTGCGAAGGTGAAAAAAAAGGAAAGACATATCATAGAATCATTTTGGTTGGAAAAGACCTTTAAGATCGTCAAATGTAACTATTATCTAACTCCACAAGATAGCATCTGTGAGCATGATAATTGCTATTTTTTGCGTAGTGTTCTATCCCATATAGATGTCTTTCTGTAAATTTGCAAAACTTCAGCATTGCTTTACAACAACCAGTTTTCATTGCACTACGCCAAGTGTAGTGTATTCAGGCAGGTCATAGCTAAACTTGTGGCACTGGGTGTGAGGGGATGAGGCTCAAAGCCAGATTACTTTTCATATTTACTGAACACATATTTCTGCATGATTTTTGAGTGAAGGTCTCAGGAAATAATTGAGTTTTGCTTTAACTTTTTTTTTTTTCAAATGACATAACATCACCTTTCATTTAATTTTTGAATAGCACCAATATTTAAGATTGTTTCTCTTTCCAAACACTATCAACAATATTCATCACAATAATAGCCTACTACTGAAAAATAAAATGTGAAAAAGTCATGACCTAGTGGTTATATATCAAAGAAACGTAACAATAAGTGTAAGAAGTGATGACAATACAATGTTCATAGGCTTGTAGGAAGACAAAATACGTTATATTATACCAAATAGTCTGACAGGTCAGGTTGGGGTGGCTGAGTGGTCTAAGGCACTGCATTCAGGACGCAGTCTCTCCCAGAGCTGTGGGTTTGAATGCCACTTCTGACAGCTCTGTTTCAGAGGATGGTGGTGAATGGTGTGCTGCAGCCAGTCACTAGTGGTGTGCCCCAAGGGTCAGTGCATGGCCCCATGCTCTTTAGGCAGAGGTACTTAACACCTTCTTTGCCTCAATTTTTACTAGCAGGACAGAACGTCTTCCAGACAGCTGGCCTACAGAGCTGGCAGAAGGAGGCAGGGAGCTGCATAGTTTCCCGCTGCTCCAGGAGGCAGTTAGAGATCTTCTGAGCCGCTTAGACCCACACAAGGCCGTGGGACCGGATGGGATCCATCCTAGGGTGCTGAGAGAGCTGGCAGATGAGCTGGCCAAGCCACTCTCCATCATTTTTCAACAGTCCTGGCTCGCTGGAGAGGCCCCAGAAGACTGGAAGCTGGCTAACGTGGTGCCCATCCACAAGAAGGGCCAGTTGGATGAGCCAGGGAATTATAGGCCTGTCAGCCTGACCTCAGTGCCCGGCAAGATTATGGAGCAGGTCATCTTGAGTGCAATCACACAGCACTTACAGGATGGCCAAGGGATCAGGCCTAGCCAGCATGGATTTAGGAAGGGCAGGTCCTGCCTCACCAACCTGATCTCCTTCTATGATCAGGTGACTGCCTGGTGGATGTGGGGAAGGCTGTGGATGTGGTCTACCTGGACTTCAGCAAGGCCTTTGACACAGTCCCCCACAGCAAACTCCTGGCCAAGATGGCAGCCCATGGCTTGGACAGGAGCACACTGTGTTGGGTTAGGAACTGGCTGGAGGGCTGAGCTCAGAGAGTGGTGGTGAATGGTGCCACATCCAGCTGGCGGCCTGTCACTAGTGGTGTGCCCCAAGGATCAGTGCTGGGCCCCATGCTCTTCAACATCTTTATTGATGATCTGGATGAGGGCATTGAGTCCATCATCAGGAACTTTGCGGATGACACCAAGCTGGGGGCAGCAGTTGATCTGCTGGAGGGTAGAGAAGCTTTGCAGAGGGACCTCGACAGGCTGGACAGATGGGCAGAATCCAATGGCATGAGATTTAACACATCCAAGTGCCGGGTTCTCCACATTGGCCACAACAACCCCAGGCAGTGCTACAGGCTGGGGTCAGAGTGGCTGGAAGGCGGCCAGGCAGAGAGGGACCTGGGGGTACTGGTTGATGGGAGGCTGAACATGAGCCAGCAGTGTGCCCAGGCAACCAAGAGGGCCAATGGCATCCTGGCCTGCATCAGGACCAGTGTGGCCAGCAGGAGCAGGGAGGTCATTCTGCCCCTGTACACTGCACTGGCTAGGCCGCACCTTGGGTCCTGTGTCCACTTCTGGGCCCCTCAGTTTAGGAAATATGTTGACTAGGTTGAAGGGACTTTTAAGGGTCATCTAGACCAATACCCCTGAAACAAGCAGGGATACCTTCCACTAGATCAGTTTCCTCAGAGACCAATCTTGACCTTGATTTCTTCCAGGGATGGGGCATCTACTATCTCTCTGGGCACCCTGTTTGACACGTTGGTGTGGGCTCTTGTGAAAGCACTAAAAACTGATACTCTGGTTTTTCTTCTGTAGTATCAGCCAATTACTGCACAACAGCCCATTTTTGTAGGCTGTGCCTATAGGTAGAAACATTAATTCTTTCATTGATTATCATCCCCAAGAAACTGATATGAAAACTGGTAACATTGATTTCCTACTGTCTTCTTTTCTTGTCTTGCAGGTCCAGATGCTAGAAAATCTGTGTACAAACCTAGATTATCTTTATACTCAGCACATACTGAGTAAGTTTTGGTTTCAGACAGAGAGTTTATCTCTTTTCTCTTTGTCTTTCTACATACTAGTTGAAGTCCATATAATTTTTTTCTCTTACAATACTATGTCTCAAATAGAGTTATAAAGCAACAATGAAGCTACAGATACGTCATAACTCAAGATTCCTTCTGGCTTATTACAGTAATTTCTTTTTTCTTTAAGAATATTAAATCTATTAAAGCTAATGATAGAACTGGGAGGAATGGAGCAGAAATAAAAATGGGTAGATTCAGATTGGATTTTAGGACAAAGCTCTTCACCATGAGGGAGGTGAGATGCTGGAATGGGTTGCCCAGGGAGGTGGTAGAAGCTCATCCCTGGAGATTTTTATGGCCAGGCTGAATGTGGCTCTGAACAACCTGATCTAATGAGAGGTGTCCCTGCCCATGTCAGGGGAGTTGGGACTAGATGATCCTTGAGGTCCCTTCCAACCCTAACAATTCTATGATTCTGTGCTCACTTTAAAATTGAGTTTTTACAAATAAATTAAGATTTATTAGGTCATGATAAATTCTTGATTTCTAAATGGACATAATTTGACCTGCCTAGATAATATGTTTAAGTTGTTCTTACCTGTTTTTCCTATTGTTTTCAATTCAGCTTTGCAGGAACTTCATAACATCAGTCTATATGTGGAAGGAGTGCAGGATCGCATGGATTTCCAAATAAAAAATCATCAGGAACAGTCTGAAAAGGCAGAAGGAGAAAAAGCAGCTGCATCAGAGGCTTTAGTATTAAAAACAGAACAAGTGAGCACACAAATTGAAATGCAACTGACTGCCTTTAAGATTATTGTGGGCATTTCGAAGTCTGTCAGACTGACTTTAGCAAAGGCTGAAGTAACTCAAGGGACTAGTAATAAAAACTGTGTGCAAATATATACATGGCCTGTGAATGATAAATTTGGGATAAATTATTAAAGCACCACAGTAGTGAAATGAATTCTTATTCTCCTGGAATCACTTTTAGTGTGATACTTTTCTCATTATAATATTGAATAGTCTAAATTTGTCATCAAAATCTTTTAAAGATACACTTCAAAGAACTGTAAAAAAAGTATATTCTGAAATTTGAAACCAAGCAGTCCTTATTTGCATATCTCCATTTTTTTCTCTACTTTGCTCAATGGCAGTTCAACATAAAAGGAGTAAAAATCTTAATCCTGGTTTAGCATAATTACTTTGTTGTCCCACAGGTAACTAATGAAGAAGAGAAGCCTGAATGGACACTGGAAAATGGATATCTTTGGCAAGCAAACACTGTGCTTCAGAAGATACAGGAATCTTTACAGAAACAAGAGAGAGAAGTCACTGAACTCCTACAAACTGGAAGAAGATATAACAAGGCAATCAAACCTCAAATGACAGTGCTATCTTTCTTGAAAACTCTTGTCACAAAGGTAAGAACTCACTGCAAAAAAAAGGAAAATTATTTGCTGGATTTTCTAAAAATATCAATAAGGAAAAAAGAGCAGGTTTATTGTTATTATTTTAAAAATGGAAGAGGTATTTCATATAAACTTTTTTAAAGGCTACAGATGAGATTTTTCAGACTAACACATGGATTTAAAGAGCTGCAGATACTCATTGAATTTTAGCCTACAAATTAGACTCATTTATTTGGCATTATTTAGAAGATAAATTAAAGAAACATGAGAACGATATCGTGGGAAAAAAAGGGTTTTCTACTTTTCTAGTTGTTATGTGAATGGTATGAATTACAAAGAGATATGAGAGCTTTACAGGAAAAATGTAATTTTCAATCTATGGTAGGTTCACACCATATATTGTGATGTTCCTGAGGCACAACAATACATCAGTCAGCTTATCACGAAGAATAAGCATGAAAGCGTTGATCAGAAAGAAGCCTTTAATAACGCTGAAGCAGACATGCTGTCCTATGAGGTGTTTTATGGAAATAAACCTATGGATGACAAAAGGTATATTTAATAGTTAATAATGCAAAAATAGAAATAATACATAACAACAATGAAATGTTTGCACAGAGGGAAAATACAATTTAATGAATGAATAATCA
Source organism: Picus viridis (assembly GCA_033816785.1). NCBI lineage: Eukaryota > Metazoa > Chordata > Aves > Piciformes > Picidae > Picus > Picus viridis. Next base: position 53,199,530 of record CM066606.1, read on the forward strand.
AGGAGGGAAAATAGTCAAAACAGGATCTATACGTATATTAACAAATAGATGTTCCTGCTTTTCAGAAATCTTGGGAAAGCAAAGTCTGATTTAGAATGTGTTGAAACAGAGAGAATTGTGTTTGATTGTATCCAGACAGGAGAAATCCCCAACTGGATTAAAAGGGATTGCCTTTATCTGGATTTGACAGGTGAGAAATCCTCGTATCAATACACAGAAGCCTGATTATCCTCTGCAAACTCAGTTTTGAAAAACAAAAAACTCAATAGAGCAATAAAAGGCATTTAGAAACAATGCTGCTTCCATGTCATAGGGTATCCTATGAAACATCATCATAGATGTGCATTTTAACAAATTACTATTTGAATTTTGATACTGAGTTGTGGTTTTTAAATGCATGGTTTACACATTTATGCCCCACCGTTCATCTTTTCTTTTGTATGTGTGTACTTTTGAAAACAAAGAGTCTTTCGTATGTTGTATCTAAATATCTTGGTGGATATTCAAGAGTAGAAACCCAGAATCTGTGGAAATTTGGCAGAACAGCAAATGCAAGATTCAGGAGAAGGTAATGTCTTTTAAAGAAAAAATCCAAATATCCATGACATGAAATTAAGACGTTCTGGTCTTATGAAAAGACAAACCCTTTTTCAAACATTTGGCTTGCCTTTTCTATGATTCTGCAATGCCAAACCTGGTTTTGGGGTGTTCACAGGAAGGGAGAGGAAGGCAGTTGCAAACTTCTGTTTCAGAGAATGGCTGTTTCTGATTTACAAGATTTACTGAGTTATATATAACTATATTAATTAAAATTCCAGAAGTCCCTTCATCACATTCTAAAGGGACAGTGCCACCAGACACAGGAACCTATGCAGAAGTTTAAAATGGAAGTCAAGGTGATGTATTGCAATATATCATTTCACATCATTCTAAAGAACATACTAGAAAATTTTCCCCCTTTTTCCTAACATTCTCTTACTGCTACCCCCCAGCTTCAGCAAGAATTGAGAATTCTATCATTTATGGTTAAGATGGACCGGAAAGATTCCATCCTAGGGTGCTGAGAGAGCTGGCAGATAAGCTGGCCAAACCACTCTCCATTGCTTTCCACCAGTCCTGGCTTACTGGAGAGGTCCCAGAAGACTGGAAGCTGGCCAGCATGGTGCCCATCCTCAAGAAGGGGCAGTTGGATGAGCCAGGGAACTACAGACCTGTCAGCCTGACCTCAGTGCCAGGCGAAATTATGGAACAGGTCATCCTGAGTGTGATCACACAGCACCTACAGGATGGCCAAAGGATCAGGCCTAGCCAGCATGGATTTAGGAAGGGCAGGTCCTACCTCACCAACCTGACCTCCTTCTATGATCAGGTGACCTGCCTGGTGGATGTGGAGAAGGCTGTGGATGTGGTCTACCTGGACCTCATCAAGGCCTTTGACAACGTCATTGTTCCCCTGTCCTCAGCACTGGTTAGGCCACACCTTGAGTATTGAGTCCAGTTCTGGGCCTCTCAGTTAAGGAACGATGTTGACTTGCTGGAGCATGTCCAGAGAAGGGCAACAAAGCTGGTGAGGGATTTGGAGCACAGCTCTATGAAGAGAGGCTGAGGGAGCTGGAATTGCTTAGCCTGGAGAAGAGGAGGCTCAGGGAGACCTTATTGCTCTCTACAACTACCTGAGGGGAGATTGTACACGGGTGGGGGCTAGTCTCTTCTCCCAGGCAACCAGCTCCAGAACAAGAGGACACAGTCTCAAGCTTTGCCAGGGGAGGTGTGGTAGGGTGAGAAAGTTCACACACACACACACAAAAGAATCCACAGCTAACTCAGCCAGAGAAGCAGATGAAAGCTATATTTACAAGCAGAACTGGAATGCAATGAATATGTACAAAAATATACAATATCTACAATATATACAGAAATATACAGCAATGTATGTAATACAGAAGACCTTTCCCCCTCCCCTGCAGCCAGAGGGGTTCGGCCTGTTCCCCTCTTCTCCCTCCCTACCTCCCCTTTTTTCCCAAAAAGGGTTAGAGAGAGAGAAAAAGGTAATTAAGGAGAAAATTCTGTTAGCTCAAAGCGAATGCAAGAGTTAGTTTTCTTATCTGGTTAGCTCTGTTAATCCAAGGTCACTCTGCTCCGCAGCGGTTGCTTCAGCGAGAGAGAAGCAGACCAGCTCACAGGACAGAGAGAAGAACAGACTGACTCCAAACAGACTGAACCCAAAACTAAAAGTTGCATTATACCAAATCCACCAATGAAATTAGTTTAGCATATCTTTGTTTTCAATACATTCAGCCAGAGTGTTCAGAAAGTGTCCATTTCTTAAAGGCACAGCCTAAACCGGTCACAGGAGGTTTAGGCTGGATGTTAGGAAGAAATTCTTCATAGAGAGAGTGATTGGTCATTGGAATGGGCTGCCCAGGTTGCTAGCGGAGTCACCATCACTGAAGGTGTTTAGGAGGAGACTTGATGGGGTGCTTGACTAGATGGTGTTGGATGATGGGTTGAACATCATGATCTCGAAGGTCTCTTCCAACCTCATCTATTCTATTCTATATGCTATGCTATGCTATGCTATGCTATGCTATGCTATGCTATGCTATGCTATGCTATGCTATGCTATGCTATTCTAATTAATTTTTTCTAATATCTAACATAATCCTCCTCTAATGCAATTTGAAGCCATTTCCCCTTGTCCTATCACTGGTTATTTGGGAAAAGAAACTGACCCCCACCTCATGACAACTTCCTTTCAGGTAGTTATACAGAGCTGAAAGATCTCTTCCCAAACTCATTTTCTCAATGCTAAACAAATAGCTGTTTCTCATAATACTTGCGTTCTAGGCCTTTCACCAGCTTTGTTGCTCTTCAGACAATCTCCAACACCAAAGCAGGTTTATATATTTATTGATTCAGGGTGAAAAAATATCTTATTTAGTAGTAGATCACAAAGGAAATTTTGTCTAATCTGCATTTACATCAGAGTAAATAACTGAAAGAAATAACAATTTTAATTTGATTTTCTCTGCTGAAAGAGACCTAAACAACTTTAGGGATGCAATGAAAATCAGAATGCAATGATGCATTTATCACATTGCTCTTGCTGAAAGTCAAAGTGGATAGCCCCAAAATTTGTCTGTAAAAGTTATCTCCCTTACATAGACATTAACACAACAACCCTTTCCTTTGACTTCCAGAGGGCAGACTTCAGCTTATTTAAGCAACTAATTCAGAGAATACCCTGGGAAGCAGCCCTTAAGAACAAAGGGATCCAGGGCAGTTGGACCAACTTCAAACAGGAGCTCTTGAAGGCACAGGAACAGAATGTCCCAATGTGCTGAAAGATGAGTCGTCGAGGAAGGAAACCGGCTTCTAATTCATTGAAAAACAAGTGAAACTGAAGAATGTGGTTGTTGCTGTTGAATACAACCACTTGTTGCCTTTAACAAGTGGTGGCTGAAGACAGTAATGCTAAGTTCCTGGAAGACAATGCACACTGCAAATTTAGATACCAAATAGGCACTCTTAGGATTGGGGATCTTTTCAGCTGCCCAGGTTCCTGCACCCACGAGTGCTTTATTCCTACTAGGCAACTGGGTAAAGTCATTTATGTTGTGACTATATCTTAAGTTGAAAACAAGTTTTATTCCAGCAGTGACCTGACATTCAGAAGGTAACATCCACAACCTGTGATTATTTTTAACTGCATGTTCATTATGTGCTTCTTCTAGGTTTGAATTACCTGTCCAAAAAGAACACTCTCTACGAATGCAGCATACCTATGGCAGTGCTTTATACAAACAAATTGATAAGTGTATTGTAAATATGTACTGGTGGAAACACAATGTCTGTTCCTGAGTGCCATTAATACAGTTATGGCCTCTTTTAATTGAGCTCTTAGTCCACTTTTCTGCAGAAAGACCTTTGGAAGGGAATGCAAGAGGAAAGAAACAAGGACACAGATGTCACTAAAATGTAGATGCATTATGGTGATGATGCTCAGAAGAACAACTGTAGTGGGTAAGGAAGAGGTTGATTGAGTTTAGTGATGAACATACTATTCAATATGGTTGACAATAAGTCCAAGCATTAGACTAAAGCAGGATCAGTCCACCACAGGGAGAGTGAAGCCCTTAAGTACCAAGGGGTCCAGGACAGTTGGACCTACTTCAAACTGGAGCTCTTTAAGGTGCAAGAACTGGCAGTTTCCACGTGCTAAAAGATGAGCCAGAGGGGAAGGCAACCAGCTTGGATGGGCAGGAAGCTCTTGAAGGAATTAAGGGGAAAAAAGAGGGTGTATCACCTTTCAAAAGAGGGGGAGGCAACTAGTGATACATTTAAGGATGTTAATAGATCATGAAGGAGAAAAATTAGAGAGGCAAAAGCCCAGTTAGAACTGCAGCTGGCCAATTCTGTGAAAGACGATAAAAAACATTTTAATAAATATATTAATGCAAAAAAGAGGGGCAAGAAGAACCTCCACTGCCTATTGGACCCAGAAGGGACCATTGTAACTAATGATGAGGAAAAGGCTGAGGTACTAAATACCTTCTTTGCCTCAATTTTCAACAATAAGGCAGGAGAACTTCAGGATAACACCTTCTGAACTGGTTGATGGGGTCAGGGAGCAGTGCAGTACCCCTGAAATCCACAAGGAATTAGTTCAGGACTTGCTGAGTCACTTGGATACACACAAGTCCATGGGACTGGATGGGATCCATCCTAGGGTGCTAAGAGAGCTGGCAGATGAGCTTGCCAAGCCTCTCTCCATCATTTTCCACCAGTGCTGGCTCACTGGAGAGGTCCCAGACAACTGGAAACTGGCAAATGTGATGCCCATGCACAAGAAGGGCCATGGAGGAACCTGGAATCTACAGGTCTGTCAGCCTGACCTCAGTGCCAGGGAAAATTATGGAGCAGATCATGTTGAGTGCAATCACTGAGCACGTGAAAGATGGCTAAGGGATCAGGTCCAGCCAACATGGATTTAGGAAGGGCAGGCCCTGCCTCACCAACCTGGTCTCCTTCTATGATCAGGTGACCCACCTGGTGGATGTGAGGAAGGCTGTGGATGTAGTCTACCTGGACTTCAGCAAGGCCTTTGACACCATCCCCCACAGCAAACTCTTGGCCAAGCTGTCAGCCCGTGGCTTGGACAGCAGCACTCTGTGCTGGGTTAGGAACTGGCTGGAGGGCCGAGCCCAGAGAGTGGGCATATATTCAAGTTGCTATCTTTTTTGGTTTTAATTCAGCTACTGATGGAAAAGGATTAATTTCTTTACTAGATAATTGATTTTTACTTACAGTTAATGTCAATATTAACACTGCAAATTTAATTAAAACAATTCACAAATCATTTAAAATGGCAGCTATTATGTACTTAAATTTACTATATAAGTGTGACCAGTTTAGGCTGTGCCTTTAAGAAAGAGACAGTTGCTAAAAGACTCTGGCTGAATGTTTTTTATATTTAAATGAAAACAAAGATATTCTAAACTAATTTCATTGGTAGATTGGTAGAATGCAACTTTTAAGTTTTAGCTTAGTCTGTTCAGTCTGTACCTTTCCTTCTGTTCGTGTGGGCCTGTTTCTTTCTCTCTGAAGCAACAGCTGCCGACCTTGAATTAACAGAGCTAACCAGATAAGAAAACTAATTCTTGCATATGCTTTGAGCTAACAGAATTTTCTCCTTAATTGCCTTTCTCTCTCTCTCTAACCCTTTTTGGGAAAAAAAGGGGAGGTAGGGAGGGAAAAGGGGGGTATAGGGGGAACCCCTCTGGATGAAGGGGGGAAAAAGGTCTTCTGTATTAAGTTCATTGCTGTATATTTCTGTATATATTGTAAATACTGTATATTTGTGTACATATTCATTGCATTCCATTCATGCTTGTAAATACAGCTTGTTTTATTTGCTTTTCCGACTGAGTTTAGCTGTGGTATCTTTTGTGTGTGTGGGGGGAACTTTCTCACCCTACCACAATAAGTGACAAATATTAGAAAAGAATATTATTTTTATTTCATTTTCATAAGAATCATTGAAATAAAGAATCACAGTATCACAGTATCAATAAAGTTGGAAGAGACCTCGAAGATCATTGAGTCCAACCTGTTACCACAGACCCCATGACTAGACCATGGCACCAACTGCCACGTCCAATCCCCTCTTGAACACCTCCAGGGACGGTGACTCCACCACCTCCCCGGGCAGCCCATTCCAATGGCGAACAACTCTCTTAGTGAAGAACTTTCTCCTCACCTTGAGCCTAAACTTCCCCTGGCGCACCTTGAGTCTGTGTCTCCTTGTTCTGATGCTGGTTGCTAGAGAGAAGAGGCCAACCCCTTCCTGGCTACAACCACCTTTCAGGTAGTTGTAGAGAGCAATGAGGTTGCCCCTGAGCCTCCACTTCTCCTGGCTAAACAATCCCAGCTCCCTCAGCCTCTCCTAATAGGGCTTGTGCTCAAGGCCTCTCACCAGCCTTGTTGCCCTTCTCTAGACACATTCAAGTGTCTCAATGTCCTTCTTAAACTGAGGGGCCCAGAACTGGACACAGGACTCAAGGTGTGGCCTAACCAGTGCTGAGGACAGGGGCACAATGACCTCCCTGCTCCTGCTGGCCACACTATTCCTGATACAGGCCAGGATGGCATTGGGCTTCTTGGCCACCTGGGCACACTGCTGGCTCATGTTTAGGCAGCTGTCAATCAGCACTCCCAGGTCCCTCTGTGTTTGGGAGCTCTGCAGCCACTCCAACCCCAGCCTGTAGCTCTGCATGGGGTTGTTGTGGCCAAATGTACTGAGATTAGTGAATTGAAAATCTGTTTCATGGTCCAGATATGTAATTGTATCTCTGAAGCTAAAAATGCAGAAACATAACTGATTGAAATGTCAGAGACATCCTACTGAATAAACTGAAAAATTGAAATTATGTTGAGTATAGAAATGTTTAATTCCTAACATCTTAGAAAACAGCTGACTAGTGCAGAGTATTTTTCAGTAGAATCGTAGAATTATAGAATCAATATGGTTGGAAGAGACCTCAAAGATCATCAAGTTCGACCTGACACCACAGATCTCATGACTACTAAACCATGGCACCAAGTGCCACGTCCAATCCCCTCTTCAGGGACGGTGACTCCACCTCCTCCTTGGGCAGCCCATTCAACAGCTGACAACTCTCTCTGTGAAGAACTTTCTCCTCACCTGGAGTCCTTCCCCTGGTGCAGCTTGAGACTGTGTCCCTTTTTTTTTTTTTTTTAAGTTTTTATTTATTTCCTGATTATTTTTTTCCTCCCCTGCTGTATAAATACACGCAGCAGGAAGCCAGCATGGCCAAGGGCAGGCAGCCAAGCCAGCTCACTTACCTTTCCTTCACCTCCTCTCCCCTCCAGTACTTCTGGTACTTCCCTTCTTCATTTTTATTTTTAAACTGTAAAGAAAAACAGTATTTCTCTATAAGTTTACAAACTGCTTCCTGGTTTGGAAGAAACTAATGCATTTTAGTGCATTTTTACACACAGAGATGCAAAAAATAAAATCAAATAACCAACCAAAAAAAACCCACAAAACCCCACAACCATCCAAAACAAATCCAAAGCAAACAAAATAAAAATAAAAAACAAAACACACGCACACACAAAATCCCACCCTACATAAATATTTTCACATATACTGATTTTGCCACTCTTCAGAAATCTGGACCCCATCTATAACTACTACGAAAGGCAGAAGATGTATCTCTGATAGTTACAAGGGCAAAGCCTTCACCACACAAAATTTTACCAAAACAAACAAAAACGTCTCCCCAAAAAAACCAAACTGTCTTTTCAGAATGAAAGATTGTTAGCAAAATGTACAAAACATTTTGTGATGATATTCTGCATTATGACAGAAGTTTCATGAAGAAAAAGGTTGTGAACCAGAAGCCCATCAGTTCACAAATATATTTGCATTTTACATCATCTTAGTTATGAAATATAAAGTCTGTAATTAACTTGAACAGGTAATAGTAAAATTCAATTTTTGGTTACATAATTTATTAACTAGTCATGTACAAAGAGCTCAGGAACTTCATTAACACAGCATAGAATTTGTAATTTAATTCCTTTACTAGGAAAAAAAGCTGAAAGAAATGAAATGTTATGCCTGACTCTTACCACTGCCTTTCTGCCGTGTTCTAACCCGAGATGAAAAACATTTATCATCTAGGGTGTGATCTTCAGCTCTCCAGGACACCTGACCTGAAATGCATCAATTCCTAGAATGATTAGCTTGCCCACCTTGGTAATGGCTTTCTTGTTGTCTTAGACACTGATAAAAATATGGTATTATTTTGTCTATCTTTATATCACTCCTCCAGCAGAAATTTTGCTTGTTCTGTATCATTACAACATAGATGTGCAGTGCAGAAGTGACCCTCTTCTGCATGAGGCAGATTATATACAAAAATAAAACTTGTGCTCCTCTGTGAAGTTCTCAGTTAATGGTTTTGGTTTTGGTTTGGGTTTTTATGATATCTCCAGCTTTCACATTAACCCTTCTTAGTCAGGGATGTATTCTCCCTCACATGAGATCTGTCAGTGCCTTAACTTTTAGCTAATTGGGAAATCTCAGTCTCATAAAATAAATTCATCTGAGAAAATGCAAAAAACATTCATTAAAATAAAAATAAAATAATATTTTACTTTAAAGGAATCACTAAGTTTCTACTACTAATCCACTCCTTGTTCTGCAGCTCTTCAAATATTTATTGTTTCAGGGCTACAGTTTTGAAGTTTCATCTTTTCATGTGTGTTTTAATGTTATACCATATATAGTGCAATGAAAAAGATAAAATAACAAAACAAACACAAAAAAATAAAAAAGAGAGGCTTCACAGTAGGAATGCAAGACAGTAGTAGCATGATGTAAAGTTATCTGGACTGACAAAATGTATGGGGGAGGTAAGAGTTAGAGAGAGTTTTCCAACTTTTGCCAAAGGAGACAGGAAAAAAGGGTTATCTATGACACAGGTAGTGCTATCAGTGCTGTCAAAGTCCATCTATCTGAAAAACCTTGCTAAAATTCTGCCATGGGTTTTCCAGATAGTGAATGCTTGCATTTATGGTTTTTTTTAACATTAAGTATAAATTTCTGGCAGAGTTTTCATCCTTTCTCATGTTCCACAGAAAAAAATGGGGTTTTTGCATGGTAGAAGAACTGTCCATCTCCCAGAGATTATCTCACTGTACCTAAACTAAAAAACACCTCAGATATTCACCATAATCAATGGCAACACATGCCTTCACTTGGATGCTTTTCACTGTAATACATTTTCCTCAATTCTAGACTTAACATTGCTTAATACTGATGCAAGAACATAAATGGGACCTCCTTGCCAGTCCTGGCTCCTGCTCATCTTTTTTCCCAGCTTATGGCTTGCTAGAACTCTGTCAAAAATTATAAATATGGTGGAAATAAAAGTGTCCTTTTCAAGTTTGCTGATGTCACTGAACTGAGTAGCAAGGCAGACATATCAGAGTGAAGAAAAACTGTCTTTCAGAAAGACATGGCCAGGCTGAAAGACTGGACTAGCAAGAAACAAAGATTAACAGTGTAAGTCCTTCACCTAGGACTGCAGCCAAAGAATGCAACTTGGATCTCTGTCGCTGGGAAGCAGTCTTGCTGAGACAGATCTAAAGGTCCTGGTAGACAAGCCAAATGTGAATCAGCAGTGCACCACTGCAGCAACCAAAGCAAGCTGGACCCTGGGCTGCATCCTCAAGTGTGTTACTAGCAGGGAGAGAAGTGATCACACTACTCAGCATTTGCTGTGGTGTACCTGGGGTGCTCCATCCTATTCTGTTCCCCACTACTCAAGAAAGGCTGCAGGAGGAGGGACACAAACAAAATCAAATATCTGAAGAACCTGTCTGTGATAGGTTACACTCATCCTGAAAGCAGGGTGAGGGAGGGCTTCTGAGAGCCTTGCTCACCTGGGAGGGCATTTTCCCCCTGGGGTACTGAGTCAGTCTGTTCCACTCCCCCTCCCTGTTCAGCAAGCCTATAAAAAGGAAGACACTGCAGCCATTTTCTGTCTTTTTGGTTCCTGCCTTGCCTGGATAAGAGGACTGCTGCTGGCTTCCTGCTTCTCTACCACATGGTCAGGCTTGGTCCTCCTCCCTGCTACATCCATGCCTCTCCAAAAGACTGTTTTCCCCATCCATCCTTGTTCCTTACCCTTGTGAACCCTCCCTGTTATTGTTTATATATATATATATATATTTATATATATTGTTTAAAGAAATTTTTTACCTCTCTACTTCCAAACCGACTCCAAATAATTTCTTGGTAGATTTGTTCCTTCCCTTTCTTTTCTTTTTTTTTTTCCCCCTCTCAATTGGGAAAGAGGAGACAGGAAGTGGGGGAGGAATTCTCAGCCTTGTCCCCCATCTGAGCACTTAAATCCCAGTTAAGGCCTAAACCACCACACCTGTCATATGAGGAAAGACTGAAAATATTAAGTCTCCTCTTGCTGGAGAAGGGCTAGCTCAGGGAGGCCTCATTGCAGTATTCAAGTAATTAAAGGGCAGCTAAAAAGACAGTGGTGGCTTTCTCTTCAAAAGGAGCTACATGAAGAATGCAAGAAGTGATGGGTACCTGTTGCACAGAAGAAATTTTGTCTTAACATAAGATGATTTTTTTACAATGAGAACAATAAATCACTGGAACCTCCTCAGAAACACAGAGGAGTCTCCATCTTCGAAAGTTTCCAAGACGTGATGTGACACACAGAGATAATTTCAGATGAGGGCTCTTTCTCATGGAATTTTGGACCAGGTGTTCTTTCAATATCCCTTCCAACCTGAGCTGTTTCGGCGGCGGAATTTGAACAGCGGACAGCGGTTCGCGCGCGGCTCCGCTCGGCAGCAGCCCCTTCGGAACAGCGCCGGGATCAGTGGCCACTTGGGCGGGCTTTCGCGCTTCTCCTCCTCAGGCTGCGGTGGCGGCCGGGTTCGCCACGCTTCCTGAACACACAGCGGCACTCGGGCGGCCCTGTCTTCACGTGCTTGCGGCTCGTGAGGCCAGCGCCTTCGGCGGCGGAATTTGAACAGCGGACAGCGGTTCGCGCGCGGCTCCGCTCGGCAGCAGCCCCTTCGGAACAGCGCCGGGATCGGCGGCCACTTGGGCGGGCTTTCGCGCTTCTCCTCCTCGGGCTGCGGTGGCGGCCGGGTTCGCCACGCTTCCTGAACACACAGCGGCACTCGGGCGGCCCTGTCTTCACGTGCTTGCGGCTCGTGAGGCCAGCGCCTTCGGCGGCGGAATTTGAACAGCGGACAGCGGTTCGCGCGGCTCCGCTCGGCAGCAGCCCCTTCGGAACAGCGCCGGGATCGGCGGCCACTTGGGCGGGCTTTCGCGCTTCTCCTCCTCGGGCTGCGGTGGCGGCCGGGTTCACCACGCTTCCTGAACACACAGCGGCACTCGGGCGGCCCTGTCTTCACGTGCCTACGGCTCGTGAGGCCAGCGCCTTCGGCGGCGGAATTTGAACAGCGGGCAGTGGTTCGCGCGGCTCCGCTCGGCAGCAGCCCCTTCGGAACAGCGCCGGGATCGGCGGCCACTTGGGCGGGCTTTCGCGCTTCTCCTCCTCGGGCTGCGGTGGCGGCCGGGTTCGCCACGCTTCCTGAACACACAGCGGCACTCGGGCGGCCCTGTCTTCACGTGCCTACGGCTCATGAGGCCAGCGCCTTCGGCGGCGGAATTTAAACAGCGGGCAGCGGTTCGCGCGGCTCCGCTCGGCAGCAGCCCCTTCTCTGCGCTCTCTCGCGCTCTCGCGCGCTGCCGCACTTTTTCTAAATTTTTGACCAGTGGGTGGCGTGTCCAGGGGCAGCCACGGCCGTGGCCAGGGGCAGCATGGTTATAACGCGCAGCAAAATCTCCTTTAAAAAATCAGTGTCGACCCAGACTGAGGTAGAACACAAGCAGGTAGCTGTCCAGGTATCTGGCTGTAGTGAGTGCTGGGGCCTGGCTCTTGAGATGCAGGGTAGTGGGGGCAACTCTTGCATTAGGTGTGAGCAGATTGGCTATCTGCTCGACCTTGTGGCCAGACTAAAGGATGAGGTTGCTAGTCTTAGAGATGTATGGGATTGTAGAAAAGTGATGAGCCACAGGAGGAAAGAGATGAACCCGAGTAAGCAGGCTCCACAGGCTCCCCCAGCAGAGACTGGTTGTCCAAAAAGCAGAGGGGAATGGATACAAGTTCCTCTCAAAGGACACAAATTAAAACCTCCTTGCCTCCCCCACCTCCCTCACTGCCCTTGGAAAACAGGTATGGGGCGCTGGAGATCGAGGGTGAGGTGATACTGATGCCAGAGGACACACCATCTGGGGTCTTCCCTGAGGCTAAACAGCCTAAGGTTAAACAGCCTAAGGTTAAACAGCCTAAGGTAAAGCAGCCTAAGGCAACGCAGCCTAAGGCAACGCAGCCTAAGGCAACGCAGCCTAAGGCAACGCAGCCTAAGGTTAAACAGCCTTCCCCTGGCATCAGGACTTGCTCCCTAAAAAAGAAAAGGAGGGTAATTGTTATTGGTGATTCCCTCCTGAGGGGAACAGAAGGTCCCATATGTAGGCCGGACCCATCTCATAGGGAAGTTATTAGCCTAGCAGGAGTCCAAGTTGGAGATGTTACCAGAAGGCTGCCCAGTCTGGTACAGCCCTCTGATTATTATTCCTTATTGGTCATGCAGTTAGGGAATGATGATGTTGGTACCAGGCCTCCCAGGGCTATCAAAAATGACCTCAGGGCCCTGGGAGATCTGGTTGAGGGGTCAGGTGCACAAATAATTTTTACATCGATACCGTTAGTTGCAGGAGGGAACACAATAAGGAACAGGTCAGCCGCTGTAGTCAACAAGTGGCTTAGGGGCTGGTGCAGACGAATGAATTTTGGGTTTTTCGATCTTGGGCAACTTTCTACTGCACCAGGTCAGCTGGTAACAGATGGAGTACATCTGTCCCAGAGGAGGGGAAAGGTCATAACACATGAGAATGGCCTGTCCCCCAAAGGTAAAAAGATTCTGGGAAGGGAATTAGCAAGTCTCATTGACAGGGCTTTAAACTAGCTTCGAAGGGGGAGGGTCGGAAACCAGTGCCCTCAGGCAGGAGTCTGGAGGTGATAAGCTAGAGCTAGAGGTGAAACCAGCAGCCCAGCTGCAGTGCATGTACACCAATGCACGAAGCATGGGTAACAAACAAGAGGAGCTGGAAGCCTTGCTGCAGCAAGAAAGTTATGATGTAGTTGCCATCACAGAGACGTGGTGGGACGACTCGCATGACTGGAGCGCTGCAATTGACGGCTACAGGCTCTTCAGGAGAGACAGGCAAGGAAGAAGGGGTGGAGGGGTGGCCCTGTACGTCAGGGAGGCACTGGATGCTGTTGAGATGGAGATCAGGGATGATAGGGTTGAGTGCTTGTGGGTGAGAATTAGAGGGAAGACCAACAGGGCAGACATCCTGGTTGGCGTCTGTTATAGACCACCCAACCAGGAGGAGGATGTCGATGAGGCATTCTATAGGCAGCTTAAGGCTGTCTCAAGATCACCTGACCTCATTCTCATGGGTGACTTCAACCTGCCTGATATCTGTTGGGATCTCAACACAGCAGAGAGGAGGCAGTCTAGGAGGTTCTTAGACTGCATGGAGGACAGCTTCTTATCCCAGGTGCTGCACAAGCCTACCAGGGGTAAGGCTCTGCTTGACCTCCTCTTCACCAACAGGGAAGGGCTGGTGGGTGATGTGGTGGTCGGAGGGTGTTTAGGCACCAGTGACCACGACATAATAGAGTTTTCAGTATGCAGCCAAGCCAAGAGGGGGAGCAAGAAGACCTCCACTCTGGACTTCCGGAGGGCAGACTTCAGGCTACTCAAGGAACTAATTCAGAAGGTTCCTTGGGAATCAGCCCTTAAAAACAAAAGGGGTCAGGAGAGCTGGACCTACTTCAAGGAAGAACTATTGAAGGTGCAAGAACAGGCTGTGCCGGTGTGCCTGAAGATGAGCCGCCGGGGCAGACGGCCAGCCTGGATGGGCAATGAACTTTTAATAGAACTTAGGGAAAAAAAGAGGGTGTATTATCTTTGGAAGAAAGGGAGGCAACCTACAGAATGTTTAGGGATGTTGCTAGGTTGTGCAGGAAGAAAATTAGGGAGGCAAAAGCCCATTTAGAACTTAGACTGGCCTCTGCTGTGAAGGACAACAAAAAGTCCTTCTATAAATACATCAATAGCAAGAAGAAGGGCAAGGACAACCTCCACTCCTTGGTTGACACGGAGGGGAACATTGTAACAAAGAATGAGGAAAAGGCAGAGGTACTTAACACCTTCTTTGCCTCAGTCTTCACTAGCAGGGCAGAACGTCTTCCAGACAGCTGGCCTGCAGAGCTGGCAGAAGGAGCCAGAGAGCTGCATAGTTTCCCACTGCTCCAAGAGGAAGTTAGAGATCTACTGAGCCGCTTGGACCCCCACAAGGCCATGGGACCGGATGGGATCCATCCTAGGGTGCTGAGAATGCTGACAGATGAGCTGTCCAAGCCACTTTCCATCATTTTTCAGCAGTCCTGGCTCACTGGTGAGGTCCCAGAAGACTGGAAGCTGGCTAACGTGGTGCCCATCCACAAGAAGGGCCGGTTGGATGAGCCAGGGAATTATAGGCCTGTCAGCCTGACCTCAGTGCCAGGCAAGATTATGGAACGGCTCATCTCGAGTGCGATCACACAGCACTTACAGGATGACCAGGGGCTCAGGCCTAGCCAGCATGGATTTAGGAGGGGCAGGTCCTGCCTGACCAACCTGATCTCCTTCTATGATCAGGTGACCCGCCTGGTGGATGTGGGGAGGCCTGTGGATGTGGTCTACCTGGACCTCAGCAAGGCCTTTGACACCGTTCCCCACAGCAAGCTCCTGGCCAAGCTGGCAGCCCGTGGCTTGGACAGGAGCACACTGCGTTGGGTTAGGAACTGGCTGGAGGGCCGAGCCCAGAGAGTAATGGTGAATGGCACCACATCCAGCTGGCGGCCTGTCACTAGTGGTGTGCCCCAGGGATCAGTACTGGGCCCCATGCTCTTCAACATCTTTATTGATGATCTGGATGAGGGCATTGAGTCCATCATCAGTAAATTTGCAGATGACACCAAGCTGGGGGCAGCAGTTGATTTGCTGGAGGGCAGAGAGGCTTTGCAGAGGGACCTCGACAGGCTGGACAGATGGGCAGAGTCCAATGGCATGAGATTGAACACATCCAAGTGCCGGATTCTGCACATTGGCCACAACAACCCCAGGCAGTGCTACAGGCTGGGGTCAGAGTGGCTGGAGAGTGGCCAGGCAGAGAGGGACCTGGGGGTGCTGGTTGATTGTAGGCTGAACATGAGCCTGCAGTGTGCCCAGGCAGCCAGGAAGGCCAGTGGCATCCTGGCTTGCATCAGGAACAGTGTGGCCAGCAGTAGCAGGGAGGTCATTGTGCCCCTGTACACTGCACTGGTTAGGCCACACCTTGAGTCCTGTGTCCAGTTCTGGGCCCCTCAGTTTAGGAAGGATGTTGACTTGCTGGAATGTGTCCAGAGAAGGGCAACAAAGCTGGTGAGGGGTTTGGAACACAAGCCCTATGAGGAAAGGCTGAGGGAGCTGGGGTTGCTTAGCCTGGAGAAGAGGAGACTGAGGGGTGACCTTATTGCTCTCTACAACTACCTGAAGGAGGTTGTAGCCAGGCAGAGGTTGGCCTCTTCTCCCAGGCAGCCACCACCAGAACAAGAGGACACAGTCTCAGGCTGCGCCAGGGCAGGTTTAGGCTGGATGTTAGGAAGAAGTTCTACACGGAGAGAGTGATTGCCCATTGGAATCGGCTACCCGTGGAGGTGGTGGAGTCACCTTCACTGGAGGTGTTCAGAAGACTTGATGGGGTGCTTGGCTGTATGGTCTAGTTGTTGGGTGGGTTGGATTGTTTGATGGGTTGGACGCGATGATCTTGAAGGTCTCTTCCAACCTGGTGTATTGTATTGTATTGTATTGTATTGATTTCATGAATCTATTTACGTTGACAGTATAAGGGCCAGAGGTGTGCCTGACTGCAAAGGAAAAGATCTGTGAACAGATATGCTATTAGAAGTGCTAATATTTTGTTAACTATAAAAAGTTAAGATTGACCCAATAGAATTGTTTATATTAAAAAAATATGAATTTTTTTTTAAATCTTGTTAAAATACAATCAAGGTTGTAAATTTTTCTTCTCCATCAGACTACAAAAATATTTACTGCAAACAGGAACACAAAGATTTTAAATCTTCTTTAAATTTAGTCTCTCAGGGAACCTGGGATTGCATAACTATACAGCGGTGAAGCGGGAGCAGTCTCACCTCCTCTCCATCTCTCCAGTGATAATTGGGAGTACTTTTCACCTGTGAATAAGCATAAGAAATGAAGTTGTAAAGAATGATACTGGTTCATCTGTTTACACAGCAAAGTGCTGTGTTGTGTGTGGCTCTTGGAAACGGCACACAGCAGCTCTGGAAATGTCAATGACATAAAAGAGCCCTCAGAGTATTCATTCTAAAATGTTTAACTCTTAGGGGAATATCAGAAGCATTAATCTTTCTTGTGCTTAAGTAAATCTGAATTAAATCAGTTTCAGCTGCTACTAAAACTGACATCCTTGAGGTAAAATTACATTCAGAGACTAGCAGAAAATATTTCTCAATTTTTTCAGTACCTATTTTTTTCCTCTTTTATTTTACTTTGCTTTATTTTTTCTCTTTTTTTTTTTCCTATTTCTTCACTATCTTTTTAAAACATCATATTTTTTTTCCCACATGTGTCTATTAAGGAAGATTTTTACTAAACTGGCTAATTTTCTGAAATACATCCCTTAATATATATCTTTATATTTCTATCAGTAATGAACAATTCAGGTAATTGATAGGTCAGCTGTTTTTGGGGGTTTTTTGTTTGTTGGTTTCGTTTGGCTAGTTTCATATTCTATTTTCTTTCATAGAACTTATTTTGTGTTTTACTTTTGAGGTTGCTTTTGTTTTCTATTTGATTTGGGATTTTGTTGTTTGTTTTGTTTTCTTGCTTTTGTTTTGTTTTAAATTAGCTGATCAGGTCAAGACAAATATTTAAAGGGATATTTTGCTGTATCTTTTTTTTTTTTTTTTTTTTTTCATTTACTCATATAACATGAATTCCACAGCACATAAAAGAATAATAACAATGCTGTTTGTGCCTAGTAATATGTTTCTACATAGAATAATCCTAGTCTATTTCTGCTCACATTAAAACATTTGTTCCTATATGAGATCTTTCCTGCTCCTTGTGAGATATTCTACCTGAATACAGTAGTGCCTTCAGTGAAGGGAGGATTACTGCTTCCGAAGAGGTTCCTGCTTGCTTGGGTGCTTGGCTTAGTAACCATAAATGATAAAATTCTCAATTCTTGCTGAACTCATGGAATTCTGGAGGGCAGACTTCAGAGTGTTCAGGACACTGATTGAGAATATCCCTTGGGAGGAAAGAGAGGAAGAAATATCTTCTTTAAATCAATTTATATACTAACTTTAGCACTCCAAGTTTGAATTGGTTGATGAAACTAAAATAAGAAATGTCGATGTTTAACATGCAGTTAGCTGTTTAGATTGAAAACATGTTCTTCAATGGGGACACAGTAGTCTATGTACCTGAAAATTATCTCATACAGTGGGATTCTCATATGGATTCCCAAATTGCACCTTCATGAAATAAATTCTGATTATTAACAACATATTTGGGCAGTTGGTGGCATTTTTCAAAAAGTCAAAATAAAAACTAACTACTTGTATGCAAACCTGCTTATATGTTTTATGGTTAAATTCATCATGATACAGCATACCAGGAGAGCTCCTACATTAGCACTTTATATGCCATATTTAGAATTTGGATGATTAATTAAAACAGCATTAAGCATTATCTTTCAATGAAGTACAGCAGACTATCTCTACTGGAAATAAAATATGGAATTACTTATTTTAAAATAGCTTATTTATTTTATTTCATTTAAAATGTCACTTTAATGGCTATGATAAATAATGTACTGAGGTACAAAAAATAGTGCGATAGGATTTTTGCTTAGAGGGAAGTTTATTTTTAAAATGTATTTTATAGTATAAGAATATCAGCTGAAAGTAAATATGCTTAATATATGATAATGGAAATGAATGACGTAATAACCTATTTTTAATACTCCTTTGATGTAAACCAATACCTGCTCTTAGAGGATTACAATTGCATAAATTCTTTTGATTAAAAATAGACATTTCTATTATATGGAAAAACAGCAGGTTATATTTTTCAAAATATGATGGCAAGACTACAGTAAATAAATCTATTAAATTTATCTTTCTGTGTAATACCAGAAGCAATGGTAATGATTTCTTTACATTTTTTACTCATTGTGATTTCACAAGTTAGTAATGATAAATATATTGATAATTCAATAAAAGACTAAAAACAAAGCCCATATCAGATGTTTGAGAATTAACTACATTGCCACTATAATGGACTTTGGCAGTTTCCATAATTTAGCACTAAAATGGGCTCAACATTTTTATTTCACCCTTTCTTTTCATCCTTAGCCATCAATACCATGACACATAATATTACTAACTCACTGAATACTGCACCCAATCTTTAAAAGAGCAGTTGCTACTAATGAAACACAGTGACACTGCAGTTGCAAATTTTCAAGGCATTTTGTGTGGATCACCATAACTTAATTGCCTTCTACTTTATCAGGTCTTTCAAAAGCTGAAACACACAAGAGATTGTAAGTCTTTAAATTCATAATGTTTTTGAAGACAATTCCATTTTAAATAGAGAGAGGTTAATATTAGATGCAGAATAGTGCAGGTTTAAATTTTTAATGGTTAAGGTAATGGAAATTCATGCTCTTTTCTGTCCTCCTTGAACTTTCTTGAACAGCAAATTAAAACAAAATCTCACAGAAACAGCCATTAGCATTAATAATTGCATACTAATTCTCATTACTGTGGATGGGAATTATGTCATTGATATAAATGTAAGAAGATTTCAGACCTAAGTGGTAGTTGAATCTTTTCCCATGTGAAACAAATAATGAATTCATGTTTCCTACAATATATTTACTTTTGATTGACAGTTATTGGATAGTAAATCACAGATTATGAGGATTGGAAGGAATCTCAAGAACCATCCAGTTCCAACCCTGCTGGCATGAGCAGGAACACTTCACACAAGATCAGGTTACCCAGAGCCACATCCAGCCTGGCCTTAGAAACTTCCAGAGATGGGGCTTCCACTACCTCTCTGGGCAACCTGTTCCAATGTGTCACCACCCTTATGGTGAAGTACTTCTCACTAATGTTTAATCTAAATCTACCTTCCTCTAGCTTGGATCCATTCCCTCTACTCATAGAATCATAGAATCAATAAGGTTGGAAAAGACCTCAAATCACCAAGTCCAACCTGTCAGCCAAGACCTGGTGATTAACTAAGCCATGGCTTCAGGTGTCGCATCCAATCCCCTCTTAAACACCTCCAGGGACAGTGACTCCACCACCTCCCTGGGTAGCCCACTGCAACAGCTAACAGCTCTTTCTGTGAAGAATTTTCTCCTCACCTCGAGCCTAAACTTCCCCTGGCGCAGCTTGAGACTGTGTCCTCTTGTTCTGGTGCTGGTTGCCTGGGAGAAGAGACCATCCCCAGCTGGCTACAACCTCCCTTCAGGCAGTTGTAGATGGCCGTAAGGTCTCCCTGAGTCTCCTCTTCTCCAGGCTAAACAAGACCAGGTCCCTCAGCCTCTCTTCATAGGGCTTGTGATCGAGACCTCTTACCAGCCTTGTTACCTTTCTCTGGACATGTTCAAGCATCTCAACATCCTTCTTAAATTGGGGAGCCCAGAACTGGACACAGGACTCACGGTGTGGCCTAACCAGTGCTGAGGACAGGGGCACAATGACATCCCTGCTCCTGCTGGCCACACTATTCCTGATGCAGGCCACAATGCCATTGACCTTCTTAGCCACCTGGGCACACTGCAGGCTCATGTTCAGCCAGCTGTCAAACAGTCCCACCAGGTCCCTTTCTGCTTGGCATTTCTCCAGCCACTCCAACCCCAGCCTGTAGCACTGCATGGGGTTGTTGTGGCCAAAGTCCAGCACCTGGCACTTGGTCTTGTTAAATGTCATCCTGTTGGACTCTACCCATGTGTCCAGCCTGTCAAGAAGGGTAGAAGGGCTCTGCAGAGGGACCCTGACCCCATGCAGTGCTACAGGCTGGGGGTCAGAGTGACTGGAGAGCAGTCAAACAGAAAGGGACTTGGGGATACTGATTGAACATAAGCCAGCAGTGTGCCCAGGTGGCCAAGAAGGCCAATGGTATCTGGGTTTGCATCAGAAATAGTGTGGCCAGCAGGAGCAGGGAAGTCATTGTGCTCCTGTACTCAGCACTGGTGTGCCACTGGATGTGGCACTTGGTGCCGTGGTTTAGTAGTCATGAGGTCTTGGATGACAGGTTGGACTTGATGATCTTTCAGGTATTTTCCAACCTTATTGATTCTATGATTCTAAGGTCCCTCTGGGGAGCCCTCCTACCCTCTAACAGATCAACTCCTGCCCCACACTGATACCTGGGGCACACCGCTAGTGACTGGCCTCCAGCTGGATATGGCACCATTCACCACCACTCTCTGGACATGGCCCTCCAGCCAGTTCCTAACCCAGCACAGAGTGCTGCTGTCCTAGCCACAGGCTGCCAGACAGGCCAGGAGTTTAACGTGGGGAACAGTGTCAAAAGCCTTGAGAAAGTCCAGGTAGACTACATCTAAAGCCTTCTCCTTCATATAAGGAGCTCAGATTGGTGAGGCAGGACCTGTCCTCCCTAAATCCATGTTGGCTAGGCCTGATCCCTTGGCCAACTTTCAGGTGCACTATGATTGCCCCCAAGATAATCTCCTCCATAATTTGCTCGGACACTGAGGTCAGGCTAACAGGCCTGTAATTCCCTGGTTCCTCCTTCTGGCCCTTCTTGTGGATGGACAGCACATTGGCCAGCTTCCAGTCTTCTGGAACCTCTCCAGTGAGCCATGACTGGTGGAAAATGATGGAGAGAGGCTTGGCCAGCTGTCTTGGTTTGGAGAGAGAAAGAGACTCAGCTCTTGTGAATATTCCCATGTTATGAAATTAGTGGCACAAATGAGGCTAAAATATCAACAGCTAGACTATTTATTGCATAAATAAAGTGGATGGATCAGAAGGGGAGAAAGAGAAAATAGAGAGTGAGAGAGAGAAGAGAGAGTGAGAAGAAGAAAGGCATTATTTTGCTACACCACTCACCCCCAAGACAGTTTGATTCTGTGGAGGAAAGGTGCTGCAGGAGATATTGGGTCTGTAGAGGAAGGGCGCTGCAGTTGTGGATGTAGTGTTGGGGTGCTGTAGCTTTGGCTGTAGAAGAGATCTTGTCCTCTGAGCAGCCTCTTCAGCTCCATGAGTTGCAGCAGGTGGAACTTAGGACACAGAGAGTGGGTTTCTCTTGGTCTATTTCTTCCAGGCTCCATGGTGATGTCTCTGTCATTTCTTCCCTCCTGGTATTCTCTCAGTTTTTCTTCAGAGCAGCATTGCCCCAGGCTTTTCCTTCTCTTGTGTTTTCCTTCTCAGCGGCATTGTCCTTCTCCTGTGTTTTCTTTCTGCTGAGCCAGTAGTTGCTCAGGTCTTTTTATACAGGTTTTAGTCCTTAGGTATGTGTCCAAGTATTGTCCCCCAGAAAATCTTCCTGAGTTTTCCTTTGTGTTTGGACAGGGGTCTGGAGGAAGGGGGAGTGTGGGACTCTGCCTCCTCCTTTGCCGTTTACCTGCCCACACACTCAATACATATCAGGGGCCAGATGGTGAATCCATTGTCTCACCATCCTCCCTTTCCAGGTTCCTGGAGATGATCTTGTCAATGGCAGTGGCCCTGGGTCCATTGTCTGGGCCAGCAGCAAAGGTGATTTATCTTTGTTGAGTCACATTGGGAGAGATAAGATTTAGTCTCTCACACCAGCTCATCTGCCAGCTCTATCCACACCCTAGGATGGATCCCATTTGTCTATGGACTTGAGAGTATCCAAGTGGCTTGGCAAGTCCCTAACTGCTTCCTCATGGATTTCAAGGGCATTATACTGCTCCCTAACCCCATTTACCAGTTCAAGAGGCCAATTATCTTGAAGTCCTCCTGCCTTACTGTTGAAAATGGGGGCAAAGAAGATATTTAGTTCCTCAGCCTTTTCATCATCATTAGTTACCATGTTTCCCTCCAGGTCCAATACAGAATGGAGGTTCTTCTTGCTCCTCTTTTTAGCATTAGAATAGAATAGAATAGAATTACCAAGGTTGGAAGAGACCTTGAAGATCATCGAGTCCAACCTGTAACCATAACCTCACAACTAGACCATGGCACCAAGTGCCACATCCAGTCCCCTCCTGAACGCCTCCAGGGACGGAGACTCAACCACCTCCCCGGGCAGCCCATTCCAATGACGAATCACTCTCTCAGTGAAGAACTTTCTCCTCACCTCCAGCCTAAACTTCCCCTGGTGCAGCTTGAGACTGTGATTAATGTATTTATAAAAATGCTTTTTATTGTCTTTCACAGAAGTGGCCAACTTGAGTTCTAACTGGGCTTTTCCCCCTCTAATTTTTTCCTACATGATCTAACAACATCCTTAAATGTATCATGAGTTGCCTCCCCCCTTTCCAAAGGTGGTGCACTCTTTTTTTTTCCCTTAATTCCTCCAGGAGCTGCTTGCTCATCCAGGCCGGTCGCCTTCCCCGCCGGCTCCTCTTTCAGCACATGGGCACAGCCAGTTCCTGTGCCTTCAAGAG
Organism: Picus viridis; assembly: GCA_033816785.1. Lineage (NCBI taxonomy): Eukaryota > Metazoa > Chordata > Aves > Piciformes > Picidae > Picus > Picus viridis. Next base: position 53,222,421 of record CM066606.1, read on the forward strand.
CTCCTGTTTGAAGTAGGTCCAACTGCCCTGGACCCCTTTGCTCTTAAGGGCTGCTATCCAGGGTTCTCTCCCAATCAGTTGCATAAATAAGCTGAAGTTTGCCCTCTGGAAGTCCAAAGTGAGGTTTCTGTTATTGTTCACCCTTATTTCCCTGCATATTGAAAATTCCACTATCTCGTGGTATCTGCACAATAGACAGCCTCACACCATCACATCTCCCACCAGCCCTTCTGTATTGAGAACAGCAGGTCAAGCAGAGCCTGACCCCTGGTAGGCTCATTTAAAAGGTGCATCAAGAAGTTGTCCTCCATACATTCTATGAACCTTCTGGACTGCGTCCTCTCTGCTGAGTTAAGTTCCCAGCAGATGTCTGGCAGGTTAAGTCACCCACAAGGACAAGATCTGATGATCTTGAGACAGCTTCCAGTTGCTTATAGACTGTTTCATCAACCTCTTCATCCTGGTTGGCTCCAATCAGGATGTCAGTTTTGTTAACCCTCCCTCTGGTTTTAACCCACAGGCACTCAAATCTTTCATCCTCAACCTCAAGTTCTGTGGTATCAAGAGATTCCCTAATATACAGGGCCATCACTACTTAACACTGTAAGAAGTCCCTCACCAGCTTTCTTGTAGGCCCCCTTCAGATACTGGAAGGCCACAGTAAACACTCCTCAGAGTCTTCTTTCTCCAAACAGAACACCCCCAGCTCTCTCAGCCTGTCCTCGTAGAAGAGGAACTCCAGCCCTCTGATCATTCTCATGACCCTTCTCTGGACACATTCCAGCACTTCCATATTTTTCTTGTAATAAGGGTTCCAGAACTGGTCTCAGCTTCTTTAATGCCCCCCCATTCTAGGTGTCCTTTCTTCCACTCCTTGTGCAGTTTCTTTTGTGCAACAGTGTGTCTGTGAGCTCCCTGCTCCTAACATTCTTTTCTGCCTTTATCTTTGTTGGTATACTTTGTTCCTGGATCCTTGAATATGGACCAGCTGTCCTCTCTCCCCCTTCCCCCAGGGCTTTGCCCCATGATATTTTGGTCAGCAGACAACTGAAGGAATCAGTCTGCATGCATGAAGTCCAGGGTTATAAGCTTGGAATATGTCCTCCTAGATGCTCTGAGGATCTTAAATTCCAGAGTATCATGGTCATTGCAAGCAAGGCTGTCCATGAGCTTCATATTGGTCACCAGCTCTTCCTGTAGTGAGAACAAGGTCCGGTATAGCACTTTTTCTTGGTGGTTCCTCCAACATTTGGAGGAGGAAGTCATCATCTATGCATATCAGGAACACCCTGGATTGCTGGTGCCTTGCTGTGTTGTCACTCCAGCAAATGTCAGGATGATTGAAATTCCCTGTGAGGATCAGGGTCTGTGATCATGAAGCCACTTCTATCTGCTTATGTAGGGCTTGTCTGATGGTCAGGTGGCCTGTAACAGATCCTTACTGTAACATCACCTTGCCCTGCCTTCCCTTTAATCTTCACCCATATGCTCTCAACCAGCTCATCATCCTTCCCTAGCTGAAGCTCCTCTGGTTCCATCTGGTCACTGATACAGAAAGCAACAACTACTCCTCTCCTACCCCACTGGTCCTTCCTAAAGAGCTTGTACCCATCTGTCCCTACATTCCAGTCATGAGAATCATCCCACCAAGTTTCAGTAGTAGTCACTATGTCATGGCTTTCCTGCAGCACAGCAGCCCTTAATTCATCCTGTTTGTTGCCCAAGCTGCGTGCATTTGCATAGAGGTATTTCAGCTGTGCTGCCCCTGGCACCCTCTTAGGTGAATCCCCCTTGATTTCTTTGGGGTGTTTTGGTGCAGTGTCTGGCTTGACTTAGGGCAACAAGTTGAGACCCCGTACTAGGACTGCATCCCTCTGCACCTGCTGTGCTGCCTCACTGTGTGTCACAGGCAGACACAACATTATTAATCCCTTACCCCTTCAAATCTGGTTTAAAGCCCTATCAATTAGCCCTGCCAACTCATACCCCAGGTTCCTTATCCTGCTCTGAGACAACTGCAACCCATTTGTTACTCGCAGCTCTGAAGCCCTGTATACTGAGCTGTGATTATAAAACCCAAAGTCCTGTTGATGACACCAGCCCCAGAGCCATGAACTGACCTTGTCAGCTCTTCCTATACATTCCCTTGCCTATTGCTGATGTCAGGAGAATAAAGGAGAACACAACCTGAGCTCCTGATACTTTTACCAGGGCCCCAAGGCCCTGAAATCTCCTTTTAATTGATTGTGAGCCTCTCATTGCTATCATCACTATCCACCTGAAAGACCAGAAGCAGGTAATAATTTGAAGGCCTCACAAGGGTGGGAAGTTTTCCTATGGCATCCTTTACTTGAGCACCAGGGAGACAGCAGGCGTCCCTATGGAGTGGGTCTGCATATCAGGCCTTCCACTCCCCTCAGGAGGAAGTCTCCTACTGAAATCACTTGTCGATTTTTCTGTTAAGGGACATTTTTTATGGCTGGCCTGTGGTAAGTCAGCCTTGGTGGCACCTCTGGCCTTCCCTCATCCTTGGTCACAACCAGTTCCTCCTGCAGAGCCTCATACCTGTTCCACAAGGCTGGAAGAGGTGCTGCTTAACAGAACATGCTTGCTCCATTTGTTTTGTCAGGCAGAGGCCTGTTCCCATTGGTTCTACTCCTCCTACAAGAAGGCTGGAGAGCTTGCTGATGAGAGGATATGGAATCCTCTGCTCCACTAAGAGTTACCTCCCACTCCATTTTGGTAGAGGTCAGTTTGTGGAAATAATCAATTGCCCTCTCACACTCTCTGATGTTTCTCAATTGGCAGAATCTAACGGCATGAGATTTAACACATACTCTGTGAGTGCCGGGTTCTGTGCATTCGCCACAACAACCCCATGCATGGCTACAGGCTGGGGTCAGAGTGGCTGGAGAGCGGCCAGGCAGAGAGGGACCTGGGGGTACTGGTTTATAGTAGGCTGAACATGAGCCTGCAGTGTGCCAAAGTGGCCAAGAAGGCCAATGGCATCCTGGCCTGCATCAGGACCAGTGTGGCCAGCAGGAGCAGGGAGGTCATTCTGCCCCTGTACACTGCACTGGTTAGGCCACACCTTGAGTCCTGTGTCCAGTTCTGGGCCTCTCATCTTAGGAAGGATGCTGACCTGCTGGAATATGTCCAGAGTAGGGCAACAAAGTTGGTGAGGGGTCTGGAACACAAGCCCTATGAGGAGAGGCTGAGGTGTCTGGGGTTGCTTAGCCTGGAGAAGAGGAGGCTCAGAGGAGACCCTGTTGCTCTCTACAGCTACCTGAGGGGAGATTGTGGACAAGTGGAGGTTGGTCTCTTCTCCCAGGCAATCAGCACCAGAGCAAGAGGACACAGCCTCAAACTGTGCCAGGAGAGGTTTAGGCTGGATGTTAGGAAGAAATTCTACACGGAGAGAGTGATTCCCCATTGGAATGTGCTGCCTGGGGATGTGGTGGAGTCACTATCCTTGTAGGTGTTTAGGAGGAAACTTGATAAGGTGCTTCGTTGCATGGTTTAGTTGATTAGATGGGTTGGGTAATAGGTTGGATACAATGATCTCAGAGGTCTTTTCGGCCTCAGAGGTCTTTTCGGCCTAGGGAGGGTCAGCCTGGGGTGAGTCAGCCTGGGGTGGGTCAGCCTGGGGAGGGTCGGACTGGGGTGGATCGGCCTAGGGTGGGTCGGCCTAGGGTGGGTTGGCCTGGGGAGGGTCAGCCTGGGGTGAGTCAGCCTGGCGAGGGTCAGCCTGGGGTGAGTCAGCCTTCCCCTGGCATCAAGACTTGATCCCTTAAAAAAAAGAGGAGGATGTTTGTTATTGGTGATTCCCTACTGAGGGGAACAGAGGGCCCCATATGTCGGCCAGACCCTGCTGACAGGGAACTTTGTTGCCTCCCAGGAGCTCAGGTTGGTGATGTTACCAGAAGGCTGCCTGTCTGGTGCAGCCCTCTGACTACTATCCCTTAATAGTTATGCAGTTAGGGAATGATGATGTTGCAACCAGAACTCCCAGGGCTATCAAGAATGACCTCAAGGCCCTGGGGGATCTAGTGGAGGACTCAGGTGCACAAATAATTTTTTTGTCTATACCCTTAGTTGCAGGAGGGAATACAAGAAGGAACAGGTCAGCAGCTGTAGTCAACAAGTGGCTTAGAGGTTGGTGCAGTGAGAAGAATTTTGGGTTTTTCGATCTTGAAAAACTTTCTACTGCACCAGGTCAGCTGGTAACAGATGGAGTACATCTGTCCCAGAGGAGGGGAAAGGTCACAGTACACGAGAATGGCCTGTCCCCCAAAGGTAAAAAAGATTCTGGGAAGGGAATTGGCAGGTCTCATTGAGAGGGCTTTAAACTAGCTTCGAAGGGGGAAGGGGCTGAAACCAGTCCCCGCAGGCAGGAGTCTGGGGGTGATAAGCTGGAGTCAGGGGCAAAACCAGCAGCCTGGCTGAAATGCATGTATATTAATGCACGAAGTATAGGCAACAAACATGAGGAGCTGGAAGCCCTGTTGCAGCAGGAAAGATACGATGTAGTTGAAATCACGGAGACGTGGTGGGACGACTCGCATGACTGGAGCGCTGCAATTGACGGCTACAGGCTCTTCAGGAGAGACAGGCAAGGAAGAAGGGGTGGAGGGGTGGCCCTGTACATCAGGGAGGCTCTTGATGCCATTGAGCTAGAGATCAGGGACGACCGGGTTGAGTGCGTGTAGGTGAGAATTAGAGGGAAGACTAGCAGGGCAGACATGCTGGTTGGAGTCTGTTATAGACCACCCAACCAGGAGGATGATCTTGATGAAGCATTCTATAGGCAGTTTAAGGCTGTCTCAAGATTGCCTGACCTTGTTCTCATGGGTGACTTCAACCTGCCTGATATCTGCTGGGATCTCAACACAGCAGAGAGGAGGCAGTCTAGGAGGTTCTTAGAGTGCATGGAGGACAGCTTCTTATCCCAGGTGCTGCGTGAGCCTACCAGGGGTAAGGCTATGCTTGACCTCCTCTTCACCAACAGGGAAGGGCTGGTGGGTGATGTGGTGGTCGGAGGGTGTTTAGGCACCAGTGACCACGAGATAATTGAGTTTTCGGTATTCAGCCAAGCCAAGAGGGGGAGCAAGAAGACCTCCACTCTGGACTTCAGGAGGGCAGACTTCAAGCTACTCAAGGAACTAATTCAGAAGGTACCTTGGGAAACAGCCCTTAAAAACAAAGGGGTCCAGGAGAGCTGGACCTACTTCAAGGAAGAACTATTGAAGGCGCAGGAACAGGCTGTGCCAGTGTGCCGGAAGATGAGCCGCCGGGGGAGATGCCCAGCCTGGATAGGTAATGAACTTCTAAAGGAACTAAGGGCAAAAAGAGGGTGTATTATCTTTGGAAAAAAGGGGAGGCAACCCATGGAATGTTTAGGGATGTTGCTAGGTCTTGTAGGAAGAAAATTAGGGATGCAAAAGCACATTTGGAGCTGAGACTGGCCTCTGCTGTGAAGGACAACAAAAAGTCCTTCTATAAATATATTAATAGCAAGAGGAAGGGCAGGGACAAGCTCCACTCCTTGGTGGGCATGGAGGGGAACGTTGTAACAAAGGATGAGGAAAAGGCAGAGGTACTTAACACCTTCTTTACCTCAATTTTTACTAGCAGGACAGAACGTCTTCCAGACAGCTGGCCTGCAGAGCTGGCAGAAGAAGCCAGGGAGCAGCATAGTTTTCCTCTGTTCCAGGATGGGACAGTTAGAGATCTTCTCAGCCACTTGGATCCCCACAAATCCATGGGACTGGATGGGATCCATCCTAGGGTGCTGAGAGATCTGGCAGATGAGCTGGCCAAGCCACTTTCCATCATTTTTCAGCAGTCCTGGCTCACTGGAGAGGTCCCAGAAGACTGGAAGCTGGCCAACGTGTTGCCCATCCACAAGAAGGGCCAGTTGGATGAGCCAGGGAATTATAGGCCTGTCAGCCTGACCTCAGTGCCAGGCAAGATTATGGAGCAGGTCATCTTGAGTGCGATCACACAGCACTTCCAGGATGGCCAAGGGATCAGGCCTAGCCAACATGGATTTAGGAGGGGCAGGTCCTGCCTGACCAACCTGATCTCCTTCTATGGTCAGGTGACTGCCTGGTGGATGTGGGGAAGGCTGTGAATGTGGTCTATCTGGACCTCAGCAAGGCCTTTGACACAGTCCCCCACAGCAAACTCCTGGCCAAGCTGGCAGCCCATGGCTTGGACAGGATCACACTGAGTTGGGTTAGGAAGTGGCTGGAGGGCCGAGCCCAGAGAGAGGTGGTGAATGGTGCCACATCCAGCTGGCGGCCTGTCACTAGTGGTGTGCCCCAAGGATCAGTGCTGGGCCCCATGCTCTTCAACATCTTTATTGATGATCTGGATGAGGGCTTTGAGTCCATTATCAGGAACTTTGCGGACGACACCAAGCTGGGGGCAGGAGTTGATCTGCTGGAGGGCAGAGAGGCTTTGCAGAGCAACCTCGACAGGCTGGACAGATGGGCAGAGTCCAATGGCATGAGATTTAACACATCCAAGTGCCGGGTTCTGCACATTGGCCACAACAACCCCATGCAGTGCTACAGGCAGGCCCAAGGGAGGCAACTCACACCATTTTACCTAGGCAGTGGATGGGGGATGAAAGAGAGAGTGAAGGACCCCGTGTGGATGCTTTATAGAGGAGCAGAGAATTATGGGTGAAATACTTGGTTTCCTGTGACCACCCAGTGCGCTGGACCCTTTTGGGACCTCTGAGATGTGGTCTGTGCAGTGGCATCCAGGCCAGCACCCAGCCTAAACCACCACCCAGCCTAAACCACCACAATTTGAAAAGAGTATGAAAGACAACAAGAAGTAATTCTTCAAATACATTATCAGGAAACAAAATACCAGGGAAAATATGGGCCTGCTGCTGAATGAGGTGAATGCTCTGATGGTAGACAATACAGAGAAGGCATAATCAATGATGTCTTCTTTGCCTCAGTCTCTAATTATAACGCCTGCCCTCAGTCCCTGAAGGTAAGAAAGAAAGTCTGAAGGAAGGAAGGTCACAGCTTCTGAGAAGTCTGGTGACAGTTGCATGGAAGTTCTGAGCAGCTGCAAGAGAGTTGAAGTTATGTCAGTGTGTGTAGGTACTGCCACAGTGCTAAGGTAAGCTTTTGGGACAATTACAGTCAGGGGGTAGAAAAGTGTAAGAACCTCTTCACCTGCAAGGATTTGTTTTCCCCTCCATAGAACAAACCATTCTCTTTATCCCTCTGTCCCCAATGACAAAAACTAGCATGCTCTGGCTGTGATGACAAAGAAGATGTGGCTAAGAACATCAGACATTATTGAAGTTTATTATTTAGTTTCACTTGACTGGAGATTGGCAAATATGGTGCCCCTTTGTAAGAAAGGCTGTAGGGAGGATCCAGGAAACTGCCAGGGAAGGTCATGCAGCAAATCATCTTGATGGCTGTCATGCAACACATCCTGGCCAACCAGGGGTTCAGACCCAGTGAGCATAGGTTTATGAAAGATAGATGATGCTTGTCAAACCTGATCACCTTCTATAACAAACTGACCTACTGGGCATGAGGTAAAGGCAGTGGATGTTGAGTACATGGATTTTAGTAAAGCCACTGCCATGTATTGAATTGAACCTCCTGCTGTTATTCACACCATGCTGCAGTTGTGCCAGCTTCAAAAATGTAAGTGCTAACTGGAGCAAAGTATTACAGGGCTTGAAGGTCAGATTGCAACATGGGAGGCTTCCTGTTCCAGTTGCTGCTTCTGGATTCCAGGTTCTTGGGTGCTGGCTCTTTGCCATAGGGACAGCAGGAAGACATGTGTGTGTGCAATAGCACTGGTTTTGTTTTTCTGTTTTGTGCTGGGTACCCCACCCCCCATTCCATATTTCACTGCAATTCTGCACATCAGCTAAGGTAATCATACATTGTATTATTAGATCAGTTATATTATTAGATAAGGTAATTACACATTGTGATTATGATATCTTATGTTATGTTAAACTCATGTCTCTTTATCTGAACCCTGAGTTTTGTGTGTTACTTTCCCCTTTCTTTTGTGTTGGGGGAGCAGGCAGGTTAGCCCTTGTGTTAAACCATTAGAGCCTTCAACACAGTTCTCTCCAGCATCCTCTTGGACAAACTGACTACCCATGGTCTGGATAGGCACACGCTTTGCTGGGTCAGAAAACTGACTGGATAGCTGGTGTCAAAGAGTGATGGTGAATGGAGCTAAATCTAGTTGGTGAATGGACACAAGTGGTGCTCCCCTGGACTCAGTATTGGAGCCAATTCTCTAGACTGTATTTATTGATGACCTTGATGAGAGGATCAAGTGCATCCTCAGTAAGTTTGCAGACAACACCAAGCTGGGCAGTAGTACTGGTCTGCTGAAGGGTAGGAAGGCTCTGCAGAGGAATCTGGACAGCCTGGATTGATGGGCTGAGACCAGGTGTATGAGGTTTAATAATGCCAAGTGCTGGGTCCTGCATACTGGTTACAAACCCACCCTGCAGTGCTAAGCTTGGAGAAGCTTAGCTTGAGAGTTGCTTGGCAGAGAAAGATCTTGAGGTACTGGTAGAAAACTGTCTGCTTGTGAGCCAGTAGTCTGCCCAGATGGACAAGAAGGCCAACAGCACCCTTCTGTATCAGAAAGAGTGTGGTTGTCAGGACCAAGGAAGTAATCTTAGCCCTGTTCTGGTCACTAATGAAGCTGCATGTCCAATACTGTGTTCAGTTTTGGGCCTCTCACTATAATGAAGACATTGAAGTGCTGGAAAATGTCCAGAAAAGGGCAATGATGCTGGTGAGGACTCTTGAACACAGGTCCTGTGAGGAGAAGCTGAGGGAGCTAGGGTTGTTCAGGCTGGAGAAGAGGAAGCTGAGGGGAACCCTCATTGCTCTGTACAACTAACTGAAAGGAGGGTGTAGGAGGTGGAGGCTGGCCTTTTCTCCCAGGTAACAAGTGATAGGATGAGAGGAAATAGCCTCAAGTTGTACCACAGGAGGGTTAGATTAGATATTAGGAAAGATTTATTCACCAAAAGAGTCATCAGGCACTGGAACAGGATACCCAGGGAAGCTGTGGAGTCACCATCCCTGAAGGTATTTAAAAGACATCTTGATAAGTTGCTTAGGGACATGGTCCAACAGTTGTGTAAAGGGAGATGTTAGGTTATGGTTGGACTCCTAAGGTCTTTTCAAAGAAGGTGATTCTATGATTCTATGAACTTTTTAATACTATGACATTTCATTTCCACTTTTATACGTCAAGGAAGATTACGCCCTTGTCCACTTCCTGTGTTAAACAAAGAGTGATGTGTCATGTTCTTAACGGATATAATCTGTAGAAAGTAAACTTCCCTCATATCAAGGAATGAGAAAGTGCAGGAAAACATAGAATCATAGAATGGCAGGTGTTGGAAGGGACCACTGGAGATCTTGTCCAACCTCCCTCATAACACAAGTATATCTTGTGGAAGGTACAACCATCATGACAAAAGCTTGAAAGACACCTGACAGAGGGGTGAGGATTTATACAAGCCAATAAGGATCATCTTAGCACTTTGCAGACATTAACTGGCACCTCCAGGCTCAGAAGTTCTCACCCTGCTGTTGTGTGGTTCTGTGGGCTTGGGCCTCCAACCAATAGGAAATTACCACAGTTCACTATTGACTTAGGCTATACATGGAATCCTGCTATGGAGAAATTTTGATTTGGCTTCCATGCAGCGAGGAACCTGGCAGATGAATCCTTTCCCCTCAGAATGGGATGTTGTCTAAGAATACCTATGTTTTTTGAGTGAGCCCTCATCCCCACTTTAATGTCTGTATATTTTAGGTACTTATGAGCAGGAGATTTCCCCTTTTTGAATGAGGACACTCACACTTTGTCTCATCTTTATAAAAAGAATATTCCTTAAAAGCTTGAGGTTAAAGTTTAACTGGTTGTGAAGCAGGACATTCTCAGCTGGGACCTTAACATGTAAGTTAATTGAGGAGTGCCAAGTCATTTTGGTTACAATAAATACATAGTTTGGTGTGACTATTGTTGTCTGGTTTGTGGGTGCCTTTACAACAGCCTATATCAGGAATGTGTCAAGGCAGGTTTAAGATCTCCAAAGGAGACTCCACAACCTCTCTGGGCAGCCTGTTCCAGTGCTCAGTCACTGTCAATGTAAAGATCTTTCTCCTTATGCTCAAGTGAAACCTCCTGTGTTCTAGTTTGTACCCATTGCCCCTTGTCCTATCAGTGGGTAGCATTGAGAAGAGCCCACCCCCATTTTCTCATCCCCATTCTCCCATCCCCATTCTCACGTCCCCCACCTTTTAAATATTTACATATATTTAGAAGATCCCCTCTAAGTCTCCTCCTTCCTAAGAGGGACAGGTCTCTCAGCCTGTCCTAATTAGAGAGGTGCTCCAGTCTCCTGATCATCTTTGTGGCCCTCCATTGGACTATCCAGGAGTTCCCTGTCCTTGATCTGGGAAGCCCACAACTGAATACAATATTTCAGGTGATGCCTCACCAGGGCAGAGCAGAATCATAGAAACACAGAATCATAGAACCATAGAATGGTCTGCATTGGAAGGCACCTCTGAGGGTCATGTATATACATGATCTCAAATGGAGGTAATCTTCTGAAAGAGAACTCTGAAACCAAAGCAGCTGGTAGGGTACTGACAAACAGGAAACAGAAACACATGGATACAGTTACTGTTCTTTTCCTGGCTGTTCACAACCGCAGGATACATAAAAAATGAGCTTCAAAGCTCCTAAAGCTTTTTTTCTTTCCCTTTCTTATACTTTTCTCTTATTATTTAAATCAATCTTTATTGTAGCCAGTTTCTATCTGTTTTTCAATGGGTTGGGGGAAGGAGTTTATGTGCTCTTCAGGATGTTATTTTTTGGGGATTTGGTTTTGGTATTTTTGGTTTGTTGTTGGTGGTGATTTTGGGTTTTTTGGTGTTGTTGTTTTTCTTTGGTGGTGTTTTTTTTTTCCTGAGATGTTTACAGGGAGAAATATATGTATATATATATATATATATATATATATATCTATCTTAACACAGAGGCTTCCAATTCCCATACATTCCAGTGAAACACATAACTTGGTTTAATGAATATTGCTCAGTTTTTTCACTCCACTGGAATGATGTAAGTTGTCAGGAAACATCTTGTATCTTTGTTTGGTTCAGAGCTTGAAAGGTGAAACAGTAGCAAAAGCATGACTGAATGTGATACAGTCTCTAGGAGAGAGCAGGAAACAATTCATATGCATCCACAGGATCCTTGAACATCCTGTAGATGCATATGAAGCCCAAATGTAACCTTTAATGCTTTACTGTCCTCTGTGGTTGTCAACATAGTGGAAACAATCTCCATTAGAAAGTCTTCTACAAGAAGATACTTGAAAGAAGGAAAAAGAAAGGGGAGAAAAAAAGGACCTGACTTGTTATCCTTGAAATGGATTAACGTATGTAAAATAAAGGTATAGCCAGACAGATCATAATTTTATGTAATAGTGACAATATATGAGTGTTGATTTTGATGCATTCATACTGCTCAAGAAAATATATCTTGTAGCCCAATTCCTATGTGAACAGAAAAAAAAAAAAAAAAAAAAAAAAAACAAACAAAAAAACCCCACAACCAAACAACCAACCCAAAGCAAAACAAAACAACAAATGATAGAGGAAGCAACAAGAAAAGGTGCTGTGCTGGACCTTGTTCTCACCAACAGGGAAGGGCTGGTAACCAATCTGAGGCTCAGAGACAGCCTTGGCTGCAGTGACCATGAAGCAGTTGAATTTCATACCCTCAAGGCAATCAGGAGGACGTATTCTAAGCTTATGACCCTAGACTTTTGACAGGAATGGAGACAGGGATGACAGGACTCAATCTGAGTGACAGAAATCATCTAACTTTATTGTTCCACACTTCATTATTTATAGCCTTATCTTATGCATAGTTAATTCTATTCTAATTTAACACATACTATTGGTTTATCTCTAAAAGGTTACATTTGTTTATTTCACAACTCTGTGATTTTTTCTACTCAGTCTAATTCCGCTTCTTCCCAGATCTCGCCTCCTCCTTATCTTGTTTGTCTCTTCTCAGGGACAGCTTGACCTTAGCATACCAGACAATCAGCATTTTTCCACAACTGCTACTCCATTGCTATATTTTCAACAGAAAATCCTTCAAGGCCTAAATTGCACACATGTTCCTGGGACTCATGATCTTTTTCCCTAAGCCAATCCTCAACAGACTTAAGGTGTGCGGACTTTGATCGCTTTAGGGATCCGCTAGCCAAAGTGTCATGGGATGAAGCCCTAGAGGGAAGAGGGACCCAGGACAGCTGGTCAGTATTCAAGGACCACCTCCTCTGTGTCCAGGAGCTATGTATACCAACAAGGAGAAAAGCAGGAAAGAATGCTAGGAGGCCTGCCTGGATGAACAAGGAGCTACTGGACACACTATTACTTAAAAGGAAATTCTACAGGAAGTGGAGGGAAGGACAGATAGAACAGGGGGATATAAGGAAGCTGCCCAAGCAGCAAGAGGCCTGGTTAGGAAAGCCAAATCAGAGTTTGAATTACATCTAGCCAGGGAGGTTAAAGGGAACACTAAGAATTTCTACAGGTATATTAATGGCAAGAAGAAGCCTAGGGAAGGTGTGGGCCCCCTCAGAAACGAAAGTGGTGAATTGGTCACAAGTGATGTGGAAAAGGCTGAGGTACTCAATCACTTCTTTACCTCAGTCTTCACTGCAAGGGCCTCCAGCCACACTCCTGGTGTCATGAAAGATAATGCCAGGGACGGGGAGGAAGAACTGCCCATCATAAGTGAAGCTCAGGTTCGTGATCACCTGAAGAACCTGAAAGTGTTCAAGTCCATGGGACCCGACGGGATACACCGACAGGTGCTGAGAGAACTGGCAGATGAGGTTGCTAAACCCCTCCCTAGTATATTCCAAAAGTCATGGCAGACTGGGGAAGTCCCCACAGACTGGAAAAGGGGAAACATTGCTCCCATTTTCAAAAAGGGTAAGAAGGAGGAACCAGGGAACTACAGGCCAGTCAGTCTCACCTCTGTGCCCGGAAAGATCATGGAGCAGATCCTCCTGGAGGCACTACTGACTCAGAAGAATAGTGAAGAGGTGATTTGGAACAGTCAGCATGGCTTCACCAAGGGCAAATCCTGCCTGACAAACCTGGTGGCCTTCTATGAGCAGGTGACAGCATTAATAGATGAGGGGCGAGCAACTGATGTCATTTACCTGGACTGAGCAAAGCCTTCGACACTGTCCTGCACCACCTCCTGGTCTCCAAACTGGTGAAGCATGGGTTTGATGGGTGGACCACTAGATGGATAAAGAACTGGCTTGATGGCCGCACCCAAAGAGTGGCTGTCAATGGGACCATGTCCCTCAGGGATCAGTCCTGGGACCAGTCTTGCTCAACATCTTTGTGGGTGCCATGGACAGTGGCATCGAGTGCACCCTCAGCAATTTGCTGATGACACCAAGCTGTGTGGTGCAGCAGACACTCTGGAGGGAAGGGATGCCATCCAGAGGGACCTGGACAGGCTGGAGAGGTGGGCACAAGCCAGCCTCATGAGCTTCAACAAGACCAAGTGCAGGATCCTGCATCTGGGTCGAGGCAATCCCAGGCACAAATGCAGGCTGGGCAGTGACTGGCTTTAAAGCAGCCTGGAGGAGAGAGAGACTTGGGGCTGCTGGTGGATGAGAAGCTCAACATGAGCTCTCAGTGTGAACTTGCAGCCCAGAAAGCCAATCAGATCCTGTGCTGCATCAGGAGAAGTGTAGCCAGCAGGTCAAAGGAGGTGATTTTCCCCCTCTACTCAGCCCTGGTGAGACCCCACCTGGAGTACTGCGTCCAGTTCTGGATCCCCTATTACAAGAGAGATGTGGACGTACTGGAGCGTGTCCAGAGAAGGGCCACGAGGATGATCAGCGGGCTGGAGCACCTCTCCTATGAGGACAGACTGAAAGAGTTGGGGCTGTTCAGTCTGGAGAAGAGAAGGCTCGAGGCAACCTAATTGTGGCCTTCCAGTATCTGAAGGGGGCCTACAAGACGGCTGGGGAGGGACTTCTCAGGATATCAGGTAATGATAGGACTAGGGGGAAATGGAATGAAGCTGGAGGTGGGGAGATTCAGGCTGGACGTGAGGAGGAAGTTCTTCACCATGTGAGTGGTGAAGCCCTGGAATGGGTTATCCAGGGAGGTGGTTGAGGCCCCGTCCCTGGAGGTGTTTAAGCTCAGGCTGGATGAGGCTCTGGCCAGCCTGATCTAGTGTGGTGTGTCCCTGCCCATGGCAGGGGGTTGGAACTAGATGATCCTTGTGGTCCCTTCCAACCCTGACTGATACTATGATGCTATGAACAACACACAACCTTCCTCTATAGTAATTTTTGCAGTATGCTCAGCATTCTTTACACAGATAAAGAACAAGAAATACATCTCTGAAGAGATACACTAAGGTTTATTTCACTTGCATAATTTCTAGAGTACATTAAAACAGAATAAACTTCAATTCAGGAATAAACCAAACCAATCCAACAAAAATACCCCAAGCAACCAACCAAACAAAACCATGCACATCAGGAACTGATCACTTCTATTGCACACCGCAAGGAGGTGTAACTGATCTTTTTATTCTTTCCCTCTCTCTTTGTTGTTTTTGGTTGTTTGCTTGTTTGCTTTTTTTAGGGGTGTGCCTTTAAAATTTAGCTGCAGATTTTGAACAGAAATTTATAAAATCATAAATAAATGACTGTTTGGTATAAAAAGGAAAACAAAAGATTATTCTAAACAAATTAATCGGACAGAATGTCTGGGACAGATGCAGCTGTACCCTAACAGTCTGTCACATTTCACTTCCATTCCCATTCCTTTTATTTTCTCCTGTGGTCTTGGCTGTTCTGCTGGGGGATAATTCTTCAAGCTGGCCTTGAGAAAGGTAAGCTAGCATTCTTTCCTCTTAACTCCTCTTTTATTCTGTTACAAGGGAGGAGGAGGATTGGTTGGTTGGTTGGTTGGTTGGTTGGTTGGTTTGGGGGGTGGGGAGGTGTGCAGTAGAGAAGCTTCCCTACTCTCTGGGAGAAACAGAGTGGTGCCTGGGGGATTTCTGTGTTATTTGGTAATTGTAAATATCTGCATAATGTTGGAAATACTGTATATTTTGTACATATTCATTACATTCCATTGCAGAGTGTAGTTTTTGCCTGTAAATACAGCTTTCATTTGCTTCCAAATGAGTTAGTTAGTCATTCTAAGTTAATGTGATGGGAAACTTCAACCCACCACAAGGGGGGTTCTTTGCTCTTCTTTAATCTTTTTTCTTTCTTCTTTTCTCTTCTTTTCTTTTCTTTTCTTTTCTTTTCTTTTCTTTTCTTTTCTTTTCTTTTCTTTTCTTTTCTTTTCTTTTCTTTTCTTTTCTTTTCTTTTCTTTTCTTTTCTTTTCTTTTCTTTTCTTTTCTTTTCTTTTCTTTTCTTTTCTTCTTTTCTCTTCTTTTCTTTTCTTTTCTTTTTCTTTTCTTTTCTTTTCTTTTCTTTTCTTTTCTTTTCTCTTCTTTTCTTTTCTTTTCTTTTATTTTCTTTTCTTTTCTTTTCTTCTCTTCTCTTCTCTTCTCTTCTCTTCTCTTCTCTTCTCTTCTCTTTCTTCTCTTCTCTTCTCTTCTCTTCTTTTCTTCTCTTTTCTTTTCTTTTCTTTTCTTTTCTTTTCTTTTTTTCTTTTCTTTTCTTTTCCTTTATTTTCTTTTATCTTCTTTTCTTTCCCCATGAAATTGTTGTTCTTTTGTGATTTTTTGTTTGCTTATTTGTGTTTTGTTTTGCTTTGTTGACATTTCCTTGCTGGCATTAGGTGAAAACAGTACATAGTCAATATTCCTTTTCTTTGGCTTTAGCTAAAACATTTGTGACTTGTTCTTTGAATAGCACAGCTACATTATTTTCGCATCAGCGTTTCAGATTCCTTGATAACCTCATATCCCACATGCTGCTTGTGTTGCTGCAGGAAGAAAAATAGATCATAAGAAAAATCCCTAACCACCGTCATGATACTGAGGGTTGTTTTGCTGGTGGAAATTGTGGAAGTCCTATTGCATTGAATTAATGAAGTTCGTGAGATAATTCTTTGCTGTAAGTAGAGAAGAAATGTTCTTCACAGTGAAGACTTTTTCTAAATTTTTGTCCAGTGGGTGGTGCGGCCAGGGGCAGCCACGGCTGTGGCCAGGGGCAGCATGGTTATAATGTGCAGCAAAATCTCCTTTAAAAAACAGTGTCGACCCAGACTGAGGTAGAACACAAGCAGGTAGCTGTCCAGGTATCTGGCTGTAGTGAGTGCTGGAGCCTGGCTCTTGAGATGCAGGGTAGTGGGGGCAACTCTTGCATTAGGTGTGAGCAGATCGGCTATCTGCTCAACCTTGTGGCCAGACTAAAGGATGAGGTTGCTAGTCTTAGAGATGTATGGGAATGTAGAAAAGAGATGAGCCACAGGAGGAAAGAGATGAACCCGAGTAAGCAGGCTCCGCAAGCTGCCCCAGCAGAGACTGGTTGTCCAAAAAGCAGAGGGGAATGGATGCAGGTTCCTCTCAAAGGACACAAATTAAAACCTCCTTGCCTCCCCCCACCTCCCTCGCTGCCCTTGGAAAACAGGTATGGGGTGCTGGAGATCGAGGGTGAGGTGATACTGATGCCAGAGGACACACCATCTGGGGTCTTCCCTGAGGCTAAACAGCCTAAGGTTAAACAGCCTAAGGTTAAACAGCCTAAGGTAAAGCAGGCTAAGGTTAAACAGCCTTCCCCTGGCATCAGGACATGCTCTCTCAAAAGAAAAGGAGGGTAATTGTTATTGGTGATTCCCTCCTGAGGGGAACAGAAGGTCCCATATGTCGGCCAGACCCATCTCATAGGGAAGTTATTAGCCTAGCAGGAGTCCAAGTTGGAGACGTTACCAGAAGGCTGCCCAGTCTGGTACAGCCCTCTACTATCCCTTATTGGTTATGCAGTTAGGGAATGATGATGTTGGTACCAGGCTTCCCAGGGCTATCAAAAATGACCTCAGGGCCCTGGGAGAT
Source organism: Picus viridis (assembly GCA_033816785.1). Classification (NCBI taxonomy): domain Eukaryota; kingdom Metazoa; phylum Chordata; class Aves; order Piciformes; family Picidae; genus Picus; species Picus viridis. The sequence goes on from CM066606.1 coordinate 53,239,528, forward strand.
CTGGTTGAGAGGTCAGGTGCACAATTTTTACATCGATACCGTTAGTTGCAGGAGGGAACACAATAAGGAACAGGTCAGCAGCTGTAGTCAACAAGTGGCTTAGAGGTTGGTGCAGTGAGAAGAATTTTGGGTTTTTCGATCTTGAAAAACTTTCTACTGCACCAGGTCAGCTGGTAACAGATGGAGTACATCTGTCCCAGAGGAGGGGAAAGGTCACAGTACATGAGAATGGCCTGTCCCCCAAAGGTAAAAAGATTCTGAGAAGGGAATTGGCAGGTCTCATTGACAGGGCTTTAAACTAGCTTCAAAGGGGGAAAGGGCTGAAACCAGTCCCTGAAGGCAAGAGTCTGGGGGTGATAAGATAGAGCTAGAGGTGAAACCAGAAGACCTCCACTCTGGACTTCAGGAGGGCAGACTTCAGGCTACTCAAGGAACTAACTCAGAAGGTTCCTTGGGAAACGGCCCTTAAAAACAAAGGGGTCCAGGAGAGCTGGACCTACTTCAAGGAAGAATTCTTGAAGGTGCAGGAACAGGCTGTGCCAGTGTGCCGGAAGATGAGCCGCCGGGGCAGATGGCCAGCCTGGATGGGTAATGAACTTTTAATAGAACTAAGGAAAAAAAAAGAGGGTGTATCATCTTTGGAAGAAAGGGAGGCAACCCATGGAGTGTTTAGGGATGTTGCTAGGACATGCAGGAAGGAAATTAGGGAGGCAAAAGCCCATTTAGAACTTAGACTGGCCTCTGCTGTGAAGGACAACAAAAAGTCCTTCTATAAATACATCAATAGCAAGAAGAAGGGCAAGGACAACCTCCACTCCTTGGTGGACACGGAGGGGAACATTGTAACAAAGGATGAGGAAAAGGCAGAGGTACTTAACACCTTCTTTGCCTCAATTTTCACTAGCAGGACAGAACGTCTTCCAGGCAGCTGGCCTGCAGAGCTGGCAGAAGCAGCCAGAGAGCTGCATAGTTTCCCGCTGCTCCAGGAGGAAGTTCGAGATCTTCTGAGCCGCCTCGACCCCCACAAGGCCATGGGACTGGATGGGATCCATCCTAGGGTGCTGAGAGAGCTGGCAGATGAGCTGGCCAAGCCACTTTCCATCATTTTTCAGCAGTCCTGGCTCACTGGAGAGGTCCCAGAAGACTGGAAGCTGGCCAACGTGGTGCCCATCCACAAGAAGGGCCGGTTGGATGAGCCAGGGAATTATAGGCCTGTCAGCCTGACCTCAGTGCCAGGCAAGATTATGGAGCAGGTCATCTTGAGTGCGATCACACAGCACTTCCAGGATGGCCAGGGGCTCAGGCCTAGCCAACATGGATTTAGAAAGGGCAGGTCCTGCCTGACCAACCTGATCTCCTTCTATGATCAGGTGACCTGCCTGGTGGATTTGGGGAAGGCTGGGGATGTGGTCTGCCTGGACCTCAGCAAGGCCTTTGACACAGTCCCCCACAGCAAACTCCTGGCCAAGATGGCAGCCCATGGCTTGGACAGGAGCACACTGTGTTGGGTTAGGAACTGGCTGGAGGGCCGAGCCTAGAGAGTGGTGGTGAATGGTGCCACATCCAGCTGGTGGCCTGTCACTAGTGGTGTGCCCCAGGGATCAGTGCTGGGCCCCATGCTCTTCAACATCTTTATTGATGATCTAGATGAGGGCATTGAGTCCATCATCAGTAGATTTGCGGACGACACCAAGCTGGGGGCAGGAGTTGATCTGCTGGAGGGCAGAGAGGCTTTGCAGAGGGACCTCGACAGGCTGGACAGATGGGCAGAATCCAATGGCATGAGATTTAGCATATCCAAGTGCCGGGTTCTGCACATTGGCCACAACAACCCCAGGCAGTGCTACAAGCTGGGGTCAGAGTGGCTGGAGAATGGCCAGGCAGAGAGGGACCTGGGGGTACTGGTTGATTGTAGGCTGAACATGAGCCTGCAGTGTGCCCTGGCAGCCAAGAAGGCCAATGGCATCCTGGCCTGCATCAGGAACAGTGTGGCCAGCAGGAGCAGGGAGGTCATTGTGCCCCTGTACACTGCACTACTGCATTGGTTAGGCCACACCTTGTGTCCTGTGTCCAGTTCTGGGCCCCTCAGTTTAGGAAGGATGTTGTCTTGCTGGAACGTGTCCAGAGGAGGGCAACAAAGCTGGTGAGGGGTTTGGAACACAAGCCCTATGAGGAAAGGCTGAGGGAGTTGGGGTTGCTTAGCCTGGAGAAGAGAAGACTGAGGGGTGACCTTATTGCTCTCTACAACTACCTGAAGGGAGGTTGTAGCCAGGCAGAGGTTGGCCTCTTCTCCCAGGCATCCAGCACCAGAACAAGAGGACACAGTCTCAGGCTGCGCCAGGGGAGGTTTAGACTGGATGTTAGGAAGAAGTTCTACATGGAGAGAGTGATTGGCCATTGGAATCGGCTGCCCATGGAGGTGGTGGAGTCACCATCATTGGAGGTGTTCAGGAGAAGACTTGATGGGGTGCTTGGCTGTATGGTCTAGTTGTTGGGTGGGTTGGATTGTTTGATGGGTTGGACGCGATGATCTTGAAGGTCTCTTCCAACCTGGTGTATTGTATTGTATTGTATTAAGCATTCTCTTGAACTCTTCTGAACTGTTCTGCTGTGAGTTCTGTTGCAGTTATTGTTAGAAAACTTTGTTACATATTTTGGATCTCTTATTGTCCATCTTGGTTAGATAATACATACCTTCTATTTGAGGTGGGCAGTATTTGTCATCTACATTATGTAAGTGAAACTAACTATTAGTCTGATTTAACAAGTTTAAACAACAATTATATGCAAACATTGCCTTAACTCACCAGTGAAAAACAGCTGGATTTTTGTTTCATTGCATTTCTATAGTCCATCTTGTGATAACAATAAAATAAACCTATTTCCTTTCCTGAATTTTGTCTAACATTCATGATTTTATGGATATGGGAAATATAAAGCCAAAACAGTGTCCCAAAATACTTATTGCTGATAGCAACACCTGTGAAGTTGATTGCAGTAAGTACACAGGACACTTCACAGACTCTGAATCATATCAGAGCAGTCCATCCATATTGATATGCTGTTGTTATTTCTTCATCTCCATTTTATTCACAATCTCAACTATTGAACTTGATGCCTATTTATTTTCTCTGAAAGTGTTATCTCCTTTCAGACCAAGCAGTTAATTGTCCTCATGATTCAGCAAATATTTTTTATTTCATTCCTGTTTTCCAGTAGTTGAAAAACCTGAAGGTAGAAGCAGGACTGCTACAGAGCCACTTCTTGAGCTTACCTACAAAACTTACATGGATATACTGTTCCACTTAGAATTTAACTAATCATTCTTCTGCTAACAATCCTTCACTTCTTTTGGTTAGAACTTTATTCTGAATTTCTTTCTTAGCTCTTCCTTTGAAAGACACACTAACAAGACTAATCTGACTGAGATGGTCCTTAAACAGTGCCTTAGCTATCACATTATTGTATCAGTGTTTAGGGTATAATACTCAGTTTCTGTTCACACCTCTCCATGTGTTTTAGTGTGCTGGCTTTCATTGTTTAATCTATCTGTTCTCACAACTGAGCTTTATCGTTTCTTCTACTTACTCTGTGTGAAAAGGTATGATTACATTGTTCTGTGACTTTTCACTCAGCTGTGAAAAGCTGCGTTCCCTTTGTTCCTTGCATTTGTTATAATTGGCTTGTTGCTAACCTTCCTGAGGTTAATAGATTCTACTAATACAACCTCTCTTGAAACAAATGTAGAGAGTTGTGGTTTATTTTTCAGATTTTACCTTGTTGGGGGGTGGAGGGGGAACTGCTCATATTTTTTATTTTCTTGTCCTTAAATGACAAAAATATATTTAGAAGAAATGTTAATTCTTATCTGTATTTTTATGGGACAGGTAATAATCCTGGTCATAGCAAAAATTCATCATTTTTCTGGTCAACTGAACTTAAAACCCCTGATGATGTAACATTTTGGTCCATGACCTGCCATGATATGTGCCACTCCAGAGACTTCTGTTATAGATATTAGTTGTTTATTTCATTTTAAGTCTATGTAGTAAAGCTGGATCCACCCTTACCTGCCCTTGTTGAACCACAAGTTGAGCTGATGAATCTGTCTTAAAAGTCAGTGCAAGCCTCAACTATGCCCAAACAGTAAAGCTGATAGTAATCATTGCAGTGATCACCTTGTCCTGCGGCGGGGTAGGGAATAAAAAATTATGTGTTAATTTGATACCTTAAAATGCATATGATGTTTGCAGAAAGCCAACAATAAGTTTGTGCCTGTTCTCCGCATCTCATCTTCAAAATAGCTGGATCACCGCAGTAAATCAAAACTTGCGTTATTTTCTTTCAGAGATCTTCTTGCAGTTCTCCCACTTGAAAACAAACACCAAAATCAATGCCTTGATTAAAACAGGTAGCACATTCAGCACTCTCAGTCACTCCTTGGATAACACTTCAGTGATACCCCTTTCTGCGTAGTGCTAAGAACTGCAATTAGCAGGGGAGGTATCCCCCAGGGGAGGTATTCCTTCCACAGCTGGTGGCTTCCATTGTTTCTGAAGGCATATGCAGTGAAGAGAGTTGGGGATGTAATTGGTAGTTAGCTATTGAACAGTCCTTGCATTTGTAGTGTGATCATCTTCAGTCTTTTTTGAGCCTGTTCAGATAAATGCTGTTTTTCACTTCCCATTGAAAGCTAAATGAGTGAATTACATTCAGTTCTTTAAAAGACAATGGATGATCAGAAACCAGACATATCAACCATTTCATGAATAGTCCAGGTCTCAAAGTTCAATAATGTTAAGACATGTTAAGACATGAGTTTAATATGGGGGGCGGAATTCTGTGTCCTTTGAAGAAAAATATGAAAAATCTGAAGTAGGAACACATGAAGTTCATATTAAAGTAAACTCGGTTTCAGCAGCCCAGAAACAATCTCTTTGGATACAGAAACATTGCCAAAGAGTTCTCTCATTTACTGGGAGATCCTGGGCCACTGCACTTGTTAGTTTGTTTTCAGTTTCTCTCCCAAAACAAAATACTGAGTTTCTTCTGATACAAAATCCAAGTGGCATCTGGAATATATCACTCAAGGAAAAATCTTGTAAAATTGTGAAGAAATTACACTTTTATCACAATACTAGCAGGCTTCATTCCTTCTTGGCAGTTATTAGTGCCACAGATACTCTTGGGGAAGAGGAAAACAGCTTCACTTTAATTCAAGAAGTTGGACTAAAACTGGAAACATAGCAAGAAGCAACTTAAGGGCATGGATGGAGTCATCACACAGTGTGACTCAAGCCGCTTTGCACTTCAAAGGCTAGTCTTAAGCAGTGTGGTCAAAACCCAGCCTATATTACTCAATGCCAGCAGCCAAGGTTTCCCTGAAATAGATATGTCATGACATAGCATGGTGGCTGAGAAAAGGAGACTTGAATTTTTCTGAATTGTATCATTCAGAAATATAGTATGAATTACTGCATTCTGTCTTCAGCCAGAGTAAGTTGTGGAACATTGTTGTAGATGGAGAGGGGAAGGATGGGGTCACGGGTGGGTAGGGGTGGAATAAAGGAGGGACTGGGAATCCTTCAAACACAAACATTAATTAAATAGAAATACTAGTTCTCCAGACTGATTTGGTGGACTGAAGTTCCAAAGACCAGGGTTTTCAGATTTTTAAATAGTTTCATATATTACCTCAGCTTTCACAGGATTTTTGGAGATTAAATTCATGGACATCTGAGCACTCCAGAAAGCAGATAGTCAGGACCCCAGGCAGAAGTTTATTTTTTATTTTGCCTTGGTAAAAAGGCATTCTGATTGACATTCTTTCTTGTATCACAAAACAAAAACAAAAACACACACAAAAGCAATCAAACAAACAAAACCAGCAACCAACCCTCATTAGGCCAGTGCAGTGCTGTAAGGAAAATTCTCTAGCAGGAATTTCACCTCAGGTTGAGTTCCTTATCCCAAACTATGCTTCTAAAGGCACAGTATATGCCTCCCTGTGTTTTCAAACAGCCCCTGAGTCAACTCTGGGTCCTTAATTTCTTATTCTGCATCTTTAAATATTACTGTTTTCTTCTGGAAGTGTGTGCTGAAAATGTAAGGACATGATTTCTACACAGTTTTGCACTTACGTTAGTAAAAGGGTCACAACATATTGTCTCACTGAGCCTTCACTGAAATCTGCTCTAATGCATCCTCAGTGGGTACATTCCAAAATGTTATTATCCTCTGACTACTTTAAATATGTGTACTCATACCATAATTATTCCTTATCTTAGCACAATACAAATCACTGAAATTAAGTACTTCTTATACTGGAGGAGTCCTATATCCTTGGAGAAGATATATTGTTGCAGCCAGGTTTTTTCCTTTCAAATAATCCATTCAGACTGGTCAAAGTCACTCAATTTTTGCAATGTTCACTGACTAGAGCCCAAAGTTGCATAGTTGTGGGTTAAGCAGTAGTAGATATTTAACTTAAGCAGTTAAGCATAGATTATTAAAATTCTCTTGCAATGTCTTCCCAAAACCTGTGTTGCAGGAGTTCTGTTTTCTATTGACTTCTATGTATCTCATTATCTTGGTTTATTTACTTTGCCCTGAGCACATCTCCTGTAAGGTTTCTAATTTACCACAACGTTACCATTTTCATACTGAATCCACTGCTATACTTAACAAAATAAAGTAACACGGTGGTGTTACTATTTTTAATTTCTTTTTAATTTGAAAAGAATGTTTGAATGATATTGTTACCAAATCTAACACATGTAAAACAAAAATGCACAGAGAAGCCTTGTACTGAGTTTAAGTCTGGAAACATACCACCCTGTGAGTTGAAATCACTGTAAAACTTTATAGCTCTTAGTGATATAACAAAGAGCAGATGCAGGAGGCAGTCCAGCAAAGTAGGTGAATCATTAACAGTCTGTGAACATGAAATCGGCTTATGAGAAGATGAAGGAATTCCCAGACATTGTTCAAATAAAGCACCGATACTATTTTATTGTTAATAGATGAAGAACAAAGTTCATTCTTATATTAACACTTAAGCTTAAGTTGCAGTTAAAATCATCACACCACCACTACATCACTTCATTGATGTATTATTTATGTAAAGATCTGGCTAAGAGCATGATTTCTAGATATCACTCCTAAATACAGGCAGTGTTTAAGCTACATATCAACACACAGAGGTGGCTTTACAGTAGTACTATGTCTGTATAGTCTTCAATAGAGTTCTAGGCTTTTCTCATACAGATAAAATTAACACAACCAGAGTAAGCAACTACGAGTGGGAAAAACAAAACAGAACAAACCAAAAATTCAGATGAAATCTCAAGGCATATTTATTAAAAGCGACACTTCTACAGAAAGGATAGAAAATATTTTCAATAGCTGGGCACTGAGTAGGGCTCAATATTGTGGCCAGTCATTTTAATATCTTTATCAAAGGTCTGAATGAGGGAATTGAGTGCTCCTGCAGTTAGTTTGCAGATTGTACCGAACTGCATGGAAGTGTTGATCTGCTTGAGGTTAGGAAGGCTCTGAAAAGAGATCTGGACAGGCTGGATTGATGGGCCAAGGTCAGTTATATGAGGTCCAACAATGTCAAGTGTCAGGTCCTGCTCTTGTGCCATAACAGCACCGTGCAATGCTACAGGCTTGGGTCAAAGTGGGTGGAAAGCTGCTCAGCATAAAAGTACCCAGGACTTCTGATCCACAGCCACCTGAACATGAGTCAGCAGTGTGCCCAAGTGGCCAGGAAGACCAGCAGCAACCTGGCCTGTATCAGGAATAGTGTGGCCAGTGGGACCAGGAAAGTGGGGTTTGGCACCTCACAAGTACGACACTGAGTAGCTACAGCATGTCTAAAGAAGCACAATGAAGCTGGTCTTGAGAATAGGCTTTCTGAGGAGCAATTAAGGGAACTAGATTGTTTAGTGTGAATTAGAGGAGGCTGAGGGGAGACCTTGTGGCTCTCTCCAACAACCTGAAAGAATGTGGTAGTAAAGTGTGTGTTGGTCTCCTCTCTCTAGTATCAAATGACAGGAGAGGAAATGCCTTCAGCTTGCACCAGGGCAGCTTTAGACTGGGTATTAGGAAAATAATTACTGAAGGAGTGGTAAAGGATTGGAATAAGCTGCCCAGAGTGTTGGTGGAGTCACTGGCCCTGGAAGTTAATAGGCATTGCGCATCAGAAGATGGTTTAATGGCCATGGTAGTGTTAGACTGATGGTTGAACTTTGTGGTATTAAAGTTCTTTTCCAGCCTAAAATGATTCTGTGATTCTATGAAACATATTTTACCTCAGAACTTAACACTTTTAAGTCTTCCACTGGCCCTCTTCTCACTTTCTCTAGTTATAAATGTGATTAAAACTCAGTTTATGATACTAATATGGCACAGTAGACAGTAAAAGGAAGAAAAACACTATATGCATCTCTTGGTCATACAAATTCCACATACTTTGTTTTGGTTTGTGTAGTTCGGTTTGGGGTGGGGTTTTTTTGGGCGGTTGGTTGCTTGGTTGGGGTTTTGTTTTCTATTTTGTGTTTGTCTTGTATTGGTTTTGGTCTCTTTTTTTCTTTTTTTCCCCTCTTGAAAATGGCCAAAGGAATAACTGCTGAGATTTTTTGCTTAACCTACCGTTAAAGTATTTGGAATGTTAATAAAAGTAACAATATCTAAAGCATGAAAACAGAGGGATTTTAGGAAAGACAGAGGTAACCCTGTAAGAAAAACATTTGCAACTACTGAATATAGGCTTTTGTAAAACATGGAGTGATTATATTAATTGGATTGAGATATTGCTTCATTTACCATCTGAAAAGCACTACCAAAAATCTATTAAGAGCAAACAAAGCCACAAGGATTTCCTCAGATAATAGCAAAAATATTTAAATGATTCCTAATATTTGTGAATCTGACGAAAACCCTTTCAGTAATGCATAAGTATCCAACATCTGTTTAATTACCACAAAGCTTAAGGGCTTAATCTTGATTACTTGTGCTACAAATGAACATGGTTCCATGGTTAGCCTATATTCGTAAGCATGGATATAAAGTGAATTAAAATCAAGCTTAAAATTACTTTGTTTTCTTTTATCCAACAGATACTGTTTTACAAATAGTGCACTAACAAATCCTAATCATGTGCATAGCATTTAAAATGTTCAAAGCACACTATGAATGGCAATGAAGATAAAGGCAGGGGATGGAAGGAAAAACTGATCATTGTAAGTAAAGATCAGGTTCATGAACAGCTGAAGAACCTGAAAGTGTTCAAGTCAATGAGACCAAATAGGATACAGCCACAGGTACCGAGGGAATTGCAGATGAGGTTGCTAAACCACCTTTTATTATATTCCAAAAGTTGTGGCAGCCCAGGGAATTCCCCAATGACTGGAAAAGGAGAAACATAACCCCCATTTTAAAAAAGGCAAAGAAGGATGATCCAAGAAACTATAGGCCTGTCAGTCTCACCTCTCAGCCTGGTGAGAACATGGAGCAGATTCTCCTGAAGTCACTGCTGAGGCAAAAGAATAATGAAGGTGTTCTTGGGTATAATCAACACTGCTTCCTCAAGAGCAAATCATGCCTGGCAAAGCTGGTAACCTTCTATGACAAGGTCACAACATCAGTAGATGAGGGATGAGCAACTGACATAATTTACCTGGACCTGAGCAAAACTTTCAACACTGTCCTGCACAACATCCTGGGCTCCAAGCTGGTGCAATATGGGTTTGATGGATGGGCCATTCAGTGGATAAAGAACTGGCTTGATGGCCACACCCAAAGGGTGGCTGTCAATGGATCCATGTACAAGTGGAGGACAGTGACAATTGGAGTCCCTCAGGGATCAGTGCTGGGAACAGTCTTATTTAACATCTTTGTTGGTGACATGGACTGAGTGCACCCTCAGCAAGTTTGACAACCACACCAAGGTGCGTGGTACAGCTGACACACTGGAGGGAAAGGATGCCATCCAGAGGCTGGAGAAGTGGGCCTAAGCCAACCTCATAATGTTCAGCAAGACCAAGTGCAAGGTCATATATCTGGGTCAGGGCAATCCCAAGCACTGATAAACACTAGGCAGTGACTGGTTTGAGAACAGCCCTGAAGAAAAGGACTTGGGGGTGCTGGTGGATGTGAAGCTCAACATGAGCCACCAGTGTGCACTTGCAATCTAGAAAGCCAACCAGAGCCTGGGCTTCACCAAGAGAAGCACAGCCAGCAGGTCAAGGGAGGTGATTGTCCCCCTCTAACTCCCCACTGGTGAGATCCCACCTGGAGTACTTCATCCAGTTCTTGAGCCACTATTATAGGAAAGTTATGGACATGTCAGAACGCGTCCAGAGAAGGACCACAAGGATGATCAGGGCTGGAGCACCTGTCCTATGGAGACAGACTGAGCGAGTTGGGGTTGTTCAGTCAGGAGAAGAGAAGGCTCCAAGAAGACAGATGAGAAGGCAGATGAGGTTGCCAAGCCCCTCTCTATTATATTCCAGAAGTCATGGCAGACTGGGGAAGTCCCCACAGACTGGAAAAGGGGAAACATTGCTCCCATTTTCAAAAAGGGCAAGAAGGAGGAACCGGGGAACTACAGGCCAGTCAGTCTCACCTCTGTGCCCGGAAAGATCATGGAGCAGATCCTCCTGGAAGCACTAATGACTCAGAAGAATAGTGAAGAGGTGATTGGGAATAGTCAGCATGGCTTTGCCAAGGGCAAATCCTGCCTGACAAACCTGGTGGCCTTCTATGATCAGGTGACAGCATTAATAGATGAGCGGCGAGCAACTGATGTCGTTTACCTGGACTTGAGCAAAGCCTTCGACACTGTCCCGCACCACCTCCTGGTCTCCAAGCTGGCGACACATGGGTTTGATGGATGGACCACTAGATGGACAAAGAATTGGCTTGATGGCCGCACCCAAAGAGTGGCTGTCAACGGGTCCATGTCCCAGTGGAGGCCAGTGACAAGCGGAGTCCCTCAGGGATCAGTCCTGGGACCTGTCTTGTTCAACATCTTTGTGGGTGCCATGGACAGTGGCATCGAGTGCACCCTCAGCAAGTTTGCTGATGACACCAAGCTGTGTGGTGCAGTGGACACCCTGGAGGGAAGGGATGCCATCCAGAGGGACCTGGACAGGCTGGAGAGGTGGGCACAAGCCAACCTCATGAGGTTCAACAAGACCAAGTGCAGGGTCCTGCATCTGGGTCGAGGCAATCCCAGGCACAAATACAGGCTGGGCAGGGACTGGCTGGAGAGCAGCCCTCACGAGAGAGACTTGGGGGTGCTGGTGGACGAGAAGCTCGACATGAGCTCTCAATGTGCGCTTGCAGCCCAGAAAGCCAATCAGATCCTGGGCTGCATCAGGAGAAGTGTGACCAGCAGGTCAAGGGAGGTGCTTCTCCCCCTCTACTCAGCTCTGGTGAGACCCCACCTGGAGTACTGCGTCCAGTTCTGGAGCCCCTATTACAGGAGAGATGTGGACGTGCTGGAGCGTGTCCAGAGAAGGGCCACGAGGATGATCAGAGGGCTGGAGCACCTCTCCTATGAGGACAGACTGAAGGAGTTGGGGCTGTTCAGTCTGGAGAAGAGAAGGCTCCGAGGTGACCTCATTGTGGCTTTCCAGTATCTGAAGGGGGCCTACAGGAAGGCTGGGGAGGGACTTCTCAGGATCTCAGGTAGTGATAGGACTAGGGGGAATGGAATGAAGCTGGAAATGGGGAGATTCAGGCTGGATGTGAGGAAGAAGTTCTTTACCATGAGAGTGGTGAAGCCCTGGAATGGGTTGTCCAGGGAGGTGGTTGAGGCCCAGTCCCTGGAGGTGTTTAAGACCAGGCTGGACGAGGCTCTGGCCAGCGTGATCTAGTGTAGGGTGTCCCTGCCCATGGCAGGGGGTTGGAACTAGATGATCCTTGTGGTCCCTTCCAACCCTGACTGATTCTATGATTCTATGATTCTATGATTCTATGATTCTAAGACCCTATTGTGGCTTTCCAGTATCTTAAGGGGGCCTACATGAAAGGTGGTGAGGGATTTTTTAGGATATCAGGTAGTGATAGGACTAGGGGGAATGGAGAAACACTAGAAATGGGTAGATACAGATTAGATGTTGGGAAGAAGTTCTTCACCATGAGGGTGGTGGCACACTGGAACAGGTTGTCCAGGGAGGTGGTAGAAGCCCCTTCCCTGGAAATTTTTAAGGCCAGGCGGGATGTAGCTGTGGCTTACCTGATTTAATGTGAGGTGTCCCTGCCCATGGGAGGGGGGTTGGAACTGGATGATATTTGAGGTCACTTCAAACCTTGACAGTTTAGTGATTCTGTGATTATGAGACTATTTACTACTGCAATCTTTCAAGTCAGAAGTAAATTTGAAAGAATTTCAGGCATGAAAGTTAGTTCCTGCATTCAGCAATTTCTTATCATTGGAAATAGTGAATGGGTAGGAAGAAAAATACTTGAACTTTGATTACATATTTTGTAATAGTCTGTTATATAATTAGTTCCAATGCCTGTGCCTGCAGCTTCATGCTCTTGTGTGGTTTGACAGAATAGTGAATGTCTATCATGGCTCTTTCTATCAGGATCACTGTGTATGGCCTCTTTGTTTTAGGGCCCACACGTCTGTCAGCCACAATCATTGCAATGCCTCTAAACATCTGCTCCAGCTGCATGTATTGTTCTTAATCTGATACCTGCAGTCACCCCTTGGATAAAATCATCTTACAGATTTTTGTTTGGTCATCTGTCCCAAATGCTTGAACTTTTTTAGGTGATGTACAATATTCATCTGGGTTTATGCATAGGCATAAAAGTCTCTTTGATCAGGGAAACATGTGATTATGTGCTGTAGAGGACCTATTTCAGAGAGGTAAGTTATTTTCTAAGTCTGTAAATTTGATCTTCCTCATTTACTTATGTGTGCAGACAGGAGCAATAGGGAAGGGTCTTCCAGTTAAAACCGGCAAAACCAGAGACCAACTGTTAATTTTTTGCGTGTGTCTATGTGTTCTTAAATCTCTCTGTGTTCTTAAAACCTATTGGGAGCCACAGATTTCTTGCTTGTGTGCTTTCCAGTGTGAAGAGAAGAATTTTGGCATGAGCACACATCCTGTGTTCTAGATAATCAAGTATAAAATGAGTAAACCAATTGTTTTCTTGGCAGTCTGCACTACTTGACTGCCTTTGACTCCAAGCAGCACTGTATGTCCAGTATATATCCTCTGTAAACTGCTAAATTTGCACAGTCTTCTAAAAAAATTGAAGTGTCATAAGTTTGTACATAAGTAAATTCTCTGGCCCACATGAACTTCGATATGCACACATCTCCACAGAAAGAATGTTCAATTAATTGTTAGAAACTCAGTCAACTACATGTTGTGGTCTATTACAGCCATATCTGTTTATCAGCACTGTAGGTTAGTGTTTCTGGATGCCCAGTGACTTAGGCATTACAAAGATATAGGTACTCATAAACTTTAGGCACTGAAGTAAGGCTGTTTATCATCTATCTGTGTCACTGAATACAGACTAAAAGCTAACATTTGTCTCTCTTATACAGTAGATTCTTCTCTCAGTGAAAACAAAACAAAACAACCCAAAAAGAAACAACCAAAAAACCCAACAAACCTCTATTGTTGTTAATAAGAACATGCGAGGATTTTTAAAGTTATTTTCCTTATGTGAAGTGGATGTGTCAAAAAATGGAATGGGGCAAAAAAAATCGATCTTGTTGCAAAGTTCTGTGTGCTACTGACCAAGTTTGTAACTGAACTCACTTTCTGCTCAGTTTGAAACAATCTATTGTACAGCCCACCTTTTCCATCCTTCCTTCCCACTTCCTTCTCGCCTGGGCCCAAGCTCAGGAGTGTCCTGCACCCGGCACTCCTGCCATCCCTCACTCTCCTGAAAATGTCTGAGGTGGTTAGGATTTGTCAGGTCACACCTCAGCCTGGCAGGAGATGGCGCCTCCTTTGCCCTGCTTCAGCACATCGCTTCATTTCATCCGCACACAGCCTGGTGATGAGCTAGCCTTGTTAGATGCAAATAGCCACAGCTGGCCAAAATGAGTCGGCTACTTCTTTCCTGCTTACCTGTCATATCTCCTTGGCTTTCATTAAGCCAGCCAGCACATTTATTAACTCCAGACCAGGCCACAAGAGAAAGGGAAGCATGTACATGAATACCTGTGTGCATGTGTGTACAGGCACATGAAGACACAGACACCAACAAGAGCTTCTGGTTTGGGGCTGAGGGTGGCTGGGTCCAGGCTTTCCCTCAGTCTTTGCACCTCTCGCTGCCTGCATTTCCTTCCTCTCTTCTGTGCAAAAGCCTCCTCACCCAGCCTTGCTCTGGTTTTGGTCTCTCTAACCTCTCCGAAAGTTGCTGTCAAGGTATTTTTCAGTTTGTCCAAGTATGAAAGTTTGTCCCAGTGTGAAAGTTCGACTCCTTCCTCTCCTTCCCCTCCCTTTCTTCATTGCACCTCTTTCTTTCAACCTGACTCCAGCTCCCTCCAACCTACCCTCCTGTCCTCACCAGGTCTCCTTTTCTGCTTCCCCTTCTCCTACTACTTTTACCATCCCTCTTTCATCCTCCTTAGCCTGAATCTGGAGTGGGAACATATATTGAAGGGATGAGGTGTCACTTCTGGCAAACCCTACACCCTTCGTTACAATCACAGCGAACACACTCCCATTGTCTCCTCAGCTTCCAGAAGGCTCCTGCACATGAAGACAGGAAACACCAGGGACGGGAATGTGGGATTGCTGGGCAGAGTTTTCTACTGGGTCTAGGGCAAAAAAAGATACCCCTCTGAACATGACATTATGTAGGTATGTGCACACCTGAAACTTGACTCTGATTTCATGTTTATTCTATATTAAATTTGGTCACTGACATTTTATCATGGATTGTGCTGTCAAGCCCAGTAGCTGACCTACTGGTAACAGCAGAGTGAGAGAGGAATCAGGACAGACTGAATGCACATAAGATTACTAAAGATTCAGATCTGTGCTTTTACACAGGCAATCTTCCCAATAAAATATGTTGTAATAAATTCTGTATAAAGATATCTCTACACAAAATAATTTATAACAGTAAGAGTGAAGACCTCTTTTACACGAACATAAAATCTAGAAATTACTCAGTTCGTAGCTGAGAAAATAACACACCGTTTTTACACCAGAATTATTCAATTTCACTTCCACTTTTTTCATGTGTGCCTATTTTTAACTCCTAGCATAAAGAAAACTGCATTTACATTCCTTTGGTACAGTACCATATAACCTGACATTATCCTGGCTTTTGTGATGTTTAGAAAGACCCCCTGTCTTCCATGAGTAGTTTACATGGCATTTTCTTGGGGAAATTAAGAACATCTATAAATTATGTCTACATACTGGAGAAAGCAGGCCAATAACTAGATTTTGGAATCTGAGCTGTTCTCCAGTGGGTGCTGAAGTATTTTCTAATGAGAAACAAAAATCTGACACTAGTACAAAGATGGATTGCTTATGTTTCTTTGATGGTTTTGCAAGGCCTTTTTGCAAGACATTTTTGTTTTTTCCTGGGAATGAAGGGCAAATGTGTTTCAGGCCCATCTTCTCCCCTACTTTTCACCCTAACTCTATCTGTATCTCCCTTCTCCCTCCTTTTTCTTTCTCCATCCCCTTTTGTCTGTAATTCAATCTCTCCAAACTCATGATGTCTCTTCTCTTTCGGGCACTCTCTCCAGCCTCTCATTAGTTTAACTTGGGTTCATTAGGAATAGTAGGCAGCCGTCAATCTGTTATGTGTTAAAACAGAACAATCCAAAACAGAGAGGCACAGACACAACTATGTGATTGCATTGTCTAAGGGAGACAGAAAACCAGTGGGGATTCTCTTATCTAGACTAACATCTTCCCAATGGCTAATCTAACTGGCTTTAAAATGTTCTGCAAATGCAGACCTAGGATAACAGTCTTTCTGTGTTTCCT
Source organism: Picus viridis (assembly GCA_033816785.1). Taxonomy (NCBI): domain Eukaryota; kingdom Metazoa; phylum Chordata; class Aves; order Piciformes; family Picidae; genus Picus; species Picus viridis. The sequence continues at coordinate 53,255,523 of CM066606.1, forward strand.
TTTCTTCCTTTTCTTTTTTTTTTTCCATTTCATCATAGGCAAGAATGAGTGAATTGGATTGACATGGAGGTGATGGAGGAAGAGAAATCGTCTACACGTCAAAATGACAATGTATATTACATGGTTAACAGAATGAGTGGTACGTGCTGTGGCTGTGGGTATTTTAATCTGCTGTGTTGTACAATAAGCTCCCTTTTTTTCTCAAGTGTATCGTCAAGATCACTCCCAGTTCAATGCAGATTAAGTGTTTGCTTGAAGGGGTCTCTTTCTACGAGCTATATCATTTGATAAATGTGGAAATAAAGTAATGATCCACAAGTATTCCACTTGTTTCTCTTTCTGAACTGTGCATATATAGAGGTCATGCCTGCTACTCTGTAGTGCTGATCACAGATCTTAAGGCTGAGTGTGCTGTGGAAGTGAAGTATCACAATCTAAGAAATCAAGCCCTGTTTGTAAAGGTAAGGCCTTGTATTTTTGATGGACTACATTGTTTGATTAAATGTGCTCTTAGGAAAGACAGGTATAACTGTGCAACTAATACAAAATACTTACCTGCATAGAACATATATATGTCTATACATATATGTACTTCTGTGTTTATGTATACATATATAATTACATGAAGTTTAAGCTTTCAAAGAGAGTTGTGTGAGATTCAACAAAAAAACTTAAGGCAATGGTTACATTAAATTGTTGATTTTGTATGTATATGCCTGAATACACATGAAGATGTGTGTCAGTAAATAGAGTTAATAATTTATCCACTAATTAGTGATACAAATGCAAAACTACTTTGAGATTAAAAGCATTTCAATGTATCTTTGAAATCTGATATCAAGGAAACACTATGAAAATTCAGTTTGAAAAATAGGAAGAAAGAGACATTGAAAGTACTGTTATTGAAATCTCACTAGACATTTTAACAATTAATTTCCTTTCTTCAAAAAAGAATCTTTTTATGACAGAAAAACAAGACAATTATTGGGGCATAAAAGGAAAATATAATAAAAGTATAAACCCGATTATCAGAATATACAAGAATGTTAAAAGCATTGGAGATAATATTCTCTAAAAAGTCATCCTTGGCAATTCCTTTTGGGAGTATGTTAGTTAATTTCTAGGTGGACAGAACCAACATGAGACCAAATAAGGAGAGTTTAGGGAGAGTTTACAGTTTCTGAGTCATATATTTTTACGTTCCCAAAATGCTGGTAAAGTAGTGTGCAAACTGTATTCAATTTTGCTCTTATAATGACCCTCATATAGTAATGCCAAAATGCACTGATGGGTGTGGATCTGTTTTACCCCAGAAATGTAAAATACTTTTATTTTTCCAGAGAACTAGAAGAACTTGGGGTGAGACTTCTGTTTCAGTATTGATAATCAAGACAGTTTAATTTAAAGTCTTTTTTTTTTTTTTTTTTCCTGTTTATAAACATTATAGATAAGAAGCAAGTTTCAAAAGAGGAAGGTATAAATGTGTGATTTAATTAAAAAATCAGGACATTGTAAATCTATACACTAAAAATATATTTATAAATTTCTGCAATTTTGACATCTTAGATACTTCTAGTTCTACATGGATCATGAAGCATCTTTGGGAAGTTATAAAACACATATTAATTCATACATAAAGCCATTACTTAATTAGAAAGTGAAATAGGAGGGGAAAATAGTAGAGATAAATTAATCTGATATCTATCCAACAGACATCTAGAAATTGCATACCTTTAGAAACATAGATAGTAATTGTCATCTTTTGACAAATATAGTAAACTTATTGGTGATTTTATGGGAGAAAACAGGTTTATCCCCTACACACAGCAGATTAAAACCATAGTTTCTGTCATTTACTGTGGTTTCACCACATAAAACTGATGTGCTAGACCCTGAAAATGGTCCATTAAGAGCACAGTTTTCAGTGTAATGCACACAAACCCTCTGTCTTCCATTAACATATTCACTGGCGTGGCAAGAGTAGGAGAAAGGCAGGGCTGCAGTCTGAAAAGAGCCACTTTAGTATATAGTAAACTAGGGCAAGTATTTGTAATGACTTGAGTGGCACAGCTAAGGAAGATTGTTAAGTAACACAAAGAAGAATTCACATTCCTGAATGTTTTCTATTCACCACTGTTTATGAAATTTAGCCTGGACAGAGTTTCCACAGCAAGCTCATTTTCAGCCATATTGAATATGAGACCTTGTCAAAGCTGCAGAGTGTGAGATCAGATACAAAACAGCTACAGAGCCAAGAACAAAGTAACAGCTGAAATATACAGGTAATGCAGAGACTGCTGTGTCCTGTGGGAGATAGAGGCCTGTAGCTAGTCACAGATGTGGCTATCTAAGCTGAAATAGTACAAAGGCATAAGACAAATAAGTTTAGAAATATCTTTTAAGAAGCACTGCTTCAAGTGGATTAGTAATTTTGGTACTGCAAACTACTATAAGTTATTTTTATGTGATGACGGTTTCTTATGTTTGTGTTTTTATTGTGATTGATTGTGTCTTTTCCTTGAGACACACAGAGATAGATTCAGAAAGCTAAATATACATAAAGGTAAAGCAATGCTGTTGTGGCACCTGAAACAATGCTATTTTGGCATTTGATATAATGTTAAAATTCACCTCAGAAGTGAAAACCAGACTAAGAGATATTTTTTAAATGGGTTGTTTATACATTTAAATTGCTTAAAACAAATCCAAATACCACCACCACCCCCAGCAACAACAGAAAAATGACCAAACAAAACAACATAACAAAATAAAACCCATAAAAGCTGGTAGTGTTACCTGGACAAAGAAATCCAGAAAAGCAGAAAAGAGATACTAAAAGCATAACAGCATTAAAGTTCACAATGTTCAAGCTGACTGAAAGTACAGCAGCATTAAAGCTCACAAGGTTCAAGCTGCAGCAGTGTAATTTATGATCTCAAAGAGTTTGTTTAGACAAAATACACAAAAATATTAACTACAGCCAAATGTATTATTCCAAAACCATCCAGATTATTAAGAATATTTCTAATTTCCTCAGATGCCAGATTGCAGCAGAAAATTTGATCTCTAATAAGCTTTAATGTCAAAATGAGAACACTAGAAAAAACATTTTGGTAGTCAGGACAGGTTGCTGTACACAGAAATACTGTTAGAATTTTGGAGTATACTCCTACAGTATATTCTGTCCTATTTATTGTTGTCTTTGGTAAGAAAATCAGAAACTAATTTGATCTGTACCTTTAAATGCATTTGTATTGTTAGACTGATGCTAAAAAGGTGTAATATATGGGACAATGAGGCCCCATACAGATTTTATAGTTCTAACATTTTCTCATAAAATATTGACTCCATACAGGAAAAGTCTTCCTAAGATTTATCTTTGAGCAGAATATTTTTGGTATCAACCAAGATTAGCAGAGCTGGGAATATACAATGGAAATATTCAATGGAAAACATTGAAAAAGGACTGCAGATATTGGAATCACTCATACACTTAGGTGAGGAAACTGCACTCAAAATGAACACCATGTACAGACCTTGCCACTGTAAATAATCTATTCATTGACATAGAAGATGGTCCTGTCTTCTGAAAGATGTTTTGTTTTTATTTCAAGAAATAATGTGGCTGACATAGTCTAGCTTTAAAACTGATTCAATACAAAGTGATTGTTCTAACTGTTAAAAGAAGTTTACTTGCTATTGGGATGTGAGGGGTTTGTTTTTTTTCTTCTTGGGTTTGTTTTGGTTTGGGGTTTTTCTTTGTTTAGTTTGGGTTGTGATTTTTTTTTTTTTTTTTTTTGCATGGTGTCATGTTTCAAGTAGCAGTAATGTCTTTTTTTTATCTTGATTCATCAAAAAAGATCTATAAAGATAGTATTTTCTTCTTTTATCCAGATATACTTGAGTGCTTTTATATTCCAATTGGAGAGAGGTATCTGAAATTATTAGGAAAGAGCAGACAGATTCTTACTGTGATGGAGTCATCCACTAAAAATAGCCTTTCCTATTTTGAACCCTGATCATCCCTTTTCCAAAACACTCCCATTTTAATCTACTGCATGACATTACATAAAGTCTTTGCTTCTGCAAATGCTCACCATCAGGCAAAGCACTTTCTACTCTGAACATTCCTGCTGAATTTTCTGCATTGGCATTCCAGCCAATGTCTTTATGTAATAGTCAGGTAGGTATCTTTTCTTGATTGTTAGCATATTGCTTAAATCTGACTTTAAGAAATCTGACTTTAAGTAAAGGACTTTCATTTTCTTGTTTTCTAGAATCTACTATCATTAATCATTATTCCAGGAGAAAAAAAAAGAAAGTAAAACAAGTTTAGAAATTTAATAATTACTATATTTTTAGATTAAAGCAAGAATGTTATTATTTTGTGGGGAGAAATGGAAAAGTATTTAGAGAGCTTTTATGTGGAGATAATTGTGAAGTTAGCACGCTGTCTCACATTTGCAAGTTTATTTTTTTTCCAAAACCGGTTGCCATGACTTATTTTAAGAAATATTCTTTGTGTTCTTTTGTATAAAAGTACACATCCTTCGAATATGTTGTTAATGTAAATTAACTAACTAACTATACATTTCAGTCCATGTCAAAATTCAGGATTTGACATCACACACATGGAATTTATTTCAAATTCCTTATCAACGCATCATTACTTAGAAATTCACTCTTGCAGTTTTCACAAGGGTAACATGTCCAGAGAGCTATTCCTCTACCTTCATTAAAAACAAAACAAAACAAAACAAAACAAAACAAAACAAAACAAAACAAAACAAAACAAAACAAAACAAAACAAAACAAAAAAACGAACAAACAAACAAAACCCACAAAAAACCACACCACAAAACAAACAGTCAGTTTGGGTTTTACTTGCATTTAAATGCAGCTCCACTAAAATCAGAGGACACTACAGTCCAATCTAGTAAAATGTTCCTATAATTTTGTTTCGCATGCTGTCACAAAGAGAAGAAAAAGGAAAACAAATTGTGACTAATGTTGCCAAAACAGCTCATGCACTTTGTGGTTCAGAGCTTCTTACATTCCTTCCATCTAAAAACTGCTATGATTAAGGATTTATAATTGTAATACATGAACTGAAAATGCAGTTCTCCAAATACTGAACATTCCTGAACTGTGAGCACTAAATGAGTTTACTTACATGCTATGTGACTTCTCAATATCCTCCTTTGACTTTTTGTGAACTTGTGTGACTTTTCTTGATAGATGAAGCTGTTCTCATCTTAGATTTTTCTTCCTACTTACTGCAAATTACAGCACCTCAATGTCAAGTGATTTCTCCTCAGAGAGCAGATATTCTGCAGTTTTTCTAAGAACCATCCTAAGTAAAAATAGATTTTTCTCTGCTTTCTGAAGAAATACAGCAGTACTCTCTTCCACTCTTATTTAAATATCCTTGGAAATGCAGGACATTTTGCAAATAAATGAACAGACAGGTTTCTGTTTCTATGAATTTACAATGCTGGGAAGTTAATAGACAGGTATTGCACAGGCATATTATTATTATTATAAGTATCCTTTTTATTATTATTTTGCCATTTTATTTCTGACAAAGAACAATAGCTACATGGATTTTGCTGATAAAATGAAAGACTCGAAAGGTCTGATATTAAGGAAAGATTGAAAAAGGGAAGCAAGTCTGGAGAGAAAAACAGTCATACAGTATAAGGATTCACAGATGGTAGACTACCGCAGTTGCATCAGTGCATAGAGTTAACTTGCTAGAGAAGAACAAAATGGAGCATATTCTACTTAGAGCATATTCTGGCTGCCAGTTTTACAACGTACGCTTTTGGTGTAGTGGAGGCACAGACAGAGGGAAAGCAGGTTTGTTAAAGGGCCATGAAAAAGAAAGAGAAATTTCACATACAAGATCAAGGTTTCTATATAGCCCAAATCAGTGTGTTTAGAGTAAAATGAAAGAAAACCGATTTAAAACATTTGCTGCAGTTTGAGCACCAGCTACCAGCACCTGACAACTTTTATAGTGGCTTTAGGAATGTTTATCTTAACAAGGCACAACACAGAGTCATGGACACTTACACACTGAAAGAGAACATGGATTGTCTGCTTGCATTCTTGCTAAGGTGGTAAAAGGAGGACTTGGCATCATTAACCTGTAATGGGAAAATACTAGAGGGCAAAATAAATAACATTTCCTGTTGAGGTCTTTTCTAACAATTTTGCTTACATTTTCTCAGCTTGTTTAAACAGTTTAATAGATACAATTCTCTCTGATTCTAGTGCATTTCTTAGCCCACAGTAACTAAGTCTTCATCTCAGGAAATCTTGCTTTATCTTCACTAGTGTTCTAAATTTCAGCTTCTATGTAGATGGATTATCTCTCCTTGCTCTGCTGCTTCTCCCTTCAATCTACTTCCTCTTTTATTTTCCATGTGGTAACAGTTGTTATACTTGGTTATGCTGCATTAATGCAAAATTCAAGGTGAAAATTCAAGATAGCATCAGAATTCTAATTAGGCTTAACTTGAAATTGTGACTCTTACTAGTAATGATAGGAAAGGGATACTTTCATTCAAACCTTATGCTAAACAAAACAACTGCAAATTTTTGATGGTTTTGAAAGATTAAGCACTGTCTCCCACAGCCTGAAAAACTTTTGTGGTAGTGGAGTTTGGAAAGCTAACTATACAAGAAAACTTAGCAGTATTTTAATTTTTCAAGTCAAATTTATAACATTAACTATATACAGGTTGTTTTTCAGAGCAAAATTGTAAAGAATAAGTAGTAGCTCTACCTTCAACAACTATTGCCTGCCTTTAATTCATCTTTGACTCTCTGCTTTCTCCAGAATCAGCTGACTGCCCAGATAAATTTCAGTTTATTAATACCATTATCACCACAACAGAATACAAGTTTCATTTACTATCTGAGTAATGTATAATTTGTAGAATTTTTTTAATGCTTAGTATAAACAAAACTCTTGTGCATAAAGCTTAACATTCTCCAGAGGAGTATGTCAGTCTATATATCTCAGGATGTGGTGGGTTGAAATTACACCCCAAATAATTTGGGAAAATTACCCCCCAAAATAAAATTGCCAGACCAGTTCAGTTGGAAGCAAATGAAGCTGTATTTACAAGCACACTAAAAGCTAGAAATATGAAATGCAATGAATATGTACAAAATATGTGATATTTACACATATTTTCAATTTATAAACAACACAAGAACACACAAGGATAGTTTCCCATTCTCTGCCCCCTGTACAAGGAAAAAGAGAGAAAAGCAGAGAGTGGCTTTTTAGTACTTACCCACAACAAGGACACAGCAAAGGTCAGCAACAGCTAAGCAAAAACACCAGCTACTATCTGCTAGAGTGAAGAACTGAGAAGAAGTTAGTTTATTCAACTAACTTTATGTCAGTTATCAAACCAATGGGATTATTTAGACCATATCATTATTTTCCCTTTACATCCAACAGTAATTTATTTACATTTTACCACTTTCTACTGAATCAGTGGAAATTTTCCTAGACATCAGCCTAAAGTGGCCACAATCCACTCCTTCTAAACAATTCCGTTGTTTGCTAATGCTGTCCATCTAATCTAAAACAATATCTACAATAATGAATAGTAAAGTTCATATTTTCAGTTCATTCATGAACATGGGATTATAACCATGACAAAGAGAAAAATGGGAATTACAAATGACAAGCTAATGTGGTCAGCATCTAAAACTGAAACTAAGATATAAACTACTGGGCAGAGGACAATGGCAATCTTAGATATTACTTTAAAAGGAGAGTAGATTCTAGCAACGGGAAAAAGTAAACTCTTCATAATGTGTTGGAAAAGTTTTATTCTGTATTGGCATTTGGATCGGAGTCCTAGTTCCCCAGAGTGCACGTATGCACAGATCTACAGTCCACTTTTATTAATTACTAGCCTCTGACAGCATCCATGGAAACCTCCCAGAAATTTGCAAAGAGAGGTCCCTCTTTGTGTTTGTTGTTTGTTTGTTTAAATTAAACAGTTGGAAATTTATCAAAATCCTTCACTGATGTTAGAACACAAGGAAAATACTTGAGTGTCACAGTTAATTTGGAAATGCTGTATGATGGATCCTAGTGCCAACTTACACTTTATTTTGAGTAACTCATATTCCTACAGCAAATATGGTTATTTCCTGGCATTTCTTGCTCCATTTCAAATATCATAAAGCTGAATTTTGGCCCCCGATTGCTTGCCTGTATGGTATGGATTGTTTCTGGCCAACTCTCTAGGAAATTTGGAGAATAATCAGAGTAAAAACAAGTCTGAGCAGGGAAAAAGTAAGATGACAAAAATGACCTAGTATTGATTTCATATTAATTTTCTATCAGTTTAGTTGTAACCTCAGTAGACATCTTTTGATTTCTTCTACTATCAGCAAGTTTCAAATCATATCCTATCAATTTACTGCCTTGATGTATAGAAAAGACAAATTTGCTCTTCATTAAGAAGATTTGTAGGGTTTTTTGTATTTTCACTGCAGACATCTCATGGACCAATGCATCTTATACCAACAGAAAAAACACTGTATCTATAATGATGCTGATTATTAACATTAGGAATAATAAAAAGTGATACAGGAAATTAAAGACAATAGATTTAGAAAAGTACTTTATGAACATATATTAAAAAACCACAACCAGGTAAATTAGATGTAAAAGATTTTTTTCCCTTCTTTGTAGCTGTACAGTCCCTTCTTTTAGATGCTTTTTAAAATTTTAGAAGTAAAAAGGTCATTTTCATATATGAGGCTTTCATAACTGGAGAGCATAATCACTACACACAAGCTTATAAAGCACACATAGTAATTACGCAAAATCATTGAGGCTGTCCAAATCTTGGCTTTGAAACAAAGGTTCATGAAGGAAATGCTGAAAATTTCTTGTCAGTAATTGTTAACAATGCAGGTTAATAATTTGTGTTGGGTCTGATTCTAATCTAACCCTGACTAGTTTTGCACTTGCTTGAACTCCATTGATTTATGTCAAGTTTTCATGAAGTACTCTGATAAGAGCTTGTGTCTTTGACCTGTAGTATAAAATCTACCTCCTTTCTCATAATCAGTTCTTTGATGACAGTTCAAAATATTGCTTTACTTATTACTTGCTCTCATTGGTCAGTATATTGAAACAAAAGTTTTAAATAAGCTTAAAATTTAACAGGGATAAATTCAGTGTTTTGCCTGATGCAAAGCACAGTTAATTTAATATCACACATTTTAAACATATAATTAAGATAAAAATAAGTATCACAAAAAGATGTTTTAAATACAAGTCATCCCAAGACTATCATACTAAAACTATGGTCAATACAACTGTATTCATTTATTAATTTGGATGTTTTTGCTATGATAGAATTACTTTATAATTTCTCATTTTTTTAAATCAGACATTCATCCCATATTCTCAGAGTAGTACTGCAAAAGAGCTATAAATGTCCAATAACATACAGCAAATAGTTTAAAAAGCAATAGATCATTATTAATGTTTTAATTAAATCATATCCTGCTGTCATGAAAACTAGTTTAGCCTGAGTGAAAAATGCATACTTTTGTCAGTTGTTAATTTATGAATGGACGGTTTCTATGACCTTAATTTTGCAAACATTTGATGTATAATAAATAGAGTAAGAAAAGCTCCATTAATATAAGTAAAATAAAATTGATTATGTTCTATATTTTGGGACAACATTTTATGAGTCACAGGTAGATTTTGTTGGTACATTTTATCCTTTTTTAATATTTACTTGTTATTCAGGCATGAGATTGATTAATAAATTTATTAATAAATATGGAAATATTATATTAATGAAAATGGTAATAACTTTTTATTCATATACTAATTGTCAAAAATGTATCTATAACTTCAGTGTACAGCTGAAATATATATTTACAGAGGGAATATACAGTATGTAGGCAATATTCGACAATTTAAACAATTTTAAGCAAACCAGACAAATAACTGGGAAGGAGAATCTCCAGTGCAATATGGTGCTTGACCACAGGGGGAGACTCGACATGAACCGTCAAAACAAAGGAGGCAATAAACTAATTACAAATTAGTTCAATCCAAGCAGTGGGGGTGCTGCTGCTGTATATTAGCCATTGAGGATGTGAGGCACTCTTGTGCACCTGGCATGGAAAGAGACTGGTGCTGGTTGTTGGAGGGATACCACACGGTCTTGATGGCTAGTCTGGCTTCAGCAAGATGGCAGACAGCTCTTGAAGCTTTATGATGCATTTCCATGAAGGGTTCTTGGGTCTTCCTGGGTAAACTGAGGCACGACACAGATTCCAAGGCAAGCAAGACTTGGCTTCTAAGGCTTCTCTCCCAGGTCTTGCACAAGCCAGGGCAAGGGGCCTTCCAGTATCTGAAGGGAGCCCCCAAGAAGGCTGGGAAGGGTCTTCTCAGGATATCAGGTAGTGATAGGACTAGGGGGAATGGAATGAAGCTGGAGGTGGGGAGATTCAGGCTGGACATGAGGAGGAAGTTCTTCACCATGAGAGTGGTGAAGTCCTGGAATGGGTTGTCCAGAGGGGTGGTTGAGGCCCCATCCCTGGAGGTGTTTAAGACCAGGCTGGATGAGGCTCTGGCCAGCCTGATCTAGTGTGGGGTGTCTCTGCCCATGGCAGGGGGTTTGGAACTAGATGATCCTTGTTGTCCCTTCCAAATCTGACTGATACTATGATACTATGACTCAAGGCCAAGTTATTCAAGACAAGGCAAGGCGATTGGTGTGCATTTGTCACTTGCCTGAGATTGAGTTTGGGCCAAGAGGGCAACTGAGGCCAGCAAACAGCCAATGAAATGGGATTCTGCCAGGCTGTGACCACAAAAGACAAAAGCATAGGCCTGGTTTAGGAGAAGCACAGCCAATGCACCATAAAGGAGAGAATATATTATATATATATATATATATATATATATATATATATATATATATAACCATAAAGGGAGAACATGTTTCTGTTTATCAGGTGTTTTGGTGCCTATTCTTTTGTCCCTTTTCTTGAATTTCCCCAGTCTTCTGCAGGAGAGAGGGGAGAGAGGGGTACCATGTCTAGACACACCATGTCTAGGTTTGTGCTGGGCCTGTTTGTCTCTACCACTTGTTATAGACATCACCCTATAATAAGTTCATTTTCTTTTATGTCATTGCCTTCTTCAGAGAAAATATTCATTTTACTACTTTTTTTCTGATTTTTTTGATGATATTTTAGACAAGAGGGGAAGAAAAAATCACAAGCCAATTTTTGGAAACAAAATATATGACATTACAAAATATTCTTGCAACTTTTAGGAAATGCTGTACTGCTGAAACAGCTAATAGTTACCTTCTAATTTAGACCATGAAGGAAATTGCTTCCTGTGGCTGAAACAGGTTCTATCACTAACTGTTTTTTAAAATGGTGTTGTAATTCCTGGAACACTACTCTCTCTTGTCCCACAATACATAGAGTTTCTTTGACATTTTCTTTTATTTTTTTCTCTGATGTTATTTCAATGATGGCATTTTAATCATTATTTTATATGCAAATTGCCCCAAAACATTTGTCCGCCAAATTAAAGCACAGTACTAAACATGTTATCACAAATATGGATCACAAAGAGTGGATGTCCAGAAAGCAGAAAGATGACTCTTTCAAAAATGTACTTAGACTGATGTACATGCTTCTAATAAAGCATTTTGCTTTTGATAAACTGAGTTAGATTTTGAATAAATAGTCCCAGATTCCCAATCAATCTTTCAAACAGCAAAGACTCCTTGGCAGAGTGGATGTGTTTACCTTCTTCTGAGGGCCTGCTATCCACAGCAGGATATTGTTAAGCTTTATTTGCAATCCAGAAGCTATATTTTAACTCATAAACAATACATAGGCAGCCAACTCCCTGTGATGGGCAGAGGAAATATAGTGAAAGCCATCTCACCTGGCAGTACATATCTCCAGTAAGGTACCTGAATCAGAAGCAGATGAGTAGATCTCCTTTATAGCTAACAACAATAATTATTCATCTACTGGATAGTGTTCAGTTTACTTGGATACTGAACTACTTTAGATTCCTTCTTTGCAGTGAGAACATTTGTTCTTTGAAATATCCTGTTCTCACTGATTATGAAGAGTTGCTATATATTTAGTTCAGACATAGATAGCTGTATGAATGTGACATAAATTTCACAGTATCACAGTATCACCAAGGTTGGAAGAGACCTCGAAGATCATCAAGTCCAACCTGTCACCACAGACCTCATGACTACAGGACATGGAAAAACCCATTCATATTGAATCCTGCCTATAATGTGTCCCAAATAAACTAACAAATAAACTAGTTGGAGTCACACCTTTCAATGTTGTATTTCATTTGGCAGAGCCACGAATAAGGGATTTTTAATATTATCATGAATGTAAACCACTTTCCTCCTTGATACAGAGAAGTGAGGAGCGTAATAGCTTTCTTATTTTTCCTTCCTTTTTATTATTCTTTTTTTTCATTCTCATGATCCTCTATGCAGTCATCTACTTTTGTTGAAATTACTATCAGAATGACCAGCTTGCAATTTGTTGGTAACACCCAAATCTATCATACTAAGAGTTTTACACTAAATTCCAAAACAAGCTGACAAAGTATGCCCCATTCCATTGGGCTAATCATGACATATCATGTTGTCTCACCCCATATACATCAGAGAAAATAAACACAGCAGGTTTTTGAAAGGCCTTTTTTTACTGGCTTTCTTCAGAAAACTTGATTTGCAAAGTCCTGTCTTCATAGGTAAATCTTGGTACCCCTGTGCTTGGGGATTATGGGTTACAGCACTGCTGCCCATGCAACAGTGAGTAAGGGTTGTGAACTTCCCACTCCGAGCCCCAAGCTTCCTTTCTAGGTGCTCTGTTCACTTTTGTTCTATTGTCATATTATGTTGTCTGCTGTGTAAAGATATATGGTGAAAATTTGAAATTATCCTGAAATTTGTTGTGAAGATCTGTGTTCAGCATACAGTTAAGCAGAGCGTCTGGTGTATGAAATGTGGAGAAATTATCTGGCTTTACCTCACGATGAAGCTCTATACGAATGAAAAAACAAGAACCAACATTCAGCTGCACTGGCACACTTCTGTGTGGAAGCAAACAAAACGCTTATTTGTCCTTCTATGAACAAAGTATCTTGTGACAAATGTGTCACCAGAGACTGAGCAGGCCTCATGACAGCACCCAGTGTCAACCAGCCCAATGACTGATATGAAGAGGTTATTCAACATCGTTTGATTACGAAATCAGCAACGCGAGGTTTTCTACCTTTTGCTCTGCCTCTGCCCTTGTTACAGTGAATGAATGAAAGTTGCATTTGCCCATTACTGGAGCAAAGGTCTTTGCATGACTCAGCCAAAAAAGTAGTTAGCATTGTGATTTGTATTCAGGCTTCATTATAAAGGCATTATGGAGAAATATCTTCAGGATATTTCTTCATGTGCTCTTATTGCCATATAACAAAAGAGAAAGTTTCAGTTTTCAGCTCAAATAAGTAGTTATGCATCTGTCAGTTGCCTAACTCAGTAAGTTTACACTTCCAAGGCTTTATGATGACTAAAGGATAGATAGCTGTGCAGAGAGATGCATGTATTTTTGTAAAAGGAGTGACTGGATTTTCAGAAATGCAGGATACTCAATGTGCTGCTAAGTCCAAAGGAATTTGCTCAGTAGCTTTGAAAATCTTGCCATTTCAACTCCCATGCTTCACAAGTAGCTGTCAGAGATTGTACATCCCACCTGCCTTTGGACTTTCTATTTAGATGGACAAAAAATGACACAGATTTCACACCAGTTTTACTTAGTTTCTGTGTCTAGCTTTCCACATTACAATAAATAGTGACCACAGTTTCTGTTCTATTGCTGTTAACAGGATGTCAAAAAGAAAGTCTAAATAGTGAATAAAGCATTTCAGAGCAAAACTCCAGTGATGTCATGAATCTCTGTATTTTCCACTTTTTAAATGTATTTTGGTGCTTCTGACACGTATATCTTCCACTCCTAACTTAATACCAGTGTCTGCAGTACCAGCAGGGAATCTGTATGAATCGCTGAATAATTTCCTTTCTTGGGTCTGTGTGTAATCTGAGTTTGGAAGAAGCCGTTCAGCTAATAAAGTTTTTCAGAAACAGTGGTATTGCTTCAATAGACATTTTTTTTATGACAAGGTTTTTATAAAGTGTGTATGTATAACTGAACATTAAAATTCTGTTTAAATTGAGCACAAGTGATGAAATACAGCTACTAAAATGCAAAGTACAGCAGCCTATTCTGTTCATCTTCTGTACCAGGGAACTTTTGACAACAGTGTCAGTGGAAGATGATTAACCTTAAGAATTTTAAACTGTAGCAATTGTGACTATTTGGAGTTTCCTTAAGTTTTTATTTTACCTTGCAGAAGCCATAATTGTTATGGAATTTAAGGTATAAATTTGAGATTATGAAACACCAAAAATATGCAATTTGGAATAGTCACAGACCTATGAATGACAAAACATGATACTAGACAACATCTACTCTCTGTTTACCTTCAATAAAATCCCTGCAGTGTCATATATTAGAGATGTTCCAAGGCAGGTACATGTAGTCTTATCTGATTTGCTTCACTTCAAGCACATCTAGTGCAAGATAATAGATTTCTTTAATGATCAAATATATGTATTTTGAAGGGCAAAGTCTACTTTCTGTAAAAATCTGCAGATGGACCAGAACTTAATATTTTACAAAGAGTAAGTCACCTGTCCCCTGTTGTTGAAGACTGAAGACACTTAGTCTGTGGGAACTGGGAAAATAGTTTGGCAATCATTCAAAAAAGAAAAAGACTGCTTTGTTAAAATACAAGCTTGTGCCTGCTTTCTGGTCTTTGGGAAAGTTGAAGTAATTTCTGGATAAAAGATATAAATAGTTTGTTATTAAATGCTGGAAGAAAAAAATCCTATAACAAATGTATGTCATTCAGACAGTATTAGCCCAGCATACACTTAGTACAAAAATATCATGTTCAAGCAAATTCCTTTGCATCAAGTGCTGTTTCAGCTGCTTAGGGGTTTTGAAGGCACTGATAGGACTTCGGCAAGGTGATATAAGATCTGTAGGGCTTTCCCGGACAGACATTTCAGGACAGCTAGGAAAGGATAGGACATATCAGATAGCAATAATATCATTTCTAGGGAAGACAATCCAGTTACAGGCTGCCTCTGGCTGATACTTCTAGCACACTGATTTCACTAGCTGGAGTGCCAGCTGGCCCAGCTAAAATCTCTGCTTCTGCCTGGGTGCTGTTTGGTATAAATTGTATCTCTTCTAATGAATATGGGGCTACAGTGAATTTCAAGAATACAGGCCAAACAGTTTGCCCACCTAGACTTTAATGAACTCAATAAAAATGCAACCCCTAACAACACTTGATGGATATCATACTGTATGATATGATAACATCTTAGGAGAAAATTTACTTGCACTCTGGAATGCTGTGTTTGGTTAGTTATTAATTTGTCTATAAACTTTGTGAAGAAACACATGGACAAATGATCTACAGGTTCTTCCAGCACAGAACTTGCATTCAAGTTGCTGACATAGAATGACAAAGGTCACACCTAAAGCTCATGGAACCCTTGGTCTTGTATTACAACACCACCAATAAAATACAGCAAGATATCTAATATCTTAATTACAACTTGCATGGTGAACCACTACCTTTTGTTTGCTCCATGTGATTGCATATAGGGGCTTAAACCGAGAGAAATGTTATGCATTAAAGCATAAGAAAGCACCATCACAGTCAAATCATCTATCATGTAGCTCCTCAAGGTATGGAGTGGTTAAGATTTATTCATTCCTTAGGAGAAAAGATAAAAACAAGTAACAATAAAATAATTTACTTTAAAAAAAAAAGAAAACAAATCAAAACAGTTTCTCCAAGAAAACAGTAACAACAAAATTTTGTAAACTTCCATGTGCAATACTTACAATATCCAAGTGTTGTATAATCCACTACTTGAAATAATAGTATAGTCCATTGAAGTTATAGTGCTTGAAGTGTACATCTTCACATAAAATTATTATTTAGGTAAAATATGTAGCAGTGGTGGTCCAGGATAGGGGAAAAAAAGACACTGAATGGAAATAGCAGGAAGCTGTGAAAAACAGGAACATGGGATATGAGAAAAAGGAAATAATTTCTACATTAGGTTTAAAGAATTCCTACGTTGAAGGCAAATAACTGTTATCGGATGAGAGATGATTGGGATAGCCATGAACAGTTAGCTAAAACAATAGAATTTCCTGGAAAAGGAGAGGAGAGTCAGGCATTCACAGATAGGAGAACATAGAGAAGTTAAAGGAATTATTGACATTAATGGTAATGCTTGAAGCAAGTCCCATCAGATAAGGCCTGATGATAGGACAAATAAGTTGCTCAAGATAACAAGTATCTTTTTAAGAGATGAGACCTTTTTAACAATACACAAGGTTGTCAGAGAAAATAAGGGATTTAAAAGAAAACTGGTAATGAAGATGATTCATGCAATCCAAGAGTGAAGGAGGGTAACAGAAAGGAAAAAAAATGGTAAACTGTAAGTTAAATGTATTACTGGTGTTGAAAATAAGCCTTGACTACCAGCATGTTTGGAAAAGTTGAAACTTTTCACACAGCATAGTATCTCTAAAGCTTGCTTAAAGAGATTTCAGGCTGTCCTTACACGGGAAGTGGATAAACACTATGATTTTTCCTAAGAAGTTTTTATAATTCACTTCCAGCTTAATAAATTAAAAAAACCCCAAAATTAAAAAAATCAGGGATGATACCTAAATATGAGAGTGTATTTAGGATACTCCTGCTTGCTGAGGCAGAAGAGATGAGATACAACCAAAAGGAAGTAACTGAGCTGGTGACCTTGGATATCTTGGTGTTAAAGCAGTAAGAATGGGCTCTTCATTCATGTGACAGTGTGAATGCCCGACTCCTGTTAAAGTTCACATAGCTTTCTATATCTCACTGAGAGATGACTATTGTGAGAAGAGAATTCTCTTGTATCTAGAAATTACTTATTTCTTGGACTCTCCTAAAGGCCAGAAACTTTTGCAAGAGCACTGTAGTAAAAATTTTGCCCTTAAAATTGTTCTATCTTGAAGAAAACAATAAGCTCATGTTTGGTTCCTCTCACAGAGTATTTTTCTTCTGAATCAATCAGGTTTATCCTACCTTCACATTTTCTAAAAAACATGTGAAGGATTTTGTATCACTATAGTCATTCTTTATCCCTGTGATCTGCAAAGCAAGTATTAATTACAGGAACTATACTCTAAACATATTAAAGCATAACCTGATTTTGCTTGTATTTTAGTGAATACTTTCCAGAACTCGAGTTTACTTGTATTTTAGTGAATACTTTCTAGCTCTTGGAATTATTCTCACCAAGTCTTCATTGAGAAGGCTTATTTTGTTTCCATAGCTAACAAGTCTGCCTTTAGCTTCAGATCTGCCTTCAAGTACCTGAATAACTTAAAATCTGGGGACCTGCCTGCTGAGAGAAAGCAATTTTACAGGTAAGACGAGGACATCCTAAACTGTGTCCCACAGTACAAAATTTGTAAACAGATTGCTTCAGCAGCATTTACTTTATCTGTGTCTCAACTCGGTGAAAGGCTGTTGCTTTTGGTCTTAAAAACAAGCAACGTCATTTTCTCCTTGCAAGGAATGCTTTCATCCAATCATATTCCTGTATGCAAATACACTATAGCTGGTGCAAATACAAAAGCATAAATAAAGCTAAGAGCTCAGTAAGGACAAAAATCACTGCACTTCCCTTCTACCTCATTCCACCTGTGTTTCAGGAACTCCTCAACTGAAAATATGAAGAAGCAAGGTTCAGAGAGCAACCCTGCTCCAGTTTTGCCAGCTCTGCCAGAACCACTCAAAGATCTGAAAATTAAGTACACCAAGGTGAGTAGCATACATGTTTCTTCATTTTTCTTATGCATTCAGCTCAGACAGTAGGATGTGTACGTTTTAATCTCAGATGAACCATGGAACAACTGCAAATCAGTGCTTAAAATGATTGTTTTGAACTCTTTCTGATATTTTACATGTTAGCAATACATTTCAGAGATCTTTTTAACCCAGGTGTATCAGGAGATGTGCAAGTGTGATTGAATCATTCAATCTTTCACTTGGGGTGGGTGTTGTATTTCTCCTGTAACAAGCCTTCTGAAGTGATAGGTTTTCAGAAAGTATAAATGGAGTGAAGTAATAAAATTTTCTTTTACTGTTGAGTAAAGCAAGAACAAAGTAAAATGTTAACACATTGTAATATGTTACAATCAGATTTAAATAATAATACCAAATAGGTCTCTGTGGAAAGGGATATGTGAAAATGAAACTGAAATAAAACTAGTTCTACTCATATGTTTTTCTTAGATAATTTGTTTTCAGCTTAAACAAGTATCAGTAAAACAGATAGTCTACCAATTACTCAGTTTTACCATAAATTGTTTAGTAATAGCAAATTCTTTTGATATACAGTTAGAAATATACAGACAAAGAAGGTCTGAATCCAGACTTATGTTCCCAGCTTATTGCTTGTTTTATGTCATAGTACACAGATACCTGCAAGAACTTCGAACAAACTGTTTGCACAAAATATTGAAACTCTGCCCTCTGACACATTCAGGTAGAACAATTGATCAGAAAGGACCTCCTCTGTTTACAGACTCCTTTGTTACTGTTATTTTTTTATCTTATTATCATTACAATGCAAATAAGTTTTCTCTTCCGGAACCACTTATTTTATTAATAAAAACCAACACCCCCCTCCACCCCGCCCCCCCCAAAAAAAAACCCCAAAACCAGCCACTCAAAAAAAAAAACCCAATAAGACAACAACAAACCCCAACAAAAACATTCAGTAATTGTCTGTAGTAGACCTTTTAAATTCCATTCTATCCTAATTTTTTTTAATGGAAAAAAACCTAACCAGATTTCAATGCATGTCTTCCTTGAATAAATCACACAGAAGCAGCCTTTGTAAATATTTAACAGGCTACAATAGGTTCGACCATGTGATAGCTCTCTAATGCTCTTCCTGTTAATAAAAAAAAAAAAAAAAAAAAAAAAAACTCCAAAGGAAAACATCTAATAGGAGCAAAATAGGAGCAAAAAAAAAAAAGTTCAGAAATCTACTGTAAGTGAATATGCAAGAAATAAATTCCTGTAAACATTGCTATGCCTCAAAATATTTAAGTAGCAAAAGCCTAATACACCAATATGAAAAACAACTAAAAGACAGACAACGTGGGTGAAACGTCTGTTGTACACAATTAAGGAGAGTGTCACAGAGCAAATTTATGTTTCTTTTGCCTAGAAAAAAATATCATTTACTTCAATACTTCTTATAATACGTAACTGCAGAACTACAATGCACTTGCTTGTAAAAGACTGCAACTACAAGTGATCAAATCCAAAATACCTTTGGAGAAGTTTGAATTTTGCAATGCTTTCCTCCTCTCCTCAAATATATAAAAAGACTGTCTGAAAGCCACAACAGTGTGCTGAGGAATAAGGAGACAGGATAATAGAAACTTCATACCCAGCAGTCATCGCACATTTAATAAAGCTTTTTCACGCTTGCCTTCTTACCCATCCTTCTCTTCTGTCCTGTGCAAGTCTGAAAGTGGGGTGAGGGATTACTTTGGCTAATTACATCAGAGGGATTGAGATGACAAAAGCATTATTTACTGCTGATGTATTAATTAACCTTTCTATCCAAAGCACATAGGACATCAGCAGATCCCTCAGAAATAGAGACAAAATTTTCCCTTCTACCATGACATAGCATCATCATGACCTGAATAAAGGTGTGCAGGAGGTGTTCCGAGACTTTTACTCTTTACTTAACAATCATTTACAGGGACTTTTACAGAGAGCATTTAACTAAACATTTTTATATGTCTATGGATCTATAATTTAGTATAGATACATTTCAGGTTAAGGTTTTCACATGAAAGAACTTGAATTTCAATAATTAAATTGAATGCATTTTAAATAGCTAAATTGGCTTGGATATTGAACCACAAAGTAATCTGGAGTTGATTTAATATCTGAATCTCCTTTAAAGATATTCCAATGAACCAAATTATCTTTGGTAAGTGGGTAAAAAAATGTACTAGTAAATGTTTTATTTAGTTGACAGAGAATTAAACAATAATTGTTTGACAAATTATTTCTCTTGTGGTGCTTTTGCCTAAACTAAGCCCTGTAGTGTTCCTTTAATCAGAGAAACTCAGATTAGTTAATTATTAGGTTGTGAAATTACATAAGGGGAAGAATACAGCAGCACATTCTCTCACTAAGCTGCTTTGTGGAATACGAGAAAGTGGGAAATAGTAAGACACTATGAGTGAAGGAAAATAATGGCTGGGTACCACATAAGTTGCAGTCTCATTTTTAAAAAGATGAGGGGGGAAACACAAAAATATAACTAGAATATCTGGGCTATAATGACACTGTAGAAATATAGTCTTCTTTAAGACTAACTTTGTAGATACAGAGTCAGCTGACAAATCATAAAGTTTAAACAAGCAATGCATAGAAAGTGTGTATTCTTTTATTATTAGTTCAATGCAGCAGTAAAATGTAATTCTGATATTAATAATAGCATGCAATTCTGTGGAAGTAAAAACATTCACACCAAATCTTAACCATGTATCAACTTCTAATAAGGAAAAATATTTGGGAAAAATTAAAACAAAAGAAAATTCACATCTAGTATTCTGTATAGATTCATTCGTTCCAGGTTTACAGTTTCATTTTTCAGTAGTTTCTTATGGTGATGACACACTGCATTTCAGCAGAGCTGTGGTGTGTTCCTTAGAGAAAGCAGTCCAGAGCCAAATACTTTCTCTCCTCGTGCAGCACAGGCACAAATACATCAATTCCCATCTAGCAGACACTTTATAAAATCAAGTCATGGTCCTCTCAAAATACTCAAGAACAGAAGGAAAAGGAAAGGGGTTGGAGGGATTGGGGGGCCCCTGCCCCCCCCCCCCCAAGAAAACCAAACAAACAAACAAATGAACAACAGCAAAAAAAAAAACAACACCCCAAACCACAACACCCACACTGGAATGACAGGAAGACAGGTAAAAAGTAGGTCATTTCTCCACATTCTTTGCCCAGGTGATTTGAGTGATGAAATCAACTGTCTAACCTGTACTGTAGCCTTGCAGGTAACTTCAACACCAAACGCAGAATAGTATCAGATTATCTCAATTGAAAACAGTCATTTCAGAGAAACAAGATTTTATTTCACATTGACACTTAGAAATAAAACCAGTCAGAGGTATTTCACCATGCAGTAGATTGTTTTGTGGGCTCTATGTTAAATTCTAAGCTTTAGCAGCGTACAGTCTCATCTACAAGAAATGCATATTTCCAGGTCTAGCACAAATAAGTCTGATAGTCATTAATTCTTTAGGCTGTTGAAAGAAGAACCACCTACTCTCCTAAAAATATTAGTGATATGCCAGTTAGAAAATTCCTGAAACACCATTTCTAAAGTTTTGTAAAACAAGTTTGCAGGCCTAAATCTCACAGGCCCCTTGCACAACACATGCTGTACTCTCAGATGAGTATGTCTTTTGCATTTATGTCTGACAGAGCAGCAAGTAAAAAAATCTACCAGTGCAGTTCTGACAGACAAAACAAGGTGACCCTAAAGTTTTTTGTTTGTTTGCTCATTTTTTTTTTAATTTAATGTAGTTTTGTTTGCAGCATATACTCCACAGCATTAAAGAAAGCATGGGTGCAAGCGCTTTTTGAGTGAGGCTGCCTGCAATTTATATAACACCAATTACATGCAGAGTTTTCACTTCTTCCTTCTCTTGCCTGTCTTCCATACCTGCATATGCAAGAGTACTATCTAGTTATGATATGGATAGTTCGATTTATACAGCCTTGATGGTATTAGAAATATCAATAAGAAAGATATTCTAAACTAATATTGTGGGTGATATTGCTTTGTGCAATAAAATTAGTATTTAAACAATCACTTTTAAAACTTCCAACAATGGTATGCTTTGAAATTATTCTTTTCACAGACAGATATTAATTTGGCAAACAGTAACATCATAACAGCATTATGTTAATATTTACCTTTTACTTTGTCTCTTTTCTTGGCAGTGCAGCAAGTTGCTGAAGATGGGTTGTTTGGGGTTTTTTCTATATTAACTGTTTAACTGCTTTGTTTGCCCTTTCATAGTAGTCTGGATTCTGTGTGGCTTCAGCAGTCCCAGTGGTGTAGCTGAAAGTTTGCTGCCAGCCAAGGCCAGGAGAAAGCCTCTTCCCCACAAAAGATAATGGTGTGCCCCAGGATGGAAAGAAGAAAGAGAGCTTTGGCTGTATGCTCCCTTAAATAGAGAAATACAGGAAAATTGAATAGAATAACAGATTGCAATATTCTGGGATGAACTACCCATCCTTCCAGGACTCTCTACCCTCTGAAGGACTTTTCTTTGTGGTTATACCAATTAACTTTTTGGTTTCCTTTAACCTACGACAGAGGGGTAGGAAATACTTTTGAAAACTTTGACCAGCAGTGCCACTCTCTCCCATATATTTTCATATAGGACCTATTAAGTTGTATAGGGTTATATGCGCAGCTGCTGTCACATGCACCTGCTGCCCATGAGCTACCTTGGAAAATCCCTTCATTCTCAGGTCTTGGATATTTTAATATAGCCAGTGCAAACATCATTGTATGTGCAAATTCAGTCTGAAAGATTAGTTTTCTTTCTTTTTAAGATTAGGACATGCACTAAAACAGTAACTAAAAAGATAGGTGTTTACAATGTCATTAATAAAATAATTCATAGAATCATTTGAATTGGAAAAGACCTGTAAGATCATCAAGACCAACCATTATCTAACCACACAAAGTCAGGTGCTAAACCATGTCCCTTAGTGCCACATCTATGGATCTTTTCACCTTCAGGGATGGGGATTAAACAACCTCTCTGAGAATCAGAGTTTCATACCCTTTTCAGTGAAGGAGGTTCTTCTAATATCCACCCTAAAACTCCCCTGGCACAATTTGATGCAATTTCTTCTAATCCTATCACATGTTATTAAGGCGAAGAGATTGACACCCACCTTGTACAGCCTCCTTTTAGGTAGTTATAAGAAGTGATAAGGTCTTCCCTCAGCCTCCTTTCCTCCAGACTAAAAAAATCCCAGTTCCCTCTGCCACCCATCATTAGACTTTAATTTCCAGGCTATTCACTACCTTCCTTGCCCTTCTTTGGACCTGTTCCAGCACTTCAGTGTCTGTGAGGGCATCAGAACCAAACATAGTACAATGTGGCCTCACCTGTGTTAAGCACAGAGGGACAATTCTGGGACAATTCCTGGTTCTGCTATTCATGCTATTTGGGGTACAGGTCAAGATCCTGTTGGCCGCCTGTGGTGGTGAGAGAAAGTTCAGTTCTGCCCCCATACATGGCTAACTCAGTTGGAGAAGCAAAAATGGCCAAAAGCTATATTTACAAGCAGGATGAAGTGCAGATTAATATATACACAATATACAATACAATACAATACAATACAATACACCAGGTTGGAAGAGACCTTCAAGATCATCGCGTCCAACCCATCAACCAATTCAACCCACCCAACAACTAAACCATACAGCCAAGCACCCCATCAAGTCTTCTCCTGAACACCTCCAGTGAAGGTGACTCCACCACCTCCATGGGCAGCCGATTCCAATGGGCAATCACTCTCTCCGTGTAGAACTTCTTCCTAACATCCAGCCTAAACCTGCCCTGGCGCAGCCTGAGACTGTGTCCTCTTGTTCTGGTGCTGGCTGCCTGGGAGAAGAGGCCAACCTCTGCCTGGCTACAACCTCCCTTCAGGTAGTTGTAGAGAGCAATAAGGTCACCCCTCAGTCTCCTCTTCTCCAGGCTAAGCAACCCCAGCTCCCTCAGCCTTTCCTCATAGGGCTTGTGTTCCAAACCCCTCACCAGCTTTGTTGCCCTTCTCTGGACACGTTCCAGCAAGTCAACATCCTTCCTAAACTGAGGGGCCCAGAACTGGACACAGGACTCAAGGTGCGGCCTAACCAGTGCAGTGTACAGGGGGAGAATGACCTCCCTGCTCCTGCTGGCCACACTGTTCCTGATGCAGGCCAGGATGCCATTGGCCTTCTTGGCTGCCAGGGCACACTGCAGGCTCATGTTCAGCCTACAATCAACCAGCACCCCCAGGTCCCTCTCTGCCTGGCCACTCTCCAGCCACTCTGACCCCAGCCTGTAGCACTGCCTGGGGTTGTTGTGGCCAATGTGCAGAATCCGGCACTTGGATGTGTTAAATCTCATGCCATTGGACTCTGCCCATCTGTCCAGCCTGTCGAGGTCCCTCTGCAAAGCCTCTCTGCCCTCCAGCAAATCAACTGCTGCCCCCAGTTTGGTGTCATCTGCAAATTTACTGATGATGGACTCAATGCCCTCATCCAGATCATCAATAAAGATGTTGAAGAGCATGGGGCCCAGTACTGATCCCTGGGGCACACCACTAGTGACAGGCCGCCAGCTGGATGTGGTGCCATTCACCATTACTCTCTGGGCTCGGCCCTCCAGCCAGTTCCTAACCCAACGCAGTGTGCTCCTGTCCAAGCCACGGGCTGCCAGCTTGGCCAGGAGTTTGCTGTGGGGACGGTGTCAAAGGCCTTGCTGAGGTCCAGGTAGACCACATCCACAGGCCTCCCCACATCCACCAGGCGGGTCACCTGATCATAGAAGGAGATCAGGTTGGTCAGGCAGGACCTGCCCCTCCTAAATCCATGCTGGCTAGGCCTGAGCCCCTGGTCATCCCGTAAGTGCTGTGTGATCGCACTCGAGATGACCCGTTCCATAATCTTGCCTGGCACTGAGCTCAGGCTGACAGGCCTATAATTCCCTGGCTCATCCAACCGGCCCTTCTTGTGGATGGGCACCACGTTAGCCAGCTTCCAGTCTTCTGGGACCTCTCCAGTGAGCCAGGACTGCTGAAAATATATTTACAATATATATAAAATATATTTACAATATATACAAAAATACACAGCAAAGAATGTAGCACAGAAAACCTTCCCTCCTCTAGTGAGGAGGGTCCCCCCAAAAACCCCCTTCTTCTCCGTCCTCCCTTTTTCCCCAAAAAGGGTTAGAGAGAGAGAAGTAATTATTAAGGAGGAAATTCTGTTAGTTAAAAGCATCTGATAAGCAAGAATAAGTTTCTTATCTCGTTAGCTCAAGGTCAACTCCATCCAGCACAAAGACAGCAGCTGCTCGTGCAGACTGGAACAGAGACACTGAAAACAACAGACTGAACTGACTGAGACTCAAACTGAACTAAAATTTAAAGTGGTATTCTACCAATCTACCAATGACATTCATTTAGCATATCTTTATTTTCCTTTTCACACCAAAGCATTCAGCCAGAGTGTTCCAGTAATTGTCCCTGTCTTAAAAGGCACAGCCTAAAATGATCACACCACCTGAGCACACTGCTGGCTCATGTTCAGCTGCCTGACAATCAGTATCCCCAGGTCTTTCTCTGCTGGGCAGCTTTCCGGTCCTAAAACTGCAGTACTGCATGAGGTTGCAAAAAAGAAAATTGTGACCCAGGCACAAAACCCAACATTTGGCCTTAAATCTCATACAAGTGGCCTCAGACCATCAATCCAGTTTGTACAGGTTCCTCTACAGAGCCTTTCTACTCACAGACAGATCAACACACCTGTTTAACTTGGTGTCATGTGCAAACTTTCAGAGGGTGCATAAAATCCTTTCATCCAGATCATTGAGAAAGATGTCAAAGAGCATGGGCCCAAATACCAAAACCCTGGGGAGCAACACCTGTGACCAGCTGCCAGCTGTTGTTTATATCTTTAGTACAGCATTTGACATTGTTTCCCAGAGCATGCTCCTGGCAACATTGGAAGCTCAGTGGCTGATAAGGCCCAAAGAGCAGTGGCAAATGGAATTAAATTCAGCTGGCAGCTGGTCACAGGTGTTGCTCCCTGTGGGGTTTGGTATTTGGGCCCATGCTCTTTGACATCTTTCTCAATGATCTGAGATGAAAGGATTTTATGCACCAACCCTCTGAAAGTTTGCACATGACACCATAGGATTAGAACAGGTGTGTTGATCTGTCTGTGAGTAGAAAGGCTCTGTAGAGGAACCTGTACAAACTGGTCGATGGTCTGAGGCCACTTGTATGAGATTTAAGGACCCAAATGTTGGGTTTTGTGCCTGGGTCACAACAACCTCATGCAGCACTTTTGCAGTTTCAGGACCCCGTGAGAAGCTGCCCAGCAGAGCAGACCTGGGGATACTGATTGTCAGGCAGCTGAGCATGAAGCTACAGTGCCTCTTTCAGGTGGTGTGGATCGATCTCAGGCTGTGCCTGCTAAGACAGGGACAGTTACCGGAACACTCCTTGGCTGAGTGCTTTGGTGTGAAAAGGAAGATAAAGATATGCCTAAATGAATGTCATTGGTAGATTGGTAGGAAGTGCCACTTTTAAATTTTAGTTCGGTCTGAGTCTCAGTCAGTTCAGTCTGTTGTTTTCAGTGTCTCTGTTCCAGTCTGCACCGAGCAGCTGCTGTCTCTGTGCTGGATGGAGTTGACCTCGAGCTAACGAGATGAGAAACTTATTGCTTAGCTTATCAGATGCTTTTAACTGGCAGAATTTCCTCCTAATAATTTACTTCTCTCTCTCCTAACCCTTTTTGGGGGGAAAGGAGGACGGAGTAAGAAGGGGAGTTTTTGGGGGGGACCCTCCTCGCTAGAGGAGGGAAGGTTTTCTGTGCCACATTCTTTGCTGTGTATTTTTGTATATATTGTGGAAATATATTTTATATATATTGATAAATATATTTTGCAGCAGTCCTGGCTCACTGGAGAGGTCCCGAGGCTGGAGCTGACTGGCGTGGTGCCCATCCACAAGAGGGCCGGCCGGTCGGAATTATGAGGCCTGTCGGCCTGGGCTCGAGTGCCAGGCAAGATATGGAGCGGTCATCTCGAGCTGCAGTCGTTGACCAGGGAGCTAGCCTGCCAGCATGGATTTAGGAGGGCAGGTCCTGCCTGACCAACCTTTATACTTCGTTCAGTTACGTATTGCTTCAGTTTTACAGCTCCCTGTTAATAATAAACTCAGGCAGATGAAAAGGTTGTTCAATTAAAAACAATAATTAGATGTACAAACAGGTCCTTTCTTGTGATAGCTATTTTAATAGTCATTGCTAGTCACCTCTAGCTATTCTGGCCTTGAATTCTTGTTTGCTTTTGACTTTGAAATGTACTGTGCTTTTGTAATACAAATATGTTTGCCAAAGAATGGAGTTTATTAAATTGCAATTGTAGTTCTTTTTGTGTGCATGGACTAGGATGAAAGATATGCACACTTTTGTCCTGGATTTGCTACACTGGTTTACTGTAAGGTAGGTTCCAGAGTACAAGGCTAGACATGCAGTAAGTACTTACAGAGGACAGCCAGGCTTATATTACCTTTGTGGCATTTCAGCTGCAGTACACTCTTTTGTTTCTGAGAATGGCAAAAAACCCTGTTGTTGTTGACTTACCTCTTTAATTAATGATGCCATGTGAAGGGCAGTCAGTGGAGTTTGTTCTGCTGGCTTAACAACTACTGTGTTTCCACAGCAAAGGGCAGGGGCAATCTTCCAGGTGAACATAACCAATGGGAAGTTCCACTGAAAAACAGATGAGAAAGTGTATCCTATTTCTGATACATTGCCAAAACGTTAAAATTCTCAACTAGGTTGTTGAACTCTTTCCAGATTTAAGATATAGTTAAAAAAGCAACTGGCAAACTGTGTTATTAAAAAAACAGTGATTTTGCTACATGTTGAGTCAGGAGGATCCAAGATTATAGCTAAAAACTAAATTGTACTCCTTTAACAAAGCCTAAGAGAAAGTTGTTGGATTATTGATGATTGGGACTTCTGCTGTCTTAACTGATCACACCCATTATCAATTTTTTTATTTTTTTGAGATAATGTAATAACATGTAACACTGCTCTCCTCCCTGAAGAATTCTCTGACCGGTCTCCATTTTGGTCAGTCTAGTGAGAGTGGAGACAAACTGATTTCTTTGCGTTCCACATTCAGCAGTATGAAGGACTGTGTGACTGAGTTTCTCCCTTTGAGAATGTTGCTGCTAGTTTCAGAAGTATTAAGCTCATGAGACTCAGCACAAAATACACAATGTGCCTTACCTTTACAAAAGCCAGGAAAATGACATTTAACCTATAATGTCAGAAAGACTTGGAGTTGTATCCACGCAACTGCCCTTTAACACTCTCCTTACCTAATTTCTGTCTCACCCTACACCCAGAAATAATAGGACCACAAAGAACACAAATTAAGGGTTTAGAGTTTTCTGGATATTCATCATTGTAGCGTAACTGTGTGAGAGGAAAGAAAATGGAAACTAGGAGCTAGCAGAAGCATTTTGCAATGTTTGCACAGTTCTCATAGTTCCTGGCTTACAGGAAATTTTCCAGTTCAATGGGTTCACTTTCAATGCAGAGAAAAGAGAGATACACTTGGATATCCTTGAGCATTATGTAAGGGAAGGCAGTGTTTGCACTAATTGCTTATTCTTCCAGGATGCCATTTTTAATTCTTCTTCCCAGCCCCACCCCCCCAGCAGTCACATCTAGAGTTTCTGTTTTTTAATATATTGTGACTGAGTGTTTGTCTTGTAATATCTCATGCCTGATTTAAACAGTAGATTCCCAAGCTCTCCTGGACCCAAATTTGTTCCAGTGAAGTTCTCTGCACAAATGTGGTGATCTAAAGAGATAGAAAACCTGCAAGCTTAACTGAAAGACATAATATGTGTGGAACCCACATGTCTTAGCAAGCCTGACAGACAAGCTGTCTATCAGGTCAGCCTGCTCACACCTAACGTGCAAAGAGGTGAGTGGATTAAGAGTGTCTACTGCATATAGCCATTTTCAAAGCAATGCGTTGAAGCTGTGTAGACCTCAGAAATTAATTTAAAAGCTGAATTTCTCAGCATTTTAGATGTTCAGGCTCAGGCAGAACTTTTGACTCTTCACTTACAACAAGCAGCTTCAGAACTGGGCATTTAAACAGGCCAAACTGGAGTGTTTGGGAACATACAGCTCAATATCACTGTGCTTATTGTACATGTTCTTTGGGTTGATACTTGTATCATCAGCACAGTGAAAGAGCCTTAGTCACAAATGCAGATCTAGCTGTCTCATGCTGTACAGAGCAGAACATATATTCTAGGTCTTAATAAATAGGCTGTAAATATTACCATCTTCTACTTGTTTATTTATAATTCTTTCAGCTTCAAAAGACACAATTCTGTCTTCCTAACTAACCAATCAATCAATCTTTTTGATATTTGTTTTCCTTCTAGTTAGCAAGGAGGAGAGAGACAACACTGGACTTTCTTATCAAAAGCTGCCTGCTGCAGAATGTGATGAATAGGATAGTCTTTATCTTTCAGGACCTGAAAGTATGTGCTTGGTAATTTTTCACAAATGAGCTTGCATTTCAAAAGCATTTATATTTGTTACAGGAAAACTTGTGTTTTACATAAATAGGTCCAACTTACAGGAATAATCTGGCCACACACCCCAATAGGCTCATGTCTTGTAAATGTAAAAAAATTTCCATCTAGGGGAAGAAGAAATAAATTTGACATTCAGATACAGCATTTGTGAGAAATAGTTGAATCAGAAAGAAGATAAAGTTGGATATCAAACTTAGTTATATACAATTCTACTTCAAATGATATTTTCAAAATCTGAACTATGAAAAGGATCTAACCCTAACATACATCTGAGTTCAATATCTACTTTCTTCATAGCTTCAGGGTTTGATTCTGACAGTTTGATCAACCTTTTTTTTTTTTCCCCCCCAGTGATAACCCTGCTTCTCAGTATGGTATGCATGTCAGTGAGCATTCCTCCTTTCTCTTCTTTTGTTCACCTTTTTTTAGAAAGTCTTCCCTAAAAAGCTACTTACAATCCTAGGAACATATGAGACATTTTTAATATTAGATCTTAGCTTAAATCAAATCCGTTAAGTATAAAATTCACTTTGATTCAAATAAACATGTGTTCCATTAAGCCCAGTATAGGCATCTATGTGATACGCGAAAGTTGGAAGTATTTATCACTCTAGTTATTCTTAATTCCTTCTTTATTACCATTCTTTTCTCCATTCTTCTGAGGGCAAGCAGCAAATAGATAGTTTTTATTACTGTACCACTGCAAGAACTATGCATCACTTTGTAAAGATAACCTACCAGACTTCGTAGATGTACAAGGAGGATAAAAACTTTTGTTCAATAAACAGCATTTACTCATGCTGTGCAGAGCAAGAAATGTGAATAGCCTCACTAAATGTTTAAAACGAGCACTGTGATGAATCTTAACCTTTTTTAAAGAACTATGTAGAATGTTTTCTCTTGACACATCTTTTAAGTTGCACATGTTTTGGAAAAAGGTAGTTTTGTACAGATCATAGTCTCTTCAGTTCTGTATTTCTGTTATCTCAAAAATACTCACCCATTGGAACAGTACGCCCCTGGATTTTATCAGCCCAGC
The DNA here is from genome assembly GCA_033816785.1 of Picus viridis. NCBI lineage: Eukaryota > Metazoa > Chordata > Aves > Piciformes > Picidae > Picus > Picus viridis. The sequence goes on from CM066606.1 coordinate 53,286,236, forward strand.
CTGCACAGTAGCGTAATGTTTTGATACAGGCACCTAAATCCATTAGGTAGGCTGTGGAAAACAGTTTCCCACCATTCATGGCTTCCATTGTCTGCAGACAACAGCAATTACAAAGTTAAGATCAAATATTGATAATGGTTCTTACACTTGTACTTTCTCATTTAGCTTCTGGTTGTTCAGTTCAGAGATTTCCATCTTTAGTAAAAACATTAGATTAATTGGCTTAAGGTTACTTAACAGTTGAAAAATACAAGGTAGAAATTTATGAATTATAAACTGTCATGATAGTCCACTCACAGTGCAGATAATATGACATACTTGTAAGGGTGAGATGGTCTGAAAAAAAGCCCAAATCAATAAAAATTTCTCCTATCTTAATCAGTTACACTCATTCAGTTACACTATTTGCATCACTTATTTCCACAAACTCTTATCTTTTCATCCACACTTGTAGAATTTTTAATATAATCTAAATCAATTACACTGTAGAATTTTTAATATAAATTAGATCTCATTTATATTAAAAATTCTACAAGTGCAGATGAAACAATAAGTTTATGGAAATAAGTGTTTGTGGAGTTTGCAGAAATGAATAGTGTGAATGGCTTCTTTTTGACTATGCATACTGACACACAAGGTAGGCAGTAGTAGCCTAGAAATAACTGTCAGGGTAACTCAAGATCCTGTGCTGTTTAATTATAAAGAAATGAACTTGTAAGTGCTTAATAAATGCATGATTAGCTGCTTACATGAGCAAGAAAACTCAAAGCATGGAATAAAATACCTCAAAAATAGTGTTTAATGTGCAAAGATCTGAGCCATGAAGGACTCTTAACTGAGAAAAAAAATAATTATAGAAAATTAACACTCATAGAAGAGGCTCTCTTTGATTGGCTAACTACAAATTGAGTGAACTACGTGGTCTTACTTGAAGCAAGACATGACTCATCATATCATGGATCTCTATGATAGCCAAATACAAACCTTTAAAATAACAACCAGCAAATATTTTTTCAACATCAATAACTTTTCAGCTGATCAGTTTTACTTGCAGAGCTTTAATGAACTCACAGAGATACCAGCACTACATAGAGTTATTTCCAGCCAAATCTAGGGAGTGTCATTTGGATTAACGTCATTGCAATAACCTTGATTGCCGAGACATGTAACCAAAGACCATGTGCTACTTTTACATACTGTCAACATCTTGACATTACTAGGATTTGTTGTTTTCCTTAAGTTTTCCAACTGACACTGGTGATTTTCAGCTTTGTGAAATCAGGATACTTAGTATGAAGCCTCCAAACTGCAGTTTGAGGATCTGATCAGATCTTAGAAATATTACTTATTTTCTAAATTTGTTGTTTTGTATGTACAAGGCTCTTTACTGTTTCAGGCTCAGTCTACAGATAGATCCTGCAAGAACAGTGTTTCACTAACAACTCCACTGAAAAGCTTGAGTTTTTAGCTAACTGGACACATTGCAGATACCATACTTGGAAGAGAACAGAACAAAAGGAGAAGACAGTAGTTCTTGATGGCTTTCAACAACAAGGAACTAATTAAATGAGGTATGTCCTTGCCATTCCAGACAGTGTATCCAGCACTGTGCTCATGTATTTGGGCATGGGAGAAAATTATTCCCTGTACTCAAACTTTTGAACTCTATGGCTCTGTCATCACAACAGACTGCAACGTAAGAAACAAAATACTCAATGGCTTTGAAGCTTCAGGAAAGCCATCTTATAATTATATTAAATAATGAAATGGAGTAATTTTGATCCTGGACAGATGCATGAACAGAGGAAAATGCCTTGCAACCAGCTCTGGGTGTCTATTCTGACATCTAAATTTACAAGTCTATTTGCCTTTCTATATTTCTGCTATTAGGAAGTGAGTGGAGAAAATCTCTTCATTTTGATGAGGCTTGAACACACTTCATTCAAACACACCTTTCTTAAAAGGGAGTAGTAGTAAGGTGCACAAAATAACGTCAGCAAAATAGAAACCTGGGACAAGCCCCAGAGCAAAGTAATACTTTTGTATTATGGAAATTAAAAGGGGGAATGAAAACTAACTTAATATTTCAGATTTCCTGCAGAAAAAAAAAATTCTAGCTTTTTTTTTTGCGTGTGTAATGCCTTAGGCTGTACAATAAAGAAGCAAATGCCAGCTTATATATGCAACTCTTAAAATTATATCTGTCTGGACTCCAATAAATTGTTAAGGACACAAGTTCCAGCCACACAAGTTTTCTCTTGGGAAGCCAAGTGATCCTATCAAGGAGGCAAAATTCATTTAGAGAAATTACTTGGTTGAAGAAAAGTTTACATTTGACAGTGACAGTGACTTTGGGATTCAAGGACATAACCTACTTCCTTTAAATTTTCATCTTTCTTTTAAAAACCTGTTTGAGATACATGCAAGTGTCAAGGACAATAGAAGGAGCAATAGATTATTTGCAGGTTTTATTTGTTTTAAAGGTTTAAAGTGTTTTAAGGTTTAAAGTGTGTGAGCTTATCAATGGTGTGGTTTGTAGATAATAGATAAATGCTTCAAATTGTGACTGTATCAGTCTGAGTGATCTTGAATTTGGATACTTCCCTTTTTTTGCAGACAACCAGAGTCCATTTTTCAGGAGTAATGTAACCAACTATCCTACCTAAAGGTTGTCTCCAGAAGATGGTTGAAGAAACAAGGATATCATTGTAATGGTCATCATGTGTGGGAGGTTTAAAATAAAGGTGTGGAGAAAGAGATTTAAGTATTTAAAATTTAAGTATTTAAAATTTAAGTATTTAAAATTTAAATATTTAAAATGTAAGTATTTAAAATGTAAGTATTTAAAATGTAAGTATTTAAAATAGTTAAGCCTACTTTATCAACTTGCTTTAACTATTTTAAATGTTTGGGGTTTTTTTGCCTTATTTCACAATTGGTAGATACTGGTGTTACAATTTATGTGTCTGCTGTTCAGAATGGCAAAATGACCAATAAACAGTAGTGAGCAGGCCATAATTGCCTGCCTTCCATGTTCTTCATATGAGTAAGTAGTTTGCTGCTGGTTTTGGTTCTGATTAAGGTTTTTCACTCATTGCCAGTTGCAAGCTGGAGTTAATGAAGGACCAGTGACAACAAAATATAGCCACGAAATTAAAAATTTCTCCAGTTCTGACTTTTGTTCTTTTGGTGCTGATCCTGACCTTAAGATTCAGTCCTTGGTTTAGACAAATGTCACACACATGGTCTATGTTAGCATATCCGTAAGTACCAACAATTCAAATTGCATTGATCATAGGTGATTTAATATCATCTTAAAGGTAAATAATGCTCAAGTATGTTGTGGGTGTGGGGTGTTAACAGGCCAGAGTGCTAGGCTAGTCCATTTACAAAACAGATGAAATGGTTGTTTTGAGACAGTCTGACTTCACAAAGATATAGCATGTTGCTCTTCCTTATATCTTTCTTTAAAAAACAGGGCATAGACTTGTTTTCCTCCCCAAGTCTTTTTATTCATGTATCATACTCACAGCTAAAATCAGACGATCTCGTTCAACTAAGTCAGCTAGTTTATTCAAAAGCCTCCTCTCTCCTGAAGCATCCATTGTACGCCAGGGTGATCCAAGTTCAAAAGCATTTCTAGCTGCTTTAACAGCCTTGTCGACATCTGCCTGTGAGGAAAATAGAGAAACTTTCACAATCAGTAGTTGATTCTGTCATCAGTTGTGTTGATTCTTAAAGGCACAAGGTGTTTTTCAGGATAAATAAGAGATGCCAACCCCAATACAATCAGAATTAATACAGTAATTTTAAATACATGGTTTCTTTCTTTAGTTCACTTCTGTTATTATTTGAGTGATGTGAAGTTGTGTGAGAAACAAATGGATTTTCAAAGCTCCTAAAATAAACCGTATTATGGAACTCTATTTTTAAAAATTAGACTTTCAAACTCTTTGCTTTCTACTGCCTGTAGTTGGGAATACATCTACCAATTACACTCCTGAACAGTTTAATCACTTTATGTACAATGAAATATGCAAATCTGTGAGTGATATATTTAAGTACCTAGCATTATCTAAAAAGTATCTTGTGGTGTGATGAAGACCAGGTTAGAAAAATCTATGCTATAGAATTTTCCATAAAATGAACACCAATTATTATTGAGGAATACAAATCAATGTATGTGTTTTTTGAAAGTTTTAAGGAATACTTTTATTTTAAATGGTTTTAGCAACTGACTAAGCGACAAGGTTTAAAATGCTGAGACTAAATATTCTGGTCTAAGTATTGTCCATGCATTATACAATCTAATTTATCACTCCACTAATACTTTACACAGCATTATTTATTATTTCTTACTTGGCTTTTGCTATAGCAGGAAAATCTACACCCAGTTATACAACTTTTTTTTTTTTCTGTCTAAAGTTAGTCCAGAATATTAGAAAAAAACACAACTAAAGCTCTCTAGAAAAAAAAGATGTTTTGTGCCTGTATTTCTTCTATATGTCACAGTTCTTGAAAAAGGTTGACTAACTCAACAAATTTATTAAGTCAACATCAAAGTTAATTGTTCTAAATGTGAACCAGTTCTTGAATCTTTAACTGATGTTGGGTAGGCTACAACTAATTTCTAGAAGTCAGGGGTCAGGCTGGTATGTGGCTTGGAAAGTCCAGCACAGACCTGCCAGGCAGGAGACCCCCAGAACTTCCAGGAAGTTCTTTCAAAGTCTCTTTCCAGGAACTTTGGAAAAATATAGGAAAGATTTCCACACACAGCACAGTTGTTACTATAGGGTAATACTGACCCAGTCACCTACATCTGGTAGCTAATTGTATCAGATTAAGAAGAATTGCTTTTCTTCTGAATCTGTCAGAATGCTGCCAAATGTTTCATTAATATTCTGTGGCCCAGAAAATTCAATTCAATAAATAGTTAATTAATTATATTTTATTTTTCTCCTATCTTTCTATCATAAGTAATCTACAATGTGACTTGGGGGATATGCCTTGGCCTTCACTGGAAAGAGGGAAAGCATAAGCTGTACTTGTGTGAATGGTGTAAATTAAAGCTAAATGCAGTGTCATGTGTTCTTTTTGCTGCATATGAAGAAACAATTAAAACCAAGAAAAAAAAAAATATAAAACTAGTATAGGTCTGTGAATGAAAAGTAAGAAAAAACACTTCTTCAACTATATAAAACTCAATTTTGGTACATCAGTATTAAGCATTAATATAAATACAGTTAGCTTCTTTTGGAGTTAGTGTAAAACTTTTTTTACAGAAGTACATTTACTTTACATACTAATCATCTGCAGATCTGCTTTAAAATTTCTAGGGGAATTTAAGATTATCAAATGTAACTCAAAAGAGCCATCAAGTGAAAGGAAAATCTGTTCCCACCCACACAGGTCTGTGCTTATTAATGTCTCTTTTTTTTTTTTTTTTAATAATACCACTTCAATGCAGTGTACAGCCATTTTTCAACCCTATTGTACACACAAATTAAATTCCTAGAAATCTTTTGGCTTATAATCAACAGACTAGTCTCTGGCATATTTGGTTCACAATGACTGTGTAATTTATTAGATTTTGTACATTTTACTTGGCAATTTAGTTAATAGCAGTTGTTGTTACACATTAGTTTGCAAAATTATTGGAGAGAAAGCAAACCTGTGTGTTGAACAGTTTTATCTCTATTTAATGAGTTGATAGTGTTTTTGTAAGGAATGAGAGTCTCCAAAATCCAGAATGGTAAAGTGAAGAGTTGCAGGTCATGAGTAATTTAGTTTAAGCATGATCAGATATCAGGCCAACTTGATCTGCAATGTAATTTTTTTTTTTTTCTAAAGACTGAACAGAGAGAAGTTGATTTTATATGAAAAACACATGTGGTTCTAGTGGGATACCAGAACAGAAATGAACAACATGTTTATGAAATTCTTTGGCTGAGGACAAAACAAGTCTGATAGAATGTTGGTGAGTCTGAGCACCACATACAGAAAAATGGCATATGAAAAGCTCATTATCAGATACACAAAATTATCAAACGCTAAATCTGTGCAGAGTCTTTTTTAGTTCTATGTTTCCAATATTTTTCACAAAACCAAACTTTTGATGGGGACAATAGTGGAAAGTCTTATTCATAGTTTAAAATGTTGATGGCAATGACTATCTTCTCTAAGTTTGTGTGAGAAAACAGAGAATGGGTAGGGGAAAAAAGGCAATTAAGTTATTAGTTGTTGCTGATCAAAGAAAACAAAAATAAAACAACAACAAATACAATCCCACAAAACATTTCTTCAGAATTGAAGTTGTATGAGCAAGATCCCAAGAATAATGCAGGGTGTTTTTTTTCCCAGTGCTCTGTTTACAAATAGTATTAAGGTTTCATAAAAAAATTATAAATTATATTTACAGAATAAAGAATACAGGATGAAACAGGCTCATCTCTGAAGGTTTCCATCAGCACAGACATAGACAATTTCCTTCCTCTTAAGACATACAGCTGAATTTACAGCTAGAATTAAGACCAAGAAAGGAAACCCCTACCTTGTCACCTTCTTCAACTTCACAGATTTTCTCTTCATTTGCAGGATTCAAAACTTCAAATTTTTTGCCACTGATGGAATCATGCCACTCATTGTTTATAAATATCTGAAGAGGAAGAAATAATTCAACAATATTAGTAACATATTTGCAGTTATCTGTTACCTGTCTGATTGGTAGTCACTTGAATAAAAATTTAATAGCTGTTTCTTACATTATTTTTGAAGAGATGAGTAGTCATATATGCACATAACTTCCTCTGGGGATACAAACATTTTCTTTCTAAACAATATTTTCACTTTTCTTCCATATCATAAAAGTTACTGTTATAAAGTAGTCCTTCCTCTCTCCAACTGAAGTCTGTGATGTACAAGGGAGGTACAGCCCTAAATGAATTACCTAAAACATAAATATCCTGTGTTCACAGAGTGGCAATGACCAGGTGACTTTCTATTACTTCCCTGACAGAAGTAAATGCAGACCCTGTTTGGTATATATAGTATCTTAAAGAGCAAAAATGGACTTAGTTTTTTGCTTTGGTATCACTTCATTCTTGCCTGCCAAAAAGAAAATCCCAAAGCCAATAGCATATTTTTCTATAATTTATGTCAAGACCAAAAAAACTCCCAACCACAGTCAACTGAGTGAAGCAAAGAAAGACAATCAGAGTAAAAACCAAGTAAGCATACCTCTCTATTTTCATGATACAGAAAAAAATAATTAAAGATTAGGGAAGGGGCTTCTTTTACTTTTCAGTAAAATTCTTTCACTTTGTGAATAGAGCTGTTTCTCAGCATTGATTAGATTTGCTCTCAGGCTGCTCTTTATAAATCGGTGCTTCACTGAATGTGATCCTAATACAAATTTTAAAGCAGAAACATAATGCTCTTTAGTCTTTTACAGAAAAAGCAGTATTTATTTCATTAAATAAATGAGGGAGTCATTAATCAAGAAGAAATGACTGATGTGTTCACCAGAAGTAAACTGTTAGGAACTTTTGAAAAGTCTAGATTCTATTTGTAGTTGGTGCTTTTCACAGAGACACTCTGCTAAGAGCTGTAGTGGGTTGAGAGACCAATTCTCCCACCACAGGCAAAAGAAAGACTCAGACAAAACGGATTGCAAAAATGGTGGAAAGTTTAAATGGAAAAACAAGGAAAGTTTTACAGAAAAACCACAAGCACTGGGACAAAAAGAGAGAGATCCCAGAATGTACCCAAGAATGTGCCATCCCCACCTGGGGGTACACGCAAAACCCTCCCCAGGGCTCTTTCTTCCCCCCAACCTAGCCTTGGGCCTAGGCAGGCCCAAGGGGGACAGCTCATGCTATTTTACCTAGGCAGCAGAGAGGGAGGAAAGAAAAGAGAGGACCCCATGCTGATGTTTTATAAGGGAGCAGGGCATTATGGGAATGAAATACCTGGCTTCCTGTGGCCACCCACTGGGCTGGGCCCCCCTTTGGGATGTCCCAGGTGTGGCCTGTGCAGTGGCATCAGAGGCTGGCACCCAGCCTAAACCACCACAAGAACTAAGCTGCACACACTGGGAGAAAAGCCCTCTCTCATATATAATTATTGTCTTGTATAAAAGACACTTCACTGGGCCACTTTCCACCATTTACCAGCACTCCTGGATAATGGGCAAGATCCCAGCTGACTGGAGATGGCAAATGTGACACCCATCTACAGGAAAGGCTGGGAAGGAGGAATTTAAGGCCTGTCATTCTAACCTTGGTGTTAGGGAATGTCATGGAGTAGATCATCTTGAATGCTGCTATGCAACACATGCAAGGCAACCAGATGACAAAGCCCAGTCAACATGGGTTCATGAACATCAGGCACTTTTGAACAAATCAGGTCTTCTTCTGTGACAAGGTGACAGGCTTAATGGATGAGGGAAAGGCTGCAGATGTTGTTATATGGACTTTAGTACAGCATTTGACATTGTTTCCCAGAGCATGCTCCTGGCAACATTGGAAGCTCATGGCTGATAAGGCCCAAAGAGCAGTGGCAAATGGAATTAAATTCAGCTGGCAGCTGGTCACAGGTGTTGCTCCCCAGGGTTTGGTATTTGGGCCCATGCTCTTTGACATCTTTCTCAATGATCTGGATGAAAGGATTTTATGCACCCTCTGAAAGTTTGCACATGACACCAAGTTAAACAGGTGTGTTGATCTGTCTGTGAGTAGAAAGGCTCTGTAGAGGAACCTGTACAAACTGGATTGATGGTCTGAGGCCACTGTATGAGATTTAAGGCCAAATGTTGGGTTTTGTGCCTGGGTCACAACAACCTCATGCAGTACTGCAGTTTTAGGACCGAAAGCTGCCCAGCAGAGAAAGACCTGGGGATACTGATTGTCAGGCAGCTGAACATGAGCCAGCAGTGTGCTCAGGTGGTGTGATCATTTTAGGCTGTGCCTTTAAGACAGGGACAATTACTGGAACACTCTGGCTGAATGCTTTGGTGTGAAAAGGAAAATAAAGATATGCTAAATGAATGTCATTGGTAGATTGGTAGAATACCACTTTAAATTTTAGTTCAGTTTGAGTCTCAGTCAGTTCAGTCTGTTGTTTTCAGTGTCTCTGTTCCAGTCTGCACGCGAGCAGCTGCTGTCTTTGTGCTGGATGGAGTTGACCTTGAGCTAACGAGATAAGAAACTTATTCTTGCTTATCAGATGCTTTTAACTAACAGAATTTCCTCCTTAATAATTACTTCTCTCTCTCTAACCCTTTTTGGGGAAAAAGGGAGGACGGAGAAGAAGGGGGTTTTTGGGGGGACCCCTCCCTCACTAGAGGAGGGAAGGTTTTCTGTGCTACATTCTTTGCTGTGTATTTTTGTATATATTGTAAATATATTTTATATATATTGTAAATATATTTTCAGCAGTCCTGGCTCACTGAGAGGTCCCAGAAGACTGGAAGCTGGCTAACGTGGTGCCCATCCACAAGAAGGGCCGGTTGGATGAGCCAGGGAATTATAGGCCTGTCAGCCTGAGCTCAGTGCCAGGCAAGATTATGGAACGGGTCATCTCGAGTGCGATCACACAGCACTTACGGGATGACCAGGGCTCAGGCCTAGCCAGCATGGATTTAGGAGGGGCAGGTCCTGCCTGACCAACCTGATCTCCTTCTATGATCAGGTGACCCGCCTGGTGGATGTGGGGAGGCCTGTGGATGTGGTCTACCTGGACCTCAGCAAGGCCTTTGACACCGTCCCCCACAGCAAACTCCCTGGCCAAGCTGGCAGCCCGTGGCTTGGACAGGAGCACACTGCGTTGGGTTAGGAACTGGCTGGAGGGCCGAGCCCAGAGAGTAATGGTGAATGGCACCACATCCAGCTGGCGGCCTGTCACTAGTGGTGTGCCCCAGGGATCAGTACTGGGCCCCATGCTCTTCAACATCTTTATTGATGATCTGGATGAGGGCATTGAGTCCATCATCAGTAAATTTGCAGATGACACCAAACTGGGGGCAGCAGTTGATTTGCTGGAGGGCAGAGAGGCTTTGCAGAGGGACCTCGACAGGCTGGACAGATGGGCAGAGTCCAATGGCATGAGATTTAACACATCCAAGTGCCGGATTCTGCACATTGGCCACAACAACCCCAGGCAGTGCTACAGGCTGGGGTCAGAGTGGCTGGAGAGTGGCCAGGCAGAGAGGGACCTGGGGGTGCTGGTTGATTGTAGGCTGAACATGAGCCTGCAGTGTGCCCTGGCAGCCAAGAAGGCCAATGGCATCCTGGCCTGCATCAGGAACAGTGTGGCCAGCAGGAGCAGGGAGGTCATTCTCCCCCTGTACACTGCACTGGTTAGGCCGCACCCTTGAGTCCTGTGTCCAGTTCTGGGCCCTCAGTTTAGGAAGGATGTTGACTTGCTGGAACGTGTCCAGAGAAGGGCAACAAAGCTGGTGAGGGGTTTGGAACACAAGCCCTATGAGGAAAGGCTGAGGGAGCTGGGGTTGCTTAGCCTGGAGAAGAGGAGACTGAGGGGTGACCTTATTGCTCTCTACAACTACCTGAAGGAGGTTGTAGCCAGGCAGAGGTTGGCCTCTTCTCCCAGGCAGCCAGCACCAGAACAAGAGGACACAGTCTCAGGCTGCGCCAGGGCAGGTTTAGGCTGGATGCTAGGAAGAAGTTCTACACGGAGAGAGTGATTGCCCATTGGAATCGGCTGCCCATGGAGGTGGTGGAGTCACCTTCACTGGAGGTGTTCAGGAGAAGACTTGATGGGGTGCTTGGCTGTATGGTTTAGTTGTTGGGTGGGTTGAATTGGTTGATGGGTTGGACGCGATGATCTTGAAGGTCTCTTCCAACCTGGTGTATTGTATTGTATTGTATTGTATTGTATATTGTATATATTAATCTGCACTTCATCCTGCTTGTAAATATAGCTTTTGGCCATTTTTGCTTCTCCAACTGAGTTAGCCATGTATGGGGCAGAACTGAACTTTCTCTCACCACCACAGGCGGCCAACAGGATCTTGACCTGTACCCCAAATAGCATGAATAGCAGAACCAGGAATTGTCCCAGAATTGTCCCTCTGTGCTTAACACAGGTGAGGCCACATTGTACTATGTTTGGTTCTGATGCCCTCACAGACACTGAAGTGCTGGAACAGGTCCAAAGAAGGGCAAGGAAGGTAGTGAATAGCCTGGAAATTAAAGTCTAATGATGGGTGGCAGAGGGAACTGGGATTTTTTAGTCTGGAGGAAAGGAGGCTGAGGGAAGACCTTATCACTTCTTATAACTACCTAAAAGGAGGTTGTACAAGGTGGGTGTCAATCTCTTCGCCTTAATAACATGTGATAGGATTAGAAGAAATTGCATCAAATTGTGCCAGGGGAGTTTTAGGGTGGATATTAGAAGAACCTCCTTCACTGAAAAGGGTATGAAACTCTGATTCTCAGAGAGGTTGTTTAATCCCCATCCCTGAAGGTGAAAAGATCCATAGATGTGGCACTAAGGGACATGGTTTAGCACCTGACTTTGTGTGGTTAGATAATGGTTGGTCTTGATGATCTTACAGGTCTTTTCCAATTCAAATGATTCTATGAATTATTTTATTAATGACATTGTAAACACCTATCTTTTAGTTACTGTTTTAGTGCATGTCCTAATCTTAAAAAGAAAGAAAACTAATCTTTCAGACTGAATTTGCACATACAATGATGTTTGCACTGGCTATATTAAAATATCCAAGACCTGAGAATGAAGGGATTTTCCAAGGTAGCTCATGGGCAGCAGGTGCATGTGACAGCAGCTGCGCATATAACCCTATACAACTTAATAGGTCCTATATGAAAATATATGGGAGAGAGTGGCACTGCTGGTCAAAGTTTTCAAAAGTATTTCCTACCCTCTGTCGTAGGTTAAAGGAAACCAAAAGTTAATTGGTATAACCACAAAGAAAAGTCCTTCAGAGGGTAGAGAGTCCTGGAAGGATGGGTAGTTCATCCCAGAATATTGCAATCTGTTATTCTATTCAATTTTTCCTGTATTTCTCTATTTAAGGGAGCATACAGCCAAAGCTCTTCTTCTTTCCATCCTGGGGCACACCATTATCTTTTGTGGGGAAGAGGCTTTCTCCTGGCCTTGGCTGGCAGCAAACTTTCAGCTACACCACTGGGACTGCTGAAGCCACACAGAATCCAGACTACTATGAAAGGGCAAACAAAGCAGTTAAACAGTTAATATAGAAAACCCCAAACAACCCATCTTCAGCAACTTGCTGCACTGCCAAGAAAAGAGACAAAGTAAAAGGTAAATATTAACATAATGCTGTTATGATGTTACTGTTTGCCAAATTAATATCTGTCTGTGAAAAGAATAATTTCAAAGCATACCATTGTTGGAAGTTTTAAAAAGTGATTGTTTAAATACTAATTTTATTGCACAAAGCAATATCACCCACAATATTAGTTTAGAATATCTTTCTTATTGATATTTCTAATACCATCAAGGCTGTATAAATCGAACTATCCATATCATAACTAGATAGTACTCTTGCATATGCAGGTATGGAAGACAGGCAAGAGAAGGAAGAAGTGAAAACTCTGCATGTAATTGGTGTTATATAAATTGCAGGCAGCCTCACTCAAAAAAGCGCTTGCACCCATGCTTTCTTTAATGCTGTGGAGTATATGCTGCAAACAAAACTACATTAAATTAAAAAAAAAATGAGCAAACAAACAAAAACTTTAGGTCACCTTGTTTTGTCTGTCAGAACTGCACTGGTAGATTTTTTTACTTGCTGCTCTGTCAGACATAAATGCAAAAGACATACTCATCTGAGAGCAGCATGTGTTGTGCAAGGGGCCTGTGAGATTTAGGCCTGCAAACTTGTTTTACAAAACTTTAGAAATGGTGTTTCAGGAATTTTCTAACTGGCATATCACTAATATTTTTAGGAGAGTAGGTGGTTCTTCTTTCAACAGCCTAAAGAATTAATGACTATCAGACTTATTTGTGCTAGACCTGGAAATATGCATTTCTTGTAGATGAGACTGTACGCTGCTAAAGCTTAGAATTTAACATAGAGCCCACAAAACAATCTACTGCATGGTGAAATACCTCTGACTGGTTTTATTTCTAAGTGTCAATGTGAAATAAAATCTTGTTTCTCTGAAATGACTGTTTTCAATTGAGATAATCTGATACTATTCTGCAAGGAAAGTTGAAGTTACCTGCAAGGCTACAGTACAGGTTAGACAGTTGATTTCATCACTCAAATCACCTGGGCAAAGAATGTGGAAAATGACCTACTTTTTACCTGTCTTCCTGTCATTCCAGTGTGGGTGTTGTGGTTTGGGGGGTGTTTTTTTTTTTTTTTTGCTGTTGTTCATTTGTTTGTTTGTTTGGTTTTCTTGGGGTGGGGGCAGGGCCCCAATCTCTCCAACCCCTTTTCCTTCTGTTCTTGAGTATTTTGAGAGGACCATGACTTGATTTTATAAAGTCATGGTCCTCTCAAAATACTCAAGAACAGAAGGAAAAGGAAAGGGGGTTGGAGGGATTGGGGGCCCCCTGCCCCCCCCCAAGAAAACCAAACAAACAAACAAATGAACAACAGCAAAAAAAAAAAAACACCCCAAACCACAACACCCACACTGGAATGACAGGAAGACAGGTAAAAGTAGGTCATTTCTCCACATTCTTGCCCAGGTGATTTGAGTGATGAAATCAACTGTCTAACCTGTACTGTAGCCTTGCAGGTAACTTCTCAACACCAAACGCAGAATAGTATCAGATTATCTCAATTGAAAACAGTCATTTCAGAGAAACAAGATTTTATTTCACATTGACACTTAGAAATAAAACCAGTCAGAGGTATTTCACCATGCAGTAGATTGTTTTGTGGGCTCTATGTTAAATTCCTCCTAAGCTTTAGCAGCGTACAGTCTCATCTACAAGAAATGCATATTTCCAGGTCTAGCACAAATAAGTCTGATAGTCATTAATTCTTTAGGCTGTTGAAAGAAGAACCACCTACTCTCCTAAAAATATTAGTGATATGCCAGTTAGAAAATTCCTGAAACACCATTTCTAAAGTTTTGTAAAACAAGTTTGCAGGCCTAAATCTCACAGGCCTTTGCACAACACATGCTGTACTCTCAGATGAGTATGTCTTTTGCATTTATGTCTGACAGAGCAGCAAGTAAAAAAATCTACCAGTGCAGTTCTGACAGACAAAACAAAGGTGACCCTAAAGTTTTTTGTTTGTTTGCTCATTTTTTTTAAATTTAATGTAGTTTTGTTTGCAGCATATACTCCACAGCATTAAAGAAAGCATGGGTGCAAGCGCTTTTTTTGAGTGAGGCTGCCTGCAATTTATATAACACCAATTACATGCAGAGTTTTCACTTCTTCCTTCTCTTGCCTGTCTTCCATACCTGCATATGCAAGAGTACTATCTAGTTATGATATGGATAGTTCGATTTATACAGCCTTGATGGTATTAGAAATATCAATAAGAAAGATATTCTAAACTAATATTGTGGGTGATATTGCTTTGTGCAATAAAATTAGTATTTAAACAATCACTTTTAAAACTTCCAACAATGGTATGCTTTGAAATTATTCTTTTCACAGACAGATATTAATTTGGCAAACAGTAACATCATAACAGCATTATGTTAATATTTACCTTTTACTTTGTCTCTTTTCTTGGCAGTGCAGCAAGTTGCTGAAGATGGGTTGTTTGGGGTTTTTTCTATATTAACTGTTTAACTGCTTTGTTTGCCCTTTCATAGTAGTCTGGATTCTGTGTGGCTTCAGCAGTCCCAGTGGTGTAGCTGAAAGTTTGCTGCCAGCCAAGGCCAGGAGAAAGCCTCTTCCCCACAAAAGATAATGGTGTGCCCCAGGATGGAAAGAAGAAAGAGAGCTTTGGCTGTATGCTCCCTTAAATAGAGAAATACAGGAAAATTGAATAGAATAACAGATTGCAATATTCTGGGATGAACTACCCATCCTTCCAGGACTCTCTACCCTCTGAAGGACTTTTCTTTGTGGTTATACCAATTAACTTTTGGTTTCCTTTAACCTACGACAGAGGGGTAGGAAATACTTTTGAAAACTTTGACCAGCAGTGCCACTCTCTCCCATATATTTTCATATAGGACCTATTAAGTTGTATAGGGTTATATGCGCAGCTGCTGTCACATGCACCTGCTGCCCATGAGCTACCTTGGAAAATCCCTTCATTCTCAGGTCTTGGATATTTTAATATAGCCAGTGCAAACATCATTGTATGTGCAAATTCAGTCTGAAAGATTAGTTTTCTTTCTTTTTAAGATTAGGACATGCACTAAAACAGTAACTAAAAAGATAGGTGTTTACAATGTCATTAATAAAATAATTCATAGAATCATTTGAATTGGAAAAGACCTGTAAGATCATCAAGACCAACCATTATCTAACCACACAAAGTCAGGTGCTAAACCATGTCCCTTAGTGCCACATCTATGGATCTTTTCACCTTCAGGGATGGGGATTAAACAACCTCTCTGAGAATCAGAGTTTCATACCCTTTTCAGTGAAGGAGGTTCTTCTAATATCCACCCTAAAACTCCCCTGGCACAATTTGATGCAATTTCTTCTAATCCTATCACATGTTATTAAGGCGAAGAGATTGACACCCACCTTGTACAGCCTCCTTTTAGGTAGTTATAAGAAGTGATAAGGTCTTCCCTCAGCCTCCTTTCCTCCAGACTAAAAAAATCCCAGTTCCCTCTGCCACCCATCATTAGACTTTAATTTCCAGGCTATTCACTACCTTCCTTGCCCTTCTTTGGACCTGTTCCAGCACTTCAGTGTCTGTGAGGGCATCAGAACCAAACATAGTACAATGTGGCCTCACCTGTGTTAAGCACAGAGGGACAATTCTGGGACAATTCCTGGTTCTGCTATTCATGCTATTTGGGGTACAGGTCAAGATCCTGTTGGCCGCCTGTGGTGGTGAGAGAAAGTTCAGTTCTGCCCCCCATACATGGCTAACTCAGTTGGAGAAGCAAAAATGGCCAAAAGCTATATTTACAAGCAGGATGAAGTGCAGATTAATATATACACAATATACAATACAATACAATACAATACAATACACCAGGTTGGAAGAGACCTTCAAGATCATCGCGTCCAACCCATCAACCAATTCAACCCACCCAACAACTAAACCATACAGCCAAGCACCCCATCAAGTCTTCTCCTGAACACCTCCAGTGAAGGTGACTCCACCACCTCCATGGGCAGCCGATTCCAATGGGCAATCACTCTCTCCGTGTAGAACTTCTTCCTAACATCCAGCCTAAACCTGCCCTGGCGCAGCCTGAGACTGTGTCCTCTTGTTCTGGTGCTGGCTGCCTGGGAGAAGAGGCCAACCTCTGCCTGGCTACAACCTCCCTTCAGGTAGTTGTAGAGAGCAATAAGGTCACCCCTCAGTCTCCTCTTCTCCAGGCTAAGCAACCCCAGCTCCCTCAGCCTTTCCTCATAGGGCTTGTGTTCCAAACCCCTCACCAGCTTTGTTGCCCTTCTCTGGACACGTTCCAGCAAGTCAACATCCTTCCTAAACTGAGGGGCCCAGAACTGGACACAGGACTCAAGGTGCGGCCTAACCAGTGCAGTGTACAGGGGGAGAATGACCTCCCTGCTCCTGCTGGCCACACTGTTCCTGATGCAGGCCAGGATGCCATTGGCCTTCTTGGCTGCCAGGGCACACTGCAGGCTCATGTTCAGCCTACAATCAACCAGCACCCCCAGGTCCCTCTCTGCCTGGCCACTCTCCAGCCACTCTGACCCCAGCCTGTAGCACTGCCTGGGGTTGTTGTGGCCAATGTGCAGAATCCGGCACTTGGATGTGTTAAATCTCATGCCATTGGACTCTGCCCATCTGTCCAGCCTGTCGAGGTCCCTCTGCAAAGCCTCTCTGCCCTCCAGCAAATCAACTGCTGCCCCCAGTTTGGTGTCATCTGCAAATTTACTGATGATGGACTCAATGCCCTCATCCAGATCATCAATAAAGATGTTGAAGAGCATGGGGCCCAGTACTGATCCCTGGGGCACACCACTAGTGACAGGCCGCCAGCTGGATGTGGTGCCATTCACCATTACTCTCTGGGCTCGGCCCTCCAGCCAGTTCCTAACCCAACGCAGTGTGCTCCTGTCCAAGCCACGGGCTGCCAGCTTGGCCAGGAGTTTGCTGTGGGGACGGTGTCAAAGGCCTTGCTGAGGTCCAGGTAGACCACATCCACAGGCCTCCCCACATCCACCAGGCGGGTCACCTGATCATAGAAGGAGATCAGGTTGGTCAGGCAGGACCTGCCCCTCCTAAATCCATGCTGGCTAGGCCTGAGCCCCTGGTCATCCCGCAAGTGCTGTGTGATCGCACCCGAGATGACCCGTTCCATAATCTTGCCTGGCACTGAGCTCAGGCTGACAGGCCTATAATTCCCTGGCTCATCCAACCGGCCCTTCTTGTGGATGGGCACCACGTTAGCCAGCTTCCAGTCTTCTGGGACCTCTCCAGTGAGCCAGGACTGCTGAAAATATATTTACAATATATATAAAATATATTTACAATATATACAAAAATACACAGCAAAGAATGTAGCACAGAAAACCTTCCCTCCTCTAGTGAGGAGGGTCCCCCCAAAACCCCCTTCTTCTCCGTCCTCCCTTTTTCCCCAAAAAAGGGTTAGAGAGAGAGAAGTAATTATTAAGGAGGAAATTCTGTTAGTTAAAAGCATCTGATAAGCAAGAATAAGTTTCTTATCTCGTTAGCTCAAGGTCAACTCCATCCAGCACAAAGACAGCAGCTGCTCGTGCAGACTGGAACAGAGACACTGAAAACAACAGACTGAACTGACTGAGACTCAAACTGAACTAAAATTTAAAGTGGTATTCTACCAATCTACCAATGACATTCATTTAGCATATCTTTATTTTCCTTTTCACACCAAAGCATTCAGCCAGAGTGTTCCAGTAATTGTCCCTGTCTTAAAGGCACAGCCTAAAATGATCACACCACCTGAGCACACTGCTGGCTCATGTTCAGCTGCCTGACAATCAGTATCCCCAGGTCTTTCTCTGCTGGGCAGCTTTCCGGTCCTAAAACTGCAGTACTGCATGAGGTTGTTGTGACCCAGGCACAAAACCCAACATTTGGCCTTAAATCTCATACAAGTGGCCTCAGACCATCAATCCAGTTTGTACAGGTTCCTCTACAGAGCCTTTCTACTCACAGACAGATCAACACACCTGTTTAACTTGGTGTCATGTGCAAACTTTCAGAGGGTGCATAAAATCCTTTCATCCAGATCATTGAGAAAGATGTCAAAGAGCATGGGCCCAAATACCAAACCCTGGGGAGCAACACCTGTGACCAGCTGCCAGCTGAATTTAATTCCATTTGCCACTGCTCTTTGGGCCTTATCAGCCATGAGCTTCCAATGTTGCCAGGAGCATGCTCTGGGAAACAATGTCAAATGCTGTACTAAAGTCCATATAAACAACATCTGCAGCCTTTCCCTCATCCATTAAGCCTGTCACCTTGTCACAGAAGAAGACCTGATTTGTTCAAAAGTGCCTGATGTTCATGAACCCATGTTGACTGGGCTTTGTCATCTGGTTGCCTTGCATGTGTTGCATAGCAGCATTCAAGATGATCTACTCCATGACATTCCCTAACACCAAGGTTAGAATGACAGGCCTTAAATTCCTCCTTCCAGCCTTTCCTGTAGATGGGTGTCACATTTGCCATCTCCAGTCAGCTGGGATCTTGCCCATTATCCAGGAGTGCTGGTAAATGGTGGAAAGTGGCCCAGTGAAGTGTCTTTTATACAAGACAATAATTATATATGAGAGAGGGCTTTTCTCCCAGTGTGTGCAGCTTAGTTCTTGTGGTGGTTTAGGCTGGGTGCCAGCCTCTGATGCCACTGCACAGGCCACACCTGGGACATCCCAAAGGGGGGCCCAGCCCAGTGGGTGGCCACAGGAAGCCAGGTATTTCATTCCCATAATGCCCTGCTCCCTTATAAAACATCAGCATGGGGTCCTCTCTTTTTCTTTCCTCCCTCTCTGCTGCCTAGGTAAAATAGCATGAGCTGTCTCCCTTGGGCCTGCCTAGGCCCAAGGCTAGGGGGGGGGGAAGAAAGAGCCCTGGGGAGGGGGTTTGCGTGTACCCCCAGGTGGGGATGGCACATTCTTGGGTACATTCTGGGATCTCTCTTTTTGTCCCAGTGCTTGTGGTTTTTCTGTAAAACTTTCCTTGTTTTTCCATTTAAACTTTCCACCATTTTTGCAATCCGTTTTGTCTGAGTCTTTCTTTTGCCTGTGGTGGGAGAATTGGTCTCTCAACCCACTACAGCTCTTAGCAGAGTGTCTCTGTGAAAAGCACCAACTACAAATAGAATCTAGACTTTTTCAAAAGTTCCTAACAGTTTACTTCTGGTGAACACATCAGTCATTTCTTCTTGATTAATGACTCCCTCATTTATTTAATGAAATAAATACTGCTTTTTCTGTAAAAGACTAAGAGCATTATGTTTCTGCTTTAAAATTTGTATTAGGATCACATTCAGTGAAGCACCGATTTATAAAGAGCAGCCTGAGAGCAAATCTAATCAATGCTGAGAAACAGCTCTATTCACAAAGTGAAAGAATTTTACTGAAAAGTAAAAGAAGCCCTTCCCTAATCTTTAATTATTTTTTTCTGTATCATGAAAATAGAGAGGTATGCTTACTTGGTTTTTACTCTGATTGTCTTTCTTTGCTTCACTCAGTTGACTGTGGTTGGGAGTTTTTTGGTCTTGACATAAATTATAGAAAAATATGCTATTGGCTTTGGGATTTTCTTTTTTGGCAGGCAAGAATGAAGTGATACCAAAGCAAAAACTAAGTCCATTTTTGCTCTTTAAGATACTATATATACCAAACCCAGGGTCTGCATTTACTTCTGTCAGGGGAAGTAATAGAAAGTCACCTGGTCATTGCCACTCTGTGAACACAGGATATTTATGTTTTAGGTAATTCATTTAGGGCTGTACCTCCCTTGTACATCACAGACTTCAGTTGGAGAGAGGAAGGACTACTTTATAACAGTAACTTTTTATGATATGGAAGAAAGTGAAAATATTGTTTAGAAAGAAAATGTTTGTATCCCCAGAGGAAGTTATGTGCATATATGACTACTCATCTCTTCAAAATAATGTAGAAACAGCTATTAAATTTTTATTCAAGTGACTACCAATCAGACAGGTAACAGATAACTGCAAATATGTTACTAATATTGTTGAATTATTTCTTCCTCTTCAGATATTTATAAACAATGAGTGGCATGATTCCATCAGTGGCAAAAAATTTGAAGTTTTGAATCCTGCAAATGAAGAGAAAATCTGTGAAGTTGAAGAAGGTGACAAGGTAGGGTTTCCTTTCTTGGTCTTAATTCTAGCTGTAAATTCAGCTGTATGTCTTAAGAGGAAGGAAATTGTCTATGTCTGTGCTGATGGAAACCTTCAGAGATGAGCCTGTTTCATCCTGTATTCTTTATTCTGTAAATATAATTTATAATTTTTTTATGAAACCTTAATACTATTTGTAAACAGGCACTGGAAAAAAACACCCTGCATTATTCTTGGGATCTTGCTCATACAACTTCAATTCTGAAGAAATGTTTTGTGGGATTGTATTTGTTGTTGTTTTATTTTTGTTTTCTTTGATCAGCAACAACTAATAACTTAATTGCCTTTTTTTCCCCCTACCCATTCTCTGTTTTCTCACACAAACTTAGAGAAGATAGTCATTGCCATCAACATTTTAAACTATGAATAAGACTTTCCACTATTGTCCCCATCAAAAGTTTGGTTTTGTGAAAAAAATATTGGAACATAGAACTAAAAAAGACTCTGCACAGATTTAGCGTTTGATAATTTTGTGTATCTGATAATGAGCTTTTCATATGCCATTTTTCTGTATGTGGTGCTCAGACTCACCAACATTCTATCAGACTTGTTTTGTCCTCAGCCAAAGAATTTCATAAACATGTTGTTCATTTCTGTTCTGGTATCCCACTAGAACCACATGTGTTTTTCATATAAAATCAACTTCTCTCTGTTCAGTCTTTAGAAAAAAAAAAAAAAAAAAAAAAATTACATTGCAGATCAAGTTGGCCTGATATCTGATCATGCTTAAACTAAATTACTCATGACCTGCAACTCTTCACTTTACCATTCTGGATTTTGGAGACTCTCATTCCTTACAAAAACACTATCAACTCATTAAATAGAGATAAAACTGTTCAACACACAGGTTTGCTTTCTCTCCAATAATTTTGCAAACTAATGTGTAACAACAACTGCTATTAACTAAATTGCCAAGTAAAATGTACAAATCTAATAAATTACACAGTCATTGTGAACCAAATATGCCAGAGACTAGTCTGTTGATTATAAGCCAAAAGATTTCTAGGAATTTAATTTGTGTGTACAATAGGGTTGAAAAATGGCTGTACACTGCATTGAAGTGGTATTATTAAAAAAAAAAAAAAAGAGACATTAATAAGCACAGACCTGTGTGGGTGGGAACAGATTTTCCTTTCACTTGATGGCTCTTTTGAGTTACATTTGATAATCTTAAATTCCCCTAGAAATTTTAAAGCAGATCTGCAGATGATTAGTATGTAAAGTAAATGTACTTCTGTAAAAAGTTTACACTAACTCCAAAAGAAGCTAACTGTATTTATATTAATGCTTAATACTGATGTACCAAAATTGAGTTTTATATAGTTGAAGAAGTGTTTTTTCTTACTTTTCATTCACAGACCTATACTAGTTTTATATTTTTTTTTTCTTGGTTTTAATTGTTTCTTCATATGCAGCAAAAAGAACACATGACACTGCATTTAGCTTTAATTTACACCATTCACACAAGTACAGCTTATGCTTTCCCTCTTTCCAGTGAAGGCCAAGGCATATCCCCCAAGTCACATTGTAGATTACTTATGATAGAAAGATAGGAGAAAAATAAAATATAATTAATTAACTATTTATTGAATTGAATTTTCTGGGCCACAGAATATTAATGAAACATTTGGCAGCATTCTGACAGATTCAGAAGAAAAGCAATTCTTCTTAATCTGATACAATTAGCTACCAGATGTAGGTGACTGGTCAGTATTACCCTATAGTAACAACTGTGCTGTGTGTGGAAATCTTTCCTATATTTTTCCAAAGTTCCTGGAAAGAGACTTTGGAAAGAACTTCCTGGAAGTTCTGGGGGTCTCCTGCCTGGCAGGTCTGTGCTGGACTTTCCAAGCCACATACCAGCCTGACCCCTGACTTCTAGAAATTAGTTGTAGCCTACCCAACATCAGTTAAAGATTCAAGAACTGGTTCACATTTAGAACAATTAACTTTGATGTTGACTTAATAAATTTGTTGAGTTAGTCAACCTTTTTCAAGAACTGTGACATATAGAAGAAATACAGGCACAAAACATCTTTTTTCTAGAGAGCTTTAGTTGTGTTTTTTTCTAATATTCTGGACTAACTTTAGACAGAAAAAAAAAAAAAAAAAAGTTGTATAACTGGGTGTAGATTTTCCTGCTATAGCAAAAGCCAAGTAAGAAATAATAAATAATGCTGTGTAAAAAGTATTAGTGGAGTGATAAATTAGATTGTATAATGCATGGACAATACTTAGACCAGAATATTTAGTCTCAGCATTTTAAACCTTGTCGCTTAGTCAGTTGCTAAAACCATTTAAAATAAAAGTATTCCTTAAAACTTTCAAAAACACATACATTGATTTGTATTCCTCAATAATAATTGGTGTTCATTTTATGGAAAATTCTATAGCATAGATTTTTCTAACCTGGTCTTCATCACACCACAAGATACTTTTAGATAATGCTAGGTACTTAAATATATCACTCACAGATTTGCATATTTCATTGTACATAAAGTGATTAAACTGTTCAGGAGTGTAATTGGTAGATGTATTCCCAACTACAGGCAGTAGAAAGCAAAGAGTTTGAAAGTCTAATTTTTAAAAATAGAGTTCCATAATACGGTTTATTTTAGGAGCTTTGAAAATCCATTTGTTTCTCACACAACTTCACATCACTCAAATAATAACAGAAGTGAACTAAAGAAAAGAAACCATGTATTTAAAATTACTGTATTAATTCTGATTGTATTGGGGTTGGCATCTCTTATTTATCCTGAAAAACACCTTGTGCCTTTAAGAATCAACACAACTGATGACAGAATCAACTACTGATTGTGAAAGTTTCTCTATTTTCCTCACAGGCAGATGTCGACAAGGCTGTTAAAGCAGCTAGAAATGCTTTTGAACTTGGATCACCCTGGCGTACAATGGATGCTTCAGAGAGAGGGAGGCTTTTGAATAAACTAGCTGACTTAGTTGAACGAGATCGTCTGATTTTAGCTGTGAGTATGATACATGAATAAAAAGACTTGGGGGGAGGAAAACAAGTCTATGCCCTGTTTTTTAAAGAAAGATATAAGGAAGAGCAACATGCTATATCTTTGTGAAGTCAGACTGTCTCAAAACAACCATTTCATCTGTTTTGTAAATGGACTAGCCTAGCACTCTGGCCTGTTAACACCCCACACCCACAACATACTTGAGCATTATTTACCTTTAAGATGATATTAAATCACCTATGATCAATGCAATTTGAATTGTTGGTACTTACGGATATGCTAACATAGACCATGTGTGTGACATTTGTCTAAACCAAGGACTGAATCTTAAGGTCAGGATCAGCACCAAAAGAACAAAAGTCAGAACTGGAGAAATTTTTAATTTCGTGGCTATATTTTTGTTGTCACTGGTCCTTCATTAACTCCAGCTTGCAACTGGCAATGAGTGAAAAACCTTAATCAGAACCAAAACCAGCAGCAAACTACTTACTCATATGAAGAACATGGAAGGCAGGCAATTATGGCCTGCTCACTACTGTTTATTGGTCATTTTGCCATTCTGAACAGCAGACACATAAATTGTAACACCAGTATCTACCAATTGTGAAATAAGGCAAAAAACCCCAAACATTTAAAATAGTTAAAGCAAGTTGATAAAGTAGGCTTAACTATTTTAAATACTTACATTTTAAATACTTACATTTTAAATACTTACATTTTAAATATTTAAATTTTAAATACTTAAATTTTAAATACTTAAATTTTAAATACTTAAATCTCTTCTCCACACCTTATTTTAAACCCCACACATGATGACCATTACAATGATATCCTTGCTCTTTCAACCATCTTCTGGAGACAACCTTTAGGTAGGATAGTTGGTTACATTGTTCTGAAAATGGACTCTGGTTGTCTGCAAAAAAAGGGAAGTATCCAAATTCAAGATCACTCAGACTGATACAGTCACAATTTGAAGCATTTATCTATTATCTACAAACCACACCATTGATAAGCTCACACACTTTAAACCTTTAAAACACTTTAAACCTTTAAAACAAATAAAACCTGCAAATAATCTATTGCTCCTTCTATTGTCCTTGACACTTGCATGTATCTCAAACAGGTTTTTAAAAGAAAGATGAAAATTTAAAGGAAGTAGGTTATGTCCTTGAATCCCAAAGTCACTGTCACTGTCAAATGTAAACTTTTCTTCAACCAAGTAATTTCTCTAAATGAATTTTGCCTCCTTGATAGGATCACTTGGCTTCCCAAGAGAAAACTTGTGTGGCTGGAACTTGTGTCCTTAACAATTTATTGGAGTCCAGACAGATATAATTTTAAGAGTTGCATATATAAGCTGGCATTTGCTTCTTTATTGTACAGCCTAAGGCATTACACACGCAAAAAAAAAAAAAGCTAGAATTTTTTTTTTTTTCTGCAGGAAATCTGAAATATTAAGTTAGTTTTCATTCCCCCTTTTAATTTCCATAATACAAAAGTATTACTTTGCTCTGGGGCTTGTCCCAGGTTTCTATTTTGCTGACGTTATTTTGTGCACCTTACTACTACTCCCTTTTAAGAAAGGTGTGTTTGAATGAAGTGTGTTCAAGCCTCATCAAAATGAAGAGATTTTCTCCACTCACTTCCTAATAGCAGAAATATAGAAAGGCAAATAGACTTGTAAATTTAGATGTCAGAATAGACACCCAGAGCTGGTTGCAAGGCATTTTCCTCTGTTCATGCATCTGTCCAGGATCAAAATTACTCCATTTCATTATTTAATATAATTATAAGATGGCTTTCCTGAAGCTTCAAAGCCATTGAGTATTTTGTTTCTTACGTTGCAGTCTGTTGTGATGACAGAGCCATAGAGTTCAAAAGTTTGAGTACAGGGAATAATTTTCTCCCATGCCCAAATACATGAGCACAGTGCTGGATACACTGTCTGGAATGGCAAGGACATACCTCATTTAATTAGTTCCTTGTTGTTGAAAGCCATCAAGAACTACTGTCTTCTCCTTTTGTTCTGTTCTCTTCCAAGTATGGTATCTGCAATGTGTCCAGTTAGCTAAAAACTCAAGCTTTTCAGTGGAGTTGTTAGTGAAACACTGTTCTTGCAGGATCTATCTGTAGACTGAGCCTGAAACAGTAAAGAGCCTTGTACATACAAAACAACAAATTTAGAAAAT
The DNA here is from genome assembly GCA_033816785.1 of Picus viridis. Classification (NCBI taxonomy): domain Eukaryota; kingdom Metazoa; phylum Chordata; class Aves; order Piciformes; family Picidae; genus Picus; species Picus viridis. The sequence continues at coordinate 53,311,901 of CM066606.1, forward strand.
AAGTAATATTTCTAAGATCTGATCAGATCCTCAAACTGCAGTTTGGAGGCTTCATACTAAGTATCCTGATTTCACAAAGCTGAAAATCACCAGTGTCAGTTGGAAAACTTAAGGAAAACAACAAATCCTAGTAATGTCAAGATGTTGACAGTATGTAAAAGTAGCACATGGTCTTTGGTTACATGTCTCGGCAATCAAGGTTATTGCAATGACGTTAATCCAAATGACACTCCCTAGATTTGGCTGGAAATAACTCTATGTAGTGCTGGTATCTCTGTGAGTTCATTAAAGCTCTGCAAGTAAAACTGATCAGCTGAAAAGTTATTGATGTTGAAAAAATATTTGCTGGTTGTTATTTTAAAGGTTTGTATTTGGCTATCATAGAGATCCATGATATGATGAGTCATGTCTTGCTTCAAGTAAGACCACGTAGTTCACTCAATTTGTAGTTAGCCAATCAAAGAGAGCCTCTTCTATGAGTGTTAATTTTCTATAATTATTTTTTTTCTCAGTTAAGAGTCCTTCATGGCTCAGATCTTTGCACATTAAACACTATTTTTGAGGTATTTTATTCCATGCTTTGAGTTTTCTTGCTCATGTAAGCAGCTAATCATGCATTTATTAAGCACTTACAAGTTCATTTCTTTATAATTAAACAGCACAGGATCTTGAGTTACCCTGACAGTTATTTCTAGGCTACTACTGCCTACCTTGTGTGTCAGTATGCATAGTCAAAAAGAAGCCATTCACACTATTCATTTCTGCAAACTCCACAAACACTTATTTCCATAAACTTATTGTTTCATCTGCACTTGTAGAATTTTTAATATAAATGAGATCTAATTTATATTAAAAATTCTACAGTGTAATTGATTTAGATTATATTAAAAATTCTACAAGTGTGGATGAAAAGATAAGAGTTTGTGGAAATAAGTGATGCAAATAGTGTAACTGAATGAGTGTAACTGATTAAGATAGGAGAAATTTTTATTGATTTGGGCTTTTTTTCAGACCATCTCACCCTTACAAGTATGTCATATTATCTGCACTGTGAGTGGACTATCATGACAGTTTATAATTCATAAATTTCTACCTTGTATTTTTCAACTGTTAAGTAACCTTAAGCCAATTAATCTAATGTTTTTACTAAAGATGGAAATCTCTGAACTGAACAACCAGAAGCTAAATGAGAAAGTACAAGTGTAAGAACCATTATCAATATTTGATCTTAACTTTGTAATTGCTGTTGTCTGCAGACAATGGAAGCCATGAATGGTGGGAAACTGTTTTCCACAGCCTACCTAATGGATTTAGGTGCCTGTATCAAAACATTACGCTACTGTGCAGGCTGGGCTGATAAAATCCAGGGGCGTACTGTTCCAATGGGTGAGTATTTTTGAGATAACAGAAATACAGAACTGAAGAGACTATGATCTGTACAAAACTACCTTTTTCCAAAACATGTGCAACTTAAAAGATGTGTCAAGAGAAAACATTCTACATAGTTCTTTAAAAAAGGTTAAGATTCATCACAGTGCTCGTTTTAAACATTTAGTGAGGCTATTCACATTTCTTGCTCTGCACAGCATGAGTAAATGCTGTTTATTGAACAAAAGTTTTTATCCTCCTTGTACATCTACGAAGTCTGGTAGGTTATCTTTACAAAGTGATGCATAGTTCTTGCAGTGGTACAGTAATAAAAACTATCTATTTGCTGCTTGCCCTCAGAAGAATGGAGAAAAGAATGGTAATAAAGAAGGAATTAAGAATAACTAGAGTGATAAATACTTCCAACTTTCGCGTATCACATAGATGCCTATACTGGGCTTAATGGAACACATGTTTATTTGAATCAAAGTGAATTTTATACTTAACGGATTTGATTTAAGCTAAGATCTAATATTAAAAATGTCTCATATGTTCCTAGGATTGTAAGTAGCTTTTTAGGGAAGACTTTCTAAAAAAGGTGAACAAAAGAAGAGAAAGGAGGAATGCTCACTGACATGCATACCATACTGAGAAGCAGGGTTATCACTGGGGGGAAAAAAAAAAAGGTTGATCAAACTGTCAGAATCAAACCCTGAAGCTATGAAGAAAGTAGATATTGAACTCAGATGTATGTTAGGGTTAGATCCTTTTCATAGTTCAGATTTTGAAAATATCATTTGAAGTAGAATTGTATATAACTAAGTTTGATATCCAACTTTATCTTCTTTCTGATTCAACTATTTCTCACAAATGCTGTATCTGAATGTCAAATTTATTTCTTCTTCCCCTAGATGGAAATTTTTACATTTACAAGACATGAGCCTATTGGGGTGTGTGGCCAGATTATTCCTGTAAGTTGGACCTATTTATGTAAAACACAAGTTTTCCTGTAACAAATATAAATGCTTTTGAAATGCAAGCTCATTTGTGAAAAATTACCAAGCACATACTTTCAGGTCCTGAAAGATAAAGACTATCCTATTCATCACATTCTGCAGCAGGCAGCTTTTGATAAGAAAGTCCAGTGTTGTCTCTCTCCTCCTTGCTAACTAGAAGGAAAACAAATATCAAAAAGATTGATTGATTGGTTAGTTAGGAAGACAGAATTGTGTCTTTTGAAGCTGAAAGAATTATAAATAAACAAGTAGAAGATGGTAATATTTACAGCCTATTTATTAAGACCTAGAATATATGTTCTGCTCTGTACAGCATGAGACAGCTAGATCTGCATTTGTGACTAAGGCTCTTTCACTGTGCTGATGATACAAGTATCAACCCAAAGAACATGTACAATAAGCACAGTGATATTGAGCTGTATGTTCCCAAACACTCCAGTTTGGCCTGTTTAAATGCCCAGTTCTGAAGCTGCTTGTTGTAAGTGAAGAGTCAAAAGTTCTGCCTGAGCCTGAACATCTAAAATGCTGAGAAATTCAGCTTTTAAATTAATTTCTGAGGTCTACACAGCTTCAACGCATTGCTTTGAAAATGGCTATATGCAGTAGACACTCTTAATCCACTCACCTCTTTGCACGTTAGGTGTGAGCAGGCTGACCTGATAGACAGCTTGTCTGTCAGGCTTGCTAAGACATGTGGGTTCCACACATATTATGTCTTTCAGTTAAGCTTGCAGGTTTTCTATCTCTTTAGATCACCACATTTGTGCAGAGAACTTCACTGGAACAAATTTGGGTCCAGGAGAGCTTGGGAATCTACTGTTTAAATCAGGCATGAGATATTACAAGACAAACACTCAGTCACAATATATTAAAAAAACAGAAACTCTAGATGTGACTGCTGGGGGGGGTGGGGCTGGGAAGAAGAATTAAAAATGGCATCCTGGAAGAATAAGCAATTAGTGCAAACACTGCCTTCCCTTACATAATGCTCAAGGATATCCAAGTGTATCTCTCTTTTCTCTGCATTGAAAGTGAACCCATTGAACTGGAAAATTTCCTGTAAGCCAGGAACTATGAGAACTGTGCAAACATTGCAAAATGCTTCTGCTAGCTCCTAGTTTCCATTTTCTTTCCTCTCACACAGTTACGCTACAATGATGAATATCCAGAAAACTCTAAACCCTTAATTTGTGTTCTTTGTGGTCCTATTATTTCTGGGTGTAGGGTGAGACAGAAATTAGGTAAGGAGAGTGTTAAAGGGCAGTTGCGTGGATACAACTCCAAGTCTTTCTGACATTATAGGTTAAATGTCATTTTCCTGGCTTTTGTAAAGGTAAGGCACATTGTGTATTTTGTGCTGAGTCTCATGAGCTTAATACTTCTGAAACTAGCAGCAACATTCTCAAAGGGAGAAACTCAGTCACACAGTCCTTCATACTGCTGAATGTGGAACGCAAAGAAATCAGTTTGTCTCCACTCTCACTAGACTGACCAAAATGGAGACCGGTCAGAGAATTCTTCAGGGAGGAGAGCAGTGTTACATGTTATTACATTATCTCAAAAAAATAAAAAAATTGATAATGGGTGTGATCAGTTAAGACAGCAGAAGTCCCAATCATCAATAATCCAACAACTTTCTCTTAGGCTTTGTTAAAGGAGTACAATTTAGTTTTTAGCTATAATCTTGGATCCTCCTGACTCAACATGTAGCAAAATCACTGTTTTTTTAATAACACAGTTTGCCAGTTGCTTTTTTAACTATATCTTAAATCTGGAAAGAGTTCAACAACCTAGTTGAGAATTTTAACGTTTTGGCAATGTATCAGAAATAGGATACACTTTCTCATCTGTTTTTCAGTGGAACTTCCCATTGGTTATGTTCACCTGGAAGATTGCCCCTGCCCTTTGCTGTGGAAACACAGTAGTTGTTAAGCCAGCAGAACAAACTCCACTGACTGCCCTTCACATGGCATCATTAATTAAAGAGGTAAGTCAACAACAACAGGGTTTTTTGCCATTCTCAGAAACAAAAGAGTGTACTGCAGCTGAAATGCCACAAAGGTAATATAAGCCTGGCTGTCCTCTGTAAGTACTTACTGCATGTCTAGCCTTGTACTCTGGAACCTACCTTACAGTAAACCAGTGTAGCAAATCCAGGACAAAAGTGTGCATATCTTTCATCCTAGTCCATGCACACAAAAAGAACTACAATTGCAATTTAATAAACTCCATTCTTTGGCAAACATATTTGTATTACAAAAGCACAGTACATTTCAAAGTCAAAAGCAAACAAGAATTCAAGGCCAGAATAGCTAGAGGTGACTAGCAATGACTATTAAAATAGCTATCACAAGAAAGGACCTGTTTGTACATCTAATTATTGTTTTTAATTGAACAACCTTTTCATCTGCCTGAGTTTATTATTAACAGGGAGCTGTAAAACTGAACTGGTGACTGCTGGCAGTCCTGGGAAACTTTTTAACACAGAACCTGTGACAATTCATTTCGTGCACTTTAACATAGTGATAGCTTCTTTTCTGATTCCAAAGTTATGTAGACTATTTCGTTCAGTCCAGCAAACACCTAAGGAAGAGCTAAATTGTTTACCTCTCCTTTTTTGGAATAAAATATACCAAGTGTCTGAAGAGTCAATAATCCTCAGCAGAGTAATCATGATAGAATCATAGAATCAATAAGGATGGAAGATACCTCAAAGATCATCAAGTATAACCTGTCACCCAAGACCTCAAGACGACTTAACCAGGGCACCAAGTGCCATGTCCAATCCCCTCTTGAACACCTCCAGGGATGGTGACTCCACCACCTCCCTGGGCAGCCCATTCCAATGGCTAACAACTCCCTCTGTGAAGAACTTCCTCACCTCAAGCTTAAACTTCCCCTGGCACAGCTTGAGACTGTGTGCTCTTGTTCTGGTGCTGGTTGCCTGGGAGAAGAGACCAACCCCCTCCTGGTTAATACCACCTTTCAGGTAGTTGTAGACAGCAATATGGTCTCCCCTGAGCATCCTCTTCACCAGGCTAAACAACCCCAGCTCCCTCAGCCTCTCCTCTTAGGGCTTGTGCTCAAGGCCTCTCACCAGCCTTGTTGCCCTTCTCCAGACACGTTCAACTGTCTCGATGCCCTTTCTAAACCGAGGGGCCCAGAACTGGACATAATACACAAGATGTGGCCTAACCAGTGCAGGGTACAGGGGCACAATGACTTCCCTGCTCCTGCTGACCACACTATTCTTGATGCAGGCCAGGATGCCATTGGCCTTCTTGGCCACCTGGGCACACTGCTGGCCTTCTGGACTACCTCCTCTCTGCTGAATTAAGTTCCCAGCAGATGTTTGGTAGGTTAAAGTCACCCATAAGGACAAGATATGACGATCTTGAAACAGCCTCCAGTTGTTTGTAGAATATTTCATCATATTCCCCCTAGTTGGGGGCCTATAACAAACTCCAATCAGGATGTCAGTTTTGTTAATCCTCCCTCTGATTTTAACCCACACTGAATCCTTTCATCCGCCACCTCAAATTCTGAAGCATGAAGAGATTCCCTAATATATAGGGCCCCCCCTCCTCCTCTTCTCCCTCGCCTGTCTCTCCTAAAGAGCTTGTAACCCCCCCAGTGCAGTACTTCAATCATGTGAATCATCCCACCATGTTTCTGTAATGGCAATTATATCGTAGTCTTCCTGGTGGACCAAGACTTCCAGTTCCTCTCGTTTGTTACCCACACTGCATGTATTAGTGTACATGCACTTCATCTGGGCTGCTGATTTCTCAATTAACTCTAATTTATGTCCCACTGTCTCCTCTCTGGAGAGACTCATTTCATTACCCACCCCCTTCAGACCTAGTTTAAAGCCATCCCAATGAGCCCTGCCAACTCTAATGCTAGAGCCCTGTTGCCCTTCCTAGATAGATTCACCCCATCTAGGTCTGGCAGATGAGGCATGGTAAAAGATGCCCCTTGATCAAAGAACCCAAAATTCCATTGCTGGCACCATCCCTTGAGCCAATTGTTGATGGTGTGGGTTCTCCTGTTTCTCTCAGTGTATACTCCTTCCACTGAGGGAACTGGGCAGAACACCACTTAAGCTCCTGCCCCATCAAACAATTGACCAGGGGCCTTGAATTCCTTTTTGATTGTCCTGGTGCCCTTCTTATCCATCTTATCTCTTCCAACTTGGATTACCAGAAATGGGTAATAGCCAGTGGGCTGCATTAGCTTTGGTAGTCTCCTTCTGATGTCCCTTATCTGGGCCCCAGGTAGGCTGCAGACTTCCCTATGGGATGGGTCGGGACTACATATGGGTCCCTCTGTTCCACTCAGGAGAGAGTCTCCAACAACTATAACCCTTCTCTTTTTCCTTGTGGTGCTGGTCCTTATAGCTGGTGGGGACTGCATTGCCTTAGGCATCTCCTTAGATGGTTACTCTTCTGCCTTCTCATCCACTTTGCCCTTAGCCTCCAGGGCCTCATGTTTACTGTGCAAGGGCAACAGGGGAGGGGAAGTGGGCGGGGATGGATTCCCCTTGCTTCCCCTAACAGGGACCTGTATCCATCCCTCCCTGTTTCCAGGGACTCCTCCTTCAACAGGGGAGGTCTGCAAAGCCTGCTCCCACATATCTAACTCCCTTTCACATTTCATATCGTCCTGAGCCTTGATACTTCATCCTTTAGCTCAGCCACTTCATCCTTAAGCTTAGCCACCAGGTTGAGGAGAAAATTCGCCTGGTCACACCTGACACAGGTGTTGTCTCCTTCCCCTCCATTCCAAGTGCCAGGCTTCAGCACCCTCTGCAGCTAGCAGCCTGGACACCTGTGTACTTGTGCACCAACTCTGTCTGAGTACCTACTGATTTGCTAATACCCTTTGGCCAAGTTGTTATCATGGTTCAGGGGTTTTATTGTTAGTTGTTAAAAATATATGTTCCACCTAACTACTATAATTTATCTGAGCTACCACAGAGGCTTCTGTACCCTGTCAGCTGACCCGGCATGTGCAGTCGGGCAGAAGGCTCTCCAGCCAAACCGGCGTTGCGTGCTCAGCCCCCGGGTTTTAAAAGTCCCGCGGCTGATGTCACGATCCCGAGCAGCCGTGTGAGAAGATGACCTTGTCATGCCTCGCCGTCTGCCAGGGGTCCTTCCGGCCCACAAAGCCCCAAAAAGAAACCAAAAGAGAAAGATCTCAGCTCAAGCACACTGGTCCTGGTGCTGGTCCTGCTCAGCTCTCCAGCCAAAATGGCTCTTGCAGAGTGTAAATGAGAATGACTTGGCATATGTTATTATTCTGTTTCAAAACAATGATTCAGCAGAGCTTAGTGATTTGTTATGCCTTAATGTTTCACGGAAACTAAATGACTATAAGGAAGGAGTCAGGTCATGCTGTTATTGGGGCATGTAGTAAATGCTATTAGGTAATACTGTGGAAGAGGAATTGCTTAACAAAAAATATCAGACACACTATATCAATTTTTAATAATAAGTATCAGAAAGTATATTTCACTGAAAACGTTGCTTTACAGGGAGAATAACACCGTTCTGCTCCAAGTCTAACAAAATATTTATTCTAATATTCTGATTTCCTGAAAAGAGAGGTCATAAGTGGAAATGTGAGCTGTGGTCTATCTTGTATGCACACTTGCAATAGTTACAGACTGGTAACAACAGGTATAATGCATATTTAGTAGAAGGGGAGATGATTCTCATTTTACCCTTTCAGTTAGTGTTCAACTGGAATAGAAGCTTAAGTAAACAAATTGTAAATGTCTTTGGTGTATTATCTGGTGAATATTGTGGATCTTTAAAAAAAAAAAAAAAAAAAAAAAAGGGAATATTTATTTCAACAAGTCTTCAAGATTTATTCACTCAGATCTGGCTGGGTTTTAATTTGTACCCATATTACCCAAACAGATTTGAAACACAAACCCCTGATAGTGATCAAAATCTCGATAATCACGAGTATATGCTTTACACTTGTGAAACTATGTCAAGGTCTAATTTAACTTCCCACTTCTCAAGTACCCACGTTAAAAAGAAAAAATATTATAACTTTTGGTAATCTTCACTCGCCGCCTCCGTCTCCTGCCTTCACATAAATTGTTTCATCTTGACTTCTCGTTATCCCCTCTGCCTCGTAGGAGTGAACAACCACTGTGTGCCCCTACTGTTTTCATAGATGGATCAGGGAAGACTCACAAGTCTGTCATTGTTTGGTGGAACGATCAGTCCTTAGCATGGGAGTCAGATATTGCTATAGTTCCTGGTTCGCCTCAGATAGTAGAATTAGTGGCACTAGTACGAGTTTTTTAGAAATGGTCAGAACAATTATGTATGCTTTTACTGCTTTATTCTTTTTTGCTACCTTTTTAATCTTGTTTATTGTAATGCTTATAGCATTTGATTAATTGCATTGTTAAGGGGATTCTTGTTATATAACAGAAGGGGGAATTGAAGGGTTAAAACTTGGAGAGCTGAGCTCCAAGCACTGCTGGACTGATAAGAGGAGACAGTGTTGGCCTTGATGGCTTGTGAACCATGGGAACAGGGTGCAGCAGTGTAGTTGGAGGAGGGCAGATACCTGATTACAAATGGTTATTATGACCTGAGAGTGTAAGACTTCACACATAACAGATTGTTATAACAGAGTCCCTGGTTCCAGTCGTAAACTGCTTTTGTGTTGTATTAGCTTTTACAAAGAAGGATTTAGCATAATAAAGTGGACACCTGGCCTGCATCAGGCTGAGTCCCATCTCTTAATCGTGGCACTCACTAGCCTTCTTAACGGTGCTCACTAGACTTCTTTGCTAGTATGTAGAGAATAGCTTCTAACTACAGACATGAGAAGCCCAAAGTGAGACAGTATGAATTATCCCCACTTAAAAAAAAACACAAACAAACAAAAAACCAAACCAAAAAGCAGCCAAAACACCCCACAAAAAAAAAAAACAACAAAAAAACCCAAACACCCCCACAAAAACACCCAAACAAAAAAACCCAGAAAACACTTTGCTTCCTTTGCTCTCCAAATTAAATATGAAACAAAATGCTAAACAAATGAAAGGAACCTTATAGCCTCATCAGTTCCAGAATAATATGAATCTGGAATATTAAACTAACACAGAAAGCATTAAAAGAATGTATCTGAGCATGAACATTTAAACAATCTGTTACTCAAATGTTGATTCTCTGGTTTCCATAACACAAGCCATGGAGGTTGAAAGTTATAGCCTACTAGATGAAATTCACCACTTTCCAAATTAAAATGGAAGTCTTGCATGCTATTTCAATTTCCTATTTAATGCTAAAAGAGATTTATTTGAGTGATAACATAGAGCATGCATCTTATTAGTCCTTTAATTCTATGCTTGTTCTGCAATTGTCATTGAGATTCCATAGCTGCATTGTAAGCTGAGAGGAAATGCAGCTGCACTTCACTAATTCATGGGGGTTTGCCTGACAAGTTGTTGTAAGAAAGTAATTTGTTTTGTCTGTGGGTGGAACATAACTAATACAGATTTAGTGGGAAACCAAAGGTTAGGTTACGGTTGGACTCCATGATTTTAATTTTTTTTTTCCCAGCTGTAATAACTCTGTGGTTCTGTGATTTGGCCCACAAGAAAAACCTCTTTAAATATGAAATTTGTAAGATACAGCCATTTTTCTGATACACTATTTCCATAATTTTTCTTAATATAATTTCAGTGTAAGTCAGATCACTCATTACATTCCACTCAGTGTGAGGGATAATGAGCAGCAGGCACACAGAGTGATTTAATGAAGCAAATATAAAATTAAGCAATAATTTTCTTTACACATCTGCATGGTGGGCAGGGGGTGGGAAGAAAAAATAAATTTATTCCTTGGCAATGGCACTGAAAAATAACTACAAGAAAACATTCTTTTCTTTTTAAAAAATAAAATAGCCTAAAAGACAGATGAGGGAAAGAGGATGTAAATCATGTGAGAATGAAGTGTATGACTAAGAAAATGTAGCTGGAAAACTGAAAAGAGAAGTGAGATTGTATGAGACATGTTCTTCTAGTCACTACCCTTCCCTGGGTTGACAGAGTTCTCTCTTCAATTCAGGCAGGATTTCCACCTGGAGTCGTGAACATTGTGCCAGGCTTTGGGCCCACTGCTGGAGCAGCAATTTCTCACCACATGGATGTAGATAAAGTAGCCTTTACAGGCTCTACAGAGGTACTGTAATGAATGCAATAAAATATAGCAGGAAACGTGCCCCTCTGATTCCCAGTAATGATTTAATGTCCAACTTGTTCTATGTAACTGTTTCAACTTTTTTCTTTCTTTTGGCTGCGGCCCTGTTAAACAAAGTCTGTTTAATGATTTGTTGGTTATTATTAACTTCAAACATATTTAAACAACCTTTGCAGAAAAACTCTTTAAACAAAATCACTTCAACAGATAAAATATGTGCTAGTATACAATGGCTTTATTGTCTTGTTCTTTAAAAAGAAAACATTTTCATGACTTTTTGTGTGCTTCTTTTTTTAATAATAATTATTTTTAAGAAACACACATAGTGAAAGACTGCTTTTTTCTCTTTAATTTTAATACAACAGCATAGTAGAAAGGCACTTTAGAAATTTTATTCCTAGTTCTGCACACACTTATGTGAGATGATGGCCTTTTGGTTTTTAGATGATACTGATGATAATCTGCTTTATCTTGGAAGAGTGTTTGAATATGTATTAGTTTAATAGTTGAAAGGACAGTCATGATGTGATCGCAGATTTTTCAGTGTAGGCATTGACTAAACTACATAATAACGCATTACGTTATAGTATCTGTCTGTATGTATTCTACAAGGGAATGTTGCCAAGCAGTTTCTTAACTTCTTAGATGTATTCTCCAAAGACAAATACCATTGCCTCATGTCAAGTATCAGTACACAGTGACTGCAAGAGGCATGTTTACTTGTAGAAACTTCAAAGCAATGGGAAGACAACCCAAACCCCTGCCATCTGAGAAATATTCCACCAATGTTCTGGGGACAATAATAACTAAAATTCCTCATGTTCCCAGTCCTTCCAAAGCCAGATGATCCAGAAACTGTGTTCACAGACTTCGGTGCAGTCATTTCCTGATAGTGTAATTTAGCAATAAGAAATGAAGGCAAGATGTCTGGCAGGGGGAAGAATCTATCTGAGGGTTATTCCATATGAGCAGTCATAGACCAACGCCACAAGGGCTACCAGCATATTTTCCCACCACAGCTTTTCCAGGACATTTCATATTAACTGGTTCCTTTAATTCCCTTGTCAATGGAATGAAGCAGAGTGGAAGTTCTATCTTCCAGTTTCCTCTTCCTCTTCTTTCTTCAAAGGGAGAAACTGGAATATTTGGCCATTCGGGCAGCATAGACATCTACTTCTTTCTCTCATATCCTTTGTACATCAAAAGGCTTTTCTGTGTATAAATCAGAGAAATATCAGCCTATTGAAAGTAACAGGCAGAGTGGAAGTCAGTGCCTACTTTAGATTAGATACAAGCAAGTGAAGTAGTGGTAACGCCCCCCAAAAAAAGATTCAGACATCTTTGGAAGCTAGCATGTGTCCACCAAGAAACTCTTCTAGAAAGTGTTCTTGGTTCATAGACTGCAAGTTACTTGCACCCTGAGTCAATTTATTTTATTTTATTTGCTTATTTTTCATTTCTATAATTACTGGGATAGTGGACTGTGAATTGCTTTCATTCATGACAAACTTAAAAAGTATTCTTGAGGGTATAATAAACTCTAACACTCTCTATCTTTTTAGGTTGGCAAAATGATTAAAGAAGCAGCAGGGAAGAGCAATTTGAAGAGAGTTACATTGGAACTTGGAGGAAAAAGTCCTAACATTGTATTCGCAGACGCCGACTGTTAGTAGCATTTTTATTATTTAAGCATGCTATTTATCCAAGTCTTTCCTCGGTCAGGAAATTATTTGTACCGGTTTAATGAGGGAGCATTTTTTAAAGTTTTCTGGTCAAGTCATAGTTTTAAATTAGATTGTCACTAAAATATTGGTGGCTTCAGAATGGATTTGAACTTCTGATAACCTATCTTAACTGTAATTAGGACCATGAAGGTAGAACTAAAAATAGCTAGATAGGCCTCACATAGGTTTATTAACTTTCTACCTGAATACTTCTCTTGGTACTGTTGATAGGGTAAACAACATTGAATCTACATTTCACACAGAACAGCTGAATGTGTTTTTGTCTAGGCATACTATACTATTCTTCATAAGAGTAGATTTGGACATAAGCAAATGGTAGAATATCTATGTTTGAAAGGACCATAAAAATAAATAAATGAATAAAAAAGAGTTAGGAAGATGAGATAGAGTGAGAAAAGGTTTGTCAAGAATTTATGATATAACTATTCAAGATCATGATCTGATGAGCTCTGTATTTCTTTGCAGTGGACAATGCTGTGGAATTTGCACATATTGGTCTGTTCTACCACCAGGGACAATGTTGTATAGCGGGATCTAGGATTTTTGTGGAAGAAAGTATTTATGATGAGTTTGTTCGCAGAAGCGTTGAACGAGCAAAGAAGTATACTCTTGGGAATCCTCTGCTGCCTGGTGTACAGCAAGGCCCTCAAGTAAGTAATACATATCCAGTATAATTATGACACAGTTTAGTATACTTGTAAACCTATTGTTGCATCAGATTCAAGGCTAAGTGCAATTGTCTAATGATTAATCTGGAAGATCAGGAGATAAGAAAGCGGAGTGCTGGTTGGTTGAGTCACTATCATAGGCCAAAGAGTGAGGTTTCTATCACTTTTCTAGTTCGTTTTATTATGGAGTGGCAAGCTATGTAGGATGGAAGTGCTTTGAGAAAGCTCCAATACAACAGCTGTAAAATGCAAGTATGACCACTTGTGTCAGAAATTGCTAACATTATATTCAAGTACTGTTACTGCAAGTAACTTGAGGAAATAAGATTTAATAGCATCTTTTCCTCTTTTTGCAGGTATCTGTGTTTCCTTATTCTGCTCTCAGTTTTAGGATATTGCACAATTATAATGAATCATTTTCTACTTTTTTCTTCTTTATGCTAAAAGGGTTATGCCAACACCTTCCCTATTGAATAAATGTCAAACTATGACTTTAAAAAGCATTGATATTACAATGCTGTGGATTCAGTGGATCACATTAGAATATTATCAAACTTAGTTTTTATCTATCAGCTTGTAGTACAGGATGTATGCTTTCTTGGCACAAGCACTATGCACATATTTGGCCATTGCAGAATAAAGGAACTCTGTCTCCTGCTCTTGCTTTGTCTCTAACAAAGCAACTCCCATACATTTCAGAATAAAATGTTCTTCATCAGTTATCACAGTTGTTTTATGTAATCAAAGACACCAAGTAAATTAGAAAACTGCATTCCAAACCACACAAGATTTGGAGAATTTAAAACTATTTTGGCATGCTGAAATATGTCATGCTAATATACTAGTATGTTCTTATGAATAAATTTAAATGCAAAAGACAAAAATATTGAAACGTATATGTCAGGTATCTGGTGCAAAGCTACTACAAAACTAACAGGAATTGACACATATTTTTGTGGCTTTACTGAGTTTGAACTTTATGCTAACATTTTAAATAAGAGATGAAAGTAAACTTTTACTTAAAAGAAAATAAAAAGAAGAAAGAAGGTTAATGAAATTTAAAAAAAAATACTGAAAATATTTGAAAGAGCATGAAGACTCCTTTCTCTTCTAGTCTCATCATTTGCCTTTCTTGACCTCTTTTTCTTCCTTCCATTTAACAGGGAATTGTAACCATGTGTTTTACGTGCAATTATTTTGTGGTAATTATGCTAAATATCTCTCTTTGGTTTCAAATTCTTTGTTCTTTGACTAATTGAAACAAAAAATGACAGCCTGTATCAAGGCATATTCACTCTTCTCTCTTGTCATAGAGCTACCCTGAAAGACTGCATGGCAGACACCAAAGAAGAGCCACAGACAATACTGAAATTCAAAAGATCATATAAATGCTAATACACTCATTAGTTGAAAAATAATGATTATAATAATGACAACAAGTGAATGACATAGTAACATGAACTATATCATCTAAACCTTACCTTTTCTTCAAGATGTTTATGCACAAGAGATATTAGGCCACCAGAGCAGCAGAAATGCCACATCTTCATTACACAGTAAGAAAACTCTTTGAAAGTAGAATGACAAAGGGAGAACAGAGACCTAAAAATTACCTCCTTATAATATCCTTCAGTATATCCTTATAACTATAAGCTTTTATTGCAGGTTTAGCTGATGTTTAATCTAATTTGGGATTCCACAGAACCTTTGAAAATATTGTTGCATTCTATGATCATGGTAAAACTTGTTGTTTAAACTGAAATGCAACCTTTGCATTCCACATACAAGAGAACATGATACACACCTACTCTGCTAACTCATACATATCATCACAAAGAAAAAGCTTCTGTGCAAATGGCCTTGCAGAAATAATCTCAGTATTTTCATCAGTGGGTGCTTGAAAGGCTGAGCTCTAAAAAAGTGAAGAAAGATATCACGAAAATTAAATTTAAAAAAAAAAAAAAACAGATCAAAAAACACCCACCCAGACAAACAAACCAAAGCCCCAGGTATTAGGGTCCCCTACCAAACAAACTGTACTGCTCGGTTTCTCTTGACATGAGTATTATCTTGTGCAGAAGTGATGATTGGTTGGTTTGGAGATGGGAGATACAATGTGTAACTAATTTCCAGTTCCTGTTTACATTGTTTTCTTTTATCCACTTTGTCAGTGAAAACTGGATGGGTTAGAGACATATAAGCCAATATTGCATGGCCACCATAAACTCCATTCTTAGACAAAGACCATACATTTTGCTATACTACAGAGCCAAAATGCACTATGTTACATTTGTTGGTAGTCTTGGGTGAGTGGAGAGACAGATTGGCATCATACAACAAGCAGTCTACCATCTATGTTTCTGAAACTGCAAATGTATCTTTGTTCTATTAATAAATCAGAATGAACTGCTAACAGTATTTAATTTCAGTTACATTTTCTTGCTTCTTTTTAATTACCTTTAGTAGTTAGGAAAGGGGATGGCTAATCTATCAAACTTTGTAATGTACAAGAGACTTGCTGTCTACATCAAGCCCTCTGCTATTTTTGCAGAATGGATCTCAGCAACTCTTAATTTGAGAATAATTTGCATTCAGCAGGAATACTAGAAGAAGTATAGAGCTATTTTGCTTTATTTTATTTTATTTTATTTATTTTATTCTATTTACTAGAGGAAACAAGGATAACAATCCCTCTATAGAGGATTCCTCTCTTTTAAAATTTGTGATTGTTATTGGAAAGAAAGCCTACTATGTTTAGAGATGTAAATGACAAGAATATTTTCATCTCTTTCCAGTTATTCCACTTCAACATGTACATATGAACAAAGTTTGGAAACTTTTAGGTTTCGGTAATGAGTTAGAGGAACAATTATTAGCAGTGTGTGTTATTTTCATCTCTGTAATCTTTTCACTTAGATTGATAAGGAGCAGTTTCAAAAAATCCTGGAGCTAATTGAGAGTGGAAAAAAGAAGGAGCCAAACTGGAATGTGGAGGAGGTCCTTGGGGAGACAAAGGTTACTTCATCCAGCCCACAGTTTTTTCTAATGTTACGGATGATATGCGCATCGCCAAAGAAGAGGTAAATAAATTCTTGTCAGTCTGTAGACTCCATGGAGATTGTCTGTTTAAATATCAGTATTAAATATCTGTTTATAAGATTGAGTGGCTACATGAAATCACTCCATCCTGGTGGTGCTTAAAATGGTTTTCTTGGTTTCTGATGCCCATTTCACCAACTCAGTAGAGTTGAGAGGACTATAAGGTTAGCCTGCCATCAAAGACACCACTTTAAGATGCCAGTAGATAAGAAATTCTGAGTTTTAGACTGAATATATCAACCTATATTGCCCACATCTCACATACCAGTCACAATAACCTGTTACAGAGAAGGAAATCTTGAAGGCACACTCTTTGCACTCAGGTAGGCATCTGGATACAATATGCACCAAGCAATTACTTGTAAAGAAAAAAAGACTGTTCTTTCACAGATTTTTTTTTAATCACAATTACAGCAAAACAGAGTTTTGCCTCTGCAAAATTGTTTAACCAAGATCAGTTTTCAGATGTGTTCACACAGAGTTTTTGCTGACCCAGCTAAGGTGGCAGTGACAGAGCATCAATGATCATCTGCAAGGAATGGGAAGAATAGGGAGGATATAGCTGCTATGCCACTGAGAAAAAATCCCATAAATGCAGCCTGCTGAACCTACCAAATATCATGGAGAGTGGCTTGGCAACTACATCAGCTAATTCCCTCAGGACCCTGGGATGCATTGCAGCAGGTCCCATGGACTTTGAAAGGAGGGGAAGGCTTCTCGTGATATGTTTACGGATGTTGTCAGATTATGTAGGAGAAAAATTAGAGAGGCAAAGGTCCAGTTAGAACTTAAGTTGGCCACCGCTGTGAAAGATAATAAAAAGCATTTCTACAAATATATTAACACTAAAGAGAGGGACAAGAAGAACCTGCACTCCTTATTGGACCTGGAGAGGAACACTATAACTGAAGATGATGAAAAGGCTGAGGTCCTGAATGCCTTCTTTGCCTCAATATTTAACAGTAAGGCAGGAGGAGTTCAGGACAAGTGGACTCCTGAGCTGGGTGATGGGGTCAGGGAGCAGTGTAATGCCCCGGAAATCCATGAGGAATGAGTTCGGGACCTGCTGAGGCACTTGGATACCCACAAGTCCATGGGACTGGATGGGATCCATCCTAGGGTGCTGAGAGAGCTGGCAGATGTGGGGAGGGCTACCTGGACTTCAGCAAAGGCCTTTGACACCATCCTCCACAGCAAACTGTGGCCAAGCTGTCAGCTCATGGCTTGGACAGCAGCACTCTGTGTTGGGTTAGGAACTGGCTGGAGGGCTGAACCCAGAGTGTGGTGGTGAATAGTGCCACATCCATCTGGTGGCCAGTCAGTAGTGGTGTCCCGCAGGGATCAGTGCTGGGCCCCATCCTCTTTAATATCTTCTTTGATGATCTGGATGAGGGGATTGAGTCAGTCATCAGAAAATTTGCAGATGACACCAAGTTGGGAATAGTTGTTGATCAGTTAGAGTTCAGAAGGGCTCTGCAGAGGAACCTCGACCGACTGGACAGATGGGCAGAGTCCAACAGGAGCTGGGAGCTGTTTAGCCTGGAGAAGAGGAGGCTCAGGGGCGACCTCATTGCTCTCTACAACTACCTGAAGGGTGGTTGTAGCCAGGAAGGGGTTGGCCTCTTCTCCCTAGCAACCAGCACCAGAACAAGGGGACACAGTCTCAAGCTGCACCAGGGGAAGTTTAGGCTCGAGGTGAGGAGAAAGTTCTTCACCGAGAGAGTGATTCGTCATTGGAATGGGCTGCCCGGGGAGGTGGTTGAGTCTCCGTCCCTGGAGGCGTTCAGGAGGGGACTGGATGTGGCACTTGGTGCCATGGTCTAGTTGTGAGGTTATGGTTACAGGTTGGACTCGATGATCTTCAAGGTCTCTTCCAACCTTGGTGATTCTATTCTATTCTATTCTATTCTATTCTATTCTATTCTATTCTATTCTATTCTATTCTATTCTATTCTATTCTTTCAAAACTTGCCTGGATGGCATTCAACAAGTCCAAGTGCTGGGTGCTGCACTTTGGCCACAACAACAACAACCATGCAGAGCTACAGGCTGGGGTTGGAGTGGCTGGAGAGCTGCCAAACAGAAAGGGACCTGGGGGTGCTGATCGACAGATGGCTAAACATGAGCCAGCAGTGTGCCCAGGTGGCCAAGAAGCCCAATGGCATTCTGGCCTGCATCAAGAATATTGTGGTCAGCAGGAGCAGGGAGGTCATTGTGCCCCTGTACTCTGCATTGGTTAGGCCACACCTTGAGTCCTGTGTCCAGTTCTGGGCCCCTCAGCTTAGGAAGGACATCGAGACACTTGAACGTGTCCAGAGAAGGGCAACAAGGCTGATGAGAGGCCTTGAGCACAAGCCCTATGAGGAGAGGCTGAGGGAGCTGGAGTTGTTTAGCCGGGAGAAGAGTAGGCTCAGAGGAGACCTCATTGCTGTCTATAACTACCTGAAGGAGGATTGTAGCCAGGAGGGGGTTGGTCTCTTCTCTCAAGCAACCAGCACCAGAACAAGGGGACACAGTCTCAAGCTGTGCCAGGGGAAGTTTAAGGTCAAGGTGAGGAGGAAGTTTTTCACTGAGAGAGTGATTCGCCATTGGAATGTGCTGCCCAGGGAGGTGGTGGAGTCACCATCCCTGTAGGTGTTTAAGAAGGGATTGGGTGTGGCACTTGGTGCCACGGTTTAGTCATGAGGTCTGTGGTGACAGGTTAGACTTGATGATCTTTGAGGTCTCTTCCAACCTTGGTGATACTGTGACTTGTTCTTCAGATGATCATGCACCATGTCTTCTCTTACAGTGTGAGGGACTTTGTCTCCCTGGTCTCCATCTTGGGAGCTATCAATTTGAGAGCCATGAGGAGAGGGATTGCCAGTGAAGACTGAGGCAAAAAAAATTGTTGAGAATCTCAGCCCTCTCCTCATCCATTGATACAAGTTCCCCACTGTTGCTCATCAGGGGGGTTACTCTTTCTTTAATCTTCTTTTTCTGGTTAATGTACCTGTAGAAACCTTTTTTGTTTTTCTCTACATCTCTTGCCAAGTTCAGTTCCAGCTGTGCCTTGGCCTTTCTGACCTTGTCCCTACACAATCAGGCAATGTCTCTATACTCTTCCCAGGATGTTTGTCCGTCCTTCCATTTTCTGTGTAGTCCCAACTTGCCCTTTAGTTGGACCAGCAGGTTACAAGTCATCCATGGTGGTCTCATGCCTGCCTTGCCCAATTTCTTATACCTGGGGATTGAGATGTCTTGTGCTCTACAGAAAACATCCTAACATTTCTAACTCCTTGAACAGCTGGAATTTTCCTTTCCTAAAATTTAGGGTATTAACTATGCTTTTCATGGGCTTCATACTCCTTAGGACAGTGAACTGCACTAGCACATGATCACTGCAGCCCAGGCTGGTTTTGACTTTGACATCCCTGATGACTTTGTTTGCATTTGTGATGAACAGGTCCAATAACACATCCTCTCGTGTAGGGCTGTTAATTTTTTGTCTTAAGAAGTTCTCATCTAGGCACTCCAGGAGCCCCCTGGATTGCCTACACACAGCTGTTTTTCCAACAGATGTCAGGGTGGTTAAAATCCCCCAGAAGGATGAGAGACTGTCATCACGATGTCTCCTTGAGCTGGACTAAGAAGGCTTCATCTATAGGCTCCACTTGGTCAGGTAGCCTGTAGCAGACTCCTACCACAAGGCCCCTTTGTTGTCCCAATCCCTAATACCTACCCATAAGCTTTCAGCCTGCTTGTGGATGTTCTTTATTGGCAACTCTGCACTCTATCCAGTTCTTTACATAGAGGGCAACACCTCCACCCCTTCTTCCTCTCCTGTCCCCTCTGGACAGCTTGTAGCCATTGATAGCTACACTCCAGTCATAGGATTCACCCCACTAAGTTTCCATAATTTCCACCATGTCATAGCTTTCCTGTAGCAGGATAGCTTCCAACTCCTCCTGTTTGTTGCCCATGCTGCATGCATTGGTGCAGAGGCACTTCAGCTGTGCTGCTGGCCATGTTACCTTTGTAGAGGAGCACCCCACTGTTCCCCCAAGGCATTTCATGGGAACTACCCTCCTGTCTCCTATCACCTTGGAGGCCCCTGGCTTAGCTCTGTAAGGCCTTGCCTTTGCTGCAGTGTTCACAGCATGCTTCAGGGCAACAGGTTGAAGGCCCTTACTATCACCCTATCCTTCCAGCCCTGGGGTGTCTTCCTGACACTTGTCACGGACAAATTTGATATTGCAACCATCTCCCACCTCAAGTGAAATGGCAGACTGAAAGCTGTCCTTAGGTTCATCTCTGGTGTACCTAGTTTTAACCCCTTCCCCCTTCAAGCCTAGTTTAAAGCCCTTTCAACAAGCCCTGACAGCTCATGTGCCAGGGTCTTTTTCCCACTCTGAGACAGAGGTATTGCATCTGCTGCTAGCAGACCTGGTGCCATAAAAAGCTCCCCAAGATCAAAACCCCAAAATTCAGTTGGTGGCACCAGCCTTTGAGCCACTTATTAATCATGCACAATTTCCTGTTCCTTGCAGTATTTCTTCCTGAGACTAAGGGTATTGACAAAAAAGTTACCTGTGCTCCCAATCATTCAATCATTCTCCCTAGTGCCTTGAAGTCTCTTCTGATTGCTTCTGGACTTCTGGTTTCAATCTATTCACTTCCCATCAGGGATAGTAATCAGTAATAGTAATAGTAATCTGGCTGCACCAGACTAGGCAGCCTTCTGGTAACATCTCTGACCCGGGTCACAGGGAGGGAGCAGACTTCCCTGCAGGAAGGATCCAACTGACATATGGGGCCCTCTGCTTCTCTGGGAAGGGAATCACTAATAACAGTTACCTTCCTCTTTTATTCAAAAGTACAAGTCCTAATGCAAGGGGAGACTGATTTGCTTTAGGCAATCCCTTGTATGGTGTGTCTTCTGCATTCTTATTTGCCTCATCCTCAACTTCCAGTGTGCAAAGGCAACTGGGAGGGTGAGGAGGTATGCTCCATCCCAGATCTACTAGTTTCCTTTGTATCTGCAGCACAAGAATTGCTATTCTCACATTGTTTTGACTTCATTAAATAGTGAAGCCCCGGAGAGCCAAGACAATTTCACGAGCCGACAAGTTCTAAAACTCACGGCTTGAACAGTGGAGGAGCATTCAGTGGTTTTTTTAGTCTATATAAATAAATCCCTGTTACTCTGCTTAGAAACACTAAACACTTTCCACAGAAATCAAGTGAAAAGGTTATGATCTATTGAAATGGGAGTAATTAGATCTGGTAATGCCTTCTGCCCTACACAGTCTTGGCACTGTATGGTGGGCTTTGGCCAGAGTGGCAGTAATGAAAAAGCTGATCTTGAACAACTATTGCAGAAAGCAGAATTCCACTTGACATATATGCCTAGTTGTGTAGCTACATGTGAAGATAAAAGTCTAATACAATGTTTAGGAAAAGTTGAATAGTTTTCTCAGTTCTAAAACTGGAGTTTACCAAGAAAATACCAGTTCATTGATAACCAGTACAGATATGTAACATGCTGACTCCATGCTAACTACCTTTGTGGAAGACCGTTTTTCATCTTAATTTATTTGGTTTCATCATTTGTTTATTAATAATTTTAATATAGACTATTTTGGTTTGCTCCATACTACAAAAATCTTACTATTTTGTGAATTTATAATCCTTTTCAGAACTTTGATCTGAGGTGTGCCCTCTGGACTGAATGAATGAAAGAATAAGGCCATCTGATGGAATTTTTTAAACTATTTTTTTTACATTTATGTCAAACAGATATTTGGGCCTGTTCAACAAATCATGAAGTTTAAAACTATAGATGAAGTTATCAAGAGGGCAAATAATACAACCTATGGCTTAGCAGCAGGAGTTTTTACCAAAGACATTGATAAAGCACTGACATTTGCAGCTGCACTTCAGGCTGGAACAGTCTGGTAAGTAATGGCTTCTGAAGTTTTTCTTTCAGAACTTAAGATGTCAATGGCATTAGTTATAGGTCTTTTTAACTCTTATTTAGGTGGTATATTTCAATTCCTTGCCACCTTTAGACAGGTAGATGCCAATATCCTGTGTCTTTCCTCTCACAATTCCGTATTTAAGGTGCTATTACATAAATACTTCTTGCAAGTCTTCACACTGTTGTCCTGTAAACTTAGTCTGAAAAAGAAAATTGAACTAGCACAAATCCCTGCCCATGTCCTGTGAAATAAACTGGTATGATTTCTAAAAATAAATTAACAATTTTTACTTAGGAGTTGGTATCCATTAAAGGGAAGACAAAACCAAAAAAGTTAGAATCCTTTGGTTTTGCTCTTAGATTATTGTTGGTATGTCTAGAAGTTCTTAACTATAAGCAGAACTTCTTTTATTAAAGCCAATATATTGGCAGCAGAAAAAATTGGAAGATCAAACCCAGGATTTTCTGATTTCACAATGTTGCAGGGCAAAAATATCTCATCTTAGGACCACCTTAAGATGCATGCTCTGACAAAATTCTTCATGCTACAAATTCACCTGTGAAACTTCTTCCTGGATTATTTTTGTTCTCAACCACAATAAAGAATATGTTTTAATATTGTGCAGAATGAAACTAAGCTTCCTAAATATATACAGAATCTGTCCTGAATTTATCTATTGGAAAGGTACCTGCAGAAGACCTACATGTGCCTAGTCTAGTTTGACAGATAACACACTAGTTAGAAAGGAATTTTACCATATGATATGATTCTCAGTGTGCTTGAAGACTCTTGAAGATGTCCCTGATCATAAGTTTGGTTTCTGTTAACACTTTGTTTTTCTGAACATTCAGCTACAAGCATGCTTGCAAATATATTACTTAGATACAGTTTGTGAATACCACCATAGGGTTTTTACAGTTGACACAAAACCACTGATTTTTCAGAAGTGAAAAATATTGTTTCACACTGTTAAAATACTTTTCCTGTTCTTACAGGGTTAATTGTTACAGTGCAGTATCTCCACAGTGTCCTTTTGGAGGATTTAAGATGTCAGGAAATGGGCGTGAAATGTAAGTAAATAATTTTTAAAATGTAGGTTCACAGGAACTGTGAAATGAAAATCTGAAGCCCAAATTAAACATTCATAACTGGAATGCTTAGTTTGAGATTTTGTCAAAATAATCTATATGATACCTGGAGTCTTCATGTTGTCAGAGATAATTTCAAGCAAAGAATTCCTCTATAAAACAAATAAGAAAATTACTCAAATGCACATTTTTCAGACTTACTGGGTTTAGTAATTTGCAGTCTACTGATATTCAAACTCGATCATTATGTTTATGGTTTACAGGTTTTGCATATATAGAGAAAGTGTCATTTGCACTAAGGTATACACACATGCAGTTTATATAATCCCCTTTAAAAAAGTTCTTGAAAACAGGACTTTTCAAAATCATTACTTTAAACAAGAGTTTCCAGTTCAGAAGTCTTGTGACAACAATGTTTTTACTGTACATTCCAGCTTGGACAAAAGTTATGACACAAGTAGTCCTTTGTAGCCTTTGGACCTTTGATCTTTTTCCAGACTCAAACTAGAGGAGTATACAGAAATGCTAAGCTAATAAAATTCTTTCAAACTTATAAGGTTTAGTTTAATTTAAATTTGAGTCATGTTTTGTCTTACCTGTATTCATCCTGATCTTCAATCCTGATCTTCATATTAACAAGAGAACTGTGTAATGTGTTACATCATAAAACATTTCATATCACAAACATTCAACACATTATTCTGAATTATGTCTTCTGTGTTGTTTGTTTGGGGTGGTTGTTGTTTTTTTAAGTAAATCACAAACAGTCCTTTGTTAAAATGCCATGTATCTTGGAACAACAACAAAAAACTAGTTTTAAAGCAATGAAAAAAAATCAGAACATTTAAGTTTTTCCTTTTAAGTCAAATGTGCAGTACTTTTAATAAAGGATGGCATTAAAGATCTGTGCAGGTGATGTGCTTCAGAGCATCATTTTCTCTTTTTTCCTATTTTTTATTATTAAGAGAAAAAGGCTAGGGTCAGTCTGCTTCTGATGGCAAAGCTCCCACACAATTCAAAGGAAAGAGAGTTATGTCAATGCTGATATCTTCCAAAGATGACAAAGTGAAGGAAAAAAAACACAAACTAAACTAAACAAAGCAAACAAACAAAACACACACACACACAAAGAAGCAAAACAAAACACCACAACCCAATAATTTAGACTATCAAGGACTGTTTTGCTTTTGCTGGGTGTCAAAAACTGGGAGAGATCAATTCTGAGTTAGTCTTTTGCAGAAACATTTTGAGGATTTACTTTCTGGAAATAACAACTCTAACAGGCTGTCATAAAAATCAATATTCCCTATGAAAGTGCATTTTGAAGGAGTTTAGCTTTTGTGAGAATCAAGATTTTCCTAATGTTTGATTCAGCATAACAGTTAGCAATAAAACAAAAACATTTCCAATAAAGGACAGGAAAGAAATTAGCATCAGATATATGTCTACCCTGGAAAAAAAGTTTCATAAACATGCAGCAATCAGGTTTAGGAAAGGAAGAAATACATCTGAAACAAATGCACAGAAATAATCAGTAAATCAGTGTGACAAACCATTGACTTCTGGGAATTCCAGAATAAAACTCCCTGTATAATTCTTGGAATAAGAATGCTGCTATGAAGTAAATTGCTGAATGTCACATACTAACAGAATGTCTCTTCAAAACTGGAGACTAATTCAGCATCTTCCCACAACACAAGAATCCTGAGCATACATTTGTTTTGCATACATAGGAATTTAGTAACATAGCAATGATAATTGGATAATATTATACTGTACCAAAACCTTGTCCTAGAAAACAGCCAATTATGTCTAAATAGATTGACTGTGTCAGATGTCAAACAAATAGACACAAAAGCAAGCTTCATCCCATCATGTAAAAAGTAATGATGCAGTCATGTTAATAATGTGTTAGTAACATTTGTTTTCCCCTGACTGCCAGACTTCATAGTGGATCAGTTATATCCTAAATTTACTTGAGATGAAGTGCATACTCCTTGACAGTAGAGAAAACTCTTCAAATCAGAGGAAAGCCTTTGCTGATTACTTTTTGAGCATGTTTGTGAAGGCCTAACATGTCTGATTTGCAGCACAGACACACAATTTAGAAAAGCACTAAATTGATTAAATGCCATTCTTTTACATGAGAATAAATTTGCTCTCTCTCCCACTTTTCTGAGGAGACAGTAGCAGTAACTGTTCTAAAGGCTTCCATCAGCTGCCTAGCTGCACAGATGTCTTCTGACTATGTCCACTATGTTTGTTAAACATCTGGCCAATTGCACTGCAACACCAAAAATCCCATCAAGGGCATAACTCATGTAAAAAGCATTAGCATAAATATTGCTCTTCATTCTCTTTTATCTAGGGGAGAATATGGTCTTCATGAATACACAGAAGTTAAGACTGTCACAATCAAAATCCCACAGAAGAACTCGTAATGTTGCTTGAAGTTCAGAATTCAGCATCTTCAAATGAATCTGTAAAGGCTACATGCATTCTGAAAAGCTTTATATCCAGAATTATTCATTAAACTTTTTGCTTTCTGAATGTGTAAGACATATGTGCTTAGAGTAACAAAATAAAGAATAAAGTAGAAAATTTTAATGTGATTAAGAAAATGAAACTTTGATGTCTAGTACATAACTAACTTTGAAACTCCTCTTCAGAAAGAACTATTTTTAGTTTTCAATGTGATGACTCTGTAGTGATATAAAGATGTTACATTTGCAATGTATTCTGCAGCTGCAGTTTGAATTTATGTGCTCTTCTAAGTATACATAGCAAGCTGCCTTTGCATTTTATTTTCTTTGTGGCCTTAACAGATGCACTTATGAGAAATTAGGGGATAAACACCTTTCTGTATCTTTCAGAAATAATAGACTCTGTCTAGGTATATTTCTTGGGCTACTGAATTTGTTCATTGTACTACATAAATGTAACCCAGATAACATTAAACAATATTAAAATCCACCTTCAATGCCTACTATTTCTCATTTCATTTGTCTTTTCTCTTATATTGGTTTACCACTAGGCATTATGTAGCAAAGAGTTCAGACCTTTAGAAGGACAGTACTGTCTTAATGCTGTGTTTAGGTCATCAGAAGTATACTGTATTTGCTTTATGGAAACTTAAGTCACTAACTGTTTGACAAAACTACAAATGGAAAAATATTAACACAGAGGACACTTAACAGTTTGCAAAGCGCCAGTGTTTGGCTTTGTAGTGATAAGCATACAAAAAATACAGATAACAAGCATAAAATATTGAGAGAAAAGAGGAGAAGAGATGAGGGAAGGTGATCTCCTTGGTGAGTTATAATTTCTCTGTTTTTTCCCAAACTTATAAAGCCTGTCTATTGCTTGCAAGTTTTCTTCCCATCTCTTTACTCTTCTAGTCCTAATGAGTCTTCCCTGATCCATCTGTGAAAACAGTAGGGGCAGTAGCTCAGGTGCACATCGATGAGCCTGCCTCAAAGCAATAGCCACAGTCACATTCTGCAAAGACTGAAGTGCTTCAGAATTCAAAACTCAAGGAGAATACAGAGTTCTGTCACCCTTTAGGAGTTCAAACAAAGGACTTAAATCTGCATTAGAAATTCCCACAAGAGGACAAACCCAATTTATAGTTCCCAGTAATTTCTGAACATCATGAAGTGTTTTCACATGTACATTGATTTGTAAAGACTGTGGAACAATTGTTTGCGTCGAATTCTCCACCCTAAATATTTCCAAGGTGGTACATTCTGAATTTTCTCAGGTGCTACACAAAAACCCACTTGAGTCACAGTGGATACAGTAAGGGCTACGGCTTTCTCCATGAGCTTGGGGCTTTGTGCTGCCACTAGGATGTCATCCATACAATGATATATCAGAACATCAGGAAATGGCTCTCGAACAGGACTCAGAATTTTTGCTACATACCACTGACAAATTGTAGGACTATTTTTCATTCCTTGTGGAAGCACAACCCAACGGTATCTCTGCAAAGGTTGTTGCATGTTGATGCTTGGAACTGAAAAAGCAAATTTAGGAGCATCATTTGGATGTAAAGGAATGCTAAAAAAGCAATCTTTTAGGTCAATAACAGTTAAATGCCAATATGGTGGTATCATTGTGGGTGAGGGTAGCCCTGGTTGAAGGCTCCCATATCTTCCATAACGTCATTAATCTTTCTGAGATCATGGAGTAAGCGCCACTTGCCTGGTTTTTGATGACAAAAATAGGAGAATTCCAAGGACTTGTGGAGGGTACAATATGCCCTTTTCCCAATTGCTCTGTGACTAGTTCTTGAAGTGCACGAAGCTTTTCCAATGGTAGGGGCCACTGATCCACCCAGACAGGGGGATTTGTTCTCCACATTAACTGGAGGGTGTTGCGCACCACAATGGCCCCCTCTAAAAATGGGTGTTCATGGTCATCCCCCATTGTGAAAGCACATCACGACCCCATAGCACCATATGCACAGGTAAAACAAAAGTTTTCACAGAAACTGCATGTCCCTCTGGTCCCTGAATCTGAATGAAATTCAGGCTCTGATGACTTTCTCCAGCTCCCCCTATGCCTGCCAGCGCCTGAGATGCACTAGCTACAGGCCAGGGGGGCCATTTAGCTTTAGAAATCACTGTGACGTCTGCGCCAGTATCAATACCACTAAGCACTATATTTTCTGCTGACCATACATCAGGACACATTGACAGATAGGACGTTTTTGAGAGATAGTCTGTACCCACAAAATCTGTGGATCCCCAGTAGACCCAAATCCTCCTTTATTTCTTAAAGGTCCCTCTGCAGGGGACGTTCCGATCCCAAGGGAAGCAATAATAGCTGTGCAATACAACTTCCCTTCGGTACCGTGCAGGGAGGAAACGGAGTCCATGCCATGATCTGAATGTTATCTGTGCTATCAGAATCAACAACCCCAGGAAGCACAAAAAGTCCTGAGATCGTTGTTGATGATCTACCTAATACTAACGCCTGAGTTTTTATTGGGAGAGGACCTGACACACCTGTTAGCAATAAATGTACCATGGTATCAAGTAAAGTTACTGTGGCGGAGGTTGCCAGGTGCAGTCCTGCGCTGCCTGCTGTTGCTGGGCGGAGGTCAGAGACGTGTGTGCTGCCGGCATCTGGCTGGCCGGTGACGGCTGGGCGATTTGTGTCTGCGCGCAGCGCCGTCCCGGGCTCCGCATTCTGTTTCCCTGCGCAACGGGCTGCCCTTGAAAATTATACTTAGATCGACATGAGTTAGCATAATGCCTCCCCTTCTGGCACTTAGGGCAAATCCCGGGTGCCTTAGGTTTGGCTCCGGTATTAGCTACCAAACAATTCTTTCTGAGATGACCCGGTTTCCCACAACCATAACAAACTCCTGTATTCATTGGACCATTCAGAGCTGCAAAAGCTGCAGCCATAGCTTCATACTTACGTTCCATCTTACCTATCTTATTACATGCTTCAATCATTTCTAGCAAGGTGGGGTTTTGATTAGGCAAAGATTTTAACAGCTTCTTACAATCTACATTTGCATTTTCCACAGCTAATTTCAACAGTAATATTTCCCTTGCCTCCCCATTATCGATTTGGCGTTCTAAGGCCAGTTTAAGCCTGTCTATTAATTGCATATAAGGTTCCTGCGGTTCCTGAACGATATTCGTAAAAACTTCATGTGGCTTTTCAGAGTGAGGGACTTCAAGAAAAGCCTTTCGTGCCTCCTCTCGCGATGCTTTCCAGGGCTTCCCGTGGGCAGTCGCGGGCTTGCGCTGCCGGGTCGGTGTGCTGACCTGTGCCCATGAGGTGATCCAACGTGAGTGCCGCTCAAGCCTGATTGTTATCTCCCGCATATGTAAGTAAGAGCCCTTGGAGCCCTTTTCTCCGCTGGAACTCCCATAAAGTACACTAAGACGGAGTTAGCAACAGCTGTGCTAGAGATTTTAAGTCGTATGCTGTCATTACATGATTGTCGAGTATAGATGTTAAAAGATTAGCAAAATAAGGAGAAGAGAGCCCATGTTCAGCGAAAGTACGACGGAGTTCTTTACTCACTGGGAAGGACAAAGCCTCCCATTGAGGGTTACCCCCTCTTCCTCCGTACAATACAGGGGCCACAATTCTTGCGGCAACCGCAGTGTCTCCATCTCGCAAAGCTTGTCGCTTAATAGAAGCCTACACATTGTGAGGATCCCGGGGATAAAAGTCTGGTTCCCGTTCAGGATCGACAGGACCTGGATCTAGGAGGTCGTCCTCGTGGGGGGTGTTCTGCTGCGTATGTACCCAAAGTCTCAGTCCGCAGCTTCAGCTTTGGTGGCAGCTTAGAGGGTAACGGAGAGGAGTCTGAGGAAAATAATGAAGAGTGAGTAAAATGAAAAAAGCTACTGTAACAATAATTAGAAAAGAATGGCTCAGCAGAGGAAAGTACAGGGTGAAAAGCACAAAAAAAATGCCAAAGGGAAAAATAATAATAATAATAATAATAATAATAATAATAATAATAATAATAATAATAATATAATCCTAGAGAAATAAGAATGGAAAAAACGCCAAAAGACTTTAAAAGTGTAATGAAAAAAATCTATATACAATGAAAAGATTAATTTTTTAAAAAGAGATTAAAAGATGTATGTAGAACATTTATGAGTCTTCATAAATATTACTGCCTAAATTCTGCTTTTGCTAAAGTCAATTGTAGAAATCTTAAGGGAGGCTAAATAAGCTCAAAAGACAGTAAGCGTACATTTGAATCTTGGTTTGGATGAGGACTACACTTCTAAAATTATATTCCTAATCATCCTGACTTTCATTTTTTTAGTTTACATGGAAGAGTGATACAGGGAAGCAAAACTGAGAGCCTTTTCAATGACACTGAGTCAAAAGACACACACTTGGGCTACAGCTGGCATGATCCAGTCACTAATTCAGCTCCTAGAAGCAGAATAAGGCTAGTCTGAAGTATCTGTCCTCTGAATGTGTAGTGTTGTAAACTTCTCACAGTGTCAGAGCAGCACAAGACTCCAAATCCAGTCTACCAGGCTATGCTACCTGCAGCTGCAATCACAAGCAAAGAATGATTTTGAAACACATTGCAAGAAAAAGGTGTAAGGCAGTCAATGCAAGATATCTTTTCCCCCTTCCCTCCACCCACCTCCCCTCCCATCTCCTCTCTTCTCCCTCCCAGGATCACAGGACTTTACGGGTTGGAAGGAACCTTGGAACATCATTGAGTCCAACTTCCCTGACAGAGCAAGACCATAGAATCTAGCACAGGTCACACAGGAGCACATTTAGATGGGTCTTGAAAGTTTCCAAAGAAGTGTATTTGTCTAAAGGACTTGAGGTATGTTTGAAGGAGGCAAACAACGGCTCAGTAAACTGCAGAGTCTGGTTTACCTTACAAGAGCAGGTTAGTTCACAGTACATGGCAAAAGTGTACAAACCACAAGAATTTTAGAAAATGGTGCTTTTTTTCCTCAAATGTCCAGCTACTAACTCAGAGATCAGGTTCAAATTTCTCTCCACAATGCACAAACTATTAGTACTACAGTGTCTCCGTGAATACAACAAATGTCTTTTTGTAATTAACAGTGTTTGTAACTGTGCTCATAGTACTGAAGACTGTGAAATATCTTTACAGTTTTCTTCACATGATATCTGCACATGGGTACAGTGGCTTATTTTCATCCAGTTTGGGCAGGAATAAATGGGGACTTGAACTCTGTAAATATTACAGTGGTAATTGTGGAGGTCTTCACTTTCTGGTTTGAATTAGTATTATGCTTCTTCTGATAAAAGGCAGCACCATTGAAATTTATTGAGGTGAAGTACAAGAAGATAAATAGTTGACATCTATGTAAATATTGCTTATAATGTAAACTGCATTTCACAGAGCATGAAATCTGGCTGCTTCCTTTCAAAGCCCTTGGGAACTGACTGCTGTAATCAGCACCAATTAATAAATTTGTGTCTCATATTTGGATTTAAATTGTGAGATTGTTCAGATAGTTCTCCGAGGCATTATGTGCCTGAGTGAAAAATGTGCAACAGAAGTCCAGCAGATTTCAATAGGAGTATTTCTTTTTTCCAGTGAAATAATTTCTATCCTCTTAACACAATTAAAGTCACCTTTAATTTTGATGAAACTGTAATCAAGAAGATGCTTTTGCAAATTAAGTGTTTCAGGCAAATGTATACCATATAGAAAAGAAAGTCCTAGAAACTTGAGGTCTTAAAGTAATTGTCTTGCCACCACCAAGTCCATCCCTGCCCTTTCCCCTCTCCCACAGACTTTTTTTTTTTTTTTTGCAAGAAGTGGAAAGGTGTTGAGTGGCAACAGCAAGATAGTGAGACCTCAGACTATTTCAGCCAAAATTGTGAATCCACAAGGAATTCTTTTTCTGTTTCAAGAAATAAAATTACCAACAATCCCTGTACTGCCAGATATCCAGGTCTTAAGAGAACCAAGAGAAAGTATGAGAAAAAATATTCAGAGCAAGAAAAGCATCTGGCTTGGATAAGGAGTGATAATTCCTTGATGAAGTAGGTTTTCGGGAGGAATTTGAAGGATGTGAGATCTTGGCATGCAAAAGGACTTTGGTGGAGGAGCAGAATGGCATATTCCATCTGGGACACAAAAGTAAGTGTAGAAGAGGCAAGTGGGGGGAGAAAGGGAGGATGAGAGAGAGAGAGAATTATAAGGAGTCTGAAGCATGAAAACAAAGCTAAGGGTCACTTTGCATTTAGCAAGAGAGCTGCTCTGGACCGGCACCAGGACTGGTGTGCTCGAGCTGGGAGGTGCTCTATTTTGGTTTCTTTTTGGGACTTTTTGGGGTGGGACAACCTCAGCAGACAGCGGGGACTGGGAGGGTCATCTTCTTGTGTGCTTGCTCAAGATGGTGACATCAGCTGCAGGAAATTTTAATGAGGCAAAGCTAAGCCACATGACTGCCATTTGGCAAGAGAGCTTTCTGTCTGGATTGCAGGGAGCAGCATGTGCTGGGTCAGCCAACAGAGTGCAGAAGATTCTGTGGCGTCTTGGACAAAATATAGTAGTAAGATGGAATATATATATTTAACAACAAACAATGCAAACCTCTAAACTTAATTTCACCTACCTGAAGAGTTCCAGCCATGGTAACAACTATGCCAAAGGCTAGTAAAAAAATGGTAGGTACCCAGACAGAGTCAGTGCACAAACATGCAGGTATCCAGGCTGCTAGTTGCAGAGAGTGCTAGAATGGAATGGAGGGGGAAGGAGACAACTCCTGCACAGTATGGGTTACAAACAAGAGGAACTGGAAGTCTTGGTTTGCCAGGAAAACTATGATCTTCAGGGAACTTAATTCAGCAGAGAGGAGGCAATCCAAAAGGTTCTTAGAATGTATGGAGGACAGCTTCTTGATGCAGCTGTTAAGTGAGCCTACCAGGGGTCAGGCTCTGCTTGACCTGCTGTTCTCAAATACAGAAGGGCTGGTGGGAGATGTGGAAAACTGTGATGAATCTGTGGACCCTTTGATGAGCCAAGAAGAGATTGACCTTGAAAATATTGTTGTGTATCTGTGAGAAAATACTGTTATGTACCTGTGAATGAATACATTGTACCTTTGAATGTCTGGAAAGTCCATGGACTGAATGTGTAATTTGTTTGAGGCTGAGAAACTGCAAGACAGAACCTGGGCTTAGCTCAGCAAGTAACTGTAGCAATGCTATTACTAGCCAGTAAGAATGCTGAGAAAAGTTTGTTAACAAATCCGATGCAGTCACGCTAACATAACTTACATACAAATATGTGTTACTTGCTGGAGTAAACGGAATCTTTTGTCTCTATACTCTGCTTGCATATATCTTTGTCACTTTGGCCGTTACTGTATCCATATAAAGTGACAAGATGTGATGGTAGGAGGCTGTCTAGGTGTGGCAGTTTTAGGCTATGCCTTTAAAATTAGCTGCAGTTTTCAATCAGAAAAGTAGAAAAATATAAATAATTCACAGTTGAGTGTAAAAGGAAAACAAGATTATAATAAACAAATTCATTGGATGAATTACAGTGAAGGTGAGACACATTGATGCTCACATTCCTAAGAACAAAGCTACTGAGGCACAACAACACAACCATCAGGCAGATCTAGCTGCAACAGTTTCTCAAGTAGACGTGGGCTCT
The DNA here is from genome assembly GCA_033816785.1 of Picus viridis. Lineage (NCBI taxonomy): Eukaryota > Metazoa > Chordata > Aves > Piciformes > Picidae > Picus > Picus viridis. The sequence continues at coordinate 53,345,229 of CM066606.1, forward strand.
GATTTTGATCTTAACTGGAAACACTGAGGTGAGATATTCTTAGCTCGGTGGGCTCATGATTCGTCAGGACATCCAGACAGAGATGCAACCTACCAATGGGCTCATGACAGCTCATTTCCGTGGATACTATCATGCAACTCATCCATGACTGTGACATTTGTGCTGCTATTAAGCAGACAAAGCAAATGAAGCTCTTGTGGTATGGTGACAGATGGTCACCAAGTACAAGTATGGTGAAGTCTGGCAGATTGACTACATCACTCTATCCCATTCTTGATTTGGTAAGCAATATGTGCTTACTATGGTAGAGGCAAACACTGGATGGTTGGAAACTTATCCAGTTCCACATGCAACTGCACACAACACCATTCTTGGTCTGGAGAGACAAATCCTATGGAAACACAGAACTCCAGAGAGGATTGAGTCAGACAAAGGAACTAATTTCAAAAACAGTCTTGTGAGAAACTGGGCCAAAGAGCACGGCATTGAGTGGATATTCCACATCCTCTAATGTGCACCAGCTGCAGGGAAGATTGAACACTACAACAGTTTGCTGAAGACCACTCTCAAAGCCATGGGGGGTCGATCTTTGAAAAACTGGGAGAAACACCTAGCACAAGCAACCTGGCTGGTAAATAGCAGAGTTTCAGTGAATTGAGCTGGACCTGCACACTCAGATTTGCTATGAAAGGTAGAATAGAATAGAATATGGAATGGAATGGAATGGAATAGAATAGAATGGAATAGAATAGAATAGAATAGAATAGAATAGAATAGAATAGAATAGAATAGAATAGAATAGAATAGAATTAACCGGGTTGGAAAAGACCTTTGAGATCATGAAGTCCAACCTATCACCCAACACCATCTTATCAACTCAACCATGGCTTCAGGTGCCTCATCCAGGCTCTTCTTAAACACCTCCAGTGACAATGACTCCACCACCTCCATGGGCACCCCATTCCAATGGCAAATCATTCTTTCTGTGTAGAACTTCTTCCTAACATCCAGCCTATACATCCCCTGGCAAAGCTTGAGACTGTGTCCTCTTGTTCTGGTGCTGGTTGCCTGGGAGAAGAGACCAGGCCCCTCCTGGCTACAACCTCCCTTCAGGTAGCTGTAGACAGCAATAAGGTCTCCTCTGAGCCTTGTCTTCTCCAGCCTAAGCAACCCCAGCTCCCTCAGTCTCTCCTCATAGGGTTTGTGCTCCAAAACCCTCACGAGCTTTCTTGCCCTTCACTGGACATGTTCAAGTCTCTCAATATCCTTCTTAAACTGAGGGGCCCAGAACTGGACACAGGACTCAAGGTATGGCCTAACCAGTGCTGAATACAGGGGTGAAATGACTTCCCTGCTCCTGCTGGCCACACTATTCCTAATACAGGCCAGGATGCCATTGGCCTTCTTTGCTATCTGGGCACATTGCTGGCTCATGTTCAGCATACTGTCAACCAGTACCCCCAGGTCCCTTTCTGCCTGGCTGCTCTCCAATGATTCTGTCCCCAGCCTGTAGCACTGCATGGGGTTGTTGTGGCCAATAAAGCAGAAAGTGATAGAGTTCCTGTTGTTAGAGAAAAGAATCTGTTAGGCAAATCTGTGTGGGTATTTTCTCCTTCAGGAGAGGCCAAACCTATCGAAGGGGTGGTTCCTGCTGAAGGTCCTGGTCACACATACTGAGTAATGCAAGAGAATGGTGGAATTCAATGTATTCTGCAAACAAATCTAACATTAGCTGAGAGAGTTTAAATTTGGAATGTTGTATAGATACAACATCGTGGCCAAAGGAAGAATCCATGAGGAATCTGTGGTGTATGAACCCTAAGAACCCTGAGAGCCCTGAGTCAACTGTGTGTTCCTGTTCCTTTTTCTTTGCCTCATCTGCAGAGAGAAACTATTTTGTCTTTTTTGTTTCCTGGTTTTTCGACTTCTGAATCATCTACATTTGAGGACAGCCAGAAGGGACTGTGAACTTTATTTACAAATTGTAGATATTGTTTTAGATTAGATGGGTAGTATTAACAGCCAATGAAATTGTTTAGAAGGTGTGAATTGTGGCAGTTTTAGGCTATGCCTTTAAAATTAGCTGCAGATTTCAAGCAGAAAAGTAGAAAAATATTAATAATTCACAGTTGGGTGTAAAAGGAAAACAAAAGATTATACTAAACAAATTCATTGGATGAAATGTGTGGGACGGATGCAGATGTACCCTAGCAATCTTTGACATTTCACTTCACTTCCATTCCTTTTCTTTTCTCCTCTGGTCTTGGCTGTTCTCCTTCACTGGTGAGACAATAACCACTTCTGGCTGGCTTTGAGAAGAGATAAGAATACTAACATTGCTTCTCTAAACTAACATTCCTTCCTCTGAACTCCTCTTTTCTTCTGGTACAAGGGGTGGGGAGGGCTTGGGGGGGCTTGGGGGTCAGTGGAGCAGCTTCCCTGCTCTCTGAGGAACCCAGAGTGGGTACAGGGGGCTTCTGCACTATTTTCTAATTGTAAATATCTGTGTAATATTTTAAATACTGCATATTTTGTACATATTCATTGCATTCCATTGTAGAGTGTAGTTTTTGCTTGTAAATACAGCTTCCATTTGCTTCCGACTGAGTTAGTTGTTCTTAATTAATGCAAATGGGAAGCTTCAACCCACCACACTAGGTTGCAGCAACCATGAGATAGTGGATCTTTCAATATGCAGGGAAATAAGGAGGACCAATAACAGAACCCTCACTTTGGACTTCTGGAGGGCAGACTTCAGCTTATTTAAGGAATTAATTCAGAGAGTACCATGGGTAGCAGCCCTTAAGAACAAAGGGGTCCAGGACAGTTGGACCAACTTCAAGCAGGAGCTCTTGAAGGCACAGGAACAGGCTGTGCCCATGTGCCAAAAGATGAGCCAGTGGGGAAGGCAACTGGCCTGGATGGGCAAGCAGCTCCTGAAGGAATTAAGGGAACAAAAGAGGGTGTGTCACCTTTGGAAACAGGAGGCAACTCATGATACATTTAAGGATGTTGTTAGATCATGTAGGAGAAAAATTAGGGAAAAGCCCAGTTAGAATTCAAGTTGGCCACTTCTGTGAAAGAAAATTAAAAAGCATTTCTATAAATATATTAATGCTCAAAAGAGGGACAAGAAGAACCTGCACTCCTTATTGGACCTGGAGGGGAACATTGTAACTAAAGATGAGGAAACGGCTGAGGTACTAAATACCTTCTTTGCTTCCATTTTCAACAGTAAGGCAGGAGGACTTCAAGATAACTGGCCTCCTAAACTGGTAGATGGTGTCAGGAAGCAGTGTAGTACTCCTGAAATCCATGAGGAATTAGTTTGGGACTTGCTGAGCCACTTGGATACTCACAAGTCCATGGGACCAGATGAGATCCATCCTAGGGTGCTGAGGGAGCTGGCAGATGATCTGGCCAAGCCGCTCTTCATTTACCACCATTTACCACTGGCTCACTGGAGAGGTCCCAGATGACTGGAAGTGGAAAATGTGGTGCCCATCATGCATCTGCAAACTACAGACCTGTCAGCCTGACCTCAGTGCCAGGAAAGATGGAGAAGATCATCTTGAGGGCAATCACAGCACACCTGCAGGATGGCCAAGGGATCAGGCTAAGTCAACAAGGATTTAGGAAGGGCAGATCCTGCCTGACCAACCTGATCTCCTTCTAGGACCAGGTGACCTACCTGGTGGATGTGGGGAGGCCTGTGAATGTAGTGTACCTGGACTTCAGCAAGGCCTTTGACACTGTCCCCCACAGCAAACTGCTGGCCAAGCTGTCAGCCCATGACTTGGACAGCAGCACTCTGTGCTGGGTTAGGAAGTGGCTGGAGGGCTGAGCCCAGAGAGTGGTGGTGAATGGTGCCACATTTAGCAGGCAGCCAGTCACTAGTGGTGTCCCCCACACATCAGTGATAGTCCTGATCCTATTCTGTATATTTATTGATGATCTGGACAAGGGGATTGAGTCCATCATCAGTAAATTTGCAGATGACACCAAGCTGGGGGCAGATGTTGGTCAGTTAGACGGTAGAAGGATTCTGCAGAGGGACTGTGACATGCTGGACAGATGGGCGGAGTCCAATGGGATGGCATTCAACAAGTCCAAGCGCCGGGTTCTGCACTTTGGCCACAACAACCCCATGCAGTGCTACAGGCTGGGGTCAGAGTAGCTGGAGAGCGGCCAGGCAGAAAGGGACCTGGGGGTACTGGTTGGCAGCTGGCTGGACATGAGCCAGCAATATGCCCAGGGAGCCAAGAAGGCCAATGGCATCCTGGTCTGTATCAGGAGTAGTGAGGCCAGCAGGAGCAGGGATGTCATTATGCCCCCATACTCAGCACTGGTTGGGCCACACCTTGAGCACTATTTTCAGTTCTGGGCCCCTCATTTTAAGAAGGATATTGAGACATTTGAATGTGTGCAGAGAAGGTCCATGAGGCTGGTAAGAGGCCTCAATCACAAGCCCTATGAGGAGAGGCTGAGGGAGCTGGGGTTGTTTAGCCTGGCGAAGAGGAGGCTCAGAGGAGACTTTATTGCTCTCTACAACTACATGAAGGGAGGTTGTAGCCAGGTGGGGGTTGGTCTCTTCTCTCAGGCAACCAACACCAGAACAAGAGGACACAGTCTCAAACTGCACCAGGGGAAGTTTAGGCTCGAGGTGAGGAGAAAGTTCTTCACTGAGAGAGTCGTTTGCTGTTAGAATGTGGTGTCCATGGAGGTGGTGGAGTCATCATTCCTGGAGGCGTTCAAAAGGGGATTGGACGTGGCACTTGAAGCCATGGCTTAGTTATCATGAGGTGTTGGGTGATAGGTTGGACTTGATGATACTTCAGGTCTTTTCCAACCTGATTGATTCTTTGATTCAATGATTCAAAATTGTGAAATATCTCACCGTATCATCTCATTATAATTCTGTAACAGTGAACATCAAAGGGCTTTAATAGATAAAATGTTTTCTCCCAACCTCTCCATCACTGTATTTGTTGTAAGACTGCATCTGTCCTGCCTGATCCTTCTCTTCTCCCATTCCTCATTCAGGTCAGGCTCCAGTTCTCTCAGTGTTAATGTTGTCTTCCATCTATTCCCCTAAGGAAAAGTGAGTTTTAAGTAATTCCTTATTAGGAAAAGTCTATTTTAAAATAAAATAGCAAAAACCGTCTCTGAAATTTTGAGAATAGTATTTCCCTGTGAACGTAGTGGGAGGTCCAAAGGACTGAATTCTAACCTTTGCTATGCTGAGAAAAAAAACATTGGCTTGATATACTGCTCTGGAAAGAAAAGTTAGAGATCTGTAAGCACAACATAAACTGACTCAGTCACATAAAATGTTTCACAGTCTTGTAGGAAGGACATTAATCACTTCTTGCAGGAAAAATTGGGTAAGCATATAAATCCAGTGAACAGAACAGAGTATCAGGTGGTTTGACTGTTGAAAATTCTACTCGTGAAACAATCCTCAGAGTAAATACAAAGATGATTCATATACAGTATAATTATTTGTCCTTGCAAGAGCAAGAGACCACAGCTGCTTTTACATATTACTAGCAAGCATTGCAGAGAGGTCTGGGAGAAACACTAACCAAAATACAATAAATTTTTTCTCTGTGGGAGCAGAATAGAAGTAGTTAACTCTTCAAATCAGATCCAAATTAGTAACACTGAGCGTGATCTAGAAACAAACAAGCTCGAAGTGACAGCAGCAAGGAGAAGGGTTTTTATTTTGTAGCCTCATATCTCTTACAGTTCTATGTGGAGAATAAGATTGTGGCTAAATAATAGCTTGACAATTACAAATTACCAATATATTCCAATACAAGACCTCTCATCCTCTCACTGTCAGTTTATAACAATAACCCCTTAGACACCAGTACCTCTTTTGTGGACTTTTAAAAAGATTTTGATAGTATGGCATGATCCATAGAGCATAGATATAACTGTGACAAATAGAATGATACCTTTGTATTATCATACCTTGCCAAATGGTGCAAGCTGTCAAGGCCCTTGCAGGTTGGTGACTGCAGTAATATGGATTCCACATTCATTCTGAATATTACTCTTCTTTACATGTAGTAAGAACGCTTAGGACCAAGAGACAAGCTATGTGGTGACAGCAAGAACACAACAAACAAAATTTGAGCCTTGGAAGAGAAAATGTCTGACAGGTAAAGAAGTGAACCACCTTAGAATAAGCAGCACTGTCAACAATTAACTTTGTATGAGTGTGAAGGAAGAAATGTGTCACATGAGGATCATAGTTGGACATATATTTTAGATCTGTTATTACAGATGAACAGCGTTCTTACCATCTGTTATTACAGATGAATAGCTAAGTACAGTGCCAGCTAGAGAGCTTACTCTTATATAAAGGATCTTTGACCTTTCCTACTCACTTTAAAAGATAAGATTCCCCAACTCCAGAAATCCTCAGGGAAAAGAACCTATGCAAGTTTTCTCCTATAAATCCTAATCATAATTCAACAGAGCACAATGCATGGGCCCTCATGTAACATATCAGTCAGGCTCAAAATGCAGGAAAAAATGCTGGTGCATGTGTTTGGATGATGAATGAACAAAATAAAACCATCATCTGTCTACAGATATTTATGCAACAGAGGACTATAATGAATATGTACAGTAAATACCCATAGAAGAATTATATTAATATACTGATTTTTATATAATAACATTTTTCTATTATTTTCTCTTACTGTGGAATTTCCAGAGAAAATCAGTCTTCTATTTCTTCTGTTTAAGTCAAAATTCTCTAAACCAAAATAAATGTGATTTTTTTTTTCCTGTCCTGAGTAATAAAGGATTTCTGTTTCTTGAATACAGGAGGTCTTCTGCATACGTTAACTAAGCCTAAAAGAAAGAATAGGAGGTCACAGGTCCACATATCCATGTGTCATGAAAGAGGTTCAGTCTGAATTAGGAAGGGTATACAAGTATTCATCATTAATTCTATGCAGCCATAGAAGCCTAATGGCAGAACAATATGGAACACCTCTGCTATGAAGACAGGCTGATTGGGCCAGGGTTATTCAGCCTGGAGAAGAAAAGACACTGGGGGGAGTTAATAGTACCTGATGAGGGCTGACAAGAAGGATGAGAAGAGACTATTTACAAAGGTCTGTAGTGATAGGACAAGGGGCAATGGTTTCAAACTTGAGGAGAGCAGATTTAGATTGGATATCAGGAAAAAGTTATTCACCATGAGGTAAAGAACTAGAGATATGCAAAGTGAAGCTTGCCAGGGCTCTGGTCAACCTAACCTAGCTGAGGATCCCCCTGCTTACTGCAGAGGGCATTGGACTGGATGACCTTTGGAGATTCCTTCCAACCCAGACATAGTATGATTCTATGGTTAGAAACAGGTGAAATCTGGTGCAAGCCCAAGTTAAATAGAACAACAAAGAAACTTGTAGGTGCAAAGTGCCTTCTCCATGCCACCTGCTGGCTGTATGTTCTCAGAATTGATCACAAATGAGGAGGAATAGTAAGACTTAGCAGTAGAGAGGTAGAAATTCCACCTCAACAAAATAACCACACTATAAAGATTCTTTTTTCAGTCCCCCTCTTATGACATGTAATGTACATTGGGAATAAGAGTAAAGCTGCTACTACTTCAGCCTCCTTCTCTTAATGCAATCACTCTCCTGTGATCTATGGTTACTTCTCTGTTAACACCTGTAAAAAGGAGGTGTTTAATACAAAATTGACTTTGCATGTTAAATACAATAATAAATAATTTCACTGTAATTGAGAAATAAAGTTATGGAGTTACTTACATGGATGATTAGCTGTGATATTATAGAAATTACTAAAAACCCCAGCCCTCTTTTAATGTTTTATGCCTTCTATATTGCTGATTTGATGATAGAAAAGTTAGACTTCACTGTGTTTCTCCCTAGACTTCAGCAAACAAACAGATGCAAATGATTTGTACACTAAGATGTAATGATTTAACACTAAGAAGACATCGATTTCCTTGAGAAAGTATCCTAGGAACCCAAACCTTATACTCAGTGAAACAATGTGTGTGTTTCATTTGTAATGTTTCTTCAGTATGCATCATGTTACTATAGTCCTGTCCAGAGGTGTCTTAACTATATTTAACAAAAGTAAAAAATGTCCACATACTACAGTATTCACCAATACAAGATAGATCAGAATTGGCAATATGTCGCTATCTCAGGAACCACCTACTATGCTTTATTTTCTGTATGTGGTGTACTAGCCACCAGTAACCAATGGAGACCTTGAAATGTAGACCACAGCATCTTATCTGTCACTTTTCCTGCCTCTCTGAATGTGCAGTTTGAATAGTTAATCTGCACTGGCTTGCTGCTAGAAACTAGGCTACTGAAGTCTGTGGTTTCCTGGTTTTATTGGCACTGAAAATATTTCTTGGACCTTAATTAGCAAAATGACTAATTAATTTTTTATGAGATGTATTTATAGCACATTTACCTTAATTAGCAAAATGACTAATTAGTTTTTTTATGAGATGTATTTATAGCACATTTACTGTCTATTTGTTTCTCTTTTTTTCCTGTAAATACTTTCCTCACAAGAAAAAAAAAAGTAATTACTTATCCTGTTCCACTGTTATACAAATATGATCCTGTATATTGCTTGTTGTACTATGGAATATGTTTGCAAGAACAGAACATAGCAGAATTTTAATTCATAAAAGGAGATTATGAAAATTTAAAAAAATAACATATTGGATATCAAACATACTTATCTAGAACAAGGCTATAACAGTTTCACTGCCTCTTTCTGTACCTAATTGCCTAGTACAGAAGCAGCTGCTTAGGAGAGAGGGGTGAGTCAATCCTGTGTGGTTTTGTGTCTTTATTGCAGCCCTAAGGAAGAGATTCACGGCTCCTGTCATATCAAAAGATGTATGTGGGAGAATAGGTGTATGTTTAAGGGATTCCTAAAAAATTCTCAAAGTCTTCCTTAACCATCAAATCATCTTCTGACATAACTGTTGACTGTTCAGACAAGCACTCAGCACTATCCATGCTAGCACTGACTTGTTGACAACAGCCTGAATTACAGCCTCTATAAAAATTTCAGTCCCATCCAGGAAGAAAAATTTTAAACTGAAGATTTATAGGGGTATCAGCTGTCACTAGAATTAAATTTGACAGCTTCCTTTATCAGTGTAATTCACGTAAACATCATCTCCTTTGAGCATTGCTATGCTCTGAATAGAACTTCCTAAGCTCATGTGTCCAGCTGACTACTGCCCGTTGTTGGTTTTCCAAGTAGGCAGTGATGAAATTTCAAGAACTTTGAGATCAGTGAAGAAGGACTGCAGAACCCTGGGACAAATGTGTTAAAGGGTCAGGGGCACAAGCAGTATTTTCTTCTGTTCCTCCACTAGCTATGCCTGATGATGGAATAAACTTGAAAATCCAGAAGATTAATGCCTGGCTGCAGGACTGGTGCCAATGGCAGGATTTTGGGTTCTTTGTTCAATACAATACAATACAATACAATACAATACAATACAATACAATACACCAGGTTGGAAGAGACCTTCAAGATCATCGCGTCCAACCCATCAACCAATTCAACCCACCCAACAACTAAACCATACAGCCAAGCACCCCATCAAGTCTTCTCCTGAACACCACCAATGAAGGTGACTCCACCACCTCCACGGGTAGCCGATTCCAATGGGCAATCACTCTTTCCATGTAGAACTTCTTCCTAACATCCAGCCTAAACCTGCCCTGGCGCAGGCTGTGTCCTCTTGTTCTGGTGCTGGCTGTCTGGGAGAAGAGGCCAACCTCTGCCTGGCTACAACCTCCCTTCAGGTAGTTGTAGAGAGCAATTAGATCACCCCTGAGTCTCCTCGAGGCTAAGTAACCCCAGCTCCCTCAGCCTTTCCTCATAGGGCTTGTGTTCCAAACCCCTCGCCAGCTTTGTTGCCCTCCTCTGGACACGTTCCAGCAAGACAACATCCTTCCTAAACTGAGGGGCCCAGAACTGGACACAGGACACAAGGTGTGGCCTAACCAGTGCAGTGTACAGGGGCACAATGACCTCCCTGCTCCTGCTGGCCACACTGTTCCTGATGCAGGCCAGGATGCCATTGGCATTCTTGGCTGCCTGGGCACACTGCAGGCTCATGTTCAGCCTACAATCAACCAGTACCCCCAGGTCCCTCTCACCCTGGCCACTCTCCAGGGACTCTGACCCCAGCCTGTAGCACTGCCTGGGGTTGTTGTGGCCAATGTGCAGAACCCGGCACTTGGATGTGTTAAATCTCATGCCATTGGACTCCGCCCATCTGTCCAGCCTGTCGAGGTCCCTCTGCAAAGCCTCTCTGCCCTCCAGCAGATTGACTCCTGCCCCCAGCTTGGTGTCATCCGCAAATCTACTGATGATGGACTCAATGCCCTCATCCAGATCATCAATAAAGATGTTGAAGAGCATGGGGCCCAGCACTGATCCTTGGGGCACACCACTAGTGACTGGCCGCCAGCTGGATGTGACACCATTCACCATTACTCTCTGGGCTCAGCCCTCCAGCCAGTTCCTAACCCAACACAGTGTGTTCCTGTCCAAGCCACGGGCTGCCAGCTTGGCCAGGAGTTTGCTGTGGGGGACGGTGTCAAAGGCCTTGCTGAGGTCCAGGTAGACCACATCCACAGGCCTCCCCATATCCACCAGGCGGGTCACCTGATCATAGAAGGAGATCAGGTTGGTCAGGCAGGACCTGCCCTTTCTAAATCCATGTTGACTAGGCCTGATCCCTTGGCCATCCTGGAAGTGCTGTGTGATCGCACTCAAGATGACCTGCTCCATAATCTTGCCTGGCACTGAGGTCAGGCTGACAGGCCTATAATTCCCTGGCTCATCCAACTGGCCCTTCTTGTGGATGGGCACCACGTTGGCCAGCTTCCAGTCTTCTGGGACCTCTCCAGTGAGCCAGGACTGCTGAAAAATGATGGAAAGTGGCTTGGCCAGCTCATCTGTCAGCTCTCTCAGCACCCTAGGATGGATCCCATCCAGTCCCATGGCCTTGTGGGGGTCCAAGCGGCTCAGAAGATCTCGAACTTCCTCCTGGAGCAGCGGGAAACTATGCAGCTCTCTGGCTCCTTCTGCCAGCTCTGCAGGCCAGCTGTCTGGAAGACGTTCTGCCCTGCTAGTGAAAATTGAGGCAAAGAAGGTACCTCTGCCTTTTCCTCATCCTTTGTTACAACGTTCCCCTCCATGTCAACCAAGGAGTGCAGATTGTCCTTGCCCTTCTTCTTGCTATTGATGTATTTATAGAAGGACTTTTTGTTGTGCTTCACAGCAGAGGCCAGTCTAAGTTCTAAATGGGCTTTTGCCTCCCTAATTTTCTTCCTGCATGTCCTAGCAACATCCCTAAACGCTCCATGGGTTGCCTCCCCTTTCTTCCAAAGATAATACACCCTCTTTTTTTCCCTTAGTTCTATTAAAAGTTCATTACCCATCCAGGCTGGCCATCTGCCCCGGCGGCTCATCTTCTGGCACAGTGGCACAGCCTGTTCCTGCACCTTCAAGAGTTCTTCCTTGAAGTAGGTCCAGCTCATGGGTTACTCTACAAGACTCCAGGCCTGCTGACTATAGAGAACAACTGCTTGTCTCTAGGAGGAAAAGAATCCTGGGACAAGAACTGGGAGGAATGATTGATAGGTCTTCAAACAAATGTCAAAGGGGAAAGAGGGAATAAACAGGCTCAGTGAGGACATTCCTGCGACAATGTTGAGGTGGGGTACCTGCTCCACTGCTATCCCAGGGGCTATAGGGGATATTGGATTATGCAACACCCACAGACAGATGATCCTCTGCTAAGTCTCTGAAGTGTCCATATGTGACCGGTTTAGGCTGTGCCTTTAAGAAAATGGACACTTTCTGAACACTCTGGCTGAATGTATTGAAAACAAAGATATTATAAACTAAATTCATTGGTAGATAGGTAGAATGCAACTTTAAGTTTTGGGTTCAGTCCGTTTGTGGTCAGTCTGTTCTCTGTCCTGTGAGCTGGTCTGTCTTCTCTCTCGCTGAAGCAACAACTGCTGAACAGAACGACCTTGGATTAACAGAGCTAACCAGATAAGAAAACTAACTCTTGCATACACTTTGAGCTAACAGAATTTTCTCCTTAATTGCCTTTCTCTCTCTCTCTAACCCTTTTTGGGAAAAAAAGGGGAGGTAGGGAGGGAGAAGGGGGGGTACAGGGGGAACCCCCTGGCTGCAGGGGGAAAAAAGGTCTCCTGTATTACATACATTGCTGTATATTTCTGTATATATTGTAAATATTGTATATTTTTGTACATATTCATTGCATTCCATTTCTGCTTGTAAATACAGCAGAAATAGAATATACATAGAAAAATAGAAAATAGAAAATACAGTACCTTGAGTACTGTGTCCAGTTCTGGGCCCCTCAGTTTAAGAAGGACATTGAGACACTTGAACGTGTCCAGAGAAGGGCAACAAGGCTGGTGAGAGGCCTTGAGCACAAGACCTATGAGGAGAGGCTGAGGGAGCTGGGGCTGTTTAGCCTGGAGAAGAGGAGGCTCAGGGGTGACCTCATTGCTCTCTACAACTACCTGAAGGGTGGTTGTAGCCAGGAAGGGGTTGGCCTCTTCTCCCTAGCAACCAGCACCAGAACAAGGGGACACAGTCTCAAGCTGCACCAGGGGAAGTTTAGGCTCGAGGTGAGGAGAAAGTTCTTCACCGAGAGAGTGATTCGTCATTGGAATGGGCTGCCCGGGGAGGTGGTTGAGTCTCCATCCCTGGAGGCGTTCAGGAGGGGACTGGATGTGGCACTTGGTGCCATGGTCTAGTTGTGAGGTTGTGGTTACAGGTTGGACTTGATGATCTTCAAGGTCTCTTCCAACCTTGGTGATTCTATTCTATTCTATTCTATTCTATTCTATTCTATTCTATTCTATTCTATTCTATTCTATTCTATTCTATTCTATTCTATTCTATTCTATTCTATTCTACAGCTTGTTTCATTTGCTTTTCCGACTGAGTTTAGCTGTGATATCTTTTGTGTGGAGGGGGGAACTTTCTCACCCTACCACACCATATCAACATAAGAAGCATGGGAAATAATCAGGATGAACTAGAAATCTGGGTGCAGTCACAAGGCTATGATCTTATTGCAATTATAGAGACATGGTGGGACAGCTCCCATGACTGGAATGGGTTATGGACAACTATGTACTTTTTAGGAAGGACAGACTGACAAGGTGAAGTGTTGAAGTTGCTCTCTATGTGAATAAGCAACTAGAATGTTTTGAGCTTTACTCAGGGGGAGATGATAAAACAGTGAAAAGCTTATGGGTAAGCATGAAGGGGCATACAAACGCCAATGATACAGTTGTGGGTGTTTACTACAGACCACCAAACCAGGAACAAGCTACTGATTAGGCCTTCTACAGTCAGCTGGAAGTAGTCTCAAGGTCAAGTGCCCTGGTGCTCATGGGTGACTTCAGCCACTTGGATATTAGTTGGAAATATCAGCCTCACTTGCATCCCTGAAAAGATGATGGAGCAGCTCATCCTGGAGATCATGTCTAAACCACATGGAAGAAAAGAAGGTTATCAGGAGTAGCCAACATGGATTTACCAAGGGGAGATCCTGCCTGCCTAATCTGATAGCCTTCTATGAATCTATAACCAAATGAGTAGATGAGGGAAGAGCAGTGGATGTGATATATCTTGACTTCAGTAAAGCTTTCAATACTGTTTCCCATTACATCCTCCTAGAAAAGCTCAGGACATGTGGCATAGATGACTACTCCATGGGGTGGATTGGAAACTGGCTCAACAACAGAGTTCAGAGGGTCATCATCAGTGGCACAGAGTCAAATTGGAGGCCTGTGGCCAGTAATGTTTCCCAGGTATCAGTATTGGGTCCAGTTTTGTTCAGTATCTTTATCAATAACCTGGATGAGTGTATTGAGAGTACCCTCATCAACTTCACAGATGAAACAAAACTTGGGGCTTGGCTGACACCCCATCAAGCTGTGCAGCCATCCAATGAGATCTGGACAGGCTGGAGAGCTGGATGCAGGGAAACTTCATGAAGTTCAATAAGGACATATGCAGGGTCCTGCATGTGAGGAGGAATTACAACATGCACCAGTACAGGTTAGGGGCTGTCCTGCTGTGAGCAGCTCCATAGAGTGCTGGTGGGCAGCAAATTCTCCACAGAGCAACAGTGCACCCTTTTGTCCCAGAGAGTTAATGGAATCCTCAGATGCATCAAGGAGGGTGTGTCCTGCAGGTGTAGAGAAGTTCTTCTACCTCTCTACTCTGCCCTGTTGAGACCACATCTGAAATACTGTGTCCAGTTTTGGGGTCCCCGGTTCAAGAAAGACAGAGGACTGCTGGAGAGAATCCAAGGGAGAGCCAAAAGGATGATTAGGGGACTTGAGTACCTCCCTCATGAAGAGAGACTGAGATCCCTGGGGTATTTAGTCTTGAGAAGGGGACTGAGAGGGGATCTGAACAATGTGTATAAACATCAGAGGAGTGGATATCAAGAGGTTAGGGCTAAGCTCAATTCAGTTGGGCACAGTAATAAGACAAAGAACAACAGGTTCAAGCTTGAACACAGAACATTTCACAGAATAACAGAAGCATCCAGGTTGAAAAAGACCTCAGAGATATTCAAGTCCAACATCACAGTATCACAGTATCACCAAGGTTAGAAGAGACCTCAAAGATCATCGAGTCCAACCTGTCACCACAGACCTCATAAGTAGACCATGGCACCAAGAGCCACATCCAGTCCCCTCTTGAACACCTACAGGGATAGTGACTCCACCACCTCCCTGGGCAGCCCATTTCAATGACGAACAACTCTCTCAATGAAGAACTTTCTCCTCACCTTGAGCCTAAAATTCCCCTGGCGCACCTTGAGACTGTGTCCTCTTGTTCTGATGCTGGTTGCTAGAGAGAAGAGACCAACCTCTTCCTGGCTACAACCACCCTTCAGGTAGTTGTAGACAGCAATGAGGTCACCCCTGAGCCTCCTCTTCTCCAGGCTAAACAACCCCAGCTTCCTCAGCCTCTCCTCACAGGGCTTGTGCTCAAGGCCTCTCACCAGCCTTGTTACCCTTCTCTGGACACGTTCAAGTGTCTCGATATCCTTCCTAAACTGAGGGGCCCAGAACTGGACACAGGACTCAAGGTGTGGCCTAACCAGTGCAGAGTACAGGGGCACAAAGACTTCCCTACTCCTGCTGGCCACACTATTCCTAATGCAGGCCAGGATGCCATTGGGCTTCTTGGCCACCTGGGTACACTGCTGGCTCATGTTTAGGCATCTGTCAATCAGCACCGCCAGGTCCCTCTCTGTTTGGCAGCTCTGCAGGCACTCCGACCCCAGCCTGTAGCTCTGCATGGGGTTGTTGTGGCCAAAGTGCAGCACCCGGCACTTGGATTTGTTGAATACCATCCCGTTGGACTCCACCCATCTGTCCAGTCAGTTGAGGTCCCTCTGCAGAGACCTTCCACCCTCTAACTGACCAACATCTGCTCCCAACTTGGTGTCATCTGCAAATTTGCTGATGACTGTCTCAATCCCCTCATCCAGATCATCAATGAAGATATTAAAGAGAATGGGGCCCAGCACTGATCCCTGGGGAAGCCACTGGTGACTGGCTGCCAGCTGGAGGTGGCACCATTCACAGTATCACAGTATCACAGTATAACCAAGGTTGGAAGAGACCCCAAGTTGGACCTCAAGTCCAACCTGTCCCAACAGACCTCACAACTAGACCATGGCACCAAGTGCCATGTCCAATCTCCCCTTGAACACCCCCAGGGACAGCGACTCCACCACCTCCCCAGGCAGCCCATTCCAATGACGAATGACTCGCTCAGTGAAGAACTTCTTCCTCACCTCAAGTCTAAACCTCCCCTGGCACAGCTTGAGACTGTGTCCCCTTGTTCTAGTGCTGCTTGCCTGGGAGAAGAGACCAACCCCCTCCTGTCCACAACCACCCTTCAGGTAGTTGTAGAGGGCAATGAGGTCACCCCTGATCCTTCTCCAGTCTAAACAATCCCAGCTCCCTCAGCCTCTCCTCATAGGGCTTGTGCTCAAGGCCTCTCACCAGCCTTGTTGCCCTTCTCTGGACACGTTCAAGTGTCTCAATGTCCTTCTTAAACTGAGGGGCCCAGAACTGGACACAATACTCAAGGTGTGGCCTAACCAATGCAGATTACAGGGGAATAATGACCTCCCTACTCCTGCTGGCCACACTATTCCTAATACAGGCCAGGATGCCATTGACCCTCTTGGCCACCAGGGCACACTGCTGGCTCATGTTTAGGCGGGTGTCAATCAGCACCGCCAAGGTCCCTTTCTGTTTGGCTGCTCTCCAGCCACTCTGACCCCAGCCTGTAGCTCTGCATGGGGTTGTTGTGGCCAAAGTGCAGCACCCGGCACTTGGACTTGTTAAATGCCATGCCACTAGACTGTGCCCATCTGTCCAGTCGGTCGAGGTCCCTCTGCAGGGCCTTTCTACCCTCTAACTGACTAACATCTATTCCCAACTTGGTGTCATCTGCAAACTTGCTGATGACTGACTCAACCCCCTCATCCATATCATCAGTGAAGATGTTAAAGAGGATGGGGCCCAGTACTGATCCCTGGGGACGCCATTGGTGACTGGCCGCCAGCTGGATGTGGCACCATTCACCACCACTCTCTGGGCTGGGCCCTCCAGCCACTTCCTAACCCAGCACAGAGTGTTGCTGTCCAAACCACGAGCTGACAACTTAGCCAGCAGTTTACTGTGGGGGACGGTGTCAAAGGCCTTGCTGAAGTCCAGGTAGACTACATCCACAGGCCTCCCCACATCCACCAGGCGGGTCACCTGATCATAGAAGGAGATCAGGTTGGAGAGGCAGGACCTGCCCTTCCTAAATCCATGTTGGCTGGACCTGATCCCTTGGCCATCCTTCAGGTGTGCAGTTATTGCCTCCAGGATAATCTGTTCCATCACTTTCCCTGGCACTGAGGTCAGGCTGACTGGCCTGTAGTTTCTGGGTTCCTCCATCCATCCCTTCTTGTGGATGGGGACCACATTGGCCAGTTTCCAGTCATCTGGGACCTCTCCAGTGAGCCAGGACTGGAGGAAAATGATGGAGAGTGGCTTGGCCAGCTCACCTGCCAGCTCTCTCAGCACCCTAGGATGGATCCCATCCGGTCCCATGGACTTGTGGGTGTCCAAGTGGCTCAGCAGGTCCCGAACTAATTCCTCCTGGATTTCTGGGGCATTACACTGCTCTCCAACCCTGGACTCCTACCTTGCTGTTAAACATCAAGGCAAAGAAGGCGTTCAGGACCTCAGCCTTTTCTTCATCTTCGGTCACCGTGTTCCCCTCCAGGTCCAGTAAGGAGTGGAGATTCTTCCTGCCCCTCTTTTTTGCATTAATATATTTGTAAAAATGCTTTTTATTATCTTTCACAGAGGTGGCCAGCTTCAGTTCCAGCTGGGTCTTTGCCTCTCTAATTTTTCTCCTGCATAATCTAACAACTTCCTTGAACATACCTCAAGAAGCCTTCCCCTCCTTCCAAAGGTGATACAGCCTCTTTTTTTCCCATAGTTCCTCCAGGAGCTGCTTGCTCATCCGGGCTGGTCGCCTTCCCCGCCAGCTTATCTTTGGGCACAGGGGAACTGCCAGTTCCTGTGCTTTCAAGAGCTCCTGTTTGAAGTAGGTCCAACCATCCTGGACCCCTCGGTTCTTGAGGGCTGATACCCAGGGAACTTTGCGATTAAGTTTCTTAAACAGGCTGAAGTTTGCCCTCTGGAAGTCCAAGGTGAAGGTTCTGTTGGTACTCCTCCCTATCTCCCTGCATATTGAAAACTTCACTATCTTGTGGTCACTGCACCCTAGGCAGCCTCCCACGGTCACACCTCCCACCAGCCCTTCTCTATTGGAGAACAGCAGGTCAAGCAGAGCCTGACCCCTGGTAGGCTCACTTAACAGGTACATCAGGAAGTTTTCCTCCATGTGGTCCAGGAATCTTCTGGACTGCCTCCTCTCTGCTGAATTAAGTTCCCAGCAGATATCTGGCAGGTGAAAGTCACCTACAAGGACAAGATCTGATGATCTTGAGACAGCCTCCAATTGCTTATAGAATAATTTATCTGCCTTCTCATCCTGGTTGGGTGGTCTATAACAGACTCCAACCAGGATGTCAGATTTGTTAGGCTTCCCTCTGATTTTAACCCACAGGATCTCAATCCTTTCATCCTCCACCTCAAGCTCTGTGGCAAAGAGTGACTCCCTAATATACAGAGCCACCCCTCCTCCTCTTTTCCCTTGCCTGTCTCTCCTAAAGAGCCTGTAACCCCCCAGTGTAGTGCTTCAATCATGTGTATTGTCCTACCATATTTCTGAGATGTCGACTATATCATAGTCTTCTTGAAACTTCCGTTTCTTCTTGCTTGCTACCCATGCTGCATGCATTGGTGTACATGCACTTCAGCTGGGCTCTTGATTTCTCAATTAACCCTAAGTTGTGTCCCACTCTCTCCTCTTCAGAGAGACTGGTATCCTCACCCACCCCCTTCAGACCTCTTAATGAGCCCTGCCAACTCTAGTGCTAGTACCCTCTTGCCCTTTCTAGATAATGTCACCCCATCAGCATCCAGCAGGTTGGGTGCAGTAAAAGTTGCCTCTTGATCCAAGAACCCAAAATTCCATTGCTGGCACCATCCCCTGAGCCAATTGTTGATGGTGTGGGTTCTCCTGTTCCTCTCAGTGCACTCCCTGCCACTGAGGGAACTGAGTAGAACACCACTTGAGCTCCCGCCCCATCAATCAATTGTCCAAGGGCCTTGAATTCTTTTTTAATCACCCTGGTGCCCTTCTTATCAATTTCATCGCTTCCAGCTTGTATTATCAGCAATGGGTAACAGAGGGCTGCATTAGCTTTAGGAGTCTCCTTGTGATGTCCCTTACCCAGGCCCTGGGTAGGGAGCAGACCACCCTGTGGGATGGGTTGGGATGACATATGGGTCCATCAGTACCCCTCAGGAGAGAGTCCCCAACAACTATAACCCTTTTTTTGATTTGTGGAGCTGGTCATTATAATTGGTGGGGACTGCTTGGCCTTGGGCTCATCCCCAGATGGCTGCTCCTCAGCCCTCTCATCCCCACTGCCCTCAGCCTACAGGGTCTCATACTTATTATGCAAGGGCAATGGAAGAGGAGAGGTTAACTATGTAAGGCTCTGCTCTTTTGTGCATCTCTTTCTTAAATACCAATAAGAAGGAAGAAAATAGAAAAAAGGTGAAGCATAAATTCAACTAAATAAATTAATTCCTCTAACCTGGCTACATCAGCTTTCAAATAGCTTCTTTGGTGACTACAGAATATTGGTGTAAATATTACTGATATCTGAGGGCTACATTGTGTCTTTTCTGCCTTAGGTACTTCCATTTCTTTTAAGTCTAAGCTTAACTACAAATTCTTTGACTCTATGATTATTCAGAGTTTGTTCTATGTAAAGTTCTAAATTCTTCATATATATATATATATGCTGATCTCCAAGCTTCTGAGATAAATATGTCTTAAGGAAATATATGAGGAAGAGTTATAAAGCTTAGTAGCTGGACTTTTTAGAAGATGACTGCAAAATATCAAAAGGTAGAATGTTTACAGTCACTTTCAAATATTGTACCCGAAGTTCATTCTTACAAAGGCTATGATGCCAGAATTGCATAATATGAGTTATTTCCTTTCTGTCTCTGCAAATGGTTCAGTCTGTTTTTCTATGTCAAATCTCTAGTAAATCTTTTTCTAGTTTATCATTTCAGTGGACATACGTATTTTCTCTCTTCTTAGCAAGAATTCTTAATTTGCATTGTGTCTTTCTTCCTGATTGCTATTTCTAATTTCAGTTCTTAAGACCATGATGTTTTGGGTGGATACAATCTTGTCCAGCTTACTGACTGAAGCCTCTTTGCCTTCACCGAATTTTTATGAACAAGATTTCATCTTAGTGTTATGGATTTTGGTCGGTGGTTGTAACTCATTTCCATACACACACAATGATTTATGTATGAATACTGTAAAGAGGTAGTTTTCTCACAGAGGGCACAGTGACTAAAAAGTAAACACATATTTTCTGTTTAGTAGTATAATGTCTTATTTATACAATGACTATTTTACTTTTAAATATTTAACTTGTTTCTGGATTCTCTCAACTAATGTACTTCCCCTCCCCCCATTTATTATTTTTTCCTGGTGCAATAACATTATGTTGCTGAATATAGTTATTAAAAGTCTCATCTTCAAAATAATTTATTCTATGCAGTATTCAAGAAAAAAGATAGTTTTAAAGAAACCCATTGAAGATCTAACATCATTTGGAAGTTAGAACAGTAATGTCACACATGCAGCCCAGAGGTAGTCGAGCACTAGACAACAATCACAGTATCACAGTATTATAGTATATCAAAGGTTGGAAGGACCTCAAGAGATGATTGGGTCCAACCCCCCTGCCAAAGCAGGATCACTTAGGTAGTCTGCACAGGAATGCAGCCAGGTGGGTTGTGAAATTCTCCAGAGAAGGAGACTCCACAGCCTCTCTGGGCAGGCTGTTCCAGTGCTCTGTCACCCTCACTGTAAGAAATTTCTCCTCATGTTGAGGTGACCTGACCTGCTGGACCTAGATGAGCTGAATCCATCCAGAAAGGGCAAAAGACTCTGGCACAAGAGTTGGCAGGACTCATTGAGAGATCTTTAGGTTTGAAGGGGGTGGGTGATGAAACCAGTCTCTCCAGAGAGGAGACAGAGGGAGGTAAACTAGAGTCAATAGGGAAATTAGCAGCCCAGCTGAAGTGTATATATACCAATGCATGCAGTATGAGTAACAAACAAGAGGAACTGGAAGCCTTGGTACACCAGGAAAACTATGATGTAGACACCATTAGAGAGATGTAGTGGGGTGATTCACACAACTGGAGCACTGCATTGGATGGTTAACAAGCTCTTTAGGTGAGACAGGCGAGGGAGGAGAGGAGAAGGGGTGGCCCTGTATATTAGGGAATCTCTTGATGCCAAAGAACTTGAGGTTAAGGATGAACAGATTGAGTGCTTGTGGGCTGAAATCAGAGGGAAGGGTAGCAAAACTGGCATGCTGGTTAGAGTCTGTTATATACCACCCAACCAGGATGAAGAGGTAGATGAAGTATTCTGCAAACAGCTGGACTTTGTCACAAGATCACCAGCCCTTGTTCTTGTGGGTGGATTTATCTTGCCAGATATCTGCTGGGAACTTAACACCACAGAGAGAAGGCAGTCCAGAAGGTTCCTAAAGTGTAAGGAGAAGAGTTTCATGACCCAGATGTTATGTGAGCCGACCAGGCTCTTGACCTGCTTGACCTGCTGTTCTCAAATAGAGAAAGGCCGGTGGGAGATGTGATGGTAGGAGGCTGTCTAGAGTGCAGTGATCATCAAATAGTGGAGTTTTCAATATGTAGGGAAATAAGGAAGAGCAGCAACAAAACCCTTACCTTGGACTTCCTGAGGGCAGACTTCAGCTTATTTAAACAATTAACCAGAGAGTACCCTGGGTAGCAGCTGTTAAGAACAAAGGGGTCCAGGAGGGTTGGACTTACTTAAAACAGGAACTCTTGAAGGCACAGGAACAGGCTGTCCCAATGTGATACGTTTAAGGATGTTGTTAGGTCATGTAGGAGAAAAATTAGAGAGGCAAAAGTCCAGTTACAACTTAAGCTGGCCACCTCTGTGAAAGACAATGTGAATATATATTAATGCTAAAAAGAGGGACAAGAAGAATCTGCGCTCCTTATAGGACCTGGAGGGGAACACTAACTAAAGATGAGGAAAAGGCTGAGGTCCTGAATATCTTCTTTGCCTCAATTTTCAACAGCAAGGCAGGAGGAGTTCAGGACGAGTGGCCTCCTGAGCTGGGTGATGGGGTCAGGGAGATGTGTAATGCCCCAGAAATCCATGAGGAATTGGTTCGGGACTTGCTGAGCCACTTGGACACTCACAAGTCCATGGGACCAGATGGGATCCATCCTAGGGTACTGAGAGAGCTGGCAGACGAGCTGGCCAAGTCACTCTTCGTCATTTTCCACCAGTCCTGGCTCACTGGTGAGGTCCAGATGACTGGAAACTGGCCAGTGTGATCCCCATCCACAAGAAGGGTTGGATGGAGGAACCTGGAAACTCCAGGCCTGTCAGCCTGACCTCAGTGCCAGGAAAAATATGGAGCAGATTATCCTGGTGGCAATAACTGCACACTTGCAGGATGGCCAAGGGGTCAGGTGCAGCCAACATGGATTTAGGAAGGGCAGATACTGCCTCTCCAACCTGATCTCCTATGATCAGGTGACCCACCTGGTGGATGTGGGGAAGGCTGTGGATGTACTCTACCTGCACTTCAGCAAGACCTTTGACACTGTCCCCCACAGCAAACTGCTGGCTAAGCTGTCAGCCCATGGCTTGGAAAGCAGCACTCTGTGCTGGGTTAGGAAGTGGCTGGAGGGCCGAGCCCAGAGAGTGGTGGTGAATGGTGCCACCTCCAGCTGGCAGCCAGTCACCAGTGGCGTCCCCCAGGGATCAGTGCTGGGCCCCATCCTCTTTAATATCTTCATTGATGATCTGGTTGAGGGGATTGAGACAGTCATCAGCAAATTGGCAGATGACACCAAGTTGGGAGCAGATGTTGGTCAGTTAGAGGAGAGGCTGAGGAAGCTTAGGTTGTTTAGCCTGGTGAGGAGGAGGCTCAGAGGAGACCTTATTGCTGTCTACAACTACCTGAAGGGGGATTGTAGCCAGGAGGGTGTTGCTCTCTGCTCCCAAGCAACCAGCACCAGAACAAGAGGACACAGTCTCAAGCTGCAGCAGGGGAAGTTTAGGCTCAAGGTGAGGAGAAAGTTCTTCATTGAGAGAGTTGTTCGCCATTGGAATGGGCTTCCCAGGGAGGTGGTGGAGTCACCATCCCTGTAGGTGTTCAAGAGGGGATTGGACATGACACTTAGTACCATGGTCTAGTCATGAGGTCTGTGATGGCAGGTTGGACTTGAGTATCTTTGAGGTCTCTTCCAACACAATTATAAATCAATTGTACATAGAGAGTGATTGCCATTGGAATGGGCTGCCTGGGGAGGTGGTAAAGTCACCTTCATCGGAGGTGTTCAGGAAGAGACTTGATGGTGTGCTTGGTTGGATGGTTTAGTTGTTTAGGTGGGTTGGATTGGTTGATGGGTTGGACGCGATGATCTTGAAGGTCTCTTTCAACCTGGTGTATTGTATTGTATTTGCATCTAATGAATATGCTGAGTAAAATTTCCCTAATATGCTGGGGTTTATTGTCATACTGCTTCTTTTTGTGAGATTCCCATATTATTTTATTTTGGCTGTGACTCTAAGAGACAGAAAGACCTTACTCCACAGTGCTGGCTGGAGCTAATGTGACATTTTCCTTTTCTAGTGTAATGGTAGAGGTGCATTCTGGGATGAATACTGTTTGCTACTGCACATTTATTTATTGTAGTTAACTGAAATACAAACTACAGAATGGATATACCACTGCTGTGCAGAGAACCTGGCTGCCCCTCTGCCTTATCATTGCATCAGAAATAAGATCCTTCCCACTCCTTCAGACTCGTTTTGTGTTTGGGAATGAAAAAGTGTGTTCTGAAGTATTCTTGATCCTGTTCACCCATGGTGTGGAAGGTAGGTGTTTGTAACCTTCTGCAATGAATGCCTTGGCTTTTGAAGCTGTGTTATACTTCCCTACGTGGACAGTCTGTGAGAGGCAGGACCATCTTCCCCTCTCCTCTGCTTTGCTACATCTTATAAAACTGTGGCTTTTTTCTTTAATCATGTGATGTCTCATTACTGTGATATTTGGACTTTTATATATGCTCCATAATATGAAGTACTGCTCGTTTCCTTGCAGAACTACTTGCTACCTGCGCTGAGGGAATAACAACTCAGTTTATCCTAAAATCTTTGCAAAAACATTTTGAAGTTATTCTGGATAAGGTTTTTCTGTCTGAATGTCACGATATATCTATGCAAAATGAAATCCAGTAAAGCAAAAGTCATTACACAGTTACTTTTAACAAGACACACAAGAAAGAGAGTATTATTTTTCTTTCAAAATTCTAGGCACTTTAAATGAAAAGTCATTTTTATGAGTTTATAGCCTGCCTTTTCTATGTACTTATAAATAATGGTTAAACCTGCCTTTTGAACAAACATTACATATTGAAATGTTTGAAGTGAGAGAGTAGATAGGCTTTTCTGCCCTACAGAATCTCTCTGGGTGAGTCTATATGATTCAGTTGTATGGCTTTTAAAGCCAGAAAACAACACACCAATTCTCAAGTCGTTATATGCCAGCTATTGTATATGAAAAGCACAAAAATGTAGGAAGTGTTTTTGTAACTGTATTTTCCCATGCAGTATTTCAGATGGCTGATTAGATTCTTTGTTGCTCTTAGATAGGCACAACACAGCAAAGCCTATACTATGGGCAGTAGTACAAACATCACACTACTAAACTTCTGGCGTTCTGGTGAATTCCCAGTTTCTCTGAAGCCCTTCTAGCAGCCTTAGTTTTGCCAGCTTTTACAGGATCGAATGGTAAGGATTTATCCTTTCTAAAGTTAGCTGCTCGCAGGGATGCAGGGCAATGTCTTACGCTGCTGCGACCTCTGCTGGACTAAGGTACACCTCTTTTTGTTTCGTTTGGGTTTTTCTGGGTTATTTTTCCGTAAACTGGGAAGGAAAAAGACACTTTTTATTTCGTTGGAAGCTTAAAAAAATCTTATTATGCATTCAGGTAATGCATTAATTCATATAGGTGGCACTTACCAATGTGGAACTAATGATTCAGTACTCAAACACACAGATGTTCACTCTGCTAGTAGGAGACAAAGATCCTAGTCAGATTTGGAGAAGATCTGGATTGGGAACCTCACGAACTGATGAAAAGGTTAAGCTCCCTCTAAGAGCTTATGCATAGTTTAAAATGGGATGCATTCAGTAAATTTGATGAAGAAAAATAGCTGAAAAAGGAAGGGGCCAAGCAGAAGAAGGCATTATCAATTCCGGGGTTTCTTTTGTTTTGCTTTGCTTTGCTTTTTTGATGTTTTTGTGGTTGCTTGGTTTTTTGTTGGTTTTTTTTTTTTTTAGTTAGCTTTAAATTAAATTCAGGAATTATTAAAATGAGTACATAAGGCATGCTTCTGTGCTCAGTGAACTATTTACTAAATAAATAATTAAATTCTGGATTATAATCTATCTATAGCAGGTAGCAGTATCACAGTATCACCGAGGTTAGAAGAGACCTCAAAGATCATCGAGTCCAACCTGTCACCACAGACCTCATGACTAGACCATGGCACCAAGTGCCACATCCAGTCCCCTCTTGAACACCTACAGGGATAGTGACTCCACCACCTCCCTGGGCAGACCATTCCAATGACAAACAACTCTCTCCGTGAAGAACTTCCTCCTCTCCTCAAGCCTAAACTTCCCCTGGCGCACCTTGAGACTGTGTCCTCTTGTTCTGGTGCTGGTTGCTTGGGAGCAGAGACCAACCCCTTTCTGGCTACAACCACCCTTCAGGTAGTTGTAGACAGCAATAAGGTCTCCCCTGAGCCTTCTCCAGGCTAAACAACCCCAGCTCCCTCAGCCTCTCCTCACAGGGCTTATGCTCAAGGCCTCTCACCAGCCCTGTTACCCTTCTCTGGACACGTTCAAGTGTCTCGATATCCTTCCTAAACTGAGGGGCCCAGAACTGGACACAGGACTCAAGGTGTGGCCTAGCCAGTGCAGAGTACAGGGGCACAAAAACTTCCCTACTCCTGCTGGCCACACTATTCCTAATGCAGGCCAGGATGCCATTGGGCTTCTTGGCCACCTGGGTACACTGCTGGCTCATGTTTAGGCATCTGTCAATCAGCACCGCCAGGTCCCTCTCTGTTTGGCAGCTCTGCAGGCACTCCGACCCCAGCCTGTAGCTCTGCATGGGGTTGTTGTGGCCAAAGTGCAGCACCCGGCACTTGGATTTGTTGAATACCATCCCGTTGGATTCCACCCATCTGTCCAGTCAGTTGAGGTCCCTCTGCAGAGACCTTCTGCCCTCTAACTGACCAACATCTGCTCCCAACTAACCCAGCGCAGAGTGCGCCTGTCCAAGCCACAGACTGACAGCTTGGCCAGGTGTTTTCTGTGGGGGACGGTGTCAAATGCCTTGCTGAAGTGCACGTAGACCACATCCACAGGCCTCCCCACATCCACCAGGCGGGTCACCTGATCATAGAAGGAGATCAGGTTGGAGAGGCAGTATCTGCCCTTCCTAAATCCATGTTGGCTGCACCTGACCCCTTGGCCATCCTGCAAGTGTGCAGTTATTGCCACCAGGATAATCTGCTCCATCATTTTCCCTGGCACTGAGGTCAGGATGTCTGGTCTATAGTTTCCAGGTTCCTCCATCCAACCCTTCTTGTGGATGGGGATCACACTGGCCAGTTTCCAGTCATCTGGACCTCACCAGTGAGCCAGGACTGGTGGAAAGTGATGGAGAGTGACTTGGCCAGCTTGTCTGCCAGCTCTCTCGGTACCCTAGGATAGATCCCATCTGGTCCCATGGACTTGTGAGTGTCCAAGTGGCTCAGCAAGTCCCGAACCAATTCCTCATGGATTTCCGGGGCATTACACATCTCCCTGACCCCATCACCCAGCTCAGGAGGCCACTCGTCCTGAACTCCTCCTGCCTTGCTGTTGAAAACTGAGGCAAAGAAGGCATTCAGGACTTCAGCCTTTTCCTCATCTTTAGTTACAGTGTTCCCCTCCAGGTCCTATAAGGAGTGCAGGTTCTTCTTGCCCCTCTTTTTTTTGCATTAATGTATTTGTAAAAATGCTTTTTATTATCTTTCACAGAGGTGGCCAGCTTCAGTTCCAGCTGGGTCTTTGCCTCTCTAATTTTTCTCCTGCATAATCTAACAACTTCCTTGAACATACCTCAAGAAGCCTTCCCCTCCTTCCAAAGGTGATACAGCCTCTTTTTCTCCCTTAGTTCCTCCAGGAGCTGCTTGCTCATCCAGGCCGGTCACCTTCCCCGCCAGCTCATCTTTCGGCAGATGGGAACTGCCAGTTCCTGTGCCCTCAAGAGCTCCTGTTTGAAGTAGGTCCAACCATCCTGGACCCCTCGGTTCTTGAGGGCTGATACCCAGGGAACTTTGCGATTAAGTTTCTTAAACAGGCTGAAGTTTGCCCTCTGGAAGTCCAAGGTGAAGGTTCTGTTGGTGCTCCTCCCTATCTCCCTGCATATTGAAAACTTCACTATCTTGTGGTCACAGTACCCTAGGCAGCCTTCCACGGTCACACCTCCCACCAGCCCTTCTCTATTGGAGAACAGCAGGTCAAGCAGAGCCTGACCCCTGGTAGGCTCACTTAACAGGTACATCAGGAAGTTTTCCTCCATGTGGTCCAGGAACCTTCTGGACTGGATAGAACTAATAGAGTAGAAGCTAAACTACAAGTGATGGCCACAGTTAGCAAGGAGAAAATGGAAAAAGCAAGATTTCATGAGATGATTGAAGGGTGAGAGAAAGAACAAGGCAGAATTCAGGTACAGAATTTCATTTAGCTCAGATTCTGTCAAGAAAAATGTCACTTATGTCCTTTCTTTAGTTAAAGCTGAAGAAATACTGAGATACACTATCTCCTAGTTCAGAAGTTATGGAATATAAAAGTACAAAAGGCATTTTACCAACCTAATGTAATTTGGCTTAGAAGCACCTTCTATTACAAAACAAAGCAAAAAACATCAGACAAAAAAAGTCAAAACAAATAAACAAACAGGGTAAAGGTGGGATTCAAAGAGTTAATGAGTACCTTTTTGGAAATGCTAGGAGTTTTCACACAGCACTTACAGGAAGGCCAAGGGCTCAGGCCTAGCCAGCATGGATTTAGGAAGGGCAGGTCCTGCCTGACCAACCTGATCTCCTTCTATGATCAGGTGACCCGCCTGGTGGATGTGGGGAGGCCTGTGGATGTGGTCTACCTGGACCTCAGCAAGGCCTTTGACACCATCCCCCACAGCAAACTCCTGGCCAAGCTGCCATCCCATGGCTTGGACAGGAGCACACTGCTTTGGGTTAGGAACTGGCTGGAGGGCTGAGCCCAGAGAGTGGTGGTGAATGGTGCCACATCCAGCTGGCAGACAGTCACTAGTGGTGTGCCCCAAGGATCAGTGCTGGGCCCCATGCTCTTCAACATCTTTATTGATGATCTGGATGAGGGCATTGAGTCCATCATCAGTAAATTTGTGGACAACACCAATCTGGGGGCAGGAGTCAATCTGCTGGAGGGTGGAGAGGCTTTGCAGAGGGACCTCGACAGGCTGGACAGATGGGCAGAGTCCAATGGCATGAGATTTAACACATCTAAGTGCCGGGTTCTGCACATTGGCCACAACAACCCCAGGCAGTGCTACAGGCTGGGGTCAGAGTGGCTGGAGAGCGGCCAGGGTGAGAGGGACCTGGGGGTGCTGGTTGATGGGAGGCTGAACATGAGCCTGCAGTGTGCCCAGGCAGCCAAGAAGGCCAATGGCATCCTGGCCTGTATCAGGAACAGTGTGGCCAGCAGGAGCAGGGAGGTCATTCTGCCCCTGTACTCTCCACTGGTTAGGCCACACCTTGCGTCCTGTGTCCAGTTCTGGGCCCCTCAGTTTAGGAAGGATGTTGTCCAGAGAAGGGCAACAAGGTTGGTGAAGGGTTTGGAACACAAGCCCTATGAAGAGAGGCTAAGGGAGCTGGGGTTGCTTAGCCTGGAGAAGAGAATATTCAAGGGTGACCTTATTGCTCTCTACAACTACCTGAAGGGAGGTTGTAGACAGGTGGAGGTTGGTCTCTTCTCCCAGGTAACCAGCACCAGAACAAGAGGACACAGTCTCAAGCTGCACCAAGGCAGGTTTAGACTGGATGTTAGGAGGAAGTTCTATACAGAGAGAGTGATTCCCCATTGGAATGGTCTGCTCAGGGAGGTGGCAGAGTCACCATCATTGGAGGTGTTCAGGAGGAGACTTGATTGGGAACTTGGTGCCATGATCTAGTTGTTTGGATTGGTTGATGGGTTGGACGCAATGATCTTGAAGGTCTCTTCCAACCTGGTTTTTTGTATTGTATTGTATATTTTAAAAAAATCTATCCAGACTGGGCTTGATGTTAACTGTCTAAGTAACCTTATATACAACCAGGGTCATTTTCCCTAATGCCATTCTACCACATTGCAGAATTCTACCGATTGCTGCCTTCCAGTATTTTATGGAGGCCTTACAGGACAGCTGGAGAAGTGGGCATGTAGAAACAAGACAAGGGATAATGTCTTCAAGCTGAAAGAAGATAGATTTAGATTAAACATGAGGAAGAAGTTTTTCACCATGAGGTTGGTGAGGCCCTGGAACAAGTTGCCAGAGAAGTTGTGGAGGATCGAACCCTGGAAATGTTCATAGTCAGATTGTTCAGGGCCTTGAGCAATCTGGTCTAGTAGGAAGTGTCCCTGCTCATGGCAGTAGGGTTGGCATTGGATAATCCTTCCAATCCAGACCATGGGTTGGAATTATGGGATGTATACATTGGGCACTCAGTTTCTCTGGAATCTGCCACTTGTGATAATTTGTCACCACGCCCCAGAGTACCTCCCTTCTAGTGTATGTTATGGCACTTTCCTCTGACAGAACATTTGCTTTCCACTGAACAGAAAATTTCATGTGATAATAGGAAATACCAAATGCCAAAGAGCTTGCTTTAGCAGAAAAAAAAATAGTAAGAGCACTGTTTACAATATAAGAGTATCCATCTGCATGATGCTAATTCAACACATGAGAGCATCAGTGGCACAGGCAGAGCTGTCAGTCTCCTTTTGCATGCTAGGTAGTTCCGAAGCTGACTGGCAAAAGGAAGCTGCTTATTAATAAATCACACAATTCCACATTTTTAATCTAATTTCAGCTGTAACAAAAGCTAGTTTATAGTCCAACGCATCCTTGCTATGCATGTTTGTCGGAAGTACTCAAAAGTGCCAGACTGGTGCTAGACACTGGTGACAAGGCATGCCTTTAAAATTGTATGAGTGACATAAGAATTTTTGGAGGATTTAAGCCTCTATTGCCTGTTAGAAGCAATAGCAAGGTGGCACAGGAAAGAGGAGAGTAGGGCTTTAACTTGTTTCCTGTGCTGAAACTAAGGGAAACCAGCTGGCTAGGACCAAGAGTTGGCAGCCATTGTTCTAAGCCTCTGCTCCCTTCCTAAGCAGCTACTACACCAATCAAAGCCCCACAGTTTCACCCAGCCTAGATTCACACAAGGAAATATATCAGTGTGTATTTGACAAACAATCATGCTGGCATTTGAATCTCACCAACCACTACCATAGCATCATACTGACTCTGACACAATCTTCTTTGCATTATGAATATATTTAGCACCACTGCATGAACCAGCTGTGTGAGACAGCTCACCTGCACACAGCAGTGTAGCTTAGTATCCCACCCCAATGCTGCAGGATGTTATCATTGAGCTGTCAGAGGAAGCTCTGTGAGTCTCCTGTGACTTGCGAAGCACCTCTGGAAGAAACCTGTTGCTGAATCACCTCCATATTCTCTTGAGCCAGCAGGCTGAGCTACAGCCAGACACACCCTTTCTCCTTGTTATCTCCTCTGACACAAACACCCTGGAAATACTTTTATTTCCACCCACCAGAGAGCAATAAAAAGTGAAAAAGTTTCTCCCAGTGACAGACAATGCATCAAAGGAGCATGACAGCTTCACTCTGAACTATCACAGCCTTCCTGTGCCAGGAGAGTGAGAACTACATCATTTCCCTTGCAGTTACAAGATCGGTGTATATGCTTATGTGTTTTGCCTCTCCAAAGTATTCTGTGTATCCATAAGGCAACCACAGACTTCAATATGGAATGCTGCTTCCTGTTTACTGGACTGTAACTAGGCTTATGAATGCATTAGAGACTTCAGCTGATCTGAAGTAGATTGACAAAGCAGAGAACTCACATGAAAGTATACAATCTATTATTAACCTGACTGTAATAACTTGAAGAACAACTATCACTGACTATGTTTTTAACCTGGTAAATAACATCAGCTATATAGTAGCAATACTTGAGTACTATGCAATGTAATTATATAGGGATATATCTGTAGTTCAGGCTTTGTAAATTGCAAGCAGCAGGTAAAGCCGAGTTTGACTCAACTATTCAGACCCTTCTGTCACTAAGCCCAAGTCATTCTCCAATTTAGGGAAATCTTGCTTTTCATAGCTTTTTTATGAAAGGTGTGCTACTCAGATTTTAATGACCTCTTCTACAAGAAATAGGGGATTCTTGTTAGTATCAACATATCATTATAATTATTCTTTTCTGGTTATGTGACATGAACAACAAAGCTTATAGTGAATTCACAGCTTAATTTTTCAACAAAGGACAAACAGAGCAGATGCTACCTGCTTTTGAAGTTAATCTCTAGCCATAACAGCCTGTTTCCTCATGGACAACTAGAAAATGGAGAAAAGATTAATCTTAGATAAATTCTGTTTTCCACTCAGCATTTTGTGTTTGTTTGGGGTTTTGTTTTGTGGTTTTGTTTGTTTATTTGGTTTTGTTTTAACAGGATATTAAAATGATTCTTTGGGTTTAAATATCTATAAGCTTTACAAGAGCTCTGCACACAGCTATCCATGGATGTTTTTACTGTATGTGCTATATATTCACATCCTAGTGTTAGGAAGGATATGTTATGAAAACTCCTCTCACTTCCTGTGAATTTGTTGAAGTCTGGAATTAATTTTGTCCTTTTGCTTCTGTGAACATGCACACATTCCGCTTTGCAGCTGCAACAGGGAGATACTGGGGGAAAGCAGCTAAATACTGACATCGTAAGATTCAATAGCAGAGAAAGGATGAATAGGAGAAGGCAGATGTATTCAATATTTCATCATTTAACAGGAATTATCATTTTCATAGATCAGGGAGAAATTAAATCTTTGGCAGGGACTGCAAAATATTTTTAAGGTCTTTCTACCAGTGTAATAACATAGTGAAGTGCACTTTCATTACACAGAAAACTATACAAAATGCTCAATCAAATGCGATAAAGACAGTGTATAAACTGAGCAGAGGAAGATGTAGGACATTGTAAGATGCACTGAACCTTGATTTCACCAAATGTAATCAGATGACAGAGCTCTAAGTTATCCCTAGCACAATTTTCAGGTCAACAATTATAGCAGAAATAAAACAGTATCCACATCACTAATGAAAACAAAATTTATTCTGTTTCTATAAGCAAGGTCATGTGCCATGATTTGAATAACAGTAAGTATTATTCCTGCTGTCAAGAGTACTTGTTACCCCTTCAGCACAGCACAAGGATGAGGCAGAGACAAAAAAATTGAACTGAAATACTCAAAATATAGGAAAGACTAAGAAAATGTTCTAGAGAAAGGAAATATGACTTAAAATACGATCATGCAAAATTATTGCAATCTCAAAATTACTTCACTAAGTAAACAGCAAAGTATCTTTCAATACAGATTTAGTATACATTGAAACATTGAACACCAAAATGTGCAAGATCACATCTTAGTATGCGCACCTTAGTATGCACTGAACCATCAAACATTGAAATGTGTAAGATCATATCTTGACTGCTAAGTCAAAGTTATGTTATCTGTATGATCGCAGAGAGTCAGACAGAGCTAAATGCTATGAAGCATTGAAAGCAGAGTGAAGCAAGAATAAGAATAAGAATTGAATGTATCATTTTCAGTGACAGCAGCCTGACACTGATCACAAGGCATGAGCAACATCTAGGCTTGTTATTCATTCTCCATATAAAGATGCATTCCGAGAGCACATTTATTGTAGAAAATTGATACAGCACACAAGCCTAACAGAAAGTTCCTCACAACAATTTCAGAATTTCAACTAGGGATTCCTGGCTGAATCTCTCCCATTCATGATGCAAAGCAATTCCCCAGAATAAAACACCAAGCTTGTTAATAATGAGGAAGCCTTTAATGCTTACAGAAATGTTTTACTTGTAACAGAACAAAGATTCCTT
Organism: Picus viridis; assembly: GCA_033816785.1. Taxonomy (NCBI): domain Eukaryota; kingdom Metazoa; phylum Chordata; class Aves; order Piciformes; family Picidae; genus Picus; species Picus viridis. The sequence goes on from CM066606.1 coordinate 53,378,387, forward strand.
ACTAGCATATCTGTACATATCTTAACATGTTCTATACATTTCAGGGAACCAGCACACACCGAAACCAGTTTATATCTCTAATTTATGCTAGCACTCCTTGAAAAATCTAAAATGGATCATCAACACATAAAGAATCTTTGCAATTAGTTTCTTCACTTCTATAAAAATTCTTCTGTTTTCCAAGGAATATCCAGTGCTTTCATAGTTTGAAATATAATCAAGCAGTGAGCTTATAGGGGAAAGTTTATCTTAAAAACATGGAAGCACTAGAGAACGGTGGACTATGGTAATTTCAATAAGGCTACCAACGATGTTATCAGTTTCTAGGCTTAAACCTTAAAAATTAATCAAGTTAGAAGATTTCAAATTAACAGACAGTTTGAATTGATCCACTTTTTACATCTAAAGTCCACAGATCTTATCTCAGAAAGATGAAGCAACCTGCAACCTGCAATTAGCAGTACATTTTCTTATTTAAAATACATGACTCGATGTTCCCCATATGCTGACAAAATTCACTTATCTTCTCCCTTAGCAACAGATTTCTTGCTTTTTCACTAGAAAAGACCCTCCTTGGAGTTACTGCCATGCATTTATCTCTTGATTCAGTTTCAGTGCTTAGTGTTTACAGGCAGAGCAGTTATGTTGCTGCTCACTAAAGGTCTGATTTAATAAGCAGTACAAGAACTTGAGTAGTCAAGTATGCAGGTAACTTTCTCTTAGTTTATCCTCCCAGGTTCTGGCAATTGATTTAAAGACTGCTTCAGCTGGAAGTTGGATCTGAATCATTAAATTTTATGGGGCTATTGCCTATTGTCTAACCTATATCTGGGGCTAAACTATAGCAGTTGCTCTATTACCAGATGACCCATCCCCAGCAGAGAAGGGGAATTAGGAAAAGGAGAGAAGACCCACATGCTGAAATGAAAACAGATATAATGATGTAGCCAAACCAGTATCAATACAAAGTATGAAATTATATGCCCAGGAAAGGTACAGCAGTCACACTAAGCAGGAAGAAAGTCTTCAAGAGCAGAAGAAGGAAGAGAAGGCGGATCCCAAGCAGGAGGTTCCCCTCTTCTTAGCACACTTCCCCTTTTATACTTAGTGTGATGTTTATGATATGGGATACACCTGCAAGCAAACTGTCTCATTAGAGTAACACCAGCTTGCACATAGACAGGAACCTATCCTATGTTTCCACAAGGCCTATCAGGCTAAGGAACTATTCCATTCTGGACTCTGTAGTGGTCAATATAAGTACACGATGATAAATACACAAGACAGATTGTATATTATGTATGCTTATGTAACTAGTGTGTCTGTGCCTTAGCACATTCATGGCGAGTATTTAGAGCAAAATATTGCACAACTGTCTTGCCTCTTGATAGATGAGGGGTGAGCAACTGATGTCGTTTACCTGGACTTGAGCAAAGCCTTTGACACTGTCCCGCACCACCTCCTGGTCTCCAAGCTGGCGACACATGGGTTTGATGGATGGACCACTAGATGGATAAAGAATTGGCTTGATGGCCGCACCCAAAGAGTGGCTGTCAATGGGTCCATGTCCCAGTGGAGGCCAGTGACAAGCGGAGTCCCTCAGGGATCAGTCCTGGGACCTGTCTTGTTCAACATCTTTGTGGGTGACATGGACAGTGGCATCGAGTGCACCCTCAGCAAGTTTGCTGATGACACCAAGCTGTGTGGTGCAGTGGACACGCTGGAGGGAAGGGATGGCATCCAGAGGGACCTGGACAGGCTGGAGAGGTGGGCACAAGCCAACCTCATGAGCTTCAACAAGACCAAGTGCAGGGTCCTGCATCTGGGTCGAGGCAATCCCAGGCACAAATACAGGCTGGGCAGTGACTGGCTGGAGAGCAGCCCTGAGGAGAGAGACTTGGGGGTGCTGGTGGACGAGAAGCTAAACATGAGCTCTCAATGTGTACTTGCAGCCCGGAAAGCCAATCAGATCCTGGGCTGCATCAGGAGAAGTGTGACCAGCAGGTCAAGGGAGGTGCTTCTCCCCTCTACTCAGCTCTGGTGAGACCCCACCTGGAGTACTGTGTCCAGTTCTGGAGCCCCTATTACAGGAGGGATGTGGACGTGCTGGAGCATGTCCAGAGAAGGGCCACGAGGATGATCAGAGGGCTGGAGCACCTCTCCTATGAGGACAGACTGAAGGAGTTGGGGCTGTTCAGTCTGGAGAAGAGAAGGCTCCGAGGTGACCTCATTGTGGCTTTCCAGTATCTGAAGGGGGCCTACAGGAAGGCTGGGGAGGGACTTCTCAGGATCTCAGGTAGTGATAGGACTAGGGGGAATGGAATGAAGCTGGAAATGGGGAGATTCAGGCTAGATGTGAGGAAGAAGTTCTTCACCATGAGAGTGGTGAAGCCCTGGAATGGGTTGTCCAGGGAGGTGGTTGAAGCCCAGTCCCTGGAGGTGTTTAAGCCCAGGCTGGACGAGGCTCTGGCCAGCGTGATCTAGTGTAGGGTGTCCCTGCCCATGGCAGGGGGGTTGGAACTAGATGATCCTTGTGGTCCCTTCCAACCCTGACTGATTCTATGATTCTATGATTCTCTATTCCTCGTATATATTTTTCTGCACAGAAGATACTGCTTCACTGCTTTGATATGTTAAGCATATTTTAAATCTTTCAGAATGTGAGAAAATTACTATTAGCTAAAAATGGTACTGTAAGAGGAGTTAAATTTTCTTCACAGCGAAAGGCAGAATAACACTTCTCTTTTAGCTTTTTTATACTTTCCCAAAGACTTTACAGTAATCATCCAGCTTTTGAAAATATTATAGGTTTTTTTAATGCAAAATCTGAAGTCTTTGGGTAAGCATATCTGACCGCAGAAGACAAGCTATATGGAGTATTTAAATATAACTGACTCTCATACACTTTGTACAAAGTCATGTTTTCTGTAAACTGCGCTTCTAAGAAAAAAACGAAAGATGTTACAAACACACTTTCAGGCTTTTAAGCAGATACATTGAATACAAAATGGTTTTCATTCTTCCAATAAATATCCCCAAGTTTCCTAACTATTGATATAGATAAGATATTTTTGTAGTGCCTTGAAATGCAAGAAGGCTTACAGAGTATTTTCTTCTGAAGTCTCCCATCCTGCAAAACGTGACGTACATGAGTAACTTTCATGCACATGAAAATGAACAATAAATACAGAGGAGTTCTGCACTTGCAGGTCTACATTTCTGTCCCTCAGAGTCCTTCACTTTGTCACAATGTACCTGATGCTCCTTATCTGTAGTTGGGTGGGTTTCTGGGCATTCCTGGCTGTGGCCCTGGGAAGCATGGATTTCCAGGTGGATAGCCTGGCCCTCCATAGCTCCTGGGCCCTGGTGGCCTTGTTACAGCTATGGATGGAGGAGGAATGTTTCCTCCCCTCCTCTGGGGGGATAGTGACCATTCAGAGCAGGGCCTGAATGCTGGAGTGCCTGAGAGCAGCTGGCATCTTGTGGCTGGTCTGTCTTCTTTGCTTCACTGCCACCTTGTCCTTTCTTCTTGTCTGAAAAGTGTTCAGAGAACAGCAAAACTGAACATGCAAACAAGAAGTTCCCTGAGAGGGAAATCTCACAGCTGTTTGTCTGCTTCAATGTGTGGTGGAAAGTCTGGGGCCTTCCATGACAACAGCCTGAAATCTGAGGTAATGCACCTTCAGTCTTGGTGCCATATTTTTCCTTCAGTCCTTTCTGCAAGATCCCAGTGGAGGAAAGCAGAATATTTTCCCAAGATAAGCTTAGGTATCATCTATAAATGATGATGTAGCTAGCAATTACAAAGTTAAGCATGCAGGGTTTCAGGCTGCAGATATGCCTTCCACATTTTTCTGTTAAGTTTGATCTTACACTGGTTGAATGGCACAGGTGCATGATGGGGAAAATTTTGAAGTGTCTATGGGAAAGGAAACAACCAGAGAAATATTTCAGGACAAACTGAAACCTGCCTGACCAAGCTAGGCTTTCTGGTAATGATTGCTACTATAATCAGTGTAGCAATACACTGTCTTGCACAGCCCTGGATCAACGAAATACGATACAAGGGTGAAGATTTGGACCCAAGTGGTTTGTGAGAGAAAGTTTTTTATGCCAGTAAGAACAGGCTTTTAAGCACTTCTGTGCAGGGTTGGAATCTTGTGATTCATTAGAACTCTATTTACTTTGGTGCAGCTTGATGTGGAATAATATTACAGTATTTCTTAAAAGAAATGAAGAAAAGGAAAATGTACTGGAAATTAAACCTGTCTCAACCTTTTGAATGTCTTTCAGGAGAGTATGACAAAGGAAGCACTCAAGGGTGTGAGGAAGACTATGATCTGGCATGCATGAATTCCTCATCCTGAGGACTTCAGACCAGTCATTACCTTGATTTGAAGTGGATTCATCTTCGTTGTTTGCTTTTTGCTTTGGCTGAGGTGGTTCTGTCTCAAATGGATTTTCATCTTGTTCATTAGATTTTTGTGCCTTTTGTTTATTTCTCCGTTTATTTTCTTCTGCTTGCTAATGATTGGGAGAGAGAGAGGACAAATTTCAGTGACCTGAATGTATTTGCTAATATTTAAAATCAAAAATCAGTAATTTATTCCTTACACTTTGTAGCTTCTTTTTAAGTTCCAGGTTAGCTTCTTTGTAGGATTTGGAGGTAGCATTGAGATAATAAATGCTCAGGCTAAATATAAAAAAAAAATTTCTTGTTAGTTAGTGACTTGAATATAAAGACTCCTTCAACATTCCTGTGGCAAAAACAGTTGTGTTAAATTAAGGTCCCTATCTATTCCCAATTTATCATAACTAATCAATGGTATTAATTTGATAATGAACAATGTGCTTCCTTACAGTATGAAGAAGGCACTGCTATTTCAGGGGAAAAGTACTTAAAATAAATTATTCTGTCTGTTAATACTCTACATTCAATCTTATAGTAGTTAAGGAATATGATGTTAAGTAAAACTTGACAAAATTTAATCTCAGAATTTAATTTTTCTAATGTAAGATCCTTCTGTATTTTCTACTGTATTCTGTTATCTTTTCTACATTTATTGGAAGTTCTACAACGCAGGGTTATATTCCAGCTCCTCTCTACATAAAGTTAACTTTTTGTTCAGATGTATGTTAAATATTTTTTATTGCTATTAGTTGTATGCTACTATGTGTAGAGCATATTAAAATGTCTTTATAGAGCAGGACTCAATACAGTCTCTGAGAAAGACTACTCTGGGTCATCATTCTTTCCAGGTACTAACTTACAAAAAAATCTCAATTACCCTTATTTCATAAAGTCTCCATCATCTTGTAACACACTGTTCCAGCAGCATAGAATACACTGTTCATCAAAGAAAGGCCAAGGCACTGAAGATCAGACTTACTGAATGTTACTGAGAAATAACAATGCTTCATGATTGCCATGTTTCTATTGAAATTCATAAGGATTTATAATGTGTTGTTGTGTCTGCCGCACAAGCTGCTTAAAACCATAGCACTTCAGATGCCCTGTAGTTTCTTGCATCTGAATGGCATTGTTGTGATACAACAAAGTTTTTGAAAAGCAGCAACAGAAACAACTTTAATGCCATTAAAAAAAAAAAAAAAAAAAAAATTATTACCCTATTACCCTTTGTGCAAAAGCACATTAATTATGGTAAAATAAAAGGTTCATGAATTCTTCAAGTTGCTCATCACAGGGCAGTTATCACTGTATGTAATAGTGAATATTCAGAGTGAAAGAACCTTGACAGTCCTTAGGTTAAGAAAGCTCTGAGTTAATGTTGTATACATACACCATCAGCAATATAAAAGGCAGAATGAGTCCAGGGTTAGAGGCATAACCAAACACTTTCCCGAACCAGGAAGGGAAGTCAAGCTCCAGAGTTTCTGATATGACTTCAAACATTCTAGTCTTTCCACTGTTAAACAGAAAAGTTGACAATATATCACATACAAATACTATGGTAATGTCAGTGTGGTATTACAGATATATCTATTAATCATACCATATATTAATCCTGGGGAAAACCACAATGTATTAACATTATTTTAAACCTGAACACCATATTTTAAGGTGGAAAATAGGCATTACTAATTTTTGTTTTATGCTAATGCATATTGCTGCAGTGAAGGTCAAGATTACTCCTCAGAGTCAGTGAACCAAGCTGTGAAGAAGAAAGACAATTGAATGTTGTGCTCTGTCAGAACCTGGTGGAATTTTTTTGTTGTTATTGTTGTTGTTTGGGTTTTTTTCGCATGGTTGATAAGCAAAGAAAAAGCCAGCTTGCAATTGGATTCTGACAGAACTCCTCAGTGTAATAATTTCTCTTCACTGTGTACCAAAGCTGTAGAAGCCAGTGGCTATATTCTAGGAGGTGTTTGTTATTGTTATGTCAATCTAATAACCTTTCTCTGTATTGGTCCATGGCCAGCTTATTGAGACACTATTTTCTTCCAGGACCATTAATAAGTTTTTCTTGCAGAAGCATTTTAATGTTCCAAGAGCCCCTTCCTGTTTATTTTGGGTTTGGCCATGTGTTACAATATAGAGTTTGAAGTTTCTTACCTGAACTTTGCATTTGACAGAGAAAAAAGTTGCAGGCACTGCTCCTTTTCTGACTTTGAACAGTAGTATTACCATTTCAGTAATTACCTTTTCAATAACTGCAGCTACTCGGATCTGACTCCAGATGTCTCCCTCTGTACTTTCTTTGGTATGGCACAAATAAAAAATCTTTGCCTCTCTTGCTTTGTTATTGTTAGTCATGTAAATTCAAGCGAATTTCTGTTGCATCTAAATGTTTCAGCAACTCATGCATTTCTTCTTGTGTCTATTACAGGTGGCTAGAAACAATCTCACAGATATTTTCCTATTTGCCAAAGTTTATGTGGCAATATTTCCGCTCCCTTACAAAATGCATTAGGGATTGCTTAGATAACATTCTACCCACAACAGTAACATATTAGTCAAACCACTACATTGGAATCAGTATGTGTCTTTTACTATTGTTCCAGTGTCACTTTGTCAATATTTTGTTTACAACAAATTATGACACCCTTTTAAAAAATTAATTTAATATACTGACTGTTCTCATAAACTCATTATAGTAATACATCATCATAACTATCAAGTAAAGATGATGAAAATGGACCTGGACTTTCAAGGTAGTGTGCACATATTGAGAAAGTGTGACAACTTCTAAGCTAGATTGAAGACACGACATATGTATGCAAAGGCACGGAAGGCTTAATTTTTAGGGTCATAGAATTGTTTCAGTTTTAAAAGACCTCTGACTACATTACCTAACCACATTAAGTCTGGTACTAAACCATGTCCCTTAGCACCACATCTATAGATTTCTTTTTTTAAATATCTCCAGGGATGGTGATTCTGCCACCTCTCTGGGGAGTCTATTTCAGTGTTTCATAACCCTTTCAGTGAAAAAGTTTGTACTAATATCCACTCTAAAACTATCCTGGTGTAATTTGAGGCCCTTTCCTCTCCTATCACTTCTAACTGGGAAGAAGAGAGCAGCCCCCACCTCAGTAAAACCTCCTTTCAGGTGATGAGTCGCAAGGTCTCTCCTCAGCCTTCTTTTTACCAGACAAAACAGCCCTAATTCTCTCAACTGCTCCTCAGAAGACCTGTTCTCCAAACCACTGACAAGCTTTGTTGCTCATCTTTGGAGACACTTCAGCATTTCCTTCTTCTGGTAAGGGACCCAAAACTGATCACAATACTCAAGGTGTGGCCAGACCAGCTGAGTACAGGGGTCCAACCAGTTCCCTGGGCATGCTTGTCACACTGTTCCTGATACAGGCCAGGATGCTGTTGGCCTTCTTGGCCAGCTGCTGGCTCCTGTTCAGATGGCTGTTATTAAACATCCTCAGATCTTTCTCTATAGTGTAACTTTCCAGATACTCAGCCCCTAGTCTCTAGTGTTGCATAGAGTTATTGTGGCTCAGGTGCAGGACCCAGCACTTGGCCTTGTTGAATATCATACAACTGGCCTTGGACCATCAATCCAGCTTGTCCAGACCCTTGTGTAGAGCCTTCCTGCTCTCAGGCACATCAACACACCTGACTAGCTTGATGTCATCTGCAAATTTATTGAGTGCCCTCAATCTCCTCATCCAGGTCATCAATAGACACCAGAAAGAACTGGACCAAATACTAAACCCTGGAGAACACCACTTGTGACTGGCCAACAGTTGGATTTAACTCTGTTCACTGTCACTCTTTGGGCCCATCATTCCAGACAGATTTTTGCCCAATAAAGCATCCACCCATCCAAGCCATGAGCAGCCTTTTTTTTTTTTTTCCAGGAGGATGCTATGGAAGACAGTGTCAAATGCTTTGCTAAATTCTAGGTAGACTACATCCCCTGCCTTCCCCTTTTCCACTAGGTAGACAGCCTTATCGTAGAAGGAAATTGGGTTCATCAAACTAGAGCTGCCCTTCATAAAACCCTATGTGTACTGGCTATGAATACCTGTTTGTCCTGAATGTGCTACATAATGATACTCAAGATCATAGAATCATAGAATTGTTTGGGTTGGAAGGGACTTTAAATATTAGGTAGTTCCAAACCTCCTGCCATGAACCTGTCCAGCCTGGCCTTGAGCACTTTCAAGAAGTTCTGGAAGTGTTTCTGAAACATGGATGATCTGCTCCATGACCTTCCCTGGCAGTGCTATCAGACTGGCAAGTCTGTAGTTCTCTGGATCCTTCTTCCAGCCCTTCTTGTAGGTAGGCATCACATTTGCCAAACTCCAGTAAGCTGGGACCTCACCAGTTAGCCAGGACTGCTTGTCAACGGTGGAAAGTGACATAGTGAACACTTCCAACGCATCTCTCAGATCAATCTCTTTGATTTTTGCCATCCCATACCTGTGTATTTCTATGTGGTTCAGCAGGTCACTCCTGGATTATGGGGCAGCAATCTTTTCCCCATACCTCTCTTCCAGCTCAGAGGGCTGGATACATCCAGCAAACAACTGGTCCTACTACTAAAGACTGAGGCAAAGAAGGTATTGAGTACCTCAGCGTTTTCCTCATCTTTGACCACTATGTGACCCCCTGCACCCAAAAAAGGACAGCAATTCCCTTTAGTTCTTCTTTTGCTGCTAACATATTTATAGAATCGTTTCTTTTCTCACAGTGTGGCCTCACAAAAACTTTATCCCTTCTTCCAATGACCATAAGCTCTCCTTTAGAAGGGACTAATGAATGTGGTGGTTGAAGACTTCAGAAACAGAATTGTCCTCACAGCAGTAATACAGATGCATGAAATACTGTCAGTTTGAGAGAGACAGAGCAGTCAAAGCCTGCTCCACCATATATTTAGTACACCATATGTTCTGATAAGCCCCTCCTAAATGCATATGGAGATGTTTCCTGAAAGCCATTAATCTCAATGAGTAGATCAGAGATGCATAAAATATCACTGTTCTACATCTTAAGAATAATATATGACTTAATTACAGTAGTAGTGACAATTTTTTTTCATTCCAACTTAAAAGATTTCCTGATCAACACTTCAGATAAAACTGTCTAAAAAATGACTCCATTTTCTAGTATTCCAGCTTCAAGAGTTACCCACAATGAGAAAAATTACACAGTTAAACCCTCAGCCTACCAGGTGCTAATAATGATTACAGAAAGTCTTCTTCATTATTGTACCATTCACTGTGATGTGATGAAAGAGTTTATTACATCAATAATTAAAAAAATGGATGTAAAATGCAAAAAACCTGAAAGGACCACAGTCAAAAGATGGTGGGATGGAGACAATGGTGTACACAGCAGGCAGTGTGGAGAGAAAAAGGATGAAAAGCAGCATAGCCATGTAGAAGTTATTGGATCTGGAAGCCTTAAAGACCCTCTCTTGGGGGACGTTGCAGCACATCACTGCCCAGCACTGCAGATACATTGAAGTGTGGAGGCGGAATACATTGATCGCTGGGAGACATGGAGCATAAAAAGATCCCATCCTAGAAAAGAAGTGGGGGGGAAATAAATATATATATATATATTTAGGACCTCTGTGTTCCTCTCTATGCTACTTATGCCCTAAGTGAATGTCCTTTGAGCCATACACACTGTGAACTCAGAAACCAAATTCATAACATCATCTTTATGGTTTTTTTCAGTGGTCTTATATGTTTAGTCTTGCTTTAAAAAGGAGAGAATTCTCATATGATTTCTTTGTTTGTTGGTTTCAAAGTTACAAAAACCTCTTTGCAAATTAAATGATCACCTAATAAATACTCTCCACTCTTTGTCCCACTACTTCAGGTAGTATCTCACTTGTGCTGTATAAGAAAAGGACAGTTCTCAAGCTAATTATTACCAAAATACCCATGTTTATTATTTATTATGTTAATATACTAGCACTATTTTAGGAAGGATGCTTAGTTGACATTTATTTTATTCCTATTGCCACAGTAGTTTAATCTACATTCCAACTATTTATCAATTCTCTTAAATTTGGGTTTTTTTTCCTTGTTTTATATGTTTGCATGAATATGACACTGAAACAATTTATTTTTATCACAATTCCTTTCTTGTGCTATGCTTACTGAAGGGCAATTACTTTCATTTGTGTGACCAAATAATACAGCATGTAAGAGATCAGGAATCGGCTTCTTTCTTAATCATTGTCTAGGAGACCAAGACTAAGCTGCTTTGCCTCCAAGTGCCTCATTTTTTTCTATTTAAAAAATAGTAAATAAATCTACATGGTTGGAAATGTTAACATATCATGACAGATTCTATCATGTTAATGTCCCTTTCCCCTTTTCATATATCTTCAATTAAACGATAAGGCAGTTACTAGTCTACACTGAAGGGAGCGACTACCTCATGGCCATGTTCCTTTGCCTCATAGAAATAATTTGCAAAATACACCTCAATTCAATCAAGGTCAAAATCTATAAGCTATTATCAGAATATTTCAGAATAACATTTATTACATGGTAGAGATGTTTGCATCCTACTTGCTTTGTGAAAACAAAGAGAAAGAGAGGAGGAATTTTCCTAGTCACATGGTCTTCCTTTCATACATAAAAATAAATGCCTCTTGTATTCTGTCTGTCTCTGCAATGGTGCCAGCTCACCAGCTGCACTTGTAACTTTTGTTACAGATGAGTAAAAGCATGTACAATAGAATTTGTAAAGTTCAGATAAAACAGAAACCTATTTCTCATATATACCATGCAATACAATACAATACAATATAATACAATACAATACAATACAATACAATACACCAGGTTGAAAGAGACCCTCAAGATCATTGCATATATATATATATGTGTGTATATATATACATATATATATATATGTGTGTGTATATATATATATAAAACACAAGTTTTTTGGCACTGTATGTTTATTATAATTCAGTCAAACCTCCCTTTTATTCATGTGATGTATTTGGTTCACTTTAAACCATCAAACATTATTTTGAAAGGCACTTCAGCTCTAGTGCCTTAGTTGGCCCTGCAAATAAAATTTGGCATGTAAATGCAGTCACAGCCCACTAGTTTGCAGCTAGCTGAAGGGTGCTGTCACAGTTTCTGTGCCATAATGTGTGTATTGGTGCTTAGAAGTGTATGCTTTTTTTTTTTTTTTTTTTTTCTGTTGAGGCCTTTTTTCACAGGACACATGGGAAAAGAGTGGTATGGTATTTCAAAAGGCTGAATTTCAGATCAATACAGGACAAGCCAGGTGCTTGTTTTATTAATCAGTCAGCCAACAAAAAGTTATGATTAATCTATGCAGTTTTTTGCTGGTTAGTCCACCAGCTCATTTCACAATCCAGATGCATCTAGTTGCATTTAGCCCAGAACTACTTTTGAAGTGGTTCCACTGGTTGCAGTGTACTGGAGTTTGATTTAGATGGCATTAAACTTCCATCAAAATAAAGGGTCAGAATTTTCAGTTACAGCTACACTCCTGCAGATGAAACATGCTTTGCCACACCTACCAGATCATGCCTTGATTAAAGATTAGTCCCAGTACATTTCCACTTATATCAAACTCAGAATATGATGGCTGAAAGAAATAATACAGATACTTTCATTAAGCTTGCACAAAGGATTTCAAGGTGATGACTTACAGTAAATTTAAACTGTCACATACAGCAGCAGCAGCGTACTGCCGTTGTGCTGTAAAGGCCTCTTGTTGCATCTCATAAGTGAGTCACAAAACAAATCAGTATGACTCAAAGCCAAGAGGCAGACATTTGCACAGCTTGTAGTACTTCACTGAAACTTTTTTTTTTTGAGATTTGTCTAGAGCTGATTTTTAAACCAGTAGATTTTCCATTGGAGTAGCTGGTAGTGGTCATCTAATGTGTCCTCCAATTCTGTACATGCCATGAGGCTGCTGTGGTTTGACTCCTGTTTGAACTATAACACTATCTTTTCTGTTTTAACAGTACCATAAATTTTTGCTTCCAGTATGGCCACATCAATACATTTCTTTAGATTTATATTTTGAACTATTCATCTGAGAAATTTCATTCTATTTTCCCAAATCTTTTCACATTTCCATATTTCTTATTTTACCCTATTTATTAGTCTGCAATTCATGAACACTTCTGGCTGAAAATACTGAATACATCACATTTGAAAAATGAATGAAATGCGCACATACTTGTTAGCTTATGTACCAGAACAAACACTAGGAGACTACATCTTCCAGCCACACTGGATATCCAGGATCATCTCAAATAGCACTAGGTGCATGCAAGAAAAAGACTATGCATAAAAGTCAGCAGATTCGCAGTAAAATGTCAAGGCAGAAGAGGCTTAAGAAAGTTCAAATGGAAGATAAGTCATCCTAGGTAAAGAGTCTGTCCTACAGTCTTCAGAATGGCTTTCAAGCTTGCATCCATTGAGGCTCTCACTGATCATGAATATCCTGAGAGGAAAAAGGCTATATCACTTTAACATCTTTGGGAAACACAACAACTGATCTACTTCCTCTTAGGTACAGTACAATAATACAATAACACAATACAATACAATACACCAGGTTGAAAGAGACCTTCAAGATCATGACGAACGTGGCGGAACAGCTACATTGGCTGCTCATGCAGATAAATCTAAATGACTTTGCTCTTTTCCATACCTCTCATTAATTACAAAAGAAGCTTCAGGAGCTTCACAAGCTTTGCCAGTATCCTGATTACTACTTAAGAGGTAGAGAAGCAGCATCAGACCTTAGACTGTAGATTTCTTAGCTGGTTAAACTAATCTAGCTCAGATCTGTGAAAAAGAGCAATAGTCTCAGCTCCCAAGTGAAGAGCTTTACACTGTCTTATGTGATGGGATTTATTAAGACTATTGTAGTTATTCTACTTATAACAATAGTATATATAATAAAATTTCTAGAATAAGTTCCTTAATGATCTTCACACTGTGTGCTAGAAGACACTATCCAAAATCCCAAGAAAATCACTATGATTGTATTCGGTGGAATAGGAAATCAGCCTTTGAATCGGAAATGTGTAAAAAATGCCTTAAACAATTCCATGAAAAAAAAAAAAAAAAGAAAAAGCCCCACATTTCCTAAAGTTACCAAAGTCTAAAGAAGAAGAAAATTATTAAGGCATAAGCAAATTCTGAGGAAAACTAACACAATGCTGCTCAGAGATTTTGAAGTATATGCATCAGCCAACGCTTAGAGGATTGAAAGGAAAATGCAGTCATCTACAAAAATGTGAAGTGCTAATCTGACAAAGACATTTTAAATAGTAAACCAGATACTTACAAATCCGTATTCCAAGTCCCAGCACCAGCAGTAATTGAAAAACCTAACAAAGACAGCTCTCAAGAAATCCCCAATTAGAATTGTGATGTAAGTTGTCATTGTATCAGAGACTGTGAGCCTTACAAATTCCTGTTAAAGCAATATTTTCTGTTAATAATGATATATTTAAACAATTAATAATTACAATAATAATGAAATACTGGACTAGGTCTCTAATACTGCTTATCCTGCTTCAACATGGAAGAGTCCAATCCTCTTCTATGTTCACAGATTCTAAAGGACAGGAGAAAAACTGCTCTTCATTTGCTAGAATTACCCTTTGCTCTAATTTGTGTTCATATTATCAGATGAGACTTTCAGGAATTACACTGGGAAAGGCTTCAAGTCAAGATTGCTTTGGATCCTTTTGAATTTGGGAACATTTTTTTAAAATTAAAAAAACAAACCAAAAAACCCCACCCAACAACAAAAACCAACCAAACAAGCAAACAAACTTTTCTTTCTCAAGATCCACAAAACAGTGAATTTGCGTAGGAAGAACAAAATTCTTAATGGAAATCCTCATTCCCCTTACTAAATCTTTCTGTGATATTATTCTCCCTGATCTGAAATTACAGAGACAATTAGCATAATGATGAGCCCTTGATTTTCTTAGCTTATTATTCAGCATCACTGAAAATAAGAGTGTGACTATTTTCTCTGTCTTTCTACTCATTACTGGTGATTATTCAGTTAGCTGAGATTGGCAGAGTGATGGAGCAATGGCAGTTGTGATTCAGTGGCAAATTCATTCCCATGCACACAAATACCCCAATGGGATATGACATAATAGAGAATGAGCAGTGTTAGAAAATTCTTTGGAAATAAGATTTCAATAATGATATTTCAATAATGATAAATGTTCAATTCAATTTAATAAAATGATTGAGCAATTTTACCATTAAACCAGTATTACTCTTTTTCATTGTCACAGAATCCAAGGCCATGGAGGGAACCTCCAGAGGTCATCTAGTCAAACCCTCCCTGCCAAAGCAGGGTCACCTAGGACAGGCCACACAGGAAAGCATTCAAGTGGGTGTTGCAAGTCTCGAGAGGAAGAAACCCCACAATCTCTCTGGGCAGCCTGTTCCAGTGCTCCATCACCCTCACTGTAAAGAAATTTTTCTCCATGTTGAGGTTAAATCTCCTGTGTTCCAGCCTGTACCTTTTGTTCCCTGTCTTATCACTGGGCACCATCAAAAAAAGACCATCCCCTTCACCTTGACACCCACCCCTCAGATATTTATAGACATGGATAAGATTGCCCCTCAGCTTTTCTTCTCAAGTCTAAAACAGCCCCAGTACTCTCAGTCTTTCTTTATAGGACCAAAGTCCCCCAGTCATCCCTATAGCTCTCTATTGGACATCCCTGTGACTCAAATTGGGGAGGCCAAAACTGAACACAGTATTCCAGGTGTGGTCTCACTATGGCAGAATAGAGGGGGAGGACAACCTCCCTAGACCTGCTGGACCTCCTTTTCTTGATGGACTCCAAGATACCATTAGCCCACTTGGCCACAAGGGCACATTGCTGTGCCATCGGTTACTTGCAGTCCACTAGGACTCCAAGGTCTTTCTCCATGGGACTGTTTTCCAGCAGGATGATCCCTAATCTTTACTGGTGCCTGGTGTTATTCCTTCCCAGATGCAGACTTTACACTTGTCCTTAAACTTTGTGAGGTTTGCCTTCACCCATCTCTCCAGCCTGTCCAGATCTCATTGGATGGTTGCACAGCCTGACAGGGTGTCAGCCACCCTCCCCAGTTTCATATTATCCGTGAATTTGCTGAGGGTACACTCAATCCCCTCTTTCAGAGCATTGATGAATATACTGAACAAAACTGGACCCAGTACTGATCCAATGGGGAACACCACTGACCACGGGACTCCGACAGGACTCTGCACCTCCAATCACAACTCTATGAACTCTGTTATTGAGCCAGTTACCACTCCACCTCACAGTCTAGTCATCTAACCTACTTTTCTTGAGTTTGCCTAAGAGGATGTTATGGGAGACAGTATTAAAAGCCTTGCTGAAGTCAAAGTAAAGGATATCCACTACTCTTCCTTCATCTGTCTTACTTGGCTAAAGATAGAGATGCCTTCTCAAAAGCACTTTGCTGTAAGAACTATCATATATATTTCCATCTTGAGCTGCTACATTTATTTTTTTTTCTCTTTAGGTCAATTGTCATAAAGTGGTATTGCCTAATTAAAATTCTAATCAGAATTACAGCTTCTGTTAGGAGTAGTGATGAATCCAACTTTCTGAAATAGCTTATCAGACCTTAAAGATGGCTGAGATACCATATCTTGTAACACATTATTATCTATTTTCAAATACAAGCTCAAAGCAGCTACATTACCTGTCCTACCATTGTTTCCCAGCATGGCCCTCTGGGAACATCTGCAGGGTCCACCTGTATTGGAGGAGCAGTTGAATTTTCTGGAATAGTACCATTGTACAGACTGGCTTCCCATATTGTCATATTATACTTAACTATCTTTTCTTCTTCCAACTACATAAAGAAATAAATTGGGAGAGGAGGGGGAGAAGAAAAACACACAACATGAGTATGTTACCAACTCTTAACCTTTTCTACTCCAAGATTCCCATTACCAGCCTAGACATGGACACAATTTACAGTATGGAAAGAAAATAAGTTTTTACTACATCTGTGACTGGCTAGAAATCATCCTTTTTGCCCAGATACACATTAAAAATATTGAAGAGAGGTAAACAGCTTGCCTTGAGATTGATTTCATCCATTAGGGCAATAATGAAAGTGTAGAGATTGCCAAGAAAAAGAGCAAAGATTCGTCCCAGCTGCCATCTTAAAGCTATTCGAGGGTGGTAGTTTTCCAGAGAACTGATTACATCGAATAAAGTAGGACAGAACATTCCTAGAAGTGACATAACCATGTTCACCTGCAAGGGGGAAAGAGAGAAAAGAGAATGAAAAAGAAAAAAAAAAAGTTTAGATAAGCTAGAGGCAAGTTATTTTATTATTAGAATATATTTCTCTTACTACTTATTTGTTTTTTTGACTCAATGAAAGACAAAATCCACTGTGTGAGTCACAAGATGTTTTCACAAAAGAAGAAAGGAATGGAAACTCAGTTGTAATCTACTGCAGATGGATATATGAGATCTCTTTTTCTTTTTATATTTGTATGTTTTAATTAAACATCTAAAATAATCAAACGTTAGTTATTCTGACTAGTATCTACATTTTAACCATAACCAAAATTGTATCAGAGAACTTTGCAAAACCTATTTCCAGTACTGTTTATGCTGTACCTCCACCACATTTTCCCAACAGACACATAGATATTCTATAAAAAAACATTCCTACTATAAGGATCACTAAGCCTCAATCCCTGCTCTTCACAAGACTGCCTGAAACCAACCCGTATAATCAAGAGCACTGTAGAACTCCTGACAGGTTTGTTGTTATGACCACTTCCCTGGAGAGCCTGTTCCAACGATCAACCACCCTCTCAGTGAAGAAGCTTTTCCTAATGTCTATTCTGAACTTTCCCTGACACAGATTCATTCCATTTCATTGTGTCTTGCTGCTGGAAACCAGTGAAAGGAGATCGTAGTCTTCCCCTCTGCTGCCTCCTGCTGTGCAGATATCAATGAGGTCACCCCTCAGCCTTCTCCTCTCCAAGCTGAACAAGCCAAGGCACGTTACCCTCAAGCTCTCCACATCTTTTCTGTCCTACTCTGAACATACTCTAGTAGTTTGATGTCCATCTTCTACCGAGGAACACAAAACTGCACACAGTACTCAAGGTGGGGCCACACCAGGGCACCTGCATTGACTAGCTAGTAATGCTGTGCTTGAAGGCAACCCAGGATGTGCCAAGATCATTAAACCTAAGACTTTATAGTAAATATAGCCCATCATGGTTAATCTTCAGGAGTCAACTACAGCAAACACAACCAATCGTGAATCTTAAAATCAAATGTATTTTAACAGTGTTATATCATGTCTGTCAATAGAAATATTCAATCCTGTCATGATACTGCAGAATCTCAGATCACAATCCTCATTGAATCTGGGGTCTCACATTCTCCATGGCAACATTTTCCAGTGATAAAAGTGTGCATAAGAGTAAATTTCTTGTGTCACACCAAGGGGTGGCCTAGCTGAAGACCTGCAAAGGAATAAGCAAGAACAGGGCAAACATATATGAACAATAAGTCCTAGATTCCAGCTCCACCACTCTGGGTACTTTTTAGCCAGATGTGGTTTTCATGTAATTAGTAACCTCCTGTCCTGAAGAGTCAAACCTAAAACATACCCTAACCCAGACAATGGGCTAAGCACCTGTGAATGTGTGCACCTGGACACTTCCTGGGGTCCACATGGTCCAGATAAATGTGCAGCACATGTAACATACCTGTGAACTGTGTGTGCTCCTGGCCAGGTTTGGATATGCCCTATCCTATAAGTTCAGTTATTGTGTTTCTCTGTTACCAAAGGGCATTAACTATCTTCAGACAGTACTTAAACCAGCCAAGAACCAGCCATTTGTTGTAGTTCTCATATTGGAAAACAAAGTGAATATATATTTTGAATAAAAGGTATGTTATTTAGGTAGGTCTAAATATAGTACCTGCTTACTTTATTGAAACTTTACTGGTTGCTTCATGTCAACAGTAACAGAAGTCACTGCTTTTCTTTCTCGTGAACATTCAGTATTTTATATATTTTTATTATATTCTGCCTTTTTAAACCACTTATCTGAAGCAAGCTTATTCTTTCTTAGTTGCTTTCTAATCTGCTTTTTTCAATGCCTTGTCTTAGTAGATGCTGCCCATCTCAAAAGCTCCCCATCTCAAAAGACATTATTAAGATAAGAAGTAAAATGAGGTACAGAAACTGGCATAGCTGAAAAGTGCAAAATTATTACAATCCAAAATGAAGATTTTGCTGAGAAAAAATGTAACACATTGAGTTTTCAAAGCCCCAAAACTATGATAAGTTAGGTATTTGAAAAGCATAAATATTTTTCAGATAATTTCATAAATACATTTTCATAATGTTTTTTAGTTGCTTGTGAAGGATTTTGCTGAACAAAGAAATTGTCTATTAAATTTTAGCCACTTTAATATAGTTTGATTTCAGAAAGGAGCCGATTTATATTATGGAGTTCTTGTCAACTTGAAGCTCAGCTACTGAAGCAGGTTTTCTTCCATTTTATGTATTACTGATTGTTTCAGTACTCTGTGTGACTTAGAAATTATGGAATGATTTACCAGAAGAGAGGCTGCATGGCACTGTGGGTATATAGTATTACAGCTGATAGCCATTATGGCTTTGTATTCACTAGTTACTGAGTGAATCTCAGAAGCCTTCTCTCCCTACTAAGACAAAATTTTCCCTAAGGCAGGAACAACAATGAAGAAGCAGCAGAATTACTAAAATCCTGGTTCAAAACACATTATATCTCTCTGTGACATTAACTACTTTAGATACCAGGTCTTTACAGTACGCTCTGAAAACTAGAAAATTACTGCTTACACAAACTTTTCCAGATGCTATGAATCTGGTGAGAAATCCTGTGACTGCTGTCATAATTACGCACCAGTATCCTGGCATATTAAGCTGTATCAATACAACATCAAATATTGAACACTCTCTGCTCATTTGTTAAATGCTAAGTTCATTAAAAGTAATTAGTCTAGGCAAAATAAACCATGTTTTCCACTAATAAAGATTGTAATAGTCATAGATTTGACTGGAATCTGCTGCACAATGTGCTAACAACTTATGCTTCCTGTAAGTTCCATTAAAACAAAAATTAGAAATAGAAATTGTATTTCATAACAATAAAAACGCCCTTATGATTTTTAAAATAAGAGCATTGACAATATAGTTTAATAACTTCAGTGCAAAGGTACTCCACATGAACTACTAGGAATATAAAAGTAAATAGCAAAATATTCTAATATTCCCTGGCAGAATATCTGTTGAGTTGTTTCAGGTTGCAAGATGCTCATACTACATCCTGTGTTAACTACGTTCTATAAACTGAGAAAAGTCAAGTTTGTTCAGCATTTTTTGCCCAGTTTCAGGACACATTAACAAGGGAATCAGTGGCATTATTCATTTTGCCTCAATTTCCAAAATCCTTGGGAAATTGTTACATAGCAGAAGAATCTTCAATCCTTTGTGACTAGTCACCAAGCCACAACCATGTATAAGTGATACGGAGGCCAATGGCAATGCATGTATTTAACATCTTTCCAATCTGTAGCAGAAGATAACATAACAGCTTTCAGTAGAACAGCTCTTGTTAGCAGAAATCTGTTATCACACCTTTCAGCTGAGAGAAAGCTGAATTCCTCCTGACCTGTCCTCATCTGGTAGTCTGCTGTCACTTTTTGAGCTTCTGTGGCTTTAAGCCAAGTAGTTTTGTACATGACATTTCTTTCCCATCAAATAAAAATGTAATTACTTTTCTTAATAATTTAACCTAATCTAAACAGCCTTTTGCAATGTGCACAGCAGTGTCTTTGCTAAGAAAGTAGCAACTGTGACATCAGGTGTTTATTCCACAGTTATAACAAACACAGTCACTATCACTATACACATCTATCAGGAAGACCTGTGTCAGCTCTAGAAAAGTAGATTAAGCACAAAGCAATGGTATTGGACTCTTGGACTGGGCAGCCAGAACTGGAAGGTATATGTTTCATTCTGTGGCTAGACTGCAGTTGCATCTATGCAGCCTCAAGTAAATTTGAACAGTCATTTCACTTGGGCCAGTATCAGGAGGAAAGCAACAGGAGAGTGAGTTCCATGGAGAGGTCTTATGAGCCCATAGAGTGGCTGGAAAACAATCTTAACACAGAAGAGGAAAGGTAAAGACCTCAAATACAAACTAATTACAAAAGGACATTGTAAAGAATCAACTAAGGAGTAATAATTTTAATGAAGCAGGAAGCAGAGAAACAAGAAAATTCTTTTGTCAAATATTTACCATCCATAATTAGGACTTAAAAAATCAGGGAGGGGGGGAAAGAAAAAAGGAAGGCAACATGCAGAGTAGAGGAACACAGTTTCAAACCACATCTATTTTAGAAATTTGCTAGCACGAACTTCATTTCTTTCCCACCACCCGTAGTTCTCCAAACCTTCCAGCGCAAATTTCTGGGATCTTCTAACAACAAAAAAGATGAGGTAGCCACTCCCCGCAAGCGTGCATAAAGCTAAGAAGTTAGCAAGAACCCTCAGGAACCGAGTCAAATGAATATTTTCTTCTTTTCGGCTTTCCTGCTCCTCCACAATAGCTTCCTGCACTTGTTAGAAAGAAAAAAATATTTTGAGTACTTTGAAGGTCAAGATATTACATTGCTTCCCGAGTTGTTAGAAGTCAAATGAATTACAAAGATGCAAATGTACATTGGGCATCATGTTTTCAGATGAGCTTACATTGTCTCATAAAATCTGGCTTGAACCTTAGTGGACGCTGAGACTTTGATTCCCAGAGTTCAATCTGCTTCGGTTGGGCATTGGCTATATCGCCACTGCAGAAAGGAAGGGTGTTGTATGTGGGCGGATAGTGCAGCTAGTGTTTGGTCCTCCAACTCCAGTTCCCATACTGACCCCAAAATATAAATACATTCTTTAACATAGATAACCTTTCACTCTTTCACAGTAGTGCATCCTGCCTTCTGTCCCAGAGTTTTCACTTAATGGCTCTTGAAATCAATATACACTATCAACTAAAAAGAGTACTAAGAAAACTTCACATTGCCTTGAAAACTGAGATATATTTCATAATTAATTTGGAAAGAAAAACTTTATATTATGCAGGGACAGTAACATTTTTCTTCCTGATAGGGAAGTATACATTAAAAATTCTGAGGAAAGTTCTTCCGACACGACAAACAGCAAATGAGGAAGATAATATGTAGTCAGTAAAATTTGACAAGCGTTTTTAAAGTTTTTCAGAAGAGTACTGTAGAAACTGGCAGCCATCCAAAATGAGAATAATTTTTGTAAAAATATTACAGCAGTCACAGAGGACAGAAAAGATCCCACCAATGCTTTTTTTGCCTTTTTTAAAATTTAATTTTTATTTCCCCCAATCAAATTAATATAATTAAAATGGCAGGGCACAAAGGCTCAGACTTGGAAGGATCTTGAATTGCCAGTTTTAGTTTAAGCTTCTCAGCCACAGTCACAGTTGATCTCAGATTCATTTCATTTGAACCAGTGTGAAAGATAGAGACTAACTCAGCTTATTGAACTCTATTTTACCTTAAAACTTGTTGTGATGGAGGCAAACTTATTATCTGCTGTCTCAGGATTGCCAATGAGGTAGTCCCAACTTGTGAACATTTTCCAGCTGAAATTAAAACTAGTATCATCCCCACCACCATCATCATTTGCATTCTTTGCCATTCTACAAAATTCAGAAAGACACAGGGATTGTTACAGCTAGTTCTACTGCATGAGAGTAATCATTTGATTTTTCCTACATGCTAATGTTATTCTAAAAAAATTTACATTTTTATTGCAGTCCATCATGTTATGCTAAATCAGGAAAATTCAGTCCAAAACAACACAGAGAGATGGAGATTTTCATATTTAAAAAACTTATGAGCTCACAATACACATTTTAATGAGATACATATCATTCATTAACACCTTAGACAAACTCTGGTGTGTAAGACACTCAATAAGAAAATTATATCGAGAACATCTCTCAGACAGAAAGCTACAGAGTATCCTGATTTTGTTAGATCCTTAATAAAGAGGAAAAAAAGAATTTAAAGTAACAACCCAGGACAAAACCTGGTTATGCCATATAAAAGTATCACTATTACAGCCTACTATCTTCCCTTTCATCTTTATTCACTTCTATGTACTATAAACAAGATTTTTAACTGTATCCAGAAATGGTGAATTATTTCTTCAGTGACCTGACTCGATCTTGACTACTATCTTTTTTATTTCAAAATGTTGTCACACCTGTAATCAATACGAATCTTGATTCTGCATATTTATCACTTAATTCAAACCATTAAGCACAAGGATGACTGCATCTTTGTGTATTGGTAGGATATAAACTAGTTAGCCTTCAGTACTGTATTGATTTCATGGTCAGGAAAAGGCAACATCTATTTTAAACTTCACTGATGCAGCAGATTTATGTTATTAATACCAATACATTCTACCCACCACATTTTTAATAGTCCAGTGAAATACATACTTGCAAATGGGGGAAGGAAATAGTATATCAATAACACAGAAAATCCTTCTGAGCTGTCATAAATGAATATCAGGATTGTTGGTGTATTTTACTGCTCATAGACAGAAGTGACAGAGATTATGAAAGGCTCTTGGTATCTTGGTAGGACCTTCCCTGCTTGAGGTTTCTGGACTAAGGTGATTCTTTTTCTCTTCATGAAAGTCACAGAGAATCACAGAGAATCACAGAATCACAGAATCGACAAGGTTGGAAAAGATCTCAGAGATCATCAAGTCCAACCTGTTGCCCAAGACCTCATGACTAACTAAACCATGGCTTCAAGTGTTACGTCCAATCCGCTTTTGAACACCTTCAGGGACGGTGACCACCACCTCCCTGGGCAGCACATTCCAATGGCCAATCACTCTTTCTGTGAAGAACTTTCTCCTCACCTCAAGCCTAAACTTCCCCTGGTGCAGCTTGAGATTGTGTCCTCTTGTTCTGGTGCTGATTTCCTAGGAGAAGAGACCAGCCCCCACCTGGCTACAACCCCCTTTCAGGTAGTTGTAGACAGCAATAAGGTCTCCCTAAGCCTCTTCTTCTCCAGGCTAAACAACCCCAGCTCCCTCAGCCTCTCCTCATAGGGTTTGTGCTCCAAAACCCTCACCAGCTTTGTTGCCCTTCTCTGGACACCTTTCAGCAACTCAACATCTTTCCTAAACTGAGGGGCCCTGAAATGGACACAGTACTCAAGGTGTGGCCTAACCAGTGCTGAGTACAAGGGCAAAATGTCTTCCCTGCTCCTGCTGGCCACACTATTCCTGATACAGGCCAGGATGCCATTGGCCTTCTTGGCCACCTGGGCACACTGCTGTCTCATGTTCAGCCAGCTGTTAACCAGTACCCCCAGGTCCCTTTCTGCCTGGCTGCTCTCCAGCCACTCCAACCCCAGCCTGTAGTGCTGCATGGGGTTATTGTCAATACTCTTGAGGTTGAGACATCCTTTCTTTGAGACCAGCAATGTTTCTATGTTATGTAATGTACTGGAAGAGCTGCAGAGAGGAGCTCTGAATCTAAATATATCCTCTGAATTGGAAAATAATTATAATAATATAATAATCTTCTTTAACTAAGTTAGTAGACATTTCATGTAGATATTGCCTGCTTTTAGTTCCTATGCCCTATCTGTTGTTTCCTGGAGAACTCGCACAGAGCTGAAGAATATAAGAACTGTTCATAAGTGTAGCTGAATATTTACTAATACTACCCTAATATATCCAGATGGGAAGTTAACACGTTCAAAGTATTTTTCCTCAAGGATATTCTTTAAGGATTTTCTGCTAGGATTTTTTTTTTTATCTGATTGACAGCCATGGAAAAATTTGAGATTAAAACTTTTCAAAACTTCTCAACCACATTATCAAAAATATTTTTAGATGCATTTTTGAGCTAAACTAAATGCTTATTTACTGTAGTAGTTTGTTCCTCCTCCAAAAATGCATGTGTGTGACTGAATACATGGGAATTTTTCTTTTGAAATAATGCTTCATATCCTGTGCAAGAAACTATGCAATATTTGAAAAACAGAAAATTAATTTATCTAGTGCTCATGCAAGTGAAAACTACCGATTTCAGGGAAAAAAAAAAAACAACCAACAAACAAAAAAAATGACAGTGGAAATAGATTAACTGAAGTTTCTCTATATTCTCAAGTGTCCTTGAACTTTAACCCACAATGCTCTGACTTTTTTCCCCATAGGCATATTTTAAAGCCGCCACTATATCTAACTGTATTATTATGGTTACCTTTCTTGAATCAAGCATATTAAAGATTGTATTTACTGGCAGCCATCTCCTTAGAAACTATCAAAATTATCACAGTTTATTTCAACAGTGAGTTAGGCTATAAAATAAAATTTCACTTAAGTTTTGGTCCTAAGACAAAATTCAGGTACAGAATTTGAAAGACAAAAGCTAATATTTCACCAGACGTTCTGGTTAGGCACTATTTCACTTATTCCTGTACTTCCTTCTGCTTTAATATTATATACTTAGCATTATATCAAGCACAGTTTTCACACTGCCAGAAATTATTTTGCATTCCACAGAACATTTAAATCCTTACTATGGCAAATAGCATTAATTCTTCTAAACCACTCTGCAGATACGACCTAATCACTATAGTTTTGCCGTGAATTATTTACTGCAGACTGTGAGTTACACAAAATATTTTCCATGTGCTTCTATCTTTTTTTTTTTTTTTTTTTTCCTTCATAAAAGAATTTAAGTCACATAAGGTGTCATTAAAGGCAGAACAATTTAATTTCATCAATGTTTTCCACTTTCACAATGCTGCAACACAGCTCCTGGTGCCAAACAACAGGCAAATAAATATAGGTTGAAGGAACTTTGCATAACTTTGCCTTTCGCTTGACCTCATATCATCCTGCTCTTTCAATCATCATATCTTTTAAAAGTCTCAGTGGTTAACAGTGGAATTCTCTGCCTTTTTGGATGCAGGTTTTTCCATATCCAAGGAGAACTTACGTTCGAATGACAATCATAAAGCTGTAGCCAATAGTCCCAACTCCAACAAGGAAATATGAAAGTGGCATTCTGAACTTGAGCCATCCAATTGTCCTCTGGTTATTGTAATACCCATAAAAGAGTACAGAATATTGTGCAAAGCCCTGAAAAGTCAGCAAAAATTATAATGTCACATCTGATAATGTACATGCAACCAGAAATCCTACCAACAGCATTGTACTATAACGTTCATTTCAATTCATTCAAAACAGTTGTAAGCATCACTATAGTACATCTGGCAGGACAAAGAATCTCTTTTATTTTTGAGACTTAGGATATTTTGTGCCAATTTTCAAATCTTTCATATTTAAAACCCTTCACAGGCAGTCCATCTGCAGTTTAAGGAGTCAAAACATTTTCATCTACATACTTCTTGTAGTAAAGACAAAAAACATTCCTGTTTACAAAATTGGTTTGTCAATTACTTTGCAGATAAAATACCAGAATTCACATTTCTAAAATTTAATTGCACAGCCCATTTGATATAAAATTATCACGTATCTTCTCTCTCTGGACGTTTTCCCTGAAGTTCATTTGGTTCAGATCATTTAATATGCATCAACAAATAGTTGCATTTTATGGCTAATTATTTGGTATGTAAATGTTTTTAACATTTAAGATCCAAGGTTGTAAAAAGTGAAATGTACGCACAGCAATTTGTATCTTCTTTTCTCAAAATCCTGATGAAAATTACCTGCTCTTCTATGGGTTAAATTCCTGGGGTTTTTCCAAACTAATTTAATAGCACATTATCAATGGTAAGGAATTGCTGGTGTCCCAAATGATCCAAACAGCTACATTTTCCTGATAATCCTCATGTTACAGTAAGTGCTTGCCTTCTAGAAGAAGTCTGCATTCAGAACCTTTACAAGGATAGATCACCAAATGCACAGCAATGGCAAATCTCGGCTTCATACTCACCATGCAGCTGGGGTACTCACCAGTAATCATGCATTACTTTTACAATAATAGAGTAAGGTGAGGGTTTTGTGAATTATAAAAGCCATTTTTTTATTTTCTGCTTTTCAATTGCTCATTTTACCTAAAATATGTAACTTTCTCTTATCTATTACTGCAAAATATACACTTAAGTTATTGTATGTCTTACTATGTATTAAATGAGACACCTAATTCACAATTCTAAGCAGAAAATTAAATAGTAATATATGATAAACAAGAATATTATTTATGTTAATTTGATAATCAACATATCTCATTTTCATTCATCTCAAACAAGCTTTGGGCCACTGTGGCAGTTTAGGCTGGGTGGCTCCTGTTCCTGACACGTAAGTTACACCTCCAGTGTCCCAAGTGCCTAACCCAATAAGGTGGACACAGGAAACAGTGTATTTCATACACAACGAAGTGTTGGGAGGCTTTTGGGCATGATGTAAGGCACCCTGTATGCTTTGAGATATCTTTGCCACTATGCTTTGAAGCTTCTGTAAAACACTTCCTGCTTTTCCATTTAAACTTCCCATCACTTTTGTAATCCATTTGTGACTGTCATTCTTTTGCCCCTTTCAGGGGCAACAGAGGATCACTCTGGTCTCAATCCAGGACAGATTATTGGTAGCAAAGGATGGTTGCTGCAGGAGCTCTGCAAGTTGGATTAGAGAAGTGCAGAAATGGAAAAGTTAAAGTGGAAATCTGGGCATTGTTGGTTTTGTTGGCTGGGCTCAAGGTTGTTTTTTTTTTGTCAGGGTGACTGTGTGGGCATTTTATGGGTTCCAGAGGGACACCTGGATGCATAGCTGTGGCGTGGAATCCCTCCTGCTATTTCACAGTATCACAGTATCACAGTATTACTAAGGTTGGAAGAGACCTCGAAGATCGAGTCCAACCTGTAACCACAGACCTCACGACTAGACCATGGCACCAATTTCAAGGCAGTAGTGGTGATTCTATAGCCATTGGCATGGAGGAAAACTTAAGAATGCGGTGCCTGCCCCTTTCCCCTTTGTTCCATGCAGAGCAGTGAGCAGCGCAGAGTGGAGCAGAGGAGGTGGCAGCTGCAAGCAGACCAAAGTCAGCTTGTCCTGCAGCAGTGGGGACTAGCCGCAGCAGGTGGGCAAGCGGTGGTTCCCGCAGTCCAAGAAGGTGAGTAGTGGCTTTAGCTGAAAGCTGCTCCTGAGGCTCAGGGAGCAAGTTATTGCTTTGGCTGGAAAAGCTGCTTGTGTGGCCCAAGGGGTGGCAGCAGCTTTGATCTGTACCATGGCAGGAGAGGTGATGGCGGCACTACCATTCTGTATATCAGCAGTTGTTACCTCTCCCCTGATTTTTCAGACATGTTCCAAAAATGGCACCTAGCACCTGGTCCCACCTCTCTTCTCGGAGGGTTGCAGTGCAGCCACTCCCTCTCCCAGGGGAGGGCTGTGTAGCTGGATGCCGCCACATCTCAGTACACTATCACTCACGGGGAGCAGCATGCCTGTGTGTGGTGTGCATGAGTGCAGCTTGGGGCCACATCTGGAAGCGGTCAGCACTGGGCTTGGGAAAGGTCTGTGCAATTTATGGAAATCTCAGCGTGCTTTTTCTTGGAGGGGTGGAAAGGAGTCAAAGAGCCTCATTGTTCTGACTCAGTTGCTCCAAAGGTTGGAAACGTGCAGCTTGAGCAGTTGGAGAGAAAAGTTTGGTTGAGAAATTGAGGTTTTTCCAGGTAAGCAGGATGTCCATTGAATCCATGAAGAGCTCACACTGCAGAAGAATGAACTCTACATTGCTGGGAGGTTTCATCAAACGCGGGGAAATGACTGGAATGAACTGTTATCTGAGCCTGAATGAGAGACTATTTGGAAGAACACCCAGATGAAGACTTGGACTTTGCTATACATGTCATCTAAAGGTTGTTTCTAATTTGATGATGTGTTTTGGGTGCAGGAATTAGGGTATGAAATAAGAGGGGGCATGTGGCAGTTTAGGCTGGGTGCCTCCTTTTCCTGACAGGTAAGTTACACCTCTGGAGTCCCAAGTGCCTAACCCAATAAGATGGACACAGGAAATAGCGTATTTCATACACATAATATCCTGTGCCCTATAAATCCATCTGCGAAGTTATTCTCTTCCTCTTTCTTCCCTCTCTGCTCCCATGGGAGATGTTCCCTGTTGGATAATGGTGGGGGCATATCTGAAGGACTCTTAGGCCTGGCTAGGCCTAATGCCAGGAGGAGATGGGGAGGGGCAGTCTCAGACCTGGCCAGCCTGAGACTAGCTGAGCAGTGGGGGGAAGAAACGGCCCTGGGGGCTTTGAGTATACCCACATGTGGGGAGAAGGGAAGTGTTGGGAGGCCTTCGGTTGTGATGTAAGGGACTCTGTATGCTTTGGGACTCTTTTGTTGCTATGCTTGTAGCTTCTGTAAAACACTTGCTGCTTTTCCATTTACACTTTCCATCACTTTTGCAATCTATCTGTGTGAGTGTCATTATTTTGCCCCTTTCAGGGTCAACAGAGGATCTGCCTGGACTCAAACCAGGACAGCCACGTACCTATGCATGACAGATAATACTGTGTTCTTGTAACACCAAGCTGAGTGGCAGTGTCAATCTGCCATAGGGTAAGGATGATTTACAACAGGATATGGACAAGCTAAACCAAACAGACCAAGGCTACTTGTACGAATTTCAACAAGGCCAAGTGCCAGGTTCTGCACTTGGGTGATGTAGTGGGTTGAGAGACCAATTTTCCCACCACAGGCAAAAGAAAGACTCAGACAAAATGGATTGCAAAAATGGTGGAAAGTTTAAATGAAAAAAAAACAATGAAAGTTTTACAGAAAACCACAAGCACCATGACAAAAGAGAGAGAGATCCCAGCACATACCTAAGAACATCCCATCCCCCACCTGGAGGGTACACCCAAACACACCCCCCAAGGACTCTTCCCCCCACCCCCAACCCAGCCTTGGGCCTGAGCAGGCCCAAGGGAGGCAGCTCAGCCCATTACCTAGGCAGTGGCAAAAGAAGAAAACGAGAGGGAGGACCTCACACTGATATTTTATAGGGCAGCAGGGCATTATGGGAATGAAATACCTGGCTTCCTGTGACCACCACTGGGCTGCCCTCCCCCTCTTTGGGACATCCCAGGTGTGGTCTGTGCAGTGGCATCAGGGGCTGGCCCCCAGCCTAAACCACCACAGGTGACAACAACCCCATGGTAAGTTACAGACCTGGAGATGTCTTGTTGGAAAGCTGCAACTTGGAAAGGGTATTGGTTGATAGTCAACTGAACATGAGTCAGCAGTGTGGCCAGGTGGCCAAGAAAGCCACTGGCATCCTGGCTTGTATTAGAAACATTGCAGCCAGCAAGAGCAGGGAGGTGATCACCCCTCTACACAGCACTCGTGAGGCTATGCCTCAAGTACTGTGTTCAGTTCTGGGCCCCTCACAATAGGAAGGATATTGAGGTGCTGGAGAGTTTTCAGAGAAGGGCAGTGAGGCTCTTAAAGGGCCTGGGGCACATGACCTGTGAGGAGCATCTGAGGGAGCTGGGGTTGTTCAGTCCAGAGAAGAGGAGGCTGAGGGGAGACCATATAGCTCTCTACAACTACCTGAAGGGCAGTTAGCACAAGGAGGGGGCAGCCTCTTCTCCTTGATGACAGGCAACAGCACTAGAGCACTACAGGAAATGGTGACAAGCTGTGCCAGGAAATATTTCTTCACTGAAAGAGTTATCAAATATTGGAATGATCTGCCCAGGACAGTGATGGAGACACCATTCCTGGAGGAGCTGAAGAGGCATGTGGACCTGGAACTTAGGTTCATAGTTTAGTGTTGACCCTTCAGTGATGGGTCAGAGCTTGGACTGGATGATCTTTGAAGCCTCTTCCAACTAGGCATAGTCTGTGATTCTATGATTATTTGATAATGGAAATATTGTTATAGAACACATTTATTACTAATTACCAATAAAATATATATAGCAAGTAGGACATGCTAAAATTCATTAGGATGTCATTGTATCTATTTGCTCATTAAAGCATCCTATAATTCCATCTAGTTCTTTGAACAGCCTAATGTAGCTCTGGAGAGTCTTTTGGATTCCTCGGATTATTAAAATGTCAGAGTTAATTCCTCCACTGTGTCATTCACAATGTTGTTTTATGGCCTTTTCCTACTACATTTCACCATGAGATTTGAAATACCTTTAGATGTGTAAAAATGAGCATGGATGGAAGGTCTCTGTCACGGTTTGAGGATGGGTGCCTATAAGAAACCATAGAAAAGTCTTCCAAGAGGCTGGATAGGTTCAGGAGGTGCACCAGAAAGTGCAATTTTTGTTATTTCATTCCTAGAATGCCTGCCTTTTTTCTATCTGTCACCAGGTCATCCACCCTGTTCAGCAGCAGATTACTTTTTGCCTGGTATTCCTTTTCCTGTTAATGTGCTTGAAGAAGCCCTTCTTGTTATCTTTTACATTCTTTATCAGGTTTAATTACAAGTGGGCTTTTGATTTCCTCATTGCATCCCTACGCACTCTAACAATGTTCCTATATTCCTCCCAAGTGGCCAGTTCCTTTCTCCACATTCTGTAATTTCCATCTTTCTTTTGAGATTTCCCAGAATCTACTTGTTCATCCACAGAGGTCTCCTGTCTCCCTTGCTTGATTTCTTAGTCATGTGCATACTCTGATCTTGAACTTGTAGGAAGTGGTCTTTGAATATTAACCAGCTTTCTTTCACCTCCCTTCCTTCTAGAGGAATTGCTCCAAGAGGAGACTTAGAGGGGACCTTATCTCTCTTTACAACTACCTAAAAGTAAGTTGTAGTCAGGTAGGGGTCAGGCTCTCCTCCCAGGCAACTAGTGACAGGACAAAAAAGCATGGTATGAAGCTGCACCAGGTGAAGTTTAAGTTGGATATTAGGAAGCACTTCCTCACAGAAAGGGTGATTAGGCACTGGAATGGACTGCCCAAGCAAGTGGTGGAATCACCATCACTGGAGGTCTTTACAAAAAGATTGAATGTGGCACTTGGTGGCATGGTTTAGCTGATGTTGTGGTGTTAGGCCATAGACAGGACTTGATGATCTTGGAGGTTTTTTCCAGCCTCAATAATTCTGTGACAGTGAAGAGGTCAAAGTTGGCTCTCCTGAAGTCCAGTGCCGCAACTTTATTACTACCCTTCTGCACCCTCACATGATCCTGAACTCCACAACCTCATGGTCACTGCAGCCAAGGCTGTCCTCAATCTTCACACCCCCAACTAGACATTTTTGTATATTAGCACAAGGTCCAGCAGCACACCCCTCTCCTTGTAGAGTCTTCCACTCTGTGTCAAAAAGTTATTGTGAATGCACTGCAGGAATCTGTTTGTGCACCACTGCGTTGCCTTTTCAGCAAAGACCAAGGTGGCTGAAGGCTGATATTGCCTCATCATTTTCCTCTTCCTGGTAAGGTGGCCACCCACTGCAATCTCAGCCATACTTGCCTCTCCTTTATTACTCATACATTTCCAACATATTCATATTCCTCAGCCAAGCAAAGTTCAATATGGTCCAGTTGCTCTCTCACTCAAAAGAACTCCACCTCCTTGTTTTGCTGGTCTGCCTTTCTTAACAAGTATGTAGGTGTACATAACAGCATTCCAGTCACACACACCATCACACCATGTCTCTCTAACTGCAATGAAATCATGGCCCTGTGACCCACATATCTAGTTCTTCTTGTTTATTGCCCATTCTGTGTGTGGTGATGTACAGGCATTTCAAAGGGGTAGTGGAGTAAGAAGGTTTCCCTGGAGACATGCAAGAGAATCCATTACAATCATATACACCTTTGAAGTATTCGGCCTTCTGGCTTTCATCTTGGAAGGCAGCTAAGGAGCATTTGTTGCTGCATTAGCAAATGTTTTCTTTAAATACGGTTATCTACAGATAATAAGCTTCAAAGATTTCCTTGTAAATGAGAAAAAGGGTAGTTTTATATTTTTTTGTCACCTTACAACTCGCTACTTCCTCCACTGATAGGTGGAGATTGTAAATAGAGCCAAAGAAGATAAAAAAGGGACCAAAACTGTCATCATCTGAGTCTCTACATTAAGGTATTGAGCCACAAACAAAAGGACCCTGCTAGAGACTTGCATGTCACAAGTTTAGGGATTTCTCTACCCCTTTGCTGTAACAAAAATTGCCTATATTAATGAGAAGCATAGACATAGCACTCTTTTGGTGATTTTTGAGGATGCTCCTATTAGAAAGGCAGAAGGTGTGAAAATCCATCTAATTGCTTGTATAGGGCTGCATAGCTGTCCGAGGAGAACTGTACGTGGGTGGAATGGTATCTCACATGAGCCACACTTACATGGAGGGGAGGTGAGGTAGTTTTAGGCTATGCCTTTAAAAATTTTCCCCAGATCTTGAACAGAAAGTGGTAGAATGTAAATAAATCACTATTAATAATAATACAATAATAATAATAATAATACAATACACCAGGTTGGAAGAGACCTTCAAGATCATCGCATCCAACCCATCAAACAATCCAACCCACCCAACAACTAGACCATACAGCCAAGCACCCCATCAAGTCTTCTCCTGAACACCTCCAGTGAAGGTGACTCCACCACCTCCATGGGTAGCTGATTCCAATGGCCAATCACTCTCTCCGTGTAGAACTTCTTCCTAACATCCAGCCTAAACCTGCCCTGGCACAGCCTGAGACTGTGTCCTCTTGTTCTGGTGCTGGCTGCCTGGGAGAAGAGGCCAACCTCTGCCTGGCTACAACCTCCCTTCAGGTAGTTGTAGAGAGCAATAAGGTCACCCCTCAGTCTCCTCTTCTCCAGGCTAAGCAACCCCAGCTCCCTCAGCCTTTCCTCATAGGGCTTGTGTTCCAAACCCCTCACCAGCTTTGTTGCCCTTCTCTGGACACGTTCCAGCAAGTCAACATCCTTCCTAAACTGAGGGGCCCAGAACTGGACACAGTACTCAAGGTGCGGCCTAACCAGTGCAGTGTACAGGGGCAGAATGACTTCCCTGCTCCTGCTGGCCACACTGTTCCTGATGCAAGCCAGGATGCCATTGGCCTTCTTGGCTGCCTGGGCACACTGCAGGCTCATGTGCAGCCTACAATCAACCAGTACCCCCAGGTCCTGGCCACTCTCTGCCTGGCCACTCTCCAGCCACTCTGACCCCAGCCTGTAGCACTGCCTGGGGTTGTTGTGGCCAGTGTGCAGAACCCGGCACTTGGATGTGTTAAATCTCATATTGGGTGTAAAAAGGAAAATAATGATAGTTCTAAACAGTCCCATTGGAGATGTATCTACCATAATATTTAGTTTGCAAAACAATTTCTCTCTCTTTTTGCTTCTTCAGTTCTGGCTAATGCTTCTTCAGCTCTGGCTAATGCTTCTTCTGGCTTTACTGACCTTGACTGCACTGCTTTTGTTGTGACTTGTATTAACAACTTCTCTGCTCTGTCTCTTGCCCTTTTTGTGTACAGGGGAGTAGGAAGAGGAGCAGAGCAGGGAGAAGCTATTACCTTCCCCTGGTCTTTGGCCAGGAGGGTTCTTGTGCTGTTTATTAATTGTAAATATCTGTAAATATTATAAACACTGTATGTTTGGTAAACATTTATTGCATTTCATTGTAGATTGCAGTTTTGGTTATAAATACAGCTTTCAATTGCTTCCAACTGAGCTGGTCTCAAATTTAATGCTGTGGGGAAATTGTCAAGCCACCACAGGAGGTAACTGTCCTGAAAGGACAAAGCTTAAAAATGCCCTGAACCAGACAATAGAGTAGGAGTCAGGAGGTCTGTTTTATTAGGAGACTGCCCACATTGCCCAGGCTTTTCTGAACATACCCTGGGGTCCAGATGGGCCAGGTGTGTGTGCCTTTGGCCATGTTTGGAGAAAATTGATTTTATAGGTTAGGGTAACAGGTTTCTGTCTCTTAATCTTTGTTGTCATTGGCCATCACTGTCTTGGAAGAATCTATGAATACTAGCCCACACAGAGAGTTCCTTGCCTTGCCTTGTCCAAGATCTGGGAGAAGCCACAAGCCTTAACCCTGCAAATCTGTGAGTATGCAGTATTGCAAGTTTATGCACTTACACTAAAATCCCAAAGAGTAGCAAAGTTCATAGCAGTTGCTTCTTCAGCTCTTGGAACAGTTTTTCTAGGTAAAGAGCCATACGGCTTCCCCATCAATGCCTGCAATCAAATAATAAGACTGATTTACATCTTAAAGCAAAATAGTGACAAAGAGAAGGGACAGTAGTGATCTGTCGTTTCGTACGAAGAATTGCTTTATGTTCCTAAACCCCTTAGTAAAGATGACCTACTTTTCCAATTCTTGTATTGCTCTTCGCAATACAATTGAAGCCATGCTTAGAAAATGCACTGATGGTGTTTTCTATATAGAGAATTATATTCCACTACTATCAACAGATTGTCAAACTCTGTCTCTTGGTGTTTGTTACAGAGAAGACCAGAACATTCACTTTTCTTGCATCATAGATTTTATTGCTTTTTTAAACTGAGATGTATGGCAAGTTTATAAGGATTCAGTTTTAGGATTCTGACAATCCCACTGCTGCTGGCAAGATGCTTGCTCAGCCACCAAGTATACATTCTCACAGGGTGCTTTTTAGGTTTTGCCCTGAAAACTGTTGGGCATTTTCTCTCATTTAGCTTAAATGGAAGGTGAATCATGCTATTGAAAAGCTTCTGGAAATTCCTACCTCTTTCCCATCTGCTTACTAAAAGATAGGACAAGAAAGAGATTGTGGAACAGTAAAATCAGGAAGACAACACAATGCTTTTAATTCCATATAAGCCCTCTTTCTAGGAAGGCAATAAGGTGGCTCAAGGGAACTAGAAAGATAATATATTTCACAGGAGTGATTTCTGCTTGAATTATATCTGCTCTGAGCAGCCTAATTAACAGTGATGCTGCACACACAGCAAAACATAAGGGGTGTCTCTTGTGACTTTGTCTCTTTGTTGAGCCTTGTCAGCATGTGAGCGTTAAAGCAACTGAAAAGGATTTGTGCCTCAGAAGCCTGGAATGTATCTTTCTAGTGCAGTATCCATTTTAGTCAAGGTACTCCACTTGGCAGCTTCTAAGTCTTAGTTACCTCTCCATAGAAAATAAAAATAGTATTTTTAGCACCATCCCAGACCACACCCCCCCCCCTTCCAGGATACAACTCTCTACACATTTTTCTTTAGGACATCTCTCTGTAGATATAACTGTCCACAGAGAAAACAGATCTTTACAGTCTTAGTAGACTGTACTTTTTTTAAATGGAACATAAAGAGGTTACAAGCTTATTTAAAGGTCCAATGCTATGAAACCACACTTCAAAGACAGAAATTCACAGAATAATTCCTAAGATTCCCACCTCAGGCACCATTACAAGTCCAAAGGTCAGTCCAAAAAGAATCATGTTTATTCCATACATCCAGCGTAAAAATATGAAATAAGATGCTACTGATGAGCCAAAGTGACCTATGAAAACATGAGATGTGAAAAAGGGAGATAAGTTATTCCTCCTATGTTATTTTACTTCAAGGTGAAGTTTAATTAAAATCAATAAAATCAAGGGAGGTTTTTTATTTTCTTTATTAACATAATTCTTGTACCTGTTTTTTGAGATTACATACTAGCACTCACTGACCTGGCAGAGAGGAAAGAAAAGAAATAAAAAATGTAAAAGTATTATTTATACAAAGTATTTAATGCCATATAAAAACTGTGGTATATACTAATATCAAATCCTGTAGTGGCAGGATTCAAAGTAAAACACATCCTTCCCTTCCTTCCTTCCTTCCTTCCTTCCTTCCTTCCTTCCTTCCTTCCTTCCTTCCTTCCTTCCTTCCTTCCTTCCTTCCTTCCTTCCTTCCTTCCTTCCTTCCTTCCTTCCCCTTCCTTCCTTCCTTCCTTCCTTCCTTCCTTCCTTCCTTCCTTCCTTCCTTCCTTCCTTCCTTCCTTCCTTCCTTCCTCCCTTCCTTCCTCCCTCCCTTCCTTCCTTCCTTCCTTCCTTCCTTCCTTCCTTCCTTCCTTCCTTCCTTCCTTCCTTCCTTCCTTCCTTCCTTCCTTCCTTCCTTCCTTCCTTCCTTCCTTCCTTCCTTCTTCTTTCCTTCCCTCCCTCCTTCCTTCCCTTCTTCCCTCCTTCCCTCCTTCCTTCCTTTTTTTTTTTCTTTTCCTGGTCATTTTCTGTCTGGTGTGGATTGTTAGCATTCTTGTCGCATTAAACCAGCACCAATCTACTTTTAATAGGAAGAAGCACAAGAATAAGTGAGTGAGGATAGTCTTTCCAAGGGCACAAAATACCTCTGAACACTGATTTTTGAGTGCTTACCAGGGTATGATATATGCAAGTATTTGTGCTCTTTCTTTCTCTTACTTTGTGTTCTCTTATTTATGTGCTACATCTGCACCCAAGTGTAGTGGCAGTCCCTTCACCAGGCACACAGATGAAGGCTGGGACTCCACTCGTTCTAGACCCCTGGCCCAGATCTCTGTGAAGAAGAGGGTGCAGGGGAAGCAGTGAGCACTAAGAGCCTGATTTGACCAACAGTGCAAGTCAGGCCAAACAGAAATAACAGTTCAAATTCAATCCCAGCTTGCTCCATTGCAACTCTGCTCAATACAGGATAGCTGACAGTCATGCTAATTTGTCTGTCAGAGTTAGCAAAATAACAGGTTTTGGTCCCGTTATCAGTCATTCATAGGGAAAAAAGTGACATTTGTATTTTTTTACATGCAGTCTAGTTAAGGAACATGATGTACTCTGATGGTAAATAACGAGAAATAACTCTCTTTGTTTTGCAAGCCTTGTAATGGATTCATTCTGTAAAATGAGGTTACCTTGGCTGGTGCTATTTGGGACATACATGTGTGCATTTTAGTAAAAAAATCAGTAGAAAATGTAATGTACTTAAATTAGTATAATCCCAGAATATAAAGACCAACTGGTAAGAGGCATTTATCAGGGCTGTGCAGAGGGAGGACCAAACCATTCTGCCAAATATTTCAGCGTTTCAAAATCTGCCTCATTCACTGTCCAGAATGAATACAGAATGAAGTAGGCAGTCTTAGCAGTGGCCTACATATCGGGAACTCTGGGTAACAGCCTAAAGAAAGAGACTTTGAGTTAGTCGGTATGCCTGTGATATGCTGATTACCCAATTACATCCCAGCTACAGGCTTTTTTTGATACTAAGGGATAAAAAAAAAAAAAAATAAAGTTCAGGATATTTGGAATATTTCTTATTTCGAGTATACCTCTCCATGCCACATCAAGCATTAGTTCTTTACTTGAATCATAATATCCCCATTCTTTTGGTAATGGCTTCTTTTCATGTACTCAGTCATAGCTCTTGTATCACCTATCCTGATGACCTCAGTGCCATGCATGCATCTGGAACATCAGCACTAAGGCATTTTGTTGGAATTACATGCATCAATATAGTTATGGCAAGTTACACTGCACAGACTGTACAGGGGATTTTTCACCACTGAGGCAAGAAAGAGTAATACTTTAAAATAGACTTTGGCCATCATTTCCTGCATCCAGAGCCTCAGCATGCTATGCGTTGGCATGCAGATCACCATGTATAGTATAAATTTCAGTAGGGGAATGAAGAAGCTCACTCCTCTGTCCCAACACAACTCATAAAATTGTCTTGCACAGATTATCACTGAATGTCCACCCTGCCTCTTTTTTTAAGTACATAACTTCATATTTCCATCTTTCTTAAATATCAAAACCCCAACAGCAGGTTTATGATGCAGGGATGCAGCAGTTCTGAGGCTGTACTCCATGTGCTAGACTCTCGTCTTGAAGCAGGAAGCCTACCTCAGATAGCCCTGCAGCTCAGGCTGATACCTGCTCTTTCTAAATAGCTGGTGACCTAAGAGAGTTAGCATCAGTGCAATATGATCAATGTAGTACATGACCTACCTTCACACAAATTAAGATGAAAAACAGGTTTCTAGCAAAAAGGATTTTTTTGGCCTCTGTAAATCTTAATGTACCTTAATCTCTAATCTCCACCCTTAAGCACAGTAACAGTTTGAGTCAAAACCCATACATACAAGCTACACCATTCTGAGCAATGCTTGCTGCATGACAGAAGTGGGGCTTTCAGGATGTCATGTAGTTTGTAAAGCACCTTTTCCCAGGCTAGGGTCTGGGTTTTCTCTTTTTTGCTTTTGATTTTCATGCAGATAGCATGGCGCAGGCTCCTGTATGGATTTAGGTCAGGTATTTTCCTTCTATTTTTTTTTTTTTTCCTCTTTTGGTGCAATCTGATATCCCTGTGTTAGATTAGTAGATCATTTGTGTACCTTAACTATAACTCCTTACCTTCCTTCTGTTATTCCCTGCAAGTGGTGGAGAGAGAGAGAAGGGAGAGGAGATAGGGAAGGAAGAGCAGACTGGTAAACCA
The DNA here is from genome assembly GCA_033816785.1 of Picus viridis. Classification (NCBI taxonomy): domain Eukaryota; kingdom Metazoa; phylum Chordata; class Aves; order Piciformes; family Picidae; genus Picus; species Picus viridis. Next base: position 53,417,405 of record CM066606.1, read on the forward strand.
ATTTAAAGTGCATTAACCTGTTATATACACAGACTAGATTTTTTTTTCCATTTCAGTTTCTGATTCTTCTCCTTTTTTAATATCTGAATGCCATTTTTTTTCCTGGGACTTTACAGCTTTGTCAACTTCATCATTAAGCTGATCTTGATTTTTGTACTACAGGTTCACTAATATGTGGCACACACTGAGAGCCACTGCTCAAATTAACCAGAATCAAATAAATTGTGACTAAAAATTCTGACTGGCGTTTCAGACCTGTGACCTTGAAATAAGGTGTTATTCTAAAGTATAGAGTTTTAGAAGAAATTACAGTTGGCCTTATTGATGTGCTGAACAGAACAAAAAATTAATAGAAAAAGAGTAAACTTTATAATCTACCCACTGAGATTATAAAACACTGTGATTTTTAGAACTTCCAGGTGGCAACAAAAATGTTATTCACTGCAAATTGAAAAAAAAAAAAAAAAAGCAGGACTGGAAAAAAAAAATCGCCCTGTTTTACTTTGTCATTCTGGTTTTACAAAGAAAGAAATTGTCTATTGTAGATAATTTCTAGAAGAATATTTTATGCTAGAATTACTCCTTTACAGAAACTTGCAGAAACATTGTTCTCAAATATCTTCAAGACATCTGTTATGTGTCTAGGTCAGTAAGAGATCACTTGTGTCTTGCTGTGTTTAAGTACACATATGTAACACCTTCTTTCTAAACAACACCTTAAGTGAATAGATCATCTGCGCATCAGTCTGTAGACCATGTGTTTATGGCAATTATATGAATTCTCCTCAAGGATTATTTTGCAGTCCAAAGCTCCACAAAATTCACAATTTGTCATTTTACTGGTCTTCTGCTGTTCAAATTATTGGCTTTTGATGCAATGCATAGCTCCTTCCAAAGGTAGCTTCTCTAAAATATTTCCAGTGTACTTTCATTTGAATTTAATCAGTGGCAGAACCACTCAGGTGCCCATGCAGTTAAATCAAACTTCCTTCAACAAGAAGGCTGAAGTTTAAAATTATCACTTGAACTGAAAAACAAAAGAGTCTTGTGCCAAAAAGCTACTCTCAAACATACATGTAGTACTAATGACATTTTTTTTATATTTATGGGGACATTGAAGACCATTATTATTTTTTCTGTGTTGAAAACAAGCAAAACAGCATGAAAATTTCTCCTACATAAGGCTCAAGATGAGAGAAAAAAACACAGAAATAATTGCAGTATAAAAACAAAGAAAGAAAAACAAAAACACCCCACCTTTTCCAGGATTAGCTTCAACACTGGGTCCTGAGATGCTGCTTCCATATTGAAGATTTGTATCTGTAAGGTGCCTAACATTCACTCAAGGAAATTTTCACCTAATATAATATCAAGCTTGATAATTATTAATTAAAATTAAATACTTACTGATTTTATACTGCATTTCAAATACAGATAATTATTTCTAAAATACTGGGAAATAATTTACCATTTTTATATGCATCATAAATATGACATCAGATACTTACTTTCAATCTCCTTAATTTTCATTTCCCAAGGTATGCAGGCTGTTTTAAAATTTTCAAAATCTCTTTGAAATTTCATCCATTTCTGAAAAAAGTCACAGCTTTAAAATCTCATCATTTCAGTGACCAAATGTTCAGTTTCCCCGTTAGCTAATGTAACCTCTTAAACATCCACAGTATCCTTTGATAGAGCCCACTTCAGGGAATCACTATCTTATAAAGAAATACCTTATTTTTGTTTATTCTGAATATGCCTCCTACTGACTTTGTGGGAAGTCTCTATTTCCTCTACAAGAGGAATGGTTAAATAATCCTTATTTTTGTGGTTTTGGGGTTTTTTTACAATTATTTCTGAGAATTTATTTATTTCCTTTGCTATTCAAAATTCAGACCTGGAGCTTGAGCTGTTTCATTTAACTGCAATTACTCCACCAAGTAGTTTATCCGTTGGATAAGTGTAACTTCTGTAACTGAGATTCCTGTACCCAGCTGAGTTCAAAAGCTTCATTATTTTTTTGTGAACATTAATGCTTATAAGATGCAACTGCAGAAAATCCAGTCTAAGGGCAAACCTAATGAAAAATCATGGCAAATATTCTTAACAACATTCTGCATCAGTATTTTAGTTTGGAGCAAGAACGTGTTTTTGAAATTAATCTCCCACATTATCACAATTTACCACAACATTATTTGCACTGTAAAGCAGTGTCACAGCATAAAACTAAGACACAAGTTGTACTTGATGAGTGTACTTGAGAAAAATGTCAATCCACATCTAATTCCACTGGATGGCACCCAAAGACCTGCCACAATGCATAGTGTATGATCATATGGTCCTTAGTAAACACTGATCAGCCTTTGACTTGCAATCCTACAGAGCCATATCACTTCCTAAGACATATACGTGGCCCAAGAGCCTTGGTTCAGTGGAGATGTCCACAGTATTTTTTTCTGTGGGGTAAAAAGACACTTTTTGATCTTTCACAGAGCACTCTCCAAGGGAAAAGCTGAGTTGTGGATTTAGTCCACAGGAAAAGCCCAGTTTATACCCAGAGAAATTAGCTTTTTGTTTTCACGAAGTCTCGATCAATCTGTTAATGTTCATTAGAAATCTCTCAATGTGAAAATAGTGCAACTAAAAGTGTTAAAATGTAAACAAAGGCAAGAAACTGCTTTGGAAGATGGGTATCTATTTTTTAAAAAAGCCAACTACAAAAGATTCCCCATTTGAATTAAGTAAATTAAGTGAAATAATCTATTTACCTTGGTCATCATCACTTTGTATGCATAGAATTTTTTTCCTTTTCCTTTTCCAAGAGCACCTTCAAACTTGTCAACAAAAAGCTGAGCTTCCCTGGAAAATAATAGCAAAAAGAGATGTAGATATTGCTACAGTCAAAGTTCTGTTGTCTCTACCAGAGCAATGTAATTTTTCATGTGTTCTAATCACTCATAGAGTTTTGTATAATCCTGTTGCCTTAGTGATATTTAGAAAGAAAAGCTCTGAGATTTTATATTTTACATAAGACTAATCATATGTAGTGTAAACAGAACAAACAACTTGTAATCTACATGCATTTTGAGCTCTGAGGTCAGCCTACATTCAGTTAATGTTATCAAATATTTTCAGTTGCAGTGACTTTCTTTAGTAGTTTAGTAGTTTAGCTGTTGCCCATTTGTGCCACTCACAAACTTTCCTAATACAAACTATCCAGCCTTTGTTTTCCTGAATGTAGAATTTTTGAGAATAGATTTAATTTAACTATTCACAATTTTTGCATATACCATCTCTAACAGTAACATTCTTGGAAGAATTTCTTGGAAGTGTAGCTTCAGTAGTTCCCAAAACCAAAAATTTGCTAGTGATGCATATAAAGAAAGAGTCCTGGATCACTGGAGAGGTCCCAGATGACGGGAAGCTGGCCAGTGTGATGCTCATCCACAAGAAGGGCCAATTGGATGAGCCAGGGAATTACAGACCTGTCAGCCTGACCTCAGTGCCAGGCAAGATTATGGAACAGGTCATTTTGAGTGCAATCACACAGCACTTACAGGATGGCCAAGGGATCAGGTCCAGGTGACATGGATTTAGGAAGGGCAGGTCCTGCCTGACCAACCTGATCTCCTTCTATGATCAGGTGACCCACCTGGTGGATGTGGGGAAGGCTGTGGATGTAGTCTACCTGGACTTCAGCAAGGCCTTTGACACCGTCCCCCACATCAAACTCCTGGATAAGCTGTCAGCTCGTGGCTTGGACTGCAGCAGTCAGTGCTGGGTTAGGAAGTGGCTGGAAGGCCAAGCCAGAGAGTGGTGGTGAATAATGCCACATCCAGCTGGCAGCCAGTCACTAGGGGTGTCCCCCAGGGATCAGTGCTGGGCCCCATGCTCTTTAATATCTTCACTGTTGATCTGGATGAGGGCATTGAGTCCATCATCAGTAAGTTTGCAGATGACACCAAGTTGGGGGCAGGTTTTGATTTGTTAGATGATAGGAGAGCTCTGCAGAAGGATCTTGACAGGCTGGACAGATGGGCAGAGTCCAATAGCATGAGATTTAACACATCTAAGTGCCGGGTTCTACACATTGGCCACAACACCCTCATGGAGTGCTACAGGCTGGGGTCAGAGTGGCTGGGGATCAGCCAGGCAGATAGGGACCTGGGGGTACTAGTTGATTGTAGGCTGAATATGAGCCAGCAGTGTGCCCAGGTGGCCAAGAAGGCCAATGGCATCCTGGCCTGTATCAGGAATAGCGTGGCCAGCAGGAGCAGGGAGGTCATTGTGCCCCTGTACTCAGCACTGGTTAGGCCACACCTTGAGTCCTGTGTCCAGTTCTGTTTAGGAATCTGTATCCTCAGTTTAGGAAAGATATTGAGTTGCTGAAAGGTGTCCAGAGATGGGCAACAAAGCTGATGAGGGATTTGGAGCACAAGCCCTACAAGGAGAGGTTGAGGGAGCTGGGGTTGCTTAGCCTGGAGAAGAGGAGGCTCAAGGGAGACCTTCTTACTGTCTACAGCTACCTCAAGGGAGGTTGTAGCCAGGTGGGGGTTGGTCTCTTCTCCTAGGCAACCAGCACCAGAACAAGAGGACATAGTCTCAAGCTGCACCAGGGGAGGTTTAGGAAGAAGTTCTTCATAGAAAGAGTGTTTGGCCATTGGAATGGGCTGCCCAGGGAGGTGATGGAGTCACCATCACTGGAGGTGTTTAGGAAGAGACTGGATGGGGTGCTTGGTGCCATAGTTTAGTTGATTAGATAGTGTCAGATGATGTGTTGGACTCAAAGGTCTTTTCCAACCTGGTTAATTCTATTCTATTCTATTCTATTCTATTCTATTCTATTCTATTCTATTCTATTCTATTTGTTTTTAAAAGACTTAATGTGGATATCCTGTGTGATATAGTATAGGAGATCCTGCTCTGGCAGGAGGGGTTGGACTAGATGATCTTTTAAGGTCCCTTCCTGCCCCTAACATTTTGTGATTCTGGGATTCTGTGATTCTAGGATTCTGTGATCTATGGATTAAGACAATAAACAGATGAGATCAAAAGCATACCCGTATTTCCTCTACTGAGTTTGATTTTTGTTTATGACTTTCACATGTGTCTCAGATTACTATTTGCTATTGATCCTTTAGGTAGGTTGTGATAAAGTAGTGAGAAGAAGTCCATGGCCAATGAAGAGAGACTTCAGAGTGCTGGGATGACTAGTTAAGGGATCAGGAGCACAAGCAGTGGTCTCCACTATCCCTCCAGTTGCAGGGAGTGATGAGGAAATAAACAGGAAGAACCAGCAGATCAATGCCTAGCTCTGAGCCTTTAGTCACCAGCTGGAATCTGAGTTCTTTAATCATGGCTGATTTACAGGACACCAGGCCTGGTGGCCTGCTGGCAACAGATTTGATACACCTGTCTCAAAGCAGAGAAAGGATTCCAGCACAGAAGCTAGCAGGGTTCATTGAAAGTGCTCTAAACTAGATTGGAAGGGGGCAGGTCACAAAACTGGGCTTGCTAGAAATAAGCTCCATGGCAGCACACTAGTGTTTGAAGGATGGTGTGCAAGCAAGGTCTTTTGGTCTGACGCGTAAGTGAAAGTAGGGAATGGAGACCCATGGGGCAGCAGATGCAAGGCTTATTGATGGCTCAGTAATTGCAGGAGCACCTGAAAATAGGCAGACAGGAATTAGGACTTCCTTCTGGGAAAAAAAAAAAAGAATAAAAAAAGGGGTAGAACTATTAGACCAACCAAAGTGCATTTGCATTAATGCACAAAGCATGAGGAACAAAGAGGAGGAGCTGGAAGCCATTGTCTGTCAGGAAAGCTATGATACTGTGGCTATCACAGACACGTGTCGGAATGTGTCACGTGAGTGGAATGCAGCAATCAATGGCTACAAAGTCTTCAGAAGGGATAGGTATGGAAGGAGAGGAGATGAAGTGGTCCTGCATGTCAGGAAACATTTTGATTATCTTGAGATTAAAGATGGTGATGATAAGGTTGAGTGTCCACGGGTACTAATCAGGGGAAAGGCCAACAAGCCATCCATCCTGCTGAAAGTGTGTTACAGACCACCCAGCCACAAGAAGTAAATATTCTTTAGGCATCTGGGAGATTTTACTATCACTTGGTTTTGTGGTGGATTTCATCTTCACTGATGTCTGCACAGCAGAAAGGGAGAAGTCCTGGAGGTTCCAAGAGTGTGTGGAAGACAAATTCCTGTGTGTGGAAGATAACTTCCTGACACAGCTGGTGATGGAGCCAGCTAGGGAAGTGCCCTGCTGGACCTGCTCCTTGTGAACAGAGAAGGACTTGTGGGCGATGTAACGATTGGGGAGCATCTTGGGCACAGAGATCACAAAATTAAAGAGATCTTGGTTGTTGAAGTGAAGAAGGGGGTCAGCATAACTGCCACCTTGGATTTCCAGCAAGCATACTTTGTCCTGTTTCAGAGACTGGATGGACATTCTTCAAGAAGGAAGTCTTAAAGTCAGAGGATTAAGCTATCTGCATGTGCCAAAAGATAGGCTGGTGGGGAAGAAAGCCAATTTGGGTGAATAGAGTGATTTGGTTCCATCTTATGGAAAAAAAGGACAGTATATGGTCATTGAAGGAAGGGGCAGGCCACTCAGGAGGACTACAACATTTTTGTGTGGCTGTGCAGTGAGAAAACTAGAGGGGCCAGAACCCAAATACAAACTGATCTGGCTTCAGCTATTAAAGAGAACAAAAAATGCTTCTACAAATATATTAGCAACAAAAAGACTAAAGAAATTTTCTGTACTTAATTTGATGCAAGGGGGAACTTAGAATGCCCCAGGTTGAGGCAAATCCTCCCTTGCCTCCCACCAGGGTAAAAAAGATAAGACTCAGACAAATGAACTGCAGAAATGATGGAAAGTTTAAATGGAAAAGCAATGAATGTTTTACAGAGAACTGCAAGCACAGTGACAAATAGGATCCCAAAGCATACAGAGACCTTCAAAGCATACCCAGAAGACTCCCAGCACTCCCCTTCTCCCTGCTTGAGGGTACACCCAAAACCCCCAGGGCTCTTTCTTCCCTCCCTCCACTGTTAGGCTAATTTCAGCTGGCCAGATCTGAGATTGCACTTCCCCCTTCTCCTCTTGGCATTAGGCCTAGCCAGCCCCAAGAGGCCTTGCGATAACTCCCCTTCCATTACCAGATAGGGAGCATCTTGCATGGGAGCAGCAAGGGAAGAAAGAGGAAGTGTGAGACTTTGCTGATAGATTTATAGGGAGCAAGACATTATGGGTATGAAATACACTATTTCCTGTGTCCACCCACTGGGCAGGACACTCAGGGCACCAGAAGTGTATCTTGTGTGGCAGCAGCAGGAGGCACCCATCCTAAACTGCCACACAGAGGTACTCAATACCTTCTTTGCCTCAGTCTTTAGTAGGAAGATCAGCCTCCTGAGCTGAAAGGCAGAGATAAGGAGCAGAATGAAGCCCCACAATCCAATAGGAGATGATATGTGACTTAGTGCACCAATTACACATACACAAATCTAAGGGGCCTGATGGCATACACTGAAGGGTACTGAGAGAACTGGCAGAAGTGCTCTCCAAGCCACTTTCCATCATTATCAGCAGTCCTTGCTAACCAGAGATGTCTCAGATGACTGAAGATTGGCAAATCTGACGCCCACCTCCAACAAGGGCCAAAAGAAGGATCCAGAGAACTACAATCCTGTCAGACCGATCTTGGTGCCCAGGAAGGTCATGAGTAATCTTGGGTGTCGTTATGCAGAATGTACAGGGCAACCAGGTGATCAGGCACAGTCAGCATGGTCTCCAGAAGGGCAGGTCCCGGTTGATGAACCTGATCTCCAACAACAAGGTGACCTACTAAGTGGATAAGGGAAAGGCTGTGGATGCTGTTCACCTGCACTTCACTAAAGTATTTGACATTGTGTCCCACATCCTCCTGGAGAAGATGGCTGCTCATGGCTGGGATGGGTGGATGTTTAACTGGGTTAAAAACTGGCTGGATGGTAGTGCCTGTTATGGGGTGCTTCAAAAACCCCTTCCCCCACCTCCATCAACAGAGATTTGATGGGGGAACACAAAGGTGCAAAACTGCCTTGCAAGGCGTGAAATTGCGTTGTGATAGTTTTAGGCTATACCTTTAAAATTTAGCTAAAGATTTTGAGCAGAAAAGTAGAAAAGTATAAATAAATCACTATTGGGTGTAAAAAGGAAAACAAAAGATTGTTCTAAACAAATTCATTGGATAAAAGTCTGGGGTAAAAAGAGCTGTACCATAAAAATTCTTCACATTTCACTTCCATTCCCACTCCTTTTCTCTTCTCTTCTGATCTTGTCTGTTTTGCTTCACCCAGGAGAGATAATGCTTTTGGCTGACCTTGAGATAAAACTAACACTGTTTTCTCTCAGCTTCTCTCTCTTTCTTGGTACAGGGGGCTCTGGGAGGTTTTTGGGGGGCAGTGGAGCAGCTTCCCTGGTCATATTGAGCAGGGGTGGGTTATGTTATTTGCTAATTGTTAATATCTGTATAATATCGTAAATACTCTGTATTTTGTAGTGTAGTTTTTGCTTGTAAATACAGCTTCGTTTGCTTCTAACTGAGCTAGTCTGGCTAAAAGTTAATGCTTGGGGAAACTTCAACCCACCACACCTTCCCCCTGGAGGACAAGTAAAAGACGCCCATTCTTTCCTCTGGGAGCTGAAGCCCCTTACAGGTATTCACCTGTGGTGGGAAGGGTTTTCAGGAAAATAAAGATAACTATATTTTTATAATTCCCACCTCATTAATCCCAATCAAAACAGTGCCCAAAGAATGGTGGTGAATGGAGTTAAATGCAGCTGCCAGCTGGTCACAAGTGCTGTTCCACAGGGCCCAGTGCTGGGGACAGTTCTTTTTAATATCAATTTAATAATGATCTGGATGAGGAGAGTGCACTCAGTGAGTTTGCAGATGACACCAAGCTAGACAGGTGTGTTTATCTGCTTGAGGGTAGGAAAGATGTACAGAGGGACCTGGACAGACTGGATTGATGGGCCAAGTCCAATTGTATGAAATTCAACAAGTCTAAGTGCTGGGTCCTGCACCTGAGCCACACTAATTCCATGCAACACTTGGGGCTGAGTGTCTGGAAAGTTGCACAGTAGAAAAAGACCTGGGGATGTTTAATGAAAGCCATCTGAACAGGAGGCAGCAGTATGCAAAATAATTGGTGCCTGTTCAACATGGGGCACTTGCTTGATTAATTCCTGCTCAGATTAAGGAAGCAAAATGAAGTTGTTTTGGATTCTGTAGCATTTGATATATTCTGCTTTAACAGTGGTCCTTTACAAATGGTGTATTGCTATGATGTTTGATAAGCTGGGAAAATATCTGGTATATAGATTGTTCCTTTGATTTAAGTACAAGCTGCAAATATTGTACAATCGTTGCTTAGGGCCCTATTAGCTTAAAAACTATGGGAATGTGACTACTACCTTGCTGGCAGAAATACATGAATTCAGCATTCCTGTAAGTGAAAGCTATATGAGCAGTAGCACCTGGGATTCCAAAGTGATTTATTTGCTATGTGTGATCCTGTTGTCGGTAATAATTAATGTGTTCTTGTTAATGGCTTTGCTCTGGGAGAGATGAGCAGCATACCAGAGTTCTATTTTTAGATGCAGTAGGTGTAGATGTAGAACCGGTTCTAATTCGAACCCAAAGATTTCTAGTGATGAAGGAGATACAGAGACAAGACAAACAGCTGGGAATAGGCAGGGAGGAGTTATTGGTAAAGCATCTCTCAGTGAGAGCACTGGCAGTTCTGGCATTCAGACAGCGGCAGGGGGCAGACACAGCCTGCAAGGACAACACCTAAGATGGTGGCTGCAGCACCGGCAGCCATTACAGAGGCAAAATTATTTCCTTCTGCAGGACTGGAGGTGACCTCTGCAACAGCTGCTGGATCTCGGAGCCTGCCTGCCAATGCTGCTTCCTTGCAAACTCCCACTGCTTCTACTAAGCCTGCTATAAATTCAAACACAGCCCAGGTGCAGGGCAGGGGTGCCTAGGGAGAAGGTTTGCCTTAAAGATAGAGCTGAATAATTCAGACCATCACTAGAGAGTGGAGATGCAGGACAAGATACAGGTTCTGGTAGGTCAGGAGCTAATGAAGGTGCTTCTGAACTTAAAGAGGTCCTATGGAGAGTAGCAGCAGAATTACGGGGACAGCCTCAAGAAGAGGAAACGGATGAGGAAGACGATGTCATCCAGGTGGCAAATGCACCCAGGCAAGAGATTAGGCATGTGAGAAAGAATTACATTAGAGGAGAGAATGAGCCAACTCTAGCCTGGCTTGGAAGGTGTTTCGATACAGGTGCACCAGCTTTGATAGTGGGATACAAGTCAGCATCTCAGCTTGAAACCCTCTCAAAAGACAGTGGAATAGATAAACATCTAGGCAAGTGTCTTGGGAAGGTTTCTCTGTGGACACATCTTTTACTGGCAGCTCTTATGAGGTACCCTCCAGAGATGACCTTCCATGGAATCCTAAACCTTGGAACACTATGGATGAGGGAATTAAGTGTCTGAGAGAGTTTGCTGTGGGAGAGGTGATGTATGGAGACTATGGTACGCTGAATCTTGTTGAAATTCCTGTGGGAACAGGTCTTGCCAAAAAGCTCATCAAACTTGCTCCTCCTTGTGGCAATGGTAGCAATAAGCAGTGTGAGCAATCTGGCTGTATAAGCTTAGAGCTTGACATGGTAGTAGGCCATGTTCAGCATAAGTGTAGAAGTAGCTAGCAGTTTGGCAAAACAGTGTTGTGCCTGCAGCATGTAACTAAAGCAGGGCACTGGTAGAAAGTTATCTGGGAATAACAGGATGCACACCTGCATCAAAAACCTCACGTGTGATTAGTAGTTTGACCGATAATCTATAATAGTACGATGTGTGGTCACTCATGGGGAACCAATGAAGCTATGCCAACGATGCTCTCCGAGTCTATATAAGCTGTAGAAGCTCCCTTAATAAACTAACAATACTAGAACAATGCTAGATCATAGTGGTCATCCGTATTGACTCCACTCTCCGTCGCTGACACCTCGTAATTATGCTGCTACTCTGGCAAGCAGAATTGTGGCAAGAAATTATGGTGGAGCGCCTCCTCCTGTTGGCCATTTCATTGGCCAAACAAGACAACTGGAGGATAGTGTCACATGTGTTTCTTTGGTCTCAACCATTGAAACTCTGGAAAAATTGAGGAATGCACCAAAGAGCTGAAGGAGGAATTTGAAAAGTCCATATACAAACTGACACAGGGAGATAATTCCTATTCTTCCAGATGGATACAAAACAGACATCCTCCAAGGAGGCCATTCCAAAACAGGTCAAACCAAAACAGACAACAGAGGCAATGACATAGGAGTATTTAGATAACTCTGCATGATCAGTTTGGTGAGAACATGAACAGATGGGATGGTCAACCAACTTCTGGTCTTTTCAGGAGACTAAGGGAACTGCAGAGTGGCAGAGCCTGAGGTAGCAATACCAGAAGGGTAGCTGTTACTTCCACAGTTCCCCAGAACAACTCTAATAGCTCCAACAGTGATTCCAACTCTGACACCTGACACTGTGCTGACTGCACGTGCATATGCATTCCCCATAATTGGGGGTGCCCTGCCTCCCACCAGGGGAAGGAGAGGGATAATGGAGATAACAGAATCTATTGGGATGTGTACATCCAGTGGCCTGGCACTTCACAATTTCAGAAGTACAGGGCCTTGGTTGATACAGGAGCTCAATGCACCATAATGCCATCAAATTATCAGGGATCAGAGACTATAACTATTCTGGCAGTCACTGGTGGACCTCAAGAGCTGACTAAGACGCAAGTCGACATAAGTTTAACTGGTAAACAGTGGAAGAAGCATACTGTTGTAACAGGACCTGATGCACCTTGTATTTTGGCAATTGATTTTCTGAGAGAAGGTCATTTCAAAGACCCTAAGGGTTAAAAATGAGCTTTTGGAGTAGCAACTGTAGAAATTGATGGAGGAAAATTGAAGTTGTCCATTAGAGCTGAGCTTTCTGATGAATCTGCAGTTGTGGGACACCATGAGAGGATGTAAAGTTGCCCGTTGCTTCTGAGACTGTGCGTCACAGACAATACAGAACCAACCCTGATTCTTTGTTGCCCATTCAGAATCTGATTCATCAGTTGGAAAGTCAGAGTCATCAGCAAAACTCATTCACCTTTCAACAGTCCAGTGTGGCCTGTGCAAAAGCAGAATGGAGACTGGTGTCTGACAGTCGACTTCCAAGCTCTTAGTGATGCAACTCCACCTATGAGTGCCTCAGTACCAGGCATGATGGAACTCCAGTATGAGCTGGAATCCAAAGAGGCCAGATGGTATGCTACCACAGACATTGCTATTGCCTTCTTCTCTATTCCCATAGCAGAGGGATGCAGGCCTCAGTTTTCGTACACGTGGAGAGAATTTCAGTACACTTTTGATAGATTTCCAGTGGGCTGGGTTCACAGTTCAAGCATCTGTCATGCAGTGATCCATGATGCTCTGGAGAAAGGAGGTGCTCCAGAACACATCCAGTTCATCGATGATATCATCGTCTGGGGTAAAACTGCTGAAGAAGTCTTTGAGAAATGTAAAAAAATCATTGACATTCTCCTGGAAGCAGGTTTCACCATCCAGTGAGACAAGGTGAAAGGACCTGCCAGAGAGATCCAGTTTCTGGGAGCGCGGTGGCAGGATGGTCACCATCACACTCTAGTCGATGTAGTAATCAGAGTCTCTACCATGGCAAATCCCATGAACAAGAAAGAAACTGTATGTTTCTTGGGGATAGTGGGATTTTGGAGACTGTACATTCCTGGATACAGTCAGATTGTGAAACCTCTGTATGATGTGACTCGAAAGAGAAACAGTTTCCAGTGGGGTCCTGAGCAACAAACAGCCTTTGACCAGATAAAGCAAGAAGTGGTCCAAGCAATGGGTCTGGGACCTGTTCGAACTTGTCCAGACATTAAGAACACTCTGTACATGACTGCTAGTGACAATGGTCCAACTTGGTGCTTATGGCAAAGAGCTTCAGCTGAGACACATGAATGTCCTCTTGGTTTCTGAAGTCAAGGTGACAGAGGTTCAGAGGTAAATTATACTCCAACAGAGAAAGAGATTCTAGCTGCCTATGAAGGAGTAAAAGCAGCTTCTCAAGTAAATGGAACTGAATCACAACTTCTTCTGGCACCTAGATTACCAGTTTTGCATTGGATGTTCCAAGGCAAAGCTTCTACACCACATCATGCCACAGATGCCATGTGGTCCACGTGGATGGTTCTGATAACACAGAGAGCTCAAATGGGAAATCTTGAAAGACCTGGTCCAGTGGAGGTGATCACAAGTTGGCCTGAAGGCACCAACTGTGCTAAACCTCCAGAAGAGAGAGTAACACAAGCTGAAGAGTCTCCTCCTTACCATGAGCTTTCTGATGATGAAAAGAAATGGTTTGTTCACAGGTGGTTCCTGTTGTCTGGTTGGAAACAAGTGAAGGTGGAAGTCTGCAGTGTGGAGTCCAACACATCAAGTTGCAGAAGCAAAATATGGAGAAGAAGAATCCAGTCAATTTGCAGAGGAAAATGCTGTCCAGCTAGCTCTTGATGTAGTTGAATGTGAGAGATGGCTAAAGTTTTATCCCTACACCAACTCACGAAGGGTAGCCAATGCTCTGTGGGCTGGCTAAAGGACTGGAAAAAGAATGCTTGGCGGAGGAAAAGAAAACCTGTTTGGGCAGCTGATCTGTGGCAGGACATTGCTGCTCGAGTCAAGAGAATTCCAGTGAAGGTGAGATGCATTGATGCTCACATTGCTAAGAGCAAACTATTGAGGAATAACAACACAACCATCAGGCAGATCTAGCTGCAAGAGTTTCTCAAGTAGACATGGACTCTGATACTGATCTTGACTGGAAACACTGAGGTGAGATATTCTCAGCTCGGCTCATGATTCGTCAGGACATCAAGGCAGAGATGCAACCTACCAATGGGCTCATGACAGATCCATAGACATTTCCATGGATGCTACCACGGAAGTCATCCATGACTGTGACATTTGTGCTGCTATTAAGCAGGCAAAGAGAATTAAGCTCTTGTGGTATGGTGACTGATGGTCCAAGTACAAATACGGTGAAGCTTGGCAGATTGAGTACATCACTATCTCATTCTCAATCTGGTAAGCAACACGTGCTTGCTATGGTAGAGGCAAACACTGGATGGTTGGAAACTCATCCAGTTCCACAGGCAACTGCATGCAACACCATTCTTGGCCTGGAGAGACAAATCCTGTGGAGACATGGAGCTCCAAAGATAATTGTGTCAGACAACAGAACTAATTTCAAAAACAATCTTGTGAGAAACTGGGCCAAAGAGCACGGCATTGAGTGGATATTCCAAATTCCCTACTATGCACCAGCTGCAGGGAAGATTGCACGCTACAACGGTTTGTTGAAGACCACTCTCAAAGCCATGAGGGGTGGATCTTTGAAAAACTGGGAGAAACACCTAGCACAAGCAACCTGGTTGGTAAATAGTAGAGGTTCAGTGAATCAAGCTGGACCTGCACACTCAGATTTGTTAAAAAATGTAGAAGGTGATAGAGTTCCTGTTGTTAGAGAAAAGAATCTGTTAGGTAAAACTCTTTGGGTATTTTCTCCTTCAGTAGAGGCTAAACCTGTCCAAGAGGTGGTTTCTGCTGAAGGTCCTGGTCACACTTACTGAGTAATGTAAGAGAATGGTGAAATTCAGTGTATTTCACAAAGAAATCTAACTTTAGCTGAGAGAATTTAAATTCAGATGGTTGTACAGATACATCACACCCAAAGGAAGAATCCATGAGGAATCTATGGTGCATGAACCCTAAGAAGCCTCAGAGCCCTGAGTCACCTGAGAATCCCTGTTCCTTTTTCTTCTCCTCATTTGCAGAGAGACAAACTGCTTTCTGTTTTTCTTGTTTCCTGTTTTTTTGGACTTCTGAATCATCTACATCTGAGAACAGCTAGAATGGGCTGTGAACTTTATTTATAAATTGTAGATATTGTTTTAGATTAGATGGATCGTATTAACAGCAAATGAAATTGTTTAGAATGGGTGGATTATGGCAGTTTCAGGCTATGCCTTTAAAATTTAGCTGCAGATTTTGAGCAGAAAAGTAGAAAAATGTAAATAAATTACTATTGGGTGTAAAAAGGAAAACAAAAGATTATTCGCGATGATCTTGAAGGTCTCTTCCAACCTGGTTTATTCTGTTGTATTCTATTGTATTCTATTGTATTCTAAACAAATTCATTGGATAGAATGTCTGGGATAGATGCAGCTGTACCATAACATTCTGTCACGTTTCACTCCCATTCCTATTCCTTTTGTTTTCTCCTGTAGTCTTGGCTGTTCTGCTTTTGCTGGGGAGATAAATAATGCTTCTGGGTGGCCTTGAAGATAAAAGCTAACATTTCTTCCTCTCAACTTCTCTCTTCTTCTGGTACAGGGGAGGGAGGAGCTTTGGGGGGGGGGCGTGGAGCAGCTTCCCTGCTCTCTGAGGAAACCAGAGTGGTGCCAGGAGGGTTTCCATGTCATTTGCTAATTGTAAATACTCCATGTTTTGTGCATATTCATTGGATTCCATTGTAGAGTGTAGTTTTTGCTTATAAATACAGCTTTAATTTCCTTCCAACTGAGTTAGTCATGCTAAGTTAATGTGATGGGAAACTTCAAACCACCACATGGGAAGGGGCAGGCATTATTTGTTGGTTGGTAGGTTTTTATTGGTTTTGTTTGGTTGGTTTGATTAAGTGTAATCCAACATGCTATTTCATTCAGATTTCTAGCTTGATGTCTAAACTACCTCACTTAAAGACCTCCATCTGAGCATCCCTGCAGAATTTTGCCACTCTCTGTCCTTACCCCTGTTTCTTCTCTGCTAAAATTTGAGGATAGGAAGAAGGATGAAGCAATGAAAAGTGTTTTTAAACCCACAGAACTGTTTAGAAACAACCATAACAACCAAAACCACATATATAGATAGGCACACCTACTTGGAAGTAACACAACTTCACTAACATGAAGACGTGTCAAAAACAATGCAGAGCGACAAAACTGAGCTTTGTAATCACTGGTATCATGTGTTATAGGTAAATTATCTATACCACAGGACAGGCCAAAGTGTGCCCCGTTAGCTAACTGTGAATTTAAAGAAGCTTCAGAGAAACCTTATTAACTGAATTACAGACACAAGAAACTAATAAATGTTTCATGGGGCTGGGCATTATTGTCCCAGAGAAGACTGAGTTAATTATTAATACTAGGTGTGCAGTTACAGCTTCCAAAGTGCTAGGTGTACAGTAGTTCAGGTACTGTAGTGTTGCTGAGAGAGGATGAATTACAGCTCTAAGAGGTTGCTGCAAATGAGTATGATTCAACTGAATTGCTCACATTTTCAGTAACAGTTCAGAAAGATTTCAATCTCCAAGAACTAAAAACTGAGTAAAAAGAAATGTTGGATTAATGCTGTTCACTCAGGACTTCTCCAAGTCTTAAAAAAATGGCTAAAACCTGACTGCAAAACAACTGTTGTCAAGCACAGCTCACTTGAAAAGCAATTCAGTGGCAATAATGGAAAAATTATAGTGTTATTTAATATCAAGCTGGTCTCCAGGACATCTAGGGTGGTCTCCAAGACTGCCAGTATGCCCACAGTAAGAGGGGTGAAGTACCAATTTACTGGACTTACAAAGAGTACATCCCAAAAATAAGAAACATCCACCATCCCACATAAGCTTTTTATGTATCTTTGCAATACTTATAAAATACTGTGTCAAATTCATCTGTCTTCATAATGCATCTGTCTTCATGCATAATGCAAATCCTGTAAAAAATAAATGATTGTTAAAAAATACTGAAAAATCACCACATTATATTCTGTAGATGAAGAGGAGACCGATCTGCTCTGCTTTCTTTAAAAAAAACCCAAAGGTTGTCATGTCTCTCTTTGTGGTCTATAATTGCAAGTCCTTTAAAAAGCCAATCCCTAAGCATGACATTTAATTGCAGATATGATAGATAGATAGATAGATAGATAGATAGATAGATAGATAGATAGATAGATAGATAGACAGATAGATAGATAATAGGTAGGGATATAGATATATGGAAATCATATATATATATATATTATAATTTTGCTTGTTCTGATAGTTTGCTAACTGATTTATGGATGCTACAGCTTTAAAATTAAATCAGTGTTGGCACATGTCTAGATTCTTATGCTCAGTTCTCTGATAATGCAGGTGCCACATTAGGCTTTGCTGTTGGATATGAACTATAGAGTGTTTAACAATCTTCACTACTTTATAGTACAAAATTTTGGCTATCTAAACCATTTTTAAAACACTTACAAAACTTGCCCTATCCTTCATATCTGTACAAAACCCAACCTGGAAAGGGCACAGACAGTGGTGCAGTCCCCAGAATCAGACACTCACAGGTACATTGGAATAACTTTCCCTCTAGGTTTTCTAATTTACAACAGAAGAAGCTGTTCTCCATGGGTTTCTTTTTTTTTTTTTTTTTTTTTCCTTTAATCAAAAAATCTTTTCAATAGCTTCCCCCTCTCTCTAAATCTCAATCTTGTTACCAATGATTGATGGTTATTGTCATCCAATGGCTTTTCAGGTAATTCTGTGCTGGTCTGAGTAGGCAGCGTCAGGAGGATACGTGCAAAAATCATAGCTTGTAGAAAAGGCACAACAGCCCTCATAAACAAGTAGAAGAAAAATTAAAAGAACACAAAAGTCTTCTGAATGATAATATTTGTCTTGGAAATGTGGAAAAGACTGGACTTCAGCCACACTCATGCCTCCAACAACATAGACCACTATTTCCCCAGCCTTCAGCCTACATGGCTGTGGCTTGGGGCTTGAGAGAGTGGTGATGCTGTTTCCTGCTGTAACATCTTTTCATGTATTTCTGTGACTTCTTCCACAGTTTTCTCTCATCTCTAGATGTGTAAAGGTGTGACCATGATGTCTCAAGGGGAGGCTACAGCCTGACAGTGCCAGTACAGCTCAACTTCAAACTGCAGAGGCACACTGCAGCAGAGCAGTATCCTCTCACAGTTCTTCAGATAATAATCAGGGGTTGTTTGAAATGCATCTTTCTACATATACGGATGTAAATTAGAAATTAGAGCTGATCTAATTTACCAGTGCAGGTCTACTGAGAATGCCATTTCACCACTAAGTATGAGAGCCAGGTTTTGTAAGATAGTGTTTTCTACAGAACAATTCAGTCTGTATCTGTATTCCGAGGTTACTGTCCATTCATGCAATTTCAGAACAGAAGTATGATGGAAAACATTATCTACTTTAGAAATTACTCACAAGGGCTAAGCAGAAATAATCCCCACCATAAATCCAGCAAATAGCTAGAAAGAAAAACCAAAGTTAAAACTAGTATTTTGTCACATTTAAAACCATTTGTGCTGAGAATTAGACAATTAAATCTCTGCTTAGCATCTTGGAAAATAATGGAATTTGGAAGCATTCAATACCTTTGAAAAAATAAACCAGATCATTTGTATACTAAAATACAGTCATAGTTAAATTTTCAGGAGTCCTGTTTCTGTAGCTGATTGTTTGGAAACTAAGTTCAGCTGAGTTGCAGTGAAAAACCTGGCATTATTACACCATGTAAAAGAACTAATATTTCATCAATGGGCTCTTTGTTACTGTTGTAGTTACCACAATAACAGAAGTGCCTATATCAGGACATTTCAGGGCATCTGTACTTTTTTTTTTTAATTTAGAAAGTTATTTAAGTTTTAAAGCAGAATGTTCAGTGTGAGAGATTAGCATTATTCTTGTACATGTGGAAAACAGACACACACGGGCTGAAAGTCTAATGGAATAGTCTGGAATAAAAGGTGACCTTTTTTAAATCTTACTTCACATAGAAATATAGTAATAAATATATTTTTTCAGCTAATAAAAGCAGCTTCAAAACAAATAAATTCATCTGAAGAACTGTTGTTTGCATTTTGAATACACATAGGATGATAATAAGCATCCAAGTCTACCTCAGAGAGGTCCGTGTCAAAGCATGGATCACACCTTTAATAAAATAAAACTTCAGATCCTGGTAAATAAAACTGAATGTGTGTCTAGTCTCACAGTACAGATTGTTGGTAAGGTAATATTGAAAGTTGATAAGCTAATAGACTTTTAGGTTGATTTGCTGCCCATGCTTCACCATGAATAAAGAAATCGTTAAGATGAAAAGGCTTAATTGATAAAGTCCACCTCAGAATTTAAAAAGTGCAGTAAAAAGGAAAAAAGAAAAAAAAATTATTTAAAGGTTTCTACCTGCAATTAATCATAGTTTACCCTCATTACAAATATATTTGCCATTTTTTATAAGCAGACAAAGAGCAAGTAAATGGTAACCATAGAATGATTTGGATTTGAAAGAAACTTCAAAGGTCATCTATTCCAACCCCTGTGCAATGAGCAGGCACATCAACTTGATGAGGTTGCTCAGATATCTATCCAGCCTGATCTTGAGTGTTTCCAGGGATGGGGCATCTACAAGTCTCTCCAAGCAAAGGGTCCCAGTGCCTCACCATGCTCAGAATGAGGAAGTTCTTCCTTATATCTAATCTAAATTACTCCTTGTTCTATCACAATAGGCCCTACTGAGCACTTTCAAGTATTCAAAGCTGCAGTAATGTCTGCTCTGAGTATTCTCTTCTCCAGAGCTTTCTCTTCTCCAAGCCAAACAAACCAAACTCTCACAGCATTTCTTCATAGAAGAGGTGTTCCAGCCTTCTGATCATTTTTGTGGGCCTCCTCAGGACTCATTCCAACAGTCCCATGCTTTTCGTGTGCTCACAGGACTCCAGAGCTGGATACAGTACTCCAGGTGGGATTTCACCAGAGCAGAGTAGAGGGACAGAACTCTCTCTCTACTTGCTGCCTATTCTTCTTTTCACACAGCCTAGGAAACAGTTGGCTTTCTGGGCTGTGAGAACCGTTTGTTGGCTCATTCACCAGTACCTGCAAGTCTCTCTCAGCAGGGCTATGCTCAGTCTGTTCATCCTCAAATCTGTACTAACACCAAGAATTACCCTGATCCAGCTGCACTTGGCATCATTGAATCTCATGTGGTTCATGTGGGCCCATTTCCCAGGCTTGTCCAAGTCCTCCAGATGGCATCCTGTCCCTCTGGTGTGTCAACTCCATCACGCAGCTTGATGCCATCTATAAATTTGATCCCACTGTCTACATGGTCGATGAAGATATTAAACAATATTGGTCACAGTACAGATGCATGAAAGACACTATTCATTACTGATCTCCATATGGATATCAATTCATTGACCACTAACTGCCTAGGTATCCCAGAAATTCGTTATTCACATCCATCCATCAAATCCATATCACTCCAACTTAAGAGAGAAGGATGACTTGGGGAGGATCATCTCAAGGGCCTTGCAGAAGTCCACATAGATGACATCCATAGCTCTTCCCATGTCCATTACTGTAGTTACTCCATCTCAGGTGGCCTCCAGGTTGGTCAGGAAACCAGTTGACAAAGTCATGCCGTCTGTCTCAAATCACTTCCCTGTACTGCAGCATAGCATTGCGTTGGAAGGGACCCTCAAAGGTCATCTTGTTCAACTCTCCCTGCAGTGAGCAGGAACACATCCAACTAGATCAGGCTGCCCAGGAACACATCAAGTCTCATCTTGAACATCTCCAGGGACAAGTCCTCAACCATGTACCTGGGTAGCCTATTCCAGTGTCCTGGATTAACACAACCCACTCCCACAAGCCTACGCACACACACGAGGGAAAATAGCATAATAAAAACATGGACTGAGATAAAGAAGGTTCAAAGAGATGACAAGATGCACAATTACCTCAGTCTATTTACAGAAAAGTACAGCAAAAAGTAGAAGCAGCAGTAGAAGCCAGCAACCTCCACTACCCCTCTAACCCATAACCCACCCAGTGGAAAAGACCAACACCACAAACAGTGAAACCAGAATCATCAACTGGAGCAGAAAGCCTCTTGTCTGAACTTCATGCCCCATGATGCTTTGCTCCAGCCAGCACTTTCATTTTAAAGCTGGAATGATGGCATCTTGGTATTGAATATCAGCAGCATATTCAGCTCAACCCATGACAATCTCTACACCTTATTCTACAGCACCTGAATCACACCTGGCAGTAATTAACATCAAACAACATGCATCATACATCAGTCACTGTCCAGTCTCACTCAAAAAGAGATCACTTTGCAGTGCACAGAAGACTTCTCACTGCAGATACTCTGGAGTTCTACCCTGTTCCAGTACAGTCTGGATCAGTTCATGGTCAGTTTAAATAGCTGAGCTGTGTTTGCACCCCTGAGGCAGTCAACTTCAGTGACTCCTTCCACCCCTTCAAGTGAAAGCAAACTCTGGCTTGCATTCCAGTGCTTTGCTTCCAACACTGGGATCCCTCTGTCACACCAGAAATACAGATGGGTTCCAACCCCTTGTAGTTTGAAGGCATCAGAATACACTGTGTGTCTGCATCTACTTACGCTTTACATTCTTGTGGATTCAACTTGCCAAAACATCAGATCCATACAATCCAATAAACACAGTTTTCTGTGTTCCACTTCCTCATATCATTCCCATGGCCATGTACGTAAAATCAAAGGGTACAGCATGGTGTGTACCTCCCAGATTCTCTCCCTTGAATGGGGAAATGCCTGCTCTTCATGGTTGCCACATGTGACCATATAGGTGGAGAACAGAACGTGTTCTTTTTGAGTTGATGGACCTCCAAGGTGCTTTGTGTAATGTGATGGTTTAACCCACCAACATCAACAAAAACTCAGCTGAGCCCAGTCAGGGAAGTGAATGGAGCTGTATTTTACAAGCAGTAATGGAATGCAATTAATATATACAAAATATACAGTATTTACAATATTATACAAGTATTTACAAAAAGGAAACAACACAGAAACCCTCCTTGGGCAGGAGGATTCCACCTTGCCTCTCCCCCAGCCTCTCTCCCGTCCCTTTTTCCTCTGTTAATTAGAAGAAAAGAGAAAAGGAGAAAAATGTTAGGGGAATTTCAGTTAGCTCAAAGCATTATTAAGAAGTTAGTATTGCTTATCTCAAGGTTGTAGATAACTCCCTTGCGAAGTTGACATGCCACAAGAAAGAGACACAGTGAGAGCAGAATGTAAGATCGTAAAACTACATCCCACTCATCTACCATTGAAATTTATTTAGAATTATCTCTCTCTTGTTTTCCTTTTTACACCAACTGCAGCTCCTAGGTTAAAGGCACAGCCTAAACTGTCACACTGGGACAGTCCCTCTACAGCTGGAACACAGGCCTGTACAGAGGAAGAGAGAATTCACTTGCATTGCCAGGGCCTGCTAGTCATTTTCTCCACTGTATGTCCTTGGTCATCTTCAAAAGCCAGAGATAAAGACCAAGGGACCACCCCTGGCTCTTTCTGCTGTTCCCATGATGGCCCTGGTTCATCCTTATCTTTTATAGGATAAGTTGCATTCCTTGTATGTTTCTTTTTCTGTACGGGGGCAGCAGATAGTGGTACAGCCTGGTTCTCTTGTGAAGCTGCCATGTCTGTTAGTCTATTTGTAAACCCAGAGACATTCTCTTACCCCTGAGCACTCTGAACAGTGAGAGGAAGCATTCAACAGGTATGGGTCGGGCCCCAACACATCACAGTGACTTCTGTCTTTTGGGAACTTCGAGGCTGACAACATTGTTTTTCAAAATATTTCATCAGCTTGTCCGGATTTTCCACTTGTTCAGGGGTGAAATTCCAAAATGACAGTAGTGACCACATTGTTAGGCACTTGTCCATACTGCCCCAGGCACTCTGCTTCTCAGAATTGTCCAACCTCAGGGCAGATCTCCAGGCAGTATTCCTGGCAAAGACCTATATTGCTCTAGACAAAACCTGGCCCATCAATAACCAACACAGTAACAGAACACCTCTAAGCCACTCCCCTGATGTGACACACACCACCCTAAAACCACATCTGTGGATCTTTTCCATACCTGCAAAAATTCTGATTCAACCACATTCCTGTGGAACCTGTTCTATTGTCAAATAACCCTCCACCAACTTTGTTGCTCTTTTTTGGACACTCCAGTACCTCAATGTCCTTCTTGTAGTGATGTCCCACCTCACAGAGATCTTTGATAAAGACATTAAATAGAATTGGCCACAGTACTGAGCCCTGGAGAATGCAGCTTTTGTTTAACTGACTTTAACTCTTTTCATAACAAATCTTTGGGCCTGACCATCCAGCCAGATGAAGCATCCACCTATCCAAATAAGCCATGAGGAGACAGTTTCTTCAAGAGAATGCTGTGGGAGACAGTGTTAAATGATGTACTAAAGTCCAGGTAAACAACACCCACAACCTTTCCCTCATCCACTAAGTGGGTCACCTTGTCATAGAAGGAGATTGTGTTTGTCAAGCAGGACCTGCCCTTCATTAATCCATGATGACTAGGCCTGATCACCTGCTTGCCCTACACATGCTGCGTAATGGGACTCAAGATGATCTGTTCCATGACCTTCCCTGGCACCAAGGTCTGACTGTCAGGTCTCTAGTTCCCTGAATCCTTCTTCTAGCCCTTCTTGTAAATCTGCCAGCTCTGTTCCAGTCCCTTGTCCCTGCAGGTAGTTTCCCTGAGGCTTCCAGTGACTAATACCCTAAAATTCAGGGTCCTAACTTTATTCTTCTCCAGTCCCACATACCTCAAGACTGCAAACTTCGTAAGTACTGCAGCCCAGGCTGCCTCCAATCTTGACATCTCTGATTAGCTCAATTGCATTAGTGATATGTTCAGTATTGACATCACTTTTGGTACGGCTGGCCATTCCTTGGCCTAAGAAGTTATCCTCAACACACTCCAAGAGTGTCCTACATTGTCTATAGCTTAGAATTATGTCTGTTGGGTTTATCCACTTGCTGTCTGCAAGCAAGACAATGTTTTACATCTAATGAAGCATGACCATATGTTTTGTTAGTATTTGGGTAGTCCTGCATTGGATGAGTCATTCAAAATAGAGTATAGCAGTTTTGACAAAAGAATAAAGTTCCCCAGGTTTACTTATTTTTCTGTTTTGTAGAAATTTAACTGTAAATGGAAACTTATGTTTTAGTCTTGATTACATGTAGTGAAATGTTTAAGGATGTTGCTAGGTCATGTAAGAAAAAAAATAGAGAGGCAAAAGCCCATTTAGAGCCTAGACCGGCCACTGTTGTGAAGGACAACAAAAATGCTTTTATAAATATTTTACTGGCAAGAGGAGGGGGCAAGGACAATCTCCACTACTTAGTGGACATTGAGGGGAATATTGTAACAAAAGATGAGGAAAAGGCAGAGGTACTTAACACCTTCTTTACCTCAATTTTTAATAGCAGGATAGGTTGTCTTCCAGACAACTGGCCTCCTGAGCTGGCAGATGGAGGCAGGGAGCAGTATAGTTCCCCTGTGATGCAGGAGGAAGCAGTTAGAGACCTATTCAGCCACTTGGATCACCACAAGCCCGTGCAATGGGATCCATCCTAGGGTGCTGAGAGAGCTGACAGATGAGCTGGCCAAGCTGCTCTCCATCATTTTTCAACAGTCCTGGCTCACTGGAGAGGTCCCAGATGACTGGAAGCTGGCAAATGTGGTGCTCATCCACAAGAAGGGCCAGAGGAGGAACCAGAGAATTCGAGGTATGTCAGCCTGACCTCAGTGCCAGGCAAGATTATGGAACAGGTCATTTTAAGTGCAATCACACAGCACTTACACGATGGCCAAGGGATCAGGCCCAGGTGACATGGATTTAGGAAGGGCAGGTCCTGCCTGACCAACCTGATCTCCTTCTATGATCAGGTGACCCGCCTGATGGATATGGGGAGGCCTGTGGATGTAGTCTACCTGGACTTCAGCAAGGCCTTTGGCACTGTTCCCCACTGCAAGCTCCTGGCCAAGCTGTCAGCTCGTGGCTTAGACAGGATCACTCTGTGCTGGGTTAGGAACTGGCTGGAGGGCCAAGCCCAGAGAGTGGTGGTGAATGGTGCTACATCCAGCTGGCAGACAGTCACTAGTGGTGTCCCTCACCCATCAGTGCTGGGCCCCATCCAGTTGAATGTCTTTACTGATGATCTGGATGAGGGCATTGAGTCCATCATCATTAAATTTACAGATGACACCAAGTTGGGGGCAGGTGTTGATTTGTTAGATGGTAGAAGAGCTCTGCAGAGGGACCCTGACTGACTGGACAAATGGGCAGAATCCAATGGCATGAGATTTAACACATCTAAGTGCCAGGTTCTACACACTGGCCTCAACAACCCCATGCAGTGCTACAGGCTGAGGTCAGAGTGTCTGGAGAGCAGACACTCTGGAGAGCTAGGGCAAAATATAATTTTTTTTATGTGGCCTAAATATGCATGAAAAAGCAAGCTCAGTTTCAAATCAGTTGGCTTTTTCATAACTTAAAAAAACTTGGGTTTATTTTGACAAAGTTAGCACAGAAAGATAAATCCCCTCTTCCCACCCTAGTAATCTTCATGTATTTCATAAACTGCACGATGTTCCTTGAATGAGATGTTGAACTTATCAAATGGAAGAATTCACCAATGCCAATTCACCAAAAGAAGAAAATTATAGACTTTGCAGGGAGTTGTAATGGAAACAGGGAGTTGTAATGGAAACATAAAAAAGGGGGCAGGAGGGAAAATGGAGTTTTTCATATCTGATTTCAGGTGTATCAAACCTTCACCATGAAGGTAATGAGCCACTGAAACAGTTTGCTCCACAGGTTGTGGAGGATCCAACCACAGAAATGTTCAAAGCCAGGTTTGATGGGATCTTGAGCAACCTGGTCTGATGGAAGGTGTCCCTGCCCACGGCAGGGTGCTGAAACTAAATGATCTTTAAGGTCTTCCCTGCCCCTGCCAAACCATTCTATAATTCCAAGATTCTGTGTAGAAAATGCTGATCTGCAGTGCTATTTACCACCAGTTTCTGTGAAAGTGCATTTGGGAAAAGAGAGATTAGAGATGGTTTGAAGTTAATCATCTGCAGGTGTAGAAACAAAGGAAACATCTAGGGGGAAAAAACAGTGCAAAACAAGACAATAGATATGGATTATGGAAATCAAACCATACTTCAGGACAGACAACTTCTTTTTCATCTTCCATGGCTTGTTTCGTAGGGTGGCGATTAGTTTCTTTTTTCTTCTACCTCTTCTTTCAGCTTGGCCAATTCCTCCTCTGTAATCGGCTCCTCTTCAGAGTCAGAATCAGAGCTTCAAAAAAAAGCAGAAACAAGACCCATCACCAAAACTTAGAAAGAACAAAAATTTTCACTGAAGCCTATATTTAGTGTTAATTCTTCTTAGTATTGTGACCTAGGTAAATGCCTTCACTATTACACAGAAGGGAAGATGCAGTTAGACTTGTGACTAATTTTAGAATGAAAGGCAAAGCCTGCACACAAAGCCGCAGCTAAACCAGCACTGTGCACAGAGCATTCCATGGGCAGTGCTCTTGGAGAATTATCTGACAGACTGTTTCTGCAGGAGTAGCCATCCTCCTAAAAGACCAGCCTAAGCTCAAAATGGGCAATTGAGGGCGCTATAATCACAAACATAAAACCAAACTTGTTCACCATACTTCTGTCTGGCATAGAAAAGAGGCACCACAGCTGCAGCAAAACACCAAAAGACAGCCTCTTTACTGATCAAGGCAGTAACATTTCAGAGATGGGAACAACTCAAATCCACATTGCGGTAAGGCGGTGATGTGTCCTAGCACTCAAAGTAAACACATGCAACAGTAACATCATCTCCAGGTGTGTTGTGTTTGTAATCTGAACTTCTTGTCCATGCAACAACTTCCAGTGTCCTTGGAAAGCATAGTTGGTTAAAGCAATGTCTACTTTCCTATAATCTGCATAGATATCCTTTTCTGTGAGCAATATTATATCTTATCTAATGGCATTAGCAAGTCATTATCAACAGGTGTTTCATCTTCCTATGCCAGCAAACAGGAAAATGACAAAATTTAAATCATCAGACACTGACTTCCTACCCTAGACAGTGACAATTACTGCAAGCAAGTTCTTAGTGAAATCAGTTCAATATGTATTTGTTCCTTGTTTTGTTTTCTTTTGCTTTTTTTGGTTGCTTTGAATGCTTAAAAATGTGTTGCAGAATACTTTTTAAATAGTTTTCTAGTCTGTTTTGGAAACAGTTCATTCAGACTTTTATCAAGCAAGTGGTTTTCAGGCTGTTTTGCTTATAATCCACTATTCTGAGAGTTCAATGTTCAAAATCTGATGTCAGAACTGAATGATTTATTACCTAAGTCACCTAATTGTAACTAAAGCATTCTAAACTTCTTTTTCTACCAAAACAGATAACACAGCTAGCTGAAGATTTGTGTGACATAAAAGTCAAAGGGTTTGCTTATATGACATAGAAGTTTATCAACAAGAATATTTATGAAAAGTTGGAAAACAAATGAGCACAATAAAAGCAAAATTCTTTTTGCAACACAGCAAAACAAAAATTTCTCATTGGGCATATAGATTTATTTATCATTAAATATGAATCCTTATAGCAAAAGATAAAGAAGGTCAGTTTAGCAATTTCAAACATACAGGAGTAAATTAGCAAAGGAAGGAAAAAGACTCTCACAGTTATCAGATGCCCTGCTATTAAGTAGTCAAATGCTGTTTATTGCAAAGACTATAAGAAAACTTAACCCCTCAGCCATAAAACTTACTGTAGTAAAAACTAGTGCCATAGAAAATATGAAATTACAGAAAGAAAGACTCTAGTCAACACCAGACATGTTTATTGTTATTCTAGTATTGTGACAAGCAAGTGAAGAACTTAAGTCAAATAGACGAAGGTCAATAAAAACATTTGTGCATACAATTTGGGAGTACTATAATGCAAAAGAACTCATGTCTTTAAGAAGAAAAGAAGGATTAAGGGAGTCTGGTTTTGAGGGAGCTTTAAACCCGGAGTTGTTACAAGCAGCTGCTTTGGATTTTACAAAGCAGCCAGCCAGGTGCCCAATATCGAGGATTTCCTTTAACACAAGATTGCAAAACTGGGTATGCAGTTTTACAATATTGCAATGAGAGTGGTGGGAAATATGATTGTTTGGTGTTAAAACAGAGATCTTAGTGAGGAAAGGAAGGTGAGCAGAACAGAGAACACAAGTAGGGATAATATTGTCTGGGTACTTCCCACTACTGCCTTACTTGTCTTTGCAAGCATGTCTCACCTTTTCACTTTTCACTTTACTTTGGAACCAGGAAAAAAAATAAAAACTCTAAATTTCTAAGTATCTTTAAGAAATCATTATTTTCAACTGGTTTACACTACAGAGTCAAACTTCATGCAGTTACAATAAGTTTTCCTCTAGCTGAAGTGGTTGGACACTATGAGATTCAAGTCAGGAGACCAGAAGTTTGTTTTCTGCAACAAAAGATCTTAGCCTTTCATGAAGGTTGTGAGGCTTACATTTGCAGGCCAGAAGGTATCACTGTGACCTTTAAGCTAACACAGAGTGTAAAGTATCAGCAAATAATTTTCCATCAGGTCTGCGTCTGCCTTGCCTCCAATTAAATATAAACAATGCATCCTTTCCTAAGTCCATATAGTGCTTGAAATCAAGGATGATTCCTTAAATCACACATATACTCCATCTGTTATAGTATTATCTGTGTTTTGGAGAAGAGGAGACTCAGGAGTGACCTTATTACAACACAATACAATACAGTACAATACAATACAATACAATACTATACTATACAATACAATACACCAGGTTGGAAGAGACCTTCAAGATCATCGCGTCCAACCCATCAAACAATCCAACGCACCCAACAACTAAACCATGCAGCCAAGCACCCCATCAAGTCTCCTGCACCCCATCAAGTCTCCAAGCACCCCATCAAGTCTCCCCCCAGGTCCCTCTCTGCCTGGCCACTCTCCAGCCACTCTGACCCCAGCCTGTAGCACTGCATGGGGTTGTTGTGGCCAGTGTGCAGAACCCGGCACTTGGATGTGTTCAATCTCATGCCATTGGATTCTGCCCATCTGTCCAGCCTGTCGAGGTCCCTCTGCAAAGCCTCTCTGCCCTCCAGCAAATCAACTGCTGCCCCCAGCTTGGTGTCATCTGCAAATTTACTGATGATGGACTCAATGCCCTCATCCAGATCATCAATAAAGATGTTGAAGAGCATGGGGCCCAGCATTGATCCTTGGGGCACACCACTAGTGACAGGCCGCCAGCTGGATGTGGCACCATTCACCACCACTCTCTGGGCTCGGCCCTCCAGCCAGTTCCTAACCCAGCACAGAGTGATCCTGTCCAAGCCATGGGCTGCCAGCTTGGCCAGGAGTTTGCTGTGGGGGACTGTGTCAAAGGCCTTGCTGAGGTCCAGATAGACCACATCCACAGGCCTCCCCACATCCACCAGGCGGGTCACCTGATCATAGAAGGAGATCAGGTTGGTCAGGCAGGACCTGCCCTTCCTAAATCCATTACTCTCTACAACTATCTGAAGGGAGGTTGTAGACAGGCAGAGGTTGGTCTCTTCTCCCAGGCAGCCAGTACCAGAACAAGAGGACACAGTCTCAGGCTGCGCCAGAGCAGGTTTAGGCTGGATGTTAGGAAGAAGTTCTATACAGAACTCCACACCCATGGAGGTGGTGGAGTCACCTTCATTGGAGGTGTTCAGGCGGAGACTTGATGGGGTTCTTGGTGCTATGGTTTAGTTGTTTAGGTGGGTTGGATTGGTTGATGGGTTGGACGTGATGATCTTGAAGGTGTCTTTCAACCTGGTGTACTGTATTGTATTGTATTGTATTGTATTATATAAATGTGTGGTTTGGTTTTAGTTTCATCTCCGTTTTATGGATGTAATCTACTTTTCTAATTTATTTTTGTCCTAAAAGACATTTTATAGAGGTAAAAATCAAGATGAAAATGCTTTCCTGGAGCTTAGATGATTTCAGGGAAAAGACTTGTAGGACTTTAATAGTCTTGAGTGATGAGAGAATACATTTGACTACACTTCTTTCTAATTTTGGGGTGTTTGGGGTTTTTTGGGTTTGGTTTTTTGTTTGTTTGTTTGTTTTTTTGGTGAAAATTCTGTTTTATTGATAATCTCCATAACATGCCCTGTCAGTTAAAGCTCTTCAGCAATCTTCCTGCTAGCAAAAAGATGCAGTGTTTTTACTGCCTTAATATTCCATGTAACTCTGGTCTTTTGAATAACCTTTTTACTTTTGAGTAATCCTGCTAAAAAGCAGTTGATTTGCTCACATATAATGCTACAGAGCTATTCAATAAATACAGAAATTTCACAGGCTAGACAGAATGTAAGATTCCACCTCTAAGGATTTGTAGTCTGGGCAACTGTATTCAGCTCCTAAAGCAAATCAGTCATAATTAGACAAGCCAGTAAAGAAATAAGTATCTTTTCAATCTAGCAATATCACAGAACATCATAGTGAGACTGTAAGAAGTAATTTATCACCAACAATTTTGGGATTATGAGCACTGTAGAGCAGGCCTTCCTTGTACCCTCATTAACAGGAAACAATCAGCCACAACAACCAATTGCAGCTACGAGCATAACATTTAAAACTCATCCAGAAACAACTCTTTTCACCATGGAATTACCCTGTGAAACTCACTACCACAGATTAGCAAAGATTAAAATAATCAGGTTAAAAAAACAACCAATACAGAGTTCATACAGGATTCCTCTATGTAGAATAATTAGTGCATATGGAGGTTTTCCCCACTTTAGTGAAATGTAAACGGAAAGGAAGAGGGCAACAGCAGCATATTCTGTTGAGTTGTGCTATGATCTAGCTAGAAATGCAGCATTTGTAGAGTCATCTGTAATGACACCAGGAATTACATTATAATTTCCTCGTGGAGCAATATCACATGTAATTTCATTTTTCTTTTTACCTTGAGTTTTTTTATTTGGTTTGCTGTTCTGGGTTTTCTTCTCAACTTCTTATTTTACTGTTCTCATTTTTCATGTTGAAATGTCATAACTATTAAAAAATACATCAGCAAAATGTACATTTAAGCAATATATAATACTTATTCTGATAGGTCCTCCTGGAATGGCTAGACAAGCTTTATTTCTATGCTGGCACCCTTTTCTTCTGTCATGAAGGTTTACAAATCCTATATCTGAAAAATAGCTAAACTGACCAGCCTATTTCCCTTTGTTCTTAGATTATTTTTGGTTTTCTTTAAAAAATATTTTTAAATAGTAATTAATCTGAAATCTTGTCAGCTGGTCCCCTAAAAGACTAAAAACATAATATTATTAAGGTATTTCCACAGCATCATTAGCCTTTCTCCAAATGTTACATTTACTACTTCAAGAACAAAGTCATGATTAATACAGCAATTTCTAATTATTTAACTCAAGCATGTGCCATTCTGATGTTAAGAATTTTGGAAGGCATTCAGTTTTATCTTTTCAGTGGTCTTTTTTTAATTTACACTAAGTAAATCCTTGCATTGGAAGACAGTAAACAAGCAAAAAAAGCCATGGATTGACACATTCAGGACTGTTGCCATAGGAGTACCGGAGATTGCACAGAGGGGTATAATTGGCACCACAGTGAAAAAGGCATGATGAAAGATTTTAGGCATCCTTGTAGAAATAGATAATGAAGTATAAGTATATTGAAATGGGATCGTGGACAAAATAATGCAACAGCATGTCATGCTGTGATTTGTTTGGGTTTTTCCTTTCCTTTGACTGCTGCTGCTGTGCTCTCCAGTGATGCCTTTGGCAACACAGTGGCAGCAGGTGCTGAAAGGGGTAGGGGAAGATCTTCCTCCCAGGGGCTATTTCCTCACAATAGCACAAGAAAGGACAGGGAGAAAGAGAATACCAGGATAGCAGAAAAATACAAAATAATTTTTGGAAGTGCTTCCTGTTGGTGGGGTGTCTCAAAGACCTCAGGTTGCACTAAATGCTTTGGAAAAATGAGTAGTAATATTTCAGAGAGAGTGAGTGTGAGACAGACTAGGAAATCCCCTCTCAGTCTTTGTTTCTACGTTCTTAAATTTTTGGCACTGATCTTACATAAAAAGCTGGCTATAAACAGTAAGATGATCTTGTAACAAGTGTCAAGATTCTATTTCTGCACTGGAAATAAAACTAGACATTTTTTGGAGGATTATCACCTTGGGGCTTGGGAGAATTTAATTTTGGGGAAAGGGAAAAGCAGGAGAGATCTCACCTGTTATCACCTCTCTATCATTTGCTCCCCTCCTCTCTCACTTTCTCTCCATTTCTTCAGAGAACAGTTTGTAATCATAGGATATTTGATACAATAAGGGTGACAATGGCTTGAGTTTCCACTCTACCTGAGCAGATTTGACCTAAACCTTCAGGATATTAGCAAGCCCAGAGGGATCTGGCTGGTTGTTTCCCAAGTTTCCACCCCCGGCCTCTGATAACTCCTGCCTTTATTCCACCAAAGTGAATACTGCCTTGTGGAAAGTCTCTATATCACTCAGCCAGCATTTCCTCACTGCAGGGGGAAAAAATTATATTTGTCCTGTTCTCCTTGTGTTGTAATAAGTAAGGAAGTCATAATGACTCTTGGTATTTCACAACTGTAAAATAAAGTAGGTTTTATGTAAGCTAATTATGGTTTTAAAAAACATAAAAATAATTACCCAGAACCTGATTTATTTTTCTCTTTTTTCTTCTTGTTGGCTTTCTCTTTTTCCCTTTCTTCTCAGCCTTTTTGTCCTGTTTTTTCTCATTTTTGCCTTTACCACCTTTACTTCCTTTCTCATCTTCCACTTCTTCATCACCTTCTTTGGATTTCTGATTTTCCTGGTTCTTCCTGGCTTTTGCAGGTTCTCCATCAGACTTGTCTTCCTCATTTTCAGCTACTCGTCCCCGTCCTCTGCGATTTCTATGTCTGCGATTCCCAGCTTTTTCGGTCTCATCTTCATCATCCTCATCCTCCTCACCACTACGCCTGGCTCTCCCTCTGGCACGTCCCCTTCTGGCTCTCGGTGTTGCTCTCTTCCTTCCTTTAGCAGTGATGGAGAGGGGAAAAATTAAAAAGAAAATTTAAAGCAAAGAAAATAAAATAAAGAAAGTGAAGAGGAGACTCCAGGAGACTTGAGGAGAGGAGATTTGAGCAGAGGGAAGGGAAGGTTTGGGAAGGGAAGGATTGGGAAGGTTTGGGAAGGGAAGGTTTGGGAAGGTTTGGGAAGGGAAGGTTTGGGAAGGGAAGGGAAGGTTTGGAAAGGGAAGG
Organism: Picus viridis; assembly: GCA_033816785.1. Lineage (NCBI taxonomy): Eukaryota > Metazoa > Chordata > Aves > Piciformes > Picidae > Picus > Picus viridis. Next base: position 53,450,836 of record CM066606.1, read on the forward strand.
TTTGGGAAGGGAAGGTTTGGAAAGGGAAGGTTTGGGAAGGGAAGGTTTGGGAAGGTTTGCGAAGGGAAGGGAAGGTTTGGGAAGGGAAGGTTTGGGAAGGGAAGGGAAGGTTTGGGAAGGGAAGGGAAGGAAAAGGAAAGGAAAGGAAAGGAAAGGAAAGGAAAGGAAAGGAAAGGAAAGGAAAGGAAAGGAAAGGAAAGGAAAGGAAAGGAAAGGAAAGGAAAGGAAAGGAAAGGAAAGGAAAGGAAAGGAAAGGAAAGGAAAGGAAAGGAAAGGAAAGGAAAGGAAAGGAAAGGAAAGGAAAGGAAAGGAAAAGAGGGAAAGGAAAGGAAAGGAAAGGAAAGGAAAGGAAAGGAAAGGAAAGGAAAGGAAAGGAAAGGAAAGGAAAGGAAAGGAAAGGAAAGGAAAGGAAAGGAAAGGAAAGGAAAGAAAGGAAAGGAAAGGAAAGGAAAGGAAAGGAAAGGAAAGGAAAGGAAAGGAAAGGAAAGGAAAGGAAAGGAAAGGAAAGGAAAGGAAAGGAAAGGAAAGGAAAGGAAAGGAAAGGAAAGGAAAGGAAAGGAAAGGAAAGGAAAGGAAAATGTCAATATGTTAGAGGGAGAACTTTCCTCCTCCTTTACTCATAATGAGAAAACTTCCGAGATTGGCCTCAATGTAATCTGCACTACTGACCGGTTCCTTTGACATTTTCTTCATTCTCAGCTGGACTGCATTCATTGTCAACATCACTGCCAGCTGTGGAGTGAAAGCAAAGACCAGTGCATGTGAAGTGTAGATCAGACATTAGGCATACAGAGTTTTTAAGACATTTTTAGCAACTCCTGCATTATATTGCCTCATACCATTTCAAAACCCCAGCTTTCTGGACCATGGCAAGCATCTTCAAAGAAATAAGACAAAGACAGAAAAAAATAGTCATACTTCATTTCAGCACCCCATAGTAAAACCCAAAGTGATGCCGTGGAGAACTCCATCTCCTGGAATAAAGACGCAGGATAGGAGGACCTTCGAAAAGACAGACAGTACCAATATCCTACGATCTGGGGACAATAACAAGGAAAATGAAAATAAACACAGGCTGAGATTAAATAATATTAAAAAAAAAAAAAATTCTAATTTGAGTGACTGGAGATGGAAGCCTTAGAGCTACTGCATAACTGAAGCACACAGGACCAGAAGAATAAGGAGACTCACTTTCAGTACAGAAAGCAAATCTCATAGTAACAGAATTTGACCCAGCTTGATTGTATGCTATGCCACAGTTCTCTTCTATGATTCAGGGGACAAAAACTATTGAAGACTCTAGAGATAGAGCTTGCATACAAAAGTGAGTAGTATTTCTGCTCAGAAACATCTTTGGCTTGGAGTGGAATCTCTCAGTTCAGTTTTTCAGTCTTATTAAGTTCAATAACAGATGCTTCAACAAGAGATTGCTACCTGCCAATAAGCAGGAAAGTATCCAATTAATTTGTTTGGTACACTTTGAAACTGGGGTCCTGCATATGTAAAGAAAACAGAACACTCCGCTTTCATATGCATTATATTCATCATAATATTTAATAAACACGATCCTTGCAAATACTGGCAGCTAATACTGGTCAGCTCTGGAATTGCTAGTGGTATTCACCAGCAATGTTTCTTCCTGTTTAATATCTTTATTCATGATCTGGATGAGGAGATAGAGTGCATCATCAGTAAGTTTGCAGATGACACCAAGTTGGGGGCAGGTTTCGATATGTTAGGAGGTAGGAGGGCTCTGCAGAGGGTCCTTGACAGGCTGGATAGATGGGCAGAGTCCAAGAGGATGTCATTTAACAAGTCCAAGTGCTAGGTGCTGCACTTTGGCCACAACAACCCCATGCAGCTCTACAGGCTAGGGACAGAGTGGATGGAGAGCAGCCAGGAAGAAAGGGACCTGGGGGTACTGGTTGACAGCCAGCTGAACATGAGCCAGTAGTGTGCTCAAGTGGCCAAGAAGGCCAATGACATCCTGGCCTGCATCAGAAATAGTGTGGCCAGCAGGAGCAGGGAAGTCATTGTGCCCCTGTACTCAGCATTGGTTAGGCCACACCTTGAGTACTGTGTCCAGTTCTGGGCTCCTCAATTTAAGAAGGACATTGAGATGCTTGAACATGTCCAGAGAAGGGCAATGAGGCTGGTGAGAGGTCTAGAGCAGAAGCCCTATGAGGAGAGGCTGAGGGAGTTGTGGTTGTTTAGCCTGGAGAAGAGGAGGCTTAGAGGAGACCTTATTGCTGTCTACAGCTACCTGAAATGAGGTTGTAGCCAGGTGGGGATTGGTCTCTTCTCCCAGGAAGCCAACAACAGAATGAGAACACAGTTTCAACCTGCACCATAGGAAGTTTAGGCTCAAGGTGAGGAGAAAGCTCTTCACAGAAAGAGTAATTGGAATGTACTGCCCAGGGAGGTGGTGGAGTCACTGTTGCTGGAGGTGTTCAAAAAGGGATTGTATGTGGCACTTGAAGCTATGGTTTAGTTGTCATGAGGTGTTAGGCAATAGGTAATAGGTTGGACTTGATGATCTCTGAGGTCTTTTCTAAATTGGTTGATTCTGTGATTCTGTGATTCAGAAGCAATCCAGCTAATAACTGAGAAGCAAGAGGTAAGAAGCTCTCTCAGGGTGTCTGAGCTTGTACATGTGGGGCCTGTACATTAGAGGGACATATAAAAACACATGGTAGTAGGAGATTAATGACAAGACTAAGAAATATTACCACAAATAGAAATAGGCAGCTCTCATTCTGCTGCTAAATACCATGTATGTTCCAGATAAAAGTTGTCTAACTTAGCCTCTGTACAGACAGGATGAGTGACATGTCATGGTACCTGTAGTTGCCTTTTTCAGAAGAGACTGCAATTTCTTCATTCTTCTCTCATCTGTAGTATTTCTGAATTTTTTTCTTTATATTCCTTCTCTAATCATGCCCTAGTTCTCTATTTTTTTACAAGTATTATTAGGCCACTACAAGATTCATCCAAAATTTATACACAAATTCACATATTTTGGGGATCACTGTAGCCAGTGGCACATCTTCTTAGGTTTACCTAGTATCAAAGAAAAGCAGTAAGATATGAAGGAATCTAAGTCTTGTTTCACTGTCTGCAGTAATGGGCAAGTTTTAAAATAGCTGTCAAATCCTGGATAATAACACTTTGACATTACATCATAAAACACTTAATTGTAATTACATTTTCTGTCATTTCCACAGCATGTACCCAGTCATTTATTACGGCCATACAAAAATATCATTTAATATTGTCAGTAGAATGTGAAAATGAGTGCTGCTTTTTTCTGTCTGGGCATATGCTGTGTGTTTCTGACAGTAACAGGATCTCTGTTTGACAAAGACCATTACATTGTTTTTGAAGTTTGCAAAGATGACGATAGACACTTGTAAAGAGATTCTTTGCATGCAACAATAGGGCATAGTCTTTTATTGCAACTACTGCTTTTTTAATCTCCTTCTGCCAAGCATAAAGTTCCAGGGAAGCACTTTTATGGTACCAGACTGGACTCACTGAACATTCTGATGAGCCCATGCAACAAGTAAATGGCTGGAGGTTTATCATATACACTGAAACACATTAGCAGTGAAGGTGCATCCTGCTGGAGATGACATCGTATTGACATAACCATGAAAATGAAAAAGGGTCATGCAACACAGATCAAGCAGGGCAGGAGGTAGCTGTGGGGTATAATTAATTCCAATAGCACAAGGGTAACAAATGCCCTAGTCTAAATACAATATTTCAGGCAAACTGAAGTATGAGGATGGCCAAGGGCTCAGGTCCAGCCAACATGGATTTAGGAAGGGCAGGTCCTGCCTCACCAACCTGATCTCCTTCTATGATCAGGTGACCCGCCTGGTGGATGTGGGGAGGCCTGTGGATGTAGTCTACCTGGACTTCAGCAAGGCCTTTGACACTGTCCCCCACAGCAAACTGCTGGCTAAGCTGTCAGCTCATGGCTTGGACAGCAGCACTCCGTGCTGGGTTAGGAACTGTCTGGAGGGCTGAGCCCAGAGAGTGGTGGTGAATGGTGCCACATCCAGCTGGAGGCCAGTCACCAGTGGCTTCCCCAGGGATCAGTGCTGGGCCCCATCCTCTTCAATGTCTTCACTGATGATCTGGAGGAGGGGATTGAGACAGTCATCAGCAAATTTGCAGATGACACCAAGTTGGGAGCAGATGTTGGTCAGTTACAGGGTAGAAAGGCTCTGCAGAGGGACCTCGACCGACCTCTCCACTCGGCATCAGCCCCTTCGGAACAGCACCGGGACCAGCGGCCGCTTGGGCGGGCTTTCGTGCTTCTCCTCCTCAGGCTGCGGTGGCGGCTGGGTTCGCCACGCCACGCTTCCTGAACACACAGCGGCACTCGGGCGGCCCTGTCTTCACGTGCCTACGGCTCATGAGGCCAGCGCCTTCGGCGGCGGAATTTAAACAACGGACAGCGGTTCGCGCGGCTCCGCTGGGCAGCAGCCTCTTCTCTGGTACTCTCTCGCGCTCTCGCGCGCCGCCGCACTTTTTCTAAATTTTTGACCAGTGGGTGGCGTGTCCAGGGGCAGCCACGGCCGTGGCCAGGGGCAGCATGGTTATAACGCGCAGCAAAATCTCCTTTAAAAAATCAGTGTCGACCCAGACTGAGGTAGAACACAAGCAGGTAGCTGTCCAGGTATCTGGCTGTAGTGAGTGCTGGGGCCTGGCTCTTGAGATGCAGAGTAGTGGGGGCAACTCTTGCATTAGGTGTGAGCAGATTGGCTATCTGCTCGACCTTGTGGCCAGACTAAAGGATGAGGTTGCTAGTCTTAGAGATGTATGGGATTGTAGAAAAGTGATGAGCCACAGGAGGAAAGAGATGAACCCGAGTAAGCAGGCTCCACAGGCTCCCCCAGCAGAGACTGGTTGTTCGAAAAGCAGAGGGGAATGGATACACGTTCCTCTCAAAGGACACAAATTAAAACCTCCTTGCCTCCCCCCACCTCCCTCACTGCCCTTGGAAAACAGGTATGGGGCGCTGGAGATCGAGGGTGAGGTGATACTGATGCCGGAGGACACACCATCTGGGGTCTTCCTGAGGCTAAACAGCCTAAGGTTAAACAGCATAAGGTTAAACAGCATAAGGTTAAATAGCCTAAGGTAAAGCAGCCTAAGGTAAAGCAGCCTAAGGCAACGCAGCCTAAGGTTAAACAGCCTTCCCCTGGCATCAGGACTTGCTCCCTAAAAAAAGAAAAGGAGGGTAATTGTTATTGGTGATTCCCTCCTGAGGGGAACAGAAGGTCCCATATGTAGGCCGGACCCATCTCATAGGGAAGTTATTAGCCTAGCAGGAGTCCAAGTTGGAGATGTTACCAGAAGGCTGCCCAGTCTGGTACAGCCCTCTGACTACTATCCTTTATTGGTCATGCAGTTAGGGAATGATGATGTTGGTACCAGGCCTCCCAGGGCTATCAAAAATGACCTCAGGGCCCTGGGAGATCTGGTTGAGGGGTCAGGTGCACAAATAATTTTTACATCTATACCGTTAGTTGCAGGAGGGAACACAATAAGGAACAGGTCAGCTGCTGTAGTCAACAAGTGGCTTAGGGGCTGGTGCAGACGAATGAATTTTGGGTTTTTCGATCTTGGGGAACTTTCTACTGCACCAGGTCAGCTGGTAACAGATGGAGTACATCTGTCCCAGAGGAGGGGAAAGGTCACAATACATGAGAATGGCCTGTCCCCAAAGGTAAAAAGATTCTGGGAAGGGAATTAGCAAGTCTCATTGACAGGGCTTTAAACTAGCTTCGAAGGGGGGAGGGTCGGAAACCAGTGCCCTCAGGCAGGAGTCTGGAGGTGATAAGCTAGAGCTAGAGGTGAAACCAGCAGCCCAGCTGCAGTGCATGTACACTAATGCACGAAGCATGGGTAACAAACAAGAGGAGCTGGAAGCCTTGTTGCAGCAAGAAAGTTATGATGTAGTTGCCATCACAGAGACGTGGTGGGACGACTCGCATGACTGGAGCGCTGCAATTGACGGCTACAGGCTCTTCAGGAGAGACAGGCAAGGAAGAAGGGGTGGAGGGGTGGCCCTGTACATCAGGGAGGCACTGGATGCTGTTGAGATGGAGATCAGGGATGATAGGGTTGAGTGCGTATGGGTGAGAATTAGAGGGAAGACCAACAGGGCAGACATCCTGGTTGGCGTCTGTTATAGACCACCCAACCAGGAGGAGGATGTCGATGAGGCATTCTATAGGCAGCTTAAGGCTGTCTCAAGATCACCTGACCTCATTCTCATGGGTGACTTCAACCTGCCTGATATCTGCTGGGATCTCAACACAGCAGAGAGGAGGCAGTCTAGGAGGTTCTTAGAGTGCAGGGAGGACAGCTTCTTATCCCAGGTGCTGCGTGAGCCTACCAGGGGTAAGGCTATGCTTGACCTCTTCACCAACAGGGAAGGGCTGGTGGGTGATGTGGTGGTCGGAGGGTGTTTAGGCACCAGTGACCACGACATAATAGAGTTTTCAGTATGCAGCCAAGCCAAGAGGGGGAGCAAGAAGACCTCCACTCTGGACTTCCGGAGGGCAGACTTCAGGCTACTCAAGGAACTAATTCAGAAGGTTCCTTGGGAATCAGCCCTTAAAAACAAAGGGGTCCAGGAGAGCTGGACCGGTGAGTGAGAGGGGGTCAAGCATAGCCTTACCCCTGGTAGGCTCACGCTGCACCTGGGCGGCAGAAGCTGTCCTCCTGCACCTAAGAACCGCCTGGGCTGCCTCCTCTCTGGCTGTGTTGAGATCCCAGCAGATATCAGGCAGGTTGAAGTCACCCATGAGAATGAGGTCAGGTGATCTTTGAGACAGCCTTAAGCTACCTATAGAATGCCTCATCGACATCCTCCTCCTGGTTGGGTGGTTCTGTATCAGGCGCCAACCAAGATGTCTGCCTGATCTTCTGGTCTCCTCCCAAATTCACGACCGCAACTCCTATCATCCTGATCTCCATCTCAACAACGCATCCAGTGCTCTCCACTGTGCCGGGCGCCACCCCTCACCCCTTCTTCCTTGCCTGTCTCTCCTGAAGAGCCTGTAGCCGTCAATTGCAGCGCTCCAGTCACTGCGAGTCGTCCCACCGCGTCTCTGTGATGGCAACTACATCATAGCTTTCTTTTGCTGCAACAAGGCAGCTCTCTGTGTTACGCCTACCCATGCGTGGAGATGTGCATGCACTGCAGCCGGGCTGCTGGATCATCTAGCTCTAGCTTATCGCCTCCAGACTCCTGCCTGGGGCCTGCACCACCTCCCGCTTCGAGCAGTTTAAAGCCTGTCAATGAGACTTGCTAATTCCCTTCCCAGGAATCTTTTACCTTTGGGAGACAGTGTCTCATGTATGTGACCTTTCCCCTCCTCTGGGACAGATAGTACTCCATCTATTACCAGCTGACCTGGTGCAGTAGAAAGTTCCCCAGATCGAAGGCCCAAAATGATCGTCTGCACCAGCCCCTAAGCCACTTGTTGACTACAGCGTGACGCTGTTCGCTTGTGTGTCCCTCCTGCAACTAACGGTATAGATGTAAAAATTGATTATTGGCGCTGACCCCTCAGACAGATCTCCCGAGGGCCCTGAGGTCGTTTTTGATAGCCCTGGGAGGCACCTGGTACCAACATCATCATTCCCTAACTGCATGACCAATAAGAGGATAGTAGTCAGAGGGCTGTACCGAGACTGGGCAGCCTTCTGGTGACATCTCCAACTTGGACTCCTGCTATGGCTAATTACTTCCCTATGAGATTCGGGTCCCGGCCCGCATATGGGACCTTCATGTGCCCCTCAGGAGGGAACCACTACAACACTACCTCTTTTCTTTAGGGAGCTGGGATCCTGACGCGCGGGCTGTTGAACACTCAGGCGTGCCGTTTAGGCTGCGTTGCCTTTAGGCTGCTTTACCTTTAGGCTACTTAGCTCATGCTGTTTGGTCTCTTATGCTGTTTAACCTCAGGCTGTTGGCCTCGGGAGCGTGTCCGCCGTATCCAGCCTATCACTCCTCACCCTCGATCTCCAGCGCCCCATACCTGTTCTCCAAGGAGCAGTGAGGAGAGGTGGGGGGAGGCTTAAGGAGGTTTTTGGTTGTGTCCTTGAGAGGAGAGGCGTGTGGCCATTCCCTCTGCTTTTCGAACGAACGAGTCTCTGCTGTGAAGCCTGTGAGCCTGCGTGCCCGGGTTCATCTCTTTCTCCCGTGGCTCATCCTTTTCTACAACTCCGATGCATCTCTAAGACTAGCAGCCTCATCCTTTAGTCTGGCCTGAAAAGTCGGGCACGGATAGCCAATCTGCTCACACCTAATGCAAGGGTTGCCCCCGCACTCTGCCTCCAGAGAGCCAGGCCCCAGCGCTCACTGCAGCCGAGGCTCCCTGGACAGCTACCTGAAAGCTGTGTTCTACCCTGGCTCAGTGGCGCTGATTTTTTAAGGGAGATTTTGCTGCGAGCGTTATAACCATGCTGCCCCCTGGCCACACGGCCGTGGCTGCCCCTGGAGTACACGCCACCCACTGGTCAAAAATTTAAGAAAAGAGGTGCGAGCGGCCTTGCGAGAGCGAGAGAGAGTACCAGAGAAGAGGCTGCTGCCTTGAGCATGTGGCCATGTATCCGTTGTTCGTCGCCGCCCGAGAACAATACACCAGGTTAATCTGTCACTGTGGACTCCATTACCCATCAAAGGCCTTCTGAACACCCAGCGAAAGGTGACTCATCATCTCCACGGTAGAACGAGCTTCCAATGGCACACTCCATGTAGAACTTCTTCCTAATCATCCAGCCCACCCCGGCAAAGAGCTCTGACCACCAGTGCTGGCTGTCCGCCTGGTTACAACCTCCTTCAGGTAGTTGTAGACAGCAATAAGGTCACCCCTCAGTCTCCTTCCCGCACCCCAGTTTCTCAGCCTGCTACCTCACCAGTGCATTTTTACAAAACGTAGTCAACATCCTTCCTAACTGAGGGAGGCCCAGAACTGACACAGGACTCAAGGTGCAACCTAACTAAGCGCAAAATGCAAGGCATTCTCGGCTCTGCTGGCTTCTGATGCAGGTTAGATACCATTAATCTTCTTACTGCAGGCTTACAACCAGTGTTCCAGGTCTCTCTCTGCCTGGCCACCTTCCAGTTCACCTGACTGTCTGTTGTGGTTCAATGCAGAATCCGGTATTCATCTCAGCCATCTGCTCATTCCACCCAGCTCCTGAGGGTCCTCTCTCCCAGCAATACTCTAGTTTTCATTTATTGATGATGGACTCAATGCCCATCATCAGATCATCAATAAAGATGTTGAAGAGCATGGGGCCCAGTACTGATCCCTGGGGCACACCACTAGTGACAGGCCGCCAGCTGGATGTGGTGCCATTCACCATTACTCTCTGGGCTCGGCCCTCCAGCCAGTTCCTAACCCAACATCAGTGTGCTCCTGTCCAAGCCATGGGCTGCCAGCTTGGCCAGGAGTTTGCTGTGGGGGACGGCGCCAAAGGAGAGCTGGCCTGAGGTCCAGGTAGACTCACATCCACAGGCCTCCCCACACATCCTGGCTCAGGCATGGGTCACCTGATCATAGAAGGAGATCAGGTTGGTCAGGCAGGACCTGCCCCTCCTAAGTCCATGCTGGCTAGGCCTGAGCTCCTGGCCATCCTGTAGGTGCTGTGCGATGCGCAGACTCAGAAGTGACTCGCTCCATAATCTTACCCGAGCACTGAGGTCAGGCTGACAGGCCTATAAGTCCTGGCTCATCCAACCGGCCCTTCTTGTGGATGGGGCACACGTTGGCCAGCTTCCCAGTCTCCTGGGACCTCTCCAGTGAGGCCAGGACTGCTGAAAAATGATGGAAAGTGGCTTGGACAGCTCATCCGCCAGCTCCCTCAGCACCCTAGGATGAGATCCACATCCGGTCCCTTGTGCCTTGTGGGGGTCCTTGCGGCTCGGTGGATCTCTAACTCCCTCTCTGGAGCAATGGGAAACTATGCAGCTCTCTCTGGCTCCGTCTGCCAGCTCTGCAGGCCAGCTGTTCTGGCAGGCGTTCTGCCCTGCTAGTGAAGACTGAGGCAGGGGTGGTGTTAGTACTCCTGCCATCCCAACGTTCCCCTCCGTGTCCACCAAGGAGTGGGCAGGTTTGTCCTTGCTCCTTCATACATCAATAGCAAGAAGAAGGGCAAGGACAACCTCCACTCCTTGGTGGACACGGAGGGGAACGTTGTAACAAAGGATGAGGAAAAGGCAGAGGTACTTAACACCTTCTTTGCCTCAGTCTTCACTAGCAGGGCAGAACGTCTTCCAGACAGCTGGCCTGCAGAGCTGGCAGAAGGAGCCAGAGAGCTGCATAGTTTCCCATTGCTCCAAGAGGAAGTTAGAGATCTACTGAGCCGCTTGGACCCCACAAGGCCATGGGACCGGATGGGATCCATCCTAGGGTGCTGAGGGAGCTGGCGGATGAGCTGTCCAAGCCACTTTCCATCATTTTTCAGCAGTCCTGGCTCACTGGAGAGGTCCCAGAAGACTGGAAGCTGGCCAACGTGGTGCCCATCCACAAGAAGGGCCGGTTGGATGAGCCAGGGAATTATAGGCCTGTCAGCCTGACCTCAGTGCCAGGTAAGATTATGGAACGGGTCATCTCGAGTGCGATCACACAGCACTTACAGGATGGCCAGGGGCTCAGGCCTAGCCAGCATGGATTTAGGAGGGGCAGGTCCTGCCTGACCAACCTGATCTCCTTCTATGATCAGGTGACCCGCCTGGTGGATGTGGGGAGGCCTGTGGATGTGGTCTACCTGGACCTCAGCAAGGCCTTTGACACCGTCCCCCACAGCAAACTCCTGGCCAAGCTGGCAGCCCATGGCTTGGACAGGAGCACACTGTGTTGGGTTAGGAACTGGCTGGAGGGCCGAGCCCAGAGAGTAATGGTGAATGGCACCACATCCAGCTGGCGGCCTGTCACTAGTGGTGTGCCCCAGGGATCAGTACTGGGCCCCATGCTCTTCAACATCTTTATTGATGATCTGGATGAGGGCATTGAGTCCATCATCAGTAAATTTGCAGATGACACCAAGCTGGGGGCAGCAGTTGATTTGCTGGAGGGCAGAGAGGCTTTGCAGAGGGACCTCGACAGGCTGGACAGATGGGCAGAGTCCAATGGCATGAGATTGAACACATCCAAGTGCCGGATTCTGCACATTGGCCACAACAACCCCATGCAGTGCTACAGGCTGGGGTCAGAGTGGCTGGAGAGTGGCCAGGCAGAGAGGGACCTGGGGGTACTGGTTGATTGTAGGCTGAACATGAGCCTGCAGTGTGCCCAGGCAGCCAAGAAGGCCAATGGCATCCTGGCTTGCATCAGGAACAGTGTGGCCAGCAGGAGCAGGGAGGTCATTCTGCCCCTGTACACTGCACTGGTTAGGCCACACCTTGAGTCCTGTGTCCAGTTCTGGGCCCCTCAGTTTAGGAAGGATGTTGACTTGCTGGAACGTGTCCAGAGAAGGGCAACAAAGCTGGTGAGGGGGTTTGGAACACAAGCCCTATGAGGAAAGGCTGAGGGAGCTGGGGTTGCTTAGCCTGGAGAAGAGGAGACTGAGGGGTGACCTTATTGCTGTCTACAACTACCTGAAGGGAGGTTGTAGCCAGGCAGAGGTTGGCCTCTTCTCCCAGACAGCCAGCACCAGAACAAGAGGACACAGTCTCAGGCTGCGCCAGGGCAGGTTTAGGCTGGATGTTAGGAAGAAGTTCTACATGGAGAGAGTGATTGCCCATTGGAATCGGCTACCCGTGGAGGTGGTGGAGTCACCTTCACTGGAGGTGTTCAGGAGAAGACTTGATGGGGTGCTTGGCTGTATGGTCTAGTTGTTGGGTGGGTTGGATTGTTTGATGGGTTGGACGCGATGATCTTGAAGGTCTCTTCCAACCTGGTGTATTGTATTGTATTATTATTGACTGGACAGATGGGCAGAGTCCACTGGGATGGCATTCAATAAGTCCAAGTGCCGGGTGCTGCACTTTGGCCACAACAACCCCATGCAGAGCTACAGGCTGGGGTCAGAGTGGCTGGAGAGCTGCCAGACAGAGAGGGACCTGGGGGTGCTGATCGACAGCTGCCTGAACATGAGCCAGCAGTGTGCCCAGGTGGCCAAGAAGGCCAACGGCATCCTGGCCTGCATTAGGAATAGTGTGGCCAGCAGGAACAGGGAGGTCATTATGTCCCTGCACTCTGCTTTGGCTAGGCCACACCTTGAGTCCTGTGTCCAGTTCTGGGCGCCTCAGTTTAAGAAGGACATCGAGACACTTGAATGTGTCCAGAGAAGGGCAACAAGGCTGGGGAGAGCCCTTGAGCACAAGCCCTGTGAGGAGAGGCTGAGGGAGCTGGGATATTTCAGCCTGAAGAAGAGGAGGCTCAGGGGCGACCTCATTGCTCTCTACAACTACCTGAAAGGTGGTTGTAGCCAGGAACGTGTTGGCCTCTTCTCTCTAGCAACCAGCAACAGAACAAGAGGACACAGTCTCAAGCTGCAACAGGGGAAGTTTAGGCTCGAGGTTAGGAGAAGGTTCTTCACCGAGAGAGTGATTCGCAATTGGAATGGGCTGCCCAGGGAGGTGGTTGAGTCACCATCCCTGGAGGTGTTCAAGAGGGGATTGGATGTGGCACTTGGTGCCATGGTCTAGTCATGGGGTCTGTGGTGACAGGTTGGACTCGATGATCTTTGAGGTCTCTTCCAGCCTTAGTGATACTGTGATACTGTGATTAAATTAACTAATAGTTTTTTGGGCAGCTTATAGTAAATACTAGGGGCAATGCTACAGAGGAATGTATCCAAAGAGTGACTCCTCTGAGTTTGTGTCCTTTTTCTCATCTAAATGCTCAGAAATATAAATGGTCGAGAAGGAGTTTTAAAACAAATGAAGAAAAAGCATAAATTCAACCAGAAGTGTATGCTACCATAAATCAAGCCTAGAAAACAAGGGCAGCAATTACATGGAATCATTTGTCTAGAAGAGTAGTGGGTACTACAGACATATTCAACAAGCACAAGTGCAGCTTCACAAATTATTTCTTGAAAAAATTTCAAATTACAGCTCCAAACTGAACTTCAGAACATTCCTGCCTCCAGAGCCCCATCTTCGTACATAGATGAAATGTGGGTGGGACAAATGTTACAGGTTCTTCCTTCTTATTCTGGTATATCCATAAAATAGCAAATCTTTTCCAGGTCTTGAGGTATGATGCAGAAAGTGTTGTACTAGAAATTAATTTTTTTTTTAATAGTTGGAAGCCAAAGAGAACTCTCTGATCCTTCTGTTTTCCTACACTGCTTTACATCATGACCTGTGGCACTATCACAAAAGCCAAACCTCAGGGTTGAACTGAAAAGTTAGTCTCTTATATCTGCTGTGATAGCAGTTATTGATATTTACAAGGAATGAAATCACTGAGAAGGGTGGATGAAGGAGCTATTTCTCCCCTGACATCTGTCCTGAATAGGGCATATGCATGAATTCCTGTATGCTGCAGAGCCACCCCACACTGCACCCATGTTGCAGCTGCTTTTGGAGGCCTGTAACTCGGACAAGCTGCACTGATAGCTGTCTTTTTGTGTTTTGAGATTTTTGTATATATCATTAAAAGACCAATGTTGTTAGTTGCTTGGGTATTTCAGCAGTAAGAAAGATAAACAATTATTACTGTGCTTAGCATTATTTTTATTATTTGAAAGCAATTTCAGGTTATTAACTTTGCACTACCTTTCAAAGTGGAACACAACACCTAGGTAGCTTATAACTTAGCGCTTCGGGTGCTTATGCAAATCCTGTCTTACTGAATTACTGAAGAAGCATTTCAACAATACAAAAATTACATTTCATGGTGACATGAAATCTAAACACAGTTCAGCACTGAATTTAAATATTATCCTATAAACCACAACATAGAGAAACAGTAAAGTACATTTCCTCAGGTAGTGTTACCACCTTATAGGAAAATTGAAGAGTATTTTCATTGCTCTGGTTTGCTAAAATCAAACTGTATGGTCTTTAATACAGGAAAATCATGACTATATGAGATCCCTTTAGGTTGATATACTTGTCTTCTGCTCTTTTTAAACAAATCTTCCTGTGATCCCACTTACAAAAAGTTTAGTGAAACCTCCATTAACATCAACTAAGTCTCACTAAAGTGCTGTCTAGAATTATTCGTTATTCCACAAAGTGTTTGATAGGAAAACATTTCTTCACAGTTATTAGGGTTTAAGTCAGCCAACTTGATTTTATGTGATCCAGGACAAACTGTTGCTCAGCTGTTGCATCTTTCAGGATGCCTAAATGATACATACATCGTTAGGTATATTTGGACCTATAGTTCATAGCTCCTTATGCTCTAGGAAATACAATGACTTTCTGATGTGTTGGTTTTTTTCCACAGTAGTTTAAGGGACACTTTCTCATCTTTCTAGACTAATGACAGGGAAAGTGTAATCTGAGTAAGCTATCATTTTACCTGAAGTTTTATTTATGTTTTAGACTACATCAATAAATGAGCCAACAAGACTAAATGAGCATCCTGAATGTGGACTCGGACTAATCTGCAAGGTAGAGACTGCAGTAAAGACAGAACATTGGAGAGCTCAGGAGAGAGGTCAAAATGCTGACATGTTGGCTGGTGAGGAAATTAAGGACATAAAAAATGCATAGAACCATGAGGTGGTCATTAAGCAGACTGTGCAGGCTGCTGTATCCTGATCTTATTTTCCTGAATTGTTTGAATGTCAGCTATTAAAGGGTACTACTCAGATTTCAATTTTTTTTTTTTCTGTGGTTTGTGTTTTGTTTTGGTTTGTTTTTTTGGTTGGTTGGGGTTTTTTTTTGGTTTGTTTTTTCATTATCTCATACCGACATTGTTTCGTTGAAATTTTTTTTTCCATTATGAAATAAATAATGATTCATGGAACCACCTCATAAAATGCACCCCACTATTGTACTACTGCTACTCACATTACTACTATATAAAACTGATGACTGCTGAGCAATGAATCACATGCAGATAGACCCTTGCAAACAATTACTGTGTTATCCTCTGGATTGGATCATGCTGGCTCTTTTCAGTGACAGAAAGACAGCAGTTTGAATGGCTAATAAACTGGGTAACTGACATGTAGAAATATCCGCAATGCAAGACTGTACTAGACAACAAATAAATGTGAAGTACTAGTCAAATGGTATGTCCCCATACTATTCAATACAATACAATACAATAAACCAGGTTGGAAGAGACCTTCAAGATCATCGCGTCCAACCCATCAAACAACTAGATCATGTCACCAAGCACCCCATCAAGTCTCCTCCTGAGCACCTCCAATGATGGTGACCCCACCACCTCCCCAGGCAGCCCATTCCAGTGGGGAATCACTCTCTCTGTATAGAACTTCCTCCTAACGTCCAGTCTAAACCTGCCCTGGTGCAGCTTGAGACTGTGTCCTCTTGTTCTTGTGCTGGCTGCCTGGGAGAAGAGACCAACCTTTGCCTGGCTACAACCTCCCTTCAGGTAGTTGTAGAGAGCAATAAGGTCACCCCTCAGTCTCCTCTTCTCCAGGCTAAGCAACCCCAGCTCCCTCAGCCTCTCCTCATAGGGCTTGTGTTGTTATTCATTCTGATCACATGAAAAATAGTGTCTCACAACACTTCTGTAAGGATAAATATCATCAGAAGTAGCAGCTGCGAAACACACCAGAAATAATACACTAAGATCTCACAGAAAGTCTATGGCAAGAGTGAACAAATACAGACTTCAACAACAAAGATTTGAGACATTAACCCTACAGTTCCCATATGCTTAATGTTTCTCCAAACACTGGTAATAATAGATCAAACCACTTCTGGGCAAAATAGAAGTGGAACTGAAACACAGAAATTACAAATAAAAATAAAAACAACAGCCCCCCCCCCCCCCCCCCAGTGTAAATTTATGAAATAAAATAATAATTCCTGTTCAGTTACACTTCCACTAGTAAATACAGTGATTATTTTTTCTGTACCTGAACTGACAAAACTGTAAACACCAAAAGGCAGAACATCTATACTGCAGTGTCGTAAAGCCACTAAAGACTCAGAAGATTTACTGGTCTTAATGTATATGCTGTGACTTGCAGAATTCTACAACCATATAGTTTCCACAAGTTGTCTGAGGGGCAATAATCTTTATCCTCTTTGCAGATTGCCACTAGAGAGGATTTGTCTAACTAACTGTAGTCCTGTCAACATTTGAGAATTACACATGGGTGACATGGTGAACAAAATGAATCAATTCCATTCACATCCATAAGTTGCTCGGCTGGTTTCCACCAGTAAGGAGAAATTACACATGCTCTATGACAGAGACTGATCATATCAGTCAAGCAGAAACTGTGGTTGGCATTGGGAGCAGTCTCATTACACTCTGCTCTTTCTAGTTTGCTTCTGGGCTGTACTTACACACCACAAAGTTTGAGTGCTGTCTCTCAGCTCGTAGGTCAGGCAAAATACCCCTTCAATGCTAAATAAGTTTATTGCATGGTTTCAGTATGAGAATTTAGGCCATATCTTCTTTTGTTATTATAAAATCTACAGAAACTATAGAAGGAAGGTAATTCAGTGGGAAACCACTTAGCATTTCAAACCCATCAGGAAAGCATGTTTAAAAGCATCCAGGCCACTGTCTTACAGCATCTCCAGACAAAGACTTAACTATATAGTGCTTTGTCCTTTGCAAGAGATCTGACAAGCTTAGGGACCCATTGGTTACTGTAATAAAACAACAAAGCAAGGACAACTTTTTCTTGTCTTTTCACCACACAGCTGGCTTCATGGTGAGCAATTTTTCCATTTTTATTGCAGTCATTGGTGTAAGATCAAAATATTGTGTTCAATACATTCTGAAAAGCGATTTACTTAGCTTGTTGTCATCCATTCACAGTACTGTTAACATGAGAAGAACAAATTATTGCAGAAATATTAGCTTGTTTCCAAATGTAGCATTCTTACTGAATTTGAAGTCAGTTATATATTTTACTATCTCATGAGAAGTCAGCTCTTTTAAGGTTGATACCTACAGCTGACCAGCTCACCATATATATATTTTTTTTTAGTGGTATTAGAAGATAATAGACATTTTCTATCAGATCTCTTTTAAACACCCACTCTGGAAATCTATGCCCTACGTCTTCCTTACCTGTATGAGAAGAATAGAACAATGAATTCACATTCATGAATTTAGCTTGATGGACTACGCATTCCCTACTACCATAAACTTTGCAGAATACATGCCATGAAACAAGAAGAATGGCCAAACTAGGACTTCACTTGAGAAAAATGTATGAAAACAAGAATAGTATAGCCTTGGGCTGCACTTTTGCAATTGTTGGGGTGGTCCATTCTTTGTAAGAATATTTCTTACTTATAGTAGACCTCCAGATCTTTCAGTCTTCTTAAATCAAGACTGAGTCTTGAATTTATTCACATGATCTCATCTCCAAATATATTAATAACTCTCATTAAAGCAGTTAGATTTTATTATTAATTACGTACATGATAAATTTTCATGCAAAATGTGTCAGAGTGATTATGATTCTGCAACCTTAAGATCTACATCTTCTCCAGTTAGAAGATGTGTGGTTTTTATTCACCATGGTGAATGCTAACTTATATATTTTGAATGAATAATAAAGTCTCTGAATCATAAGTCAGATCCATCAGATATTTGCAACTACAAGGTAGATGCTTACAATAAACTTAGAACCTTGATATTCTAATAATTTATTCATCACAAATGCTTATAAAAATGTGTGTTCTATGATCATGCTTATTTTGTTTCTTATTCATATAAAAATTTCATTGAAGCTGATAAGTATTTTGCCTATGCTGCATTAAATTATCTGCTTCTCTTACATTAAAATAAGCTGCATTATCAGGTACTGCTTGAAAATTAAATTGGTCAGTGAAGGCATTGGGGGTGGGGGGAAAAGCAGGGAAAAATTAAGGTACTCAGACAACAATAGGGAAAGAAATTGGACAGACTTAAAAGTCAGTACCTGTTATCTTCTGCCAAAATGATAAGCACTCCCCACTGATATTTCCCATGGAATTATAACCCGTTTCATTACAACTCTGAATTACAAGAGTGGATTAAAAACAGGGGAAGCACTCTTCAGCAATACCAGCTCTGGTACTTAACAAGACCTAAAAATTCATTCAGAAACTAGTCTAGAATAAGATCTTTGGCAATTTTCTTTCTTGCTGAAGGTAAGAAATGTCATGGCTGTTGCTTATAAGAATGATCCATATTTTGCAAGGACTAGAATTGCCCACAGAATCTGAAAGTACCTCCTAAATCAAACCATCACTCTCTAATTTACCAAAATAAGCCATTAGACATTATCATGCTACCAAAACATTTCTTAGGTCCAGAAGAGTGCAGTATCAGTACAGAAATAGTGTTAAACTTACTTTGAAGAATATTTGACATTTCTTATCAAATACTGAATACAATAATAGGGCATTCTCTCAGAAGCCACAAAATACTATTGTTTATTTAATCTTCCCTATGAACTACATATAAGCACAGGACAACTAACAGGGTGGTGGGTGCACTCCTGATTTACTAACACGTGGAAAGCCACACTGCCATGCTGCAGGTAGCCAACTTACAGAGGAAAACTGCTTTCAAAAGCCAAGTAAAATACATTTATGAATTGTATGAATTGTATACATAGTACACATGTAAATATACATATATTCATAGACAATGAATTGTAACAAAGTAGATTTTGTCTTAGAACAAGAAAAACAAAACAAAGTTTGCACACTCTTGTGCTACACATAGAATTAACATGTTCTTAAGATTCATAATTATTGTAATTACCATTTCCTTCAGTGGTGGTTTCATGTTTAGGCATTGTGACTACTTCACAGGGCTTCTCCAGCTTCTGCCTGTATAAAAAATTGTCTGAAGGTTGGGTGGTTCAAGATGAAGTGTACCACATCAACATCGTCCTGTCTGTCACTGAACAGGTGGCGCTGGTGAAGTTTCACTGACTGAAATATAAGAAGATACTAATTTCCTAAGTGATTAATCTTTCATGAATGTTTAGTTTACTATTTAGAGTTGGCATGCTAGGGTCAGAAGAATGTACAAAGTTGTTTATAATATTTATTATTATTTCTGAAAAAAAAAAAAAAAAGAAAAAGAAAAAGAAAAAGAAAAAGAAAAAAAAAAAAAGAAAAAGAAAAAAAAAAGAAAAAGAAAAAAAAAAAGAAAAAGAAAAAGAAAAAGAAAAAGAAAAAGAAAAAGAAAAAGAAAAAGAAAAAGAAAAAGAAAAAGAAGAAAAAAGAAAAAGCATCCTGCAATGTGCTTACTTATGACTAACAGTGTTTAAATGCTTAAGTGCCTTATTGAGCAAGGATGTTGCACATTTTTCACATGAGCACACTCTGATGCCACATACAGGTCTACACTTAAACATGTGGAGGACATTATATTGATTATTTTTTCCCATAGAAAAGACAGGTTTTATCTTAGGCATATTTAAATTGCATAGCTTTAACACCCTGACATTGATTTAAAACATCTTAGCAAAAAGAGTTGAAGGATTTGCTGATATATATTTGCATCTTCTTGTAATTATTTTGAGACTCCTTGCTTTTACATTTATGTAGATATCAAATCCTAAGTTTACCGGTGTTACCCTGATTCACCTTGTATCTAGAACAGACAAGCTTAATAGTGAAAGAAAGCTAAAATTTAATTACCAAGAAAAGTCAGGCCTGGAAGTAAAATATTTAAAACTATTTGTTACAAATAGAATGTTTTACAAATGAAACAACATAAAATGCAAATCTCAGTGTGCAGATAATTCCTTAGTCATCTGGAATTCATTCAGTAAAGTAGGTTGAAAAAAAGAAATAAAGATTTGTAGAATTATCACATGCTCTCAGATGCTCCTCAGTAGTTTCTAGATCCTTTTACATGACTATTCAAGCCATTTGTGTTTCTTTGGAGATGTTATTCAGATGTCTGAAGGAAGTTTGTGTAGAAGTTTATCCAGTGATGCTGACTACTTTAGCTTATTCATTTTTATATTTTAGCATTGAGAGGGTTTTGGAAATGCTGGAAAAGACAGTATATGTTGTTTAATCTGACTTGAAATTCAGTTTGCAGACAAAATATATCCAGGTGTTTAGTCCATTTTCTGATAGAACATTAACACTCTGCATTTCAAATATTCACAAAGAGTCTACATACACAATTATAAGAGGACCTATGCCTTTATCTATAAGACATGTTTTCTGAACTACTGTTATTTCCTTTACTGCATTCTCATATAAGTCATTACACAATATTTTATACTCTGTGCATTTATGTCTCTAGGAAGGACTTCTAATGCAAGAAAGAAATACAAGGCCATATTTGTATCATATCTGAAAATCCGTAGTCAGTCTGTGTCTAATAAGCCATGGTTTTAAGAACTCAGAAAAAGATTAATCATGTTTTTAAAATTAAGTTGGTAGAGATCTGTGCTATTTTAATGATGGAAAGAACATCTTAGGAGGATCATGAGCATAGTATTCAAGTGAACAATTCTGAAAGTACTTGCAAAAAGGAGCAGTTAACCAATTGCAACAAGATGTGTTGTAGCCACAGTGTAACCAGGACCATACCTTTGATGGAATCATATAAGATTTCTTTAGAAATTTAAGTAATTAATAGCTCACTTTCATTCATTAGCCTCACTGGAAAATAGTTGACTGGATAGGAACACTTCAGGACTGTGTAGAGGTGAAGTCAGTGAGGACAAGGCACAGCTGAAGCTGAACCTGGCAAGGGATGCAAAGAATAACAAAAAGGGCTTCTACAGATACATCAACCAGCAAAGGGAGGTTAAAGAAAGTGTTCTTCCTCTGATGAGTGAGAATGAAGAGCTGGTGTCAACAGATGAGCAAAAGGCTGAGGTACTCAAAATTTTTGCCTCAGTCTTCACTAGCAAGCTTGTTCTGTACCTGTCCCAAGTTGACACACCGCTACATGGGGCCTAAAGGGGTACAGTTCCTCCTACTGTAAAGGAAGATCAGGTTCAGAACCACCTGAGGAAACTGAACATACATAAATCTGTGGGTCTTGATGAGATGCACCCAAGATTTCTGAAGGAACTGGCTGATGTAGTTACTATAACATTTGAAAAGTCCTGGCAGCCTGCTGGAGACTGGAAGCAGGAAATACTGTGTGCATTTTTCAAAAGGGTAAAAAAGAGCACCCCAGAAATTTCTGGCCTGTTGTCCTCAACTCTGTGCCCAGGAAGATTGTGGAACAGATCCTCCTAGATGTTAGAGGACAGAGAGGTGATTTTAGAAACCCATCATAGCTTCACTAAGGCAAGTCCTTTCTCACCAATCTAGGGCTTTCTATAGTGGTGTAACTTCATCAGTGGACAACGGAAGGCCAACAGATGTCATCTACCTGGATTTCTGTAATGCCTTTGGCATAATCCCCCACAACATCCTTCCTTCTCTCTAAACTGGAGACATGTGGATTTGATCAGTGGATTTGATCAGTGGACTGCTCAGTGGATAAAGAATTGGTTGGATGATGTAAAAGGTAATGATCAATGCCTCCATGTCCAGATGGAGAGGGGTGACAAGTGATGTCCCACACGGGTACATGCTGGTATCAGAGCAGTTCAACATCTTCATCAATGATATAAAAAGGAAGCTTGAGTGCACCCTTAGCAAGCCTGTATATGATACCACGCTGAGTGGTGCAGTTGATAAGACTGAAAGATAGGATGCACTCATAGGGACCTGGGCAGGCTGCAGAGGAGGGCTGAGGAGAATCTTGTGATGTACAATAAGGCAAAGTGCAAAGTCCTGCACCTATGTTGGGACAACCCCTACTATCAATAAAGGCTGGGAGATGATGAGCTTGAGATCAGCCCTGCAGAAAAGGACCTGGGGGTGCTGGTGGACAAAAAAAGCTGGACATGAGCCAACAATGCACACTTGCAGCCCAGAAGGCCAATCACATCCTGGACTGCATCAAAAAAAGTGTGGCCAGCAGACTGTGAGAGAGGTGATTCTACTCTGGGGCCTCCAATACAAGAAGTACATGGACCTGTTGGAGAGGATCTAGAGGAGGGCCACAAAGAGGGCCTGGAGCACCTTTCCTACAAGGACAGGCTGAGGGAGTTGGGATTGTTCAGCCTGGAGAAGAGAAGGCTCTGAGAAGACCTTATTAGCTGTGTTTCAATATCTGGAGGGGACCTATAGGAAGGCTGAGGAAGGACTGTTTAGAAGGGCATGTAGTGATAGCATGAGAGAAAGTGTTTTTAAACAAGGGCAGGGTAGATTTATATTGGAGTTAAAGAAGTTATTTACAATGAAAGTTGAGAAGTACTGGAACAGGTTGACCAAATATATGTGTGAGGCCCCATACATGGAGACATTCAAGATCAAACTTGATTGGGCCCTGAGTAATCCGATCTAGCTAGGGGTGTCCCTGCTCACTGTAGGGGCTCTTGAACAGGATGCCCCTCAGTGGTCCCTTCTAATCAAATGTATTCTGAGATTCTGTGATTCTGTGATATATGAAAGGGAAAGTGACATACATTGAGGGGTGATTTATTAATTTCACCAACAAAAATGACATTATATATGTATCAAAAAGGAAAAAGCAGTAATCAGAAAGATAGCTATAAAAGACAAGGTCATATATGCAGACTGAATGTAGTCTTTGGGTGAACATTTGCTATTATACATGTGAATTGCACATTCAGACAGTGACCAGGCATGGCTAAATACTTCTACCACAATCAAACTTTTTAATGTAGGCAAGCCAGATGCAGTCCAGTTTATGTTTTCCTTCTGTGGCTGCAGGAGTTCAGTTTCCATGAGTTCCACCACTTGTGGCCTTCATCAGTGTAACACTAAAACAGTTCATGGGTGTCCTGGAAGAGGCATTAACAAGCCAGCTAAACTTGTTTGGCCACTGCCCTTTCTCCTCCCTCCCTGTTGCAGGGTCCAGGTTTGAGGGTGAGGAGCCAAGAAGCAGGCACTGTTAAGGCTGTCTGGAGGGAGTGAAAGCTGGAACCCAAGCCTCACGTTTCAGAGAGGCAACTGCATGTGCCATAGGCTTTATGAGAAGGCGTGTGCAGTTTTGCCTGCCATTTTGAACTGATTGGCAGGATTTCAACAGGTAATCTGCCATTGGGCAGTTCAGCTTTCATAAAGAGAATTTATAGGGGAAGATTTCAGAGCCCACATCTCTCTATTCTCTCTCTCTTATCTGTCTTCTCATCTCTCTTCTCTCTCATCTTCTTCTCCCCGCCCTGGTTGTTAATGGGATTCAAGGCAGCAACAAGCTCCTGTCTTCGGGGCTATTAACTTCTTTCGTCCTATCAGCATAGTGTTGTAATCACTAATGTCCTGCACAACAGCGTGCTCTTCCTCTCTCTTTCTTCCTCTAATTTTGGATACTACCCTTTGGATTATTCCTGCCTTTTGGATTACAAATACAAACTCAGAGTATTGCTTCATCCAGCAAAGGTTTTGGTAGTTAACAGCTTGGTGGTTCATGAGTAACTTATGCTAATTTACCTGGTTATTCCTAAGGTTTATAGTTTATTTACTGTTGGTTAGCTCTGTTGTGAACCCAAGGTGGTCCATCTTGCCACCTGGGGCAACATTGTTGTTTGTTTCATGTTTATAAGAAATTTCCCATTTGCTTCTCTGTATTCCAAGTTCTGATTTTCCTAGTCTGTTACTCCACTGTTTATTAGCATCCTATGGTGTATAATCATAGAAACATAGAATCATAGAATCAGTCAGGGTTGAAAGGGACCACAAGGATCATCTAGTTCCAACAACCCTGCCATGGGCAGGGACACCACACACTAGATCAGGCTGCCCAGATCCTTGTCCATCCTGGTCTTAAACACCTCCAGGGACGGGGCCTAAACCACCTCCCTGGGCAACCCATGCCAGGGCTTCACCACTCTCATGGTGAAGAACTTCCTCCTCACGTCCAGCCTGAATCTCCCCACCTCCAGCTTCATTCTATTCCCCCAAGTCCTATCACTACCTGAGAACCTGAGAAGTCCCTCCCCAGCCTTCCTGTAGGCCCCCTTCAGATACTGGAAGGCCACAATGAGGACACCTCAGAGCCTTCTCTTCTCCAGACTGAAAAGCCCCAACTCCTTCAGTCTGTCCTCATAGGAGAGGTGCTCCAGCCCTCTGATCATCCTCGTGGCCCTTCTCTGGACACCTTCCAGCACCTCCAGATCCCTCTTGTAATAGGGGCTCCAGAACAGGAGGCAGTACTCCAGGTGGGGTCTCACCAGAGCTGAGTAGAGGGGAGAAGCACCTCCCTTGACCTGCTGGTCACACTTCTCCTGATGCAGCCCAGGATCTGATTGGCTTTCCGGGCTGCAAGCGCACATTGAGAGCTCATGTTGAGCTTCTCGTCCACCAGCACCCCCAAGTCTCTCTCCTCAGGGCTGCTTTCCAGCCAGTCACTGCCCAGCCTGTATTTGTGCCTGGAATTGCCTCGACCCAGATGCAGGACCCTGCACTTGGTCTTGTTGAACCTCATGAGGTTGGCTTGTGCCCACCTCCCCAGCCTGTCAAGGTCCCTCTGGATGGCATCCCTTCCCTCCAGCGTGTCTGCTGCACCACACAGCTTGGTGCCATCAGCAAACTTGCTGAGGGTGCACTCGATGCCACTGTCCATGGCACCCACAAAGATGTTGAGCAAGACTGGTCCCAGGACTGATCCCTGAGGGACTCCGCTTGTCACTGGCCTCCACTGGGACATGGACCCGTTGACATCCACTCTTTGGGTGCAGCCATCAAGCCAGTTCTTTATCTATCTAGTGGTCCACCCATCAAACCCATGTGTCACTAGCTTGGAGACCAGGACGTGGTGCGGGACAGTGTCCAAAGCTTTGCTCAGGTCCAGGTAAATGACATCAGTTGCTCGCCCCTCATCTATTAATGCTGTCACCTGTTCATAGAAGGCCACCAGCTTTGTCAGGCAGGATTTGCCCTTGGTGAAGCCATGCTGACTGTTCCAAATCACCTCTTCACTATTCTTCTGAGTCAGTAGTGCCTCCTGAAGGATCTGCTCCATGATCTTTCCGGACACAGAGGTGAGACTGACTGGCCTGTAGTTCCCTGGTTCCTCCTTCTTACCCTTTTTGAAAATGGGAGCAATGTTTCCCCTTTTCCAGTCTGTGGGGACTTCCCCAGACTGCCATGACTTCTGGAATATACTAGGGAGGGGTTTAGCAACCTCATCTGCCAGTTCTCTCAGCACCCGTGGGTGTATCCTGTTGGGTCCCATGGACTTGAACACTTTCAGGTTCTTCAGGTGATCATGAACCTGATCTTCACTTACGATGGGCACTTCTTCCTCCCCGTCCCTGGCATCATCTTCCATGACACCAGGAGTGTGGCTGGAGGCCCTTGCAGTGAAGACTGAGGTAAAGAAATGATTGAGTACCTCAGCCTTTTCCACATCACTTGTGACTAATTCATCAGTTTCCTTTCTGAGGGGGCCCACACCTTCCCTAGGCTTCTTCTTGCCATTTATATACCTGTAGAAATTCTTAATGCTTCCTTTAACCTCCCTGGCTAGATTCAATTTGAACTCTGCTTTGGCTTTCCTAACCAGACCTCTTGCTGCTCGGGCAGCTTCCTTATATACTCCCTGTTCTAGCTGTCCTTCCCTCCACTTCCTGTAGAGTTTCTTTTTAAGTGATAGTGTGTCCAGTAGCTCCTTGTTCATCCAGGCAGGCCTCCTAGTACTCTTTCCTGCTTTTCTCCTTGTTGGTATACATAGCTCCTGGACACAGAGGAGGTGGTCCTTGAATACTGACCAGCTGTCCTGGGTCCCTCTTCCCTCCAGGGCTTCCTCCCACGACACTTTGGCTAGCAGATTCCTGAAGCGATCGAAGTCTGCACGCCTAAAATCTAGGGTCATAAGCTAAGAATAGGTCCTCCTGATTGCCTGATTGCCCTGAGGAGATTAAATTCAACTGCTATCAACCTATCATCAACTGGGCAAGTGAACCTGGATCAAATTGACTCAGAAAAATAACTTTTTATATTCATATTTTATCATATTTCTGGCTTATCATTTTAATCAAAAATATATCAGTGGGGCTGCCCTGTAAACTAGGTTACCAGTCAGAACAAGTTTTCTGAAGATAGCTTAGTGCAATGATCCCATCCACAGCACGGTTTCACAGATAATCGTGTTATCACTAAAAAGGGAGTCAAATTGTCACAACATGGGAAAGGGCAAATGGACTCATGAGGCAGAAGGAGGGTGCAAAACTTTTGAAGACAGACTTGCCACCCTGTAGCACAGAGCTATATCCTGTATTTTTATTTATCCTTGGAAAGTAAATACTATGCAGAGACTGAGGACAAATTTCATGGCATCCTACTGCTTCTTTAACACAAACATAAAGGACTGAATAGAGAGCATAGCCAGTTTTCATTTTCACAAGTTTCTTTTTACAGCTCAGTATTCAGGAAAAACACAAAACAAAACAAACAAAAAACCCCAGGAGGTTAATAGCCCTAGTTCAGACAGGTTCAGAGGACTGGGCTCATTCCTATATTCCCAAAGAGTTCATTGAATGCCCAAAAGATTTTTATTGTTAGCAAACATGCTACATATGTTTTTCCTATGTTCAAATATGTATCTTCTTGTCAGAGGCCCTATACATTCAAAGTATAAAGGATGAGGAAAAGGCAGAGGTGCTTAACACCTTCTTAACCTCAATTTTTACTAGCAGGACAGAACGGCTTCCAGACAGCTGGCCTGCAGAGCTGGCAGAAGGAGCCAGGGAGCAGCATAGTTTTCCCCTGTTCCAGGATGGGAGAGTTAGAGATCTTCTCAGCCGCTTGGACCCCCACAAGTCCATGGGACCGGATGGGATCCATCCTAGGGTGCTGAGGGAGCTGGCGGATGAGCTGTCCAGGCCGCTCTCCATCATTTTTCAGCAGTCCTGGCTCACTGGAGAGGTCCCAGAAGACTGGAAGCTGGCCAACGTGGTGCCCATCCATAAGAAGGGCCAGTTGGAAGAGCCGGGGAATTATAGGCCTGTCAGCCTGACCTCAGTGCCAGGCAAGATTATGGAGCGGGTCATCTCGAGTGCGATCACACAGCACTTACAGGATGGCCAGGGGATCAGGCCTAGCCAGCATGGATTTAGGAGGGGCAGGTCCTGCCTGACCAACCTGATCTCCTTCTATGATCAGGTGACCCGCCTGGTGGATGCGGGGAGGCCTGTGGATGTGGTCTACCTGGACCTCAGCAAGGCCTTTGACACCGTCCCCCACAGCAAACTCCTGGCCAAGCTGGCAGCCCATGGCTTGGACAGGAGCACACTGCGTTGGGTTAGGAACTGGCTGGAGGGCTGAGCCCAGAGAGTGGTGGTGAATGGTGCCACATCCAGCTGGCGGCCTGTCACTAGTGGTGTGCCCCAGGGATCAGTGCTGGGCCCCATGCTTTTCAACATCTTTATTGATGATCTGGATCAGGGCATTGAGTCCATCATCAGTAAATTTGCAGATGACACCAAGCTGGGGGCAGCAGTTGATCTGCTGGAGGGCAGAGAGGCTTTGCAGAGAGACTTCGACAGGCTGGACAGATGGGCAGAGTCCAATGGCATGAGATTGAACACATCCAAGTGCCGGATTCTGCACATTGGCCACAACAACCCCAGGCAGCGCTACAGGCTGGGGTCAGAGTGGCTGGAGAGCGGCCAGGCAGAGAGGGACCTGGGGGTGCTGGTTGATGGGAAGCTGAACATGAGCCAGCAGTGTGCCCAGGCAGCCAAGAGGGCCAACCGCATCCTGGCCTGCATTAGGAATAGTATGGCCAGCAGGAGCAGGGAGGTCATTGTGCCCCTGTACTCTGCTTTGGTTAGGCCGCACCTTGAGTACTGTGTCCAGTTCTGGGCCCCTCAGTTTAGGAAGGACATTGAGACACTTGAACGTGTCCAGAGAAGGGCAACAAGGCTGGTGAGAGGCCTTGAGCACAAGCCCTATGAGGAGAGGCTGAGGGAGCTGGGGCTGTTTAGCCTGGAGAAGAGGAGGCTCAGGGGCGACCTCATTGCTCTCTACAACTACCTGAAGGGTGGTTGTAGCCAGGAAGGGGTTGGCCTCTTCTCCCTAGCAACCAGCACCAGAACAAGGGGACACAGTCTCAAGCTGCACCAGGGGAAGTTTAGGCTCGAGGTGAGGAGAAAGTTCTTCACCGAGAGAGTGATTCGTCATTGGAATGGGCTGCCCGGGGAGGTGGTTGAGTCTCCATCCCTGGAGGCGTTCAGGAGGGGACTGGATGTGGCACTTGGTGCCATGGTCTAGTTGTGAGGTTGTGGTTACAGGTTGGACTCGATGATCTTCAAGGTCTCTTCCAACCTTGGTAATTCTATTCTATTCTATTCTATTCTATTCTATTCTATTCTATTCTATTCTATTCTATTCTATTCTATTCTATTCTATTCTATTCTATTG
The DNA here is from genome assembly GCA_033816785.1 of Picus viridis. Taxonomy (NCBI): domain Eukaryota; kingdom Metazoa; phylum Chordata; class Aves; order Piciformes; family Picidae; genus Picus; species Picus viridis. Next base: position 53,479,397 of record CM066606.1, read on the forward strand.
TGCTAAAGCCTAAATGGTACATGAAATGTAAGGATACTATTATCCTTTATCACAGCTGAAACTCATTGGAAATATTGTAATGAAGGAGAAATGGAAATTATTGGTCCACAAACTCTTCTTTGTGCCACTAAATTGATAACCCATTTGTTAGACATTTGCCAGACATTTGCCAACAAGATACATTCATCCAAAGGAAATAATGACACCAAAGAATGATGACATAACTATGTTTAGTAAAAATATTAGTGCCTCATTAAATCTGCAAATATCAATTTAGCTTGTAATCAGAATTTAAGTTACAGTGCCACAACCTATTCACAAGGAAATAAACCACTCTAATTTCTTTCCTGCCACTTCTCCACATTAGCTGTGAATCCTGTGTACCAGAATGAAGTGCCCTGAATATTGATTTTTCCACATCCCGGGGTGCATATTCCAGTGGTTTCTAAACATACTGCAAAAATTAGAGCAATAAATTATTTTCTTTCAAATTTTTTTGCTAAAAGTGATTCTTTTCAGAATGAGGTTTTAGAATGCCATTTTGTTTTGAGGCACACAAAATGTACATTCTGCCCTGTTGAAGGAGATGATAAAACCAGGCAATATGGAAATAGGCACAAAAACAAGCTTAAGTCACAGCACTGTAGCTATGACAATGAAAATGCCTTTTTTTCTATGTAATGTAATATTTATGTTGGTATTTCCCTAGCCTGCTGCTTTCAAATGAGTCAGATGAGCCTGAACAGCATTAATTGGTATATCTGTGCCTGCCATCCTCATTATCCCAGATCTTTGCACAGCTGAGTGGATGATTATGCTGACTATGTCTAGCATAAGCAGGTGGCTGCACTAGGAGGAGCCTGAGGCAGGAGATGCTTAAAAAACCTGTCCAGAAGGCACCCTACCTCAGTGGTGCTCCCAGACCAAAGTGGTGACACTGGCACTGGGGGGAACATGGGCAAGGGTAGGAAGGTACAGACAGATGACAAATCAGATTGATTAATTTCATGCAAGAAACTTTCAAAAAGCTTATGGACATTCTTTTCTAATATTAACTCCCAAACCAACATGAGCAGCTTGAACACTTTTTAGGAAGTACCCCATAACAGAAACAGAAGTAAACTTGTTCTGATGCCGCAGTGGTACTCACAGAGAAAACAGCTACAGCTTAAATTCACTTGCAGACAAAACCTTATTTGGGTAGACATCTCTGAGTAGCTTATGAAAAGGAAATCTAACAGCTAAGTAAAAATCACACAAAATTTCAGCAGACTTATGAAATTATTGACAATTAATCCATTTGCAGCTTTTCTGGCATTTCTGAATGCCAGAGAAGAGAAGACTCAGAGGAGACCTTATCATACTCTACAACTACCAGAGGGGAAGTTGTAGTAAGGTGGAGGCTGGGCTCTACTCGCAGGCAGCTTGCGACGAGAGGGCATGGCCTGAAGCAGTGACAGGGTAGATTGAGGTTGGATTTTAGGAAGCCCTTCCTCAGAAAGGGTAATTAGACACTGGAATGTACTGCCCAGGGAGGTGGTGGACTTGCCATGGTCTGTGGAGGTGTTTAAGGAAAGACTGGGTGTGCCACTTAGTGACGTGGTCTAGTCAATGTGGTGGTGTCAGGTCATTGGCCAGACTTGATGATCTCAGAGGTCTATTCCATCCAGCCTCAATAATTCTGTGATTCTGTGAAATACTGAGATTGAAGTTTCTCTGAAAAAAACCCTCAGAAGTTAAGCTACAATTTTTGTTAGGTACTTTATACTCTTCTGACGTGATCAGCAGGTTCAGAGGGAAAAGATCAGAAAAGGTATGAGGAAGCCTTCAAAAAAAATAAAAATCCTAGTCAATCAATGGATTACAATACATAAGGGTGATATATATGATTTAGGTCTTGATCGCTGAACCTATTCTGTTCCATCATTAATCAGAATGCTTAATTAAAATCCCAAAATCAGCTTTAAACTCCTAAACCTTCTTTACAATTCTGTCAGGTTAATTTTTTATTGGAAAGAGGAATATTTAGCAGAGTTTCTACATCTCTACACACTTTATTCTTTATACCACTTTTTCTACATCTCTGTACACTTTATTGTTTAAACCACTTCTGAAAATGTGTAGCCACATGTATTTGGGAAGTTCATCTCAAAATATCTGTATACATATGTCTCCTCTAACAATAATGCTTCTTAGAATAAGATAATCATGCTTAGAATCATATTCTTGTCATTATCCTAGCCAGAATGAATGAATGACTGAATGGCTGTTACTACAGCTGCTTTCTGCAACAGCATCTGATATAGCACCCTGCCATCTGTGTCCGGCTGATCACAGCACCTGTTTTGCAGGTGAATGATCATGCCTCTGACAGAAATGCATTACTGCCTGTTTGTGGCTGCACTCAATGTGGGAACTCTAGATTTACTTCTCAGTGCAATCATTTATTGCTTATTTGTTCTGCAATGGATTTATTTTTTTAAAACACTTGTTACATGTCTTGAAAAACATTCGTATAACAAGTGCAGCTGAAGCAGCCTGAAAGAGGTGAACAGAAGTCACAGCCGTCACAGACTGGTTGGGCCAGGACATATCTGGGACCATTAAAATCCTGAGACTTTATGACTCCACAGCCATCAATGACCTGTTTAAATAACAGCTCAGGTCCTCCTAAATACCATGAGCACTTTAATATACTCTCCTATACCGCATAACATTTTCATAAGCCATTATCTCTCAAAGAACATAACATTGCACTGCATGGTTTCATTGTATTTTTCAGGCAGCCTGTTTACAAAGGACTTCACAGGCATAGGTGGCACAGGTCCAAACTGTTTTTACCACTGCATGCCAGTGGAAGTGGAAAGGTTTTAACCATGCTGATGGACTCCTGCCTTTGGATTTTGACCATTGTGTTTTCTGTAGCAGATGTACCTGTATCTCTTGAAGACTCAGCAATCAAAAGGAACTCCACATATTCCCTGGTCACCATCTGTACCCTACCCTGGTTCCTCCACTGTTGAAGTGAGTGGCAAATGCTATGAAACCAACCCCTCCTTCTTTTCTCTCTTTTTTTCTTCTTTTATTTTTGTTTTCTTTTCCCCCTCTCTTCTCCTTTCTTTTCTTCTTTTCTCTTTTCTTTTCTCTTTCTTTTCTTTCATTTTTTCTTTTCCTTTCTTTTCTTTTCTTTTCTTTCCTTTTCTTTTTCTTTCCTCTTTTTTCTTTTCTTTTCTTTTCTTTTCTTTTCTTCTTTTCTTTTCTTTTCTTTTTTTCTTTTCTTTTCTTTTCTTTTCTTTTCTTTTCTTTTCTTTTCTTTTCTTTTCTTTTCTTTTCTTTTCTTTTCTTTTCTTTTCTTTTCTTTTCTTTTCTTTTCTTTTCTTTTTTCTTTTTTTCTTTTCTTTTCTTTTCTTTTCTTTTCTTTTCTTTTCTTTTCTTTTCTTTTCTTTTCTTTTTTCTTTTTTTTTTCTTTTCTTTTCTTTTCTTTTCTTTTCTTTTCTTTTCTTTTCTTTTCTTTTCTTTTCTTTTCTTTTCTTTTCTTTTCTTTTCTTTTCTTTTCTTTTCTTTTCTTTTCTTTTCTTTTCTTTTCTTTTCTTTTCTTTTCTTTTCTTTTCTTTTCTTTTCTTTTCTTTTTTCTCTTCTCTTCTCTTTTCTTTTTTCTCTTCTCTTCTCTTTTCTTTTTCTTCTCTTCTCTTCTCTTCTCTTCTCTTCTCTTCTTCTCTTCTTCTCTTCTCTTCTCTTCTCTTCTCTTCTCTTCTCTTCTCTTCTCTTCTCTTCTCTTCTCTTCTCTTCTCTTCCCTTCTTCTCTTCCCTTCTCTTCCCTTCTTCCTTCTCTTCTCTTCCTTTCCTTTCCTTTCCTTTCCTTTCCTTTCCTTTCCTTTCCTTTCCTTTCCTTTCCTTTCCTTTCCTTTCCTTTCCTTTCCTTTCCTTTCCTTTCCTTTCCTTTCCTTTCCTTTCCTTTCCTTTTCCTTTCCTTTTCTTTCCTTTCCTTTCCTTTCCTTTCCTTTCCTTTCCTTTCCTTTCCTTTCCTTTCCTTTTCCTTTCCTTTCCTTTCCTTTCCTTTCCTTTCCTTTCCTTTCCTTTCCTTTCCTTTCCTTTCCTTTCCTTTCCTTTCCTTTCCTTTCCTTTCCTTTCCTTTCCTTTCCTTTCCTTTCCTTTCCTTTCCTTTCCTTTCCTTTCCTTTCCTTTCCTTTCCTTTCCTTTCCTTTCCTTTCCTTTCCTTTTCTCCCCAACAAAATCATAAAGCAAAGAGCACCAAAACCATACTCAGGACTTGGAAAGCAAAATCTTGAATGTGAAGTCTCATCAAAGTAACAAGTCCTGATGTGAAAAAGCAAATTCTGCAAAATGGCTGAAGACACAGTGCCCTCAGACAGACGCACTAGTGTATCATGCCTCTGTTTCACGCTGCCTGTAGAACAAAATAAATACAAATGAATAGCGGAAGTCCAGGGAAGCACAGTCCCACAAGCAGTCAATTCAGTGAGAAATCCTTCACTCACTGAATGACAGATTATTAATAATGCTGCCTGTTATCCTCCAATGCACTCATTCAGTGCCTGCTCCTCAGAGTTAGTATGGACTAGGTGAAATAACCCAGGCACACCAGCAGTCTTTACTGTAGTACTGGGGAAAAGACTAGAACTAGAATAACAGAAATGAAATTGTTTTCATGAAGAGGGGAAAAAGTCAAAAGCATACTACTTAGAGTCTTCTCAATTATTCATATGGCAAACTTCCCTTAAAAACTGTTTGCCTCAGGACATTCATGAGAATACAAACATGTAAGTGAGAAGTTATTATTTGATTTCAAACACAGTCTGTTTTGTGAGCTGATGTGGCAGAATGGATATCAGTGTCAGTGATTATATGAGTCTTTGATACATGAAAATCCCATCATTACAAAAGATTTTGAAGCTATTAACTCATTTTCCACTGACCTCTTGAACAGTTTTACTCCAGGCTATGTTTTACATAATTACCATAAAGATCTCTTGAGACAAAAATCCAGCAATTCAGCTTATGAGGGAAATAGGTATACTTGTATCAAATGAACACAGAGCAAACCAAGGATAATATAAAATTATTTGAAAATAAAACATGAAGGCCTGCAAAGATACACACATGTATCTCTGAAAATAAACTAGCATTCTCCAACCCTAAACACAAAACCTGAAGTCTGAAATATATGCTAGAAACCAGAAAAATCAAATTCTGATTAAAACCAAAGATATATAGTTAAGTGCCTTTGAAAGACTGATTTGCAACATCAAATATTCTTAAAAAAAAAAAATCAGTTAATATAGCAGACACTAAAGCTTGTCTTGAAATTACTATGATCTAGGCAAAGTCCAGATTATCAGTTGCTGAAATAATTACAGAAAATTGCACCATTATGACCTGCAAGTGAGCTTTTCTTCACATAAAATTTGGTGCTTGACAAAAGTCAAAGGAAATTTTGTAAGAGTTTATTCAGAATATTTTTGTCCTTGTTGAGCACAGCAGCATTGTGTCATTATCTATTGGGGGAAGATCTTTTGGAAAACCATGGCTTCATATTCCTGGGCAGAGAGAACTCCCACACCACTGCGATAAGATGCCATAATCAAATGCTTAATATTGGAGAAGCTCCTGTTACTTCAAACCCTGACTTAGTGTTCCAGCCATCCCCAAGACATGGCAAGACAGCTGAGGACTGCTTGAAAAAAAAAGCTTTCTTTTCTTTTCCTTCTAATGTTTCTCAAATGCCTTGCACATTTCAGTATCCACTTTCTGTGTCTAACATGTCCTGGTTAAAACTGCTGGGAAAGAATATGACAGTTGTATTAACATGCATTTGCTTTTATTGTATGAGGCAACACTTACACATCAGTTTCAGCTCTCCACATGCATATATGCATATTTGTCAAATTATATTAACTGACTTAAAATACTCCTAAATTCTGCAGAATCAGGGATAGATTATTAATTCATTATTTCTGTCATTCTGGATATCACAATAATAAAATGTGTCAAGAAGTAGCCTTTGTAAATCTTCAAAACATATAACTCAATTTGTAAAAATATACAAAACTAGAAATGTAGGCAGTCGTATCACAGAACCATGGAATGGTTTGGGTTGGAAAAAACCCTAAAGATCAGCTAGTTCCAATCCCCCTGCCATGGGTGGGGACACCTTCCACTAGACCAGGTTGCTCAAGGCCACATCTCACCCTGCCCTGAACACTTTCAAGCAGGGGGGCATTCACAGCATTCCTGACCAACCTGTTCCTGCGTCTCACCAACCTCACTGTAAAGAATTTCTTCCTAATAACCAATCTAAATCTACCCTCTTACAGCTTAAAGATATTCCCCCATGTCATAGAATCATAGAGTTGTGCTATCACTACAAGCCCTGGTAAAAAGTCCATCCTTAGCTTTCTTTTAAGCCCCCTACAGTTAGCTGGAGGCCACTATGAAGTCTCCCTGGACCCTTCTTTTCTCCAAACTGAACATAACCAACTCTTGGAGCCCGTCCCTATAGAGCAGGTGCACCAGCCCTCTGATCATCTTTGTGGCCCTCCTCCGGACCCGATCCAGCAGTTTGATCTCCTATTTATGCTTGGGAGCACCAGAACTGACAGTACTCCAGGTGAGGTCGCATGAGAGCAGAGTAGAGGGGCAGAATTGCCTCCCTTGTCCTGCTGGGCACAGGGGTTTTTTTGATGCAGCCAAGGATACCGAGGGTCTTTAAGCTGTTGATGAATGTTATGCCACATACAATACAATACAATACAATACACCAGGTTGGAAGAGACCTTCAAGATCATCGCGTCCAACCCATCAAACAATCCAACCCACCCAACAACTAGACCATACAGCCAAGCACCCCATCAAGTCTTCTCCTGAACACCTCCAGTGAAGGTGACTCCACCACCTCCACGGGTAGCCGATTCCAATGGGCAATCACTCTCTCCATGTAGAACTTCTTCCTAACATCCAGCCTAAACCTGCCCTGGCGCAGCCTGAGACTGTGTCCTCTTGTTCTGGTGCTGGCTGCCTGGGAGAAGAGGCCAACCTCTGCCTGGCTACAACCTCTCTTCAGGTAGTTGTAGAGAGCAATAAGGTCACCCCTCAGTCTCCTCTTCTCCAGGCTAAGCAACACCAGCTCCCTCAGCCTTTCCTCATAGGGCTTGTGTTCCAAACCCTTCACCAGCTTTGTTGCCCTTCTCTGGACACATTCCAGCAAGTCAACATCCTTCCTAAACTGAGGGGCCCAGAACTGGACACAGGACTCAAGGTGTGGCCTAACCAGTGCAGTGTACAGGGGCAGAATGAGCTCCCTGCTCCTGCTGGCCACACTGTTCCTGATGCAAGCCAGGATGCCATTGGCCTTCTTGGCTGCCTGGGCACACTGCAGGCTCATGTTCAGCCTCCCATCAACCAGTACCCCCAGGTCCCTCTCTGCCTGGCCACTCTCCAGCCACTCTGACCCCAGCCTGTAGCACTGCATGGGGTTGTTGTGGCCAATGTGCAGAACCCGGCACTTAGATGTGTTCAATCTCATGCCATTGGACTCTGCCCATCTGTCCAGCCTGTCGAGGTCCCTCTGCAAAGCCTCTCTGCCCTCCAGCAAATCAACTGCTGCCCCCAGCTTGGTGTCATCTGCAAATTTACTGATGACGGACTCAATGCCCTCATCCAGATCATCAATAAAGATGTTGAAGAGCATGGGGCCCAGTACTGATCCCTGGGGCACACCACTAGTGACAGGCCACCAGCTGGATGTGGTGCCATTCACCATCACTCTCTGGGCTCGGCCCTCCAGCCAGTTCCTAACCCAACACAGTGTGCTCCTGTCCAAGCCATGGGCTGCCAGCTTGGCCAGGAGTTTGCTGTGGGGGACTGTGTCAAAGGCCTTGCTGAGGTCCAGATAGACCACATCCACAGGCCTCCCCACATCCACCAGGCGGGTCACCTGATCATAGAAGGAGATCAGGTTGGTCAGGCAGGACCTGCCCCTCCTAAATCCATGCTGGCTGGGCCTGAGCCCCTGGCCATCCTGTAAGTGCTGTGTGATCGCACTCAAGATGACCCACTCCATAATCTTGCCTGGCACTGAGGTCAGGCTGACAGGCCTATAATTCCCTGGCTCATCCAACCGGCCCTTCTTGTGGATGGGCACCACATCTCTAGTTTATAGATAGATAGATAGATAGATAGATAGATAGATAGATAGATAGATAGATAGACAGACCGAGCTTTTTCTAAACTATTTGCTGAGAGAAACACCAGGTCAGGAAGATCGCCCAAGAAGCTGCAGTTTCAGCTGCTATCAGCAGATGGCAATGCATGTGAGCAATACAATGACTCCACTCCCACTGAAACCTGCAAAGAAAATTTTAGATCTCACTACTGGGGACAAGCAGTGAACCATCCAACAGAGGTTTTGCCTAGAGGCAGCAAAAGAGAGAGTACAAAGTTAAGTCACATTATTTTATCACATTTCGGTTATGTCCCTCTTTTCCATGACATGCTGGATTTAAATTGATCAATCATTTGGATGTCAGAGATAAAATACAATTTTTGGTCAAATAGTCAGTGCTGTAAGCAATGTTCTCTTCCATTTCAGTGTGCTTGTATGGTTTAAGTGAAACAGCTTCAGAAGGACACCTGGACTGCAGCTAACTACAGGAGTTCTCTTTTGGTATTATATGCAATCCTTATTTCTTTGTGGTTTCTAATGATAAATAAATGCTGATGTAAAAATAAACTCACCACTTGACAATGTCAACTAAAAAAAAAAAAGAAAAAGGAAGAATATATTATGCTTTATACCATCTCTTCTTCCATCTGTGAGAAAAATTGAGTTTATAAAGATAATTTTTAACTCTGCATATTCAGAAGGTATATGAATCAAAACCCTAAATGTCACTGTAAGACGTAAACATCTACAAAAAATTTTGCAAACCTGTCTTTACAGGAACATATATATGATATATATGTGATATTTATTTGAGAATCAGCAGACTTTGTAAAACTTTTAAAGTATGTGATCTGGGTGGAGGTATCTGTGGGGTCTGAGTACTGGATGCAGTGGCAATACAATACAATACAATACAATACACCACCAGGTTGGAAGAGACCTTCAAGATCATCGCGTCCAACCCATCAAACAATCCAACCCACCCAACAACTAGACCATACAGCCAAGCACCCCATCAAGTCTTCTCCTGAACACCTCCAGTGAAGGTGACTCCACCACCTCCACGGGTAGCTGATTCCAATGGGCAATCACTCTCTCCGTGTAGAACTTCTTCCTAACATCCAGCCTAAACCTGCCCTGGCGCAGCCTGAGACTGTGTCCTCTTGTTCTGGTGCTGGCTGCCTGGGAGAAGAGGCCAACCTCTGCCTGGCTACAACCTCCCTTCAGGTAGTTGTAGAGAGCAATAAGGTCACCCCTCAGTCTCCTCTTCTCCAGGCTAAGCAACACCAGCTCCCTCAGCCTTTCCTCATAGGGCTTGTGTTCCAAACCTCTCACCAGCTTTGTTGCCCTTCTCTGGACACATTCCAGCAAGTCAACATCCTTCCTAAACTGAGGGGCCCAGAACTGGACACAGGACTCAAGGTGTGGCCTAAACAGTGCAGTGTACAGGGGCAGAATGACCTCCCTGCTCCTGCTGGCCACACTGTTCCTGATGCAAGCCAGGATGCCACTGGCCTTCCTGGCTGCCTGGGCACACTGCAGGTTCATGTTCAGCCTACAATCAACCAGCACCCCCAGGTCCCTCTCTGCCTGGCCACTCTCCAGCCACTCTGACCCCAGCCTGTAGCACTGCATGGGGTTGTTGTGGCCAATGTGCAGAATCCGGCACTTGGATGTGTTCAATCTCATGCCATTGGACTCTGCCCATCTGTCCAGCCTGTCGAGGTCCCTCTGCAAAGCCTCTCTGCCCTCCAGCAAATCAACTGCTGCCCCCAGCTTGGTGTCATCTGCAAATTTACTGATGATGGACTCAATGCCCTCATCCAGATCATCAATAAAGATGTTGAAGAGCATGGGGCCCAGTACTGATCCCTGGGGCACACCACTAGTGACAGGCCGCCAGCTGGATGTGGTGCCATTCACCATTACTCTCTGGGCTTGGCCCTCCAGCCAGTTCCTAACCCAATGCAGTGTGCTCCTGTCCAAGCCACGGGCTGCCAGTTTGGCCAGGAGTTTGCTGTGGGGAACGGTGTCAAAGGCCTTGCTGAGGTCCAGGTAGACCACATCCACAGGCCTCCCCACATCCACCAGGCGGGTCACCTGATCATAGAAGGAGATCAGGTTGGTCAGGCAGGACCTGCCCCTCCTAAATCCATGCTGGCTAGGCCTGAGCCCCTGGTCATCCTGTAAGTGCTGTGTGATCGCACTCGAGATGAGCCGTTCCATAATCTTGCCTGGCACTGAGGTCAGGCTGACAGGCCTATAATTCCCTGGCTCATCCAACCGGCCCTTCTTGTGGATGGGCACCACGTTAGCCAGCTTCCAGTCTTCTGGGACCTCTCCAGTGAGCCAGGACTGCTGAAAAATGATGGAAAGTGGCTTGGACAGCTCATCTGTCAGCAATCTCAGCACCCTAGGATGGATCCCATCCGGTCCCATGGCCTTGTGGGGGTCCAAGCGGCTCAGTAGATCTCTAACTTCCTCTTGGAGCAGTGGGAAACTATGCAGCTCTCTGGCTCCTTCTGCCAGCTCTGCAGGCCAGCTGTCTGGAAGACGTTCTGCCCTGCTAGTGAAGACTGAGGCAAAGAAGGTGTTAAGTACCTCTGCCTTTTCCTCATTCTTTGTTACAACGTTCCCCTCCGTGTCCACCAAGGAGTGGAGGTTGTCCTTGCCCTTCTTCTTGCTATTGATGTATTTATAGAAGGACTTTTTGTTGTCCTTCACAGCAGAGGCCAGTCTAAGTTCTAAATGGGCTTTTGCCTCCCTAATTTTCTTCCTGCACAACCTAGCAACATCCCTAAACATTCTGTAGGTTGCCTCCCCTTTCTTCCAAAGATAATACACCCTCTTTTTTTCCCTAAGTTCTATTAAAAGTTCATTACCCATCCAGGCTGGCCGTCTGCCCCGGCGGCTCATCTTCCGGCACACCGGCACAGCCTGTTCCTGCGCCTTCAATAGTTCTTCCTTGAAGTAGGTCCAGCTCTCCTGGACCCCTTTGTTTTTAAGGGCTGATTCCCAAGGAACCTTCTGAATTAGTTCCTTGAGTAGCCTGAAGTCTGCCCTCCGGAAGTCCAGAGTGGAGGTCTTCTTGCTCCCCCTCTTGGCTTGACTGCATACTGAAAACTCTATTATGTCGTGGTCACTGGTGCCTAAACACCCTCCGACCACCACATCACCCACCAGCCCTTCCCTGTTGGTGAAGAGGAGGTCAAGCATAGCCTTACCCCTGGTAGGCTCACGCAGCACCTGGGATAAGAAGCTGTCCTCCATGCACTCTAAGAACCTCCTAGACTGCCTCCTCTCTGCTGTGTTGAGATCCCAACAGATATCAGGCAGGTTGAAGTCACCCATGAGAATGAGGTCAGGTGATCTTGAGACAGCCTTAAGCTGCCTATAGAATGCCTCATCGACATCCTCCTCCTGGTTGGGTGGTCTATAACAGACGCCAACCAGGATGTCTGCCCTGTTGGTCTTCCCTCTAATTCTCACCCACAAGCACTCAACCCTATCATCCCTGATCTCCATCTCAACAGCATCCAGTGCCTCCCTGACGTACAGGGCAGATGCAAGGGTCCTTCTTAGTGCTGAAGACTTTCCCCTATAATCCTGGATAAAGTAACCCCCATCCCCAAGCTGGCAGTAAAACCTATTGAAAAGGATCTAGTACAAAGTGCTTGTACTACGTTTTTTTATGATGTGGGGAAAGTACCAGTAGATGGCACTCAAGAGTACGTAGTATTCTTACTGCGACTCAATGACGTACAAAACTCGCTGTGTGTGCTGGGGGTTCGGGGCACTACTTTTTACGTACGAGGGGACATCTGAATCTCTTTGTGATATTGGAAACCCAAGCACAGAAACAAAGCATCTCCATACCAGTTCATATGAGCCTTCCTAGAGGCCTCCACAGTGCCCAAGGTGCCATAGAGCTCTGGTGGCAAATAAGCTGAACCACCACATTTTCACTGCTCAGTTGCACAAGCTTCAAGAGTCAGTTGGTCAAAGTCAGTGTGCAAATCAGAACAGGTGTTAACAGAGGCAAGTGTTTTAGAACAATAACCATCAAAGTATAGCTGTGCTTTGAATGCACAGACACTTCTTGTCTCTCACCAGGATCCAACATTTTCTTGCGTGTCTTTAAAGGTTGTTGTTTCACTAATAACAATTAGTTCAAACTTCCAGCCAACCATATTTTTTTCTCCCTTGGGTTAGCAGTGGTGAGGCTGTACCAACATAGTTCAATGGGCAGAAGCAGTTCACTGAGGATGCAGCCTGCAGTGACTGGCCACATACCTACCTGGAGGTGTATAGGTAGCACTGGAGCAAACCCATGCTTCATCAAATCCTTCCACTGAGCTCTGATACCTTTAATGAAGAAAATGACACAAAATAAAACAAACAAAATTAAAAAGAGGAGAGGATCATTTTCTCTGTCAAGTATGATGTCTCTTCCCTCAGCTCCTAAATAAAACATTTCATATCCTTTTTATTGTTGTTTTTGGTTGGTTGGTTGGTTTTAGGTTTGGGGGTTTTTTTTAATAATGATAACTTACCAGTACCTTACACTTCCTTTAAATTTTCATCTTGCACTAATTAAAAGAATAGTTTTCACTGGTCTTCATGTAAACAAAATACATGAAGATGGAGAAGCTCAGAAGTGGAGTGGAGACAAAGTTTTTTCTAGATCTTTTTGGAAAAGTTCTGCAAGTAAAGCAGACTTAAATTGTCCTCTCTTACGACACAGAGCAGAATATAAGTCATTTAAAGGAGTCTGTGTTTGGAATAGGGTAGAAATCTTTCAGACATTCAAGGTATTAGATCCAGGAATTCTAATTTCTTTTTTTACTGGTAGAAATCCTATGCACTCTAAAGGGCTCCAGATAACTGTGGAAATGAGATCAGACTTCTGTCATAAAAAGGAAAGATGTGAAGTTCATTACCACATTTGAACTTTAATAAAGTTTTTTATTATATTGAAATTAATGATTTTCATTTCATTGTGCCTTGAGGATATGCATATAATTTATGGGTAATGTTCTGCTTTCTGCAGTATCATCCATATACAAAGCAGTCTCAATTTCAGTAGAATTGGGAGTCAATTCAGACAGGTCCTTTAACATATACTAACACCAACCAATAAACACAAAATGCAGCTGACTCAAGTTTGTCAAATAACCTTTCTTACAGACACATTAGCAACAGACATTGTCCATTGTAGGAACTTCCAATTTATGTAGGAATTACTATTTAAGGGTATTCTCCAAATCACAAAGTACCATTTCATTGTGGAATTTCAGCAAATTTCTGTTTCTAACAGATAACAGACAAGTTCTTTACAAGACATTTTGAAAACTGAAAAAATATGTCAGTTTCACTTGTTCCTTCTGCAGAACAGAACTCGAAACTCAAGAGAGATAACCAGTGCCTTGCTGGCCTTAAAACCATGGAGGCGACAATTTTGTTCAGTGGACATGTTGGAAGGAAGGGATGCCATCCAGAGTGACTTGGACAGGCCAGGTGTAAGGTCCTGCACCTGGGTCACGGCAATCCCAAGCACAAATATAGGCTGGGTGAGGAGTGTTTTGAGAACAGTTTTGAGGAGAAGGATTTAGGGGTGTCAGTCATTGAAAAACACAACATAAGCCGGCAATGCACACTTGCAAACCAGAAGGCCAACTGTATCCTGGGCTGTATCAATAGAAGTGTGACCAGCAGGCCGCAAGAGATGATTCTCCCCCTCTGCTCTGCCCTTGTGAGACCCCACCTTCAGTTTCCAGTTCTGGTACACCCAGAGTAAGAACAACATTGAACTGCTGTAACAGTCCAGAGATGGATCACAATAAAGATCAGAGGGCTGAAGTACCTCTCCTGTGAGGACAGGCTATGATTCAGACTGGAGCAAAGGAGACTGAAGGGAGACTTTATAGTGGCCTTCCAGTATCTGAAAGGGGCCTACAAGAAAGTCAAGAAGGGACTTTATACAAGGGCTTATTGTGAGGAAATGGATTAAAGCTTGAGGAGGGTAGATTTAGATCAGGTATTAGGAATACATTCTTTACAATAAGGGTGGTGAGATACTGAAACAAGGTGCCCAGGAAGTTCATGGATGCCCCCTTCCTGGGGGTGTTTAAAGTCAAGTAGGTTGGGGTGTTGTGCAACCTGGTCTTGAAGGTGTCCCTGCCCATGGCGATGGGGATCTAGCTGATTTTTAAGGTACCTTCCAACCCAAATGGTTACATAATTATATGATTCTATGATTCTTTCATGTGTCCACCTGTGGAAAGGGTGTGCTCCCCAGCAGACAGAGGCTGACCTGCCACTGGAGTGCACACAGTGATGGCTTTAAGTGAAAACATACACGTCTACCTCAAAGTTCAGTCATGTTTTAAGACGACCCAGTGTCTTTTTATTGTTATAATTGCCATAGTAAATAAGACTACATGTTCCTCTTACACACAATCATAAAGATGCTTAACACTATGAAAAAAAGAGCAATTACCATGAAATATACATTTTTGACCATAGAAATAATATGTCACTCTTATCTCTCTGTATGATGGAACTCACTTGTACAGCTGATAGACAAAAAAGGGGTCACTTTCGTATGTATCACTCTGGGGAGCAGCTGCATTTCAAATTACCTATCCTCCATATTATAAGTTGATAGAGTATCTGTAAACTTTGACAACACTTTATGTCACTATTCAAACTCAGCAGTAGTGATGAGGGATAAAAGTCCTGAACTGGTGTCTTTTTCTTAACTAAATAAGCCCTTTGCATCAGCAAAGAAACCTTAAACGTTCCAAGAACAGATAAATTTATAAGATCTACAAATCTTGCATCCAGGCCATAAAATTGTAGGTTTACTTTTACATTATTAGCATTTCCTTATCCTGATGAGACAAAACTGGGAATGAAAATAAAACTAAACAGCAACTACATACTTTGAAAGTCAGAAGACAGATCTGTTTGGTTCATTTTTGACACAGACAAATTTTGTATTTTCTTCTTTCTTCCTTCTTCCATCCCCATGTTCCAGTGAGCTCTTTTTTGATGAGGAATTAATGAATTACACATACCACAGGTGCCAATACATACATCTTTATTTAATATAAAATCAGATGAGCCTGCACTGTAGCGCTGCAAGGCACAATCCCAGAAGTTACCCATGAAACCCAAAAGAAGAGCCCAATCCAAGTAAAGCACAGCACAACCCCACAAACTACCCAGTAAACCCAAAAGCCAAGACCAATCCTGTCGTGGGTTAACACCCATTCTGAAAACAAAGGGGGGAGAGCTTATGAGTGCTTTGCCCTCCCTAGAGGCCATTTTCCCCCTTGGAAGCTGAGTCTGTTCCATTCCCCCTCCCTGCCCAGCTAGGGTATAAAAAGCAGGGCATTGCAGCTATTAGCTCTCCTTTTGGCTCCTGCCTCTCCTGGATGAGAGCTACTGTGGCTGCTTTCCAGCTCCTCTGCCTCGTGGTTGGGCCTGATCCTTCTCCCTGCTGCCTCCATGCCCCTACAGAGAGAGACTGGTTTTGTATTATTCTTCTTTGCCCCCCTCCCATCCATCCTTGTTGCTTGCTCTTCTGAACCTTACCTGTTATTATTACATATATATTGTTTAAAGAGAACTCTTTACCTCTCTACTTCCAGGCCGACTCCAAATTATTGCTTGGTGGATTTGCTCCTTCCTTTTTTTCCCCCTCTCTGTTGGCAGGGGGGGGGGCAGTGGGGGAGAGATTCTCAGCCTTGCCCCCATCTGAGCTCTTAACTCCCAGTTAAGGCTCAAACCACCACAAATCCCCAGTAAAGTGCAGCTAACTTACCTTGAACACCCTAACAGAAACACTGTCTCCCATCTGGGCAGGCATCCCCGCGAGACCAAATCTTGTCTTCCTCTATCAGAGAGAACGGCAGCTGCCAAATAGTGATCTTCTGGTTTTTTAAGGGCCCTGTGTCCTGTGACATCAGGCCAGGACAATCATAGGAGCCTGGGTCTCGGAGACAAAGGCCCTCCCATATTTTGCAATCATGTTATGTAACTTCCCATCCTACTGCTCATGTACACAGCTCGCTCAGGGAGTCACACACCTCCGACCCAGCAATAGCTTTCCTCATCTTTCTCAGGTCCATTAGCAGTCAAACAAGAGTCTGAAGGTCTTTTGCAGTCAGCTCAGTATGTCAATATATTCAATATATTCCCATCCTCACTTAGTTTCATAAACTGAGGAAACCTACAGATACTTGTTATCCATTACTCTTACCATGCATGTAGGAGCTTCTGGTCAAACACCAAGCATTCCCAGACATCCCTAGGCAGCTGGGCACAAACACCAATTATTCCCAAGCAGGCCTTGGCAACTGGATACCTCTAATCAAACTCCAATTAATTCTTCCCTGATACACCCCATTTTTTAACTACTAGAAAACAATATTCAGAATTTCCTCTTAAAATCATAAGTTATATATCATCTGAACTTAGCCTCCCTTTTAAAAGAACAACCCTCATAATAAGCTTACCACTGTGTTCTAAAAATTTCAAGTGCTAGAAGGTATATGTAAACACTCTACATGTTGCTATTTAGACTTATGATTTCAAAGCAGTTGTTGCTGTCATCCATTAGTGAGATGATGATGTCTATTCTTAACTGAGAGAGCATGAAACTCTGAGCTTCCAAGAACTCTGGATGTGTCCAAGTCAGCACTTCTGTTTTCTTTTCAACATGCTACTGCTTGCTGTTTCTTTCTTTTTTTGCTCATCCAGATACAAATTCTGCTATATTATGAATCCAGGAGTGTATTTGGGAGTCCTGCATATAAACAGAGTGACTTTATGCAGAGTATCTCATGTGTCTTTGCTCTTGCTTCCTCATCTGCTACAAAAATTTATCACAAGCTTGAGACCCAGCAGTAGAAAACTGCATTTGTACAGGCTAGCCACCTTCTCACAGACTACAAAGAGCCATTGTTGACCAAAGGCAGCAGACTGCAGTAGAGGTTGCCCAAATTATTAGTGTAGACCCTGGTTCAGGTGAATATCAAAACACATGCTTGTGCTGAAGCATGTGAGCAGTCTTATCCAGGAAAACAGCCATTAGATGTTTCAGTGACTAATCTTGTTTCTACTTACCAAATGGCATAAGCATGAAGTGTTTTGATATTCAGAAAAGCCAAGAGCAAACCCCTCATGAAAAACAGACCATGTCAAGGTCAGTGAACAGGGATCAACCCAACAACATGCTTCAAAGAGTGCTGAAGTCACACTCTGGAGGCTTGTGGAATTCTTCCAACAGATAACAGGGCACTGCTGCAATTCACCATCTCATTATTTGGACATTTAACTCCATTGAAAATCAGTTTCTAACCTATAAAATTAATGTAAGTCAGAAGTAAGAAAATCTCAAACATCTTGTGGGAATTCCTTTTCTTTAACATTTTACTCAATCAAAACTAGGCTAACAGAACTTAGTCAGGGGCAGTTTTCAGTGATATCCTCATTTCAGCACCCAAATACTGAGCCACACCAAATCAGTGGGCTCTTATGAAAACACTAACAAGATCAGCCTTCAACGTGACTCACATGTACTAAAATGCATGTGGGAACACTTGTTGCAAAAGCAGACTTCCTCTGGAAACCATTACACCTACATTTTGTATTGCAATTTCTTTTTAATTCGTGCAATTCCTGAAAAATGTACAACTATACACTTCCAAATTATGCTAAAAGCCTATATAAAAATTCTGAGTCAATATGTTTCCCCATAACAAAGGTCAATCTTTGATGATAGATATCCCTAGTAATTCCTTATATACGTATGAACATCTTAGAAACATTTTAGAAGAGTAAGCAAGAGAACAACATAACAATCAAACATTTTATTTTTGGAATATTCAATCTGAGCTCATTTTGTGTGCTGGGCACACATTTCATTTCGCTAGAATAACTACCTTGAATCCAGACCTCCAATGGGACTGACACTACTGACATAGTGGCATGGTATCAGGAGAAAGGATTTACTTCTTGGTTTTCCCGAGACACTAATAGTAAGATCCTGAGGAGGCACACGAAGAAAAGTTCCAGCATCTACTCAGCCTAATGAATAATGTTCTTTTCTTCAAGTGGTGAGAGGGAGTTTGGTGCCTCACACATCAAAAAAAAGAAAAAGATTACTAAAGCAATTGGCTTCACGCTCTGACATTCATGCGTATGGGTGATTTTCAAAGCTTATTCCTAATGCCCCGAGTCAGAGCATGTACACTGCAAAAGTTCCTGCTGCTAGGGCCTCTGTGTGCAGTCCTACACATTTTCTTTCCCTTTCCACTCCAGTCCTTCTCTCAGCTTTGAGTGGCTGAAACTCAGCTGGGCAAGTATAAAGATTCAGAGTTAATGAAGCATTTTGAGAAGTCTTGTTGAATCCAAGGAGCTGGACAGGAGTCCTCAGCTAAGACTCACCAAATGGAGATGGGGCTGAGAACCTCCCACCCTTGCAGGTTTGTATCCCAACATTCCTGCCTATGTTATAACAGGGCTATGCATGCTGCATCAAGGGGAGGCAAGTTAATGTTCTTATGCAAGTGCTGTTACTGAAACACAGCCTCACCCTTTATTTCCTCTTGATCTCATCTCTCTCCTTTTTTTCAACTACCCTGTACCACATGGCTAAATCTTTACCTACTCTTCACATCTTTTTTCACCCCTTCAGTTCGCTTTTCCTTTCCTTACATTGCAATAAGCAATTCCTACATCAAAGACCCTTACTAACTTTTGTATCACCTAGTCAGTATTTTTTTGTTCAAGTTACAGGTCCAGTCAAGGAAGGATGCAGGACACACTGGAACTGATCAGTGCACTCAAGGAACATCTACAATCACTCGCTTTAGGCACCCCCTATAGGACAGCTGAATTCCTCAGTTCAGGGCAGTATTTCAGAAAATATATTTGATCTGTTTGCCAGTCATGAAACCTTTCAAGAAACAGTCCTGCAAGCAGTTTTAAACAGAGTCCTTATACCACTTAAGCACTTTCTCCTATCCATGATAAACACAGCTATGAGCAGCAAAGTCCATGATTGATAATGCTACAGCATACACTGGGCTGGTTCATCTTCCTAAAGCTATAGCTACTAATAGTGGTAATTAGAAAGTACCTATTCACTGTCAGAAAACACAGGCAAAGTCATACCAGTGACTATTTTTTCCTTGTGAAGTCAGTTAATATTTCACTGATGGGGTAGAAACTGTGTTACCACATGAATTTCCTCCTCCTTCAGGGGCAGTCTGAGGAAACCACAAAGCTTGCCTCAGCTTTCCTTTAGCAAGAGGAAGCAGTTCTGGCAAGTTTAACAACCCTGTTCTGTTATCAATGGTCACAGACACCTGCCTTTCTTTTAATCCCCTTTCCCTGGGCTATCAGGGGTTCCTGTGAAGTACTGTAAAAAGATGGTGGTGAATGCTGTCTCCACTCACCACTCCTCACATCCAGATAACACAGGATGTCACAGGTGCCAGACAACTGCAAAGGTTGTCCTGAGCTGCACAAACAAGCTGCTAGAATCCTGTGACTTTCATATCCATCATCTCATATCACCTGCTTGTAGTACAGGCAGTAGACAAAAAGAGGGGAGGGGAAAAAATCTGTGAGAGAGGAGTTGGTTTAGAGCAATCTTAGAAGACAGGGATTAAAAAACTAACCCTAATCTGTAGACTTTCAAACCATCTTTTGGTGGGTGCAGCTTAATTTTTCTTATGATCTTTGTGCAGACTGGGTTACATTTTGTTCCTTTTCCAGATAAGTCAAAAGTAGCCCTGAGGACTTGGGGGTTGAATCTTTGCAAGGTGTCCAGAGTCACTTCCTGATGCCCAACTCTTTCAAGAAATCACTTGTAACCAGACAACTAGATATGTGTACAAAACCAAGTTTCCTGCCTGTTTGTATGCATAGATGCTGAAGCTATTTGTGCCTGGAAGCCACATTTTTTTAAAAAAACTCCAGCCAGAGTATCATTCCAGTCTGTGCTACACCAGACAAAAAAAATCCTCAAGGCATCCTAAAGATTAACTCTACTCTCAAATACACAGAAGGGTTTCCCCATTTGATCAGGGCTGCTGCCCTGTGTAACTCCTTAAACCAGATGTGCAATAATTCTGCATTTTTTTAGAAAGAAATATTATCATGGAAGGAGTAGCCTGGTGCTCAAATCTGTGTCAGAACTTAAAAACAATGTCAGAAACTTCTCATTTTATTACAGGGGTTATCACTGGTGCAGTTATACTAAGTGAATGGAAACAGAGAAGCACTTGCTGCTTCTGAATGACTTTTTCAGCACAGAGACAACAGGAGTGTCTGCTGAGTCACCCCAAAAGCTGAAGTCACAGCCACACCTCAAAGTATCTCTCCAGCTAGCCACTTCCCTGATTGCTCTGAATTACCCTTGAAATTATTCAAATTCTTAAAATGCTGCAGCTGCAAAGCCTGAGAAAAATCTGTTGTTGGGTGTGATGGTTTAACCCACCCACATTAACAAAAACTCAGCTTGACTCAGTCAGGGAAAGCAAACAGAGCTGTATTTACAAGCAAAACTACACTCTACAATGGAATGCAATGAATATGTACAAATAAACAGTATTTACAATATCATACAGGTATTTACAGGGAGAAAACAGAAAGGAAACTCCCTTGGAGAGGGGAAAACTGGCCCGCTTTCTAACCCCCCCAAACTCCCACCCCTATTTCCTCTGTTTAATTAGGAGAAAAGAGAAAGGAGATGATAAAGAGCTCTGTTAGTATGCTTATCTCAAGTTTAGCTGATAAGAAGTCCTTTCCAGCAAGGCAGACAGGCAGCCAGAAGAGAAAGAACGGAATGAAGTGGGATGCGAGATATAGCTAGGGGTACACCTCACATCTGCCCAATCAAATTCATTTAGAATCTCTTGTTTTTCTTTTTACACCCAGCTGTGGATTTGTTTGCATTTCTCCACTCTTCTGCTTGAAAATCTGCAGCTGCTTTTAAAGGCATAGACTTAAACTGTCATATTGGGTTAAAAAAAAAAAGAAAAAAGGCAGAAAGCTGAAAGTGGTAAATTGATTTAGCAAAGTAAAGACCTTTTTTTCATTTCTCATTCCCAGATGACATTCTGAGTAAGGCTGCTGAGACTGCCAAAACGCAGCAATGAGTTAGCCAAGGAAATGTCACGTTTCCGCCTGACCTATTTTCAGCCAAGGAAAATACCTTGCTCCACAGCTGATATCAGATGATGTTCCCAAATAATCTGCATGTTAAGTAAACATGGCAAGATAGATATTTCTCTAAGAAGGCGACATGGCCACAAGCCCAGCTGAAGTGTCTCTACAGAAATATACACAGCATGGGCAACAAATGGGAGAGGCTGGAAACTTCTGTGACAACGGAAGATTAGGACATAGTGGCCATAACTGAAACTTGGTAGCATAAATCCCTAAATCTTGTAGCTGGACTGTGGCAATCAATGGCTACAAGCTTGTGCTGGTTTGAACTTTACCCAGAGTCCAAAAGCCCAAATGGAAACAGATTTAGATTCCCTCCCCTCTCCCTTTCCTGGTAAGGTAAAGCAAATTAGGCAGCAGAAAGGAGAGGTATGATCATGAAAGAAGATGGTCTGGAATTGGTTTGGAAGTAAAAAAGGTAATTTTTTTAACAAAATATATATTTAGCAGTAAGAGGGAGGGTTACAATGGCATAAGGTAAAGGATAAATAGAAAAATATACAAAACCAGGACCAGCTGCCATTGGATTCCCTTGATGCAAATGGATTTAGCTCTTTAGAAAGTGTAGATGCAGCAGGGAGGATCACGTGTTGGATGCAGGAAGCAGGAGCAGTGGGGGCCCTTCTGTCAAGCAGTTGATGTGCAGGAGAAAAAAGAGAAGAAAAACACATCCTCTGTTTTTTTATAGACAGGAAAGGGGAGTGGAATAGACCACTTTTGACCCAGGGGGACCCCTCCCCCTGGGAGGGGAAAAAACAAGTCTCTCTGCCCACATGGATCAAGGTTCTTTTGTTCACCTTGGGGCTGGGGTCTTTTCAGCCCCCATGAAGGATGGGTGCAACCCTGCACAAAGCTGTTCAACAAGCTGGAACAGGAGAGGAAGGAGGGGAACAGGTGTTGCCCCCTGTGTGAAGAAATTGATAGAATGTGAAGTTGAAAGCCTGTAGGTAGGAGCTAGAGGCCATGCAAAAAGGGGAACATTGTAGCTGGTGTTTACCACAGGCCTTCCAATCAGGGGGAGCCTAGTGACGAAGCATTCTTACCCCAGCTGCAAGAGGCATCATGCTTGCAGGTTCTCATACTTCTGAGAGATTTCAACCACCCTTACATTTGCTGAAAAAGTTTAGGTAATCCAGCAGACTCCTGGAATCCCTCACAGTAACTTCTGGAATGCCTCAATGGAAACTCCTAAAGACAGGGAATAGGCAGCCCTACCCAATGGGATGCAATGCAGAATCTGATGGTCACCACTGCAGGCAAGCTCAACAGGGATACCAAGGCTGGGAGGCAGCTTGGCCTGTAGTGATCACACACTGACGGAGGTTACAGTCCAAAGGGATGTGAGTCATAAAAGGAATGCAGTCAGGACCCTGAAATTTAAGAAAGTGAGCTTCCAGCTCTTCAAGGAGTTAGTACATGGGACCCTGTGGGAAACAGTCCTCAGGATCAAAGGAGCAGAACAGAGCTGGCAGATTTTTTAAGGGTGCCTTTCATAGAGTGCAAAAGATCTCAATGCCCAGGTGTAAGAAATCAAGCAAGGAAGGGAAGAGACTGGCATGGCTAAGTCAGGACATGCTGGTCAAAATAAAAAGCAAGAAGGAACTTACAGACAGTTCAAACAGGGACAGAACCAGCCAGTGTCCCTAAAGCTCAAGAGTATAGAGACACTGACTGGTTCTCTAGGGATGAGGCCAGCAAGGCCAAAGTGCCATTGGATTTGAACTTGGCAAGGGATGCAGTGAATAACAAGAAGGGCTTCTACAGATATGTCAACCAGAAAAGGAAAGACAAAGAAAATCTGCCCTCCCTAATGAGCAAGAATGGCAAGCCATTAACAATGGATGATGAGAAGGCTGAGGTTTTCAAAAACTCTTTTGCTTCAGCCTTCACTGGTAACCTCTCTCCTCACACCTCCCAAGCTGAAGGACAAATCAAGGACCAGAAGGATAAAGTCTCTCCCGCTGTAAGTGAAGACAAGTTTCATGACCACCCAAGGAACCTGAACACAGATAGTTGTAAGGGACTTGAGATGCATCACACAGTCCTAAGGGAATTTGCAGTTCCCTGGTGAATTAAAGAATGAAAACATTGCATCTCATTTTAAAAAGGGCAGAAAGGAGGACACCAGGAATTACCAACCTGTCAGCCTCACCTCTGTGCCTGGAAAGATCATGAAATAGATCCTAGAAGCTCTGATGACTCACATGGAGGACAAAAAGGTGATTAGAGACAGCCAGCAAGGCTTTACTAAGCGCAAGTCTTGCCTGACTGACCTAGTAACTTTCTACAATGGATTAACTACATTAGTGGATGAGGGAAGGGCAATGGATGTCATCTGTCTGGACTTCTGCAAGGCCTTTGACATGGTCATCCCACAACATTATTTTCTTTAAGTTGAGGAGGTATGGAATTGATGGGTAGATAATTCAGTGCATAGGAATTGGCTTGATGGCCACATCCAGAAGGTAGTGTTCAATGTCTTGATGGGCAGACATAAATGGAGACTGTGTCCCTCATAGGTCCAATGCTGTTTAATATTTTCATCAATGATATAGACAAAGGGATCAAGAGCACCTTCAGCAAGTTCGCAGATGACACCAAGCTGAATGGCAAAGTTAATGTGCCAGAGAGATGGGATGTCATTGAGAGGAACCTGGACAAGCTGGAGAAGTGGGCCCAGATGAACCTCATGAAGTTCAACAAGGCCAGATGAAAGGTCCTGCACCTAGGCAGGGACAACTTCCAATATCAATCCAGGCCAGGGAATAACATGGTAGAGAGCAGCCCTTCAGAAGAGGACTTTGGGTACTTGTGGATAAGAAGACGGACACAAACCAGCAGTGTGCACTGGCTACATCAAAAGGCAAATAACATCCTGGGCTACATCAAAAGAAGCACAGCCAGCAGGTGAAGAGAGGTGATTCTGCCACTCTGCTCTGCTCTGGTGCAACTTAACCTGGCATACTGTGTCCAGAAATGGGGCCCTCAACACAAGAAGGACATGCCCCCTCCCTGGAGAAGTTCAAGGCAAGGTTGGATGAGGCCTTGAGCAACATGGTCTAGCTGAAGGTGTCCCTGCCCATGGCAGGGGGGTTGAATTAGCTGATCTTTAAGGTCTCTTCCAATTCAAACCACTTTATCATTCTATGATTCTATGACATGGACCTGCTGGAGCAGGTTCAGACAAGGGCTGCAAAGATGGTTAGGGAGCTGGAACACCTCTACTACAAAGACAGTTTGAGAGAGTTGAGGTTGCTCAGCCTGGAGAAGAGAAGGCTCCAGGAATACCCCATAGCAGCATTTCGATATTTGAAGGAGATCTCCAGGAAGGCTGGGGAAGGAGGCACTGTTTCCAAGGGCTCATAGCAACAGGATGAGGGAAAATGGTTTTAAACAAGAGCAGGGCAGATTTATACTGGATATTAGGGAGACATTTTTTGGAGTGAGAGCAGTGAAATACCTGACCAGGTTGCCCAGGGATTTGGTGGAGGCCCCATCCCTGGAAACATTCACGGTCAAACTTGATGGGGCCCGCAGCAACCTGATCTAGCTGGGTGTATCCCTGCTTAGTGCAGGGGAGGGTTGGACAACAAGTCTTTCAAATATCCCTTCCAACATGATACATTCTATGATGCTAAGGACAGGGACCTGATGGAGTGGTTCAGAGGAGAGTCATGATCAAATACCTGGAGCACCTCTCCTACACAGACAGACTGAAAGAGCTGAGGTTGTTCAACCTAGATAAGAGGAAGGAGACCTTACATTCATTTTCCAGTACCTGAAGGGGGGCCTACAAGAAAGCTGGGGCCCTCCCTTGTAACTTCCCTGTACAAGGGCCCTCATCATAGGACAACAGGCAATGGCTTTAAACTAGAGAAGGACAGGTTGCTCAGGGAGGTAGTGGAGGTCCCATCACTGGTGACATTCAAGATTACACTTGATGGGGCTCTGAGCAACCTGGTCTACATGGGGATGTCCTTCTCACTGTGGGGGTAGTCGGACTAGATGTCTTTTCTGACCCAGTGCACTCTATGATTCTCCACACTTGCATGAACAGTATTTAAATTATGAGGCATTTGCAGTCTTGATACCTATTAAATCTTGGCTAGCAAAATACACCTTCTCATGCTGAAAATTATGAAAATTCAGCTCAGCATTAACCTGAAAAAAAAAGCATGGTGACTGTTGTCATCCCACCCTCCCCATCTACACCATGTCACACTGGCTGCTGGCACCCTGCAAACATTGAAAGGAGACAGTGCTTCCAGAAGGTAAGACAATGACCTGGCATGTGAGAGAGCAGGTAGGAAAACTGAATGATGATTGTATGGCTCCATCCAAACCAGGTTATTGGCTAGTGGCTGAAATAAGGGGAAAAGTTAAAATCATGTGTTACACAACATGGACATGAAAAGGGTGCTGCTGTGTGGCAGTTTAGGCTGGGTACCTCCTGTTGCTGCCACATAGGTTACACCTCCGCTGTCCTGAGTGTCCAGCCCAGTAGGTGGA
The DNA here is from genome assembly GCA_033816785.1 of Picus viridis. NCBI lineage: Eukaryota > Metazoa > Chordata > Aves > Piciformes > Picidae > Picus > Picus viridis. The sequence continues at coordinate 53,505,333 of CM066606.1, forward strand.
CAGAGGAAATAGTGTATTTCATACTCATAATGTCCTGCACCCTATAAATACAGCTGCAAAGTCTTTCACTTCCTCTTTCTTCCCTCTCTGCTCTCATGGGAGATGCTCCCTATTGGGTAATGGTAGGGGAGTTATCTCAAGGCCTCTTAGGGCTGGCTAGGCCTAATGCCAGGAGGAGAAGGGGGAGAGGCAGTCTCAGACCTGGCCAGCTGAGACTAGCCTAGTGGGGTGTGAGGAGAAAGAGCCCTGGGCGAGTTTTGGGTATACCCTTAGGTGGGGAGAAAGGCAGTGTTGGAAGGCCTTTGGGTGTGCTGTAGGGGTCTCTGTGTGCCTTGGGTTACTTTTGTCACTGTGCTTGTAGCTTTCTATAAAACACTAACTGCTTTTCCATTTAAACTTTCCATCACTTCTGCAATCCATTTGTGTGTGTGTCACTCTTTTGCCCCTTTCAGGGGCAAGAGAGGATCTGCTGACATCAATAAACTTGGATTTAGATGAGCTAAAAAACAAGACTAGCTGAATTCAGTGAAACCACATCACTTGGCAGGAGCTGAAGATGCTCTTTCCACTCTTTCCACAAAGGTTGGTCCCACAGAAGAGTCCAGGGCACAGGTACTAGCTTGTCATCTTAATATAGCTGTGACTGAAAAGCCTACACTGTGAAAAGCCTATTTCAGTTCTCTCTCTTTTATGTACTTAATCTGAACACGGCTAAAACACTTGTGGCCGTATAACAAATAATTTGGTTCTTGTGTCCTGTGTGGTGTGTCCTTTTTACTCTAACAATTTTAACTGGAGGCCTGATTCCATATAATACATTATTTTTATGTCCAAAGATCCCACATGCTTTGGGGTTTATTCAGTAGATCTTCAGTTATTTGATTTAGGCACTCTCTTTGCTAAGGCATAGGAGAGAGAGTCATTCGTAATCTGCCCACTGTTAGGGCACAGAAAACTTCAGTTAAAAAAAAAAAACCTGCATGAAGCAAGCTTTTTCATAATGTTCTCAAAATACATTCTGTTTTCACTGAGATAAATCCATTCATTGTTAGGCAGACATCTGAGTGCTTGGACTTTACACTGTAAAATAAAATGGGGGCAGGGGAAAGCTAAGACAGTTAATGTATTCTTCAGATCTTATAGTAATGGGAAGCATATTAATTGAAAAGTATAGCAAAGCAGCATATGGTGCTCAGGCAAAGTCTTGAGTGGCACACAGACATGTCCTAAAGACCTGAATAGTTCTGAATCTACCTTATACTTCAAATAGTTTCCAAGTGTCCCTCAAAGAGCTAAAAGTGAGTGCCATTCCCGAGCATGGGGGGAGGGGTGGAAGAGAGAGATAAAGGATTTAATTTCATACAGTCCTCCTCCTTCCCTTTCAATAAAAGCATGAAAATATTAAAATTATCAGGCCATAATACTTTTCAGCTTCAAATTAGTAAGCATCTTCCACTGGTAAGTAGAGTTTTACTTTTCTTTCATTCACTCACTTCAGCTTCCTAAGGAAAGTATTCCCCTTATTAGTAAAAAAATACTTTGTCTTTTTTGTGTCATATCCTTAAATTCTACACATACATAAAACTGCTTCACCCACTGACTCAGATATTGCATATCAAAGCTTTGTATTTTTGTTATCTTGGGTCTACCAAGTCTGAGCGAGTTAATGCAGGAAAAATTATGCCCAACTTGCTGGTTACAGCATCAGTTCATGGAAACTTCCTGTGTGTGAAATTATTAATGCAAACTACTTGTCAGAAGGCCAGTTGCATGCTGAGTTGCATCAAAAGAAGTATGGTCAGGAGATTGAGAGAGGTGATTCTGTTACTATGCTCTGCTGTGTTAAGACCTCAACTGGAGTATGGTGTCCAGCTCTGGAGCACTCAATGCAGAAAGACATGGACCTGCTGGAGTGGGTCCAGAGGAGGGCCACAAAAATGATCAGAGGGGTTGGAACACCTCTCCTATGAAGAAAGGCAGAGGAAGCTGGGGTTGTTCAGCCTGCAGAAGAGAAGACTCCAGGGAGACCTACTAGTGGCCTCCCAGTACCTGAAAGGAGCCTACAAGAAGGAGGGAGGGAAACTGTTTACAATGGCCTGTAGTGATAGGACAAGGGACAATGGTTTTAAACTAGAGAAAAGTAGATTTAGATTGGATGTTAGGAACAAGTTTTTTACCATGAAGCTAGTGGAACACTGAAACAGGTTGCCCAGGCAAGTGGTTGAGGCCACATCCCTGGAGATATTCAAGGTGAGGCTCAAGAGGGCTCTGGGGAACTTGATCTAGTTGAGGATGTCCCTCCTCACTGTAGGGGATTTGGACATTTAGAGATTCCTTGCAAGCCAAACCATTCTATGATTCTATGATTCTGTGGTGTAGTAGTGGCCCTGGTAGAGTTAGATAATGGTTGAACTTGATGGTCTTAGTTTTTTTCCAAATATGGTGATTCTGGGTTTTCAACAGCATTTTAGAAAAATAAATTTACACAGAATTAAAATGGAATATATCATAATAACTGTTTAGCAAAGAGCAGTGCTGGATGAAGATCTATACACTTCAACTCAATAGAGGAGAATAGCTAGAAACAAAAAGTATTCTTGTGAATTAGGAAGCGCAGCTTATTCCCCATCTTCCATTGTCAAGAGCCACCTGAAATACCTTCTTGTGAATATAGTTTCCAGAAAGAATACCTTTAGAAAGCTTTTGCTTCGAGAATAGGATCAACTCCATCAGTGAACTGGTTTTCAACTACATTGCAAACCTCAGAGTTGCTGCATGTTTGTGAGGGTAAAGACATGTTAAATGTTTTCCTGAACAAAAAGATAAATGATACACATGACAACATTAATAGATGAGGGGCGAGCAACTGATGTCATTTACCTAGCCTTCAACACTGTCCCGCGTCACATCCTGGTCTCCAAGCTGGTGACACATGGGTTTGATGGGTGGACCACTAGATGGATAAAGAACTGGCTTGATGGCTGCACCCAAAGAGTGGCTGTCAACGGGTCCATGTCCCACTGGAGGCCAGTGACAAGTGGAGTCCCTCAGGGATCAGTCCTGGGACCTGTCTTGTTCAACATCTTTGTGGGTGCCATGGACAGTGGCATCAAGTGCACCCTCAGCAAGTTTGCTGATGACACCAAGCTGTGTGGTGCAGTGGACACCCTGGAGGGAAGGGATGCCATCCAGAGGGACCTTGACAGGCTGGTGAGGTGGGCACAAGCCAACCTCATGAGCTTCAACAAGACCAAGTGCAGGGTCCTGCATCTGGGTCAAGGCAATCCCAGGCACAAATACAGGCTGGGCAGTGAATGGCTGGAAAGCAGCCCTGAGGAGAGAGACTTGGGGGTGCTGGTGGACGAGAAGCTCAACATGAGCTCCCAATGTGCACTTGCAGCCCGGAAAGCCAATCAGATCCTGGGCTGCATCAGGAGAAGTGTGACCAGCAGGTCAAGGGAGGTGCTTCTCCCCTCTACTCAGCTCTGGTGAGACCCCACCTGGAGTACTGTGTCCAGTTCTGGAGCCCCTATTACAAGAGAGATATGGACGTGCTGGAACATGTCCAGAGAAGGGCCACAAGGATGTCAGAGGGCTGGAGCACCTCTCCTATGAGGACAGACTGAAAACAGTTGGGGCTGTTCAGTCTGGAGAAGAGAAGGCTCCGAGGTGACATCATTGTGGCCTTCCAGTATCTGAAGATGAGCCGCCGGGGCAGACGGCCAGCCTGGATGGGTAATGAACTTTTAATAGAACTAAGGGAAAAAAAGAGGATGTATTATCTTTGGAAGAAAGGGGAGGCAACCCATGGAGTGTTTAGGGATGTTGCTAGGACATGCAGGAAGAAAATTAGGGAGGCAAAAGCCCATTTAGAACTTAGACTGGCCTCTGCTGTGAAGGACAACAAAAAGTCCTTCTATAAATACATCAATAGCAAGAAGAAGGGCAAGGACAACCTCCACTCCTTGGTGGACACGGAGGGGAACATTGTAACAAAGGATGAGGAAAAGGCAGAGGTACTTAACACCTTCTTTGCCTCAGTCTTCACTAGCAGGGCAGAACGTCTTCCAGACAGCTGGCCTGCAGAGCTGGCAGAAGGAGCCAGAGAGCTGCATAGTTTCCCATTGCTCCAAGAGGAACTTCTTCCTAACATCCAGCCTGGTACAGCTTGAGACTCTGTCCTCTTGTTCTGGTGCTGGTTGCCTGGGAGAAGAGACCAACCCTACCTGGCTACAGTCTCCTGAAGGATTGAATTTAGGGAATAGAACTTCAAGCACCACTCAGCTGATAGAAGGAAATATTTTAGCCCCTGTGGGTCATAAACCCTGGGAATAGACTGCAGCTGTGTAGAGAAAAAAAAAGGATTTAGCTGACTACCAACAGCCATTGTGACTCAGGGAAGTTACACAAGGACCTGAAAATAGGAGCTGGTAAACATTGCAACAGAGTCTTTTGTCTTCTGTCTGAACCTAGATAAGAGATGTGTGTTCGTCTCTTGTCAAACACCTGTCTGAGCCTTGCTAAGAGATGTGTGTTCCGTGGTATTTTCTCAGCAGCCAATCATGAGTCTGTAACTGTCGCATGGACATGCAGTGTTCCCAGGCAGCCAAGAGGGCCAATGGCGTGGTGATCTTGGAGGTCTCTTCCAACCTGGTCTATTCTATTCTATTCTATTCTATTCTATTCTATTCTATTCTATTCTATTCTATTCTATTCTATTCTAATAAACAATCACAAGTTGCTTTTGATTATGTTAGCCTACATAAAGAAAAGATTTTGTAGAATAAAGTAGACGCTTTTCTTGCATCAAGCTATGACCTATCTCTCAAGTGCAGTAATCTCCCTTCAGGTAGTCGTAGAGAGCAATAAAGTCTTCTCTGAGCCTCCTCTTCTCCAGGCTAAGCAACCCCAGCTCCCTCAGCCTCTCCTCATAGGGCTTGTGCTCCAAACCCCTCACCAGCTTTGTTGCCCTGGTCTGGACACCTCCCAGCAACTCAACATCTTTCCTAAACTGAGGGGCCCAGAACTGGACACAGGACTCAAGTTGTGGCCTAACCAGTGGAGAGTACGGGGGCAGAATGACCTCCCTGCTCCTGCTGGCCACACTGTTCCGGAGAAGAAATTAAATTAAACGAAACAACAGAAAGTGTTTGTTACTGTTCTGATGACCTGTTTACATTCATGAGTAGCAGGGTATGGTGTTTCACTTTACGGTTTAATACTACCATTCTTTAATCTCATTTAATGTTTATGTACTTGAGCTCTTATCTTGATGGCTATCACCAAAGCATCTGATGTCTCACCAAAGCATCTTATGTCTCACAAGGATTAAATTAACAATAATACATCTCTCCTGGTTCCTATCAGGTAGGAGTTGGAACTTGATTTGGGATAATTTAAGCCATTGTTACTCCTTTGTTCCCTTCCCTCCCCAGGCAAAAAATAACCCTTATTGGATGAAACATTAGTAAACAGGAATATGATGAAACAAATCATCAAAGTGAAAAAATTGCTGTGTGAAGACTGAAGCTTTTATAGTAATGCATTAGTCATATCTTGGAAATCAATCAAGAATGAGGAGGAGGGTTAGATGGGGTAGAGAGGCCAAAAAGTAGGCAGAACTAACTGTAAATAACTTCCCTCAAGACAGCTGACTAAAATACAGTGCATGAGCTGAAACCTGTTCATATGAACTCTGCAACCCTGGACAGGTTTTTACAGATCAAATGTGTGTTTTTTTTTTCACTGGAGGCAGATGCAAGTAGTGAAAGTCAGTTCCTAGTATACCACCATCGAAAAAGATGTTCTTCTGCAGGCTTTCACCCAGGGTTGGCACAGGGATGGTCCCTAAACCCCTGGAAAACACATGGGTGGCAGGTGGGAATGGTGCTGGAGAACAGCCTGCACATCCCTCTTGGGTAATGTTTATCTATAAGGCATTTGGTGTGGCCCACAAGAAAGACAAAGAGAGGAGGATGGGATAGGCAGCTTTGGTGTTTCTCGTGATTTACTTATTTCCTGAAAATTTATAGCTACTGAAAGAGAAAGAAACAAGGGGAATTGCAAGGGTGTTCCCCATTTTCCTCCTCTGCCCACATCATTTTATGGCCTTGTTGTTATCACTGGAAATGAGTATTTTGGAAAATACTGCAAAACCTAGAACAGTGCTCAGTGAAATTGCCCTGCATAAATGTTAGGAGAAAAAAATCACTATCACAACAAAAAAGCCCATATAAAAGTTCTTAGAAGGAAGCCTTTAAACAATTTCTAAAACTGTGAGATCAAATTATGTTATCTTTTTTTTTTTTTTTTGCTAGTCAGTGTCTGAGGAGTCCAAACATCTCATTAATGATATTCACTCCTCTGTAGATACTATCTATCTTTTAACAAATCTTCATCACGAATTTTAAGGAAGAAAGGACTAGAAGTGGGCACAAACAGAAAATTATTTCACATTATTAATAAAGCTATCATGCCCTAGTACTGAAGTTGAGCTGTAATGAACATGTCAGATTACTTGAAACACTTTGTAATGCTCTTAGCCAACTTCGTGGTCTGCTCCTGCCACAGCACAGGTCACCAAGAGTCAGTTTGTCTGCCCCATGAGTGAACGTAGAAGCTAATTCAAGCTAAAAGCTGAATGAATTTGGTTCCAACTACATGATACATCTCTCTGCTTGGGAGCAGAACATCTCAAGATGGCCCTGTTAGAGTGGAAACATTTATTCGTGCGGGCAAAATCATAACACAGATTTTAACAGGAAGAGGATGAAGGCTGTACCTAGTTGCCAGCTGAGAACAGATTTTGAGTTCAGTGAGCAGCAACGTCAAAGCAAAACCACTTTTCACAGAACTGCTCTTATCACTATGGTAGTGCCTTCTTTTATTAACTGTCATAGTTTATGTATATCACTAGAAGAAAATTAATGCTCCCTAATGCCCATACCTTACTGGAAGGCAAGCAGAAAAGTAGTAACAACTTTATAATGTTTTCGGCTGGTTCAAATATCCTACTGACTGCTTCCCAGATTAACCACATAGATTCAATGAAAATGGCATTTTCTTCAAATATTCATACTTTATTTTTTCAGAAGAATTGTCAGAATGGCATTATTTTGTGTGAACTGCTATTAGTTACAAATTCTCATTAGAGTATATCCAAATAGCAACTTTCTGGAGCCTCAATACAGCAAAATCAATGAAGCAAATTATGAAAAAAGAAGCTATTTTGGACTGCAGACTGGTTTCTGAGCAGTGTTAATTGCAACTTACCATTCATTACAAGACTGAAACTTTATAACTGGTATTTCAAAGGATGGTATGAGTACTAGAGTAAGAACAAGATAATATCTATAATATAGTCTCCTCTAGAAGGAATATGATACAACATAAACTGGTTTTGACGAATTATAAACCAGGTTAACATGACATGGCATATGTGTGCGTTTGCAGATGGACTGAAAGTACTTGATGTTAAGTATGTGTACCAATTTAGACAGTGAACCCTACTGGATTACGTGGAGAGTATTGTCATACAGGGCACTGATTATTCAAATATTGCAGCTCAGTGAATGAATTCTATTTGATTTTTTTTTAAAGTCATCTTCCATTCCCTTTTGTTATGGTAGCTCATCATCTTAAAAAACTAGGGGCATGAGCTGGAAAGCCATGTCTATAATTTAGCTAGCATTAACCCAGTACTATAGCACATAAGGCATCAGCTTCATTCCATTTTTTGGCTTGGGGGTTTTTGTTTGAATTTTGATTTTTTATGGAGTTTCGTTGGAGTTTGATTTTGTTTGGTTGTGGGGTTTTTGCCATTGTTGGCTGGGTTTTTTGGTTGGTTGGCTGGTTGGGGTTTTTTATGAAGTTCATATGATAGATAGACTTGATAGTTCTCTGAGCTCACAACATCTCCTCCACTTGTACTTCATGGTGTTCATCCTACATGGTTATGTGACATCATGTAGCTTTACTCTCCCGTGCTCCATGTGCAGTTGTGTCACCCTCATCTGCATTTACTAAGCTAAACCTAAACCCTGTACGTAACACCATACCCCCTCAGTCATATTCTGGTGATACACCAGACCTAATTCCTTGCCTGTCACTCAGGAGCTACAACTGGATACAGACCATTGCACTCATAAATTTTAAAAAGCTTTCCACTCAAATTCCACTAAGAATGCGAGGAGCCACAGCATCAGGTTAGTAGGATGTTAGTAGGACTCCAGCTGTGATGCTGGAGTCTGCTACTTTTCCTCTTCCTGACAGCCTTACAGGAATGAAAAAGAGCCAGACTTTAAAAAATACTAGCAGCTATGAATGAATTATTAAAGTTTTGGGAGCCTTATGTTACACCAGCAAACCAAGAGTCCATGGGCTCAGCCTGAGACACTATACACAGAACTTCCACTTCTGTACAGAGTTTATAAGTTCAGAGAGTTTCAAACCTCAAAGACATACACCTGTACTTGGCTGAGGGGAGAGGAGGCAGCGGCGAGGAGCTCAGCTCTGGGTGCTCAGCTCTGGGAGTTCAGCCTGCTCACTGACAGGGGGGGGAAAAAAAAATAAAAACTCGCCGGGTGGAGAGGGTGGTTACTGCAAGATGGTTACTACTCGAACAAAGGCTAGTAGAAGAACAGTGGGCACCCAAACAGAGACCACACACAAGCATGCAGGTGTTCAGGTAGGTGGCTGCAGTGAGTGCTGGAACCTGGCACTTGCTATGGAGGAATGGAAAGAACAACTCCTGTGTCAGGTGTGAGCAGATCAGGGATCTGATGAGCATGGTGGCTGAACGAAAAGAAGAGGAGGAAAGGCTAAGAACTGTAAGAGATGGCAAAAGGGAAATTGACTATTTCCATAATCTAATCTCTACAAAACCAGAACAGGGGGTAACTCTTAGTGGAACAGGGAGTTTGATACCTTCCCATCAGCAAGCCTCTCAGCCTCCCTGCAGTAACCCACATGAGCAGGGCCAATGGGAACAGGTCTCTGCTGGTGGACAAGAAGCTCAACATGAGCACTCAATAGTATCATAGTAGTATCATAGTATCAGTAGGGTTGGAAGGGACCCAAAGGATCATCTAGTTCCAACCCCCCTACTACAGGCAGGGACTCCCCACACTAGATCAGGCTGGCCAGAGCCTCATCCAGCTGGGATTAAACACCTGCAGGGACGGGGCCTAAACCACCTCCCTGGGCAACCCATGCCAGGGCTTCACCACTCTCATGGTGAAGAACTTCCTCCTCACGTCCAGCCTGAATCTCCTCACCTCCAACTTCATTCCATTCCCCCTAGTCCTATCCCTACCTGAAATCCTGAGAAGTCCCTCCTCAGCCTTCTTGTAGGCCCCCTTCAGATACTGGAAGGCCACAATGAGGACACCTCAGAGCCTTCTCTTCTCCAGACTGAAAAGCCCCAACTCCTTCAGTCTGTCCTCATAGGAGAGGTGCTCCAGCCCTCTGATCATCCTCGTGGCCCTTCTCTGGACACGCTCCAGCACCTCCATATTTCTCTTGTAATAGGGGATCCAGAACTGGACACAGTACTCCAGGTGAGGTCTCACCAGGGCTGAGAAGAGAAGGAGAATCACCTCCCTTGACCTGCTGGCCACACTTCTCTTGATGCAGCACAGGATCTGATTGGCTTTCCGGGCTGCAAGCGCACATTGAGAGCTCATGTTGAGCTTCTCGTCCACCAGCACCCCCAAGTCTCTCTCCTCAGGGCTGCTCTCCAGCCAGTCCCTGCCCAGCCTGTATTTGTGCCTGGGATTGCCTTGACCCAGATGCAGGACCCTGCACTTGGTCTTGTTGAAGCTCATGAGGTTGGCTTATGCCCACCTCTCCAGCCTCTCAAGGTCCCTCTGGGTGGCATTCCTTCCTCCAGTGTGTCTGCTGCACCACACAGCTTGGTGTCATCAGCAAACTTGCTGAGGGTGCACTCGATGCCACTTTCCATGGCACCCACAAAGATATTGAATAAGACTGGTCCCGGGACTGATCCCTGAGGGACTCCACTTGTCTCTGGCCTCCACTGGGACATGGACCCATTGACAGCCACTCTTTGGGTGCAGCCATCAAGCCAGTTCTTTATCCATCTAGTGGTCCACCCATCAAACCCATGTGTCACCAGCTTGGAGACCAGGAGGTGGTGCAGGACAGTGTCGAAGGCTTTGCTCAGGTCAAGGTAAATGACATCAGTTGCTCGCCCCTCATCTATTAATGCTGTCACCTGTTCATAGAAGGCCACCAGCTTTGTCAGGCAGGATTTGCCCTTGGCAAAGCCATGCTGACTATTCCAAATCACCTCTTCACTATTCTTCTGAGTCAGTAGTGCCTCCTGAAGGATCTGCTCCATGATCTTTCCGGACACAGAGGTGAGACTGACTGGCCTGTAGTTCCCTGGTTCCTCCTTCTTACCCTTTTTGAAAATGGGAGCAATGTTTCCCCTTTTCCAGTCTGTGGGGACTTCCCCAGACTGCCATGACTTCTGGAATATACTAGGGAGGGGTTTAGCAACCTCATCTGCCAGTTCTCTCAGCACCCGTGGGTGTATCCTGTTGGGTCCCATGGACTTGAACACTTTCAGGTTCTTCAGGTGATCACAAATCTGATCTTCACTTACGATGGGCAGTTCTTCCTCCCTGTCCCTGGCATTGTCTTCCATGATGCCAGGAGTGTGGCTGGAGGCCCTTGCAGTGAAGACTGAGGTAAAGAAGTTATTGAGTACCTCAGCCTTTTCCACACCACTTGTGACCATGCAATGTGCACTTGCAGTCTGGAAAGCCAATCAGATCCTGGGCTGCATCAAGAGAAGTGTGGCCAGCAGGTCAAGGGAGGTGATTCTCCCCCTCTACTCAGCTATGGTGAGACCCCACCTGGAATACTGCCTCCAGTTCTGGAGCCCCTATTACAAGAGAGATATGGAGGTGCTGGAAGGTGTCCAGAGAAGGGCCACAAGGATGATCAGAGGTCTGGAGCACCTCTTCTATGTGGACAGACTGAAGGAGTTGGGGCTGTTCAGTCTGGAGAAGAGAAGGCTCCGAGGTTACATCATTGTGGCCTTCCAGTATCTGAAGGGGGCCTACAAGAATGCTGAGGAGGGACTTTTCAGGATCTCAGGTAGTGATAGGACTAGGGGGAATGGCATGAAGCTGGAGGTGGAGAGATTCAGGCTGGACGTGAGGAGGAAGTTCTTCACCACTGGTGAAGCCCTGGAATGGGTTATGCAGGGAGGTGGTTGTGGCCCCATCCCTGGAGGTGTTTAAGCCCAGGCTGGATGAGGCTCTGGCCAGCCTGATCTAGTGTGGGGAGTCCCTGCCCATGGCAGGGAGGTTGGAACTAGATGGTCCTTGTGGTCCCTTCCAACCCTGACTGATACTATATGATACTATGATATTAGACGTAGGACAGCATATCTACAAAACCCATGTCATAGAGCAATCTATGAACAGTATCACAAGACTGCTTTATTCACAGAAGCTATCCCATTAGCTTCAATGGGACAACTAGTTTTCTAGGTTGATCTGTAGAATAGAATAGACTAGGCTAGACTGGAATGGAATGGAATGGAATGGAATGGAATGGAATGGAATGGAATGGAATGGAATGGAATGGAATGGAATGGTATTAACCAGGTTGGAAAAAACCTCATGTCCAACCTATCATCCAACACTATCTAATCAACTAAACCATGGCACCAAGTGCCCCAACCAGTCTCTTCTTCCAGTGATGGTAACTCCACCACCTCCCTGGGCAGTTCATTCCAATGACCAATCACTGTTTCTATGAAGAACTTCTTCCTAACATCCAGCCTAAACCTCCCCTGGTGCAGCTTGAGACTGTGTCCTCTTGTTCTGGTGCCAGCAACCCAAGAGAAGAGACCAACCCCCACCTGGCTACGACCTCCCTTCAGGTAGCTGTAGACACCAATAAGGTCTCCTCTGAGCCTCCTCTTCTCCAGGATAAGCAACCCCAGCTCCCTCAGCCTTTCCTCATAGGGCTTGTGCTCCAAACCCTCACCAGCTTTGTTGCCCTTCTCTGGACACATTCCAGCAAGTCAACATCTTTCCTAAACTGAGGGGCCAGAACTGGACACAGGACTCAAGGTGCGGCCTAACCAGTGCAGTGTACAGGGACAGAATGAATTCACTGCTCCTGCTGGCCACACTATTCCTGATACAGGCCAGGATGCCATTGGCCTTCTTGGCTGCCTGGGCACACTGCTGTTGTATGTTCAGCTTACTGTCGACCAGTACCCCAAGGTCCCTCTCTGCCTGGCTGCTCTCCAGCCACTCTGACCCCAGCCTGTAGCACTGCATGGGGTTGTTGCCAATGTGTAGAACCCGGCACTTGGCTGTGTTAAATCTCATGCCATTGGACTCTGCCCATCTGTCCAGCCTGTCGAGGTCCCTCTGCAGAGCTCTTCCACCCTCTAACAGATCAACATCTGCCCCCAGCTTGGTGTAATCTGCAGATTTACTGATTATAGACTCAATCCCCTCATTCAGATTATTGATAAAGATATTGAACAGGATGCAGCCCAGAACTGATCCCAGGGGGACACCACCTGTGACTGGCCGCCAGCGGGATGTGGCACCATTCACCACCACACTCTGGGCTTGGCCCTCCAGCCAGTTCCTAGTCCAGCACAGAGTGCTGCTGTCCAAGCCATGGGCTGACAGCTTGGCCAGGAGTTTGCTGTGGGAGATGGTGTCAAAGGCCTTGCTGAAGTCCAGGTAGACCACACCCACAGCCTTCCCCACATCTGCCAGGCGGGTCACCTGTCTCAAGCATTTGCAGTGTTCGTGTTCAAAACAGCTGTTGAGGGAGAAATAAAGTATTAATTAACAACTGGCCCCAAGAGGCCTTCTATGTTTCACAAGAAAATTTGAGTTTAAAGATTTAGCCTTCCACTCTGCTTGTGGATAAAGTATATCCAAGACTATAACATGCAGAAGGACTGCCTTCCACAGAAGCAGCAAAAAGCAAAAAAGGAGGGGGAAAATCCACTTCCTTACAAATACAGAAAATAACATTAACACAGATCTTAGTGATTTAATGAGATGTTTTGTCCCCTGCGCAGTAAAGTTTCCTCGTGCAATTACTTCACCTTTCTTCAGTGGATTTAATGATGAGATTATCATTCTAAATGCCTGGAAGGTATCACAGAATCATATAGAATGTTAGACGTTGGAAGGGACCTCAAAAGGTCATCTAATCCAACCCCCTGCCAGAGCAGGATCACCCATACCCGATCACTCTGAAATGCATCCAGGTGGGTTTTTAATATCTCCAGAAAGGGAGATATACCTAACACCCAGACCAGCTCATCCAGGAATCATGGGAAAATAAGATTTTGACACATGTATCTGCTCCAAAATGAATTGAAGACATATCCATGAACACTGGGGCTTAGAAGAGCTGGTAAAAACATGTGCTTCGTAACCTGAAAAGCTGGTAGCTTGATGGAAGGGTACAACAGCAGTCATCTCCATCTTAGTGATGTAGATGGCTTTGCTCACTTCCTTGCCTGTTGTTTGTCTATTTAAACACCTTGTCATTGCTAGATTACTTTGCAACAAAAGAATCTTGGACCTGTCCAAACAGTAAATATTACACAAGCATGCACATTTTCTGAATATTGACCGATGATTATTTCTGGATATGAGTAAGAAGCATTGTACAGGAGACAATAAATTATTATAGCACACTTATCTATGTCTCTTTTTTCTCAAAATATACACCACTACCTTTCTGTCTGATATACTAATAGACTGAAAACCAAGCTTTTGCTGATGTGCCTAGGTTTTAGCTACCCAGGCAGACATGACCTAAGCCACATCATACAGTGTTTGTTACAATAGGATCATATTGCCAGCTTACCCTGAGGAGCCATTCCAATAAGTTGTGAGATACGCAGATCAGTGTGAAGTGGCAATGGCTTTTCTTCTTTGAAGCACAGATGCCAGATGTACAAAAGTCAACTAACTCTGCATACCTCCACAATCTCTCATTCCATCCGGCTAAGAAGACTTAATTCTTTCCCTGATCAGCCCCAGTGATCCAAAATAAGGCTGCTCCTCATCATCCTTACAGGTTAAAATGAAAGGACTGAACTTGCAGCAAACAGCCCATGCTCAAAACTACAGCTCTTAGTCTGCATTTCCAAATTGTGCAAAAGTCTACACCAGGGCCTAGTTTGGCCTCTAAGTATTACTTTCTGCATGCAGATGAATGAAAAGTACACTTAGAATCATGTCTAGTCTTACCATAGGTAAGTGTTCCTGATGAGTGCATTTATCATGAGGATCTTCACTATTTATAAGAATTTAGTCTTTGCTGTTCCTCAAGAAGAAAAAAATAACATTACTGTGAACATTAAAAGCTTAAAGTTAGAACAAATATTCAAAAAAGCCAAAGTATGTTTTGCACATACTGCACAACTGCTTAAAGGTCCCATGATTTTTGAGTGCAAAGAGTCAACACTGCAGGGCTGGTACACCAACTGTGCTTACAAAATGCAGCACCACCCTTCAGGAAGGAGAACAACGAGCTCTTGAAATGATGGATTGTTTTTTCCTTAATATCAGTGAGGTCTTGCATACCAAAATGTGCCCATGTTTAATGGGTTAAAGACTTTAGGCAAGTGGTTCTTGGCAGACGTGAACTAACTACTGAAAACAATCCCATCTGCAAAACTGCACCAATGTGGCTAGCACTGAGGTTGCTCTCCTTATAGCATCTGCTGACTGGCGGAAAACAAATCATAACAATTAAAGCTAGAGAAGATCTATTAGGTCATCTATTCTTCTGATGACAGCCTAGTCTCGCTGCCTGCTGTATGCACTACTTTCAAGTGCTTTTAGAAAAGTTGCATAGTGACTTGCAGCAATTCTTTGGCAATGCACAAGCATAATGGCTCCCAAATTAGAAAATATTTCTTAATGTGTAGCATTCACATAATTTCATGGCATTACCTTCTTTACATGCTTTTGCCAACTTTTGTATATGTTTAAATCTCTTTCCACTCATTGCCACTTCTGCCACATCATTCCTGCCAAATGCCACAGTAAAGGAGCAGATTCGCAAAGGTGACAGTTTCCAGCACCTCAAAGATTTTCAAAGCAGGTCCACAGAGTACAGTGAGGCTGCTGGTGTGGATGGTAAGCAGCTATTAAAAGGAAATGCAGAATTAAACAAAACAATTGGGGCAGATTTCCGCCAGTGGAGACATGAATGAACTGCTGCTGATGAAACCCAGGATTTCCTGAATGTTGCTACAACTCATACAGTTTGTTTATGAAACATTAAGAAGAATCTGCAAAGCAAATACTGCAAATCAAAATCTGAGATTTCACCTTTCTGTTTCAACCTTCCCTTAATGGAAAGATTTCTCTAACCAGGCAATTCTTCATTCTTAAGATGTCATGTTTGTCCATGGGTAATTGTATATGTTGGTTGCAAGTACACAAGTGGCTTCCTGATGAAGCCTGCTGTATAATGTATTTTCTATTATGATTTCTATATATTCTTCAGATTGATGTAACAGTTCGTGTAATAAATATCTCACTTTAGAGCATGCCAGTTGCTCAGTATACCAGATGCTTAAGCAGCATTCACACAGTATCGCCAAGGTCAGAAGAGAACTCAAAGATCATCGAGTCCAACCTGTCACCACAGACCTCATGACTAGACCATGGCACCAAGTGCCACGTCCAGTCCCTCTTGAACACCTCCAGGGACGGTGACTCCACCACCTCCCTGGGCAGCCCATTCCAATGATGAATGACTCTCTCAGTGAAGAACTTCCTCCTCACCTTGAGCCTAAACTTCCCTTGGTGCAGCTTGAGACTGTGTCCTCTTGTTCTGGTGCTGGTTGCTAGAGAGAAGAGGCCAACCCCTTCCTGGCTACAACCACCTTTCAGGTAGTTGTAGACAGCAATGAGGTCTCCCCTGAGCCTCCTCTTCTCCAGGCTAAACAATCCCAGCTCCCTCAGCCTCTCCTCATAGGGCTTGTGCTCAAGGCCTCTCACCAGCCTTGTTGCCCTTCTCTGCACATGTTCAAGTGTCTCAATGTCCTTCCTAAACTGAGGGGCCCAGAACTGGACACAGGACTCAAGGTGTGGCCTAACCAGTGCAGAGTAGAGGGGCACAATAACTTCCCTGCTCCTGCTGGCCAAACTATTCCTAATGCAGGCCAGGATGCCATTGGCCTTCTTGGCCACCTGGGCACACTGCTGGCTCATGTTTAGGTAGCTGTCAATCAGCATCCCCAGGTCCCTCTCTGGCTGCTCCCCAGCCACTCTGACCCCACCCTGTAGCTCTGCATGGGGTTGCTGTGGCAAATGTGCAGCACCCGGCACTAGGATTTGTTGAATGCCATCCTCTTGGACTCTGCCCATCTGTCCAGTCAGTCGAGGTCCCACTGCAGAGCCCTTCTACCCTCTAACTGATCATCCTCCTCTCCCAACTTGGCGTCATCTGCAAATTTACTGATGATGAACTCAATCCCCTCATCCAGACCATCAATGAAGATAATAAATAGGATGGGGCACAGCACTGATCCCTGGGGGACACCACTAGTGACAGGCCTCCAGCTGGATGTGGCACCATTCACCACCACACTCTGGGCTTGGCCCTCCAGCCAGTTCCTAACCCAGCACAGAGTGTTGCTGTCCAAGCCACGAGCTGCCAGCCTCGCCAGGAGTTTGCTGTGGGGGACAGTGTCAAAGGCCTTGCTGAAGTCCAGGTAGACGACAGCCACAGGCCTCCCCACATCCACCAGGCGGGTCACCTGATCATAGAAGGCAATGAGGTTCGTCAGGCAGGACCTGCCCTTCCTAAATCCATGTTGGCTGGACCTGAGCCCTTGGCCATCCTGCAGGTGTGCAGTTATTGCCACCAGGATAATCTGCTCCATATTTTTTCCTGGCACTGAGGTCAGGCTGATGGCCTGGAGTTTCCAGGTTCCTCCATCTGACCCTTGTTGTGGATGGGGACCACATTGGCCAGTTTCCAGTCATCTGGGAACTCTCCGGTGAGCCAGGACTGGAGGAAAATGATGGAGAGCGGCTTGGCCAGCTCACCTGCCAGCTCTCTCAGTACCCTAGGATGGATCCCATCCGGCCCCATGGACTTGTGAGTGTCCAAGTGGCTCAGCAGGTCCCGAACCAATTCCTCATGGTTTTCTGGGGCATTACACTGCTCCCTGACCCCATCACCCAGCTCAGGAGGCCAGTCGTCCTGAAATCCTCCTGCCTTGCTGTTAAAAATTGAGGCAAAGAAGGTGTTCAGGACCTCAGCCTTTTCCTCACCTTCAGTCACTGTGTTCTCCTGCAGGTTGAATACGGAGTGCAGGTTCTTCTTGCCCCTCTTTTTAGCATTAATATATTTATAAAAATGCTTTTTATTATCCTTCACAGAGGTGGCCAGCTTCAGTTCCAACTGGGCCTTTGCCTCTCTAATTTTTTTTCCTACATAATCTAACAACTTCCTTAAACATACCTCAAGAAGCCTTCCCCTCCTTCCAAAGGTGATACAGCCTCTTTTTTCCCTTAATTCCTCCAGGAGCTGCTTGCTCATCCAGGCCAGTCGCCTACCGTGCCAGCTCATCTTTCGGCAGATGGGAACCGCCAGTTCCTGTGCCTTCAAGAGCTCCTGTTTGAAGTGGGTCCAACCATCCTGGACCCCTTGGTTCTTGAGGGCTGATACCCAGGGAGCTTTGCAAATAAGTTTCTTAAACAGGCTGAAGTTTGCCCTCTGGAAGTCCAAGGTGAGGGTTCTGTTGGTGCTCCTCCCTATCTCCCTGCATATTGAAAACTACACTATCTTGTGGTCACTGCACCCTAGGCAGCCTCCCACTGTCACATCTGCCACCAGCCCTTCTCTATTGGAGAACAGCAGGTCAAGCAGAGCCTGACCCCTGGTAGGCTCACTTAACAGGTACATCAGGAAGTTTTCCTCCATGTGGTCCAGGAATCTTCTGGACTGCCTCCTCTCTGCTGAATTAAGTTCCCAGAAGATATCTGGCAGGTTGAAGTCACCCACAAGGATAAGATCTGATGATCTTGAGACAGCCTCCAATTGCTTATAGAATAATTAATCTGCCTCCTCATCCTGGTTGGGTGGTCTATAACAGACTCCAACCAGGATGTCAGATTTGTTAGGCCTCCCTCTGATTTTAACCCACAAGCTCTCAATACTTTCATCCTCAACCTCTAGCTCTGTGGCAAAGAGTGACACCCTAATATACAGAGCCACCCCCCTCCTCTTCTCCCTTGCCTGTTTCTCCTGAAGAGCCTGTAACCCCCCAGTGCAGCACTCCAATCATGCGTGTTATCCCACCATGTTTCTGAGATGGCGACTGTATCATAGTCACCCTGGTGGACCAGGACTTCCAGCTCATCTTCTTTATTGCCCATGCTGGATGCATTTGTGTACATGCACTTCAGCTGGGCTCTTGACTTCTCAATTATCCCTAATTTGTGCCCCATCAGAGGGACTGATTTCCTCCCCCACCCCCTTCAGACCTAGTTTAAAGCCCTCTTAATGAGCCCTGCCAACTGCAGTGCTAGGACTCTCTTATCCTTTTTAGATAATTGCACCCCATCAGGACCCAGCAGGTCGGGTGCAGTAAAAGTTGCCCCATGATCAAAGAAACCAAAATTCTGCTGCTGGCACCATCCCCTGAGCCAATTGTTGATGGTGTGGGTTCTCCTGTTCCTCTCAGTGTACAGCCCTGCCACTGAGGGAACTGAGCAGAACACCACTTGAGCTACCACCCCATCAATCAATTGTCCAAGGGCCTTGCATTCCTTTTTAATCGCCCTGGTGCCCTTCTTGTCAATTTCATCACTTCCGGCTTTTATTACCAGTAAAGGGTAATAGTCAGTGGGCTGGATCAGCTTTGGGAGTCTCCTTGTGATGTCCCTTACCCATGCCCCGGGTAGGGAGCAGACCTCCCTGTGGGATGGGTTGGGACGACATATGGGTCCCTCAGTGCCCCCCAACAACTATAACCCTTCTCCTTTTCTTTGTGGAACTGGTCGTTATAGTTGGTGGGGATCACTTGGCCTTAGGCTCCCGCCCAGATGGCTGCTCCTCAGTCCTCTCGTCCCCACTGCCCTCAGCCTGCAGGGCCTCGCACTTATTATGCAAGGGCAGTGGAGGAGGAAACAAAGGGCCGGGATGGATTCCCCTTGCCACCCCTGACTAGGAACCTGTATCCATGCCTCCCTGTTTCCAGGGACCCTTCCCTCAGCAGGGGAGATCTGCAGAGCCTTCTCCCACATATCTAACTCCCTTTCGCTTTCCGTTATTGACCTCAGCCTAGATACCTCCTCCTTCAGCTCAGCCACTTCATCCTTCAGCTCCACCACCAGACTAAGAAGAAAGTTCACCTGGTCACACCTGACACAGGTGTTCTCTCTTTCCCCCTCCATTGCAGGTGCCAGGCTGAAGCACTCTCTGCAGCTGGCAGCCTGGACTCCTGCATGGTGATGCAGCTACTCTGCGTGGGTAGATACTGTTTTTTTAGCCTTTTTTCAAGTGACAACCATGGCTCAGGGATTGATTGAATTTTTTTTTTTTTTTTTTGTGAGCAGCAGGAGGGCTCTGCAGGCAAAATGGCGGTGCGCGCACAGCCCGGGCGGGATTTAAACCTTCCACAGCTGACGTCACACTCCCGATCCCAAGCAGGCTCATGAGAGGATGATCCTGCTGGAACTCCCTACCAACCAGATGGTCCTCCCAACCCGCAAAGCCCTGAAAAGAGACAAAAAGCCAGGCAGAGATCTCACGGTTCAAGCAGAGTGGTCCCAAATGCTGGTCCCAGTCGGCTCTCAAGCCATGCATTTACTATCTTACTTACTGCACTCCTTTTCCCTCACTAAAAATTGACAATGCCATAGAAATTAGAAGCACTTGTGTGGTTTATCATTTGCCTGCATTAATTGCCACTTTACAACTATTATATTACATTATAGGTATTACAAGGTATATTGCACACATACTTATTACCTGAAATAAAAAGTAATTTATTAAACACTGTCTATTTTCAGCTTAAATATTGTTTAGGAAATATTATATGGTCCAAACATTTTCCTGTTCACTTTTTTAAAAATAAGGTCTAGCCAGCAAAGTAGACTTAATTTCTTCAGAACGTTGATAATTTTTCACATTTACTGTGCAATTTTCCAACAGAACCCAGCGCATGGATGAGGAGAGTGGAGGAAGCAGCCAGCAGCTCAGCACTGGGAGCTTGCTTTTGGCTTTGCTTTCCCTGCTTTTCAGGCGGTAAGGGGCTGGTGGCTCGGGACCTCCTGAAGAGGGGAGGAGGGGCCGCAGGCTCGGGTTGCCTAAGTGCCTGAGTGCAGTGACATAGCAGGGGGAGGGGTTGCCGCGGAAACCACACGCCAACCAAAGAGAACCCAGCGCGTGGCTGAGGGGAGAGGAGGCAGTGGTGAGCAGCTCAGCTCTGGATGCTCAGCTCTGGATGCTCAGCTCTGGGAGCTCAGCTCTGGGTGCTCAGCTAGGCCTACTCACTGACAGAGGGGGAAAAAAAAATAAAAACTTGCTGGGTAGAGAGGGTGGTTACTGCAAGATGGTTACTACTCGAACAAAGGCTAGTAGAACAGTGGGCACCCAAACAGAGACCACACACAAGCATGCAGGTGTTCAGGTAGGTGGCTGCAGTGGGTGTTGGAACCTGGCACTTGATATGGAGGATGGAAGGAACAACTCCTGTGTTAGGTGTGAGCAGACCAAGGATCTGAGTAACATGGTGGCTGAACTGAAAGTGGGAAGACTAAGAGCTATAAGAGACTGCAAAAGGAAAATTGACTATTTTCATAATCTAACCTCTATAAAACCAGAAAAGGGGTAACTCTTAGTGGAACAGGGAGTTTGATACCCTCCCAGCAGCAAGCCTCTCAGCCTCCCTGTAGTAACCCACATGAGCAGGGCCAAAGGGAACAGGTCTCTCCTGACAGAACAAATGCAAATGAAGCAAGCGTGCTACTTTGAGCAGCACACTGCCTACAGTGCACTTACAGAATAGGTATGAGGCTCTGCAGGAGGAACAGGTCATCAGTAAGGATGTGGACTCAAGAAGGTCAGAAGCCGCACCAATGACAGGTTGCATCAGGCCAGCCATCAAAACTAATCCGGAAAAGAATCCTCACAGGGTTATCGTTATAGGAGACTCCCTAGCTGTGGTGAGTTGGGAGACCAATTCTCCCACCACAGGCAAAAGAAAGACTCAGACAAACGGATTGCAAAAATGGTGGAAAGTTTAAATGGAAAAAACAATGAAAA
Organism: Picus viridis; assembly: GCA_033816785.1. NCBI lineage: Eukaryota > Metazoa > Chordata > Aves > Piciformes > Picidae > Picus > Picus viridis. The sequence continues at coordinate 53,526,651 of CM066606.1, forward strand.
GTTTTACAGAAAACCACAAGCATCATGACAAAAGAGAGAGATCCCAGAACATACCCAAGAATGTCCCATCCCCCCTGGGGGTAGACCCAACCTCCCCACCCAGGGCTCTTTCTTCCCCCCAACCCAGCCTTGAGCCTGGGCAGGCCCAAGGGAGGTAGCTCACGCCATTTAACCTAGACAGTGGCAAGGGAAGAAAGAGAGAAGTAAGGACCCCGCATAGATGTTTTACAGAGGAGCAGGGAATTATGGGTGAAATACCTGGCTTCCTGTGACCACCCACTGGGCTGGGCCCCCTTTTTGAACCTCCCAGGTGTGGTCTGTGCAGTGGCATCCAGGCCAGCACCCAGCCTGAACTACCACACTACTGAAGGGAGCAGAGGGCCTAGTATGCAGACCAGACCCATTTCATAGGGAGATCTGCTGCCTCCCTGGTGCCCAAGTAAAGGACATTGTAGGTAAAATTCCCAACCTCGTGAGTCCTTCAGACTACTACCCACTTCTGGTCTTTCAGGTGGGTAGTGATGATGCAAAAATGAGAGGCTCACAATCAATTAAAAGAGACATCAAAACCTTAGGGCAACTGCTAAAGGGATCAGGAGCTCAAGTTGTGTTCTCTGCTATTCCTCTAATGTCAGCGATGGACGAGGGAACATTGAGGAAGAGCCAACAGGTCTGTGGTGGTTTGGACTGGGTGCCCTCTGCTGCATGGTGCACTTCCTGTATCCACAAGTCCAGCCCAGTGCGTGGACACAGGAAACTCTGTATCTCCTACTCTTGAAGGTGCAGGAACAGGCTGTGCCAGTGTGCTGGAAGATGAGCCGCCGGGGCAGACGGCCAGCCTGGTTGGGTAATGAACTTCTAAAGGAACTAAGGGAAAAAAAGAGGGTGTATTATCTTTGGAAAAATGGGGAGGCAACCCATGGAATGTTTAGGGATGTTGCTAGGTCTTGTAGGAAGAAAATTAGGGAGGCAAAAGCACATTTGGAGCTCAGACTGGCCTCTGCTGTGAAGGACAACAAAAAGTCCTTCTATAAATATATTAATAGCAAGAGGAAGGGCAAGGAGAAGCTCCACTCCTTGGTGGGCATGGAGGGGAATATTGTAACAAAGGATGAGGAAAAGGCAGAGGTGCTTAACACCTTCTTTACCTCAATTTTTACTAGCAGGACAGAACGGCTTCCAGACAGCTGGCCTGCAGAGCTGGCAGAAGGAGCCAGGGAGCAGCCTAGTTTTCCCCTGTTCCAGGATGGGACAGTTAGAGATCTTCTCAGCCGCTTGGACCCCCACAAGTCCATGGGACCAGATGGGATCCATCCTAGGGTGCTGAGGGAGCTGGCGGATGAGCTGTCCAGGCCGCTCTCCATCATTTTTCAGCAGTCCTGGCTCACTGGAGAGGTCCCAGAAGACTGGAAGCTGGCCAACGTGGTGCCCATCCATAAGAAGGGCCAGTTGGAAGAGCCAGGGAATTATAGGCCTGTCAGCTTGACCTCAGTGCCAGGCAAGATTATGGAACGGGTCATCTCGAGTGCGATCACACAGCACTTACAGGATGGCCAGGGGCTCAGGCCTAGCCAGCATGGATTTAGGAGGGGCAGGTCCTGCCTGACCAACCTGATCTCCTTCTATGATCAGGTGACCCGCCTGGTGGATGTGGGGAGGCCTGTGGATGTGGTCTACCTGGACCTCAGCAAGGCCTTTGACACCGTCCCCCACAGCAAACTCCTGGCCAAGCTGGCAGCCCATGGCTTGGACAGGAGCACACTGCGTTGGGTTAGGAACTGGCTGGAGGGCCGAGCCCAGAGAGTGGTGGTGAATGGTGCCACATCCAGCTGGTGGCCTGTCACTAGTGGTGTGCCCCAGGGATCAGTACTGGGCCCCATGCTCTTCAACATCTTTATTGATGATCTGGATGAGGGCATTGAGTCCATCATCAGTAAATTTGCAGATGACACCAAGCTGGGGGCAGCAGTTGATTTGCTGGAGGGCAGAGAGGCTTTGCAGAGGGACCTCAACAGGCTGGACAGATGGGCAGAGTCCAATGGCATGAGATTGAACACATCCAAGTGCCGGGTTCTGCACATTGGCCACAACAACCCCAGGCAGCGCTACAGGCTGGGGTCAGAGTGGCTGGAGAGCGGCCAGGCAGAGAGGGACCTGGGGGTGCTGGTTGATGGGAAGCTGAACATGAGCCAGCAGTGTGCCCAGGCAGCCAAGAGGGCCAACCGCATCCTGGCCTGCATTAGGAATAGTATGGCCAGCAGGAGCAGGGAGGTCATTGTGCCCCTGTACTCTGCTTTGGTTAGGCCGCACCTTGAGTCCTGTGTCCAGTTCTGGGCCCCTCAGTTTAAGAAGGACATTGAGACACTTGAACGTGTCCAGAGAAGGGCAACAAGGCTGGTGAGAGGCCTTGAGCACAAGCCCTATGAGGAGAGGCTGAGGGAGCTGGGACTGTTTAGCCTGGAGAAGAGGAGGCTCAGGGGAGACCCCATTGCTCTCTACAACTACCTGAAGGGTGGTTGTAGCCAGGAAGGGGTTGGCCTCTTCTCCCTAGCAACCAGCACCAGAACAAGGAGACACAGTCTCAAGGGGAAGTTTAGGCTCGAGGTGAGGAGAAAGTTCTTCACCGAGAGAGTGATTCGTCATTGGAATGGGCTGCCTGGGGAGGTGGTTGAGTCTCCGTCCCTGGAGGCGTTCAAGAGGGGACTGGATTTGGCACTTGGTGCCATGGTCTAGTTGTGAGGTTTTGGTTACAGGTTGGACTCGATGATCTTCAAGGTCTCTTCCAACCTTGGTAATTCTATTCTATTCTATTCTATTCTATTCTATTCTATTCTATTCTATTCTATTCTATTCTATTCCTACCACAATCCCTTGCACCGCTATAAGATCTTGTGTGGGGTCCACCTCTTTCTCTTTCTTTCCTCGCCAGCACCCGGTAACTGGGGGAGATGTCTCCTGGCCTTGGGCCTGGCTAGGCCCACCCAAGTGGGTGGGGATGGGATATATCCGGGTCTGTTTTGGGGTTTCTTCTGTCACTGTTTCTGTTTTTTTATGCACATTCACCTTTTTCTATTTAACCTTTTCCATCACTTTTGCAATCCGTTTGTCAGAGTTGTTATTTCGCCTGTGGTGGGGAGGGGGCTGCCTCAACCCACTACATTTTTGGTGCGCCAACATTGGGGCTGGTTGGTGTGGTGAACTGCAGATCGGATTGCAAAAGATGGACAGTTTAAATTTAGTTCTGGGCGTTGGTTTTGGGTTTGAAGGTGGGGCTCAAGCTTTGTTGCCGGGGCGATTGTGTGAATTCTTGTGGATTGCAGGAGGACACCTGGTGTGTCGGGGGTACCGCTTAAGAACGCGGGACCTGCCCCTCCTCCACCCTTTGCTCTCTGTGGGCGGTAGAAGCGGTGGGGGTGAAGCGGGGGAGGGGCAGTGGCGAGCAGGTCAAATGAGGTCCGTCTCACTGCGAGGATAGAGCCAGCCACAGCGGGCGGGCGGGCGAGCTAGCTCCCGAAACCCAAGAGGGGCGAATGGGGACCCCAGCTGGAAAGCCGTTTTCAAAGGCTCTGAGAACGCGCTTGTGGCTTTCGCTAGGGAAGCTGTTTGAGTGCCCGAGGGGTGGAGTAGATTTTGATTCTGTACCGCGGCGGTAGAGGCAGCCAGAGCCCCTCTGTATGCTGAGTGGCGGCGGTAGCGGACACCGGCTGGGCACTCGGGCTGTGGTGGGGCTGGCTCTAATCTCCCCCGATCTTTTCGGACGAGCACTGAAAATGGTGCCGAGCATCTGGTTCCACCTCCCTTCCTCTCAGTGGGCTGTGGCGCAGCCCCTCCCTCTTCCGGGGGTGGGGTGTGTGCAGTCGGAGGCTGTTACACCTCAGTATGCGAACGCCCAGGGGGGGGGTGAAGTACATTGACAGGCATCTGTGTAGCCTGGACCACAGTCGGAGGCGGTTGGTTGCGGCACCCTGATTGGATAGGAAAAAGCAGTCGTGGAGCCAGATTGTTCCGACTGGCTTGCCCCAGGGGTGGAGGATATGCCGCTGAGTTAGTGTGGGTGAGAACAAAAGCTTGGCTGAGAGGTTGTGAGGTTTTTCCAGGTGGCCAGGATGTCCAACGGATCCATGAGGAACCTGCACTGCAGAAGAGTGAACTCTGCATCGCTGGGAGGTTCCACTGGATGGAAGAGGAAGAACTGGACTGGACTGATGCTTGAGCCTGAATGATAGACTGTTTGGGTGGACGCCCAAAAGAAGATATGGACCTTGCCAGATGCGTCATCAGGAGATTTCTAATTTGATGATGTGTTTGGGAGCAGGGGTTGTGATATGAGATAAGGGGTGGCGTGTGGTGGTTTGGGCTGGGTGCCCTCTGCTGCGTGGTGCACTTCCTGTATCCACAAGTCCAGCCCAGTGGGTGGACACAGGAAACCATGTATCTCCTACCACAATCCCCTGCACCGCTATAAGATCTTGCGTGGGGTCCGCCTCTTTCTCTTTCTTTCCTCGCCAGCACCCGGTAACTGGGGGAGACATCTCCTGGCCTTGGGCCTGGCTAGGTCCAAGGCCAGGGGGATGGGCAGTCTCAGGCCTGGCCAGCTGAGACTAGCCTAGCAGTGGGGGGGGAAGAACGAGCCCTGGGGGTCTTGGGCCTACCCAAGTGGGTGGGGATGGGATGTATCTGGGTCTGTTTTGGGGTTTCTTCTGCCACTGTTTCTGGTTCTTTGTGCACATTCACCTTTTTCTATTTAAACTTTTCCATCACTTTTGCAATCCGTTTGTCAGAGTCGTTATTTTGCCTGTGGTGGGGAGGCGGCTGCCTCAACCCACTACGAGGTCAATTCATGGCTTCAGGGCTGGTGCCATCGACAGGGCTTTGGGTTCTATGATCATGGCTTGGTTTACAAGGCACCAGAGCTGAAGAACTTACGGGACGCACTTGTCCCAGGCGGGGAAAAGGATCCTGGGGCGGGAATTGGCAGGACTCATTGATAGGGCTTTAAACTAGATTTGAAGGGAGAAGGGGTTAATAGTCTCCTGCTGGCCAGTGACAAACAGAGGGGCAGCTCACCAGAGGCAAAGGGATGGAGAGCAGGTAAGGGTTCTCAACTTGCAGCCCTGAGGCAAGCCACGAATGATGCACCAGGACACTCTGTGGAAACCAAGGGGAATTGGCACAAGAGGACAACAGGGCCAGCCCAGCTGAAGTGCCTCTATGCAAATGCACACAGCTTGGGCAACAAACAGGATGAATTAAGGGCCACTGTGCTGCTGGGATGCCATGACATAGTGGGCATTACTGAAACTTGGTGGGATGATTCCCATGACTGGAATGTAGGGATAGATGGGTATAAGCACTTTAGGAAGGATAGGCAGGGAAGGAGAGGAGGAGGTGTTGCCCTCTATGTCAATAACCAGCTGGAATCAGTGGAGCTCCACCTAGGGAGGCATGATGAGCTGGTTGAGAGTGTATGGGTTGAAATTAAAGGCAAGACAGGGGAAGGAGATATTACTGTGGGGGTCTCCTACAGGCCACCTGACCAGCAGAACCAAGTAGATGAGGCCCTCCACAGGCAAATAGAAGCAGCTTCCAGGTCACAGACCCTGGTCCTCAAGGGTGATTTCAACCACCCTGACATCTGCTGGAGGGACAACACAGCAAGGCACCAGCAATCCAGGATGTTCCTGGACTGCATAGAAGACAACTTCCTCCTCCAAATGGTAGAGGAACCACAAGAAAAGGTGCTATGCTGGACCTTGTTCTCACCAACAGGGAAGGGCTGGTAATCAATGTGAGGCTCAGAGACGGCCTTGGCTGCAGTGACCATAAAGCAGTTGAATTTAATATCCTCAGGGCAATCAGGTGGACCTATTCTAAGCTTACAACCCTAGACTTTAGGCGTGCAGACTTCGATCGCTTCAGGAATCTGCTAGCCAAAGTGTCATGTGAGGAAGCCCTGGAGGGAAGAGGGACCCAGGACAGCTGGTCAGTATTCAAGGACCACCTCCTCTGTGTCCAGGAGCTATGTATACCAAGAGAAAAGCAGGAAAGAATGCTGGGAGGCCTACCTGGATGAGCAAGGAGCTGCTGGACACACTATTACTTAAAAGGAAGTGGAGGGAAGGACAGCTAGAACAGGGGTATATAAGGAAGCTGCCCGAGCAGCAAGAGGCCTGGTTAGGAAAGCCAAAGCAGAGTTCAAATTGAATCTAGCCAGGGAGGTTAAAGGGAACACTAAGAATTTCTATAGGTATGTTAATGGCAAGAAGAAGACTAGGGAAGGTGTGGGCCCCCTCAGAAAGGAAACTGGTGAAATGGTCACAAGTGATGTGGAAAAGGCTGAGGTACTCAATAACTTCTTTACCTCAGTCTTCACTGCAAGGGCCTCCAGCCACACTCCTGGCATCATGGAAGACAATGCCAGGGACAGGGAGGAAGAACTGCCCATCGTAAGTGAAGATCAGATTTGTGATCACCTGAAGAACCTGAAAGTGTTCAAGTCCATGGGACCCAACAGGATACACCCACGGGTGCTGAGAGAACTGGCAGATGAGGTTGCTAAACCCCTCCCTAGTATATTCCAGAAGTCATGGCAGTCTGGGGAAGTCCCCACAGACTGGAAAAGGGGAAACATTGCTCCCATTTTCAAAAAGGGTAAGAAGGAGGAACCAGGGAACTACAGGCCAGTCAGTCTCACCTCTGTGTCCGGAAAGATCATGGAGCAGATCCTTCAGGAGGCACTACTGACTCAGAAGAATAGTGAAGAGGTGATTTGGAACAGTCAGCATGGCTTTGCCAAGGGCAAATCCTGCCTGACAAAGCTGGTGGCCTTCTATGAACAGGTGACAGCATTAATAGATGAGGGGCGAGCAACTGATGTCATTTACCTGGACCTGAGCAAAGCCTTCGACACTGTCCTGCACCACATCCTGGTCTCCAAGCTGGTGACACATGGGTTTGATGGGTGGACCACTAGATGGATAAAGAACTGGCTTGATGGCTGCACCCAAAGAGTGGCTGTCAATGGGTCCATGTCCCAGTGGAGGCCAGTGACAAGTGGAGTCCCTCAGGGATCAGTCCCGGGACCAGTCTTGCTCAACATCTTTGTGGGTGCCATGGACAGTGGCATCGAGTGCACCCTCAGCAAGTTTGCTGATGACTCTAAGCCTTGTGGTGCAGCAGACACGCTGGGAGGAAGGAATGTCATCCAGAGGGACCTTGAGAGGCTGGAGATTTGGGTACAAGCCAACCTCATGAGCTTCAACAAGACCAAGTGCAGGCTCCTGCATCTGGGTCATGGCAATCCCAGGCACAAATACAGGCTGGGCAGGGACTGGCTGGAGAGCAGCCCTGAGGAGAGAGACTTGGGGGTGCTGGTGGATGAGAAGCTCAACATGAGCTCTCAATAGGCACTTGCAGCCCAGAAAGCCAATCAGATCCCGTGCTGCATCAAGAGAAGTGTGGCCAGCAGGTCAAAGGAGGTGATTCTCCTTCTCTTCTCAGCTATGGTAAGACCCCACCTGGAGTACTGTGTCCAGTTCTGGATCCCCTATTACAAGAGAAATATGGAGGTGCTGGAGCGTGTCCAGAGAAGGGCCACGAGGATGATCAGAGGGCTGGAGCACCTCTCCTATGAGGACAGACTGAAAGAGTTGGGGCTGTTCAGTCTGGAGAAGAGAAGGCTCCGAGGTTACATCATTGTGGCCTTCCAGTATCTGAAGGGGGCCTACAAGACAGCTGGGGAGGGACTTCTCAGGATCTCAGGTAGTGATAGGACTAGGGGGAATGGAATGAAGCTGGAGGTGGGGAGATTCAGGCTGGACGTGAGGAGGAAGTTCTTCACCATGAGAGTGGTGAAGCCCTGGAATGGGTTATCCAGGGGGTGGTTGAGGCCCTGTCCCTGGAGGTATTTAATCCCAGCTGGATGAGGCTCTGGCCAGCCTGATCTAGTGTGAGGTGTCCCTGCCCATGGCAGGGGGTTGGAACTAGATGGTCCTTGTGGTCCCTTCCAACCCTGGCTGATACTATGATACTATGAAACCTGTCAGAGATACAATTGTGCACATTTTATTTTTGTTTTCTTCAGCGATAGCAAATGCCAGTCTAGATGTATGGTAAATACATCCCTATTTTGATCTTTTTTGGTATACCATTGTGTAACGAGTATTCCCTGAGTGAATTCAGATATGTTCTGAATGTAAGTATAAATGTTTTCCAAACCAGTACATGCATAAACCTGTTGCATCCACCTCTTTAAAATACATTTTATTCAAGAGAAGACCGCATTGTGTTCTAGGTTAAAGGCAAGTAAGAGTTGTTGGATAGAGTTTTCTAATCAGTTCTGAATAGAAGAAAGAAGGATGCTCTGCTGCCATTTAAAAGAAACTTGTGCAAAACTGCTTGTAATTTTATAGTTCCACAGAGACTTTTCATGAGGGACTCTGACAGCTGCTAGGGTTGACAGAAGAATTCACTGTCATCCATCAGAGAAGTTCAGCATTAGTAGGGAGTCTAACAGTGCTGATGTGGTAGGTTGGACTCCACCTTTAATTGTTTATCTTTAAAACATTATTTCCACAAGAGCCTGGGCAAATCATATGATTCTAAGAGTACAAAGAGAGGCCATAATAATGTTAGAGAAGAAAAATTGCCCAGAGTTTTATTTTCTTATGTTGTCAGTTCAAGGAAGGACAATAAAGGGCTCTGTTCATATTTACATAAATCCTATAATCATTTTGGTTGGGAAAGACCATAGAATCCAATCACTACCTAATTCTAACAAGTTTGGTGTCAAACCATATCCCTTAGCAGGGCAGCTACCATAGAATCATACAGTCATAGAATGCTAGGTCTTGGAAAGAACTGCTGGGGACCATCTAGTCCAAACCCCTGGCTAAAGCAGGTATGCCTAGATCAGGTTGCATGGGAACACATCCAGGCAGATTTTTTAAGTCTCCAGAGAAGACTCCACAACCTAATGGGCAGCCTGTTCCAGTGCTTGGTCTCGGGATCCCAGAAGTGGTCACAATACTCCAGATGTGCTCTTACCAGGGAAGAGTAGATGTGGAGAAAAACATCCCTTGACCTGCTGATCACACTTCTCATAATACACCTCAAGATACCCTTGGTCTTTGCCACAAAAACACACTGCTGGCTTATGGTTAACATCTTGTCCACCAGAACTTACACATCCTACACAGAGCTCCTTTCTAGCAGGTCAGCCTTTAACCTGTACTGGTGCATGGGGTCATCCCTCTACACCCAGTGTTGAACTTCACGAGGTTCCCCTCTGTCCAGTTCTCCAGACTGTCCAAATCGTGCTGTATGATAGCACAGCCTTCTGGTGTGTCAGCCACTTGCTCCAGTGGCTGAGGAGCAGGAAATTCGCTGAGAGTGTACTCTGACCTTTCATCCAAGACATTGATAAATATGTTCAAGAAAATGGACCAAATACTGACTCATGGAGAACACCACTAGCCACAGGCTACCAAGTAGACCCTGCACCACAGATTACAACATTTTGCACTTTGTCATTTAGACAGTTCTTGATCCACCTCCCTGTCCACCCATTTAACCCATACTTCCTAAGCTTACCTATGAAGATTTTATGGGAGACAGAGCCCAAAGTCTTGCTAAAGTTGAGGTAAGCAACATCCACTGCTCTCCCCTCATGTATCAAGCTAGTCACACCATCATAGAAGGCTACTAGATTGGTCAAGGATTTGTCTTTCCAAACCAAGAATGGTGTTATGTGCAGTTGCATGTGGAACTGGATAAGTTTCCAACCATCCAGTGTTTGCCTCTGCCATAGTCAGCATGTATTGTTCACCAGATCAAGAATGAGGTGGAGTGATATAGTAAATTTGCCAAGCTTCACCTACTTGTACCTTGACCATTGGTCACCATACCACAAGGGCTTAATCTGCTTTGCCTGCTTAATAGAACACAAATGTCACAGTCATGGATGACTTGAGTGATAGCATCCATGGAAATATCTGTGGATGTCACAAGCCCACTGGTAGGTTGCATCTCTGCCTTGATGTCCTGATGAATCATGAGCCAACTGAGCTAAGAACATCTCACCTTGGTGCTTCCAGTCAAGATCAAAATCAGAGTCCATGTTTACTTGACAAACTCTTGCAGTTAAATCTGATGGTTTTGTTGTTGTGCCTCAGTAGCTTTGCTCTTAGGAATGTGAGCATCAGTGTATCTTACCTTCACTGGAATTCTCTTGATTTGAGCAGCAATGTCCTGCCACAGATCATCAGCCAAAAGAGGCTTTTCTTTCCTCTGCCAACCATTCTTTTTCCAGTTCTTTCACCAATGTCCACAGGGCATTGGCTACCATCCATGAATCAGTGTAGAGATAAAGCTTTGGCCGTGTCTCACATTCAGCTACATCAAGAGCTAGCTGAATGCTAGCAGAGCTTTTACCTCTGCAAATTGACTAGATTCTCCTTCTCCATCTCTTGCCTCTGCAACTCGATGTGTTGGACTCCACACTGCAGACTTCCATCTTCACTTGTTTCCAACCAGACAACAGGAACCATCTGTAAACAAAGCATATTTCTTTTCATCATCAGAAAGGTCATTGTAAGGAGCAGCTTCCTCAGCATGAGTTACTCTCTCCTCTGGAGGTTTTGTACAGTTAGTGCCATCAGTCCAGTTTGTGATCACCTCCACCAGACCAGGTCTTTCAAGATTTCCCATTCAAGCTTTCTGTATTATCAGAGCCATCCACTTGGACCATGTGGCATCTGTGGCATGATGTGGTGGAGAACATTTACCTTTGAACATCCAATTCAAAAAATGGCAATCTGGGAGCTAGAAGATCAGGTTGGAGAGGCAGGACCTGCCCTTCCTAAATCCATGTTGGCTGGACCTGAGTCCTTGGCCATCCTGCAGGTGTGCAGTTATTGCCACCAGGATAATCTGCTCCATATTTTTCCCTGGCACTGAGGTCAGGCTGACTGGTCTATAGTTTCCAGGTTCCTCCATCCGACCCTTCTTGTAGATGGGGACCACACTGGCCAGTTTCCAGTCATCTGGGACCTCACCGGTCAGCCAGGACTGGAAGAAAATGATGGAGAGTGGCTTGGCCAGCTCATCTGCCAGCTCACTCAGCACTCTAGGATGGATCCCATCTGGTCCCATGGACTTGTGAGTGTCCAAGTGGCTCAGCAGGTCCCGAACCAATTCCCCATAGATATCCAGGGCATTACACTGCTCCCTGAACCCCATCACCCAGCTCAGGAGGCCACTCATCTGTGGTAGGGTGAGTGACTTCTCCCCCACACACAAAGAAACCACAGCTAACTCAGTCAGAGAGGCAAATGAAATAAGCTGTATTTACAAGCATAAATGGAATGCAATGAATATGTACACAAATATACAGTATTTACAATATATACAGAAATATACAGCAATGAACGTAATACAGAAGACCCCCAGCCAGGAGGGTTCCCCCTCCTGTCCCCCCTCTCCCTCCCTACCTCCCTTTTTCCCCAAAAAGGGTTAGACAGAGAGAGAAAGGCAATTAAGGAGAAAATTCTGTTAGCTCACAGTGTGTGCAAGAATTAGTTTTCTTATCTGGTTAGCTTTGTTAATTCAAGGTCGCTCCTGTCCAGCAAGCTGTTGCTTCAGACAGAGAGAAGCCAACAAGCCCATAGGAAAGAGAAGAACAGACTGAAAACAGACTGAGATAAAACTTAAAAGTTGTATTCTACCAATTACCAATGAAATTCGTTTAGACCTTATCTTTGTTTTCAATACATTCAGACAGATTGTCCCAGCAACTGTCCCTTTCTTAAAGGCACAGCCTAAACCGGTCATATCGTCCTGAACTCCTCCTGCCTTGCTGTTAAAAATTGAGGCAAAGAAGGTGTTCAGGACCTCAGCCTTTTCCTCGTCTTCAGGCAGTTGGAGAGAGCAATGAGGTCACCCCCGAGCCTCCTCTTCTCCAGGCTAAACAACCCCAGCTCCCTCAGCCTCTCCTCATAGGGCCTGTGCTCAAGGCCTCTCACCAGCCTTGTTGCCCTTCTCTGGACATTCGGTGCTTTGGAGTGCTTTCTCAGATTTGCAAATACTGTATACATACTATGTTTCAATTTGCATTCTCAGCAGTAGTTGCATACTGTTTCCAAATGTATTTTACTTCTGGAATGAAGCATGAATTAAAAAAAAGACATCTTAATGAAAATTACTTGAATTTGTTACACTTACTAGTCATTTAAAGTATAATTAGTCACAAGGAATTTAAAGACTTCCCAGATGGACACTTCTTGAAAGAGTCTGAAGCAAATGGCCTGTGAATTAAAGTCTTCATGAATGTTTTAAAACTCACAGCTTAAGTAAACCACTTCTGTGGCCTCACAGCAAGAACACTGGACTGGCATGTAAAAAATTAATTTGTTGAAGCCTAATCTGGCCACTCTATGAAGCCAGTGACTGTGAAAATTAGACTCATACACATCTTGATTTTCTTGAGTTCTTATACCTCTTAAAAGCCATTTAAGTCAAGATTCTTAAAAGCTTTTAGGAATTTCAACTGGATGGATCTCGAGGTGTCACACCTTGAAGAACACATAAAGATCACCTTCAATGTAAGGCTTAGAAAAACAATGCCAGATTCACAGATTTATAGAATATCAGGTTGGAAGGGACCTCAAAGCTCATCTAGTCCACCCTTTCAGCCTAATAATGTTTTAATGAGATAGCCCAGAACCCTGGCAAACTGGGCCTTGAAACTGTGCAATGTAGGGGAATGCACTACCTCCCTTGGGAGTTTATTCCAGTATTCAAATGGTGACAAAAATTTTCCTAGCATGCAATTTGAATCTCCCCAGCAGCAACTTGTACCCACTACTCCTTGTCTTTACCATGTGACTCTTTGTAAAAAGGGAGACTCCCTCCTCATGGCAGCTGCCCTTCATGTACTTGTGCATGGTTATGAGGTTTCCCAAAGCCTCTTCTCACGGCTGAACAAACCCAGCTCTCTCAGCCTTCCTTCATACGACAGGTCTTCCAGTCCTCTGGTCATTCTTGTGGCCCTTCTCTGGAAGCCTGTCTGCATCCTTCTTGTATAGTGGGGACCAGAACTGTACACAGTACTCAAGGTGCACCCTCACCAGCCCTGAGTAGAGTGTGAGAATGACATCTTTATCTCTGCTTGTGACACCCTTATTAATGCAACTCAATATTCTGTTGGCTTTCTTTACCACCACAGCACATTCTTCACTCACGCTGCACCTTTTGTCCACCGACACCCTCAGGTCCCAGAGTGCTGCCCTCGAGCCAGGTGGCTCCCAACTTAAGCTGTAAATGATACCTGAGTCTGGGTATGCATCAGATTGTTAGCTTCTCTGGAGAAGTAGTGTCTTAACCTCTGTGTGAGTCACAGCAGAAAAACTATGGGATGCGATGCAGACGTTTTTAGCTTTCTGAAGTGCTTGCAAATCCAACAGTTTGTTGTTACCAGGTAATGAAATTCTCACTAGTGAGTAAATGCATGATTACAGAGAAGTGTTTATTGTATCATAGTATCAGTCAGGGTTGGAAGGGACCACAAGGATCATCTAGTTCCAACCCCCCTGCCATGGGCAGGGACACCCCACACTAGATCAGGCTGGCCAGAAGGTCACTTGAAAACTGCATTATGTGCTACCATGCATGCACATACTAAAGTACATGGAAGCACTATAATTGCATCCTCCACATGCCACAGAACATTTTTAACATGCAGAACAATAAGCAAGATATCAGAACCATGTCAGCATTCCTCCACGATCAAGATCTACATCAGTAAGAAATCAAACAGGGGAGGCAAAAGACCTGAATTGGATCAGCAAGGAGCTTCTATTTTTAATTCAAATGAAAGAAGTTCACAGTACATGAAGAAAGGGACTGGCCACTTGGGAGGAATACAGGAGCACTACCAGAGTATGCAGGGATGCAACAAGGTAAGCTAAGGCTCTCTCAGAATTAAATCTGGCAAAAGATGTAAACAATAACAAGAAGGGCTTCTTCAAGTATGTGATCAGGAAAAGGAACACCAGGCAAAATGTGTCCCACTGCTGAACAAGGTGCTCTGGTGACAGAGGACACAGAGAAGGCAGAGCTACTGAATGTGGCAATCTGAACTAGTCCCCTTTAAGAGATGAGGCAGGTAAAAAAGAAATGTTGTGCTTACAAGTTCAAAACTGTGGGATGAAAGCTTTCTGGAATGCTGAGAAAGTCAGCTGTCTGGGACTGTCCTGACCTTGCAGATAAGAAAGCAGAAACAATAGTGAGTAGTGAAAAGAAAACACATTTGTTAAATTAGTACAGCTGCAGATTTTGTATCTTTGCCCATATGTTACATCAGCTATTTTGGGCATATGTAAGGCCCTCAGATGCATTAATAAAATGTCTTCAATTACCACATTAGAGTCTGTTACAAATCTGCCATGCAACTGAATACCTTCATTGCTTTAATTTCTACTGCAAAGGTCAACCCTCAGGAATCCCAGTCCCTAGAGAAAGTGAACCAACCTGACAGTCTTCTATGATGGTATAACCAGCAGGGGAAATGAAGGGAGAGAAGCAGATATTGCTGGAACATTTGGCAGAGATAAACTTCATTAGGTTCAACATGGCCAAGTGTAGAGTACCCCAGGAAAATTAACCCCCTGCATCAGTAGAAGTTAAAGGTTGACCTGCTGGAAAGCAGCTCTGCAGAGAAGAACCTGGCAGTCCTAAGGGACAAGAAGTTAACCATGAGCCAGCAATGCACTCTTGTCTCAAGGCCAGTGATATTCTGGAGTGAATTAAGAAGAGTGTGGCCAGCAGATTAAGGAAGGTTCTCCTCCCCATGTACTCTGCCCTGATAAGGCCACATGTGGAGTAGTGCATCCATTTCTAGGATCTCCAGTTCAAGAGGGACAGGGAACTAGTGTAGAGAGTCAAATGGAGGGCCACAAAGATGATTAGGGGACTGAAGCATCTCTCTCATGACAGACTGAGATGCCTGGGGCTCTTAAGCCTTGAGAAAATAGTGTTGATATATTACAAAGGCATATAAATATCTAAAAGGTTGAGGTCGTGAGAATGGAGCTGGGCTCTTCTCAGTGAGGCAGTGGGAACAAACTGGAACACAGGAGGTTTCATTTGAACTTAAGGAGAAACTTCTTTTTCTTGAAGATGACAAAGCACTGGAACAGGCTGCCCAGAAGGAACGTAGAGTGTCCTTCTCTGAACACCTTCAAAACCCGCTTGGACGTGTTCCTGTGCAAGCTGATCTAGCCATACCTGGTTTAGCAGGGAGTTTGGGCTAGATGACCTCCTGAGGTCCCCTTCAACCCTTACCATTTTGTGATTTTTTAATCCTGTGATTCTGTGGTTTTAGTGAAAAATAGTGTATGCATGCTTTCAGTTTCCCCAGTGATTTCTGGTAGTGATATGCTTTACATTACATAGACCAAATTCTCAGTTGATTATTAGTATGATAGAATATATCTGCGGTTTATGTTTTTTAACACAAAGACCACCACTACACCACCACACCACTGCTAGATTTGTAGAGAAAAATTACTGTGTGTACTGATCACTTTTCATCCAAATTTACATGCATGCATTTGTGGACATCACTTTTAGACACCTGAGAATTGAAACAAAGCTCAAACAAACTGCTTTTAGGTTCCAAATACTGAAGGTGTCTCTCCTCAGTGCAAAGACATAAAAATGGTGTATCAGAAGGGAAAATCAGCCTGCATCCTACTAATTCTCTTAAAATATGTGTAGAATCTATTTTACTGTATGTCCATCTAAAATGTCTGAATAGTTTTTACTGTTTAGTTTATTTTGACAATACAGAAATATTTACTTTTAAACTATTTATTTTCCTTTGAAGTCAGACTGCACTTAATAGTTTAGTTTGTGTAAGAATTAATATTTTCTTCAGTCTACAAATTACATGGATTGCTATGTACCTGCATCTAGCTCTGAGATCCAAATAAAATTATGAATAATACATAATCTGCAATGTATGTAGTATTTGTGGTGGTTTGGCCCTGGCTGGGGGCCAAATGCCCATCAAATCCACTCTATCACTCCCCTTCTTAGACGGACAGGGGAGAGGGGAAAACATAATGAAAGCCAGTAGTAAGACAGAATCAATTTAATAATGCTAAGCACAGCAAAGAGCAAAGGCTGTGCATGGAAGCAAAAGCAAAGAGAGATGTTATTCTCTACTTCCCATCAGCAGATGATCTTGGTCCTGGGAAGCAGGGCTCTACATGCAATGGTTGCTCTGAAGGACAGATGCCATGGATGAATATCCCCACACATCCTTCTTTCACTTAGTTCTTATATGTGAGCTGACATCACATGGCATTGAATACCCCTTTGGTCAGTTTGGGTCAGCTATCCCAGCTGTGTCCCCTCCCAAGATCTTGCCCACCCCTCAGCATACTCTTGGGGCAGGGAAATGTTGGAAAAGCACAGCCTGGGTGCTTATTTAGCAGTAGCCAAAACACTGGTGTATTATCAACATCCCGCTACACCACTGCAAAACACAGCACTAGAAAGATGCTCTGAGGAGAATTAACTCCAGCTCAGCCAAACCAAATACCATGTTATAAAATAATATAACAACATAAGCAACACCTAGAATTGGGATCTAACAGTAGTTTATCCCACAAAAGGTATCTTGTACTCCAGTGAAATGTTAGCATAATTTCTATTCTTTAATTAGCACTGTTGAAAACTTAAGCAGGAAGCAAATTTCCAAAGACCAAGAACTGAGTAATCCTTATTCTTATTCCTCTGTCTTATTCCTGTTACTGGGGAACCTTTTAATTCTGATACACAAGTTTCAGCTATGCCTTTAGAACTCCAGCCCTTTAAATGCTCCATTTTAGTCATAAATTCGGCTTCTATACACCCAACACCCTGGAACCCCATTTATTACAACTTTGCTAGTACTGCACAAGTCTCCATATGGCAGCAGATGTAAAGCCTTTTTCCTTTCCATTTCATTGATCCAGTCTTACCTCCAAAGCATAAGAATTCCTGGGGCTCTTTTATGTGAAGGATCTAAGAGTCTTAAAAGGATAAATTTATTTTATGATTCCACAATTCACAACCACAGTTTTCATTCTCTGAGAAAATCCAATGCCTGGTACTCGTGGGGTTCCCACAGACCACCACATGATGCTGTTGGAGTATAGAGAATGAAGATTAGAAGTTATTTTCTGAGCAGACTGATGAATTATCACTGAGCACTTCCTAACATCAGAGAAAACTCCTATGAGGAGAGTGTTAAAATTGTGTAGTTTATGTGGTGTTATTTTTCTTCCATAAACTGAATGAGGACACTCATAAACCATTACCATTTGGTATCTTGCCAAAGTTTACATCTCTGTGGTAAGCTAATTGTAAGATATATATCCAAATTAGCTGAAAAGAATCCCACTTTGAAGACAGAGCAAGATCATCTGCTCCAAATGAACTCTCTCTTGTATTGCAGGAATCTTTTTATGTCACACAGAAATCTGAGTAAATTGCTGTGCCCTGAAGAAATTATCTTTCATATCACGTATGTCCCAGTATTGGTCAAAAAGGATTCTTTTACATCAGATACAGATAACTATTAAGATAAGGGAAATATTGTCCACAAGTAGAGCTGAGTAGCCTAGCAAGGCCTGTGCACCTACACAGACACAAAGAATCTGGCCACCTACAAATGCATTTCTCAGATCAGGACATTACTTTGCTGTACTGAACAAACAGGTGCTGCATATCGACCTGATTTTGTCATGCAGCTTCTCTGCTTACCTCAGCCTTCTTACCTCATCAACAATACACCACCAATGACCACCTGTAAATACTTGCATTCTCTATGAAAAATGAAAACATATTTGCTGACTCTCCAGGACTGAGACCTGGTCGTGTTTCAGGCATTCTGTACCAGGATTCATGATCATATCACACCACAAGTACAGTCTGATCTTTGCCTAGGAGATGTCCAAAACTACAGAAATACCTGACAAGGAAAATTCAGACGATATTTAATTCTCAAATTAAATAAGACAATAAATTGGGCAGAAATTCCCTGCAGTCTGAATAGCCAGTATCTGACTTCTACTTAAATGTAGAGAGAAAAAAATCTAGAAAAATTAAGATTACCAAAATCAGTAGACCACCACTACTGTCATTTCCTCAGGAAAATAATTGAAGTAGATCATGGCTGAATAAAGTAGGCAGTCTGTTCTTCTATCTCATTAAAAACAAAACAACAAAACCAAACAACAAAACAAACAAAAAAACCCACCACAAAGATAACCCACCAAAACAAAACAAAACAAAACAATACCAAACCCCTCCATCAGACAGCAGATGCTTTGGTATAACTTGCTAACTCTTCCAAATGACATCTTTGACAGTTCTCAGCATTGCCATAATTCTGCTCTCACCCTAGTTGACAGTAAGGGTACCTAAAAGTTGCTGGAATTTGTACTTTGGAGTGGAATTTAATTAAAAAAAAACCAAAAACCACACATTAAAATCATGTAGAGATTTTCTACATTTCAAATGTTAGTGTTTCTTAAGTAGTTTTTACCAGTTATCATTCTGCAATTCCAAATCCAAACTAAGACCAGAAAAGGATTCAGAAAAACTGAAAACAAGTTTTTAAGATTTGTATATTTACACATGTGATTTTTTGACCCACATGAAATTAAATCTGTTATTAAAAAAAAAATAATTAAAAAATCACCAAACCTAAACCTAAGACACCAGGAAATTAACTGGGAATTTGATTTATGTCCCATATATACTTCTGATAAAACATAACAGCCTTGATTTATTTTTATTTTTTGTATTGATGTACATATTTAAGCACTCTTTTTTCAAAGAACTTGTAGGCAGCTGTCTTGAAAGAGAGAACATGAAAGAACATGAGGAAAAATCTGAAGTGACACGGGAAACCTAAAGAAAGATCTCAAGGGTATTACACAGATCAATAGCAGAAAAAAATTTGAAGAACATGGAATCTATTTATTATTTATATTCAATATATATTTTTTTTTAAAACAGCTGTAAAATTCTTTTACCAGTAACAAAGATTTCAGTTGAATATGTTCAGGTTTCAGCTGAATATGTTCAAGAACAATGAATATATCCACTACAGGACACATGGCTGATGATGTTGTTAGTGAAAATATGCAAACTTCATTTTTTCAGTAGGCAGCAGCTTCTGATGAATCACTTGGAAAGTAGCATTTTTGTAAAAAAATCTTTCTCTATGCCTAGTACAGTCTACAAATTGCATACTTTTGATATGCAAAAAAGAAATGAGTTCATAAATGCAGGATTTAGTCTATACAACAAATTTAAGACAGACTGAGACACAAACAGCATATCCCAAACTCATTCTGTACACTCATATTGAAGCGCATATCCTGTCCCTGTGGGCTGGCAACAGAAGATTCCAGAATAAGATTCAAGAGGCAGAGGAAGGTCTCCAATTTGATTCATCTAAAGCTGAACCATTAATGCTTAAACCAACATGATGAATGTTTAAAATATATTTGAGTTTTGGCTAAAAAGATTTAGTAATGACTTTATGAAACAATCAATATATTTTTTCAAACTACTAAACACGTATGAGACCTGAGGTGCTTCCAGATGTGTAACACAGTGCGAACTCTGTCAAAGCTGTGAAATTCTTTTCTTAAAGTGACTAAGTTTGGGGGATGTGATCAACAGGCATAATTCTGATCACACATCCCTATCAGTAAAAAGGTTTTGACCTCATTAATGTTTATAAATATGTAAAGGGTGAGTACCGAGAGGATGGAGTCAGGCTCTTCTTGGTAATGCCCAATGACAGGACAAGGGCCAATGGGTGGAGCTGAAGCATTGGAAGTTCCAGGCAAGCATAAGAAAAAGAATTTTTGCTGTGAGGGTGACAGAACACTGGAACAGGCTGCCCAAGGGGGTTATGGAGTCTCCCTCCCTGGAGATATTCAAAAGCCACCTGGATACATTCCTGTATGATGTGGTACAGGTGATCCTGCTCTGGCAAGGGAGTTCGACTAGATGAACTTTTGAGGTCCTTTCCAGCCACTAACATTCTGTGATTCCGTAAGCTCCCAGCATGTATATATCTATTAATAAGTTATTGAAGTTCTATTATTTTCTTCCTGTACCCCAATGGATCATTTCATGCACCCAGCTTTGGAGACCATTGATTTAGATAATCAAAGTAACTTAAACACCTGCAAGTGTTTTGGATGACACAAACATCTGGGCTGCTTCCTTGCAGTGTTGCAGAAAACAGCCGGATGCAGAAATTTGCTATGGTCATATATAGTTTGACAGTCACAAGTACAGGCTTATCAAACTATGGATTATGGTCTGCATATTGATTTTTATTTAAAATAATGCAATAATTAGAGAAACTAAACTAATATTCAATCCACCCATGAGTAATGAGGCTTTGAATGTCTCCCAGGGCCTCCACCACCTCCCCAAGCATCTGTTCCAGTGAAATGGAGCAGCCCATGAACTAACATGTCTTTAAAAAAACATAAAATGTTTAAGATTTAGAATTAGTCTGGACAAAACTGAGGTGCCATTAGCACAATGAGGAAAGGAAACTGAGAAGCATTGTCTGGGATCAACATAGCCAGCCTAGATGAGACACTTGTTCAACTAATTCAAAGGTTCACATCTTGGTATACCCTAAGTAAAGGCCTGCTCTAGGCTGTTCAGTTAACATTGATCACTTTAATCTGCTTAACAATGTTGACAGTTCAGTCAAATAAAGGCTTTGCCAGATCTAATTAAGTATTATCTTCATTACAACTAGATTATTGTAGCATTGTCCATTTGGAACTATCCAGGATTCCACATTAATGTAAACTATACAAAAGATTTTCCGGCCAAGCCCATTAGCATTCTTCTACAGCAAAAACTTGCATCATATAAGGCTGCAAATACAACTAAACATGTTCAATGTGATAAAAAAAGCCCCAAACCAACTCAGGACCTGAGTGCCTAGGATGGCTTTTGGCATGTGGCACTTCCATTGATCAGAGTTTAATGAAGACAACAGATTTAGATGTCCAAAGAGAGTACATGCAACAAGGTCATTTTCCACACCAGCGTTGTGGTGGGACAACTAACACAACTGGAGTGCTGCAGCAGAGGGAGATGAACCCTTCAGGAGAGACGGGCAGAGAAGAGCTGCAGCTCAGATGTGTTGGGCTTGGTTTAAGAGTTCATGGGTCAGGGCTGAAGGAGAGGTTCCTAAGCATGACTCTGTGGTGGCAGGGTAAGGAAGCAGAATAAGCTTTCTTTTAAAAACCTGAGGCAGGCTCTGTGCCACAGACCACCATTCTCATTGGGAAATGTAATGCATCAAGGCAGCAGCAAACCTGGACATTGCTGGAGGGTGTCACAGTCAACTTCTTATTACACAAGTACTGGATGAGCCAAGCGAGGACAATGGACAGTGGGTGATGCTGTACTGACCATGAAATAGTGGAGTCAAGATTCTGAAGGACTTCAGGAGAGCAGACTTTGGGTTATTCAGAGAACTGGTAGGTGGAATACCACTGGGGGATCTCTGAAGGAAAATACATCTCAGTAAAATTGGTTAGCCTGTGTATCCCCAGTTCCCTCTCCTTCCTCTGCTGGGGCAACCCTGCCTCTGCTGTAAACTGTGTTTGTTTGCCGGAAACACACCAGCTGTATGGCTTCTCTTGCACTGCTGACTCAGCACTGCTCCACGAGACCTGCCTCGTGGGAACTGTGTCTGGAGACACTTCAACTTTGGCAGTTTCCATTTGCTGTGGCTGTGTGATAGTTTGAGGCAAATAGGGTGTTCACAGAGCCAGCCCAAACAAGGAGCAGAGAGAAGCGACAGAAGCTAGCAGCTTTCGCTGAGAGGCTACCACAGCTGGGAGCGCTGCTGGAGCAGCTGCTGGACACTTAACAGCAGCGCATTCTTGAGAGCAGCACACGCAGGCAGTGCTCAGCAGCGGAGTGAGCAGGGCACACAGGGAGCAGCAGCAACCCTGCCAACCGGACAAGGGAGCCCCACTGGTGAGTGTCATCTGTGGCAGTTTGCAAGGCAGTTCACGCAGGCAGGAAGTGTGAGGAGGGCACAGAATCACTGACAGCAACTCGGGACTAAATCCATCACTTCACAGAATCACAGAATGTTAGGGGCTGGAAGGGACCTCAAAAGATATCTCATCCAGCCCTTCTGCCAGAGCAAGATCACCTATACCAGATCACACAGGAATGCATCCAGGCAAGTTTTGAATATCTCCAGAGAAGGAGACTCCACAACCCCCCTGGGCAGCCTGTTCCAGTGTTCTGTCACCCTCACAGTGAAAAAAATTTTCCTCATGTTTCCATGGAACTTCCTATGCCTCAGCTTCCACCCATTGGCCCTATGTCCTGTCAGTGGGCATCACCAAGAGGAGCCTGGCTCCATCCTCTTGGCATTCACCTTTTACATATTTATAAACATTAATGAGGTCACCCCTCAGTCTCCTCCAAGCTAAAGAGGCTCAGCTCCCTCAGTCTCTCCTCATAAGGAAGATGTTCCACTCCCTTCATCATTTTTGTGGCTCTGCACTGGACTCTTTCAAGCAGTTCCCTGTCCTTCTTGAACTGAGGGGCCCAGGACTGGACACAATATTCCAGATGTGGCCTCACCAGGGCAGAGTTGAGGGGGAGGAGAATCTCTCTCAACCTACTCACCACACCCCTTACAATACATCTCAGAATGCCATTTGCCTTCTTGGCCACAAGAGCACATTGGTGGCTCATGGTCAACCTTCCACCCACTAGGTCTTTTTCCCCTTCACTGCTTTCCAGCAGGTCAGTCCCCAACCTACACTGATACATAGGGTTGTTCTTTCCTAGGTGCAAGACTCTACACTTGCCCTTGTTGAATTTCATTCAATTTCTCCCTGCCCAACCCTCCCACCTGGCTAAGTCTCGCTGAATGGCAGCACAACCCTCTGATGTGTCAGCCACTCTACTCAGTTTGGTGTCATCAGCAAACTTGCTGACAGTACACTCTGCTCCCTCATCAAGGTTGTTGATGAATATATTGAATAGTACTGGTCCCAGCACTGACCCGTGAGGGACTCCGCTAGATACAGGCCTCCAACTAGACTCTGTCTCATTGACCACAACTCTCTGACGTCTTTCCTGCAACCACTTCACAATCCTCCTCACTACCTGATCATCCAGACCACACTGCTTCAATTTAGCTGCAAGGATGCTGTGGTAGACAGTATCAAATGCTTTACTGAAATTAAGATAAATCACATCCACTGCTCTACCATCCTCTATCCACCTGGTTATGTGCTCACAAAAGGCTATGTGGATGGTCAAGCCTGACTTCCCTTTGGTAAAACCACATTCACTGCTCCTAATGACCCTCTTGTCCTTGATATGCCTAAGGACAGTGCCAAAGATAAGTTACTCCAATACCTGTCCAGGGATGAAGGTGAGGCTGACAGGTCTGTAGTCACCTGGGTCCTCCTTCTCACCCTTTCTGAAGATTGGAGTGATGTTTGCCTTCCTCCAGTGTCCAGGCACCTCTCCTGTCTGCCATGACATAACAAAGACAGTTGCCCAGGCAATGACCTCTGTCAGCTCCCTCAACACCCTTGGGTGTATCCCATCAGGACCCATGGATTTATGGATGTCCAGATTACTTAACTGTTCCCTAACCCAGTCCTCATCGACCCAGTCTGCATCGACCAAGGAAAACTCCTCCTTTGTCATGTCTTCCTCTGGGGCCTCAGGGATCTGAGGCTCCTCAGGACAGGCTCCAGCAGTATAGATGGACACAAAGAAGGCATTTAGTAATTCCACCTTCTTTATATCCTCTATCACCAAGGCACCCACCTCATTCAGCAGTGGGACTGCATTTTCTCTAACGTTAGTTTTTCCTGCAATGTATTTGAAGAAGCCCTTTCTGTTGTTCTTGATCTCCCTGTCCTGGAAGAGGCATTAACAAGATAGCTAAATCTGTTTTAAGACACTGCCCCTTTCTCCTCCCTCTCTGTTACAGGGTCCGGATTGAGGTTGAGGAGCCTAATAGGCAGGTACCGTTAACACTGCCTGGAGGGGAGTGGAAGCTGAACCCGATCCCCAAGCCTCATGTTTCAGAGAGGCGACTGCACGTGTCAGACGCCATGAGAGAAGGCGTGTGCAGTTTATTTGCCACATAAACATTTTGATTGGCAGGATTTGAATGGCTAATCTGCCACTGGGCCGTTCAGTTTTCGCAAAGGGAATTTATAGGGGAAGACCTTTTGGCTCATTAGACTCATGGATTGCATGCTTGTTAATGGAATTCAAGGCGGCGACAAAGCGCCCTACTTGCTCCTATCTTCAGAGCAATTAGCTTCTTTTGTTTTAGTGTTGTAGTGATAAATTTGGGCCTTCACTACAGCAGCCTGCCCTCTCATTTCCTCTAAATTTGTGGATATTGCCCTTTGGACTATAACTGCAAACTCAAACACCTCTTTGTTCAGCAAAGGTTTTGGTAGTTAGCAGCTTGGCGGGTCATGAGTAAAATGCGCTACTTTACCTGGTTATTTCTGAGGTTTATAGCTTGTCACCTCTTGGTTAACTCTGTTGTGAACTCGAGGTGATCCGTCTACACCACCCAAGGCAGTATCACTGTTTAGTTTTGCACGCATAGGGAGATTGCAGTTTGTTCCTCTGTATTCCAAGTTCTGATTGTTCTAGACTGTTACTCTACTGTTTATTAGTCTTCTACCATGTTAAGCAACCTGTCACTAACTGGGCAAATGAACCTGAATAAAATTGCCTCAGGAAATCAATTTTTTATATTTAATAAATAATATTTATATTTTATCATATTTCCAGTCAATAAATTTCTAAACTACAACACTCCCTTGAAAGGTTGATTTCCAACAAGGCCTTATCTTTCCTAGTTGCCTCCCTACATCCTCTGACAACAGTCTTATACTCCTCCCAAGTGGCCAGCCCCTCCTTCCATGATCTGTAGGCTCTTTTCTTCCACTTGAGTTTGCCCGGCAGTTCCCTGTTTATCATGTGGGTCTCCTGGCTTCCTTTCTGGATTGGAATGCTTGTTGGAATGCTCTGATCTTGAGCTTGAAAATAAGCAGTCCTTGTATTTTAACCAACTATCTTGGGCCCCTTTGCCTTCTAGTACCCTGTTCCATGAGGTTTCCTCTAGCAATTGCTTGAAAAGGCTGAAATTGGCCCTGCTGAAGTCCAGGGTTGTGATCCGGCTTGGTATGCTGTTCCTACCACACAAGATCCTGAACTCCACCATCTCATGATTGCTACAGCCAAGGCTGCCCTCAGCTTTCACCATGTCAACCAGATCCTCTTTGTTAGTACCAGGTCCAGCAGTGCTCCCTCTTAGTTTACTCATCCACCATTTGCATCAAGAAGTTATCACCAATGCACTGGAGGAACCTCCTGGACTGTGAATGGCTGGCTGAATAGGCCTTCCTGCAAATATCTGGGTAGTTAAAATCCCCCATGAGGACAAGGGCCTGCGACTGCAAGGCTGCTGTCAGCTGCCTATAGAAGGCTTCATCAACTTCCTCGTCCTGATCAGGTGGCCTGTAATAAACACCCGCAACAGTATCTGTCAGGCTGGCCTGCCCCTTAATTCATGCCCACAAAGTTCTCAACTCACCCCTCATCCACCCCTGGACAGAACTCAATACATTCTAGTTGCTCCCTCATGTAAAGAGCAACTCTACCACCTCACTTTGTTGACCCGTCTTTCTTCTCTAAAAAGGACATAGAAATCCATGTGCAGTCAAGGGGTTATGATCTGGTGGTAGTTACAGAGACATGGTGGGACAGCTCACATGACTGGAATGTGGTCATGGGTGGCTAACTCCTCCTCTTTATTCTCCTTGCTGCCTGTGTTGGTGTACAGGCATTGCAGGGAGCACGCTGAACACACCAATTCCACCCTGGTAGGGGTGAGAGGCCTTGCAGTCTTTATTAATGCTAGAACATTGTCCCACTGGTGCAAACCCAGCAACAACCCCATCCTCCTTCAATTTTAGTTTAAAGCTCTATGAACAAACCCTGGCTAGTTCTTGTCCTAGAATCCTTTCCCCCCCGTGAGATAAGCCTTTCCCACATACTACTATCAGTCCTGGTGTCCTATAAAACCAGACGTTATCAAAGAACCCAAAGCCCTGCCTGTAGCACCAGTCTCAGAGCCAGGTATTTATGGAATGGATTCTTCTACTCCCTTCCCTATCATAGCCAGGTACTGGAAGTAGGGAAGAGAAAATAACTTGTGACCCAGACTCTCTCACAAATCATCCCACAGCCTTGAAATCTCTCTTCATTCCCCTCAGACTACAGGACGCAGCTTCCTCCCCACGTTCTTCATCAACAGTGATGTATGAGATGTATACCCAGACAGAATTGTTAACAGGGCAAACTTCAGTACAGGCTGTAGGCTGCAGTGACTGCCCAAACCCCTCTCCTGTGGGAAGGTGAGTACTTGCACAAGGTGTGCACAGGTGGATGACCTGTTATATCAAGTGGCACAAAACAGTAACTAGGCTGTGCAGCATCAGAGGAGCAGAGGTAGCTTCAGAACCAAGTTCCAACACAAGACACCACTGAGGATGAAGCACTTGGGGCCCTGGTGACGCACAAATGCAGATCTCCTCCACAGTCTCCACACTCTTGTTGTAATTTGGATTGCACCACACAACAATTTGGAAATTTACCGCAAGGAGTAAATTTACCACACTTACTCAGAATTTGGAAATAAAATGAAATTATAATTACAAAAGTAGACTAAATATGAAAGTATAAAAGGCAATAGATATATACAACAGATATTTATATATATTTCCAGTTTGACAACACAACACCCCCTTGTACAAATAATACAGCTCTCTCTCTTCCCCCTGTACAGACCCACACCCCCTCGACACAAAAGTCCAGAGCGCTGTGTATAGCTAGGTTATCTCAATCCTGTGCTGTACCTTACCAAATCCAAACAGAAATCAGCCAGCCAAGCAAGCAAGGTCAAAGGCAGTGGGAGAAGCATGAAAGTAGGCGAGGGAGAGCCCAGAGACAAAACAAGATTGTGCCGCAAAATATAAGAAATTTTGCAGAACAACTGGATGAGATAAGGTTATCTTTCATTATTCTGCCCAGCCCCTAGACTTGAATCCTGGACTGGAAAACCTTATTTACACTTAAGCATACCCCTAAAACTGTAACACCTCTATCGTCACAACTAAAAACAGGTCTGAAGCTTTAACTACAGTAGACACACAGAATCAAGGCCCACAAGGTGCAGATAAGCCAATAGCACATGGCATATAGCACAAAAAGGAAAGGACAGGTGCTTGTAGATGGCAGCTTCCTGTTAAAAGAAACTGAAGGGCCCACCCGCCAACCTGAAAAGGAGTCATGTATGGTATGCTGGCATCCCAGAGCTAAGATCCGTGATGTTGCAGTGAGGATGCCACAACCTGACAAAAACATGAACTACTTTCCATATGACTCTTTCATTCTGGCATGAACACTGTGAGACCAAACTTAGGCAGAATCAAGAGAGACTATAAGGCATCAGGGTAAAAAATGAAGAATCTTGGTGCTGACATCTTCCATATTACCAGTTCAAGGATTGAGGGAAGACAGATATAGGCACATAATGCAGATCAACTTCCAACTACATGCCTGGCATCACCATGAAGGTTTTGGCTTTTGTGAAAATGGAAGCTTCTATGAGGAGTACAACCTCCTAGGATGGGATGGAATCTACCTGTCTAAAAAGAGAGGGAATCTTTGGCAGCATACTAGTCAGCGTGGTAAGATGGGCTTTAAACTGAAGTACTTGCAGGGAGAGATCTGAAATTGCAATGTTAAGCCAGCATCACCACTACAAGAAACCAGGGAATTAAACAGACCAGAGTTGTGTAAAATGCCTCAACTGTCTCTCTAAATTAAAAACAAAAAACAGGTACCAGAACTGTATGTACACCAAGTAACACACAAAGTCTGGGAAAGAAACAAGGAGAACTGGAGCTCTGTGCCCAGTCAGGAAGTTATGATATCACAGAAATAACTGAAACTTGGTGGGACAACTCATACACCTGTAGGATCATGATAGAAGGCTATAGGCTGTTTACTAAGGACAGGCAGGGTAGAAGAGGGGGTGAAGTCGTGTTCTATATTAAAGAGAACCTTGAAAGTATTGAAGTCAGCTATGGTAACTGCAGAAGCCCTATCAAATGCCTCCAGGTCAAAATCAGAGGGGTCATCTCCAAGGAAGACCTTACAGTAGGTGCCTGTTACTGACCCCCAAACCAAGGTGACTGTGGGGAGTGCCCCAAAGTCACCTTTGCTTTCCCCCTCCCCTTACAGGTTTTGAATGGGGAAAGAATAAAAGCATAGAAAAAGACCTTTTTCCCGCAGTGGGCTGGGGTGCCCACACATGTAGCTTACACCTATGCCACATGCAATTCCTGTGCTGTGGATGCCACTCTGGGTTCTCATAGGCTCAGTAATTCCCACTCAGCATATATAGCATTGGACACAATTCCTCTAGAGAGGTAATAAAAAGGAGTGATCCAAAAATGCATGGTGCTTCTCCATGATTCTGGTACCTGCATCTTATTTCCTCTGTGCCCAACAAAGCTGCCACAGTGCCTGCTGTAAAGCTGCTACTTCCCTACTGCACATGAGAAATGGTGAGTTTGACTCAGGCTTTTGCAGAGCCATTTTTCCTTTGTTCTGTGCAATTGGTATGTGTGGATTATAATTAGCAGTTTTTTGCAGGCTATTTTCCAGAGCCAGGAAAACCACAAGAAATTCTCCACCCTGACAGTACCTCATTCATGAGTAAATTCATCTCTTTCAGCTTTATTTCCTAGATTTCCATGCTCAAGATCAAAGTATTCCAACAAGTAGGGAATCCAGAACGGCAGCCAGGAGACCAAAATGGTAAACAGGGAACTGCTGGGCAAACTCAAGTGGAAGAAGAGAGTCTACAGATCATGGAAAGAGGGGCTGGCCACTTGGGAGGAGTATAAGACTGTAGTCAGAGGATGTAGGGGAGGCAACGAGGACAGCTAAGGTCTTGTTGGAACTCAACCTTGCAAGGAAGGTCAAGGACAACAGAAAGGGCTTCTTCAAATACATTATAGGAAAAACTAACACTATGTGTTAGTTCGAGTCGGAGTTGCAAACATGAAAGTGTTTTGGCTTTTAGAACGTTTGGTCTTTTCAGTTTGTTCGGTACTGGTCTACAAGTACTTCATGGGAATGATTTTCGATCGCTTAGGCAGATACTTGATGTATAGATTGTATTTATGGTTTAAGTATAAGATTCAGCTTCTTTACGACCGGTGCCTGGGATTCTTCTGGCTTAACAGATACGGGAATGTGACCTCCAGCACTCTGCCCATAGAGATAAAAGAGTTTAAGATCCCGGTAGGCGAAAAGGTTGTTTTAAGTGATGGCTGGGATCCGAAGGTGATTTATTTGATGTGTGCAATCCTGCTGTTGGTGATAAGTAATGTGTTCTTGTTATATGCTCTGTATCGGAAGGAAAAAGTTTCAAAAGCGTGCTTTGTAATTAGCGTAGATCGAAACGCAGAAAGCGCAGCTCTAACTCTACCCCAGAAGTGTCTAGTGATGAGGAAAATGCAGAATCTGTATCAGTTAACGACAAGGCTAAAAAGTCCATCGGAAAGGCTGCTCTGAACGGTGCTGTTGGTGGCTCTGGCAATCAGCCAGCGGCAGCGGCAGCTCCTAACATGGCTTCCACACCCTCGGCAGCCATTAATGGGGCAAAGCCATTTCCTCCTTCTTCTTCGGCAGGACCGGAAGTGTCCTCCACAGCAGCTGATTCGTCTCAAAACCTGTCAGCTTCTATTAAGCCAGCTGTAAATCCAAACACAGCTCCAGTTAAGCAGGTAGCTGTTTTAAGTACGAGAGGAAAAAAGGGCAAAGCTGATCCAGATGCTGATGGGGAGAGCAGCAGGATCCTGGTGAGGGAACTTCTGCTCAAAGAGACCCTGCTGAGATGGAGGAAAAGGTTTGTCTTAAAGATATAGCTGAGTTATTGAGATCATCACTGGATGGAGATGCAGGGCAAATTGCTGATAGCAGAACAACTAAAGGTGGTACTCCTGACCTTAAGCAGATTCTTAGGAGAGTGACAGTAAGATTATTGGGACAAGAACTTCAGGAAGATGAGGCAGAAGAGGAGGAGTCAGATGACATTGAAAGCTGTTCGTCACCCAGGGAAGAATTGCGGTATGTGCGTAAAGATTACATCAGAGCAGATAAGGAGCCAATCCTAGCTTGGCTTGGTAGATGCTATGATACAGGTGCTCCAGCTCTGGTAGTTGGAGACAAGTCGGCAGCTCAACTAGGAACTCTCTCAAAGGATAATGGAATAGATAGACATCTAGGCAGGACTCTCGGTAAGGTTACTCTGTGGATACACCTTTTAATGGCAACTCTCATGAGATATCCTTCCCGAGATGATCTTCCATGGAATGCTAAACCCTGGACTACCATAGATGAGGGAATCAAGCGTCTGAGAGAATTTGCTGTTAGAGAGGTACTCTATGGTGGCCATGAGACTCTGAATCCTGATGAAATTCCTGTAGGAACTGGTCTTGCTAAAAAGCTCATCAAACTTGCTCCTCCTAATTATGCAAATATTCTGGCAAGCAGAATTGTGGCAAGAAATTATGGTGGTGCTTCTCCTACGGTTGGCCAATTCACTGATCAGATGAGACAACTGGAGGATAGCATGACACGTGTTTCTTTGGTTTCAGCCATTGAAACTCTGTCTGGAAAAATTGAGAATTGCATGCAAGAGCTGAAGGATGAATTTAAAAATACATTCTCCCAATTGGCACAAAGAGATAATTCCAATCCTTCCTCCAGATGGATACAGGTTTCCTCTGTGAGGAATAGACGTCCTCCAAGGATGTCATTCCAAAACAGGTCATTCCAAAACAGGTCATTCCAAAACAGATCCAACCAAAACAGACCACCAAGGCAATCACGTGCGAGTATCTGGATAACTCTGCGTGATCAGTTTGGTGAGAACATGAACAGATGGGATGGTCAACCAACTGCTAATCTTTTCAGGAGACTGAGGGAACTGCAAAGTGGCAGAACCCGAGGTAGCAATACCAGAAGGGTAGCTGTTACTTCTACAGTTCCCCAGGACAACTCTAATAGCTCCAACAGTGGCTCCAGTTCTAACACTGCACACTGTGCTCATTGCACATGTGGGCATGTTCCCCATAATTAGGGGTGCCCTGCCTCCCGCCAGGGGGAGGAGAGGGGTAACAGAGATAACAGAATCTATTGGGATGTGTACATCCAGTGGCCTGGCACTTCACAATTTCAGAAGTACAGGGCCTTGGTTGACACAGGGGCTCAGTGCACCATCAAATTATCAGGGATCAGAAGCTATAACTATTCTGGGAGTCACTGGTGGATCTCAAGAGTTAACTAAGGTGGAGGTTGATATAAGTTTAACTGGTAAACACTGGAGAAAGCATACAGTTGTGACCGGACCTGACGCACCTTGTATTCTGGGAATTGATTTTCTGAGAGAAGGGCGTTTCAAAGACCCTAGAGGTTACAAATGGGCTTTTGGAGTAGCATCTGTAGAAACTGATGGACAAAAGCTGAAGCTGTCTGTTAGACCTGAGCTTTCTGATGAACCTGCAGTTGTGGGACAACACAAGATTCAGGACATTAAATTGCCGGTTGCTTCTCAGACTGTGCATCACAGACAATACAGAACCAACCGTGACTCTTTGTTGCCCATTCAGAATCTGATTCGTCAGTTGGAGAGTCAGAAAGTCATCAGCAAAACTCATTCACCTTTCAACAGTCCAGTGTGGCCTGTGCGAAAGCCGAATGGAGACTGGCGTCTGACAATCGACTACCAAGCCCTGAATGAAGTAACTCCACCTATGAGTGCAGCAGTACCAGACATGATGGAACTGCAGTATGAGCTGGAATCCAAAGAGGCCAAATGGTATGCTACCATAGACATTGCTAATGTTTTCTTCTCTATTCCCAGAAAAGAAGGAATGCAGGCCTCAGTTTGCTTTCACCTGGAGAGGAATCCAGTACACTTTCAACAGGTTGCCAATGGGCTGGATCCACAGCTCAAGCATCTGTCATGCAGTGATCCATGATGCTCTGGAGGAAGGTGGTGCTCCAGAACACATCCAGTTCATCGATGACATCATCGTCTGGGGTAAAACTGCTGAGGAAGTCTTCGAGAAAGGTAACAAAATCATTGACATTCTTCTGAATGCAGGTTTTGCCATCAAGCGAGACAAGGTGAAAGGACCTACCAGAGAGATCCAGTTTCTGGGAGTGCGGTGGCAGGATGGACGCCGACACATTCCAGTGGATGTAGTAAACAGAGTCTCTACCATGGCAAATCCCATGAACAAGCAAGAAACTCTCCGTTTCTTGGGGATAGTGGGATTTTGGAGACTGCACATCCCTGGATACAGTCAGATTGTAAAACCTCTGTACGATGTGACTCGCAAGAGAAACCATTTCCACTGGGGACCTGAACAACAAGCAGCCTTTGACCAGATAAAGCAAGAGGTAGTTCAAGCAATGGGTCTGGGACCTGTCCGAGATGGTCCAGACATTAAGAACATTTTGTACACGGCTGCAAGTGACAATGGTCCAACCTGGTGCTTGTGGCAAAGAGCTCCAGGTGAGACACGTGGACGACCTCTTGGTTTCTGGAGTCGAGGTTACAGAGGTTCAGAGGCTAATTATACTCCAACAGAGAAAGAGATTCTAGCTGCCTATGAAGGAGTAAAAGCAGCTTCTGAAGTAATTGGGACTGAATCACAACTTCTCTTAGCTCCCAGATTACCAGTTTTGAATTGGATGTTCAAAGGCAAAGGTTCCACACCACATCATGCAACAGATTCCACCTGGTCTAAGTGGATGGCTCTGATAACACAGAGAGCTCGAATGGGAAATCTCGAAAGACCTGGTCTAGTGGAGGTGATCTCAAGTTGGCCTGAAGGTACCAACTGTACTAAACCTCCAGAGGAGAGAGTAACTCGTGCCGAGGAAGCTCCTCCTTACAATGACCTATCTGATGATGAAAAGAAATATGCTTTGTTCACAGACGGTTCCTGTCGTCTTGTCGGGAACAAGCGAAGGTGGAAGTCTGCAGTGTGGAGTCCAACACGCCGAGTTGCAGAAGCAAAGGATGGAGAAGGAGAATCCAGTCAGTTCGCAGAGGTAAAAGCTGTCCAGCTAGCTCTCGACGTAGCTGAACGTGAGAGATGGCCAAAGCTTTATCTCTACACCGACTCATGGATGGTAGCCAATGCTCTGTGGGGTTGGCTAAAGAACTGGAAAAAGAATGGTTGGCAGAGGAAGGGAAAGGCCATTTGGGCAGCTGACCTGTGGCAGGACATTGCTGATCGAATCGAGAGAATTCCAGTGAAGGTGAGACACATTGATGCTCACATTCCTAAGAGCAAAGCTACTGAGGAACAGCAACACAACCATCAAGCAGATCTAGCTGCAAGAGTTTCTCCAGTAGACATGGACTCTGATCTTGATCTCGACTGGAAACACCGAGGTGAGATATTCTTAGCTTGGTGGGCTCACGATTCGTCAGGACATCAAGGCAGAGATGCAACATACCAGTGGGCACGTGACAGATCCATAGACATTTCCATGGATGCTATCACACAGGTCATCCATGACTGTGACATTTGTGCTGCTATTAAGCAGGCAAAAAGTATTAAGCCCTTATGGTATGGTGACAGATGGTCCAAGTACAAGTATGGTGAAGCTTGGCAAGTAGAATACATCACTCTACCACGTTCTCGTTCTGGTAAGCAGTATGTGCTTACTATGGTAGAGGCGAACACTGGATCGTTGGAAACTTATCCAGTACCACATGCAACTGCACGCAACACCATTCTCGGTCTGGAGAGACAAATCCTGTGGAGACACGGAACTCCAGAGAGGATTGAGTCAGACAACGGAACTCACTTCAAAAACAAC
The DNA here is from genome assembly GCA_033816785.1 of Picus viridis. Lineage (NCBI taxonomy): Eukaryota > Metazoa > Chordata > Aves > Piciformes > Picidae > Picus > Picus viridis. The sequence goes on from CM066606.1 coordinate 53,560,740, forward strand.
CTTGTAAAGCGTTGGGCAAAGGGCACGGCATCGAATGGATATTCCACATTCCCTACTATGCACCAGCTGCAGGGAAGATTGAACGCTACAACGGTTTGTTGAAGACCACTCTTAAAGCCATGGGGGGTGGATCTTTGAAAAACTGGGAAAAGCATTTAGCACAAGCAACCTGGCTGGTAAATAGTAGAGGTTCAGTGAACCGAGCTGGACCTGCACATTCAGATCTGCTACAGAAAGTAGAAGGTGATAGAGTTCCTGTTGTTAAAGAAAAGAACCTGTTAGGTAAAACTGTTTGGGTATTTTCTCCCTCAGGAGAGGCTAAACCTCTCCGAGGGGTGGTTTCAGCTGAAGGTCCGGGTCACACTTATTGGGTAATGCAAGAGAATGGTGAAATTCAGTGTATTCCACAAAGAAACTTAACTTTAGCTGAAAGAGTTTAATTTCAGAGTGTTGTACAGCTACATCGCGCCCAAAGGAAGAATCCCTGAGGAATCCACGGTGCACGAACCCTGAGAGCCCTGAGAGCCCTGAGTCAACTGAGAGTCCCTGTTTCCCTGTTTCCCTGTTTTCCCTTTTCTTCGCTTCGTCTGCGAAGAGACAAACTGTTTTCCATTTTTCTTCTTTCTTGGACTTCTGAATCATCTAAACCTGAGGATAGCCGGAATGGACTATGAACTTTACTTACAAACTGTGGATATTGTTTTAGATTGGATGGACAGTACGAACAGCCAATGAAATTGTTTAGCAGGGGTGGATTGTGACCGGTTTAGGCTGTGCCTTTAAGAAAGGGACACTTTCTGAACACTCTGGGCGAATGTTTTGATATTAGAATGAAAACAAGAGATATGCTAATTCAATTTCATTGGTGGGACCCAGCTGTAAATTTTTGTTTAGTCTTTCAGTCGGGGGGAGTCAGTCAGTAGTCGTTTTTCTTCTTCCCTCCGTGCTGTGAGCTGGCTCGTTTCTCTCTACGATTCCTCTCTAACCAGATAAGAAAACTAACTTTTTGCATTCGCTTTGAGCTTTAACAAAGTTTTCCGCTTTTAATTACCTTCCTTTCTCTCTCTTTCTCTAACCCTTTTGGGAAAAAGGGGAGGTAGGGAGGGAGAAGGGGGGGACAGGCCGAATCCCCCTGGCCGCAAGGGGGGGGGGGGTTGGGGAAAGGTTTCCTGTATTCCATACTTTGCTGTATATTTCTGTACATATTGTAAATATTGTATATTTTTGTACATATTCACTGCATTCCATATCTGCTTGTAAAATACAGCTTTCATCTGCTTCTCCGGCTGAGTTAGCTGTGGAATTCTTTTGTGTGTGTGTGGGGAACCTTCCTACTCCACCACACACTAGAGGCAATGTAGGCCCACAGTTCAATGCAGTGGGTGCCCTGGTGACAGAGCATACAAAGAAGGTGGAGTTACTAAATGCCTTCTCTGTGTCCATCTATACTGCTGGAGACTGTCCTGAGGAGCCCCAGTCCCCTGATGCCCCAGAGGAAGACATGACAAGAAGGAGTTGTCCTTAGTTGATGAGGACTGAGTTAAGAAACAGTTAAGTAATCTGGACATACATAACTCCATGGGTCCTGATGGGATGCACCCAAGGGTGCTGAAGGAGCTGGCAGAGGTCATTGTCAGACCACTCACCACCATCTTTGTTATGTCATGGCAGACAGGAGAGGTCTGGGAACTGGATGAAGGCAAACATCACTCCAGTGAATACCCAAATCTGTAAATAAACTTCTAAATTTGTATATAGTTCAGGGCAGGATTTTTTCCCAAGTTCAATAAGTAATTATACATAATTATAATAATTATAGATAGTTATTAATAACATCTATGACAGTGACATGACCAATGAGGCAATTCTTAAGTCACTTAAGCAAGCTTCAGGTCAGCAAAATCTGCTTCTTATGCGAAACTTTAAGTACCCAGACATTTGCTGGAAGAATGTAGCAGCTTACCTGGCAGCCAACAACTTTCTTCATACAAATGTTAGATATATCAACTGGGAATGAGGCACTGCTGGACTTGCTGCTCACCAACCAAGAAAACCTGCTTTGTAATATCTCAGTGACAGCCTAGGCTGCAACAATCACAATATTGTGGAGTTTGGGATACTGCTGAGCATGCTAAAAGTTAGCTCCAAAACAAAGGTTTTAGATTTCAGAAGACCAAACTTCAGTGTCTCATGGATCAGATGGAAAGGATCCTGTGGGAAGCTTCCACAAATAAAGGAGCTAGCAAGTGCTGGGAGTTCTTCAAGAGCACTCTCCTAGACACACAGAACCAGCTCTTCCCCTTTAAAGGCAAGGGAAGAAGGTGGAATAAGAGACCCCCTTGGCTTAGCTCTGAGCTTCTAGGTCTGCTCAGAACCAAATGGGCAATGTATCAGAGATGGAAAAGTGGAAGATTACATATTGAAGACTACAAGGGTATTATCAAGGTATGCAGACATGCAGTTAGGAAAGGAAATGCTAACTTTGGACTGGAATTGGCCAAAAGTTCAAGAAAGGGCTCTTCAGATACATTAACAACAAGCAAAAATAGGCTATAGGCTCACTATTAAACAGGAGAGGTGAACTAGTCACCAGACACAGTGAAAGGAGAGCTGGTGTGTCACTTATTACAGAAGCTTGATCTGCACAGCTTGTTGGGCCCAGATACCATCCATGCGAGGGTGCTGAGAGTGCTGGCCAATATTGCTGTGAGGCACCTCTCCATAGTCCATGAGAAGTCACAGAAAGAGAAGACATCCCTGAAGACTGGAAGAAGGCTAATAACATCCCCATCTGTAAGAAGAGTTCTGAGGTAGAGTAAGAAGGGTTACCCTAATGGATCCATTAGCCTCAGTTCAGTCCCTGGGAACTGGGACTCCTAGGGACTGTCACAAGTCAGATGAAGCATGTAATTGGGAAGAGCCATCATGGATTCACGAATGGCAAATTGTACTTGACAAACTTGATCACCTTCTATGACAAAGTTACTCGTTCAGTCGATGCAGGGTATGCAGTTGACATTGCCTCCCTGGACTTCTCCACGGCTTTTGACACAGTCCCCCACAATCTCCTCCTAGAGAAACTGACACATTATGGCCTAGATAGCTGGCTGTGCAGTGGGTAGGGAACAGGTGACAGGCCATACCCAGAGGTGGTAGAAAATAGCTCTTTCTCCAGCTGGCAGTCAGTCACAAGTGGGATCCCCCAGGGATCAATACTGTTTAATATTTTCATAAGTGATCTGGATATTGAGATTTAGCATACTGGTGAAGTTTGCAGATAACACCAAAATTAATGTTGAGGTTGACACCCCAGAAGGGAGAGCCACCCTCCAGGGAGACCTGGATAGGCTGAATGAGTGGGATAGCAAGAACCTTATGAAGTTCAACAGGGACAAATGTAGGGTCTTGCTCCTGGGAATAAATAATGCAGAGTACAGCTCAAACTGGAATCCACCTGGCCAGAGAGCAGACCTATGGAATGGGACCTGGGGGTTTTGGTAGATAAGTGTGCTGCAGCAGCAAAGAAAGCCAACAGGGTGCTGTGTTGTATCAACAAAGGCATTACCAGCATAGGAAAAGAAGCCATTATCCCACACAACTCAGTGCTTGTCAGGCCACATATGGAGTACTGCATGCAGTTTTGGTCTCTGCTGTACAGAAAAGGTGCAGACAGGCTGGTAAGTGTCCAGAGAAGGGCCGTGAGGATGATGAGATGACTGCAAGACCTGCCATATAAGGCTGAGAGAACTGGATTAGTTCAGCCTTGAGACAAGAAGGCTTAAGGTAGACTTTATTACTGTTTACCAGTACATAAAGGGTGGCTACCAGGAGGATGAAGACTCCCTTTTTATAAGGAGTCCTATGGAAAAGGGTTAATGGGTACAAGCTACTCCTGGGGCAATTCCAACTGGAACCCCAAAGAAAAATTTTCACAGTGAGAATAGTTAGACAATAGAATAATCTCCCAAGAAAAGTAGTGGATTCCCCAGAGGTCAGTTTTAAGACTCAGCTTGACAGGGTGCTGGGCCATCTCATTTCAACACTTTCACCTAGAAAAGTTGGACTGAATGATCCCTGAGGTATTTTCCAACCTGGCATTTTGTGATTCTGTGATCCTCTGAAAACAGCTTCATCTACAGATAAAGTCTATTTATTGCACTATTAATATCTTCAAAAGTTTGGGAATGTACAAGTATCGAAATAGTTAACCTTGAGGTTCAGTGACCCATAAATTTACAAATATGATCTTCCAGTCCCCCTGTGCTTCCCCATGGTGACAGGCAATTGATAGCAGCAAGCCCTCAAGACACCACCATTCAATTAGAAGATACTTGGGCCCATCAGAAACACAGCAAACCTTCAAACAGGCCAAGGCACAAGGAGAAGGGTTCTGTTGGATATGGAAGGCAACTCAACACAGTGACCTGAAACACGCAATTCAAGCCGACATCTTTGCACGTTGCCAGTTACTTCGTCCTTAGCAGAGTATGCTTTACAAATAGCTATTTTAAATCAGTACAGCTCACAACAAGCAGGATCAACTTCTCTGTGCCATCCTCCAGCAGAAAGAAGCCACCACCAACAGGCACTCCTCACTGCCTTCTACACTGCTTTGTCACCACAGTTCATTTATGAGGTTTGACAGCCCCTAAAACGTTGTCCTGTATTTGCCAGATACTCATCACTGCTTTACACATAAGACATTTTAAGGAGACAAGAACCAAGGTGTCCAGCCAGGGCACTGTAATACTGAAGGCAGGTTCAGATACCGACCTAATCGCCCTGACTGCTCGAAACGCCGGAGTTTACCAACACTGAAGCACCCGCAGATCTCCCACCAAACCGCTCCGCCCATGGGAAGCCCACCCCCGCCACCGCCCAACGCGGCTACGGCCGCACCCCGTCCCGGCCGTGCTGCACACGGCGCCATTCCCCCGGGGTCAGCGTAGTCTTGTGACGACAACAAAAGCGGCGGCCAACCCCGCCCTGCCGGCAGCGGCGGCTGCCTGTGCTCGCGCCCCGCCCCGTGCTCGCCTTTTCCCCGCCCCCCGGGACCACTCTCCGCCCCTGACCAGCAGTGAGCATGTGCCGAAAGCGCGGGGCAGCTGGGAGGAGGCGGAGCCGGAGGGCGGGCGCGGCTCCCTCCTCCCCCTCTTCCTCCCCCTCCCCGCCCTCTGCCCCCTGCGCCTTTCCGCCACCCGCCCACCGCGTACGGCGTGTCTCGGCTCGCGCTGCCGCCGCCAACACGGCCGCCGCTGCTGCGGGAACAAAGGAGCGAGGCAGCGGCGGCGGTGCGTCCAGCACCGCGCTTCGCGCACCCTCACCCTCCGCTCGCCCAGCAGCCCCTGAGCCGCCCGCGGCGCCTTCTCCGACATCCGCCGCGGGGTTTCTGACCCCCGCCGGGGCCAGGTAAGGTGGAAAGCAGCAACCTAAGGCTAGCCGAGGCTTGACTCGGCTTCCTGCGGTCCTTATGGTGGTGGAGGGTGCGCAGGCCTCCCTTTGGCTCGCCCTGCCGCACTCCGTCTCTCTCGATGGCCTTATCCTGCTCAGCCCTTGGCGCCAGGGAAGGTCGCGGATCGAGCACGAGCCGGACTGCGCCGGCTGCGAGACAGCGTTTCCTTGGCTCCCGTCAGCCGGGCCTGCCGGTGGCCGGGCCGAGCGTGACTCAGGGGTTTGCGAGGAGGGGCCCGGCCGGGGCCCCGACAACCCGCCCCGCTTTCGTTGTTTCTCATCCCGGCAGCCTCCGGGTCTTTTGTGTTCTGGTGTCCGCGGGGGAGAAGGCGGGGGATGCGATTAAGACGTACCACGCTGCGGGCGCTTGACAGCGGCTCTGCTTTTGTCTGACTCGCCCAGCTGGGCTTCACCCTCCTTGGAAAGCGGCTGTTATCAAATCGTTTTTTCCCTATCGATCCCTCCGCCCAACTTCCACAGAACATGGACGGATAGGGGCTAGCGCCCCCGAACGGCCTCGATGGATCCCCCTTTTGTTTCTGTGTTTCTCCCTGGTCCCTTTCCGAGAGGAGGATGTTGAGGTGAATAGGTACTTCGGTCAGCAAAGCCCGTCGCTGACGCAGTGCTCGGGCTGTATGGTTGGTCGCAGTGCGCGCTGTGGTCTTTATTTCGGTTGTTAAGCTAAAACATGGGATCGCCAGGCGGTAAGCGGTGGGGCCTGCAGGAGAGAGCCACGCTGAGCGAGCCGCTCTCGGGAAGGCCTGGGCTAGGTGCAAGGCCACCGCCCCCCCAAGTTTCGGCGCAAGTAGCTGTCGGGGTGGGCGGACTGAACTGCTGTTGGAGTTAACACGCTGAATAAAAGGATTCCGTTTCGTAGAGCTAAGCAGGAGCATCCTTGAGGTGAAGACCTGTTCCCGTTGGTGGCACGACGAGACCTTTATTTTTTTTTTCTCCTCCCGAAAGAAGAGTAATCGGGTTTAACTGCCCACCTCCAAGTTGTGGGGTGCATTTGTGAAACAGTGGCGTCCTGCCAGTATCTGATCACACCCTCCGTCCTTCGTGCGGACAAGCTGCCGGTGAAAATGGCAGCTGGAGATGATGGACTGGTGATCCTGCATTTTCTGGAGGGAATTTCAGTTTCTGCATTCGCCGGTTCCTCCTGGAAGAAAAGGATAATCGGATTCCACCGCCTGCTCGGGCGGCGGGGCTCGGTGGGTCACGCAGGAGCCGGCGTTTTGCGGGAGATATAAATAGGGGCTGATTTCAGCGGGGCGGCGGAGCTCCCCAGCCCCGGGCGCCCGTCACGTCGCCGCTGTCTGACAGGCGGAAACGCAGGCGCTTACCCACGTGACGCGGCGGGCCGGCCGCGGGGGCTGTGCCTCCCGGAAAACGGGAGCAAGCGGGTACGGGAGGCTTTAGGTGCCCGATGGTGCGCTCAGCCGTAGACCTGCAGCAGTACCGCCAGCCAGGGTGATTGCGCGGCAGCTGGTTTCTCCCAAGCGATAGGTGCTTTTAGCAGAAATAAAGCTGTCTCCTGGGACACCTTCCAGAGGCTGGAAAAGCACGACTAACTAAGCGTTGAGTAACAGCGGCTTGGCTTTTCCATTAGGGGCGTGCGTTTCAGGTATTGCAAGAAAATGCTGACAAGGGGCCCACAGTATTTGGTTTGTTTGGGTCTAGATTACTACTAGCATTATCACCTATAGCTAGATTTAGTAAGCAGTGAAAGGTGTTTGCAGCATGTCAGTTTGGAAGGGGAGTGAGGTAGCTGAGGTGTGTGGTGGTGCTCTTTGATAGCACTTTAAACTCAGCAGCTTAATGAAAGGGCAGAAGTGCAGGCTTTATTTGTATTACACAGAAAGAAGCTACACTAGAGACAAATTTTTCTTTTAGATCTCTCTAGATTATGATTTCTTGTATATGTGTGTGTATGACAGTAAAACTGCATTAGAATAAAGGTGAAACTGTTTTATAGTCCTCAAAGGATTTTTCTATATCAAGGGGTTTTATAAAGGCATAAGTAATGTAATTGCTGATACCTGGAAAATAAGATCCCAGAGCAAGCAGATAAATCTTGCTTGTTCACTTTTTCCTGCTCTAGGTTTACTTTAATCTCAGAAACTAGACAAAGACAGCTATTGCTTGCAGCTGTCATACTAGTGGAACATCACTACTGGCAGCGTGGGATTTCTTAATTACAAGAAGTAATGTAATGACTTTGCTTTTGGCTTTTTTCACTTTTTTACAAGCATCAGCAGCCAGGTCACGGTTCCTGAACAGGAAGTTGGCAGTCTAGCTGTTGCACTAAAATTGATCCAAGTTCCATGTACAGTGCTTCAACTAAGGTTAAAGTTTGGGAGGATAAGTGCAATATTCTTGTCTGCTCAGTTTGTAGCATGTTGCTTGATTACTGTGTTGTAGTTTTACAGTGATTGGGAATCAAGGCTTTGGTTGCTGTTCAATTTTTCTACTAACCTTGCTTTGCAGAAGTTAACCAGTAGTGAAAGTCAAGTATTCTTTTTCTTAATTTCTGCAGCTCATAGTTAGAGTCTTGGCATTGTCTGCCTTTAGGAGGTGCAGAAGTCTTGCTAGAAATTTTTTTTTTTTGTAGGATGCATGATACAACATACTCAGTTGGTTAAAATTGTTCTGTTAGAAGACATTCTAAACTAAATTCAGAAATGCCTGGCAGATTCTCTGAAGGGCCTGTTGTAAACATGTCGTTGCAGTTAGTACTTGGTATTTGGTTTCATACACAATTTAAGCAGTGTTTTAGAAACCCCTTCTAAAGATGGGAATGTATACCTTGGATGGTTGCTGCCAGTGCTTCAGGGATTTTTATTGTATTGTGAGAGCAGGAACTGCTAATAGTGGAATTACCATCAAAAATATGCAGAATCAATGTTACTGAAAAAAATGGGGAAGGCCTGCTGGAGTTCTGGAGGAAAATAAGCTATTTTATCTGCCAGAACTATTTAATAGATGTCAATTTGGCCTTGCTTATTCTGCATGTCCCTGTTCATGCTCAGAGGCTGGTAAAAAATGGGATGTTCTGGCTGCCAAATTAAGTTTGGTCATAACCTGCAAATGCAGCACAATGCTTAACAAGTACTTTATTGTGGCAATGCCAGCACGAGCAGTGTGAGCAATCTGGCAGTGTAGGCTTAGAGCCTGACATGGTGGTAGGCCATGCTCAGTGTAAGTGCAAGAGTTGCTAGCAGTGTAGCAAAACAATGCTGTGCCTGCAGCATGTAACTAAAGCAGGACACTGGTAGCTATAAACACAGCTAGTTATCTGGGAATAACAGGACACGCACCTGCATCAACAACCTTGTGTGTTAGTAGTAGCTTGACCAATAATCTATAATAGTGTGATGTGTGGTCACTCGTGGGGAACCAATGAAGCTATGCCAACGATGCTCCCCGAGTTTATATAAGTTGTAGAAGTTCCCTTAATACGCACTTTTTCCTTTCCTTTCCATCCACTTTGTGCTATACTCACTATGCTTGCACTATAGACATGCAACATTGGAACAAAAAAGGAACAATACTAGATCATATTGATCCTCCGTATTGATTCTCCAGTCTCTGTCACTGATACTTTGTTTCTGAGTATTGGTATGATGACACTTCTTTCTTGTCTCAGATTTGTAAGGATGTTGCTTAGCAATAGAATTGCAGTATTGAATGGTATATTAACATCCATATAGCCCTCTTCAAGAATGCTGGTATCACTTTTAGGGGGCAGGGTGAGCAGGCATACTTTAATTCTATAACCCTTTGATTTTGGTGACATGCCAGCTTCTAATGCAGTTCTTGGTTTTATTTACAGCATCGAGATGACTCAGGAGACAAACCAGACCCCAGGGCCCATGCTGTGTAGTACAGGATGTGGATTTTATGGAAATCCTAGGACAAATGGGATGTGTTCTGTTTGTTACAAAGAACATCTTCAGCGACAGCAGAATAGTGGTAGAATCAGCCCAATGGGTAAGGGTGTGTTTTACTTTGTTTTAAAAGAGAAACCACAGATTACTTGCAGGGAATCCCAGGACATTTTTCAGGAGAACTTCTGAAAGTTGTACACTAAAATGAAAGAATATCAGAGAGAATACTGTTATAAATCACAGTAAAGATAAAATGTATTTCCTTTTAATGTTATGGTCTGCTTGGCACTTAGCCTCTCTGTTAGTATATTCTGACACAATCTCTGTATTTTGACTAGTGGTGTAGACTGATTTTAACAAGTAATATGCAGCAGTAGTGAAGATTGTATGCAAGACATACAGTGCATATAGTTTATAACTATATATGATTAACGTGTATGTATTTGTCGTAACATTCTACAATTTGTTCCTAACTAAATTGTTCAATTCTTGTTACCTAGGAACAAACAGTGGTTCAAACAGTCCTACCTCAGACTCTGCATCTGTACAGAGAGCAGACACTAGCTTAAACAACTGTGAAGGTGCTGCTGGCAGCACATCTGAAAAATCAAGGTAAGATGTTACTGCTTTGATGTCAGGAGGCCTGCAGCAGTCCTGCCCTATTGCAGTGAGTTTCTGCAGAGCATAAAGGGAAAGTCTGCTTAACTTTGCTTTATGAATCTGTGTAAAATGAGAAGCAATTAAAATACTTGGTGTTAGCCTGCTGTATCATAGTATCAGTCAGGGTTGGAAGGGACTACAAGGATCATCTAGTTCCAACCCCCTGCCATGGGCGGGGACACCCCACACTAGATCAGGCTGGCCAGAGCCTCATCCAGCCTGGGCTTAAACACTTCCAGGGACAGGGCCTCAACCACCTCCCTGGATAACCCATTCCAGGGCTTCACCACTCTCATGGTGAAGAACTTCTTCCTCACATCCAGTCTGAATCTCCCCACCTCTAGCTTCATTCCATTCCCCCTAGTCCTATCACTACCTGATAGCCTGAGAAGTCCCTCCCCAGTGTTTTAAAGGTTTTGATGTATCTGAAGAAATACTTGCTAGAAGGTTGCTTATTGTCTTCCAGGGGAGCTAAAACAGAGTAAAACCTGAGGATAGTAGGAGTGTTAAGAATATGTTTTGGTACTGGTCTATTAGTAATGGGTCTGGACAGCTTACATTTTTATGCTAAACTAATGTCAATTACATGTTTTGCACTACTCTTAAACAGGAGTGTGCCTGTTGCCTCTTTGCCTGTAACACAGCAAATGACAGAAATGAGCATTTCAAGAGAGGAGAAAGTAACACCGAAAACAGAGACTGAGCCAGGTATGTTTGCAGATGTACACTGGTTACAACTCTTCACTTACGGGAAGCTGAGTGTTTACTTCCTAAACACTCCAGAATCTCCTGTTGAGGTGATGGTCTTGAGGAACTGTTGCAATGATTATTAAGGATGCTTTGAGTAGTCTCCTCAAATCAACTAGAAGGACTAGTGTCAAGAGGGGTTTAAGATGCATTTTCAATGTTAGTGAAAATGACACCTGTGAAGTAGTTTTGGCTCCCAAACTTCCGTTTTTAAAAGCAAGGCAATCTAAACTTCCGTCTGGGCAAGGTGTTTGATTTTGAAGTCAAAAATATTTGAGTTTTATATATATTACCTAGCAATAAAATTCCTTCTGACTCAGCAGTCAAAATGACTTGCCATATTTGGAGAATGGCATTAATAAATTCCATTCTACAGAGGAGTGAGGCTGTGGGGGAAAGGAATGTGTGGTTTGAAGACACACAAGCTGTTTAGGGTTCTTGAACTAATTGAATAATAAGGAGATACAACCAAAGCATTGTTCTGGGGGATACTTGCAGCTTTAATTGCTGGACGTGGATCATCAATTTAAAAGTTTTAATCTTGTACTGGAAGATTTTAGCTGTAGTGGTTAAACTTTAAAATGTAATCTTTCTTGGGGGGAAGCAGAGAGGAGCAGCTTTCTTAGATCCAACTAGAGAGTGATTGAATTCTTATTGGTTTGCTCAAATATGAGTATACTTGTTCAGTCTTCAGACATATCCATGCTTTTTTAAATTTAATGTCACAGTTCTGAAGCAGTCTTAAAACACTAAAAGCTGATCTTTAGTAGGAAGTAGGTTCACTGAGGCCAGAAAGATAAAATCCATATTTTCCATTTCAAAGTCAGTGAGGTGAAAATTGCAGCAGATGCTGCTGAGCAGTGTATAAAAGTTACATTTTTTTTAATCTAGATATTTTTTTGCCAGCCAAGACTACTGAAACACCTGATATGTAATTACTTATTACCATTTGCAGTTAAGTCGTGCGAGTCAATATTCTATGCCTGTTACACAATATATTGGACTGAGAGGACTTTGCAAGTACTACCTTTCTCTAATGTCATCTGAAGAGGCTTTTCATATGTAACTGACAAAAATTACTTTGCAGTATTTGTAAAACCTGTATTCTCTCATTAGGAGTTCTTACCTGAAATGCAGCAAGCAGAAAAGAGCAATACATAAATGGTACAGTGGTGAACTAATAGGTGACTTTGTTCTTACTAGAACTGCCAGTAAGAATTTGCATTTTTGCCAGGTGTGAAGGACAGCCTTTAGTTATTGTTGACATAGGGTCTGTTTTTCAGGTGCTTTGGGTCAGTTGTATGACAGGTAGTGTCACACAGCATGCAATTGATCTGAATGGGGGAAAACCCAAGAGGATCTCAAGATACTTATATGTTATTGTAAATAATGTTGGAGGTTGAAACCAATAAAAGCTGTCACAAGGTTGTGTAGTGATCACTGGAAAAACTACCAGATAACTTAAATATGTCTGGAAAAAACTTCTGGAATAAAGCTTCTGCCAGAGTACATACCCTCAACCTCTTCAGACAGCCTCAGCTGCTGTAACAGCTGAGTTGTCTTCTAAGTGCATACAGTCTGAGAGAAGCTATAACAGCACAGGATAGGGTCCTTGTATGCTGTTCTTTAGAATTTGTTGGACATCTAAAATACATATAGATATCAAAGTGTCTATATACAGTGGTACATTGATCTGTCCTGAAGGTAAGAGAAGCTGGCCTAGACTTCTCATAAAAATCCCTTTTGTGTCTGGACTAGTTGCTTTTTTGTTCTTTTCCAGCAGTCTTATATACATTGGTTTCTCCTCTCAAGGAGAAATTGAAATAATGGCAAATAGTTCACATTGTCTCATAACAACAAAGCTAACACTTCCTATGAGGTGTAATTCTCTATGATAATGTCACAGTCATGAAGTTGCTAATGAAAACAGGTGTAGTTGTAAGCACAGTCTGACACTGTCAGCTGTAGGTCATTACCTTGCTGAATGATAAGCCTCCAGTCAGGTCTGTCAGTGTTTCTACGTGTTATTATTGGTGTGTATATCGGAGGCTTGGATTTGTTTGGGTTTTTTTAGTTTGTGTTATTGTTGAGGTATTTTGTTGTTGTTTTGGTAGGGTGGATATTTTTTTTAATCCAATAGTGGCTTTGTTTTAGGCAGTAGTGTGATTAGTTTTCTTTTTGTGAAACCACAAAACCACTGCTGAGTAGCACTGTTTGTAAAGAACATGAAGCAGAGATTGATGGTGTCCCTGTGCAAATGAAGTATTTAAAAATACTTGAATACTGTTAACTTATGGTACAATTCCATGAATGTTCTATTTAACATTTGTTCTCAATGAATCAGCTTTAGAAGACAGCAGGCAGTGGTGTCTGGCTTTCTACCAAGCCAATATGACTAGAGTTATTTTACAGCTGTACTACATTTAGATTGAGGCACTATTATAGGTTACCCTTGCTTATACTGTAGATAGAACCAGTGTGCCTTATCTGTGATGTGTAGTGTAATGCAGGTAAAATTGTAAGTAAAAGGCCAAGTTGTCTCGATCCGGAGAGGGAAAGAGATTGAGGTTTTTAATGAATATTCCCGTGTTGTGAAATTAGAGGCACAAACGAGGCCAAAATATCAACAGCTAGACTATTTATTACATAACTACAGTGGATGGACATAAATAAAGTGGAGGGATCAGAAGGGGAGAGAGAGAATAGGAAGAGAGAGAAGAAAGGGAGAAGAGGGAAAGAATTATATTACCACACCCCTCACCCCCCAAGACAGTTTGAGTCTGCGGAGGAAAGGTGCTGCAGGAGATGTTGGGTCTGTAGAGAAACGGTGCTGCAGGAGATGTTGGGTCTGTAGAGGAAGGGTGCTGAGGCTTTGGCTGTAGAAGGGATGAGGTCCTCTGGGCAGCTTCTTCAGCTCCATGAGTTGCAGCAGGTGGGACTTAGAGCACGGAGAGAGGGTTTTCAGAGTCCAAGATCCAGTGTGTTGGGCCCGTGATGTTTCCAGCGTGTGCTGCCGTCTGCTTTCTTCTGCATCTTGCTTCTCCAATTTTCTCCTCCTCAAAGCCAGTAGCTGCTCCAGTCTTTTATACAGTTTTTTTAGGCCTTAGGCAAGTGTCCAGGTGTTGTTCCCCAGGATATCGTTCTGGGAAATCATCTTTAGGTCCAGGTATCGTTCCCCAGGAAATCTTTTTGTGTGCTCAGGTGAGTTTGGGCAGCCACTGGATGGAGGGGGGAAGGCCTCCGCCTCCTCCTGCTCCATCTAGCTACCCACACACTCTTTACATATCAGGAACCATTGTCCTTTTCTGGGGTATCTGATGGCTGGAAATGATCTTGTCCTGAAGGTGTGGAATGCTGGGCCCTTGGGCCATTGCTGTAGGCCAGCTGCAGTCCCGTGAGCAATGCTATCTTTGCACCTTCCAAGAGTCCTTCCAGTGGCTCTCCCCAACCCACATCAGCTATTGTCTGGACAAGCAGCAAGTGATTTTATCTTTGTTGAGTCACTCCAGGAGAGACAAGCTTTAGTCTCTCACACAAGTAAACTGCCAATATGAAATAGGGTAGACTCAAGATGGTAGCTATGTGATGATTGGATTGTCTTCATGTTTCCTGTGTGTACTGGGGCTTCAGTAGATGCCCCTGGTTGAAACTTCTGAAATGTAACCAGTAGTCTCTAAGTCCTGAAGCTGTTCACCTTGGAAAATACAACTGGAGACCCAACTGTTGATCTTGTGCGTGATAGGATGCTATTACTCTCATGATACTGAAACTACACTGTTTAATGTAGTAGTAAAGACAGTCAATATACCTGTTAGAGTTGAGTGTATGGAAGATGAATTGCATGCTGTAGAACTTTTGTTCTTTCATTGGCATAAAATTAAATATGATGGAAGCTTATTCTGCAGCTTTTCATCATGAACACCTGGACTGACATAGTAATTTTAGTTCCTGAAGTATTTGCACTGAGGAACCCTCATAAGGCATTAAAATACTGTCCATCTTTTCAGGCATAAAATTTTATATACAACTCCATTGTGTTAATATTCAGTATAAGGATTGCACAATCTCTAGTGTAGCTTTTTCCACTGGTACTGCAGAAGTGCAGTCTTGCATCTCATTTTTTCAGTTCTTCTATGGTGGCAGTTGGGGGTTAGCTTCATCAAATCAGAATGTTTAAGACAATTTTTTTATCTTTTAGCTTTCAAGACTTTATTCTACTAGTATACTTATCACTTACTAGTACTTGAAAAGTTAGGGAGTTTAAGCCATTAATTCATAGTTTCATAGAATGGTTTGGGTTGGAATGTACTTTAAAGATCACTTGGTTTCAATGGCCCTGCTGTGGGCAGGGACACCTTTCATTAGATCAGGTTGCTCAAGGCCTTGAACACCTCCAGGGCAGGGGCATCCTCGACCTCTCTGGGCAAGCTTTTCTGGTATCTTGCCACCCCTTGTTCCACTGAAACATTGGATTCCTTCGTTTCCATTGTGAAATTTCAGTGGGAAAATGCCTACAGCAGGCTTGCTCTTTTGCAACAGCCATATTGGTTATATAATGAAAACTTCTGCAAGTTTTGAAAATCCTGTTCTTGAAGTATGAGTGGCAGTCGCACGATCTCTGTGGATTAATAGTTTTGGATCTGAGAAGTGCTTTTTCTCCAGTTAATAGGACCTTTCTGCATGTAGGTCGAATAGCTGTCATACTGTGGCATGTGTCTGACTTTGTTACCAGTGGCCTTCCTATTCCCTATTCTTTTGTAAAGATGTCTTCAGACTACACATGAAGGAAATTTTGCATTAATTCATGATGGAATGCCTGTACTTGTGTGGGGTTTTCAGACACCTCTCCAATACTAGGATTGGATTAATTTTTACTACCTTAACACATCAGTCATGGCCTTCTGTGTCCACAGTAGCAGTGCATCTTAGAGTGCCTACATATAACTAAGACCAAAATAATAGTTAATAGAGGCCTGCCTGGTTATGGAAATCTGTCACTTCTAAGGTTTTTTTGTCTTGTAATAGGAGAATTGTTGTGGTAAGACTGAAGTGAAGTAAACATGATCTGAAGTAACTGCTTGAGCCAAGGGTTGGGAAGGGACACAACCAAGGTGATGGAAAGGGGTGCACCAAGTTATAACCTGCTTTACTGGTATGAGACTTGTTTCATCTGAACGCTTATTGAGGAAACAGGTCTGCAGGTACTAGTAACCACTGGGTTTTTTCAGTTATTCCATGATGGTCATGCAGCAATCATTTAGAGCACTTTGCCTGATTATTAACACCAGTTTCTTACATTAAATGAATTTAATATATAGGGGACTGGAGCCGTACGTGCCCAGTTGGACTTGGCTTCAATGTTAAAGGAAACCTTTTGTGACAAGCAGTTATCAGGAAAATTGCTAATTAACTTATATTTGCTCCTGGTGTCATGGCAGAACAACTACAATTTACAGAATTTTTCATCTGAGGCACAGGTTGATGTAAAGCTCAGAAAAATACTCCTTTTTCCAAAGGGTAGGGCAGGCAGCTTTACCTTTGTCCTAGCCATTATTCTGAAGCACATTTATTGTGTTAAACTTTCATACAGTCTTGTCATCTAACATACCTCCACAGGATAAAATAATAGAAGAAACCTTCATTCTTGGAGACTAACAAATTGAGTGTTTTCATTGAGGGGGCTATTTGCTGTCTTGTCTTGGGATCTTTTAGTGCCCATTACTGCATATTTGTACTACTTCCCTGAATGTGTTTTAGTTCTGGAGTGTCAAGTGTTAGGGCTGGACTGTCCACTAGATAAATGCCAGATGCTGTCTTTCTCTCACCCTGAAGTGGAAGAGAAAAGGAATAAGGGAGGGAGATTAATAGATTAGAAAAGAAACTAAAACCAGCTTTAGTGAAAATAGTAACAATAAAATGAAATATATACAAACCAGTGTCGAACCCAATTGTCTCGCTATCATCACTGATGCTACGGACAGGCACTGAGGAAGTGTCAGACTGGACTCGGTGTTAGGTGAGAACTAGATACAGGAACCAAAGGCAGAATGTGTCCAGAGAAGGGCCATGAGGATGATCAGAGGGCTGGAGCACCTTACCTATGAGGACAGACTGAAAGAGTTGGGGGTGTTCACTCTGGAGAATAGAAGGCTCCAAGGTGACCTAATTGTGGCCTTCCAGTATCTGAAGGGGGCCTACAACAAGGCTGGGGAGGGACTTCTCAGGATATCAGGTAGTGATAGGACTAGGGGGAATGGAATGAAGCTGGAGGTGGAGAGATTCAGACTGGACGTGAGGAATAAGTTCTTCACCATGAGAGTGGTGAAGCCCTGGAATGGGTTGTCCAGGGAGGTGGTTGAGGCCCCATCCCTGGAGGTGTTTAAGACCAGGCTGGATGAGGCTCTGGCCAGCCTGATCTAGTGTGAGGTGTCCCTGCCCATGGCAGGGGGTTGAAACTAGATGATCCTTGTGGTCCCTTCCAACCCTGACTGATTCTATGAACTCATGGAGTCAGACTATGGCCATCAAGGAAGAGAGCTTAATGCTTCATATTGCCAGCTTTGTACTGAATGTTATAATTATGGAATGGAAGGAATACTTCAATCAGTTTAAGGTCTCCTGTCCTGTCCACTTCTCCCTTTAGCTGTAACCTTTTACTTTCTGCACCCTAAATGTTGTGCACAGGATTTAGCAATAGCCTTGGCCTTGGTAGAAGCAAGTATTAGCAAGAGCCATTCTGCATAGTAACTATAAACATCAAGCATTATCACTTCTAGAGGCAGACGCTGTCTGCAAAAATACATCATTGTGTAAGGAAAGTGCAATCACTTAAAAGGCTTAATTGAAAGATAAAGTCAGTGAGCAGGTCTAGTTATGTTTCAGCTCAAACCAGGATGTGAAGGATCTTAGTAGCAGCAGTTTTGTAGTAGAGTGATCTATTAAGCCTTCTCTGTGCCTTGGTGATTCCTGGGAAGCTGCCCTTTCCAGCTTTGCTTTCCTTGTTGGCATGTTAAGCAGTGATAAAGGTTGATTCTCTTCTTTTTTTTTTTTTTTTTTTTTTTTTTTTTTTTTTTTTTTTTTCCATTTTCTCTTAATTCATGTTGTGACTTTTAGATCACCATTGATTTGCTCCTTCTACAATGTTGGGTTTTTTTGCATCTGGCTGAAACATTGGACTTGCTCCCAGAGCTCTCATTTGTAAGTTGGGTCAGATGCAGATGAAGTGTGCCACTGATTAGCTGCACACTGCACTGCAAAGTGTGAGAGCATTTCTGGTTCCTCTCTTTATCTGCTGTGGATTACAACTAGCATTTCATTTTTAAGCAATACAAGAAATCTAAAATGAGTTTGACCTGGTGTGTTGGGAGATGCCATAGCTAATGGATGTGTGTAGTACCCAACAGGCTTAGCCTGTGTGGTTTCAGTGTTTAACCTAGCTTTTCAGTCACAGGGTTTCAAATTGCTTAAGTGACACCGAACATTGCTTTCCTTAGGATTTAAAGATAAGTGTAGAAGATCACATCTGTTCACCTAGAAAATCAAAATCAAGACAGAATTTTTTTCATTAAAAAAAATAAAAACAAACAAAAAATGACAACAACAAACAAAAACACCCTATAAGCAGCAGCAGCAAAGTAACAAAGAATACCAATAGCAGTAGTGATTGTAGTGGTAGTGCTGTAATAGTTACCTCCTCACTCAGACCTGGCAAAATAGCACTTCCAAAACCCTTTCCTAAAAAGACCTATGCAAAGTGACAGAAAAAGTGGTAAATGGCCTTAGTAGTTCCTTAGGACTGTTGCTGCAATGTATAAGGAAGTATTAGCAACTGTTGTTTTACTGCATGAAATCCTTTTGGTGATGAGTACTGAAAAATGTGTGTTACTTAACGAGAGCTAGTCCCTT
Organism: Picus viridis; assembly: GCA_033816785.1. Classification (NCBI taxonomy): domain Eukaryota; kingdom Metazoa; phylum Chordata; class Aves; order Piciformes; family Picidae; genus Picus; species Picus viridis. The sequence goes on from CM066606.1 coordinate 53,579,390, forward strand.
TTAAATTTTGCTTAGCTTATGAAGTCCTAAATGGGAGATGTCATTTTACAATGACTTCTCAAGCTTTCCAGGTATTAGTGGTAATAGCTGTTTTCATCTAGTTCTCCTTGTTGGCGTGGGGGGGCAGAGGGGGAGCAAAAATCTACTTTTTACAGGATACAACACTTACTGACCTGGAAGAATCTCAGCTAACAAATCCTATTTGTGTGCCTTAAAGCTTGTAGATACCTTTCACTCTGGCATATGTTACAGAGTTTGTTCCATTTTGGAACAACAGATGTCGTCATACAGCTGGGAGTGTTCAGGAAAACTACACACCGAGCAGGTGTTACAGTTGTGTACAAAAACACCTCTGAAATTTTCATTATTCCAGTTTAGATATAAGGAGGATTTTAAAAAGAAAGTTTGGCCAACTGAAAAAGATTAAAGAAAGAAAAAAAGGAGATTTACAAAAGCTCACAGAAATATAATTTCCTTCAGAACTTAGTGTTCCAGGATTGTCTAAAAATGTTCATGTGATTGAAAAATGTCTCATTTTGACTATACCTAGTCATGGGGTCTGTGGTGACAGTTTGGACTTGATGATCTTTAAGGTCTCTTCCAACCTTGGTGATTCTGTGTGAACAGTTAGGCTAAATAGAGTTTAAAAAAAAGTGCAGATAGTCAGTGTAAATCTGCACTTTGTTCTTTAAATTACTAAAACTGTCAAACGTGAGGGCTGTCCTGAAACAGCATGTTTTTGTAGCTGTGCTCTCTGGATCTGTTAGAGTTGGTGATTTGGTGGCTGCTGTCGTGGTGAACCCGGTAGGCATCTTACTTCAAGAGTAGCAGCGGAGTAACCCCAGTGCTGTAGTAGTGGCACATTACTGAATTTAATTTATTTTTTCAAACACCTTCCTATCCTCTACAGGTATATCATCTGTTCAGCTGTGACAATATTGTTCTAAATTTAAATGTTACTTGATCATATGTTTTTTTTTATACGTATTGAATGTGAGCATGAAACTTCAGGAGTGTGTTCTGAGCCCTTAACACCTATACATATTGTTACTTAAAATTTTCTAGCTGATGGAACTGTGAGGAAAACCTGTCTAAAGTACCAAAAAAAAATCTTTATTCCTAATGTGCATGTCATAGGCAGTTATATAGGCTACAAACATTAAGGGTTCTCTCTAATAAGACCTTAAATAAATATACACTACTGAATATCAAGTAAAGTCAAGAAAAAGGAACTTTAACCTTTATTTCATTTGCTTGCTTTAACAGTTGTTACTCAACCAAGTCCATCAGTTTCTCAGCCTGGTACTTCACAGAGTGAAGAGAGAGCTCCTGAACTGCCCAAACCAAAGAAGAACAGATGTTTCATGTGCAGAAAGAAGGTTGGCCTTACAGGTATGAGAATTTATCCATTTTGAACAGATCTGAATGATTAGTTGCTTCTTAATAGATTAATGATACATATATTTCATCAAGTTTAAACTTACTTGCTTATTCGGAAGCCAAACAACTTTGTACACTGTACATTTTCCCTTACTCTATATGTCAAAAGAGATGAACATATCCCCATTTCCATGAGCAAGACCTTAGATTTATGACTTAATTAAATGTGAAGCTTCCCAGTAATGTTGTGTGTTTTTATATACACAGGATTTGACTGTCGATGTGGAAACTTATTTTGTGGACTTCACCGTTATTCTGACAAGCATAATTGTCCATATGATTACAAAGCAGAAGCTGCAGCAAAAATCAGAAAAGAGAATCCAGTTGTGGTGGCTGAAAAAATCCAGAGAATATAAATTAACCTGCTCATAAAAAGACTGACTGACTGACTTTTGTCTTGAATATATCACAGGAAAACATAAAAGAGCAGGTGCATGGCCATTTTCCTTTGTTCCTCAAGTTTTACTTTTAGTCCTGTCCATTCTAATGAAATTTCAGAATGTTTGGGTGTTTGTTACCAGCAAAATTGGATAGATACAGCCCATGAAAATACGTATGCCCCTCCCAGAGTATAATTGGATGATTGGAAATGTGCACAAGAATACACATGTACAAAGGACAAGCTCTTATTTCATGTGTGCCAAACAGATGTATGCTATCTGCATGTTTGCAGCAGATCTGCCTTTTAAGACGTTTGAGATATATAATCTTCGGCTAGTGTTACATGCCTGTTTTGGAGAATGATACATCACAAAGGTTGGCAGTCTACTTCTATAATTTAAAATCTCATTCTGTTGGTTTCCATGCTCCATTGTTTTCTGCCACAATGTAAGCTATGTAGAGGAGTCTGTCATCCCAGTAAGAAGATGGTGTCATGTTTAAGAGAGTAACAGCAATTGCACTGAGAAATTGAAAAAATCAGATATGTCAGAAGAAAGCTGTTTTGGAAAAGCTCACATTAACTTCTACAATTGTGAAAATAGGTTCCCAAAGGAAATGTCCTGCTAGGAATTTAACTGGCCTGCAACAGTGTCACATGCTTTTCCTTCCATAGCTAAAAAAGTTCTGGTGCACAATACTGTAAGATTGGTTTACCAAAAAAAATACATTTTTAGACATACCACAGCAACTCTAACAAGCAACATGTCTGATCAAGTTGTCTGATCAATATTAGAGCAGCTTATAATTTATGTACTTACATTGTGTTCTGAGTTCAAAAAAATATTAGCAGTTCATTTTTTTCTAGTTTTAAATGTAACAGTTGCACCATACTGCATGAGAAACCATACCCAACATGGCTGCTGTAGACTTAAGTGGTAGCTGGAAACATTCTTGGAGGGCTGCTTTATCATTTGTAACTGTACTTGGGTGTAGGACTGTGGCGTTCTTGGGTGTGTTGCATGGGCTGCATTGTCTACAGCATTGTACAATAACAACTCTAGAAAAGGCAGTATACTTCACTGATGCTTGTCTGGTAATATCACTTCTGTGTTATAATGGAAGGGAGTTTTGTGATGTATGAGACTTGTGTTTTTTTATATAAACAAGTACAGTTTAGACTAGTGTTGTGTTGTGCCTGTTCTCATCTGTAAATAGTTATGTATGTACACAAGGCGCTACTTCTGAACTTCTGTTTTTCATGGCAGTGTTCAGTCTTAGTTTTGATTTCACTATTAAAAGCATCAGGTTTTTGCTTCTAACTTTGTTCTTCTGAGTTATTAGATAAGCAGACATGTACAGATAGTTCATATTTATGTATTGCACATAATCATGCTACCCAGCATCTATGCTGTATTGTATTATGTAAATAATAAAAATCATGTACAGAAGGAAATGCTTCCTTTTGCAGTAGTTCATTTGGTTTAGTTACTGCTGTAATCAGAAAGTGACCTTGTAGGAGTTGAGGTGCAAGCTTAGTACTAAGTTTTTACAGATAACATCTTTGTGCTTAAAGCCTCCTTGTTTCTGTATCTGGATGTAACCACTCATTGTAACAATTTGCACCAGCATCTGGAGTAAGGTAACTGTATGCTGGCCCAATGGAAATGCTAGCAGACAGCATGCTTGAAGGGAGTAAAAGGAAAGCATTAGCAACTTTATTTTGCTTCTATATGCCTGTAATAAAAGAACATGGGGATACTCTAGGACTTAATTTTCCAGGATGAATTTTATGATTCAATATTGTAACAGCGTGAAAGCACCACAATTATCACTTTTTTCTTGCCTTTTGTATTAAAGCAAAATCACCTATTCCACTGCAGCATAAAATGATTTTATCTTTTTGTTTTGAACCTGAGAATGCCATGTAACTGGAGAATGTCTGGTTCTGATACTTTCCTAGCTTGAGTGTTAATGCATCCAAGTGCCGGGTTCTGCACATTGGCCACAACAGCACCATGCAGTGCTACAGACTGGGGTCAGAGTGGCTGGAGAGCGGCCAGGCAGAGAGGGACCTGGGGGTACTGGTTGATGGGAGGCTGAACATGAGCCTGCAGTGTGCCCAGGCAGCCAAGAAGGCCAATGGTCATTCTGCCCCTGTACACTGCACTGGTTATGCCGCACCTTGAGTCCTGTGTCCAGTTCTGGGCCCCTCAGTTTAGGAAGGATGTTGACTTGCTGGAGCGTGTCCAGAGAAGGGCAACAAAGTTGGTGAGGGGTTTGGAACACAAGTCCTATGAGGAAAGGCTGAGGGAGCTGGGGTTGCTTAGCCTGGAGAAGAGGAGGCTCAGAGAAGACCTTATTGCTCTCTACAACTACCTGAAGGGAGGTTGTAGACAGGCAGAGGTTGGTCTCTTCTCCCAGGCAACCAGCACCAGAACAAGAGGACACAGTCTCAGGCTGTGCCAGGGGAGGTTTAGGCTGGATGTTAGGAAGAAGTTCTATGCAGAGAGAGTGATTGCCCATTGGAATGGGCTGCCCATGGAGGTGGTGGAGTCACCTTCATTGGAGGTGTTCAGGAGAAGACTTGATGGGGTGCTTGGTTGCATGGGTTAGTTGTTTAGGTGGGTTGGATTGGTTGATGGGTTGGACGTGATGATCTTGAAGGTCTCTTTCATCCTGGTGTATTGTATTGTAATACTGGTAGTTAACAGTTACAACAATCCTGGTATTCACTTTTTCATCTGAACAAAGGTTGTAATTGGGAAGACATGTTGAAATAACTAATCTCGGTAGATGTATGGAGGAAAGTATAGAATTAAAGATCCCTCGTTGTACTGGAGAATCAAGAACTATATTATACATACATTGCCCACAGGTGGGGTAGTTCAGTGTCTTCAAGGTCTTTGAATTCATTCTGTTAGTAATTTTAGCATCTATCTTCATTCAGGAGCTCTAATCCCGCTGAGGCTTACTAAACAAAGGAGCAAAAAGTTATTGGAAGAGTAGGTACTGACAAAGTGGGAAAGAGAGGGGGAGTATTTAAACTTCAGTGCAAACACCCAAGTTAATCTTTCTTGATAATGAGTAAGAACATAAGTGCAAAGTCTTTCAGATCCTGTGTCTGCTGCCCAATTTGGAGACTGGCATATATATTCCTAAAGTAAAAGGCTAGCACCCATGGGACTGCTAGTCACAGTTTTAATACAGTGGTATTAAAATGCTTTGGGGAAAAGTCTTCTATAATGTCTAAATGCAAGCCCTTCATAAAGCTGCTGTCACTTGCTCTTTCACTTTAAAGTGACAAACAGCTACAAATACTAACCCCATCTTCCAGGAAAGAAATATGATTGCTTCACATGATACTGATCCTCATTTAATGCTTGGCTGTTAGACTGAGATGTTCTTAACTGGTACATAAACACACTGTTCTGGGAAGAGTCTTCTTGTCCTGAACAAGTATATCAGATGATGCGGTCTCTTTTCCAGTTGGGGAATGAAAAAGGGCATGTAAATAACGGAGTAAATGAAAGCAAGGTTACTAAAAACTGTATCACAATCAGCAATCTATGATTTGCCTAGTTAGTGCTACAGCTTTTTAATACTATGTTCCACAGGATTCTGTGCAATCTTACTGACAGCTCTTACTCTCAAACTTGATATTTGAAGTAAAAGGACAAGCTTCCTGTTGTGTTTCCACGTGTTGCTGTAAGGCTGATGATCTGCCAGATGAATTGGTTGTGGTGCATAACGATGCCAAGAAGTCCTGGTACTGTCTTCCTTTAAAAATGTGCTTCTGATGATCAGCTACTCTGCCATGTGTTTATTCTTTAGGGTGTGGGCATGTCTTAGGCTCTTGGATATGTCATGTCTCAGTTTCAGTCACCCAAAGGATACTTATAAAGGATTTGACTCATGTCTGGTATCTGTAATGAGTCAAAATCCATGTCATTCTCAAGTGTTCCTAAGCAGCTCTAAAATACCCCCTGCTGGGTGTGCTTTAAGGAAATGTACAGCAAATATGGAAACTACAACACAATCCAGGGCTTCACCACTCTCATGGTGAAGAACTTCCTCTTCATGTCCAGCCTGAATCTCCCCACCTCCAGCTTCATTCCATTCCCCCTAGTCCTATCACTACCTGATACCCTGAGAAGTCCCTCCACAGCTTTCTTGTGAAAAATACTACTTTTGATCAAGCCCCATAGCTAAGATACCTGAATCTTTACTAAACATCTTTGTAGTCTTACCTTTTTTTCTCCCTGTGAGTACGACCATTTTGCAGGATTTATTTCTGAGTAGCCATAAGCCTGGTTATCACAAACTGAGGCTTATGGATAGAAAATAGGATAATTACATCTACCGTTGCACCAGAGTACAAGCTTGCAGGATAGACTACATTGTGTAATTCATCCTGACCCAAAGCAGGCTAAATCTTTCACTTAACTGGCTGCATGGGTGCCTGAGGGAGATGTAGAGTGGAGTGCCTCGCTGCTTGGCCTGTGTCAAGCAAAGACACAGAGCCTCCTTCTGAGTGCCTGTTGGGATGCCTTTAATGCTAAATGACTACCAATACATCATGATGCTATTAATCCATACACAGGTGAAAACACTTCTCAATTACATTACTGAGACTGTGGAAAGTTCTTAGTGGTTTTGCTTTAATCATTGTGCATATATTATGCTTTAAAAGATTTATGAGGAGCAGTGTGTGTATCAAGAAAGTTTATATATAAAAGTGCCTTCATCTTTTTCGTTGTTCTTCCAGTTAACATTCTGTATCTCAAAGGACTCGACCAAACACAAACCTGATGTTTGAAATGTCATTTATACTGTCTTATAAAGTGAATACTTCTGGATAAAACCAGCCCAAGTATCAATGTAAGATGACCATCCCTAATAATAGACCAGGGTCATGTTTGCAAAATGGGCACTAAGGCTACATTGCTCATGAAAAATGTTTAAATCCAGGGAATGAGTTAGTTACTGACTGCATAGCAGTCAAATGTACGTACCTCATTGGACTCAAGACACCTTAGCTGCCCACCACTTCACTTGGTAAGCTACTTTTAAAATGTGGCTGCATCTGTAATGCGTTTACTCTCCCTCTTAGCACCAGCTACCCTGCCTCACCATGTTTGCTGTTACAGAAGAAACAATTTGAAAGTGCTCTGTTGAGGAAGTTTGTTAGGTTTAGGAGATTGGTTTGGTAGGGCTGTGAGCATTGTCAATGGTAAATCACTTTTAAGCTGTTCTTCCTGGTTCATGTGTTTCCAGATTCTTCCTGTAGCTTCTTCTGATGATATAATAATGAAATTAGTGTAAATGGAAGCAACATAACTTGAAAGGTAAACAGAATCATAATTTCTCTTAGCTCCCAGTTTTGAATTGGATGTTCAAAGGCAAAGGTTCCACACCACATCATGCGACAGACTCCACCTGGTCTAAGTGGATGGCTCTAATAACACAGAGAGCTCGAATGGGAAATCTTGAAAGGCCTGGTCTAGTGGAGGTGATCTCAAGTTGGCCTGAAGGTACCAACTGTACTAAACCTCCAGAGGAGAGTGTAACTCATGCTGAGGAAGCTCCTCCTTACAATGACCTTTCTGATGATGAAAAGAAATATGCTTTGTTCACAGACGGTTCCTGTCGTCTTGTTGGGAACAAGTGAAGGTGGAAGTCTGCAGTGTGGAGTCCAACACGCCGAGTTGCAGAAGCAAAGGATGAAAAAGGAGAATCCAGTCTGTGGGGCCCTCTCACAGGAGAACCTTTCTTTCCATTTTATTTATTTATTTATTTTCCCACTGCAACCAAAGGTTTCTCAGTTGCTTTGTCCAACAAAAAGCATCATGTCATTAAATGTTAGGTGGACATAGAGATGTGTATTTGGACTTGTTTATTGGTTTATTTTATTGACAATGATCTTTGCATGTAGTTAATACTTTTTGTTTGCTGAAAGCATTTTGGTGTTTTATCTGCTTGTTGCTGTGCTCTTAGTGAGAGAGGTGTTAAAAGCACAAGGTGTTTGACCAGCTACTGCATGGCAGCAAACATGCAGGTGAAGAGGTGCTCCTACGGCTCAGTCTTTCATCTCTGGGGTGCCCCTCTCTAATACTTTTGCCTGACTGGTGATTTGGCAGTGTAGCTAGACAACATGAAGGTCCACTATGAATTGTCACATGTAGCTGAGATTGTAGCAGAGATCTGAGGAAAACAAAGGCAACTTAATCTGGTGGTCCTGATTCCTGTTTATCTTGACACTTTTTTTTGGTTAAAACTCACCTACCCTAGAATTTTCTTTTGCAGCAGGATTTTTTACTGTAGATTTAGTTGAAGTTTGCTTTAGTAAATCAGTGAGAAGTTGGGCACATGATGAATATTCCATGAGTTCCCAAGGGAGCCTGTGAAACAGTTGGTACACAGGCCCATTTGATTTTTATAATGCTTCTGGGAGCCCAGGTCAGACTAGATTAAAACAGGCTTAGGCTAAAGAAGATTTCCCTTAGTTGTATCGTAAGTACCACAGGGTTAACGAGGGGAAAGTAGGTTTATGGTCCTGGAAAAACCTTGATCCCTTTCAGTCTGGTTACAGTCTTCAGAGTGAGCTGGTTTCTTCAACTGCTATACTAGACTCATTTTATAGATAATATTGATATGGATTTGTGTATTTCTGTTAGAGGTTCACCTTCTGGCTGACTTTCTAGGACCAAAGACTCGGCTTTTTGCTGCTAGTTCAGTCACCACAACACCTCATGGAAATTTTACTGAGTAGTTGATGTAGTGCAAGGAGGAGGCAGGAAAAGGCATGAGGTTGGACCACTACACATAGGTTTGCACAGGCTGCTGAACAATTGCACTTTCAGTCTTCGTGCCAAGACAAACCGGCACCTTGGTAGCTTCAAGCATGTAGCACTGATGGGGAGGTTGGCTTTGCCATCATGGCTTCAAGGTTTGCCAGCCCTTAACCTTCAGGTTGCAGAAATAGGTTTGTATTTGATTTAAGGGGATATTTTTGCTGATACTAGTAATTTACAGTGATTACAGATAATCACCTGGCAATAAATAAAGACCAAGAGTGAGAATAGTTCACAGGCTTCTTGGCAAGATTTTCTAAGTGAGAGTTTGAAAATCATACTATGCTAGGAAGTGGCTTTGAGGAACAAGTTAATTTACTTGGTATTTCACGTAAGCAGAGGTTCTTGTTTTTAAGTTTGTCATCTGGTGAGGATGATTCACAGGTCAGGACAGAGTGGTTTCTCAGTGCTGACCAGCCTTCAGTGAATAGAGACATTTAACACTTATCTGCAAATAGTTGCTGAAGATCAGTGGTTATATGGGTGAGTAATAACATTAGGACTTTCACAGCCCTCTCTGCTTCACTTCAGTTGTGGGTAATGGTTGCTGTCCTCAATGCACAGCAGCAAGCCCTGTGGTCCTGACTCTATCTGAGCCATGTTGTTAGCTGCCAGCTGCTTGAGTCTTCTACAGCCCTATTTTTTCACCCCTGCACTTTAACATAGGCAATTGCTCCCTGATAGGATTTTGTTCAAGTGATCAAAGTTTTAAAAAACTCTACACTGTAGAGACCAATACCACAAATCAGAGAGGTAGGGTAGTTACACTGCCAGAACAGAGGTACAACATCTGGGGATGTCTCAAGTGCAAACCTAAATCCATTTTTCAGGAAGAGGAACATATCAACCATGTCCTAAACTAAACCCTGGCTGTGTATAGCAGCAGTGGTAGTGCCAAGTTCCAGACCCACCTCTCCTTGCTTCATCAAGTGTGCCTCTCTCTTATCCCTGCTTCCCCTAACTTCCAGGTGCCAACAGGTTCTTCACCTCCCTGAGGGTGGGAAGGGCCAAGCAAGATGTAACAAGTCCTTCAGCTGGGGCATGAGCAGACACTGAACAAGCCACACCTCCATCATATTACGCTAGTGGCCAAAAAAAAAGATGAGGTCTAGAGGTAACCATCCCTATTTTTACCTTACAGCAAATGCTGCCCCAAAATATCTATGCACTCCACTGTGGCAGTTTAGGCTGGGTGCCTCATGGTCACATCTGCACTGTCCACCCAGGAGATGGACATAGAAAACAGCAAACTTCTCCCCATAAATCCTGCACCCTATAAATCCATCTGCAAAGTCATTCTCTTCCTCTTTCTTCCCCCTCTGCTCCTGTGGGAGATAATCCCTATCAGGTAACAGTGGGGGAGTATCTCAAGGCCTCTTAGGCCTGTCTGGGCCTAATGCCAGGAGGAGAAGGGGAGGGCCAGCCTCAGACCTGGCCTGCTGAAACAAGCTAAGGGGGGGGGGGGGGGGGTGAAGAAAGAGCCCTGGGGGTTTTGGGTGCACCCTCAGGTGGGGAGAAGGGAAGTGTTGAGGCCTTTTTTTTGGGGTGTGGTGTAAGGGACTCTACACTTTGGGATATCTCTGCTACTATGCTTTCCATCACTACCCAATCCATTTGCATGAGTGTCATTCCTCTGCCCCTCTCGGGGCAATACAGGATCTGTCCCACTCTAAACCAGGACATCCAGCATGCTTCTGTGGAAGCTAAAATCCACCCACCACCACACGTTGTCTTCAGTGCTGGCACTTCAACTCAGAAAATAATTGTGCTCCATCCATGGCAAAGAAAAAAGCAGCAATAGGCAAGAATACCGATACTCTCTTACTCTGCTCTCAGACCTCACCTGCGCTCTGCTCCATAACTAACTCCTGCAACAACTTCAGATGGCCTTTGCTTTCCTCTTTCATGTCATCCTTCTGGGTATCTCTTTAACACTCTGAAACAAACCTTTCTGGTTCTTTTAAAGCAGTTCACATAATTTGAAAAACTGCTGGGTGGGAGAGGTGTTATTTTTTTAACCAACTGTGGTAGAAAATTATGGCAAGAACATATTTGTGCAGAGCTTATTAGTACTGGAGAAAGTCAATGTATGCACAGCCTGCTTCTGGATATTAGTATGCTGGTTTAGGCTACAAATGGAGGGCTATTGAAAAAAACATTACACAAGAATGTCACTATTGCCTGCAAGTCCTAAGCAGTCATGGTAACATCCACTTTATTTCTGCCAAATGCCTTTCCAGGGTATGTTTTACTAGTCTCTGCTGATTTACTGACTTCTATCTGTTTTTTCAGATAAATGCCATTTAGTCAGGTGGCATACAGGCAAGGAAACAGAATGAAATGCCTGTGTTTTCCCAAGCCTCGTAATTGTGGTGTGGTTTGCTCAGGGTATTTTGAGGTTTTTTGTCTCTTGTTCAATCACACCTCACTGATGCACAGCTCTATTCTAGATGAGATAAGGATCTGAAAATACTGCCCTTTGCTTTTGCACGTGAGTTGTCTGAGTCCTGTGGGTGGAGATGCCTTGTGAGATTTCAGAGATCAGATGCATGCTTTTGCTTTTCCGAAGCCTTTCACACGGTCAGGGTCACAGTAATTGGTACACTGCATAGCCTTTTTGTTTTTTTTTTCCCAAGAAATGAACTGTTATCAGCTCACAAAGGTAGTAGCACAACCAGAGGAGGAGTGTGATTCAGCTTAAAGTAACTTGTGGCTAACCACAATCTTCCCTGAGCTTCAGCTCCCCACTGACATGTCACTACTGTGTAGGTCCTGGAACTTCACAAAATCTGCTGGAGAGAAAGGGTGGCCTGGGCAGCTCAGCAGTTTCCCTCATGCAGGTTGACCCCTGGCATTACTATCCCCATGCAAGCAGGGATCCTAGCTGCCAGCCTTCTTAGAAGCTTGTCATGGGCTGCCTGTGTCCCTCCAGCAATCCTGGGCTGGACTGTGGGATTCCTGGCCATACCCTCTGCAATGTCTCTCCCAGCCCATCCTGTCCCAGCAATGCTTCCTCCTGTCATGGAAAGCCTTTTCCTCTGACTCAGCACCTGAATAGTAGCTTTCTTTTTCCCCTCCACCTTTGTATTTACAAAGAATTTCATTACATTTACAAGCAAAGGACAAAATGAGATCATTTAATGAAAGAAATCATCCATCATATGAGCTTGTCCCAGAATAAAGTTTCAGGTCCAAGTAAATATTTTGGGCAGGTATGTTTATTTTATCTGCATTGATAGTGCCAAGCTCCAACACCATGAAATCAGATATCTTTGACCACATCCTGCTGTGTAGCAGAGCTCCAAGGGACTTAGAGTGGCCCAAAAGGTTAGCCAAAGAGCAGGGTTATTCATGGTGATTCAGGGGCTGCCTATGCCACACCACTATGATGCTGGATGTGGAATTTTGGCAGCATGTGGATGCAGTCAGCTGCCAGGCCTTTCCTAGACCAACCTTGCCCCTTCACAGTCTATCACAAAGTGGGTGAGCATTTATATGCATTACACTGGCTCTGCAAGTCCTCAGATTATTGGTGATAGAGACAATGTTTGAAGTCAGCCAGGCAGAGCTGAGCCTGCAGGCAGGATGGTATCCCCTCCACCAGCATTACTCTAGTACAAACATTCTCATACTCCCATATTCACTACAAGCGTCAGGGAAGATTGAATTTCCACAAGATATGCTTTTCCACAAGATGTGCTTTTACCCACGCACAGGGGCAAGTCATAAGTATGTGAACAAAGCCACATAAAGTCTTGCAAAGTGGCTGTGTGGATTGCTCCAGTGGGGGAGTATTGTCTCTCAGGTCCCTTTTATAACATTGTTATTTTAAATGCAATGAAGGTTGAATTTCTGTAATACAAGATTGTCCTTTCTAGAGGTCAGTGTAGAGCCTTCACATGAATTTTGCCCAGATTTAATTCTGACTGATTATTAGTATGCTTTTTGTGTGGGCAGTGGAGGAATTTGTTTATTAAATACTTCTTTAAAATCCATTACCTCAGCCTCCATGTTTTGTAGTTAAACAGGTAGAGATTTAGTGAACTCAGTGAGTCACTATCTCAGCAAATGCAGAAAACAAATCAGCACATTTAACACTAACATCACACATACAATTAACACTTCAGAAGTCTGGCTGAATGACAGGACCATCCAAAGCAATGATGTAGGTAATATTAATAACTAGGTGTCACAGATACACCCACAAAACAGACAGCAACAGCATCCGAAAATGTGGATTTGTTGTAGCCAGAATTGCTCGGCATTCCTTCCAGCACAATTAAATCACAAGTTTGCATGTCAGTTGGGAATGTCCTGCTGCACAACCAATTAAGCTTTAACCTTAAGCTTTAAGGAATATTCTTTCTAGAAAGGTGAACCAGAATGTGCCCTCACTCATAAAGGGGAAACCTTGCACTCAAGGGTACTGAAATTGTACACTCACTGAAGTACAGGTGAGAATTCCTTAGATGCCATTGTGTTATAAGGGGAGAGGATCCAACTGCCAGCCCACTGCTGCATGGAGACTAACTCAGAATGTCTCCATAACAGGACTCCATTTATACCTCACTGTGGTGATTTCCAATAAATTTGAGGGCTGAACCCACAGAACCACACCAAAGAAGGATAGGGGCTTTTGGGCCCAGAGGCACCAGCTAATGACTTCGAGGTTCCAAGCTGGTCTTCATTAGCTTGAAACAAGCCTCAGCCCTTTGTCAGGTGTCTGTCAGGCTTTTGTGTTTCTCAGGGTAGCTGTACTTGCCATGTTAGGCTGGAATGTTCTTTGCTGAAAAGGTTTAAGTCTCCATCATAAGCATCTTCCCACGCTGGTGAGGCTGAAAGTAGTTCCTACAATTATGCCTGCAGAAAGAAACAGCATGGATGCTACAAAGAGGAGCAGTATGATGCAACTTTTCACTGCCTGTCAGAGCAGGTTGCCTAGAATTTTTCAGGCACTCAGCAATGGCTTTCTTTTCTCCAAAGAGGCAGAGCTGACAGGGAAATCCTTGAGACCAGGGAAGACGCACATTATTATATTCTCTCTCGGGAGTGAAGCAGCAGCAACCAGCTGGTCTTTCCTGGGCTCTGCTAAAGACAGAAAAAGCAATGGGCCCATGCTGATTTTCTTGCCCTCTAGTGTAAAAGGAGGAGTAATTCTTAATAGAAGACTGGTGTGGTTATTACAAAGTCAGTCTTGGTAACGTGTAGGACCTTGGGTTTGTAATCTTCCACAAGAGAAGGCCAACTGAAATTTTCATTGTCTTTGTATCTGTGAGAATGTTGGGGCTGCACAGTAATCTTTGGTTTAGAAAAGTTGCAAACGTCCTTGATATATACCAATATCATACAGTTCATACAACCATCATGAATTAGTCTCCACTGAATATTTTCATAATTGTACTTGGAGGATAATTGAGAAAACAACATGTAACTGTTCTGAGTGCTCAGGTGAATAGCAGAAGTGAGTACAAATAGTGATCACCAGCCCAGTCTGCTAGATGAACCTCTGGGCTGGCGCAGCTCAATCCCTTTTACAGCACGCATAAGGAATAGCACAGGTATCCCTGCAGAAGGAGAGATGCATCAAGCAGTGACTGGTGTGCCATTAAGGACATAACCTGTCCTCCACAGGAAGAATGTCATGCTGTCACCATCTCTGGGGTTCCTGAGCCCATTCTCATTTGCTGTAGTTTTTCTTCAAACTGATTATTTTGGTTGGGTTATCAGTGGTTTGGTCTGAAGATGGAAGAGACAGGATCATCACTATTACATCTGAAGTCTTCTGTGTTCACAGAAGAGGTATTGTGTACAAATGAGAGTTACTCAAGCCCACAAGAGTTTAGTATGCCCAACAGAATTTACAGAGAACATTTTCAATGGCTTAAATGTTACTTTCATTCTTTTTTCCCCTGTATTTTTTCTTGTTGTTCCATTGCATTTTGGTTAGCAAAGGGCACTAAACGAGGATTAGCTTTCAGCAACTTTCCACTGGTGACACCCTGTCCCGAAGGGACAAAAAGCCTCAAAAATGCTCTGAACCAGGCAATGGGGCAGGAGCCAGCAGTCTGGTTTTTCAGGAAAATGGTTACATTACAAAGGCTTGTCTGATAATGTCCTGGAGCCCAAGTGGCCCAGGTGTGTGTGCCTTTGGCCACATTTGGAGAAAAACCCTTTCTATAGGTTACAGTGTCAGGCTTTTATCCCTCGATCTGTGTTGTCACTGGCCATTATTGTCTCAGGAAATCTATAAGTACCAGCCCAAAGAGCCAGAGCTTTGCCTTGCCATTGTCCACGCACTGGAAGAAATCACAAGCCTTGCTTGGAAGCCAAACTGTGTTTCAGTTTACCCAGACAGGACTGCAAAGACGCCTTGCTGTCTTAGTGTCGTAAAGCCCAGGAGCAGACAGATGCGTCATTCCGGGCTGAGAGGCGAACCCCTGGAGAAGCTGAGTCCCTGGGACAGTTTCGTTTGATTGGAAGAAGCCACGAGTGCCACTGCAAAGAATTGCAGCAGAGGAACCTCTTTTCCACAAAGCTTTCAGCTGCAAAGCCTTCAGGAATGAATTCTGTCTCAGCAATAAGCTGCAGACACCAACAGAAAGTGAAACTGTTCCTGCAGCTTCCACGTGGTCGATGCCATGTTGGTTTTGTTTAAATTCCCATACGTGCCGCAGGGTGCCAGGATCAGTGAATAATTACGACATCTGATTTTTATAAGCATCTATTGCAGTTCTGTTGCCCTAGGGAATTCTGGAGTTCCCACACACACTTTATGGGCAATTGCCGGCTTCGTTGCCGATGTTCCTTTTTTTTTTCCTTACAGTTTAAAGCGCTGTTTGTTGTTTCTGGATTTTTGTACATATTGTTTAAATTGTTACTTGTTCCTGCTGGCGAGGTGTCTGTTCCACAGCCGAATATTTCGAACCAGTAAATAAGTTTTATTAATATTTTAGGTGGGATTTTTATGATTAATAAAGTTATTGATATTTTTATTAATCGTTCTGCTTATTGATTATTGATAGCCTTTTTACAATCATAGCACAGCCTAAGCTGGATGTAATGGATTCCCTGTAGAAGTAAAAATTCCTGAATAGATTATATGAGCAGCTGTGTTACAGTATCCCAGAAAAATTACACGGATACAGGAAACCACTGTTTCCACACTGAGCACTTACCTCACTCAGTTGCTCAGAGATAATGAAGAGTTTCACTTGAAGCCCTGCTGGAAACATCTTTCCAGTTGCAAATATTTCTACTGAAGAGCATTTTCCTTCAATGATGGTTAAATTTCACTGGAACTGATGGAATATGGGAAAAAACCCTTTAGTCATAAGACAATTTTCCACCAAGTTTCACATAAAATTTTGCAAGTGGTTCTGTGTTGAATGTTGCAAGCAGAACAATTGTCTGGTCCTTTTCGCTGGGAAAAAAGCTGGGCTGATGTTTCTGACTGTGAGAAGAATCATTCTGCATCTTTGTTCTTTGTATTTAGGGTAACCAGGGATAGGTGACCACCTTTGACGTAGAACTGATCCATTTCTGGAGTGCAGAAGTGCCGGGCACTTCCTCTGCAAATCCCCACCTTCATTTCAAATGACCTCAAGTCTACCCTGTGCCCAGGCAAGGAGCAGTAATGGTGCCCTAGAGCCCACTATGCCAGTGGTTTGCACACTGTCTTCCTGAAATTACCCATCAGTTTTGAAGCAGGGAGTCTTACCAATTGTTTTGATTAGAGTTAGAAACCTCCCCAGTAGTTAAGAAAGATTAGTCGCTAGACTTTTAGACATAAATAATGGTGAAGCCTTGAGCTGGCTAGAGTGAAGAAAAGACACAGCTGCAGAGAAGAAAGGGGCTAAAGCAACAAAGATTCACACACTGAGAAGTTGGCCAGAACATCAACAAGAGGCTGCAATATTGTTGGAAGGTCAGAAAGTGACAGCAGAGACCAAGAAGTAAAAGGACATTCTCTATTTAAATTATTCCATGTATATGTAAACAATTTCCCAGAAATCTAATGAATATGTATTACTGTAAGTGTATATAAAGTATGTAGAGACCATTTTTGGTTATGTGACCTGGGAGGGTTACCCCTTCACATGCAGTGTCATTAATAAAGGCAGTACTTGGCTTAATAGCTATCAGCTATTAGGTTTTGCTTGATCTCCCTGTGTCAGTTTAATGAGGTCACATGACAATGAAGTAATAGCATTTACCTTCCCATGATTCAAAAATTTTTGTATTTTACCATACCAATAGTGTATCTTCCTGGACAGAAAGTTGTCCCTGAGTACACGTCTCCCGTTAGAGTTTACCATCCTAGACAGGACAAAAGACACAACTGCCATCATTAACAATGGGTGCTCTTTACTTAAGCAGGGGTTAAAGGAAAACTCCTAAAAGAATTCCATTGTAATAAATTCTTCCTGTATGACTTTACTTTTTATTGTTTGGGGTTAAAGGGAATAAAAATGTTAGAGCATTACTATAAAAATAGCTGGGTTTGCAGACAACTGTTGCACTGAATAAAAGGACTAGAAGAGCTGGCTGACCTTTCCTTCCATGAGGAAAATTCTCATTTTTTTCTGGGTTTGGTTTTCCTCCTTAAGCTTCTCTTTTACAGAGGGCACACTGTCATTGTCTGGGCAGTAGCCAGCACCACCAAAGCCTCCTCACCAGCCCTGCAGTGTCAGATGTGGCAGGAGGGTTAGCAGGTAGGCATATGTTCATATTTCATACTCTTAGCATCTTGCACCGAGATTCACTCTTGGTTTTCTTCCTTGGTTTCTTCCAGTTTTTCCCCACCCACCCATCCATTCATTATTTCTTTTGTTCTTACTTTCCTTTTTCTCCATTAGTTTCTTCTCTTTCCCTTTCTCTTTCTCCTGCAACTCCTCAAGGAATTCTATAAAGCAGGAATACAGTTGCACCACTATAGGTTAGTTGTTGACCTGCTGGAAAGCGTCTCCATCGAGAAAGACTCAGGAGTCCTGGTGGACAAGAAATTAACCATGACCTAGCAATGTACCCTTGTGGCCAAGAAGACCAGTGGTATTCTGAAATGCATTAAGAATAGGATGGCAAGCAAATCAATGGAGGTTCTCATCGCCCTCTACTATGCCCTAGTGAGGCCACATCTGGAACATTGTGTTCAATTCTGGGCTCCCTAGTTTAAGAGAGATAGGGAGCTACCAGAGAGAGTCCTTCAGTGAGCGGACAGGAGCATCACTTGCAAGGAAAGGCTGAGGGACCGGAGGCTGTTTCACCTGGAGAAGAGTGTGAGGGGATCTTGCCAGTATCTGAAGGGATGGTTTCAAGAGGATGGGGCCAAACACTTTTCAAGTGGTAGACAAGGGACAGTGCGCACAAACTGGAACAAAGGAAGTTCCATCCTTCTTTGCTTTGAGGAAGACAGACCACTGGAACAGGCTGCATATTCTGTGTTTCTGTGACTCTGTAATATTATCAATCACTATTTTTAATGAGAAAATAAATAAATATGAAATGCAGGGGCCTATCAAGGTTGCTCATGGTCTATTCCATCTCACACTGCCCCACCTTGTCTCAGTGCCACATGAACAACTACAGACAGCTGTGGCAGCTGCTACAGGGCAATTGTAACTTCCAAACCATGCAGAGGTGCAGCTGAGAGCTGTCTGTGCACATGAACCACTGTGAGATGCCTTGTATATCAGAAGGTTTAGAATTAAAGACAGAATCATAGAATTATTGCCGTTGGAAAAGACCTTTAAGATCATCAGGTCCAACCATTATCTAACTTTACCAAGTCTAATGCTGAAACACGTCCCTTACCACCATATCTGTTTCTTTTAAACACCTCCAGGGATGGTGATTCAACCACCTTCCTGGGGAGCCTATTCCAGTGTTTGTGAATCTCTTTCTGTAACATCATCTTCTGAACATAGTTCAAACTCTTTTCATCAATTATTCCTCAGAGCATGTGAATCTTCATGCAATTATGTTGGAAATGCAGTATATGCAGCCCCTCAGCTGGGGTAGGGAGGATTGCTCAACACTGGCTGGCATGTGCATTTTATGTCACTGATTTAATACAACAAAAATTATCACTGACCACATCTAGCTGGAATTGATATTCTGTATGAATTGTCAGAGGAACTGGGTTTTGTGTATCCATGAACATTCACCAGTGTGGTGGGAGTTTGAGCTTTAAGAGCGGCTGAGATTAATCTGCAGCTCACGATTTAGTAATTTCAGGTTCTAAGAAGCAAAATACCTATTGTATTTTGAGATGGTACCTTCTAGAACAAAATACAAAAAGAAATGTGCTGCTCATGTTTCATTTGGATTTCATGCCTTTTTTGGCCATATTTTTAGGTTAGTTCCTAAAGGACAGTTTTAATCAGAATTGAGGTGAGAATGCCTCATAACTTTGTAAGAAAGATAGCTAATTACAGAGTGAAAAACCTTTGGTTTGCATTTTAACTATGCTCTTGATTCAGGAACTATAAACCTGTTCAGCTTCTTTTAAAATTATTCAGTATCTGACCCCAAACTGAGAAGCGTCTTTGTATTCTTCCCAATAACTGTGGGAGAAGACTAGCGAAATTTACACTAGTTCTGTGTTCATGGCTACTCAATGGCTTTTTTTAAAACTTGCAGATTCTGTGTTCATTTATGCACACTGTGCCTGCATTAACTCCCTATGGCAAAACTGGTAATTGTACCCTGAGGTTCACTAACACACCCTGGCCTGATTTGAGTTAGAACAGAACTAATTCTGTTCAGATTTTACTTTCCAGCTAAGTCTCTTCTAAGTGACTGCACTTGCCAAAATTAACAGCATATTTTTGCAGAGAATGCCTGCCTCTAGAAGCAATAATGATTGATATTGATAGCTTCTACCAAGAACTGGTGTGCAGAAATTCACTGTGTAATTTCTTTTAAGGAAATGTATCCCATGTGAGTTTAAGAGCCACTTAGGCTTGAAACATTTAAAAAGTAAGAAAGTGAAGAAAAATATATTAGAGATGCAACTCTGTATGCTTGCTGCCAAGCACCAGGAGAAAGTATTTGGGGATTGTCTACTTAGACACAAAATAATGCAGAGATTACTGAAGTACCAACTTAACCAGGTTGGAAAAGAACTTCAAGATCATCGAGTCCAACCCATGACCCAACACCATCTAATCAACTAAAGCATGGCACCAAGTGCCCCATCCAGTCACTTTTTAAACACTTCCAGTGATGGTGATTCCATCACCTCCCTGGGCAGCCCATTCCAATGCCAATCACTGTTTCTGTGAAGAATTTCTTCCTAACCTCCAGCCTAAACCTCCCCTGGCACAGCTTGAGACTGTGTCCCCTTGTTCTGGTGCTGGTTGCCTGGGAGAAGAGACCAACCCCCACCTGGCTACAACCTCCCTTGAGGTAGTTGTAGGGAACAATAAGGTCTTCTCTGAGCCTCCTCTTCTCCAGTCTAAGCAACCCCAGCTCCCTCAGTCTCTCCTCATAGGGCTTGTGCTCCAGACCCCTCACCAGCTTTGTTGCCCTTCTCTGGCCACATTCCAGCAAGTCAACATCTTTCCTAAACTGAGGGGCCCAGAACTGGACACAGGACTCAAGGTGTGGCCTAACCAGTGCTGAGTACAAGGGCATGACTTCCCTGCTCCTGCTGGCCACACTGTTCCTGATGCAGGCCAGGATGCCATTGGCCTTCTCGGCTGCCTGGGCACACTTCTGTTGCATGTTCAGCCTACTATCAACCAGTACCCCCCAAGTCCCTCTCTACCTGGCCACTCTCCAGCCACTCTGAGCCCAGCCTGTCGCACTGCATGGGGTTGCTGTGGCCAATGTGCAGAACCTGGAACTTCGATGTGGTAAATATCATACCATTGTACTCTGCCCATCTGTCCAGCCTGTCAAGGTCCCTCTGAAGAGCTCTTCCACCCTCTAACAGATCAACACCTGACCCCAGCTTGGTGTCGTCTGCAAACTTACTGATGATGGACTCATTCCCCTCACCCAGATCAATAAAGATATTGAACAGGATGGGGCCCAGCACTGATCCCTGAGGGACACCACTAATGACTGTCTGCCAGCTGGATGAGGCACCGTTCACCACCACTCTCTGGGCTCCACCCTCCAGCCAGTTCCTAACCCAGCACGGAGTGCTGCTGTCTAAGCCACGAACTGACAGCTTGGCCAGCAGTTTGCTGTGGGGGACAGTGTCAAAGGCCTTGCTGAAGTCCAGGTAGACCACATCCACAGCCTTCCCCACATCCACCAGGCGGGTCACCTGATCATAGAAGGAGATCAGGTTGGCCAGGCAGGACCTGCCCTTCCTAAATCCATGCTGGCTGGGCCTGATCCCTTGGCTATCCTGTAAGTGCTGTGTGATTGCACTCAAGATGACCTGTTCCATAATCTTTCCTGGCACTGACGTCAGGCTGGCAAGCCTGGAATTCCCTGGCTCATCCAACTGGCCCTTCTTGTGGATGGGCACCACGCTGGCCAGCTTCCAGTCATCTGGGACCTCTCCAGTGAGCCAGGACTGCTGAAAAATGATGGAGAGTGCCTTGGCCAGCTCATCGGCCAGCTCTCTCAGCACCCTAGGATGGATCCCCTCTGGTCCCATGGAATTGTGGGGATCCACATTGTTAGAGAGGTCTCTACTTACTTTCTCCTGGATCAGAGGGGAACTATACTGCTCCCTGACTCTATCTGCCAGCTCTGGAGGCCAGCTGTCTGGAAGACATTCTGTCCTGCTATTAAAAATTGAGGCAAAGAATGTGTTAAGTACCTCTGCCTTTTCCTCATCTTTTGTTGCTATATACCCCTCCATGTCCACCAAGGAGTGGAGGCTGTTCTTGCCCCTCCTCTTGCTATTAATATATATGTAGAAGGATTTTTTGTTGTCCTTCACAGCAGAGGCCAGTCTAAGCTCTAAATGGGCTTCTGCCCTCTAATTTTTTCCCTGCTTGACCTAGCAACATCCTTCAACATTCCATGGGTTACCTCACCTTTCTTCCAAAGATGATGTACCCTCGTTTTTCCCCTTAATTCACTCAGAAGTTCATTGCCCATCCAGGCTGGTCATCTGCCCCGGCGGCTCATCTTCCGGCACATTGGCACAGCCTGCTACTGTGCCTTCAAGAATTCTTTCTTGAAGTAGGTCCAGCTCTCCTGGACCCCTTTGTTTTTAAGGGCTGTTGCCCAAGGTACCTTCTGAGTTAGTTCCTTGAGTAACCTGAAGTCTGCCCTCTGGATGTCCAGAGTGGAGGTTTTGTTGCTGCCCCTCTTTGCTTGACTGTGTATTGAAAATTCAATTTTCTCATGGTCCCTGGACCCCAGACAGCCTCCAACCACCACATCTCCCACCAGCCCTTCTGTATTGGTAAAAAGAAGGTCAAGCGAAGCCTTATCCTTGGTAGGCTCACTCAGCAGCTGGGATAAGAAGCTATCATCCATGCACTCTAGGAACCTTCTAGATTGCCTCCTCTGTGCTGTCTTAAGTTCCCAGCAGATATCAGGCAGGTTAAAGTCACCCATAAGAACAATGTCTGGCAATGATCTTGAGATAGCCTCTGGCTGTCTGTAAAATAATTCATCAACCTCTTCATCCTGGTTGGGTGGTCTCTAACAGACTCCAACCAGGATGTCTGTCTTGTTGATTTTCCCTCTAATTTTCACCCACAAGCACTCAACCTGATCATCCTTGATCTCTACTTCCATGGCATCTAGAGCCTCCCTGATGAACAGGGCCACCCTTCCACCCCTTCTCCCTCACCTGTCTCTCCTGAAGAGCCTGTAGCTATCAATTACAGTCATGTGAGTCATCCCACCACATCTCTGTGATGGCAACTACATCATAACTTTCCTGCTGTAACAAGGCTTCCAGCTCCTCTTGTTTGTTACCCATGCTATGTGCATCAGTATACATGCACTTCAGCTGAGCTGCTGGTTTCACCCCTGACTCCAGCTTACCACCCTCAGACTCCTGTCTGTGGGGACTGGTTACAGCCTCTTACCCCTTCAAATCTAGTTTAAAGCCCTGTCAATCAAATCTAGTTTAAGCCCTGTGGATATATCACACCAATAAATCTGGTAATGACAACACATCAAAATCTGTAATTTTTTATTCTGGAAAAAGATTGCCTAAAATAGCATCATGCATCCTAAGCAGAGTTTGCAAACCTCTGAGATGAGTGTGCCTAAATTCCCCAGAGAAGTGGTGAGTTCTATATATTTCTATCAATTTTCCATGCATTTTGGCCCTCACTCTACTTCTTCATTATATCACAGAATATATATCTCCTTGGAAGAGACCTCAAAGATCATCCAGTCCAATATTTGACCCAGCACTGAAGGGTCAACACTAAAACATGTCCCTAAGCACCAGGTCCACACAGTGCTTGAACACCGCCAAGGATAGTGACTTCACCACTGCCCTTGGCAGACCATTCCAATGTTTGATAACTGTGACAGGTTAGGCTGTGCCTTTAGGAGAAGGACAGCTGCAGAATTCTCTAGCTGAATGTTTAGGTGTAAAAAGGAAAACAAAGATTAATTCTAAATTAATTTCATTGGTCGGATGTGAGATGTACCATAGCAAATATCTCTCACATTATTTTCTCTCACTCACTCCAGCTTCAGGCTGTCTGACTTTTCACTTCTTAGCCAGAGAGCATGCAACTGACCTTGGAATGAAACTGTGAGATAAGGAAACTAACTTTCTTAACAACTGCTTTGAGCTAACGAATTTCTCTTAATACCATTTTCTCTCTCTCCTTTTTCACATAATTACTACTAGGGTAAGGGGGAGAGAGGTCTGGGGGAACCTGAGGGAGGATTCTCCTTGGGAGGATTGGTGTTTGTGTTCTTTCCCGTAAATTCTTGTATAATATTGTAAATACTGTATATTTTCCATATACTCATTGTATTCCATTGTAGAGTGTAGTTTTGCTTGTAAAATACAGCTTTCCATTCGCTTCTCTGACTGAGTTTAGCTGTGCTTTATTGTTAGTGCATGTGGGCTAAAGCATCACACCACTACAATAACCCTTTCAGTGAAGAAGTATTTCCTAATATCCAGCCTAAACCACCCCTGTTGCAGCTTCTAACTATTTCCTCTAGTCCTGTTGCTTGTCATCAAGGAGAAGAGACTGTTTCCTCCTCACCGCAGCCTTCCTTCAGGTTGTTATAGAGAGCAATAAGATTTCCCTTCAGCCTCCTCTTCTCCAGACTGAACAGCCCCTGCTCCCTCAGATGCTCCTCAAAGGCCATGTGCTTCATGAACCTTGTTGGCTTTCTCTGGGCATGCTCCAGCACCTCAATATCTTTCCTATACTGAGGGGCTCAGAACTGAACATAATACTCAAAACATGGACTCACCAGTGCTGAGTACAGGAGGATGATCACTACCTTGTTCATGCTGGCCACAGTGTTTCTAAACAAGCCAGGATGCCATTGGTTTTCTTGACCACGTGGGCACACTGATGACTCCGGGCACACCAGTGGCTCATGTTTAGTCAACTGTCAACCAATACCTGCCAGTTTCCTCTCCAAGCTGCAGTTTTCCAACCACACATCCCCAACTCTATAGCTTACCATGAGGTTGTTGTGACCAAAGTGCAGGACCTGGCACTTAGCCTTGTTGAACTTCATACAAATAGCCTTGGCCCATCAGTCTAACCTGTCCAGATCCCTCTAGCAGATTGACACAGCCACACAACTTGGTGTCATCTGCAAATTTACTAAGGGTGCACTCAGTCCCCATATCCAGATCACTAATAAAGATATAGAGGACAGGGCACAGGACTGAACCCTGGGGGACACCACTAGTGACTGGGCACCAGCCAGACTTAACTCATTCACCACCACTCTTTGGGCCTAGCCAGCCAGGCTTTTATCCAATGCAGAGTGCACTTATCCAAGCCTTGTGCTATGAGTTTCTGAAGGAGAAAACTGTGGGAGACAGTGTCAAAGGCTTTACTAAAGTCCAGGTACATAATGTCCACAGCCCTTCCTGTGTCCAGTAGGCAGGTCACCTTGTTATAGAAAGAGATCAGATTAATCAGACAGGACCTGCCCTTCATAAACCCTTGCTGACTGGGACTGATCACCTGGTCGTCTTGTGTGTGCCACATGATGGCACTCAGGATGACCTGCTTCATGACCTTGCCTGGCACCGAGGTCAGACTACAGTCCTGTAGTTCCCTGGATCATCCTTCTGGCCCTTCTTGTAGATGGGCATCACATTTGCCAGCCTCCAGTCAACTG
The DNA here is from genome assembly GCA_033816785.1 of Picus viridis. Lineage (NCBI taxonomy): Eukaryota > Metazoa > Chordata > Aves > Piciformes > Picidae > Picus > Picus viridis. The sequence continues at coordinate 53,604,319 of CM066606.1, forward strand.
GGACCTCCCCAGCTAGCCAGGACTGTAGACTGGTGAGTGGCTTGGTGAGCACATCTGCCAGCTCCTTAAGTATCCTTGGGTGGTCCCATAGACTTGTGCATATCTGAATGCCATAATAGGCTGTTGATCATTTCCTCCTGGACTATGGGGGCTGATTTCTGCTCCCCATCCCTGTCTTCCAGTTTGTGGCTGAACCCTCAAGAAGCAGTTGGTGTCACTGACAAAGTAACCGTTCAGCAGCTCAGCCTTTCCCTTGTCTTTGGTTACCAGGTTCCTTCTGCATCCACTAGTGGGTGGAGGTTCTCTCTAACTCTTCTTTTACTGCTGAGATATTTATAAAAGCACTTTTTGTTATCTATAATGACACTGACCAGATTGAGTTGTAGTTGAACTTTGGCTATTTTCTCCCTACATATCCTTGCAAGAGCCTTGCACTCTTCCTGAGTTGCCTGCCTCTACTTCAATATACAATATACAATATACAATACACCAGGTTGGAAGAGACCTTCAAGATCATCACGTCCAACCCATCAAACAATCCAACCCACCCAACAACTAGACCATACAGCCAAGCACCCCATCAAGTCTTCTCCTGAACACCTCCAGTGAAGGTGACTCCACCACCTCCACGGGTAGCCGATTCCAATGGCAAATCACCCTCTCCGTGTAGAACTTCTTCCTAACATCCAGCCTAAACCTGCTCTGGCGCAGCCTGAGACTGTGTCCTCTTGTTCTGGTGCTGGCTGCCTGGGAGAAGAGGCCAACCTCTGCCTGTCTACAACCTCCCTTCAGGTAGTTGTAGACAGTAAGAAGGTCTCCCCTGAGCCTCCTCTTCTCCAGGCTAAGCAACCCCAGCTCCCTCAGCCTTTCCTCATAGGGCTTGTGTTCCAAACCCCTCACCAGCTTTGTTGCCCTTCTCTGGACACGTTCCAGCAAGTCAACATCCTTCCTAAACTGAGGGGCCCAGTACTGGACACAGGACTCAAGGTGTGGCCTAAACAGTGCAGTGTACAGGGGCAGAATGACCTCCCTGCTCCTGCTGGCCACACTGTTCCTGATGCAAGCCAGGATGCCATTGGCCTTCTTGGCTGCCTGGGCACACTGCAGGCTCATGTTCAGCCTCCCATCAACCAGTACCCCCAGGTCCCTCTCTGCCTGGCCACTCTCCAGTCACTCTGACCCCAGCCTGTAGCACTGCCTGGGGTTGTTGTGGCCAATGTGCAGAACCCGGCACTTGGATGTGTTAAATCTCATGCCATTGGACTCTGCCCATCTGTCCAGCCTGTCGAGGTCCCTCTGCAAAGCCTCTCTACCCTCCAGCAAATCAACTGCTGCCCCCAGCTTGGTGTCATCTGCAAATTTACTGATGATGGACTCAGTGCCCTCATCCAGATCATCAATAAAGATGTTGAAGAGCATGGGGCCCAGTACTGATCCCTGGGGCACACCACTAGTGACAGGCCGCCAGCTGGATGTGGTGCCATTCACCATTACTCTCTGGGCTCGGCCCTCCAGCCAGTTCCTAACCCAACGCAGTGTGCTCCTGTCCAAGCCACGGGCTGCCAGCTTGGCCAGGAGTTTGCTGTGGGGGACGGTGTCAAAGGCCTTGCTGAGGTCCAGGTAGACCACATCCACAGGCCTCCCCACATCCACCAGGCGGGTCACCTGATCATAGAAGGAGATCAGGTTGGTCAGGCAGGACCTGCCTCTCCTAAATCCATGCTGGCTGGGCCTGATCCCCTGGTCATCCTGTAAGTGCTGTGTGATTGCACTTGAGATGACCCGTTCCATAATCTTGCCTGGCACTGAGGTCAGGCTGACAGGCCTATAATTCCCTGGCTCATCCAACCAGCCCTTCTTGTGGATGGGCACCACGCTGGCCAGCTTCCAGTCTTCTGGGACCTCTCCAGTGAGCCAGGACTGCTGAAAAATGATGGAAAGTGGCTTGGACAGCTCATCCGTCAGCAATCTCAGCACCCTAGGATGGATCCCATCCGGTCCCATGGCCTTGTGGGGGTCCAAGCGGCTCAGTAGATCTCTAACTTCCTCTTGGAGCAGTGGGAAACTATGCAGCTCTCTGGCTCCTTCTGCCAGCTCTGCAGGCCAGCTGTCTGGAAGACGTTCTGCCCTGCTAGTGAAGACTGAGGCAAAGAAGGTGTTAAGTACCTCTGCCTTTTCCTCATCCTTTGTTACAACGTTCCCCTCCGTGTCAACCAAGGAGTGGAGGTTGTCCTTGCCCTTCTTCTTGCTATTGATGTATTTATAGAAGGACTTTTTGTTGTCCTTCACAGCCAGTAGACTTTCCTTTTCTTCCTGAGTTCTGGCCAAAGCTGTCTACTTAGCCAAGATGGTCTTCTGCCCTGCTGGCTCATTTTCTGATGTACAGCTTGTTCCTGTGCCATGAAGACTTCCCTCTTGAGGAATGTCTGGCCTTCCTGGACTCCCTTTTCCTTCAGGACTATCTCCCAGGGGATGCCACCAACCAGTCCCCTAAACAAATCAAAGTCTGCCTTCCAGAAGTTCAAGGATGTAGGTTCTACTGACTCCCTCCTGACTTCTCTAAGAATTGAAAACACCATCTCATGGTCACTTTGTCCAAGACAGCCACCAACCTTTACATCTCTTACTAGCCCTAGAATTCATCTTGTGGGTCTTCCTCAATCTATTTGAGCTGTCTACTGAGGTGATGAAGGAGAATATTATTTGTGCTCCCACTCCCTAGACCAGCTGACCCAGGACCCTGAAGTCCCTCTTGACAGCCCTCAGTTTTCTTTTTTTCTAGTTCATCATTACCTACCTGGAAGGTCATTAATAGGTAATAATCTGGGCCACACCAGGGTGGGGAGCTCTCTTGCAACATACTTAACTTGGGCCCCAGGGAGCTAGCAGGCTTCCCTGTGGGATGGGTCAGGATGGCAAATCAGTCCTTCTGTCCCTCTCAGAAGGGAATCACCACTACCAATAACCCTTCTCTTTTTCTTGGTAGAGACAAGTCTTGATATGTGGTGCTGACTGACTTACCTTTGGTAGCTCCTTGGGATCATTTCCATCTTTGTTATTGCTTGACTGCCTCTCAGAGTCCAGAGTCCCATACCTGTTATGTAGGGGCAACTGGGAATGTGTAGGAGACCATGATGGGAGTCACCTGCTGTGCCAAGCAGGGACCTTCATTATAGAATCACAGCACTCACCTTCATTATAGAGTCACAGAATGGCTTAGGTTGGAAGGGACCTTAGAGATCATCTATTCCAACCTCACTGCCATGAGGAGGGATGCCTCTCTCCTAGACTTGATTGCTCAAGGACTCATCCATTATGAGTTCTAACTTATGGTTTGAGTATGTTTTGGGGAAACCAGGACATGACTCCACCAGTCTATCTCTGACTCACACTCCCTGATGCTTCTCAGCCTGCTCACCTGCTCTTGGAGTTCTGTTACCAAGTGTAGGAGCTTGCTGTCTTTTCCCTTCAAAGGCAAACACAGAAACAGATGAGGGCTCGTGTAAACACAAGGCCTCTTTATTTTGTTTTAACAACACATGACTTCCCATGTAGCATTATCAAAAACCAAGCAGAACAGTGGAAATCACACATACCATTTTTCCTCATACATTGTCCTTCCTTGAAACTACAGGACTACAACAGGAAAGATAAATTCAACAATAACTCCTGTTAGGCTTTTTTTCAAAAACAAAAGAACCAGAGCCTATGCACAACAGGTGATGAGCAAACAAAACCAAACACCAAGATTCAGAATCAAAAAACCTTAGTCCAGTGAGATGAGAGCTCTCCTTTGGGAAAAGACAGTTCATCTTAAAGCAAAGGCTGCAGACTTACTCAGCTATGGAGTACGTGCAACCACTTTTTAAAAGCTTCATGAGCAACAGCTGTTAAATGAACACACAATCCAGCTTCGAAGCCACAAGGCCAGACAGAGTGCAGAGATCAAAGCCTTCAGTTGTCTCTAGCACTGGTCCCTTTTACTGAAAACTTCTTTCCAGGGAGATTTTGTACCTAAATAGGCCTAGGAGTACTTGGCTAAGCAAGGCTTTAGTGACTTAAGTGCTGATCAAGGTAAAACATGTTTATGTTTTTATCAGCTGCTCACAGTTTACATCCTGATCTTGGCTGGGTTTACTTGTTAACAGCTACTCAAGATACTAAGCCAAATCACTGAGTCTAAGAGCTGTTCAAATATAACAACATCTAACTGATAGGACAAGTATTTTGAGTGGAAGTAATAGGTGGGTGGGTGCATGCAAGATTGTCAATAATCCTTACTCTTCTCCCAACTCCACTAATTTAGCATAGTAATTTTCAAACTAAAACCAGCTGGATGAGAGACCACACTCTAGATCCACAATCAAAGCAAATAAAGACTTCTGTGTCGTGACTGGGGGAGAAAGTGTGAGTCTAGACATGACTATTGCACTCACTTCTACACAACTGACTGCAGAAGCTACATGGGACCTCATTGGTTGGAGCACACTGATTCAGGACATTTCCCAGGAAAGAATTTCCACTGGAGTTCCAGGAAACTGACCTCCAAAAACATTGCCCAGCATTTTGAGAAAAACTATCAGTTCTATTGACTTTACACAATAGATCATTATCAATATTGTTGATGTCCTCATTCTTCTAAAGAGCTGTTTTTGTTGTTCTTGTGACAGATTTTATTACAGTGAGCACTGCAAATTTCCTTGCTTCTCTGTCCAGATGAGCACAAGTGCAACAAGTTGTTGCACATATAGTACAAGGGATTAAAATCCCAACTTTAAGCCAAAGTTCCCCATACCTGGAAGTTCGTTATTAGGTATAGGATCATGTAATTTAAAATGTGCTGTGCTCTCTGCAGTGTGCATAACTTCAAAACAAAATTTTGAAACAGCTTCTTTTCAGTTACTCTAGTCACACCAGATGCCACATTCCTGTGTCAGACTCAGTCACCACTACAGCTCTAGGCAGATGACAACAGATGATGTTTGGGGAATGCAGAGGCAGAGATTCCTTCCTGGCAGTGGCTCAGTTAATGACAAATGTTTCATAGGACACATGAAGATATAGCAAAATGTGCCCCTGTGTTAGGTTTCTTCCGGAACTGTTACGGCTAATTTTTATTTAAGTCTTGAAGTAGAGGTTGAAAAATTGCAAATGGTTATGTAGTTATGTTATGATTATATACAAGTAATTTGGCTTACAGTGTTAAGCATATAAGTAGCTGCTTCAGTATCTGCTTACAGAAGGAATGAAGTACTTCATTCAACAGAACATTGCCTGAAAACATGCCTTTTCTGAGCATTTCCCTACTAAAAACTCTCCAATGTGTCACTTTGTTTTCAAGCATTCTTCCGATCTAGCTTCTTTCTACACTACACTAACTTATTCAAAACTCTTCTTGAATTATTTTTCTGCCAGTCCTTTCTCAATTTTTCAAAACCTCTTGACTCTTAAAAAAGATGCATTCTACTTGTACACTATCATTTTACAGATGAATTGAGCATTGCTACACACAGGGCTGCAGATAGAGCAGCACCACTAATGGATGCAAAAAATCTATTTTAAAAGCTGCCAATTATGATGTGTCTGGAAACAATCTAAAAATATTTTAGAACAGCTTGTCTAAGCATCATTGTTAATATCTTTATCTTTTTAAACTGGGATACTCTTTGAAAGAAATTTGGCTTTTTAATTTTTAAGATTTGCATATTAATTTTAAGCATATAAACAAGAGTTGTTACAATTTTGTTTGCTCAGTATAACAGCAAGGAATAAAAAGTATAACATGTTTAGCAAGAAATATTTTAGCTAATCTGTATTGCATAATCATAATTAAAGTTTAAAAATATGCATTTGCAAATATTTTTAAATCAGAACAACTCCATTCATATCAGTTTTCACAAAAACATTTTAATTTTTTCATTCATGAATGCATAATCAGGCACAGACTTTTAAATACAGCCATTTTGACATGTTTTTCTTTAACAAGAAGAAGTCACAAAATAACAGAATGTTAGGGATTGGAAGGGACCTCTAGAGATCATCGATTCCAAGTTCCTTGCCAAAGTTCCCTTAACTGAACATTTTCAGTACAGTTAACAAATAGACAATACAGTGTCCAGTTCTGGGCCCCTCAGTTCAGGAAGGATGTTGACTTGCTGGAACGTGTCCAGAGAAGGGCAACAAAGTTGGTGAGGGGTTTGGAACACAAGCCCTATGAGGAAAGGCTGAGGGAGCTGGGGTTGCTTAGCCTGGAGGAGACTGAGGGGTGACCTTATTGCTCTCTACAACTACCTGAAGAGAGGTTGTAGCAAGGCAGAGGTTGGTCTCTTCTCCCAGGCAGCCAGTACCAGAACATGAGGACACAGTCTCAGATTGCACCAGGGCAGGTTTAGGCTGGATGTTAGGAAGAAGTTCTATACAGAGAGAGTGATTGCCCATTGGAATGGGCTGCCCAGGGAGGTGGTGGAGTCACCTTCATTGGAGGTGTTCAGGAGGAGACTTGATGGGGTGCTTGGTGCCATGGTTTAGTTGTTTAGGTGGGTTGGATTGGTTGATGGGTTGGATGTGATGATCTTGAGGGTCTCTTTCAACCTGGTGTATTGTATTGTATTGTATTGTATTGTATTGTACCGTATTGTATTGTACCTTTTCCCACACAGCAGAGAGGAGGCAGTCTAGAAGGTTCCTAGAGTGCATGGATGATAGCTTCTTATCCCAGCTGCTGAGTGAGCCTACCAAGGATAAGGCTTCGCTTGACCTTCTTTTTACCAATACAGAAGGGCTGGTGGGAGATGTGGTGGTTGGAGGCTGTCTGGGGTCCAGGGACCATGAGAAAATTGAATTTTCAATACGCAGTCAAGCAAAGAGGGGCAGCAACAAAACCTCCACTCTGGACATCCAGAGGGCAGACTTCAGGTTACTCAAGGAACTAACTCAGAAGGTACCTTGGGCAACAGCCCTTAAAAACAAAGGGGTCCAGGAGAGCTGGACCTACTTCAAGAAAGAATTCTTGAAGGCACAGTAGCAGGCTGTGCCAATGTGCCGGAAGATGAGCCGCCGGGGCAGACGGCCAGCCTGGATGGGCAATGAACTTCTGAGTGAATTAAGGGGAAAAACGAGGGTGCATCATCTTTGGAAGAAAGGTGAGGTAACCCATGGAATGTTGAAGGATGTTGCTAGGCCATGCAGGGAAAAAATTACGGAGGCAAAAGCCCGTTTAGAGCTTAGACTGGCCTCTGCTGTGAAGGACAACAAAAAATCCTTCTACATATATATTAATAGCAAGAGGAGGGGCAAGAACAGCCTCCACTCCTTGGTGGACATGGAGGGGTATATAGTAACAAAAGATGAGGAAAAGGCAGAGGTACTTAACACCTTCATTGTCTCAATTTTTAATAGCAGGATAGGTTGTCTTCCGGACAACTGGCCTCCAGAGCTGGCACATGGAGCCAGGGAGCAGTATAGTTCCCCTGTGAGCCAGGAGAAAGTAATTAGAGATTTCCTTAACCACTTGGATCGCCCCAAGTCCATGGGACCAGAGGGGATCCATCCTAGGGTGCTGAGAGAGCTGGCCGATGAGCTGGCCAAGGCACTCTCCATCATTTTTCAGCAGTCCTGGCTCACTGGAGAGGTCCCAGATGACTGGAAGCTGGCCAGCGTGGTGCCCATCCACAAGAAGGGCCAGTTGGATGAGCCAGGGAATTCCAGGCTTGCCAGCCTGACGTCAGTGCCAGGTAAGATTATGGAACAGGTCATCTTGAGTGCAATCACACAGCACTTACAGGATAGCCAAGGGATCAGGCCCAGCCAGCATGGATTTAGGAAGGGCAGGTCCTGCCTGGCCAACCTGATCTCCTTCTATGATCAGGTGACCCGCCTGGTGGATGTGGGGAAGGCTGTGGATGTGGTCTACCTGGACTTCAGCAAGGCCTTTGACACTGTCCCCCGCAGCAAACTGCTGGCCAAGCTGTCAGTTCGTGGCTTAGACAGCAGCACTCCATGCTGGGTTAGGAACTGGCTGGAGGGTGGAGCCCAGAGAGTGGTGGTGAACGGTGCCTCATCCAGCTGGCAGACAGTCATTAGTGGTGTCCCTCAGGGATCAGTGCTGGGCCCCATCCTGTTCAATATCTTTATTGATCTGGGTGAGGGGAATGAGTCCATCATCAGTAAGTTTGCAGACGACACCAAGCTGGGGTCAGGTGTTGATCTGTTAGAGGGTGGAAGAGCTCTTCAGAGGGACCTTGACAGGCTGGACAGATGGGCAGAGTCCAATGGCATGATATTTACCACATCGAAGTTCCAGGTTCTGCACATTGGCCACAGCAACCCCATGCAGTGCTACAGGCTGGGGTCAGAGTGACTGGAGAGTGGCCAGGCAGAGAGGGACTTGGGGGCTACTGGTTGATAGTAGGCTGAACATGAGCCAGCAGTGTGCCCAGTTGGCCAAGAAGGCCAATGGCATCCTGGCCTGCATTAGGAACAGTGTGGCCCATCATTGTGCCCCTGTACTCTGCACTGGTTAGGCTACACCTTGAGTCCTGTGTCCAGTTCTGGGCCCCTCAGTTTAGGAAGGATGTTGACTTGCTGGAATGTGGCTAGAGATGGGCAACAAAGCTGGTGAGGGGTTTGGAACACAAGCCCTATGAGGAGAGGCTGAGGGAGCTGGGGTTGCTTAGTCTGGAGGAGGCTCAGGGCAGACCTTATTGCTCTCTAGAACTACCTGAAGGGAGGTTGTAGCCAGGTGGGGTTGGTCTCTTCTCCCAGGCAACCATCAACAGAACAAGAGTACACAGTCTCAAGCTGCACCATGGGAAGTTTAGGCTCGAGTTGAGGAGAAAGTTCTTCACAGAACCTTTGGAATGGGCTGCCTGGGGTGGTGGTGGAGTCACCATCCCTGATGGTGTTCAAGAGGGGATTGGATGTGGCACTTGGTGGCATGTTTTAGTAGCCATGAGGTCCTGGGTAACAGGCTGGACTTGATGATCTTTGACGTCTCTTCCAACCTTATTCATTCTATGATGCTATGATCAGTAAATTTGCAGATGACAGCAAGCTGGGGGCAGGTGTTGATCTGTTAGAGGGTGGAAGAGCTCTGCAGAGGGACCTTGACAGGCTGAACAGATGGGCATGAGATTAAACACATCCAAGTGCCAGGTTCCACACACTGGCCTCAACAACCCCATGCAGTGATACACCAGTGCTACAGGCTGGGGTCAGAGTGGCTGGAGAGTGCCCAGGCAGAAAGGGACCTGGGGGTACTGGTTGATAGTAGGCTAAACATGAGCCAGCAGTGTGCCCAGGTGGCCAAGAAGGCCAATGGCATCCTGGCCTGTATCAGGAACAGTGTGGACAGCAGAAGTAGGGAAGTCATTGTGCCCTTGTACTCAGCACTGGTTAGGCCACACCTTGAGTCATGTGTCCAGTTCTGGGCCCCTCAGTTTAGGAAAGATGTTGACTTGCTGGAGTATGTCCAGACTAGGGCAACAAAGCTGGTGAGGGGTCTGGAGCACAAGCCCTATGAGGAAAGGCTGAGGGAGCTGGGGTTGCTTATCCTGGAGAAGAGGAGGCTCAGAGGAGACCTTAGTGCTCTCTACAACTATGTGAAGGGAGGTTGTAGCTGGGGGAGGTTGGTCTCTTCTCCCAGACAACCATCAACAGAACACGAGGACACAGTCTCAAGCTGCACCAGGGGAGGTTTAGGCTGGAGGTTAGGAAGAAATTCTTCATAGAAAGAGTGATTGGTCATTGGAATGAGCTGCCCAGGGATGTGGTGGAGTCACCATCACTGGAGCTCTTTCAGAAAAGACTGGATGGGGAGCTCGCTCACATGGTTCACTTGATTAGATAGTGTTGGATAACAGGTTGGACTCGATGATCTCAAAGGTCTTTCCCAACCTGGTTAATTCTATTCTGTTCTGTTCTATTCTATTCTATTCTATTCTATTCTATTCTATTCTATTCCCCCTCTATAAGGCTGATTGAACAAAACCCACAGAATAAATATAAATATTAGGCCAAGGAAATATTTTAAAATGCAGAACTACACTTGCAAATATGAATAATTGAAATAATGCTGCATAATGCATAGGCAATACTTACTGGCATTTCTCTAGTAACCAAAATCTGAAGTGGCACAGACATCAACATATAACAGTAATTCAAATATATTATAATAAATAAGTGCTCATCTGAACACAGACTACATTAAGCGTACTTTTCCAACCAGCAAGCTTTCCACAAAAATAGCTTAATCTTTGCCTTGTGTGAACAGTGTGCTAACATTAAACACAAAGGCACATTAAGAAGCAAATATCCCATCCACAATCTGGCATGAGCACTAATGCGGAGTGACATCCTGGAACAGGTGTGTGTACATTTTTCCAGAGGTTTTATGTTAGTGTTTGGTTGCCTGATTTTTTACTTCTTTTTCTTTCAGTTTTCTCTTTACTTTTTCTTTCTTTTTTCTTTTCTCTTTTCCTTTCTTTTTTTTTCTTTTATCTTTTCCTTTTTATTTTTTTGCCTTTATTTTTTTTTTCTATTTTCTCTTCCTTTCTTTTTAATTTTATTTTTCCCTTTCATTTTTTTCCCAGAAGAGGGAGGAAGTGGGAAAGAGGTTGCTTGTTGCTATAATCTGTCTTTAGATACTAAATTCTGTGACAGTAAGGATTGAGTGGGAATAGTACAACAGCCTCCTTTGGCATTTTGGTCTGAGACTGTAGTGCTGTTCTAAAGCAAATTCCCTATCACTCTACCTTATTGAACCTTCGTTCAGTTTGCAGAGTGGAAACTTCACAGGAAAGTGCACTGGAGGCTCAGCTACATGCCGGATACACTCTAGCCTCTTAAAGTAACACTAAGAGTCTAAATAACTATTTGGCCTGCTTCACACTGCACTTGCAGTGGGGACATTTATCCAAAGAAACAGACGAAGTACAAGTCTCAACAACAACCACTTTCATCTATTGATCCTCCCCTACTGCACCAAGTATCTTGGCAATCTATACACAGAGTCCCAAGGACCAAAGCTTCACAGGGGAATCATGACTTTCCAAAAAATGCTTCAGAGAAGGTTGGCTTCTACATTCTTTGTACCTTCCAAAACCTTGAAATTACCATCGTCCACTGAACAAGATCTGGGCCTAATTCAGAGAACTTCAACTTTTTTTCTTGGCATTAGTCTTTCTCCATTCAATTCTGTTTATGATACTGGTGTTGAAAGTACTTCCCAGTGTAGTTGCTATATTAATTCCTCCAGTAGCTTACTCTCACATCAAATTCAGGCTTCTTTCCTTTACCCCTAAGGAAAGCATTTACTTTACACCTTAGCATTTTGTATAATGCTTTCCACCTCGGTCCTTGCTCCTCCCAGTCTAGGCACTGCAGGCAGCTCACAGTACCACATGCAGGCCAAGCTCTTCCTCCAGGTGAGATCCTTAAAAAGCTGATTCTCCATTTTTTTTAGGTCGGGATAGTGTCTAAGCACTAGACACTAGTAAAACTACAATCATAAAGTTGAGTTCCTACCTTGTGTCTGAATACAATAAGGATTCAACTGCCCATGATGCAGCCAATATTCAGATACAAAGCTCACTGGGAGCAGTTATCACAGGAGTCCCTCTGTATTAGAGTGTTGAACTTCTTTATTCTGAGTTTGCAAACAAGCAACCCCTCTTCTTGCACAAATCTTTTAAGAAGAAATGCTGAATCTCATTTTTCACAATACTTCAAAATCACAGGAAAACAATGAATTAAGAAGCAGTTCAGACTACCACTAATGTGCTGATTTCATTCATAGCTTTGGAAGTGATGAAGTAGGGCACAAACATACACTGTACACAAGGCTGTGCAATCTTTCTCCACCCTGAAAAATATTCTTGCAGAAAAGCCAAAGCTGAAAACCATGCAACACTTTACAAATCATTTCAAATAGTAACTGGGAGGATTAAAGCATGTGTCTCACAGATCTTTGGTTTTAGGATGTAAAATTTGGACAATTAAATTAATGTCAGAACTCATGATGAAAAATGCTCCCTTGATCAGGAAACCAGGCTTAAGAGCTGAGGACTATATTTGCCAAGCAACGGTGCTGCTGTATAGGTGATTGGGACACATGCTAAACAAAATGGTTATATTCCACACTGATGGAATGCAGAAATCTTAATCTTTAAGTCATGATTCCTAAAGCCTAAGCAATTATTGAATATAACAGATATGGAAGCTGTCCCTTGACAAACACTTGGCACAGTGCAGTGCCCTGTGAAGACACCTGAGTTAGCTCTCAATGAGCAACCACATAGATGCACTTGGGTGGTGTCTGCATGCCAATATCCCCTGCTGTTCAATTTTTAAGAAAAAATGAACAACAAAAAAAAACACTCACTAAAAGACTGGACTGCTTTAAGTGTTGGAGCTAGCTTATACATTTCTACTTGACAATATACTGTCTCACATGCATGTGACCTTAAAAAGACATAAGCTCTGAAAATGCTTTTAAAATCAGAGTTGAGCCAAGCACTGTTTTGGAAGCAGACACAAAGTGAGCCTTTGGTGCAGTGACCCCCTTGTTTTGTGTACCAAGGGAGGTCCTGTGCCTTTGTATCACCAAGCAGTCAGATACAAGTGTGAAACAATACTCAGTGTAATCAAAGAAGTTTGAGGCAGATCTTAAAACCATATTCAACACATTTGTACTAACTTAATACAATACTGTGTCTAATGACACTGAAATTAGAGCTTACACTCTTCTTACATTCTTTGTGTTGCAAAACATAATAAAGAAACAAGAAGAAATCCCCTCTTCAAACTATCTTAAAAAAATAAAAAAAGAAGAAGGAAAAAAAGAAAAGCAGAAATCTCTGATGAAACAGCAATATGCTTTAACAAAAGGGCTTTTTTAATTCTTTACCTGGAATTGTATAGGGCTGTAATTATGGTTGCCATGTAGAAAGGCACAAAAGAGCATGCTGGAGTTGAGCTGCTTTTCCCAGCAACAATTTCTACCTCAAGCCAAAGGTGGCAATGTCCAGTTGGGAGCAAATAAGCTTGGGAAGGTTCTGCAGGAGGCTGAACTAGATGAAGCACTCTCTCTAGTGTGGAAAAAAATCCCTTCCATCTTTTTGACATTGAGTAGCCTGCTCAGAGGATAGATCAGGCTAACCACTTACAGACTTAGGGAGAAAATCTCAGGAAATACAATTTCAGTTGACAGCATCACAGGACAATGCAGCAATTCTGCTCTCCCAGCCCATCCTGCTGTGAGTGATACCAGTGCTTCGTACTTGGTTCTTCCATCACTTCTTTACTGTCTGTCTAGGAATGTCAAATCTGAACTCTTCGATAATAAGGACTCTTGTTTATTTTTAAATACATCATTCTTACCTAATTTCACTTTCAAAAATGTTTTAAATAAAATTATTACATTTAAAAAAAAAAGGGCACTCCAAAAGGAAACTGAAAAAAACTTCTAAATGCCCCCAAATATCACTGATTTTTCCATACTTGGTGTTTGTATTACAGAAATTGCATTCTTCCATGACATTCATTATCTGCAAAATCCATTTACTATCACTAGCTTTTGTAAAAATTTAGTGGTGTTAAAGACAATGAAAGTTTTGTTGCTCCTGCTAATGCTTCCCATGCTATTATTATCATGCCAAGTGGGTGTCCTCTTTAATTAAGGTGTTTACCAAACCCTTTATCAATGCACACATGCTATTTTCACAGAGAAATTTAAATATACATTTCATCTAGAACTGTGGCAGTTTTGGTAAAGTAATTCTTGAAAGGTCTGACAAAACTTCCAATGTCTGCAAGTTTTAAAACATTAAACAAAACGAAGGTATCATTCCTGATGATCAGGCACTGCATTTAATCAATCTTTTTCAAAAGCCAAATGATCACCAGAGTAATTTGCAAAAAGAAACAGACTTATACTGAACTTGAAAAAGGGACCACTTGCTTTCCAGCCACATATACTTCAGAAATATTCCGATCATCACCTGAAATAACATGGCCAAAACAGAGATTTGATCATAAATCTATGCACTCATTTAAGTGATGCAAGCTACAAAATCAGCTTTGGAATATATCATTAGTAGTGACTATTTCCTAGGACTGAAAAAATTTATTTAGAGAGAAACAGTCATGCTACCACAAAGACCACTGGATGATTAAACTACTCATGCTTTTTTAAAGAAATAAATGGCATTCAAGCACTGCAGTGATGTCATATATTTTTTACATGCTTTGTAGATTCAAACCCTGAAAATGTTATGTATTTGTACAGAAAACACTCTGTTAAATGGTATCTAAACTAAGTCAGGTACCAGGAAGCAGTAAAGCTGGCTTGCCTCAGCCAGCTCCTTTAAAAGTCTAAAGCCTAATTAAAAAATGGCACAAATATGGCCAGAGCTAACACTAGTTAGCTCTACAAAGCAGCAAAATAGGCAGCACAGTTCTTAGTCCAGACAATGACCTATGAAGAATATCTGTTCTCTTCAGGGGCTGGGATTGTTTGGGTTGGGTTTTGTTTGTTTTAAAGGCCATCTTTTTTGTCTGGGAGAAAAAAAGTCCAGAATGGCAATTGTTCTGCAGAAGTGCTCTGAGCTGAACTGGTTCTGAGCTGGTGATCAGCAGGTCAGTGTTACTTTACTGTGAAATATGATTTAAATCATACTGTAGATAAAGGCAGGTATGGTAATAAACCTAACAATCTTGTTGCAACTATATCCCAAAGAACAAATGTTAAACTACTTAAATCTTACTCAGTGTTCATGGGTAAGTGTTAATAAATGTAGGTAAATGTATATTTAATTAATGTAAATAGAATTAATATTGATAAACAGTAGCATCTTCATGTTTATATAAAATGTAAATAAATATATTTAATTGGTTTAAACAAACATTTATTTAATCATGTATAAATAAATTTATTATTAACCCCCACAGTAATTTAGGCAAATTTTGATGTATGATACAAGAAGAATATTTTATATGGGCTGAGAACATACCTAGATATAGGAACTTCTGAAGAGCGTCCTATAAAGAAATGGGAGAAAACCAAATTCAGAAAGCAGTATCTGCTATCTCAGATTATAATTCTGAAGTTTGAAAGAACTGAATATGTTCCCAAATATTCCTGCTAATGGTAAAACCTAAACTTTATTTGTACTTTTTCTTTTGGTAAGGACACTGTAGGTTCCAGGAAGAAAATGCTTAACAGTATAAATAAATATATGCCTAAACCACAAAACTTCCACTTCTTTTTAGAGTTCTTAAATTCATTTATATATTGAAAAGGAAGACTTAAGATTTTATGCAACTATAGTTCTAAGAACTGTTAACTAAAAAGGTTTGCACTTATACTGGAAAATGTGGAGTTTTTAAAGAATTGCTTGAATTAGGAAGAAGATTTTTCATTTAAAGAATTTTTTCTAATTCAGATTATTGTGTCCAAAATAGATTAAAGAACAGTTGCCTCACCACTTATGCCTGCATTTCTAATTAAATGGTAACATTCAAAATAGATATGGTGATAGCCTGTCCCAACAGTAAATTCAGCTGCATTCATTACCTTTTTTTAATCATAAAAGATTGGATGAGAAGTGATACCCATTGCACAGTGCCAAAACTGTTTATATGTTTGTATTAAAACTGTGCTTTCAATTCAGATCAGCTGTCTTGAGCTCTTGTTTAAATTTACAACATCAGTGCAATTAAGGAAACCTAGCCTTTATCTGGGAACAGGTTACCATTTTTGAGATTGAACTCAAAGTGTTAATTAAAACTAAACTGCTTTTTCTTGGATGCCATTTGTCACTGCAAATAGCTAACTCTGTTTGTTATCTCGGGCTAATAAAAATGCATTAAAAAAATGTTGCGAGCATTTTGCCCATGAGGATGTAGAACTGTCACTGGGGACAGCAAGATCCAAAACAACCAACCACTGAACATTTTGGCACAAAACACAGGCAGTAGTGGTGGTACTGCTGGTACTGCAGTGACTCCCCAGAATTCTGGCTGTACCGTGGACTTTCCCCACTTCACTTCCAGAAACTTTGAGATCATGAATCATGTTCTGATTACCTCAAAATTATCAGCAGAGAACAAGTCGAAAGGGCTGTCTGAAGCCTTTGTGTTGATAAGTAGTGCATCAAATTCTTTGCCAACCTCAAAGTTTCCAATTATGTCATCTAGTCCTAAAGCTGAGGAAGAAAACAAGCTCATAAACTCATCTTCAACACAAGCCTCTTTCCACCATATGGAATCAGCTGGCAACTTATGTGAGAAGCTCATTTTAAAAAAAATAAAAAATCCTACAATAATTTAGATGATTACAAGACAAAAAAAACCCATGAAAACAGAATAGAATAGAATAGAATAGAATAGAATAGAATAGAATAGAATAGAATAGAATAGAATAGAATAAGAATAGAATAGAATATCCCAAAGGAGCAATGATATTAAGTCAAAGAAACAGTAAAGTATATAAGAATACTCTTCCTGCTAAGCCAACATTAGATTTAATTGTTTAAACAGTTCAAGCAATTTTGACATGTTGGATAAACTTATTACCATAGTAACATATAATAATATGATTTTAAAAAGTGCCAAGAGAATAACTAAGGGTAATTAACGAGAACAAAGAACAATATGGTGTGAAAAAACAACCATAGCCAGATCTGAAGGCTTACCCACCTGTAAGGCTTGTCCTGTAGTCTGTTATTTAGTTTTATTATTTCAAAGCTTGATTACAACCTCTGATAATTGGGTCTACAAAACTGAAAATCTAGTCTGATCTTCAGTGACTGGTTGCATGCAAACACTTACAACACCAAAAAATAAGCCTTTGTGTCTCCTTGGAAGTAATTTCAAATAGACTTGAGTTGTGCAGTATTCGTGCATTAAATCAACACCCTGGAGTAAAAACTAAGTTATCTTATCTATCTGCAAATAATTTGTTCACCTGTTCTCACCTGTTCAGGCTTCAGTGAAGCGGCAGGTAAATACCTGTGAAACACCTGAGTAGCAGGTATTTCACAATACTTTAGAGATGTTTAAACTCCTTCAAATGGTGAAATATTTTGACTACTTCCAAGTTTCAGCTAAACATAAGCTCATAGTCCTTCGGGTTTGAGAGCAGCATGCAATTTTTAGATTAAACACAAGAGGGTGACAAGTGCTTAGGAGTCTCAGCCATGCAGAAACTGAAATTTTGGCAAACTACACTTGTCCAGGCTACTGGAAGGCTGTATGAAAAAAAAAAAATCATTCCATGACACTGATTCAATGAGGATAAACCAGCTCAAAATCAATATATAAAATAAGCACATTACTAAGTAAACCTCATGACTCCAGTAAAACAAGCACAAGTTAGCTAGAAAAGGAAACCACTTACAAGATTGGTATTTTCACAAGTTTTCCTGTCTATACTTCAGTTAATTTATTCTCATCTTTTATAAGAACAATAGATAATGTGGGGAAAAGTAAATCTCCCCATTTTTGTCTCCTGCCCATTTTCTGTTTTCTCAATTTCCCCATTATACCCTCCAGAAATTCAAGTACAGTCCTGAGAATACCTGTTTAATGGCATTTCCATTCCACCTTTCAAACTTCTGTTAATATTTCCCAATTATGTTTTTTAAAATCTGCAAAACATGCATAAAAGACTCGGGACCAGTTCTTTGGCAGATAGTAAGTTCATTTCTACTAACTGAAGTTGCTTTGCTTTGTTTCATTTTTCTTAGGTGCATCTTTCCTCTCTGCTAAATCATGCAAGTTCTACTAAAGCTGTGCTAATCACATAAATCACTATATGCATGCTTATCATAACAAAACATGCCAGAGGACCAGAAAAAAATCAACATACTATGTGACTATATCCTATAGATGCAATGATATCCTAAATAACCACGGTGCATATCCTGTCTGAAATTCATGCTTTTTTCTGACTGAGGAGTGATTTGCATGATGTCTTGATTTGCTCGAAAGAGGGTGACAAAATACCTCACTCAAAATACCTCAAGAAGCAGAATCAAAATTAGAAACTGATAATAAACAGGATCGTGCTTTTCCTCCAAGTGCTGGTTGCTGCAAAAATGAAGAGGGATGCAGTACTAGTAAGGGTTCTCAGAGACAATGCACCAAAACTCCCCAAGGGAATCAAGGGGGATTTGCCAAAAAGCGTGCCAGGGCCAGCGCAACTGAAGTGCCTCTATGGAAATGCAGCTTGGGCAACAAACAGGATGAATTAAGAACCACTGTGCTGCTGGAAAGCCATGACATAGTGGCTATTACTGAACTTGGTGGGATGATTCCCATGACTGGAATCACAGTAGGGATAGATGGGTACAAGCTCTTTAGGAAGGACAGGCAGGGAAGGAGGGGAGGAGGTGTTGCATGCCATAGCAATGACCATCTGGGATCAGCAGAGCTCCACCTGGGGAAGGATGATGAGCTGGTTGAGAGCGTAGGGGTTAAGATTATAGGGAAGACGGGAAGGTGATGTTACTGTAGGGGTCTGCTACAAGCCACGTGACCAGCAGAACCAAGCAGATGAGGCCCTACACAAGCAGATAGAAGTGGCTTTGTGTTCACAGGCCCTGGTCCTCATGGGGAATTTCAATCACCCTGACATCTGCTGGAGGGACAACACAGCAAGGCACCAGCAATCCAGGATGTTCTTGGAATGCACAGATAACAACTTCCTCCTCCAAATGGTGGAGGAACCAATGAGAAAAGGTGCCATGCTGGACCTTGTTCTCACTAACAGGGAAGGACTGGTGACCAATATGAAGCTCAGGGACAGCCCTGGCTGCAGTGACCATGAAGCAATAGAATTTAAGATCCTCAGGGCATCTAGGAGGACATATTCCAAGCTTAAAACCCAGGACTTTAGGCATGCACACTTTGATTGCTTCAGGGATCTGCTGGCCAAAGTATCATGGAGCAAAGCCCGAGAGGGAAGGGAGGCCCAGGACAGCTGGTCCATGTTCAAAGACCACCTTCTCTGTGCCCATGAGCAAAGTATACTGACAAAGAGGAAGGCAGGAAAGAATGCTAAGAGACCTGCCTGGATGAGCAATGAGCTCCTGGACATGCTGTCACACAAAAAGAAATTCTAGAAGGAGTGGAAGAAAGGACAGCTGGAATGGGGCATATAAGGAAGCTGTGTGAGCAGCAAGAGACCTGGTTAGAAAAACTAAAGCTCAGTTAGAATTAAATCTAGCCAGGGAGATCAAGGGGAACAGCATAAGTTTCTATAGGTACATTAATGGCCAAAGGAAGACTAAGGAAGGTGTAGGCTCCTGCAGAAAGGAAAAAGGAGAACTGCTGACAAGTGATATGAAGAAAGCTGAGGTTCTCAATGACTTCTTTGCCTCAGTCTTCACTGACAAGGGCTCCAGCCACACTCCCAAAAATCAAAGATAATGACAGGGGCTGGAAGAAGGAACTTCCCAAGGTGAGTGAAGATCAGGTTTATGACCATCTGAAGAACTTGAGAGTGTACAAGTCCATGGGACCCAATGGGATACACCCATTGGTGCTGAGGGAACTGCCGGATGAGGTCACCAAACTGCTCTCTATTATATTCCAAAAGTCATGGCAGTCTGGTGAAGTCCCCACTGACTGGAAAAGAGAACCTTCATTTTCAAAAAGGGAAAGAAGGATAATCCAGGGAACTATAGGCAAGTCAGTCTCACCTCTGTACCAGGTAAAATCATGGAGCAGACCCTCCTGGAAATATTGCTGAGGCAGAAGAGGTGATTTGGTACAATCAGCATGGCTTCACCAAGGACAAATCATGCCCGCCAAACCTGGTGGCCTTCTATGACAAGGTCACAATATTAACAGACATAGGGAGAGAACTGACACCATTTACCTGGACCTGAGCAAAGCCTTCAACACTGTCCCACATGACATTCTGATCTCCAGGCTGGTACAGTATGGGTTTGATGGATGGACCATTCAGTGGATAAAGAACTGGCTTGATGGCCACACCAAAGGGTGGCTGTCAATGGGTCCATGTCCCAGTGGAGGCCAGTGACAAGTGGAGTCCCTCAGGGATCAGTACTGGGACCAGTCTTGTTCAACATCTCTGTTGGCCACCTGGACAGTGGCACTGAGTGCACCCTCAGCAGGTCTGCTGACAACACCAAGCTGTGTGGTGCAGCAGACACAGTGGCAGGAAGGAAAGCTATCCAGAGGGACCTTGACAGGGTGGAGAGGTGGGCACAAGCCAACCTCATGAGCTTCAACAAGACCAAGTACAGGGTCTGGCATCTGTGTTGGGGCAATCCCAGGCATGAATATAGGCTGGGCAGTGACTGGCTTGAGAGCAGCCCTGCAGAAAAAGACTTGGGGGTGCTGGTGAATGAGAAGCTCAACATGAGCCACAAGTATGCACGTGCAGCCCAGAAAGCAAAACACATCCTGGGCTGCATCAAGAGAAGCATAGACAGCAGGTCGAGAGAGACAATTCCTCCCCTCTACACCACTCTCATGAGATGCCACCAGGAGTACTGTCAGTTCTGGAACACCCATTACCAGAAAGATCCGGACACGCTGGAATGTATCCAGAGAAGGGCCACAAGGATGATCAGAGGGCTAGAGCTCCTGAGAGAGTTGGGACTGTTCAGTATGGAGAAGAGAAGGCTCCAAGGAGACTTTATGGTGGCCTTCCAGGATCTGAAGGGGGCCTGCAAGAAAGCTGGTGAGGGACTTCCAAGGGTGTTGGCTAGTGACAGGACTAGGGGAAATGGATCCAAGATACATGAGGGTAGATTAAAATTAGATCCATCCTAGGGTGCTGAGAGAGCTGGCCGATGAGCTGGCCGGGCTGCTCTCCATCATTTTTCAGCAGTCCTGGCTCACCGCAGAGGTCCCAGATGACTGGAAGCTGGCCAGCGTGGTGCCCATCCACAAGAAGGGCTGGTTGGATGAGCCAGGGAATTATAGGCCTGTCAGCCTGACCTCAGTGCCAGGCAAGATTATGGAACAGGTCATCTTGAGTGCAATCACACAGCACTTACAGGATGGCCAAGGGATCAGGCCCAGCCAGCATGGATTTAGGAAAGGCAGGTCCTGCCTGGCCAACCTGATCTCCCTCTATGATCAGGTGACCTGCCTGGTGGATGTGGGGAAGGCTGTGGATGTAGTCTACCTGGACCTCAGCAAGGCCTTTGACACCGTCCCCCACAGCAAACTCCTGGCCAAGCTGTCAGCTCATGGCTTGGACAGCAGCACTCTGCTGGGTTAGGAACTGGCTGGAGGGTGAGCCCAGAGAGTGGTGGTGAATGGTGCCACATCCGGCTGGCAGCCAGACACTAATGGTGTCCCTCAGGGATCAGTGCTGGGCCCCATACTGTTCAATATCTTTATTGATCTGGATGAGGGGAATAGGTCCATCATCAGTGAATTTGCAGACAACACCAAGCTGGGGTCAGGTGTTGATCTGTTAGAGGGTGGAAGAGCTCTGCAGAGGGACCTCAACAGGCTGGACAGAGGGGCAGAATCCAATGGCAGGAGTTTTAACACATCCAAGTGCCGGGTTCTGCACACTGGCCAAAGCAACCCCATGCAGTACTACAGGCTTGGGTCAGAGTGGCTGGAGAGTGGCCAGGAAGGAAGGGACCTGGGGGTACTGGCTGACAGTAGGCTGAACATGATCCAGCAGTGTGCCCAGGTGGCCAAGAAGGCCAATGGCATCCTGGCCTGCATTAGGAATAGTGTGGCCAGCAGGAGCAGGAAAGTCATTCTGCCCCTGTACTCGGCACTGGTTAGGCCACATCTTGAGTCTTGTGCCCAGTTCTGGGCCCCTCAGTTTAGGAAGGATGTTGTCTTGCTGAAATGGGCAACAAAGTTGGTGAGGGGTTTGGAACACAAGCCCTATGAGGAAAGGCTGAGGGAGCTGGGGTTGCTTAGCCTGGAGAGGAGGAGGCTCAGGGGAGACCTTCTTGCTCTCTACAACTACCTGAAGGGAGGTTGTAGCCAGGTGGGGGCTGGTCTCTTCTGACAGGCAACCAGCACCAGAACAAGGGGACACAGTCTCAAGCTGTGCCAGGGAGGTTTAGGCTGGAGGTTAGGAAGAAGTTCTACACAGAGAGAGTGATTGCCCATTGGAATGGGCTGCCTGGGAGGTGGTGGAGTCACCATCATTGGAGGTGTTCAGGAGGAGACTTAATAGGAGACTTGGTTGCATGGTTTAGTTAATTAGGTGGTGTTGGATGATAGGTTGGACGCGATGATCTCGGAGGTTTCTTCCAACCTGGTCTATTCTATTCTATTCTATTCTATTCTATTCTATTCTATTCTATTCTATTCTATTCTATTCTATTCTATTCTATTCTATCCTATCCTATTCTATTCCATTCCATTCCATTCCATTCCATTCCATTCCATTCTACCATGAGGGTGGTGAGACACTGGAACAGCTTGCCCGGGGAGGTGGTGGAGGCCCCATCCCTGGAAGTTTTTAAGGCCAGGCTGGATGTGGCTCTGGACAACCTGATTTAGTGGAAAATGTCCCTGCCCATGGCAGGCAGGTTGGAAGTGGATGATCCTTGAGGTCCCTTCAAACCCTAACAATTCTGTGATTCTGTGGTTCTTTCTGATTGGTTTGATAAGCATAAAAGCACTAATGATTAAGAAATCTGAGGATCTTGGCAAAGAAAATTTACAACTCTGAAAAATTGTTAAGATTCTGTTATTACACTCTCAACATCACTACCAACAGTCTTCTGTAATGAACCTAGTATGAATATGATAGACTGAAGGGTATCTCTGCTCATCAGATATCATTTTATATTTCAGTCTGGCACAAGAAATTCTGTGAATTCAGCCACTTCTTAAATACAGGGAGGCATAATATCAAAGAGCTGTAGTTCGCTGTGTGCATACTCAATAAATTTCTTCTTACCTTGGCTTCCTCCTAGAGTGGCTAGTCGAAAAGCTTCTTCAAGGGTTAGTCCTGTTTCATTCATTTTATTGATCTGAAGGCTACTAGATGCCATCATCGTTTTCCTGATAGCATCAAGCATTGAAGCTGAATATCCACCAGCAACATCTAGAAAGGATCAGACTCTTAGAAGCAAGCTTTGGGAATCATTCTCTGTTAAGTTTCTATGAGCTCTAGTTAAATATTGGAAAGTGGCTGATGTGGTAAACAAGAAGTTTTACTGGTAAGCACTGTTTCTGAATGCACAACTCCTAATGAAGGAGCTCTTGCGTACAAAGTCAGGTAAACAGAACATAACAGAATATCAGAACACTGAAAAAATGTTCAAAAGCTGTTTATTCTCACACAGGAGCAAAATATTCTTTATTGATTTTGGTTTTCCTTTTAAGCACTTTCAGACCAGGTCTAGTTTTCAGTATTCTAGACTTCATTACTCACAAGTACAGGGGAAAAAAACCAGGTCAGTAAGTTAGAGGACATGGTGACTTGCAAATATGAAGAAATAGCCATGCTTTTGTATCTCTCAATGGTTACCCAAAAAAATTGTGTTCATTGCAAACTACTAACCTGTGCCGAGGCCAAGCTTCACATTGTGTTTCAGGACCTTTTGCACATTTAAGACACCACTGCGCAACCTGTATTGGAAGGAGAAATGCATGATACATAGAAAATTTAGGAAGCATAGGGCTGAAAAGTTGTTTAATGACAAAGGCACTCAAAATGTGTGCAATAACTTGGGTTTATTAAACTGAGATGAAGCATTTGCATTCATACATCTAAAAGATGAGGT
This sequence comes from Picus viridis, assembly GCA_033816785.1. Classification (NCBI taxonomy): domain Eukaryota; kingdom Metazoa; phylum Chordata; class Aves; order Piciformes; family Picidae; genus Picus; species Picus viridis. The sequence continues at coordinate 53,628,063 of CM066606.1, forward strand.
TTTGATCACTAAAAATAAAGGCAGCTTTTATAATTCAAAAAATCCCAGAGTTTTAGAGGTATCTGCTGAAATCAAGCTCTCAGTATACATGTAAAATACTCCAAATACAATGTAAAGTATATTCCAGGAAGTGAGAGGTCAATTCATGAGCTCCAGTAAGTCATCACAAAAGAAAGATATCGATTATGTTACCGAAAAAAAATGACTGATAACTTTTAGCAGACTATTCTGGCTGGATACCGTGCAGTTACTCATTTCTGCTTAATGGAAAGCAGACTATATATCCCACTCCCATTTCCCCAAAAGATGTGCATATGTTGTGGGGAAGGGAGATGGTCTGCATCTGCCATTGACAGAACAGTCCAAAGAAATAAAGGTTTTTTAAAAAACTGAAGATACATATATGACTATATCAAAAGATCACAAGTCAGTCCAGAACATACCACACTGAAGAGGAGCATAAATGGTCATGCTCAATCCAGTATGTCACTTCTAGTGGGATGGGGTATCATGCACAAAACTTTGCAAGGGTAGGCTGAACTCAGGGTGTCATGGGAGCAATAGCTTTAATCGTATGCTGCTCTTTTTCTTTCTTTCGAACTTACGAAAAATTAGAATTGGGACAATGTGAAATTGCAGCTCCACGAAGACTAAAAAGTTTCAGCTCTTCCTCAGAAAGATAACAAGCATGAGCCATCACTGTCTAAAGAAAAACAGAATCACCAGTTTACACAATGTTGCATTTATTTCAGCGTCAGTGATTTTTGCTGCACTGCTTTTAGTAGCCAGGACTTCTGCTAACATCATCATAGCATCATAGTATCAGTCAGGGTTGGAAGGGACCACAAGGATCATCTAGTTCCAACAGCCCTGGCATGGGCAGGGACACCTCACACTAGATCAGGCTGGCCAGAGCCTCATCCAGCCTGGGCTTAAACACTTCCAGGGATGGGGCCTCAACCACCTCCCTGGACAACCCATTCCAGGGCTTCACCACTCTCACGGTGAAGAACTTCCTCCTCATGTCCAGCCTGAATCTCCCCACCTCCAGCTTCATTCCATTCCCCCTAGTCCTATCCCTACCTGATATCCTGAGAAGTCCCTCCCCAGCCTTCTTGTAGGCCCCCTTCACATCAAGGCAAATTATTGCACTTCTTGAATGAAGCTCTTGAAATCTCCAGGGAAGAAATTCTCATTAACTTCAATATGCCTAACATATCATTCTCTCTGCCTTTTTTTCCTTTTTAATTTATTAGTGTAAGAAGAGAGTCTGCTTATTCTTGCTGTAACTGCTGTGACCTAAGAGCTTCAAGGAACAAAAGCAAGAATTTCCTAGTTGGCCCAGCACTAGTAGTAACCTTGTCATTTATATTTTGTAGCTAACACAGAGATTAAGTACTAAGACTAGGTGTGTATCAGATACAATGGAGGACCAATGCACTCTTTGGAGGTTTCTCATTGTCTCTCTAGAGGTTTGCACTAAGTAGATATACATGTACCTGGAATATTCCTCAATAAAAATAATCCGGTTTGTTTTGCAGTTTATTAATGACTTTTCTTTCTTGCCCTGCCTAGCTGATTTTGAAAATAAAGTCACAATCAGTGTACAGAAAACAAAGATGTATAGGATCAATTCATAGGACATATGACAATTATTCCCAGGCAAATCTAACTGAAGTTACCTCATATGCCAAAAGCCTACTCAAACGTAAGTGCAAGAGCTTGCAATCTGCTGTTAAAAATGAGAATGGCCCAGGGATTGTTTCCACTTAGCATCTCCTAATAGTACTATACTCTTGTCATCTCTACTTATCAAGATCAAATGTAACTGAGAGTAGCCACATCTTATAAGGATACACACATGCTGGATGCTGAACCATCTCTGCTGACCATTATCTTTTTAAAAATAAATAAATGTCAGCCACAGTTCTGAAAAAAAAGATATTTAAAATATTTAAAAATTACATTAATTTGGTACTTAAGTTTTGGTGGTACTGACAGGGTGAATGTCTACAGTTTTGTTGTTTAATAGAATACTTCCTTAAATAACCAGAAGCCTGGCTCTAGAAAGTATTGGAAACCCTGATTTTCAATGACCATTTTCAGTTCTGTGCCTGTAAGATTGTGACAGAATTCAGTCCTATGATTTTTTTAGTGCTAATATTGTCTTTAGTACACTGACATAGCAAATCAGCCTAAATATGAGTGTGGAAGTGAACAAACATTAAAACTGTGTACCTACTTAAGTAATCCATATTAATGTCTTAAAGGACTGTAAATACATTGTTTACTGGGGTACATTTTTGAAGACAGAAATTACAGTTCATTACCTCATTCCCCAAAGAGTTCCATGTTACCCTTTTTGCCTCTGAAAATTGTCTCCTAAAATTTTAAATATATTTAATTGATGTTTAAGCACTCCAACTGTAATTAGGCTGTTCATATTCACTCTTACATAGGCCCTCCACTACCTAAAAAGTGTGCCTGGCATTCCAACCTATATGATATCTGCTTGGATTTATCTTGCAATCATAAAACTTCAATGAATTTCAACTTTTCAGGCCACAGTGCCTCTCAGTACTTGGTGAAATCAGCTAATGAGATGAGAGTGGTTTTTGACAGTCAAAACAGTAAAGCATTCCTGTCTGTATGTGAGGTTCATCCATAGAAGACTAGAGGATAACCTGCTTTTCTGTAGGAAACTGCCAGAACAAATCTTCAGGCAAAACCAGAATGTCAGAACACTGCAATATAAAGGTAGTGCAGAACTGCCCAAGAATTACCATCTCCTACAGTCACAGCTTTACCTAGTCTCCTTCTGAGTCCACTGCTCCAATTTTCTTTGGAGCCCTCAGAAAATGGACCAGGGATCATAAACTAATTCTATTGTTCATCTCCCCCGACATACTTAGGAAAAACATGGGCTTGTTTCAATAGCTCGAACAACACTAGTGCAACAGATAATGCAAAATCAGTACGTTCTCCAAAATGTCACTGACCTTGACAAAACACAAACTTTTCAGGTAAGTAGTTAACCATCACAATCTCTACATAGAAAAATCTAAGCTATATTGCGGAAGTTGTTGTGCATTTACCTTGCTGGTTAGCAGCTTGTTCTTATCATACAACTCAGTGTAATTCTGGTAGGCAGGAAATATATTCTCCACAAGTTTGAGTTCTTCTTCATTCTCACTTATGTGACTCTGCAATAAGAAAATATACAGCAAAGATTGTTTTAAATACCATTAAACCTGACATTATAACCTTCTGAGAAGCCTACTAGTGCTAAACATATAATGACAGAAATGAGTATTTGTAAAGCCTGTAATTAGATCGAGTCCTCAGGTCCCTTTTCTTCCAAGAGGTCCTTGGGATCCAAAACAGTAGCTCCAGTTGTTCCTTTAGAAGTGGTTTTAAAAAAATTATGTTCCTGGATAGTTCACTCCTGTAGTTTGCTGATATAATGTCCCACTTGGTATTTGGCAAACGTTAAAATAATAAATAAAATAATACATATCATTGTGAGGTAAAAGGGCCAGCATACCACAGAGCAGACTCTGGGGTCAGGGCAACATACAGCAACAGATGGTGTTGGGAGATAGGTTGGACATGATGATCTCGAAGGTCTTTTCCAACCTGGTTAATTCTATTCTATTCTAATACAGGTAGCTTCTCAATATATCTTCAGGCAGACTGATTAATTACTGGTCTCAGAGAAAAATTCGGCCCTCCTGTGCTCACATTGGAGCATTTATTTTCAAAATTCTCACTTTATAATGAGAAAAAAAAAAAACAACCCTAACATAGGATAGCTTTAAAGCAATGTATGCTGAGAGTACTGTAACTGAAAGAGAAACATCCCCTAGTTTCAACAGACCTAGAAGATCTAAAATGCATCTTTTTTAAACACAGAAATTTCAGCACACTGGAAATCCTACAGCTATGTTAACCATGTTAAATAAGATACAAAGATGAGTAATTATTGTATCTACTGAAATCTGCTCTGTACAGAAGCAGAAGGCAGAGAGACAAACATAAGAACCTTGCAGTGACAGCAACCTTTAGCAACGCAAGGTTGCTGGAGCCTGTGATACTGGGTACCAGTCTTCTAGTGACCGGGACTTGCTGAGCTGTGCATCCTTCCAGCTGTGAGCTTTCTCATTTCCTGTGCAGGTCTCTGTTCATGCTGAGTACCGTGAGTAATTTCAGAGGAATGTAAAAGACAGGCTCCAAGCTAAGAATATGATCTGAGTGATTTGCTGAAATTCTGAAAACTCACTGGTCTGCACGGTATCTTTCCAAACTGTTCGAATTCTATACAGAGGTTTCAGAGCTTACCTGCACATGGAGATCACGAGCTTGCGCTAAATTGCCAAGTGCACACAGCAAATCCTCTGTGCAGGAAGGGCCAAAGCGGGGAGTTATTACAGGCTGTACCCTTGGATACTGAAAATATTAAAAAGACATGCTTGGCATTCTACATCTATATATCAGTAATGATATATATCAGTAATGATAATTAAGACAAGCATTTACACAGCAATCAAATTTTGTCTCCATTGCTTATTACTTACTGCATCCTTGCTAACTTAAAGTGTATAGCAATTTCCTTATTTTCACTAGAAATTTCACTACAGAAATTGAGAATTGTTTTTTTTTTCCCTGAAAACAGTTTTCATGAATGTTAGTAAATTATTTTCATTTTAACTCTTTCATCAATTCAATGAGATCTTACAAGACTTCAGAAGCATTGGATGCTTGTCCATATTTGATGAATTGTAAGAAACAAGTCAGTTGAATGGCAAGACATTTCTGAGTCCTGCTTCTATGAATATCAAAGATGTAATGATGCAAAATTGAAGAGTTCCATAAAACCAAATGTGATGAAGAGCTTATTAATTTATGACAATATTAAATATAAAAAATATTCTTAATTAATATTAAAAATTAATAACAAAATAATCACTCCTTTATATGCACATTATAGTACACGATTGTGAGATATATTCCATAACTGATTTCGTATGTACAATTTGAACCCCATTAGAATATTTACAGAATTAATTTCAGTTACAGAATGAGGCTGCAACTCCGGCAGTTGTCCACTAGATGGCGACTTGACAGGACGCTCGCAACTCAACTACATACAGGAAAGTGTTACAATGTCAGAGGCTTAAACCAGAAATGTCACCCGGCTGGGCGCGGGCATGTTAGCTAATGAAGAACACGTGAAAGGTATACTGTGTACTTTGTTTGTAGCGAAGTTAGTTGCTAGGCTACGGCTAGCTGGCTGCTGCCCTCCTGGCTTGCTCCCAGGGTGGGTCCGGGGCTGGTCCTTTACGGCGAGGGGCTCCCAGGGTTGAGGCTGCTGGTGGGCGCATGGAGGGGCTTCTCTCTGGACAGCGGCGGTGGGGGCAGCTTTCTCCTCCCGCGGCGGCAGGGTGGCGGGAAAAACGCAGACTCTTGCCAGTGGGCAAATTCCCTTGCAGGGCTCGGGTGGCTTCCTCGGGGTAGCTTCCTAGAGCCACTGCTTGAGAGCGGAGGGGGCGGCGTAGTGTGGCCGGCGCGGGGCTGGTCCCCGACGGAAGCTTGGGGCTTGCAGGGCCGGCGCTGGTTCCCTGGACGGGTTTGTGCTGGCGGGCCGGTGGAGCTGTCCCACGGAGGCGGGCCGGCGAGGTGGTCCTGGGGGAGCGGCCCTGAGGGGAGAGGCGACTGTTCCCCTAGAGGGGCGCAGACGCCTACGGTCCAGCTCTGCGATGAGCCGGGCCGGGCGCTTTGGGGTCAACCTGGTGCGGCGGGCCGGGGCGCAGCTGCGCAGAGTGGCGGCAGTTTCACCTTGCTTGGCTCGAAGGTGCTGGCCGGACTCCTTCGCGGGTAGTCCCGACTTTGAGTTACCCTGGCGTTTACAGGCGAAGTGGGCGGCTCCCTTTCTTTGGCGACTGCGGGGTCACGCAGGATGCGGCTGGGCGCTGCTACTGCTTTTACGAGATGGCATAGACTCTGTGGCTCGCTATCTGCTTTATGGCTGTGGCAGACATTTGGACTGCCGAGATTCAGGTTAGTCCTCCTCGACAACTGGGCAGTCTTACTTTTCGGGGGTGCAAGTCCTCTTTAAGACATGGCGGCTTTCTCGCACTTGCAAATACGACTCTGGCGGTCTGGAACGTCCAGCGATGGACTCTCCTTTGCAGATTTCCGGGCAAACCGAGTCTTCCTGGGTTGCTGGCTTCTCTCCGTATTGCAGAAGCCACTAGTATGCTTGTGAGCGGAGCTTGATATAGGTTGGACACGATGATCTTGAAGGTCTCTTCCAACCTGGTCTATTCTATTCTATTCTATTCTATTCTATTCTATTCTATTCTATTCTATTCTATTCATAGAAGCAATAGCAAGGGGCTTAATAGCAAAGGCTTAAGCACAAAGAGCAGCGAGCTTACAAAGCTCGGGCAAAGCGAGAGCGACTTGTTTACAACCTGGGGTAATACTAAATTCTCGAGGCTGTATTTGGCCAATGGGCAATCCTGTACACACAGCTTTAGCCTATGGAGGGTGTGAAGCTAGAATTATGCCCTTCCTTGGCAGTAGCACGAGCATCCCATCCAGTAGGCGCATGTTGCTCTTTACCCCTTAGAAGATGAGTGGGGTTGTTTGTGCCATCTGGCTGGCGCCCTGGTCTTTGTGCCACTCAGCTCTGGGCTGAGTACCCCCTCCAGAAAGGAGGGCAGAAGGGCGCATGTGGCCAAACATGTTGGGACAAGTTTTACAGTATTTGAGGCATAATTCTGGTCATACAGTGCCTTCACCACACCAAAGTCTTTGTGTTGTTCAATCTTCTTCACGTCTGATTGCAACGAATTGTTTCTGTCCTTTCTAGACAGGAAGATTAACAATAGCACCAGATATGCTACACAGTAGAAAACTTCTGTGCCTTGCACTTCTGGATTAACTTTTTCATTAAAACCAGAAAATGGCATTGCAACTCTGCCTTCAGCCGCTGGCCATAATTGTGCATGTGACACCAGGAGGAGACAGTATATGATAACCTGATTTGCCATTTCTAATACCATTTCCCCCATACAAGTTTCTCAGGACTTCTGCAGATTAGCCAATTTGACTCTACTAGTATATATGATTTAGGCGTTAAACTCTAGACATCTGTTCTTGAATACTTTGAGAAGCCATTGAAAACAAAAGGCTGAGCAGGGAAGTATTCCAACTTGTAGTATTAGAGTGTAAACTTCTATCTTTACATCAGGAGTGTTCTTTAGAACCACACTTAAAGATATGTGCTGACCCAAAATATTAATTTTGTAATAGATTAGTAACTGTACTGCTAGCCTGTTTATATATCACAGAGTGATTAACTGACTTTCCCCTTTCTCTAACAGAGAATTGTCCTTTCTAGGAAGCAGAATATTTTAAAGTCACTAGAGGATATACAGAGAACATGACTGCTGTGCTCAGACCACACAAAACTAAATTTACACTGGTACAAGTTCATTTCTCAACAACATGGCAGAACATTTTTCAGATTGATGGTATCTTTCTCCTACACGGAATGATGTGTATATTTGTTGATTTGTCACTAAACCATCGGAGTTTGTCAGTGGGATTAACTATTTCATACTTTCACATATCATCTTCTGAATACAGAAGTGAATGCAAAAGGAGAACTCCACTTACTTTCCTTTCCAGTAGTTCTTTAACAAACCTGGGAAAAAAATACAGAGAAAATCTGTTATAAATCTATCATCAAAAACATATCTACTTAGATTCTATACTAAGCATTTCAGACGTAGACCTAATGTTTAGACAAAGTTAGACTGGATTCTCAGATGAAATAAAAAGAAGCAACACAGTGAAGTCAGGGAAATTACAACAGATTATGCTGGTTGTGAATTTGACCTTGACTATGCAGATTTTTTTTTTTCCCAATAGCTAACATCAGATATGCCATACTTATTCTGAGTTCTCATTGAAAACCAAATACACATTACATTAACGGAAAACGTAAAATCCAGCGGCAGCACATTTAAATTCGTCTATGAACTTGAATTACAGCATAAAATGCCTCCCTGTATTCAAAATCCTGTTTTTAAAAGATGCAGTATTTCATACCTCACAGCAGTTGCATATGTCCTCATTTACTTAATGGAGCCTTGATTTTCTGGAAATGCTTATACTGTTAGCATATAGACAAATCTACCTTATGAAAAACCAGTATAGATTTACTTGCTTTGTTAAATTAAAGAAGTTACTTCAGGGACCTCCATAAACAACAAACAAACAAACAAACAAAAACACTAAGCAGTTGATATGGATAATGCAGATGAGTAAATAAAATTTCCTCTGATTTTGCAGGGTAAAAGTCCTGTGCACAGTGTATGGAAATAATTTCCAAAAGCCAATTTGAGATGGATTCTGAAAAGAATCTCTCTGGTTTTTTATGTTACAGTTTGTATTCTGAAAAACCTTTAATTTTAACTGTAACAGATACTGAATCACACATGATAAATATCCTCAGATGGAAAGGAAAATAATGCTGGGCGTCTAGATTCATAACACTGAGGCTGGTGCTAGATCACTGGCTGGAATTAAGAGGCTTAAGCTCAACTTCCAAAATGACCAAAAAGTTTCAGCTCATTGTTGTCTCCAGACAGCTGTTTCATTTTTTTTATGTTCTTTGAAGAGTATCAGCATTATTTTTCAAACTGAAATATCCTTCTCAACATTCCCTGTGCTTTGTTGGTTTATGTACCTCTCTATGAGGAAAGAAGCTCAGGTTCAAACCACTGTCTTCTGCAGAAGAACCCATTTGAACATGAGTCTTCCTCGTTCCAGATGACAACTACCAGTAACATACAATATGTCCTAGATTTCAGTTCCCCAAATTTTGAATCAAACATCTTTGCAGAAGGGTAGATTCAAATTCTTGACTTGAATCTAGATTTAATATAAGAAGCACTTAGGACCATATATTACATCCATGCATACAATACAGACATTTCTTGAGGTTAACTGCAGTGAACTGTAAGTCAGTGTAATACTTTCTCTGACAGTGTGACAGATCACATTTCTCAGGTTCTTTTAAAAAATAAGTAACAAGATGGTTGTCCTCTTCAGGAAACTGCTGTTTCATTCTTTGATTGTATTGCTGCAAAATAGGCTTGATGAGGTGAGTACTCCTGATCCATTCTAACAAGGACAGAGTTCTCTTCTCAAAACACTTGTGGCACACACTCACCCGAAGCTGAGAAACATTTGTTAATAACACAAGCACATGAGAAAGGAGTTGGAAGTATGAGACAGGTATTTAAAATAAAGCTATTTAGATCACAACATTGTGAAATTTTAGAAAATACCAGAAATTCTGCCACTTTCAGGCCTATTCAGCAGGGCTCATGCTTTATTACAAAAAAAAAAAAAAAAAAAAAAAAAAAGGACATTTACATGAACAAAAACTAATGTCGGTAGAGTGCCAGTGACTAATGCTACATGTTTTTAAACTGTCTTTAAATATAAACACCATTAGAAATCCATGACCATTTCTAACTTTTAATGGCACTTTGTGAGCATGACTTGCAAAAATAATGTGACAATTTCACCTAAGTGCCATTAGAGGATTTTATTACTGTTACGTATTTTCTCTTTCAGCGTGGTAACTGAAGCATTTATACATGTAAACAAATAGCCGTGTGAGAAAAGTTGCATTTCTGCTTGAGCATTTTCTGAGCACAGATGTGAAAGACAACAGAAACCTAAGAAACCTAAGAGAGCAGGCTGCTATTCTTCAGTCTCAGGTCCCCTCCCATTGCCTTGATTTGATTCTCCTTCATTCTCTTATCTGCAAGTGAGTAATTTCACATGTTTAAAATGAGGTATATGAAAGCTAACTCCTACAGCCTGAACACAGTTTTATCCTAAATGGAGGAAGGAAATAGCTCTGTAGTTAATGGTGGCAAAGGAACTGATTGCCATCCCACCAGCCCATGTAAGGTCACACCACCTCTGTACATAATGCTGTAAGGTGAAAAGAAGAGGCAGAAACAAGACAGTAGTGTACACATATTTTTTCCAAATGCTAGAACTGTAACTTCTCTCTTTCTTTGGAAGAGCTAGAGAGAAAAAGCTAGGGGTGCAGAGCAACTGTCTATGCAGGAATTGCCAGAACTGTATGAAACAATACTGTCAAAAGAAAAAAACTTGTTTCTAATAAATTTATGCCTGCAAGTTCTTAGACAATTTCATGTTCACTTTTCAAATGTATCAAAAAGTCTTATTTCTAAAGGTTGCACCATCAATCACCTTACCTTTCTGTCTCTTGAACAGAGTCAGCAGTAATCTCTTTGTATTGTGGCACACTGTCATTCATATCCATGCAGACTTTTCCAACAAATGCTCGTTGACCAAATTTATCTGTTGAGAAGCATACAAATATAAAACTCATAATTGCCAGTTCTCAAAAACTGCTATCAAAGCCTGTACTGAAATCAAAATGACTCTTGTCTCTAAGTTGGGACCATCCATATGACCTTTAAGGAAAGAGGGGGAAATAAAGAATTAAATAGAAGTTCTCTTCTTTTACAGTAGTATCCAACTTTATAAATGTTATAACTGACGACTTTATCACTGTAGTTTAACCACAACCTGAACTCATAATGGTACTGAAGAAGACTACTGTGGAGTGTGAGAAACAAAAGCATCAAAACAGAATAGCTGTAGTAGATGATTACCCTGAGCTGAGAAAAGGCACAAAGGTCTCAGTGAATCATCTCTCCTTATGAGAAAGGCATGAGGTTCCTAACATGCCTTCCACACATGCAGCTGGATAGAGAAAATTAACCAGAGCTACTTCTAGTCTCTTTCTTGAGATGAATCCGTGTTAGTACTCAGAACGTATGTGTAAGACTTAAAAGGAATGCATATAATACTAAATGCTAAGCTTTATCTCTTTTGTCTACTTATACATCTGAGTTATTGAATACAACAGCTTCAAGGTTTTAGTTTTTTTGATAAAATGAGACAAAGCAATTTTTGGTGGAAACTGAGAGTCTGATTAGATGGTTCTGCTTTGAGAGCTGGCTGAGCCTTGAGCTATACTGCAAGAGCCACACTTTCAAACAGCAAGCATTTTGAACAGTGAACAGAAGGGAGGGATAAGATCCTGACACAACTGCCACTGTTCAGGTTTTGGAGTGTGTGTGAAAATTGCTTATGCTCATTCTAAGCTGAAACTTCAGAGTATCAGGAAATGAATGCACTGGTTCCATTTAATCCTCAAATAGCAAAAAGCCAGAAAGTACAGCAAGCTGAAGAGCAACTCCAGCAGACCTAATTCAAGCTCAACCAGCAGCTTGGGATTTGGGAATGAAGAGACTACAGTACAAGCAGAAGCAACAGTAGGAGAGAGGCAGTTAAGTGTACAAGGATAACTAGGGTAGATTTATGAGACACAGTATGACAGATACAGATATAATGAATCAAAGCATATTAGTAGAAAGAAAAATGCCTGGCTAATCTAGAAGTCCTAAGCTCTGTTTCCTTCCACTAATACACTCTGCACAGTCAGAATCTTTCGAAACTGTTAGTCTTACCTATAATGTCAGCAAGAAGAAGAGAAGTATCTGTGTAAATTGTTGCAAAGTAGCAAGCTGTAGTCGTGCCATTCTTTAGAGTGCGTCTCTATAAAAAGAAATCTATTTCAACTGCCTGGGAAAAAAATAGTCAAACTGCCAAAAAGCAGAACAGGCAGTCTGATTTCAAACTGCAAGAACATTTGGTTATTGTGAAATTGTTCAATAAAATGGGAAGGTAAAAATGCAGATTTTTTCATTTCATAATAACTTTTTTTTAAAGTTTGAGTGTTAATAAATACAAAAAATCCTCTTCCAAATCCATATAGGATTTTAGCAATGGCTAAATCAATAGAAACCATTCTGCATTTTCTGCACTCAAACTGAAAATAAATTCTGGCTTCTATTTAGAAATACAACCAACCAGTCATTTATGCTACTCTCTAGTTTTGAAAGGCTCTGCAATTTTCACAATGAAGCATGGTTTACCTAAGGTTAGCAAAGCAAGGCTTTAGGGGAAAAGTAGTGGTTTTCATTTGGCCACCTGATGTGACTAGGAAATACCCAAGCCTGCATGTGATAATTCTTTGTTATCCCTGAATACAAGCTAACAAACTTCAATATCAAAGTAAACTGAGAGCAACTTCTCAGCATGTCTTTTAATTATTTATTTAATTATACTATTTCAAAGGACAGGGATGCTGGTACCTGTTCATATTATATTTGGAGGACATAACAGTGAATGAAATTACATTTAAAGTTGCATTAAGTCACGATGAAATTTATGGCTTCATGTGATCTTGAGACTAATTGCATATTATATTGACTACTTATCAAACATACAGGTATAAGTTACATTTTTGGACTCTAGCTATAATATAAGAATTTTTTTTTTTTTTTTTTCAGTGGAACCAAAGTCAGGACAAGCAACTCAACTTTAGAGGTGACAAAGCCAATCTCTTTCTTTTCCATACAATATTCAAATTAGGGCCAATGTTTTAAAAGTATTTAATCATTCCTAAAATGAGTCTCATAAATAATAATGTCATTTGTCTTTATTAGCTTTTAAAATCCAGTATTCCTTACTTCTAGATTCCTAAAAACATTTCTGTCTCAAAAACATCAATATGAATAATTTACCTTTCTAAAGCTCAAGCAATCAGAGGTGGTTCCAGATAAAATCTGGCAAATTTCAAATTACTTGTTTCATTTGCCAAGTATGGAAACTGTTTATTTGAAATAAAATTAAAAAACAGAAGAAAAAAAAAAAAAAAACACAACAAACTGTTTTCATTGCAACTCCAGAAGTGCAAACACAAATATGAAACAATGTCTGCTCCCTGCAGTTTTAGTTCTAACAGCTGAAGGCTATTATCAGCCCCAACATACAGTGCAGAGTAACTCATTCTACAGAATCTGGGAGTGAGGACATTTTCCTGATCTTGTCCTATTTGATACACAAGAGGAAAGCATAACCTTTGTGTTGAAGCTCCTACAAATACCTTCCATCTCTCACTGGCAGCTCTTCTCCAGGTGATGTTATTAAACATCAGCTGTGCTGATGCCACCCAGTCTAAACTGATGGAGACAGTAACAGTATATTTAGGCACACAGCTGGAAGGTGAGATCACATTTACATTTTTATTAGCTGAAAGCTTATGTGCTCATCACTGCAGTTTATGACCAAGGTGCTGCTATATTTTTTTCATTAAGCAGATGGCAGGAAGGTTTTTTTTTTCTTTTAATTTGTGTAGCCAGAATGATACAACTATTTATACCAGATTCACTGTGTTGTTATTTTGACAACACATTGCCACAGTGTTAGATAAATGCAAAGCAACTTATGCCAGCCAAACTATTTAATTTGTACAGATATTTCAGTCCACATATTGAATGATACATTTCAATTATAAGACAGCATCAGTACTGTGCAATATGACCTAGCTGCTTATTGTTCAAGTGTATTTTATGTTGCTCAGAAACGATCTAGCTCAAATACAGTCTTGCTCTTTGTGCCAGAATACCACTGATAGACTTATCTAAAGCCTCTGGAGTAAAAGACATTAGTGCTACAAGGATTTCACATGTAGAAATATCTTCCTGAAGTACTCAAACCCAGCCCAAATTTGTCGCCTTTTTCTTTTTGCAGAAAAGAAAATACATTCTGATTGGGGTTTTTTTTTTTTTTTTTATCCCAAGCTTCGTTACTTCTGCATGAAGGTTGTCAGCACCTGCTGACTATCCCAGCTTTGAGAGTGCTCTTAAGTGTTGGTCATTGTACTCAGATATCAGAAAAGATGATAAACAAGTTTGTGGTTAACCATATGATCAAATGTACTATCTTACCAGCAGCAACACAACAAGACTAGAACTAGTATGGAAAAAATTGGCTGACAATTAAAACAGTGGCTATATGGTGGCTTTGGTTTTCATGACACTACAACATGCTCCACTATTTCTACTGATCTTCTGAAAACACATGTATTTCACAAATATGAATGTTGTCATGTAGGTAAATGACATTTGTAGTACTTACAACAACTCTGGTGTACACTTCTTCTGCAAAATCTCTGTCTTTGTATTTGGCTTCTGTTGGGAATGTATAGGTAGTCAGCCATTGCAAAAGAGGTAGATCTACTCTTGTACCAGCAAATGAATACTGAGGAGCATGAATGTGTGTATCAACCATTCCTGGCATGAAGAATTCACTAGGGGGAAAAAAATAATTATAAGAATCAAAGCTGTCACAAAATATTCCACAGTAAGTGGCTTTGCTTTAAACAGTATATTTGAGCAAGATCCAGCAGAATAAATGGCAAGTACAGATTAACCTTCCTCTTTCAGCATCAGACTACCAACTCCTACTGTACCTCTACTCATATTCCTTTTATGGTATAAAACAGTTGAATAATAACTTTTACCCAGGTTTATATATAACTAACTGAGAGAAATGCAATTTAAAAGCAAGATTAATCTTTTTATCTTTAATATTTAGCCAGACTAAATACCAAAAAATAAAGTCAAACTATATAATAACTAAAATTACTTCACCATAGAATGCACTTGAAAAAGTGAGTCCATTCACCCTCAGCAAATTTGCTGATGACACCAAGCTGTGTGGTGCAGTGGACACACTGGAGGGAAGGGATGCCATCCAGAGGGACCTTGACAGGCTGGAGAGGTGGGCACAAGCCAACCTCATGAGCTTCAACAAGACCAAGTGCAGGGTCCTGCATCTGGGTCGAGGCAATCTCAGGCACAAATACAGGCTGGGCAGTGAATGGCTGGAGAGCAGCCCTGAGGAGAGAGACTTGGGGGTGCTGGTGGACGAGAAGCTCAACATGAGCTCTCAATGTGCACTTGCAGCCTGGAAAGCCAATCAGATCCTGTGCTGCATCAAGAGAAGTGTGGCCAGCAGGTCAAGGGAGGTGAGACCCCACCTGGAGTACTGCGTCCAGTTCTGGAGCCCCTATTACAAGAGGGATATGGAGGTGCTGGAACATGTCCAGAGAAGGGCCACGAGGTTGATCAGAGGGCTGGAGCACCTCTCCTATGAGGACAGACTGAAGGAGTTGGGGCTGTTCAGTCTGGAGAAGAGAAGGCTCCGAGGTGACCTACTTGTGGCCTTCCAGTATCTGAAGGGGGCCTACAAGAAGGCTGGGGAGGGACTTTTCAGGACATCAGGTAGTGATAGGACTAGGGGGAATGGAATGAAGCTGGAAATGGGGAGATTCAGGCTAGATGTGAGGAGGAGGTTCTTCACCATGAGAGTGGTGAAGCCCTGGAATGGGTTATCCAGGGAGGTGGTTGAGGCCCCGTCCCTGGAGGTGTTTAAGCCCAGGCTGGATGAGGCTCTGGCCAGCCTGATCTAGTGTAGGGTGTCCCTGCCCATGGCAGGGTTGTTGGAACTAGATGATCCTTGTGGTCCCTTCCAACCCTGACTGATACTATGATACTATGTGGGCACAGTCTTGCTTCTCAGTATAGATGTATGTGGAATACTTTTAGATTCCAGACCATTGTATTTACAAAATTGTAACTTTCTATATCCTACATTTTCTCTACATTACATGATATATATGTATGTTTGTATATGTATATATGTGTGTGTCTGTGTATATATATATATTTAATTCATCACTTTCCATGTTTAATGGAGGACCAGCCACTATGACTACAATGCAGGCACAGACACAAGTGAAAAAAACCTGTGCACATCCTCTTGACAGGAAAAGCATATTTATAATGGAACTGTAATATTGATGATTGTCATGTAATGTTCATGCAGTAACAGGGATGCATATATTAACCTTGTCAGAACATTGCTATAATTATTTTGTTTTGTTCAGGAACTCCATACAGTTTAAAACTACTCTCACTCCTTTCCCCTTCTCCCTCTCTACTGATAAACAGTGAGTTTGTCTCTCTGTAGTTCCCCTTCTTTCTGTTTTCCATCATGTTAGACATACTGAGAGATCTTTCTCAATCTGATTCATATTCCCAGTACTTTCCATTTTCCTCGGGCTGTTTCAAGTAGAGAAAACATCTGATGACTCATATATTCTGAATGAATCAGAGATTTTTTAAAGCTGAACACTGAAACAATGCTTCAGCTCTACACTGTGAGCCACAAGTTGTTTACAGTTGTGCTACTACATGCAGAGCATAGTGGGTGTAATCCAAAACAGTTTTCACTTCACCTGAAAGTGGTCACTGCCTAAAGGAAAAAGACATACTCTGGCTGCAATATAGTTATAAATCTAGGACTGTGTTTTGAAGGTTTGAATCTCTTAGTTTTGTTATTTTTTCATTAGGGAGTGAGTCTGTCCTGGTTTGAGCCAGAACAGAATGTACTTTTCAGCTCAGTCTCTTCTAAGTGACTGCACTTTCTGAACTTACAGCATTACTTTCACAGACAATGTCTGCTTCTGGTGATGATAAAGCTTGATGTTTCTAATTAGTACCAATGTTTGGTGGTATGCACACCAAGGTGACTGCTAAATCTTAAGTACTATATTGGGTGTGTAGAGTAAAAGATCACACTTGCAGAGAGGAGAGGACAGGACAGATGACCTTCAACTGACCAACAAGGTACTCCATTCTATGTACATCATATTCAGTATAAAGCTCAATGATCACAAGGGTCAAGCTCTCTTATTCAATGACCAGTCTTCAAGCAAAACTCTGCACATTCTGCCTTCAATCCCAGTCTGAGGGTTTCCAAGTCCAATTACAGAATCCAGCTCCTGAATTTGGTTCCCATCTGCCACTGAGTCCAGTCTGGGACATCACCAATGTCTGCCCCACAGCATCAGTGTTGACATAATTTTATCAGGAGGGTTGGGTTCAATATAGGTTTAACAGATATTTCAGTTAATTGTTATTACTTTCATTAAAGTAGTTTTAGTTTTCTAATTTGTGTTTTTTCCTTATTCCTTTTCTCTTCCCTTTGACAAGGGAGAGGGGTTAATAGAGTACATCTGTCACTCACTTAATGGCCAGCACAGCCCTTTACATCTGCAGCATCAGTAGTACTTACAGTTACTTAGATTAGAGTTTAGAGTTAGTTAGGCACAGCAAAATGGATACACAACATAATCTCAAAAAAATATCATTTATTCCTGAAAGCACAGAACAGGTCACATATGAAAACTAAATACAGCATTTTTTTTTCCTGCAGTGTAAATCACTGAGCATAATTCAGCCATAGCTAGAGTCCCAAACCAAGGAATGGAAAAAACACACAGATTGTGTATCCTCCAAGTCCCATCCAGGACACAGGCAGCTCTTGGGTCAAGAGCTCTCACAGAGCTGAAAGGGAATTTAACTCATAAGACTGGGTTTAATGTGCTCCCTGCCAAAATGTATTCACAGAGACTTGCATTACTTAGCTCAGAGAATAAACTGCATTTGTTGAAATTAATCTAAACAGAAACGTACTGGTTAGTCAGTTCTCTTATGTCAGATGTTTTGAATCCCCATTTCATAGCTAATTCCTCTTGCTGCTCAGCTTGTTCCAAAAACACAATCTAAAGGAAAGAAAACAGAGTTAGACACTTTAAATCTGTATTCCTTTATATGAAGGCAAGATGAGTCATACCTTAGAGCAGATTTTACACACATACCATGAGGCGATAGATTTGCGTTGAAATAGTTGTTCTTCCTGACTATGAAGCATGACTTTGAAAGACATACAATCCAATGAATAACCAGACTGACTTTGTAACTTGTAAGAAAACAATTTGTTCTGAAGTAATATATGAGCAGAACCTCACAGATCTGAAAGTCCACTGACATTCCTGTCACATAGCATCAGTACTACTGGCAGTACAGTCATTCATTGTGGAGGTGTGCAACAGCCTTATGGGAATGCAATTACAGTATTCAAAACAAAACGGGCCAAATTAATTGCTTTGCCTAGGACTAACTGCCACTGAGCTAAGTATTTTCTAATTTTCTGCTTGTGTCATTAATGTTGGGGGCTTTTTTAATTTTTCTGAGAAAATAAATGGGGGGGGAATGCAGACTATGTTTTCATTTTCCAAAAGAAACTTAAAGCATGCCCAAGATCTTTTTTTATTCCAACTATTTTAAATAAACTACAACCTGGAACCTAACTCAGTCCCATTTGACTGAGGACACTGTACCACTACTGAATTTCTGTTGTCAAGTCAGAGTTTTATCACACTTTTTCATTTTTAAATTCCATGATATTTTATTCTAGAGTCTTACTCTTGGTAGACAGTCTCAACTCTTTAATTCTCCAATCTGGCAATTACAGGCACAGTAACTTGGCAAGAAACAGAGTCTAGAAACTGCGATGCCTGCCAGAGGTTCCAGGTGGTATCTGGGTTTCTGCAACACATGAAAGAGTAGAGGACAGTGCCACCTCCCCAGGGTAAGGACTGTCTATCTTGGGCTTTCAGGAATTCCTTCCAAAACACAGTTTCCACCAAAAGCCAGGCCATGGTCTTCTAATTGGTACAAGAGCTCACTCCTCTAAGTTCAAGGAAGTAATTTTACTGCTCTCAGCATCATCCTACTCATGTGAAGACTCTCACATTGAGGGTCTGTATCACCGTCAAGACAGCAGTTTCTAAAGCAGCAATTTAAAAATATGTAAAGGGCAGGATCAGACTTGTAAAAAAAAAAACAATAGGAAGGAAGTTAGGGGGAAGATCAGGAGGACCAAAAGAGCATACCCATTTCTTTTTTATGTATATGACATTACCTTTGGCATTTTCTATTTTATATACGGGGAAAAATAGGAAAAGGCAGCTAAATTGTAGACAAGTTTGTGGCTGCCTATTTATTTAAAAGTAGCTATGGCTTATATGATTTACATTGTCTAGAGAGCAGATGTTTAAAATTTTTAGTCAGGAAAAAGCCCACTAAAATCATATTATATAAATAAAAAACACACCAACAAAAACTGCAAGAATATTGGAGTCCATTAATATTGCACATGAAGAAGTATCTCTCTTTTTAAAGACAAATATAGCCAGCCTAATTAGCTACATATCTGCAGAGGGCTTGCAATAGAATACTACTGAAATTTCTCATGAGCAATAAACAAAATGTCTCTCACATGCTGAAGTCAAAATGGATGCAGAATGAGTAATGCTAGAACTGCTAGGGGAAAAAAAAAAAAAAGAGTGGGGGCTGCGGAGAGAAAGAAACATCATGCAATACCAGATGGTAAATTCTGGAAAGAGGCGTTGCCATGGAAAAGAAGTGGCTATTATGTACTCTTAGGGTACAGACAAATAAAACACTTCTATCACAGAAGAATTAAGAAAATATGTTTCAAGGGACCTAGACAGTGGAAATCAAGCCTAAACACGAACCTGGTCTGTTACTGTCAAATGCAGCTGTGGATGAATCAGCAAGACAACTATACCCTTTTCAAACAAAATTCTCAGCAGAACTCCTTGGTCATCCTAGAGGTGTTCCCCATTGCTTTAGGATACATTTGCTCTGGCCATCTTTCTAACACTGAATGCTTTAAGGTCTTTAAGGTACCAGCCTTGGACATTTGCTTGAGTGTTTGCTTGTACATTCAAAGTAACCAGCCCGATGCACTGGTTGGGTCTTCACACATGACAGCAGCATTTCCCTTCCTAAAGCTTCCTTTTCATCTACAGGCAAAGAAGAGAGTTAACATTTTATCAGTGGCCTTTACCAGCCAAGTACTGCAGCATTCAGTGGTGGTCTGAGGAGTGTTTCTGCAATGTTGGTTGCATGCTCCTCCTATCCATTGGAGAACATGGACCTAGCATGGACTCACACTGGAGAACAGGACCTAGCCATTCACAAAAGCTGATGTGTTCACCTTGTCAGAGACCAAGCAAGACTTTTCCATTATGGAAGCAGCAACATTAGGCAAGAGAAAGATATCTATTTACTCAAACTTAATTCTTTGGGAATAATACTGAAACAGTTTGGATATAAATAGGGCCAATAAAGGTGAGCAGTTTTCTAACTACCATGTCCTTGAAAATTCAAGTCTTCCGTGACTCTGGTGGATGTTCTGCATGAGGTTAAATTGCACGTAATAGGCTAAAGTGTACCAAAAGTCACCCACCATATTGAACCCTAGGACACAAAACCACCGGGAATTTGTATTAGCAGAAAATTCAAGTCCTTGTTACCACAGTCTGGTGGACATTTTATTTTTGGATGACTGGAAAATATACTTTTTAAAAAACAAGTTAACGGGGTTGTGCCAATATGTGCAAGGAATACAATATCCAGTGAATCACTGTCACTAGGAGAAGGGAAGAGAGTGACTGAAAGCACACATCCCTACAAATAGTTTACTAAGATAGCTATTTGTCAAGAAAAGTCTGGATGCTGATGGTCCAGAAACTGCCACAAGAAAGTGGAATGAGGTATGAGTTTCAGCCTCCTGCACCTGAGTTACATAGACTGAACTCTTTTTTTGTTCAGTTCCGTTGTTTTCAGTTGACACCAACCAGTACACCGTTGTGTAAGTTTTCATTCCCCATTTATACACCACAATACAATTTCTCGTTGACTTTGCCATGCCTTACACCAGACTCAAGAGCTGTAAGAGGGCTTGAAAGAGCCCCTCAGGGACCTATAGGAACAAAGAAAATAAACTCTGCAAGTAGCTCAGCACATACTTTGCCTGATACAGAATCACAGAATGAACCAGGTTGGAAAAGACCTTTAAGATCATCAAGTCTAACCTATCACCCAACACCATCTAATTAACTAAACCATGGCACTAAATGCCTCATCCAGTCTCTTTTTAAACACTTCCAGGGACAGTGACTCCACCACCTGCCTGGGCAGCCCATTCCAATGGCCAATCACTCTTTCTGTGAAGAACTTCTTCCTAACATCCAGCCTAAACCTCCCCTGGAGCAGCTTGCGACTGTGTCCTCTTGTTCTGGTGCTGGTTGCCTGGGAGAAGAGACCAACCCCCACCTGGCTACAACCTCCCTTGAGGTAGTTATAGAGAGCAATAAGGTCTCCCCTGAGCCTCTTCTTCTCCAGGCTAAACAACCCCAGTTCCCTCAGCCACTCCTCACAGCATTTGTGCTCCAGACCCCTCACATTGAAGCCTGATATTCATCAGCAAGAAAGATAAATGCCTTTTAAAATTATATATAGGGTATCTACGTATGTTATTGAAACTATAAGAAACTGGCAGTCTACCTACACAACATGCACTGTGAAACAGTTTCTGCTGCGATATTAATGGAATGATTCAGCTTCCTTGCCAGAGCTGGTTCTGCACTATCAGTTAAGCGCCATGCTCCTTTTGAGCTTGGCTTGTACCACTAACATGCCAAGCCATCACCATTCTAACTCTGTATGGATATATGCCACGGTTTTTCTTGTGACACGAGATAAAAATGCTGCACTCAGAAGGCTGTGCTTGAGTACAAGGTGCATACTGCAATTTCCCACAATCATTATTTTGATACAAAGAGAATTAAAAACCTGCTTGTGAAACAGAAAGGAAACTGAAAGCATGGCCGGTCCCCGAGCGCTGCTTGTTTGAAACATTTAGCACGCTTCAAGAACAGATTTAGGGTCCCTTGTCCACTCGTGTCAAGGATTTTCCCCAGAGCCATTCCAGTTATCACCATTAGCTTGCAAAGCATGAAATCCCTTTTCCTAGGCTCCTTCCTTTGGTCGACAGACACCGTGTACTTCGAGTGAGAAAATTTCCCACTTTCCTCCTTAGAGACCCCTGGATACGGTTCTGCCCCTCGCCACTGCCGGTCGGAGCTCGGGACCGAAAAGGATCATTTTCGCTCTGAGCCAGGGGTGCACTGGGCGCGAGCGGGACACCTGGAGACCACCGTGCCGGTGGCAAGAAAGGAGCGGCTCGGGACGGTAGCTCGGGCACCCCCCCGCACTTCCCACACACACCTCCCACACACACCTCCCCAGCTGTCCGAACCAGCCGCCCTTGCAACAGCCCTTCCCTCACCCCCCATGCTCACCACCCCGCTGTCGTCCACCCCCAGCAGGTGTCCGTGGAGGACCTCCATGGGCGCGGAGGAGCTGGAGTGTACAAAGGTCCCCCTGAAGACGTGGGCGAGCGGCGGGCGCTGCGGCGAGCCCATGGCGGCGGCGGGGGGGGGCTGGCGGGTTGGCGGCCGCCGACGGTGCTCCCTTTGCCGCGACGGAGGCGGCTGAGCGCTGTCACCCTGCGGGCTGCCGCCCCTCGATGTCTCCCGCTGCCGGAGGCGGCTTCCTGGAGCTGTCACCATTTCTCCACCCCCTGGTGACTTTGTCTTCGGGGAGTGGTTTCGATGAAGGCTAGGCCGCCCCCTACCCCGACGCCACCGAGCTGTTGGTGGCCGCTGGGGGCCCGGACGTAACTGAGGTGCGCGGGCTGCCCCTGCGTCCCAAACCCTCAGCCTCCCCCACAGCCTGAACATTTCCTACCCGCGCTGTCCAAGAGGTGTAAAAGCCTGGAGCAAAAGTCCGATGGGTTTTGAGGACCCAGTTAACTGTCTGGGAAGTGGTGAGAGATCTGGCAAATAATTTTTGCAACCAGCCCGCAGGTTGTAGCCACTTTAAAAGTTTACAGGCTGAGTTTGTAAGCACTGTGCCTGGAGCATTATGAAATTTACTGGACGTTTTCAGGGTAATAGACCTGATTTTGAAATATTGTAAGCTTTAACTTTGAGGTGTCAATTACTTCATTCCCCCTCTTCTGTGGTACTCAGTGCTCCAAGATGAATTGCTCGAGCTGTCTCCTCAATCTCCAGCCTTTGTACTGCAAGTTAATAGAATATGGGAAGAAAAAATAGATGCCCGCCAAAGTAATAGCTCTACCAGAAGAAAGTAGCCAAGTGCCTCATTCAGTGGAGATGTAAAAAGCTACAAAAGCCTCAGAAAATGAAGGGTAGAGAAAAATTAATTTTGCTGACCCAGAGAACTGCACTTGCAGGACTATATTCTGCTCCAACAACATAAATCACATACTAAAAGGATTGCTAGTGAGAATACTGGGATAGAACTTCATGGGACTAGAATTATGTCCATCAAGGATAACACCATGAGTGTCTTCTTAATTTCTAGTAGAATAGAATAGAATAGAATAGAATAGAAAGAATAGAATTAACCAGGTTAGAAAAAACCTCCAAAATCACCAAGTCCAACCTTTCACCCAACACTGTCCAATCAACTAAACCATGACAGCAAGTGCCTCATCCAGTCTTCTCTTAAACACCTCCAGTGATGGTGAATCCACCACCTCCACGGGCAGCCCATTCCAATGGGCAATCACTCTTTCTGTGAAGAATTTCTTCCTAACATCCAGCTTAAACTTCCCCTGGTGCAGCTTGAGACTGTGTCCTCTTGTTCTGTTGATGGTTGCCTGGGAGAAGACACCAACCTCTGCCTGTCTACAAACTCCCTTCAGGTAGTTGCAGAGAGCAAGAAGGTCTCCCCTGAGCCTCCTCTTTTTCCAGGCTAAGCAACCCCAGCTCCCTCAGTCTCTCCTCATAGGGCTTGTGTTCCAAACCCCTCACCAGCTTTGTTGCCCTTCTCTGGACACCTTCCAGCAAGTCAACATCCCTCCCAAACTGAGGGGCCCAGAACTGGGCACAGTACTCAAGGTGTGGCCTAACCAGTGCTGCCTACAGGGGCAGAATGACTTTCCTGCTCCTGCTGGCCACACTCTTCCTGATACAGGCCAGGATGCCATTTGCCTTCTTGGCCACCTGGGCACACTGCAGGCTCATGTTCAGCCTACCCTCAACCAGTACCCCCAGGTCCCTCTCTGCCTGGCTGCTCTCCAGCCACTCTGACCCCAGCCTGTAGCACTGCATGGGGTTGTTGTGGCCAATGTGTAGAACCCGGCAGTTAGATGTATTAAAGCTCATGCTGTTGGACTCTGCCCCTCTGTCCAGCCTGTTGAGGTCCCTCTGCAGAGCTCTCCTACCTTCTAACAGATCCACCAATGCCTTTCTTTATCAAAGTTGCCACATGATGAATGAACTTGGCACCAAGGGCACTGACACAATCATTCTCAAAGCTGGATTGCAAAATCTGTCATTTCATAGTTTACCTTTAAAAGACCTTTGTACTTTCCACTGTGCTGATAGTATACAAATGTATAGCAGATTATCTTACCCACATACACTCCAGATCAATGTGGAGAGGAGAGAAACACATGGTGGAAAAGTACAGAATTAATTCCATTTTAGTCTTATAGGCAGGTCACCAGCCTTCATCCTGCCTGCTTTGCATAAGAATGCTCCAGCTTGCTGTGAAAGAAGTGTAAAAAATAGTGGACTTACTGCTGCCAGCTGAATTATCTTAACTGGACTTTGCTATCAAAATAAGTTCAACATGTGAAAGTGACTCTTAAATGCTGATATTTGCAGTTTTGTGTGAGATGTTTGTGTAGCTTAATAAGACTTCTAGTGATATAAAAATGGCTGTTTTAAGACACATTGAAGGTTTTTACTGTACTTCTAAGCTCTTTCATATGAGAGGCAAGTGGAAAAACAAAGAAAGAAAAAAAGTAAACTGGTCTGCGAGAAGAAACTGTCATGAAGATCTTTCATGTAGTTCAGTTTGCTTACGACTCTGTAACACTTCTGACTTCCTTGAACTGGAGTGTTGAAGTATTTAAAAATAGTGTTGAAAGTCTTTTAGATTAGTACTTGCAAGAGTGCTGTTAATAAAGGTGTTTCTCAGGATGATACTACTGTGCTTACTAGGGCTGCAGTTGAAATGAGCTGTATTCCAAGCTGTGACCTCAGGTCAGGAAATCTTTCTTCTGCTGTGTGAAGCTTAAGGGATGAGGGAGTAGAACTGAGAAGCAGGGTGAGCAGAGACCAAGCCCTGCGGAGGTAAGCTTTCTTACTTCTTCTGTGAACAGAGAAGTGAAATTTACTTCCCTCAGTAATAGGTACAACTCTTGTCTCTGCCCTCCTGGCAGCAGCTACCTGAATTTTCCACTGTATGCTTCCCTCACCAGTATGCTGGCCCAGGTATTTGTGGCTTCATTTAAATCAGGCTACACAGCTTTGGACTTCAAATTCTGAGATTCTGTACTGGCTGCTACCCAGATACACATACACTGCTGTGCCAAGTAATACTTAGCAGAGGTGAGCAGTGATTTCTGAGAAACCCTTTGGTTGCATTTGGTGGGGATTTGGGCATCTGCTGTTTCAACACTGGTTATCAGTTAAACATCATAGGGATTTTCTCCAGTTATCTTTCCACAGGAGATAATAATTAATCCAGTCAGTATTTATACTTCACAAGAAAACCAAAACCACTGAGTTTCTCCCTTAAGCATATTTAGGAAGCAACGTCAGTAACACATGATAAGCACCATAAGTAAAATAAATTGCTATAAATGGGTTCCAAACACTCCAAGGTTGCATAATTTCACTGTTAAAATAACTAGAGTTCTCTTCTGCTTTTTCTGGCTATCATATGGGAGAGCATGGGAGACCCAGAGGAGGGCTTGTGGAAGAACAGTTGATAGCTGTTCCCTAATCCCAGACACTTCATGGTTATTTGCAACAGTTGCACGTACACAACATGGCTCAAGATGAGGCCTTGGCCAACTGTGAGAAAGTGAGTCATTCTTCCAAAATACCGTAGCAGGCTTACATCAAGGTATGTTTGCTTTCACTGGGATACAATGGACTAGGCAATTCACTTACTGTTGTGACTGGCTCACCTTTCTTTTTTTTTTTTTTTTCCCAAAATGACTGAGGATCTGGAGGGAGAAATTTCTTACAAATTACAAAATCTTTTGTTTGAAGAGCATTTTAAAATAAATTGGAATGTGAAGAAATCCTTGAAGTCATCATACCTGGATTAACAACTTTACATTAAAGTACATAATCACTGTACTTTGGTTTACAGCTGCTAAAAAGAAAAGTCTGTCTCAGCATTCTGTAACTCTTCAAACTCTTTGTCTTCTAAATCATTGTCTTTTAGTCAGTTATAGGAGTGAGTCTTCAGGCTGAGTCCTGAAGCCAAACAGCTTCAGAAGTAGAAGAATAACCAGTCAATGTACCTCTATGAGCACTGGGACAGATTTTAGCAGGATTAGAATGTCTTCACTCTCATTACTTTGCCTTTATGAACTTTTTTTCCACTTGGTATACTATGCAAAGCAAGAATTCAAGTGTTAAGGCACTTAGGCTGATCCTTCAGCTTCTGAGAAAAAGGAAAAAAAGTAACTTGTTTCTCTCCCCACACTTTAAAAAATGGCTGATGTGGCACATGACTCCGAACAGAAGCTCCTATTATCAGGATTCTGCTGAGGTAAATGAATGATCTTACTAGATTTTATGCTAAAAATGTACTGTGACAGTTTAGGCTGTGCCTTTAAGCTAGGAGCTATGGTTGGTGTAAAAAGGAAAACAAAAGAAAGACAATTCTAAGCAAATTGCATTGGTGGGATGAGTGGGATGTAGTTTTACGATCTTACATTCTGTTCTCTCACTCACTTCGTCTCTTTCTGCTGGAATGTATGAATGCTGCCCTTGGACAGAGACTGCTTATCAGCAAAGTCGAGATAAGCAAAACTAACTTCTTAACAGCACTTTGAGCTTACTGAAATTTCCTCTTACATTTCTCCTTTTCTCTTTTCTTCTAATTAATTAGAGGGGAAAAGAGGGAGACATTGGGAGGAGGCGAGGTGGAATCCTTCTGCCCTGGGAGGATTTCTGTGGGTTTTTACCTCTTTGTAAATACTGTATAATATTGTAAATACTGTATATTCTCTACATATTCATTGCATTCCATTACTGCTTGTAAAATACAGCTTCATTCGCTTCTCTGACTGAGCTCAGCCAAGTTTTTGTTGATGTCAGTGGGTTAAATCATCACATTACACAAAGTAATTGGCTCCCATAATGCAGCTAAAAATAATTGGATTCCAGATGTTGTGCAAGATTTGCTTGACTTATTTCTGTTCAGATTAGGGAAGCAACATGAAGGTGTTTTGAATTCTTAGACATCTGATCTTTTCTGCTTTAAGTGTTGTAGTGTATAAGTATGCTGTTGGATTCCTTTGTGATAAGTTAGGGAGCTTAGACTGGCCTCTGCTGTGAAGCACAACAAAAAATCCCACTATAAATATATTAATAACATGAGGAGGATCAAGGACAACCTCCACTCCTTGGTGGGCACAGCGGGAAACATGGTAAAAAAGATGAGGAACAGGCAGAGGTACTTAACACCTTCTTTGCCTCAAATTTTAATAGCAGGATAGGTTGTCTTCCGGACAGCTGGCCTCCTGAGCTGGAGATGGAGTCAGGGAGCAGTATAGTTCCTCTGTGATCCAGGAGGAAGTATATAGAGATCTCCTTAGCCACTTGGATCCCCGCAAGTCCATGGGACTGGATGGGATCTATCCTAGGGTGCTGAGAGAGCTGGCAGATGAGCTGGCCAAGCTGCTCTCCATCATTTTTCAACAGTCCTGGCTCACCAGAGAGGTCCCAGAAGACTGGAAGCTGGCCAGCGTGGTGCCCATCCACAAGAAGGGCCAATTGGATGAGCCAGGGAATTACAGACCTGTCAGCCTGACCTCAGTGCCAGGAAAAATTATGGAACAGGTCATTTTGAGTGCAATCACACAGCACTTACAGGATGGCCAAGGAATCAGGCCCAGCCTGATTATAGAATAGAATAGAATAGAATAGAATAGAATAGAATAGAATAGAATAGACCAGACCAGGAAGAGACCTTCAAGATCATCATGTCCAACCCATCATCCAACACCACCTAATCAACTAAACCATGCAACCAAGCACCCAAAGGTGCTTTAGGGAGGGCAGGTCCTGCCTCACCAACCTGATCTCCTTCTATGATCAGGTGACCCGCCTGGTACATGTGGGGAAGTCTGTGGATGTAGTCTACCTGGACTTCAGCAAGGCCTTTGACACTGTCCCCCACAGCAAACTCCTGGCCAAGCTATCAGCCCATGGCTTGGACAGGAGCACTCTGCATTGAGTTAGGAGCTGACTGGAGGGCTGAGCCCAGAGAGTGGTGGTGAATGGTGCCACATCCAGCTGGCAGCCAGTCACTGGTGGTGTGCCCCAGGGATCAGTGCTGGGCCCCATGCTCTTTAATACCTTTATTGATGATCTGGATGAGGGCATTGAGTCCATCATCAGTACATTTGCGGACAACACCAAGCTGGGGGCAGGTGTTGAACTGTTAGAGGGTGGAAGAGCTCTGCAGAGGGACCTCAACAGGCTGGACAGATGGGCAGAATCCCCAGTGGCATGAGATTTAACATATCTAAGTGCTGGGTTCTACACACTGGCCACAGCAACCCCATGCAGTGCTACAGGCTGGGGTCAGAGTGGCTGGAGAGCAGCCAGGCAGAGAGGGACCTGGGGGTACTGGGGAACTGGGGAACTGGCTGAACATGAGCCTGCAGTGTGCCCAGGTGGCCAAGAAGGCCTATGGCATCCCAGCCTGCATCAGGAACAGTGTGGCCAGCAGGAGCAGGGAGGTCATTCTGCCCTTGTAGGCAGCACTGGTTAGGCCGCACCTTGAGTACTGTGCCCAGTTCTGGGCCCCTCAGTTTGGGAGGGATGTTGACTTGCTGGAAGGTGTCCAGAGAAGGACAACAAAGCTGGTGAGGGATTTGGAGCACAAGCCCTATGAGGAGAGACTGAGGAAGCTGGGGTTGCTTAGCCTGGAAAAAGAGGAGGCTCAGGGGAGACCTTCTTGCTCTCTGCAACTACCTGAAGGGAGGTTGTAGCCAGGTGGGGGCTGGTGTCTTCTCCCAGGCAACCATTAACAGAACAAGAGGACACAGTCTCAAGCTGCACCAGGGGAAGTTTAAGCTGGATGTTAGGAAGAAATTCTTCACAGAAAGAGTGATTGCCCATTGGAATGGGCTGCCCGTGGAGGTGGTGGATTCACCATCACTGGAGGTGTTTAGGAGTAGACTTGATAGGGTGCTTGGTTCCATGGTTTAGTTCACAGTATCACAGTATCACAGTATCAGCAAGGTTGGAAAAGACCTTGAAGATCATCCAGTCCAACCTGTCACCACAGACCCCATGACTAGACCATGGCACCAAGTCCAATCCCCTCTTGAGGAGGGAGGACATTGCTGCCCAGAGAAAACTCTCCTGCCCACTGCAGGCTTGAACTCACGACCTTCCCAGTAAGAGTCTTATGTGCTACCAACTTAGCCACATGGTCCCCCCAATCTAGTTGATTAGGTGGGTTGGATGATGGGTTGGACGCGATGATCTCGAAGGTTTCTTCCAACCTAGTTTTATTCTTTTCCATTCTAGTCTAGTCTAGTCTATCTTATGTATAGATTGTACCTGTGGTTTATGTATAAAATTCAGCTTATTTGTGATGAATTTTTGGGGTCCTTTGGCTGAAGAGATATGGGAATGTGACTGCCACTACACTGCCTATCAAAATACATGAGTTTAAAATCCCAGTAGGTGAGAGAGTGATGGCTGGGATCCAAAAGTGATTTATTTGATGTATGTAATCCTGCAGCTGGTAATAATTAATGTGTTTTTGTTAGTAGCTCCTCTACGCGAAAGAAGGGTATCCAAGACCTGTGTCATTTTTAAATGTAGACCTAGGCAGAGGAGGAACAGTTCTAACTCAAATCCAGAGATTTCTAGTGATGAAGAGATAGGGGAAGCAGTTAGACCTAAACAGGCTATTGATAAGACGTCTCTGAGTCTCTGAACGGGGCTATCGGTAATTCTGGCAATCAGCCAGGGGCAGCGTCAGATCCTAAGATGGCAGCCCCAACGTCCTCAGCAGCCATTAGAGAGGCAAAATCATTGGCAGGACCAGAAGTGTCCTCTGCAGCAGCTGTTTGGTCTCAAAACCTGTTGGCTTCTGTTAAGCCTGCTATGAATTCAAACACAGCTCCAATTAAGCAAGTAGCAGCTTTAGATAAGAGAGGCAGACACAAAGCTGATAGAGAAGCTGATGGGGGAGAGCAGCAAGATTCCTCTGCTGGTGAGGGACTTTCTGTTAAAAAAGATCCTGCTGAGGAGGAAGAGAAGGTTTGCCATGAAGATATAGCTGTGTTATTGAGACCATCACTGGATGCTGGAGATGCAGGACAGAATACAGGTTCTGGTAAGACAGCAACTAATGGAGGTGCTTCTGAGCTTAAAGAAATCCTTAGGAGAGTAGCCATAGAAGCATGGGGACAGCCACTTCAGGAAGATGACACAGATGATGAAGAGGATGATAATCAGACCGCTAGTGCCCCCAGGCAAGAAATAAGGCATGTGAGGAAGGATTACATCAGAGCAGAGAATGACCCAATTCTAACTTGGCTTGGCAGATGTTTTCATACAGGCACACCAGCTCTAGCTGTGGGAGACAAGTTAGCATCCAAGCTAGGAACTCTCTCAAAGGATAGTGGAATAGATAGACATCTAGGCAGGTGTCTTGGTAAGGTTTCTCTGTGGACACCCCTTTTACTGGCAGCTCTTGTGAGATACCCATCCCGAGATGACCTTCCATGGAATCCTAAACCCTGGAATACCATGGATGATGGAATTAAGCATCTGAGAGAGTTTGCTGTGAGAGAAGTGCTCTATGGTAATCATGGCACTCTGAATCCTGATGAAATTCCTGTAGGAACTGGTCTTGCTAAAAAGCTCATCAAACTTGACTTCTGCGCCCTGAATGAAGTAACTCCACCTATGAGTGCAGCAGTACCAGACATGATGGAACTCCAGTATGAGCTGGAATCCAAAGAGGCCAAATGGTATGCTACCATAGACATTGCTAATGCCTTCTTCTCTATTCCCATAGCAGAGGAATGCAGGCCTCAGTTTGGTTTCACGTGGAGAGGAATCCAGTACACTTTTAACAGACTGCCAATGGGCTGGATCCACAGCTCAAGCATCTGTCATGCAGTGATCCATGATGCTCTGGAGAGGTGGTGCTCCAGAACACATCCAGTTCATCGATGATATCATCTTCTGGGGTAAAACTGCTGAAGAAGTCTTCGAGAAAGGCAACAAAATCATTGACATTCTCCTGGAAGCAGGTTTTGCCATCAAGCGAGATGAGGTGAAAGGACCTACCAGAGAGATCCAGTTTCTGGGAGTGAGGTGACAAGATGGATGCAGACACACATCCAGTGGATGTGATAAATAGAGCTTGGTTCCTGGTAAGTCACACTCATTCACACACATTAAGTGTTAAACTGCTGTATTTTTGTAATCTTTTTATTAGCGACAACAGAGGGGAGAAGGAAAAAAAAAAAAGGGCAAGCAGCAAAGCCTTTGAAAAAGAGAGCTAGTTGATGCAAATCAACCATCCCCCACAAAACAAGGTGCAGAAAAACAGCCAAGGCACCTACAAGAAATTCTCAGTGAATACTTCAGTGCTTCATAATCTAGGGGAAGTGAAGTTTTATCCTCCTCCCTTATCAATGTGAGACAAATGATGCATAGAATAACAAGCAAGTACCAGCCAAAATTATTGTTTATGCTCTGGCTGTCTAATTTGAGAAAGAGGACTTTTCCTCTGTCTCTACACCCACCCTAGTTTTGATTGTCCCTATCCTATAGCTCCCAAAGGAGATACTGGCAGAAAGACCTGCTGGACTGAAGGAGAAGAAAAGAAACTCCCATAGATTCCCAAATGAAGTTCTGTAGCTCCTATGGTACCGGCACTATTTTCTAGTTTTTATCTCAAAACAGATGTTTGAGAAAATACTTCACTCTGCTTTTTTCTTTTTAACTGTTTTTCAGGATATTTAGATAAAATGTACCAGCTAAAAAGTGGGAGAGTGAGACAAAGAGCTTATAGCTCTTCTTGCAGCAACTAATTGTCTTACAAGGAGACTTCCAAGGGTGATGGAAAAGCAGTCATGTATGTGTATTGCTTTTCAGTGGAGAAAGGCTCTGGTAAACAAATTCAAGGATAAAGCTGAATCAATTTTGAAATGGTCTTGCAACAGGACTCCAGTATTGCAGCAATGATTCATGAGAGGGAGGCCTTTCTTCACCGTGGAGAAGTGGATTGTGAGTATCCAGGGACAACCTCAATCGTCTACTGCCACTGTAGTTGGCAGTCTGGAATCAAGAGATACGTGTTAAAGTCTGGTTTGCCGGGCAATACACAGTACGATTCAGAGGCATTTGCACAGCATAGCCAGTGTGACAGGGAACACCAAGAAAATAAAGAAGTTAGATATGGTTGCAATTTTCCAAGTTGCTAGAAAACCATAAAGCACTTTAAACAGAGATTATCATGGTCCAGTTATGCCAAATATGGTACGTAACACCAGAGAAATTGTGCAGAAATGTAAAATATCCAAGCAAGTTTCTGTCTAGAGAGTTACCTAGTGATCATTTGATATGAGTGGTGATCCTCCCTAGACTCTGACCTCAGAGTTTTTTGTGCTGTTGCAGAAGTTAGGTTCTATGTATCTTTGGGAATCTTGAAGCATGCTGGAGATAGCTGAACTGCCGAAATAAAGGGTAGCAGGTTTGAAATGATTACTGTTAGACCTCCTGATTTCATCTTACCTGTCTAACTGCAAAACTGATTTTAAAAAGTAGTGACTTATAATGAAGGTTGCACTGTCCCAACAGCCTCATTTGCATCATCCACTCTATAGCTAAACAGTCAATTTTTAACTGAAGAAGTCAGGTTACATTGGCATAGACTAGACCAGACCAGACTAGACTAGACTAGACTAGACTAGACTAGAATAGAATAGACCAGGTTGGAAGAGACCTTCAAGATCATCGCATCCAACCTATTATCCAACCCACCTAATTAACTAAACCAAGCACCCTATCAAGCCTCCTCCTAAACACCTCCAATGTTGGTGACTCCACCACCTCCACAGGCAGCCCATTCCAATGGCAAATCACTCTCACTGTGTAGAATTTCCTTCTAACCGCCAGCCTAATCCTCCCCTGGCGCAGCTTGAGACTGTCCTCTTGTTCTGTTGATGGTTGCCTGGGAGAAGACACCAACCCCCATCTGTCTACAACCTCCCTTCAGGTAGTTGCAGAGAGCAAGAAGGTCTCCCTGAGCCTCCTTTTCTCCAGGCTAAGCAACCCCAGCTCCCTCAGCCTCTCCTCGTAGGGCTTGTGTTCCAAACCCCTCACCAGCTTTGTTGCCCTTCTCTGGACACCTTCAAGTCAACATCCTTCCTGAACTGAGGAACCCAGAACTGGACACAGGACTCAAGGTGCAGCCTAACCAGTGCTGAGTCCAGAGGCACAATGACCTCCCTGCTCCTGCTGGCCACACTGTTTCTGATACAGGCCAGGATGCTGCCTGGGCACAATGCAGGCTCATGTTCAGCCTACCATCGACCAGTATCCCTATGTCCCTCTCTGCCTGGCCACTCTCCAGCCACTCTGACCCCAACCTGTAGCACTGCATGGGGTTGTTGAGGCCGATGTGTAGAACCTGGCACTTGGATGTGTTCAATCTCATGCTGGTGGACTCTGCCCATCTGTCCAGCCTGTCAAGGTCCCTCTGCAGAGCTCTCCAACCCTCTAACTAGATCAACTCCTGCCCCCAGCTTGGTGTTGTCTGCAAATTTCCTGATGAAGGACTCAATGCCCTCATCCAGACAATCAATACAGATGTTAAAGAGAATGGGGCCCAGCACTGATCCTTGGGGCACACCACTAGTGACTGGCTGCCAGCTGGATGTGGCAAGCCACAAAAGAAGTAGTCAATTGAGGATGTTTTTTAACACAAAACAAAGATGGGGGTTACACTTATCTGTGCTTTTGGCAGTAAAAGAGTAGAAATAAAAGATGTGTATATTAAACTTCTCTTTTATTACTGATGGGGACCCATGCATTTCTCCAGGGAGAAGATTCGTGAAGAGTGCTTATATTGTGAAACAACTTGTTAACATGAAGGAGTTAACCAGAAAAGATGACATGTACTTCACTTTCCAGGCAGCTTAATTAGGCAACTTCTAGGCAACCCTTTTGAGATTGAGCAGATATCTTTTCTAATAACCTGCAATGGTTAACAATTAAACAACTGATAAGTAGAAGGTTGTATCGACACTAAAAACAACCTCAGTTCACGTGCCTTAAACAAAAATAGCAACACCCACCAGTATTCGTTAACTCCTCACTGCCAAATATTCTTTCATTTCCCACATACAGCCACCCACTCTGTTCATAACTCATTCCTTTAAATCATGCTCAGATGCACCAGATTAAATATAGTCTTGAGGCTTTTAAGACCAATAAAGAATTATATATGGTCACCATGAAATTGTGTCTGCTAACAAAATATCTTGTTTCAACAAGAGGTGTATCTAAGCTTGCCCATGTAATTCTAATTTTCTAATTTTAATTAATTTTAATTAATTTAATTTATAATTTTCTGATTCTAATGGGGAACTTTCTATGCCACTGGGTCCACTAGCAACAGATGGAGTACATCTGTCCCAGAGGGGGAGAAAAATCTTAACATGTGAGAACAGCCTATCCAGCAAAGGGAGAACGGTTCTAGGAAGGGAGTTGGCAGGTCTCATTGACACGGTTTTAAGCTAGATTTGAAGGGGGAAGGGGCTGAAACCAGTCCTCCCAGGCAGGAGTGTGGGGGTAGTAAGCTGGAGTCAGGGGTGAAACCAGCAGCCCAGCTGAAGTGCATGTACACTAATGCATGCAGCAGGGGAACAAACAAGAGGAGCGGGAAGCCTTGTTGCAGCAGGAAAGTTAAGATGTAGTTGCCATCACAGAAATGTGGTGGAGACTTGATAGGGTGCTTGGTTGCATGGTTTAGTTGATTAGGTGGCGCTGGATGATAGGTTGGACGTGATGATCTCGAAGGTCTCTTCCAACCTGATTTATTCTATTCCTTTCTACTCTATTCTATTCTATTCTATTCTATTCTATTCTATTCTATTCTATTCTGCTCTATTCTATTCATAGTACTTGCAAATAGCTAGGTAAAAAAAAAAAAAAAAACACACACTGAAAATTATGTTACTGTGAAGTAGAAGAATGGTATGGGCCTACTCAGTAATTCTGGGGATATTCTCTACCACAGAAAGTAGTCCCTAATCCTAGAAGCTCTATCTTTTTAACATTAAATCAGCCTGTTGCTCAAATGTCTACTTATGCATCTACAGAAGTGAGATGTGGAAGAATGAAGAAGCTATTTTATTTAGTATTCCAAGAGAGAACAAAGGGAGTTATATAAAGGACAACATCACTTTATTTTCTTCAAGGACACTGAACCCTTTTTTAAAACAAAACAAAACAAAACAAAATAAAATACGTACAACAAACAAACAACCCACAACAAACAAAAACACACAACAAACAAAAACACACACAAAAATCCCACCAAAACCAAAACCAAAACCAAAACCAACCAACCAACCAAAAAACCCCCAAAACAACCAAGTTGTTTATTTGGCCCTTCTTCATTATCCTATTTGTTGTACTAGTCACAAATCTTATAAATGTAGTCTTAATCAAACAACTCTTACTACTGTGGCTGCAGAGATGCATCATTCAATAATAATAATACAATAATACATTAAAACAGGTTGGAAGAGACCTTCAAGATCATCGCATCCAACCCATCAACGAAACCAACCCACCTAAACAACTAAACCATGACACCAAGCACCCCATCAAGTCTCTTCCTGAACACCTCCAATGATGGTGACTCCACCACCTCCATGGGCAGCCCATTCCAATGGGCAATCACTCTCTCTGTATAGAACTTCTTCCTAGCATCCAGCCTAAACCTCCCCTGGCACAGCCTGAGACTGTGTCCTCTTGTTCTGGTGCTGGTTGCCTGGGAGAAGACACCAACCCCCATCTGTCTACAACCTCCCTTCAGGCAGTTGTAGAGAGCAAGAAGGTCTCCCCTGAGCCTCCTCTTCACCAGGCTAAGCAACCCCAGCTCCCTCAGCCTCTCTTCATAGGGCTTGTGCTCCAAACCCCTCACCAGCTTTGTTGCCCTTCTCTGGACACATTCCAGCAAGTCAACATCTTTCCTAAACTGAGGGGCCCAGAACGGGACACAGTACTCAAGGTGTGGCCTAACCAGTGCTGTCTACAGGGGCAGAATGACCTCCCTGCTCCTGCTGGCCACACTGTTTCTGATACAGGCCAGGATGCCTTTGGCCCTCTGGGTGCCTGGGCACAATGCAGGCTCATGTTCAGCCTACTATCGACCAGTACCCCCAGGTCCCTCTCTGCCTGGCCACTCTCCAGCCACTCTGACCCCAACCTGTAGCACTGCATGGGGTTGTTGAGGCCGATATGTAGAACCCGGCACTTGGATGTGTTCAATCTCATGCTGTTGGACTCTGCCCATCTGTCCAGCCTGTCAAGGTCCCTCTGCAGAGCTCTCCAACCCTCTAACAGATCAACACCTGCCCCCCAGCTTGGTGTCGTCTGCAAATGTACTGATGATGGACTCGATGCCCTCATCCAGATCATCAATAAAGATGTTAAAGAGCATGGGGCCCAGCACTGATCCCTGGGGCACACCACTAGTGACTGGCTGCCAGCTGGATGTGGCACCATTCACCACCACTCTCTGGGCTCAGCCCTCCAGTCAGCTCCTAACTCAATGCAGAGTGCTCCTGTCCAAGACATGGGTTGACAGCTTGGCCAGGAGTTTGCTGTGGCGGATGGTGTCAAAGGCCGTGCTGAAGTCCAGGTAGAGTAGGTCTCTAATTAATTCCTCCTGGATCACAGGGGAACAGTACTGCTCCCTGACTCCATCTGCCAGCTCTGCAGGCCAGCTGTCTGGAAGACGTTCTGTCCTGCTACTAAAAAAATTGAGGCAAAGAAGGTGTTAAGTACCTCTGCCTTTTCCACATCTTTTGTTACTATATTCCCCTCCATGTGCACCAAGGAGCAGAGGTTGTCCTTGCCCTTCCTCTAGCCATTAATATATTTATAGAATGATTTTTTTTTGTTGTACTTCACAGCAGAGGCCAGTCTAAGCTCCAAATGGGCTTTTGCCTCTCTAATTTTTTTACTGCAAGACCTAGAAACATCTTTAAACACTCCATGGGTTGCCTCCCCTTTCTTCCAAAGATGATACACCCTCTTTTTTCCCCTTAGTTCTTTTAGAAGTTCATTGCCCATCCAGGCTGGCCGTCTGCCCCGGCGGCTCGTCTTCTGGCACATTGGCACAGCCTGTTCCTGCACCTTCAGGAGTTCTTTCTTGAAGTAGGTCCAGCACTCCTGGACCCCTTTGTTTTTAAGGGCTGTTGCCCAAGGTACCTTCTGAGCTCAAGCATAGCCTTACCCTTGGTAGGCTCACACAGCAGCACCTGGGATAAGAAGCTGTCCTCCATACACTCTAAGAACCTCCTAGACTGCCTCTTCTCTGCTGTGTTGAGATCCCAGCAGATATCAGGGAGGTTAAAATTGCCCAAAAAACAAGATCTAGCAATCCTGAGACAACCTCTACCTGCCAATAGAATAATTCATCAACCTCTTCATCCTGGTTGGGTGGTCTATAACAGACTCCAACCAGGATATCTGCCCTGCTGGTCTTCCCTCTAATTTTCACCCACAAACACTCAAACTGATTGTCCCTCATCTCCAGCTCAATGGCATCTAGAGCCTCCCTGATGTACAGGTGGATGTATCCCTCCGCCCCTTCTCCCTCGCCTGTCTCTCTTTAAGAGCCTGTAGCCGTCAATTGCAGCACTCCAGTCATGTGAGTCATCCCACCACATCTCTGTGATAGCAACTGCATCATAGCTTTCCTGCTGTAACAAGGCTTCTAGCTCCTCTTGTTTGTTGCCCATGCTTCATGCATTAGTGTACATGCACTGCAGCTGGGCTGCTGGTTTCACCCCTGATTCCAGCTTATCACCCCCAGACTCCTGCCTGAGGGGACTGGTTTCAGCCCCTTCCCCCTTCAAATCTAGTTTAAAGCCCTGTCAATGAGACTTGCCAACTCCCTTCTGAGAATCTTTTTACCTTTTGGGGGACAGGCCATTCTCATGTACTGTGACCTTTCCCCTCCTCTGGGACAGATGTTCTCTTGCAATACAATACAATACAATACAATACACCAGGTTGGAAGAGACCTTCAAGATCATCGCGTCCAACCCATCAAACAGTCCAACCCACCCAACAACTAGACCATACAGCCAAGCACCCCATCAAGTCTTCTCCTGAACACCTCCAGTGAAGGTGACTCCACCACCTCCACGGGTAGCCGATTCCAATGGCAAATCACTCTCTCCGTGTAGAACTTCTTCCTAACATCCAGCCTAAACCTGCCCTGGCACAGCCTGAGACTGTGTCCTCTTGTTCTGGTGCTGGCTGCCTGGGAGAAGAGACCAACCCCCATCTGTCTACAACCTCCCTTCAGGTAGTTGTAGAGAGCAAGAAGGTCTCCCCTGAGCCTCCTCTTCACCAGGCTAAGCAACCCCAGCTCCCTCAGCCTTTCCTCATAGGGCTTGTGTTCCAAACCCCTCACCAGCTTTGTTGCCCTTCTCTGGACATGTTCCAGTAAGTCAACATCCTTCCTAAACTGAGGGGCCCAGAACTGGACACAGGACTCAAGGTGTGGCCTAACCAGTGCAGTGTACAGGGGGAGAATGACCTCCCTGCTCCTGCTGGCCACACTGTTCCTGATGCAAGCCAGGATGCCATTTGCCTTCTTGGCTGCCTGGGCACACTGCAGGCTCTTGTTCAGCCTACAATCAACAAGTACCCCCAGGTCCCTCTCTGCCTGGCCACTCTCCAGCCACTCTGACCCCAGCCTGTAGCACTGCCTGGGGTTGTTGTGGCCAATGTGCAGAACCCGGCACTTGGATGTGTTAAATCTCATGCCATTGGACTCTGCCCATCTGTCCAGCCTGTCGAGGTCCCTCTGCAAAGCCTCTCTACCCTCCAGCAAATCAACTGCTGCCCCCAGCTTGGTGTCATCTGCAAATTTACTGATGATGGACTCAATGCCCTCATCCAGATCATCAATAAAGATGTTGAAGAGCATGGGGCCCAGTACTGATCCCTGGGGCACACCACTAATGACAGGCCGCCAGCTGGATGTGGCGCCATTCACCATCACTCTCTGGGCTCGGCCCTCCAGCCAGTTCCTAACCCAACACAGTGTGATCCTGTCCAAGCCATGGGCTTCTCCATCTGTTACTAGCTGACCTGGTGCAGCAGAAAGTTCTCCAAGATCAAAAAACCCAAAATTCTTTTGGTTGCACCAGCCTTTAAGCCACTTGCTGATTACAGCTGCTGACCTGTTCCTTCTGGTATTCCCTCCTGCAACTAAGGATATTGAGGAGAAAATTATTTGTGTCCCTGACCCCTCAACCAGTTCTCCCAGGGCCTTGAAGTAATTTTTGATAGCCCTGGGAGTTCTGGTTGCAACATCATCATTCCCTAACCGCATAACAATTAAGGGATAGTAATCAGAGGGCTGCACCAGACTAGGCAGCCTTCTGATAACACCTCTAACTTGAGCTCCTGGGAGGCAGGAAACTTCACTGTGAGAAGCATCTGGCCGACATATGGAGCCCTCTATTCCCTTCAGGAGGCAATCACCAATAACAATTACCCTCCTCCTTTTTTGAGGGAACAAGTCCTGATGCCGGGGGAAGGCTGTTTAACCTTAGGTTGTTTAAATTAAAGTTCTTAATAATGGTGAAGTTTAGTTCTCTTATGTCTTTTATAAGCTCTTAGTAAAGACAATTTTCACGGTTATACTGATTTTACCTTCCAAAAACTCTCCGTATTGCATATATTCCAGACTGACACTCATGGGCCAACTTTTCTCATGGATCAGTGTTTAACAGAGCTGAGCTGACTCACACTAGTTGAAAATGAGGCCTTGTGTTTCCAGTCAATCACTGAACATTTAATGATGCCCATATATTCTTTCCTTTTACATTATTTTCTTCCTTTAAAAAACTATTCTGTTTGTTGGGTTTTTTTAATTGAACTGTGACTTAGTAACTGTTACTTAATATACAGAAATAATGAGAAAGCATTTTATCTGTTATTCTATGTAACTGTATGGAAATAAGAGTGGTTAGTGCTTCTAGTAGGGTGGTATACACTGATTGTTCTATGGAACGATCATTCATTGTATCCTCAGAAATTCATCAGAAAGTACCAAAAGAAGCATCCTGCATATTATGAACTATAAACACTCTTCCATTATGCAAGTATTTCAGCAGCCCTCACAGTATAACCTGCATAGAAAAGAATAAAAAGCAGCAAAAGCAGAAGAGCCTTTCTGTTGAACAGGAAAAGAGTTAGGTTATCTTCCATCTAGTCTTGGGAGTTACAACCAACCTCTGACAAAAGAGTAAGCATGTCACAGCAGAAGTAAACGTATTTGTAAATTTGTGTTTACTTAGTGGAATGCCTAATTTACTTCTGCACATTGTAAATGTGTCAGTTCTCAGCTTTACTCAGACTATTTGCAACAACAAATATGATCCAGGGGAGTTACTATAAGGCAATGTGGTGGTTTGAGCCTTAACTGGAAGTTAAGAGCTCAGATGGGGCAAGGCTGAGAATCTCTTCCCCCACTTCCCCTTCCCCTCTCCTTCCTCCCAACAGAGAGGGGAGAAAAGGAAGGAGCAAATTTACCAAGCAATAATTAGGACTCGGCTTGGAAGTAGAGAGGTAAAGAGTTGTCTTTAAGCAATATATATATATATATATAACAATAACAGAAGAAATGTTCACAAGGGCAAGGACAATAATGGATGGGAGTGGGACAAAAAACAAAAGAGTGATACAAAACCAGCCTTCCTGGAGAAGCGTGGAGGCAGCAGAGAGAGGAATCAGGGCCGACCACGTGGCAGAGGAGCAGGAGGGCAGCTGCAGTAGCTCTCATACAGCAGAGGCAGGAGCCAAGAAGCTGTCCCAACAGCTACGATGTCCTGCTTTTATACCCTAGCTAGGCAGGGAGGGGGAGTGGAACAGACTCAGCCTCCCAGGTGAGAAATGCTCTGCAGGGAGTGAAAAGTACCTGCAAGCCCTCCACCCTGCTTTGTTCTTTTGTTTTTTCAAAAAAGGGTGTTAACCCACCAAAGGCAAGAAAAGCATTTGATGCTGGCTTACCCTTCTTTGCATTTTTAATAGTATTTTTTGCTTCAGTCAACAAACATGACTTCAAGAAAGATAGCTACAGGACCTCCAGCTTTCATAAGTGCCAGCTAACTGAGGCTTGTAGGCAGAAGAGCTGCAGGATGCTTGGTGCAAAGGAGGCACAAAATATGGCATTTTATACAGAAAATGTATTTCACCAAGTAAAAGGCTTCCCCTCTCACATCAGAGCCCATATGAACCATCCTCTTCTAAACCACTGGTTTTGAGCTATTCATATACTGAATTATATTGACCAACTGGCTGAATCTGCTTTGTGTTTTCCAGGGCTGGCTTAGGCATATTTGGTTAACTAGGTGAAGCAGTAGGACTTAATATGTTAAAGTTGATCCTTTCAATCATTGCTGCCTCGAATGCACATTTCAATTATAGCACTCTATTTGAAGTACAATTTGTGTCATTATTAAGGAATAGACAGAGGTATCAATTTATAAAGGTTGTCATACTACACAGTCAATGAAAAATCTCAGCTAAGGGCTTAAGGGCAGATATTCGCCATTGCCTGTTACATCTCAGGGTAGCTTTGTATTATTTTAAACTGGAAACAGTAAGCTGCTTCCTAATATGTCTACAGTTAACATCATCCCAGACTGAATTCTGTTATCATTTGAAGATTTATTATATTTCTGGTAATAAAGCAGTAGGAAAGACCACCTCAATCACTGAGATCATCTATGTGACACTGCCTTGTGAAGAACCATGTATCCATCCAACATCGATTTCTATCTTAAAGCTAGCTAGCATTTCTGTCCTGACTCTCATGAGGTGGCAGCCACTCCAGATCTGCATTTCTCTAACAGAAAAGATTTTCTTTTGACTTCTGGCTTAAATGGAGTCATGGACATCATGTACAAGATGAGGAAGGTCTTCTAGTTTAGGGCTGAAATAAAATCAGAATACATTCTTTTTATGTACCAATAGGTTTGAAATAAGACTGATTCCTGTAAACAATCAATTATAAATTCTTTATCTCTGCTTTTCTATTTATGCAACACTAAAGCTCTAGTTAGGTGTCCTATTAATACATCTTGCTGCCTGCAGGTCTCCAAATTTAAACATTTCTATCAAAACTCACATTTTTTATTTGCTGTCAATTTTATAATGAGATCCGTAACAGAAATCTGAATGCTTCCAAAATATGGTATCAGGATACAAAGCCTCTGTAATTCTCTTAATACTCTCTTAACAGCATGCATTACTCCCTAAAGGAAGCATAGGGTAGAGTAGGAAAGGGATTTTTGTCTTCAGTCTCACTAATCATGGATGCTGTATACGGTTATCACTCAAGAGTCTACAGTAACATAGAGGAGCTTTCATTGCTTTTTGTCCTGTGGTCAAGAAATAGTTTTGTGAATTGTAAAAAACCAGCAGCAGCTCAGCATTGCATAAGCGTATGATGAATTTATTCGTCTTATTGCCAGTAGGCAATACATATTTTCTTAAGACTTAAGTAAATGAATTCTATGTGCTGGAGGTAAAAATATTTCACATTTTTTTCCTAAGTTTGCTGTTTACTAAAGCACAAAGGCTATATGAAAACATAAAAGGCTTTTGCCCACGAAAAGGGCATACTTTTAGATCATGCCTTCAGAGACCGCACTGGGTTTGTTAGAAGCTGTTGCACCTGGAAGCACAGTGCTAGGGCTGCAGATATGTGATGGGCTTTCCATTTCTTCTACTTTGCTCAGAGGGTGAAGGCATGTGACCAGCTCCTCCTTTTATTTGTTTATCAGCCAGAAGGACAAATACTTACAACTTCTAGTATAATAAACAAATATAGAAGCATAGAGGAC
Source organism: Picus viridis (assembly GCA_033816785.1). Classification (NCBI taxonomy): domain Eukaryota; kingdom Metazoa; phylum Chordata; class Aves; order Piciformes; family Picidae; genus Picus; species Picus viridis. The sequence goes on from CM066606.1 coordinate 53,671,020, forward strand.
ATAAAGACATTTTTTATACCAGCAGTGTGTGTCTCCATGGCAATGATGGCTGAAGGAAAACTGAGATTCACTAGAAAGGTTTAAATAAAGACTTCTCACAAGGACATATGTCAATAATCCCCTAAAGAGGAGTTACCAATGTTCCCATATTACCACCACCTTGTGAGCTCAACACCCAACCAGATCCTCACTCACCAACATGTCCTCCCTCTCAGACTGTAATGTCACTGCCCAGTTACAGCAGTACTGGAGGAGGCCATGTCAAAAGCCTGGCTATAGCAGAGCTAGGTGTCATTTGCTGCTCTCTTATCCGCACAATTTTGCCACAAAGGGCCATCTGGTGAGCCAGGGATGATAAACTTTGGTAAATCCTTGCCAACTGCTCCCCTTCGCTGTCTTCTCCCTACTGTGCCTAGGTGTGGTCTCCAGGAGGGCTTGCTTCTTGATTTTACCTGGGACTGACAGGAAGCCATCTTATCTGCTGACTTTTGCCCTTTTTTGAAGATCCAGTTGTTGGGGACCTCCCTGATCTCCACAACTTCTGAGAGCCAATGGAGAATGGCTCCACAAGGACATCAGCCGCTTCCCTCAGCGTGTTGGGATGCAGCCTGACAGGTCCCAGGCAGGTGTATGAGCTGACTGCTCCTGAGTGATCCAGGGAGCACTTGATTGTGCAAGCAGGTGAAGGAAATCTCTCTTCCCCTTGTATTCTGCCCTGATGAGGTTGCATCTGGAGAACTGTGTCCAGTTCTGGGCTCCCCAGTTCAAGAAAGACAGACAGCTGCTTGAGAAGGTACAGCAAAGGGCTGTGAAGATGATTAGGGGACTAGAACTTCTGTCTTATGAAGAAAGGCTGAGAGACTTGGTGCTTTTTAGCCTAGAGAAGAGAAGACTGAGAGGGGAATCTTATCAATGCTTATAAATGCTTTAAGGGTGGGTGTCAGGAGGATGGGGCCAGTCTTTTTTCCCTGGTGAACAGTGACAGGACAAGAAGTAATAGGCACAAATTTGGACATAGGAAGTTCCATCTAAACATGAAAAGGAACTTAATTGCTATGAGGGCTGCAGAGCACTAGAATAGGCTACCCAGAGAGGTGGGGGAGTCTCCACCTCTGGAGTCATCCGAAACTCACATGGTTGCATTCCTGTGCAACCTGCTCTAGGTGAACTTGCTCTGGCAGAGGGGTTGGACTAGATGATCTCCAGAACTCCCTCTCAACCCCTATCATACTGTGATACTGTGATTTTGTGATTCTGTGACTTGATCAGCTAGTAGCTCCACTCCTCCTTGAGTCCTGTAACTATGTACAGAAGCCTGGCAGACCTTACTAGTGATGACAAAGAATGTGATGAGGACCTGCCTTATCTCTGTCTACTGTCACTTAATTACCCATCCAGTCCTTCAGTGTGCCCACATATTCCTGGGTCAGCCTTTCGTGACTAATGTAGCAGTAGAAGCTCTTGCTGTCCTTGACATTCCTTGCAAATCTGAGCTTCCGCTCAGTTTTGCATCCCTGACACTGCCCTCACATGCCTGGGCAGCAGTCCTTGATTCCTCCTTTGTACCTTGTCCTGTATGCTACCTTTTCATGTTGCAGCTGTGCAACCAAGATGGCAACCTGCTATGTCTCCTTGTTTTCCTGATGATGGACCTTTCTTGAACTTGGAGAATGATGTCCTTAAAGGCCAGGCAGCTCTGCTGGGGTCCTTTGCCCATTAGAGATGGCTCCTATAGGTTCCACCTACAAGTCCTCTAAATAAGGCAGAACTTTTTGTGCTTGAAGTCCAGGGTCTATGCTCTGATGATTTTATATGGGAAAAATGTGCTATTCATGTTAGCCATGTTTGATCCCATTTACAAGCTGGAACAGTAACTCCAAAAGAATGCTACCTTCAGAACACTTACCTGTGAAGTTTTCTGTTCCTGGAAGGAAAGAAGAACACACTCTTCTTTCTAGAAAACTACTTCTCCTTTGTTCATTTTTCTTATAAAATAGCTCCAGTTTTCCATGAAAAGCATGAGAAATGGGAACAGCTACACAGAATGTTAAGCATAATCACTACCTAAACTCAAACTGGAAAATGCATTTGTCCTTCCCCAAGAGCTTTCTGAGAAACCAACAACCATTTGCCTATTATCTCAGCTAAATTTATATAGGAAATAGGTCTGTGCTTCACACTTTTGCAGGGTTTGAAGCGATACATCGGTAGGTTAGATGATATTAATTTCCTAGAAATTAGTATGACACAGTGAATGCACATAATTTGTCAGCTTGACATTTCTGACATTACTCTTTTTAACACAAAGGAGGGTTACTTCTTCTACTTTATTGCTGAAAATACAACTGTAAAACATCTTCATTCAGCTACCTATTGCTTTTATTTGTTTATTTATATGTAGATGACAGGAACTGCCCCATCACAGGATGTTCACATAGACTTGTAAGTGCTGAAAAAGACTGTCAAAAGGGTAATTTTCCTGGAATGTTTCTTTACCAAGAGTGAGTTAAGGTAAATCAGGAAAATTCTCTTACCTCATAAGCTCTATATAAACTTTATTTGGAATCATAATGAAAATTTTGCGTGGGGCAAGGTTAATAATTCTCATAAAATATGGGGTTTTTTTAATTTGTTCTTTGGTTTTGTTTGATTGTGGGTTGCTTTTGGCTGGGTTTGGTTTTTTTTTTTTGGTTGGTTGGTTGGTTTTGGGGGGGTTCATTGGTTTTGATTTGTTATTTGGTGGGGGAGTTGTTGCTGTTGTTTGGGGTTTTTCTGTTGGTTTGGTTTGGGACTTTTAAGGGACAATGCTGTACAATCATTTACAATGTGTATTTTATATTTACAGGCATAAAGCCATGTATGGCAAAGATCCATCCATGTATTCCATCATCTCTGATTCTGGTTTTGTTCCTTGATCCAGAGCCTGCATTTCCAGATAGCTATGTACAACTCTTGCTTCCTGGAGACAAAGCAAAAGGTCATTTTTTTCTCCTGTTCCAGAAAATACTTCTGAGAAGTGGCACCTCTTCTCTGCCCAGCTTTAGGTATAAGAATGCTCTTACAAGAATTGGCATCTGACTTGTTTAAAACAGAGGAATGGGCTGTCTCCACAGTGCTGAAAGCAGCTAACAGTCACAGAGTTGTTGCATCACATAGCCCTGCAACACAGTATTGCCATTTAGTTACAAGTCTTACACTTTGTACTGAATTTGCATGGCCTTGATGCTAAATCATCAGACTTGTTCTGTCATTTTTAGTTTTTCTTTTTTTAGGTTGACCTGCATCTTTGTTTAAATTGGCTTAGCTGTGAAAGCAATTTTTCTAACTGACCAAGTGCTAATGGTCCATCTGTTTCACTTTTATGTAGTGCAACCATGCTTTTTATCTAGATAGCAGGAATTAGTAGTTATTCATAGAATAGAATCATAGAATCATAGAATCAGTAAGGTTGGAAAAGACCTCAAAGATCATCAAGCCTCACCTGTCACACAAGACCTCATGACCACTAAATGATGGCACCAAGTGCCACTTCCAATCCCATTTTGAACACCTCCAGGGACAGTGATTCTACCACCTCCCTGGGCAGCCCATTCCAATGGTGAATGACTCTCTTGGTGAAGAACTTTCTCCTCACTTTGAGCCTAAACTTCCCCTGGTGCATCTTGAGACTGTGTCCTCTTTTTCTGGTGCTGGTTGCTAGGGAGAAGAGTCCAGACCCCACCTGTCTACAACCTCCCTTCAGGTAGTTGAAGAGAGCAATAAGGTCTGCCCTGAGCCTCCTGTTCGCCAGGCTAAGCAACCCCAGCTCCCTCAGCCTCTCCTCGTAGGGCTTGCGCTCAAGGCCTCTCACCAGCCTTGTTGCCCTTCTCTGGACACATTCAAGAGTCTCAATGTCCTTCTTAAACTGAGGGGCCCAGAACAGGACGCAGGACTCAAGGTGTGGCCTAACCAGAGCTGAGTACAGGGGCACAATGACCTCCCTGCTCCTGCTGGCCACACTATTCCTGATGCAGGCCAGGATGCCATTGGTCTTCTTGGTCACCAGGATACACTGCTGGCTCATGTTCAGCCAGCTCTCAACCAGTACCCCCAGGTCCCTTTCTGTCTGGCCTCTCTTCAGCCACACTGACCCCAGCCTATAGTTCTGCATGGGGTTGCTGTGGCCAGAGTGCAGCACCCAGCACTTGGACTTGTTGAATGTCATCTTGTTGGCCTCTGCCCATCTGTCCAGCCTGTCAAGGTCCCTCTAGAGAGCGCTTCCACCCTCTAACAGATCAACACCTGCTCCCAACTTGGTGTCATCTGCAAATGTACTGATGATGGACTCAATCCCCTCATCCAGATCATCAATAAAGATATGAACAGTATGTGGCTCAGCACTGATCCCTGGGGCACACCACTAGTTGTCGCTGTATAGGGGTTGGGGTAAGGATAAGGTGACGGTCCATGCGACAAGAATTAAACACAAGCAGAGCACATAGAAGGCCAAAAAGCAAGCCCCGTTAATTCCAGCACACAACTCATATATTGTGTGTAGTCTCAGTGTGGCTGCTTGCAATTGGTTAATGAACTTTTCTCAAGATTCTCATGGGTCAGCGATAGCATTGCTATAGATACTTGTTAAGTTAGTCCAGGTGGGCTCCCATCTTATCTTGCGGTTTCTCATTCCCACTCAGTCTGTCCGGGGAGTTTCCAGATTCTCATGGGAGCTGAACTTCTCTCACCAGGGCTCTTCCTAGGGTTCACAGATGCATCACAGTCCCCCACAATTTCCCCCTTTTTGTTTTTCTGCTACAAATGTCACTTTGATCATCTGCTGCAGGGCCCTTTGCAGCAGATTAACCAAAGAGGGCAACATCAGTAACATTATAATCACAATTACAATAAGTCGGTCTTAACAATCGAAAGAAACCAGCCTGAAAATCCCCATCCTTTAAACAATCCTTCAAATTCTTGACAATCATGACCCTGAACTAATAGCAAAAATTCTATCACACCCCTATTTTACAAAGGAGTACATCAAACAGAACCCATGTCAGGCAATAGTTAAAATACACCAAGAAACACACACAAAATGTTCTTTTTGAGCTCTAAGGCTCAGTCTTCTCGGTAATGTCCTCCCATCTGTTCACCGGGACACCAAGCAGGTGCTGAAAGGATTCATAGGTGCTGTTACCGAGAGGCACAGCTTATCTTGTTTCAGGATGTTAGCAAGTATGACCCATACATTCTTCTGTGGTAGTTTTAGAATCTGCATGACTCTTGCAACAGTCAGTGTCCAGAGGGTGATGAAAGTGCTGGTCGAACCTATCTTGCTGGAACCCAGAATCTGTTGAGACACAAGCATACCCTCGTCCCCAAGTTATTAAATCACAAGGATCAGACCACTGTCCTGTTTGCAGATCCCAAACCCTGGCTTAGCTCCTGAGGGCACCCCGTTGGTGTTAGCCAGGGAGCCAGAATGACGCAGTATTGGGGGTTCCTGAGAATCACCAGAAATCTGCAAGAAATTTAGAACGTACATAGCTTTGTTCAATCAAGCTTCTGGATGATTCCCTGCCATTCCCCCTTGTTGTTTTTGCAACAGTTGTTTTAATGTGCCTTGTGCTCGTTCAACAATGCCTTGTCCAGTAGGAGAATGAGGGATACCTGTAATATGAGTTATACCCCATGATTGCAGAAATGAGTTAACCTTTGCAGACACATATGCTGGACCATTGTCTGGTTTTATCTGAAGAGGAACTCCAGCAGTAGAAAAAGCTCGCTGCCAATGACGAATAACATCTTTGGCAGTCTCTGCTGTGTGGGCAGTAGCAATGATGACCGAGGAAAACGTATCAACAGACACATAAACAAATTTTAACCTGCCAAATTCAGCAATGTGAGTAACATCTGTTTGCCAGACCTGGAGGGCTCGCAACCCTCTGGGGTTAGTACCAGAATAGTGAGGAATATGCTGGCCCTGACAATCGGGACATGCAGCAACAATACCTCAGGCTTCAGCCCTGGACAACTGGAACTGCTGTTTTAGAGCACGATAACCTTGATGAGAAACTTTATGAGAAGCTATTGCAAAGGCGGTTGCTGGTGTGAAGTCTGTAGATTATTATTATTACATTCCTCCTTTTTCACATATCCTTTCAGCAGCTCTCTTGGAGATTGATAAGCCAATGGCATTTTCGCAAAGTCATTGGGACTTTTCCAATTCATCGGGAACTTAAGTTGATCTTTAGGAGAAAGCTGCTTCTCAGCAGCGCTTGTTATGTGTTGCGCTGTTGAATCTACTTCTGAGCAGCCAGACGAGGGGGGGCCAGAGGGTGCAGAGGGTGCCGGCGTGTCCTCTACTGATTTATTCGTTTCCCCCATAGCCAGATCATTCCCTTTCTCTTTCAATCCCCCCATCATCTCCTCTTCTTCCTCCTCCTGCTCCTGCTTAAGATCTTTTAGTGCATCACGAAGCAGGCGCCAGGTAATTGCCATATCAACCAGTTCCTTGTCTCCTTTCAAGATAGTGTCCCACAAGTAACTACCTAGCTTGTGCCAGGCAGGAATGCTGAAGGCTGTAACGGAGGAAGGCTCAAAACCTTGCTGCTTGCCCCATAAGAGTAATTTTCTTAAGTCAAAATCTTTAACTTTTAGACCCCTACGTTTCAATAACGATTTCCAGGTTCCAAGGACTAAGTCCTCATCTTTTGTTAATTTCTGACCCATTATGTTCCGAGTGGCTCACCTACCTCACCCGGGCAGGTGTCAAAGTTCAGGTCCAGACCAAAAGGCAGTATCCCACTGCTCTCAGCTACACTGGGCACCGTCACCATTGCCGCAAGCACCTGCAGCCAAAAACATCTTCAAATAACTTCTTGGGTCTTCACATCGGGGGTCAGCATTTATTGCTGTATAGGGGTCGGGGTAAGGATAAGGTGACGGTCCGTACGACAAGAATTAAACACAAGCAGAGCACATAGAAGGCCAAAAAGCAAGCCCCGTTAATTCCAGCACACAACTCATATATTGTGTGTAGTCTCAGTGTGGCTGCTTGCAATTGGTTAATGAACTTTTCTCAAGATTCTCATGGGTCAGCGATAGCATTGCTATAGTTACTTGTTAAGTTAGTCCAGGTGGGCTCCCATCTTATTTTGCGTTTTCTCATTCCCACTCAGTCTGTCCAGGGAGTTTCCAGATTTTCATGGGAGCTGAACTTCTCTCACCAGGGCTCTTCCGAGGGTTCACAGATACATCACAGTCCCCCACAACTAGTGACTGGCCGCCAGCTGGATGTGGCACCATTCACCACCACTCTCTGGGCTCAGCCCTCCAGCCAGTTCCTAACCCAGCACAGAGTGCTGCTGTCCAAGCCACAGGCTGACAAGCTTGGCCAGGAGTTTGCTGTGGGGGATGGTGTCAAAGGCCTTGCTGATGTCCAGGTAGACTACATCCACAGCCTTCCCCACATCCACCAGGTGGGTCACCTGTTCATAGAAGGAGATCAGGTTGGTCAGGCAGGACCTGCCCTTTCCCAAATCCATGCTGGCAGGGCCTGATCCCTTGGCCATCCTTCAGGTGTGCTGTGATTGCCCCCAAGATGATCTACTCCATAATTTTTCCTGGCACTGAGGTCAGGCTGACAGGCCTGTAGTTTGCAGGTTCCTCCATCCGAATCCCATTTCATGCAGAATGGGATGGAGTTACAATTCTGACTTAACGACAAAGCACAAAGAAACCCAAGTCTGGTTCAACAGCAGGGGCCTCAAGAATCAGAGATGCACACTATGATACAAAGGACTACAACCATGGAGTGATAAGAAACAGGGAATACTCCTAGCCCTGGAGAGAGACGCTAGAGCTATGAAAAACTTTCCTGTGATAAATTAAAGAAATGAAGACCCAGAGCTTGGCAGAATGGGGTTTAGAGATAAAAAAGAGAACAAATAAATGGCAACTAATGCATGTAAATGGCATCAAACATATTAACTTTGGATGTAGCATGGTGCTACAGACCACTCTAAAAAGAGAAAGGGGGGGGGGGCGGAAATTACATGTTAGCAAATGTATGCAAGTGGTCTCAAGAGGGATCTTGGGAAGAAGATGAAACTGGCAACATGAACATTATTTTCCTCCCAAAGGATTTAGGGGGCTGACAACTTCTGGTATTGTTCTCTCTAGAAGTCCAAAACTATTGGCTTTAAGATGCAAGGAAGAAATAGAAAGGTGAGAATAACACCATCAAAAAGCAGAGAAAAACTATAGAATGTGTGTTTCAATTTTAATTTTGTTATTACTGAGACTCTTCCACACAGAAATAATTCAACTGCAATATTTTTTTGTTTTCTTTAATAATTAGATGTAGAAGACTAAAGATTATACTTTTCTAATTTCCACCAGCCTAACAAGAAATTCCTGGCTTTACTTGTATATAAAATATGATTCCTCTTTCCCATAAAGAAGATCTTAAGAATAATGCTGCACCAGCTACCAGGGCACAAAAAACCAAGAGATGACTCAGTGGGCCACGGTGCTGGTTGCATCAGAGATACAGCAGGGCCTGGGGACTTTGCTGAAGGCTGCACTATGATGGTGGAGATGAAGTCCAAGACAAGGATGCTTACAAGGGCCAAAGCAACAAGCCACCACACATCTGCAGCATCCATCCAGTCATGCTGTCACTGTTTCAGGGCAAACCCCACCCCCAGAACAGAATTTAGATTACACCACACATACACACACCTCAGGGAAGTCAAAGGAAGTGAGGGGTGAAAAAGGACTTTCCCAGAATTGGAAATTAAGAAAGTGATTTTAACAAATAATAAAAGGTATTAAGGGAAAAGGGATATACAGAGGGATTGAAGGAATATATACAGATATATACAAAACCCAGTCATGGATGGCAGTGAATTCCCCCACCACATGTGGAAGCAGGCCTGACCACAGCAATGGTCCCAGAAGCCAGAGAAGAGGTCATGTGGTAGGGTGAAATTGCCAGGCCAGATCAGTTGAAAGCAGATGAAGCTGTATTTACTAGCTAAACTACAATGTAAATATAAAATGCAAAGAATATATACAAAATTTACATATATATATATAATTTATGAACAGCATAAGAAACCCCCTGGGCAAAACCAGGGGGTTACCAATAGTTTCTTCATCTTCTGCCCCCTCCCCCCTGCACACAGGATGAGATCAGAAAGGAGAAGTGCAGAGAGTTGGCTATTAAACACAAGAACCCATTCAAGGTCAGCAAAGCCAGCAGAAGCAACAGCTAGTATCTGCCAGAGCAAATGAAAAGAGAAAAAGTTAGTGTACACATCTAACTTTATGTTAGTAATCAGACCAATGGGATTATTTAGACCTTATCATTATTTTCCTTTTTGCATCCAATGGTAATTTATTTATATTCTATCACTTTCTGTTCAAGATCTGTGGAACCCCCAGGGATCAGTGTTGGGCCCAATCCTGTTCAATATCGCTACTGATGATATGAATGAGGGGATTGAGTCCATCATCAGTAAATTTGCAGATAACACCAAGCTGGGGGCAGGTATGGATCTGTTAGAGGGTAGGAGAGGTCTGCAGAGGGACCTTGACAGGCTGGACAGATGGGCAGAGGCCAACATAATAAATTTAACAAGTCCAAGTGCTGGGTGCTGCACTTTGGCCACGACAACCCCATGCAGTGCTACAGGTTGGGGTCAGAGTGGTTGGAGAGAGGTCAGACAGAAAGGGACCTGGGGGTATTGGTTGATGGTAGGCTGAACATGAGCCAGCAGTGTGGCAGGGTGAGTGAGTTCTCCCCACAGACACAAAGAAACCGCAGCTAACTCAGTCGGAGACGCAAATGAAATAAGCTGTATTTGCAAGCAGAAATGGGATGCAGATGGATATGTAAAAAAATATACAATATTTACAATATATACAGAAATATACAGCAATGAATGTCATACAGAAGACCTACAGCCGGAGGAGGGTGTGCCCCCTGGCCCCTGTACCCCCTCTCCCTCCCTACCTCCCCTTTTTTTCCCAAAAAGGGTTAGAGAGAGAGAGAAAGGCAATTAAGGAGAAAATTCTGTTAGCTCAAAGCGTGTGCAAGAATTAGTTTTCTTATCTGGTTAGCTTTGTTAATTCAAGGTCGCCTCTGTCCGGCAGCTGTTGCTTCAGAGAGAGAGCAAAAGCAGACAGGCCCACAGGAACAGAGAGGAACAGACTGACTGACTCAAACTGATCTTAAACTTAAAAGTTTCATTCTACCAATCTACCAGTGAAATTCGTTTAGACCTTATCTTTATTTTTTTCAAAACATTCAGCCAGATTGCCCCAGCAACTGTCCCTGTCTTAAAGGCACAGCCTAAAACGGTCACACAGCAGTGTGTCCTGGTGGCCAAGAAGGCCAATGGCATCCTGGCCTGTATCAGGAATAGTGTGGCCAGCAGGAGCAGGGAGGTCATTGTGCCTCTGGACTCAGCACTGGTTAGGCCACATCTTGAGTCCTGTGTCCAGTTCTGGGCCCCTCAGTTTAGGAAAGATATTTAGTTGCTAGAACATGTTCAGAGAAGGGCAACAAAGCTGGTGAGAGGCCTCAAGCACATGCCCTATGAGGAGAGGCTGAGGGAGCTGGGGTTGCTTAGTCCAGAGAAGAGGAGGCTCAGGGGAGACCTTACTGCTCTCTACAACTTCCTGAAGAGAGGTTGTAGCCAGGTGGGGGTTGGTCTCTTCTCCCAGGCAACCAGCACCAGAACAAGAAGACACAGTCTCAAACTGTGCCAGGGGAGGCTTAGGCTCGAGGTGAGGAGAAAGTTCTTCACAGTGGAATGGGCTGCTGGATTAACAATCTAGCTGTGGTAAGCATAGTAGTGTTTATACTCTTACTTCTGTGATGGATCTCACAGAGCCACAGAATGTTAGAGGTTGGAAGGTACCTCCAAAAGTCCTAAAGTCCAACCCGCCTGCCAAAGGAGGATCACCTAGGGTAGTCTGCACAGGAATGCATCCAGGAATGTTTTGAATGTTTCCAAAGGAGTCTCCACAGCCTCTCTGGGCAACCCATTCCAGTACTCCGTCACCCACACTGTAAAGAAGTTTCTTCTCACATTGAGATGAAACCTTTTATGTTCAAGTTTGTATCCCTTGTTCTTTGTGTTATTACTGTGCACCACTGGAGATTTCAATATTAGCATGCATAAAACTAGAACACAGAGGTGTGTAATGACGGCAAAAACAAACAGTAAAACACATTATTTGTGGGAGGAAGGCTTGTTACTCAGATATTGCTGTGTCAATATTTATCTCAGGTTATGAGGATATAAACAATGGGGCTGATGTAGCAGTTAACCACCTGTTGTGCAATTTGTATTTTGGTGGTGTTGCAACTGTTATTGTTAGGTATCTGTAGATTGCCATTATAGGACCAAGCAGACTTCAGAACTTCCAGCATGCTTTTATATATGTTTAATGACTAGGCAATCCACTAGCAAATCCAAATAAATAAAGAAATAAACAAATTGTTAACCAAATATATTAGTCAGACTTATGCTCACAGTCTTGGCTGGTTTTGCATCTGAGGCTGGGATGGCCAGGTTCAAGACTTCTTCAATGAAAGAAAAGAGAAAAAACATTGAATGATTTGGTTCAAAAAATTAGTTTATTTTCTAGATTCAAGCAAGTTCCTTGTGGCTCTTCCAGACATGTGGCTGCCCACCAGCCTATCTCCTAAAATCAGCACTATATTCACAACACACATGGGGCAAAAAGGTATAATCTTCTTCTTCATCCTTGCTGAGGCCCAAGAGGCTTGTTGGGCCCCCAAACAACACTGTCCTTCCCACCCTCATTTCTTCCGTCTCTATAAAATTCAATTTACATGAGCCAACAATGAAGGACAGACAATTTATTGTGTTCCTAATACTTAGAGCAGCAAAATACAATTTTTATCAACAGTACAGATAGTGCCTGTAACTGTGCAAGCATTTTGTGGGATTTACCATTCCTTCAGAAAAAGATCTTGTAGCTAGCACCCTTCTTCTATTTCTCATCCTCCATCAAAATGCCTCTTCATCCACCTCTGGTGTTAACCCAGTCACAGCCCTATGGAGATGAACTGCTTTGGTTTTAATATAAAATCTGTATAACAGCCACAGGCAGTCTGTTTCCATTTTGCAGTCACAGTTCAGTAGATACTAAAATGCAAGCTCCCTCCTTGGCTGAGACTTGTTCAATGAAGTGTATGTTTTTGTCTTTTTTTTTTTTTTTAAGGCTGTACTGAAATTGCACAAAATAATGTGTTGTATAGGTATGCAACAAAATCACTATGGGACCCCTGTTCTAACCTTGTTCTCAAGGTTTGGGGTTTTTCTTACTTTTCAGAATAAGTGTATAATGAAGATCGTTAAATGCCTGGAGGTTTCTGCACAAATCTGTTTTAAAATGGTGTTATGGCTACCTTGGTAATTCAGTTTCTTCTGTCTGACAAGTATTTTTAAGATAAGAGAGATTTTTCAGATGCAACTGGAAGAATAGGACTACCCTTGGTGTTGAGTATAAAAGAAATTTTACACAAAAGTCCTTTGCACTTCCAAGAGGTGTACAAATCATAGAAATAAGGGAGTAGGGGAGGGGCAGGGAAAGAATATACTTTCCCATCAACTGACTTCAGCCATCACAATGATCCTAGACCAGATAACTAGGTAGGAAAGCAGCTTATCTGGCAGAGCCGCATAAAGAGATATATGTGAGTACATTTCTGGATCATTTATAGGCTTATATATTAAAGGAAACAAAGGACATCAGCAGAGGAGATATACCAATCCTTATACTTTTATAATGAGGAAAAAAATGTGAAGATCAGTGTATGACCTTTCATTGAGTGAGCATGCACAGTCCACACTCACGTCCATACTGAATTTTTAGGTCTTCACTGGGCAAGAAAACCCAGCATGCATCTCCAGTTGAAGTGAGATGGTGCCCCTTGATGGGTGAAGGCTGCTGGGGGTGACTGGTGAAGGTGGCAATACTATGGCTTCACAGGCCTAGGAGGTAAGGGGCTCCTTGTCCTCCCAACTATTGCCATCCCACCTTCCTATGGGATTCACCTCTCTCCTGACCTTCCCAACACACTGATGATCCTAGTGACACTGTCTGGGTAGAAAACTGCTAAGCATCAGCTGAGCCAGTGCTTCAGAAGTGAGCTGGACAGATAGAATGGTCACACTAGTTAGCTTCCTTCGTCAGGAAGATTGCACATTCCAGGGTCCCCAGTTATATATGTTATGTAAGTGCTTTTGAAAGTCTTATCTTCATGTAGAGAACATCCTTTAGATGTGTTTGATCAGCTTTTTTTTCCAGTTTGCCATGAGAACTGCCAAGTAGATATGAGATTAAAGATAATCTGCTGCATGATAAAATGACAACAGTTTGAAGTGAGAATGACTGCTATTAGTATCACATTATAGAGCAGTGGTGTTATTTTGGCAGAGTAATAAGGAAGGAATAAAGCTGTGAGAGTTAACTATCTCAGAGTCTGGGCAGAAGTTAAGCTTTTGCAGTCACCATGACTACTGCTAAACTAGAAATAGAAACAGAAAGTACAATTTATTTCTTGACACTGGCATGCGCCATTGAAACTGTATTGCACACTGAGTTGGCCCTGTTTCAGTTAAACTGCTCAAAGGAATGGACCAACATTACATGTGCAACACCACAGGCATTAATCTGCGTTCCTGCACTCTGAAAACAGCTGTTGTAGAAGAAAGGAACTGATACCAGGAGCAAAAGAAAATTAATCTAGCAAGTCAAGCTCTTTTTGTTTGTTTGTTTTAAAGTGGCAGAAAAATACATTTGACTTTTTCAAGAAGGTGAAATTAGACTCCACTTGTCTGTCCAAGGCAATGATGACTACTTAGGCTTTTGAAGAAAAATGTGGTGCTTTAAATGTTTTCTAGGCCTCCTGCATTGATACATTTGTTCTTTCATCTCCCTTCTGCATCAGGAAGACAAATTGCTAGTAAGGAGGCTAGTATCTGAAATATATGATTAAGAGAATATTAATGAAAACATAATTTGTGTTTATTAACTTCAGTCTACTGCCCAAAGGAAGGACTTTGTCTTTTTGCCCGCATGCTCAAATTCTCATCACTCATAATCAGGAAGAAAAGCAACTGGGATTTTTTTCCACTTTTATTCTGCTTGAAGTTAAAAAAAAATTCAACTTCAGTTCTTCAACAGCTGCTTAATTAACTGGGAAATACCCATCTAAGAATTAACGTTTCACTGGAGGTTCCAACTAACTTATGGAAGCAGCAATTCTCAATCTTGTAGTTGCATCACCAACTTATTTGCATGCCATTTGGGTACCCTGCCATTATAAATGTGGCACTTAGTACTGAACAGCATTGTTCAGTACTTTTATATTAAATATTAAATATACTTTAATATAAAATACTTTTATATTAAATATTAAATATATGCTATATATTTACTTACCTAACCAAGAACAGTCTAGAAAGAAGAACAAAGTTTTCTTTCAACTACGCTAGTCAAGCAACTTAAGGATAGGTCACATTGGCAATAGGCAGAGTCTGGCTGCATGAAATTATGTAAGCCTGAAAATGTAAGTCTCAGCTCTCTAGCTGTAGAGAGATATAATAACTTCCATTAGATAAAAATTCAGCAAACTACTAATACAGATATCTACTATTTCGTAAGCAGAAATAATCTTGTTATATGTTGTTTTCTCTAATCCAGAAAGAGCTTGCAAGGAGAAATTATTTTCCTGTTACAACTAATTTCTATAAAATCATATAATAACTCTTTACAAAACATGACTTGCTCCACCTTAATGTACTTAAGATGATAACATTTTGTTTCATATAGAGCTTACTCATGTGTTGTCCTATGTGATGTCCTTTTACTGCAGTACAAATTGAAACACAAGTACTGTAGATAAAATTCAAATATTCCTTGAAATAAAACTACTTTCAACATTTAATAAAGACCTATGCAATGGCTTGTCCATTTAAAAAGGCACTAGAAATATGCCTGCTTAGAATATCTGATACCATCAGATATATTCTGTGATAATAAATACTAATTGTCCACTATTTTAATTTTAATTAATTATAGCACTAAATCAGAAATGCATTGTGAAAGCTGTAACTTTCATGTGCATTTTCACGTCATGGATTTGATTTATTCTTTACTTATAAATACTTGCACCCTTATTCATGGTATGAACATGATGACATTGTCAGTTACAACTGTAACCAGATACTTGATTTTGACACTTACATGATTTCCATTAGGAAAAGGAGGAGTTTTTGACAGCTGAAGATCACTGGTGTAGCTAATCCAGTCACCACATTTACTACAGTCAAGTAAGTGATTCATGAACTGAATTGTGAACAAAAATTAACTTTTTCTTTGCTTTAACTCTGCTTCATTACTTTACAGTGAGGCTTCACATTCCCATGGAGCGCGGGCAGAAGTAAGTTTTGTTTTAAGTATCTACAATTGCTTAAGGCTTCATAGTCAAAATCATCATCACAGTACAAACGTTAAAAGGGCAGCTCCAGCAACATTCAGATTTAGTATCAAAACTCTCACTGATTTTTAGACAGTTTGGATATGAGTCAAGATAAATGAAGAATTCTGGAATTCTCTGAAAACTCTTCAGTACTTCCAGAACAAAAATCCTATGCAGTGCTAGCTATACAGACCTCTAATACTACCTAAAGCAACATGCTGGTGTGGAGCTGAATGCTCTTATGCTTATGGCTGACTTGTCAGAGATCACCAAGCAGAGTATGAAATCTATTGTGAAAGGAATAAAAAAGGGGCTCTGTTTTCAGGACTGGTAAATAGTTTCCATATTTCTGTTCCAAAGAATTTATGATTCTGTTTTGTTGTGCTCGCGATCACCCTCATATTTGAATCCTTCCAGATCACACATATCCATGAGGTGAAGTTATCCTGGAACTTCCAAAGGAGAAAAAGACAAACCACAAACTCAACTATCATACTTTGACTCCAATATTCAAATCAAGAATATGGAGCACCTAAGAGGTATTCTTCTAGGGTTTTCAAATGCCTAACAAATGAGGAAGACATTGATGTGCTGTATTTTTAAGTTCAGATGTTCCTTCCTTCCTTCCTTCCTTCCTTCCTTCCTTCCTTCCTTCCTTCCTTCCTTCCTTCCTTCCTTCCTTCCTTCCTTCCTTCCTTCCTTCCTTCCTTCCTTCCTTCCTTCCTTCCTTCCTTCCTTCCTTCCTTCCTTCCTTCCTTCCTTCCTTCCTTCCTTCCTTCCTTCCTTCCTCCCTTCCTTCCTTCCTTCCTCCCTTCCTTCCTTCCTTCCTCCCTTCACTCCTTCATTCCATCCTTCCTACCTTCCTTTCTACCTGCATTGCTTTCTCCCTTCCTTCCTTCCTTCCTTCCTTCCTTCCTTCCTTCCTTCCTTCCTTCCTTCCTTCCTTCCTTCCTTCCTTCCTTCCTTCCTTCCTTCCTTCCTTCCTTCCTTCCTTCCTTCCTTCCTTCCTTCCTTCCTTCCTTCCTTCCTTCCTTCCTTCCTTCCTTCCTTCCTTCCTTCCTTCCTCCCTCCCTCCCTCCCTCCCTCCCTTTTCTCTTTCTTTCTTTCTTTCTTTCTTTCTTTCTTTCTTTCTTTCTTTCTTTCTTTCTTTCTTTCTTTCTTTCTTTCTTTCTTTCTTTCTCTTTCTTTCTTTTTCTTTCTTTCTTTCTTTCTTTCTTTCTTTCTTTCTTTCTTTCTTTCTTTCTTTCTTTCTTTCTTTCTTTCTTTCTTTCTTTCTTTCTTTCTTTCTTTCTTTCTTTCTTTCTTTCTTTCTTTCTTTCTTTTCTTTCTTTTCTTTCTTTCTTTCTTTCTTTCTTTCTTTCTTTCTTTCTTTCTTTCTTTCTTTCTTTCTTTCTTTCTTTCTTTCTTTCTTTCTTTCTCTTTCTTTCTTTCTTTCTTTCTTTCTTTCTTTCTTTCTTTCTCTTTCTTTCTTTCTTTCTTTCTTTCTTTCTTTCTTTCTTTCTTTCTTTCTTTCTTTCTTTCTTTCTTTCTTTCTTTCTTTCTTTCTTTCTTTCTTTCTTTCTTTCTTTCTTTCTTTCTTTCTTTCTTTCTTTCTTTCTTTCTTTCTTTCTTTCTTTCTTTCTTTCTTTCTTTCTTTCTTTCTTTCTTTTTCTTTCTTTCCTTCTTCCTTTCTTCCTTCCTTCCTTTCTTCCTTTCTTTCCTTCCTTCCTTCCTTCCTTCCTTCCTTCCTTCCTTCCTTCCTTCCTTCCTTCCTTCCTTCCTTCCTTCCTTCCTTCCTTCCTTCCTTCCTTCCTTCCTTCCTTCCTTCCTTCCTTCCTTCCTTCCTTCCTTCCTTCCTCCCTCCCTCCCTCCCTCCCTTTTCTCTTTCTTTCTTTCTTTCTTTCTTTCTTTCTTTCTTTCTTTCTTTCTTTCTTTCTTTCTTTCTTTCTTTCTTTCTTTCTTTCTTTCTTTCTTTCTTTCTTTCTTTCTTTCTTTTTCTTTCTTTCTTTCTTTCTTTCTTCCTTCCTTTCTTTCTTTCTTTCTTTCTTTCCTTCCTTCCTTTCTTCCTTCCTTCCTTCCTTCCTTCCTTCCTTCCTTCCTTCCTTCCTTCCTTCCTTCCTTCCTTCCTTCCTTCCTTCCTTCCTTCCTTCCTTCCTTCCTTCCTTCCTTCCTTCCTTCCTTCCTTCCTTCCTTCCTTCCTTCCTTCCTTCCTTCCTTCCTTCCTTCCTTCCTTCCTTCCTTCCTTCCTTCCTTCCTTCCTTCCTTCCTTCCTTCCTTCCTTCCTTTCTTTCTTCCTTCCTTCCTTTCTTCCTTTCTTTCTTTCTTTCTTCCTTCTTTCTTTCCTTTCTTCCTTCTTTCTTTCTTTCTTTCTTTCTTTCTTTCTTTCTTTCTTTCTTTCTTTCTTTCTTTCTTTCTCTTTCTTTCTTTCTTTCTTTCTTTCTTTCTTTCTTTCTTTCTTTCTTTCTTTCTTTCTTTCTTTCCTTTCTTTCTTTCTCTTTCTTTCTTTTTCCTTTTTCTTTCCTTTCCTTTCTTTTTATCTTACTTTTCTTTCCTTTTTCTTTTCTTTCTTTTCCTTTCTTTTCTTTCCTTTCTTTTTCTCTTTCTTTCTTTTCTTTCCTTTCTTTTTCTTTCTTTTTCTTTCTTTCTCTTTTTCTTTCTTTCAAAAAAATAAAAACAACAAAAACCCCCAAAAACCAACCAACCCAAAACCACCAAACCCCCAAGCTACTTATCATGCATTTCACTCCTTACTGAATACAGCAACTGACTTGTAGTGAGAGGCAAACACCTCATCAGATTGATTCATATGGCTCCCCATGTGTATGCTTATAAAGTTTCTTGCAAGTTTCTTCAGTCACAGTGTCACAGTATCACAGTATAACCAAGGTTGGAAGAGACCCCAAGGATCATCAAGTCCAACCTGTCCCAACAGACCTCACAACTAGACCATGGCACCAAGTGCCATGTCCAATCTCCCCTTGAACACCTCCAGGGACGGCGACTCCACCACCTCCCCGGGCAGCCCATTCCAATGACGAATGACTCACTCAGTGAAGAACTTCTTCCTCACCTCGAGTCTAAACCTCCCCTGGCACAGCGTGAGACTGTGTCCCCTTGTTCTGGTGCTGGTTGCCTGGGAGAAGAGACCAACCCCCTCCTGTCCACAACCACCCTTCAGGTAGTTGTAGAGAGCAATGAGGTCACCCCTGATCCTTCTCTTCTCCAGGCTAAACAATCCCAGCTCCCTCAGCCTCTCCTCATAGGGCTTGTGCTCAAGGCCTCTCCCCAGCCTTGTTGCCCTTCTCTGGACACGTTCAAGTGTCTCAATGTCCTTCTTAAACTGAGGGGCCCAGAACTGGACACAGTACTCAAGGTGTGGCCTAACCAATGCAGAGTACAGGGGCACAATGACCTCCCTGCTCCTGCTGGCCACACTATTCCTAATACAGGCCAGGATGCCATTGGCCCTCTTGGCCACCAGGGCACACTGCTGGCTCATGTTTAGGCGGGTGTCAATCAGCACCCCCAGATCCCTCTCTGTTTGGCTGCTCTCCAGCCACTCTGACCCCAGCCTGTAGCTCTGCATGGGGTTGCTGTGGCCAAAGTGCAGCACCCAGCACTTGGACTTGTTGAATGTCATCCCATTGGACTCCGCCCATCTGTCCAGTCGGTCGAGGTCCCTCTGCAGAGCCTTTCTACCCTCTAACTGACTAACATCTATTCCCAACTTGGTGTCATCTGCAAACTTGCTGATGACTGACTCAACCCCCTCATCCATATCATCAATGAAGATGTTAAAGAGGATGGGGCCCAGCACTGATCCCTGGGGACGCCACTGGTGACTGGCCGCCAGCTGGATGTGGCACCATTCACCACCACTCTCTGGGCTCGGCCCTCCAGCCAGTTCCTAACCCAGCACAGAGTGCTGCTGTCCAAACCATGAGCTGACAACTTAGCCAGCAGTTTGCTGTGGGGGACGGTGTCAAAGGCCTTGCTGAAGTCCAGGTAGACCACATCCACAGGCCTCCCCACGGCCACCAGACGGGTCACCTGATCATAGAAGGAGATCAGGTTGGAGAGGCAGGACCTGCCCTCCCTAAATCCATGTTGGCTGGACCTGAGCCCTTGGCCATCCTGCAGGTGTGCAGTTATTGCCTCCAGGATAATCTGTTCCATCACTTTCCCTGGCACTGAGGTCAGGCTGACTGGCCTGTAGTTTCCGGGTTCCTCCATCCGTCCCTTCTTGTGGATGGGGACCACACTGGCCAGTTTCCAGTCATCTGGGACCTCTCCAGTGAGCCAGGACTGGAGGAAAATGATGGAGAGTGGCTTGGCCAGCTCATCTGCCAGCTCTCTCAGCACCCTAGGATGGATCCCATCCGGTCCCATGGACTTGTGGGTGTCCAAGTGGCTCAGCAGGTCCCAAACTAATTCCTCCTGGATTTCTGGGGCATTACACTGCTCCCCAACCCTACTACCCAGCTCAGGTGGCCACTCATCCTGGACTCCTACCTTGCTGTTAAACATCGAGGCAAAGAAGGTGTTCAGGACCTCAGCCTTTTCCTCATCTTCGGTCACCGTGTTCCCCTCCAGGTACAGTAAGGAGTGGAGATTCTTCTTGCCCTTCTTTTTAGCCTTGATATATTTGTAAAATTGCTTTTTATTTTCTTTCACAGAGGTGGCCAGTTTCAGTTCCAACTGGGCCTTTGCTTCTCTAATTTTATTCCTACATAATCTAACCACTTCCTTGAACATACCTCAAGAAGCCTTCCCCTCCTTTCAAAGGTGATACAGCCTCTTTTTTCCCCTTAATTCCTCCAGGAGCTGCTTGCTCATCCAGGCCGGTCGCCTTCCCTGCTGGCTCATCTTTCGGCACATGGGAACCGCCAGTTCCTGTGCCTTCAAGAGCTCCTGTTTGAAGTAGGTCCAACCCTCCTGGACCCCTCGGTTCATGAGGGTTGGTACCCAGGGAACTTTACAAATAAGTTTCTTAAAGAGGCTGAAGTTTGCCCTCTGGAAGTCCAAGGTGAGGGTTCTGTTGGTGCTCCTCCCTATCTCCCTGCATATTGAAAACTTCACTATCTCATGGTCGCTGCACCCCAGGCAGCCTCCCACGGTCACATCTCCCACCAGTCCTTCCCTATTGGAGAGCAGCAGGTCAAGCAGAGCCTGTCCCCTGGTAGGCTCGCTTAACAGCTGCGTCAGGAAGCAGTCCTCTATTCGCTCCAGGAATCTTCTGGACTGCCTCCTCTCTGCTGAGTTAAGTTCCCAGCAGATATCTGGCAGGTTAAAGTCACCCACAAGGACAAGATCTGATGACCATGAGACAGCCTCCAGTTGTTTGTAGAATAATTCATCAACCTCCTCATCCTGGTTGGGTGGTCTATAACAGACTCCAACCAGGATGTCACATTTGTTGGGCTGCCCTCTGATTTTAACCCACAGGCTCTCAATTCCCTCATCTTCCACCTCAAGTTCTGAGGCAGAAAGTGTCTCCCTAATATACAAAGCCACCCCTCCTCCTCTTCTCCCTCGCCTATCCCTCCTAAAGAGCCTGTAACCCCCCAGTGTAGCACTCCAATCGTGCTTGTTGTTCCACCATGTTTCTGAGATGGCAACTATATCATAGTTGCCCTGGTGGATTAGGACCTCCAGCTCATCTTGCTTATTGCCCAGGCTGCGTGCATTGGTGTATATGCACTGCAGCTGGGCCCCCGACCTCTCAGTTGACCCTACCTTGTGCCCTACTCTTACCTCTGCAGAGGGACCGATGTCTTCACCCACCCCCTTCAGACCTAGTTTAAAGCCCTCCTAATGAGCCCTGCCAACTCTAGTGCTAGGACTCTCTTGCCCCTTCTAGATAAAGGTACCCCATCAGGACCCAGCAGGTCAGGTGCCGTAAAAGTTGCCCCATGATCAAAGAAACCAAAGTTCCTCCACTGGCACCATTCCCTGAGCCACTTGTTGATGGTGTGGATTCTCCCGGTCCTCTCAGTGTACTCCCCTGCCACTGAGGGAACTGAGCAGAACACCACTTGCGCGCCTGCCCCATCAATCAACTGTCCAAGGGCCCTGAACTCCTTCTTAATTGCCCTGGTGCCCTTCCTGTCGATCTCATCACTCCCAGCCTGTATCACCAGTAGAGGGTAATAGTCAGAGGGACTGATGAGCTTGGGGATTCCCCTTGCAATGTCCCTTACTCGCGCCCCCGGGTAGAGAGCAGACCTCCCTGTGGGATGGGTCGGGACGACATATGGGTCCCTCAGCACCCCCAGGAGAGAGTCCCCAGCAACTATAACCCTTCTCCTTTTCTTTGTGGAGCTGGTCGTTATAGCTGTTGGGAACTGCTTGGCCTTAGGCTTGGCCTTAGGCTGCTCCCCAGAGCTGGTCGTTACAGCCAGCGGGGACCGCTTGGCCTTGATCTCCCCTCTGGATGGCTGCTCCTCAGCCCTCTCATCTCCACCGCCCTCAGCCTGCAGGGCCTCATACTTATTATGCAAGGGCAGTGGAGGAGGAGGAGAGGGCCGGGGTGGATTTCTCTTGCCACCCTTGGCAGGGACCTGTGTCCATCCCTCTCCATTTTCAGGGGCCCGTCCCTCAGCAGGGGAGATCTGCAGAGCCTTCTCCCACAAGTCTAACTCCTTTTCGCTTTCCCTTATTGACCTCAGCCTAGACACCTCCTCCTTCAGCTCAGCCACTTCATCCTTCAGCTCAGCCACCAGACTGAGGAGAAAGTTCACCTGCTCACACCTGACACAGGTGTCCTCTCCCTCTCCCTCTATTCCAACTGCCAGGCTGAAGCACTCTCTGCAGCTGGCAGCCTGGACTCCAGCATGCTGGAGAAACAACTCTGTCTGGGTAGATGCTATTTTTCTACCCTTGGTCTGAGTAATGACCATGGTGCAGCGTGTGAGTGAAAACAAATTTTTTTTATTATTTTTTTTTTTTGCAAGCAGCCGAAGGGCTATTGAGCCAAAATGGCGCCGCGCACACAGCCCAGATGAGATTTAAATCTCCCGCGGCTGACGTCAGGCACTCGCTCCCGTGCACGCTCGCGAGAGCACGAGCCCACCTCAATCCCTGCCCCCCAGGAGTCCTCCCGACCCGCTAAACCCCGAAAGCAAGGCGAAAAGCCAAGCAGAAACTCACAAAGCGAGCGGTGCTGTCCCAAAGGAGCGGTTCTGATCGGCTATCGAGCCAAACTCAGTCTGTTCCTAGAAAGGTCTGTATTAATTTTGCAATCATTTAGTTTTTTGGTATTGAGACTTGAGATTGCTGTAACATTGAGCAATTCAGAAAGCACACTCTGTACATAACTGGACTGTCTCCAGCTGGGATGGACTTGATTTTCTCCACATCAGCCCAACTGGTGTCAGTTTTGATGTCTGTGACCAAAGTAGTGTGGACAGCATGCTCATGTTTCAGCCAGGGGTGTGAAGGAGGCTCAGAGGAGAAACAGCTGAGACGGTAGACCTGAATTTGACAGAGCAATACCCCATAGAGTATTTTCATTATTGATGAACAGTGCTTATACATAGTCAAGGCCTTTTCTGCTTCTCACACCACTCCACCAGGGAGTATGGAAGTGCTCAAGAAGCTGGGAGGGGACACAGCTGACCCCAACTCACCAAAGAGATATTCCATACCATATGACATTATGCTCAGCATATGAAACTGGGGGAAGAAGGAAGGGGTGACGTTTGCATTGACTAGTAACTGTAACAAGTGATGGAGCTCTGTTTTCCTGGAGATGGCTGAAGACTTCCTTGCTTATGGGAGGTAGTGAAGTTGTTTTGCTTTGCTTGCAGAGATGTCTTTTGCTTTACCTGTTAAAGTGTCTTTATCTCAACCCATGATTTTTGTCACTTCTGCATTTCCATTTCTCTTCTCTGTGCCACCAGGCGTGTGAGCGTCTAGGTGAGGATGCGTTACCAGTGAGGGTTAAACCACAAGGACGGCTTCTTTGACTTTCCCTAAGAGCAGACTCCAAATTAAAAGCAGCATTCACAGCTCAGGTGTCCTCCTGTGATCCCAGCCTCCTCTCCTAAGCAGCTTGCTAGAAGCACAGATCGAGCCATAGCTCGCTGTACAGATCAGGCAGAATTGCATTCCCGTGAGACAAAAGTTGGCCAGACAACTTCAGGGTATAAAAGTAAAGCACCTTCGAGAAACTCATCGTGGAAACCTGAAAACGACAGTGGGTTTTAAAAGCCATTACTACGATATAGTGTGAGCCAGCTACCAAGCGAATTCTTTCACTTTGCTGTAGTGACACCTGGTGTTGTAAGGGAGTTTTTCTCAAGAGAGAAACGCGAGGACGTCAGCAAAAGCAGCGCCACAAAGGCTTGCTTCTTTGCTCAGCCAATTTTAGAACAAAAGAGTTTGTTCAGGAGCGTTTTATTCATTCCGCATTTATGAAGTGTAAAAATGAGCAAACCTTTTTTCAATGTTTAATCTATGCAACGTTATGCCTCCCTGTCATGGAGCTACCCACAAAACAGAAAGCAACAGCCACCCAACAGCAGTTCTTCTGACACAATTAAATTACAGGTTTGAACATCAGTCAGAAATACATTGCTGCACAACCAGTTAAGAGTGCCCAAAATACATACAGTCATCAAAAAGCAGGGGTAAGGACTCCTCAGACAACATCCTGTTTTAAGGGGAGAGGATCCAACTACCAGGCTGCTCACTGCATGGAGACCAACTCAAAATGTTTCCATAGCAGGACTCCATTTACTAGAACTCTGTGGTCTGTTCTAATTATTTGGAGGGGCTGAACCCTCACAACCACACAAAACCAGGGTGGGAGCTTTTGGGCCCAGAGGCATCAGTCAATAACTGTGAGGCTCCAAACTGGTGTTCATTCTTTGGGCAAGCCTCAGACCTTTTTTGTCAGGGCAGCTGTACCCACCACACTTCTTGTTGCACATCATGTTTAGAAATAACACAGTGGGCAGCAAAATCAAATGGGTAAGGAACGAGCACAGGATGTAAGAATTTTAGGGTCTATTACTAGTGTGTTCCTGACTTTGTTTCTCCTGTATCTGTCGAACCCATGCATCTGTCTTAGCTGATTCATGCAGTATACTCTGGAACAGCAACTGCCACACAGATTTGGGGCCATTTTCTCTAACGGAGTAGAAAAGCAGTCCAATAAATAAAAACACAACCCCCTTGCCCAACTCTCATTCAAAACAAGTCAAACATGAAGCCCAGTGGACTATCTTGATGTTAGGAAAAATATATTTAACCACCAATATACTTTATTCAAGAACAGTAAATCAAGTTCTCCTGTAACATGACTTACCTTTAGGAAGGAAAACAGCCTTCCAAGTTGAAGAATGAAATGACTCAGCGGTCTTGTCGATAAAGTACTTGCTTTGTGCAGAACAGAGCTACACTCAACACCATAACTAATGGCAAACACAGCTTTAATATGAAAATAAGAAAAACAAAACTGAACAACAAAAACCTAATTAAAAAGCCCATCAAATTACAGTGATAAAGTGGCATTAACTCTGTATTTTGTCACTGTTAAGGTCTAACTTCAGTTCCAGGAACATAATTCTTCTTAGGTAATTTCCATATAGGCCTCAGGAAACCAAACATATTACAGAATAGTTACTGTCCATTACAAAATTTCCTTAAGTTGCACGTAATATTAAAAGAACTTAAAAAGTGGTGAGGTGCTTCATTCCTTGGAGCCTGCTTGCAGATATCCTTTAACATGATAGGGGGCAATAAACACTACACTGTCATGCTAACTATGGTAAAATTGCAAGTTCATTATTTGGATTAATCTTCATGCACATTACAGTGTCAACTGAAGACTGCAAAAAGAGGCAGTTGCAGGCCATGTGGACCTCTGTATTTCCATACTTATGGCATTTAGGATAAACCTGACTTGGACACTCTGCCTGACACCCTCATATACTTGGCAGAGACCCACCACATTCAAGCACTACCCTTCCTTTTGCACCACACACTGTGTTCTCATTAATGGCAAGGAAAATGTCTCTGAGCAGTGGTGGAACAATACAGACTTTTAAATCCAGACTTCGTAATAGAGAGGTCTGGAATGCCACATGCTTGGAGTGGTTAAGGACAAGAATGCCCAATGGGATACATTTCTGCAAAGCAGAGAGGTTACAATCTTTTTTAGGTCATAGCCAGCCAGCTGCTCTTGTGATTTCTTAAAGTAATTTAGACAGCCATCATCTTTGGTCTCCATGGACCTGAGACAGAAGTTTAGTTGCAAGGATATGAAAGGAGCAACTAGTTGAAAGTGTTGATCCAAAATGTAATTCTTTCTTGATGGAGAGAGATCATAATGTCATCACTACTTATACCCATGCCAATACAAAAAACTGGAAAGAGTAGAAAATTTTCTGCTGAAACACAGTAAAAGAACACCTCTGAAGTTCCAGTCACTGCATAGTTTCGAGATGGCTTAATCCTTCGTGTAACACTTTCCTAATATAGGAGGATTTTGGCATTACAGCATCAGTCTTTCTAGATATTTATGCCAATTTCCTTAAGGTCTTTTCAGATTATAGGATTACAGTTTTATAACCTATAGAACATATTCTGTATTTGTTCAAAATAATGCAGGCACAAGCTTATTTCTGAGAGATTCTATCACTAACTTATTGTAAGAATGACTGAGCCACTCCTGAAGAGTTACTATCTTTTTAGCATGAGATATTAGCCATTCCCAGAGAAAGACTTTTGTCATGTAAGCAGTAGTAAATCTGCTGATGTTAAAAGAATAGATGTAGTCTGATTTTATGGGGTTTATTTTCCTTGGTTATTCTTCACTTCTCTACTATAATAAAAATTAATGTAGGCCGCTTTTATCTTTTCTGTCAAGACCTGTGGCTTCATTTCACTTCACATCTCAAAACATCAACATTTTGAAGCATGCAATTTGTTTTATGATTCTGGCATCAAATCTGTTGCTGCCACTGGGAATTACGCATAGTAACCTATTGTTGCTGTCAGTCAGAGGCTGTTTCAGCTAGCAACTTACACAGTGCAGAGCCACACTGTCAGACAAAGGAATAAAATAGTCAGGAGATGGAGTAAAGTCTATGAGAAACAAACAAACAATTACAGATGTACCTTGCAATTAGTGATTTAATAAATGCTGCATGTTTCACTGCTGCTACACATATTAATATGCAAACTAAAGGTACCCTTCTATTTGCACATCATGTCACACTTGATCCCATAGGATTTAGGAAAGAGCAAACCAAGAGCATGGAGCATAGCTGTGGCAAATTTGAAATTCATAAAGGCAAGGTGCTCTAAAAAACAGTTATTTCAGGTGAGTGCTGCTATTCAAGAACATGCAGAATCCATACTTTTTTTTTTACAAACACCCCACATTCTTCTGTGTTGCAATTTTAAGAAAAATATTAAAATATTTGTCTGTTTTCAAAGCACTTTCAGTTATGAGACTACACCAGATTCCTTCAACTTGGGTTTCCAAAGCTGTATCAATGGCAAATGCAAGTACACATGCTATGCATACATGAAATTCAGGTGAAATCATAATGTGTTGGATGTCTTCTGCCTCTCTTTTCAGATACTCAGCTTCAAGCTTCTTGCTGGTGACTGAATTATGAGTCATGCCCATTATTAGAAATACTTGTTTTCCCACATACTTCAGTAGGTAACTCCTGTACGGTATCATCTTAACTAGCTTAGAGGCTCTGACAGGAACATTTATTAGCTAAAATATGCCAAATATTTAATTTTTAATTGTTGTGAAGAGATTATTAAATTTATGAATACGAAATGTGAATTATAAAAATATTTTTATTATCAAATTATTAATAACCGATGAATCAACAACTTATATACATGTTCTAGTGCACGTTTGTGAAATACATTCCATAAATGGCTTAGTATTATGATTAGAACTTAATTAAACTATCTACAGACTGTCTCTGTGTTTTATATAATGAAGGGTGCAGTTCCGCCGCTTGGCCACTAGATGACGACTCGGCGGAACGCGGACGGCTTCTGGCTATGTACAGCAATATTACAATCTTTCTGTGCGTCAGCGATGACTCTGCTACACGCGGATACTTCGAACTGAGTGCTAGTGGGTGGAAAACACGTGGAAGATACTCTGTAGCTGTTGTTTGTAGCAAGGTGGGGGTCCGGCTGACTACTGCCGCTGGACTGGTTCCTGGTTGGGTTGGCCGGTGGGGTCGGCCCTGGGAGTCGGCTCGCATGGCAGGGCGGGGCGATGGTTGCCAGTAGGTGGGCTCAGAGGTTCCCCGTCGGACGATAGCTATGGGGTCGGCCCTGTGGCAAACAGCCTTGGAGAGAGAATGCGGCTGTGCTGAGCTGCGGCTTCTCCACTACTGGGCTTAAAGGAACAGCGGGACGCTCGGAATAGTCCCGGGTTTGGTGCAGTATAGGCACGAACAATGCTTTAGTCTTCCCTGGGGTTACAGGGCTCAGAGCGGCGCACGTGGCAGCTCTCCTCCTGCTATGGCAGGGCTAGGCATATGCGGACTTAGTCTCTAGCAAGTCCCTTCTCCCCGACAACTGGGCAGATCTTACCCTCGGGGGCTGGTCCAGTCCTCCGATAGCACGATGGGCTCTCCTGGAGGTACAACTGGCTGTAGCGACGCTGGCTTCTCGGGCTCAGCGAAGGTCCTTCTCTGGGCTGATCCTCACGATCAAAGTGCTTCTCGTGATGCAGAGGCTTCAGTATGCATGCATGTATGATAGAAGCTAACAACAAGCTCAATGGCAGAGGCTGTGGCTCAAGAGCTGCTCTCTCGAGCAAGTACAGAGACAAAGTAAGAGAGGGGGCAACTTGTTTACCAACAGGGGTAATATTTATAGATTCCTCGAGGCTGGGTTTGACCAATGGGCATTCTCACAGACAACTGGCTTCAGTCTATAGAAAGCGTGAAGCTGGAATTATGCCCATACTTGGTTATTGTCTTCCTCCTGAAGGAGGGCAAACCTATCCACATGCTGGGGCCAGATCTAGTATCTGGGCAGGATGTGCCTTCACCACACTATTCTGTTACAGGTGATGTCTGAGAATGTGTTAAATCTGTTGCCAACCCCTAGACCAAGCTATTTCACTTCACATAGCAGTGTAATTTCAAATATTTTGAGGTTTAGGAACCCTACTTTACACACTGTATGTGATGAGAGCATGTATGCAGAGCACATACTTTTTCCTATATAGTTGTCAGATAAAGGTGGGCAGAAGAAGAGGAGCTGATACCAATAGTGTGCATGACCAGCTCTCCAAACATCTGAGCATTAAGGAAGTCTCTCTGTGCCACTTATACACCTTTCCTTGTTACCTCTGCAATTCAGCCTGATGTTTCCTGTAAGCAGTGCCAGTTTTGTGTTTTCTACCAGTATCCGTTTACTTGTGATAGCACCTGAACAAACACATATAATTATAGGGTTAGAGGGCTACAAGGTGGCTTGCATTTGATTACCTGCTATATTTTCCTCTATTTTACTTGCTAATGCTATGATTTGCATCTCAGCATCCAAGCACATGCCCATTACAGAGAGAAAACAAACCATACTTTTCTTCATTAACCATTAGTCCTATAACCTTCAGAGGCTGGTATGATTTTAATGCTTTAGAGAAATACAGATTAACCAGTAGTGTAGACAAAAATAAAAGCCCAGCTCATGCAAAACTAGAACTAAATCACTGGATGATGATTTTTGCCCAAGTTGATAGTTCAAAATATTTGATGTTAGGGTATCTCAGAGATGCCTGCAAACTTTGACACACAAAGACTGTTAAGGAATTATGTTAGAAGATAGTATGAGGTCCATACTGGACTCCACTCAAAGTGCAATGAGCCCAGATTGTCCTAATAAATCCTTATACATGGGAATTTGGTTTTCTGAAACCTGCACAAGTCAACAATGACAAGTTCTGACAGCCCAAGTCTATGAGAAGCATTTCCCCTTGTGAAGTAAGAATCATCCTGAATGCCTGTGTTATGCATGCTGACAGTACATTATCTAATTAATTACTGTCACTGTGGAGTCATACCAAATGACAACTGGTCGCTCCTAAGAATAATCAGTTAGCAGGAATCCAATTGTGTGAGCAGCATTACTGCATCACCTTTATTCTTCAGATGACTATGACTAATTATTAATATCTATCATTCTCTTCTTCAGGACCCACAAGGTTCATTTAAATTCCTGAAATTCCCAATCAGTCATCAGAGGTAGATCATTTAAACTGTATCTCAATATCCTGCAGGCATGATGGCATTGTTATTTCTTCTCTTTTGAAGTTTACAAACATAAATTCATCATTCTATGTGAAAGAAGAGGTAGAAACTCAATTAAGAACTTTAAAGACTGTTCCTATTATGCATCTACTCTAAAGATTTTCTGAGAGATCTCTTTAATGACTTTTGATCTCCTGCATAATCCTCTGTTCAACAAATTCTTCACATACACACAAAAAAAATCAAACCTGGAAATTCAGAACTGCTACTTCAGTCTTAGAAAAAAGTATCTCATTGTAATTCCACATATATTCTAACTTAGGTAAAAAAAATAAAGAAAATTAAAATTTATTCTTGTATTCCTGTTAGAGATGTCTTCACTAAAATAATCCTAAAATAGGAAATATCCCCCAACTCAAAGTCAGAAATTCTGCAATCTGGCTTACAAGCACCATTGCACATGGTTTCAGTTGCAGCAGTAATTTCCAGCAGTTCACTGTTTAACAGGAGTTACCACCAAAGGCAAGAATGCTTGCCAGAACCAAAACCTGTCTTCAGAGAGGCTGAGCTAAGACACCAGCCAGCCATCGCTGAACTGTGCTCACTCACAGCAACAGTTTCATCAACTGTAGTATCAACTGTCCACCTAAACAAAGCATTGATTGCATGACATAAATATGCTTATTTCAGAGTGTTTTCCCTAAGCTGTGCTTTGTTTGCTACACATTGCTTACTTGCGTGGCACTGCTCTTCCTCAGTACTGACAGGTTGTGTCACCACTTTGAAAAGAGAGTCCTTCACCTTATTTTCTCATTATACAGCTCCTGCCAGTTCCATGACACATTTTCCTGTAATTTCAGGATTTCCTCTCACTTACAGACAAAGGGCTAGGCCATTACTGACTTTTGCCACGTGGAAAGACATTTCCCATATATATGTCACTTTCACAAGCCAACTTCATTTTTGATGACATTCATGGATTCTCCTTCAGAGAGACCCTTTCTGAAGCAAACTCCAAATTACTTACTAACTCACCTCTAGCCCCTAGAACAGTCACCTGCAGTGTTTAAGGCAGATATTCCACATTCACTCTGCCTGTATTGACACCAACTAGCAGGACAACTGGTAATGTCACACTAAGTCGGATGTCACCACTGTCCTGTTGGGATGACTTGCCTGTAAACGTGACATGACCTTCAGGCCAATTTCCAGTCACTTCTAAACACACTAGATGTCTTTTTCCACTACCAAGCACTTTCCGCTGCTTTGCAGCTTCACTGACTCTTTCAAAACAAACTGTTGTCTTTCTACAATTTTTAAACTTCTGATTTCTTAGGGCTTATTAGTTGCAGATAAGTGAAAGAACAGGTATGTTTAGTCACTAGTCATTTATCTTATAAACAATGTATTTATAACGTGGGTGGAGAGAGGAGATGGGTTGTCTGGGACATCAGTGCTAGTCCTTTTTGACTGGAAACAACAATATAATAAGCAACCCCAGAAGGAAATAGAATAGCACCAAAATACTCAGTAAACTTTGGACTTGGTCTTATTGGAAAGTCACAAGAATCACCATGCATCATTTGAAGAGAGAAGACCAGCAGAACGTTTTTCAGTACTTTACTGCTAGCAGTTACCACAAAACACTTAACAAAAATCTAACTATGCAAAAGACCTCCATGAGGCTGAAAATTTATATTTAAAAAAAAAGAGGAAAAAAGAAAAACCCACCTTTGAGATCATTACAAAAGTATGGATTCTAAGAAACAAATTTAAAAATAGTTTAGAAAAGGAAAAAAGGTGTGTTAATGTTCAATACAAAAGTTAAAGACAAATCCAAATACTGATAATAGAAAAAGCTTATTCTTTAGGCTGTATGTGCATTAGTGAGCATCTTTAAGGAAAAAAAAAAACCAGGAAGAACTCGCTGTTTCATTACTGATTAGATGAATTTTGCTGTTGCCTGTTGCTGTCAATACTATATAATAAAGTTATCCTTTATGTCAGAAGTTTCCAAGCTATTGACTGCTGAATGTCTTAGTACTCCAGATATAAAGCAGAAGATACAGCATATATCCAGAAGATACAGCAACTGTTATCTTCCTTAAAATTCAGGGCAGCTACAGCAGCCACAAGGTGGCTATCTCTACCTATAGGACAAAGTTTTGGTATTGCCCCACGGTGAAACACCCTTAGAAAGAACTGAAAATCAGGAAGAGAGTAACTGTATAGGCATCTTTATACTGCATGCCTTCATATCTGAGAAAACTATATTAGATCTGCAGCCAAAAGAAAAGAGAGTACGAGAGAGACCTGTACTGAGAAATTCCAAGAAGTCTTCAGGTTTTTTCTTTTCAAAACATTGTTACTAAGAAGGTCACAAATTCGTAATGAATACTTGTATATGGTAAATTAGTATTAGCTGATCATGAACTGTACTGGTGGACAGCATTTAGGCCCTCTTCTATTCACACAGAAAAGAAACAGCCAGCATAAGGATAATGACCACTTGCTGTTTTGACTCTGGAAATTCATTGACAGAATGTGCAAGTTCTTTCTTCAGCAGACGACTGTAGCTGGTTTAGATCCTTCTTTTTATGACAGGACTATGTATTTGTTCCAGACTTTCATGCAGATTTCCACGTGGCATTATATAGTCATGTAATAATGAATTGGGAACAACAACAGAGGGTTTATTCCAGAGAAACAGGAAGTTACATGCATGCAAGAAATAACTATCCTTTAAAATTCAATTTCTGAATATTTTCACAAGAAATTCTGCTCTTATTACCAAATGAAAACAATAATTTATTCAAACCCCAAATTATACAGTGCCAACATTTATATGCAAGGACCTCAGATGTCAAATCAGCTTTTCAGAACAATTTAAGTTTCAGAACAGCTTTCCAGAACTGTTTGGAACAGTTTAACATTGCTTAACTGCTTTTATTGCATATAAACTCTTACATAAACTCAATTTTTTAGGCCTCTGTCCTTTCAAAATTCATACTTCTGAACTGTTCTTCAAGCACATCAGAATCTTCATCACTTTCTGCACTACTGAAGTTTGCATTAAAACCCAGCTCATTCTCCAATCCACTGCTTTCTTGGTCATTTTTAGTAGTCACACTCTCTTGTTCTTTATCAATCCTGCAAAAGTAAGATGATGTTATCACCATCCATTTTTGAACTGTTTCTTCTGTCAAAGAATAGGATATAGGGTAGAATATTCTTCCAGGGATGGAAAGGGGCAGGAGGTAGGGAGGAGGAAGATGAGGAGGAAAGGGATAATAACCTAGTTACTTTCACATTAAATAGTAGAGGTATAAAAGTCAGTAAAGGAAAAAGTT
Organism: Picus viridis; assembly: GCA_033816785.1. Taxonomy (NCBI): domain Eukaryota; kingdom Metazoa; phylum Chordata; class Aves; order Piciformes; family Picidae; genus Picus; species Picus viridis. The sequence goes on from CM066606.1 coordinate 53,704,103, forward strand.
GGGGGGGGAAGTGTATCAAGAGTCTGACCAGGAAAGCAACTGTAAGTATGCTGACCAGCTTTCACAAACTAGTAAATTAATACAGAATCACACAATTAAAGGGGTTGCAAGGGGCCTCTGGAGATCAACCCCTCTACTGAAGCAGGCTTACCTAGAGCAGGTTGCTAAGGACAGCATCTAGGTGGTTTTTGAATGGCTCCAGAGATGGGAACTCTACCACCTCTCTGGACAGCCTGTTCCAGTGCTCTACTACCCTCAAAATAAAGAGGTTCTGCCTCATGTTGAGATGGAACTCCCTATGTTCAAGTAATACAGGATGCTCAATAAAGAGAAAACTCCAGTAAAAGGATAAAAAAATCAAAAGCCTGAAAAATATATTGCAGTAACTGTGCTCAGTATCACCCCTTGTTTAGTTTTTCTATTCATAAGTAACAGACAAAATGCAAACTGTAAATTCACTTATGCATATTTTGGGGTACCTTATACTTAAATCCATTTTGAAGTACTTTACTCCTAAGGAATATATGCAACTTACCCTTTGGTACTAAATATAAAGTGTCTTATCCCAGTAAGACTTTATTTGGCCCAGCCCCACCAGTATCAATGGACATTTCAGCCCTAGTTTCAGCAGAAGAAAATAAGGGTAATGACTCCTACTGATTCCCGTCATCAGGATTATTCACATTATTGCGTAAAGCACATCAGATTCTTGGCAGTTTCCAAAAAAGCTTTATTAAAAGGGGAAGAAACAGTGCAGTACTAGAACTACGTAACCTATGAGCTACTTACGGAATAATTATTTCTTCTTCTTTCCCACATTTAGCACAGACTTCTAGTTTACCAGCACATGGTCGACAAATAATATGGTAAGGATCTTTTACAGTTTTCTGGAGGCACTTTACACTGTGAAGAGAAAATAAATTACATAAAATTATGGACACTTACTGAACATGCAGTATTCAAAGACAATATGGACATATTCTTCAGAAGAGGAAGAACATATTATAAGCTGTTTCATACTAAACTGTTAGTATGTTAACAAGCAGCACTATAAAAATCATTGTCTTCTGTTTCCTTCCATTTTTTTCAGGAGGAATTTTTCAAACAAGAACAAAAGACCCATAAAATCAAGATTACTTTTATATTCAAAGGGACTTAAGAAATCTATTTATTTTTAGACGGTAGTTTAAAAGCTACACAGCTGATTCTTTTGTTGTAACAAGAAAAGAAAGTAAGAATATGGTATAAAAAGTTGCATGTATGTTGGTGTTTTTTTTTTTTTTTTTTTTTTTTTTTTTAAAAAGCTTCCAATTCAAACACCATAATATTTTCTTCTTGAACCTCTAAAGAGCATGAACAAAGACAGTGCTGGATATTCCTTTCTGTGAACACAAGCCACATGGCACTGCATTCTGAAAAACCTAATTATATAGAAGGGTTTTGGCTATTGTTTTTCAGGATATTATAAAACTCTATAGATGAAGTCATTTCTGAAATGCTATCACTTAACATTCAGCTGACATTTTTCAAGTTGTTTACTTCTGGTGAACAGAACCTGGAACTGTATAGCCCATGTAATGCAGCTATTCTGAAAGATACTCTTTCCTGGTTCCTCAGGCACACAAAAGTCTGTCAGGAAAGATTTAGCACACAGTTCTGAACAGTGGATCTGTACACTTGACCTAAACACACTGAAGAAAAATACCAAGTATTTCTGCATGCCTTATAAGGAGAGATGCACTAACTAGCATCTATTGAAACAGAAGTTTTAGTTGCTTTCCCAGATCTCATTCTTAAGCATTATCACCTTCTCTGTACTATCTTTATTTAGGTTCTGCTAAGCTTTCTCTGTTAGGAGGTGCATATCTGGTTCTGTAAAAAGCTGTAAAATCACAAGAATTGCTGCAGGACATCTCCGAAAACCAAAATCTGAACTGCCCAATGTTTACAGTCTTCCCTTTTACCCAGAGGAAAAAAAAAAAGTCAGATGTCACCAAAGCACCTATTTAGTAGGTCGTTTTGTTGGTTTTCTTCTTCCCCTTCTTCTATGTTCAGATCCATCAGCTTTGAAAAAAGGTCTATAGCTCCTCCCAGCCATTTAACACCTAACAGGGCCACCAGGAGTGCGACGTGGATATAGTTTGGGTTTTTTCAAATATTTTAATTTGTTGGAATGAAGTATTTGAAGTAAAAGTAAAGTAGGGATAACTTGTGGTTTACTAGCAATCATAATTTCGAAGATGCTAGAAATTTTAAAGTAAGCTGAGGTACAGAAAACCCTTCCATTCCCATTGCCTGTGAAATTATTTTTTTTTTTTCATACATGCTTTTTTTGCATGCTTTTTTCCCTCTGGGGGTAGACAGAGCAGAGCCAAAAGAACAGATCCACTAACACATGATTTGTGGCAACTTACTACTTTTAAACAAGATATACTTAGATAAAGAGTTAAAGTCCAATTCCAACTTTATTTGTTGTGAATAGAACCCAGAATGTTTGAGAACCAGTGAGACTTCCGCCTAATCATTTTCTTTTTTTTTCTTTTTACATGGAGGTGTGAGTTTACTGAGTAAACAAAAATACACATTGCAAATGTAAGGTATTTATCATCTTTGTTATGCATTTATTCAAACGTACCTATTACAGAACTGTATGCAAACATTTAGTATTTAGGATTATAGTTGCACATAAAAAGTGGGAACATATTAAGAGAAAATGAAATGCATGCACTGCGAACATTTTTTAGGAACTGAGGCCTCAGTAATGCTGAGAACAGTGCTGCTGAGGAGGTTTTGTATGAAACGAAATTAAAGCCTTCCTCTCATTTCTTTACTATACAGTTTTTGTGAACTACAAGAGTGAAGAGATTTGCAGGTTCCTCTAAAACTGACTTGCAATGAGACCTCAGGAAATCATGTTACAATTGGTTCGGGGATGACTTTTCATTCAGGATACAGATGGTTTTGAAAACGTACAGGTTCACAGTTCAAGCATTTTAACAGTGAAGAGGGAAGCAGTTTCTTTTCTACTGTGCTCTTTTCTCCCAAAAGGCTAAGATAAAGGACTAATTAAATAGAAAATTAACTGTCATTGCAGACTCCAGATTTGAAGATGTCATATACTAGTAGCTTCTACTCGTGTGCTTCCAAACCTACAGTATTTGCTGTTAAGCTCACAAACTACACTATCAGTTATTAACACAAAATATTTTAACTCACCATTTTTTTGGTTTTGATAGTAGTTTGTACTTGCTGAATTTGACCCGCCACTCCAAGATACCTTTGCAGTGCTGGCACACTCCATCATGAAGCTTAGCATTTATTTTCTGAATAAATCAAGCAAGAATGCATTGAAGATTTCCTATGTTTATAATCTTACTCAGAAAGCATTTCTACCCATCATGTGATTGATACAATATTTATAAAGATGTTTGTTTGCTATTAACATAAACATTTCCTAAGTATTTACTGCTAGCAACATTGTTCAGTGGAAAGAGTACGGAGGTAGTCTTTTAACTTGCAGTAGTCTTCATTATTATTATCATGATCATTTTAATATTGTTAATATTAGTACTTTTTAACTAAGTTGTTGATAATAGATTGCTGGAGATATCTTAGCACTAATTTTTCATCTCTAGAGATCTTGCAAAACCGATTTAAGTAGAAATAAGCCCTGAATCACACAGTTTTTATCTAAAGATGACAACTTGCAAGACTTGACATTCAACTTCTTAGTGTTCAAGCTACCTTTATGTCACACACTTTAAGTATGTAGTCTCAGGATTATTTTCCTCAGATCACAATAAAGGAGAACTCACACACTATTTCCAGTTAAATCATTGTCTCCTTCATCATACACTTCCTTTATGAACAAGTAATACATGGACGCGATGATCTTGAAGGTCTCTTCCAACCTGGTGTATTGTATTGTATTATTTTTGGCCTCATATATCTAAGATAAAATCCTCAAAATGGTAATTCAGTCTATGGTATATTTTCAAAACAATGCAAAGTTTACCTTAAGATCTTCTACAACATTTAGTGTTTACCTTCCTCAGGAATACAAAATATCAGCTGGATGTACTATGTGCACAAGACAAGTTATTCTGAGATAGGAAGTAGTATCAAAGCACACTGCTACCATAAATAACAAGCAGCATATACTTGTATATTCAATCCACTTTGATTTCTTCTCTATCTAAAACAACAAGCAGTAACTTTATCACACACTCATGTGTACTTATTCACAACTTTAAAACCACATTTCCCGCTGAATCTGCCCCGCATTTATCCAAAACCGTTCTATTGTGGTTTTGTAAGCCATTTAAGAATGGTTACTATACCAAAATTACATGACTAAAATTAAAGCACTACTAAAAGTTCATCAGAACAGATGCTGCAGTAAATTTGACTACAGTTAATGTTATTTTTTTACAAACAAACTGGAAAATTGTTCTATGCATACAGTAGCTTCTGAAGTAATTTCCTGGTTTTATGACCCACAGGATCTTCTTACTACTCCACAAAGTTCTACTTCAGGACAAAAGAACAAGCCTGGCTTTCAAATTACAGTATCTTATTCTATTTTGAAAAATGTGGCAAAGGAAATGCTGCCTAGGTGTGAGACTACAATAATGGACTTTGTTTCCATTGTTCCTGTTTTTCCTAAACATCAATCATTCAGTACAGGTTTTCCCATAGTGCAGTTAACTGAAGGAGTGGTACGTTTTGGCTGGTTCAATTTGAAAGACAGTGAACTTCTTTCCAAATGATTGAATATAGACTTAGAATGTTAGGAAAAAAAAAAAAGGGTTTTGCAGAATGCTTGAATACTGCATACACGAAACTGTGGTTCTGGTGTTAGTCATGCAGTATGGATTAAATATTAAATTTTTTAAGACACACAAATATTCGGGTAATGTGGAAACCTTCTAAGAAGAAAATAATTGGTAAATTCTCACCAGGTATCTCTTGAAGTGTTGGCAATTCAAGCTGCTGTCAGCACTGTGTTCATTCTCTCAAAAGTCACACAATTTAGAGATAGGCCTTCTTTTCAGTGTTTGACTAGCAAAGTAAGACTGCAAGTAGTATAGTCCGAATAATCTTGTAACAATCTGCAAATTAGCCTGAACTTCCCAGTTCTCCCTTTCATTCTCCTGATTTGCATTAATTAGTAATGCTGGGGGGGGGGGGGGGCCATAAGACACAAACACTGTAATTTGTATTCCCAGGTATTCTTTATTGTAATCAACTATTTTTAGATTCATAAGGTAGAACCCAATACACACCAAAAGATTGCAATAATTTAAAATAAAGAGAGCTGGCTGACCTTCCAAAGGTAGCTAGCTTCATTGCTGAAAGCTACCTCATTTCAACTAGTACATCCTGATACTGTGGCTAAGGGAGTCCTGTTACCAAGTGATGCAGAGACAGGCTCAGCAATGTGTAATACACTTGGAATGCAAGAGGCCATACTCAGGACTCCGTGTGGCATAAACAGTGTAGAGAAACAAAACAGGAACTACTTTCACCTCTCATCTGAAGTAAATCAAAAGATTTAAAACAGGCAGATACTACAAATTCTCATAAACATTTTCTGTGGAACAAGGAAGGATGCATAACTGTTGTTAATGGAGCGATTATAAAGCTCTTCCCCCTCCCAATATGCTCAGCATGAGCTCTAGAATCCACAATAATTTTATGTTGATTAAATTTTGTTAGTGGTGGTTTTTATCAGGCTATCCCAAATACCCATGATGCCTTTTCATGTCATTCTTAATATAAATCTTTGCCTGAAAATATCACCTCATAGCAAGACCAAGAGACTAGTCATGTGGCATAAAGATTGTATCACTGGGTGTGGTTGCTTGGAACAACAAAGGCCTGCACCTTATCTGATGCCCTCAATCCAAAAATGCGCCTTCCCTCTATTTTAACACATTTTTTCACTCCTGAAAAAGGTCTTTAGAAGGTTACAATTGGAAAAAAGATTACAGCTTTTTAAGTTCTTATTCCCTTCTTCTAACAGGCATAAATACAGCACAGTCTCTTCCTCCTCTTCAGCAGTTTCCTTTATTTTAACCCAATGTTGATACTTGCAACTGCGGGGTGGTGTTGTTAATTATTGGCTCAGCACATCCCTATATGACAGACCTACATTCCTTCTACCAGGCTGTTGAATTAGAAAGTCAATAGAGAATGATGGATTGATGTAAAGCAAGTGAGCAAGGAGGTTTACAGAGTTTAACCTTGACTTATGCCCGCCCTCTAGGTTTATTTCACTCAGAAAAACATGACTAACATTTCAATGTTACTAAAACAAGTTGATAATTCAGTGTGGTTTTAACTAAATTTATAATTTCCTTTGACAGACATATCACTTTCAAAAGAAACATAGATTCAAAGAAGCAAAACACTATCCTTAACTAAAAATTTGGATAAGGTATCTTTGCAGATTTTTCATATCACCCATAAAAATCTGAGAGTAAGTTCTTCCAACAAACTATATGAGAAACTTTCCCAGTATGTCAGTTCCCAGTCAGAATAGGGAAATTATTAGTTCTACCAATTAAATGCCTCTGCTCATTACTTTTTCTATCAACTTTTTAGTACGTTTTGTACATTATTTACACTTTTGTTTATTAGTATTTTCTTCCTCTTACCTATTTAATAGCTTGCTTTCCTTGAAGGTTATGAAAAAACAAACTCTCAACGATCTGAACAAAGTTTGTCAACTTCATTATTCCCTCCCAACTTTTCTACACAGCTTTTACATAGGAAGTTAGCTCTCATACACAAAGAAGTAGTAGCGCTTATGGTCTAAAATGGACTTCTGTGTGTGACAACCTGACAGGTTAGACTCTCTAACAGGTTTCTCTATTTATTGGGGTTTTTTAACACTCATTTTCCCTGTTTTGTCAATAGCTCCTTCTTCTTCTCTCTTGCTATACTTCCCTCCAAGGACAAGTGCAACTCATTCAGTGCTTACAGTATATCTATATAGTCTTCAAAGAAATTTCAGTTATGCAATAGACATACATAAACAGTATTAAAGTATACAGTCACAAAATATTCCATGTATGTAATATATACACACTGTTAGGTCAGCTGCATTAACAAAACAGCACCCTCTGCACATTCATGTAACCCACTATTAAATCATTTAACAACCCCCAAAAGCAGTTCAGAATGTATTAAACACATGCACTACACCTACTAACTTGGCACACAAAATAATCCTCATCTTAAATTAACATTGAAGCACTCGCAAGTGAGGTGTAATGATGGGGTTTCAAAGAAGCCTCACTGTCTCTTTGGAAGTTTCTAATTATGCGTGAACCTATGGGTATTTTGATTGACCCTGTTGAGCAAACTGACTCCTACTAGGGATCACGCATTCTGCTGTAAATGAACCCAGTTTCAGTACCATTCAGAAGCTTCTTGTCAGGGGCACTAGCACTACTGCTTCCATCAACTAGGCTGAATACAGCATTTCTGGGCAACTACACTTCTCAGAAAAACAAAACACCGCAGGATCTCTACATAACTACAAAGCAGTTAAAATAGATCAGTGCAGACTAATAAACTGTGGCAGTAAGCACAGGGTTTTCAGGGTTCAAATACACATTTCACAAGCTGAACTCATCCCTCAAAGATTTTCACTTGCTCCCACATTACATCAGTATTACTTTAAATTACATTTTCTACATAGATTTCTTATCTCTTTCTAAATGGAAACATATTTAACATTTTAATCAATGCTTTAAAGTACACCCATACTGGTTATGTATAGATGGCAATACAGCTAGCATTCAAGGCCCCTTTGTGTTTTATAGCTATGGACTTTAAATACGTGAAATAAGAAGTTTTCTCTCAGCCAAATTCCAAATGGTCATCTTGGGAGCTCAAGCTGGTTAGGTTTTTCAGAGCAGTGGGCATGGATCTGACAACATACATGTAACTCCAAGAGAAGGTATACACCCTGGAGGACCAGTTGTCAACACCCATCCTCCTTCCCACAAATAACTCAGTACACACAGGGTCAGCCTCACCCTCTCACCTTCCCAGACACAAAACCCCATCCCTCCCATCCTGAGTTAGGTTAAAGTCCAGAATAGGTATTATGCTTATTCCTCTTCTTCTTACAAAGGCTGTAACCCAGGCCTGAATACACATCTGAACCCCCAAAAAATATGGTGGCTAGGAAGTAGAGTTTAGCCTACCAAGCTAACCTTGCAGCAAGAACAGATGTTAATCAAACTCTCATATAATTATCTGACAATTCCAGCGGGCTACTGGTTTATCTTTATCTTCCCTCTGAGCTTCAATTCACAATCACTGATTCAGCACTTAATCTCTTGTTTCACCTGTACCATCCCTGCTGTCTTCCCAGAATCTTGACCAGTGCCTTCACTGAAACAAGTTATTTATCCTTACAGACAGCTGAACAAGTCGATGACATCAACAGTATGTTGAAGCTGGGGTTCAGAGTTAATAACATCTGAAATTTTGGCAAATTAGGATGATCATCTCATGCACATTAACAAGGAGAGAAATGGAGAAACAGATCAGTCATTTCAGAGTAAATATTAATCTCTTTGGGGTTCACCATTTTATTACAATGGAGTTCTAAATGTTCTCATTGAACACTATTTACTTTCATCTCCAGAACTACTACTCCAGCTTCCATGCTGACTTATATACTTTACATAAAATGTATATTCATATCTGTGGTGGAGTAAGAAGGTTCCCCCACACACACAAAAAGAATCCACAGCTAACTCAGCCGGAGAAGCAGATGAAAGCTATATTTTACAAGCAGAAAAATGGAATGCAATGAATATGTACAAAAACATACAATATTTACAATATATACAGAAATATACAGCAATGTATGTAATACAGGAAACCTTTCCCCAACCCCCTGCGGCCAGGGGGTTCGGCCTGTCCCTCCCTTCTCCCTCCCTTCCTCCCCTTTTTCCCAAAAGGGTTAGAGAGAGAGAGAAAGGAAGGTAATTAAAAGGGGAAAACTTTGTTAAAGCTCAAAGCAAATGCAAAAGTTAGTTTTCTCTTATCTGGTTAGCAAGAATTGTTCCTGCGTAGCAAGCTGCTGCTTCAGAGAGAGAAACGGGCCAGCTCACAGTACAGGGGGAAGAAGAAGACTGATTGCCCCCCTGACTGAAAGACCAAGCTAGAACCTACAGCCGGGTTCCACCAATGAAATTGGATTAGCATATCTTGTTTTCATTCATATACCAAAACATTCAGCCAGAGTGTTCAGAAAGTGTCCTTCTCTTAAAGGCACAGCCTAAACCGGTCACAATATCACATAATGGATAGTCCTCAGATAGTGCCCACTAACAGCTGTTTGAGAATGTGCTATGTAAAGCACGCACCCATAAACAAATTACAAGATTCAGTAGTGTCTTAACCTGTCCTGGCTCTTCCTTCTTCAGGCCATCTTAAAATGCAAATGTACCCAGCACTGTTGTAGGCAATTACCCAAATACTGCAGAGAGGCAGGTAAACTGAGAAAGTGTGGTCTGGATGATTGGGTAGTGAAGTGGATTGAGAGCTGGTTGAAGGAAATAAGTCAGAGATTTGTGGTCAATGAGACAGAGTCAAGTTGGAGGCCTGTATCCAGAGGAGTCTCTCAGGGGTTGGTAGTGGGACCAGTACTATTTAATATATTAATAAATGACCTGGATGAAAGAAGATTGGGCACTGTCAGCAGGTTTGCTGATGACACAAAACTGGGAGGAGTGGCTGACACACCTGAAGGCTGTCCTGCTATTCAGTGAGACCTAAACAGGCTGGAGAGTTGGGCAGGGAGACATTTCATGAAATTCAACAATTGTAGAGTCTTGCATCTAGGAAAGAACAACCCCTTGGACCAGAATAGGTTGGGAGCTGATCTGCTGGAGAGCAGTGAAGGGGAAAAGGGTCCTAGGGGTCCCAGGGGACAGAAGGATGACCATGAGCCAGCAAGGTGCCCTTGTGGCCACGTAGGCCAATGGCATCCTGGGGTGTATTAGGAAGGGCATGGCGAGTAGCTCAAGAGGGGTTCTCCTCCCCATCTACTCTGCTCTGATGAGATTGCATTTGGAATATTGTGTCCAGTTATGGGTCCTTCAGTTCAAGAAGGACAGGAAACTACTTGAAAGAGTCCAGTGAAGAACCACAAAGATGATTAAGGGAGTGGAACGCCTCCTTTATGAGGAAAGGCTGAAGGAGCCGGGTCACTGTAGCTTGGAGGAGGGCTGATCTCATTAATGTTTATAAATATGTGAAGGGTGAGTATTGGGAGGATGGAGTCAGGCTCTTCTCAGTGATGTCCAGTGATAGGACAAGGGGCAAGTGGTGCAAGCTGGCACATAGGAAGTTCCACATAAATGCAATGAAAAACTTTGTGAGAGTGACAGAGCACTGGAACAGACTGCCCAGAGAGGTTGTAGTGTCTCCTTCTTTGGAGACAATCAAAATCTGCTTGGACATGTTCCTGTGTGACCTACTCTAGGTGATCCTGCTCTGTCAGGGAGCTTGGACTAGTTGATCTTTTGAGGTCCCTTCCAACCCCTAACAGTCTGTGATTCTGTGTGGTCTGGTTGGTATGCTGGAGGGAAGAGATGTCATCCAGAGGGACTTGGACAGACTAGAGAGGTGGGTGCAAGGTCCTACAACTGGGTTGGGGCAGTCCCAAGCACAAATATAGGCTGGGTGAGCAATCTTGAGAAGGACTTGCAGGTGTCAGTTATGAAATACTCAACATGAGCCAGCAATATGCATTTGTGGCCCAGTAGGCCAACTGTATCCTGGGCTGCACCAAAAGAAGTGTGACTGGCAAGGTGAGCAAGATGTTTCTCCTCCTCCCCTCTGCTCTCCTGAGACCCCACCTGGAGTATTGGGTCCAGTTCTGGTGCTCCCACCATAAAAGGGCCCTTGAAATGCTGGAGTGGGTCCAGAAGAGGGTCACAAAGATGATCAGAGGGCTTGAGCACCTCCCCTGTGGGGACACACTGGGAGAGTTCAGACTATTCAACATGGAGAAAAGAAGACTCTAGGGAAACCTTATAGCAGCCTTCCAGTATCGGCGACGGAGACTGGAGAATCAATACGGACGATCAATATGATCTAGTATTGTTCCTTTATTGTTCCAATATTGTACGGCCATAATGCAGGCATAGTGAGTATAGCACTGCAAAGTGAAGTGGATGCAAAGGAAAGGAAAAAGAAGTGCATATTAAGGGAACTTCTACAACTTATATAAACTCGGGGAGCATCACTGGCATAGCTTCATTGGTTCCCCACGAGTGACCACACATCACACTATTATAGATTATTGGTCAAGCTACTACTAACACGCAAGGTTGTTGATGCAGGTGCGTGTCCTGTTATTCCCAGATAACTAGCTGTGTTTATAGCTACCAGTGTCCTGCTTTAGTTACATGCTGCAGGCACAGCACTGTTTTGCTACACTGCTAGCAACTCTTGCATTTATGCTGAGCATGGCCTACCACCATGTCAGGCTCTAAGCCTACACTGCCAGATTGTTCACACTGCACGTCGCTCGCATTACCACATTCCAGGATCTGAAAGTGGCTTACAGGTAAGCCAGGTAGGGACTCTTTACAATGGCTTGTGATGATAGGATGAGAGGGAATGGACTGAAGCATGAGAAGGGTAGATTTAGGTTAGACATTAGGAAGAAATTCTTTACAGTGAGGGTGGGGAGACACTGGAACAGGTTGCCCAGGTAGGTTGTGGAAGCTCCCCATCCTGGACGTGTTCAAGGCCTGGCCTTGAACAACATGGTCACATATAGACACATGGAAAGTGTCCCTGCCCATGGTGAGGAGTTTGAACTAGATAATCTTTAAGGTCCCTTCCAACACAAACCATTCTATGAAGCTATGAAATCATTCACTCAAAACAGATAGGAAAAAGAGACAGTCCCGTATATAATATCTACCATAAATCTTGTCTATGTTCAAAAGCTTTTCAAAAAATTATTTTGAGAGAATGGTATTGTACAGCCAGTTCCCTATAAAATATTTTAAAAGGGAAGAAAAAGAGCCATATGGCATCGAAGTGACTACTTGAGTTACAAAACTGGCATCAGAATTTAGCTTCTCTTTGAAGACTTTCTAAGAGACCAACTCTCTAGGATATTTTAGTGTGTTTATGTGTGTAGAAGCCAGACAGGAAAATACTATCAGCAATCACGCCATGACTCACATAATAAACAACAATTAGAGCCCCAGGAAAGCAGCCTGTTTAACTTGTAGAACCAGGGCTACAACACTGAGACAAAACCTAACAACAATTAAAAAAAAAAAATAAATCACAAACAAAACTCAACCAAACGCAAAAGCCCACACAACCTATAAACAAACCACACACACACAAAATAACAAAATCAAGCCTCTTTGGTGAAATTGCTTTACAACTTTCTTACCATCCTCTCAGTTCTTTTTGACAATTCAATCAGGTTGAGTTAAAGGGATACTGACAGAACAGCAGAAATGCCAGAACAGCCTCTTATGGAATGCATATCTGATGTTTTATTTTACTCATCTCTTTCAGCTTAGACTGTAAACCAAAATATCCCTGTTTCATGTTGTTACTGCTCAGGCCCACTGGTTGGTCTTCATCCTCTGCTGCACTGCTGTTACCACAACTACAAGTACAGAGCATGTTCAAAGAATATACTGTAAACCATTTCCTTTTCCTTGCTTAGAAACAAGCAAACAACAACAAAGGACAACAACGGTCTTCTGTACCAATAGTGTAAAAATATCCAACCTTAATAGTAGTTCTATATTTTCATTTATATATATATAATGGTGCTTAATGACATAGTTTAGTGGTAGACTTGACTGCTAGGTCAACAGTTGGATTCAATGATCTTCGAAGTCTTTTCCAGCCTCAATGATTCTATCTTACAACTTATGTAGCAAAAGTACTGATAAAACAGGTGAAAATATCTTTCTATATAACCACTCAGAAAAGCCCCTTAAGACTCTTTGAAATCCTTGCACATTAAAGCAGATATGACTTTTTAAAGTTGTCTCAAAAGTACACAAAGTGAATATAGGTGACTGGTGAAGATCAAAACAAGTTCTCAAAATGTTAAGATGTCTGAAGAAAGACTACACAGTCACAAACTGAAGAAACACAAACTTTTCAAGAAGTCACAAGCCTAACATTGCTGGTAACGTTTACTTACTGCACAGAAGTAACTGCTTTATTTCAGTCTTTCTCTAAATAATTCTCTGGCTTAAGGAGAATCTTTGCTGTCATAATTAAGGTATCACACGATGTATTTGCATATGTAACAGCCTAACACATATGGCCAGGTGACAGCTGGCTGAAATGACCTCTTCGGATTATTCGGCAGTAAATTTTTTGGACAGACCCGCGATCCTGAAGCGCTTCACTATCTGTCCGCCGAAATACGTACAGGCACACGCCACCGCTTCACGAGCACCTGGCAGGCCGCAGCGGCTCCCTTGCACGCTTTCGGCACCAAACGCTACTAACGTCCCGCCCCCGCTCCCTCCTATAACCTCTTCGCCGTCTCAGGACGGTGGGCCCCTACCGCGTGCCTCCCCGCCCCGGCGCTCCGCCGGGAGAGGCCGATGCCACCCCGCCGCCTACCTTGCGCCGCGCGCTCGTGTCGTACTTGTCGTTCTTGAAGGCACGCGCGTTCTGGTAGCGCTGGGGCCGCGTGCGCGACACATTCCCCCTCTCCGAGCTCATCCCCGGGTAACCGCCGCGCCGGCAACACTTCCTCCGGAACCACTCCCCGCCCTCACCGCCATCAACCCTGCGGGCTCACCATTGGCCCGGAGCCGGCCTCTAGATCGCCCCTCCGCCCACCACAGTTCTCTGTCTCCCGCCCTCCGGCTCTCCGGTGGCGCCTCAGTGGCCGGAGCGGCGCTGCGGGCTGAGCTCTCATTGGTGCGCTACTGCCGGCGGCTGTCAGGTCCCACCCCACCGCTCCTTGGCCGCCCGGCAGCTGCCCGGTCCGATGCAGTCGCGAGGCGAAGAGAGGCCTGTGCTGCTTCTGTAGGCCGTGCGGAAAGCAACTCCCTGGGGGCCGCGCGTCTGTGCCTCCGAGCTGCAGCCGCCGGCTGAAGCCCGTCGCCGGGCCGTTACTCAGCACAACCGGCACCCCTCCCCAGCCAGTCCGGAGTTCCATCGGCGGCGGCTGGGAAAGTGTGGGCCCGCCGCTGCTGAGCGGAGCGCCAGACGCAGGTACGGGCTCCCCTCCCCGGGGAGGGGCCGAGAGGGGTGCGTGGATGGGCGAGATACGGTGAGGGAATAGTGGGGAGCAATCAGCGCGGCCCCGTCTCGGCGCTGGCGGCGGGGTTGCGGTTCCAGCAGCCGCTTCCGAGATGTGATGGCGAGTCGGTCCCTCGGTAGGTCCGGCCGTTTCACTTCTCTTGTTACCTATCTGTGGCCCTTCGCCGCTGTCTTTGGAGGAAGTGGGGCAGCCCCCTCCCGGGCCGTAGCGTGGAACAGGAGGAAGGGCCGTGGCAGACGTTGGCTTTTCTTCCGTGAGGGAAGCGGTGGTTCGGTTCTCGGACCTAAACCGGGACACGGTGGTGCCAAGGCCCTGGTGACTCGCCTGCCTGCGTCTTGGCTTGTGTGCTCGGGAGCTCCTGCCCTGCTCCTATCGGCGTCCCCGAGACGGGGGCGGGGGAGTTTGGAGTGTCATTTGCCTCAGGGGGCCCGGGGTGCTGCGGTCGGTCTATCCCAAGGCCGCCTTCTCGATGCTTTTGCTGTGGACGCTTTTGTTCGGCAAATGGGTACACTAACTTTTAAAATCCATGCTAAATTATAGGGTTTATCGGGTCTAAATAGTGCCTCAGCGTCGTTGACTTCTGTAAAGTTCTTTTAAGATAGAGACACGTGAAGAGTTTTTTCGCGAGTATGATTTTTATTTTTTAGCTTCTGCTGTTGATTGTAGGAGTCATATTCTGGCCTTAAAGTTGCTCTCACGTATTAATTTTGAAGTTTAAAGTATTTGGTTTGAAGGTAGCTAGAAGAAAACATTACTGCCGAAACCAAATTGGTGCCGTCTGAGTCTAGGCCGATTTTAAAGGCGTAGCGTCCTAACTAGTGATCGACCGGCTGGTGCAGTGAACCACCAGACTAAAGTGGCTTAAGTGAAGGAACCTTCAGTGCCTGTCAGCCTGCAGAAGGTTTCAGCAGAGCAGTTTTCCGTGGTGCAGGCTGGGTTGGAGCACGCAAAACATTATGTAATCCATTTTAATCTTACAGTTGCCTCAGTTGCCTCTCTGGGTTCTTTCGAGGGCTGGTGAGTTCTTTAAATGAGATGGAATGGCTAGAATTTTTGTTTGTTTGTTTCCACGTAGTGTTTCCTGTATTGCGTTTTTAATTATTTTTTTTTTCAACTACACCATTAGGTTTTGAGGTGTACAATTTTAAATGGAAGCTAAGGTTTATATTGTTAGAATTGGTGAGAATATTAATGCTGTTTATTTGTTTTAAATCGAGTTAACCTAAAGGAAGTTCTGGTCCTGTCATGCTTCTTTGTATATTGTTTTGCTCTTTGAAAACTGTGTTGAGTTACTTCACTATGGTGTGTGGTACCTCTTTTCATTACTGAATGAATTTCCTCTGTGTTCTTTACCAGACCTACAGTGCCTTCTTTCTTAATACTTCTATAATTTAATGCTTTTGTAGAATAGTTAATTGAGCAGTATTTACTTTTTTCACTAAATATTTTGTTGCTTTAACTATTGAAGTAGTTGGAGAATGTTCATGCCCTTCTGTTCCATTTTTAATATAATGCAGATGTTTAAATATGAAAGCATCAGCAGTGGTTAGAATTTAAGTTTTCATTGCATTTTGCTCAATGAGGGGGTGAGGGAAACTGCTTTACTTCCATATTTCAGTGGTATATGTTGCAAAATGGCAATTTAAAACCAAAACCAACAAAACAATGACAAACCACCCAAACAACAAACAAAACAAAAAAACCACAACAATTTGAATATTTTGCTGCTACAGTTAGAGCGCCACTAAAATTTACAAACTAGCAGCTATATTTATGAGCTTGACTTTGTTCTTGTGAATAGTTCCTATAAAATGGGTAATTTAATTTAAATACACAATTAGAATAATTTATATTTAATGTAAATGTAAGATTTCTAGATAAGTGTTTGCAAGGGTTGGGCTTTGGAGACTGACACCCAGTGATGTCAATAATAGGAGCAACTCTCTTATGATCTGCAGAGGGAGGAGGGCAGGAATAATTGCTTTTATGAAAGAACTACATTTGTGTTATCCTAGGAATTGAAAGGTAAACATTTGAGGTGTTCTTTCAGACTAGATGCTTTTTCCCTGCTCTTCTGGAAGACTTAATGAAAAATTATTTGCTGAAGAATGGATTGAACTTGCTGCCTTTGGGTAGTTTTACATTTGTAATTTTCTATGTTTCTTTTCTATTCATAAGAAAGTTAAAGAGATAAATTTGATAAAGTGATCTGGCATTCATTTAAAAAGCTATCCCAGAATGTGTGAGTGATGCTGCTTAGGTCTGTTTTACTTCTTACCCTTTCTTGGTGCAACAGAAGTTTATCTGCCTTCCACTGTTTTGTCCACAGAGTTTTCCTACTTAATTTCTATGGAATATGCAGAATAATTTTAAACTATATATAATATTTTTTATTACTGTATTGTCTCTTCAGCACTTTTACCAGCATTAGGAACTGTGCTGAATATCACTGTTGTCTTTATTGGTACTGAAATGACCAATGGTTAAGTAGCTACATTGTTGGGATATGTTGATATCACTGTCTGATGCCATTGCAATGAGCACAAATATTTACATCATACATACTCAGAACGTGTTAAGGCTATAGCTTAAGTATTTACAATGTATCTGAAGCAAATGTGTTCCATTAAAGTTTTTCATCTGTGCTTACAGAACTATATGCTTAATGTAATTCAGTGTTGCTTTTGCCCCAGTTTCAGTAGGAGTCCAGATAAAGCGTACATCAGACCCCATCAGTATTACAGTTATTTTTTTTAATGTGCGATTCCTTGTTCACTTCCCATGAATTATATTTTAGGCTTAATAAAATAATTGGTCAGCTGCTGTTCTTCACAACTTTTAGCAAGGCTAGGTGATGCTAAATGAAGGGGGAGGTTGTGACTTTTAATTTGTACTGTAATAATTTTTGTCTGGATCAATAATTAGGAAATCATGTTATATTTTCTAACATTATGAACATTTAAAAACACTATTGGGAAGGGTAGCATTAAGTTTATTCCCTCACTGAAGTATCTGACCAGTGTATGTTTTGAGGAAAGATAATGCCTGTTTTATTAAAATTACATTACAACATTTGGTGGAAAACCACTAGGCTGAAATGCTGATTCAGTTTGACTTACAAACAGTGATATCAGAATTACTCTATACACCCTGGGGATTCTCTCATATCCTGATTCCATTCCAAATCCAGAGGTTAAGGACACACTCATGTGAATACAATGAATGACACACCAGTTCCAGTATAATAGAAGCATTGTTTGCATTTGGTTGAAGGTATCCTCCTGAGGAGGTTTAGTAGGTATTTTGTATCAGATTTGTTCAGGTAGTGATGGTCTGCTGTTTTTTCTGGAGTCCAAGTGAAGGAAGTAGCAAGTGTTTCTTTTAAAGAAAAGAGTTGTTGCTAGCCAGGATTTAGGTGGAGAACTCTGGAATCAGAATCTTCTCTTTCAGTAGGCAGTTTCCATTAGATTAAATGAACGTTATTTAAAGTCTACATTACAGTTTAATGTAAAGTAGTTTGGTCATGCTCTTTGGTGTAAATCATTTGCCATATATGGCAACAGACCATTTTTAGCACATTTACGCTAACTAGGAGCACAGTACTACCTCAGCTGATTAACTGCTCAATGTGTGAATTCCACAGACCAGCTTCCAGTCTTCTGAAATTACTTTGACAAATAGCACGTATTTTCTGAGTGAGATCGTATTTGTGGTGTTGCTGAGCTGTTTATAGTTATATGTAATGTAAACTCCTATTTTAATTCTTTCTGACAAGTGGATTGGGAAGCAAGAAATTCTGTAGCTATCATCGTGTGCTGGACTAGAGTTTAATGTGCTTTTACTGGCCAGAACAGGCTATTTATACCTCAGTTTTAGAGGTATGTGTTCTTCTAATTTTTTCAAAAAATACCAATTCCTAATACCACCACCTGCCTGCCCCCCTCACCTCTCTTCATGCAAAAAGAGGCTTTTTGAGGCACCACAGTACTTTCTGTTGGCTGTGAACATGAACTTTGTAAGTAGAGGTGAAAGAAGTGGCTCCTTTGGTGCTCACAGCTGTAAGAAAAGTAAAGAAGGAAAAATGGTACTGAGTTTTTCTTGTTCATAAGACAGCCCAAACCTTTTTCCAGTCTGTTGACCTCTTCCTTAAACCTCTTCTTCTTGTTGTGCTGATTTGCAGCCTAGAGTTAGTATCTGGATAACCTCATCTGATAAAGAATTGATGAGGTATTCCAAATTTTAATTACTGCTTCTGCTGATGTCATGAACACGTGAGGTGGTTGTTCCTGTAACTGACAGAAATATGGTTTATTCAGGATCTTCATTTAAGAGACAGTCTATCTTTTTATGGGAGGTGATCAGTACAATCTTCCTGCTACTTCTTCTAATTGGTGCTGTTGGTCACCCACATCTAAGAATCTGTGATTTCCCTCTATTTTAAAGAAAACTGTACTCGAGGCGAAAGCATTTGGCTGTAGCATCCTCGGCAAAAAAAAAAAAAAAGGGGATTTGTACCCTACAAGGAGGAGTAACATTCAAAGAAAGCTCATGGAGCCTATTGAACTGTCATGCTGTGCCTGTGTTTACTATTCCACAAGCATATTCTATGTAGCATTCTAAGCAGTATGCGTTCATACTCTACCACAGAGACTATTCATGTATCCAAAACATGGATAGTTGTTCTGCCACCTATATTCAATAGTGCAACTATTCTTGAAGCTTTTCTAAAGAAAAAATTGTACAGGCATGAAAACTACACCTGTATACACATTAGAGGACAAGCTTTGAAATATTATCAAAATATTGCCAAATGTTATAAGTAAGGTATTATTGACAGATTATGTAACCAAGTATTTCTGAAACAGCATAGGGTTGTGGCCATGAGAAATCAGCCTGTGTTGTCCATTTGTAAACTGGGAACTAGCAGTCAGAGTTGGTACACTGTAAAAGTGTTTGTTTGCAGTGGCCTGGCGGGAACTCAGCTTGAAACTTGTATATAGATTTGAGATGGAAAAGTTGTTTAAGAGGAGAACACATCTAATGTTTCACAACACAAGGGAAGGAGAATTAATGCTTATCTCAGGTGTGCTGATTTGCAGGATGGCTCTTTGCAGATTTCAATAAAGGAATTTCCTGTCCCCTTCCTTCTTCCTGATGTAAATTAAGAGGACACAGTGGTGCATTTACTGAGTAACTGTGTCTTTACCTAGCTTGCTTTAGGTGTGTGTTTACTCTTTTATTCCTCCCATCATTGTCTTAACCAATTCTTTTTTTAATTGGTACTATATATTTTACTGATTTGCTAATTATCTGTGGTACAGATATATCTAGGAATAGATTTGGGTTGGCATATTTTTGTTCTGTGCTTTAACAAAAACAGTAATTTCATTAATGTAATCCAAATTCCTATGTGCAATACAGGAAACTTTAGCTAGTAATTTCTTTGAAGGTTTTGGAAAAATTTGTTAGTGAGTATGTGAAGGAAGTCAGAGTTTATGGCTGGATTTTAGTAGGTCTATAGCGTTTGGTAAGCTGCCAGAAGCATCTTGATTTGACCTTTAAACACCTTTCATACTGTTGATAGTTCCTGCAGGAACCCATAACTCAAGATTGCAATGTGTATTCTCTGTATTTAGGAAATCACCATAGTTGTGGTTTTTTGACTGCAGAGATCTGCATAGTCGTAGTATCCTGCAAACACTCCAATGCATTGTAGTTGTTCTTTACGACATACATATTCATTGCTGGGATGAGCACTTCTTTTAATGGTTTAAGATAAGGGACTTAATTTCCTCCGAAGAAATGCTTCTTTCCCTTGATGATCATATTTTAGTTTCAACATCTGGCAAGGCTCTTTAATAATATGCTTATTCTAAAGTTGCTAATAATATTAAATAATAAGCTGTTCCCTACAAATTTACATACATAGTGAAACCATTCAACAAAATGTTTTTTAAAAGTTACATATTACTTTCTAGAGGTGTTACACTTTCTGTGAGGTTTTTGTTTTTCTTTTATAAGGGGTTCTAACTAGAAATTGATAACATTTTCTCTTTCTGTTTCAGACTAGAAGATGAATAATCTTTCCTTTAGTGAACTGTGTTGCCTATTCTGTTGTCCACCATGCCCGGGGAAAATTGCCTCCAAACTGGCATTCTTACCTCCTGATCCCACATACACACTGATGTGTGATGAGAGTGGTAGTCGCTGGACTTTGCATCTCTCCGAGCGAGCAGACTGGCAATATTCTTCTAGAGAAAAAGAGGCCATTGAGTGCTTCATGACTAGAACGAGTAAAGGTAATAGGATTGCCTGTATGTTTGTGCGTTGTTCGCCTAACGCCAAGTATACTTTGCTCTTCTCACACGGAAATGCTGTTGACCTAGGACAGATGAGCAGTTTTTACATAGGACTGGGTTCCCGGATTAATTGCAATATTTTCTCATATGATTATTCTGGATATGGTGCAAGTTCTGGGAAACCAACAGAGAAGAATTTGTATGCTGACATTGATGCTGCTTGGGTGGCTCTTAGGACAAGGTAAGACATCAGTTGCTCTTTTTCTTTTACAGCATACTTTTCAAATTATTGTGCTTAATCTGCATTGGTAGTTTAAACGGAAATGGTGTATTTTAGGATTAATGGATTCACATTCAAGCTGGTTGGTGGTGCCTTATGCTGAAGGCATTGACAGTATTGAGGAGTATCAGCATATAATACTGATATTGAAAAAGAACAGAATTGAACAAAACATGTTTCAGTTCTTACTGTCATGCAGTTTCTCAGTTGGAAATTGCAAAAGATAGGAAAAGTGTATAATTGATTCCCCAGTAACTGAGCAACTGGTTTGATGTGAGTGAGAGAAAAATGCAGGTGGTTTTTTTTTTTGTTTTTTTTTCAGATAATTTAATCACCTAATTTTTATGTAGGGTGGGGCAATGGAAAAATCTTCTACAAGACAACCTGATGAGACACTGTTTGGATTTCTGTATGGTGTTCAGACCACCTTTGTTTCAGAATTAAAACAAGCAGCTACAGCTTTCCTGATGATAGCTTTCTATATCAAACACGTTTTTGTCTTAGCAAAATGTAATGTGTGGGAGAGGATTTAAATACATTATGGTAGAAACAAAACCCAGGAATTTGAATGAGTGGTGTTAGCTCAAACAGTCCTAAAACTAGACATATGAAAACATGCAAACAGGAAGATACTGTTTCAGCAATTTCTGTGTTCTAAGCTACTGGTTTTAGGGAGATGAAATAGTAAGATGAAAGACTCTGTAGACATTCTGTGATACAGGTAAGGATCATAGGCACCAAATAAAGGCAGCACCAAATACAAATTTCTTAAATTTGAGAGTATTTTTCACCATGGTTTACTCCATCAGAGCAATATTCTTGTGTTACAAGCACCCAGACTACTATTTTTTTAAAATAGTATGCAATCATAAGAGGACATGTTCACCCAAAAAGCTCATATTGTGTGTTTTGCACCAAAGAGCTGTGAAAATACACATTTAATGTAGAGCAGCGTATTAAGGTTCAGTCACTGCAACTTGAGCAAACTATTTCATAATGCCGTATCAGGGGTGTAACTTAGTGTGAGGGCATGTAAACGCACTAATTCCTGGGGCCTGGTAGCTGTCACAGTGTATTTAGTACTCAATCGGTGTATTACTAACTTTTTTCCTGTTACTGTGGATTGCGTTATCCTTTTTCAGTGTTTTAAATACATGTATAATGTAAAAAAAAGAGTCAGACAGTCACAAAGGGGTGGTACTTTTTTTAAAGAAGCATGTTTTACTCATGTATTAAAGTAGGGAGAACACTTATTGTCATAAATACCATAAAACCACAGGAGACTGATATTCAGCCTTGTATATTCAGAACCATGTGTACTGTGTTGTTTGATTAGATTTTTGGCATTTGTTTTGATTACAGCAGGAAGATGAAATACAACCTGACATCCATTCTGCAAACCAAGAGCTGCAACAGGTGCACTGTTGACTATGATTTGTAGTTGATAGGTGGTCTGTGGAAACCACAGTAATGTTGACCAAAACATAACAAGGCTTGTGAACAATGTGGAAGACAGTCTGGATTATTTAAAAGTACCAGAAAAATAAAAGGAAACTAAATGATGAAAGCAATTTGTCAGTTTGCAGACTGTTTTATTAACCAATTTGTCCTTCCCTCTTCATTTGTGATTGAAAACCTAGAAGGAAATGTGATTGCCGCTTGAACTGTTCAACCATTTCTGAGCAACACAGTGTACCGACCCAAATCAAATACATTTGTTCAATATAATATCTCATCTGAACATGCCCTTTGAACAGATGATGTTGGAAGGAGCAATTAATACATCCTACATCTACTTCTCTCTCTTCCATTTAGGAGTGATGTCTTCTCAATCCTGTTTGCTGTAGTGGTTTTTTTTGTGTAAACCTCCTTTGGAAATGCATATTTCTGTGAAGTGTACAGTACAAAGTCTCTCAATGTGCGAATTTCACAAATGTGAACTTAAGTTTCTTCTATTGCATAAGCAGTGGTTGTTAGTTTCCCCTATGGTACTTACAACAACTTTACAACTGGCAAACCTAGCCTTGTCCTTGTGTCTAAATACTGAGCGCAGCAGGCAGAAGTTCCGCATGTGACTTTCAATATACTGTCTCACACAGTTTGGTTACCTAGTCCATGGTATTCTGAGACAGTGCTCAGCTGTGTTTAAATATTTAATGAATAACTGGACCAGAATGGAGCCTTTGAGCATTTGATGCAGCATTGATTCACTTTTCTATCATAGCTTGTCCTGTTAGGGATGCACTGGCACCATCTTCAATGTCTTATAATGTAAATATTCTGCAAAACCAACATAATTCGGCGGCTTGCGTGCAGAGTAGATGTAAGTGTAACTCCTTTGAAATTCTCATTGATGGGATGAGAGAAGAAAGAGATCCTAGACTTTCAAATTGTGTTTCAGAGATTATGATGGAATGAAGAAAAGACTGGAGATATTAGCTATGGAGGTTGATCATAGCTATCCACAGCTCACTGCATTCTCTGTTCTGAGAAACAGTCATAGAAGCCAGCATTAAAAGGTGTTTATGGGGTGATTGAAATGGTTATGTGGACTTTATTCTACAGTCAGTTAACACAGCTGATGGTGGTGGAGAATGTTACTAGGTTATGGTTTATGCCTCGGAAGGACAATACAGATGGTCATCTGTAAATTGACACAACTTATTTAATGTGGTCTGGACACCTAGGGTGAAATAGTCTGGAGTTAGTATTGAGTGTGACGGTGAGGGTGGTCCAACACCATTTTTAAAAAGTGGTTGCTGTAAGTGTATGTGAATGTTATCATTCATGTAAATGAATACAGAAAGATATTTTGGCAGCAAATCAAAAGAGGTAAAGAGCAGATGCTGATTCTGAATCATGTCCCTATTCTTTTAGCTGCTTTGAGTGGTTTAATAGGAAGCAGTAGCTATCTTTGTGGATGCTGACTGTGGAAGAAGGCAAGGTGATTCACTGCCATCATGCTTGGAAAGGCTGCACATTATTGCATATTCATATGCATGGGACGGTATAGAATCTGCAAGTGAGGACATTCTTTTCCTGACTGTCACAGCTACGAAGTGTTGAAATATCAGTAGTCATTTTGGGATACGCCTATTTTCTGCTGCCTCTGAAGGCCTTTGATGACACCCTAACAAAGGTGGAAAGGTTTAACCAGCCTCAGGCAAACACAGGGGCAAGTGGCACCCATTCACAAATCTGAAGACTTCCTGGAGCTGTCTCACTACCATATTTACCTTTAACAAGCCTTTTCCTTGTTACATACCATGAGCTATATAGCAGCTGAAAAATTGAAAGGTAAATCTCACTATCAGATTGATGTGTCCAAGTGGACAGTGTCCATAATTTGATCAGCCAAATATAAGAATAATATCAAATCTGATTGGATGTTGGCTGAAAGTGTTCTTTTGAGAATTCAAAATTATGTAATCTTTCTTTCATTTAGAAGCAGAGGATCTTTTTTATTTATTTTTCTTGGTAGAAGATGTGGAGCCTTGACTTTCCATATGTGAGGGGAAACTGAGCATTTATTTAAACTTACAGGGAAAAGCAGCTCAATAAAACAAATGTACTAGTGTGATCAGGTGCTATGAGTAGGTTTAGATAAGGCCAAACCATCATGAAAGAGGCAGAGGAGTTGTAGCTTGCTAATTGAGTAATCATGCATGGGCTTGCCTCTTACAGTTTCCTTTTTTTCCTAGCAATGTTACTTGATCTGTACATAAGAAGGGAAATGTGCATCAGTGTTGACAAACAGCCATATGCTCATAAATTTTATTCATGGTCTGGCATGTTGATAGTTGAAGGTGTGGAGGATGTCCATGCCCTTCAGGTTCTGCAATTTGCAGCTGTAATTTTGTGTGATGACAAAAGCTTCTGAAATGTGCATTGAAAATCCTCTCTGGATGTTCACCTTTGTTCTATGTGCTCCGAGCGCTCTGTCAGCTGGTTAAATGTGTATGTTGCAGTAGTTTCACAAACAGTAGCCTCTCAAGCATCTATTGCACCTCTTCATTAGTGTGAGTCTAAGAGGTACTAGTGAAAACATACATGCTGATCTTACTGATACTTTTTCTCATTGTCATGTGAAGACTTCTAGTTTAGCAGTTCAGAAGTAAAATATAAGTTGTTTTCTGTCTCCCTTGGATATATTGAGGGCAGGTACTGTAAGAGCCTCCAAGTGTGGTATGGTCTTTTCAGCTAGTATTTGGTTATTAAAGGTAGCTGAAGTGTTTCAAAAAAAGCAAAGCCAGACATGCATTTTTTAGTTTGCATATTGCTTATCATGGCATATCCAATGGAAATACATAATATGCTGCATATCTAGTGTAAGTGATATATGATATACATCCAGTTAAAGTGCTCCTGCCTGTGGTGGGGGCTGGACTAGAACACCTTCCAACCCAAAACATTCTGGTTCTGGTAAAATAGAACTGGAGGAGGCAGGAGTGGAAAAGAGGTGGGCTGCTACTAAGATAGGTGTTTGATACAGTACAGAAAAGGTGTTCTTACAAACACAGGGGAAAAAAAGGAAACTCTTACAGTTCTTGTTACAGCATATTGTGAAGTTAGTCACAAAGGCGGAAAAAAGATTAATCCTTGTTTAGTTGTTGTTTTCCTCTATGATTTTTCACAGCTTCTAGTAGAAGTGTTCAGGGTTGCCTCTTTTACAAGGCTAGATCTATACCTGATCTGTGATCCTGTGTAGGCTGAAGTGGATGCTGGCTTTGTTAGTCACCCTGTGTTAGCATAGGCTGTGATTGTGAGGAGCAGTCTGATTGTATGGTTGCAACCATTTATTGGCTTGCTTCTTGGTTTAACTGGCCGGTGGCATGGCATTTCTTCCATGGTCCTGAGGACAGCCCACACAAAAGTGCAGAAAAGTAGTTGTTCCCCTGCTCCCAAAGAGAATAACTTAGTTTCCTAAACTAGTTAGTGAAGCCAAAGAAGGGACACCATGTGCTGAAGACACAAATCAGGAAGTGATTCTCTTCTGTTTGGAGATAGGCACAGATCAATGTCACTACAAAGCTAAGCTTAGTCTGATGATAGTTTTATGTAAAAAATGCTTTAAAGTTACTTGTACTTTCCAGTCAGATAATCTTTAGTTACATGTACATAAAGGATAATTCACGTGTTGAAAGGAGTTGAAATCTTACTTGCTGTGGGAAAGAAAAAAATGTGCGACCCCTTTAAACTACAGAAAATACCTGTCTTAAGTTTTTATGCCAGATTGGTCCAGATCAGTTGTAGTTTCTCAGAGAAAGCACTCTTCCTCAGGGATGTCTCTGCACAGCTACTTCTAAGATTTTGTTCCAAGGTATTTTCTGACAATTAGGTCTTAAAAAACCCCAACCCAACAACAACCCACCCCAACACCAGTAGCAGTCACAACAACAAACTGACTGCCTGTCTACTCAGACAAGTTATCCAAGATTACCTGAGTAGCATGAGACAATAGTGTTTACAGTTATTCCTGTGATCAACATAGTGAACTTTGAAAGATATCAGTGGTTCTTACAGCATTTTTTTTGAGCTCGTAACCAGCAACTTATGGCATATGACTTTGTATCTGTTACCTTCCCCTTCCTCAGGAGGATGTGTATTTCTGAAGCACTGATTAAGAGAAAATTATTACTTCCACTTTTGTCTTGATTTGACATTTCCTTATTTGGGAGATCAAGTCTGTAGTCAATTTTCTACTGAACTTCTTGGAGTCTACCTGAAGTTTGCAGGACTGTCAGAAGGAGCAGATGAATTTTATGACTGGGGAACTTAAAGCAGCAGTTATCTTTTCAAGAATTCTTGGATTGACAAATGACACTTGGAAGAGAAGAACTGAGAGACAGCTGGGCTCATATTTTTTCTAAAACTTTTCAGAGCCTGTTCAAGAGAAAAGGGATGATGACAGACACAGCAGAGGTTGTTCCCTGGTTTCCAAGTTTCTTGTTTTGTTGTTTTTTTCCAAGCCAGAAGCTTTGAACTACCACTTCTGGTGATTTGCCTCACATTTCAGTTTCCAGATTGCAAAATTAATTAGTCTCTGGTGGGTGCTGTGAAGGCAATCTGTTTGACTGTGATGGAAAAAGGAGTGCTTTAATCCATGTATATAAACATTTATTAGAGTCTTTGTAGCTAATATTTAGCAATCTTTAGGCTGAAGTATTTGAATCCAGAAAATAAGGGGAAAATATAATATAAAAGAATATGCCCCAAAAGATAGGTCTAAGACTTGCTTTAAATTTCTGTGGCCTGCATCTTGTGAAATTCAGTACCTCGGGAAATGTGAGTCTGATAATTTGCAAGGGTTTCTGTTTGAGAACTATATTATGTTGTAGCATGCTGTGCAAACTCCATGCCGCACTAATGATGCAAAGTGTCAGGTATTAATGTGAGGTTTGTTCAGATTATATAAAAGGGATAGAAAATCATTCTGTACTCCAAAAATGGACAAATGTGATTTGAATTACTTTGCATTGGGACATTAATTGTAAAAGGATAAGTGCTAGGCTGTTCTCAGGTGTTTCAGAATAGATTGAAAATAAGATGAATGTAAGATCTTCATTATCTCTAAGCTTTAATTTATTATATTTTCCTGTACTAGAATTTTGAGAATCTTTGAAGCAGATTTTTAAATTATTTTTCTTTTTTAATCCTCTGAACTGTCAGATGGAGGGCTTGCCTGAATGGGTGTTACCTAGCTTTCACAGAAAATACATAGAGGTAATGGTTGCACTTCACCTAAATGAAAACAGCTGATTACAAGTCCTTTTAGTAGTATAGTCAGTTGGCAAACACTAAACTAAACACTATTGAACTGATGTTAAGCTAGTCTATCTCAGAAAGGTGAACAAGTTTCTGATAATACATGAGAACAATGATTTAAATTCTGTTTGGTTGGTTGGTTTTGGGGTTTTGTGGGGTTTGTTTGGTTCTGTTGGGTTTGTTTTGTTTGTGGGTTTTGGGTGGGGGTTTTTTGTGGGGTTTTGTGTTTTGTTTGTGTTTTTTTTTTTTAGCATGCAGTGTGGTATCTCTTCTCATTTAACATACTTCCTTTTTCAAATAAATTAAGCAAAGGTATCTGGATAGATACACTTTTGCCATCTGAGCCTGTACTGAGAGTGCTTTGCTAGTGTAGATCAGTGTATCGGCAGCTCACTTCCGCTGTGGGCACTGTTTGCCAGCTTACATTCTGATTAGAGGATTTTGCAGTGTTAGTTGGGAAAAATGGTTTTTGTATCCACAGTAGGGTGGAAAAGTGTATTAGATCTGAAACTAAATGTTTTATGACTCTTGTCTGCCTCAGAGGAAAAATAGGTATCTTCATTCTACTAGGAGGGAGGCTTTGACTCTAACTTTGCAGTGCTCATTGGGCTGTCTTAATTGTGGTTTGGGCTGGCTATTCCTCTTGCTAGCTTGCATGTCACATCAGCTATGTTGAGAAAGAAGCATCTCAGCCATTATGTGGAATGCTATTTTGGCCACTGCCTGTATGGGAATGCTCTAGGTCCCACTCAATGTTACTAGCTTGTGATTCTTACCGTGTAGGAGTAATGACAAACAGATTTTTGGGGCTTTGACTATACTCCACTTGGTGATAACCTTAGAGCTTGTAATGCTCTACTCGGTTTTCTGTTGCAGATCCACTAGTTACCAGTGAAGGCTTTCAGCTAGTATACAAATCACATTCACAAATCCATATTTAAAAAAAAATAACCCCATGTATTAAAAATAAAATTTATTAAAAAAAAAAACACCACCCTGAAAATACAGAGTTAATAATTGTCCCTTTAAGTCAGAAATGTTATAGAATAAACTTGCATGCTCTTACACTGATTCCTGCTTCATAGCTGATGCTCTTCAGGAAATTTTTGTCTTCAGAAATGCTTTTTGTGCCCTGCTGTGCAGTTGTGGTTTTGTCTGTTTCAGTTTATATGCATCTTTTTTAAACATTTTTCTTTTTTAAACTTTTTTCATTTCCTAGGTATGGAATCCGCCCTGAAAATGTGATTATATATGGCCAGAGTATAGGAACAGTACCATCTGTGGATCTTGCTGCTAGGTATGAAAGTGCTGCTGTAATTCTTCACTCTCCACTGACCTCAGGAATGCGAGTAGCTTTTCCTGATACAAAGAAGACCTACTGCTTTGATGCATTCCCAAAGTAAGTTGTATGATTTTTTTTTTATTATTATTACTATACATGCATTTTTCTCTATTACAGTTTCTGTAGGGGAATCTAGCAAATTCTCTAAAATTTCTTTCAAATGTTGAAAAAATAGAGAAAAATGACAGTGAATAACAACAAGGAACACTTGATTTGCAGGAGCTTACAGAACTTTGTAAATCTTCTGTTTTTCTTGTCTCAGGTTATTTCAGTGGGTGTCTGTTAAAGAAGTGATTATTTTTATTATTGGGTACACCCTAGTATCACTAATCCTAACAACCAGTTCTAGTCCAATGAATTGTTAATCTGAATAACTGTGGACAGAATCTTTTTCATACATTTCTGTAAGTAACATAACCTGGAGAACAATGTAGACCTTAACTGAAGAAAATTCCTGTCACATAATACATATTTTGTAACTAGTTTGCCATTACAAACTGGTACACTTGTCTCACTTCTGACAAGCACCTTTTTACTAGAAAACTCTGAAATACTATTTCCATCAGTCCAGTGACTTGGGTTTTTTTGAGGGGAATATGGTAATGAATGCCACTTTTCAGATAGATTGGTTTCAGTTTTGATCCTTATAACTTCTGATAGCGTTTTTGTTTTCTGTGTGGCTGTTCATGTGCTATGGTAATGGCTTCCAAGGCAGTAATAAGATCTAATTTTCTAATAATTCAAACAACTTCATACTTAATTTTACTGTTTAATTACAAATTGTAGTTTGAATTTAACAGTCTGGTCCTTAAAATAGATAAATAGATTTAATAATGCTCAGTGTGTTTATAGATTTAATCCTTTTTTTTTTTTTTCAGCATTGACAAAATTTCTAAAATAACATCTCCTGTATTAATAATCCATGGAACTGAAGATGAAGTAATTGACTTTTCACATGGTCTAGCATTATTTGAGCGTTGCCAGAGACCCGTAGAACCACTGTGGGTAGAAGGAGCAGGCCATAACGACGTGGAACTCTATGGACAGTATCTTGAAAGATTAAAACAGTTTGTGTCACAGGAATTGGTAAACTTGTAACTTTCTTTGTATATTTACATGATTTTTCATTTCACTGCATAACTGCACACCTTGGTAAAACGTGAAGGTTGTGTTTTCAAATGATCTTGGTTGCCTTCATTAAATGTACAGGTAATAATTTGTCAACATAATTAATGAAGGTTTTAGTGCCAGTATTATAAACTGGAATTTCATGATCATGCAGTCAAGCTTGGCAGTTCATATTACTTTATGTGAGTTTTTTTTTTCTTAGATATAAAAAAAAAAATCACGAGAAGTACTGTATGAAATTTTAATTAGATAAAATCAAATGCTGTAAAAGTGTTGCCAAATGCTTTAGCATATCAAACCAAGTTTAGAAATATTTTTTAAACATCTCAAAACGTACTGTGACTTCCTCTGTTGCACAGGTGTAAACTAAGAAAACAGACTTCTAAGCAGATGTTCTGTAAAAATGTAATAGCCATGAAATTTGAGCAAATATGTTATAAGAATAGTCACTGGAAGTGACCCATGCCCTGTTATAGGGCGAGGGAGTCAAGAGAGATCTTTTCCCATATTTTTTGTATCTTTTTGTGCTTAGTTTTACTTCAGTTGTTTTGTTCTTGTGTTACTGTTTTTACTTTTCAGGTTAAAGCAATTTACCAACTCATCTTCTCAGCAGTCCTAATTTTGCCAAAATAATGCTGCACGTTAGCATTATTGTAGCATAAGTATCACTCACATGATTGCTACTGAGGACAATAAGTACTTCTTCAAAACCAGTAAGATTTTTAGAACCTAGAAGGCTTTGTGGACAATGCAGTTTTAAACAAGATTGGGGTGTTTAGTCTAAAATCTTTCTGGTTTTTGAATATTATATGGGGATATTACTAATTGCACCTGAATTGATAGGGGGAGGGGCAAGAAGAGAATGACTTTTTTGTATTAATTCATAGCAAAAATAAACTTCGTAAGTTGCCTTTCCCTTGAATGCATTTTTGTGTGAATGAAATTATGAAAAATAAACTTTAATTATTCGTAGCCTATTTGTAAACAAAATAGTATTTCAACAATACACACTGTGCTTCTATTTTTAAGGCCTTATATAGTTTACTTGTTCGTCTTGGGGTTTGTGATTGAGACTATTGTATACTTACATGTAGCTTCAAGTATTGTGAAAACTTTGGTTAAGATGTGTTGATTAACAGTAAATAATATCCCACACACTTGCTGTTCTTTTTTTTTTTTTTAATAGCAACAGTTGCTTGCAATATGAAAATAATAAGGAATTATCTGTTCACTCTAGGAATATGAGAACTAAAGCAGTAATACATTGTTAGCATTTTTTCATTAGCAACTACTGTTTGTGTAGTAAAGAACCACCACAGTATCATAGAGTCATTTTGGTTCAAAGAGACCTATCAGGTCATCCGATCCAACCATTAACTTAGCAATACCGTGTAACCAGTTAAACCAATCTTTCAGCACATCTAGAAGTCTTTTCAATACCTCCAAAGAGAGTCACTCAACCACTTGTCTGGGCAGCTGATTCCAATGCTTTACACCCGTTTTGATGAAGATCCAACCTAAATTCCCTTTGTGCAACTTGGGGTTGCTTCCTCTTGTCCTGTTACTTGAGAACAGACCCACTCCAGCTTCCTCTCAGGTAGTTGTAGAGAGTGATGAGGTTTCATCTTAGCCTCCTTTTCTCCAGACTAAAAAACCCCAGTTCCTTCAGCTACTCCTCTTAAGACTTGTTATTCAGACCTTTCAACAGCTTCATTGCCCTTCTTTGGACATCTCTGGCACCTCAATGTTCTTGTAGTGAGGGAACTATAACTTGACACAGTATATGAGGTGTAGCCTTAACAGTACTGAGTGCAGAGGTACAATTGCATCCCTCATCCTGTGGCCATGCTATTTCTAATACAAGCCAGGATGCTCTTGGGTACCTGGGCATGCTGCTGGCTCATACTCAGCTGGCTGCTGACCTCTACTGCCATTACCCTCAATACTTTTCTGCCATTCAGCATACAGAAATGTACCTCTGTAATGAATTAAAATTTAGCTTTCTTTGAAATCCTCAGTACTTCTTGCCGTGTGCTCTTTGATTTGTTAATTGAATAGAAAAAAAAGTTTTAATTTGTTTTCAAGCAACTGGGTTACTATTTGTCTTTTTGATCAAACCTGCTTCAGTCTGTATTGAACTCCAGATTAGTATTCAGGCACAATAATATTAGACATTAGATTTTACATGTGCTTAAATTCAGTTGCATTTAAATAGGTATGTAACTGAGCTTTATTAAATCATACTGTATACACAGTTTGACTTCACTTTCTTACTACCTTCCAGCCACTCTCTCTGATTTAGATGGAAATCATTATCACTAAGTGTTTTAGTGCTTTTTGTGTGGGGTGTATTTTTTGAGAGTACTCTCAGAAAGTCCCAAGGAATGTAGAACTGCAATGATAAGTGGTAAAGATTGGCTGATAGTACTGCAAATTACAGACAAATGATAAGTGTCATTACAAGAACTCTTTAGACTTTGCTAGGGAATACTTTGGCACCCAGAAATTGAAAAGACAGTAAAGGTGGCATAGCAGTTTTGCTGCTTTTGGTTTTGTTTTGCTGAAACAGAATAAAGTCCTAACAGCATTTCATCTTCAGTAGATGTAGCTGTGATGGATTACACTGGTAAGTAAAGGTTCTGGTATCTTTGGGATCACTTATGTATGATTAATTATTGCCAGTTTGTTCTGATTTGTATCATTTGGGGAACTTGTTTACTTAAGGAATTAAAATTGGTTTTAGACACAGCCTAGCTTGTACTGTGAATCTTACTATAGCAACTTACTTGTCAGTGACATAAAGGAACTCATCTATTGCAGCTAGGATGAAAACATTTGACATGATGGTTATCTTGTTCTTAAACTGTTATTTTGATGAAATTAACAATGGGCTGTTGTTTCATGTTACAAATGCAATTGTCTTCTGATAAATACAAGTTATTCAGCATTCATTAAAAAGACAGTGTCTGTATTTTAGGGACAAAAGAAAAGAGCATTTTTGTGAACCATGAGGTCCTTTTTTCTCTTAAAGACAAAAAAAAAAAAAAAAATAGTTGACAGTCAACACTCCTTTTCAGTCCTGGAGACCTTGGCAAATCAACTTTAAAAAACAATTTCATTCGTATAAAACATGAGATTACCTCATAAATGTCAGTTCTTTTGCGACATGTTTTGCTGTCTGACATTCCAAGCTACACATGGGGTAAAAAAGTAAATAAAAAATTGACCCATCTCTTTCTTATCTGCTTGTGGCAGCAAAGAATCATAGCTTCTTTTATTGTCTTACCTCAAACTTGCTTCTCTCTCAGGTGTTCTATAGTGGGAAAAATATTTGCTTGTTTACTTTTGGCCTCTTAGAGGACGTTGTGTAGCAGGGATAGTACCTGGTACCTCTTGCTATGGAATATTCCAGGTCCTACAGAATTTTTCTCACTACACAATAGGCATTGTTAATATCTTAATGACAGAAACAAGGAACCAGTGTTTGAGAACAAGAGGGAAAAACATCCTGTGTAAGTAGAGGGCTGATTGCTTGAAAGCAGCTTTATAGAAAAGGAGTTGGGGACCTTTGTGGGCCACAGGAGAAGTATGAGCCAACAAAGATGACCAATGGAATTCAAGCTGCATTAAGCAGAAACGTGTCAGCGGGTCAAAGGAGTTTATCTTTTCCATCCATTCAGCATTTTGAGTAGAGATATATCTGGAGTCCTGGTTCTAGTTTGGAGATCTGTAAGGAACATATGGATGTACTGAAGCAAGTCCAGGGCAGGGCCACAGCTGTAACTGATGGACTACAACATCTGTCATAGGAAGAGAGGCCAAGATGATGGGGCTGTTCAGCATGGAGAAGAAAATATTTAGGAGGATCTTAACCAGCTTTCTGCACTGCATACAGAGCAACAGGCTATGGTTACACAATAAAATTTTTATTGAAGTGGATTCATTAAATTCTTACATGTCAAATTTTATGCAATAACCCTGTGAATAGAATAAACCAGGTTGGAAGAGACCTTCAAGATCATCGCATCCAACCTATCATCCAGCACCACCTAATCAACCATGCAACCAAACACCCTATCAAGCCTCCTCCTAAACACCTCCAATGATGGTGACACCACCACCTCCCCAGGCAGCCCGTTCCAATGGGCAATCACTCTCTCTGTGTAGAATTTCTTCCTAACCTCCAGCCAACACCTCCCCTGGTGCAGCTTGAGATTGTGTCCTCTTGTTCTGGTGCTGGTTACCTGGGAGAAGAGACCAACCTCCGCCTGTCCACAACCTCCCTCCAGGTAGTTGTAGAGAGTAATAATGTCTCCCCTCAGTCTCCTCCAGGCTAAACAACCCCAGCTCCCTCAGCCGCTCCTCATAGGGCTTGTGTTCCATAAATGCAGGATTACTTATGCTTTTTTCCATTAATTGTATCACACGCAGGCATCAGAACATATGAACACATTAGCCACTAATGCACAGTAAATGCACTCCTTGCAGTAAATGCTCTTAAGAAGTGCCCTAGTGTATCAGGTAAGTTGTCCATCTTTTCCGCTAATCTGTCTGCAATGATGATAGAGGTGTGTTGAGAAAGAGCTTGCAGGCCTGGATGTTCTCTGTTGTCAGGTCTTCCTATACTCTGATAATCCTAAATGCTGAAATTCAGCACGTTCAAATTATGCCCTTTAATATGTTTATTTTTTTATGCAAATTTTCTTATCACTTTTTTTTTTTTTAACTTCTTGATACTGTTGTTCCATGATTACAAATTCAAGAAGGTCATTACTTGTTCTAAAATAAATACATGTTTTTCTCTGTTTTAAATCCATTTCCTAAAAATTTCACTCTTGAAGGTGTGTCCTCCATATCATATTTTCAAGGATGGAATGAACCAGGTTGGAAGAGACCTCTGAGTTCATCGTGTCCAACCCATCATCCAACACCATCTAATCAACTAAACCATGGCACCAAGCACCCCATCAAGTCTTTTACTAGCCACCTCCAGTGACAGCGACTCCACCACCTCCCTGGGCAGCCCAGTCCAATGGGCAATCATAGAATCATAGAATCAGTCAGGGTTGGAAGGGACCACAAGGATCATCTAGTTCCAACCCCCCTGCCATGGGCAGGGACACCCTACACTAGATCAGGCTGGCCAGAGCCTCGTCCAGCCTGGGCTTAAACACCTCCAGGGACGGGGCCTCAACCACCTCCCTGGATAACCCATTCCATGGCTTCACCACTCTCATGGTGAAGAACTTCTTCCTCACATCTAGCCTGAATCTCCCCATTTCCAGCTTCATTCCGTTCCCCCTAGTCCTATCACTACCTGAGATCCTAAGAAGTCCCTCCCCAGCCTTCCTGTAGGCCCCCTTCAGATACTGGAAGGCCACAATGAGGTCACCTCGGAGCCTTCTCTTCTCCAGACTGAACAGCCCCAACTCCTTCAGTCTGTCCTCAGAGGAGAGGTGCTCCAGCCCTCTGATCATCCTCGTGGCCCTTCTCTGGACACGCTCCAGCAGTCCACATCCCTCCTGTAATAGGGGCTCCAGAACTGGACGCAGTACTCCAGGTGGGGTCTCACCAGAGCTGAGTAGAGGGGGAGAAGCACCTCCCTTGACCTGCTGGCCACACTTCTCTTGATGCAGCACAGGATCTGATTTGCTTTCCGGGCTGCAAGCGCACATTGAGAGCTCATGTTTAGCTTCTCGTCCACCAGCACCCCCAAGTCTCTCTCCTCAGGGCTGCTTTCCAGCCAGTCACTGCCCAGCCTGTATTTGTGCCTGGAATTGCCTCGACCCAGATGCAGGACCCTGCACTTGGTCTTGTTGAAGCTCATGAGGTTGGCTTGTGCCCACCTCTCCAGCCTGTCCAGGTCCCTCTGGATGGCATCCCTTCCCTCCAGCGTGTCCACTGCACCACACAGCTTGGTGTCATCAGCAAACTTGCTGAGGGTGCACTCGATGCCACTGTCCATGGCACCCACAAAGATGTTGAACAAGACAGGTCCCAGGACTGATCCCTGAGGGAATCTGCTTGTCACTGGCCTCCACTGGGACATGGACCCGTTGACAGCCACTCTTTGGGTGCAGCCATCAAGCCACTTCTTTATCCATCTAGTGGTCCATCCATCAAACCCATGTGTCGCTAGCTTGGAGATCAGGATGTGGTGCGGGACAGTGTCGAGGGCTTTGCTCAAGTCCAGGTAAACGACATCAATCACTCTTTCTATGAAAAATTTCTTCCTAACAGCCAGCCCAAACCTCCCCTGGTGCAGCTTAAGACTATGCCTTCTTGTTCTGGTGCTGGTTGCCTGGGAGAAGAGACCAGCCCCCACCTGGCTATAACCTCCCTTCAGGTAGTTGTAGAGCGCAAGGAGGTGTCCCCTGAGCCTCCTCTTCCCTGGGCTAAGCAACCCCAGATCCCTCAGCCTCTCCTCACAGGGCTTGTGCTCCAAACCCCTCACCAGCTTTCTTGCCCTTCTCTGGACACATTCTAGCAAGTCAACGTCCTTCCTAAACTGAGGGGCCCAGAACGAGACACAGGACTCAAGGTGCGGCTTAACCAGTGCAGTGTACAGGGGAGAATGACCTCCCTGCTCCTGCTGGCCACACTGCTCCTGATGGAGGCCAGGATGCCATTGGCCTTTTTGGCTGCCTGGGCCCACTGCAGGCTCATGTTCAGCCTACCATCGACCAGTGCCCCCAGGTCCCTCTGCCTGGATACTCTCCAGCCACTCTGACCCCAACCTGTAGCACTGCATGGGGTTGCTGTGGCCAATGTGTAGAACCCGGCACTTGGATGTGTTAAGTCTCATGCCCTTGGATTCTGCCCATCTGTCCAGCCTGTCGAGGTCCCTCTGCAGAGCTCTTGCACCCTCTAACAGATCAACTACTGCCCCCAGCTTGGTGTCATCTGCAAATGTACTGATGATGGACTCAATCCCCTCATCCAGATCATCAATAAAAATATTGAACAAGATGGGGCCCAGCACTGATCCCTGGGGGACATCACTAGTGCCTGGCTGCCAGCTGGATGTGGCACCTTTCACCATCACTCTCTGGGCTCAGCCCTCCAGCCAATTCTTAACCCAGCACAGAGGGCTGCTGTCCAAGCTACGAGCTGACAACTTGGCCAGGAGTTTGCTGTGGGGGGACGGTGTCAAAGGCCTTGCTGAAGTCCAGGTAGACTATATCCACAGCCTTCCCCACATCCACCAGGCAGGTCACCTGATCATGTTGGTGAGGCAGGACCTGCCCTTCCTGAAATCCATG
The DNA here is from genome assembly GCA_033816785.1 of Picus viridis. NCBI lineage: Eukaryota > Metazoa > Chordata > Aves > Piciformes > Picidae > Picus > Picus viridis. The sequence continues at coordinate 53,741,481 of CM066606.1, forward strand.
CTGGCTGGACCTGATCCCTTGGCAATCCTGTAAGTCCTCTGTGATTTGCCCTCAAGATGACCTGTTCCATAATCTTGCCTGGCTCTGAGGTCAGGCTGACAGGCCTATAATTCCCTGGATCCTCCATCCAGCCCTTCTTGTGGATGGGCATCATGTTGGTCAGCTTCCAGTCTTCTGGGACCTCTCCAGTGAGCCAGAACTGTTGAAAAATGAGGGAGAGCAGCTTGGCCAGCACATCTGCCAGCTCTCTCAGCACCCTAGGATGGATCCCATCCGGTCCTGTGGACTTGTGGGGATCCAAGTGGCTAAGGAGGTCTCTAACTACTTCCTCCTGGATTACAGGGGAACTATCTTGCTCCCTTCCTCCATCTGCCAGCTCAGGAGGTCAGTTGTCTGGAAGACAACCTATCCTGCTATTAAAAATTGAGGCAAAGAAGGTGTTAAGTACCTCTGCCTTTTCATCATCTTTAGTTGCTATATTCCCCTCCATGTCCACTAAGGTATGGAGGTTGTCCTTGCCCCTCCTTTTACTATTAATATATTTGTAGAAGGATTTTTTGTTGTCCTTCACAGCAGAGGCCAGTCTATGCTCCAAATGGTCTTTTGCCTCTCTATTTTTTTTTTCCTGTGTGACCTGGCAACATCCTTAAACATTCCATGGGTTACATCACCTTCCTTCCAAAGATGATACACCCTCCTTTTTTTCCCTTAGTTCTATTAAAAGTTCATTGCCCATCCAGGCTGGCCATCTGCCCTGGCAGCTCATCTTCTGGCACATTGGCACAGCCTGTTCCTGCACCTTCAAAAATTCTTCCTTGAAGTAGGTCCAGCCTTCCTGGACCCCTTTGTTTTTAAGGGCTGTTTCCCAAGGTACCTTCTGAGTTAGTGTTTTGATCTATAAAAGGATAAATTAATGTTCAATAAATGGAGCGATTAATTTAAAAAAAAATAATAATTTTTTTTAATCACAAAAATCCCACCAAAAATATTAAAGAAAACCTATTTACAGGTTCGAGGGGTTTTGGTCGTGGAACAGAGACCTCACCAGCAGGAACAAATAACAATTTAAACAACATGCACAAAAATCCAGAAACAACAAACAGCACTTTAAATTGTAAAGAAAAGAAACCTCGGCACTGCAGCCGGCGGTTGCCCACAACGTGGGGGGGAACCCAGAACTCCCCAGGGCAACAGACCTGCAATAGATGCACGTGGAAGCTGCAGGAGCAGAGTTTCCCTTTCTGTTGGGGTCTGCAGCTTATTGCTGAGACAGGATTTGCTCCCAAAGGATTTGTAGCCAAAAGCTTTGTAGAGAGGTTTCTCGGCTGTGGTCCTTTTGCAGCAGCGCTCGCTCCTTGCTCCAATCAAACAAAACTGTCCCAGGGACTCAGCTCCTCAGGGGTTTCGCCTCTCGGCCCGGCAAGACAAGTATCTGTCCTCTGGGCTTTACAACACTGAGAATAGCGAGGGGGTTTTGCTGTCTTGTCTGGGTAAACTGGAACACAGTTCAGCTTCCAAGCGAAGCTTGTGGTTCCTTCCAGAGCGGGGACAATGGCAAGACAAAGCTCTGGCCCTTCGGGCTGATATTTATAGGTTTCCCGAGACAATAATGGCCAGGAGCAACACAGGTCTAGGGGTAAACCCTGGTATTGCAACCTATAGAAAGCCTTCTTTCCAAACGTGGCCAAAAGCACGCCCACCTGGCTCATCCTGGCTCTGAAACATGTCCAGGCAAGCCTAAAGAAGCAGATCTACTAGCTTCTGCCTCATTGTCTGGTTCAGAGCCATTTTGAGGCTTTTTGTCCATCCAGGACAGTTAGTTCCTTGAGTAACCTGAAGTCCACCCTCTGGATGTCCAGAGTGGAGGTTTTTTTGCTGCCCCTCTTAGCTTGACTGCGTACTGAAAACTCAATTATCTCATGGTCACTGGACCCCAGACAGCCTCCAACCACCACATCTCCCAACAGCCCTTCTCTGTAAAAAGGAGCTCAAGCTTAGCCTTACCCTTGTGTGGTGGTGAGTTCTCCCCCCACACACAAAGAAACCATGGCTAACTCAGTCGGAGAAGCAGATGAATGTGCTGTGTTTTACAAGCAGAATGAAATTCAGTGAATATGTACATAATATACAGTATTTACAATATATACAGAAATACACAGCAATGAACGTAATACAGAAGACCTTTCCCTCCTCCAGCCAGGAGGGTCCCCTCCCTGTACCCCCATCTCTCCCCCTACCTGCCTTTTTTCCCAAAAAGGGTTAGAGAGAGAAAAAAAGGTAATTAAGGAGGAAATTCTGTAAGCTCAAAGCGTGTGCAAGAATTAGTTTTCTTATCTGGTTAACTTCGTTAAATCAAGGTCGACTCCATCCAGCAGCTGTTGCTTCAGAGAGAGACAGAAACAGACAGGCCGACAGGAACAGACAGAACTGAACTGAAATTCAAACAGAACTTAAAGTTGCATTCTACCAATCTAACAGTGAAATTAATTTAGACTTTGTTTTTTCAAAACATTCAGCCAGAGTGTTCCAGCAACTGTCCCTTTCTTAAAGGCACAGCCTAAAACAGTCACACCTTGATAGGCTCTCACAGCAGCTTGGATATGAAACTATCCTCCATACACTCTAAGAACCTCCTAGATTGCTTCCTCTCTGCTGTGCTGACTTCCCAGCAGCTATCAGGCAGGTTAAAATCTCCCATAAGAACAAGGTCAGCTGGTAACAGATGGAGTACATCTGTCCCAGAGGAGGGGAAAGGTCACAGTACATGAGAATGGCCTGTCCCCCAAAGGTAAAAAGATTCTGGGAAGGGAATTGGCAGGTCCCATTGACAGGGCTTTATACGAGCTTCAAAGGGGAAGGGGCTGAAACCAGTCCCCGCAGGCAGGAGTCTGGAGGTGATAAGCTAGAGCTAGAGGTGAAACCAGCAGCCCAGCTGCAGTGCATGTACACTAATGCATGAAGCATGGGTAACAAACAAGAGGAGCCAGAAGCCTTGTTGCAGCAGGAAAGTTATGATGTAGTTGCCATCACAGAGACGTGGTGGGACGACTCGCATGACTGGAGCGCTGCAATTGACGGCTACAGGCTCTTCAGGAGAGACAGGCAAGGAAGAAGGGGTGGAGGGTGGCCCTGTACATCAGGGAGGCACTAGATGCCGTTGAGATGGAGATCAGGGATGATCGGGTTGAGTGCTTGTGGGTGAGAATTAGAGGGAAGACCAGCAGGGCAGACATCCCAGTTGGAGTCTGTCATAGACCACCCAACCAGGAGGAAGATGTAGATGAAGCATTCTATAGGCAGCTTATGGCTGTCTCAAGATCGCCTGACCTCGTTCTTATGGGTGACTTCAACCTGCCTGATATATGCTGGTATCTGAACACAGCAGAGAGGAGGCAGTCTAGGAGGTTCTTGGAGTGCATGGAGGGCAGCTTCTTATCCAAGGTGCTGCGCGAACCTACCAGGGGTAAGGCTATGCTTGACCTCTTCCCCAGCAGGGAAGGGCTGGTGGGTGATGTGGTGGTCAGAGGGTGTTTACGCACCAGTGACCACGAGATAATTGAGTTTTCGGTATTCAGCCAAGCCAAGAGGGGGAGCAAGACGACCTCCACTCTGGACTTCCGGAGGGCAGACTTCAGGTTACTCAAGGAACTAACTCAGAAGGTTCCTTGGGATACAGCCCTTAAAAATAAAGGGGTCCAGGAGAGCTGGACCTACTTCAAGGAAGAACTCTTGAAGGCGCAGGAACAGGCTGTGCCAATGTGCTGGAAGATGAGCCGCCGGGGCAGATGAGCCTGGATGGGTAATGAACTTTTAATAGAACTAAGGGTAAGAAAGAGGGTGTATCATCTTTGGAAGAAAGGGGAGGCAACCTATGGAATGTTTAGGGATGTTGCTAGGACATGTAGGAAGAAAACTGGGGAGGCAAAAGCACATTTAGAACTTAGACTGGCCTCTGCTGTGAAGGACAACAAAAAGTCCTTCTATAAATACATTAATAGCAAGAAGAAGGGCAAGGACAACCTCCACTCCTTGGTTGACACGGAGGGGAACATTGTAACAAAGGATGAGGAAAAGACAGAGGTACTTAACACCTTCTTTGCCTCAATTTTTACTAGCATGGCAGAACATCTTCCAGACAGCTGGCAGAAGGAGCCAGGGAGCTGCATAGTTTCCCGCTGCTGCAGGAGGAAATGTGACCGGTTTAGGCTGTCCCTTTAAGAAATGGACACTTTCTGAACACTCTGGCTGAATGACCAGCGCGTGGCTGAGAGCAGGCAGCAGCGAGGAGCTCGGCTCGGAGAGATTGCTTTCCCCTTTGCTTTCCTTGCTTTAAACTAGATTTGACAGGGCTTTAAACTAGATTTGAAGGGGGAGGGCTTGGTGGTCTCCTGCTGGCCTGTGACAAGCAGAGGGGCAGCTCACCTGAGGTGGAGGGATGGAGAGCCAGTAGGGGCTCTCAGCTTGCTGCCCTGAGGCAAGACACAAATGACACACCAGGACACCCTGTGGAAACCAAGGGGAGTTGGCACAGGAGGACGACAGGGCCAGCCCAGCTGAAGTGCTTCTATGCAAATGCACGCAGCTTGGGCAACAAACAAGATGAGTTAAGGGCCACCGTGATGCTGGGACGCCATGACATAGTGGCTATCACCGAGACTTGGTGGGATGATTCCCATGACTGGAATGTAGGGATAGACGGGTATAAGCTTTTTAGGAAGGATAGGCAGGGAAGGAGAGGAGGAGGTGTTGCCCTCTATGTCAACAACTAGCTGGAATCAGCAGAACTCCACCTGGGGAGGCATGATGAGTTGGTTGAAAGTTTATGGGTTAGAATTAAAGGCAAGACAGGGGAAGAAGGTATTACTGTGGGGGTCTCCTACAGGCCACCTGACCAGCAGAACCAAGCAGATGAGGCCCTCCACAGGCAAATAGAAGCGGCTTCCAGGTCACAGGCCCTGGTCCTCATGGGGGATTTCAACCACCCTGACATCTGTTGGAGGGACAACACAGCAAGGCATCAGCAATCCAGGATGTTCCTGGACTGCTTAGAAGACAACTTCCTCCTCCAAATGGTAGAGGAACCAACAAGAAAAGGTGCTACGCTGGACCTTGTTCTCACCAACAGGGAAGGGCTGGTAACCAATGTGAGGCTCAGAGCCAGCCTTGGCTGCAGTGACCATGAAGCAGTTGAATTTAATCCCCTCAGGACAATCAGGAGGACCTGTTCTAAGCTTACGACCCTAGACTTCAGGCGTGCAGACTTCGATCGCTGCAGGGATCTGCTAGCCAAAGTGTTGTGGGATGAAGCCCTGGAGGGAAGAGGGACCCAGGACAGCTGGTCAGTATTCAAGGACCACCTCCTCTGTGTCCAGGAGCTATGTATACCTACAAGGAGAAAAGCAGGAAGGAATGCTAGGAGGCCTGCCTGGATGAGCAAGGAGCTGCTGGACACACTATCACTTAAAAAGAAACTCTACAGGAAGTGGAGGGAAGGACAGATAGAACAGGGGGTATATAAGGAAGCTGCCCGAGCAGCAAGAGGCCTCGTTGGGAAAGCCAAAGCAGAGTTTGAACTGAATCTAGCCAGGGAGGTTAAAGGGAACACTAAGAATTTCTACAGGTATATTAATGGCAAGAAGAAGACTAGGGAAGGTGTGGGCCCCCTCAGAAAGGAAAGTGGTGAATTAGTCACTAGTGATGTGGAAAAGGCTGAGGTACTCAATCACTTCTTTACCTCAGTCTTCACTGCAAGGGCCTCCAGCCACACTCCTGGTGTCATGGAAGACGATGCCAGGGACGGGGAGGAAGAACTGCCCACCATAAGTGAAGATCAGGTTCGTGATCACCTGAAGAACCTGAAAGTGTTCAAGTCCATGGGACCCGACGGGATACACCCACGGGTGCTGAGAGAACTGGCAGATGAGGTTGCCAAGCCCCTCTCTATTATATTCCAGAAGTCATGGCAGAGTGGGGAAGTCCCCACAGACTGGAAAAGGGGAAACATTGCTCCCATTTTCAAAAAGGGTAAGAAGGAGGAACCGGGGAACTACAGGCCAGTCAGTCTCACCTCTGTGCCCGGAAAGATCATGGAGCAGATCCTCCTGGAGGCACTAATGACTCAGAAGAACAGTGAAGAGGTGATTGGGAATAGTCAGCATGGCTTTGCCAAGGGCAAATCCTGCCTGACAAACCTGGTAGCCTTCTATGATCAGGTGACAGCATTAATAGATGAGGGGCGAGCAACTGATGTCGTTTACCTGGACTTGAGCAAAGCCTTTGACACTGTCCCGCACCACATCCTGGTCTCCAAGCTGGCGACACATGGGTTTGATGGATGGACCACTAGATGGATAAAGAACTGGCTTGATGGCCGCACCCAAAGAGTGGCTGTCAACGGGTCCATGTCCCAGTGGAGGCCAGTGACAAGCGGAGTCCTTCAGGGATCAGTCCTGGGACCTGTCTTGTTCAACATCTTTGTGGGTGCCACGGACAGTGGCATCGAGTGCACCCTCAGCAAGTTTGCTGATGACACCAAGCTGTGTGGTGCAGTGGACATGCTGGAGGGAAGGGATGCCATCCAGAGGGACCTGGACAGGCTGGAGAGGTGGGCACAAGCCAACCTCATGAGCTTCAACAAGACCAAGTGCAGGGTCCTGCATCTGGGTCGAGGCAATCCCAGGCACAAGTACAGGCTGGGCAGTGACTGGCTGGAAAGCAGCCCTGAGGAGAGAGACTTGGGGGTGCTGGTGGACGAGAAGCTAAACATGAGCTCTCAATGTGCGCTTGCAGCCCGGAAAGCCAATCAGATCCTGGGCTGCATCAGGAGAAGTGTGGCCAGCAGGTCAAGGGAGGTGCTTCTCCCCCTCTACTCAGCTCTGGTGAGACCCCACCTGGAGTACTGCGTCCAGTTCTGGAGCCCCTATTACAGGAGGGATGTGGACGTGCTGGAGCGTGTCCAGAGAAGGGCCACGAGGATGATCAGAGGGCTGGAGCACCTCTCCTATGAGGATAGACTGAAGGAGTTGGGGCTGTTCAGTCTGGAGAAGAGAAGGCTCTGAGGTGACGTACTTGTGGCCTTCCAGTATCTGAAGGGGGCCTACAGGAAGGCTGGGGAGGGACTTCTCAGGATCTCAGGTAGTGATAGGACTAGGGGGAACGGAATGAAGCTGGAAATGGGGAGATTCAGGCTAGATGTGAGGAAGAAGTTCTTCACCATGAGAGTGGTGAAGCCATGGAATGGGTTATCCAGGGAGGTGGTTGAGGCCCCGTCCCTGGAGGTGTTTAAGCCCAGGCTGGATGAGGCTCTGGCCAGCCTGATCTAGTGTAGGGTGTCCCTGCCCATGGCAGGGGGGTTGGAACTAGATGATCCTTGTGGTCCCTTCCAACCCTGACTGATTCTATGATTCTATGATAATGTTTTGATGTTAGAATGAAAACAAAGATATGCTAAACCAATTTCATTGGTAGAATCTAGCTGTAACTTCTAGCTTAGTCTGTCCGTCTGGGCAGTCCCTTCTTCTCCCCGTCCTGTGAGCTGGCCTGCTTTTCTCTCTGAAGCAACAGCTTGCATGGCAGGAATGACCTTGGATTAACAGAGCTAACCAGATAAGAAAACTAACTCTTGCATTCGCTTTGAGCTTTTAATTACCTTCCTTTCTCTTTCTCTCTAACCCTTTTGGGAAAAAGGGGAGGTAGGGAGGGAGAAGGGGGAACAGGCCGAAGCCCCCTGGCTGCAGGGGGGTTGGGGAAAGTTCTCCTGTATTACATACATTGCTGTATATTTCTGTATATATTGTAAATATTGTATGTTTTTGTACATATTCATTGCATTCCGTTTTCTGCTTGTAAACATAGCTTTCATCTGCTTCTCCGGCTGAGTTAGCTGTGGATTCTTTTGTGTGTGTGTGTGTGTGTGTGTGGATTCTTCTTACCCCACCACATATATTTTTAATTGGCGCCCAACGTGGGGCCAGTTCTAACACTGCACACTGTGCTCATTGCACATGTGGACATGTTCCCCATAACTAGGGGTGCCCTGCCTCCCGCCAGGGGGAGGAGAGGGGTAACAGAGATAACAGAATCTATTGGGATGTGTACATCCAGAGGCCTGGCACTTCACAATTTCAGAAGTACAGGGCCTTGGTTGACACAGGGGCTCAGTGCACCATAATGCCATCAAATTATCAGGGATCAGAAGCTGTAACTATTCTGGGAGTCACTGGTGGATCTCAAGAGTTAACTAAGATGGAGGTTGATATAAGTTTAACCGGTAAACAATGGAGAAAGCATACAGTTGTGACCGGACCTGACACACCTTGTATTTTGGGAATTGATTTTCTAAGAGAAGGGCATTTCAAAGACCCTAGAGGTTACAAATGGGCTTTTGGAGTAGCATCTGTAGAAATTGATGGACAAAAGCTGAAGCTGTCTGTTAGACCTGAGCTTTCTGATGAATCTGCAGTTGTGGGACAACACAAGATTCAGGACATTAAATTGCCGGTTGCTTCTCAGACTGTGCATCACAGACAATACAGAACCAACCGTGACTCTTTGTTGCCCATTCAGAATCTGATTCGTCAGTTGGAGAGTCAGAAAGTCATCAGCAAAACTCATTCACCTTTCAACAGTCCAGTGTGGCCTGTGCGAAAGCAGAATGGAGACTGGCGTCTGACAGTCGACTACCGAGCCCTGAATGAAGTAACTCCACCTATGAGTGCAGCAGTACCAGACATGATGGAACTCCAATATGAGCTGGAATCCAAAGATGCCAAATGGTATGCTACCATAGACATTGCTAATGCCTTCTTCTCTATTCCCATAGCAGAGGAATGCAGGCCTCAGTTTGCTTTCACCTGGAGAGGAATCCAGTACACTTTCAACAGATTGCCAATGGGCTGGATCCATAGCTCCAGCATCTGTCATGCCATGATCCACGATGCTCTGGAGGAAGGTGGTGCTCCCGAACATATCCAGTTCATCGATGACATCATCGTCTGGGGTAAAACTGCTGAGGAAGTCTTCGAGAAAGGTAACAAAATCATTGACATTCTTCTGAATGCAGGTTTTGCCATCAAGCGAGACAAGGTGAAAGGACCTACCAGAGAGATCCAGTTTCTGGGAGTGCGGTGGCAGGATGGACGCCGACACATTCCAGTGGATGTGGTAAATAGAGTCTCTACCATGGCAAATCCCATGAACAAGCAAGAAACTCTACATTTCTTGGGGATAGTGGGATTTTGGAGATTGCACATTCCTGGATACAGTCAGATTGTGAAACCTCTCTGTGATGTGACTCGAAAGAGAAACAGTTTCCACTGGGGACCTGAACAACAAGCAGCCTTTGACCAGATAAAGCAAGAGGTAGTTCAAGCAATGGGTCTGGGAACTGTCCGAGATGGTCCAGACATTAAGAACATTTTGTACATGGCTGCAAGTGACAATGGTCCAACCTGGTGCTTGTGGCAAAGAGCTCCAGGTGAGACATGTGGACGACCTCTTGGTTTCTGGAGTCAAGGTTACAGAGGTTCAGAGGCTAATTATACTTCAACAGAGAAGGAGATTCCTATGAAGGAGTAAAAGCAGCTTCTGAAGTAATTGGAACTGAATCGCAACTTCTCTTAGCTCCCAGATTACCAGTTTTGAATTGGATGTTCAAAGGCAAAGGTTCCACACCGCATCATGCAACAGATTCCACATGGTCCAAGTGGATGGCTCTGATAACACAGAGAGCTCAAATGGGAAATCTTGAAAGACCTGGTCTAGTGGAGGTGATCTCAAGTTGGCCTGAAGGTACCAACTGTACTAAACCTCCTGAGGAAGTTAGAGACCTTACCAGCCGCTTGGATCCCCACAGGTCCATGGGACCAGATGGGATCCATCCTAGGGTGCTGAGAGAGCTGGCAGATGAGCTGTCCAAGCCACTCTCCATCATTTTTTAGCAGTCCTGGCTCACTGGAGAGGTCCCAGAAGACTGGAAGCTGGCCAGCATGGTGCCCATCCACAAGAAGGGCCGGTTGGATGAGCCAGGGAATTATAGGCCTGTCAGCCTGACCTCAGTGACAGGCAAGATTATGGAACAGGTCATCTTGAGTGCAATCACACAGCACTTACAGGATGGCCAGGGGATCAGGCCCAGCCAACATGGATTTAGGAAGGACAGGTCCTGCCTGGCCAACCTGATCTCCTTCTATGATTAGGTGACCCACCTGGTGGATGTGGGGAAGCCTGTGGATGTGGTCTACCTGGACCTCAGCAAGGCCTTTGACACCGTCCCCCACAGCAAACTCCTGGCCAAGCTATCAGCCCATGGCTTGGACAGGAGCACACTGCGTTGGGTTAGGAACTGGCTGGAGGGCCGAGCCCAGAGAGTGATGATGAATGGTGCCACATCCAGCTGGCGGCCAGTCACTAGTGGTGTGCCCCAAGGATCAGTGCTGGGCCCCATGCTCTTTAACATCTTTATTGATGATCTGGATGAGGGCATTGAGTCCATCATCAGTAAATTTGCAGACAAAACCAAGCTGGGGGCAGGTGTTGATCTGCTGGAGGGCAGAGAGGCTTTGCAGAGGGACCTCGACAGGCTGGACAGATGGGCAGAATCCAACGGCATGAGATTTAACACATCTAAGTGCTGGGTTCTGCACATTGGCCACAACAACCCCATGCAGTGCTACAGGCTGGGGTCAGAGTGGCTGGAGAGTATCCAGGCAGAGAGGGACCTGGGGGTACTGGTTGATGGTAGGCTGAACATGAGCCTGCAGTGTGCCCAGGCAGCCAAGAAGGCCAATGGCATCCTGGCCTGCATCAGGAACAGTGTGGTCAGCAGGAGCAGGGAGGTCATTCTGCCCCTGTACACTGCACTGGTTAGGCCACACCTTGAGTCCTGTGTCCAGTTCTGGGCCCCTCAGTTTAGGAAGGACGTTGACTCATTGGAGCGTGTCCAGAGAAGGGCAACAAGGTTGGTTACGGGTTTGGAACACAAGCCCTATGAGGAGAGGCTGAGGGAGCTGGGGTTGCTTAGCCTGGAGAAGAGGAGACTCAGGGGTGACCTTATTGCTCTCTACAACTACCTGAAGGAGGTTGTAGCCAGGTGGGGCTGGTCTCTTCTCCCAGGCAACCAGCCAGTACCAGAACAAGAGGACACAGTCTCAGGCTGCGCCAGGGCAGGTTTAGGCTGGATGTTAGGAAGAAGTTCTATACAGAGAGAGTGATTGCCCATTGGAATCGGCTACCCGTGGAGGTGGTGGAGTCACCTTCATTGGACGTGTTCAGGAGGAGACTTGATGGGGTGCTTGGTTGCATGGTTTAGTTGTTTGGGTGGGTTGGATTGGTTGATGGGTTGGACGCGATGATCTTGAAGGTCTCTTTCAACCCGGTGTATTGTATTGTATTGTATTGTATTGTATTGTATTGTATTGTATTGTATTGTATTATTGTAAGGTCCGGTGATCTTGAGACAGCCTCTAGCTGCCTATAGAATAATTCAACTTCTTCATCCTGGTTGGCTGGTCTCTAACAGACTCCAACCAGGATATCTGCCCTGTTGGTCTTCCCTCTAATTTTCACCCACAGGCACTCAACCCAATCATCCCTGTTCTCTAGTGCTATGGCATCTAGAGCCTCCCTGATGTACAGGGCCACCCCTCCACTCTTTCTCCCTTGCCTGTCTCTCCTGAAGAGCCTGTAGCCATCAAGAGTTAGTGGACATCATCTTACTCCCTGAAGATTTCACTCCTTTTCCTTTGTAAAGCAAGTGCTCTCTCTCGTTAATCACTTTGGTTGTCCTCTGCTGTATCCCATTTGAGAAGCAGTAATTAGAGTACACGAAGAAACCACATTATTGGAAATATGTGCATGTGCTCTGATAGTGAGAAGACTCAAAGTGTATTAACTGAGAATTTAGCACTCGTTATACAATATGGATCAACTATATGGATCATCTATAGACATATTTTTATTGACTTTTGAGACCATTGGCTTGGAAAGGAGATGACATTTATAAAACATGGATACTGATACTGTTTCTGCAGTAGAATCATTAAGAAGAAAATATTGTTGGAACTAAATATGTCTATGAAAAGGAAAACACACTACAATTTTGAAAAAAAAAATTTAATAGCAGTTAAAGCAGCTTGAGGACTAATTGAAATACTCATCTTTAACTTGTTGGAAAAGCTATCTCATATGTACTGTAATACATCAGTGTGACAGTTTTGGCCAATGTTATGGTATACATTCCTATAGTGACCCTTTAATTCCAGGATTCTTTCTAGGAAAATGAAATATAAAGTGTTTTAGTATCTACATTAATATTTTTGGCTTACACTTAAATGTAATTGATAATTTCTTATGCCATTGTGTATGTTGAAACACTTAGGGTAATGACTTGTGGAAAATTGTAGCAGCAGGCAATCAAGTAAGTAAATGATCTCAGACTTCAGAGGATTTGACTAGTAAATCACATGTTGCCAGACTGCTGCTGCTGTAACAATACTTGAATTAATGTACTCTGGTAGGTAATTGCCACCTGCTAACATAGCAAGTCTTTCCTTGGGTTTAGATTGTCTTGGAGTTTAGCTAGAGCTTTCATGTGCATACCTGCCCATTCCTCATTGCAGATTCTAGGACAGTCAAATACATGATCCTTCAGTCTCACCCTGATCAAATGTTCTGGGTTCTTATTTTTGACAGCTGCAAGGATGAAAGTGAGGTTTGCAAAAATCTTGCACATCTTACTGAAAGCAGTGGCCATGATTTTGGAAATTTGTAGTCCTGCTACAATCAAATTAGATGCAAAAGCCTTTGCTAAAGACAAGAATTTTATTCTATTTTTAATCTTTTTTATTTTTCTCAGATTCTTCCCAAAGTAGGATCAGTAAATTAAAGTGTCTTGTCCCTGTTTCAGGTGTAACTTTATTTACATGTGTTGACTTTTACTACTCAAATACATTTAATGTAATACATCAATGTGAATTCAAAACTTCAGTAATAAATCCTACTGGGATTTCTTGAGTTGGATAAGCCTGCAAACACCTGCCTTAATTTTGTCATTTTCTCATGTGCTTTCCTGTGGCAATTCACATAACAGAGTTTATGGGAAGGTAACAGCTGTAAGAAGATAAGCATAGACTTCTATTTAAGAATGCTTCTTTATTTCAGTTTAACAACATTGATGTTTAATATTTCTAAAATACATTTTCCTATGCCTAGAAGAGGCTATTTCAAGCTGTAAAAAAACGCAATCATTGATTGTAAAACAGTGAATTATTTAAACACATTTTTAGATTAGATTACCACTGAAAGTTTTCTGATTTTCTTTATGTTGTTTGTAAATTATGCATCTGGAATTTAGTTCCAAATATAATGCATTCTGTAAATTTTTATAAGAGATGTTTTCCGGAGGATGTCTATAAATCTTTTCAAGAAGGAAGAACTATCAAACTGAAGCCCAGCCCAATCCGGTATATTAAAAACATGTGTTGGACCACAAAAAGTGCTGAGTTTATCCCTCTCCTTCAAAACAAACTATCCCAAGCCCATTCATTTTGATTTACCTCCTGTGTTTTGAACATGCAAAGGAACACACAAGTGACCTAGTTTAGCTCTAACAGAACTAATTCTGTTCAATGATTTTACTTTCCAGCTAAGTCACTTCTACCTGACTGCACTTGCCAACATTAATGGCATATTTTTGCAGACAGCGTCTGCTTCTACAAGCAGTAATGCTTGATATTTATAGCTTCTTCCAAGGACTGGTACACAGAAAGGCTCTTGCTTATACTTGCTCTTTTAGAAACCAGAGTCACTGCTAAATCTTGTTTACCACATTTAGCGTGCTATAAGGCAAGAGGTCACACCTGCAAAGAGGAGCAAACAGAACAGGTGACCTGAAACTGACCAACATGGTATTCCATTTTATATTCCATGTTATATTCAGTACAAAGGTGAAGTACCACAAATGCCAAGCTCTTCTTCAATGGGTGGCATCAGAGGATTTTGTTCATCTTTCTGTCTTTGATCCCAATCCATACATTCCCAAATCCAGTTAGTATGATAGTATCAGTCAGGGTTGGAAGGCACCACAAGGATCAGCTAGTTCCAACAACCCTGCCATGGGCAGGGACACCCCACACTAGATCAGGCTGGCCAGAGCCTCATCCAGCCTGGGCTTAAACACTTCCAGGGACGGGGCCTCAACCACCCCCTGGACAACCCATTCCAGGGTTTCACCACTCTCATGGTGAAGAACTTCCTCCTCACGTCCAGCCTGAATCTCCCCACCTCCAGCTTCATTCCATTCCCCCATGTCCTATCACTACCTGATATCCTGAGAAGTCCCTCCCCAGCCTTCTTGGAGGCCCCCTTCAGATACTGGAAGGCCACAAGTAGGTCACCTCGGAGCCTTCTCTTCTCCAGACTGAACAGCCCCAACTCTCTCAGTCTGTCCTCATAGAAGAGGTGCTCCAGCCCTCTGATCATCCTCGTGGCCCTTCTCTGGACACGTTCCAGCACCTCCATGTCCCTCCTGTAATAGGGGCTCCAGAACTGGAGGCAGTACTCCAGGTGGGGTCTCACCAGGGGTGAGGGGGAGAATCACCTCCCTTGACATGCTGGCCACACTTCTCTTGATGCAGCACAGGATCTGATTGGCTTTCCGGGCTGCAAGTGCACATTGAGAGCTCATGTTTAGCTTCTCGTCCACCAGCACCCCTAAGTCTCTCTCCTCAGAGCTGCTCTCCAGCCAGTCACTGCCCAGCTTGTATTTGTGCCTGGGATTACCTCGACCCAGATGCAGGACCCTGCACTTGGTCTTGTTGAAGCTCATGAGGTTGGCTTGTGCCCACCTCACCAGCCTGTCCAGGTCCCTCTGGATGGCATCCCTTCCCTCCAGCATGTCCACTGCACCACACAGCTTGGTGTCATCAGCAAACTTGCTGAGGGTGCACTTGATGCCACTGTCCATGGCACCCACAAAGATGTTGAACAAGACTGGTCCCAGGACTGATCCCTGAGGGAATCTGCTTGTCACTGGCCTCCACTGGGACATGGACCCGTTGACAGCCACTCTTTGGGTGCAGCCATCAAGCCACTTCTTTATCCATCTAGTGGTCCATCCATCAAACCCATGTGTCACCAGCTTGGAGACCAGGATGTGGTGTGGGACAGTGTCAAAGGCTTTGCTCAGGTCCAGGTAAACGACATCAGTTTGTCACCCCTCATCTATTAATGTTGTTACCTGATCATAGAAGGCTACCAGGTTTGTCAGGCAGGATTTGCCCTTGGCAAAGCCATGCTGACTGTTCCAAATCACCTCTTCACTATTCTTCTGAGTCAGTAGTGCCTCCAGGAGGATTTGCTCCATGATCTTTCCGGGCACAGAGGTGAGACTGACTGGCCTGTAGTTCCCTGGTTCCTCCTTCTTACCCTTTTTGAAAATGGGAGCAATGTTTCCCCTTTTCCAGTCTGTGGGGACTGCCCCAGTCTGCCATGACTTTTGCAATAGAATAGAGAGGGGTTTAGCAACCTCATCTGCCAGTTCTCTCAGCACCCGTGGGTGTATCCCGTCGGGTCCCATGGACTTGAACACTTTCAGGTTCTTCAGGTGATCACGAACCTGAGCTTCACTTATGATGGGCAGTTCTTCCTCCCCGTCCCTGGCATCGTCTGCCATGACACCAGGAGTGTGGCTGGAGGCCCTTGCAGTGAATACTGAGGTAAAGAAGTTATTGAGTATCTCAGCCTTTTCCACATCACAACTGGTGACCATTTCACCTGTTTCCTTTCTGAGGGGGCCCACACCTTCCCTAGGCTTCTTCTTGCCATGAATATATCTGTAGAAATTCTTAGTGCTCCCTTTATCCTCCCTGGCTAGATTTAATTCAAACTCTGCTTTGGCTTTCCTAACCAGGCCTCTTGCTGCTCGGGCAGCTTCCTTATATACCCCCTGTTCTATCTGTCCTTCCCTCCACTTCCTGTAGAGTTTCTTTTTAAGTGATAGTGTGTCCAGCAGCTCCTTGTTCATCCAGGCAGGCCTCCTAGCATTCTTTCCTGCTTTTCTCTTTGTTGGTTGTAGTGGGTTGAGGCAGCCCCTCCCCACCACAGGCAAAATAATGACTCTGACAAATGGATTGCAAAAGTGATGGAAAAGTTTAAATAGAAAAAAGGTGAATGTACACGAAAGAACCAGAAACAGTGACAGAAGCAACCCCAAAACAGACCTGGATACATGCCATCCCCACCTGGCGGTGGGCCCAAGACCCCCAGGGCTCGTTCTTCCACCCCCCCACTGCTAGGCTAGTCTCAGCTGGCCAGGCCTGAGACCGCCCATCCCCCTGGCCTTGGGCCTAGGCAGGCCCAAGGCCGGGAGACGTCTCCCCCAGTTACCAGGTGCTGGCGAGGGAAGAAAGAAAAAGAGGCGGACGCCACTCAAGATCTTATAGCGGTGCAGTGGATTGTGGTAGGAGATACAGTTTCCTGTGTCCACCCACTGGGCTGGACTTCTGGACACAGGAAGTGCACCAAGCAGCATAGGGCACCCAGCCCAAACCACCACATTGGTATACATAGCTCCTGGACACAGAGGAGGTGGTCCTTGAATACTGACCAGCTGTCCTGGGTCCCTCTTCCCTCCAGGGCTTCATCCCACAACACTTTGGCTAGCAGATCCCTGCAGCGATCGAAGTCTGCACGCCTGAAGTCTAGGGTCGTAAGCTTAGAACAGGTCCTCCTGATTGCCCTGAGGGGATTAAATTCAACTGCTTCATGGTCACTGCAGCCAAGGCTGGCTCTGAGCCTCACATTGGTTACCAGCCCTTCCCTGTTGGTGAGAACAAGGTCCAGCATAGCACCTTTTCTTGTTGGTTCCTCTACCATTTGGAGGAGGAGGTTGTCTTCTAAGCAGTCCAGGAACATCCTGGACTGCTGGTGCCATGCAGTGCTGTCCCTCCAGCAGATGTCAGGGTGGTTGAAATCACCCATGAGTACCAGGGCCTGTGACCTGGAAGCCGCTTCTCTTTGCCTGTGGAGGGCCTCATCTGCTTGGTTCTGCTGGTCAGGTGGCCTGTAGGAGACCCCCACAGTAATACCTCCTTCCCCTCTCTTGCCTTTAATTCTAACCCATACACTCTCAACCAGCTTATCATCCCTCCCCAGGTGGAGCTCCACTGATTCCAGCTGGTTATTGACACAGAGGGCAACACCTCCTCCTCTCCTTCCCTGCCTATCCTTCCTAAAAAGCTTATACCTGTCTATCCCTACATTCCAGTCATGGGAATCATCCCACCAAGTTTCAGTAATAGCCACTATGTCATGGCGTCCCAGCAGCACTGTGGCCCTTAATTCATCCTGTTTGTTGCCCAAGCTGCATGCATTTGCATAGAAGCACTTCAGCTGGGCTGGCCCTGTCGTCCTCTTGTGCCAGTTGCCCTTGGTTTCCACAGAATATCCTGGTGCATCATTCATGGCTTGCCTCAGGGCTGCAAGTTGAGAGCCCTTACCAGCTTTCCATCCCCCTGCCTCTTGGTGAGCTGCCCCTCTGTTTGTCACTGGCCAGCAGGAGACTATTAACCCCTTCTCCCTTCAAATCTAATTTAAAGCCCTGTCAATGAGCCCTGCCAATTCCTGCATCCTGGTGGATGTGGGGAGGCCTGTGGATGTAGTCTACCTGGACTTCGGCAAGGCCTTTGACACTCTCCCCCACAGCAAACTCCTGGCCAAGCTGGCAGTTCGTGGCTTAGACAGCAGCACTCTGTGCTGGGTTAGGAACTGGCTGGAGGGCCGAGCCCAGAGAGTGGTGGTGAATGGTGCCATATCCAGCTGGCGGCCAGTCACTAGTGGTGTGCCCCAAGGATCAGTGCTGGGCCCCATGCTCTTTAACATCTTTATTGATGATCTGGATGAGGGCATTGAGTCCATCATCAGTAAATTTGCAGACAACACCAAGCTGGAGGCAGGTGTTGATCTGCTGGAGGGCAGAGAGGCTTTGCAGAGGGACCTCAACAGGCTGGACAGATGGGCAGAATCCAACGGCATGAGATTAAACACATCCAAGTGCCGGGTTCTGCACATTGGCCACAACAACCCCATGCAGTGCTACAGGCTGGGGTCAGAGTGGCTGGAGAGCGGCCAGGCAGAGGGACCTGGGGGTACTGGTTGATAGTAGGCTGAACATGAGCCTGCAGTGTGCCAAGGGGGCCAAGAAGGCCAATGGCATCCTGGCCTGCATCAGGAACAGTGTGGCCAGCAGGAGCAGGGAGGTCATTCTGCCCCTGTACACTGCACTGGTTAGGCCACACCTCAAGTACTGTGTCCAGTTCTGGGCTCCTTAGTTTAGGAAGGATGTTGACTCATTGGAACGTGTCCAGAGAAGGGCAGCAAGGCTGATGAGGGGCTTGGAACACAAGCCCTATGAGGAGAGACTGAGAGAGCTGGGGTTGCTTAGCCTGGAGAAGAGGAGACTCAGGGGTGACCTTCTTGCTCTCTACAAGTACCTGAAGGGAGGTTATAGACAGGCAGAGGCTGGTCTCTTCTCCCAGGCAAGCAGCACCAGAACAAGAGGACACAGTCTCAGGCTGCTCCAGGGGAGGTTTAGGCTGGAGGTTAGGAGGAAGTTTTACACAGAGAGAGTGATTGCTCATTGTAATGGACTGCCCATGGAGGTGGTGGAGTCGCCGTCACTGGAGGTATTCAGGAGGATACTTGATAGGGTGCTTGGTTGCATGGTTTAGTTGATTAGGTGCTGTTGGATGATAGGTTGGACACAATGATCTTGAAGGTCTCTTCCAACCTGGTCTATTCTATTCTATTCTATTCTATTCTATTCTATTCTATTCTATTCTATTCTATTCTATTCTACCCTAGGATCCTTTTCCCCCTCGGGGACACGTGTGTCCCATAAGTTGTTTTCAGCTCTGGTGCCTTGTAAACCAAGCCATGATTGCAGAACCCAAAGCCCTGTCGATGGCTCCAGCCCTGGAGCCATGAATTGACCTGTTGGCTCTTCCTCAATGTTCCCTCGTCCATTGCTGACATTAGAGGGATAGCAGAGAACACAACTTGAGCTCCTGATCCCTTTAGCACGTGCCCTAAGGTTCTGAAATCTCTTTTGATTGATTGTGAGCCTCTCATTGTTGTATCATCACTACTCACCTGAAAGACCAGCAGTGGGTAGTAGTCTGAAGGACTCACGAGGTTGGGAATTTTACCTACAATGTCCTTTACTTGGGCACCAGGGAGGCAGCAGACCTCCCTATGAAATGGGTCTGGTCTGCATATTGGGCCCTCTGCTCCCTTCAGTAGGGAGTCTCCTACAACGATGACCCTACGAGGTTTCTTTTCCAGATTAGTTTTGATGGCTGGCCTGAGGGAACCTGTCATTGGTGCACCTTCTGACCTTCTTGAGTCCTCATCCTTACTGATGACCTGTTCTTCCTGCAGACCCTCATGCCTATTCTGTAAGTGCACTGTAGGCAGCGTGCTGCTCAAAGTAGCACGCTTGCTTTGTTTGCATTTCTTCCATTGGGCAGAGACCTGTTCCCTTTGGCCCTGCTCATGTGGGTTACTACAGGGAGGCTGAGAGGCATGCTAATAGGAAGGTATCAAACTCTCTGCTCCACTAAGAATTACCCCCTGTTCTGGTTTTGTAAAAGTTAGATTATAGAAATAGTCAATTTTCCTCTCGCTGTCTCTTATCGCTCTCAGCCTTTCTACCTCTTCTTTTAGTTCAGCCACCATGTTAATCAGATCCTTGATCTGCTCACACCTAACACAGGAGTTGTTCTTTCCATTCCTCCATATCGAGTGCCAGGTTCCAGCACTCACTGCAGCCACCTACCTGAACACCTGCATGCTTGTGTGTGGTCTCTGTTTGGGTGCCCACTGTTCTTCTACTAGCCTTTGTTCTAGTAGTAACCATCTTGCAGTAACCACCCTCTCCACCCGGCGTTTTCTGGTTGTTTGGTTTTTTTTTTCCCCTGTAAGTGAGCAGGCCTAGCTGAGCACCCAGAGCTGAGCACCCAGAGCTGAGCTCCCTCGCCGCTGCCTCCTCTCTCCTTAGCCACGCGCTGGGGTCTGTTTGGTTGGCGCGCGGTTTCCGCAGCAACCCCTCCCCCTGCTATGTCACTGCACTCAGGCACATAGGCAACCCAAGCCTGCTGCCCCTCCTCCCCTCTTCAGGAGGTCTCGAGCCACCAGCCCCTTACCACCTGAAAGCAAGGAAAGCAAAGCCAAAAGCAAGCTCCCAGTGCTGAACTGCCCGCCGCTGCCTCCTCTCTCCTCAGCCACGCGCTGGGTTCCCCGAACCCAGCTCTGAATCCAGTTCCCATCTGCCACTAAGTACAGTCTGGGACTTCCTCAATGCTTGCCCTAAAACATCAGTGTTGAAGGTGACATAACTGCCATCAGAGTAGTTTGGTTTAATGCTTGGTTTGTGTATATATACACACACACACATATATATATATATAAATTAAAAAAACTTTCTTCCCATTAAAGCTGTTTATAGCTTTCCAATCCATAAATCTTTATTCCCTTTATCTTTCCCTTTGGGAAAGGAGAGGGGTTAATACAGAGCAGCTGTCATTCATCTTGTGGCCAGTCAGCTCTAACCCTTCACAAGATCTACTGTGAAACTCCAGCTTCAAAATGGAAGCTAAAAATTCTTGGGTTTTGAAAGTAAGCTTGAATTCTGAAGTAGCCATAACTTTCCAGAGATAACAGAGTCTATAAGACAAACATTAAATTACA
The DNA here is from genome assembly GCA_033816785.1 of Picus viridis. Lineage (NCBI taxonomy): Eukaryota > Metazoa > Chordata > Aves > Piciformes > Picidae > Picus > Picus viridis. Next base: position 53,762,223 of record CM066606.1, read on the forward strand.
CTTCAAGCTAATGAAAGAGGCATGGCAGCTGACACCACCAAATGTGCCTGAGTTTGCACTTTTCCTTATGTGCTCCTACATGCAGGACCAATTCCAAGATTCTGCTTGCTGTGGCTTGAGGGCTCAAGAACTAGTGCCTGAGGCTATAACTGCTTGGTACCTAGGGGTATGTAACAGGAAAGATCATGGTTTGACCTCTGTAATTGTGCAACTTCCCTGAGCTTTGGACATTTGCAATCTAGAGGGGATTTCAGTGCATCAACTGAAGATTAAATAAATTGCCAAGTGTCAATTAAACATCAGATGTAGTAGTCTCAGGCTTTATATTTGCTCAGTCCATAATAAAATGAAGCTGTTTTGCTGCTACCATTATGTGAATGTTCAGAAGAGCCTTAAGCCTTGAAGAACTTTCTCCTGAACTTCCAGGACTCTTATGCCTTGGCCATGTTCAAGCCCATGGGAAACAAAAGTGCCTTCATGTGACAGTTCTGCTCATATCTTAAAACATTTCTCTAACTTGAGATCTAGATTAAGAATAGTCCAATTAAAGGGAACAAATCTCCTGAGAAGTTTCAAGTGTTCTTAACTGCGTGTGAAAAAAAATTATTGACAAAATAAGAAAGACAAAGCTTGAAGCTGTCTGCCCTACTCATTGAGGAAACATACAGAAATTTGGCTAGTGAAAGGGATACTATGAATTCCAGGATGGAAGTAAAAACTTTGTAAAGGGAGGAAGAAATCTCATTCTCCAGGCAAGAAACCCCAAATAGCAATGGTCTGCTCTGCTCCAGGTTTGCACTGGAACACAGCACTAACAGCAATGGAGAGCTGTCAACCATACTACCTTTCTCCAATCTGAAGTATTGTAATTACTAATATTTCCCTTTGAAATGTTATTACTGAGCTTCAGGATTAGCACCCATGAGATCTGCAAGAGCTATTCACATCTCATTCCTTTTGTTAACCAGCTAGCAATCTCTGTTATTAACTTGATATGCAGTCCATATTGTGAAACTTAATTGTAGAGCTGCTAGTTTTCCAAGGCATTGGAATTGAAATATATTTGTATAGTGTCTCAGAATAAACTTAAATTATTGTAAATAGATCAGATAGGTTAGGATCAGAGGTTTTTTTCTACCTTTCTTTTTTGAGAGATAGGAAAGGAATGGTAAAACCAAAGTTTAAATTTTGAAGATCAGGTAAAGCCATACATTCGAAAATAAAAGAGGTCCTTACTAGCAAATAATCATTTAGACTTCTATCTAGCAACATGTTGCTGAGTATTTGCTTTACTGGATAGATGGGTCAGGCAATACTGCTTAAAAGTTAATGATATTCTATGAGAAGACATCTGAAATAATAGCATGCAAAGATACTTCTGCCTGTTACCTCATTTTAATTCATTGTTACTACATGAAATAAACAGTTTGCATTGAAGATGATGTTTTAAAAGTGAAGGTGATTTCTGGAGTGACTTTCAGACAATTTCCAATTTATTGTGTCATTTCTCTGATTACAAGAGTGTTTTCTTTTGCTGATTACTTGTGGCAGACAACATAAATTGTGAAGCTGACTAGAGGTAAGCTGTTACAAAACTGTAAAATAAACAGTGAGAAGCCTTTTAAAATTATTTCCATTACAATGACATGCTACAAAGATGGATTGTGGCACATTGACCTTGACTGGACACTAGGTACCCACTCGGCCACTCTCATTTCACTTCCTTAAGAAGACAGGGGAAGTAAACGAAAGCCTCATGGGTTGAGATAAAAAGCAGGGAGATATCACTCATCAATTACTGTCACAGCAAACAGACTCAGCTTGAGGAAGTTAATTCCATTTATTACCAATCAAGTCAGAGTAGGATGATAAAGCCAAATCTTAAAAACACCTTTCCCTCACCCTTCTTCCTGAGCTCAATTTCACTCATGATCTTCTCTACCTCCTCTGCTTGAGAAGCACAGGAGGATGGAATGGGAGTTGAGGCCAGGTCATCACACATTGTCTCTCCTACTACTTCCTTCTCTTGAAGATCTCTTCCAACCTGGTCTACTCTATTCTATTCTATTCTATTCTATTCTATTCTATTCTATTCTATTCTATTCTATTCTATTCTATTCTATTCTTTCTCTCTTCCCCTGCTTCAGTGTGGGGTCATACCCACAGGAGACAGTTGCCCATGAACTTCTCCAGCACCAGTTCTTCCCATAGGGTCCAGTTACTAATCAGCTGTTCCAGCATGTGTCCTTTCCACTGGGTGCAGACCCCCAGCAAGAGACTGTTCTAGTGTGGGTCCACCATGGGATCACAGGATCACATGATCACAGGATGTTAGGGGTTGGAAGGGACCTCTGAAGGTCATTGAGTGTTAGATACTAGATTACTGAAATTAAGTAGAATAATAAATATCCTGATAACTATAACGGTGTAATAAACAATTCTTTGTTCACAGCAAGCAATTTGACCGAAAAGCACCTGTAGCTTTGGGAAACAGTATCCCACTCATTGTCTTTTAGATTAGCAGGACTGTGAATGTCTTAGGGTTTATGTTCCAATTAATGAGCACTTCCAGAAGATGATACAAAATTTCTCAGTCTAAACCAGACCTAAACCGGTCACACTTGGGTAGATCCTTATTCTGACCAGTCCTACTCATGAACACCTCCTTTTCTGATGGTGTAAGTAGCTCTCATCATAAGCATTTAAGTGATTGTTTAGCAAGTTCAATTTTTGACTCCTTTGTTTTGAATTCCTTAGGACTAGAGCATTAATCTGGTTCATGCACAGGTGGAAGCTTAGTCCAAAGTCTGCATGAAGTTTACCCCTTGGCAGCAGAGGCCAATGGGAAGCTGCTGCATTGCTTAGGCCTTGCCTAAATTTTGGTCTGAACCAAAAGTCTGGAAAAGTCTGATCATTGCATAGCTTAGTGGAAAACATTGGTGAAATGAGTCCTGTAGACAGGCTGTGTGATATGTAAAGCCTGCAGGAAAAATTTAATTCAATGTCTGTTCCCGTGGAGTCATACCCTTTGATTCTCTGAAGGCTTGGTTTTGTGGTAGGTTTTTTTTTTGGACCCTCAGCTTTTTTAGCATTTTTTTTCCCCCGGGCTTGCTTGGGTTAAATTACAGCTAAGTTTTTCATTTCCATAAAATCTGTGGTTTGCCTAATGCAGACATGGAGAAAATTGCTTTGACAGATACTGTGCTATCTGTATGCTCAGCTTGAAGTTTCAGCTGAGAAATCATTGTCTTATCTCTGCTGTTTTGGACATATTATGTACAAACATGAAATATGTTCTCAGTTGTAGTTTTGTCCCTTTTTCCCTTTTTTTTTTTCTTTCCCCTTCTTGTTCCATGCAGTTTGCTCCATGGAATTTTTGGAAGCAGGATTTAACTGTAAAATGTTGGTGTCAGTCCAACATGTACATCTGGCTTGCTTAGTAAATGTACTTCTGCTGCAATACAATAGGCAATAGGGGAAGGGACTGGAACCAAAAAGCAAGGGAGAAACAATAAACAATAGACTGGTAGCAAGAGAAAATAGGAAGTCAGCAGAAAACAAACTTCCTGATCTAGTGGTATCTAACCTTAAGTGTGTAAAGAATGGCAAGCTTGCACTGAGGACAACACTGTCTTGCCTTGACCATGTTACATACTTCATCAGGTATTTTTCCTGATTCCATTCCCCCATCACTGTTTATCTAAAATGAAATGACAGTGTTTGAGGAGGCAGTGGGGAAGTGATGTTCTGTTTTCTTAAGAAGAGCCGGTATGTTGCATTGTTCCTGTTCTGTAACTGATAAAACACGCAGTTATTCAGAAGGGCACTTCCTTCTTAAAAATTGACTAATCTGACCATGGTAGCATATGGTACTTAAAGTTGTTGACAAATCTTAAATACATTTTATGTACACAATCATGAGCTCTAAATAGTTACTCTTCAGAAATAATGTCTTGGCATTACAATGAATTAAGTATATCTTAGCTCAATATTCAGTGGTTGCCAAAAAAGCAAGAAGACTTTTAGAGATAGTTTAGAGACAGAAGAGAATAAAGAGAAAACATTTTGTTTGTTTCTTTGGTTTTTAGCTTGTTGTTTTTTTTTTAACCCAGGGTGGCCATATTCTGGAGCCTACTGAAATTCTGATTCTGTCATCTTTAAAAAATAAAAAAAAACCAACACAAACAAACAAACAAAAACCAACCAGCAAAACTAGTAAAAGAGTAATACGGATGGCAAGATACGCAATAGCTTCCCTGTGAGGGACAAAGAAATAAATTTTGTTAATATGTAGATTTTGTTAATATGTTAATAGATTGGAAAAGCAATGGTATGGGAGAATGTGATGACATGGAGAAGGTGAATAAGGAATGACACTTTATTTCAACGTAAGAACTATCATGAAACAAGTAAATGAAAACCCAACCAAAAGAGGTGCTTCTTCTAACAAGAAGAAATATGTTGCAGAACTCCTTGTTACAGGATGTCATGTATGCCAGGAAACGACGTGAGTTCAGAAAGCAACAGATTATTTTAACAGAAGCTGGTAAAAAGAGTATATGAACAGTGATACAGACCTGCAAATCACTGGACGACAGGGAAGTAGTACACCAAGTGCTTATGTACGGGGTTTTTTTAACTATTTTTTTAATACTCTCACAGTCTTGTCATCAACTGCTGTTGGAAACAAGCTGCTTTTCTAGAGGAACCTGTAGTCTGGTACAGGGAGTTCTATTTTAATATGATTTTTTTTTTTTTTAAGGAATGGATCTGAAAATTCAATAATGGACGATGTGCTTTCATTTTAACCTCTTGGTTTAGGGTCTGACTTTGAAAAATTGTATGATTTTTCAGATTGTGGAATATCTCAGCCTGTACTTCCAGTTAAGGTGATACATGTTCTTCAGCACTCTAAATGCACCTCTGAGAATCAAAGGATTCACTTCTGATGGACAACAAATACTTTTGTTTTTACATTTGGCTGTTAATAATATAACACAATTTCCTGGAAGCTTAGGTTTTTTGTGTTTTTGTTTGTGTGTTTATTTGTTCATTGATTTGTTGTTTTTGGGTTTGGTGGTGGGGTTTTTTTGTGGGGTTTGGATGTGTGGTTTTTGGTGGGGTTTTTTGTGGTTGATTTTGTGGTGTTTTGTTTTGTTTTAAAAAGAACAAAGGTCAGGATGATATCCTATGCACGGAATCCAATGGATAACTTTTCCTGTAAAAGTGATTAGCCTTTGTATGTGTTCTTTCCCAAAAAGAAAAATATTCAGTCAGCTCTTTGGTGATATACTGTGTTGACAAAAAAAAAAAAAATTGCTGGAAACAACCCCCCTGTTTTATGTCCTTAAGTGCAAAACAAGGTCAGCAACATAGCTGCCTTAGTCCATGCTTGGGATGCTTTCAATGTGTCAAAAGTGTTTTCATTGGATTTTAGAGAAGTTTTTATAAAATAGAAAAAAAGAAACTTGTCTTGCAGTGTTTGACAGGAAGTTCTGTTTCAAAACTGGATTTAATACCATGGAAATAAACATTATCTCAGAGTCACAAAATTGCATTTTACCTACATTTTCAAAGACACAGAAAATATTCCTACCTCTGTCCTCTTGGAGGAAGTAAGTTACTGGCAAACACAGGCTCTCCACACTTTTGACATCTGTTTTTGGCAACTGTCTGGAAGCATTATAGCTTTGTTCTTTTCCAGAGGTATTTATTAATGCTTTCAAATTATGTAGTATTCCTGAGCATTTATACTTACAAAAGTATTTATATTATCTCTTCAATCAGCTATGTAATAAAGCACTTAGGCACTTCTCTATTGGGGAAGTCAGACTCCCCACTTTTCTCCAAGATTAAAACAACACAGTTTTGTCATGTATCTGGCTTACTTGTCTGTATCTGCCAGTGTAAATACAGATCAGAAATCTGTGGTTTAAGCTCTGCTTTTCTTCTTGTGAATTTCACAGAGTCTTAACAAAATCATACTCTCTTTATATAAAAAATAAGATAAAGAGAAAAAAATAGGACATTATTAAAAACAAGCACATGAGATGAAACACAAATGATCATAGGTATTCCGAATCTCAGCTAAAGTCTGGCAAACAATTTGTAGGAAATTATATACCAGGAAGCTGGTGAAGTCCTTGAAGCACCCAGAGCAGATACTGCAGTTTTGAGGCCATGTGTCCTGTCAGCATTAACGCTGTGCGGGAGAATCATTGCCACTGTTTAAGACTTTGTGTAAGGTAAGAAAAGACTAATCCCAGACTTCAAACTCCGTAGTGAATGTGTTTGCCATGTAACAGTGACCATTTTAAAGTCTTGTCTTCTCCTTAAGCGCTTGTTACAGTTCATTAACTGCTGTTAACTTTGGTTGAAGTACAAGTCAGAGCATGATGTCAAAGTCAGAAAAGCCCTTAACCAAGAGCAAACCTCCCTTCAGCCTAAGCAGCCTCTGTATTACTTGAAGATTTTTAAATATTTTTTTTTTTTTTGGGTCCTCCAATGTGTTAGACTGCCAGAGCTGCAACTGAAAACGCTTGTTTAGTATAATTTAAACCACAGCTACTATACAGAAAAGGTATTACCACATTTAAGCTAAAAAGGCTTAAATAAGGGAAGAAATGTGTATGCTTACTCTCTGATCTCAATAGACCAACACTAAGATTTTCTAAATCTCAAGGATATGGATGAGAATTCAGAAAACAGGACATAATTTTAAATAGTAACTGGACATACTATCACTTCTATCTTCTGCTCTTTTGTTCAGGAGAAAAGTTAGCTTCCTTCTTGCTTATTTTGAAGTTATCACACCAGAGTGATTGCACCAATGACCTCTTTCTGTCTTCTGCCATTTTCAGTCTTTGGGTTACACACTTGGACAAGATTTTGTCTGCCTAAACCTAGTATAGTGAAAGAGATACAATGGAGATAGAATGCTGCAGCATGCTATTTGGGTTTGATACAGACATTTCAAATACTCAGGTAATCTTCAAGTATAATTTTTTGGGGTTAGGGAGATTGTTGTATTCAAATGCATCCACCACTTAAAAAAATTATAGCTCTTGGGTGATAATTCTATTCTGTAAGAGATTGTGCTCCTGGCTAAAAAAGGAAGAACAGAAATACAGACACCTGATCAAAGTGCCTTACTCATACACCTAAGGGCTTTCTTCACTGTATTTTGTGAGAAGGACAAGCTAAGAACTGTCTCAAATATTTTTCTTTCTGTAGAGACAAATATCTGTCTTGAGTCAAGTACTCTAAATCTCAGACTTGAAAGCCATGCCCTGAAGCTCAGGCATCACAGCAAGACCACAGCTGCAGTCACCACTGCCTGAATGCAGCTGCTCCTTCTGTCACAGACCCTGCATACGGCCACTACTGTTTTGTGGTGTGGCGGGTTGCTGCAGGGTTGCAGTCCTACTGAAACATGGCAATCGAAGTGTCCCATTGTAATCGCTGAGATTTTAAATTAATTGAAGTTGGCTTGCAGTTCATTATTTAGTCACTAGGTGTCTCCGTACACTGTAGGCAAACAGAAGCTATGCTTACCGGTAAACAAAGGCGAAATCCCTCGAACTAACGTTACTTGGGGTAGGAGTATAAATGAGCTATCACTTAATTTCCAGCTGTCTGGAATTTTCCCAAGGAAATAATTATTTTGAAAAAGATGGCTCCATTTCCCAAACAATTTCATTAAAAGCATTTTGAATCTGTTCAGGCTGGTCTTTTTTTTTTTTTTTTTTTTTTTTTTTTTTTTTTCGGTCTTTTTGTTTTTTGATTTGTCATGGGTTTGGCCCAACCTCGGTGTACTGGAAACGGTGGGAGGTCCCAAATTTAAGAGAAGCCGGTTGTCAGACCTACTTCAAAGCCGAGCTCTGGTTCGACAGCAAAGGTATGTCCTAGCACTTCACAGTACCTCTGGGTTTCTACAGATTGATGTTCTTTGCTGTGGAACAGCTGCAGGCACTAGTTCCTTGAAGTTCAGAGAAAAAAACAAAGGTGAGCTTAGTTTGATTTTACTCCAAATCAGACTTAAACAAACAAAAAACCCAAACCAAACCTCAGAAAGTGAAATCAGTCTTCAGCCAGCTTTTTTCCCAGGTCAGAGGTTGCCCGGGCTACGACTACCGTAAGTAACTTTATTCTTCATTTCCTTTCAGCCCAGTAAGCCTAGTACTGGTAACTGCTTAATACTTTCCTGCTTTTCGCTAGCGTTGCCCCTCATTTAGTTCGCGTGTCCCCATCCCTGCCGTCGTTACGGGGACAGCACAATGTGTCCCCTCGCCGCCCCTTTGCCTCCTTCTCGAACAACTCGGACCTTTGATACCTCCCCTGGCAGCACCTGTGGAGGTATCAATACCGTGGATATTTGATTTTATCAGGCATGGGCATCCCACGCTGTGTGGGGAATTTTGGCTACAAATTAGGGTTTTTTTCCACGGCGCCCGGAGGAGACCCCTGGGTTAGGGCACTGCTGTAAAGCGCTCCCGCGGCTGATCCCGCCTCGACAGACCCAAGCACTGCAGGAGGCGGCACAACAGTCACTTCCCAACAGCTGAGAGGGAGAGCCGGTGCTGCTGCATTCCCGTCGGACCCAGGGCTGCCGGCCACCTCCAAGGTCGGGCCAGACCGGCCCAGGCTAGGAGCGGCGCGGCCGCTCCCGCGGGCAAAGAAAGTCATAGCGCCGCCGGAGCTGACGCGCAGCACCAAGAAGGGCAAGGCAAGGCAAGACAGGGCAAGACAGAGCAGAGCAGAACAGAGCAGAGCGGGAGGAGCAGGAGGCGCAGCTCCTCCTCTTGACGTGTGACGGAGGCCGACAGGAGGAGGAGCCGCGGCGGCGGGGCGCAGCCGCCTCCTTTCGGGGCCGGGGATCGTCGCCCCGGGAGGGTTGGGGCCGCCGCCAATTGCGTAAGGGCGGCAGCCGGGGTGGGGAGCGGCGGGAGGTGGGGAGCAGCCGGGCGGCTTCCCGCCGTGTCCGGGGCGGGCCATGCCGCCACCCTGAATGCTCAGCTGCGCTGGGCCCAGGTGAGTGCACGCCTCGCCGGGACTGAGACCGGGGCCGGGTCTGGCAGCGAGCTCAAGCAGCGGCGGGACTGGGCTGCTTGCGCGGGCGAGCTGTCGGGGCGCGGGCCTCTTTTGTTCCTGGGGCCGGCGGGAGGGGAGGGGAGGGGAGAGGAGAGAAGAGAGAAAGGAGAAGGAGCGGCCGGCGGGGGTTTGGCGCAGCTGCGGCTGCCCTGATCAGCCTTCTGCACGGCCCGGGGTCGTCCGAACGCGTCGGGGGCGTGGGGCGCGGAGAAGGCTTGTGCCCCCGGCGTATAGCCCTATCGCCGGCCGCCGTGCCGGCAGGTGTGGGCTCTCTGGTCGTCCGCGCCTCACACGGCAGGTGCCGCGGCAGGGTCTGCGTGCGGGCTTTCATGGCTGTAGCCAGCTCTCCTGATTAGGTGTTCCTGGAACGGCGCTGGGAGGCAAGGCTGGACTCAGACAATTCCCACGGCGGTAGCTCGGCTAGGGCCCGTCCTGATGGGCATTCCCTAGGGCCTGGGCTATTACGGGTTGCGTTTGGTGGGTTCAGTAACTCGCGGCCTGCATCACTTGCCCAGAGGCTTGGAAAACGCAGAGCGGGAGTTGTATATCTCGGTCCCTCTGATAAAAGAGGGCAAAACCCCTTGCTGTGGGGCAAAAACCGCATTTGTGCTACATTTCGTCTTAAATGAAGCACGTGTGCTGAGGATACTGTCCTTCTTTGTATTTTAAACGTGAATTAGGGGCACGGATTCCTTAAAAAGAAGGAAAAATTATGTTCTCGAACGGTTGTAATAAAACAGTGCCTGGGGCTTGACAAATACAATAAAGTAGATACACCAGTATTTCAAATTTTATCATGGCATCAATCAAATTCTGATGAATCGTAGAAATAATATTTGTAACAGCTTATCTGCATTACTGATGTGAAATGGTCTATGGGTAGCAGCAGAGAGGAGGGGAGGTCCATCTTTGTTCTTAGGTGTCTGCGGAGGTGCTTTGTCTCCATGGACCCTGTGCACTGCCTGCATGAATGAGAAGTCTGCTAGATAGTTTTTGCTGGGCCTGCTCCTCTTGCTCTCCTCCTACTGATACAGCATCCAGCAGAGCATACTCTGTGTACTCAAGCTAGGCTAAGTGTCCAGAAGACATTCTGTAAATCACAAGTAATGCTTCTACCTACAAATAGATTCAGTAATAAAAAGGGAAGGAGGGAATACAGAGGTCTGCTGCAAGGTCCCTGCTAAAGCAACATTGCAGAAGTGTCTTCTGAAATTCAGCATCTGATCTGAACCATGCCTGTGGCATGTGCAGTTTTGAGGTGTGGTTGTTTGGGGTTTTTTTTAATTATGAACACTAACACTGTAGTCCCACAGTATTTTGTGGGGAAAGTGGTGGTGAGAGTTGGGTGGAAGCTCTCACTCTGTTCATTAGGTTTGTTGCTAATTGGTGGAGACACTAAGCTTAAGAGGATGGTGACCCCTATGTGGAAAAACTTGCTTTCAGTAGGCCCTGTAAAAACCAGAAAAGGTTTCTCAGCTGTAACTGATCCTGTGACTGGAAGAGTTACCATTTGATGGCACAGTTCACATTTCTTCCACGTTGACAAACCAGGATAGGGGAACAAAAAGGTTGTTTTTCTTTTAAGGTGTGAATATACACACAGTAACAGCACGAGGAGATCTACTGATCCTAGAAGCTTGAAGAACAAGCTGTGAGGCTTCCACAGTTATTTTGCAGCTTGATTTTGTTGGGATTTTTTTTTGTAAGCTCAGTTGGTACATATTTGAGTATCTTGTACTTGAGAGCAGGTTAGGAGATTTTATTTCCTTGAGTAAAGATAGAATGCCATGGAACCAGTGCTTTCAGTCTGAAAATGTTTTTATCACCGAAGGTGATAATAGATGCCTACGTACCTTGGATAATCTGGGCTAGAAATACTCTTTAATTGCACATAACTTATTCATTGGCTTTTAATACTAAGCATAGTAATTGGCTTCTATGTCATGTGTCCAGCACATTGCAGAAAAATCTTTAATACAGTTTTAGTGTACTGTTTTTCTGAATTTTGAAGTCAGTTCAGCCAGCTTCTTGCTGTGGAAGTCTTGCAGAAAATAAGTAGTGTTCTACAGGTCGTTATTCTTCCTCCATGTGAGGAAAGCAAGATGGGTATTAGGTGAAGGATGTTATTCAGTGACTCTGTTTATCTTACCTGTTGAGTATGAGGTAGCTTTCTTTCCTTCCTCCCAGGAAAGCACTGACACCTTCTATGCCAGGATCAGATCTCTACCTCCTCTTTGTTCTGCCTTGTACAGAAACTGTAAGTGAGCTTGGGAGAAGGAACCTCTTAACCTCTTTCCTGGGTTTTGCTGGAGGCTAACACTACAGCCTCCACACCTGTCGTGAGGTATACAGTAAAGTTCATTCTTTGCATTAGCAAAGCAGTTCTATAAAATCTAGTTGATTACACATCAAAATGTGATTAAAACATGTATTGTAAATTGCAGTGTCTTGTTTGGATTGGACTTGATTGATTCTCATCTTCTACAGGAAAAGATTTTACTACTGATTCAGTTGAGATATGTTTTGGCAGGATAGATGGAATTGTTAGCGGATGTGTGTGTAGGAATCCACAGAAATATTTTCTTGGAATAGTAATACTGAGAAAATTGAGAGTGTTTAGAAAATATTTACCTTGAAGAAAGATATGAGGGAGAAAAATTGTGTGTTTGCCCATGTGGAAAGGAAATACTGAAGTTATTGAAGAATGTATACTTTGGAACTTGTAACTGGTTTCATTCCTTTGTTGCTGTGTAGGTTAGCAAAAGGGAATGTACTAGTAGCTGTTCTATCTTTCTGGCATGGGATTAAGAAGAGAGGGAAAAATTAAAAGGGGGAGAGAAAAAGAGTAGACATGCAAAATGACTTGCTGTACCTGGCAGGATATTACAGAACTTGGCTGTTGGATGTAAAGTCTTCGAGTTTTGTAGGAAGGAATTTACCACAGTAATCCAAAATATGAAAGCAGACACCAGCTCAGCAGAGTGCGTGCTTTATGATGGATTATAAGGCTTTGTTTTGCTTATTTTGAAGACTTGCTTCTGGTTTCTGCTCTGTGGTTTTTACAAAAGGAAAATGGTGAGAAGTCTTCTTTTCTAAAATTGTGCAATAGTCTTATGCCATGTAAGTTAAATCTCTCTACAGTATTCACCAGGCTCTCAACTTGCCTATATCTGTGACTCCTGTGATACCCTAGAGCAGTAGAGGGTGTGGCAGTTACCTTGCATTAGCTTAGGTATAGAAACCTTTTTCACAGGGCTGTTGTCTCTAAGGCTTTGGGCTCTCATGGTTATAAGTGGTAGGTTGTATTGCTGAATGGTGGGAATCCACGTAGAAACATAGAAAAGATTCTTGATTGGGATTTTCTTAAAGATTCTAACTCTGCTTAAACACAAATCGTAACATTCACACAATATGTTTGTTCTTCAAATCCTGTCTGTGATACCAATTATATTTTGCCTGTTGAGGTTAGCACAAGGGACAGAGACACCAAATTAAAGAATGTAAACTTACCTTTCATTTATGTATAAAACAGCAGAGGAACAAGCAAAATAATAGCATAGTAAAAGGATAAAATATATCACGGTAATTATTTCTACGTAAGGTTAGCTCTAGTGATTAAGAAAGATACCTCTCAATTGCCCTGATACTTTGCCCTTGCTAGGGAGCCCCAGTTACAGCAAGGATTTGGGGAACCTTTCTTGGCAATTGGGAGGTCCTACACAGTGCATTCAACTTAGGTCTCCAAAGTCACTGCAAGAGGGTCCAGTTTTTTATATTGTCGAATGAAGAAGTTTACATAACCTCAAATGAAAAACATCTGGTTTCATTTGCCTCTTAGACTTCTCCCACAGCTCCTCACCCTATCCCTCCCACACTCCTGTCCCAGCATCCTTTCAGTTCCATAGACAATAATTATGTTGTTTTGCATATCGCCTAAACATAAGTAATTAAACATTCCCTGCCTGTGTATAGGTTTGACATTTGCTTCTGACATGGGCAGAGTCTTTGGTGCTCAAAAGTTTTTATTATATCTGCTGATAAAGATTACTTCTGTCTACAGATCTCTTCTCACACTGTAAATATTATACATTCTTGCATTTCTTCCCCTTGATCTGTGATACTTTGGAAGGATCCATTTTAGCAAGTGTGGTCCTCAGATGAAGTAGTTTCCACTGGTTGTATATCAGGTAATTTTGTGTGTTTTCTGTGTGTCAAAGAAATAAGTATAAATCAATAGGGAATTTAGAACATCTGGTGAAGTATAACTTATTTTCGACTAAGTTTTATCATTCTTGCCATGGTTCTATGTTTCTCACTGACTGTTGCTATTTATCCTCTGACTTTCCTCTGAAATCTCTGGGCAAGGAAGAACTGTGGTGGCATGTAGCATACAATGCATGTGACAGAAGATATCTAGACTAGATGCCTAGAAGATGTCTACTTTTTAGATGGCTTTAAATCAGCTGAAATTTTTAAGGCTGTTGCAAATGTTGTGATTTCTAAGAGTTACCTCACTGTATTAATGTGTTTTACAGTGTGTGTATTCTTTCCAGCTTTTGCACAAGTGGGTGGAAAAGTAGGTTCCTACAGCCTGCTGTTTATTACTGTAGTGAATATATGTAATTTCAAAGCCAGGCAGCGGAAGAACATACGAAACCACGTGGGAAAGTATGTCAGCACTCCGTTTGTCTCCAGGGCACCACTGGTTTTCCTAATTGTGTGATTAAGATTTGCTGAATTGGGGACCTCTGAGGCACTTGAAACATTGTCTTGAAATTAGTATTTCTGTTGTAGTTGACCAGCTTGGAGACCTGAAATATTCATATTTTGGGAGTTTGGTTTATGCTGCTTTCTGCTCAGTAATTGCAGCTAGTTAGGAGCTTTTTAATACTGACTTCTTATCCCTTTCCCTTCTCCTGGGTTTATTACTGCCCTTTGATCTCATACCAGACAAGAGCCTGTGCCAGGAAAGTGCCAGTAACCAAAGTGGTGCTCGGTTGCATGAGGAAATAGTTTTCTTGATGTGTGTAGCTTTCTACCATCCTTCCTTAATGGTGATTATACACTCTAAGATTAAATTGTGTGGTAATAGGTCAGCAGTACAGCTGGTGGCATTTGATAGCCCAGAGCCACAAAAGTGGTTGTTTTTTCTAGTTTCTCTGTTATTTTAAAGACCTGTGATCTGTGCATCCTTAAAATATGTTTTAAGGGAAGCATTAATTTCTTTGCACTGCATGGAAGTAAGTGTACTTTGTTTACAAAATTTTGAGAAGGTGCCATGGTGCTGGAATTTTCTAGTGCATTTGGTGTGTTTTGTTATACTAAGCATTTGACAGCAGAGAAGCATGTTTCTCATGTTTTGGGTGGCATCAGGTGATGTTCTGAAAGCATCAGATTCCTTTCCAGGAAACCAGCCCCCAACTGAGTAACAGTTGAGCGAGCTGCTTGCTTCCAGAGCACATTCATGTCTCAAGAGTTTCAGATGCTATCCGTTGGTTGTACAGTGCATGTATTTCCAGTTTCTGGCACTGCAGGACAACCTGGATGCAAGTTAGAAGTAGTGAAGTGTAGTGAGGGGACTGGAGAACTTGCAGCCTGTTCAGTCACTCATTGCTGTCTGCCTGCTGGAGTTTGCTGTCCACACACCACAGAGCCAGACTTGCAGGTAACCACTGATTTTTTTAAAGGAAGTTCAAGCTAAGTTAACTGATATGATGAGTATGAGAAGTGGTTGCTTATGTTGTGGGAAGGGGTGCATAAACAGATATCTGGATTACGTGAAGTAGCATTACTCTTGCAAAAGAGTGACCGGGAAGTAGTGTAGCCTTCCACCAGATGGGTGGTAATGAGTACATAATGGGCTGAATTAACTGAGGTGCTGTAGGATCTATGCTGCAAGCTTCCCTGGTACTGGTGAGCTGGAAACATATGTGTGACCCTGACTGAAACCTGTGGTGAATAATGATTTTGAAAATATTGCATGATACTTTGTTGAAGGCTGAGAGGTGAGAAATTAGAGACTATTGAGATAGCAGCCTGCCTGAATGGCATGGCGAATAACAGCTTTATACAGATTGTATTCTGTATAATTCTGTTAGGTAAGATGATCAGCTATATGTTGTGCAAAAATTACTGAAATTACTCTGAAGCAAGCTGTTAAGTAAAATATTGTGCCACTCCATATGACAATGCAGTTGTAAAAGTGGTGGTGTCCTTGTCTAGGACTGCACCATCAGGAGGAGATGCCCAAATCATAAGCTTCTTTGAGAGACCTCATGCTTAAGTGGGTGTAGGACATCCTGGTGGCAGGAACCAGTTCTCTCTGATGTTTGTTTGTTTTTTAATGAGGAGCATAGAATAGACTAGAACACAATAGAATAGAATAAACCAGGTTGGAAGAGACCTTTGAGATCGTGTCCAAACTATTATCCAACCCACCTAATCAACTAAACCGTGCAACCAAGTACCTTATCAAGTCTCCTCCTGAACATCTCCAGTGATGGCGACTCCACCACCTCCCCAGGCACTCCATTCCAATGGCAAATCACTCTCTCTGTGTAGAATTTCTTCCTAACCTCCAGCCTAAGCCTCCCCTGGTGCAGCTTGAGACTGTGTCCTCTTGTTCTACTGCTGGTTGCCTGGGAGAAGAGACCAACTCCCACCTGTCTACAACCTCCCTTCAGGTAGTTGTAGAGAGCAATAAGGTCTCCCCTGAGCCTCCTCTTCTCCAGGCTAAGCAACCGCAGCTCCCTCAGCCTTTCCTCATAGGGCTTGTGTTCCAAACCCCTCACCAGCTTTGTTGCCCTTCTCTGGACATGTTCTACCAACTCAACATCCTTCCTAAACTGAGGGGCCCAGAACGGGACACAGGACTCAAGGTGTGGCCTAACCAGTGCAGTGTACAGGAGCACAATGACTTCCCTGCTCCTGCTGGCCACACTATTCCTGATGTATGCTAGGATGCCATTTGCCTTCTTGGCTGTCTGGGCACACTGCAGGCTCATGTTCAGCCTCCCATCAACCAGTACCCCCAGGTCCCTCTCTGCCTGGCCGCTCTCCAGCCACTCTGACCCCAGCCTGTCGCACTGCATGGGGTTGCTGTGGCCAATGTGCAGAACCCGGCACTTGGATGTGTTAAATCTCATGCCGTTGGATTCTGCCCATCTGTCCAGCCTGTTGAGGTCCCTCTGCAGAGCTCTTGCACCCTCTAACAGAGCAACACCTGCCCGCAGCTTGGTGTCATCTGCAAAACTAAATTTAAAGGTCAGTTAAACTAAGTTTAAGGAGTTAAGGGTCCAAACCATAGAAAAATCTCAGTGCTGGATTGTATTTCTTTCAATTTTTGATTAAAAAATATACTATAGTATTTCTCTCAACTAGACATCAATACTTCATCTGAACTACCTGATTTTAACACCACTTCTAAAATACTGACATGATTGAGTTTTCAGTGCTTAAAGATGACTAATTGAGTGTAAAAGCAAGCTGCTCCTCAACAAACAGTGAAGTTTGAGCAGAGGATTAGGTTTGAGAAGTGATTTGTCAAAGAATAGAAAGGAAAATGTTGAAAATCAATTTGCTACAATAAGCAGGTGTGAGAAACACTGCTCAAGGACTTGGCATAGTTTCTGCACTGTGGGACAGCTACTCCAGTTAATGTTTCAGTGCCTGCATTGTAATTGTGCATACATCTGGAGAAGCATTGTCTCCAATGAAAGGGTAATCCAGCCTGTTCCATAATAACAACTCTTTTGCCTTGAAACAGTGCAGTATCAGATTTTATGGCATGTGAGACAAAAGGCTTCTTTGCTACACTCAGAATAAAATTAGTTGTCACATTTTTCCTTCGCCAGTGTGCCTGGCACTTTAGAGTATCTGGAACCTCCTTTTGTTAATAGAAGAGAAAGAAGAGCTTTATGCTCTTCCTTTTATTGTTAGTTTTTATTTTCATAATTCATTTTGAAATTTAATACACATGACTTACATACATGACATACATGTCCTTCAAGATTTATTTTAGCAGCCTTCTTCCAAAATCTAATCCCTGCAAAATGTTAATTAAGAATATATGTGTGTGTGTGTGTATATATATACAGAGAGAGAGAGAGACATACTGGCTCTGTGAATACCTCCTACAATGCAACAGAGTTGACCAGAAAGCCTGAGAAAATGGGGGTTAGAACTGGTGGCAAGCATGGGCCAGGCAATGATGTTTTGAAGTAGACTTTCCTCATTTGTTGCTTCAGAGAAAGATGGAAACAATACCAGTAACTGAAATAGAAGTATCATTCACTTCTAGGAGATAGTTGCAGAAATATGGAGCAGTCATTCAGGCTTCTTGTGCAATTCTTCTCAGCAATGAAAAGAGCACAAGATTTGCTGAACAAGATGCAGGTGACTTTTACAGGACCATTCCTGGTGCATCTTTACTAGCAACTGGATCCTGCTGTGAGTAAATTAAGAGCTTGTGGGCTTTATATGCCTCAGCTAATTAAAAGAGTTGACTAAGTTGCACACAGAACGAATACAAATATACTTGTGTTTGGTATTTTATGTATTAAATTTAAATGCCTTTTACAGCTTCCAGCATGGAAAGAAGGCATGTCTCTTTCAGTTTCTTTTCTGTAAGAGGAAACAATGAGGAGTTTGTTCAGCTTCTGTGTGCAGAAGAAATACATTTAGGCATTCTTTGCATAACTATGAGGAAGAAGGGGTTGCTAGTTTTCTCATTGTTCAGCTTGGCTCTTGACTGCTTAGTACAAGTTAACTTTTTCTCTGTGAAAAATACGTAGTGGAACTACAAAGAAATAGTCTGTACTGTGCTATGTTTCATAGCAGATGCTTTTGAGTTTAATTTAATACATATCCCCTTGTTTCAAGCCCTTACACCACAGCAAATGACCAGTAGTAACTGAGTGACTCATACTTTGTAAATAGCCGCAGTTTCAGTGGCTGCTCTTAAGTCAGCCTGTGGCTTTAAATTAGTGGGGTTTTTTTTGTTTGCTTTTTCTTTTTTTTGTTTTATTTTCCTCTTATATGTTGTACTCCTGTATTCTGAACGCTTGTCTCTTTTGTGTTTTTTCCCCTGTGTGTTTGTGTGTGCATCTTCCAGTGACTTTATAACATGCAAGACACTGATGCCAGGGGAACTCCCTGCTTTTCTCCGGCCTCAGAATGGGAGCAGTCACAGGTCTTCAGGGTATGTGCCGGGGAGAATTGCCCCTCTCCGACCCCCACCACCTTCACAGAGCCATGCTGCAGCCGAATTTACCTCTGCCAGACAAGAAGCACGGACAAGACTCCCATCCTTACCAGTGGATCAGCACCACCGCCAGGCAGAAGCCAACAGACATAAAAATACTCTCATTTGCTTTGCCATTTCTAGCCTTTCACTTTTTGTTGCACTGGGGATTTTTTTGGGAATAGCATCAAAATATGCTCCAGATGGTAAGTTCTTCTGTGAACAAAATCATCCTAGAAGTTTCAGTGCTTTTGAACAGAATTCAGTAATTCAGCTTTGAGATTAGTGTTAGAAGTTAAGTGCAAAAATAGGATGCTTACTGCAACTTTAACATGGAGGGAAGCAATACCTGGGGGCTAAGATCAGCTCCTCTTTCTGTTGCTAATGTGGTTTTTATATTCTTTTATTTTGATTTATTTCCCACATGAAGCAAAAAGACAGCAGTAAAGAAAGACTACTGGTGAAGGGGAAAGAAGTATAAATGGTGTAAAGTGTAATTAATTTTGTCTGCAGGAGAACATTGTTTGATGTGCTCACAAATTGCAGTCAGAATGAAATCCTGTCTAAGCAGTGACTAACAAAGGTAGCAAAAGAGCATTAAAGTAAGAATATTTTGAAATCTGTGAGAACTTAGACCAGCATTATGTGTTAGTTTTGTATATAAACAGATTAGGTCCACTTTTTTTTACCTATTAGCCCTGATTTTCTTTAGCTCATCCTAGAAAACTGGGCACCTTTCATGTCCCAAATGTCAGTGTTCCAAGGCATGAACAGGTGATGTGAGTAACTGCTGATCTCTCAGTGGCCAAATTCTGCTAGAAGCTGCTATGAGGTGCAGTTGGTAAAGGTTGGTAATATAGTTTGGAGCATGGATTGTTTTGTTGTTTTACTCTTTATTAAGACAGAAAAAAAAACCAACCTTTTGGCTATTGTAACAACAGGCTTAGACTCCTCATTGTCTTTTGGTGGAGTTACTGGAAAGGTTCAGTTTCCTAAGTCAATGCAACACAGGCTGAACAAATTAGGTAATCAATTGAGGATTTCAGATGACAGTACAAAATGAATGCACACATCCAGCCACAGCACCCTTGGTGGTGGCTTGCTGAGATCTCTTCTTGGATGAAATTTTCCTAATAATTATGAAAAGAAAAACAAACCAAGAAAACTGAGGGAGTAATAAATGGAAAGTTATTGCTATGTGTGATCCAAATGTTTGGTAAGAGGGCTACATAACTGCAGTAAGTAGTTCAGTTACAGCCAAGATCAAGAGAAGGCTGCAGGGTGATTTAGGACTTAGCTGTTTGAGAAATACTTTGGAGGACAAGGAGGGACATTTCTGTTTGGATACCAAGACTCAACTAAAACTTGTAGATTTTGAGGATGGTTTTAGTGGAAGTGGGGTATTCTTATGTGCTGTGGAATACATGAAATAAGAGTCCCTTTTTGCTTTAAAAATCTAAGAATGTAAAGGAGATGGCATACATTTTTCAAAAGCCTAAGTGGTGTTGAAATGGTTTTACTTTGTGTGCAGTAACTCACTCCAGGGACATTGAGCTGTGCAGACTTTTTACACTGACTGCATGATCAGCATGTGGTCTATGGATCACTGGGAATACTGAGGATGTTACAGGAGGAGTTGCTGTGATTTAGTAGAGGGGCACCTTTTTTTTCCCCCTTTGGTCCATAGTAACAACTTAACATAAGGGCCAAAGTGTAACCTAAGATTGTGGCAGCTTTCAGTTTTGTTTTGTTTTGTTTTTCCAATGTCTCACTGCTTCACAACAGAAGTCTAGGCCATTTTTCAGCATTAATTCTTGTATTGTGTCTTTGTGAAGGTTCTCGGCATTATCTTTTTAAAAAAACCCTGTATAAACCCATAGAACCCTTTGGAAACCTTGACACAAGAGAAACTCCTACAGACACCAAGAAAAGTCTGGCTGAAATTTTTATCTTGTAATAATACTGTTACAATTTCTCCCCCCCAACTTTCCCAAGATGTTGAAATGTTAATACACTCAGCTCCAACCTCACATGTGTAGTACTGCAGCCAGTACCACCAGCTCTGTCTAGGTGTGCTCTTAAGGGCTAATTAGAAAACCATATTGTCCACTTTTAATGGCTGTTTTGAAAAGCAGTGCAGGGAATGTGAGACTGCATTGTAAGTGCATGTAAACCCTAAACCTCTGACATACCTTCCCCAAAGGAAAATGATACTCATCTGCATTTCTGTTCCTGCCTGTCAACTGGTTTCTTTTTTCCTCCTTGCTTTTATCTTGCTGTCAACATTATATTTTTTTTTTTTTAGGAGTCCTGACCACTGGAGATCAGGGAGAGCACTGGAAATGCAATTTCCTTCCCTGTTTCCAGGGGCTTGTGCTGCAGGGTCAGGATGACAAACTGGGGAAATTTTCAGGGAAAAATTCTGCTTGGCCTTTGCAACTGTCAACTGGAGCTGGCCCACTTAGAAAATTTAGCTGCCAGACTGTGACAAACTTCTGCTGAGCATAATACAACACTGATAACCTTTTCCCAGAGGCCTTAAAAACTCCAGGCTTGGTGGCTAAACAGATAGAAAGAACTATTTAACTAAATCTTGAAAACTGTTTCCTGCCTTTTCTCCTGCTGAATTTTATATCCTTGCTCCAACACATGGAACGTTCTAGAATTTTTAACTTTTTTTTTCTGGCAGAGTGTGTTCTTGTGGTTATTTTTTTTCCACTATTTGCTAAAATGCCACTTCCTCTCCCCCTCAACTCCATTAGAAGCATTAAACCTTAAGGAGAGCTGACCCATTTTTAGATAAATGCTCTGAACCAAAGGCTTGACTTGAAAAATTTTCAACATGAGTGGTTAAACTTGACAAGGACTTAACTACCTAACGTTTTCTGGTCTATGCTTCTGTTTTCCTTTAACCATAACAGCAATGACTATGGTCAGTAAAATCTGATTGGTGATTTTGGAGGTCACATATGGTAAAGTATTAAATATTTTATGCTTCCCTGCACCTCAGTGCAACTGCTAAGGGAGAGTTTAAAACCATTTTTGCTCAGTGCATCTGAGCTTACCAGAAAGCTGATCCGCTGTCCTTCAGAAACATACATTACAGAGTTACCTGTTTTTGATGTTGGATTGTGATGTACAATAGGTTTAAAGTTTTGGGGCTTTCTAGTTATTGTGCTATTCCTCTCTTCTCTGACTCAACAGAAAAATGTACAGTTACTAGATATTTGCTGTGAATCACGCTAAGCAGAAATCATCAGGCTGCTGACTCATGGTTTCCTCACATCGCCCTTTGCTACCAGCCAGGAAATAGGTGTTTCTTCACAGCACTGATGTGCATAGTGTCTGGGGAAAGGGGTTAGTGACTCTGCATGAGTCAGGCGATAGGCTTGCATTTATCCAGTGAGTCCCTAGCAGTCCTGCTGGTTCCAGTGCTCCTTGCTTTTTGGATTTCCCTTGTGTTGAATTTAATTTCCTAAATTCTGTCTTAGGATCCCTCCAAATGATTTTTGTTTTGGCTTTATTTTTATATTATTACCTGAATGTCTCTTGGCTGTACATAGGTCTGCTGTTTTTTTTTCCACTGGTAGTCAAATCTTGTTTCGTGTGGGTTTCCTGAGTTGGAAAGGATTTGTAATGTTGAGAATAACACTGAAGGAAAAGCATTTCTGTCAGCAAAACCAGGGCTTGCTTGTGTAAAATTTGTGGGTAGGTTTCACTGTCTTTAGAGTTTCCAAGAATGGACTAAATGATTCTTGCCCCTAGAGCTGCATTGCAGATGTGCAGGTGTTTTTCCCTGGGAGATGTAAAAAGGCTGTTATGACTGCTGCTCTCGTATGGACTGCTAACCTGTGTATTTTGGCATCTTCTTGGTTGTCTTTTGTTTAAGAAAATATTTTCTGTCTGACTTTTCCTTGGATTTTCTTACCAAAAGAATGTATTTCCCACTCTGGTATGTTGATGCTGCTTAATATGCAAAAGATGTGTGTGTTGTAAATACTATATTGTTGTAGTTTCTTGAGAAACCTGATACCAGAGACGGGCAACAAAGCTGGTGAGGGGTTTGGAACACAAGCCCTATGAGGAGAGGCTGAGGGAGCTGGGGTTGCTTAGCCTGGAGAAGAGGAGGCTCAGGGGAGACCAGGTGGGGGTTGGTCTCTTCTCCCAGGCAACCACCAGCAGAACAAGAGGACACAGTCCCAAGCTGCACCAGGGCAGGTTTAGGCTGGATGTTAGGAAGAACTTCTTCACAGAGTGATTGGCCTTTGGAATGGGCTGCCCACCGAGGTGGTGGAGTCACCATCACTGGAGGTGTTTAAGAGGAGACTGGATGAGGCACTTGGTGCCATGGTTTAGTTGATAAGATGGTGTTGGGTTGGACTTGATGATCTCAAATGTCTTTTCCAACCTCGTCCACCCCATCCCCCGTCCACGCCATCCCAGTACTTTTTTGGTTGCTCAGATACGAACAGTATCATTAGTGGCTGCAGTATTGTAACCACTGAAGGAGGTGGGTATACTTCGTGGGTGACCAAGTGCCTTGGTCCTGTTCGTCCTAATACTGCCACAATTGAAGTGATGACACTTGTTTTTCAAGCCTGAATTTCACATTTTATTTCAGAGAATTGTCCAGATCAGAATCCTCGTCTTAAAAACTGGAGCCCTGGAAAAGATCCTGAAAAAAGAATTTTTATCAAAAAGGGGGATTTGTTCCGTCTGAACTCAGATGCTACAGTACACTCTATAGTTATACAGGATGGAGGTATGAAACAGCCAGATGCACATCATACTTCAGCTTACTGCATAGTTTTTACTTCTGTGATTACATGAAAAAATATGTGGGAAATTTTGTATTGCATCCTATTGATCTCTTCTCCTGCTTTTACTTTTCAGCCTGCTACCACGACAGAAATATTAAAAAGGCGAATTAACACTGCAGAGTCTTTTCAGTTGATCATTGATAGGGTTTTCTGTAGGATATAGTATCTTTCTTGTACAAGATATGATTGTCTTCCAGTGGTGACTGTGGTATGTTAGTAAGTCTATCAAAATGTTAGAAAAAAATGTAGGCATAAACTAGTCAAGTTCTTGGAAAGATAAACCACAGTTGGTAGGAGTTACTTTCCAAATGTTGGTTTTTATATATATGAGAATAACAACTTAATTTATGGGTGTGAAAATGAATCTGTAATTTCTGTGATGTTCTCATCACAGACCTTGATTCTTTTAATCTATCTGAATTCTACTTTGATGTACAGAATTGATTTTTTTTTTTTCTTCCCCTTTAGGGTTACTTGTTTTTGGTGACGATAAAGAAGGTTCTAAAAATATTACTTTGAGAACTCGATTTATCCTGATAAAGGATGGTGGAGTGCTTCATGTTGGAGCAGAGAAATGCCACTATAAATCCAAAGCAACTATTATTTTGTATGGGAAGTCAAATGAAGATGCTGATGTGCCAGAATTTGGCCAAAAGTTTATTGGTGTGGGTCCTGAAGGAACACTGGAGTTGCATGGTCACCAGAAGTTATCATGGACTCTTCTGTCAAAGACAATATATTTCTCAGGGCTGGCCTATGGTCATTATACATTTAAAAAGAATTTCTCCAGAGGACTGAATGTGAGAGTGATAAATCAGGACACAGCAGAGATTTTGGAAGTGCTGAAGTTTGATACTCACGAATATTCAGAAGAAAGCTTGAAGCTTCAGCACTTACTTAAAACTGGAAGTCCTGGTCGCATTGTTGCTATTGCTGTAGGAGATTCAGCTGCTAAAAATCTACTAGAGGAAACCAGAGTGACAATTCAAAATCTTCTGGGAAGCAAGTTTGTCAGAGGATTGAGTTACAGGTAAGTAATTTATTTTCCTTTATTTTCCCTTTTGTGCTGAGTAAAGATCAGATACAGATGTTGCTGTCTTTGGGGAATTTATTAAACTTTGACAGTGTCTGTTCTTCAAGCCTTCAGAGGATTCTCAGTGTTGTGTGCAGTACTGCAGTACTAGTATTCAGTGTGCAGTATTGTGATAGTGCAAAGAGTAATAGTAACAGGTACCTCTGTGATAGACTTCGCTACTTGCAATTGCTCTCTTTCACTGTTCTTTATAGAATGGTGGAACAATAGAAGGGTGTAATAGGAGTTATTAAATTGGAAAACTAGGTGCTGTGCCATTTATTTAGTTGTTGCAAATTTTTGCAGTGAATGTTGTGAACTTGGCTTTGCACTGCTCAGGGTTAGCAATACAAGTGAAAGGGATATCAAGTTTCCTAACTGCTTATTATTCAGCTTTTGTTATAATGGTGTTGTATAACCTGTTTCTGTTTCCCAATGTTTTCCAGGAAATCAGTTGTTTAGTTTTTCCATTCTACTCTTATCCCTCACTATTCCCCAGCATCTGGATTCCAGTTAATTTCCTCCCTTAGCTTTGGCAGGGCAGGCTGAGACGTCAGTCAGGATGGCATGTTCTGACCTTGGTTCCCGTCAGGAGGCTTTTGGTTTCAGTGGCTGTGTGAGCATTTGGCCATGGTGTGGAAAGACCTTGCAGTGCTGCCTCTGAAGCAGTTTGGTCAAAGGCGCTGAGACCTTCACGTCCTTGAATAAGTGCCACCTCCTGAAACCAGTGAAGCATTATGTAGCTTCAGGGTTCCATCCTGCTTAGAGATGTGGGCTTGTGGAGTTCCTCTCTGCCTGTAACTTCCAGACTGGTTCATCCAAAAGAAGGAACTTCTTCAGCCTGCAGCTAGGAAGAAATAGCCTTTCTTCCTTCTTTGCTAAACTGTTTCTTCTCTGCTTTAATTAAGGTGATAGGGGCTCTGTAAGCACGTAGAATTGTCTTTTTGCTGCTGTGGACAAGAGGTGTTCCCCAAGTGCTCACTGACAAAAAGCAGGGTCCTTTTATTAAACCTGTAAAGCTAGTGAACAACATTTCATTATGAACAGACTGTTACATCCCTCTCCTCTTCTACTTTGTTGTGCAAAATAGCATGCACTGAAATATCATCTAGATATTTCTAGATATTACTTTAAATGTTAGCATGTGAAATGTTAGCTTGTTTGCTGCTGCTACTGAAATGCTGGCCAGTATGTACTATGTTACTAACCAGTATAAACAGGTTAAACAGTTTTATCTGCTTTTAATCCTCATCAATAAATATCATGAGAAGACTGAAATAAAGGCAGCTGGACTGAAGTGGGTTTTAATATTTGCCTTTGCATTTACTAGTAGCCTTTGCAGCTACTGGTAGCCTTTGACAACTGTTGCTGTCAGTCCAGCTAGCTGACACAGTTTTCATTTGGGGCAAATGATTCAACTGAACTGATGCAAAGTTGTTCAGCTTTTTAGTGCATGATCTCGACTGCTTCATCTGCACACATAATTATGGCATTACAGAGTATTAAAGAACAGCAAAATAGTCTTGTTTTTAAACTTTTTGGTAGCTTTCTCTGGCATATGGTTTGTTTTTTCATTTCCAAAGACTTGGATGCATTGAGCAGAGCTGTAGGAAGGGGAAGCACATCCAGGACAGCACCCTGCTTTACGCTGGTGCTTAGCCAAGTAAGTGTTCAGCCAAGGAAAGGCTCAGTGAGGATGAAAAGCAAAAATTCTTGGTTTCAGCCTTCAGAAACATCTAGTGATCTCTTGTGCAAAGATTGTGTGACAGTATGCGGTACCTATGCTGTGTTAATATCTTAAAAGATCCATAAGGTGCTGCCCATCCAGTGGTGTGATTACCAGCTGCTGTTACTGACTGTGTCCATCCCTCCCAGCCAGACACACACACAGTCCCCTGGGATTCCTGGGTGCTGCTGTGAGGTGCCGCATGCCTTGGAGCCGTGAGAGCAGCTGGCTGTGGCAGGAGTATCAGCATTGGCTTAGTCTTCCCCTGCCCTGACAAAAGCTGTTTGGGAGTGGGATCTTCTATCACTTCTATTACTTACTTCTTTCAATTTGCTTTTGGAAAAAGTGCATCTTCTTAGATGTTGTATTAAAAAACATATCCAGAAGTCATCTGACTAAGAACTCTTGAATTTGCTAATTTGAATGGAGAACATCCGATTATCTTAAACTGTGCTTCTTTTAATTTTCCTTCTGAATTTTTAAGTTGCATTTCCAATATAATTTGGAAGAGCAGCCAAGGGGGTTATTTGTGACTTCCTTATTCCTTGTCCTGTCCGTTACCTGTTTGTGAATAATTTGTTCAGGATCATTATACTTAAACGTTTACTTTTGTTTTTCATAGGCAAGCCTGGGCTTTCGTTGGTGTCATAGGTGGTGGAAATTCTTCTTGTAATGAATCAGTGAGAAACTATGAAAATCACAGCACGGGTGGGAAAGCTCTTGCTCAGAAAGAGTTTTTCACAGTGGATGGTCAGAAGTTTGTTGTGAGAGCTTATAGCGAATGGAATGATGGTAGGAAAGCTTTTTGTGAAATCCTGCAGTTGAGGAAAAAGTGAATGTGGCTTGTGCACTTCTTGCTAGAAGTGTTGGTTGCAATTTAAATTTCTGAATTGCTGTAAGTTTTTTGTTTTGCTTTTTATACTTGATGTAGATGAAATATGGGGACAGTTTTGCAGTATAACCTATTTTCTCTCTCAGTATGCAGTGTGCGAACAGTATAATATTAAGATGCTCCAATTTAAATAAGTTTAGATACAGTTAAAGGGCCTTATAAAAGGCAGAAATACTTTTTCTCTTAGTAATTTCACTTGTACATAGTTTAAATCTAAGCTTCTAAGATGATGATCATGATCCTAAAAAGAAAACTTTGTGGAAGCTGTTGTTTGATGCTGAACTTTACACAGCTTTTCTTACACCAAGTTACTACAAAGAGCCTGAAATGTCTACAACTTGTTAGGTTTTATCCTTTATTTATTTTTGTATTTAAGATCTCTTTGATTTGAGTTTTGCTTTTTATGAGAGTAATTTTTTTCTGTTCATACGATTGCTAGGCAACATTGCTTCTGCCTCAAGAATTTTTTAAGGTAGTTGGGTATTTGAGTAGTTGAGCTAGTTGTTACTACTCCTTTACTGTTCATTTCAGCCCTGTGAAAATACTGCATGTATATAAAAAGAAAGAATCCACCAAAATACATATTTTACTTGCTGGTACTGTAGAGTTAGGATCAAGACTAAGTAAGACCTGCTGAACTTACTTAAATATAAAACACAAGGGAGTGAAAAAGCATGCCTGTGTGATTTAGGCTGCCAAACATTTATTGTTTGTGAATAAAAAGTAAGTCCCCAGTTTGTTTTGGCAGTTCCTTGATTACATCTGTAGAGGTCTAAATGGCAGAAAAATGTAATTTGAAACAAATAGTGGTAGCTGGACCTAGAAATTGTTGCCATATGATACTAGATGGTTTTGGTTGGTTTTAAGGCATAGATTTTTTTTTCTGTCACTGTTTGTTTCATCTTTTCCATTTATTTTATTTGAGATCAACCAAATAAGGTTGTTGTAGTGTGTTTAACACTGGCATATTTCAGTGCAGAATTGTAAATTAGAAGGCTTTGGTTCTTGTGAAATCTTATGCATTTCTTATTAGGATCTTCTTGGAGATGGCTTTATTAAAAGACAAATATAATCTTACATTGTGTTTTGGTGTTTGTTTTTTTTTTAATTAGGTGTCCCAATTTCAGGCTTCCAGGTAGAAGCTGTAGGTGGAGTGATACTGAATCTTCTGGATGATGTTAGTAGTTGGGAGCCTGGAGACCGGATTGTAGTTGCAAGCACGGATTATTCAATGTATCAGACAGAGGAATTCACTCTCCTTCCTTGCCCAGAGTGTACCAAGCATCAGGTCAAAATCAAAGGTATGAAAGGAGTTGCCGTTTGAAAATTCATATGATTTATTCATGGTAGTAGTACACTGTGGATGGTCTTTTTCAGCAGGAGCATAAGGAACAGCCTGTTCACCTATATCTGTATTGATTTTGTTCACCTGTACAGGAGTGTGTACTTCTCCTTGCTATGAAATTACTCCTTGTAATGTCAGGTTAGCTTACCATACTAACTTTCTCTTTTCTTCTCAGGCTTGTTGAATGTTTTAGTTTTTCTCCAAGAGCATTATTCTTGTTTTGCTTTCTTGGCTCATTTCTGCCTTGTCAGTAGTTTTTTTTATGTGCTTGAAAGGCTGTTCTGGTCGTAACAGTTTCCTTTGCCATTAGTGCCCTTCCCTTCTTTGGAAGTATTGTTTTCTGCTGTTATCAGAAAGAGAGAAAGGGAAGAAAACCCAAAATGGTAGTCTTTGAACCTGTTTGGGTGTGGGGTTTTTGTGTTGGGTTGTTTTTTTTTTTCTCCTCCTTTGCCTCAGTTCCTCCTCCACTTCCCACCAGCAAAATCGTTACGAAATAAGAGGCAGCTTGAAGCATCTGTTCACACAGGATATCCCTGAGTACTTGCAGTGCGTTTTTTCCTTTGGGTGTGATGCATGCAAAATGGTCATGGGTGTTGTTGACCATTTCCTTTTTCATTATCTGAGTCATTCTGCTTAATTTCATGAGAGCCTCCCCTGGGACTGGCTTCCTGGCTCTGCTGGCATCTGTGTTTTCTTCCTGCCACCCCACACCCTTCCTAGCTAGCACACTCATCCCTGATAGTCCATCAGCCTCAAGTCTTGACCTTCTCCTCTTGCTCCCTTCTAGTGGGCTGCTGTGTCGTTTTGCAGCACAAACTGACTATTGTTACTCTGGCAGCATTAATTTGCAGCAGCCAGACTGTGCTCTTCAGGATCTATTTTTGTCCCATTAATCTCTCTTCGGTGTGACTTCTTCTTCAAACCACTCTTCTTTATGCATTCTCATAGGTATTTTGTGGAATCCCTCAAACGTTCCTGTTCCCACTCTGTCTTAAGGAGCTGCCAGTTTGTCCACTTTGAAATGCAGTTTGCATCTGACTGTATTTGTTAGCATGGATCAGATATGTTTTATTGCATTGTGAAGTCCTAGATATGTAAACAGTGCATCTAAGTTCAGCTTACTATACATCAGAGAACACCAGGGTGCCTGAAGCCACAGACCTGACTTGTTGCCATTGAGCTTTGTTCTCAAGTTTCTTTTATTGTGTGTTAGTGAGCACAATATTTAAAATGCAGGCTTAACTTGAGGGTTACAGTACAAAGTTTAAGATTTTTGTCACCACTGAATAGAAAGAAAAGAAAGAAAAGCTTTTGAAGGATTTATTTTTTTTTTTACAATGATGTACAGTATGACATAGAATGCAAAGTATTTGCTTTATATAATGCTATATATAGGGATAGGCAAAGTGGCCCTGTATGTCAGGGAATGTTTTAATTGTATTGGGATTAAAGATGGTGATGATACAGTTCAGTGTTTATTGGTAGGAACCAGGGGGAAGGCCAAGGAGGCAGATATTATCGTGGGAGTCTGTTACAGACCGCCCAACCAGGATGAAGAGACAGATAAAAACGTTCATCTTGCAATCACTAAACCACATTCTTGTGGGGGACTTCAGTTTCCCTGATGTGTAATTGAAATGCAACACAACAGGGAGGGAGCACTCCTGGATGTTCCTAGAGTATTTGGAGGATAATTTCCTGCCACAGCTGATGACAGAGGGAAGGTGCCCTGCTGGAGCTGCTGTTTATGAACAGAGAAGAACATGTGGATCATGTAACAGTTGGGGGCCATCTTGGGCACAGCAATCACAAAATGATGGAGTTCACAGTTGGAGAAGTAAAGAGGGAGGGACAGAACTGCTGCCTCAGAATTCCAGTGGGAAGGCTTTGGCCTGTTTTGGAAAGAGGTAGGCAGAGTCCCTTGGGCGACAGTCCCAAAGTGCCAAGAAGTCCAGGCATACTGGGTACTGTTCAAGAGGGAAGCCTTAAAGGTGCAGGAACAGCCTGTCCCCATGTACTGAAAGATGCATCAGTGGGAAAGAAGGCCGGCCTGGCTGAATGGAAAGCTTGGGCTGGAACATGGGGACAAAATGAGAGTTTATGGTCATTGGAAGATGATCCAGGGAATTCAGGACTACAATTGTGAGTCTGTGCAGGGAGAAAATGAGGAGGGCTAAAGCTCAGCTGGAAATTAATCTGGCTTCAGCTGTTAAAGTGAACACTAAATCCTTCTACAAATATATTAGCAGCAAAAGGATGACAAAGGAGAATTTCTGTCCTTTGTTGGGTGCAGGGTGGGGAGCATAGTGGTCAAGGATGAGGAAAAATCTGAAGTACTCAATACCTTCTTTGCCTCAGTCTTTAGTAGTAAGACCAGTGGTATGCTGGATACCCAGCCCCATGAGCTGGAATATGGGAATGGGGAACAGAATAAAGTTGTCATTATCCAAGAGGAGATGGTTAGTCACCTGCTGCACCACTTAGACATAGAGAAGTCTTTGGGGCCAGATGGCATACAGCTGGCGGTACTGATGGCTGGAAGAAGTGCTCACCAAGCCACTTTCCATCATTTACCAGCAATCCTGGCTACCTGGGGAGGTTCTAGCTGACTGGAGATTGGCAAATGTGATGCCAAGAAGAGCCAGAAGGAGGATCTGGGTAACTTCGTACCTGTCAGTCTGACTTCAGTGCAAGGGAAGGTCCTAGAGCAGGTCATCTTGAGTACCATTATGCAGCATGTGCAAGGGCATCAGGTGATCAGGCCCAGTCAACATAGGCTCATGAAAGGCAGGTCCTACTTGTGAAACCTGATCTTAGTCTACAACAAGACAACCTGCTTAGTGGATGAGGGAAAAGGGGTGGATGTTGTATGGCTGGACATTATTAAAGCATTTGACATTGTCCAACAGCATCCTCCTGGAGAAACTGGCTGCTCATGGCTTGAATGGGTGGATGATTTGCTGGGGTTAGAAACTGGCTGGATGACTGGGCCCAAAGAATCATAGAATGGATCCTGTCTGGAAGGGTCCTCCAAAGGTCATCTAGTGTGACTTCCTTACAGTCAGCAGGAACATCCCCAGGTAGATCAGGCTGCCCAGGGCCTTGTCAAGCCTTACCTTGAATATCTCCAGGGAAGGGGCCTCAGCCACCTTCTTGGGCAACCTGTTCCAGTGTTCTACCACCCTCTTAGTGAAGAACTTCTTCCTGGTATCCAATCTAAATCTGCCCTTCTGCAGTTTGAAGCCATTGCCCTTGTCCTGTCACCACAGGCCCTTGTAAACAGTCTCTCTCCATCCATCAGGTACTGAAAGGCTGCTATCAGGTCTTTCCAGAGCCTTCTGCAGGCTGAACACCCCCAGCTGCCTCAGCCTGTCCTTGTAGCAGCACTGGTCCAATCTCTTGATCATTTTCATGGCGCTTCTCTGGACCTTCTCCATCAGGTCCATGTCCTTCCTATATTGAGAGCTCCAGACCTGCACATAGTATTCCAGGTGAGGTCTCACCGGAGCAAAGTGTCATAATCACCTCTCTGGATCTGCTGGAAATGCATCTTTTGAGGCAGCCCAGGATGTGATTTGCCTTCTGGGCTGCAAGCACACACTACCTGCTCACGTCCAGTTTCTCATCTGTTATCACCCCCAAATCAGTTTCCACAGGGCTGCTTTCTGTCACCTCATCCCCTAGTCTGTATTGATAGTGAGGATTGTTCTGGCTCAGGAGCAGAACCTTGCACTTGCTCATGTGGAACTTCATGAGGTTCACCTGGGCCTACTTCTCCAGCTTGTCCCAGTCCCACCAAGAGTGGTGATGAATGGAGTTAAGTCCAATTGGTGGCTAGTCACAAGTGGTGTTCCCCAGAATTCAGTAGTGGGGCCAGTTCTCTTAATTTTTTTAGCCATGATCTGCATGAGGGGATTAAGTGCATTCAGTAAATATGCAGGTGACATCACCATGGGTGGGAATGTTGACCTGCTCAAA
Organism: Picus viridis; assembly: GCA_033816785.1. Taxonomy (NCBI): domain Eukaryota; kingdom Metazoa; phylum Chordata; class Aves; order Piciformes; family Picidae; genus Picus; species Picus viridis. The sequence goes on from CM066606.1 coordinate 53,794,387, forward strand.
GGTTGAAAGACTATGCAGCGGAACAAGTCCAAGTGCCGGGTGCTGCACTTTAGCCACAACAACCCCATGCAGGGCTACAGGCTGGGGACGGAGTGGCTGGAGAGCAGCCAAACAGAGAGGGACCTGGGGGTGCTGATCAACAGCTGCCTGAACATGAGCCAGCAGTGTGCCCAGGTGGCCAAGAAGGCCAATGGCATCCTGGCCTGCATTAGGAATGGTGTGGCCAGCAGGAGCAGGGAGGTCATTGTGCCCCTGTACTCTGCTTTGGTTAGGCCACACCTTGAGTACTGTGTCCAGTTCTGGGCCCCTCAGTTTAAGAAGGACATTGAGACACTTGAACGTGTCCAGAGAAGGGCAACAAGGCTGGGGAGAGGCCTTGAGCACAAGCCCTGTGAGGAGAGGCTGAGGGAGCTGGGATATTTCAGCCTGAAGAAGAGGAGGCTCAGGGGCGACCTCATTGCTCTCTACAACTACCTGAAAGGTGGTAGTAGCCAGGAAGGGGTTGGCCTCTTCTCTCTAGCAACCAGCACCAGAACAAGGGGACACAGTCTCAAGCTGCACCAGGGGAAGTTTAGGCTGGAGGTGAGGAGAAAGTTCTTCACCGAGAGAGTCATTCGCCATTGGAATGGGCTGCCCGGGGAGGTGGTGGAGTCGCCATCCCTGGAGGTCTTCAAGGGGTGACTGGACATGGCACTTGGTGCCATGGTCTAGTCGTGGGGTCTGTGGTGACAGGTTGAACTCGATGATCTTCGAGGTCTCTTCCAACCTTGGCGATACTGTGATACTGTGAATCTGGATAGACTAGATTAATGGGTCAAGGTCAATTGGACGAGGTTTAACAAAGCTGAGTGCCAGGTCCTGCACTTGGTTCACAGGAACCCCCTGCCATGCTATAGGCCTGGGGCTCAGTGTCTGTAAAGCTGCCCAGCAGAGAAGGACCTCGGGGATGCTGGTTGACAGCCACCTGAGGCTGAGGGGAGACCTTATTACTCTCTACAACTACCTGAAAGGAGATCATAGCAAGTTGGGGATTGGTCTTGCCTCCTTAATATCAAGTGATAGAACAAGAGGAAATGGCCTCAAGTTGTGCCAGGGGAGGTTTATATTGGATATTAGGAATTGTTTCCTAACTGAAACAGTGGTCAGGCATTGGAACAGGCTGCCCAGGGACATGGTGGAGTCACAGTCCCTGAAAGTGTTCAAAAATCATGTAGACATGACACTTTGTGGCATGGTTTAATGGCCATGGTGGTGTTAGGTCAGTTGTTGGACTCAATGGTCTTAGAGGCCTTTTCCAAACAAAACAATTCTATGGTAGTCAAATACAGGGAAAACATGTAAGCTTTCAAGGTTAAGAGTGGGGTCCCATTTACAGACATCTGTTGTCTTTTTAAATTCTCAACAGCAGGTACGGAATTAATACCACTGTTGGTTCTGCTTCACATTGTGGTAATGATCTGCTCAGACTTGTGTCCTTTTGTGAGCTTAGAAGGGATGGTGATAGTCTGTATTCAGAGAATCAATAAATGAGAAATAAAACAACTCTGAAAAGCTGAACAAAACAGAAAACTAGAAGTGACAAAACCTCCAAACAAATAAAACAGAAAACATAAGACAAGGTGTGGAAAAGTACCTTTAAAAAAAATAAACACACAAATACTTTTCTTTCTTCAATGTTTACAGGTCTGGATAATTTTCCCAGGTTTTGTAGACAAATAGAAATTGATTGTTTCTTCAGAAGAACAATGTCAAACCAGATTGTGTTGTTTTCCCTAATTTTACTTTATATGTCCTCAGAATAGCTATGTGCAGAAGAACATATTTAGTTAGGAAAGCTAATCCTTTTTTTCTTTCAGCAAGGTATGAAAATTGCCTTCACCCAATTCCGCAGCTTTCTGGCAAAATATCCACAAGCATGAGAATGCACTGACAAAACCAGGCACTAATAAAACAAAAATTATACAGTAGGGGCAAAAAGAGGCCAGGGAACCCAAAATAACTTCATTCATGCTTTATTAATCTGATTACTAACTAAGCAGTCGAGCAAAGCCCCACATTGGGCTCCAATAACAATCTTGTGGGTTGGAATTACCCCCAACAAATGGGAGATTTACTGCCAAAATAAATCACCAGACTAGCTCAGACGGTTTAGAAGCAAAATGAAGCTATGTTTACAAAGTAAGCAAAAATACAGAAATATAAAATGCAATGAATATGTACAAAATATGTATACATGTATTTACAATTAAGAAACAACACGAGGACCCCCTTGAATTGTTCCTAGACCCCTTTGGACAAGAGAGAAGGACTGCTCGCAGTGTCCCCTTTCCCTCTCCCCACCCTTCCCTTCTCAGTACCTCACAGACACAATATATGCTGGCAGAAGGTCAGGAAGAAGGGAGCAATGCAAAAGAAGAAATCTCAGGGAGAAGAAGTGAAAAGAGACAGAAATGTTTATGCACCTAGTTTCTATCCTCAGTAGCAAACCAATGGAATTATATAGACATGTCATTATTTTTCTTTTGTAGCCAATGGCAAATTTTATCTACTTCTTGCTCAGAGGTGTCAAGAAAGTTCCTATTCTTGTTTATGGTTAGGACACTTAAGATAAGGCACAAGTAAATCTGCTTCTACATTTTGTTAAAGGTTTTCTAAATACACTGGATTAATCTGAACGTTTTCTTTGCATTTTATCTGTTCTGCTCACAAACTATTGGAATGAAAATAAGATGTGCTTGCCAGTGTTGGTATTTCTATAGGATTGGTCATCTTACTAAAATGAAAAGTACATGAACAGCAAAAGCCACGAGAACAGAATGCATGAATTTTGTTTCTGCAATTAGAGTGCTTATATAAAATAAGTTTGATTTGGTTTTAATCAGTGGCAAACCTTTTCCCTCTTCTTTTCCTTTTGTTTGATTTTTTTTTTTTTTTTCCCTTCCCTTTAAAAACTCCTTTTGGACAGAAAATCCTCAGTTCCCTCATGTAGGAGAAATTATTGATGGAGTGGACATGAGAGCAGAAGTTGGAGTTCTTACAAGGAACATCTTAATCAAGGGGGAGACAGAAAATACCTGCTATCGTGAAAAGGAGTGTCAGTTCTTCAATTACGATACATTTGGTGGTCATATCAAGGTCTGAAAAGCATTTTTTTAAGTAGCTTTCTGTAATGTAAAGGCACATTGGGAACAAAGAGATAAATGGGAAATTTGGATGGATTTTAAAACTTACCATAAATTCATTCTACTGCTTCCCTTCATTCCCAGCTTTCCCTAAATTAGATTTAACCCATCTAGACTTAGTCTGCAGTATTGGAGGAAGGATTATCTATACATGAAATGTTGTAAAGTATTAAGCATCTAATTATGCATTGTAAGAAGAGATTAAGCCTCAGCAGTGACATCCATGCGCGAGTCCTGTAATATTATGCAGTAAAGTTTGAGCTGTTTTCTCTGTCTTCTCTCCTTTCATTGCCATTCTCCTGCCCCAGATAATGATCACTGCATTCTAGTGATCTATATCATCTGAAATTGGGCATGAGAGAGGCATGGAGAGGAATGAAACTGAGTTGGGCAGTGGTGGGTTTCAATTTGATTTTTAAAGAAATGAAAGTACTAAGGTTATATAAAGGAAATGCTTCTGATTCTGTTACCATGAACATAAATAAAACTAAGGGAAAGCAGTAGTATAGGAAATAATATTTAAAGTTGCATTCACTTCTGTGTTTAGATGAAATATTTGAGCAGCAGCGTGTCAGCTCTTCACTGATGCTGGAGATGTTTCAGGCCTTCTATTTTAAATGTAAATGTATTTGTGCTCCTTACATGATGGTCACAGTTTAAATCTCTCTACTATTTTTGGATGCAGATTTTAATTTTATAGTGGTGGGAAAGAAAATATGCCCTTTTCCTACTGCGTAGCAGCTCTTGTTTTGTGAAAGAGAAGTAGGTGGGCTCAGGCTGACTTTTGTGTTGAAGAAAATGGCAAGCTGTGAATCTTGCAAAAGGTGACCCTGATTGCTGCAACAGCACAAATACAGTAGACCACTCAGTATTCTGTAAGACAGAACAGAAAACAAAAGTTTTGAGTTATCCAAGTTGTTAAATTGTTCCCAGGAGACTGTTCAGAGTAGCTGAGCATCTGCTGCCAAGCCTGGACTTCAGCACTAAAAGCATTTTCAGTTTATGTTAATCTTTAGTGCTCAAGCAGAGAGAACCTAGGCGCTAGCATTTGTTAATGGCCTCAGGGGTTTTGATCATCCTGGATTTCCTACTGGTCACTGGGATGGTAGCATAAAGGAGGCTTAGTGGCAGTGAGCAAAGGCATTGGTTTGAAGTTTTACAACTGCTTTAGTGCTTTTAAATGTTAAGAGATGGAAACTGTGTACATCTAATTTATGTACATCTCGTGTAAGTTATATATTAACTTAAATTTCCATTGGTTAAAAGCAAATAGTTGAATATTCATCCTGGACATCTCATGGTATTTTCAGATTTTGAAGAATTTTACATCTGTTCATCTGTCCTATGTGGAATTGAAGCAAATGGGCCAGCAGCAGATTGGAAGTTATCCTGTTCATTTTCACCTTTGTGGGGATGTGGATGAAAAAGGAGGTTATAATTTTAAGACTTACCTGGAAGGTCTTTCCATTCATCATTGTTTTTCCAGATGTGTGACTGTTCATGGAACCAATGGCTTGCTGGTATGTGCAAGGAGAGTAAAACATACTGTGTTGAAATAAATCTTCATAAAAAATATTTAGAGCAAAAACAGTCCCCTCCATTCTTCATGGCTTTCTTTTTAGTTGCAACTAATAAATGTACAAGTGCTAATGACTGTACAATTTCTATTTCCTTCATTTCTTCAAGGCAGCTAAGCTCTCCAGACATAGTATTGTGTTTGTAAGGGGTGAATAAAACTGTCTGTTTGAATCCTCTGAACTACTGATACTGAAGCTTCACTTTGCAGCTGTGCCAAGATAGTAAGACTAGATGGTACTTGTCAAATAAACCACAGTAAATGTTATTACTACTAACATAATGAACTTGTGTTTGTGCAGATAAAGGATACCATTGGCTATGACACACTAGGTCACTGTTTCTTCACAGAGGATGGCATTGAGCAGAGGAATACTTTCTTCAACAACCTTGGGCTACTCACAAAACCAGGCACTCTTCTTCCTACAGACAGAAACAGCAGCATGTGTATTGGTATTCGGGATAAAGTGTATGGAAGTTATGTCCCAGTGCCAGCCACAGACTGCATGTGAGTATTTCGCAGTGAAAAAGTGAAACCAAACCAGCTGCAGTAGTTAAACTGCTGATGGTCTCTTGACAATATACAGATGGGAACATTTTTATATGTAGTTTAATACATACGGGCACCTGAAATGTGGTTCCCATAGTAGTAGACTAGAGAAAAGGGAAATAATAAAAAAGTAGAAGTTACTGTTTAGTCTTTTATTACAGAGGGCAAGATGTTGTTTTGTAGAAAGATTGTTGTTCTTTGTGATACTTGTTCAAAAGACTTTTAAAACCACAATTCAATTCTAAGTAAAAGCATGCATATTCTCAAATTGTCACCACTAGTTTTCCCTCATACTACTATTCTCTTCTAGAAGTTTATTAAAATAGTTTATCATGGAGTATCTGAGTGACATTAAAGAGAGTACTGTGCATTGAACTAAGAAAGGCATTTTTGAAGTAATTTAATACGTGGAGTGGTAACTGCAGACATCGGTTTTGCTTTTTCTGAAGGGCTTGTTACAAAGGGGAGGAGAGAGCTTTTCCATAATAAGTTCTTTTTCCATAATGTTTCAGGGCAGTTTCAACATTCTGGATTTCTCATCCCAACAATCATCTTATAAACAATGCAGCAGCAGGTTCGCAGGTGAGACATATGGATGTAATTCAACATGAACTATTGATGCCAATGGTATTTGTAAAACCTGTGACATTTGTATTGCCATAAATACACACTTTTTTGTTTTATTTATGCATGGTATTTTTATGCTCAGCAGCATAGTGACATTAGAAAGGAAGGATTTGTCTAGGTGGGTATTTAAAAGATGCTAAAAATCTTTGTGGCTGTAACAGAGGAGATCTCTGCCTTTGTAGTTAATAGACCAGACAATGTCAATGTGTGCATGTAAAAATAAATCCTTTTATTTCCAAAGGACTAGTGCATTCATGTCGAGGCTTTGCATTTTCCTGTGGCTTGTCACAAGTTTATGGTGTGAATTCGATGCAAGATTGGTCTTCATAGCTGTTGTCATCAGAATGAAAAATCACTACAAAAGACATATTCATTGTGCAAGAAACAGCTGAAACACTTTTATTGTCAGTCAGTAATCATTTGTTTCCCATCAGTGACAGACTGATGATGTGCTTTTACTTCTTCTGAACCTTGTATTAGTGCAATATTTTTGTTTCACTTTGCTGCTTGCAAAGTGAAACAACTACCCAATACATGTTGTGAAGGAGAGGACTGGAGTCTGCTCTGTTTCTGCATTGGATGGGAGACTGAGATGTGCATGGCTTCGAGTGGGTTTTCCTAAAGAGATCAGTGGGAGTGGAAAGCAGGAGAGGGTGTTGAGGTTGTTGCAAAGGCCCCAGTGCTGGAAGTGGGGTGTGAGTGTGTCAGTGTACCAGTGTATTCCTAGGCACAGAGTATGTAATACACTGTTAATAAAAGAACAGCATTAAAAATGTTTAAATTATTTGAAAAATCTAGAGTATTAAACAAATGGAAAATTTTGGGTTGCTTTTTGTGTTGTCTGGTTGCTTTGTTGCCCGTTTGTTTGTTTGTTTTGGGGGTGTGTGCTACACACAAACTTTTCTAGTTGACTGCCTACCACTAGGAAGGGTCTGGACATGCATATCAAGTGAAACCAAATATCTTCTGTCTTTATTTTGCCTGTTTTGCGTAATATTGCTTTATCTTGTTTTAGCATTGTAGCTAAGTTAAAGGAAATAGTTTACAACCTGTAAGGTCTTTACTGGCCTCTGAAGTATCCTAGTAAATGTGACAACCTTTTGTTACTATAATGTGCCTGCAACATACATAAATACTTGCTTTGACCAAAGTTCTGCCACTGTGATACACCTCCCTTGCATGAATGTAAATGCATCACTGTAAAGGGACTACAGGCTATTGTATTTCAGAAAGGGGATATTTCAATTGTGTTGATACAAATTCTGCACTGTAGAGCTTTTCCTGGTATAAATTATAACAATTCACAAGCAAAGAAAACAATTCCATTGCCCTCTTCCTTGCCCCACAGCTCAGTTGTTACACAATCAAACCTGGTATAAGGGTGTATCAGCAATAGAAGTTTATTTTTGTTTGAGCTGTAAATGGGATGTAGGAAGCTTTTTCATTTGGCTGAATGGTTGCAAGTGTTTTAAAGAGCTTTTAAGTTTATTCATTGTGTTGTTTTTTTTTAAACATCAGGATGTGTTTTGGATAAAAATTACTTGAGTGTGCAGAGCTGTATTCAATTATATGTGAAGTAAGATCTTGGCATTTTTATTGATGGAACATTCACATTTGCTTTGGAATTGTTAATCACCAGAAACGTCAAAGTATGTCATTACGGATGGGAATGTGTAACTGAGAAGTAGGATTTCCAGGACTGTTTGGAAAATGAGTGCATTCCCAGAGTGAAATGCATGAAATCTTTTAAGCCAGATTGAATTGACTTTATCCATGTTTCTTGAGCAGCAGGATAATAGCTATTTTTCATGAGCTGGAACACTCAGTGCACAGAATTTCTTTAGCTCCTGTTTAACCCTTCGCTGCACCTTACAGTCACTTGCCATGCAGCTGCTCCTGTGACACCACCTCTTGCAAACCTAGATGTGGCTGGAAGGGGAACTTTTACTTGTCTCATTTAGCAGATAAATCTGGTTTCTTTAAGAGCAGGGATGTTGAAGAAGTGGAGTAAACTAACAGATGCTGAAATTATTACTGCATGTTATTGGCACACTGTTCTGAGCTGGCCATATTTGTTGATGTGCCTTTTCTCTTCTGAAAGCTTTTGTGGGTTTTTTTGGCTGTGTCACTAAATTCTGATGTGAGCAGAGATGAGCAAACCTTAGTCAGACTGTAAAAATGAGGAGGAGAGAAGACGTTTTGAGTATTTTACTGTAAATGGCATGACTTACTAGGAAGGAAGGAAAAGAAACAACAAAGAAAAATCTGTGATGAAATAAAACTGAAATGCAAAAATTAAATTAACTGACACTCTTCCAGTTTGAAATGTTAGAGGATGTTGAATGTGTGGTGGTGCATGGTGTCACTGAGAATCCAAACATTTTGTAGTGCATGTTGTTCACTTCAATATAGCCTAATTTACAAATTCTACTTTCTCGCTGGGCGGATGTTTGGAGAATTTATTTTGAAAAATATGTTTCATTGTTCACAATTGTTTTGGGCTATGTTCTTATCTGCTTCTTTAATTAAAATATCCATGTTCAACTTAGTATATGCTTATTTTGTGATTAGATATATTGGCACTGATGGTAGGATCAAACTTATGTATAAACAATGTCATTCTTTCCTTACTTGCAGGATGCTGGAATATGGTATTTGTTCCACAGGGTTGCCACAGGAGATTCTCATAGTTTAGCAATTGAAACCAAGTCAGAGCTCACACCCCTGGGAATTTTCTATAACAACAGGGTTCATTCTAATTTTAAGGTACTGTATTACCGCATTTAACAAAAAAAAAAAAAAAAGTTCTTTATTTGTACTTGCTCTATTATAGGCATGCTGGGTTAACAGTTGGACTCAGTGATCCTGAAGGTCTTTTCCAACTTAAACAATTACATGATTCTGTGACTTTGTGTACATTTTAAACTGATGAGGTGATGGATTCATGCTGTGTTTGAGCTGCATGATTCTATAAAGGTACTATAGGGTGATGTATAATCAGCATATGTATAGTTTCTTGTCACATTTGGAGCAGTCACTGTATTTAGTATCCTCATAGGATATAAGCAACTAAAATCAATTAAAACTGCTAATGAAATACATTGTCTCAGAAGCAGCATTTCAGATGCTACTCAGTCACTGCTGGCATTGTTTTCTACACTAATGAAAGCTGAGCTTTGAAGCATGAAAGTTTGTTACAATTGTGATTCATTTAATAGCTTCGTATAATAGCTGTGACTTGTTTTTCTGAGTCTAATGTACAGTAACTCTTCAAGTGTTAGCACATGGTGGCACAGCCTCTGAGTAGAGATTAAAGGACTTCTTTGTTAGAGGGTTCTCAGCCTAGATACAGGCATTCAGTATTGTTTTATTAATTTGAATTTTCCATATTCAGCTAAGTGACCTTAAAAATATGTACACTAATGTTTTAATTTAGAATGTAGCTTCTCTCTGAGTGTGTGTGTGCACGTGTGTGTCTGTGTGTGTGTGTATATATATACACATACACATATAAAATAGCAGAGGACATTTACAAGACCACCTAACTTTATTTGTTTGTTTGAAGTTTACCTAGTCAAATTCAGAATTACTATTGGATTTTTTTGTTACGAGGTGAAACTGATTTTACTTGACAGTTGGGTATCTGGAACACCAAGAAATGATGCACTGTTTTATAGGAGTTGTGTTAACAGTGTGTTTGGAACTGTAGGACGCTTGTTGAGATTGGAATTAAACATGCTGAATACAAAAGTGTATCATAAGGAAAACTGTATGGCTTGTAGTTATCTTTAAACAAGGGTGGCAGTCTGTGTGCTAAAATTCTGTGTTAAAAGAGCATATTTCCATTAGCAGGTCTAGGATCTACTCATGTAGGAGCACTCAGTTATGCTAATAATTCAGGTCAGAGATGAAAAGAGGTACAGGTATTTGCCTCCATACTTTTAGGTTACATAGCACAAATGTGTACTTCAGCTTCTATTTTCCCAAGTAAATTATTTTATACTGGAGTACTGAGTTTCAAGTTGATGTTTGCTTAGGCAAAAATCAGCTTCAGTGGTGAGGGTACTTTAGTCTTGACGTGAAATACAAAGCATTTTTCACAGGTTTTGGTTGGTTGGTTTGATTTCTTCCATTTGGGACCATGTTTTTAATTCTCCCCAAGACTTGCTTCCTGATTTTCCAGAGCATTCCCCCCAGTACCAGGCAATTGTTTTCCTCTACCCAAATTGGCATAAACAGATGTTGGTTTTCCCTTAGATAATATGTCAGTGAGGCCAAACCGAAAGTCTTGAGTTTTTCATACATGTATTGAATGTGTTGTAAACCTTAAATTTTAGAAACTTAGTGTTTGCTTGATCTGTAATACTGGATAATATGGATTTTCTTTCCTTACTTGTTTCAGGCTGGTTTGTTTATTGATAAGGGTGTTAAAACAACTAATGCTAGCATTGATGATCCCAGAGAATATCTTTGTTTGGACAACAATGCAAGGTAAAGGATACTGCCTTTCAAGTGAGTGAAAAAAGGCAAAGTTCTGAGATTGCCCTTAACATAAGGAAGAACACTGTCTTAAACAATGTAATTATTTATAAGTAACCATAAAAACAAGTTCATATATGCAGGGGCTTTTTTCCTGTTACTTTGGGAAACAGTGGAGCATGGTGTGCCTTAAAGGAATTGGGCATCTATTCTGAGCCCTTGTTCAGAGCAGTTTTCAGCCTCTTAGAAGACTTAATTTTAAACAGATTTTACTGTCACGTTTAAAGTATTTTCTGGAATTCCTGCTAAAAGTAAAGTATTTTTAAAATCTTGCAACTGAGTTTTCAATGATTCTTGGAAAAAGCCTTAACAGAGTATGGTAGTACATTGACTTGCCTTTCTTACTGCTAAATGCTTCCTGATGCGCCTTCTGGACTTGGACTTATAGTTCAGTGTTGCAGTTTTACTGAAGGCTATTTGTAGAGGTAGTACAATCAACTATGTTTTCTTTACAAAGAGAGAGAAAATAAAGGAGAGTCTTGGAAAATTTCAGGTTGTCTAGAACTTCAAGTGACAGTATTGGATAACTGTAGGCGTCAACGTTTTATTGTGACACCTAAGCATTAAGACTGAAAATATAGTTCATAAGGTTATCTTTATTTCTGATTGATCTGTATTTAGGTTGAGGATAGTTAGGTGATAGTTGCAGAGAGGGAAGTTCCCAAATCTGGTGAATCTCAGACTCTATGTAATTTGAACTCACTACTTTGACGTTTTCACAGAAAACCCATAAAACCCATGTGGATTACTTCAGTCATAACAGGCAGTCAAGAGGAAAGTGTGAGAGGGAAAATGCCCTGTGAGAACATTTTGTGTGTTGACAGGGCATCAACAGAGGACAAGAGAAACTCATTGCATGAGCATCCAAAGAAACAATGAAATGAACACAAACTGAAGGAGTCTAGGTGATAATTGAGGAGACTGAGACTGTCAAAAACAAATACTGAATTTCTTCCTCTCCTCTCCCAGGGGTGGGCATGGGAGATCCAAATTAGTGTCCAAGTTGATTAGGATAAGGACATACATATTTCAGGCTCTTTCAGCCCAACATATATGACATAAGTAAAACAACAGTATTCTTACATTGAGTATTTGGGGTTTTGTCTGTCCCAGGTTTCGACCTCATCAAGATGCAGACCCTGAAAAGCCCCGAGTTGCTGCCGTTATTGACAGATTAATCTCTTTCAAAAACAATGATCATGGGGCCTGGGTCAGGGAGGAGACATCCTCATTCAAAACTCTGGGTAGGTATTGCAAAGCAAACAGCTTCATGGTGTTAAGCTTACTGTAAAGCTTTATTTAGGAAAGAGTATTACAAAAGTGTTATAAGAGAACATTGATGCTTAACTCAAGGAACTTTTCAATATCTTGAACCATTTTCACACCACTCCACTACTTTAAATGAGACAAGTTTATATGTTATTATGTAAGAATCTGCTTTAAATGTCAAAAAGAAACTATGTAATAAGTCTACAAGTTGGTAGAGACAGTACCTTTGTACTGGGGTATGAATGGTTTCCCCTAAGCTTTCATGCTTGAAATACGTAAAAAATCACTGGACTTTTTTTTTTTTTTTTTTTACAGCAACATTTTTTTACAAGCTATTAAGTATGTGGTGGTTCTAAATTCCATTAACAGAAAAATTTAGGATTTCTTCAGTACATAGTAGAACGTGCTCTTACAGTACTTTGTTGTAGGATAATCAGCAAACATAACGAAGCTTTGAAATTTCTTACAGGTTTGCAGACAATGGAATAGGTTTGACATTTGCTAGGTAAGTACTTTCTATTAACCCATTCTGCTTCTCCTTGCCTAGAAGCTTAGTGCACATACATCCACCTATTAAAATCAATAGCAATACTTTCATAAGGCTATAGTTAAGTGCTGGGGCTTGGTTCAATTTCTGGTGCTACAGATGATGTTCCAAAGCTTGCACTTCAGTCTGTGCTTGGTTTTTACCATGGTTTGCTGTATCTTCACCAGAAAGGTGAATACCTGTTTATCCAGGGTGTTTTGTGGCATTATGACTCCTTGGACAGTTTTGATTTTTCTTCTGAACTGTTGAGACTAAGTAGAGCATAGTCTTCTTTCTAATTAAAAATATTGAGCAGCTTAGGTAGTAAGCCAAAATTGCTGTCATTGTGCTGCATGATATGGCAGTTACTACAGACTGATTCTTGGGCTGTGAAAATGAGCTGTAAAAGAAAGTGCTGCACTCTGAAGATAGACAATGTAGTGCTCAGCTCTCTGCTGATGTTTTGGTTAGTCTGTAATACTGTTAATGGTGAAGAATATTGTTCTATGTATTGTACACAAAGTCTAGACTGCTCTGCTTTAGGGGGACTATTACAGCATTAAAAGTAGGACTATGCCTTGGTATGTTTATGTGCTGGAAAGTCTTGGCTAACAAATTATTTCTGATGTTGCTTTGTTAGTGATGGGAGCTTCCCAAATGATGAAGGTGCCAGCCAGAAGATATCTGAGTCGTTGTTCATAGGTGAGAGCAAGAATTATGGGTTTCCAGGTGGCCAGAATAAATATGCGGGAGCTGGAGGCATAGACAGCAAGGCACGCACTCTGCCCAGAAATCGGTAAGTAAGTTATGACTGAAGGAAGTAGAAATCAGACAGGAAATGTTCTCTGTATCAGATGTAAACGCTCTTGTTGCCTGAGCTGTGAGAGATTAGGACTCTGTTTGAAGGTGGTGCACTCTTTGCGTTCAGCTGCAACACTTTTATATTTTACTGAGCCAGTTTTCATCAGGTGCTACCACAGGTCACTATTCTGTAGTGATTTGAGTTATCCTGCTTTAATGAAACAGCTGTAAACAAGAACAGGAAAGAAGGGAGAGGTAGATCTAGGTACCTTTTTTTTTTGTCCTGCTTAGCCATTTAGAGGAAAGAAGTTAATGTAATGGTGATATATGTAGTGTTCAACCTAGCTGAGCAGAATTCTAGAACAACTGAGGTTGGAGGTCATCTTGTCCAGCTCCCCTGTTCAAGAAGAGCTACGTAGAGCTGATTGTATAGGACTGTGTTCAGATAGGTTTAGAATATGTCCAGGGATGGAGATCACAACCTCACTGGGTAAACCTGTACTGGTACTTTGCCATCCTCAAAGTGAAAAACTTTCTTACTATGTTCATGAGGAATCTCCTGGTTTTCAGCTTGTGCCTATTCCACTCCATCCTGTCACCATGCACCACTGGAAAGAGCCTGGCTTCATCTGCTTTGCACCCTTCTTCTGGAGATTCTTGTACATAGATGAGATTCCCACCTGAGCTTTCTCTGCTGCAGGCTGAACAGTCTGGGGCATCCCAATGCGTCCTTCTATGGGAGGTGCTCCAGTCACTTAATCATCTTTGCAGCCCTTCATTAGACTATATCCAGTAGTTCTACATCTCTCTTGACAAGTACTTTAGATGTGGCTTCACAAGTGCTGAAGAGATGGGAAGAATCATTTCCCTCAATCTGTTGGCAACAGATGTGCTTTCCGAGCACAGTCTGGGATACAATTGTCCATTATAGCAAGAACATACTATTGGCTTATGGTCAGCTTAGTTTCTACCAGGACCTGTAGGTCCTTTGTGCATAGGCTTGTTCCTCCCTAGGTGCATGACTTTGCACTTCCTTGTGTTGAGCTTTCTGAGGTTCCTATCTCCCATTTCTCCAGTTGAGGTCTGTCTGAATGGCAGCATGAACCTCTAGTGTATCAGCTGCTCCTCACAGTCACAAGTGCAGTGGCACATCCCCCCTCCCCTGAGCCAGCTTTTCCCTTGTGAGAGGCAGGCATGGCATGGGCGGTGACTGCTGCAGCAGCGCATGAACTGCGATCTCAGCCTCAGCCTTGCTCTGTTCACTGAGGCAGGACCAGTGCAAGGCAGCACACTATGTGGAGCAGCTCGTCCCCCCACCCCTGAGCCAGCTTTTCTCTCTGAGCTGAAGGAAGAAGCTGAAAGGCTGCGGCCTATTAGGGAGTGCGTGAGGGAGCTGGACTGGCAGAGTCAGGCTCTGCCATCCCTCAGTCCCATCAGCCATGCAGTAGTCAGGATGCTAAGTGATCCCTACTCTCTTGCCAGCTTCCCAAACAGAATGACTCGGAAGCTGGAGATCAGTGGCGACAAATTCCTCCCAAGTGCACTAGGTGTGGCACCCCAAAAGCCACTGAACCCCCTCAGGTGCCCCTGTATAATAGGTTTGCTGTTCTTAGTGAACCTGTTTTCACCAAAAACAATGTTCAGCAAGTGAAACAACTAACAGCAGCTATAAAAGCTTGTCTAGTTTACATCGTTCAGAGAGGCTAGGAGTGAGCAAACCTACTGCCAAAACATTGGCAGTTAAGAGGAAAAGATGGGTGCTTGTCATCGGGTACTCCCTTCTGAGGGTCCTATATGCAGACCTGATCCTCTCATTATGGCCTCCTGGGGCCAGGGTCAAGGACATAGTGAGAAAACTTCCTCCCCTTGTCCACCCAACTGATTACTACCCATTGGTGGTTTTCCAAGTAGGCAATGATGAAATTTCAAAAAGAAGTTTGAGATCAATGAAGAAGGACTTCCGAGCCCTGGGATGAATGGTTAAGGGGTCAGGAGCACAGGTATTATTTGCTTCTGTCCTCCCACTGGCTATGCCTGATGACAGCATAAACATGAAAATCCAGCAGATTAATGACTGGCTGTGGGACTGGTGTTAACAGCAGGATCTTGGGTTCTTTGATCACAGGATACTCTACAGGACCCCAGGCCTGCTGACTACAGATAGAAAATGCTTGTCTCTGAGAGGAAAATGAATCCTGGGACAAGAACTGGCAAGGCTGATTGATAGGTCTTTAAACTAATTTCAGAGGGGGAAGAGGGAAAAAACAGACTCAGTGAGGACATTCTTGGGACAATTGTGAGTCAGAGTACCAGCTTCCCTTCCAAGCCCTTATAGTTTATGATGTGTGAATGGACTGTAACAAGAAAACTCAGAAGAGTCAGGGAGTTTTTGACTCACTCGATAAGGAAATTCTTGTTTCTGCTCTTTACTGAGATCTAACCTGTGACTAATTCTCTTAATGTTGTTTTATTAATTCCTCAGCAAGGAAATGTATTTATGATATAGATGAGGCTTATTGTAGGTTTTGTTACAGGATGCTGTAAACATTTGCTTGCATTAACAGGACGTTTCCTATCAGAGGATTTCAAATTTATGATGGACCTATCCATCTTACTAAGTGCACATTCAAAAACTTTGTGCCAACTCCAGACAGATTTACCAGTGCAGTTGGATTCTTGATGAAAAATCAATGGCAGATGACACCAAAAAACAATATTTCTCTTGTGAAGTTTGGTCCAAATGTAAGTTGGCTGCAAGTTTTCTTTTATTCTTGCAATTAGCTTTCTTCTCTTGTTGCTGTGTGTAAAGTAAATGTCCAAAGGCCTGAGGTCATCTTTTCCATGCATCCCTACTCTAGAGTTTCTCTCTTGTCTGGAAGTCATCCAAGATGTGTCCTTTGTCTCCCAATCAAAATACAATTTTCCAAGGGAGATGTAGAATACATAGCAGTAATGATCACTTGCATTGCTAAATGTAAAGCTGAAAGGACATTTATATTTGTATGGTTCATTCTCTCTATAGTAAGGGAATTTTAGTTGCAAATATTGACACTTTAGAAGCAAGAGCTATCCTGAGCCTACCAGTAAAAGTCAAAATGTCTGTTTTGAAAGATTCCGTTGTCCTTGCCATAGGGATTTTAATGATCTTTGTTGAATTTCTGTGTTTGTGTGGGCATGCAAATATTAGTCTGTGCTTTGCCTGGAGGGGGAATAAATAAATGTTTGTGGCTTCCAGGTTTCTTTGAAAGCCTTCTTCGGAAAACCTGGACCCTGGTTTGAAGAAGGAGATCTGGATGGTGACAAGAACTCAATATTTCATGACCTAGATGGTTCAGTGACTGACTACAAAGACACCTATGTGGGCAGAATGGATAACTACTTGATTCAACACCCAAAATGCATTAATATTACAGAATGGAGTGGAGTGGTGTGCAGTGGGATGTATGCACAGGCTAGTACTCTTGCATCTTTCTGTTTGGGGCAAATAAGAAAAATTTGGGGTAGCAGGGGGCATGTAATCGGTGTAAGTTGAGCATATCATGTTTCCTTTGGCATATGAACAGGGAATTTGGTATTAGATGCTACAAGGTAAAACCAAATGTGTATGTATGATAGGAGTTCTATTTGTAGCCCTGTCTGCTAAAACATGTTGGATTGGAGGTGTTTTCTTCCACTGCAATTCTGCCTGTTTGGTTTTAAACAGAGCAAGTTTTAAGGGGACTTCAATTTCATCCTTTTTTCCTGTCCTCCCTCACTTGGTTTGGTTTGGTTTGGTTTTTTTTGTAGTTCTGTTGTTGGTTTTGTTTGTAAAAATGACCAAAATCTACAATAGTTTTTTCAAATATTGCAAATATTTTTGAGAGCTATTTGTATTGCATAACTCAAGATCATTTGGCTAATAATGTACTGTTCATTCTTTATTCTTTATCCCTTTTTTTCCTTTTTGTGATGGTCAATTTTTCCCTTTTTCCTGTCATCCTCCTTAATGTTACATAGGTTTATGTCCAAACCTGGAATGGACAGCACCTTTCTATGACGATTGTACGAGATGAGTACCCAGCCAATCCTATGGTTCTTCGGGGTATTAACCAGAGAGCTGTCTTTCAACAGTATCAGCCAGTAGTGATGCTTCAAAAGGGCTACACAATACATTGGAATGGAAAAGCTCCAAATGTCACCTATCTTTATCTCATTAACTTCAACAAGTATGTTTATTTTCTTTCATGTCTGTGAATATGAGGCAATAACCAAGGTAATGTACTCCAGAATTAACATGTGTGAGTTTGCAGCTCTCAGCCAGGCTGGATCTTGGGTTGCTTTGTTTGGGCTTTTTTTTTTTTCATGATTGCAAATACTCAAGCATCCAAGCAAGAAATTAAGTGGTAGACCTGCACTTAAAGTTACATTTTTGTCCAGTACAGTGTCTTTAAGGAAAATATTTTGGAGAAGAAAATGTGTAAATAGTGAATTTGAGCAGAACTGAAGCCGAATAATTTAATATCCTTGATTTTGTTGTCAGATTAATTTTTTAAATGCATAAAATGTAAAATAAAATAAATTCTGAAAGTATCACAATTACTGTAACATTTAGTGAAGTACTTGTGTAGAGAGGAAGAGAAAGTTCTTCTGTTTGAGGGCTTGGAGATTTTTTAGTGTTCCTGTTTTTTAGGGGTTTTGAGTGATATGTTTGTGTATTGTGATCTAAATTGTTCCTACAGTGAATCATACATTCTGTTTCAGAAATGACTGGATTCGTGTTGGTCTTTGCTATCAAGGAAATACAGATTTTGCTATAGTAATGGAAACCTTTCAAAGGCGGTCATCTGCTCTGTCAAACAAGGTGGAGCGCTACACCCCTGCATCTTCAATGGCAGAGCTTGAAAAGAATCGATCAGACAAGAAGTTTTACTTTGACAACAGTACTGGGTAACTCCTTGTAATTTGACCCTGTTGGAAGATGTTATGTAGTTTAAAATATCCAGTTTGGTAGTCTTAAAATCAGCTGATTGAAATGCCTGCGTAAGAGGAAAGCTGTTGTGAAGGAGCTTAGAGCTTTTTTGAAAGAATACTTAATGTGACTCTTAATCTCCAAAGCACAGTGGTTATCACTGAAATACTTTTCTAAGGGCATCATCAAAGAAAATGTATACCATCATGTTAAACTGAAAAGTCTAGAAGCTTCCAAGAAGATTCTTTTTCAAAAACACTCTAAGAATATACTTTTAAAAAACCCTAATCTGTTTTCAGCCTTCTCAAAAGTACTTAAGAGTCCTCATTTCATTGAAAAGTATGTCTGAAAGGCCACTGAGGTCTTTCTGAGAGACTTAAGATACCGCCAGATTTGAATAAATTAAGTCTTACATGTGTCACAGAATCACACACTCGCCAAGGTTGGAAGAGACCTCAAAGATCATTCAAGTCCAACCTGTCACCACAGACTTCATGACTAAACCATGGCAACAATTGCCACGTCCAGTCCCCTCTTGAACACCTCCAGGGATGGTGACTCCACCACCTCCCTGGGCACCCTTCAGGTAGTTGTAGAGAGCAATGAGGTCTGCCCTGAGCCTCCTCTTCTCCAGGCTAAACAGCCCCAGTTCCCTCAGCCTCTCCTCATAGGGCTTGTGCTCAAGGCCTCTCCCCAGCCTCGTTGCCCTCCTCTGGACACATTCACTTGTGTTTTGGGAGTGTTGAACTTTACTTTATAATTTGTTCTCTTACTTATTTTGTTCCCTTATCTGCTACTTTATCTATAGTAAATATGCAGATGAATGAAACTTTTGATATGATATTTAGGTTTATTTTGTCAAAAAGCTGCAGTTAAATATATAACGGAAGAATTACATGTGTTTACGTACTGTGAGCATTAAGGACCACTCCCCTAAATTGCATTTCCAGGCATTTACAACAGTACAATTACATTATTCAGTGATGGTGGGTGAAGCAGAATATTCAAACAGTTACTGCTGCTCATCTACAAAGATCAAATGTGGTTAGGCCACACCTTGAGTCTTGTGTCCAGTTCTGGGCTCCTCAGTTTAGGAAAGATGTTGACTTGCTGGAAGGTGTTCAGAGAAGGACGACAAAGCTGGTGAGGGGTCTGGAGCACAAGCCTTGTGAGAAGAGGCTGAGGGAGCTGGGGTTGCTTGGCCTGGAGAAGAGGAGGCTCAGGGGAGACCTTATTGCCGTCTACAACTACCTGAAGGGAGGGTAGCCAGGTGGGGGTTGGTCTCTTCTCCCAGGCAGCCAGCACCAGATGAAGAGGACACAGTCTCAAGCTGCACCAGGGGAGGTTTAGGCAGGATGTTAGGAAGTTCTTCACAGAAAGAGTGATTGGTCATTGGAATGGGCTGCCTGGTGGAGTCACTGTCAATGGAGGTGTTTAAGAAGAGACTGGATGAGGCACTTGGTGCTGTGGTTTAGTTGGTAAGATGGTGTTGGGTGATAGATTGGGACTTGATGATCTCGAAGGTCTTTTCCAACCTGGTTAATTCTGTTCTGTTCTGTTCTAAAGCAGTTTGGGTTTTGTTTCCTACAAATCACTGAATTCAGAAGTGACTGTTATTTTCAAGGCATATGGGATTATCATGATGTCATATTTATTGGCTGGGTATTAAAGGTATGTCTGTAGAGGCTTCCTAACTCTAGTAAACTGTAAATAATTTTGGTTTAAGTTTGAATGGTAGTGCAGAAGTGAATATTGTAGTTTATCTGCTTCTGGAATTCAGTTAAGGTGTGGCATAAATACCTGTTTTCCCAGCAATTGATCTAGATTCTTTTTCCTCCCTTTGTGTAGATTACTGTTTTTATTTCTTCAAGCCAAATTTAATAGGGATGGTCACAGTTATTGCTCATCTCAGGGATGTGAAAGGATCAAGATTGTGACCAAAGATTCAACAAAAGGGATCAGTAACTGCATGGCAAAAGCTTACCCGAAGTATTACCAAGGACCAACCATCATAAAGCAGATGCCAGTAAAAGCTACTGTACCATGTACAAAATGTGGCACAACTCAGGTAAAATAAAAAAAGGCGGCAACTTTTCATGAACTGTATATCTGATGTTGCTGTCTACTCGCTTTAAGGCAGAATTTCAGCTTTTCAGTACAGAATACTGCACTTAGCAGTTCTTGAAGGCAGGGAGTCCCCTTGTAGCACAGGGGTTTCGGATGTCGTTCTTTGAAAAATACTCTTTCACCTCGCACTCTTAACTGCTACAGGGAATGGATGTTGGGAATTTGATGTCTTGTGCTCTCTTTATTCCATGTAAGATAGCTTTGCTGCAGAGATCTGTATGTTATTGGCTAGCCATCTCTTTGTTTGATCTCTGTTTATTAGCAAGAACTTGACATTGCATTATCAGTTGTAGCTATACAGGCTGAGAAAAATACTGAGAATAAGGAATAAAATGGGCTGCACTGTACATCATCATCTTTATTAGCATTACTAGTACCATAAATAGTACCACTGACAAATGGGTGCATTTGCTTGGTAGCATGGGAATTCCTATGTAAATTTATGTACTTAATGTATTTCATTTGCTATCCAGACGGTATTCACCAGCGATCCTCATAAAAGCTACCTCCTAGTGCAGATTGATTCATATGGTAACAAACAGCTAAGCAGAGGTCAGCAAGCATTTATTTCTGTAAGTATTTGTTACAATTTTTCTTCCAACACTTTGTTTTTAGCAGTTTGTAACACAATTATATAGCTTTACACAATGCTGTCCTCGCTTTCTTTCACATCAATGTAGAGTGTTTGTTCATAGTTTAAAAACCCTAACAGTCAAAAAGCAAATGTTTTAACATCAGAAAATAAGGTTCCAGAGTTCCATTTTAGTATTTGAATCGCTTCCCGATGGAGGGAAAATTGTACTTATAAGGGTTAAAATCTTTAGATTGCTGTGGAATTCTGGATGGATAGACATTTATTGATGGCTATTTTTGAAAAAGGGAAAAAAAACCACCACCACAAAACACTAACCCCACAACAACCAACTTAAAGAAACCTACACCCCCACCCAGGCACCAAAAAAACAAAAGGCAACAAACAACCCGTTAGTTAAATATCTGTTGCAGAAATTGGTTTGTGTTAAATGAGTGGGCTAATGGGATGAGTCATTCAAGCCATTAAGCTTCTCAAAACTCCTGAAGATGGCAAATACTAAAGTGTCCATAGAGAATTTGGGATTTTTTTTCTGATATGGTCCTGATAAGCCTAGTGATACAATGCTGTATGAGAACTAATTTACAGTGACTTTCTATTTGGATGCTGAAGGAGACTTGCATGTTGATGCCAAAGTAACAGCTGACATCCTCACGCTGTAAAACTTGAAGTTTGCATTCTGCAATGTCAGTGCATTAGTGAGGTTGAAAGAGTAAAACCCTTGAGCTACAAATGGCACACGAGCAGCATAATGCCAGCAGCTGCAAACTCCTGCAGGAATGTGCGCTATATTCAGAGCGGTAAGAGCGGGCTGGAACTGGGCTGCTGCAGAGACAGATTAACTGTACTGTTGCCAAGAAGTCCAGGTGTTTGGTGCAGCATCTGTATCTTAGCTTCCTGAAGCAAGAGCAATGATGAAGGCAGTAGTAAGTTACCCTGAAATAGATTTCCCTGTAGATGTCAGGAACTGAAGGCGCCCATGCAATTTAGAAGTCCCAATGAAAGCCTCTCAAAGAAGACACTAGGGAGAGGCAAGTATTTGCAAAGAGATCAGTACACCACTGTCTAATTTAGATTAATACTGACTGCGGTAGAATCACTGTTGACTTTAAGAAAAAAACAAAGTTCTCTTTTCTTTTCCCATTCAGGTCAATGGCACTACCTTTTCCTTCAACAATAATGGTATACTTATTGTTGTAGTTGATGCCTGCACTGGCACAGTGTCAGGAAACAAACTATTTTCTGGAGGAGACAGCAAGCATGTAGATGAATATTTAAAATCTGGTATTCCACAAAGGTATGTGTAGTGACTGTTCATTTGCACTATATCCTGTAAGCTCTGTCTCTGTTCTCTAATGAGGATTTGAATGAGAATGTCAAGGTGCACTGAAAGTGAGCAAAATATGTATCTAAATTGAGGGGAAAATAGAAACACAGGATCATTTTAACAGATAATTTAGCCTTATTTAAGAAAACAAGCAACTCAAATTTTGAACACTTATTTTTCCAGTGTTACCTGACTTTCAGCTCAAAAGGATTTTTGTTTTTTTCACTAAGTGTCATATAATAACACTTTGTTGCTTAAAACAAGAATAACTTTTTGCTTAGTAAATCCCGTAAGGGCATCAAGAAGAACTGTGTGACAAAATATACTGTTCTCTCCCCATCTAGGGAGAAGATTGTTTTAAAAAAGTTAAAACACTTCTGTCAGATAAATCAGCATTCTAATAGTCTAATTTTGGATCAAGATTTAAACTTTTTTTCTTAAGAAATGTGAAACTATATTTAAATAACACTCTTCAGTGATTTTGAAGTTGAAAGTAATTGGGTAAATCTGAGTGAGTGCTTTTCTAGTTACTACTTTCAGAGAGGGTTCACTATTTCCACATTATGAAATGACATGGCATGGATACTCTTAAGCAAATGGACTATGAGGCCAGCTAGCTGTAAAAGCATGCATCAGAATATTAAGAAAGTCTGTATTTACAACAGCTGCTGTCTCTGCACCGTTTCTGCTGCAGGTCTATTGTTCTGCTGAGCACAAGAGGTGATACAGTATTCCCTAATAACTTATCTGAAGCCTTAATGTCCCTGGGGACAACCAAACCTCCTTATCTTCAGAGCAACGGTTAGTGGAAATTTTGCACGTCTTTGACACCGCCTTGGTCTGTGTGTTTGTGTTGGCATGGTGGGTTTCTCACAGAGTGTGTGAAAAGGATGCAGCTGGTGGAGGATAGTTGCCAGTTTGCACTGATGTGGGCTGCCGTGTTTCAGCCCTTGCTGAGACCTGGGAGTGGGCAGATGGGGCAGAACACCCCATTGCCCCAAAGAGTGTTGTGTGAAGCTTGTTGCAAGCAGAGAAGTGACTAGCAGTTCTTATGCCTGTGAGTTACAGAAGAAGAGTCCAAGGTTTGGGGTTGTTTTTTGGGTATTTTTAAGCCTGTATTTTGGGCCTCACCCAGAAAATTTATTTTTAAGCTACCTCCTGTGCCAGGGTAGCATTTCCTCTTGTAACAAAATCTTGGTATTTTGAGGGATAATCGCTTTATAGGTGACATAGAGTGCCTCTCATCTGTTCATGGCCCTGTCCTAAGTGCCAGCTGAGAAAATGTTTTTTATAACTTTCCTGATAGCTGTGTTTTGAAATTAAAATTTCAGAGTATTTAATACTAAATATTGAAAAAGGAAGTCACAAATGAGTATTTCTTTGTAAGGTGCACATGATGCAGAGATTGCATTCATGTCCTGAATAATCTGGGGGGAGAACTTCAGAGAAGCATATCATTCCCTTTCCAACCGGTCCTGTGTTGTGATTGGATGGGTTTGGCTCATTTGGTAACACTGAACTATTTTTGTCACAGGAAGCATGGCCTTTCTGGGCTTCAGAGGAAACTTTAAGCCATCCTGGATTAAGTTGTTTACTGCTCCTGCTGAGCATGGGCTCATTCAGATAGAAAAGTATATTCCTTTACAACTGGAAGAATATGGCTGTGCCAGAGCAATCAAAAGCCAACGGAAAGACCTCGAGCTTCTGAAGAAGGCTATGCGATCCCATTAAAGACTAAGATGTACATAAAAGCTGAGGAAAAAAACTGTGAACTAACTTATTTTTTAATTTATGGCATTTTAAACTCTATTGTTATCCAAGTAAATCACATTATTGTCTGACAGATGTTTGCCAGCATTGACTGCTTGAATGCCAATTTGTGCACCTTCTAGTTGTACAAAATAGTGAAGAATTTATTAGTATTTGTATAAACAGGTTTCAGAGATTTTTCAGATGTTTGTATTTACTGTAAACAAGTTCCTTCTGTTTAATACTCCTTTTGTATGTAAAAGGATGTTCATAAAAGCCTTAAGTTTTTTATAACAGATGTTGGAGTGCATCTTGGATTACTTGAAAGATTAACATTAAAGTCTCCATAAACAACTTGAATCGGTCATTTTAACTTGGACAGTTTTCCTCATCTGTTTAGGTGCTTTCCTGCGGGTTTCTTTAGCAGCCAGTGGAGCTGCAGTCTCAATATGCTTTCCAAGATGTTAAAACCTAATTTCTTCATTGCCTGTAGCTCACTCATGGGGCTTTAACTGTAGTAAAATTTTTGTTTGGCTATATGAAAAATGGAGAGAAATTCAAAGATCAAGCCCAGGACTGGGTGAGAATTGTATACTGTCAACACAACTGTGTTTACCATCATGGAATATAAAGCAGAAAATAACTACCGTTCTTTGGGATCACTGTTTACTTTTCACCCCTAACTATACAAGTATCTATAAGAGTTACTTCAGTAAGCAGTCTGGGTGTTAAGGCTGCAGTTTTGGATCCAGCTTGATGTCAAACTTTTAAAGCTTTTATCCAGAATGGAAAAGCTGAGATACTGTTATTTTCAATTACTTGTCTGCTCTTGTAATGGTTTCCCCCACACACCTTTTTTGGGGGTGGGAGGTTGAGGGGTTTTTTAAAGCTATCCCAAGCCTTCAGTGAATGGAAAGTGCTCTCAGTTCATTCAGGCATGTTATCTTTTGCTGTTAACTTCTAATATACTCATGTTGCTAATTCCTATTGATTTTTATATTAGGTCAATTTCAGTTCTCTTTGTTTTGTTGCAGTTACTTGACCCTGTATGGAGATAGTGTGAAGGTAATTTTAAAGAACTGAGGCATGGCTGCTCTTTTTCAGGATCCTGGTCTTTGAAATTAAATTTCAGAGGCTACAAAGATGCATTTCATAATAGGGAACAATAGGTGCCATAGTGCTAAAATGTAACCAG
Source organism: Picus viridis (assembly GCA_033816785.1). NCBI lineage: Eukaryota > Metazoa > Chordata > Aves > Piciformes > Picidae > Picus > Picus viridis. The sequence continues at coordinate 53,819,394 of CM066606.1, forward strand.
AGGTCTAACGAAACTGACATAGTTTTTTTTTTTTCTTGTATGTGTTTGCATTCTTTCTACCTGGTGTAATGTATCTACCATTCAGAGATGCTTTGTTATTTGAACTCAGACTGGAGTTGCTTTGGAAGTTAACCTATATGCCTGTCTTTTCCAAAGAAGTTGAAAAACTGGGGATTTTTCTTTTGTGCTTTAAAGAAGAGGAGACGCAGTAGCACACCTGTTACTCTGCTCTGTTAAAATATGCTACCTCAGAGCTACAGTTAAACTGTCTGGTCTAGAGTAGTTTCCTGAATGAGAGTGGAGAGCACACAAGAGATAAAGTTAACAGGTGACTGATGTTATTTTTATTGTAAAACCAAGCCAAATGAATGATTGTGTGTTTTGCAGGTGTTTTGATGCACAGTTTTTTGTATAATGTTTTAAAAAGAAAAAAAAACAGGTCTTTTGTTAGGGAAGATTGTGGTGTATCTTTCAGACTAGCTGTGATGTTTGGTGTTACTAATGAAGAGCAATGTGATTTGAATGCTCTGAGTGTAGTAGTCATAATGTTTGGGGATTAAAATGGTTTTAAAACTTCTACTGCTCTGTGGGTCATCTCAAAAGAGAAATACCAAGAAGGTAGGGACCCTCAGGCTTGTGAAGTTGGCCATTATTTATGAGATTTTTTTGCTGTTCTAAGCCATCTTGTAAAAATTGTACTTACAAGTGCAAATGGTGTTCTGATGTAGGACTTACTGATGGACAATTGGACCTGAAGTTGAAGTTTTGCCTTTTGTGTCAATTTAAACACTTGATAAATAGCATAAATAAATTCTTGCATCTGATAAGGCAATAAAATCTTGGGTCTCTTATGTTCTTGTATTTTCATCTGTAGAGGAGCTGACCCTGCTTTGAGACACACAGTGTCCTGGGCCAACTTAAGGGTTGCCTGCCAGCCTGAATGCCCCTGTGGTTGTATGCAGTTAAAATTGCCAAGGTACCTAGGCCTTTCTTTTTCAAGCGCACAATCTGCTTCAGCCTGCCAGAGCCAAGCCGTGCACTTTTCACCTCATTCCTGAAACTCAGCTCTTAAAAAATGTGGCATCTGTCTCCCAATCCCACTCCAAAAGTCATTGTAATTGCATCTTCATGGACAGGCTTTGCATATAAATAGATTGATTTCCGTTCCTTACTCGAATGGTGGTGTTCTGGTGAAAGAAATGCAGGTTTTAAAACTTAATTAATGCATTTGAAATTTTTTTAAGGCACATAAGGCTCATGTTCTTTCTCCATAGGTTTTTATGGTTTATTTTGTAATTGTTAGAGTGTTTTAAAAACAACAGAGAAACAACAAAAGAATAAACTATGTAGAGCAGGGATTGGAATAATTGTTCTATCAATCAGACAAACTCTTTGGTCCAAGACAACACTGGAAATCCATTGTATGAGGGGCTGGAGACCCAGCCATAAAGAGCTAGGATAAGGGCAGGAACATGCTTTAGGAAAAAGACTTAATTCTACTTATTTTGTGAGTTCTGTGACAGCTGAGGTCCCAGATGACTTCTGATGCAGGACATGAAAACAAATTTTCCCATTCGGGCTAAGGCCTGTGATTTACTTTGTTTCTCATCAACATTTCAACGTCATGTAGGATGTATATCTTGGGACAGTCACTTGGCTCTGACTGGAAAGCATAGTCTACCCATTTTGGTGATAGCTGCATTATATGATGCAGTGGTGAATGAAGGTCAAAAGGGTGTTCAATGGCTATATATGTTTAAGGTGATCCTGGTGTTAACCTAACATCTTAACATCTTCGAATTTGAAAGAAAAGCAGTAACTTCTCAACTTCAGAATTGTTTCTATGTGAGCTTTTCCAAGAGTTACTTTTCCACCTCTTTTGGTTATGCTTTTTCTAGCACTTGTGAGAAGGAAGATTCTATCCTTTCTTGGCATTCACAGAGCTTCTCTTTCTGAATGTGTTAAATTTTTTTTTTTAACGTGATGAAACTCTAGAAATTAAATAGCTTTTGCATACAGTAGGAACAATTTGGGCATCTCCTGAGATGAGCCTAGCCTTTTTTAGTGTGTCTTCTGCTGCAAATTCTTTGTTCCTTCCATTAACTCCTGCTGAATTGTTTTTTCAGTATAACTTGTGCTTTTCTTCAAAGATTTGTGGGCATTGCATTTGGTGTACTAGTAAGAAATGGACTTGGTCAGATCACAGAAATTTTGAAATAATCAGTGTGCATAAACCTTTTCCTTAAAGGTCAACTTTTTTATAAGCACAAGGTTGATTTGGATACAAATTGTTTCATCTTTGTCCAAGCTGAAAGGAGTGACAGCAGAATATCCTTATTTGTAACTGAGGAAATGTTCATACAACATGCAATGACCTGGTTTTATATACAATATATCCAAAAAAAACATAAATTGTCCCTTAGTCAAGAAGCATCTTGAGGCTAGAGATCACCTACCCAAGCTAAACACAAACAAATCCATGAGCCCAAATTTCAGACATCCATGAGCGAGGAAGGAGCTGACTAAGGTTATTGCTAAGCCATTCCCCATCATTTTTAAAAGGTCATAGAGAACATGAGTGAGGAAGGCAAATGTCACTCCAGTCTTAAAAAAGGCCAAGGAAGACCTAGGAACCTACAGGACAACCAGCCTCCCCTCCATCCCAGATAGCATGCCGAAGGACACACCATCTGGGGCTTTCCCTGAGGCTAAACAGCCTAAGCTTAAGCAGCTTAGGGCAAAACAGCCTAAGGTTAAACAGCCTTCCCCTGGCATCAGGACTTGCTCCCTCAAAAAAAAGAGGAGGGTAATCGTTATTGGTGATTCCCTCCTGAGGGGAACAGAAGGTCCCATATGTCGGTCAGACCCATCTCATAGGGAAGTTATTAGCCTAGCAGGAGCCCAAGTTAGAGATGTTACCAGAGGGCTGGTGCAGCTCTCTGACTACTATCTCTTAATAGTTATGCAGTTAGGGAATGATGATGTTGGTATCAAAAATGACTTCAAGGCCCTGGGAGATCAGGTTGAGGGGTCATGTGCACGAACAATTTTTTCATCAATACCCTTAGTTGCAGGAGGGAATACGATAAGGAACAGGTCAGCAGCTATAGTCAACAAGTGGCTTAGAGGCTGGTGCAACCAAAAGAATTTTGGGTTTTTCGATCTTGGAGAACTTTCTGCTGCACCAGGTCAGCTGGCAACAGATGGAGTACATCTGTCCCAGAGGAGGGGAAAGGTCACAGTATACGAGAATGGCCTATCCCTCAAAGGTAAAAAGATTCTGGGAAGGGAATTGGCAAGTCTCATTGATAGGGCTTCAAACTAGATTTGAAGGGGGAAGGGAAACCAGTGCCCCCAGACAGGAGTCTGGGGGTGGTAAGCTGGAGTCAGGGGTGAAACCAGCAGCCCGGCTGAAGTGCATGTACACTAATGCACGAAGTATGGGCAACAAATGAGGAGCTGGAAGCCTTGTTACAGCAGGAAAGTTATGATGTAGTTGCCATCACAGAGACGTGGTGGGATGACTCATATGACTGGAGCTCTGCAATTGATGGCTACAGGCTCTTCAGGAGAGACAGGCAAGGAAGAAGGGGTGGAGGGGTGGCCCTGTACATCAAGGAGGCACTAGATGCCATTGAGCTGGAGATCAGGGACATTTGGTTGAGTGCTTGTGGGTGAGAATTAGAGGGAAGACCAACAGGGCAGACATCCTAGTTGGAGTCTGTTATAGACCACCCAACCAGGAGGAAGATGTTGATGAAGCATTCTATAGACAGCTTAAGGGTGTCTCAAGATTGCCTCACCTTGTTCTCATGGGCAACTTCAACTTGCGCGATATCTGCTGGGATCTCAACACAGAGAGGAGGCAGTCTAGGAGGTTCTTAGAGTGCATGGAGGACAGCTTCTGTGACTGTTTCAGGCTGTGCCTTTAAGAAAGGGACAGTTACTGGAACACTCCCAAATGCTGCATGAGCCTACCAGGGGTGAGGCTCTGCTTGACCTCCTCTTCACCAATAGGGAAGGGCTGGTGGGTGATGTGGTGGTCAGAGGGTGTTTAGGCACCAGTGACCACGAGATAATTGAGTTTTCGGTATTCAGCCAAGCTAAGAGGGGGAGCAAGAAGACCTCCACTCTGGACTTCAGGAGGGCAGACTTCAGGCTACTCAAGGAATTAACTCAGAAGGTTCCTTGGGATACAGCCCTTAAAAATAAAGGGGTCCAGGAGAGCTGGACCTACTTCAAGAAAGAACTCCTGAAGGTGCAGGAACAGGCTGTGCCAATGTGCCGGAAGATGAGCCGCCGGGGTAGACGGCCAGCCTGGATGGGTAATGAACTTCTAAAAGAGCTAAGGGAAAAAAGTGTATCATCTTTAGAAGAAAGGTGAGGCAACCCATGGCATGTTTAAGGATGTTGCCAGGTCATGTAGGAAGAAAATTAGGGAGGCAAAAGCCCATTTAGAACTTAGACTGGCCTCTGCTGTGAAGGACAACAAAAAATCCTTCTATAAATATCTTAAAAGCGAGAGGAGGGGCAAGGACAACCTGAACTCCTTGGTGGGCACAGAGGGGAATGTTATAACAAAAGATGAGGAAAAGGCAGAGGTACTTAACACCTTCTTTACCTCAATTTTTACTAGCAGGACAGAATGTCTTCCAGACAGCTGGCCTGCAGAGCTGGCAGAAGGAGGCAGGGAGCAGCCTAGTTTCCCTCTGTTCCAGGATAGGGATAGCTAGAGATCTCCTCAGCTGCTTGAATCCCAACAAGTCCATGGGACCAGATGGAATCCATCCTAGGGTGCTGAGAGAGCTGGCAGATGAGCTGGCCAAACCACTCTCCATCATTTTTCAGCAGTCCTGGCTCACTGGAGAGGTCCCAGAAGACTGGAAGCTGGCCAACATGGTGCCCATCCATAAGAAGGACCGGTTGGATTAGCCAGGGAATTATAGGCCTGTCAACCTGACTTCAGTGCCAGGCAAGATTATGGAACAGGCCATCCTGAGTGCAATCACACAGCACTTCCAGGATGGCCAAGGGCTCAGGCCCAGCCAGCATGGATTTAGGAAGGGCAGGTCCTGCCTGACCAACCTGATCTCCTTCTATGATCAGGTGACCCACCTGGTGGATGTGGGGAGGCCTGTGGATGTGGTCTACCTGGACTTCAGCAAGGCCTTTGACACTGTCTCCTACAGCAAACTCCTGGCTGCTATCAGCCCATGGCTTGGACAGGATCACACTGCGTTGGGTTAGGAACTGGCTGGAGGGCTGAGCCCAGAGAGTGGCGGTGAATGGTGCCACATCCAGCTGGTAGCCAGTCACTAGTGGTATCCTCCAAGGATCAGTGCTGGGCCCCATGCTCTTTAATATCTTTATTGATGATCTGGATGAGGGCATTGAGTCCATCATCAGTAAATTTACGGACAACATCAAGCTGGGGGCAGGTATTGATCTGCTGGAGGGTAGAGAGGCTTTGCAGAGGGACCTTGACAGGCTGGACAGATGGGCAGAATCCAACGGTGGCTAGTGGTGTTCCACAAGGGTCAGTACTGGATCCAGTCTTGTTCAAGTATTCATCAATGACCCAGATGAAGGAACATCAGGTTCATTCTCTCAGCAGGTTTGTTGATATTACGAAGCTGGGAGGAAGGTGGTGCACCATTGGGCTGTGCTGCCATTCAGCCCAATCTGGACAAGCCAGCAAGTTGGGCAGTGGAGAAACCTAAAGAATTTCAACAAGGGTAAGTGTTAGCATCCTGTACTTGGGGAGGAATAGCCCCATGCATCAGTACAGGTTAGGGGTTGACCTGCTGGAAATCAGGACCCAGGAGTGCTGGTGGACATGAAGTTCACCATGAGCCAGGAATATGCCCTTGTGGCCAAGAAGGGTGCCAGTATTCTGGGGTACATCAAGAGGTGTGTGTCCAGCAGGTCAAGGGAGGTTCTCCTCCCAACCTTCTCTAGCCTGGTAATGCCACAGCTAGAGGATTATGTCCAGTTCTGGGCACCCTGGTTCAAGAGAAAAAAAATGGAACTACACTGAGTCCAACAAAGGGCCACAGGAGACTGAAGCATCTCTCACAAGGACAGGCTGAGAGACCTGGGTCTCTTCAGCCTGGAAAAGAGAAGACTGAGAGGATCTTCTAAATGTATATAAACATCTGAAGGGTGGAGGTAAGAGGCAGTAGGTGCAAACAACACAAGAGGTTTCACTTGAACTTAAGGAAAAACTTTGAATGTGACAGAGCACTGGAACAAGCTGCCCATTAAGTTGTGGAGACTCCTTCTCTGAACACATTTGGAACACACCTGTACAACCTGATCTGGTCATACCTGTGGTAGCAGGGGGTTGGACTAGATGATCTGCAGAGGTCCTTCCCAACCCCTACCATTCTGTGATTATGTGATATTTCAATACTGGGTTTTGTGTGTATGCAAGTTTATAAGTAGTAATGCTTTACTGGAACTTTCATGAACAGTTAAAAATACATCTCCTTCCTATGCAGCATTTCCAGTGCAATCTTTAACAGATACACTGGGATCAGTTCTGGGTGTGTTTTGTGGAATTGGTAGCTTTTAGGGATGGACCTCAGATGACAATGTGTCATCTTTTTAATATCTGTGAGGTTCCTCAGCAGAAGATGGTTTACTCCATCTGCAGGGTGTGAACTATGATCTCATAGTTTTCTTCCATCTCTGATGCAAATGACTGGCACATGTTTCAACACCAGAGTTATATGTAGTCTTATTTCATTTTCTGAGAAATGACTCTATGATGAGCATCACTCAGTATTATATATGACACACTTTTTAATAGTGTAATAGAAATTTTCATATTACAGCATGTTCTGGGTTATATTTTTCTTTTGAATATTTTATTGATAACAGATTTTTCTGCCCTTCATAACCATAAAATGCAAAATATTAGAAAAGTAGACATACTGACATGAATCATAGCAGCATGCACAATTTTCATGGATTCCTTCTGCTAGGTAGAAGATGGCTCATGTCAGGCTTTAATAGCATCACATGGAAGAAAACAGTAAGATTCAAGAAAAAATTATTTGTGGCCTCTTTTCCATGTAGGCCACACACACTCCTCTTTGCTTTGTAGGGGCAAGGTTTTTCTCACCACTTCCCTCTCAATCCATAAGGACAGGGATGCTGCTCTGCTTAAGTATCTTGTTTTTGTAGAATTTTCTATTCCTGCTATTCCAAATGTTTTGGTGCCCGTGAGTTTTGCTGAGTCCTTGTGACCGGTTTAGGCTGTGCCTTTAAGAAATGGACACTTTCTGAACACTCTGGCTGAATGTTTTTGATATTTGAATGAAAACAAAGATATGCTAAACCAATTTCATTGGTAGAATTCAACTGTAACTTTTAGCTTAGTCTGTCAGTCTGGGTAGGCAGCTTCTTCTTCTCCCTGTCCTGTGAGCTGGCCTGTTTCTCTCTCTGAAGCAACAGCTTGCATGGCAGGAATGACCTTGGATTAACAGAGCTAACCAGATAAGAAAAACTAACTCTTGCATTCACTTTGAGCTTTACAGAATTTTTACCCTTTTAATTACCTTCCTTTCTCTTTCTCTCTAACCCTTTTGGGAAAAAGGGGAGGTAGGGAGGGAGAAGGGGGGAACAGGCCGAACCCCCTGGCCACAGGGGGGTTGGGGAAAGGTCTTGCTCTTTAACTCTATTTGGAAAGCATCCTGGGGAGTGGGCTAGACCCCTCCTTTTTTTCCTACCCTATAGTCAGCCTGACTTGGATTTCAAAGTCTAATCTGTCTCTTCTAATAGAGCCATTAGCCAAAATATATTTCTTCCCTTAAGTTCTTTCTCCCACGACTTACATTGTAGCAACATGTTCAAGGTCAGATCGATGCATGGGATGTCTCTTGCAAATAAGCATCAGGTGTGGGGACACTGCCTGTATCAAACTGAGGGAATTAATGGCACAGAACTGAACTAGAAACAATGATCTTCACTGCCTAGTTTTGTGCGCAGTGTTGCTTGACGAGTATTACACAGGATCGTTGTAATCGGACAGTCAGAGTGAGTTTGAATTCTCCATAGCTGTCATGTTGAATATTCCACACTTTATGCTCCAGAGTATAGAATTAGTATGAATAAAAATAGGAAGATTAGAAATATTGAAATCTACACAGTTCTATACAAACTCCATAACAGCAGTGTTAATAGTGACATACAAGTCATTTTCTAAAATGAAACTAATGAAATTCATACTAATAAGCATAGGCATAGCAGTTACTGATTGCACAAGTAGTAAACAAAGGTCTTATGTGAACTGCAGTTTATAAATTTATATATTTAATCTGTGAGTGTGTAAACAACTATTTTGAAGTATTTCCCAAAGTAGATCTAAGACTACAAAAATACTTTTGTATGCAAACAGCTCCCCTCTTTGCCTGAGAAAGCCTGGTGTCAGATCTATGAATAGGTACATGACACTGCAAATTGCCAGGAATCTTTACTGAAATCGTTAAGCAGGGTTGTTGCTGCAATGCACCAGAACACAAAGTCTCAACACAGAGGGTAATAGGAAAGCAAATGCTTTGTTAAGAGCACAGGATGTTCTAAGGTTGAGTCAAAATCATGTTGTCTCTGTCACATGCATACACTAACACCAATATGTGAACCCACATCTATAGTTAACCAAATTCTGACAGAGCACTTAAAAGCCTCAAATTCTCTGTGTCTTGATTGTAAACATTAAGGCAGAAATACGCAAAATAATGAGGTGGAACAGAGACACACTGTTTACTAGAATATACCTGCAACATAGAAGTATAAAGTGGGATGACATTTCTCATTAGGCAGAGGCAACAATGCAGCTGCTGTCAAATCCTTGATTTTGACAGTAATTACCCTTGACATCTTTGTAATTTTAAAGTTACAATCTCATAAATGTCTAACTTGTGAATAATCAGCTATATGAGCTTAAGGTCATAGAAACATGCCTGAATGGCCTACAAGGAGTGTCAGAGCGAAGGTGGGGTTCTTCAGTATGGAGAAAAAGAGGCTCAGGTGAGACCTCGTTGCCGTAAACGACTACCTGAAGGGAGGTTGGAGCAAGGAATAGGCAGGCTCTTCTTTTTGATGTCAAGCAACAGGACTAGAGAAACTGTTTTCAAGCTGTGCCAGGGGAGGTTCAGGCTGGGCATTAGGAAATACTTCTTCACAGAGAGAGTTATGAACCATTGGAATGGTCTGCCCAAGGTGGTGGTGGAGTCACCATCCCTGGATGTGTTTAAGCAGTGTGTGTGGACCTGGCACTTAGGGACGTGTTTTAGTGTTGACCCTTCAGTGCTGGCTCAAGAATTGGACTGAATGATCTTTGAGTCTCTTCCAAGTGGATGTTTTCTGTGATTCTGTGTAAGTGTGTATTAGTGTTCATGAGAATTGTTGGAGAAGTAATTAGCCAATTTATACTGAAGGGAGCATTTACTTCTGCTTTTCTTTTTGTAGCGTGTTAACTCTTGCTTCAATTTCTTGCAAACCATGTTCTTATGTTGGATCTGTAAAGCTCCTTCTTATACAATTAAGCCAACTACAAATGACCTATCGGTGAGATTTTTGATGAAAAAAAAAAAAAAAAAAAAACAAACAACAAAACTCTTCCCAGCAACGGGTAGGAAGGAGTGTGGGGTTTGTGTGTGCACAGACTCTTGAAGATGTGTCTGCACCTTCTCTAGCACTGTTACATTTGCTGTAGCATTGCTTATTTTTCATGTGAGACAGATAAGTTGCATGCATAAAATTATACATTTTTTTATGGAAGATGAGTAGCCACTCATACTGGTACTAGGAAAATGCAGTTCGCATCTACATATGTGATGCATTTTGAATGGGGTACCCAAATCTTCAGCACTGGTTTTTAAATGCAAGGCAGGATATCTATAAATAGCTCCAGTCAAGTAGCCAAAACTTTTTCAGAAAGTTTTTTTCACTGGCTTTGCAGAGTCTGTCCCAGAGAAAAGTTGGAAGGGATCTCAGAATATGCAGAGAGAGCTGATTCATCATGGAAGAGGACATGTTTAGGAAAGAAATCCCTATAAATGCTGGCATGATTTTTCTTTTTCAGATGAAGTATGTCAAAAACAGGAATAGGTTCCCATTCAGGAAGCAGCACTTCCATTAGAAGGGTGGGGAACAGAGTGTATTAGGCCAAAGCAGGGGCAGAGCAAACAAAACAAGTACAGCAGCTACTGATTTCCTTCCTGTTATGCCACAGCATAAATTATTGCAGAGCTGCAAAGAAGCAATTACTCTGGTTTTCAGTGCAGTTGTCACCTCTGCTGCAGATAGAGAGTAGTAATACATGGTATCATCCTAACAGATACATAGATCAAAAGGTACTAGGTATGGAAAAAACAAATACAAGCAGCTGAATATATTTGCTCTTAAATTTCCCTGAGATATTGACATAAAAAAAGGAAGTTCTGTTATGAAGGAAATTGTTCAAGAAAGATTAGCCTGAGGCTATAGAGTGCTTTGACTGGAGGAAGTTACATTTTTGTACCTTCAGTTAGCTGATGCTTATGAAGAAGCACTACAATGTGAAAAAATAGAAGTCACCCCTCCTGGTTTTGCAAACACTGCAGAAGAATCTCTTCTGCACACACTGTGGTCTTGCAGTCAAAGAAAACAGACACAATCTCCTACAGAAGCAGAGGTGTCACACATGCCTGGCCAGAGCCATCAGCAGCAAGTGGGAGAAAAGAAGGCACTGAGAAGCCCAGAAATAAAAGAGAATCTGTAGCCAAGTATTTCTAAAGTGAAACAGTTTGGAGTGAGGCTTACTGAAGGACAACTTTTCATGAGCCTTTTTTTGAGCATTAACTACTTACAGGGTATGTCAAAAGCCTGTAATGGTGAGCTGATAGGTGCCAGTCTTGGAAAATCAATTACTTGCTGGGGTGTTTGGATCTACAGCATGCTTGGACTCAGAAAAGGCTGTGCCAAATGGCAGGGATCTCATATTGCTCTGCTACTTGGCATCTGTCCAGCAGATACAGCATCCTCTTAATAAGATCTTCTTGCCAGGCAAAGCAACAAAAAAGGCTTGCCATCATATTGGCTGACTAAGGTGAAGCTGCTGTAACACACAAGGGTGTCACTTTAATTAATGGGTTAATGGGAGCCTCTAAATTAAAATCATGATGGAGGGAATTAGAATAACCTCTGAGTGAATTTAATCAGCGATATCTGCCAAGCTTTGCATAAAGAAATGTGAAGCACTGAGTTGTGAGAAAAGTTGAATTAATATCTTGGGTGGGAACATTGGGAAAACAAAGGAAGGATTAAAAGAGATAACACATATTTCCAAAGAGCTTTTTCTTGCATCTTTGTTCCCACTTCATCTTAAGCACTGAATTTCAGATGTTCCCCATTGAACAGGGAGGAGTCTGAGGGAAGACGTTACTGCTCTCTCCAAGTACCTGAAAGGAGATTGCAGAAGGGTACATGGTGGTTTCCCTAGTAACAAGTGACATGATGAAGGGAAATGGCCTCAAGTTGTACCAGGGGAGGTTTAGATTGGACACTCAGAGAAACGTTTTCACTGAAAGGGTTATCAACTGGAATAGGCTCCCCAGAGAGGTAATCAAATCAACATCCATGGATGTGTTCAATAGATGTGGAGCTGAGGGATGTGATTTAACACCAGATAGGCTGTCTCAAGATCGCCTGACCTTGTTCTCATGGGCGACTTCAACCTGCCTGATATCCGCTGGGATCACAACATAGCAGAAAGGAGGCAATCTAAGAGGTTCTTAGAGTGCATGGAGGACAGCTTCTTATCCCAGGTGCTGCGTGAGCCTACCAGGGGTAAGGCTATGCTTGACCTCCTCTTCACCAACAGGGAGGGGCTGGTGGGTGATGTGGTGGTCGGAGGGTGTTTAGGCACCAGTGACCACGAGATAATTGAGTTTTCGGTATTCAGCCAAGCCATGAGGGGGAGCAAGAAGACCTCCACTCTGGACTTCAGGGGGCAGACTTCAGGCTACTCAAGGAAGTAACTCAGAAGGTTCCTTGGGAAACAGCCCTTAAAAATAAAGGGGTCCAGGAGAGCTGGACCTACTTCAAGAAAGAACTCTTGAAGGTGCAGGAACAGGCTGTGCCAATGTGCCGGAAGATGAGCCACCGGGGCAGACGGCCATCCTGGATGGGTAATGAACTTCTAAAAGAACTAAGGGAAAAAAAGAGGGTGTATTATCTTTGGAAAAAAGGGGAGGCAACCCATGGAATGTTTAGGGATGTTGCTAGGTCTTGCAGGAAGAAAACTAGGGAGGCAAAAGCACATTTAGAACTTAGACTGGCTTCTGCTGTGAAGGACAAAAAAAGTCCTTCTATAAATATATTAACAGCAAGGGGAAGAGCAGGGACAAGCTCCACTCCTTGGTGGGCATGGAGGGGAACGTTGTAAACAAAGGATGAGGAAAAGGCAGAGGTACTTAACACCTTCTTTACCTCAATTTTTACTAGCAGGACAGAATGTCTTCCAGACAGCTGGCCTGCAGAGCTGGCAGAAGGAGGCAGGGATCAGTATAGGTCCCCTCTGTTCCAGGACAGGGATAGTTCGAGATCTTCTCAGCCGCTTGGACCCCCACAGGTCCATGGGACCGGATGGGATCCATCCTAGGGTGCTGAGAGAGCTGGCAGATGAGCTGGCCAAACCACTCTCCATCACTTTTCAGCAGTCCTGGCTCACTGGAGAGGTCCCAGAAGACTGGAAGCTGGCCAACGTGGTGCCCATCCACAAGAAGGGCCGGTTGGATGAGCCAGGGAATTATAGGCCTGTCAGCCTGACCTCAGTGCCAGGCAAGATTATGGAACAGGTCATCTTGAGTGCAATCACACAGCACTTACAGGATGGCCAGGGGCTCAGGCCTAGCCAGCATGGATTTAGGAAAGGCAGGTCCTGCCTGACCAACCTGATCTCCTTCTATGATCAGGTGACCCGCCTGGGGGATGTGGGGAGGCCTGTGGATGTGGTCTACCTGGACTTCAGCAAGGCCTTTGACACCATCCCCCACAGCAAACTCCTGGCCAAGCTATCAGCCCATGGCTTGGACAGGATCACACTGCGCTGGGTTAGGAACTGGCTGGAGGGCCAAGCCCAGAGAGTGGTGGTGAATGGTGCCACATCCAGCTGGCGGCCAGTCACTAGTAGTGTGCCCCAAGGATCAGTGCTGGGCCCCATGCTCTTCAACATCTTTATTGATGATCTGGATGAGGGTATTGAGTCCATCATCAGGAAATTTGCGGACGACACCAAGCTGGGGGCAGGAATTGATCTGCTGGAGGGCAGAGAGGCTTTGCAGAGGGACCTCGACAGGCTGGACAAATGGGCAGAATCCAATGGCATGAGATTTAACACATCCAAGTGCCGGGTTCTGCACATTGGCCACAGCAACCCCATGCAGTGCTACAGGCTTGGGTCAGAGTGGCTGGAGAGTGGCCAGGCAGAGAGGGACCTGGGGGTGTTGGTTGATGGGAGGCTGAACATGAGCCTGCAGTGTGCCCAGGCAGCCAAGAGGGCCAACTGCATCCTGGCCTGCATTAGGAATAGTATGGCCAGCAGGAGCAGGGAGGTCATTGTGCCCCTGTACTCTGCTTTGGTTAGGCCTCACCTTGACTGCTGTGTCCAGTTCTGGGCCCCTCTGTTTAAGAAGGACATTGAGACACTTGAACGTGTCCAGGGAAGGGCAACAAGGCTGGTGAGAGGCCTTGAGCACAAGCTATGAGGAGAGGCTGAGGGAGCTGGGGCTGTTTAGCCTGGGGAAGAGGAGGCTCAGGGGCGACCTCATTGCTCTCTACAACTACCTGAAGGGTGGTTGTAGCCAGGAAGGGGTTGGCCTCTTCTCCCTGGCAACCAGCACCAGAACAAGGGGACACAGTCTCAAGCTTCAACAGGGGAAGTTTAGGCTGGAGGTGAGGAGAAAGTTCTTCACTGAGAGAGTCATTCGTCATTGGAATGGGCTGCCCAGGGAGGTGGTTGAGTCGCCATCCCTGGAGGCGTTCAAGAGGGGACTGGATGTGGCACTTGGTGCCATGGTCTAGTCGTGAGGTTTGTGGTTACAGGTTGGACTTGATGATCTTCGAGGTCTCTTCCAACCTTGGTAATACTGTAACTGTAACTATACTGTATTTGGTTGGACTCCCAACCAAAATTTTTCTAGTCTGTGGACTCTAAAGAGTCTGCATGGCAACAGAGATAGCTTCAATCAGATTGAAAGGTACAGATAGAGGCAGAGGACACCAACTGCATTGGTATATTTTTTTTGCCACCTGATAACTGCAATATCAACCTGATAAAAAAATGCTGTAGCAGGCCCTCCATAGTTGTTTATTCCTAATCCAGTCCTGTGGTAGTTTTAGGTTGTACCTTTAAAATTTTCCACAGATCTTGAACAGGAAGTGGTAGAATGTAAATAAATCACTTTAGGCTGTAAAAAGGAAAAAAATATAAGTTGTAAACAATCCTATTGGGGAAACATCTACCATAAGAATTAATTTGGTAAACAATCTTTCTCTTTGGCTTCCTCACTCAGGGAGACACTAACTTGCTTCTGCTTGACCTTGGCTGTGTTCTTTGTTTTGGTTGAGTATCCTAACAAAATAACTCTTCTCTTTTCTTTTGTCCTTTTGTGTCTGGGGGGTAAGGAGGGCAGGACAGGGAATGAGAAGCTATTAGCTCCCCTGTTTTATGGCCAGGGGGTTCTTGTGCTGTTTATAAATTGTAAATACCTGTAAATATAGTAAATACTGTTCTCTTTTGTATATTTTCATTGCATTTCATTGTAGATTGTAGTTTTGTGCATAAGAACAGCTTCATTTGCTTCCAGCTGGGCTGTCCTGGCAATTTAATACTGGGGGGAATTTTCAACCCACCCTTCTTTAAATACTCTGCAGGGGCTCAGCCCCAGTGCACTTCCTGGCACATCATATCAGAAAGTGCCATTTCCGCCTCTGTCATCTAAATTCTTTCCTCCTTGCCTGTTCCAGAGTTTTCTTCTCAGTTTTTCTGCAGTCATCAAATATCTAAAGTTAATAGTTGACCTTAGTTCAGCCTTAAACATCCATTAGATGTTCTTCACTCTCATGTTCTCAGTCATTGTGATTTCCCACACCCTTCAAGAAAAAAGGCACTCAGCAAAAGGACCTGTTTTGTATGTATATAGAGAGAAAGACAGAGAGTGAGAGAGAGAACATTGGTAAAAATCAAGGTTTTAGACTTTTTACTGCCTTGTTTGAGAGGCTGCTACTAGTTTAATATTCCTTTCATTTGTCTGTGTCAGGGAATGAAATTTCCACTAGCATTTATGTCTGCATTAGTAATACCAGCAATGCTTTCCAAGGCTTTTATCTTGAGAGTTGCTGCACAGCTCATAACACACAGGGAACAACAAAGTTAGAATCAAAAGTGTTCCAAATTACCTTACTGTACAGGGAAAGCCTAAGGTCCCAAACATAATTTCAAAACTATTTTTGTCACGGTATGTGTTGAATAAGAATTTTGTTATTCTTATGCCACTATGGGATTTTTTTTTTCCACGTGGGGTCTTATATTTCAGCAGAGGGCACTGTGACTTTGCTTAGAACTCAATCTGTTAACCATCCACTGAGAGCCTGGAAAAAAAATACATGATTTTTCCTCAGTGTCAGTGCTTCAGCCACAGGGTTATGTGCACAGGATTGACTTATATTTCCATTTCAATCACTGCCTCATCATTGTGGCTGAAAGACAGGAAGCAAGTAAGAAAACAAATAAAAAAACAAACAAGCACATAACAGAATTAATATTTACTTTTAACCAAAACACCAAATCCACCTCTGCAGCAATTAAATCTCTGCCTTCCTCTGGGAGCCTAGCCCATGCTGCTACACAGAACATGCCAGTTAAAGGGTGAGGCAGTTTATATAACTGATGATATTCCCTAAATGATAAATCATTAATTTATTCAGGCATGTATGTGTATAATTGTAGATATTAACAATGAAAAGATGAGACCAGGATAAAGAGACTAGTGTAGGCTAGTAACTCTATTTTTTAAAATTTCTGCATTAAATAGATTGTATCCCAAACTTTTAGCTACTATTTTAACCAAAGGTTATATTGTTATGCCCCTCAGATCATACATTACTTGACAGGAAGTACAAGGATTATTTTGGGCTTTAAAGATAGGAACACTTATTTAAGATACCGCCATTTGGTTTTGATGGTAGCTTGTATCTGAGGAAAAATAAACTGTTTTCTAAGAATTACCCTCTTCTTTTCTTCTCTCTCTGGAATTAAACAAGCATTTTTTGCAAAGCAGAAATATGAGCACTAGTCACTTGTTCTTAGACTACAGGATTATAATAATGAGTACTAAGGGATGTCATGATGCTAGACATCTATTGTTTTCTGTGACCTATGTCCCACCTCATATTGTAGATCAGCTGGTGATAGTTGTGATCCATTTATACAGTGTTTGTATCAAAATTCCTCTGGAAACCTGGTTCCTCGTGGTTTAAAGATATCTAATGCCAATGCTGAAAACAGACAGCACAAAATGGGCAACATGATACAGTCATGTCATGCTGTAGTCAAATGTTCTAAGAGTTATTTCTGGCCCCATGGGCACACAACATACCTGACAAGCGCAATAGTTACGCATTGTTTGTAGCCAGAAGTTTGTAACAAAATTGCCCACCACCTTGTTGACAGCCTGTCTTACTAGGAGCTGTCAGACAACTATTTCTTCACAACGTGTTAAGTAACAGATCTACCTGCACATAAAAGCCATATGCCACACAACAATGACCTCTAGCTAATTATTGTTCCTATTCCACCCACTGCACCCACAGGAAAAACTGCAACAGTTCAATTCCTCTGACCTTTTCTATGTCTTTGATTTTGGGCAAACATGACAGCTGAAGCTAACAGAAATGCTCTGTGACAATGTGAGAACAATATCTTGTTTTGTACTTCTGTTTTTCATTTGACATGTTACCACCCTTGCTGCCTTCAGAACATTGACAGATTTCACTGTGTAGCTCGATTAGGCTGGTACAACTCCCACTGACCCCCAGCAAAAACCTTTGTGGTCACTCTAGCCAGGATAGTATCATGAATGAGTGACTTAGATCACTTAAAGAATCATCATGGAAAGTATTAACAAAAGTGATTCTAATGTGAATTTGTAAAAGTGAGGCTTAACAAAGTTCAGTGACAAGGTTTTCTCTATTACTTACTGAATGGAAGAAAGATACAAGGGAAAAATCAGTTAAAATCCATTTCAAATAATTTACAGAGAGATCAGTTTCAAAAGGGTAAGGGAGTGTTTCCCACTGAATCACAAGGTTTGGAGTAGTACCCCTTGCCTTCTAAATTTCTGATGAAACTTAGCTGCAGCTAGATTCAAACTTACTCTCAGACCTGGTCAGTGGGTAATGGAAGAGATTAAGGGCTTAATGGAATAGATACAAAGGGGAAAGGAAAGTCATGAAGTTCAGAATGGATCCTCTTGCTTTCTAAACTCTGTCTTAGAGAGGATCTGAGATGTGGCTGTATCCAGACAATGCAAGACTTGGTTAATTGTTTATGCCTAATGGAATTAGACACATGGGTTTCATTAGTATTAATGCAGCATGGTGTCAGTTACTTACTGAGGATCTGTTGTGAATAAGGAGTCTCTCCACCTTGGACAAGGAAGGATTGCATAGTCTCAGCTAAGAGATTGATTTGATAGGGGCTGAATTAAGGAGGTGGGAATTACAAAAATCTAGTTATCTTTATTTTTCCCAAAAGCCCCACCCCAAAATTATGTATAAAACTTATTAAATTATTCAGTTGCGAATTCCAACAGGATGCTTATGGGCAACTTCAGTACAAATCAGAGAATTCAGAAAACGGAAAAGGTTAAGCCACAAAATCTCTTCACCCCACTTATAATCAGAGGCAAGCCAGGAACCTTAGGGAAGGCCATTTTTACTCACCGGGATGGAGGAGGAATTTGGTGACAGTCCCTAGCTCTCTCTCTGGTGGCAGGCTCCAGAAACTCCAGGTTTTATAATCCAATTTGTGGATAACACTGCACAATCCAAAGGAAAAGGAACTGTCTGTAGACACAGCTGCTATGTGGGAAAAATCATGAGGAGCAGCACTGCCTGAACAGTGCTAGAAAGCCACAGCTTCATGGCAGGCAGGGTCGCTTCATGGCAGGCAAGGTCACTCTGTGGTAGGCAGGTCTGAGGAGAAGCCAGGTCCAAGTGGAGCGAGCAAGATGAAGGTGAGAGCAGGAGCAGGAACCCCAATCACTTTCTGGACACTCTATTTAAGGTGTTTCTAGACAATGTGTCCAAGGCCAATGCATAATGGGTGTGAAGCGCCCCACTTAATCATAGCTTCCAAACCTAGTGGACTTCCCCCACAGGGAAGAAACCTCCGCCCTGGCATTAGAGAGGGCACCGTTTACCTGTCCCCAGGTGAAAGGCAATTTCGCACTTTGAAAGGCCATTTCATGCTTTTGTCTTACCCCATTCAAACCTCTGCTGATGCAGATGGGGGAAGGGGCGTTTGGAGCACACATTAACAAAGATCTCAAACCTTGAGAGACATCCCTGCTCAAGGGGAAAGTTTCCTGGTGTGCAGTCTTATTGCAATTCAGGGAGTACTTGAGCAGGACTCTTCCAATGATTCATTGTTAGGAGAAGGTTTCATTGCCCCCAGGAGCAATCTTGAGGGATGTCTCACTCAAGAGGTGATTGCCATTGTGCATCCACACCGCCCACCAGGGAGAGCACAAAGAAGATAGACTTAGGCTTCTATGTATGGAAAAGTGACTGGCTTGTAGCCAAATTGCATTGGAAGGTATGAATGAGACCCCTTGTAACCACAACTTTCTCTGTTCCTCAGTAAAAGTCTTGGAAAAGCCACTGCTTTGCATGTGTTAATCACAGGATCAGTGATCTGAGCACACATTTATCAGTGCTTACTGTACTGCTCTGATTCTTTGTGGGTTTCTTAAAGTTCTTGACATGGCTTTGGCTCAAGACTTCATTTCCTCCACAGCCTGGTACAAAACTACAGCTAGTTTGGTTGAGGGGTTGGGCGCAACTTCAAAACCATTGTGACTTCAGCATTGGTTTGCAATTCCAAATAATACAGTTCCACTCATGTTCAAAAGCCTCTCTACTGTCTAGTTGTAAGTCTGTAACTAGTGTTAGTTCCTAAGAAACCAGTGTCCCCTCTGTACACTGAACACTTTCAATTTAGTTGCCACTTCATCTTATAACTGTTGTCTTTTAACTTTTTCTCTTGTGAAATATATGATGATATATACCCTGGCTTTTACTTGCCATTCCCAGGCCTCTATAAAAAGCAAGGGGTGGAAAAATATAGATGTTTAATTTCCAAAGAAAATTTTAAATTATTTAACATTATGGTAAGGAGCAAGAGGAAAAGAGACACACCGTGTATCTTTACTGGCTACAGTCATGACAAAAAAAAAAAAAAAAAACACAAAAGCAAAAACATGGCAAGACTGCCATAAACCCTTTCCTTTATGTGAAGATGGAATTTGTGTAGACAAGTTGTCATTTATATCCATGGATTTCTAAAGCAAAACCAAAACAAAACACAAACCCAAAACTGCCCAAATCAACCAAACAAAAAACCCCCACCAACAGAAAAACCCAAACACACATTTTTCAGTTGAGTTCTAATAATTTATAGCAAATCTAATAACTTATAGCAAAATATTGCAACAGAAATGAGTTAAAACTCCAGTCTTCCTGTGCAAACAGAATTTTGGTCATAGTTTAGATTGCAAATTGCACCCATGAAAGAATTAGGTGTGCTGTGTCAGGCTTCAGCAGACTGAATTAAAAAAGGTGAGAATGGTGTAATAACATTTCACAGATTTGTATCTGAGAGAGGTGGTCTGAGAGAGGGCAGAAGTGAATGAGCCACTGTGGTGTGGAGCAGATGCTGGAGACAAGGAAAATATATTTGTTGAAGAGGGGACTGGACGTGGCACTTGGTGCCATGGTTTAGTGGTCATGAGGTCTTGAGTGACAGGTTGGACTTGATGATCTTTGATTCTATGATTATATATACAAAAGGATGCCAGGGCAGCTCCACTAGCTGCAGGAGTGGTCAGTGTCACAAGCAACTGCTAAGGGAAATTAATCTGCTCAGAGTGGCTATGAATGATAGGGATTAGTGCTGGAGCTTGCTTTCCTCAGGCCAGTGCAGTGTCCAGGTACCACCAGGGAAGGAGTCCCCCATTCAAGTAGATACCCATAATGCATTCCCTCTTCTGGTTTTGTGGCACACTTCTGCCATGGCCATTGGCAGTTGAAGGAGTCACAAGTTCCTATGGAGTACAGGAGAGGGTGAGGAGACTGTGTTGGAAGAGGCACTAATGAGTCAAACCTGTTTTACCATCACTGTCTCTTCCCCTCCCTTGTTACAGGGTCCAGGGTGAGGTGGAGGAGCCGACAATAGGCAGATGCCTTTAAGTCTGGCTGGGGGAAGTGAGAGCTAAGCCCTGGGCCTCACGTGTTTCGCAGAGCCCCTTGTGCATGCAACTGCCCGTCTGAGAATGGTTGTGCAGTTTGTGCTCTGTACAGTATTTTGAAATGATTGGCTAAATTTGAATAGGTAATCTGCCATTGAGCCATTCCGTTTTCAAAAAGGGAATTTATAGGGAATGATTTGAAAAGTCCATGCCTATCATTAGTGGATTCTGGACTGCAGTGAGGACATGCATTCCTGTGTTCCTGTCTGCAGGGCAGATAGCTCTTTGTTTCAGCGGCAACAAGTTCAAGCTACTAAGCTCTTTGTCATAGCAGCTCTCTTTGTTTTGGGATTTGCCATTTTGGATTATATCACCTTTTGGATTACAAGTCACAGCTCCAGGTAGCACTTTATCCAGCAAAGAGTTCTGCTGATTTGCAGCCCAGCGGTTTTGTGAGTAATTTTGGCTAACTTATCTAATTGTTTCTAAAGATTTTAAAGCTTAGCTTTACCTATTTCTTGGCTCTGTTTTAAATCTTAGGAATCTGTCTCACAGCCCAAGTTGGTATTGCAGTTTGTTATGGCATTTCTGTATTTTTCCTGTTTGTTCTTCTTAATTCCTAGTTTCTAGTTTTCCTACAGTGTTATCCTACTCTGTTACTAATCCCCGTCTTGTGTAATTAACCTGTGTGGCAGTTTAGGATGGGTGCCTCCTGTTCCTGCCACACAAACTATACCTCACAGTATCACACTATCACAGTATCACAGTATCGCCAAGGTTGGAAGAGACCTCGAAGATCATTGAGTCCAACCTGTCACCACAGACCCCATGACTAGACCATGGCACCAAGTGCCACGTCCAATCCCCTCTTGAACACCTCCAGGGACGGTGACTCCACCACCTCCCCAAACACCCTCCAGTGTCCCAAGGGTCCAGCCCAATGGGTGAACACAAGAAACAGCATATTTCATGCCCATAATAGCCTGCACCCTCTAAATCCAGCTGCAAAGTCTTTCTCTTCCTCTTTCTTCCCTCTCTGTTCCTGTGAGAGATGCTCCCTATTGGGTAATAGTGGGGGGTATCTCAAGGCTTCTTGGGCCTGTGTAGGTCTAATGCCAGGAGGAGAAGGGGGAGGGGCAGCCTCAGACCTGGCCAGCCTGAGACTACCCAAGGGTTTTGGGTATTCCCTCAGGTGGGGAGAAGGGAAGTGTTTGGGTGGCTTTTAGGTGTGCTACAGAGGACTCTGTGTGCTTTGGGTTTCTTTTGTCACTGTGCTTGTAGCTTTCTGTAAAACACTAATTGCTTTTCCATTTAAACTTTCTGTCACTTCTGCAATCCATTTGTGAGAGTGCCATTCTTTTGCCCCTCTCAGGGGCAAGAGAGGATCTGCCTGGCCTCAAACCAGGACAACCTGCTACTGACCAGGCAAACGATCTTGATTAATTAGTTTGGGTTAATAATTTTTTATATTTAATAAATAATCATTCATATTTTATAATATTCCTCACATATTATTTTTTTATAAATAATAACAGATGGCACAGCGAGTCTCAGGATGCCCAATTGTGGAGGTTTTACCCAGATAGGGTTATGAATTAACAGTCTCAGTCTTGGAGTGGGTGAAACAAAATGTAAAAAACTGGAGAGCAGTGCTGGTAAATTAGCCAGTGATTTTGGGAGCCTGTATTAACCAGGGGCTAGCTGAATTTAAAGCTGAAGAGATAAAAAAAAGATTTTTTTAAGAGAGGATTTTTCATTTAGGAAGAGAGCTAGAAAGTTCAGAGGCAAAGCATAAGGGACTCAATGATTTATTTGCACTACAAACCAAGGAGTCTAGTGCAGCTCTTAGAATGATCACAAACACTGGTTCTGTTGTCAGGTTATCCAAGAGCTCCTCCAGACTGTGCAACCCCAATGTGGTCTGGGTTGCCAAAGCTTGGTCCCTGGTGCCTTCTTTTTATGAGCTACCTGAGCTGCAATCCTGTGAACAGGACTTTAAGGGGACAAACCCTAAAATAGTGTCTTTTATGGGGGCACAAGATTTTGAGCAGTTTATTGCTGAAGGCACATCAGCTTTGTCCATAGCTCAAGGCACAGCTCTGCCAAACCTTGCCATGATACACGTCTTTAAAGATATGCAGCATGTTCAGCTGCCAGCCACTCCACACACAGCCTATCACGTGCCAAGCCCTTATGTCCTGTGGGAAACAGATTTGAATTAGCCACTCCACCAGCTGCGTGCATAGCCTACCCCTTGCTGAGCCCGTACATGACGCATGAAACAGGTTTGAATTCAGCTGCTCAGTTTAGTATGCTAATTGTTTGTGCATTTAGCCCAGACACTGGATGTCAAATAAATCCATCCATGGCACAGCCCCAAAACACAAGCATTCCATTAAAGGACTGTGAACTGGATTTTGCATTGCCATCACTGAGCATAGCCTCATGTGTTTTACCACCAGCTGAGTGTCCAGACTCAGCCTCACAAGCTGTTTCCTGTGTGCCACTCACCAGTTCAGCAGCCAGTCTACCTGGAGACAAGTTGCCAAACCCAACCTGAACCAGGAATGGTCAGCAGCTGAGGACAAGCTGCAAACCTGTGGCTGGCAAGGACCTTTCCTAGGTTTAGTGACACAGACTCTAGCTCTGTTGAGGCAGTCATACTACAGCACATCTATCCCGTGATTAGACAGGAAGTTATGGCAGCCCACAGCAGCCGTGGGACTACCAAAGCCCAGATTTGCCCATATCCTGCAGACCAATTAAATGAGTTGGAGAAAAAATTTTCCCATGAGCCAAATGAATCAATTATGGACTTTCTGTTCAGAGTCTCATCCACAGGTCAGGACCATGTTTTCCTGAGTTTGATACAGACTGGGGCCTTGATGTTTTTTTGAGCCCAGGTCCAGACAGGAATTATTCCATAACTGCCAGAATTGCTTATTGGGCTGGGGGTATAGACACCTCTGAAAGAGGTGAACCCACTGCAGTATGGGTGAAGACCTCAGCTGAACTGTCTGCAGCAGTTCAGAGAACATCTTGTGTACAGGCCATGCAGACTTTATGCTTCTCCCACAGATGCATCTATAAAACCCAAGAGGCTTAAACCCCTCACTCAAGGAGTGCCAGATGACTTTAAGGGACACTTGCCCCATCAAATGGAGCAAATTAAACAGGCAATCAAACAAAATAAAAGCTCATGATTCCTGTGAACTTTTAATGGGCTTGTCAAATTATGGGGGTCTTATTTGCTATCCAGTCCATGTGCCCTCTGGTGAGGAACACCATGCTGGAACCCACACAGCCATCCATAAATTGCCAACCTCACAGCAAAAAACACAAAGTGTGCCAAAGACATTTTCCTACGCAAGTCCGCACAGCAGCCCAAACCAGAACAGATGTCACCCCAGGAAAAAACAAAGACATAACTGCAACCAGAAACAAGTTTCTCTGACTAGGGACTAGTTCCAGCAAGCTCTTTACTTAGGGATGCCTGAACATATTTTGAAGTGCATGACTATATGGGAAATGAAGTCACTTATGCTTATGGCCTTGTATAAAAGTTATGAATGGAAACAAAGCCACAGTGGCAGCAGTGAGGGCCACGGTAGTAGCAGCAGTCCTTCCATTGCAGATCCCTCTGCTGTTATGAATGACCTAGTCATGCCTTATCACTATAGTTCCAAGGATGTGCCAAAAAGCTAAATACTGCGATGATTGCTGCAGACCTCTCTCATTATGTGTTGTATGCCTGGCAATGGTCTGATAATTTAGAACCTTTTGTTTTAATTCCAACAGGACCAACCCAGACTGCCATTAAATTCCTCATTGATACGGGTGCACAAATCAGTGTTTTATATGTGCAGCAGGCAAAGAGACTGGGAATACAGACATCCCGCCAGAGAACTGAAATTAGTGATGTTTCAGGTACACCCAATATTTGCCATCTGGCTAAGGCAAGGCTATGGCTCCCAGGTGACAAGTGCAGCCCCATGATAGAGGCTGCCTTGAGCCCTTACCTGGGGAACAGTTTATACTGTGATACTGTGATACTACTGTGATTTGATGTTCTGGCTGGTAAAAGGTGGTGTCCCTCTAATGGTTCCTTATGGTATTTTGGTTTCTATGGCATGGTGGCAAAAGGGGCAAAGACTGTTTGTATTAACACTTTGTAAATTGCTCCTGCTTTACCCCAATCTAGCACCACCTACTTTAACCAGTATCCCTTAGCAGCAGCATCCAGCAAGGCATCTCAGAAGTGATTGCAGACTTGGAGCAGAGGCAGATTATCAGCAGGACACATTCACTTTACAACTCGCCAGTTTGGCCAGTGCAAAATTCTGATGGACGTTGGTGACTCATGGTTGATTACTGATGATTGAATAACAACACAGCCCCTCTCTCCTCAGCAGTCCCAAGCCTGACCTCCATGGTGACTGCCATTCAAGCTGCATCCCACACCTGGATGGCTGTGATATATTTCAAGGATATATTTCATGGTTCTGCTGCGAGAGGAGGACAAGGCCCAGTTGGCCTTTGCTTGATAAGGTAGCCAATACACGTTCAATCATTTGCCACAAAGTTACAAACATTTAGCCACAATCACACACACTGCACTAGCAGCTTTACTTGACACTGTCACAGACCCAGAAGGTATTGCTATTTATCAGGTATTTATCAATACATAGACAATATTCTGGATGGGGAGAATGACAAAGACCAGGTAGGCTCAGTAGCTGCAGCCATATGGGAATTGTTAACCAACGGGGGCTGCACATTCTACCAGCTAAGTGTCAAGGCCCAGGCCAGGAGATTAAATTTCTTGGCTCCTGGTGGATAACAGGTACAGTATGAGTGCCGGAGGATACTCTGCAATCTGCTGTGAAGGACAAAGCACCCAGTGACAAAAAGGAGGTACAGAAGCTATTTGGTACCTTGGTCTACTGGAGAAAGTGTATCCCAGGCTTCTCCATAATAGCGCATCCCTTATATGATTTACTGAAAAGCCTGAAGTCTGAGACTGGACCCCAAGGCACACTGAAAGCCTAAACGCCTTAAAGGATGAGCTTCAGGGTTTCCAGAAGCTGGGCTGTTTGCATCCACAAGATGCTCTTAGGGCTGAATGAGGTTTTTCTGAACATGCCTCATATTGTGGGTTATTTCAGAAAGGACCCAATGGCCCAAATAGAGCCCTTCTATTCTTCTCTACAACATTAAAGAACACAGAGAAAAGGTACTTGGAGTGGGAAAAGGGTCTTCTTTCCCTCACCAGGGCTGTCAAAGAGGCAAAGAAACTTCGCATTACACAAGATGTGGTAGTGCAAGGCCCTTTCCCTCTGCTCAAACCAATCCTAAAGGGGACTCCTCCACCTGAGGGAATAGCCCAAAAGGCCATGCTAAGGAAGTGGTATGCCTATTTGCAGGGATTGGACAGCGTTAAGAGAAGGGCTGACCAAAGTGTCCAAATTACAGCGACCAGTGAATCCAGATATCCCCCTGCTAGGCCAGCCCCACAGGCCTCCTGTGGGAAGAGGGCTGTTTTTGGATTGCTTCAGAAGACTATAGGGAAGATTTGCCTTTGCTCAAGTTAGAGAAAGCTATGTTTTGTCTTTGACTCTGAAAGTAATGTAAACACCTTGTAACTGAAGGAGAGAAGCTTGGCAGGATTTGGTTGGATGTGTTAAAATATTGTTTTGTTATTTTGACCTGTTGTGTGCCTTAATTACATGCATGCCGGTAGAAAATGACTAATTGACATGTGACACATGTGCCTTCTGATAGACTATACAATTTTGCTGGTAGGGTGAGAAAGTTCCCCACACACACACAAAAGAATCCACAGCTAACTCAGTTAGAGAAGCAGATGAAAGCTATATTTACAAGCAGAAATGGAATGCAATGAATATGTACAAAAATATACAATATTCACAATATATACAGAAATATACAGCAATGTATGTAATACAGGAGACCTTCCCCCTGCCCCCTTGCATCCAGGGGGTTCGGCCTGTCCCCCCCTTCTCCCTCCCTACCTCTCCTTTTTCCCAAAAGGGTTAGAGAGAGAGAGAGAAAGGTAATTAAAGAGAAAATTCTGTTAAGCTCAAAGCGAATGCAAGAGTTAGTTTTCTTATCTGGTTAGCAAGGTCGTTCCTGCCCAGCAAGCTGTTGCTTCAGAGAGACAAACAGGCCAGCTCACAGGACAGAGAGAAGAACAGACTGAACAGACTAAGCTAAAACTTACAGTTGCATTCTACCAATGAAATCAGTTTAGCATATCTTTGCTTTTCAATACATTCAGCCAGAGTTCAGTAAGTGTCCATTTCTTAAAGACACAGCCAAAACCAGTCACAATAACATAAAAAAGGGACACTTTGCTTGCATCAAGCTGCATTTTACCTGTCTCAATCACGGTAAAATGGCGACCCCAGATGTGATGGGGCTGATGAACTGCTAAGCTGTGTGTTCTGCTGTGAGTCCCACTGAGCTTCTTTGAATGAGCTGCTGAAAGGAAGCAGGAGCTGACTGGCCTGAAGAATCCCTCCCGCTGTGAGGGGTGAGCTGTGGGAAACACGGGGAATCAAGCATTTTCCTCAAAAAGAGACGTTTATGAACTAATGCAGGAACTCCTTAAAAAGAACTGCTTAGTAACTAGTAATGGAACTAGACCTAAAACACCTGGGGTATGCTCAAAATATCAGAAAGGGAGACACTATGCTAACCAATGTCGGTGTAAGTATGATTTTCAAGGGCGGCCAGTACAGGGAAACTGATCACGGAGTGTGGGATGGCGCTGCACGCAGACACAAATGCCACAGCCATTGCTTTACAACCAAATGCCGGAAGCACCCACATCTCCAGCCACTGCCCAGCAACAACCAGCAGTGCAGGACTGGACCTGGCAACCTCCCACACAGTAACCTTACTTGATTCTATGGTACATTTATTTCCAACAGATGTGTCAGGCCCCCTTCCAACGAAAACTCAGGTACATTCTAAGTTTAAAGATCAGAACTCAGTTTTGGGACTGTATTAAGAAAGGAAATTAAGGTCGGAGTGCAGCGGTGACAAGGCAGTGACTTTTGCTCTACTTAAACAGTCACAGAAAGAGAACAAAAGGCATCACAGCAGGGGACAAAACAACAATTCGCTCAAATCGCTGCTATCGCCACCCATTGAAAACTGTCTGCTTTCAAGGAAAGCTAACTTGGGCTGTGAATTCAGCAACACACACCCCTTCTGTGCCTGCAATGGCTTTGTTGAGCTGTCCAGCTGACAACCCCCTTCCTTTTTTTCCCCCTCTCTGTACCTATGGTGGCTTTGCTGAGCCAGCCACCTCCCCTCCTCTGCTCTTTCCCTGCTTCTCTTTCTGATAACCTCCTGTCTACGAAACTTGTAATACAATACAATACAATACAATACAATACAATACAATACACCAGGTTGAAAGAGACATTCAAGATCATCACGTCCAACCCATCAACCAATCCAACCCACCTAAACAAATAAACCAAGCAACCAAGCATGCCATCAAGCCTCTTCCTGGACACCTCCAATGAAGGTGACTCCACCACCTCCACGGGCAGCCGATTCCAATGGGCAATCACTCTCTCTGTATAGAACTTCTTCCTAACATCCAGCCTAAACCTCCCCTGGCGCAGCCTGAGACTGTGCCCTCTTGTTCTGGTACTGGCTGCCTGGCAGAAGAGACCAACCTCTGCCTGGCTACAACCTCCTTTCAGGTAGTTGTAGAGAGCGATAAGGTCACCGCTGAGTCTCCTCTTCTCTAGGCTAAGCAACCGTAGCTCCCTCAGCCTTTCCTCATAGGGCTTGTGTTCCAAACCACTCACCAACTTTGTTGCCCTTCTCTGGACACGCTCCAGCAAGACAACATCCTTCCTGAACTGAGGGGCCCAGTACTGGACACAGGACTCAAGGTGTGGCCTAAACAGTGCAGTGTGCAGGGGCAGAATGACCTCCCTGCTCCTGCTGGCCATACTGTTCCTGATGCAGGCCAGGATGCCACTGGCCTTCTTGGCTGCCTGGGCACACTGCAGGCTCATGTTCAGCCTCCCATCAACCAGCACCCCCAGGTCCCTCTCTGCCTGGCCGCTCCCGAGCCACTCTGACCCCAGCCTGTAGCACTGCATGGGGTTGCTGTGGCCAACGTGTAGAACCCGGCACTTGGATGTGTTAAATCTCATGCCCTTGGATTCTGCCCGTCTGTCCAGCCTGTCAAGGTCTCTCTGCAAAGCCTCTCTACCCTCCAGCAGATCAACTGCTGCCCCCAGCTTGGTGTCATCTGCAAATTTCCTGATGATGGACTCAATGCCCTCATCCAGATCATCAATAAAGATGTTAAAGAGCATGGGGCCCAGCACTGATCCTTGGGGCACACCACTAGTGACTGGCTGCCAGCTGGATGTGGCACCATTCACCATCACTCTCTGGGCTTGGCCCTCCAGCCAGTTCCTAACCCAACGCAGTGTGCTCCTGTCCAAGCCATGGGTTGATAGCTTGGCCAGGAGTTTGCTGTGGGGGACGGTGTCAAAGGCCTTGCTGAGGTCCAGGTAGACCACATCCATGGGCCTCCCTACATCCCCCAGGCGGGTCACCTGATCATAGAAGGAGATCAGGTTGGTCAGGCAGGATCTGCCCTTCCTAAATCCATGCTGGCTAGGCCTGATCCCTTGGCCATCCTGGAAGTGCTGTGTGATTGCACTCAAGATGACCCGTTTCATAATCTTGCCTGGCACTGAGGTCAGGCTGACAGGCCTATAATTCCCTGGCTCATCCAACCGGCCCTTCTTGTGGATGGGCACCATGTTGGCCAGCTTCCAGTCTTCTGGGACCTCTCCAGTGAGCCAGGACTGCTGAAAAATGATGGAGAGTGGTTTGGCCAGCTCATCTGCCAGCTCTCTCAGCACCCTAGGATGGATCCCATCCGGTCCCATGGTCTTGTGGGGGTCCAAGCGGCTGAGAAGATCTCTAACTTCCTCTTGGAGCAGCGGGAAACTATGCAGCTCTCTGGCTCCTTCTGCCAGCTCTGCAGGCCAGCTGTCTGGAAGATGTTCTGCCATGCTAGTATAAATTGAGGCAAAGAAAGTGTTAAGTACCTCTGTCTTTTCCTCATCCTTTGTTACAACCCTCTGTGTCAACCAAGGAGTGGAGGTTGTCCTTGCCCTTCTTCTTGCTATTGATGTATTTATAGAAGGACTTTCTGTTGTCCTTCACAGCAGAGGCCAGTCTAAGTTCTAAATGGGCTTTTGCCTCCCTAATTTTCTTCCTGCATGTCCTAGCAACATCCCTAAACATACTGTAGGTTGCCTCCCCTTTCTTCCAAAGATGCTACACCCTCTTTTTTTTCCCTTAGTTCTATTAAAAGTTCATTACCCATCCAGGCTGGCCGTCTACCCCGGCGGCTCATCTTCCAGCACATTGGCACAGCCTGTTCCTGCACCTTCAGGAGTTCTTTCTTGAAGTAGGTCCAGCTCTCCTGGACCCCTTTATTTTTAAGGGCTGTATCCCAAGGAACCTTCTGAGTTAATTCCTTGAGTAACCTGAAGTCTGCCCTCCTGAAGTCCAGAGTGGAGGTCTTCTTGCTCCCCCTCTTAGCTTGGCTGAATACCGAAAACTCAATTATCTTGTGGTCACTGGTGCCTAAACACCCTCCGACCACCACATCACCCACCAGCCCTTCCCTGCTGGGGAAGAGGTCAATCATAGCCTTACCCCTGGTAGGTTCACGCAGCACCTGGGATAAGAAGCTGTCCTCCCTGCACTCTAAGAACCTCCTAGACTGCCTCCTCTCTGCTGTGTTCAGATCCCAGCAGATATCAGGCAGGTTGAAGTCGCCTATGAGAACAAGGTCAGGCGATCTTGAGACAGCCTTAAGCTGCCTATAGAATTCTTCATTGACATCTTCTTCCTGGTTGGGTGGTCTATAACAGACTCCAACCATGATGTCTGCCCTGTTGGTCTTCCCTCTAATTCTCACCCACAAGCACTCAACCCAATCATCTCTGATCTCCATCTCAACGGCATCTAGTGCCTCCCTGATGTACAGTGGCACCCCTCCACCCCTTCTTCCTTGCCTGTCTCTCCTGAAGAGCCTGTAGCCGTCAATTGCAGCGCTCCAGTCATGTGAGTCGTCCCACCACGTCTCTGTGATGGCAACTACATCATAAGTTTCCTGCTGCAACAAGGCTTCTGGCTCCTCTTGTTTGTTACCCATGCTTCGTGCATTATTGTACATGCACTGCAGCTGGGCTGCTGGTTTCACCTCTAGCTCTAGCTTATCACCCCCAGACTCCTGCCTGCGGGGACTGGTTTCAGCCCCTTCCCCCTTCGAAGCTAGTTTAAAGCCCTCTCAATGAGACCTGCCAATTCCCTTCCCAGAATCTTTTTACCTTTGGGGGACAGGTCATTCTCATGTACTGTGACCTTTCCCCTCTTCTGGGACAGATGTACTCCATCTGTTGCCAGCTGACCTGGTGCAGTAGAAAGTTCTCCAAGATTGAAAAACCCAAATTTCTTCTGACTGCACCAGCCTCTAAGTCACTTGTTGACTACAGTGGCTGACCTGTTCCTTATTGTGTTCCCTCCTGCAACTAACGGTATCGATGTAAAATTATTTGTGCACCTGACCCCTCAACCAGATCTCCCAGGGTCCTGAGGTCATTTTTGATAGCCCTGGGAGTTCTGGTACCAACATCATCATTCCCTAACTGCATAACCAATAAGGGATAGTAGTCAGAGGGCTGTACCAGACTGGGCAGCCTTCTGGTAACATCTCCAACTTGGACTCCTGCTAGGCTAATAACTTCCCGATGAGATGGGTCTAGCCGACATATGGGACCTTCTGTTCCCCTCAGGAGGGAATCACCAATAACAATTACCCTCCTCTTTTTTTTTTTGGGAGCAAGTCCTGATGCCAGGGGAAGGCTCTTTAACCTTAGGCTGCTTTGCCTTAGGCTGTTTAACCTTAGGCTGTTTAGCCTCAGGGAAAACCCCAGCTGGTGTGTCCTCCGGCATCAGTATCACCTCGCCCTCGACCTCCAGTGCCCCATACCTGTTTTCCATGGGCAGTGAGGAAGGTGGGGGGAGGGAAGGAGGTTTTAATTTTTGTCTTTTGAGAGGAACCTGCTTCCATTCCCCTCTGTTTTTTGGATAACCAGCCTCTGCTGGGGGAGCCTGCGGAGCCTGCTTACTCTGGTTCATCTCTTTTCTCCTCTGGCTCATCTCTTTTCTACATTCCCATACATCTCTAAGACTAGCAACCTCGTCCTTTAGTCTGGTCACCAGGTTGAGCAGATAGCCGATCTGCTCACACCTAATGCAAGAGATGCTTCCACTACCCTGCATCTCAAGAGCCAGGCTCCGGCACTCACTACTGCCTGATACCTGGACAGCTACCTGCTTGTGTTCTACCTCAGTCTGGGTCAACACTGATTTTTTTAAGGAGATTTTGCTGTGAGTTACAACCATGCTGCCCGTGTTCTGATTCAAAGCAACAATGCAATTTCATTATTTCTAATTGTAAGATACTTTAAAGATTTGTTATTTTGATATTTTTAGTAGTTAAGATTTACCAGTAAGCATAATGAATTGTAAGTATTTAGTATTTATAAGTGTTGAATATTTAGTAATTATAGTAATGTATAAATATTTAGTAATGATAAGTATTTGGTAATTATAATAAGGTAGATCAAAGTATATATTATAATAAGGTATATATAATAATCAAATAAGGTATATAAAATAATAATAAATATTATAAGTGTATAGTAATTATTACATACTATTATAATTAGTAATTTTAATAGACATAGTAATAATAATAATTAATAATATTAATAATCATATGTAAGTTTAAATAGAACAAGTTATTTTACAACTGTGTGCCTAGGCATTTCAAGAGAGCTCTATATAATATAGTTAAGGGTTGTAGTAGATAGTTTTTTATTTAAAAAAGCATTCTTTAGTTAATGTAACATCTTTTTTGTTTAATTTTTGACATTGAATTGTTAATTTAGTTTTAACATAGTTCTTTAGGTTCTTTAGGAATTTTTGGTATTAGCATCAGTTAAGCGTTTTATATAGGTATATTATAGAATGGGTTTTTTTTTGTTTGTTTTATTTTGTATTCATAATAGCTTTAAGATAAGGATTATATATATTAAAAAAAAAAAGAAAAAAAGAAAGAGAGGTATGCATATTTTGTAACTAAGGTTTTAGTGATAGCAGCAAGAAATAGCTAATCCATGTCAACACCTGGAAACATCAATTTTGCAATGCAGTACTGCAATCATCTCAACAAACAACAGCAAAAGAGACAAGAAGATGGAAAAACAGCTTTTCCCATGAAGTTGAAAATCAACAAACCTACTTAACACCGATCACAATGACTGTTATGATAATCTGAGAACAAAAGAATCAATCAGAAGAATGTACCAAAAAAATCTGATTTAGGACTGAATATCATGATTGCTTAATTGTTATGTGATTAGAGAATATGTTCACATGGATTTATATCTTAACTCACCAGTTTGTTATGATTTTAAATAGTTAAATGGGAAGTCAAAATTAATTACATGACAAAAGTAATTTTAATTTTAGGTTAAAAAATCAAAAAATGGGGAATTCAGGTATTATGTCACAAAAAAGAATGGTTAAAGCATATTATATTTTCAAATATTCATTTTTTTCCTTTTGTATGTGGTTTCAAATGTGATTTAACAAAATTCATAGAAGATATAAGAATTCGAGAAGTTTTAGTTAGGAGAAATTCACAAGAAGAATAAACAACATTAAGCCTAAGTTAGTATCAATAGAACTCAGTACCTTTCCTTAACAAAAGCAAAGCATCAATATTATTTGGATGAGTATAACAGCATTATTTTGTTATGTTCTATTTTATGTTGGGCAGAACCATGCATGTTCAAAACATCATCTTTGACCCAGCAAAGAAGCCTTTTCACTCTGTGACAGTTTTAGGCTGTGCCTTTAAGAAAAGGACAGCTACAGAATACTCTGGGTGAATGTTTTGGTGTAAAAAGGAAAACAAAGATAATTCTAAACTAATTTCATTGGTAGAGCAGTAGAAATGTGGCTTTAAGAACTCAGTCTGTTCAGCTGCCTTTTTCTCTTCTGTTCTTTGCCAGTGCTGACCTTGAACTTATGAGATAAGAAAACTAACTTTTTTCCCTTAATAACTGTTTTGAGCTAACAAAATTTCCCTTAATATCCATTTTCTCTCTTTAATCCTTTTTGGGAAAAGTGGGGGAAGGGGAAAAAGGGGTTTTGGGGGAACCCGGAGGGGGAATTCTCCTTCAGAAGGAGTTTCTGTGTTACATTCTTTCCTGTATATTTTTGTATATACTGTAAATACTGTATATTTTGTACACATTCATTGCATTTCATTCTGCTAGTAAAATACAGCTCTTTTTTCATTTGTTTCTCTGACTGAATTAGCTGTGGTTTATGTGGTGGGAGGATTAAACTTTCACACTACCACACAGGTGGTATCTATGGAGAAAGAGGATGGTCAGATTTATCTTTACAGATCAAGGAGAATCTTGATAACATTAAGCAATTTATGATTTTTGACTGTCTTAGAAAAGTGAAGATGTAACACACCTTTAGAGCAGATTGTAAAAGACAGTGCTGACGATTGTGTTTGCTGTGTTTGTAGATCTCTGTGTCTTAATCCTTGTGTGCAATGTGTTCAGGCCTAGTCAGGTCTTCTTTGTTGATGAGAAGAGTGCAATGTAAAAATTTGAACTAGTGAGATCTGAGTTCTTCTTTGAGAGATCATACAGGTGGCAAAGAAATAAGTTCAAAGTTGTAGGATGAAACTCTCTGTCTGTAAGAAGCAACTGTTCTGTGTTCTGACCTTGCAAGATAAGTGGAAAGGAATGTATGCCTGTTACTAGAAGGTTTATTATCTTTAACCATATATTATGCCAGTTCTGTTAGAATGTTCTAATTAGCTCAACCTAAGCATTGTGTCTTGTATGGGTTACATCAGTCTGTTAGACACACTGCATTACAGAACAACTGCTTTTGTAACAGAGTTAGTTTTAACTTGCTTGCTTCTATGTATGCAAAGAACTTTAGAAAGATCAATCAAAAGTGTTCTATCAATAAACAAAAAAGGGGGAAATGTGGGAAGAGGGTTGTTTACGGATAGCTTCAGAAGACTATAGGGAAGATTTGCCTTTGCTTGAGTTAGAGAAAGCTGTTTTCCAAGACCCCCAGGGCTCCTTCTTCCCCCCTCCCCACTGCTAGGCTAGTCTCAGCTGGCCAGATCTGAGACTGCCCATCCCCCCGTGGCCTTGGGCCTAGCCAGGCCCATGGCCGGGAGACAACTCCCCCATTACCGGGCGACGGCGAGGAAGAAAGAGGAGGTGCTTAGGCCTCGCACTGGATCTTATAGTGGTGCAGAGGATTCTGGTAGAAATACCCAATTTCCTGTGTCCACCCACTGGGCTGGACCTCTGGACACAGGAAGCAGGGGGGCACCCAGCCCAAACTGCAACAGTCTTTGACTCTGAAAGTAATGTAAACACCTTGTAACTGAAGGAGAGAAGCTTGGCAGAATCTGGTTGGATGTGTAAAAATATTGTTTTGTTATTTTGACCTATTGTATGCCTTAATTACACATATATCAGTAGAAAATGGCCAGTTAAGATGTGACACATGTGCCTTCTGATACACTATATAACTTTGCTGTATAACGTCAAAAAGTGACACTTTGCTTGCATGAAGCTGCATCCCGTCTCTCAATTGTGATAGCCTTCTGCAATTTAGGAAGCACCTGAAGTGACCAGACTCCAACACTGAAGGATGTGTGATTCACAGATGCATCCTCCTGTTGGGTAGGATCGCAGTGGTACTATAAGGCCGCCACTATGGAGGTTGGTACCGACAGCACTGTTACTGAAGAGGGTGAAGGTAGTTCACAAGTGGGAGAGCTGCATGCACAAACATTGGCTTTTAAGAATGGTGCCAAATCTGTCTACACTGACTCTTACGCCACCTTCAGAGGAGCCACTGAGCCACTGAGTTGCCCTTCTCTGGACACGTTCAAGTGTCTCAATGTCCTTAAACTGAGAGGCCCAGAACTGGACACAGGACTCAAGGTGTGGCCTAACCAGTGCAGAGTACAGGGGCACAATGACTTCCCTGCTCCTGCTGGCCACACTATTCCTGATAGGGGCCAGGATGCCATTGGCCTTCTTGGCCACCTGGGCACACTGCTGGCCCATGTTCAGCTGGCTGTCAATCAGCACCCCCAGGTCCCTTTCTGTTTGCAGCTCACCAGCCACTCTGACCCCAGCCTGTAGCTCTGCATGGGGTTGTTGTGGCCAAAGTGCAGCATCCAGCACCCAGCACTTGGATTTGTTGAATGTCATCTTGTTGGACTCTGCCCATCTGTCCAGTCAGTTGAGGTCCCTCTGCAGAGCCCTTCTGCCCTGTAACAGATCAACATCTGCTCCCAACTTGGTGTTATCTGCAAATTTGCTGATGGCTGTCTCAATCCCCTCATCCAGATCATCAATGAAGATATTAAAGAGGATGGGGCCCAGCACTGATCCCTGGGGGACACCACTAGTGACTGGCTGCCATCTGGGAGTGGCACTGTTCACCACCACTCTCTGGGCTTGGCCCTCCAGCCAGTTCCTAAACCGGTGCAGAGTGTTGCTGTGCAAGCCACAGGCTGATAGCTTGGCCAGGAGTTTGCTGTGGGGGACAGGGTCAAAGGCCTTGCTGAAGTCCAGGTAGACTACATCCACAGGCCTCCCCATATCCACAGGCCTCCCCACATCCACAGGCCTCCCCACATCCACCAGGCAGGTCACCTGATCATAGAAGGAGATCAGGTTGGAGAGGCAGGATCTGTCCTTGTTGGCTGGACCTGAGCCTTTGGTCATCCTTCAGGTGCACAGTCATTGCCACCAAGATAATCTGCTCCATAATTTTCCCTGGCACTACAAATTAATTTTAACTATTAATCCTATTTGATTCTGTTACAGTTAGAAGAGGGAACTTTAGCGTAGTCCCTGACTGCAAAGAAGCAAAATAAATTACCATTGGATGCAAAAGGAAAATAATGATAAGGTCTATATAATTCATTGGATTGCTAATAGGAATATAAAGCAGAGCCATAAACAGTTCTTTCTCTCTTTTCTTCTCCTGTCACTCTGCATGCAACTTTCCTCTCTCTGCTGTGGCCCTGGCTGAGGTATCTGTTTTGACTACTGTATGGGGTAATGAGAAGGAGGGAAGGAGTGTGGGGGAGAAGTGAACAGGTCCCCTGGATCCATCCAGTGGGGTTCTGAGGTGTTTCTGTGTTGCTTATAAACTGTAAATATATATATTGTATGTATATTTATATTTTGTATGTATTCATAGTATTTCATATTTCTAGATTGTAGTTTGCTTGTAAATATAGCTTCATTTGCTTCAAAAACCTTCTGAGCTAGTCTGGCAATTTTATTTTGGGGGTAGTTTTCTCCAAATTAGTTGAGGGGTAATTTTCAACCCACCACAGATTCTTTCCTTGTATATAGATTTAATGGCTCCTCCAGGTTTTAATCTTCTTCCTTTTACAAATATTGTAGACTCTGTGATCATTTAAACATTTTGATTTAGAAGTGGTGTAAGGGTATTATTATTATATTGTAAT
Source organism: Picus viridis (assembly GCA_033816785.1). Lineage (NCBI taxonomy): Eukaryota > Metazoa > Chordata > Aves > Piciformes > Picidae > Picus > Picus viridis. Next base: position 53,856,597 of record CM066606.1, read on the forward strand.
TATTTATTTCACAATCACTTTTGGTTATTTTGGATCTGAAAGCTATGAAATTATTTGCCTTATACTGAAGACTGGCTGTGGTGTTTAATTTGTGCACAAATTACCATTTCTTGCTAATTTCTTTTTAGTCTCCCCTTTCTCCCAATCTTTAATGTTAGCCCCACTCAGCAGTATTTTTCATAGCAGCTTTTTGTAATGTCTGCTGGTGTGTACACACACCAAGTCTAGCTATTAGAAACTATCTCAGTGACAACATATATATTTAATTGTGTGATATGATATGAGCTAGCAGAAAATTGCACACCTGTTTCCTGAATGCTGGAATACTAGACAGTGTTTGCCAGCCCTGGATATTGAGATTTGATGTGACAATTACCCAAGAAGAAGTTTGCCTCTCGGACTGAACAGAGTACAAGGCAATCAAGACAATGAAAATGTGTTGAATATGAACACTGGCTAACCAGAAGAGTCTTCTCTATACTGAAGCTTGGAAACTTTGACCTGAAAAGAGTGGCACAGTAATGAGAGTAAAAATTTGAGTCAGCCCAAGAGCAGCTCCTTGCGAAAGTATGTCCTTCAAACCCTCTAGTTTACAATCTAATCACATGTTTAACCCAGCAGGCAATGCTGTATTATAAACACTCTCAAACACAGCTCAGAGCCAAGAACAGCAGACTGTGTTTACCTCAAGACCTAGCTTTGTTACCCTGCAATGCTGATAGCATATTCACTTAGAATCATAGACAGCTTAAGCTGGAAGAGACCCAACTCCCTGTTCCTTGCAGGACTTCCTAAAACTAAACCATATGATTAAGAGCATTGTCCAGATGCTCCCTGAACTCTAACAGACTTGGTGTTGTGACCACTTCCCTATGCAGCCTGTTTCAGTAAGCCTATTTAGTACTACCAGGATCTGATGAAACTATGGCATTTTGAAAAAGTCTTTCTGTGGGAAAGCAGGTATTTATTTGTGACAACTCTATTTCTCAATAATCTGTCCTTCATTCTCAGTTGCTGTTCCTATATTTCAGCAAGACTTTTGATAGTTGCCTTTATTATGAGAGCACTGTGAGGTAATTGCAATTAAAATGTTTTTAAGACGTGTTATTTTCTTCAGGCAAGAGGTACTGATCAGATGCTGAGATACTGTCCACAGGATGGAGTGAAAATATATACAGACACTTGAAGGACCTTGCCTTTAACTTTGGCTCTCAGTACCAGGGAGGTGGTTGAGGCCCCATCCCTGGAAGTGTTTGAGACCAGGCTGGATGAGGCTCTGACTGCCCTGATCTAGTATAGGGTGTCCCTGCCCATGGCAGTGGGGTTGGAACTAGATGATCCTTGTGGTCCTTTCCAACCCTGACTGATACTATGATACTATGATACTCACATGCATCATGCCCCAAATTGAAGGACCACAAGATGGGGACCAGAGGGACAAAATCCCTCCCACTGTAAGTGAAGACAAAGTTTATGACCAACTGAGGACCCTGAACATAGACAAGTCTATGGGACCTGGTGAAATGCATCCCAGAGTCTTGAGGGAACCAGCTGATGTAGTTACCAGGTCACTCCCAAAACATTAGAAAAGTGATGGCAGCCAGGTGAAGTCCCTGGAAGAGGGAAAACATTGTATCTATTTTTAAAAAGGGTAGAAAGGAGGACCCCAAGTCTTGTCAGCCTCACCTCTGTACCTGGGAAGATAATGGAACAGATTCCCCTAGAAGCTCTGGTAAGGCACATGGGGGGACAGCAAAGTGATTAAAGAGAGCCAGTATGGCTTTAGTAAGCCCGAGTCCTGCCTGACAAATGAAGTGACTTTCAGTGGACAAAGGAAGGACAATGGAGGTCATTTATCTCAATTTCTGAAAGACCTTTGACACAGTACTCCACAACATCCTTCTCTCTAAGTTGGAGAGATGCAGATTTGATGGGGTGACTGTTCAGTGGATAAAGAATTTGATGGATGGTTATATCCAGAGGGTAGTGGTCAGTGGTTGAATATCCAGATGGGTAACAAGAGGAGTCCCTCCCAGGTCTGTACTGGGACCATTGTTTTTAATATGGCCATCAATAATATGGAAGGTACACCCTCAGCAAGTTTGAATATGTGTGATGAAGAGGTTATTACATTAATGAATATGAAATATGAATTATGAAAATAGTATTTGTATTCATTATAAAAATTATTAATAACTGATGAATCACTAATTTATATACATGTTCTAGTGCACGTTCATGAAATTTATTCCATGAGTGGCTTAGTATTGTAATTAGAACTCAATTGGAAATATTTACAGAATAATTTCTATATTTATATTACAGAGGGTGCAGTTCTGCCTATTGGCCACTAGATGGCGACTCGAAAGACGCGGTCCTCTCGAGCAAGTAGAGCGACAAAGTGAAAGAGGAGGGAACTTATTTACCACCTGGGGCGATACTTATAGATTCCTCGAGGCTGGGTTTGACCAGTGGGCACTCTTGTAAACAACTGGCTTCAGCCTATAGAAAGTGTGAAGCTAGAATTATGCCCATACTTGGTGTTAGAACGAGCATTGCATGCGCTGGGAGCGTACAGTGGGCTGTACTGGCCTGGCTAATGCCTTGGCTTTGTCTCCCTCCTGAAGGAGGCTAAACTTGTCCACATGCTGGGACAAGATTCAATATTTAGGCATAATGTGCCTTCACCACAATATGACACCAAGATGAGTGCTGCAGTCAATATGCCAGAGGGACGGTATGTCATTCAGAGGGATCTGGACTGGCTGGAGAAGTGGGCCAAGTATAAGGTCCTGCACCTGAGATGGGACAATACCCATTATCTATACAAGCTGGGTGGATGATGTAATAGAGACCAGCTCTGTGGAAAAGGACTTGTGGGTACTGGTGGGTGAAAAGCTGGACATGAGCCAACCATGTGCACTTGCAACTCAGAAGGCAAATCATGTCCTGGGTTGCATCTAAAGAAGTGTGGCCAGCAGTTCATGAGAGGTGATTCTGCCAGTCTACTCTGCTCTGGTGAGACCTCACCTGGAGTACCATCCAGCTCTGGGACCCTCCACACAAGAAGGTTGTAGACTTGATAGAGAGGGTCCAGAGGTGGGACACAAAAAATGATCAGAGGGCTAAAGCACACCCTTTAAAAAGATGGGCTGAGAGACTTGGGGTTGTTAAGGCCAAGTCCAGGGAGACCTTTAAGGTCCAGGGAGACCTTAAAGCAGCCTACAAGAAAAGATAGCAGGTACTGTTAACAAGGTCATGTAGCAGCAGGACAAGGTGCAGGGTTTTAAACTACAGAGGGGTAGATTTAGATTGGACATTAGGAAGTAGTTCTTTACTGTGAGGGAACATTGGAACAGTTTTCTCAGGGAGCTGGTGGAGGCCCCATCCCTGGAGATATTCATGGGCAGGCATGATGAAGAACCTGATCATAGAATCATAGAATCATAGAATGCTCAGGGTTGGAAGGGACTTCCAGAGATCATTGTCAACCTCTCTGCAAAGCAGGACCACTTATGGCAAGTCAGGCAGGTTTTGAAAATCTCTAGAGATGGAGACTTCACAACCACTCTGGGCAACCTGTTCCAGTGCTCTGTCACCCTCACAGTAAAAAAACGTATTTTCCTTATGTTGAGATGGAATTTCTTCTGACTGACTTGACATCTAGATCTAGTTGGGGATGTCCCTGCTGGAAGACTGGACTAGATGACCTTTAAATGTCCGTTCCAACACAATGCATTATATGACTCTGTAAATTGAACTGTCATCAGATTCACAAAACTATCTCCAGTGCAAGGGAGATTATTACATGAAAGCTTTTGCATCCAAACTCTGATTTCATCTTCTTGTTGATACAGAAGGCTTTTCTTTGTTTAGCTCAATTCTCATTTATCATATATCAAATTGATGAGGAAGCTTCCTTTCCTGAAAATCAGCCTTTCTGTCACACATCTCTGCCTCAAGTAAATAAATCTCAAACAGATATTTTGGAGAAAAATTGTTTTTTTAAAGCCAGATCTACTTTTTTCATCAAATAGCCTCAAGCTATTCAAATTAACCATGTATGTCACTCTTAGACTTGCCCCATTTATATTTGCCTTCATATGTAATTGAATTTTTCTTACCAGTTTACTTATGGGGAACTTACTTAACAAAATTACTTTTTCCTTTTATCTTCTTCTTTTTTTTTTTCTTGATTGTTGTCTGTGTAGTATTTATGTTTTATTTTTGTTGATATTCTTCTCTCTTTGTTTTTGCAAAAGTGACCTAGAAAGCCAATAGACTTGTACAGGAGAGTTTGTTCTATGCCTAAAAGCTGACTAACAGAAAAATATGTTGGATTATAGATTGTGCTGGTATTTGTAAGACAGAAGTGTTGAAAGGAACTGCATCAGTAGCTCACATACGCTGGCAAGATTAGATTAGCTCATCAGATAATCTAACCTAATCAGCTGCAGAACTGATGGAAGGCACTGCTTCACTGCTTTGACACTCGAATAAGAAAATCATGAGGCTTAAGCCAGAAGGAGTTTATAGACTAAGTATTCTTTGTCCTTACTGATTTCCATGGATGTTAGAGGCAGACAGCCTTGTGGGTTTTAATGACAGTGACTTCATAACCACACCCTTTTCCTTCTGACACTGGTGCTGCTCAGCAATTTGGGCACTTCCACTCGTAGTATCATAGATGGTTTCTGCCCACAGCTCTGTACAGTTTCATCTAGGCTGCAGAAGTAATGTTTCCCAGAGCCTCCAGTGCAGTATTTTTCCTATACTGTTTCCATGCTGCTCTAGATATACTGTTGGACTCATGGCCTTGCCTATGCCCACCCCTGTGCTGATGTTGTGGATGGTTCTCATGCGAAATGCCTGCCCATGGCATGAGATTCTTTCTCCCCTTTCCCTATGTTGCAGCTATAGCTCTGAGTTTTATTTGGAGACCCAGTACTGCACATGCACAAAGCTCAACAGCCACCCAGGTTTCCAGCACTTTCCCATACCAGAGCATGTTCTTGCCATCAGTAATGGCAGCAGAGACACAAATAGCCAGCAGGAACTTCAAGCAGCTTGTGATGAAACCCTGTAAGTGTTAATATGCAAAAGTGTCTTTTTGAGGTATATCATCTGCTGCATGAGAGTACACCTCTACCTGGGAGGATGTTCCTCTGAGTACACCCCAAGACATTATTCTCTTTCTCTCTCTCCCCCACCCCTTCTTTGCCTAATTTTCTCTGTAAGTAACTTTGGCCATTAAATTTAATAAATGTCACCAGCTCCAGCCTTGCCAATATGTGTCTGTGCATGGGAACCTGTCTTAACACATTTTGCATAGCAACTTTTTCCTGCTGTTGTGAATTGTTGTGAAGAACATTTTTGTGGGAGGCCTTACTTAAACTTTGGAAGAATTTATATATACGCTCCATTTCTACAGCATGCATAGCAGTCCTGAGCCTGGAAGAGAAACATATGTACACAGTTTTGAAACAAAATAAGCTACATCCATCAGAAAACTGTAACATTCACACCCATTATCTAATTAAAGACATGCTAGGCTGCTGCCACCAATGACTAGATTCAAAAGATTAGCCTTTTAGCTTTTGCTTTCTGTCCTGTTAGGGATCATAACTAGGCACTACACCCATCTTGTCCATTCCTTCATGTTCCAGTCTAGATCTGAGGGTGCTTCAGTGATGAAGGAGCAGAGATTATGCAATGTTTCATTATGACCTGACTGAAAAATAGTGATTTTACTTTATGCCTTCCTCTGAAGATTCTAATACATTTTTCACTGATCATATTCTGCTCTTCCCTCTCATCAGTGAATAAATGAAAAATAAAACTGTCCTCCCTGCAAGACTTTTGCTCCAGTCTGAAGCCTGTTTTGATATAATCCTTTTCCTGTGAGCTGGCATATCACACGTTCCTGAATCAGCCTTTAAAACACACAAACTAATGAATTAAAAAATGTTCTGCAATGGTACATGCTGGAATTTGCAGGAAACATTTGATGTCAAATGCAAAAATAATGGTGGGGAGATGATTCTTTCATGACTGTCAGTCTGTGAAGACCTGTGCGAAAATAAAATGGTTGATAAAGGTTATGTTCACATGGGCCCATTGAAAACAATTACATATGTATTTATGATGTAACAGTAGAAGTTCATGCCTGATGCAGGGCTTTTTTGCTCTAAGATGATGGCATGTTAGAAAGAACCAAGTTAGGGTAAGAGTGACATGTTTCTAAGTCCCACTAAATTCTCAGCTTTGAAAAGGATAATGAAATATCTTAGTCATCTACAACTACTTAAGGGCCCAGTTTGAGAAATTTCCAGTGGACACTAGGACTAAATCTTCTTTCCGTAAGAGTGTTCTGGTGTCAAAGTTGTGTGAACAGTCCATGATAGCTCCATCTTTGAAGCTATTAGAGATTTGACACACTTTGAGCAAGATCCTCAAGCCAGCACTGACTGGGCAGAGGGTTGGTCCAAAGACCTTAAGGGGCCCATCCAGCTTCCCAGTCCCTGTCCTTTAATTGTATCAGTCCTTTGTTTCAAAGAATCATAGAATCAATAACATTGGAAAAGATCTGAGAGATCATCAAGACCAACCTGTCACCCAACACCTCATGACTAACTAAACCATGGCACCAAGTGCCACGTCCAATCCCCTTTTGAACACCTCCAGGGACGGTGACTCCACCATCTCCCTGGGCAGCACATTCCAATGGCAAATAACACTTTCTGTGAAGAACTTTCTCCTCACCACGAGTCTCAACTTCCCCTGGAACAGCTTGAGACTGTGTCCTCTTGTTCTGGTGCTGGTTGCCTGGGAGAAGAGACCAACCCCCACCTGGATACAACCTCCCTTCAGGTAGTTGTAGGCAGCAATAAGGTCTCCCCTAAGCCTCCTCTTCTCCAGGCTAAACAATCCCAGCTCCCTTAGCCTCTTTCTCCAGACACGTTCAAGAGTCTCAATGTCCTTGTTAAATTGAGGGGCCCAGAACTGGAAACAGTACTCAAGGTGTGGCCTAACCAGTGCACAGGGGCACAATGACTTCCCTGCTCCTGCTGGCCACACTATTTCTGTTGCAGGCCAGGATGCCAGTTGCCTTCTTGGCCACCTGGGCATTACTGGTTCATGTTCAGCCAGCTGTCAATCAGTACCCTCAGGTCTCTTTCTGCCTGGCTGTTCTCCAGTCACTCTGAACCCACCCTGTATGGGGTTGTTGTGACCAAAGTGCAGCACCCGGCACTTGGACATGTTAAATGTCATCATGTTGGACTCTGCCCATCTGCAGAGCCCTTCTGCCTTGTAACAGATCAAGACCTACTCCCAACAGGGTGTCATCTGCAAATTTGCTGATGATGGACTCAAACTCCTCATCCAGATAAGCAATAAGGATATTGAACAGCCTGGGACTCAGAACTGATCCCTGGGGCACATCACTAGTGATTGGCCTCCAGCTGGATGTGGCACCATTCAACATCACATTCTGGGCAATGCTGTCCAGCCAGTTCCTAACCCAGCATGGAGTGCTGCTGTCCAAGCCATGAACTGACAGCTTGGCCAGCAGTTTGCTGTGGGGAATGGTGTCAAAAGCCTTGCTGAAGTCCAGGTAGACTACATCCACAGCCTTCCCCACATCCACCAGAGAGGTCACCTGATCATAAAAGGAGATCAGGTTGGTGGAACTGGGGCTCTAGCACTAGAGTTGGCAGGGCTCATAAGGAGGGCTTTAAACTAGGTCTGAAGGAGGTGGGTGATCAAACCAGTCTCTCTGAAGAGTAGAGAGAGGAACATAAACTAGAGTTAGATGAGACATCAGCAGCCTAGCTGAAATGCATGTACACCAACGCATGCAGTATGGGTAACAAACAAGAGGAACTGGAAGTCTTGGTCCACCAGGGTGACTATGATATAATTGCCTTTACAGAAACATGGTGGGATGATTCACATGATTGCAATACTGCACTAGGTGGTTACAATATTTTTGGGAGAGACAGGTGAGGGGGAAGAGGAGGAATGATGGCCCCGTATATTAGAGAATCTCTTGATACCACATGAACTTGAGGTTGAGGATGAAAGGATTGAGTGCCTGTGGGTTAAAATCAGAAGAAGGGCTAACAAAACTGACATCCTGGTTGGAGTCAGCTATAGACCACCCAAACAGGATGAAGAGGCAGGTGAAATAGTCTACAAGCAACTGGAGGCTGTCTCAAGATCATCAGATGTTGTCCTTGTGGGTGACTTTAACCTGCCAGACATCTGCTGGGAACTTAACTCAGCAGAGATGAGGCAGTCCAGAAGGTTCTTAGAATGTATGGAAGACAGCTTCTTGATGCAGCTGTTACGTGAGCCTACCAGGGGTCAGGCTCTGATTGACCTGCTGTTCTCAAATAGAGAAGGGCTGGTGGGAGATGTGATGGTAGGAGGCTGTCTATGGTGCAGCGAACATGAACGAGTGGAGTTTTCAATATGCAGGGAAAGAAGGAGTAATAACAGAATCCTCACTTTGGACTTCTGGAGGGCAAACTTCAGCTTGTTTAAGCAACTAATTCAGAGAGTACCCTGGGCAGCAGCCCTTAAGAACCAAGGGGTCCAGGGTGGTTGCACCTACTTCAAACAGGAGCTCTTGAAGGCACAGGGAACAGGCTGTGCCCATGTGCCTGTAGCAGTTTGGGCTGGGTGCCCTCTGCTGTGTTCATATGAGGGGTGCTTCTTGTGTCCAGAAGTCCAGCCCAGTGGGTGGACACAGGAAGCCAGGTATTTCATACCATAATTCCCTGCGCCACTATAAGATCTCAGCACAGGGTCTGGCACTCTCTCTTTCTTCTCTTGCCGCCACCCAGTAACTTGGGGGAGATGTCTCCCGGCCTTGGGCCTGGCTAGGCTCAAGGCCGGGGGGATGGACAGTCTCAGATCTGGCCAGCTGAGACTAGCCTAGCAGGGGAGTGGGGGGTGAGGGGGAAGAAGGAGCCCTGGGGGTCTTGGGTGTACCCTCAGGTGGGGATGGGATGTTTCTGGTTGTGCTTTTGGGATTTCTTTTGTCACTGTGCTTCTGGCTCTCTGTAAACATTCACCGCTTCTCATTTAAACTTTCCACCACTTTTGCAATCCGTTTGTCTGAGTCATTATTTTTGCCCGTGGTGAGGAGGGAGTCAGCCTCAACCCATCACAGTGCTGAAAGATGAGCCGTTGGGGAAGGCGACCAGCCTGGATGAGCAAGCAGCTCCTGGAGGAACTAAGGGAAAAAAGAGGGTGCATCACCTTTGGAAAGGAGGTGGAGGCAACTCATGATATGTTTAAGGATGCTGTCAGATCATGTAAGAGAAAGATTAGAGAGGCAAACACACAGTTTGAACTCAAGCTGGCCACCTCTGTGAAAGACAAGAAAAAGCATTTTTATAAATATACTAATGCTAAAAAGAGGAGCAAGAAAAGCCTCCATTCTGTATTGGACCTGGAGGGGGACATTGTAACTAAAGATGAGGAAAAGGCTGAGGTACTAAATGCCTTCTTTGCCTCAATTTTCAACATTAAGGCAGGCGAACTTCAGGACAAGTGGCATGCTGAACTAGTAGATGGGGTCAGGAAGCAGTGTAGTTTCCCTGAAATCCATGAGGAAGTAGTTAGGGACTTGCTGAGGCACTTGGATACTCACAGGTCCATGGGACCAGATGGGATCCATCCTAGGGTACTGAGAGAGCTGGCAGGTGAGCTGGCCAAGCCACTCTCCATCATTTACCACCAGTCCTGGCTCACTGGATAGGTCCCAGATGACTGGAAACTGGCCAACGATATGCCCATCCCCAAGACGGGTCAGATGGAGGAACCCGGAAACTACAGGCCTGCCAGCCTGACGTCAGTGCCAGGCAAAATTATGGAGCAGATCATCTTGGGGGCAATCACTGTGCACCTGAATGATGGCCAAGGGATCAGGCCTAGCCAACATGGATTTAGGAATGGCAGGTCCTGCCCTTCTTCTCTTTACCAGCCTCAGTCAACACTCCTCCTTAGCCACTCTTTGCCAGGTGATCCTGCTTTGTAACCCATTGTTGACCTCCACTGCTCACTTATGGACACCCTGCAGGTGCTCGAGAACCTCAGGTTCCCTTCCCTCAGTGCAGTCCCCACACCCCTGATAATGCTGCCCAATACATACTTGGCTTGCACTGGAGCAATTAATCTCAATAACAGTTACATATCTCACAGGATTAAAAATATGCCATGCATTTATATGAAGCAGTTAAACACAAAGTGACAAAAATTGCTATTCAATAATGAAGAGTAATTTTGGCTTGAATTTTGAATGACTCATCCTAAGTATTTTTGATTGGAGTATAACAATCATTTTATATAAATGAAAAAATACACCCAGGTATGCATGTGTGTGTATGACACTAGTGACAGAAAAAAGAAAAAGAAAAAATGTTGGACTCAAAGATTTGTAATGTTCTCTAAACAAAACTACTTAGTGATATGTCTGACCATTCATTCTTCTTCCCTCAAACACAAACTTATGCCTTAAAAATATTGCAGGTGCAGACGCAGAAATCCTTTTTAAAATTGGCTGAAATTGTTGGAAGATTGTGCTAAATAATCTGAACTTATTTATATTTCAGAATACTTAAACTATAGAGCTCAGCACAGTCACTGGCTCAGTTGTGCCAGAAGTGCATTAGAAGTACATAAAGTAATTATAAATCTAATGTGAAGACAGCAGTGTAGCATATACCTGACAATCTCCATTTGGTCTTGTTTTAGACTACAGTTAAAACTTTACCTCAGCAAGAACAGTAAAAGTAAAGTCACAGTATCACAGTATCACAGATCACCAAGGTTGGGAGAGACCTCAAAGATCATCGAGTCCAACTTATCACCACAAACCTTATGACTAGGCCATGGCACCAAGTGCCATGTGCAATCCCCTCTTGAACACCTCCAGGGACAGTGACTCCACCACCTCCCTGGGGTGGTCAAAAGTGAGTAAAAATTTGTAAATTAATTTTTCGAATAGGTTTTGAATAGTAAGTATTGCTACCTTGTACATGGCTTTAAGAATGTTTCCCTGAATGAAAATAATCAAATGAGATTTTTAAGTATCACTAACCCTTATGTGGACCCAAGCCTTGAGTATGTTGTGTGAGGCTGAAGTATAAACATGTGATCAGAATTATATTAGCAATCCAATTCCTCTCTAGATAAACTTTCTTTATTTGTTTTGGTTCATTTATCTCTCTCTTTGAAAGAAACTACACCATCTGGAAAGCTGCATGCACTATTTCACTGTCACTATTTCAGGGAAGACCTTATTGCTGCCTACAACTACCTGAAGGGTAGTTGTAGCCAGGAGGGGGTTGGTCTCTTCTCCCAGGCAACCAGCACCAGAACAAGAGGACACAGTCTCAAGCTGTGCCAGGGGAAGTTGAAACTCGAGGTGAGGAGAAAGTTCTTCACTGAGAGAGTCGTTAGCCATTGAAATGTGCTGCCCAGGGAGGTGGTGGGGTCACCATCCCTGGAGGTGTTCAAGGGAGGATTGGATGTGGCACTTGGTGCCATGGTTTAGTCATGAGGTCTGTGGTGACAGGTTGGACTTGATGATCTTTGAGGTGTCTTCCAGCCTTGGTGATTCTGTGATTCTGTGATTCTGTCTTGTTTAAATTTTATTGTAATATACTGATAATTACAGATGAATCTTGTGCACAGAATAGGTTTGATTTCCTGAAGATATCAACAATAAGAAAGTAAACAGTGAAAAATAGTGCAGCCATAGTAGTTTAGGAAACTTCACAGTGTTTAGCAAACCTTGTGGACTGATCTATAATTTCAGGTGGTGGAAAATAAAAACGATCAGGTACGTGGCTCTATTTGGAGTTAATGTTGGAGTGAGAAGGTGTTTGCTCTTTTTCAGGAAAGCTTTGGTTACCTGAAAAGTAAGAGTTCTCTTCCACCTGAGGTATTCTTTGAATAGGAGAGTATGTACTTTCATTTGGATTCTTTTAAGAAACAACGTCTCCTGTGTTTTGCTACCATATATATTCTATCTAGGCTATGAAAATTTAAAATAATTTTTTTTTCTAGGCTACTCTGCTGCCTTTTATTTATTTGTTTGGTCAATTTATTTTAGTTATATACTTTTTCACATTATTTTAAATTAAGGCAAGTCAAATTAAATTAAATTTAATTCTACCTTTAATATTAACCATAGTGGCTTTCCTGGTCTCAAGGTATGTGCTTGCTCATTTTAGATCTGAAGCAGGTGGTCTTGTTTACTTGGTACCTTCATGGAATCATAGAAAGCCAGAATGGTCTGGGTTGGAAGGGACCTCTGAAAGTCATGTAGTCCAACTCCCTCTGTAGTCAGCAGGGGAATCCTCAACTAGACCAGGCTGCCCAGAGCCCAGTCAAGCCTCACTTTGAATATCTCCAGGCATGAGACCTCTACCACCTCCCTGAGCAACTTGTTCCAGTGTTCCCCCACCCTCATAGTAAAGACCCTGTTTTTAACATCCAATCTAAATCTGATCTTCTCTAGTTTGAAGACATTGCCCCTTGTCCTGTCACTGCACGCCTTTGTAGATAGACTACATTCTTCTTGCAGGACCCCTTCATGTACTGCAAGGCTGCTGTTAGGTCTCCCTGGAGCCTTCTCTTCTCCAGGCTGAACAACCCCAGCTCCCTCAGCCTGTCCTTGTAGCAGAGGTCCTCCAATGCTCTGATGAGTCTCGTGGCCCTCCTCTGGACACATTCCATCAGGTCTGTGTTCCCCTGTATTAAGGACTCCAGACTTGGATGTGCTACTCCAGGTGAGGTCTCACAAGAGCAAAGTGGCAGAATCACCTCTCTGGTTCTGCTGGCAACGCATCTTTTGATGCAGCCCAGGATGTAATTTGCCTTCTGGGCTGCAAGCATACACTGCCTGCTCATGTCCATCTTCTTGTCTGCCATCACCCCCAAGTCCTTTTCTTCAGGGCTGCTTTCTGTCACCTCATCCCCTAGTCTATATTGATAGAATTGTTCATAGTCATTTGTGGGACCATGTACTTGGTCTGGTGAACCTCATGAGGTTCACCTGCGCCCATGTTTCCAGCTTGGCCGGGTCCCTCTAGATGGCATCTCATCCCTCTGGTGTATCAACAACACTCAGTTTGGTGTCATCTGCAAACTTGCTGATGGTGCACTCGATCCCACTGTCCATATTAATGATGCAAATATTAAACAGCACAGGTTGCAGTATGGACCTGTGAGGGACACCACTTGTCACTGCTCTCCATCTGGACTTCAAGCCATTGGGCATTACCCTCTGGATGCAACCATCCATCCAATTCCTTATCCACTGAACAGTCCACCTATCAAATCCATATCTCTCCAACTTGGCGAGTAGGATGTTGTGGGCAACCATGCCAAAGGCCTTGCAGAAGTCCAGAGAGATTACATCCATTGGTTGTCCCAGTGATCTCTCTAACCTCTCATCCCAGTCAGTGTGTTACCCCTGCTGAGATAGGCCCTATTTCTACAGCTACCTTAGGCCATGCTCTCAGGCTCTCTATGGTTACTGGGTGTCTCCTCTGTAGGAGATAGGAGACCTTCTGGCACAGCCTGTACCCTTCACACAGCACTGCTTCCCTCCCATCACTTTGCTCACTCCCTCTACTGTGCTTTTATTTATTTTTGGCTCCAGAGGTTGGATCTGGCATCAAGGTGTGGCCATTCCAGCTGGCACACTTGGTGAATTTTCTTATTTTGGTTTTTTCAGCACTGATTTGATGTTACATTAGCCATGTTAAGTAATTTTATAGATTGCAGGACAAAGTAGCAGTCTGATAATAAACTGAGCAAAATGTCTGATATATTTCCAGGTTTACAGTATTTTTACTCAGAATATTCTGTGATAGGTCCTTATTGAAGATTCATCTATTTGCCCTCTTCTGGTAGCTATTTTTGATGTAAAACACCTGTATTTTTACCAGCATCCTCTGCTTTTCTCTTCTGTATTTTTGTTTTATACTATTTACAGTTACAGGAGTGTCCTCTAGCCCGCATCTAGGCTCTGGGCAAGGCTGAACAGTTTCAAAACTGTAATTAGACCTTGCTCCTCTTTGATCATTTAATCAGAAGAACTCACAAATGCAAAAGAAATGTTGTAAATATTTATATGCATAACATGGTCATGACGCAGTTGATCTCTTGTTGTGCTGGTTTATTCTCAAATTTTCACTAACAGAGAATACAAACATAGGAGAAATCCAGCATGGAACTCACAGAGGCCACAAATTTCTGACAGTGATGTTCACAACCTCTATCAGCATATATGCAGAGGGAATCAGATACCTTTCTGCTCATTCAAAAACCCTTTTCCATGTCCTGTAGTTAGTGTACAGAATTGTTTGAGATCTTAATTGTTGTAAAGGACCCATTCCCAATCCAACCTTTCCAACAACTTATTCTCAGAGAGCTGTTGGAGATAGAGAGAGTTTATATATGATGTTGGGATGCAGTGTAGAAATGATGACTGCACACATTACACAAGTAACTGGTTCAGGTCTCTTATTGCTATGGCGAACAGGCTGTGCAGTGAGTGCCCTTTATTTAATATATTAAATGCAGTTGAAGTACATTGAGTGGTTTTGTTTCTACAGCGTGGGCACTCAGTTCTGCATGTTTACAGATACTGCAAACACGACAATCTTTAGGACATATAAACTATCCAAACTGCTAATGCTTAATCCATCCTTTCTGAATCTTTAATTATTGTTATGCTTTGCTTAAGAAGCAGAGAAGTGTGTCATGGTATTCTCTGTAAAACACAAACTTGGGATTGTCACAGATTGAAGATAGGACATCTGAATCCCAAACTCTGGGGTGCTCTTCAGCATCACACATTGTCCTGTGTCTCCTGGCAAGTTCTGCGATGATAGAAACTCATACACCAGAATAATGTTCTGAAAACAAGACTAGCAGTTTCTGAAATGTCTACCATAAGCTCTTCAGGTCATGCAACGTGCATGGATGGTGTTCCCTTCCCATATGGCAGTACAAATGTCTGGTTGGAGAAACAGTTCGGCTCATGCTAGCTAAGGAAGAAGTTAGGCTGACTGGCTGCAGAGAGCAGTGGGTGCCTTGCACCAGTAAGCCCCAGCTCTTCTCTGAACTTTCACACTCACCCACTGCTTTGAGCACAACCAGCCTTGGGAAAGGCTCCCAGAAAAACAGAGGGAACATGTGTCAGGTGGTCTAGGCATGGATCTGGGAATATGTTTGTGTTGATTTAGAAAGGCTTGTAGCTCTTTGGCTTGCATCAGTGAATTTATATTATCATCATGTGGCTTTTTAACACAATGGGTGATTGTTAAGATTCTCTGTTGGAAAATAAAATACAGAACATTGGCTAGCTAAAGAATTCCTCCTACCTGCTGTTCTTCTGTTTGCCTAAGACTGCTGCACATTTAATGAAGAAGGACACACCTTTAAAGTAAATCTTAGCTGGAATATTTTCACTAACCTTCAAGAAAGGAAGAAACAGGGTGGCATCCTGGAGTTTTCAGTGAAACTAACACAGGTGCAAACACATGTTGAGGACCATCTGTGTAAAAAGCAATCTGCATTCAATCAGTCTATCAGTTTACCCCATGGATGTAAAAAGTGCATTTCTCTTTACCATACTTCTGGGTTGGTTTTTTTGGGTTTTATTGTTTGTTTGGGGGTTTTGGTTTGGTTTTGGTTTGTTTTGGTTTTTTTATAAGGAGAACTCGCAGGCTAGAACAAGTGCTATGCTTTTGCTGTTCAGATATCTAAGAAAACTGGCAAAGCTTTAAGATGACCCAAAATTATCAGCACTCCCCAGATGTTAGCCAGCAGGGCAGGTAAAACAACTGAACATCAAAAATACAATTCTGTTTTTTAAAACTGTAATACAGCCTTGATCTTTCAATACATCTGCTACATATTTTCTCCATGTCATCTCAAAATGTCCAGTGTAGGATAAAGAGCTATCTCCCTCCTGGTGAAGTGTGAATACTAGACAGAGATTGTGAAATGGCATGCTGAAGTGGCTTGACAGTCTCAAGCCAAAGACACAGGAATGAGTAAAGGCATATGCGAATACTGATATGAAGTTGAAAAATTAAGCCATCAAGCTGTGATGCAATCTAAGTGCAAAAGACTCTCACAAACACTTCTCTCTTTCTGCCAACATCGCTAACACCTTTTCAACCCCCAGGCACCCTGGAGAGTTATACCTTTTATAAAATTTTGATACTATTCAAAAACCCCACCAAAAAAACACAACAAACCAACCCTGTGTTCTTTCAAGATCAAATGTGTAAGTATGTCCTGTTTAATTCTTAACCTTGATAAAACTTATTTGTAATAAGCCAGGCCACAGCTCTCTGCTCAGCCCTTTTTCCTTAGAAGCCTGTCCATCTGGCACTTCCTTTTATTTGAAACTGGGGCAAACTCAGTTTTTGCCACATCCTCACTGTTCAGCTGCATTACCTGATCTGAATGATCAGCTTCATTTTTCTCTCTGTATTTACCTCGAGCAAGCAGCTGGAAATAACGCAATATCTTAAACTATGGAAATAAAATTGATTTCAAATTGATTATTTTATAGTTGCCTTTTTGACCAAGCATTAAGTGTCAAAAGATAGTAGCATCTTTTGCCTCAGAGCCTTACCAGGCCTTACCTTCAAGGCTTATCTGCTTTTAGAGGAGCAAAGATAAAAGAGAGGAGGACGTCCATCAGAGCTATATTAATTTCTGCTTTGTTGATGTGCAATTTAAATTTTGTACTTTCCTGTGACAGGGTTTCTGCTTTTTCATTTTTCATTATATATGTGAGCTACATGCTAGCTGCTAGGTGTGTTTATTAGAAACAAAGACTTAATATGAGAGTAGGTGTTTCTTGACATAACCTCTTTCAGCTTTGTGGCTCCATAGAACTTAGATCACATCTTAAATGAAAAGTATTTATTCTTCTTAACCTGTAATATTGAAACTTGTCATTATTTTCAGTAGTAGTTGAAATTTACAACCATCCTTGTAATTCTTGAAGTCATGTAAACATCTTCTTATGTGCAATCATACTTCATATGTCATAAAAGAACAACATTCACCTGCTTTAATTTGAACTTCTGCTTCTGTGGCTTTTTTAACATCTGAGTATTCCTAGAACAGACTGTATCAGAGACCATTTTTGATCTATCATAAATTGGCTTCAGTGTAAGACTTTCAGTCGTACACTACATCTGATGAACTTCCCAACATATCTGTGTGGTGGAGAAAGTGAAATTTATGTATTATAACTTCCCAAGAGCAACGGGCAAAGGCAAAAGCCCTTTCCTTATGTATATCTGGAGGTCTGAAGGAGAAATTTGCTTTCCAGAATGATCATGACAGTTTATCACGTGGCCAAAAAACTGTGATAAGTGTCATATTTAGAGTAAACATGAAAATCTCCACAATTTTGTTTTAGTGTCACTGGGTACACATGAAGGGTATAGCAGAGTACGAGTCCAGTTTGGAATGAGGAGAATGAGCTCTGAAAAGGATTGTGGTTGCTTATTTCAGAAACCAGGCAGAACAAAATGGGATTACACTGTTACCCACTGGTCCTGCTCAGTGTCAGTTAAAAAAATAGATGTGACTTTCAATGCAAAATTATTTTTTGTCAAAATATATTCTGACTTTTCCTTTTCTGTTAGCTTTGTTTCTTAAAAACAAATGTCTTGAATACTCCTTTCCTGCATCTCTTTATGTTCCTACTATGCTTTGAAGGAGTGTAACTTTCAGATAAAAAGTGGTTTCTTGATTTTTCCACCAGGCATATATCCAGAAGGTAGCACATTTTCTCTCCCAAGAGGAAAAAAATATGTAATGCAATATGATATTATCATGATCTTTTTAGATTAGATCAGACAAAGCCCAGCAGTACCATCACTTCACAAGGCTGTAATATGTTCAGTGAGTCCTTCCTTTGAAAATAGTCTCGGCTTGACAGAACTTGATTTGGAGATACAACTAATTCTCTGAATGTCTCATCCGAAAGACAGCATGAAATGTCACTAGTGTGGACACATACAACTGTGAAATGGTATGTTTACAACTTAATAAAAAAAGGCTCAGCAGCTTCAGGTAGGATCCTTCTGTGCCACTGCTGTATGTTTTTAACTTGCATTTAGCACCTCTACTTTTGTCACAGGTACGGTTATCCCTGTTCGCAACTATCCTTACTTCCTCTGGCAAGGTGACATTTATGTCCTGAAGATTTATTTTCTGCCCTCTCCTCCTGTGACTCTCACAATTCTCTTGCCTTTGAATCTGCCTGGTCTCTGTCAAGCTGTGGCAACAAATCTAGGTAACAAGTGTTCCTGTAATTCAACAATATGCACAGTCCTCCCTGTGCTGAGGAAGAAACAGGGGGGGTTAGTTTTCACTGCAGCAATAAACTCATTATTTCCTTGGAAACTAGGGGGCAGGAAGCAAGGAAAGCAAATGAGGTAGCTGTTGCAGGTTAAGTTCACAGGAGGCAATTCACAGATTTGCATTTTATCTCTGAGGTTCCAGTGATTCCTTCTTCATATGAACTAGCATATAGGATTAAAAAGAGATAGAATAAATAATGCATGGTGTTATTGGCTGAAAAGTATTGCTACAATTCACTTCAAACAGCATACTCTATTACACTATTAGATTTTCAGAGCCCTTCCATTAATGCACATTTAAACATGTAATATTTTCCAATTAAATGTGTTGGTAGGAATTATTCATTTTAATAATTTAAGCATTTCCAGAGAGCCCTGACGGGTGTTACCATGGAGTGTTGGACCCTCTGCTGGGAACACAGCATGCTAGTGTACAGTATTGGCCAGCTGCTTAATGTCGGTCATGCAGAAGCATGAAATTCAGTCCTGAGGCACATTAGCTTTGGTTGCATATATCTGTCCTTCTTGTGGCTATGTCAAAGGTAACTACCTTTTGAGGCTTTTGAATTCTGGACCTTATGGACCCTGCTTCTTGAGTACCTTCAGACAGGTTGAAAAGATGCTTGGTTTTCACTGAACATTACAGTGACGGCTTCCTCCTATTTTTTGTCCTCTTATCTCCTTCATCAAGGACAAAAATGAAGGCTTTTATGCTCCTATTATTTGGTCAAAGATAAGATATTTATGAATAAGTTGGCTTAGAGAAATTTCTTGCCATTGAAAGAATACTTATAAAATGAGTTCTGAGACTAGCATAATCCCACTCCAAGCACTAAGACATTTTTTTTGTGTCTTGAAAATATCAGCTAATTATATAACATGGCAAAACACCCAGGGCAATTGTTCAGCCACTCCATTAACAATCAGAAACCAATATATTTTCTGACTTTGGGACAGACTGTTTTGAAAGGATTGAAAGGTCACAAGAGACAGGAAGATCATTTTCTGCCTACATATAACATTTGGTAGCCTTCTTGGTAGCATTAATTCTTATTCTTGAGGATGGGAAAAAAAAAAAAAGAAGAAAGAAAAAAATTTGTTTTTCTGTTAAAACCAAATTATTTTCAAAGACAAATACAACTCATTGGTTTTTCATATTTTGTTGGTCCTTCTTTTCTGACTCCTTTTCCCTAGAGAGTCAAAATACATAATTTGATTATTTACTGGTGGGATTTGGAATGCTAAACTATCTTCTCTAGTGTTGTAACTAATCACTAACATGCATGCATTGTGTGAGTGGAAGACTTACTCATGTCTGGAAACTGGCTAACAGGAGCTGTCTGATTTTCATCTTTTCAGTGACTTGTCCAGCTGTGCAGTTTGTAGCAGAAAGCTTGCTGAAGACACATTTGATAAACTATGATGGAACTGGAACAAGTGACTCAAATTAGGGGTAAAAAGAAGCGATTGCTTTGTAAGTTTTATAAATATAACCCACAAAACTCTTTTACTTGATTAACCTTTGCTTTCACACACTGAATACTGCAGCCTGCTTCAGAGCTGCCTCTTATGACAGTTCAGACTTGTGTCTCTGAATTGATGAAACAAGGTTGCAAATACTTGTGCCCAGGCAGCCAAGAGGGTCAACTGCATCCTGGCCTGCATTAGGAACAGTATGGCCAGCAGGAGCAGGGAGGTCATTGTGCCCCTGTACTCTGCACTGGTTAGGCCACACCTTGAGTACTGTGTCCAGTTCTGGGCCCCTCAGTTTAAGAAGGACATTGAGACACTTGAACATGTCCAGAGAAGGGCAACAAGGCTGGGGAGAGGCCTTGAGCACAAGCCCTATGAGGAGAGGCTGAGGGAGCTGGGGCTGTTTAGCCTGGAGAAGAGGAGGCTCAGGGGAGACCTCATTGCTCTCTACAACTACCTGAAGGGTGGTTGTAGCCAGGAAGGGGTTGGCCTCTTCTCCCTAGCAACCAGCACCAGAACAAGGGGACACAGTCTCAAGCTTCAACAGGGGAAGTTTAGGCTCGAGGTGAGGAGAAAGTTCTTCACCGAGAGAGTGATTCGTCATTGGAATGGGCTGCCCGGGGAGGTGGTGGAGTCACCGTCCCTGGAGGCGTTCAAGAGGGGACTGGATGTGGCACTTGGTGCCATGGTCTAGTTGTGAGGTTTGTGGTTACAGGTTGGACTCGATGATCTTCGAGGTCTCTTCCAACCTTGGTAATACTGTACTACAATTCTATAGATTTCATTCCTAGGGCTTTCTATGGGATTTTCTTTCTGGGAGGACATATCTATGAGAGATATAATGCTCTACTTGGAAGTGCTTTTACTTGGCTCTCTTTTCCAAGGAGTGAGCACAAAATGGCCCTAAAACAAAATTTGTACTCCAAATTAGCATCACCTAGGCAAGTTGTGGTGGGTTAACGCCCATCCTGAAAAAAACAAAACAAAACAACTACCTGAAGGGAGGTTGTAGCCAGGCAGAGGTTGGCCTCTTCTCCCAGGCAGCCAGCACCAGAACAAGAGGACACAGTCTCAGGCTGCGCCAGGGCAGGTTTAGGCTGGATGTTAGGAAGAAGTTCTACACGGAGAGAGTGATTGGCCATTGGAATCGGCTGCCCGTGGAGGTGGTGGAGTCACCTTCACTGGAGGTGTTCAGGAGAAGACTTGATGGGGTGCTTGGCTGTATGGTCTAGTTGTTGGGTGGGTTGGATTGTTTGATGGGTTGGACGCGATGATCTTGAAGGTCTCTTCCAACCTGGTGTATTGTATTATTGTATTGTATTGTATTGTATTGTATTGTATTGTATTGTATAGAATAGAATAGAATAGAATAGAATAGAATAGAATAGAATAGAATAGAATAGAATAGAATAGAATAGAATAGAATAGAATAGAATTACCAAGGTTGGAAGAGACCTTGAAGATCATCGAGTCCAACCTGTCACCATAACCTCACAACTAGACCATGGCACCAAGTGCCACATCCAGTCCCCTCCTGAACGCCTCCAGGGACGGTGACTCAACCACCTCCCGGGCAGCCCATTCCAATGACGAATCACTCTCTCGGTGAAGAACTTTCTCCTCACCTCGAGCCTAAACTTCCCCTGGTGCAGCCTGAGACTGTGTCCCCTTGTTCTGGTGCTGGTTGCTAGGGAGAAGAGGCCAACCCCTTCCTGGCTACAACCACCCTTCAGGTAGTTGTAGAGAGCAATGAGGTCTCCCCTGAGCCTCCTCTTCTCCAGGCTAAACAGCCCCAGCTCCCTCAGCCTCTCCTCATAGGGCTTGTGCTCAAGGCCTCTCCCCAGCCTTGTTGCCCTTCTCTGGACACCTTCAAGTGTCTCGATGTCCTTCTTAAACTGAGGGGCCCAGAACTGGACACAGTACTCAAGGTGCGGCCTAACCAAAGCAGAGTACAGGGGCACAATGACCTCCCTGCTCCTGCTGGCCACACTATTCCTAATGCAGGCCAGGATGCGGTTGGCCCTCTTGGCTGCCTGGGCACACTGCTGGCTCATGTTCAGCTTCCCATCAACCAGCACCCCCAGGTCCCTCTCTGCCTGGCCGCTCTCCAGCCACTCTGACCCCAGCCTGTAGCGCTGCCTGGGGTTGTTATGGCCAATGTGCAGAACCTGGCACTTGGATGTGTTAAATCTCATGCCATTGGACTCTGCCCATCTGTCCAGCCTGTCGAGGTCTCTCTGCAAAGCCTCTCTGCCCTACAGGGTGGAGGGCTTGAGGGTGCTTTGTCCCCCTGCAGGGTGTTTTCCCCCTGAGAGTCTGTTCCACTCCCCCTTCCCTGCCCAGCTAGGGTATAAAAAGCAGGACATTGCAGTCATTAGGCCTCCTTTTGGCTCCTGCCTCTCCTGGATGAGAGCTACAGCAGCTGCCTTCCTGATCTTCTGCCACATGGTTGGGCCTGATCCTTCTCCCTGCTGCCTCCATGCCTCTTCAGAGAGAGAGACTGGTTTTGTATTCTTGCTTCCCCCCTCCACCCCCCCATCCATCCTTGTTCCTTGCCCTTGTGAACCTTACCTGTTATTGTTATATATATATTGTTTAAAGACAACTCTTTACCTCTCTACTTCCAGGCTGACTCCAAATTATTGCTTGGTGGATTTGCTCCTTCCCTTTCCTTTTTTTCCCCCTCTCTGTTGAGAGGGAGGAGGGGGAGCAGGGGAGAGATTCTCAGCCTTGCCCCATCTGAGCTCTTTTCTCCCACTTAAAGCTGAAACCACTACACAAGTGTTGCTAAAAAGCGTGGTACAGAAGTAGAGAGAGACAGGGATGTGGTCATGGCCATCAGGCAGATCAGTACTGAGAGTTGACTAGCTGCGTAAAACAAAGCAGCTACCTCCCAGCCATAGCTGAAAATCAGAGCAGGATAACCAGCCACCACTTCCTTCACAATCCAAGGATTTACTTCTGGTACACCTCACAGACAAAAGTAAGGACCCTCCATTTTAATTAGGAGCCCCTGATACTATCACCCCAGCTGTTAACGTGTGATCTGGTGCCACATCCACCCATTGTGCCTGTCATGGCCTCTCACAGATCAACATGTTCCAGGCTGTCCCTCAGCTGGGACCAGAGGGATTTCAATGCCTCTTGGCTGAGACATTGGCAGGTTAAATGGGAATGTCTGACAAGTTTAATAGCCCTTAAGCCTCTACCTGGGATGATCTAACTGAGAAATCATTCCCAGTCCTCTGAAATTCACAGCACAGTGCTGTGATGGGTTAAGGCAGCCCCCTCCAAACCCTCCCCATCACGGGCAGAATAAAACAACTCAAAACAAAACGGATTGCAAAAGTGATGGAAAGTTTAAGGAAAAGCGGTGAATCTTTACAGAAAGCCAAAAGCAGAGTGACAAAAGAAATCCCAAACAGTCCCAAGATAATCCCATCCCCACCTGGGGGTACATCCAAGACCCCCAGGGCTCCTTCTTCCCCCTTCCCACTGCCAGGCTAGTCTCAGCTGGCCAGATCTGAGACTGCCCATCCCCCCGTGGCCTTGGGCCTAGCCAGGCCCATGGCCGGGAGACAACAACTCCCCCATTACCGGGCGACGGCGAGGAAGAAAGAGGAGGTGCTTAGACCTCGCACTAGATCTTATAGTGGTGCAGAGAATTATGGTAGAAATACCCAATTTCCTGTGTCCACCCACTGGGCTGGACCTCTGGACACAGGAAGCAGGGGGCACCCAGCCCAAACTGCAACATGCCACCCCTTATTTCATACCATAATCTCTGCACCCCAAACATATCATCAAATTAGAACTCTTCCGATGACATGTCCGGCGAAGTCCATATCTTCATCTGGGCGTCCACCCAAACAGTCTCTTTCATTCAGGGTCAAGTGTCAGTCCATTCCAGTTCTTCTTCTCTCATCTAATGGAACCACCCAGCGATGCAGAGTTCACTCTTCTGCGGTGCAAGTTCTTCATGGATCCGGTGGACATCCTGGCCACCTGGAAAAGACCTCACAACTTCTCAACCAGCTTCTACTTCCATCTCCATTTACTCAGTGGCATATTTCCACCCCTGGGGCAAGCCAGTCAGAACAATCTGGCTCTAACTCCTTCTCCGCCCCTCCAGGAAAATAGCACACTGAGCCTTCCTCAACCCTGCACGGACCTATCCCAAGCCCAGTGCTGACCGCTTCCAGCCGCGGCCCGAGGCTATACAAACGCATGTCACAGTACACCGCCCCCACTGGGCGTTCGCGTACCAAGCCGTGGCAAGCATTCAGCTACACAACTCCCCCCGGAAGGGGGAGGGTCTGCACCACAACCTACTGAGAAGAAGGGAGGTGGAGCCAGGTGCTCGGCGCTATTTTTCAGAACTAGTCCGAAAAGTAATCAGGGAAGAGACTAGGACCGGCCCCACTACAGCCCGAGCGCACGGCTGGGGCCGGGGCCGGGGCCGGTGCTCCGAGGGCACGGCCAGGCCCGCCGCCACCGCAGCCCGTGTGGCCGGCCGGGCGCCGCCGTCGCTACTCCGAGCGCACGGCCAAGGCCACCGCCGCCGCAGCCCAAGCATACAGCAGAGGTCCGGCCGCCTCTATCGCCGCGGTACAGAATCAAAATCGCCTCCACCCTCGGGCATTCAAACGGCTTCTCCAGCGAAAGCCATAAACGCGTTCCCAGAGCCCTTGAGAACAGCTTTGCAGCTGGGGTCCCCGTTCGCCCTCCTGAGTTTCGGGAGCTGAGCTCGCCCGCTCGCCACGGCTGGCTCTTTCCCGCAGCGAAAACGGGCCCGATCCTGATCTGCTCGACGCTGCCCCTCCCCCCCCGCTTCACTCCCCGCCGCTTCTACCGCCCGCAGAGAGCAAAGGGTGGAGGAAGGGCAGGTCCCGCGTTCTTAAGCGGTACCCCAATTCCGATGGTCAGGAACCACCCCTGCATGGGAGAGCAGGAGAGGGCTCCGTGCCATCGGCCACGCACCAGGTGTCTCCCTGCAATCCACAAGAATTCACACAATCGCCCCAACAACAAGACTTGACCCCCCAACTTCCAAAACCCAAACCGACGCCCAGAACTGAATTTAAACTCTCCGTTTTTTGCAATCCGATCTGCAAAGTGGCCACAATAACAAACTCCTACTCCTGCCTGCCTCGCCAGGAATGCAAAGGGGTTGAGGGCAGACCCCCTCCCCACCACAACCATCCTCTGCTACCAATAATGTGATGGGTTAGGCAGCCCCCTCCAAACCCTCCCCACCACGGGCAGAATAAAACAACTCAAAACAAAACGGATTGCAAAAGTGATGGAAAGTTTAAAGGAAAAGCAGTGAATCTTTACAGAAAGCCAAAAGCAGAGTGACAAAAGAAATCCCAAAACAGTCCCAAGATAATCCCATCCCCACCTGGGGGTACATCCAAGACCCCCAGGGCTCCTTCTTCCCCCCTCCCCACTGCTAGGCTAGTCTCAGCTGGCCAGATCTGAGACTGCCCATCCCCCGTGGCCTTGGGCCTAGCCAGTCCCATGGCCGGGAGACAACAACTCCCCCATTACCGGGCGACGGCGAGGAAGAAAGAGGAGGTGCTTAGACCTCGCACTGGATCTTATAGTGGTGCAGAGAATTATGGTAGAAATACCCAATTTCCTGTGTCCACCCACTGGGCTGGACCTCTGGACACAGGAAGCAGGGGGCACCCAGCCCAAACTGCAACAAGTGCTTAGAGACAAACCAGTACTACTTCTGCCTTAAAACTTCAGCCAGTGAGGAGTTAAGTTCATAGTGCAGTTTTGACCCTGTAGGAAGTCTATATCTAACATTCCTTCTGTAAGCACAAAATTTGAAAATGCTGTTGGTTTATATTCTATTCTTCAGGCACATGAAGATGCACAGGCAGACAATAAACAGGATTAGCAGCTGACAACAAATTCAAATATTTGATAAAACCACATCATAGAATCATAGAATGGCCTACGCTGGAAGTAACCTTAGAGACCATCTGCTCCAACATCCCATGGGCAGGGATGCCTCTCAACTAGACTTGGATGCCCAAGACCTCATCCAGCCTGGCCTTGAACATCCCCAGGGAGGAGGCATCCACCACCTCCATGGGTAGTCTATTCCACCACCCTCATACTGGAGAACTTCTTCCTAAGATCCAGATGGCTCAACACACATTTTGCTTACCTGAGTTTCTCTACCACTCTTGGACACAGGTCAAAATTAGGGAGACCAGGATCTTTAGTCCTACAAGGCATTTCTTCATCAAAGTTTCTCTCTTTGCCCCTTCCACTTTTCAGTAATTTTCTTTTTACAGTCACACAATTAAACAGGAGCTCTGTACTAGGAAACCACCTTTCTTCCTTACTTGATTATCACTTCCTGTCTTATAAAACAGATACTAATATATCAAGCTTTGTCTGACTTTAAAATAATAAATAAATCATTCTTTTAGACATAATTTTTTCTTGAAGTTCCACCTGTGCTGTTTTCCTGATCGCCACCTGGCTGAGAGCCTCTCAAAAGCATGGGTTTGTGTAGTCAAAGTTTGAGTGAATTCCATTGCGTAGGAGAATTTAAAGATGAGAAGTTTGTGTTCTGACTGCAACAAAGTACCTACTGTCCTGTGAGATGCTTAATGCCACTGCACACTTTATTTTCTTTCTTTCACAGTAAGAAAGATAGCAGTGGCACTCTTTGTTTGCCAGTAAGGGCAATTAATGTCTTGAAAGTATTAAGACTAAAGGTGAGAAACTGAAAGAAGTGAGACAACCACTCACACTAACCAAGAAAACTTGTCCTGCTTGTCAGGTTCTAGTCTCGAGGGAAAGACATCTAAAGTTACTGAAGTCTGGCTGCAAAGGCTTTGTACTGGGTTGTCAGGTGGCTGCCAGAGCTGGTTTTGAGGAGGTGAGACGTGCAAGCAAGAAGTGTTCATCCTATTAGAGTACTGAAACGGGTTTCTATAATGCTCTTCTCTTCTTGGTATCTCCCATGATAGCTGACAAGATAATTAGAATAAATATAGCCATTACTTACACCTCCCCCCAACTTTGTGATACAGAAGTGACCTGTTTCATCTCCACTCACCACCCCCTCCACCCACCTCCAACTGGCTACCAATCTGTGACATTTTTTGCTCATTTATTACAGTTGTGCGGGCTGCCTCTGCTGTGCATGGCAAAACATACTGGCTCATTTCCTCTCTTCATTTCTTCCCCATATGCACAACATCAACATGAGGCTGTCTCAAACTATATTACTATAGCAACTGATTTCAGATGTCTCTCAGATCTTTTATTTCAGTGGAAGCATTCAATATTATATAAAAGGTATTTGGCTGTCATATTAAATTTTCCATTTGGCTTTATTGCTGGGTTTGCTCCTGCAAAAAAAACCCACCAAAAATTGTTCAGAATTTGAGAATCAGTGGTCATTGACTGTCTGGTAACAAGTACCAAGAGAAATATGTAAATAAACAAAATTTTATTATTCTCTTTTACTTTCAAATTCTTACTTCAGGTTAGTTGTTCCACTTAAATTTTTAGTGCTCAAAAATCAAACCAAATCTAGCAAATCCTTTCAAAGCTACTTTTCATTGTCAATAATTATACAAGCTGTGGCAAGGTAGACTCAGGCTTATGAATTTGGGGTTTTTTGATTCTCAGCCTAATCTCATGAATATTTAGTTATGTGGTTGTAATGAAATATTTAATTTCTAAACTGCACATACATACATACAAACAAAACCTATTAAAATAGTAACATGTTCACAAAATGTTTGAAACCCAGACATTGCATAACCAAAAGAGAAAATCATCATGAATAATCCAACTGATTTTCTTCCATTGCCACAACTTCGGATATCTTAAGTTGTAAAGAGCACACATTTTCATGGGACAGTGATATCCTTGGCATTCATTGATTTTAGATATATTTAAGGTGTTAGGAGTAATCTACACTTCCAAATCAGAAGTTTTAAAACTTGTAGTGTAGCTTTACATTTTAACGAAAAAAAAAAAAAAACAACTTCATTATTTAGTTTTTCTTATCAATCCTCCTATCTCTTATTATGGTAAAATAAACTTGATTGTAGTTGTTCTTCTCTCCAGGATTAAATCTGGGGAAAGGTCTGACTCACACCTGCTCTTTTATTCACATGTTACCTTAGCTGTCAAAATCTTCATTGGAAGAAAACAATGTGAGTGAGATGAAGAGGATAAAGATCCTTCTATCTCTCAAAAATAATGTCTTTCTTTCCTTTCTTGCTGGTTCAATAGTAGTGTGATTTAGACTTTTTTATTTTTTTACTGAAAAAAAAAGGAAATAAAAAAGGAAAAATCTCTTCCAATAGACAAAATATCAAGCTCTAGACTTTCTTAAAAATATGGAAAAAGAATGCAATCTGAAAAAGTCCAACCAATCCCATTCTCCCTCGCCAAAGACAGGAATGTAGATGAAATGCAGAAAGGGACTGAATATTTTACTTTGATAGCCAATTGTTTTTGCACCTGAAATACAATCTGACAAGAGAATTCTCTCTATGGTAAACCGCAGACCTCCGTTCAAAGCCCTTTACAAACTGAACAGTAAAATAACCATCAAGAACTAAAGATAGTCAGCAAGAAAATACCAATTTGAACAGGGATTTTCATCAGAGCCTCCAGATGTTACACGTAGGGCTGCAAAGAGGGGTCTACACATGCTACAGAAGAAATTATTGAATAGATTTGTCCCTGGACCCCATGTCAAACACGACTAATCTGTGGAAGCAGAAAGTGGTGTTTGAGTGTCATTGTATGCAACAATGACCAAGAATTTGCTTGAAGAGCATTAGTTGAGCTCCTTTCTCTTCCGTGGAGGTCCATGTGTGGGGATACACATTGTGTGAAGGGGTGTGGCTTACTGGGTGGTGCAGACCAGTGGTAGGCGCCTGAAGGAAATCAGAGAGAGAAAAGAGGACACAGGAGCCAAATATCCACCTGAGAATATCCTCAGGAAGTGTTCAAGGTCTTCTGGAACCAGGGGGTCAATGTGCCTGAACAAGAGTTATGCTGGGTGCGGGAAACAAGGCTGTCTCCTGCAAGAAGGGAATTCAGCTCCAAATTTCTGGGATTTCTAACATTTTTGGTCATTAAGTAGTCACTGCATGACAAAAGCATATTATAGTCTGTACAACAAGCCTTTACATGGGGGGTCAGAAACTGTTTCCCCTTCAGCATATTCAAGCTACCCACTGCACTGAGGCTTTGCCCTCAGTTTCTCCTAGTCCAGTGTGAATCTTGACTGATGCATTGCCATAAAGTGACTAGGGTGACTACTGTGAGGTGGTTTTAGATCCTCATGAGTGGAGAAAGGAACTGAGTGTGGCTTTGGCATGTAGCAAGTAACCTTGATAACTGATGGAGCTGTTTTGCTTCTTGCCAGCCCTTGGTGAGACTTTTAAATGAGAGCAGTATTTTTGCCACTGTGTTCTGAGCAGACAGAGGTTTGCTAAAAGATACTTTTGTACAGTAAGAGGTATAACCTGGCTAACAGAATTGCTGAAGAAGCTGAGGCAGGAATGCTTCTGGTTGAATGCCACAGTCAGGCCTATGTATGAAACCTGTATTTGAGGTTCTTCTCTCTTCCTAGAAGGCATTAAAGATAAAATAGAAATGGAGGCGTTTAAGGAATTTTATCAAGTTTTAGAGAATGGCAGAGAAAAGAATCATAGGCCAGGGTTTACTGAGTCATTAAAATGTTTCATATTTCATAAACTGGAATTAAATAAAGTTACATATAATCTGTGGGGTTTTTTAAAAAAAATCTTATCCTTAATATTGTTTCTTCTGAGAGCATTGTATTTTACTTTGCCAGCAATTTGTTCAATATTCTGAAATTTGTCCAAAGTCATACTGAGGTGAGTTTTAATAATGCAATATGATTTTGTTCTTCTGCTGAGAGTGACTAGGAAAGTCTTAAATTTCCTTTGCCTGCTTAAAAAGAAGTGAAATGATCTGATGCTCATGTTGCTTTTGAGGGCATTAAACAATGCTTGAAAGCAGAACTCAGGCTGTAGGAGTGCTTTGTCTAGTATACTGACCATGAACCCTCCAGATATTAGAAAACAGCATCTTCTCACTCTTCATGTGACAATGGCAAAGCTGATTCACTGCAGCCTTTATTTATTCAGTCATAAATAAATAAAGTGAATTGTTAAGTAACCACCGACTGTTTTATTGTAGTGTGCCATTAGTGTGAAAGGTTTGCTAGTTTGTGCATCTAACAAGTAATGATATGTACAAAGAAAAAAGAAGCTCTTCTCACACAGGAAAGCTCCTATCCTTTTCTGAATTCAAAATTACTCCATAAAGAGAGGAAAATTAGTCTATAAATAGACCAAATGAACTCATGTGCCACGGTGCCTTTCATACCAGTTTTAATAATCATGATCAGTGTCATTCATAGATTGTTTTAAGAAACAGCTAGGATAATTATCACTCGGCTTTGAATACAGCATTAGTACTAGAATTAGAAAATTGATCATTTTATCTCAGGTGACAGGTGGCAAAAACTTCTTTCCTCCCCAGGTATTGATTGTCTCCACAGCTGATGAAGCAGCAGGACTTACTGCAGGAGACAGCTTGAGGTGTACAGTGATTAGTCTTCCTTTGTGCTCCACATCTTAACAGGCAGCAATGTCAGAGGAGAAGAGATCAGCTAAAGCCAGTCACGGGAACCTGCGGCAATGACAACATGGAAGAACTATTAAACTGCTGTGAGGGCTGACTCCTCTCCCTCCACCCCTGCTTTTTCTGCCTCCCTGCTGTAGAAGTGCACTAGTGTTGCACTCTGCTGATGGACTCGAACCTGTCACATCTACATCTCCCGGAATGAGGAAAAGGTATCTGGATGTGTAGCAGGTCATTTACGGAGAGTTTGCTGCCCAAATGAAGAATAAACAGGTGAATTTGGTGAGTTTCCCATTCTACTTAAATATATTGAAATTAAGAACTTTTTTTGGTGATGATTTTTGAAAAAGGTTTATTTCAGATATTGGAATTTCTTTTTTTGAAGTCTCTAGAGATTGTCATGGCTGGAAAACTCTGGAAAGAAATTTACTTTAATAGTTCTCTCTGAGATCAGGTGCACAGCAGAATGGCTGCAAAGCCACAAATGCCTGAAAACATTAATCATCTTGGCTAATGCAGCACCAGGGTGTTGGAGATGCATCACACATTTATAAGCTGTTTCTAGATTTGTTGTTCCAGGAAAGGGAAACACAATAATGATGCAAAGAGGTTTCAAATCTCTTAAATAAATTGACACTATCCATGGAAGTTAAAAGATGAAGTTTAAAACTGTCACACCATTTAATGCATGTAACCTTGTAAATTAATTCACAATGCTTAAATAATAAATACAAAATAAACAAAAATTGCATTTTGTGAGGTATAAAAGAACATTAATGTCCTGCTTTCTCTATATCTGATCATTAAATGTTTAATTGATGTACACGGAGTGTACTTACAGTGCGCACACAGTTTTTGTTCTTTCCTACTTGTAGAATTTTTCTGCTTTTTCAGTTACATTTTTTATATGGGATAGGAAGTATCCTCTAGACAAAAAGACAGCTTGCTTCTACACCCTCTTCTGTAAGCAATATGTGAATGAATTTCAAGGGCTGAAGCTTAACTCTGTTGAGAACTTCAAACAAAGGATATTTGTTTTGGATATGAATGAGGTGTTTTATTCAGGGGTTTTGCTTTGCTGTTGCTTTGGACCTCACAGTTATTAAACATAATGAGATTAATTTGGTTTATGTGCAGTAATTATTTTTAGGTAATTTATGTGATAAAATCATATAAATTTTCTTGCTCTGTGAAATGTATTTTTAATGGAGCATACTCATATGTGACTAAATCTATACAAATAAAAGGAATTTCCCCACAGAAGTCCAAATTAGAAAGGGTTTCCAACTATGGTAAGTGATCTCTCTACTTATTAAAAGATAAACTGCAATGTGATTTGTCATGTTTCATGTGCTTTCCATACTATGTCTGTATCAGAATTCTTGATTTAGAGGCACTGCTAAGTGAGGCAGGTGCTGGGAGCTGTTGCCTGACCAGGGGTGTTACAGGGTAGAGGACAGGCAGAAAAAGCCATGCTTGATCAGAGTGGGGGCCAGGCAAGAAATAAAGTGACATTATATGAAACTACAGTCATGGCCTACTTGTGTAGGAAAGAAGATCTTCATTTTAGATTTGTGGCTTGCTGTAAACATTGGTTTATTGACATCTTTAAGACCTGTCTCAAGATGACAAGAAATTACAACATCCTCATTACTGGGAGAAGAGACTGATGAAATATAAAATGGATTATCTAGATATTTCCCCATTCTATCTTATGTTTTAGACTCCAACAATTCTGAGATGCTAGTGGAAGGAGTATGAAGTCTGTCTTGCTTGTATGCCAGGCTCTCACATTGAAAAGCATGCTAAGGGGGCTGGGACATCCAGGACTATTTTATCAGCAAGTGAATAACATGAGAGCTTAGTTATTGCTTCTGAAGGGTTCTTAAAAATGTATTGTTGAAATTGTTAGCTATACTGCTAAAAGTGTCTTTGAAAAGTATATGGAGAGGTGGGCTTGTGGGGAACTCTGACTGGGAATTGAAGCGGCTTGAAGTCTCTGTGTCTTAAACATACTTTATAACTGCTTAAAATCATGTACACAATTTACTTTAAGGATCTTAATTTTTATAGTTTATAGTAATAGAAGAGAACTATTTTTCTAATCCTACTCCCTCTGTTGAAATACAACCTTATAAATACCCTTTGAAATTTCCTGGCTTCTCTTAAAGTTGTCTTGTGGAAATCTTCTGATATGTTTTTTTGTATATATTTGTACTTTCCTCTTTTAACACAAAAAAAAAAGTACAAACCCCAGGTATCTGGTGATTTTTAATGTCCCATTCCTACTGACCTCAGTGTCATACTATTCTCCACAGTAATACTGTTATGTCACAAATGGTGAAGGGGGTAATAATCAACAGGAGAGCATCACTAAAACAATAAACACAAGTTAACAGAAGAACAAAATAATATTAAAAAAAAAAAAGAGGAGAAAATTAAAAAGCAATGGATTCTTCTGAAGGGTGAGGTTCCTTTCAGAAAGGCATCTGTACATTTTTAAATGGCTAGGAATGTAATTTGGGAGATTTAATTTATAACAAAAATACAGATTAAGTGTTTAATTGTTTGCTTGTTTTGTTTCTAGGTATTGAAAATGATAGTTCAGGCATGCAACAGCATGCTTCCCATGTTAAGTTTCTTTCTTGCAAAAAGGGGAGATGTAGTGACTACCTAGGTTGCTGAAAAACAGTAGTATAGTACAGTATTAGTCATGACCTGTAGCAACCCAATATTCATGAATACACACTAAAATAAAATAGAATACTGCTATTGTTTTTACAAGGTTGTATCTTGGAAAAAGCCTTCCTGATGGTATTGTAACAACATTGGCTGAGATTGTGATTTTAAGATTACTGTTGCTCTGTGGCGTTTCTTCTCCAAGAAACTGAAGTGTCAAGGTTGGCCAGGGAAGATCAGGTTTTCCAGGGTGGCTCTTGTAAAGGCTTCCTCTGAGTAGCTCAAAAAAAGCAAAAAAGTATAGGATTTTCAGTGTCATGCATCTTTTAAGTGGTTTTCCACTGACTAAATTAAGAGCTTTTGCCTCTTAGAGTCAGATTCTGTTTGTGTGCCCCAGCTCCATCCCTTTGTCAGGCTCACTAGCTCACATCAACATGTAGTGTGCCTGTTTCAGGAGACCATCCAGCATGTTACCTCAAGGAGTATGTTTTCAGTACAGTCAGGCCAAAGAAGAGTGTAAATTAGATATCACAACAATTTCCATTCACACATTTAAAATGGATGGGTGCCTTCCTGAATTGGTACCAGATGGATAATTTCTAGACTGTGGGCATAGCAGCTCGCTCTCCTGCAGGGATTGTTAACACTGCCATTTTCCATCCATCTGGGTATCAGTCTGCTCAACTTTCTGACACTGAGCTCTGCTGGCTCAAGGATTGTCTCCCTGCTTTTGGGAAGTTCTCCAGAGGCTGTTGTTGATAAAGTGTGTTACATGGATTTTTTGTGCTTACCAAATCGTATCTTACTGGATGATAAAAGCTTTACAAACAGCCTGACTCATTCCCTCTTCTAGAGAGGCAATATGCTGATGTCTGGAACAGCAGAAGTTTATTAAAACTGATAGCCAGCTGTGGTGATAGGGATATGTGTGTGGCATGGGGGTTGTTTGCTATTTGTTGTCTGGTTACTGACAGCACTGTTGCTTGAGAAATACTGTGCTCACAGAATTAGTTCTAGAGTTACACTGATAGGGCTAATCATAAATTTACTGATCATTAATTATCTTAATTATGAATAACACTGAGAGTCACAGGGTAGAACACAAACACCTTGGAAGACATCAGTCTGAGAGAGTCAAGGGAAACAGACTTTATGGAGGAACAGAATTGGGGACAGGTGTCTTGCTGGAAGTTTAGACAGACACAGGGGAATTTTGGGTTCCTTAAATGAGACCTTCTCTTAAAGTATCATGTGAATGAAAGGTTTGAAATGTATTTTGGGAACTGGCTGCTTTATATGGCAGAAATTAGTATTTCCTATATTTCTGATGAATTTCAAATAAAAAGTACTCTCTAGCTATCACTTTAAACAGGATGGGTTTGCTTGTGACAGCCCTACCATGGTATCAGATGTGCTGCATGAACACAGTAATGATGTCCTTTGGGACAAGAGACTTCATTCAAGTTTGAGGGCCACCCATAGTTAAAGCAAATGGCTCTAGGGATAAAGTTGCAAAGGTTTTCCCTCTCTAAATAAATGAAACTCCTACAATGCAGTATCTCTTAATGAGTTCAGAATGAATTTAATTTATTTAAATTTTCTCATGCTTTATCACCTTAATTTCTTACAGCAAAAGTTTTGAGATTTCAACAAGTACAGTAAAAAGTTACCAGGTTAGCAGGGCTGATGTCTAATTACACTGCCAGGCCTTTGACTCCTTATCACAGAGATGCTGAGGCTTTCCTGAAGACAGAGCTTTTGGGCTGGTGTTTGTAAATCGTTACAGTTGTGACATGTATTGTGTGAACTGTGAGCATCCAGTTTCAGAACAAGTCTGGATCTGTCAGGCTTGTTCTGTAATTCCACGGTGCTCTGGGCTGAAAGAACCAGCTGCAGCGATCTTAGATGTTCATGATCTGGCTTTGCCCTCTGGTGGTCCCCTCTCGAAAAATTCCATGGACTAGACTGAGGAAAAGGCTTCGGAGGCTGAAAAGATCTGTGGCAATAGCAGAACTTGTGTGACGAACGCCATAGTAAAGATTAAAAGAAGGGAAGGCCTTGCAGACTTTAAGACTGTAGAGGCCAAGGATGATGCAGAGGAGTTTGAGAAAAGAGGACAAGGTGCTCCTCTATCAAGGCAAGCATTGACAAAAAGGAGTTTTGCTAATATGGTTGCTCACTGCTCTGAGCAATGCTTTGACATGAGAGATGCTGACACCTGAGAACAACAAACTACTATTTTATTAAAGCTCAGTTCCTTACATGGCAAGGGGACACTCCTGTATCTCAGTAACAGGAAGAACTTCTGGGAACTGGGAACTTCAGTCAGAAACAACCTCTCAGTGGCCTTTTAAAAAGCTTCCAGTAACACTAAGGCTAGCCTTTTATTAGCCAGCAGAAGTATTTTGAGGGGAGGCAATTGTCTGATTTTCACCAACTGGGCTGTTTAGGTGCTGGCAGTGCTACATGCGTGGAAATAAAACAACCTCTTC
Organism: Picus viridis; assembly: GCA_033816785.1. Lineage (NCBI taxonomy): Eukaryota > Metazoa > Chordata > Aves > Piciformes > Picidae > Picus > Picus viridis. Next base: position 53,892,331 of record CM066606.1, read on the forward strand.
TGCTCTTGAAAAATGAACTAGTACCTACTTGTAGCCTAAAAGGGAGAGAAATGTCCATCTGAGAATATGGCTGAGATGTAAATAATGTGCCAAGTAGCAGTTGCAAAAAAGAATGTGTTGCAGCTTGAGAAGTAGAATGGCTGTTAAAAAATAAAAATGCACATAATCGTATAAAAATGCACATAATTTGACGGTCCAGATGTAGCTTTTTGTAATGCTTTTGCTGCTTTTCATGCTAGTTTAAACTAGGAAGCAAATAGATAAACTATGGGGATTTTTTTCTTCATTAAAAGATGTTTTATTTGGAAAGAAGAAAGTTCAGAATAGTTGTATCTAGTCATATACATGGGCAAAACTGATCCTCCTTCTTTATTTGTTTTAGCATTCACAAGCAGAAAGTTGACAGTTAAAATCAATGTGCTTTCAGTGCATATGTTAAGATGAGGATATGCAAACATAAGGCTAATCTGTGCAAGAATTCTTTGTGGAAATATGACAGGGAAATAGCTACTGACAAACGTTAAAATATGTTTGGATCATGGCCTGAGAGTACATGTTTTGCCACATATCCCAGTAGGTTAATTTCACATCACCTTCTGAAATAGCCTGGGTACAGGAGACCATGGATATTAGTCCTGCCATGTTTGGGCACTGTAGTTATCACATCCTGTAGCATATTTAAGTGATCTCTTAGTTTGAGTAGTTGCCACATATATCTTTCAAGGAAAAGATCAATAACATAATCTTTCCTACCACCCATATAACCACATAGTCCATACACCTTGCTTTTCACAAGCTTTGGTTTTCTCTCTTATGTTCTGGATAGTGACTTTAATTATTTAGGACCTGCAAGACACTGTGGAAATGGAAGGTACAGTACGGTTTTGTTAATCTGCCAATACCACATCACTTGAAATTGCTTCAAGCATCCCTACAATTAGAAAATGCTGTCCTGAGGAAGATGTGAAAGCACTAATAAAAAACCAAAAGCTGAAATGTTTTGGAAATAATTCCTCTCACATAACTCCTTGTTCTTTCTACATTAGTTCCTGTGTACACAAAATGAAGATGCTCATTCCATTGCAACAGAGTCCTAGAGGTGTTTTGTACCCATGGTAGGAGATGAAATATATTAAAACCTGAAACATATGTATTTGTGTATATTTTTAAATTAAACAAAATCTGTCTTATTCTCAGCTAAACTTTGATGATTTCCTCATTAGAAACAAAAGATAAATTACTTATCTTTTATCCCGTAGTAAAGGATCCACATTGCTTTCAGTTTTGACTCCAAAATGCAAATCTTTGTCATTCCATTTTAGTAATTTTTTATTCTTACTATAACCATAACTGTAATGTTCTGAACAAATCATTACTAGAGAAATAACCCATGTCATCACAGTTTCCACATTAGTTATGATCTGTATCTTTTTACAAATATATTTTGTACATTTTAAAATGTTACATTTTTTCAGGGTTATTATGCAAAAAATCTAGACAAAAGCATAAATTACTTCTTTAAATAATTCCTTTAAAATATTGTCTTTATTTTCCCTGTCAATTAAATTCTACTCACTTCAAAACCCACACTTGTCCCAGTTGTTGAACATGAATAAGCAACGTACAGTTCTTCCTTTTTATTTTTCTCCTCCTTAAAGTTTGGTTTTATATGCATATTTTTCTCCTGCAAAAGATAAAGAAATACACAGATGATCAACAACTGATAAACCTAGGCTTGTAAAGCAGACACTAAGGCTGGATTTCTAGAGTTACACGGTAAGAGTATCACGTATTCTGTACTACATGGAGCATTAACTTTAAATGCTAGGATTTGCGCAGTTTTAAAGTTAAAAAATAAACTGTTTCTAATTCTTCAACACCACCTCAGTTTTCCCACTAGGTGTCTTTAAACCCTTTGTGGATATTGGCAAAGAAGTTTTTTACCTAGGCTACAGCATCCAAAACCACACAGAAATAACTTGCAAAAAAGCTAAAAAATGGCTAAGTTAAACAGAACAAGTAAAAAATAGCAAAAGGTGGACTAAAAAGTCAGTTGTAGGATGTTAACATCTTGATGTATGAGCTGTTGAAGGAGTTCAAGAATTAAAATATGGTGGAAATTGCAAGTAAGGAAAATGGCTTTGATAGGCACTTGGTTAGATTTGGACAAGATGATGATGAGGAGGGAAAATTGAGACTAACAGTGAGACCTGCAAGACCCAGTCTAAAAGACTCCTGCACAGTTGGGTATCAAAAGCTTCTGAAAACACTTAGGTAATAGTGATTTTAGTTGGAAGACCAAGTTTGTTCTCTCTCTTCTGCTGCAAATTCCTGCACCTTCTCTCTGGCCATAAAATCCTTTGCCCTCTACTTCTTTCCATTTCTCCTAGTTTTTGTAGAGCAGGGACAATGCAGTCTGTAGTAGAGTCACTTAAGCTTAGCGACCTTTTGCATATCATAGTTTAAACCAGCATCCAGCATATTTTACGAAAATATCCAAATTAAGAAGAAATATGGTCACAGTTCTTGCTATTGGAGAACACTGAAGATTTAAGAAGCATCTTGTAGCTCAGCTGTTTAATCACCATTGTAATTATATTGGTGTTTATGTACTGTGTTATGGCAATCTGGTCACTAAATCTTTCTTGGAGATTCTGATTTAAACTATTATCAATCTTCCTAAATACCCCAATATGTGCAATTATTTTTGTCCTGATATGACTCTTTTGTACAGCTTACCCATTTATACCCTACCTTTAATGCAGGGTATAAAAGAATTTAGTCTATGAAATATTGCCAGTGTTTTGTACAACTTCCAGTCTTTGACTTCAGGATACTTCCGCTAATCAAAGATTTTACTAAATCAAAATAGTCACATGTGGAAAAGACTTTGGCCTGACACAAGCATGCTGGTAATGAGAGTTTAACCATATTAAAGTCTGATGTGGTTTCAGTCCTACATAAAACTACATGGATTATTCACAGTTTCAGGATGAAATGTCTTCCTTCTCCCCTCTTAAACAGGAAACACTGACACAGAACACAGTCCCACTAGCTTAAGTACTGAAATCTCTTCATATTTTGTACTTCAGGAATTTGTCTTTTAATGTCAATATCATCTCTCAAAAAGAATTTTTCCAGTTGGAAACCAAAGAATAGTAGAACAGCCTAAATTTTTTCTGGGGAATTTCAAGTAGGGACAAAAGTGTAACTGGACCACTCCACCAGAGTGCCTAATTAGGTCTAGAGGTGTCTAAACTTGCATGTCTGAATGGTTACATTGCCAGATTTTTCCTGGGTCTGTGCAGACCTGGCTCTCCCCAGCATCACTTTCCTGATAAATCTGGTCAAGAGTTGTGTTCCAGATACTTAAGTGCCAGACAGGTCTCATTCAGTTAATCCTCCTAGTAGTTCTCACATAGTCTCGTATGAATGGACCCTTCCCAAAAATATATTGTACTTGAACAAAATTTCTTATGAAATATGATCACTAGAGTTGGGTGTACTCTGCTTAGCACCACTAGTCATAGTCGGAATATTTGCCCTGCACAGCCTGATATAGCTTGAGCAACTCCTGTAACACTTGGGAGAGTCCTGTTTGGTGATCTGGAAGCTGGGTGGAGCAAGGGCAAGCCCTTCTTCTTCTTCTTCTTCTTCTTTTGCACAGTGAGTGAAGGTCTTGGTTCATAGGATGTAGGATGATGGATGACATTTTACCAACAATAACACAGGTTTCTGCCTCTCTATAAGGGTGCAGAGTTCTAGTGGGTTTTGTTTTGGTTTTTGTTGTTGTTGTTTTACATATGTTCTTTTTCAGTATTCTAGTAAAACCTGGTTTATGATCAGAGAATGGACTCTGTCTCCAAGCAGAATGTGTTCAATAAAACAAAGTTGACTCTTAAAAACACATGTGCTATGCAATGTCTTAATCTTACTTGCAATAACCTAAAATTAGCAAGCACAATACTGCTGTTAGCTTCATAAAATTCTTGTCACAAAAGCTATGGCATACCTTCTGAATTAGATACTTAAATGGATTTTACAGCATTAAGACTTTTCTGATTCAATAACTTGTTAAACAAACCCCAGATGTTATAGAGTATCTTTATACAAATTTGAACTATTTCCTTTTCAGGTAAAATAAAGATCTAAAATTGATACATTTTTGAGTTTGCAGATCTGGGGAAGAGACAATTGGTTTTGTTAATATGAAGGCTTCTGTGAACCACGTGAAACTGTGACATGATATGAATGTGTTATGATATGAGCACAGCTGATTGTGTGTTCACAAGGTATGCAGATGACACATAAATCCTCTTGGAATGGACTAAAATCTAGTGATCAAAACAGTAGACGAAAACTCAGCACATGGCTAGTAATTTTTTACTACTCTGTGCTTTAATTAGAGCTAAGTATTCAAAGTGGGAAGGTCCAGCTGTGGTGTTGTAAACCTACATCATCATAATAAACCTGATTATATTAATTTTTACAATCTCTATGACAACATGCTGTGTGATTTAAACCGTAAAACATTCCATTACCTCCATTACCTGTAGGTAAGCAAGACACAAAAAAAAGTCCAGTGAAATGCTGTTCAGAGTAACTTAAGGGGAAGTTTTAGAGATACTGTATGGATTAGGATTCTCTCTCATACCTTCAGTGAGTACAATTGTAAAGAATAGCAAAAGGGCCTATTTAATTCTGTGCCTTGAGTTTAAGAGGGAGAGACTTTGATCCTTCATATAATTTGCTGTAGCATTTGGACACGGCTTTTCAATTTTTAGTGAAAAGTGCTCAGATTCCTACTGAAGAACCATTTTGCAGGCAGATTGTTTTCCGAGTGTCATTATCAAAAGAAGATTTGCTAGAAGACTTTGGACTTAAGCCTGATTTATATGGCATAATGCACACAAAAATGGTACTTGCATTGTTCCCTTTTTTTTTTTCTTTTTCTTTTTTCCAACCAGACATTTTCAAACCAGAATTTTGAGATAAAGTTTTTTCCTGTACAATGACACTGGGCACATGTAATGCATGATCCAGGTTCTCTGCCCTCCTGCTGATGAAAAAGAGAATGTAACTGAGCAATTGCGTCTCTTTTCACTTTAAAATAAAGGTGGATTTCTAAAATATTTACATACCTTACTTTTCTCTGTTAAACTTGTCTGGAACTCGTTCAGTTGTTTTCTTTTTTTCATTCCCTTTTCACTTTTTTTGTCTCCCAACAAATAGCAGTAAGCTTGCCAGTGGTAGTTAATAGAGCAATGTCCCTGGTGCTTTTGCAGAGCAGCAGTCGCATTTTCTTCTTTCTGACATCTTGCCAGCAGAAGAGAACTGCAGGTAACTTTTACATCAGAAATGGGGGGGGGGGAAGAAACAGAAACTTTTACATCAATTTTGTGATCTGAAACTGCAGAAATAGATGTTAAGGCAAAAGCTCTTTTCAGCCCCCACCCTAAAGCATGTGGTACTTTACACAAGATACTGGGTCAAGGTTAATGCATTAACGTGGCTTGCTCGCTCAGCGGTTCCTAGGAGTGAGGAGAATGTGGGTGTCATGGAAACAGCAATTGTCCAGGAGGGAGGTCAGAGCACCAGTGGATGTATCTACAGATGTATCCATCTACAGACCTTAATTCAGACAAGGGTTTATATAGAGGTACCTGTTTTATTAAGCATTGTGATAATCAGTTCCAATTTAATATTATGTGGCTACAGCTTATGACCAAAGGAGTGTTAAACTGCTGTTATAAAATAATAGAATCATAGAGTGGTTTGGGTTGGAAAGGACATTAAAGATTGTCTAATTCCAACCTTCATAGGGGAAGGGACCCTTTCCACTAGATCAGGTTGTTCAAATCCTCATCAAACCTGGTGTGATGGTTTGGCTCTGGCCTAAAGGCCAGATGCCCACCAAAGCTGCTCTATCACTCCCCCTCTTAAGTGAACAGGGGAAGAAGGGAAAGAAAATATAACAGAAGCCAGGAATAAGATAGGAGCAATTTAATAACGCTAATAATCAAATGGCAATAGACCACGTGGAAGCAGAAAAAGCAGAGAAAGAGATGTTAGTCTCTACTTCCCATCAGCAGGACTTCCCATCTCTACTTCCCATCAGTCAGTCTTGGGAAGCAGCTCTCTAAGCTTGATATTACTTGGGAGGATGAACGCCATGGATGGATGAATCCCCCACTTCCTTCTCTTACTTCATTCTTATACCTGAGCTGACGTCATATGGTATGGAATATCTCTTTGGCCAGTCTGAGTCAGCTGGCTCATTCGTGTCCCCTCCCAAGATTTGGCCCACCCCTCAATGTACTCCTGGGGCAGGGAAATGTTGAAAGGACACAGCCTGGATACTGGATTCAGACGTAGCCAAAACACTGCTGTATTATCAACTATTGCTACAAAACCCACAGCACTAGAAAGATGCTGTGAGGAGAATTAACTCCAGCTCAGTTAAACCCAATACACCTGGCTTTGAACACTTCCAGGGAAGCGGCATCCACAACTTATCTGGCAAATTGTTCCAACATCTCACCACCTTCACTGTAAAGAATTTCTTCTCATATAATCTTAATCTACCCTTTTCCAGTTTGAAACCATTACTCCTTATCCTATCACTGTACTCCCTGATAAAGAGCCTCTCCACATCTTTCCTGACTGTAGGCCTCCTTTAAGTGCTGGAATATTGCTATAAGGTCTCCCCAAGATAAACAATCCCAAAACTTCTGTTAACAACTATTAAGTGCTATACCATTACAAAAAAAAAAAAAAAAGAAAAAGAAAAAAAAGCCAAAAAAAAGCGCCTCCTAGAATACAAATACCACATAGGTGCAAAATGCAGAAAGAAGATACCATGTACTCCTAACAGACTGGAAAACTTGATTCTCAGTTGTTTCCTTGCTTGTTGTAAAGTTATTCTCCCTATATGGAAAGGAACACTACATCTGGAGCCTTTCACTGACTCCTCATTCTCCAGCAGTCTCACACAGCACACAGTCCACACAATCACAGAATAACAGAATCACCAAGGTTGGAAGAGACCTCAAAGATCATCAAGTCCAACCTGTCACCACAAACCTCATGACTAAGTCATGGCACCAAGTGCCACGTCCAATCCTCTCTTGAATACCACCAGGGACAGTGACTCCACCACCTCCCTGGGCAGCCCATTCCAATGGCAAATGACTCTCTCAGTGAAGAACTTTCTCCTCACCTCAAGCCTAAACTTCCCCTGGCACAGCTTGAGACTGTGTCCTCTTGTTCTGGTGCTGGTTGCTTGAGAGAAGAGACCAACCCTGTCCTGGCTACAACCACCCTTCAGGTAGTTGTAGAGAGCAATGAGGTCTCCCCTGAGCCTCCTCTTCTCCAGGCTCAACAATCCCAGCTCCCTCAGCCTATCCTCACAGGGCTTGTGCTCAAGGCCTCTCCCCAGCCTCGTTGCCCTTCTCTGGACATGTTCAAGTGTCTCAATGTCCTTCTTAAACTGAGGGACCCAGAGCTGGACTCAGTACTCAAGGTGTGGCCTAACCAGTGCAGAGTACAGAGGCACAATGACTTCCCTGCTCCTGCTGGCCAATTTCTGTCCTTGCTCTCCTGTGCATCCTTGAATGCTTAGAGATTCTTGGGTCACTTCTTCTAGCACTGAACTTCATACAATTGTCTTAGAGAAGTGAATAAAAGAATAGATTTTAAAGAACATTTTTCTAGATATTTCTATCCTAATGCTAAATTGAGGCAGAGAGAAATGAGGAAAAAGTGTACCTTCCTAACAGACATGCATGCTGTTTTAAGAGCTTTATTAATTTCCCACCCAAAGGGCTATCTCTTACATCACCTAGGAGTACTGGGTTTGCAAGTCACTATCTGGTCACACTCCATCTCAGTGAAGAACAGTCAACAGGGCTCAGCTGAGAAGCAGTAACAGACAACCTGAGTTCCAGATGACAGAGATGGCTTATCCCTTTCTCACTGGGGGCGATGAAACTTTGGGCACCTGCGAGTGGATGCAGCTTGACTTTACCTTGCTTCAGTTGCATACACTCAAAATTGGAACTGAGAAGGAAAAAGACTGGAGAAGCTATGCCTGTCCCCCTGCATTCCATTTCCTGAGCTTTGCTCTTCAGAGGCCAATATTTGTACATGAGGATGAAATAAGGAAAGAAATGGAAAACAGCAAAGAGTTGATCAAATAGTTGTCAGGAAGATTTTAGTAAACTCTTACAATAGGTACTGCTCAGGGACCTCTCACTAAGTAAAATTTGTATATAATTAGTTGGTTATGCTCAGAGGTCCATGTAGGCAAACTCTAGGGTAGGAAAGGGTTTAACCCATCTGTGATTTTCTGCCCAGAATTAAGGTACAGATGTATTCTTAGGAGGTTTTAAAAAGTGAAAGAAAAAGAAATGCGCAGCAGAAAAGACCCTTTCGCCAAATACACATAAGGGCACTTGCTTGTACCATTGACACCTATGGTGTGTAAGCTTCCTGTTCCCAGACTTGTTAGGATAGTATATCTTGCATGTACCACCTTTCCTGCTTCTGTTTTCTTCAGTGTGCTGTCTGGTTGCTGTTCATTGAATAGAGTGGGGAGAAATATTTACATTTTCTACTGATACATATTTCCTGGATATTTTTTGTCTTTGCTAATAAGTCCTTTTTCTTATTTAATGACTCAACTCATTGTTTACTTTGCAGGCAGCCTTACTTAGGAAGACACATTGTGGGTATGTTATATGCTCTAATTTTTCTTAGATCAAGTATTTCCATTAACTTCTCACTTAGCACTGAGTTTAATTTGATCATCAAGAGTGAATAAATGGAGTTCCCTTTTCTTTTCTCAGGAGAGGTGAGGAGAGGGACTAGCAGTGTCCTTTGGCACAAAGAGGAAGAACATCTCACCTCTGTGACAGATCTGTGCTTGACAGAGGTTTCCACGTATTGTTACATACTTGAAGAATCATGGAGACAATGAAAATCATTGCTATACTATAAGAGGCCTGACCAAGCCCAAAACATGCTATCATGATGCTCAGGAAATGTGTGGCTGTTACTATAACACAGTGCTGATGCTCAAAATACCTGTCTACATGTACCATATTTTCAAATCAAACAGCTGATCCCAGCATTTTTGCTTCCACAATCTCCACCAGCCTTTTGAATTGTGATTACTGTCAGCCAATATGTGCTGGAGGGCTAGAAAATGTAATTGTATTTAGTTGCTATGCTAAACCTATTATGAACAAAAGGCTAGAGGTGAGGGTTTGTAACAATGGTAACTTTTTTCAGAAGTAATATTTTTCAAGTAATTGATTCTTCAGATTAAGATCAGTTATTTGAATTATCTGGATTTTTTTATATTCTAAATCAATTTTAATGTCATGGGACATATAAACCTACATTTTCCCACGTGCTTGTTTTCATGCCAGTGGAGGGAAAACTGCTAGTAAACTCAGGACAGCTACTGCTTAGTTTCCCCAAACACATCTCTTTTTCAGACTTTTTTTGCTTATGATACAGAATGTAGCTTTTCACATCTTATGCCTCAACATGTGGATGTGGTCTACCTGGACTTCAGAAAGTCTTTTGATACTGTCCCCCAAAGCAAACTGCTGGCTAAGCTGTCAGCCCATGGCTTGGACTGCAACACTCTGTGCTGGGTTAGGAACGAGCTGGAGGGCTGAGCCCAGAGAGTGGTGGTGAATGGTGTCACATCCAGCTGGAGGCCAGTCACTAGTGGCATCCCCCAGGGATCAGTGCTGGGCCCCATCCTCTTTAATATCTTCATTGACGATCTGGATGAGGGGATTGAGACAATCATCAGCAAATTGGCAGATGACACCAAGTTGGGAGTGGATGTTGATCAGGTAGAGGACAGAAGGGCTCTGCAGAGGGACCTCGACTGACTGGACAGATGGGCGGACTCCGATGGGATGGCATTCAACAAGTCCAAGTGCTGGGTGCTGCGCTTTGGCCACAACAACCCCATGCAGAGCTACAGGCTGGGGTCAGAGTGGCTGCAGAGCTCCCAAACAGAGAGGGACCTGGGGGTGCTGATTGACAGCCACCTAAACATGAGCCCAGGTGGCCAAGAAGGCCAATGGCATCCTGGCCTGCATTAGGAATAGTGTGGCCAGCAGGAGCAGGGAAGTCGTTGTCCCTCTGTACTCTGCATTGGTTAGGCCACACCTTGAGTACTGTGTCCACTTCTGGGCCCCTCAGTTTAGGAAGGACATCGAGACACTTGAACGTATCCAGAGAAGGGCAGCAAGGCTGGTGAGAGGCCTTGAGCACAAGCCCTATGAGGAGAGGCTGAGGGAGCTGGGGTTGTTTAGCCTGGAGAAGAGGAGGCTCAGGGGAGACTTCTTTGCAGTCTACAACTACCTAAAAGGTGATTGTAGCCAGGAAGGGGTTGGCCTCTTCTCCCTAGCAACCAGCACCAGAACAAGGGGACACAGTCTCAAGCTGCAACAGGGGAAGTTTAGGCTGGAGGTGAGAAAGTTCTTCACTGAGAGAGTCATTTGTCATTGGAATGGGCTGCCCGGGGAGGTGGTGGAGTCACCGTCCCTGGAGGTATTCAAGAGAGGATTGGACATGGCACTTGGTGCCATGACTTAGTCATGAGGTCTGTGGTTACAGGTTGGACTTGATGATCTTCGAGGTCTCTTCCAACCTTGGTGATCATGTCATACTGTGAACATAAAGAAAACTGTTTACCAGAAGGTCATTAAACTTTGAAGATCTGTATTATGGAAAGATAATCTTTAATAGTAACTGCTTTGGAAAGAGACCATCCTGAAATGGCTTCATTCCCCTGAACATTTATCCAGGTGTTAATGTCCTCTACAGACAGCGATCCGAGGAAATCAGGCCATGTTCAGTGCAATCCTTGTGATGAACTTTTCTCTCAACTTCAAAATATCAAAAGCTGACACAGTTGACTTTTTCCTTGAATGTGACATTCAGCTCTGTGGTAGCTCTCACACTGTATATTCCTGAGTGTGACACAAGAGCTTATTCCATGATCTTACTCATACCAAGATGCCTTCTTGCTTCTGTGTTTCTTGGTGAATAAAAGCTCTTACTCCCTGCACCATCTAACCTGGGTGGTAGGTGTAAAGGACACCAATGACATAAATGTTACTTTCTGCTTTAAATCAAGATTAGATGAGATTCAATTAACCCCCTTTTTTGTTTAAATCCTTGAAAATGAGGGCATGTACTTGTAAGATCAAAGAATTAAGTATGCAAAAGCTTGGGGGATTTAAATATGAGATTGAGATTCTGTGTTCAGTGTCTAAAAAATTTGAAAGCAAGTCTTGAGCTGTGCAGAAGGCTTCCAAATGAGAAGGATTAACCACTCACATCTTAAATTAGGACAAGAAAGTCGCTGCAAAACAATTACCATATCAAATATTACTTAAGCCTGCCCCAAAAAATTTCCTTAGACCCATTCTTATAATCTTAGCAAATGCCCTTTACTGATGTCAGTGAGATTCTGCAATCCTACTATTGTCCTTAACTTCAACCAGCCTTTGATATAGAAATGAAGGCCCTGAACCAGATAACTTCCTGTAGAGTTAGGAAAGTGGGCCTAGAATACATCTGGGACATAAAATCTCATAACATGTTCTTGCAGGCAGCTTTTTCTGTGTAATTTCAGAATAAATCCCAGAGCAATGAACTACCTATATGTAAATTACTTTCTTTTCAGACAAACAAATTTGTGTAGGAGATGTCCTAGCCACAACCTCTCTTTGCTTCAGCAAGAAATACAATACAATAATACAATAATACAATACACCAGGTTGGAAGAGACCTTCAAGATCATCGCGTCCAACCCATCAAACAATCCAACCCACCCAACAACTAGACCATACAGCCAAGCACCCCATCAAGTCTTCTCCTGAACACCTCCTGTGAAGGTGACTCCACCACCTCCACGGGTAGCCGATTCCAATGGGCAATCACTCTCTCCGTGTAGAACTTCTTCCTAACATCCAGCCTAAACCTGCCCTGGCGCAGCCTGAGACTGTGTCCTCTTGTTCTGGTGCTGGATGCCTGGGAGAAGAGGCCAACCTCTGCCTGGCTACAACCTCCCTTCAGGTAGTTGTAGAGAGCAATAAGGTCACCCCTCAGTCTCCTCTTCTCCAGGCTAAGCAACCCCAGCTCCCTCAGCCTTTCCTCATAGGGCTTGTGTTCCAAACCCCTCACCAGCTTTGTTGCCCTTCTCTGGACACGTTCCAGCAAGTCAACATCCTTCCTAAACTGAGGGGCCCAGAACTGGACACAGTACTCAAGGTGCGGCCTAACCAGTGCAGTGTACAGGGGCACAATGACCTCCCTGCTCCTGCTGGCCACACTGTTCCTGATGCAAGCCAGGATGCCATTAGCCTTCTTGGCTGCCTGGGCACACTGCAGGCTCATGTTCAGCCTACAATCAACCAGCACCCCCAGGTCCCTCTCTGCCTGGCCACTCTCCAGCCACTCTGACCCCAGCCTGTAGCACTGCCTGGGGTTGTTGTGGCCAATGTGCAGAATCCGGCACTTGGATGTGTTCAATCTCATGCCATTGGACTCTGCCCATCTGTCCAGCCTGTCGAGGTCCCTCTGCAAAGCCTCTCTGCCCTCCAGCAAATCAACTGCTGCCCCCAGCTTGGTGTCATCTGCAAATTTACTGATGATGGACTCAATGCCCTCATCCAGATCATCAATAAAGATGTTGAAGAGCATGGGGCCCAGTACTGATCCCTGGGGCACACCACTAGTGACAGGCCGCCAGCTGGATGTGGTGCCATTCACCACCACTCTCTGGGCTCGGCCCTCCAGCCAGTTCCTAACCCAACGCAGTGTGCTCCTGTCCAAGCCACGGGCTGCCAGCTTGGCCAGGAGTTTGCTGTGGGGAACGGTGTCAAAGGCCTTGCTGAGGTCCAGGTAGACCACATCCACAGGCCTCCCCACATCCACCAGGCGGGTCACCTGATCATAGAAGGAGATCAGGTTGGTCAGGCAGGACCTGCCCCTCCTAAATCCATGCTGGCTAGGCCTGAGCCCCTGGCCATCCTGTAAGTGCTGTGTGATCGCACTCGAGATGACCCGTTCCATAATCTTGCCTGGCACTGAGGTCAGGCTGACAGGCCTATAATTCCCTGGCTCATCCAACCGGCCCTTCTTGTGGATGGGCACCACGTTAGCCAGCTTCCAGTCTTCTGGGACCTCTCCAGTGAGCCAGGACTGCTGAAAAATGATGGAAAGTGGCTTGGACAGCTCATCTGTCAGCAATCTCAGCACCCTAGGATGGATCCCATCCGGTCCCATGGCCTTGTGGGGGTCCAAGCGGCTCAGTAGATCTCTAACTTCCTCTTGGAGCAGTGGTAAACTATGCAGCTCTCTGGCTCCTTCTGCCAGCTCTGCAGGCCAGCTGTCTGGAAGACGTTCTGCCCTGCTAGTGAAGACTGAGGCAAAGAAGGTGTTAAGTACCTCTGCCTTTTCCTCATTCTTTGTTACAACGTTCCCCTCCGTGTCAACCAAGGAGTGGAGGTTGTCCTTGCCCTTCTTCTTGCTATTGATGTATTTATAGAAGGACTTTTTGTTATCCTTCACAGCAGAGGCCAGTCTAAGTTCTAAATGGGCTTTTGCCTCCCTAATTTTCTTCCTGCACAACCTAGCAACATCCCTAAACATACTGTAGGTTGCCTCCCCTTTCTTCCAAAGATGATACACCCTCTTTTTTCCCTAAGTTCTATTAAAAGTTCATTGCCCATCCAGGCTGGCCGTCTGCCCCGGCGGCTCATCTTCCGGCACACCGGCACAGCCTGTTCTTGCACCTTCAATAGTTCTTCCTTGAAGTAGGTCCAGCTCTCCTGGACCCCTTTGTTTTTAAGGGCTGATTCCCAAGGAACCTTCTGAATTAGTTCCTTGAGCAGCCTGAAGTCTGCCCTCCGGAAGTCCAGAGTGGAGGTCTTCTTGCTGCCCCCTTGCTGCTATTGCAGGGATCATATTATTTTAATAGAACTTAATGAAAACAGAAGACATACATTACTCTGGCAGGAAGCCAGGATATGGTGCCTCTTACCTTTGATCTATATAGTGGCTTTGGGGAAGTTGGGGGAAGTTTTCACATTTTCTAATTTTGGTTCATTTTTCACCATTACACAGGTTCTGTGGAAGAAACAGCACACATTATCTGGGCTAGATTTTCTTCATTGTTTGATTTTTCAGCTAGGAGGCTAAAAATGCCAACATACATACAATTTCTGTTTAGTTTAGCTCTTTTGATTACTCTTTTTTTTTTTTTTTTTTTCCTCTTTCAGCAACTGCAGGAAGGATAATCTTAGTTAGAAAGAGTAAAAATAAGCAGGCAGGACTCAAATAGGAATTGATCTGTGCAAACACAAAAGAAAATGCATTTCCTCTGGTGTCCTTATTCAACACAAAATGTTTCAGCTGTGAAAAAAGCTGGGTGAGTCTTTGCATGAGTGGTTATTTTACAAAGAACTTCTTGAATACTCTCTCATCTTACATTTTACTTTTGTGTGTATCTTTTTGTTGTTGCTGTTGTGGTTCTTTCCTTTTGGACTGAAGTCAGTAGACTCCCTTCATGCTATACCAGTGAAGTTAATTTTCTTCTGAATTAACTAATAAAAATAAAAGGGTTGTATTTACTGCAGAACAAGGAGAAATATAAAAGCATTGAAATTATTAAAGAAATTAATTTATAGATCCATTCTTAACAATCCCAAGAGTGGCTCGTATTTCATCCCCACATGCTTTCTGCATACTTAACAACTGTAAAAGACATCTGGAGATTTGTCAGTTGTGGCATATACTGGACTATACAGCAAACATTGGCTCAGATATACTCTGGTACATATCAAGATCTCCAGTACTTCCAACTTCCCATAAAAGACTTATATTTCTTTTACTTTTTGCATGTCTTGCAGTTCTAGCCAGATTTACATGGTTTTCAAAAGTGCTCTGTATTAGTAAATCACCCTCAATTGATACCAGTAAACATGCAGAGCAGAGTTCCTTGAATTACTCCTTCATTACACTTAGGGATGACAGAAGGAATCACTGCAGTCTGTGTGAATAGAGGATCTAATGCATGTCTAGCATATCAATATCTTTCAGGTTGCTTTTTGTGACACAACACTCTGACTCAATATTTTTGTTTTACCTGAGGTGCCAGGCTTCTCTGATTCTTTTACTGGAATGAAAAAATAACAAAACATTTTTTGTTCCTGTGCTTAGGTCTTAATTCTTGGTTACGTTACTCTTGGGAGCAATGATGTTCAAATACTCTTAGTGTAAACCACTGTGACCGGTTTAGGCTGTGCCTTTAAGAAAGAGACACTTTCTGAACACTCTGGGCGAATATTTTGATATTAGAATGAAAACAATGATATGCTAATTCAATTTCATTGGTGGGACCCATTTGTAGTTTTTGTTTAGTCTTTCAGTCGGGGGGAGTCAGTCTGCAGTCGTCTTCTTCTTCCCCCTGTGCTGTGAGCTGGCTCGTTTCTCTCTACGATTCCTCTCTAACCAGATAAGAAAACTAACTTTTTGCATTCGCTTTGAGCTTTAACAAAGTTTTCCCCTTTTAATTACCTTCCTTTCTCTCTCTCTAACCCTTTTGGGAAAAAGGGGAGGTAGGGAGGGAGAAGGGAGGGGCAGGCCGAACCCCCCTGGCCGCAGGGGGGTTGGGGAAAGGTTTCCTGTATTACATACATTGCTGTATATTTCTGTATATATTGTAAATATTGTATATTTTTGTACATATTCATTGCATTCCATATCTGCTTGTAAAATACAGCTTTCATCTGCTTCTCCGGCTGAGTTAGCTGTGGAATTCTTTTGTGTGTGGGGGGGAACCTTCCTACTCCACCACAACCACTTTGTCCCATCTGGGATGCAGTGACTGAATTCCTGCTTCAGTTCACATATTCCTTTCTGTTTAAAATATCTAGGAATGCAGAATTCACTAATTTCTCCCCTAACCTCCTCTGCCCAACACCCACACCCACACTCCCCACAACTCCTTTTTGCATTTTAGCTCTCCAGAGGTTTCTTGGTTTGGAAAAGTTTACAGTAACTTCTTCAATACTCCTGCTTTCTCAAAACAAACAAACAAAGAAAAACCCCAAGCAAACTAAAAAACCCCAAACCCCACAAAAGTACAAGATAAATGTGTGAGGAATTTAAATTTTTTTTCCCTTAATCTTTTGAAATACAGTGGGAGCCATTGCTTAGCTGTCATTTTAAAAGTAAATTAATTATTTAGTGCTTGACACTGACAGAGAATTTAGGATATAGGTTTTCCAGTGTATCTAGCAAAATGTGTCCTGAGCTTTAGTCTAGAAGGATGTAAAAAGTTTTGGATGTATTACTGTAATATGTCTGAATTAGATTTTTACATTATTATTTCTGAAAGTTATTTTATGCATGCTCTTTGCATAGCTTAACACTTCTGGATACTGAGTCTGCTGCAGCATCACAACCAGTATCCAGAAAAATAATGGTTTGCTTAATTTTGCTTAAGTGTGTAGAACAAACGTAGTCATCCAAAATAACTTTGGGGCTTTGTGTTACTTTTGTACTGTTTGAGGGCTTTGTCAGGCTGTCAGATCAACACAATAATTTTTATATGGGGCATGCTAGGGATCAGAATAGGACAGAGTAAGTGATTTCATTTTTTTTGCTTCCATTACTTCCTACAATTGCTCACCTGCAAAATCATAAATAGATGTTAAGCATAATAAGAGTGGGTGGCTAATTAAAAAAGGTACTGTAGAAGGTGTTAGGGATCTATGCAAATCAACACAATATTAAGAACATGTTTTGGGTTTTTTTTTGCCTGTTGTCAAATTAATACATAATTTAATCATTTATTTTTAATTTGTGTTTTGCAGGATCATTCAGTAATATTAGAATCAGGCTTATGACCCTTAAATAAGGGATCTTCAAGTATAACATCTGCTATATGTAACCCAGAATCAGTGCAAGCTGGTGTGGTCTAACCATTACCTCCCACAGTTTTGGTGAGATATTGCAGGAATTACGTCCTGTATTTCCCCACAATGTCTGTAATTACAATGGAGTGAGTCTGGAGGAGGGCTATAAAGATGATTAGGGGACTGAAGCACCTCTCTTACAAGGAAAGGCTGAGAGACTTGGGGCTCTTAGCCTGGAGAAAAGAAGACTGGGAGGGGCTGTTATTAATGTTTGCTCATCAATATCTAAAAGTCAAGAAGATGAAGCCAGACTTTCTTCAGTGGTACCCAACAACAGAGCAAGGAACAATGGGCACAAATTGGAAAAAAAGAAGTTCAATCTGAACTCGAGGAAAAATTTCTTCATTTGGATGGGGACAGAGCACTGGAAGAGGCTACACAGACAGCTTGTGGAGTCTCCTTTGGAGACTTTCACAATCCACCTGGACATGCTCCTGTGCAACTTTTACTAGGTGAAACTACTTTCGCAAGGGGGTTGAACTAGATAATCTCCTGAAGTCCCTTCCAAGACCTATAATTCCGTGATTCTGTGAGTGGTATATTGGCCATGCACTGGCTGTGTAAGGCTATCACTTTACCAGAAATACAGTATTAACTGACAACACCTTGAGTAGTTTTATCACTTTTATCTGTTGACGCATATGTACACAATCTTATTGATCATGAATAAGTTTGGTAACCTCTAACATGCCCTTCAGAACAAATATCTATTTCACTTTCCTTTCTCAATACAGAAATTCTGGGGAATACAAGACTCCTTAAAGTCTAAAAAAGGTAATTTTCCTCATCCCAAGTCTTTATGACAGCTCTTCTCTGGCATGATGCTTTTCTTGTTGTCTTATGTAAGATCCTTTTGGTTTGTCTTCTTTCCTTCAGCTTATCTACCTTTATTTCATTTATCTCTGCATCTTCTCCCTCATCCCCCTGAGCTCATTATTTTCTCAGGAAAACATCCCCAGTCACAGACCACCTCTTCAAGTTATAGTAGATTTAATGCAAAATCAGTCTCAGTGTAATCCTTTTAAATACAAAGTGCCTTCTTATGACATCTTCATGCTTTCAATAACTTTTCTTGAGATGCTACAAAAAAATAAAAAGAATAGCTTAAGTAATTAATTTTATTTGATGTATTTTTTACTCTGATACTGTGTGGAAGAAAATCCTCATAGCATACTTTTAGAGTTCCATATCTGCAGAAAGAATGAATTGTTATGAAGGGTGGCCATGCTCCCATTGTTGTACTCTCTACCAGCTCTTGTTCCAGCTGCATTGCATGTATGTTGAACCAAATCATTACACTGGTATGGACTGCTCATTTTTAACAGTAAGTGAGGTAAGCGTTAGCATAAAGACATTGTTTTATCCCCAGTCTTTAAAGTGGAAGACTGTGGTACAGGTTCTTTGTCTTCTATGTTTTTGCTTCCAATACAAATTTCCATCTGACTGCAGGTACTTCAGGACTCTGAGCTCAATTTTTAATTTGTCAAAAAAATCTTTACAATATATGTTGCAGAAGAAGCAGCCTAAAACTTAGTGTGGTCTTTTGGAAGGACAATGTGCTACTTGTTTATGAACTCTTTAACCTTGTTGATTTTATGCATCCACACTTGTTCTTTCACAGTCTTCAAGCACTCATGCACATAGTTCCCAGCATCAAGATGTATGTGCCCAAGTGCAGACTTGTAGATATTTCCATTCATACCTACTGCATTCATAAAATTAACATTTTTGTTAAAAAGCTCTACAACATCAAAAGGTGAAGTGCTTTTGGGAAAAAAAAAAAGTGCAATACTTTGCTTAACTGTCTTTGTACTCTATAGACAATGTCTTAAAAATAGATTAAGAAAAATCATTCATCTCTATTTCATTGTAATAAATATCTCTACTATAAAACTAAAGTGACAGTCACTGCAATAGAAAAGCTTAGATAATAGCAAGCATTATCTCGTTGATATAAATCATCAGTAATTTTGAGTATACAATCACATTAAATATCACGGTAATATGGATATGTGGAAAGACTTCATCTGCTGAAAGAACTTGGGTATCAGTGTATCTGTCATTTCTGTAATTCACAAGTTAGCATTTGGCATAAAAAACATCTCTATAGCTTTTTATAGAAAATATCTTCTATCAATTAATGAGATAGATCACAAGAAACCCAGTGTTTTATTTTTCATCCCAGTCCTGACAAAATCTTCTGTCTATATGCTTAAAATGAACAAAAATCTTTTACTTGCAACTGTGTTTAAGTACTAACAACTTTCAAGTGTGGTGTAACATTTAATAGTTTAAGGCCTACACATGCATCATTAATTGGAAATGGTCCCTACAGATCCTGAAGTGTGAATAAAATACTTGTTAGTTAAATTCTCTTGAAGTTCTGTAAGTAGAGGAATGAGTACAGGAGTAATGTTAGTGGTTCTATTTTGCAAAAGCTTTCAAAGGTTCAACTTCTGTTTACACATGTATATAGCTACAAAGGTGAACAAGTACTGTTCATGCCCAACAACTGTTTGGTGTATTCTGGGATTGTACCTAATAACATTATTGCAGTGTGCATGATCAGCTTTCTCATCTAAAATGTTAGTCATGTGAAAATCGCACCTTTAATAGACAGCACTTACTTAATAACCTTTAATAGTTGGTAGTTCATGTAGCCATGCGTATGTATTCAGTAGTCCTTCATGAAGCAATGATGTGGCTTCAGTAAAAATCACTGGAAATTCTATTGACTTTGAAGTTTAATATAGGTTCAAGTGCTTTGCTGGATTAAGGTCTTCATTTGAAAGAAAATGTTACGATGTTGAAGTCAATAAATAACCCATAGTTTGTAGTTATGAGTATTATGCATGTTATTAAGTTCACATCTATCAAAAGACAGAAGAATGAATTAGATGAAAAAATCCCAAAATTCCTCTTAAATAATCTTTTCATGGCAAGTGGTGACTGGACCATTTCAATACTGATCCTCTTCAGGACTTCTCTTCTGCAAGGACTAATGTATGGTAGCCAAAGTTCTGGGATCATTGTCATACCAGCTCGGTCTTAAGTCTGGAATAAGTTCAAGAAGAATGAAAGCAAGCCTATAGTGATGGATAAAGATTATGATGGTTTTATCTAGAATGTTACATTAATAACTTTTAGTGGTGAGACAGAACAGTTCCATATACAGATAAATATGGATGACATTCAAACTGGGGACCTCTCAATGCTTGGAGGTCTTTCACAGAACAGGGCATTATGGTCACTCACAAAGAATTCGTCTTTAGAAATAAAGAAAAGTGAGGCATAAAATCTTTCATGTTTGCTAACTTTTTCACTGAATGCTTATTCTCAAACAAATAGTATATTGCATGGCCCACAGAACTTCTGTCCACCCTACAAGAAAATCTGATAAATTGATAGAAAAATGCTGTTCCTCACTCCTTCCTTGGAAGCCTTTCTTCACTTGAAAATTGTGGTTTTCTTCACTTGAAAATTGTTTTCTGGGTTGTGTGGGGATCATTCCCTACTAGTCAAGCATTTGGATGACAGACTCTTATAAATAGAACAGACCAGAGAATTGGCAAGGATTTCAGGCATTAATAGACTAACAGAGGAATAAAAATGTGAAATCAGAACAAAGATTTGATTTTTTTTTCTCATCTGGATGGATTAACCTTGACATCTCTTCCTCTCAGTGCTTCAGTGTTTTATCCCTGACAGCCAAACAGACAGACAGCAAAGATCCTTTACTTGCAATTTAAGTCATGAATACTTCAGCAATCCAAATTTGTCCCTGGATGGAGTACAGTGTTATTTATTTAAGGCAAGATATGTCCCAAATCTTTGCATATGTTTACTAATATAATTACTATAATGGGATGCAAAACCAAGAAATAAATTTGCACAGGAACATCTTCGCATGCTATATTTTTTAAACTGAGAGGAATGACTTGAAAGATAGCACGTAGCATTAGAATGAAAAATACTCCTGTTAGATGTAGAAGCTATTTTTTTTAGATCTTCCATGTTGGGCATATGGTAAACCAGTATACATGTTATATAGTGAAAAATAAGAAGTCATTAATTTATATACTGAGGAAAACCACTCAATTTTTAGAAACTGGCCTAAATTTTTTAAGCCATGTAGTAGGAATGAGATTAACCAAACTATAAGGTTGTACCTTACTTGGTAAGGTTACTAAAGGATTAAATATTGTGGACTTGTGCTAGCACAGAATTGTTGCTTAAGGCTAGGATCGTCATTCCTGCTGGATTGTGAAAGTGTTATTTAATAAAATGACTATGTATAGATAAACTGTGGTTCTCTAAGGAAGTGCAGTTTTTGAACCTCTATCTCTCTTTATTGTCATATGAGTTCTGCATGGCTGAAGAAAAGTCTCTGACAGTTCTGTCCAGCAGTATGGCCCCACATGGGATGCAGACATTTGTAACCAGGTCTTTGCAACACCTATTGGAATGCTTTTATCGGTGTCTCCTTTGTTTCATTTTTTGCTATCCTGACTTCCCTGTTTGTCTCGATTAATTGACAGCTGCACATTCTTTACAAAAGCATAAATATTGTGAGAATGTCTTGACGTTTCTTAAGCACTTGTTATTTTGATAGCATGAGTCCCAAGAGGAATATTGCTTCTGAGCCTTTATGTATCTTGAACTCTAAGGGCCCCTCTCCTGAAGGCAGAATGAGCATCTGTGCCTCCTCTGTAAAGTAACTTTACAAAACATTGTTAACTTGATGTGCTACAGGCAAGTTTCATGACCTAAGCAGAAATATGTTGTGTCATCAAATGTTCTCTTCATGCTATATTACCAAGTGCTAAATGTATCTTGAAATGAATATTCAATTTAACTTTTCTGTAAAGAACAGGCTAAACTCCAAGCTGATCAATTCTATGTTTTGTTCTAAATCTGCTGCCTGTTTTTTGCATAAGTAGAATGACAGCTTTAGTAAAAATGCTGTACAGTACATGATCGTGCTATCTGCTTTCTAAGGTATTACAAATGTTTCTGAGAATGTTGTAGCGGAGACTGTAACCTTTTGATGTGAACAGATGGGAGAAAGAAATACTGAGTGTAATTAAAACTTAAATGTTGAAAGTTTGATTTTGCAGTCTGTGCTCAAAATTACTTTCCTCTGTAGTGCAAGTTCAGCTTGAATAAGCACTACACTAAGGGCTTCTAAAAGCAGTAAAAATCATGCCTTTGTTTGTCCTGTCACACTTTAATGAGGTGTCCAGCCATGTTTCAGACAAAGATATTATTAATCACCAGTATTTTTCTACACTGTTTCTTCCAATAGTGAGACAGAAAGCAAGATGTTTATAGTGTTTCCCTGTCTAAACTCACCAAGTAAGAACCATCAGGTGGCTAGGACATTAGACAGGATTAAGAGGATACAGGTTAACATAACCTGGCTCAATTTTAAATTTGGTTTGACACACAGGTCGCTTTAATTCTGCTTTTCAGAAATAAATTGCCAACAGTTCTTTCCTCTTTAGTCCAAAATCCTATGACAATGACTCATGTTAAAATGAGGATATAAATCTCATTTTATAATGATATTGTGTAACAAAGTTCTACCTCCACATCTTTTACATTGCTTGGAACAAAAGAAATGAAACGGGTTTAAACGAATGTTTAGGTTTTTTGAAGCAAGAAGCCTATTCCTATTTATGTTGTAGCTGCTCTTTTTTGAAAAAGTTTATTTTCTTTTCTTCTTTTTTTTTCTTTTTTCTTTTTTCTTTTTTTCTGTCAGTGCTAGTTTTGTTACCTGGTTTATGAAAAAGTGAATGATCACTTTCATTCATTGTACAAGCAGCTAAGACTGATCACTCTTTTTCTTTCCAAATCAAATTTGTGCTGTGCTGCAGCCCTCCCTCTTTCAGAAAGTGCTATGGTAGAACGGGAGAATATTGGTATTGACTTTTATTTGTCTGTCTTTCTACAAAATTGGAAGGCATTAAAAAAAAAGATAAAAAGTTTTAGACGAGACACTAGAAGCTACAAATTAACAGAATTTCTGAAAAAGGCTCCCACACAACTTTGATGCTGGTATATTTAACTTTCTTAATTAAAACTATAAACTGGAGGATAGAAAAAAATCTTCTGTAATGTAGGTGATAAAAAACAGACTCATATAACTCAGATCTAGAGGCAGATGCACAAAAGAAACTAATATCATAAGAACAAAATTAAACTTTCTATAGACTTCTGTCCCAAACTGTTCAGCACTATCTTCTACATGAAATTAATTTCTCCACTCTTTAGCAATAGTTTCTGGTAGCTTAGGTCTCTTTTAACTTTTGATCTGATAAAGTTTCTGCTTCCATGGTTGTAGTGCACAATACACATTGTATGCAAAACCTTAGGTAAAAGGCCCTTTGAAGGTCATCTAGTTCAAACCTCCTGATGGCCAACCCCTTCCTGGCTACAACCACCCTTCAGGTAGTTGCAGAGAGCAATGAGGTCGCTCCTGAGCCTCCTCTTCTCCAGGCTAAACAACCACAGTTCCCTCAGCCTCTCCTCACAGGGCTTGTGCTCAAGGCCTCTCCCCAGCCTTGTTGTCCTTCTCTGGACACATTCAAGTGTCTCGATGTCCTTCCTAAACTGAGGGGCCCAGAACTGGACATAGTACTCAAGGTGTGGCCTAACCAATGCAGAGTACAGGGGCACAATGACCTCCCTGCTCCTGCTGGCCACACTATTCCTAATGCAGGCCAGGATGTGGTTGGCCTTCTTGGCCACCTGAGCACACTGCTGGCTCATGTTCAGGCAGCTGTCGATCAGCACCCCCAGGTCCCCCTCTGTTTGGGAGCTCTCCAGTCACTCCGACCCCCGCCTGTAGCTCTGCATGGGGTTGTTGTGGCCAAAGTGCAGCACCTGGCACTTGGACTTGTTGAATTCCATCCCATTGGACTCCGCCCATCTGTCCAGCCGGTCAAGGTCCTTCTGCAGAGCCCTTCCACCCTCTAACTGACCAACATATGATCCCAGCTTGGTGTCATCTGCAAATTTGCTGATGACTGTCTCAATCCCCTCATTCAAATCATCAATGAAGACATTGAAGAGGATGGGGCCCAGCACTGATCCCTGGGGGATGCCACTGGTGACTGGCCTCCAGCTGGAGGTGGCACCATTCACCACCAGTCTCTGGGCCCGGCCCTCCAGCCAGTTCCTAATCCAGCACAGAGTTATGCTGTCCAAGCCACGAGCGGACAGCTTAGACATCTGGGGCTCTTTAGCTTGGAGAAGAGAAGAATAAGAGGTGACCTCATTAATGTTTATAAGTACATAAAGCTTGAGTGCCAAGAGGATGGAGTCAGACTCTTCTCAGTGATGTCCAGTGACAAGAAAAGGGGCAATGGGTGGAAGTTAAGGCATAGGAAGTTCCATGGAAACATGAGGAAAAATATTTTCACTGTGAGGGTGATGGAACAGGCTGCCCAGGGAGGGCTGTGGAGTCTCCCCCTCTGGAGGTATTCAAAACCTATCTAGATGTGTTCCTGTGTGACCTGCTCTGGCAGCGGAGTTGGACTAGGTGACCTTTTGAAGTCCTTTCCAGCCCCTAACTTTCTGTGATTCTGTGATTTGGTGATTTCCAGGGATGAGGTATCTACCACCTCTCTGGGAAACCTGTTTCAGAGTTTTACCAACTTCATTTTAAGAAATTTCATCCTTTTATCTATCTAAATCTCCCCTCTTTTAGTTTAAGAACATTATTCCTTGTCCTGCCACAGCAGGCCTGATAAAAAGACTGTCCTTCTCTTTCTTATGGGCCCCCTTCAAGTGGAGCACCTCTCCTATGAGGACAGACTGAAGGAGTTGGGGCTGTTCAGTCTGGAGAAGAGAAGGCTCCGAGGTGACCTCATTGTGGCTTTCCAGTATCTGAAGGGGGCCTACAGGAAGGCTGGGGAGGGACTTCTCAGGATCTCAGGTAGTGATAGGACTAGGGGGAATGGAATGAAGCTGGAAATGGGGAGATTCAGGCTGGATGTGAGGAAGAAGTTCTTTACCATGAGAGTGGTGAAGCCCTGGAATGGGTTGTCCAGGGAGGTGGTTGAGGCCCAGTCCCTGGAGGTGTTTAAGACCAGGCTGGACGAGGCTCTGGCCAGCGTGATCTAGTGTAGGGTGTCCCTGCCCATGGCAGGGGTTGGAACTAGATGATCCTTGTGGTCCCTTCCAACCCTGACTGATTCTATGATTCTATGATTCTATGATTAAAAGGATGAAATAAGGGCATTCCCAGAGCCTTTGTTTTCCAAGTGGAACAGCCCCAGCACTCCTTCATAGAAGAGCCTTCTTCTGGACCCATTCAACAGGTCCATCTCTTTCCTTTGTTGAGGACTTTAGAGCTGAACACAGTACTTCAGGTGGGGTCTCACAAGAGCAAAGTATAATGGTAGAATCACTTCCCTTGACTTATTGCTTCTCTTGATGCAGCCCAGGATGCAATCAGCCTTATGGGATGTGCAGCTTTTCATGCACAAGTATCCCTAAGTCCTTCTCTGCAGGACTGTTCTTAATATTTTCATTCTGCAGCCTGTATTGATACCAGAAATTGTCCTGACCCAGGTGCAGGACCTTGCACTTGTCCTTTTTGAACCTCATAATGACCACACAGGCTCACTTCTCAAGCTTGTCCATGTCCCTCTGGATGGTATCTCATCCCTCAGGTGTGTCAGCTACACTACTCAGCTTGGTGTCATCTGCAAATCTTTGACGAGGGCACTTGAGCCTACTGTCTATGTCACTGATGGAGACATTGAACAGCACTGGTCGCAGTGTGGACCCCTGAGGGACATCACTTGTCATCAGTCTCCATCTGGACAATGAGACATTCACCACTGCCCTCTGGGTATGATGATCTGATTCCTATCCTCTGAGCACTCCATCCATCAAATCCATATAGCTCCAATTCAGAGAGAAGATGCTGTGGAGGATGGTCTCAAGGGCCTTACAGAAGTATAGACAGATGGCACCCATAGCTCTTACCTTGTCCGCTGATGTAGTCACTCCATCATCAGCTCATAGGAGGATCTGTTCCACAACCTTCCCAGGCACAGAAGTGAAGCTGACAGGTTGGTAGTTCCCAGGCCCTCTCTTTCTAACCCTTTTTAAAATGGGTGCAGCATTTCCTTTTTTCCAGTCACTAGGGACTGGATCCCTAATTTCGTCACATCATACAGACATAAGTATGTTCAGGTTCCTCAGGTAGTCATGAATTTGGTCTTCGTTTATAGTGGGAATGACTTTGCTCCCCCAGTCCTCATCTGTGGTCCATTCACTAAAGAGGTGTGGGAAGAAAGGTTGCCAGTGGAGGCTACGGCAAAAAAGTTGTTGAGTACTTCACCCTTCTCCTCATCTGTTGTTACTAGCTTGTCATTCTTGCTCATCAGGGGGGATACAAGTTCTTTAACTTTTATATTCTACCTATCTGTAGAAAGCTTTCTTGCTATTCTTTGCATTCCTTGCCAAGCTCAGCTCCAGGTGCAACTTGGCACTCCTGACATCATCCCTACACTACTGGGCAGTGTCCCTATATTTCTCCCGGGATACTTGTCCCTTTTTCCACTGCCTGTGTATTTCCTTCTAATCCTTTATTTTGACCAGCAGGTCTCAACTCATTCATGCCAATCTCTTGCTTTCCTTGCCCAATTTCTAACACCTGGGGATTGAGAACTCTTGTATTCTACAGAAATTGTCCTTAAAGATCTGTCTGCTCCCATGAACCTATTTCCAAGCTTATTTGTTATGTAATATTAGCAAAGTTGAAGTAGCCAAAAAGCAGACATTAAATCTAAAACCAGACATGATCAATATTGAAATTATTTTCAGCATCCATGTGTCATAAAAAGTTTGCTTTAAGAGTTAACAAAGTATACAAATGCTGTCTCTTCTCATACCTTCAAAACTGAGTGTCCTTTCACAGTTGCTTTCATAACTCATACACATATATAGAATGATTGGTTGCCAGTGTTCTCCAAGTGTTCAGATGCTGAAGACAGATGAAGGGAGCAAATATCTCTGTTGTTTTGCTGCTTGCTTGTAAGTTTGTTTTTTCCATGAACATCAAAGACCTAATGACCAGATGAAGTTTTTGTCATCCACTGGGAAAAAACTTACCTCTCCTTTTCCTTAGTCTTAGTCTCTTTCCAGTTCCTCTTGGATTAATTTTCCAACAGAGAACAGAGTGGAGAGGAAAATCTGCTCTGTAGGACCACTTGCTCTTCAGCTGCAACAGGAAGTAGGCAAGACTGCCTCGCTGCAGGGTCAACCAGTTGAGAATCTCCCACACATGTAGCTCCCAGGAAAACATCCAGGCAAATAGCACTGCTTTGCCTGCCAGAAGACTTACAAACACCTGTCAGAAGCAATAGCATGGTATTTTCTCTCCTAAGTTTGACATAAAAGCAGAATTGCCTTCAAGCCACTTGTCCCAGAAGTCAGGCAGAGCAACGATAGACTTCCAAAGACGACAGTCCAAAGTAAGACACTGAATACCTCTGGCAGCACCATGCTGCTGTGATAGCTATCTGACTTGCAGATATACATACAAATAAACAAAAATCCTTTCTCCCCTAACAGGAAGGGGATGCTAACATCTCTTTTCAGAAACAGAGCAAGGAATGATAGATATTTGCACAACATTTAAAATGGATTTTCTTTTTTTTTTCTTACACTGGGACATCCTTGCCAGATTCAACATCAGCTTTGCACTGGCTTTCCTGATGTCATCCCGGCATAGGGACAGTTCCTCTGTATATGTTCCAGGCTACCTGTCCCTGTGGTGTGTAAAACATAAATGTCAGAAACCAACCTTGTCCAGGTGGTTATTAATTATATATGTGTTGCATTAAATCCTGTCAGACCGTGCAATAAATTGAAACTCACTGTTGTGATGGTTTATAAAAAAGGTGACTGGAACATAGATAGTCAGGTTCAGATGAATTATGGAATGAAATAATAAAAAGGAGGCTGTTTTCTGAGCTGAAATTTCAACCTTATTATCTGAAAATAATATTTTCACCTCTATTGACATGTGAAATTTTTCCCCCCACACAAAATCTGGCCTTCTGGTGATACTCAACCTCTGTTGTGTGCTAGACTTGACAAAGCTTAAATTGCTCTTGGCTCTGATTTTCTTCTCCCCACCCCCGCCTTTTCTTTTCTTGTTGTTTTGGTTTTTGTTGTTGCTCTTTTGTTTTGTTTTCTGTTGCATCTTGCATGGTACCATGAGGTGAATAAATAGTATAACATTGTCTGTGTAACTAAACAGGTGAATGCAGCAAACTTTACATTCCAGCTGCCAAAGAATTAAACAGGACTACTGACAAATCAGTAACATAAACATTTTCATATCCTGCCCATGATGTTCTTATTCCCACTCTCCCAACAAGACTTCTAAAGAGCACTTCTTTGGGGTTTTATGTAACTTGAGTTTTTAAAACCTAATTTGCTTACAGTTTTTTTGTGGGATTGGAAAATCATTCAATTCCTCAAATACATAAGTAAAGAAAAATACTGGGATTGGAAAAATTTATAGTTGTGACTGGCAGACCCAGAATACACCAGAGGATCCATAGGTGTCATTAAAAATGATACAGCCAACTGACTTAGTCAGCCAAGCTGACTAAATGCTGATGTGCTTCAATGGGAGATAAATTAAGCTAAAAGCATTCATGAGAACAGTTCACCCAGAAGAATCAACTTGCTGTAGTTATGTGTGTTGGAAGGAAAAGATCCTCCAAATAATGTCTGTATCCACTGAATGGAAGTTACTTAGTCAGGAGTCTGCTTAGGAATATAGAGGGCATTAGACAACCTAATGCCATTACAAAAGTCTTAGTCATTAGCTTCCAATTTATATTTAATGGAGAATGCAACACATTCTTTGGAAACTGTGACCCTTCCTACTTTTTATTATGGCATTAGATACACTATGAGGAAAACACATCCTTTCCAAAATCATTTCAGGTACTGTGGCTCTAAGTATAATGATATTATAGTTATAAACAATTCATTAATAGTATTAAACATAAATATTAATATAAATAATAATATTATTAAATGATAATAAAGTATTAGAATAATTATGTCATATCAACATTTTAAAAAATAGGAAGTTCAACTAATTGACAAAGCAGCATACATCTGATTTTTTCAGTAAAACAGTCTTCTAAGAAATCCTTGTAAGAGGGTTTAAATCATGAATACGAGTCAATGATTTAATGCATGAAAAACATTCAGTGAATTTTTAATGATCTCTGAAGAATGTCTACCTGGATTTTTTTTTTTTAAACATGGCTTTGTAGAACAAGATGAAATATTTACCTTGTAATGCTGTTGTTAATCTTGTTAATTCAGCTGTGGGAGTTATAGCACAAGAAAAGTCAGCAGTGAGCTCAGGGGGCAGAGAAGAGGCAGTTGTCCTCAGTGGCACCACACCAATGCCCTGTGATCAGCATGCAGAGCTAAGGAATATGATCTGCATATATCCTAAAGGGCCTGGTAGGGCATACTGAATCCAGGACGGTGACCAGGACCATGGGAGTCTTTTCCAATATTAGTACAGAGACTGTTAATTCCAGAGATGCTCCTCACTGAAGCAGAGAAAAAAAAAAAGCAGGTCCCCTAAACACGTGCCCTACTAACAGGTACCACGCTGTCTTTGCCTTCTGACTATCTGCTTCCTTTCTCCTAAGTGTAAACGGGAGAGAAAAAATTTGGACTTTGTGTAGAAGACACAGACCTGTAAGTGCTGTTGGACTTAGAGAAGGAACATTTTATTTTGGAGAATCTACTAATGTAGTTCCGAGAAGCTGCTGCTGTGGTTTAATGAGAAGAACCCTCCTGGCAAGATTTTGGCCACATTTTGGCAGGATCTAGCCGCTGAAGCGAACAGGTGGTGCAACCTGTCACGTTTAAGCGCAATATAGCTACCGGAGCCGTTCGCTTACCGTCCGTGTTTCTCAATTCACGCCGGTCACCTTTTGGGCTCACACCCAGATGAAAACTCCATAGTTTTGCTCTGGGATATGACGAGCTGTAACTGCCACCACATACACCGCGCTCGATCGACGCCCTCCTAAGCAAAGTGTCCCCTATCAGCCCTTCTACAATTCCTGCCTCGGGTGCTCCTCCTTTCCCGCCTCTCAGTTCACCGCTCACCATCACGGGGGCTCTCCCCGGGCCATCCCGTGGCTGCGGAGGGCGGGCGGCCCCGCTCCGCCCCAGCCCGCCTCTCCGGCAACCCCCTCCTCCCGCCGTGTCTCGGCAGCGTCGTTAAAACTAAGGGCAGCACGGAGAGGCTCGGGGTTAGCGGCGGGTCCCGGCGACACGGCGGGTCATGGGGCAGAGGCGTCGGAGCCCCGGGGCGGCGGAGCAGGGCTGTGCTGCTGAGGGCGCGGCGGGCGGCGGTCGCGGGCGGCTGGCGGAGTCCTGGCGGCGACTGAGCTCCCGGCGCGGTTCCTCCAAGCGCGGCGGACCCTGCGCGCCAGCACAGCTGGTGAGTGCCCGCGACGGGGACCGGGATCCTCTATGTGGGGCACCCTGTGAATGTGGGTTTGCTGCACTCTGGGATTGGAGATCTCCCTTCCTGTGCACTGAGCCTGTGCAGGTGCCGCAGGTGCAAGTCTCCCGCTGCAGCGGCGCGGCTGCCTCCCGGCGCGGGTATCCGAGTCGCTGGGGCGCTCAGCCGGCGTGGCTGGAAAGTGGCGCCTGGAGACTTGTGCTGGAAGGAAATTGGCAGGTTGTCATAAGCGAAAGGCTTGAGGGAAGGTAGATCAAAACCATGCGCTTGGCGTATAGAGGTTTTCTGCTTGGGAAGGTGTTTTCCTTGGTGGTGTGTCTGCCTTCAGCCAAATCGGCTGGCATGTATCAAGAATCTCTGAGGTGCATGAACAGACATTTTTATGAAGATGCTTTCCACAGCATAGATTACATGTCAGGAGAACAAACATCTTTGTAAAGATAAACACAGAACCTGAAAGAACGAATTGAGTATTTAAGAAAAGTGAGTGATATTTATTGGAGTTCTTGACAGTCTTTATCCTTAGTATCGGAACCCTAGTGCTAGATGCTCAACAAACACATACAAAGTGCCACCTGCTTTCCTATTTGTTTAGAAACAATGTTGCACATTCTTTCCGAAAGATGACTCTGTGTCTGCCTGGAATGATAAGCCTTGTTCAACAGATCGAATGTACTGTTTCAAAAAGAAACGTAGATTTATAAGCTTTCGATCTTGGAGGAAGATGCCCACAGGTTGAATGCCAGTTGGGGAAATAACATTTGTGTGAAGAGACCTACGGTAGAAAGGATACCATAGCAACTAGAAAGCATCAGAGAAAGTAACAATAGTCTCGTATGGAGAGTGAAGAGGAGGAGCATCGCTTTAATCTTTACCATGCTGTTCCTTTGAATACTGTAATTTAGGTTGGTTTGCCGTTTTCCTTCAGAATACACTAACTTCTCTTTGCAGCAGGTGTCTTGAATCTAATTCCAGGTAGGAGTTCTGTCACCAGAACTCATCAGAAAAATGCACAATGCAGCTGAGGATTGGTTTGCTGGGTTGGTTTTTTTTTTTTTTGTTTGTTTGTTTTTGGTTTAAATTATTAATTTTTTAAAATTTTATTTTATTTTATTTGGTTGGTTTGGCTTCCTATTGCAGGGCATGCTGAGTTTCTGTTGTTTTAAGGAAAGTGCATCTTGTGGGTTACAGCAAAGATTAATTTTTTACCCCAGGTTTGGCCAGAATTGAAATGCTGTATTAATCTTTGATTAATTTTTACTTTTTTCAGAAGATTTCTGAATAAATGAGCAAAGTCTTCCTGTTATCTTCTCTAAAGCAGTACTAAAATGGTGTATTTATACTAGTGGATTTGCATTATACATAAACTACTAAATTACATAAATTGCAGGAAAGGTGGGAACGATTGATTTTGGATGTGGTTTTGTTTGTTTATTGTGCTTGTTTCCATTTCTATATTTTTTTATATAATACTTTTTATTAATGGGTAGCTATTATTTTGTTATTTTGTGTTTCCTTCATTTATATCCTTTTATTTTCTTCCCCCACCCCCTTTTTTCACCCTTTTTTTTTTTTTTTTAATGAGAGCATAGGATTTCTGAATAATTCACTTGAAAGTGTTTTCCAAAACAATGCCAGAACATACTAATAATCCTTAAGACATTTCTCTCCACTAAATTTCTTTGCCTTCCTTCTTGCCCCCAAAACAATCCCTGTGCAAACAGCTTTGGATAAGTGAAAGATCGTGTGGGTAATCCTTCAGCACCTCCCTGAAAATTTAGAATATCACTTCTTTTAGAGCAATCTCAGAGGTTTTACCTTTGTGACAAACGTAGGTCTGTAAACCTGAGATTCATTCAAACAAAAATGCAGTGGGAGCCAGGGTGAGTGTATAAAGGGACTCATCTTAGCCACTTAGGTAAATGTTCCTGTTGTGCAAGAAAAGGCAAAAATACTGATTTTTATGAATAATTTCATAGAATCATAGAATTGTTTGGGTTGGAAGGGACCTTGAAGAAGGTACTTAAAGGGTCACTTTCCACTAGACCATGTTTCTCAAAGACCAATCCAGCCTGGTCTTGAACACTTCCAGGGATGGGGCATCCAAAGCCCTCTGGGCAACAGGTTCCAGTGTCTCACCACTCTCACAAAGAAAAACACCTTCCTTACATCTAATCCAAATCTACCCTCTTTCCGTTTAAAGCCATTACTTCATGTCCTATCACTACATAGCCTTGTAAAAAGTCCCAGGCCCTTCCTCATCTTTCCTGTAGTACCCCTATAGGTGCAGGAAGGCTTCTATCAGGTCTTCTCTTCTCTAGGCTCAATAAGCCCTATTCCCTCAGCTTGTCTTCATAAAAAAAGGTGTTTTATGGCCTTTGTCTGGGCAGGTCCATGTCCTGCTTATATTGGGGGTCCCAGACCTGAGTTTTGAAACCCCTAGAGGCAGGGTCTCACAAGAGTGAATTAGATCCCTTGATTTGCTGGCCACACTTCATTTGATGTAGCTCACAATATGGTTGGCTTTCTGAATTCAGGTGCACATTACTGGGTCACATTTTGCTTCTCATCACACAACATCCCTGCATTCTTCTCTACAGGGATACTCTCCATCCTACCTGTATATGTGCTTGGCCTTTCTCCCACCCAGGTGCAGAATCTTGCATTTCACCTTGTTAAACTTCATGGAGTTTATACAGGCCCACCACTGAAACCCATCAGAGTCCCCTGGATGGCATTATTTCCCTTCAGCAAGTCAACTGCACCACGCAGTTGGTGTCATCAACAAACTTCCGAGGTACATTAAATCCCACTGTTGATATCGAAAAGAAAGGTGTTAAATAGTGCTGGTCCCAATACTAAACCCCAAGGAATACCATTTGTCAATGGTCTCCACTTGGATATCGAGGTGTTCACTGCAGCTCCTTGAGTGTGACCATCCAGCCAAATTCTTATCATCTGAGTGGTCCACCCATGAAATCCATGTCTTTCCAATTGAGAGAGGAAGATGTACAGCAGCATTTAATTTTTTTACAAGTCCATGTAGATGTCAGTCTCTCTTCCCTTATCCAGCAGTGCTGTAACCCTGTCCCAGAAGGCCACCAAATTCGTCAGGCATGATTCCTCCCTGTTAAGGCTTGCTTCAGATTTCATGTCGGATTCATAGGTGTTAATTAGTAATTGCACATTGTGGTTAGTGGTGAGAATAGGTATGTTATTTTGCTGTGTTCATCTTCTTGGGTACTGTCTACCAATACCTGAGTTTTTCCAACTGCCATGTTTTATTCAGCTTATTTTGGTTTTTTTTCCATGAGTTATAGAGAGGGAATTATGTTTTAGCAGGAGCTGAGGGTAGGATTTTGAGACGGAAAAGGTTTGTAAGAGCTAACCCTGTCTGGATCACAAATGTGGCTGCCTCTAAACAATCTAACTTTAAAGCTCTTATCTTTGCTTATAATGTATTGGCCCTGGTTATATTTTGAGTAAAAGGGGTTATGTACTGAGGAACCTAGAGTATGACTGCTGCTTTAGAAATTAAGCCACTTCTGCTGTTTTTCTGTCCCCATCATCTGCTTGTGTAACTGGTAGCAGAAGGCTGAGTGGAAACCCTCTGCTCAAACTGATGAAAGTTTTGCCATTCAAAACAGATCACAGTTTGGATCATGCTAAACTTCCACCTGTTAAGAGGAACATATGACTTCTGTCTGCCATGATCTTGAGTGTCATTTCTACTTACGGTCTCTGAATTACATGGATCTTTCAGCCCATTTTAACCAAGAGCTGTACAGTATAGTGTTCTAGTTTAGTAAAAAAGAGGAGCTAAATGGCTTCTCTGCAGTGCAGTTTCTGATTACAGCAACTTTTTTCTTTATTGTTCAAAGATAATAAGTTGTTCTTATTGCTTTTGAGCTGAATTTTCCCACAGGATCTTTTCAGTAGCTTAGAAACAAAATGCCAAGTAAGAAATGTATGAACACATGAAACACAACTTTTTTCTTTTGTTTTGATGTGGCCTCAATGAAATTTAGCTGTGAACCAGATTACTGGTCATGTTCTAGAGACTGAAAATCAGATGGGCTGAGTACAAACGACTGGCAGGCAGAAATCAGCTACCTCATGACAGAGCTGAGCTATACCTATATGTGTATGTGGCTGGGGAAGAGTAGAGGTACAGCAGTAGCCACCCAGTGAGTGAAGAGCTAGATTTCAGAGTGCCTACTCATGAAACAAGTTAGGAGGCCTGGAACAAAATTTAGCTTGCCCTCCAAGTTCCACATTTCTGAATTTCAGAGATCAGCTGTCTTTTTTTTTTTTTTTGGCTTTCACCTATTGTGTTAAAATTGTCTTTGCCAAGAGGCTGGCCAGCCTCATGAGAAGCCTCTTCAGGAGTGACACAGGAGAGGGGTTACAGCCTATAAATGAGAAAATGGTGGGAGAAAGGGCAGAAAGCGAAAGTACAGGGCTATGGAAAAAAGTCAGAGCTCAGGTGTGTTAAAATGGGACCAAAGGACACCCACCTCCAGGATGCGTGCATGTCAGCACACAGCCTCGTTGTTAAGCAGGAAGGACAAGAGCTCAGCATGCGGTCAGAGAGCTGCAGCATCACTGGGATAGCTGTCATAGGCTGGGACAACCCATGTGACTGGAGTGCTGTGACATGGAGGTGAGAAAAGGAGGAAGGAGGTTGTGCTGTGTGTGAAGGAGCAGGTCAGTGTGTGGGGTTAAGGCCTCAGTAAGAGACTTTGTGGGTCAGGGTCAGAGGAAAGGTGACACAGGAAACGTTGTGTGGGATGTGTTACCCACCATTGTCTACGCTAGGCATGTACATAGAGTTTTCTCTGAAAAACCTGAAGAAGTATCTGTGTCACTGACTCCCATCATCATTGGTAACTTTAATGTGTGTTCCTTGCAGACTCCTCTCTTAAATTTAGTCAGCTGAGTTTGCCCTGTGGCAAAGGAATTTGCACAGCACAGCAGAGACTGTAGGCCAAGCCATATGTGCAGTGCAACACAGAATGGGCCAGGGTATGCTCAAGTTTACTGGTGTGTGGATTACTGACTCCCTGATGTGCAATGGTCTTCCTGAGAGGATCACTACAGATGGAGAAAGATGATAGATACAGTGACAGCAAACATGGATAGAGCAGGTCCTCATTACTTTCTTTATTGTCACCAGCAAGATCTGCCCGACCTCTACATGAAGTGAAGTCTCAAGGGGGACAGGAGCTACCAGCTGGTGATTGTGGTTGTTAAGTCATGAATCACACAGAACACTCAACCCATATACGTCCCTGAGACCTGTCAGGCTGCACCACAAGGCACTGAGGGAAGTGACTGATGTCCTTGTGCATCCATTCTTTGTCAGCTCTCAAAGGTCATAGAGATTAGAATGGTCACCAACAACTGGAGAAAGGCAAATGTCACACCTGCCTTCAAAAAAGGGCAAAAGCCATCAGGGTCTCTGGATTCCTGTCCATCCCAGGTAGAAACAAGGAGTGAGACCTTGTAGAGTCCATAATCATGGAATGGTAGGGATTGTAAGGAACCCATGAAGATCTTTGAGTTCAACCTCCCTGCCAAAGCAGAATCACCTAGGGCAGGTTGCACAGGATCATGTCCAGGCAGGTTTTGAATATCTCTAGTGAAGGAGACTCCTCAGCCTCTCTGGGAAGCCTGTTCCAGTGTTCTGACACCCTCCAAATAAAGAAATCTTGACTTACGTGAGGAGGTTCTGATGGAACTTCCTGTGTTCCAGTTTGTGCCAGTTCCTCCTTGTCCATTATCTGGGCACCACTGAAGAGTTTGGCTTCATCCTCTTGACACTGACCATGTAGATATTTATACATATTGATAAGATGCCTTCTTAGTCTTCCCCTTTCCACGCTAAACAGCCCCATGTCTCTCACCTTTTCCTTGTTGCAGGACTGTCTCCAATAGTTCTCTGCCCCTCCTTAATTATGGAGTCCTGACCTGGACACAATACTACACACGTGGCCTCACTAGGACAGAGTAAATGTGGAGAAGAAGCTCCCCTGCTCTGCTGGTCACACTCTAAATGTACCATAAGACACCATTGGACTTCTTGTCCACAAGGACACCTTACATACTCATGGTTAGCTTGTTATCCAGCAGATCCGTCTCCACAGAGCTGCTTTCTGGCAGGTCAGGCCCTAACCTATGATGGCATGTGGGATTATACCTCCCTAGGTGCAGGACCCTACACTTGCCTTTGTTGAACTTCATAATGCTCCTCTATGCCCAACTCTCTAGGTCTGTCCAGGTCTTGCTGAATGGCAGCACAGACTTCTGCTGTGTCAGCTGCTCCTGCCAATTTTGTATCATGAGCAGACTTGCCGAGGGTGCACTCTGTCCCTTCACATGTGTCATTGGTAAATGTATTGGACAAAACTAAACTCAATAATGTTCCCTAGGGAACACAGGCCTCTAAGTACGCTCTGTAGCTCTCAAACCCTCTGTGCTCCGTCATTCAGCTAGTTCTCAATCCACCTCACTGTCCACTCATCTCTATGAGGATATTATGCGAGACTGTGTCAAAAGCCTTGCTGAAGTGAAGGTAGACAACATCCACTGCACTCCCCTCATCTATCACCACACCACCACAGGTCGCTATCAGATTAATCAAGTATGATTTCCCATTTGTGAATCCATGCTGACTACTCCTGACGATCTTCTTTTCCTCCACATACTTAGACATGACCTCCAGAAGGTTCCACCACCTTTCCAGGGATGGAGATGAGGGTGAGTGGCTTGCAGTTTCCTGGGTCCTCATTTTTACCGTTTTGAAAACTAAGGGGGACACTGACTTTCCTCCAATCCTCAGAAACCTCTCCTGTTCTTCATGACCTCTCAAAAATGATGGAGAATGGCTTAGCAAGACCCTTAGCCAGATCCTTCAGCAATTGTGAGTGCATCCCACTAGGGCCTATGGATTTGCAGATGCCCAACTTGATTAAATGATCACTAACCTGATCCTCCTTGACCAAGGGAGAGTCTTCCTTTCTTCTGTTTTTATCTCCATTCCTGAGGGTTGGCCTTAGCAGTAGAGACTGAAACAAAGAAGGCATTCAGTAACTGTCAGCTCGTGGCTTGGGCAGCAGCACTCTGCACTGGGTTAGGAACTGGCTGGAGGGCTGGGCCCAGAGACTGGTGGTGAATGGTGCCACCTCCAGCTGGAGGCCAGTCACCAGTGGCGTCCCCCAGGGATCAGTGCTGGGCCCCATCCTCTTCAATGTCTTCATTGATGATCTGGATGAGGGGATTGAGACAGTCATCAGCAAATTTGCAGATGACACCAAGTTGGGAGCAGATGTTGGTCAGTTAGAGGGTGGAAGGGCTCTGCAGAAGGACCTTGATCGGCTGGACAGATGGGCGGAGTCCAATGGGATGGAATTCAACAAGTCCAAGTGCCGGGTGCTGCACTTTGGCCACAGCAACCCCATGCAGAGCTACAGGCTGGGGTCAGACTGGCTGCAGAGCTCCCAAACAGAGGGGGACCTGGGGGTGCTGATCGACAGCCGCCTGAACATGAGCCAGCAGTGTGCCCAGGTGGCCAAGAAGGCCAATGGCATCCTGGCCTGCATTAGGAATAGTGTGGCCAGCAGGAGCAGGGAGGTCATTGTGCCCCGGTACTCTGCTTTGGTTAGGCCACACCTTGAGTACTGTGTCCAATTCTGGGCGCCTCAGTTTAAGAAGGACATTGAGACACTTGAATGTGTCCAGAGAAGGGCAACAAGGCTGGTGAGAGGCCTTGAGCACAAGCCCTGTGAGGAGAGGCTGAGGGAACTGTGGTTGTTTAGCCTGGAGAAGAGGAGGCTCAGGGGCGACCTCATTGCTCTCTACAACTACCTGAAGGGTGGTTGTAGCCAGGAAGGGGTTGTCCTCTTCTCCCTAGCAACCAGCACCAGAACAAGGGGACACAGTCTCAAGCTGCAACAGGGGACATTTAGGCTTGAGGTGAGGAGGAAGTTCTTCACCGAGAGAGTCATTTGTCATTGGAATGGGCTGCCCGGGGAGGTGGTTGAGTCGCCATCCCTGGAGGCATTCAAGAGGGGACTGGATGTGGCACTTGGTTCCATGGTCTAGTCGTGGGGTTTGTGGTGACAGGTTGGACTTGATGATCTTTGAGGTCTCTCCCAACCTTAGCGATACTGTGATACTGTGATACTGTGAATTCTGCCTTCTCTGTAGCCTCTATTACCTTGGCTGGGTACAGGAGGGAGAACACAGTGATGGTGAGCAGCTGTCAAAGATTTACAAAGGGTTACTGACTTAAGAACCTTCTGAACGTATTGCCTAGTGTCTCCCTGTGGTGGGCTTCCAGTGAGGAAACTTCTTATAGTAGATCAGTCCTATATATTTGTCTAGACAGCTGATCCTGAGTTTGTTCATTTACCAGTGGAGAGAAAAAAAAAATATGTTCTGCATATCACTTCTTTGTGCCTGTGTGGACTAGTGTGTTAAGTAATGAAACAGACAGATATTTAAAGATTATTAATTCATTATGATGTTAGGGATCATGTTTTTATCAGCTCAAAGTAAACGTTTTCGCTTGTTACCATTCTTGTGAAGAATTATTGTTGTGCAGTCTGAATTCTGTCTGATGTTGGAAAAACTTCCACAACCCTCTGTTATTACTATGAAATTAGAAATGGCTAAAATTTGTGATGAAAGTTTCCAATTTTGGATTTAAATAATTCTGGAAGATGTCATTCTTAGACTACCTTTCCCTGATAAATTATTGTGTGACCAGGTTTTGAGAGTAGTGCTCTGTAACTGGTAGAACAGCCTGTGACATAATCAGTTCCACTTGTATGGGATGCAAGTCACTACAGCGCTAGGATGATATTTTTATCAGAGATGATGATTAGCCCCCACACACACACCCCAAACTCAAATGAAGAGGAGAAACAAATTTTCACTAAAATTATAAAGTGTAACTGACATGTTTGTCTCACCTGAAAATTCTTAAAGCTTTATTACATTGAAGAAGTTGTGTCTAAGAAAATACCAAGGACTGAAGTTACCTTGCTGTTTTTCTTTCTTTCTTGTGGAGATAATTACTTATGAATGTATAATGTATTCTGCATGTGAAAACAAAGTACACATATCTCAGAAATGGAAGCTTAATAATTATAGTGATATTGTCAAACTCCATGGGATGAATTTAAGAATTTTTAATAATTGGTGATTCTTAACTTTATCCCATTACTAGTTCCTTGTTGCTTGTTTGTGACTGATAATTTTTAAGTGGCAATTTGCCTTTTTTTTTTTTTTTTTACTAAAAGGTTGATTTCAAACTAAACATCCAGGATCAACAGATGTCTTCTAAAATCTTGAGCATTTCTAATTGTGTGGGGTGGATGAACTGGTAGCCTCTGATTTGGCGATACAGAGGTCCTGTTATCCTGACAACCTTGAAGAAAGCCAAAAAAGGTCCCTGAAGGCTTGCTTTGCTATAGGACCTTTTATCTGTTCTGTACATTTGCTCACGTCTTGCCTGAAAATACTGAAATTCACTAAAAAGAGAAAGAAGTTTCAAATGACAAACAATAATTTAGGAGTATGCAGAAAGTTAACCAAGCAGTATGGGGAAATGACAAATCCTTACATGTGTGACTAGAAGCACAAAAACTTGTATCTAGACCAGGAGCCATTTACCTTCCACAGTCTCTTTAGCAAGTGAGATCTCTGTAAGGTCTTCTAATTTCCATGTTGTATTTTTTTCACTTGTATTCATTTTCACTGTGAGGCATGCTTTTTGGCTTTTGGAATTCACCTGGAGGTTATGGAATATTCTTTTTTCATCATAAAATAATACAGACAAGTACTTCTCAAAGAATCTGAGATATTGGTATCCATTAAAAAAGGAGGAATACATTTTAAACATAACTTGCACTTTTCGGGTTAACACTGGCTGGAAGGTCATACAAGTATCCTATTCTAACCTATTTGCTGTCTTTGTATGTGAGAGCAACTCTTCAGAGATGTTTTATTAATACTGCTGTGGGTAGCACTTCATGAATCTTGTCACATCTCAAAATGAAAATATGTTTTAAAAAATGTATTATTTTCTGCTACAAGTAGATTGGGTTTAATAATAATAACGATGGGGTTTTCTTTGTTGACATTTTGCTTTCATGACATAATGTACATCATTGTACAAAGAATATGCTAAATACATTATATCTTATTGCAACTTGCTGATGTTTTGTATGAATTGCAGAGAAATTATCTTGCTATAAAATGCTGTGATTCATGGTGACTGCTGAGGTAGAATGAGACAAAAATTAAATATAAACAAACAAGCAAATCAAAGCTTTCTGATACTACTTGGCAGATCTTACATACTTGCGTTCTGGAAATAAAGTGTAATGATAAAAACCGTCTGATGGCAATGTAGTAATTATTATAACTACTTATTCTGTCTTTGTTTCTCATCATTGCTGCTGAATGGTAACAACATGATATTTACCATGATTATTTTTTCAGTGTTTTGCTTATATACTTATTATTGCTTTATGAACACACATATTTTTATTTTCAGTGACTGGGCTAAGCTGGTTTATGCACTACCTCAGGAAAAAAATAGGTCTTACGAAGACGGGTGAAGGTTCAGTAATGTCAGTGTATTTGTGCTTATCCAATGAATGGACAAGTATGTACGCATATATTTATATCTGTATATGTATTTCTCAACTCACTGAAAAGTTATTTTCAGAAGAAAAATATCCAAGAAAGGCAAAAGAAGTTTCTGAGAGCAGAAACTCATGTTTGGCTTTAAAAATGGTACCTTGTTTCAAGTTGCTCATGACATGAATGTTGAAATACTGTTCTATCCCTAGAAGGACTATTAGCAATGTAAACTAAGAGCTGAATCACACAAGGTCTCTCTTTGTAGTTATTACATTTTTTTAGAAAAGAAGACTCAGTTTGCATTGACTGACAAGCCTTATGTATCCCGGTACATGCTCTGAAAATTTTAGGTAGGAACAATAACACCTGTGAACTTCACGCTGTTTTTCTGGGGCTTGCTTCCAATGCTACCAAAACTAAGGGGTAACCCGGACCTTCCTCATGAACAAGCAGAGGAGGCTGTAATAAATCTGTGGAATTCATAGTCCAGT
Organism: Picus viridis; assembly: GCA_033816785.1. NCBI lineage: Eukaryota > Metazoa > Chordata > Aves > Piciformes > Picidae > Picus > Picus viridis. The sequence continues at coordinate 53,934,024 of CM066606.1, forward strand.
ATTTCTGCACTGTGACTCCAAGCACAGACTTCCATTAGTTTTCCTTGCTCCTCTACAATGTGCCCCTTATGCTGACTGGCCATAAAATAAGGCACAGGTCCCTTACTTATATATCAAATTGTCATTCTTTTGAGTGAATAAAGTCACTTGGGAAGGTGAAAGTGGATGCTTGTACCCACCCTTATGCCTTGTTTACTTGACTAGTTGGTGTATTGAAGAAGGTAATTGGAACTTTTCTCTATTTTAAGAGTAGAACTAAGGAGACTCTAGCCTGTAATGATGAAGTTACCTTCTTGTTGGAAAAAATTAAACAAGCCTTAGTATGTTCCACTTTTGCTCTCACTTTTACTTTTCATTTTAAAGACGCTTATCATGGAGAGCCCAAAACTGCAGTAACTTTTGTTCTTCAGGGTTCTTTTATTCTCAAGTGTAAGCCAGCCTGTGTTGTTAAAGGTTTCCTAGACACCTTCATGGTCATATGCTCTCTTGGGAATTGCACTGGCAGTCCCTCAAGAGAAATTAATTATTAAAAAAAAAAAAAAAAAAAAAAAAAGAAAGAAAGAAAAGTGGCCACTGTTTTTGACTGCATGACTTAGAATGTCCAAAGGGGCTGGTGGGAGGCTTTGGGTCTCAAAAAACTGTCATAGAAAATGAATAAAGCTGTACATTGGGGAAGAAGCTTGGGGAGAAGTGGAAAGTTAATGAAGCTTAATGAGGCAGGCAACAAAGAAAGATTTTAATGAGCTTAGCAGTGAAGGTAGATGCATTGAGGTCCACCTCACAGAGATGAGCATATTTGCTCTCTCATGCAATTATCAAAATTGTGTTAGGGGTGGATTTGTTTCGATATAACTGTTCTGGAGATTATAGCCTTTAAATTTTTGGTGGTTTTGAAGAAATACTTCACTAATATTTAAGTAGTAGAGGGTTTTAAAAAATGATCATATTAAATGACAGCTGTCAATCATTTACATTGTGTTGTATGAAAATACGTAATTCAAGCTTTCACCATGTGTGAACCAAGACTACAAATGCTCAGATTCATTCCTGACACAACGCATTAGAAGATAATGGAGCATGCCCTGATGCGGAGCGTAAAAATCTAGGAATACTAGAAAGCTTTTAAAAGATCATAGTCTTAAAATTAGTTCATACAAGCCGTTAAGAAGGCAAGCCCCTTAATTGCCTTTTTTTCTGTCAATAGATTTGGCAACATTACTAAAAGCCCTTGGTGACATCTCGGAGGTACTGAGAGAATCAGAGATGTCATATTTCACACTATTGCATCAATCGAGTTATGATGTGAGTAAAGCAGTAAAGATTTGTCACTGTGTCAGTGCTGGAGTGTGACTGTATAGCCAGTTCACATTCTGGGTAGGGTGCAGCAGAACAAATTAGCAAAAATCTAAGCTGAGTAGTGAAGAAAATGCAGAATGCAATAGGTGTATTGCAGTACACAGCATTGTAAAATTGTGCTGGAGTAGAAAGTAACGGATTAACTAACTGAGAGACAGTGCTGTTGATCACATGATTCTTCTGTGGTAGTTAACAGGGGGTGCAGCTAATGAAATACTGAAATTACTCACAGAAGGATATTATTCAAAACCTAATCAATGAATATCCCTCTGTTAATAAATTCTCAAATTAGGAATGAATTTTGAGTCAATAAAGAAATACATGCATGATTCTGTTTCATCAAATGTTATTCTCATATTTAGGAGTAAGGTGCTTCTAGGCTACAGAGATCTCACTTTGCATTTTGTTTCAGTACAGACACAAGTTCATTAATGCAAATAAACAATGACTATGAGATACAAACTCAGTGCAAATGACTATTTCCATCTCTGTAAACAACTGACTGTGGCATTTCAATTTGGTTGTGGTACCTCAATGGGAAGTCCATGGCAAAGTGGCAAATGTACAAAGATGTCTGTTAAAATAGAACTTTCCTTAGCTCTTTCTTGTGTGGTTTGTGGTTGGGTTTTTTTTTTTTTTTTTTTTTTGTTGTTTGTTTGGTTGGTTGGTTGTTTTTTTTTTTTAAGAGAGGGAGAGAGTAACAACCATAATCCTCACTTGTGCATAGTGTTGGAGGGGTTTCTCATTTGAAGAGAAACTTAGAACCCTTTAAAGACCCCTCTGTCCTGTGACTTAAATTGGCTTAAAAAAATGCAATTCACCCAATTTCTTTAGGTTGCTCTTTGTACTCACTAAAATATCTTTGCCCAACATAGACACTTCTTTGTCCCCCTTTGGGATTGTCTGACCTTGTCCAGTGTCCTTTTTTAGGATTTAATTGCATCTAAAATTTCAGATTTTTCTTGAAAGTCAGTGGTTTATCTGTGTGCTTCTTCCCTGGACTGTCCTCTTTGCATGTGGTAAGTGTTTTATTCTTTCCCTCAAACAGAGACTCTCTGCAACACTGAGACTATCATCTCTGTGCATATTTTTCTCTTCCCACTCCATTTTTTATGTATGTATGTATATGTGTGTCATAGGGATGGGATTATATTTATATTATTTATATATTTTTTGAGAATGCATCAAAGTACTATTATACTGAAAACTGAAAAGTGTTGGGCTCATCTTCCTTTTTCATTTTATTTTAGATCAGGCTGCACCAGGGCAGGTTTAGGCTGGATGTTAGGAAGAAGTTCTATACAGAGAGAGTGATTGCCCATTGGAATGGGCTGCCCAGGGAGGTGGTAGAGTCACCATCATTGGAGGTGTTCAGGAGGAGACTTGATGGGGTGCTTGGTGCCATGGTCTAGTTGTTTAGGTGGGTTGGATTGGTTGATAGGTTGGATGCGATGATCTTGAAGGTCTCTTCCAACCTGGTTTACTGTATTGTATATTGTATTGTATTGTACAGGGTGTTTCAAGCAATGTTTCTGCACCATAGTTGATTCCTAATCTCCTACCTAGTTTTCTTTTTGTTCCCACAGCCTTTCTTCTTTGTTGGATCTTCTTAGAAATGGCAGTGTAGTTAATATTATGAGGCCCACTATGTTACCTGGCACTTTCTGAGTCAGGTGAGTTGGAGTGTGGGCTGAAGCTTGGAGACATCTCAGACCCAGCCTGTTAGAACTGAAAGGGCTAGAGAGATTAGTTGTTACTCCTCTAAATAGTCAGGACTCTTGTAATGTAAAACAAACCAGGTAATGTTAACACTAGAGGAAAGGCTTAGCAAAGGTGCCTCTCCAAATACGTGTGTTTATTTGCTGCCTTAAAAAAAAAAAAAAAAGAAAACCAAAACCAACCAGCCAACCAAAACAACAACAACAAAAAACAAACCCCAAACAACTAATTTCTGGAATGTGTTGAAAGACTGTCATGGAAAAATGAATGTCTGGGACATTCGCTAGACCATTTTCAGCTGCTCACTTGTGGGGAGGAATAATAAACTGCACCAGTACAGGTTGGATGGTGATCTGCTGAAGAGCAGCCCCGTGGAGAGGGACCTGGGAGTCCTGGTGGATAACAAGTTATTCGTGCAATGTGCCCTGGAGACCAAGAAGGCCAATGGGATCCTGGGGTGTATTAAGAAGAGTGTGCCCAGCAGATTGAGGGAGGTTCTCCTCCCCCTTTACTCTGCCCTGGTGAGACCTCATCTTGAGTACAGTGTTCAGTTTTGGGCTCCCCAGTTTAAGTGGGTCAGGGATCTGCTGGAGATGGTCCAGCAGAGAGCTACAAGGATAATTAGGGGACTGGAACACTTGCCCTGTGAGGAAAGTCTGAGAGGCCTGGGACTTTTTAGTCTGGAAAAGAGAAGACTTAGAAGGGATTTACTGAATGTTTATAAATATCTAAGGTCTGGGTGTCAGGAGGGAGGGGACAGGCTCTTCTCACTTGCTCCCTGTGATAAGGATCTATGGATGTAAGCTGCAGCTCAGGAGGTTCCATCTCAAGACAGAGGGGAGGGAGCTTCTTTACTGTAAGAGTCACAGACCACTGGAACAGGCTCCCCGGAGTGGTTGTGGAGTCTTCTTCTCTGGAGACTTTCAAGGCCCATCTGGATGCATTCCTCAGTGACCTGAGTTGGATTGTACGGTCCTGCTCTGGCAGGGGATTTGGACTCAATGATCTCTTCAGGTCCCTTCCAACCCCTAACATCCTGTGATCTGGTGAATTGTTTTATGCTTGAGAAACTCATAGTGCAGGACAGGATTTTTTTCACCAATGCTGCAGATGAATTACTGAATTCATTACTGAACCAATCCTTCTAGAGGATTCACAGATTTCTTTTAGACAGAGGAGTTTGTCCCAAATGTATTCCCTCCATATCAGTGTTTTTAAAGTATACTGTTTAATCAAGATGTGGCATTAACTAATTAAATATAAATCATTATAGATTTTCCAGAGTTACTTGTCAGTATGGATGGAATTTTTTTCATAAGGAAATTTTAGATATAAAAGAACAAGACTTCATTTTGAGATGAGCTTGTTGTGCATAAACAGAAGTCCTTTAAAAAATTTATTCTAGATGACTGTTTAAAGAATCTGCATTTGATAAAGTATGAATATTGCAGTTGAAGAAAATGCTTCTGTGAATACTCATAATACAGGCAACGATGTACCATGTTTTCACATGAGCAGTAGGGGACCTAGTGATTTTCCAATCATATTCAGAACAAAATATCTCTGTGGATTTCATGCAAAAGGGAGGAAAAATAATCTAAACATTGGTTTTGTTGAAAAACTTAACTTGTGTTTGCTATGACAGATACCATTGCTTTTAAAAGTGAAACAAATTCTTTGTGCAGTTATCACCATACTTTTAGACATTGGTATTGTCCATCTTCTCAGATAAACAGATTCATCAACTGCCCATGATTTTGGAAAACTTTCAGAAGAATACAGTTAAATGACAATGTCACAAAGCCATGGGTTTTAAGCAGTTTTGAGACTATATGCGGAGTAACCTGGCATAGCAGCGATCTGGAAAAAATTAAGTACACTGACATGAAATTGTGTCTTGGTAATAAGAAATTATTGCAGTCTTTCAAAATTGAACAAAATTGAACATTATCTTTGCTTATATCAGAGGCATGCTACTGAGAAACCTCCCTTATGACTGGTTCTATTTCAGGATCAACAGTTGTGGTGGGTTGAAAATTCCCCCCAAGATAAAATTGCCAGACCAGCTCAGATGGAAGTAAATGAAGCTGTATTTACAAGCAAAACTACAATCTAAATATGAATTGTGATGAATATGTACAAAATACATAATATTTACATGTATTCACAATTTATAAATAGCACAAGAACTCCCCACGCAGAATCCCAGGGGGCTACTAATAGCTTTTCCCTCCCCGCTCCCTCCTCTCCCTCTGTATACAGGACAAGAGAAAGAGCAGAGAGTCATTTCTTAGTACTTAGCCACAATAAAGCAATGCAGCCAAGGTGGGCAAAGCCAGCAGAAGCCGGAGGTAGTATCTGCTAGAGTGAAGGAAGCCAAAAAGAGAAAGTTAGCGTACAAAATTTCTATGTTAGATATCTAATAGGATTATTTAGAATATACCATTATTTTCCATTTTACATCCAATGGTAATTTGTTTACATTCTACTGCTTTTGTTCAAGATCATGGAAAATTTTCTAGGCACAGCCCAAAACTACCAGAACAGTGCTGAAGTCTGGAAGGATGTAGTTTTCACTGAAGAAGGAACTTTTTGTTCATTTCAAACCTGAATTTTAAGCAGCGACTTGGTATATTATGAAACACATCCTATTATTTGCTCTGAAATTCCCAGTGAACTGATGATGATATGGAAGAAATAAGACCTTTTAAGTCTATTCTAAAAGGGGGTTTTGTGGCACTGTTGCAATGAGCCTGCTCTTTTGATTTTTAGGACTTTCTCTGGGAGGGAAGGGTTATCGTAATAATTTTAAGTAGTTTAAAGACCAAGACAAGAACCATTCATTATTTTCAAGTGGCTTTTAGCAATGTTTTTGTGCAAATGACCAATTGCTTTTTGTCTGCTTCAGCATGATACCAGGAATGTAAGAGGTCAGGAATTCTGGCCTAATCATTTGCCTAGTTTCAGTGCACAGGAGGTCATAATTGAATAGGTAAATTGTTACCGCTACAGAGCTAAGGTTTTAAAACATAAAAATCTGCAGGGGATTTTTGCAGACATTTTAAACAGCCAGTACATTTGAAGAACATAGACATTACAGAATTATATAGGTGTTAATTAAAAAAAAAATTGCTTAAATTAAAAAGTAGCTTTTCCTTTATAGTGTAGCTAGTATTTCCTTTAAAGCCTTAGAAATATTTATTACAAACTTGTTCATTGAATTTGGAACCTGTCAGCAAATGCCAACAGAAGGAAAAGAAATAATCCCAGAAATCTGTTCTCTACATGCAGTTAGGTCTGCCCTTAACAACAACAGCAGCAGCAACAACAACAGCAACAGCAACAACTGCATGCTTTTGGGAGAGAAAAAACAGTTAAAAAAAATCACATCTTTAGTGTCTTATCACCATTCTTTTTCTCTGAACAAAAAGGACTGAAATTTTTGTTTACTGTAGTCATCCACTTGCCAGACTTATTGTGGGATTTTCCTGGAGAAAATAAGCAATAAAATATTGAAAAATATTACTGTAGTATAGAAATGTGTACAGGCTGCAGTCCACCTATTGCAGGAAGAGGACTTAGAAGTGATAATTTTATAATAAAAAAATAAACTCAGTGCATTATTCAAATACTTAGACTCTTCAAATCTGTAAACATTGTTCTATATATTAGAGTGAATCTTACTTGAGTATGTGCAATGACAAAGTGTAAATCTGAAGACTTTTGTATCTCACAGAAATTTTCATCCAAATGTAATTCCATTTGACAGTATCACATGAGAACAGATTAATAAGAATAGATATACAAAGTTATATTATGGCCCGTAGAAAATATAATTAAATTTGATTCAATCTTTTTTGGGTACTATTTCCTTCTTTCCAAGAAAGTTTTGAATACAAGTCCTCAGCAAGAAGGCAGAAGCTGAAGGTGATCTGGCTTAGCTGCATGGGTGAATGTGTATTAGTCTTCTAGGTTTCAAGGGACCTTATGTGCAGAACATGATTTCAAAGCCTTCTGTCCATATTTTATCCTGAATAATTTGATTCTAGGAGTGCTCTACAGGTGCTGTAGTTCTACAGAGCTTCACTGTGTTTTCTGCCAGGCTGAAGGTTGTTTGCTCAAATGATGATGACTATTTTCTTTAAGTCTTGTGTGTGGCCACTGCAAATTGGTTTCAGCTGAATTGCAATAGGCTGTTGTTTGTGTGCTGTCATTGCTGAGGAATTTTCATGCCATGACACTTGAAGAATTCTGAATCCTCTTTAGCTGCATACTCACTGTGATATTGTGATTCATCTGGGTTGCTTTTGCTCATCCAGGACTGTATATGAAAGTGAAGCATAAGACTGGTATGTTGGTGACCAGGCAATTAGTAACAGGATGTAAACACTTAGAATACAGAAATCCAAAAATTACTTACTATTTCTGGATGCAGCTATACTTTATGTTCTAATACAGTTATTCTATGTGACTATACAGTCCACATCGAACAAATCTTGCCTTTGTCATATTTACCAATCCTGATATCATGTTAGGGATCTATATCTGTGGAGGCTTGGAGCTGTTCTAGATGTCCCAAGAGAATGAGGGCTGATGCACATGAGTGTGAGAGAAATGCTGTCTAGCCTTCTCACTTACACTGACCTCAGTGCCAGGGTAAATGATGGAGCAGATTATCCTGGCTGCAATAACTGCGCACCTGCAGGATGGCCAAGGGCTCAGGTCCAGCCAACATGGATTCAGGAAGGGCAGGTCCTGCCTCTCCAACCTGATCTCCTTCTATGATCAGGTGACCCGCCTGGTAGATGTGGGGAGGCCTGTGGATGTGGTCTACCTGGACTTCAGCAAGGCCTTTGACACCGTCCCCCACAGCAAACTGCTGGCTAAGCTGTCAGCTCGTGGCTTGGGCAGCAACACTCTGCGCTGGGTTGGGAACTGGCTGGAGGGCCAGGCCCAGAGACTGGTGGTGAATGGTGCCACCTCCAGCTGGAGGCCAGTCACCAGTGGCGTCCCCCAGGGATCAGTGCTGGGCCCCATCCTCTTCAATGTCTTCATTGATGATCTGGATGAGGGGATTGTGACAGTCATCAGCAAATTTGCAGATGACACCAAGTTAGGAGCAGATGTTGGTCAGTTAGAGGTAGAAGGGCTCTGCAGAGGGACCTCGATCGGCTCGACAGATGGGTGGAGTCCAATGGGATGGAATTCAACAAGTCCAAGTGCCGGGTGCTGCACTTTGGCCACAGCAACCCCATGCAGAGCTACAGGCTGGGGAGTGGCTGCAGAGCGGCCAGACAGAGAGGAACCTGGGGGTGCTGATCGACAGCCGCCTGAACATGAGGCAGCAGTGTGCCCAGGTGGCCAAGAAGGCCAATGGCATCCTGGCCTGCACCAGGAACAATGTGGCCAGCAGGAGCAGGGAGGTCATTGTGCCCCTGTACTCTGCTTTGGTTAGGCCGCACCTTGAGTCCTCTGTCCAATTCTGGGCCCCTCAATTTAAGAAGGACATTGAGACACTTGAACGTGTCCAGAGAAGGGCAACAAGGCTGGGGAGAGGCCTTGAGCACAACCCTATGAGGAGAGGCTGAGGGAGCTGGGGTTGTTTAGCCTGGAGAAGAGGAGGCTCAGGGGCAACCTCATTGCTCTCTACAACTACCTGAAAGATGGTTGTAGCCAGGAAGGGGTTGGCCTCTTCTCCCTAGCAACCAGCACCAGAACAAGGGGACACAGTCTCAAGCTGCACCAGGGGAAGTTTAGGCTGGAGGTGAGGAGAAAGTTCTTCACCGAGAGAGTGATTCGTCATTGGAATGGGCTGCCCAGGAGGTGGTTGAGTCACCGTCCCTGGAGGCGTTCAAGAGGGGACTGGATGTGGCACTTGGTGCCATGGTCTAGTCGTGAGGTTTGTGGTTACAGTTTGGACTCGATGATCTTCGAGGTCTCTTCCAACCTTGGTAATACTGTGATACTGTGATACTTGTTCTTGGATGCATCCAGTAACAATCTTGAGGTGACTTTGAAAATTTCTTATCATTTCCCAGTTCACATAAACTGTGCAATCAAGCTGTAGCAAATTTATAGCCATCTATCATTTTAAGAGCTACCCTGTGATTCAAGTTAGGCTCAAGAGCTCACTTTTTTTGGCCTGTTCACAAGATTAATTTAAGTGATTATCTGTTATGATTAGAGATGCCCATTAGAGACCTGCTCGAGGAGATCAGCTGCTAAGAGCTTGTTTAATGTGGACAAAACCTCAACTAATCCAAGTGTTTGTTGATTTCTATGAGACAAAAAATGTAGTTTTATGAAAGTGTTAATAGAATTGTTGCTTATTTGATTTTGGTTCCTGTGAGAACAAAAATTGGAGGTAGGTTTTGATTTTGTTTTGTTTAACATTTGAGACTAATATCACTCCTTTTCTTAGCAGAAATGAACTTTTACAGTTCAAATATAAAATCAAAGGGGACTGGCTTTCATTTTGAAGGTTCTTTAGGCTGTTATGGTTGTTGGTCCAGTGATCTATAAGGAAACAGAGAGGAGACTAACATCCATTGAAAGCGTAGAAGGTGTTTTCCACATTGCTCTTTCTGCTTCCTCATTATTTTAAACACTGCTTTATGACCCCTCCTTGAGTGTGTTGATAATCACTTTAAAAGAAGCTGGGTGTTTTGCATGAAGTTGTTAGTAATTATTCTCCTGGGTTCTAGTCTAAATTTAGTCTAATACGCCTTGTTGACATTTTTTTTTTTTTTTTTTTAATTAGTTTTGATGTCAGCCTTTCAAAAGATAAGGTTTATTTCATTGGTGTTGCTGGCAAATGACAACAGTTAATCTAGGTGTCCTCATCAAGCATCCATCTTCCTGAACAGCCCTTCTCTGTGTTTAATCTAAAAGAAGTAAATATTTTAAATATACAAAAAACCCAAACAAAAACAACAAAAACAACAACAAAAAAAAAACCAAACCCCCAAACAAATGCCAACAACAGCAACAACCAAACCCCCCAAAACCCTAAACCAAAACAAACCCCCTCAAACTGACAACATAAATAGTTAAAGACTACAGGCTACTGCTACAGAATTCCAAAATAACTTTCTTTCCTCTTAGTATATTTCCAGATACATCCTTGGAGTTGGTGGCTTATACCCTTATCATCTAATCCTCCTTGTCACTCAACAACTGTTGTCTGACATGGGTAAATCATTCGGGTATTTCTCTGTGTGACTTCCCAAAACTCTGTCATTGGCAAATATAGCTGGAGTTACTGGAGGGTTGCTTTGTGTTTTGACATTAAGACAACTAATGAAGCTGTACATGCACTTTTATTCCCAATTATCATTTCAGGCTTTGACTTTCTTTAACAATTTCCTTTTGTAGCTTGTCTGTTTGCTGTATGGCAGTGCAAGAAATGTTTTGTTATAGTCAAAAGAGAGAAAATTTACTATACTTTCCTTGGTTCAGAAATCTTGCTTTTTTTACCTAAGGAGGCTGTTCAGTCCATCTGACATGCTTTGGTTTTGCCAAATTTCTTCAGATTTTTAGTTTTCTAAACATAATGGAAACAACAGAAACAATTAGCTGGATTTATTACTGATGGCCTGCACTTCAGTGGGTAAGAAGTATATATTTATTAAACAGAAGAACCAGGGAGACCAAAACAAGTAACATGGCATCTATGTTCTCCAAGCAGCCTTTTGATTTTCGTTTGCATTAGAGTGACTACAGACTCCCACATATGTGTATCTTTTTTCTTAAGTCTTCTGCTTCCACTGAAACAAGTTATAATTACAAAATAGTCTTGAAACCTGACATATATTTGGCTTGAATAAACAGTACAATTACATAAAATGCCAGACTTTTCATAAAGGCAGACAGTGTCATTTGTAATACAAGTTTGACAGCTTAGTTGAATCTTCTCACTGAAACAAAGGCAGTAAGTACTGAACACATTTGACAAATTCTGCTAGTGGAGGATGGGTCCCATCCTGTCTCCTGGGGATATCTAGCTTTTGTTCTCCTTTATGCATTTGTAAGCGTTTCTATAAAGACACCAGTATAATTCTAGTCAGGAGACAGAGAAAGAAATTTGTGATGGGGTTTGATGAAAGAGGCCAAAGTTGAAAAGCCTAACCTTCTGTGTGCAAGGTGGTCTATGTGCACAAGGTAAGCAAAGGAGTCTTACAAGAGGATTATGACAATACATGAATAATATCAAGTATAAGTATGTGGCTAAGGCCTAAAAAGGTCAGTCTTGAACACAAAGAGTCATCATAAAATGAATTGTGTGACATGATTCAGGTGCTACAGTGGGCTCTGTGTGATACTTTTGAGGGCCCACTGCATATCCCTAAAGCCATTTTCCCCGGACCAGTCATTCATACTTGGTAGTTTTTAGAAGGTTTTTGTGATAGCCAGGAACTCCATATGTGCCAGAGATGTGCAATTTGACATTTTGCTCCGTGTCCAGGTAAGAAGCTTGGGCACTTCAGAATTGCCCAGGTAGATGCATTTTAGCATTTCAGACATAATGCCTGTTCCTTACTGAAAAGTGATAACCATTTGAAGATATTTTATATTTTATTTTTGTGCAATGTTTCAAAATCTTCATAAGCAGGCAAGGAATGTTCAAATGTCAAGTATAAAAATCAGTTAGTCTTTTTGTGCTCCATATATACAGAGCAAATAGTCAAATTTGCAGGCTTTGTCTCCATTAAAGCTACACTGTATTGCTAGAGGTTGCGAAGCAAAGGAGCCACTTCACTGCTGTTGACAGGGCAGGACATCACACTTACCTTGTGAGGTTCTTGCAGTGGTAGTCAGACCTTCCATTTCAGGAAATTGCCTAGCTGAGAGCCTGCTTAAGTGAAACCAAACTTTTTTTCCAGGTTCTATTCCTTAAGTGGAATACAATCTAGATATGTGCTTTCTCATGGTCACTTTAGCTGTAATGACAACAATTCCAGATACAAACTATGGTTTCTAAGACTGCATTATTTTAACTCTTTCTTACAAGTATTTATCATTATGCTGGTTACTATAATAAATTTTCTCATTAAGGCTCAAGTTCTCTTTTCCATCCAACAGTACAGTAATAATTGCAGCCACTGTGTATAAACATTTCCACAAAACTTCTGCATGAGGAATTTTTAGCTAAGCAGGCTTTAACAGAAAAGCTGTCTGTTGTCAGAAGTTATTCTCTCTGGGCATGTTTCCCTCTGCATTGTTTGCACGGTGTCATTTGTCAAAGATTGGTGAGTAGAGTTCTCTCAGAAAAATATCCATACAAAACTACTTTTCTTATAAGCTTTCTCCCTCTTATGACTTTTTCTTAGCCTAGCACTGTGCTCCTTTGAAAGGCATTTCATACTTTTAACAAAGCAGTAAATAGAAATAAACTAATTTAATGGACAGAATGAGCAAAGGGGCTGAAACAGTATGAGTTAGTACATGAAAGTGTATTCTAATCTTGCTGAGAAAAGTCTAAGATCCTTGTTTCTATACTTACTGAAATCCTCCTTACAGTGCAGGAACTTAAAAATTATTATTACTTTCATTGTGTTGAGTGTACATTGTGTTTTGTTATATACATCAAACTGATAATATATTAAGATTTCAAAGAGTTGAACACTTCTGAAGTTTCCTAAGATGACTTGCAGTCATATAATACAACCAATACAAAAATAGATATATAATTCAGTGTTGTTGCATACTGGGCTTTAATATTTGTGCTGGAAAGCAAATCTGTTGCACAGTCCAAGAGCGATTAGAAGCAGTGTTGCCAAACTGCTTATAAACATTAATATGGTAGCACTGGTATCCAGAAGATCCTTGCTGGGGGGAATAATCACAAGAAAAAAATATTATCAGTGCCTTGTGTGATTTAATCTAATTCTATATGTATTACTTTGGCATTGCAAGTAACTTTACAGCTGATTTCAAGATGCTCAGCTGCCAAGTTGAAAAGTTTAAAGTAATCAAATAGTGCAAAGACAAAATATTCCTCTAGGCAGGAAGCAAGCAGAAAAGCAGGCAGACAAGCAGAAAAGCAGCAAAATGCCGTAGTTACAAGAACGTTGCCGTAATACCGCGTCTGTTTTGAAGAACATGGGGCTTGAGCTGGGGTTTTGTGGTGTGTTCTTGTTTCACCCCTAATCATTAACTACTAACTTTTGCTTTTCCTTTCTGAAATTGACAGTATGCATTATTTTCATAATAGAATTGGCAAACCTTCAAAACATGATTTAAAATGCTGACACCCTTCCAGGGAAAGAGAAGAATCCTGACATGAAATAGATGTCTCAAAAATATTTTTTTCCTACAAAACCATAGACTTCATTGTTTAATGTTATTTTTAAACCTTCTGCAGTTTCACAATAGTGGTGATGTGGCTTGTAACTTGCAGGTCTATGCATTTGGTTTTTTTCAAGGTTTAATCTTTATATCCATAAGGAAATACCAGTAATGCACACATACATCCACTTATTCAGGGGGTGGTGGGGTGGGGGAAGAAAAGGCAATATAATTTTAGTTTGCATATATGATATGGATGACTTAGCCATATTAAAACCAAGGGGAAGAGGCTTAATTGTTAGTATTTTTCTGCATTGTGCATTCTTCCTTATGATATCCTCAGCTGGAATTGGTTCTGCATAAATTCTTGTGACCATTAGACCTCCTCTTAGCACATGGCAAGAGGGAAGTGATGGTATGATTTTCAGCACTATACTCACAATCACAGATGTGTTTAGACAGCTCTGTCATTCGTACTAGATGTGAACAGATTGGGCCCCTGAAAAAGTTTCTCCATTTCATTCTTCAAGCTGGTACTCCAGAAACCAAATCCCTTTTCATAAATCAAGGTGGTGTTTTTTGTATGAACTGGTTGGGTTACCCTGAGCCGCGCTGCAGTGACATGTGCTTGAGCAAGGGCTTCATCTCTGGCAGCTCAGGGATCTCTGAAGCTATTGAGGACAATAGCAGGTTCCTTTGTGCATTTCTTATTACTGTATTCCACTCACAGCATAATGAGGTTCTATTCCCAGTCTTTTTCTGCTGTGTCATGTCTTAAAGCAGAGAACATGCAATATGGGCAGAGAAGACAGTCTATGCTATGCTAACACAACTTGATGAGAGCAGTTTTCTTACCTGAAAAGGATTACCTCTGTTCAATGAAAGTATTCTTCAGACTTGGTATAAGAAATTGTGTCATTTTAAAGAGAAAACTTTATGAGGTCTAGATAAACTCTTTGAATAAACTGGGTGACTGTTGAGGCCCCAGTCATCTTTACTGTGACCTAATCTTTCACAACACTGAACTTCTCTTAATATGCTCCATAGTTAAGAGTTTGCAGGAGCACCCTGAAAAAGACCCTCAAAGGATTTATTTGGAAACACTGTATTTATTTATACTAGGTTAGCCTTTCTTACAATGCACATGAGTGTAAAATGGAAGAATCTCTTTCTTCCCTTATATAAAGCATGAAATCGGAGCCCACAGAAATCAATGGTTGAGTATCATCTTACGCTTATTGTAGATCACTGAGTACTATGGGACCAGTTTGCTCTCAAAAGAAGTCAACATTTCCCAGAGCCAAGGTTTCATCATATTTTAGAACTTTTTGATCAGAGCCACTGGCTTAGTTTGTGGAATTTGATTCAGTGAAATTGAAAGGAAACAGTTTTGGTTCCTCTGAGTCAATAGATAATGATGGCAGCAAAGCCATTGTGAGAGATCCCACAGTCACAATGATGCCAAATCTGGCAGGCTGCTGTAGAGATTGCTCAGTCTGACCCTCAGCTCAGAGTATACTCAACTGTAGCACATCACTTAGAATCATGTCCATTTAATTCTGAGTATCTTCATATATGGACATGTAACAATACTTCTCTGGGCAAGGTCTACCATCTTGTTGGCATTCTGTTTAAGTGGAATTCCCTGTATTACAATGTGTGCCCATTGCCTATTGTCCTGTCACTGCAAACCACTGAGATGAGCCTTGTTCCATATTTTTTCTCTCTCCATCGGGTTTTTATGTGAATGCATAAGACCCCTTGAGTTTTCTGTCCTCCAGTCCAAACCCTCTCATCCTCTCCTCATATGACAGATTCACCAAGGTATTCACCATCTTCATGGCCCTTCACTGGATTCTGTCCAGTGACTCCATATCTCACTTGTAGCAGGGAGCTTGGAACTGAACACAGCACTTGAAATGTGGCCTCACCAGTGCTGAGTAGAGGCAAAGGACTGCTTCCCTCCAGCTGCTGGCTATGGTCTGCCTGATATGCTAGGATGCCCTTGGTCTTAACTGCAACAGCATGTTGCTGCCTCATGATCAGCTTTCTTGTCCACCAGGGCATTCGGGGCCTTTTTAGACAAGACACATTCTATTTGGTCTGTTCCCAGCCTGTGCTGGAGTTATTCCTCCCCAGGGACATGATTTGACATTTCCCTTTGCGGTACAAAATGAGATTCCTATAAGTCCAGCCCCTCAAGGTCCCCCTGAATGGCAGCCCATCCATTTGGTCTGTCAGCCACTCCTTCCATTTTCTTTATTACCTGCAAATCTAATGACAATTAGTTCCACGCAGAAAAAATAATTGTCTTGTTGGAAATCACTGTATGAAGATGACTTTCATGCCTTTCACAAAATGCTTCAAACATTTTCTATTTAAGACACTGTTAATCTGATTCTGCAAACTGGTTCAGTCAGTATCCAGCTCTGGCTGTTGGATGCTGCCGTGTTCCATGCTGAGAAAGACAAATCTGCCTTCTACAGTCAGAACAGAAGTCCTTGAATATATAATGGAAATTACCAATTAACATCTTAAACTCTTGTTCAGAAAATCCAGGAGACTGATTACCTGATCAGATGTCCCTGATACATACCAGATGTGTCTGCTAATTAAGTTCTCAGAGCCAATAGGTAACAAGCTAGGAAGGAGGATCACATCTCTGCGGTCAGTAGCATGCCAGTGTATTCCCTTTTTTGTCTGGGATTTCATTGCTTGTTAAACTATATCAGGCAGTTTGAAATAGCTAGGCCCTTTCTTCTTCTTCTTCTATTTTTTCCCCTCTGAAAAGAGTCTTTATTTATAATTATATGCCATGAAAACATTTGATATGAATGTGATCTGGATACTTTTTGTTTTGGTAAGCAAACACTGAAACAGTGCCTAATCATACACAAGATGATTAAAGCAAATTAAATAAAGAAGGGAAGGAACATTTTCTTGCGGTATATTTTTAAATGTATTTGAATAGGTGGTTTTGAACAAAGGATATTCAGGGCTTTATATATTGTTCATGTTAGAGGAAACATCCTCTAACAATAATGTACAATAATGTAGCAATAATGTACACTAGGAAAGTATGTTGAGA
Organism: Picus viridis; assembly: GCA_033816785.1. Taxonomy (NCBI): domain Eukaryota; kingdom Metazoa; phylum Chordata; class Aves; order Piciformes; family Picidae; genus Picus; species Picus viridis. Next base: position 53,950,474 of record CM066606.1, read on the forward strand.
GATTTTTAATAAAATGGGCTTTAGTGACATTTATTTCTGTTTCTCATTAGAAATCAAAGTCTACACCCCTTGATTCAAAATAATAGATTTTAAAACAATTCAACCAACTTGCAGTGAAATGCTCATTGCAAATGCTTGGCATGTAGGTTGCATCCTTCCTTTCTTTCCAAGGTAGACTTTTATGTAAGTTTTCATACTTTGAAAAATCAAAGTGAGATTTTAATATGTGGTGATTCTAATTCCTGGTGAGGAAAAGAAAAGAATTTACAGAATTGAATAGCATTAATTTACACAAGTGAATGTGAAATTAGTCTAGGCAAGTTTTAAGTAAGCCCCGATCTTTAAAATACCCTTTTCCCCCAGTTCTTTGATTACAGGATTCCTTGAAAGGAAACAAAAATATCTGTAAACCTCCATCTACTTTTATAAACAATGTTTGCCTGCCTGTACTCCATGGTGTTTGGGTACAGCCATGTTGCAAATCCAGTATAAAACGAAGCAGTATTTTATGTATAACCAGTACTGCAAAACTGATGCTAGCTTTCCAGCAAAGCAGGCCAGTCTGGTCTCTGGCTGTCACTACATGCTGCAGCCAGTCTGCAGTAAAGTCTGTTGTTGAAGTTCCACTTCTAGTCTCTCTGGGACTGTATTACTATGCACCCATCTCCATCAGCATTAGGACAGATTGGTGTGGCCTCCGCCCTCTCCCTCTGTCCTCCTTCTCTTTGGACATCGAGGAAACACCTTGACTTCCTGTGCACCACCACTTAAGAAATCTGGAGCCTACTTATATTTACAGACTGAGAACTAAGCCTTGGGCTTGATTTTGGCACAGTGTGGGCCACCCAGCATACATATTCCTCTATTTCAAGGGACTAATATGTTCAGCCTTCACAATTAAAAAATAAATAAATAAAAAGAAGTAATTTTAACGTTTCTTTCAGATGAAGTATTGAGGAAGTCTGGAGGAAAAATGCAGGTGAATCAACCCCTGTTGAATCAGGGGTTTTTAATGGCCACAATTAGAGGAGTACACTGAATGGCTAATGAAGAGAAGAAAGTCTGGAAAATCAGTTTGAAATATAGAAAACTAGAGAGAGAAGAGTATGTGTCATGTTAACATATATTTAAGAGATGAAGTGAAAAATAAAATTTTGTAATGAATCCAAACAAAATGTACTAAACAGCAAGTATATCTTGAGACTTTCTGGGAGGTATTGTCAACTTGTGACTTCAAATATTTAACACTATATTATTTAAATATTGTTGTTTGACTTTGTTGATAGATCTTCTACTCACTCCATAAAAACAGAGAAAGCTTCCAGCTGTGAGTATAGAAATAAAGGAAAAAGGAATACAGGCAGTGCAGTGGTGCTTAGATATTGTAATATGCAGGAGCTTGTATCCCAGCTATATCCTCATGCTACAAGACAGAGAAGAGGAATGGGAAAAATTACATTTTGGCTGTATGGAGTTGCAGATAACAACTAGTGAGTGAAGGAAAGTTTCTCAGGTTCGAAAATTGCAGTTTCAGAGTTTGATTTTTTTTTTTTTTTTTTTTTTTAATTCTGGTGATATACAGATGCAGAGTTTTTAATGGGAAGATCTCAGATATGCATGGACTCCATGGTCATATATAATGCTCGTGAGATTCCAAAATAATCATTGCAGTGCCCTTCCTATCTAGCAAAAGGGTCAAGATATTTGCATTGTAGACTTCCAAAGGAACCTTATTGTAATGAAATTAGTAATGGAGTTACAACTCTGTCTTTAGAAGAAATTCACTGGAATCTGTGGGGGAAAAAATAATAACTTTAGAATCTGTTGCTGTCTTATGCAGCATAATTTTTAATAAAGTAAAAGAAAAAAATGTTTTTTTCTAGTAGCGTTACATTTGTATTATGGTGTCTAAGAATTTTTTTTAGTTATATTCTGTATATGTTTTGGAGATACCTCTTCTGCTTTTATATGTCTTTTATAGGGAAGGGCTGGTGGGTGATGTGGTGGTCGGAGGGTGTTTAGGCACCAGTGACCACAACATAATAGAGTTTTCCGTATGCAGCCAAGCCATGAGGGGGAGCAAGAAGACCTCCACCCTGGACTTCCGGAGGGCAGACTTCAGGCTACTCAAGGAACTAATTCAGAAGGTTCCTTGGGAATCAGTCCTTAAAAACAAAGGGGTCCAGGAGAGCTGGACCTACTTCAAGGAAGAACTATTGAAGGCGCAGGAACAGGCTGTGCCAATGTGCCGGAAGATGAGCCGCCGGGGCAGACGGCCAGCCTGGATGGGTAATGAACTTTTAATAGAACTAAGGGAAAAAAAGAGGGTGTAGCATCTTTGGAAGAAAGGGGAGGCAACCTACGGAATATTTAGGGATGTTGCTAGGACATGCAGGAAGAAAATTAGGGAGGCAAAAGCCCATTTAGAACTTAGACTGGCCTCTGCTGTGAAGGACAACAAAAAGTCCTTCTATAAATACATCAATAGCAAGAAGAAGGGCAAGGACAACCTCCACTCCTTGGTTGACATCCTTTGTTGTAACAAAGGATGAGGAAAAGGCAGAGGTACTTAACACCTTCTTTGCCTCAATCTTCACTATCAGGGCAGAACGTCTTCCAGACAGCTGGCCTGCAGAGCTGGCAGAAAGAGACAGAGAGCTGCATAGTTTCCCGCTGCTCCAAGAGGAAGTTAGAGATCTACTGAGCCGCTTGGACCCCCACAAGGCCATGGGACCGGATGGGATCCATCCTAGGGTGCTGAGGGAGCTGGCAGATGAGCTGGCCAAGCCACTCTCCATCATTTTTCAGCAGTCCTGGCTCACTGGAGAGGTCCCAGAAGACTGGAAGCTGGCCAACGTGGTGCCCATCCACAAGAAGGGCCGGTTGGATGAGCCAACGAATTATAGGCCTGTCAGCCTGACCTCAGTGCCAGGCAAGATTATGGAGCGGGTCATCTTGTGTGCGATCACACAGCACTTACAGGATGGCCAGGGGCTCAGTCCTAGCCAGCATGGATTTAGGAAGGGCAGGTCCTGCCTCACCAACCTGATCTCCTTCTATGATCAGGTGACCCGCCTGGTGGATGTGGGGAGGCCTGTGGATGTGGTCTACCTGGACCTCAGCAAGGCCTTTGACACAGTCCCCCACAGCAAACTCCTGGCCAAGCTGGCAGCCCATGGCTTGGACAGGATCGCACTGTGTTGGGTTAGGAACTGGCTGGAGGGCCGAGCCCAGAGAGTGGTGGTGAATGGCGCCACATCCAGCTGGCGGCCTGTCACTAGTGGTGTGCCTCAAGGATCAGTGCTGGGCCTCATGCTCTTCAACATCTTTATTTACGATCTGGATGAGGCCATTGAATCCATCATCAGTAAATTTGCAGATGACACCAAGCTGGGGGCAGGAGTTGATCTGCTGGAGGGCAGAGAGGCTTTGCAGAGGGACCTCGACAGGCTGGACAGATGGGCAGAGTCCAATGGCATGAGATTTAACACATCCAAGTGCCGGGTTCTGCACATTGGCCACAACAACCCCAGGCAGTGCTACAGGCTGGGGTCAGAGTGGCTGGAGAGCGGCCAGGCAGAGAGGGACCTGGGGGTGCTGGTTGATTGTAGGCTGAACATGAGCCTGCAGTGTGCCCAGACAGCCAAGAAGGCCAATGGCATCCTGGCTTGCATCAGGAACAGTGTGGCCAGCAGGAGCAGGGAGGTCATTCTGCCCCTGTACACTGCACTGGTTAGGCCACACCTTGAGTCCTGTGTCCAGTTCTGGGCCCCTCAGTTTAGGAAGGATGTTGACTTGCTGGAACGTGTCCAGAGAAGGGCAACAAAGCTGGTGAGGGGTTTGGAACACAAGCCCTATGAGGAAAGGCTGAGGGAGCTGGGGTTGCTTAGCCTGGAGAAGAGGAGACTGAGGGGTGACCTTCTTGCTGTCTACAGCTACCTGAAGGGAGGTTGTAGCCAGGCAGAGGTTGGCCTCTTCTCCCAGGCATCCAGCACCAGAACAAGAGGACACAGTCTCAGGCTGCGCCAGGGCAGGTTTAGGCTGGATGTTAGGAAGAAGTTCTACACGGAGAGAGTGATTTGCCATTGGAATCGGCTACCCCTGGAGGTGGTGGAGTCACCTTCACTGGAGGTGTTCAGGAGAAGACTTGATGGGGTGCTTGGCTGTATGGTCTAGTTGTTGGGTGGGTTGGATTGTTTGATGGGTTGGATGCGATGATCTTGAAGGTCTCTTCCAACCTGGTGCATTGTATTGTATTGTATTATTGTATTGTATTATTGTATATGTCTTGCAAGACAAATATACAGTGTCAGTGAAGGTGTTATATATTTTACTAAAGTAAGCTCAATGCTGCAGAACATATAAATCATTACAAAGCGCATATAAATTGGAAAACCCATTAGCAGCCTTCCAAATTTTCTCTCAAAATTAAGCAAGTGGGTCAGTGAAGATGATGGGCAGGTTTCGTGTGCATTAATGAAGTGGAGAAAACAAAAAGTGGCAGAGCCATTATTCTGTATAATAATAAAGGCGTTTGGTGCCATCTTCTGGAGGCGGCAGTGATGACTCAGAGTGCATGAGATTGTACACTGAAAAATGGGGATTTAAAATGAAGATCAGGATGTTTTAAACAAATGAAGAATGTATTAGCTACAAGGCATGGTGATAAGACTGTGCATCTCAGTAACACTTGGTCTATCTGGGACATGCAGGGTGCTTTTCAAGTGCTGTCTTTTAATTTTTGGTAGCCCTGACTCAGGATAGATAGAAGCATTCATCTCTTTTTTCACAGAAAATGATCTAGTCTAATCTATCTAGTATTTTACACTAAATGCCTGGTGTTTTATTTGGGAGTATATCAGTGTTGTTGCGCCAGAGTGGAAGTCTGCAATAGTTTTCCCAGAAAGAGCCTGTCTGTAGAGGTGCCAGTATACAGAAGTGGGTGCATGGAAGCTGTGTGGGACTAGGATACCATCTGTTCTGCAAGACCAGTGGCAGGTTCTGTCATTTTCAGCAATTCCTGTTTTCACTACCATTGGACATCCATGCATTTGCTTCAGTGTACCCTTGTTCATTGTTCAAGTTAAAAGATGCCACATTTCCCTTTAATAAACCCATGTTCTTATTCATGTTTAACTGCTGCAATGCATTCCTCTCTTCCATTCTCTCATTTCTTGACAGCTGAGAAGGAGCTTCATAGTGCAGATGTGAACTTCTTGTAAAAAGATCATGTAACTTCCATAATTTAGGCCTGCCATTTGCATGAAAGGGCTTATAAAACAAAACAGGTCTTGGGTTTTTTACAGTCAGAATGGAAGACTAGTCATTTTCTGGTCTTATTTCAGGCCTCACTGTTTAATTAAGCTTTGTTTTTAAGAGTTACCACTTTTTTAGAATTCCGTCTTCACTTCTCACAGTGGTTTTGAGAGATAGACCCTAGGGTCTTCATGAGGAAGCTACTGCACTTGATTCTTGGTTTTTAGACAAAGTACAGACTGAGTAGTCAGCAGAACACACTAGCTGGCAGAAAATGTTTATTTTGGTTTATGTGCAATTGCTGCACAGACAAGAACTTGGTATTTAGTACTGAAGTAAAATAATAGCTTCCTAGATCCTCAACATGTATTTTTATTTTGTGTTTAATATGCAACAGGGAAAAATCAGCTGTCTGCTTGCTGTCTTCCTGTAACTTGCAGTGATATGATGATCATAGACTTATAGAATAGTCTGGATTGCAAGGGACCTTCAAAGATCATCTAGTCCAGCCCCTCCTGAGTAAACAGGGACATCCCCATCCAGCCTCACCTCGAATATCTCCAGGGCTGGGACCTTAACTATCTTCCTGGGCAACCTGTTCCAGTGTTCTGATTTGTATGTTGGCTACTGGAAAGCCACTGAATACAGACCAAAGGATCTTATGCAACTTGGAGCAGAGATTCCATAATTACTGCCTGAATTTTGTAATATGCTAGTACCCAACTGGTTATGTGAAGAGGGTTGTGCTAGTCGCATTTCTAAGTGCCATAACTTGTTTTTATTTCCCCCAAATACTGTGTGAGTAACCTTGATTCATGCACTTTTAAGTATAAATTCTTTCACTTTGCAGAGGAAACATCATTAGTGTAGAAAAATGACCACCTTGAAAAGTACTGAGTTCCTCCTGATGTTTGCTTAACATTAGTTTCAGTCAGAGGTGATGTTGTGTATTTGTATACATAATTACATATACATAGTTTACAGTGTTTACTTCTCAGCAGCATTTGGTGTTTTATTTAATACTTGCAACAGGGAAATTGTGACTACTTCTCTTCAATGAGAACTATTTTTTCTGTTGATTTGCTCCAGTGCAGCCTGCTTATCTTAGTTGTTTGATGTGGAAACTCGACAGGCAGGTAGGCTTTCTACACGATGTTACCAGTTTGTTTCTCATAGCTGTATTGCGGGAAGTTCATCTTATTGCACATACTAATTGTGGCTTTTTCCTCAGATATATTGCCAAATTTTTACCTGTCTGCTGTTTCCAGCAGTTTACCTTCTGCCTTTCATTAGCCTTATGTCTTCTGACTCACTGAGAGCATATCATTCCTGGTTTTCTGTTCAAATGTAGTTTAACTGCTTAAGTAGTTTTGTTTGATAGTATTTTTTACTACTCCTTTTTAATTAAATGAAGCACCTCTACATTGCAGACAGATTTTTCTAACCTAGAATCTTGCTCTTGCTTTTTGTCATCTTTGCCCAGGCCTCTTTGCATCACTGAGAATTTAACAAGCTGTTTCCTGTTCCCCAACAGATGTTTCCCTGTCTCTGTCTGTGAGCACAGTAGCTAAGTTGCTAAGTTGGTTTAGTAAGGTAGTGTTCAAGCTTTCAGACTTAACTGTAGATTTTTTCCTCCACCCGGATCTTTATAAATATATACACTGATCAGTGTCTACTTTTATTTATTTAATTAGAGTGGCTTTTTCATACTAACATTTCTTGATTATTTTTTTTTCTGAACATATGTTCTGTGTGGAAGAAAAAAATAGCCCTCACTATTTATGCAATATTTGGTATTCTGGAGTTTCAAAAATATGTGCTTGGCTGTGTCTGCACATAGAGAAATATGGTGTCAAGCACCTGCAGTTTAATTAAATCCATTTTGTATTTTGCACTGAAATATGCAAGACCATGAGGAACATAAAGCATTGCGGAATATAGTCAGGATATAATACTGACGATCACAAAGTTATCAGTACGGTCCTCAAACAAGTGTTGCAACATACATGTAGTGTGTTTAAAATTATACTTTCACAGACTGAGACAGCTTCCTGGATGAAAATCTTGAGTACATCCATTCTGTGAAAGTAATTCATAGAGTTGTTATATCTATATGAATGAAAACCTGAAATGGATTAATTTTGATTTGAGCTTTCCTGATTTCACTTTCTAGTGGTTGTGTTTTGGACCTCTAGGAGTAAGTATGCTAAGGTAGGATATTTTGTTGACTTCTAGTTTAATTCCTACTTTCAAGAAGGTATTTAGGTCTGAGAAAAACAAGGATGATGAAGATGGGGCTTATTAATTAATCTCAAGCACCTTTGGAATACTAAAAGAAATTAAGAACTCCCTAGTAGGAAAGGAAATCTCTGCTCTGTCAGAGACTGTAGTTCATGTTTTTGCATCAAAGTGGCATGCTGGGATATAGCTGACAGGACTGAAGACTGAAGCAATGCAGATACTGTCTTGGTTTTGGCCTAGGTCCATGAAATACATTGTCAGCTCCTGCATATGTTGGGAAAAGTAAACACAAGATCAAATGGCCTTTATGTGCAGAAAAGAGACTTTCTTATTCCAAAGATCAGGCTCTGGAATGCTAAAACCCCAAAATATTACTTTCCAAAGATTTCACAATAGCATTTCAAATTTATCTTTTAATGTCTTTTGCTTGTGAGCAGGAGCAGTATATCTGAATTCTATATGAATCTTCATTCTTGTAGGGTGTGTAATTTGAAATGGAAATATTGACACAGAAAGTATTTACAATGGAAAAACAGTGGGAGCAAAACTATATATTAAATAGCCTGAAAATTGACAGTAGTTTTCATTTCTGTTTAACACAAATTACCACATCTCAATGGAAGAAGCATAAAGAGAACTTCTTGTTGCTATTTTATTAGCCTCTAGTAATTTATAGCCTCCAAGAAGCACAATAATAACTAGAAAAAAAAGTAAAAAAACTTCAGTAGAACAAACCTGAGAGAAAAAAGCTGATACACAGGGGAGGGAAAAAACAAGAAAGAAATATAATTATAATGGAGACATTTGTGCGTGTCCAAGTGACTAGGACAGTGAGAGGAAAGTACCTAGGTTCAGTGATGGTTTTACAAAGATATGACATAGTTGAGAATGGACTGTCTTGTTGCTACAATGGGACTGAATACTATTCAGTAGTTTGGGTAAAAATAACTAGCTTCCAATAGGGGAAAACCAGCAAGTTTTGTTTTGATCTTTTAACCTAAAATATAAACAAATATGTTGCAGTGAAAAAGTGTGTTGAAATGTCTTACTGCTTATCAATATCTTTGTTAAAATCAGTGGTGACTGCAATAAATACATTCAGGTCTTATGCATATTCTTAGATTAAAAGAGTTCAGCAAGTCATAAGCTTTTTGAAAGCTAGCCTGAAAGATAATTGTAAGACAAAGATCAGAGTGAAAGATATTTCTATGAACTTTCTTATGTCTAGCAGAGGAAATATGCTAGGAAGCACTCCCGTTGGCTTTGATTGGTATTTAACCTACTGTTTAAATGTCACAGTTTGTCTGAAGTTCTTATTGCTTCCCCTATTTAAAGGCAGGAGCAGTGTCTCTCCTTAGCTCCTTAGGAGCAATAATTAGCATTAATTGGTGAGTCATATAACATTCAGCTGCAAGAAATAAAAGGTGACTAAACGCTATTGCCACTTGAATTGCTCACTTGAAATATTTCCAGAGTTAATGTAAACTTTCTAATAGATAAGCATTCCTCTCCTGTTCAGGCAGGTCTTAGCTAGTTTTTGTGGCTCTCCACGAGGCCTCTGCTACAGTGAAGAAGCAGTTTTTCTGCTCTTGCCCATCTAGCATGTCTCCAGCACAGCCCAGGGAAGCCTTTGCTGAATAACCAGTTACTCAGGTGGTCAGTCAATTGTGAGAGTCCATGGTGGCTTACAAATGTATGAAAATCCCAGAATCCCAGCATGGTGGGGGTTGAAAGGGAACTCTGTTCACCTAGTCCAACTCCCCTGGTAAAGCAGGGTCACTGAGAGCAGGTTTGGAATGTCTCCAGAGGAGGAGACTTCACAGCCCCTCTGGGCAGCCTGCTCCAGGGCTCCAGCACCCTCAAAGGAAAGAATTTTTTCCTTATGTTTAAGTGGAACCTCCTGGGTTCCAGTTTGTGCCCATTGCCTCTTGTCCTAAGGATGAGGAGACAGACAAAAGCAATCCACTATGAACATCTCAAACTTACTGAAAGTTTTAATCTTTCATATAAGGGCAATGAGGCTGGTGAGAGGTCTCAAGCACAAGCCCTGTGAGGAGAGGCTGAGGGAGCTGGGGTTGCTTAGCCTAGAGAAGAGGAGGCTCAGGGAGACCTTCTTGCTGTCTACAACTACCTGAAAGGAGGTTGCAAACAAGTGGGGTTTGGTCTCTTCTCCCAGGCAACCAGCACCAGAAGAAGAGGAGACAGTCTCAAGCTGTGCCAGGGGAAGTTTAGGCTCGAGGTGAGGAGAAAGTTCTTCACAAAAGGAGTGACTGACCATTGGAATCTGCTGCCCAGGGAGGTGGTGGAGTCACCATCCCTGGAGGTTCAAAAAAGGATTGGACCTGGCACTTGAAGCCATGGTTTAGCTTGTCATGAGGTGTTAAGTATTAGGTAATACGTTGGACTTGATGATCTCTGAGGTCTTTTCCAACCTTGTTGCTTCTATGATGACCTTTATGTCCCTTGTCTGAAGTCTTACAAAGGTGCAGAGGATTGCAGCAGTATATTCAATGTCCTGAATCATTAAGACCACTTAAAATGAAAAATTATGAGTGTTGGCTAAATGCATGCTACACAGCTACTCTGTGGATATTGTGTGTTTTGCATATATCTGTGCAATAGTTCAATTTTTTAATTTGTTTACTTCTCAGGTGATACTATAATTCTCATTGCAATTACAAACATCAACTCAGAATCTGCTGTCTCTACTTCTAAAAAAATCCTTGTGTTCTCGTTGTCTCTTTGCTATGTTTCTCATATGCCCAGTTTTAGTTACACTAAAATTTTGATAAATTTTTAAAAATTGAAGATAGTTATCCTCTTGATTGCTTTTACTTATAAAATACATTGCTTTTAATGAATAGTTGTGTTTGACCTAGCGAATTCTTAAAATAGCATTGCATCGTGGGCAGAAAGAAGACCAAGGAATTATGTAAACAAAGGATATATAGGCTGTAGGTGATACTAACATGCTCCTAATTAGCTTTCAGAACTGCTACAAAAGCATTCTGAAACATAATGGTGACCTTCATAGACTGAGATAGCCTGTGCAGTTGATCTTTTTTTTTTTTTTCACTCCTGCATGACACAGGACAGGAGGAATTTCCAGAGACAGTGCTCTTCTCAGCAGTGGCTTTCCAGGATCTGAAACTTGCTGGATGTTTGCTGCTTCCGATATGTGTAATGTGAATGGTCACAGATAAAGTGGTGCAGGTGGCAAGTTAACTAAAAAATAAATTACTAATCTAGAAATCCTGCCACCTGCATAATTTACATACACATTTATGAAATATTATTTGCAAGTTTCTTGCTCAGTTGCACAACATCTCCACAGTACAGGAATGGTACAAATGGTTAAAGATCAGTACTTGGATAATGACAGAACCCAAGAGCAGTATATTGCCCCTACTAACAAGAGAAGGCATTCACTGGCAACTCAGGCTGGTTCCAAATATACTCACAACGCTGGTTCCAGTTGTGGGTAGTCCTCCTGTCTCTATTTCTCAAGGAACCTTTCTGGACTGCAGAGTGTAGTCCACATATGTGAGGGGAGAAAATCCCAGGAAGAGTCTCCAGTGATCTTTAGCAAACCCATTTTATATCAGCTCATGGCCTAAATGTCCTGTGTTACAAATGCCACAGATCATATTCCATGTGCCCTAAAAATAGGGCAAGAAACTGACCAGCATGAAGTCCTGCATTGTGCTGGCTCTGGGCTCTGCCCTTACCTGTGACTTCAGGGAAGGGGCCCAGGTCCTTCCTGATCTGCAACCCCTACCTGACTCCATGGACGGCGGGTGTGTGTGTATGTGCACGCACGCTCACCTGTGTGTGTTTTGGATGCATTGCCATAATGAGGTGTATTACTCCTTGTTCAGTCTGAGCCAGATATCTGTGGAGATTCCTGATTGTATCAGACTTACTCCTGTAATCTCTTTTCATAACTTGGCAGTTATGAAGAGCTGACTTTTCTCTCTTTTTGTGATAAACTTTTCAAAAGTACATGACACTACTGTTAAGAAAAAACAAAGCCATTCTGATGAAGTTAGACTTTTTGAGGGAAGAGATTTTACATGCTAATCTAAACTTTGGAACTGCAAGAATGAAATATTTAATTTGATTGCTATCAGGAAGAGAAGAAAATAAATTTTAAAAAATTTGGATGAACTATTTTGGTCAAGGGGAAAGGGCAAATGAAGCTGTATCAATGAAGCTGGATTTTGACATCATAGGAGTTTAGTTGCTTTCCTCCCTTTCTTCCCCTAGTTTCCTTGGTGAATAAAAATAACTATTTGAAGTCTTCTGCCTGTGGCATTCTTGCATGCAAGCTGTGATGGTTTTAGGCTATGCCTTTAAAATTTAATTACAGATTTTGAGCAGAAAATGCAAATAAATCACTCTTGGGTGTAAAAAGGAAAACAAAAGATTATTCTAAACAAATTCATTGGATAAATATATAGAATAAGATGGGCTGTGCCTAAACAATTCTTTTTTCTTCTTTTCTGATCTCTGCTGTTTTGCTTCACTTGGGAGAGATTAACCTGCCTGTAGAGTGTAGTTCTTACTTGTAAATACAGCTTCATTTGTTTCTAACTGAGTTGGTCTGGCAAAGGTAATGCTTGGGGGGTGTGTGGAAAGTTCAACCCACCACACAAGCAGAGCCTAAACACTGAACTAATATGTATGTTATTCCTTCTTCCATACAAAGGATTCCTATGTAGTTGTCATGTTGTACCATCATTGGCTTTCTGTGGTGATTCCTCAGCTCACTGATAGTGAGTTATTCTTCTTATATAGCTGATCACAAGCTTTTTTTTTGCCTTTTTATTTTTTTTTCCTCAGAAAAATCATGTTAGGAGATATCTTCCTTATTTGTGTATCTCCATTTTGTTTAGTTTTAGATGAACAAGCAGATGCACAATTGCACCTCTAAAGGACATACTGCAAACCCCAATTCTCATAGTATTTGGGTTCCCAAAGGGTCCTTCTTTTCTGGACCTTTTTGGATTCTGCAAGATATGCTGCCTTGGGTCCGGGGAAAGGGGTAAGTGTGGCTTTCCAAAGAAAACATGAAACTGCAGAAAACAAGCATGAAAGTGGTGATGATAGTCACAGCAGTGGTGTCTTCTAATTATTACTCAATTCTTCTGAAATGTGTCATGTCCCAACACTGGCTGCAGCTAGTACTGCTTGGTAAGAAGCACCAGTCTCTTCCAAGATCATCTGTATTCATTTTAGGAATGCCTCTTAAGGTTTTAAACAACTATTGGCTGTTTCATTGCATCTTTGATGTCTACATACTTCTCCCAACTTCAGTCATGGGTGTGATGGAAGGTGTTAAGAACATTAGGTTTAATTCTTCCTCAGTGATTTTGTGGATTTCTCGGTAGAGGGAATTTAACTATGCAATTCCTCAGTCAACCTGATGTAGCCTTAAAGCTAGCCTTGCTTTGAGCAGGTGGTAGGATTGGGTGGCCGGTGTCTTCAAACCTAAATGAAATATGTGCCTTATCATTCTGTAAGACATGTAACTAAATAATTTGAAGATAATCAGGCCATCTAAAAGAGGAAAGAGTAAAAGCTTGGGTCTCAACACCACTTCAGAATTTGTGTCTGAATTCACCAGAAGAAAAAAGTGAAAGTCATCTAATATAAAGTAGCAAAGTTATTTTGTAAAAGCCCACAGCTAGAGAAGCTCTCATACAAAGGGAGTTGGCAAATGTGTGTGTGTGTGCATGCGTTCAGTTTCTAGCTCTAGAGCTTTCAGTATGCTTTTATATTGTAAGTATATTTTAAAAGAGTGAATTACTAATATTGTATCCTATTGTATCATGCTAGTTTAGCTTGGATTGTTTTATTACTTGCCTGTTTTACAGTAACTTGGAGCACTCATTGTTTATGTAAGCATGTGTTCATACTTTGCTAGCTCTGTGCTGGGTTTGTTCCTGATACCGGCCAGGATGCCATTGGCCCTCTTGGCTGCCTGCGCACACTGCAGGCTCATGTTCAGCCTACAGTCAACAAGTACCCCCAGGTCCCTCTCTGCCTGGCCACTCTCCAGCCACTCTGACCCCAGCCTGTAGCACTGCCTGGGGTTGCTGTGGCCAACGTGCAGAACCCGGCACTTGGATGTGTTAAATCTCATGCCCTTGGATTCTGCCCGTCTGTCCAGCCTGTCGAGGTCCCTCTGCAAAGCCTCTCTATCCTCCAGCAGATCAACTCCTGCCCCCAGCTTGGTGTCGTCCGCAAATTTACTTATGATGGACTCGATGACCTCATCCAGATCATCAATAAAGATGTTAAAGATCATGGGGCCCAGCACTGATCCTTGGGGCACACCACTAGTGACTGGCTGCCAGCTGGATGTGGCACCATTCACCACCACTCTCTGGGCTCAGCCCTCCAGCCAGTTCCTAACCCAACACAGTGTGATCCTGTCCAAGCCATGGGCTGATAGCTTGGCCAGGAGTTTGCTGTGGGGGACTGTGTCAAAGGCCTTGCTGAGGTCCAGGTAGACCACATCCACAGGCCTCCCCACATCCACCAGGCAGGTCACCTGATCATAGAAGGAGATCAGGTTGGTGAGGCAGGACCTGCTCTTCCTAAATCCATGCTGGCTGGGACTGAGCCCTCGGCCATCCTGGAAATGCTGTGTGATCGCACTCAAGATGACCCGTTCCACTTGTGGGGATCCAAGCAGCTGAGAAGATCTCTAACTATCCCATCCTGGAACATCGGGAAACTATGCAGCTCCCTGGCTTCTTCTGCCAGCTCTGCAGGCCAGCTGTCTGGAAAACGTTCTGTCCTGCTAGTGAAAATTGAGGTAAAGAAGGTGTGAAGCACCTCTGCCTTTTCCTCATCCTTTGTTACAATGTTCCCCTCCGTGTCAACCAAGGAGTGGAGGTTGTCCTTGCCCTTCCTCTTGCTATTAATATATTTATAGAAGGACTTTTTGTTGTGCTTCACAGCAGAGGCCAGTCTGAGCTCCAAATGTGCTTTTGCCTCCCTAATTTTCTTCCTACAAGACCTAGCAACATCCCTAAATATTCCATGGGTTGCCTCCCCTTTCTTCCAAAGATGCTACACCCTCTTTTTTTCCCTTAGTTCTGTTAGAAGTTCATTGCTGTCTGCCCTGGCGGCTCATCTCCCGGCACACTGGCACAGCCTGTTCCTGCACCTTCAAGAGTTCTTTCTTGAAGTAGGTCCAGCTCTCCTGGACCCCTTTGTTTTTAAGGACTGTTTCCCAAGGAACCTTCTGAGTTAGTTCCTTGAGTAGCCTGAAGTCTGCCCTCCGGAAGTCCATAGTGGAGGTCTCCTTGCTGCCCCTCTTAGCTTGACTGAATACTGAAAATTCAATTATCTCATGGTCACTGGCACCTAAACACCCTCTGACCACCACATCACCCACCAACCCCTCCCTATTGGTGAAGAGGAGGTCAAGCATAGCCTTACCCCTGGTAGGTTCACTCAGCACCTGGGATAAGAAGCTGTCCTCCATGCACTCTAAGAACCTCTTAGATTGCCTCCTCTCTGCTGTGTTGTGATCCCAGCAGATATCAGGCAGGTTGAAGTCACCCATAAGAACAAGGTCAGGTGATCTTGAGACAGCCTTAAGCTGCCTACAGAATGCTTCATTAACATCTTCCTCCTGGTTGGGTGGTCTATAACAGACTCCAACCAGGATGTCTGCCCTGCTGGTCTTCCCTCTAATTCTCACCCACACGCACTCAACCCGATCGTCCCTGATCTCTGGCTCAGTGGCATCTAGTGCCTCCCTGATGTACAGGGCACCCTTCCTCCCTTTCTTCCTTGCCTGTCTCTCCTGAAGAGCCTGTAGCCATCAATTGCAGAGCTCCATTCATGTGAGTCATCCCACCACGTCTCTGTGATGGCAACTACATCATAACTTTCCTGCTGTAACAAGGCTTCCAGCTCCTCATGTTTGTTGCCCATACATCGTGCATTAGTGTACATACACTTCACCTGGGCTGCTGGTTTCACCCCTGACTCCAGCTTACCACCCTCAGACTCCTGTTGTTTGCAAATGAGGAAAATAAAGAGCTACAAGAGCATAAATCCTTTCAAAACTAGCACAAAACCAAACCTTCCAAATAAGGAATGTTTTTTATTATTATTATTAAATAAATAATTTCTAGTAAACAGAATGCACAGTCTTTGTACTTTTTCTCTCAGGCAATTTACAACAACAGACCCAGTAAATTTGTTAGCTTTGCACATTTTGTCTAATTCCTAAGCAGTCACAAATGTGATCTGTTCTCTATCCATACTTACATAACCTTATTAGTGTCCTGCTAAACTTGCCTCCTTTTCATTAGAAACAAAAAAAGAGTAGTCTCATGATGTGCAAGTTTAACCTAATGAAAATGAAGAATTTTAAAACTACTATTATTATTGTTCATTTGCAGTAAATAATTGATAAAAGAATTGGTATCTTTGGGGAAGCCAGTCGAAGAAGAGATACATGCTCACCTCACCTAAGCAGGGTTTTGAATTATTTCTCCAGAATACATGCTTTGATTTGCAGTGTTAATTGTATGAAAAGCATGTAACAGGACATCCTGAATTCAATTAATAATTCAGTAATTGATTATAAACCAGGAGAAGTTAAAAATGGATGCTTTTGAGAGTTGCAAAATACGGAATAGTGAAGACTAATAGTTCAAAAGTGGGCTGAAGGTCTATGAAAATTAGTGTGCCCACACAGTATCTGCCCATAGCATAGAGGCAAGCCTTTAGGATATGCATTGTCTTGATGATGAGTGTTCTAAAACACACAAATGCCCAGAACGTCAGTGTTGGGTTTGCTTGGTTTGGTTTGGGTGTTTTTAATGCAAAGACATTTCCTGTCTGAGTTAAAATTAGTATGCTGAAAGAGTGATGTCTAGCTATGAAGAGAGGAGTCTAATCAAGGAGTCTGAGAACTATTTACTAAAATGAGTCTTAACTGCTTTGGAAGCACATCAGATTGGATTTTGCTACCCTAGAGCTACTGAGGTCACGAAAGTTTATTTAAAAAGTGAGTTTCTTGTAAAATCTCAAATAGAGCTACATAATGTGGCCTTCCAGTATCTGAAGGGGGCCTACAGGAAGGCTGGGGAGGGACTTCTCAGGATCTCAGGTAGTGATAGGACTAGGGGGAATGGAATGAAGCTGGAAATGGGGAGATTCAGGCTAGATGTGAGGAGGAAGTTCTTCACCATGAGAGTGGTGAAGCCCTGGAATGGGTTATCCAGGGAGGTGGTTGAGGCCCCGTCCCTGGAGGTGTTTAAGACCAGGCTGGACGAGGCTCTGGCCAGCGTGATCTAGTGTGGGGTGTCCCTGCCCTTGGCAGGGGGGTTGGAACTAGATGATCCTTGTGGTCCTTTCCAACCCTGACTGATTCTATGATTCTATGTTCAAACAAAACACTTTGTTGTAGCAATTAATACTGAATTACAGAACATAAACATAATACTGAAATACAGATCATTAACTCCAAGGTGATCATTTGCTATAATTTGAGTTTCCAGTCTATGTAAATAAGCAAACTGATCTTTCTCGATAAAATCCATTTCTTTATCATCTGTGTAAATTGTATATGCAAATACCTGCAAGTTGAAAGCAGCTGGAAAATTACCCTTTAAATCCCATACAAAAATGCTTGGTCTTGTACTACAGATGGTGCATTTTTTGTCTAGTAAACATACGCCACGATGATTAGAAATCACAAATTTTAGGAAACTTATTTTGTGGCGAATACATTGATAATGTTGTTCGTGTTCTTTCTAGCTTTATTTACAGTTAGATCTGGGGCAGATCGAACCATATTCTTACATTCTGGAAGACTGGGGAGGTTTAGGCTGGAGGTTAGGAGGAAGCTCTACACAGAGACAGCCCATTGGAATGGACTGCCCGAGGAGGTGGTGGAGTCACCATCACTGGAGGTGTTCAGGAGGAGACTTGATAGGGTGCTTGATTGCATGGTTTAGTTAATTGGGTGGTGTTGGATGATAGGTTGGACATGATGATCTTGAAGGTCTCTTCCAACCTGGTTTATTCTATTCTATTCTGTTCTGTTCTCTTGGAAGTATGTAGTAAGTGCCCCTATATTGTGGTGCCATGAGGCAGTGCTTAGGGCTGAGAATAGATCAGGTTTTGTAAAATTAAATTATTTAAATTCAATAAATTGCTAGACTCACAGACTGGAAAGGGGACTGACACACTTTCAAAACCTCTATTTAGTTGGAACTGGTAGGCCATGCACAAAGTGACAATAATTTTGATGGCATAGGTTCTAAATCTTCAGTATTTACAGATTTTTCCCTATGTATACATTTTATACAGTTTTGAGTAGTTTTTCTGTCTTAGCTAGAGTAATAGTCCACATACATTTTTTCTCCAAGCTTCTGGATTTGATTTTTCTTTACACTTACAGCAAAAAGATGACTGTGATCAAAGAAACAACAGCAACTTCAACATTAATTCTATATATCATGAATGCTATGTTTAAAATGGATTTTTTAAGAATATAGTAAATTTTGAAAATGGGAATCCATTAATTTCATAGGAATTCTCATTTAACTTATTCGCATACCAGACTTTTACTCTATTGTGAGTTGGCTTCATATTTTTCTTCTTTAGTGTTGACTATCATGGTGGTTTTGGGGAATTCAGTATTTTCAAAGCAAATGGAGACTATCTAAGCTGAAGATTTCCTAAGTATTTTGTGATTTTAAACTCTCCCTTGGCTCCAAATTGTATAATTCATATAATTCCAAAGAAAGTGAAACCCTTGCTCTAATGGATTATAAACTGAAATGTCAATTTCTCATATTTAAGTAGTTCTGTGGCACAAGCTGGAATCACAGAATCACAGAATTACCTATATTGGAAGAGACCTCAGAGATCATCAAATCCAACCTATCACCACAGACCTCATGACTAAACCATGGCACCAAGTGCCACATCCAATCCCTTCTTGAACGCCTCCAGGGACGGTGACTCCACCACCTCTCCGGGCAGCCTATTCCAATGGCGAATGACTCTCTCAGTGAAGAACTTTCTCCTCACCTCGAGCCTAAACTTCCCCTGGTGCAGCTTGAGACTGTGTCCTCTTGTACTTGTGCTGGTTGCTTGAGAGAAGAGGCCAACCCCTTCCTGGCTACAAACCACCCTTCAGGTAGTTGTAGACAGCAAGAAGGTCACCCCTGAGCCTCCTCTTCTCCAGGATAAACAGCCCCAGTTCCCTCAGCCTCTCCTCATAGGGCTTGTGCTCAAGGCCTCTCACCAGCCTCATTCCCCTTCTCTGGACATGTTCAAGAGTCTCAGTGTTCTTAAACTGAGGGGCCCAGAATTGGACACAGGACTCAAGCTGTAGCCTGACCAGTACAGAATACAAAGGCACAATGACTTCCCTGCTCCTGCTGGCCACACTATTCTTGATGCCGTTGGCCTTTTTTGCCACCTGGGCACACTGCTGGCTCATGTTCAGGCAGCTGTCAATCAGCACCCCCAGGTCCTTTCTGTTTCGCAGCTCTCCAGCCATTCCAACCCCAGCCTGTAGCGCTGCATGGGGTTGCTGTGGCCAAAGTGCAGCACCCAGCACTTGGATTTGTTGAATGTCATCTTGTTGGACTCTGCACATCTGTCCAGTCGGTCGAGGTCCCTCTGCAGAGCTCTTCTACCCTCGGAAGTTGACTCTGTGCCACTGATGATAACCCTCTGAACTCTGTTGTCGAGCCAGTGCAATCCACCTCACTGATACCAGCCATCTATGCAACATTTCTTGACCTTTTCTATGAGGATGTTATGGGAGACAGTATCAAAATTCATTGAGCGAAGGACTTAGATTCAAGTATGTTCGTTTCCCTGTGAGCCACAGCACTTGTAATTTCACTCACCTACTTTGCAGGGTACAGCTTCAGCAGGGTTATCACAGTCCCCCCTCCAGAGATGTCTCAACAGAAAACCTGATATAGGATCAGGTTCCTTTTATTTTGATGTCCCCTTGTGCCATTACATATAAATACAATTTCAGCATAATTGGAATGAGCACTTGTCTCCACTGCCTTTTAGAGGTCAGCAGTTCCTGGACAGCTCCAGGCTAGTACTTATGTCAGATTTGTTTGTAACCCACTTTAGGACCACAACAGATCCCCTTTAAGATCAGTCTTGTCTATGCTTCTTTCCAATGCTGACGCATTGAGTGGGTTTGTAGACCACGTAGGTCACTTAGCACCCCAGCAGGATTTTAGCTGCTCCCCAGTGTGTGGTAAATGCATGACACACAACTGTTAATTTTTGCAGTGAATGGAAATCTTGTCTCTTTTTTAGGTAGCTCATCATTACTGGGTGAATCAGAACTAGCCACAAAATGCTTACCCTGTTGCCAGTTGCACAGAGTGCACAAATAGCTATGTTGTGTTAAAGTCAGTAATTTATGGTAAAAATGCATCCAGCTGTTGTAGATCTGTGCCCACTTTGTCCTGCATCATAAACGTTTGAAAGTTCATATACATACCAGAAAATAAATGGGAGATTGAAATAATTTCTCTTTAGAATTGCTCAGCATCTTTGAGAATTTAACAAGATTTCTAAACCAGAAAAGGGATTTCAGATGAGAGGTGACACATATTTTGGTTTTCTAAGGTAAAATTTACCTTTTTTCCTGAGTAGCTTTACTAAGAAAAATGCAAAAGTGGTTCTTTTTCACTAAGTCTTATTGGGAGCAAAAGAAAAGACTTATCTTACTTCTAGCCTAATGAAAGCTATTATTTAGCTCATATGGTATGATTGATTTTTATGCATTTGGAACTTCTGATATGCCATAAGTTTTTCTCCCAGGACACAGGAGAATTATCCATATCTATGCCCCAGTCAGTAATTGCTGTTGCTGTCAGAAAATTCAGCTGTGATTTAAAAGGGTGTAATGCCATTGCCTCTTGTCTCTTTCAAGAAACAAATTTAGCTGAAACCATAGTTGCATGATTTTGGTTCCTGAGATGTCAGAGTAAGTTCCATATTGGTGATGACTATTCACTGAAGAGAGGTTAGAGAAAGCACATTGTATAAAGAGCTTGTACAATGCTTGCTCCAAAGAGCTCACTCAGGCTCTGTTATGAATAAATTAAGGTGGCAAATATTATATTAATAAAAATAGCAATACCTTTTTATTAATATAAAAATTACCAAAACTGATCAAGTCGGGTTGATGTACAGCTGGAGCATATATTTACAGTGACAATGTATAATATTCAGGCAATATAACAATTTAAACAATTTTAAGCAAACCAGAAGAATAACTGGGAAAGAGAATCCCCAGCACAATATGGCGCTCAACCAGAGGGCGAGACTCGACATGAACCATCAAAACAAAGGAGGCAATAAACTAATTACTAATGAATTCCACCCAAGCAGTGTGGGTGCTGCTGCTGTATATTAGGCATTGAGGCTGTGAGGCATTCTCATGTGCCTGCCACAGCAGGAGACTGGTGCTGGTTGCCAGCAGGATGCAGCACGGTCTTGATGGCTGGTCTGGCTTCATCATGATGGCGGGCAGCTCATGAAGTTTTATGACGAGTATTGCAAAGGGTTCATGCGTCTCCCTGGGTAAACTGAGGCACAACATGAATTCCAGTTGTAAAGCAAGCAAGGCTTGGCTTCTCAGGCTTGCAGGCTCGAGGCTTCTCTCCCAGATCTTGGACAAGCAAGGCAAGGCAAGGCGACTCAAGGCAAGGTGAGGCGCATACAATTTGGCCTGTATTTATCACTTGCCTGAGATTCAATGTCGGCCAATAGGGCAACTGAAGCCAGCAAACAGTTAGCCAACAAAATGAGATTCTGCCAGGCTGTGGCCAAAAAGGCAGAAACACGGGCCTGGCCTAGGAGAATCCTGGCCAGTGCACGTGCTCTTACCCTAAAGGGAGACCACGTTTACCAGGCTTAGTATCATAGTATCAGTCAGGGTTGGAAGGGACCACAAGGATCATCTAGTTCCAACAACCCTGCCATGGGCAGGGACACCCCACACTAGATCAGGCTGGCCAGAGCCTCATCCAGCCTGGGCTTAAACACCTACAGGAACAGGGCCTCAACCACCTCCCTGGATAACCCATTCCAGGCCTTCACCACTCTCATGGTGAAGAACTTCCTCCTCACGTCCAGCCTGAATCTCCCCACCTCCAGCTTCATTCCATTCCCCCTAGTCCTATCACTACCTGGTAGCCTGAGAAGTCCCTCCCCAGCCTTCCTGTAGGCCCCCTTCAGATACTGGTCACCTTGGAGCCTTCTCTTCTCCAGACTGAACAGCCCCAACTCCTTCAGTCTGTCCTCATAGGAGAGGTGCTCCAGACCTCTGATCATCCTCGTGGCCCTTCTCTGGACACCTTCCAGCACCTCCAGATCCCTCTTGTAATAGAGGCTCCAGAACTGGACACAGTACTCCAGGTGGGGTCTCACCAGGGCTGAGTAGGGAGAACAGCCTCCCTTGACCTGCTGGCCACACTTCTCCTGATGCAGCCCAGGATCTGATTGGCTTTCTGGGCTGCAAGCGCACATTGAGAGCTCATGTTGAGCTTCTCGTCCACCAGCACCCCCAAGTCTCTCTCCTCAGGGCTGCTCTCCAGCCAGTCCCTGCCCAGCCTGTATTTGTGCCTGGGATTGCCTCGACCCAGATGCAGGACCCTGCACTTGGTCTTGTTGAACCTCATCAGGTTGGCTTGTGCCCACCTCTCCAGCCTGTCCAGGTCCCTCTGGATGGCATCCCTTCCCTCCAGCATGTCCACTGCACCACACAGCTTGGTGTCATCAGCAAACTTGCTGAGGGTACACTCGATGCCACTGTCCGTGTCATCCACAAAGATGTTGAACAAGACAGGTCCCAGGACTGATCCCTGAGGGACTCCGCTTGTCACTGGCCTCCACTGGGACATGGACCCGTTGACAGCCACTCTTTGGGTGCGGCCATCAAGCCACTTCTTTATCCATCCAGTGGCCCACCCATCAAACCCATGTGTCACCAGCTTGGAGACCAGGATGTGGTGCAGGACAGTGTCGAAGGCTTTGCTCAGGTCCAGGTAAATGACATCAGTTTGTTGCCCCTCATCTATTAATGTTGTCACCTGTTCATAGAAGGCCACCAGGTTTGTCAGGCAGGATTTGCCCTTGGCAAAGCCATGCTGACTGTTCCAAATCACCTCTTCACTATTCTTCTGAGTCAGCAGTGCCTCCAGGAGGATCTGCTCCATGATCGTTCCGGGCACAGAGGTGAGACTGACTGGCCTGTAGTTCCCTGGTTCCTCCTTCTTACCCTTTTTGAAAATGGGAGCAATGTTTCCCCTTTTCCAGTCTGTGGGGACTTCCCCAGTCTGCCATGACTTTTGGAATATACTAGGGAGGGGTTTAGCAACCTCATCTGCCAGTTCTCTCAGCACCCGTGGGTGTATCCTGTCAGGTCCCATGGACTTAAACACTTTCAGGTTCTTCAGGTGATCACAAACCTGGCCAGCGTGATCTAGTGTAGGGTGTCCCTGCCCATGGCAGGGGGTTGGAACTAGATGATCCTTGTGGTCCCTTCCAACCCTGACTGATTCTATGATTCTATGATTCTATGAAACCTGATCTTTAATACAATAATAATACAATACAATACACCAGGTTGGAAGAGACCTTCAAGATCATCGCGTCCAACCCATCAAACAATCCAACCCACCCAACAACTAGACCATACAGCCAAGCACCCCATCAAGTCTTCTCCTGAACACCTCCAGTGAAGGTGACTCCACCACCTCCATGGGCAGCCGATTCCAATGGCCAATCACTCTCTCCGTGTAGAACTTCTTCCTAACATCCAGCCTAAACCTGCCCTGGCGCAGCCTGAGACTGTGTCCTCTTGTTCTGGTGCTGGCTGCCTGGGAGAAGAGGCCAACCTCTGCCTGGCTACAACCTCCTTCAGGTAGTTGTAGACAGCAAGAAGGTCACCCCTCAGTCTCCTCTTCTCCAGGCTAAGCAACCCCAGCTCCCTCAGCCTTTCCTCATAGGGCTTGTGTTCCAAACCCCTCACCAGCTTTGTTGCCCTTCTCTGGACACGTTCCAGCAAGTCAACATCCTTCCTAAACTGAGGGGCCCAGAACTGGACACAGGACTCAAGGTGTGGCCTAACCAGTGCAGTGGACAGGGGCAGAATGACCTCCCTGCTCCTGCTGGCCACACTGTTCCTGATGCAAGCCAGGATGCCATTGGCCTTCTTGGCTGCCTGGGCACACTGCAGGCTCATGTTCAGCCTACAATCAACCAGTACCCCCAGGTCCCTCTCTGCCTGGCCACTCTCCAGCCACTCTGACCCCAGCCTGTAGCACTGCCTGGGGTTGTTGTGGCCAACGTGCAGAATCCGGCACTTGGATGTGTTAAATCTCATGCCATTGGACTCTGCCCATCTGTCCAGCCTGTCGAGGTCCCTCTGCAAAGCCTCTCTGCCCTCCAGCAGATCAACTGCTGCCCCCAGTTTGGTGTCATCTGCAAATTTACTGATGATGGATTCAATGCCCTCATCCAGATCATCAATAAAGATGTTGAAGAGCATGAGGCCCAGTAGTGATCCCTGGGGCACACCACTAGTGACAGGCCACCAGCTGGATGTGGTGCCATTCACCACCACTCTCTGGGCTCGGCCCTCCAGCCAGTTCCTAACCCAACGCAGTGTGCTCCTGTCCAAGCCATGGGCTGCCAGCTTGGCCAGGAGTTTGCTGTGGGGGACGGTGTCAAAGGCCTTGCTGAGGTCCAGGTAGACCACATCCACAGGCCTCCCCACATCCACCAGGCGGGTCAGGTTGGTCAGGCAGGACCTGCCCCTCCTAAATCCATGCTGGCTAGGCCTGAGCCCCGGTCATCCTGTAAGTGCTGTGTGATCGCACTCGAGATGACCTGCTCCATAATCTTGCCTGGCACTGAGGTCAGGCTGACAGGCCTATAATTCCCTGGCTCATCCAACCGGCCCTTCTTGTGGATGGGCACCACGTTGGCCAGCTTCCAGTCTTCTGGGACCTCTCCAGTGAGCCAGGACTGCTGAAAAATGATGGAAAGTGGCTTGGCCAGCTCATCTGTCAGCAATCTCAGCACCCTAGGATGGATCCCATCCGGTCCCATGGCCTTGTGGGGGTCCAATCTTCACTTACTATGGGCAGTTCTTCCTCCCTGTCCCTGGCATTGTCTTCCATGACACCAGGAGTGTGGCTGGAGGCCCTTGCAGTGAAGACTGAGGTCTGAAGTTATTGAGTATCTCAGCCTTTTCCACATCACTTGTGGCCATTTCACCAGTTTCCTTTCTGAGGGGCCCACACCTTCCCTAGTCGTCTTCTTGCCATTAATATACCTGTAGAAATTCTTAGTGCTCCCTTTAACCTCCCTGGCTAGATTCAATTCAAACTCTGCTTTGGCTTTCCCAACCAGGCCTCTTGCTGCTCAGGCAGCTTCCTTATATACCCCCTGTTCTATCTGTCCTTCCCTCCACTTCCTGTAGAGTTTCTTTTTAAGTGATAGTGTGTCAAGCAGCTCCTTGCTCATCCAGGCAGGCCTCCTAGCATTCTTTCCTGCTTTTCTCTCTGTTGGTATACATAGCTCCTGGACACAGAGGAGGTGGTCCTTGAATACTGACCAGCTGTCCTGGGTCCCTCTTCCCTCCAGGGCTTCGTCCCATGACACTTTGGCTAGCAGATTCCTGAAGCGATCGAAGTCTGCACGCCTAAAGTCTAGGGTTGTAAGCTTAGAATAGGTCCTCCTGATTGCCCTGAGGAGATTAAATTCAACTGCTTCATGGTCACTGCAATCAAGGCTGGCTCTGAGCTTCACATTGGTTACCAGCCCTTCCCTGTTGGTGAGAACAAGGTCCAGCAGAGCACCTTTTCTTGTTGGTTCCTCTACCATTTGGAGGAGGAAGTTGTCTTCTATTCAGTCCAGGAACATCCTTGATTGCTGGTGCCTTGCTGTGTTGTCCCTCCAGCAGATGTCAGGGTGGTTGAAATCACCCATGAGTACCAGGGCTTGTGACCTGGAAGCTGCTTCTATTTGCCTGTGGAGGGCCTCATCTACTTGGTTCTGCTGGTCAGGTGGCCTGTAGGAGACCCCCACAGTAATATCTCCTTCCCCTGTCTTGCCTTTAATTTTAACCCATACACTCTCAACTAGCTCATCATCCCCCCCCCAGGTGGATCTCCACTGATTCCAGCTGGCTATTGACAGCTGCCTATCCTTCCTAAAGTGCTTATACCTGTATATCCCTACATTCCAGTCATGGGAATCATCCCACCAAGTTTCAGTAATAGCCACTATGTCATGGCATCCCAGCAGCACAGTGGCCCTCAATTCATCCTGTTTGTTGCCCAAGCTGTGTGCGTTTGCATAGAAGCACTTCAGCTGGGCTGGCCCTGTCGTCCTCTTGTGCCAATTGCCCTTGGTTTCCACAGAGTGTCCTGGTGCATCGTTCGTGGCTTGCCTCAGGGCAGCAAGTTGAGAGCCCTTACCAGCTCTCCATCCCTCTGCCTCAGGTGAGCTGCCCCTCTGTTTGTCACTGGCCAGCAGGAGACTATTAACCCCTTCCCCCTTCAAATCTAGTTTAAAGCCCTATCAATGAGCCCTGCCAATTCCTGCCCCAGGATCCTTTTCCCCCTCTGGGACAAGTGCGTCCCATAAGCTGTTTTCAGCTCTGGCACCCTCACGAGTTTGGGTGCCTGTTCTTTTGTCCTTTCTCCTGCATTTCTCTGGACTCCCACAGGAGGGAGAGCAGAGAGGGGGACCAGAGACCAACCAGGACCTGTCTGGGTTTGTGCTGGGTCTATTTGGCCCTACCACCACAGTCTCCTGGATGGGATTTGCTGGTTTAAGTATCATCCATAAAGTCTGAAGCAAGTGTAGCTGAGGAGCTAACGATTACATTAAAACTGCATGAGTACTAAGTGAAGAGAATATCCAAACCCTTTTATCCATATGTAATGCAGCATCATTTTTCTCCACCAATATGTTACAGAGTTTCTAGAAAGCCTTCATGAAAAATGAAATAAATAAAAAAAGAAGTGGGTTTTAAACTGAAGGAATATTGAATAGCTGAAGGAAACAAAACATGGAGATAGTCCACAGAGTTACAGAGTCTGTAGAAGGCTTTCATGAAAAATTAAAAGAATGGGGGGTTACACTGAAGAGATATTGATACAGCTTTGGGAAACAAAACATGGAGATAGCTTGCAAAATCAGAAGAATTTCATTTTCTTAAGTTAGATTCTTGTAAATATGTTAGTTTAGCAAGAATAATTACCCTGCATATAGGAATGGATGTATGACGGGATGTATGCACCTGTCTTGATGTGAGTAACTAAGCCCTGTTTGAGGCAGAGGATATATTAGCTTCATATGGACTAATAATAAGCAAGCAGGAAAGGGGTATCTAGAAACAAATACCAGAAAAACACCCCAACCCAAAACATAAACCCCCAAACCCTTACAGTGTTTCTAGTAATAAAAATCTGTAGTTTAATTACAAATGAATCCAATATCATCTTTCTGAGCTTACAGATAGGCTAATGGAAGAATAATATCTGAAACACAGCTATTATTATTATTTAGGAATTTTAGAGACACTCTTTCAGCATAAAATTAAGCTTGTTAAATATCAAACCCAAAAAGTCTTTCAGTGATTAGTATATAGTCACCATAGAAGCAGATATGCATTTTTTCACTTCTACACAGAATTGGAAGAATTCCATAATGCTGTCAGTGTAATCCAGATTTAGATAGGTTTAGGCATTTTTTTGCTAATTAACTGGTTTAAGCTAATAAATTTTAAATCACCTCATGATGGCAGCTTTCACAATATGTGATAGAGTCTAATTATAATTGCAACTTTGAGCTACACCAGCTGTATTTCATATATTAACAGAAATTATGAGGAACTAATTAATAGAGGTGCATGCACAGGTGGAAAGATATGTAAACAGAAAAATCCTTCTGAGGTGTTACAGCTTCTCTGTTATGTATAAGCACAAAAATACTTCTGAAGCATTACAGGTTCTCTCCCCAAAATAGTATTACAGACATATTTTGAACAATGAACACAACTTTCAGTAATCTTACCTGAATATTTTATTTCTTTTTGTTCTCTGAGGTATATAGTTTGGCAACAAGAGTACTAAAATTTTTGAGGAGGAATTTCTCCTTACATAGTGCTTAGGACTGTATGGATTGAGGCAGCACAAAGAGAGATAACAAACAAAAAAAAGAGCAAATATCTAAATCATGCAGATTTTAATATTTGAAGAGAAAATACGGATGTTCCTGCAGTATTTGCCTCCAAAAGCTTTTTTTTTCAGTTTAAATGGTCAAATATCAAGAAAAAAGTAATTTGAAGATACTGCTTAACTATCTATTTTGTTCTGATGACATGCTAGCCACTGATGTGACTTACAGCTATAAGCATTAGCCTAAGACATTAACACAGCCACATGCACTGTGCGGTGCATCTTAAACTGTAAAGTAGGACTTGTTGTTGTTGTAGCTTAACTCCAGCTGGCAACTGTGCATCATGCAGCTGCTCACTCATTCCTCCTCCCAACCCTCCCACTGGGATGGGAAGAAGTGGGAGAAAAAGTTAAAACTCCATGGGTTGAGATAAGGAGATTTTAATAGAACATCATGGAAAGAGTAGAAACAGAGTAGAAACAACAGTAATACAAATAATACTAATGAAATGAAAATTAGTCGCATGCAATGCAACTGCTCACTGCCCAGAACCTGCCCACAGCCCAGTCTGGCTGCCCAAATTGCCCTACCCTTTCCCTAGACAGCTCCACACTAGCCCCCCACCTCCCGCCAGTCTTTCCTCTCCAGCTCTTACACTGAACATGACCTCAGTGCGGTATTGAACACCTCACTGGCTGACTCATCTGGCTATCTGGCTGTGGACCTTCCCAGCTACCTGCAGAAATTAGCCATATCCTATCCAAACCCAGGACAGTTATGTTTTCATATCAGGGAATGTGCAGTCACTGTCTATAGCAGCCAGCAGGAGCATCAGGCAAAATGTGCCTAAGAGCACTCTCCAGTGTTTTCCTATGACATATGTGCACCTACATGCATACTGTTTTCATGCCTTGCTGTTATTTCAGTCTTGCAAATTATCTGAATTATTCCTGTGACCCTAATGTTAATTTCATCACAATTTTTGCTTTTACATTTTGAAACAATGCAGTAGTGGGCTGGTGTTAACCCTGTGTGTCGTAGTTAGAGCCATGCATGAACACAAAGGGGTCTAATGAAATGAACAATTTCCCTCTTTAGTACCATAAATAAATTGAAACCATGCAAATTATCTGAATTATTCCTGTGACCCTAATGTTAATTTCATCACAATTTTTGCTTTTACATTTTGAAACAATGCAGTAGTGGGCTGGTGTTAACCCTGTGTGTCATAGTTAGAGCCATGCATGAACACAAAGGGGTCTAATGAAATGAACAATTTCCCTCTTTAGTACCATAAATAAATTGAAACCATGCAAAGCTGTGCTTAAATATCCACATAGTTGTTACGGTATAGTCGTTACGGTGTTGAGTTGCCTGGGTGAATTTACATGGAGAAAATAAAGAATTTGCATAATTGATCAGATTGGAGCCTACTGCTTGTTAAGTAAGATGGTATTTACTGTCACCAATGTCAGATGAAGACCCCATTTCAGCATGGGCATCACAGATAGGTTTGAGTTCAGAACCTTGGATACCTGTAGGTATCTTTCTATCCCAAACTACTACAGTAAAACTCAGAAGAAGATAAAGCAACTGATAGTGCTTACTTAAGAGCAAAAAACCAGTTTAACTAAATGGATGCAGTTGTTGGAAGAACAATTTTCAAACCAAAGTAGTGACTGATACCTTGCACTAGAAATGCTAAGTTGACATCTTGGTTAGGAAGAATATTTTAATTGGTTTGCAAGTCTGCAAAAACAGCTCTGTCTTCAACTGATAAGTTGAATAATAAGTTGATTTATATGATTCTTATTTTGTCTACTCTCTACTTTTTTCTTCCATACTAGATTATTGTTGTTGCCATTTGGGTTTCCAGGACTCAAACCCACAGGACAGAAAGTAGGTTACCCACCACTTCCTACTATCACTCCCCCCACCATAGGGAAAAGGTAGGCAGGGGAAGTAAAAGAGGTGAACAAAAGTGTTGAACATTTAACTTAGAGATCAAAAGTTAACACGATGTGAGAATTGTGTCCCCAAAACTCTCAGCGGTACTCAGACTTCTGGACTGATTGCATTTTACAGGTAGATGGAATAAAAGGTGGGACAAGTCAGTACCGTACTCTCATTGTTGTGTGGTTTAGCAGGTACTAGGTGGCTTAGTGAGAATATCTACTATAAAAAGCAGAAGTGAAGTCAAGATACTGCAGGCACTTATGTGTACTATAAGGAAGAAAAGGTGGAAAAGCATGCAGTTGATGCGTGCTGCATGCCTCCCCTAAAGCTCTTGTAGTCAGGGATAACCAAAGCATTACAAATGTGTTCAACTTTAGTCTTAAACTGTATCCTAATCCATATGCAATTTTGTTGGAAGTACACTCTAAGACAGCAGTTTTCAAGGTGATTTATTTAAAACAACCAATGTCTGTGGGTTTTGGTCCTTTAGATCAGATTAGCAGTAAAACGTGATGGAATTTAAATTTTGGCTGAGTGTCTTCATCAGTGTTTACAGCAGCAACAAAGTTACGATTTGGAATTTAATCATGGCCTTCAGTGCAAAAATTTTATCTTAACCTATTCCTTGTAATGGAAATTAGGAAAGACTCTTTCCTTGAGATATCTAAGTATAAACAGAAGCAGCTGCACTTCAGATCCCAAGGAATTATGTATCTCAGCACAATGTTAAAACCTATTACCTCTTCTTGCTTGATCTCAGTGGATTTTTAAGGTTGAAACTTTGCTATATTGGTGTTGACCCCTTTTATGCTTCACTTGTCACTTTTTAGTTCCATTTGCAGAGCATAGCAATACCATTAGTGTCAAAGAACTCTATTCCTTTGATTGCTGAAAGAAATTAGTTTGCTGTCAAAGTTACGGCAAGACACCTAACCTCAGTTAAAGCCTTAGGTGAAACAAAGAGGAATTTTCCTTAAATATTTAAATTAGGGCATATATGTAGCGCAAAATTAAAATGAAGGATTATGTTTCTAATTACATGGCACATATTTATGTGCTGTGAAATTTGTACCATGACATGTAAGAGTTGCTTATTCGCTAGAAGCTTGTTGCTCATTAGCAAACATTTTCATTATCAAATGAGTGTAAATGACATGTTTTACAGTTCTGGGTTTATTTCCTTGAATATTGTGTGCAGGTACTTGTTCTGTATCGATTTGCTTTCTGAATGAAAACATAATTATACAATACAATACACCAGGTTGGAAGAGACCTTCAAGATCATTGCGTCCAACCATCAACCAATCCAACCCACCTAAACAACTAAACCATGCAGCCAAGCACCCCATCAAGTCTCCTCCTGAACACCTCCAATGATGGTGACTCCACCACCTCCCCGGGCAGACCATTCCAATGGGCAATCACTCTCTCTGTATAGAACTTCTTCCTAACATCCTAAACCTCCCCTGGCACAGCCTGAGACTGGTTCTTCTTGTTTTGGTACTGGCGCCTGGGAGAAGAGACCAACCTCCACCTGTCTACAACGTCCCTTCAGGTAGTTGTAGAGAGCAATAAGGTCACCCCTGAGTCTCCTCCTCTCCAGGCTAAGCAACCCCAGCTCCCTCAGCCTCTCCTCATAGGGCTTGTGTTCCAAACCCCTCACCAACTTCGTTGCCCTTCTCTGGACACATTCCAGCAAGTCAACATCCTTCCTAACTATGTTTTGTGCAGTAAAAATGTACAGGATAAAAGTATAAAAAATTACTAAGTAATTAGTATTCCAGCATTTTGAATTATATACTCCCAGCATCAATGGCAGAAGACATCTTAAAGGCATCTTATTAAAATTCCAAGTGAAATGTACTCAGTGGTCTGAACACTCACAATGCCAGGAGAGAAATAGCACAGAGTGCTTGATGTAATCAAGCTCTCCATGTTTATTTACATTTTGACTGTGTAAATGCAGAATACTTTTCTCAGCAATATAAGTTTCCAGGTATTAGATATTAACAAATGTCACCCTGTTGTAACAGGTGTTATAGTCCAGAGAAAGACACCAAAGCTGGTGAAGGGCCTGGAGCACATGGCCTGCAAGGAGTGTCTGAGGGAGCTGGGGTTGTTCAGTGTAGAGAAGAGGAGGCTGAGGGGAGACCTCATCACTCTCTACAACTACCTGAAGGGAGGCTGGAGCAAGGAGAGGGCAGCCTCTTCTCTGTGATGATAGGCAGCAGAACTGGAGGAAATGGTTACATGCTGTGCCAGGGGAGTTTTAGAGTGGGTATTAGGAAATGTTTCTTTACTGGAAGGGTTGTCAAACATTGGAATAGTCTGCCCAGAGCAGTAGTGGAGTCACCCATCCCTAGGGGTGTTCAAGCGGTATATGGACTTCGTCCTTAGGGTCTTGGTTTAGTGTTGACTCTTTAGTACTGGGTCAGTGGTTGGACTGGATGATCTTCAGAGTCTCTTCCAACCATATATATTCTGTGATTCGATATTTCTACTTAACAAATTTTTATTAGAGCAGGAACAGAAGAATTTTCAGTTTTCTCTTTTAGAGATCTAAAGATAATAGTATTTTCTAGAAGTATGGGAGAATACTGCATAATCAGTGACACCTACCTGCTTTTTTCCCCAAAGTGAGGAGTGAAAAAAATTGATAGTTTGCACAAGCACTGTAGGGTAATTAGAATCATATAATCATAGAATGGTATGGGTTGGAAATCCAAATGTCAATTAGTCCTAGCCCCCTATCATAGTCAGAGACATCTTCCACTAGACTAGGTAGACTTCCACTCAAAGCCCCATCCAGCAAGGCCTTGAAGGCTTTTGGGAATGTAGCATCCACAGCTTCGCTGGGCAAAATGTTCCAGTGCTTCACCACCCATAACATATAAAAGTTCTTCGTTATGTCTCATCTAAATCTACCCTCCTTCACTTGCCCCTTGTTATGCCACTACAAGCCCTTATAAGTGCCTTTCTTTTAAGTTCCTTTTATACACTTAAAGCTCCTTTTATACACTTAAAGCTGCAGTAAGGTCTCCCCAAAGCTTTCTCTTCTCAAGGCTGAACAACCCTAATTTTGTCAACATTTCTTTATAGGACAGGTGTTCCAGTCCTACGATTATTCTTTGTGGCTTTCCTCTGGGCCTGTTTACAATACAATACAATACAATACAATACAATACAATACAATACACCAGGTTGGAAGAGACCTTCAAGATCATCGCGTCCAACCCATCAAACAGTCCAACCCACCCAACAACTAGACCATACAGCCAAGCACCCCATCAAGTCCCCTCCTGAACACCTCCAGTGAAGGTGACTCCACCACCTCCACGGGTAGCCGATTCCAATGGGCAATCACTCTCTCCATGTAGAACTTCCTCCTAACATCCAGCCTAAACCTGCCCTGGCGCAGCCTGAGACTGTGTCCTCTTGTTCTGGTGCTGGCTGCCTGGGAGAGGAGACCAACCTCTGCCTGGCTACAACCTCCCTTCAGGTAGTTGTAGACAGCAAGAAGGTCACCCCTCAGTCTCCTCTTCTCCAGGCTAAGCAACCCCAGCTTCCTCAGCCTTTCCTCATAGGGCTTGTGTTCCAAACCCCTCACTAGCTTTGTTGCCCTTCTCTGGACACGTTCCAGCAAGTCAACATCCTTCCTAAACTGAGGGGCCCAGAACTGGACACAGGACTCAAGGTGTGGCCTAACCAGTGCAGTGGACAGGGGCAGAATGAGCTCCCTGCTCCTGCTGGCCACACTGTTCCTGATGCAAGCCAGGATGCCATTGGCCTTCTTGGCTGTCTGGGCACACTGCAGGCTCATGTTCAGCCTACAATCAACCAGTACCCCCAGGTCCCTCTCTGCCTGGCCACTCTCCAGCCACTCTGACCCCAGCCTGTAGCACTGCCTGGGGTTGTTGTGGCCAATGTGCAGAACCCGGCACTTGGATGTGTTAAATCTCATGCCATTGGACTCTGCCCATCTGTCCAGCCTGTCGAGGTCCCTCTGCAAAGCCTCTCTGCCCTCCAGCAGATCAACTCCTGCCCCCAGCTTGGTGTCATCAGCAAATTTACTGATGATGGACTCAATGCCCTCATCCAGATCATCAATAAAGATGTTGAAGAGCATGGGGCCCAGTACTGATCCCTGGGGCACACCACTAGTGACAGGCCGCCAGCTGGATGTGACGCCATTCACCATCACTCTCTGGGCTCGGCCCTCCAGCCAGTTCCTAACCCAACACAGTGTGATCCTGTCCAAGCCATGGGCTGCCAGCTTGGCCAGGAGTTTGCTGTGGGGGACGGTGTCAAAGGCCTTGCTGAGGTCCAGGTAGACCACATCCATGGGCCTCCCTACATCCCCCAGGCGGGTCACCTGATCATAGAAGGAGATCAGGTTGGTCAGGCAGGACCTGCCCCTCCTAAATCCATGCTGGCTAGGCCTGAGCCCCTGGCCATCCTGTAAGTGCTGTGTGATCGCACACAAGATGACCTGCTCCATAATCTTGCCTGGCACTGAGGTCAGGCTGACAGGCCTATAATTCCCTGGCTCATCCAACCGGCCCTTCTTGTGGATGGGCACCACGTTGGCCAGCTTCCAGTCTTCTGGGACCTCTCCAGTGAGCCAGGACTGCTGAAAAATGATGGAAAGTGGCTTGGCCAGCTCATCTGTCAGCAATCTCAGCACCCTAGGATGGATCCCATCCGGTCCCATGGCCTTGTGGGGGTCCAAGCTTCTCAGTAGATCTCTAACTTCCTCTTGGAGCAGCGGGAAACTATGCAGCTCTCTGTCTCTTTCTGCCAGCTCTGCAGGCCAGCTGTCTGGAAGACGTTCTGCCCTGCTAGTGAAAACTGAGGCAAAGAAGGTGTTAAGTACCTCTGCCTTTTCCTCATCCTTTGTTACAACGTTCCCCTCCGTGTCAACCAAGGAGTGGAGGTTGTCCTTGCCCTTCTTCTTGCTATTAATGTATTTATAGAAGGACTTTTTGTTGTCCTTCACAGCAGAGGCCAGTCTAAGTTCTAAATGGGCTTTTGCCTCCCTAATTTTCTTCCTGCATGTCCTAGCAACAACCCTAAACATTCCGTAGGTTGCCTCCCCTTTCTTCCAAAGATGCTACACCCTCTTTTTTTTCCCTTAGTTCTATTAAAAGTTCATTACCCATCCAGGCTGGCCGTCTGCCCCGGCGGCTCATCTTCCGGCACACCGGCACAGCCTGTTCCTGCGCCTTCAATAGTTCTTCCTTGAAGTAGGTCCAGCTCTCCTGGACCCCTTTGTTTTTAAGGGCTGTTTCCCAAGGAACCTTCTGAATTAGTTCCTTGAGTAGCCTGAAGTCTGCCCTCCTGAAGTCCATAGTGGAGGTCTTCTTGCTCCCCCTCTTGGCTTGGCTGCATACGGAAAACTCTATTATGTTGTGGTCACTGGTGCCTAAACACCCTCCGACCACCACATCACCCACCAGCCCTTCCCTGTTGGTGAAGAGGAGGTCAAGCATAGCCTTACCCCTGGTAGGCTCACACAGCACCTGGGATAAGAAGCTGTCCTCCATGCACTCTAAGAACCTCCTAGACTGCCTCCTCTCTGCTGTGTTGAGATCCCAGCAGATATCAGGCAGGTTGAAGTCGCCCATGAGAACGAGGTCAGGCGATCTTGAGACAGCCTTAAGCTGCCTATAAAATGCCTCATCAACATCAACAGTAGTATGGCCAGCAGGAGCAGGGAGGTCATTGTGCCCCTGTACTCTGCTTTGGTTAGGCCGCACCTTGAGTCCTGTGTCCAGTTCTGGGCCCCTCAGTTTAAGAAGGACATTGAGACACTTGAACGTGTCCAGAGAAGGGCAACAAGGCTGGGGAGAGGCCTTGAGCACAAGCCCTATGAGGAGAGGCTGAGGGAGCTGGGGCTGTTTAGCCTGGGAAAGAGGAGGCTCAGGGGCGACCTCATTGCTCTCTACAACTACCTGAAGGGTGGTTGTAGCCAGGAGGGGGTTGGCCTCTTCTCCCTAGCAACCAGCACCAGAACAAGGGGACACAGTCTCAAGCTGCACCAGGGGAAGTTCAGGCTGGAGGTGAGGAGAAAGTTCTTCACCGAGAGAGTGATTCGTCATTGGAATTGGCTGCCCAGGGAGGTGGTTGAGTCTCCATCCCTGGAGGCGTTCAGGAGGGGACTGGATGTGGCACTTGGTGCCATGGTCTGGTTGTGAGGTTGTGGTTACAGGTTGGACTCGATGATCTTCAAGGTCTCTTCCAACCTTGGTAATTCTATTCTATTCTATTCTATTCTATTCTATTCTATTCTATTCTATTCTATTCTATTCTATTCTATTCTATTCTATTCTATTCTATTCTATTCTATTCTATCCTCCTCCTGGTTGGGTGGTCTATAACAGACTCCAACCAGGATGTCTGCCCTGTTGGTCTTCCCTCTAATTCTCACCCACAATCACTCAACCCTATCATCCCTGATCTCCATCTCAACAGCATCCAGTGCCTCCCTGATGTACAGGGCCACCCCTCCACCCCTTCTTCCTTGCCTGTCTCTCCTGAAGAGCCTGTAGCCATCAATTGCAGCGCTCCAGTCATGCAAGTCATCCCACCACGTCTCTGTGATGGCAACTACATCATAACTTTCTTGCTGCAACAAGGCTTCCAGCTCCTCTTGTTTGTTACCCATGCTTCGTGCATTAGTGTACATGCACTGCAGCTGGGCTGCTGGTTTCACCTCTAGCTCTAGCTTATCACCTCCAGACTCCTGCCTGAGGGCACTGGTTTCCGACCCTCCCCCCTTCGAAGCTAGTTTAAAGCCCTGTCAATGAGACTTGCTAATTCCCTTCCCAGAATCTTTTTACCTTTGGGGGACAGGCCATTCTCATGTATTGTGACCTTTCCCCTCCTCTGGGACAGATGTACTCCATCTGTTACCAGCTGACCTGGTGCAGTAGAAAGTTCCCCAAGATCGAAAAACCCAAAATTCATTCGTCTGCACCAGCCCCTAAGCCACTTGTTGACTACAGCGGCTGACCTGTTCCTTATTGTGTTCCCTCCTGCAACTAACGGTATCGATGTAAAAATTATTTGTGCACCTGACCCCTCAACCAGATCTCCCAGGGCCCTGAGGTCATTTTTGATAGCCCTGGGAGGCCTGGTACCAACATCATCATTCCCTA
Source organism: Picus viridis (assembly GCA_033816785.1). Lineage (NCBI taxonomy): Eukaryota > Metazoa > Chordata > Aves > Piciformes > Picidae > Picus > Picus viridis. The sequence goes on from CM066606.1 coordinate 53,987,307, forward strand.
ACTGCATGACCAATAAGGGATAATAATCAGAGGGCTGTACCAGACTGGGCAGCCTTCTGGTAACATCTCCAACTTGGACTCCTGCTAGGCTAATAACTTCCCTATGAGATGGGTCCGGCCTACATATGGGACCTTCTGTTCCCCTCAGGAGGGAATCACCAATAACAATTACCCTCCTTTTCTTTTTTAGGGAGCAAGTCCTGATGCCAGGGGAAGGCTGTTTAACCTTAGGCTGCGTTGCCTTAGGCTGTTTAACCTTAGGCTGCTTTACCTTAGGCTGTTTAACCTTAGGCTGTTTAACCTTATGCTGTTTAACCTTAGGCTGTTTAGCCTCAGGGAAGACCCCAGATGGTGTGTCCTCCGGCATCAGTATCACCTCACCCTTGATCTCCAGCGCCCCATACCTGTTTTCCAAGGGCAGTGAGGGAGGTGGGGGGAGGCAAGGAGGTTTTAATTTGTGTCCTTTGAGAGGAACCTGTATCCATTCCCCTCTGCTTTTCGAACAACCAGTCTCTGCTGGGGGAGCCTGTGGAGCCTGCTTACTCGGGTTCATCTCTTTCCTCCTGTGGCTCATCACTTTTCTACATTCCCATACATCTCTAAGACTAGCAACCTCATCCTTTAGTCTGGCCACAAGGTCGAGCAGATAGCCAATCTGCTCACACCTAATGCAAGAGTTGCCCCCACTACCCTGCATCTCAAGAGCCAGGCCCCAGCACTCACTACAGCCAGATACCTGGACAGCTACCTGCTTGTGTTCTACCTCAGTCTGGGTCGACACTGATTTTTTAAAGGAGATTTTGCTGCGCGTTATAACCATGCTGCCCCTGGCCACGGCCGTGGCTGCCCCTGGACACGCCACCCACTGGACAAAAATTTAGAAAAAGTGCGGCGGCGCGCGAGAGCACCAGAGAGTACCAGAGAAGGGGCTGCTGCCCAGCGGAGCCGCGCGAACCGCTGTCCGTTGTTTAAATTCCGCCGCCGAAGGCGCTGGCCTCATGAGCCGTAGGCACGTGAAGACAGGGCCTCCCGAGTGCCGCTGTGTATTCAGGAAGCGTGGCGAGCCCAGCCGCCACCGCAGCCCAAAGAGGAGAAGCGCGAAAGCCTGCCCAAGCGGCCGCTGGTCCCGGTGCTGTTCCGAAGGGGCTGCTGCCGAGCGGAGCCCCGCGAAGCACTGCCCGTTGTTTAAATTCCGCCGCCGAAGGCGCTGGCCTCATGAGCCGTAGGCACGTGAAGACAGGGCCTCCCGAGTGCCGCTGTGTGTTCAGGAAGCGTGGCGAGCCCAGCTGCCACCGCAGCCCGAAGAGGAGAAGCGCGAAAGCCCGCCCAAGCGGCCGCTGGTCCCGGTGCTGTTCCGAAGGGGCTGCTGCCGAGCGGAGCCCCACGAAGCGCTGCCCGTTGTTTAAATTCCGCCACCGAAGGCTCTGTTTGTACAGATCCACGTCTCTGTTGTACTAAGGACTGGATGCAGTATGCCAGATGGCTGTCACATGAAAGCAAAGAGAGGGAAAATCACATCCCTCAGCCTGTTGGCCATGTTTTGTTTTGTTTGTTTTTTGTCTTGTGAGTTCTGTTTGTTTGTGTGTTTGTTTGTTTGTTTTTTACAACCTAAGATATAATTTGCTTTCTGGGCTGTAAGCACACATTATTGGCTCATATATGATTTTTCATCTACCAATATCCCCAAGTCCTTCTCTGCATTACAGTTGTAAATCTGTTCTTTCCCTCGAGTGTGATTACCCTCACCCAGGGGCAGGACCTTACACTTAGCCTTGTTGAATTCCAAAAAGGACATGTGGGCTCACTCCTCAAACCTGTCAATGTCCCTCTAATGGCATACCTTTTGTTGAGGTTATCAGCTGCCCCACTGATCTTGATATCATCTGCAAACTTGCTGAAGGTACAGTCAATCCCACTGTTGATGTCATTAATGAAGATATAAAAAGCATTGTTCCCAATATGGACCCTTGAGGGACACCAATCATTACTGCTTTTCATTTGGACATTGAGGCATTGCTTGAAACTCATTGAATGTGGCCTCTCAGTCAGTTCCTTAGGCATCTAATAGTCCATCCATCAGATTCATATCTCTCCAATTTAGCAGCAAGAATGTGGTGTGAGGCCATGTCAGAGGTCTTAGGGAAGTCAGACAGGTGGTTGCAGTTGCTCTTCCCTTGCTCACTGAGAAAGTCATTCCATTGTAAAAGGCCATTATGTTAGTCAGGCACAATTTGCCCGCAGTGAAGCCGTGCTACCTTTCTCTAATCACCTGTGTCTTACATATGTTTCAACATACCTACCAGGAAAATCTGTTCCATGATCTTCTGAGGGATAAAGGTGAGGCTGACAGGTTGGTAGTTCCTTGTATCCTCCTTTCTGCGCTTCTTAAAAATGGGTGCAGTGTTTCACTTTTTCCACTCCAGAGTCTTCATCCGCCTGCCATGACTTTTCAAATAAGATGGAGAGTGGCTTAGCAACTGCATCTGTCAGTTCTTTCTGGATCCCAGGTTGCATTTGATCAGGTATCCGGTATTTGTGTAGATTGTTTCATCAGGTCTTGATCATCTGTGATGGGAGTGCCTTCATTCTCCTAGTCCCTGCCTTGTGGTTCAGGAGGAAGACTGCCAATGAAAACTGAGGCAAAAAGATTGTTGAGTACCTCAGCTTTCTCAATGTTGGTTGCCATCAGATGTCTTGTCTTATTTTTCAGGCAGAGATAACATTTTACTTAGGCTCCCTTTTCTGGCCACCATACCCGTGGAAGCCCCTATAATACTTTTACTGCACATTATATGTATTTGTCTGCACTCCTACTTACAAATGATCATTTGCCAGGCAAATATAAAATTAATATAATCACCATGTTACAATCCCTTTGTTTGAAAATCTTAGGGCAGGATGCTCAAAAACATTACTGTCAGCTATTCTTACTAATAATTTAGGCTTTCTTATCACATAATACATTTCAACAACAGTGCAGTCATAACTAGAAGTGAGAATATGTTAGTTTGCCTTTTACATGTATGGATGAAAAAAAATACCACATATATCAAAGCTGAATCAGTACTAAAATAATAGCTGTCTTTGAATACATACACCAAGTCATGGAATACTTTTGCATGCTGTCACTCTAAGAATGTCTGAGAAAAACTTATTCTTACAATTTCACAACAATAGCAGTGTTTCAGAACAAAGTAAGTGAAATATTTAAAGTGTTTGTGCTTTAAGTGCAAGGGATTCACAGACGTGCCTCGAGGATTTTTGGAGAGTATATGAAATCAAATTAAGTCTATGAAAACAGTTCCACACTGTGCTCTCCAAACTCCAATTGTTTGCAGCTTAGGAATTTCTTTATGTGTGTAATAATTTAAGGAATTTCTATGACACGGTTTTCAATTTTAGTGTTAAATACAAGGCTTCTGTAAGCAACCCTGCTTAGGTTTGTTTGTGTCCATCATTAGAAATGGCATCCCTCAGGGGTTGCTACTAGAGTCACTGCTGTTTAACATCTTGGTCTGTGATATGGGCAGTGGGATTGAGTGCACCCTCAGCAAGTTCACAGATGACACCACGCTGTGTGATCTGGTTGACACACTGGAGAGAAGGGATGCTATCCAGAGGGACTTGGACAGGCTTGAGAGGTGAGCCCAAGCCAACCTCATGAAGTTCCAAAAGGCCAATTGCAATGTCCTACAGCTGGGTCAGGGCAATCCGAAGCACAAATACAGGTTGGGTGAGAAGTGGCTTGAGAGCAGTCTCAAGGAGAAGGACTTGGGGATGTCAGTTGATGATAACTCAGTATGAGCCAGCAATGTGAGCTTGCAGCAACCAAATGCTGGGCTGCATCAAAAGAACTGTGCCCAGCAGGATGAAGGAGGTGATTCTGATCCTCTATTCTGGTCTTGTGAGACTCCACAGGGAAGGTAGATTTTGACTAGATAGTAGTAAGAAATTTTTTACATTAAAGGTGGTGAGACATTGCACTAGGTTGCCCAGGGAGGTCATGGATGCTCTCTTCCTGGAGGTGCCTAAGGCCAGGCTGGATGAGGCCTTGAGCAGCCTGGTCTAGTGGAAGGTCTAGTGGAAGATGTCCCTGTCCATGACAGCGGGGTGGAAACAGATGGTCTGCAAGGTCCCTTCCAACGTAAACCATTCTATGAATCTATGAGATATTCAAAACCTCTCTTGATGAAAGAACAAAAGAATAAATGCCAAGAACTGCTCCAATCATGAGACTTTTCACTGTCTTAAGCAGCAGGAAATTTGACTCTGTATCTGAAGCAAGATCTGCCCCTTTGAATGTAGACTGGCTGCTGGGTAACCCAAAATAGTTATAAATTAACCTGATCACTGTCGTGTGTTCTGAGATCTTATATTCATTTCTATGTTTGAAGTAGCGATGTTGAATAAATTTGCATGTTCTGTGTGGAACGCTCTTGTTCTCTGAAGAAATTCAACCTGTAAACCAAGATGCTCAGAGAGTTTTGATAACAAATGAGATGTTCAATGGGTTTCAGAAAGCAGCAAGTTTCCAGCAAGACTGAACATTAAGTATTTTGATGACATTAAAATGTCTGGAAAATGCCCACTGGGATGAGCAAAGTTTATGATGCAATTCTGTAGTTTTAATTTGATTCACAGTTGTTCATTATGTTATTCTTTAGCATAACTAGATACTGCACAACATTTTTCTAAACTAGACAATTTTGTATATGTTTCCAGTGGATGTACTAGCAAAATGAGCCTTGTAGAAATGCTTGGGATGAATACAGGGCAGGGAGGTAGGACAAGCTGCATTTGCTGAAGGCTTCCTTGACACTGTTTTCACTGCATCTGCCTTTAAAATACGTTTTCTTGATACTTTTCCCTTTCCAGCCTCTGTGCTTTAGTAACTGCTTACTTGGACTTTCTCTTTTCTGACTTCATACAGAACTCCCTTTTTGTTCTGGTACTTAATGACTATCCCATCTCCATTGGTATGTTCATCACTGTCATGTGTGGCGTCTCATGACAATCACAAAAGCTCAAAATCAGCATGATCTCACTGACAGACACTTTTATCCCAGGAGGCCTTGTGCCTTCTCCAGAGTCTCTCCTGGCCTTATTTCTGATCCATCATATTTCAACTGATGAAACTCAAAGTATTTTGTTTACACGATCTTTTTCTCCCCAGGTTACTACCATGGTTCCCCACCTCTGGTGCCCCTCTTAGAAATTTTGCTTGAAAACACAGAGTCAATTCCTTTCCATTCCTGAATTTTGGTAAATATCTCCCCAGAGCTTAAAACTTTGACCACTAGCACAAAGGGACGTGTTTTCCTAAACACAGCCCTATAAATCACCTCATTCCTTTCCCCTTCACTTTACAATAGGTAAAAGTTAAGTGACATTTAGCTGCACTTTTCTGAGCTGTCAAAAAATATTTCATTATTCACAAGATCTTCCTTCCTCTACCTACTGTGAAACTCACATCATCTGACCTCTAGAGATAGTTTAGAATTACATGATTCCAGCTGCAGTGAGGTTGTATCTTTATTGTGACATGATGTTGTATTTGGGATGTAGCATATTGAATCAAAACTCAGTGATGGTATTTCTAGACCTCTTTTCTTTGTCAATATAACAATTGCTTTTTATTATTAAGGTGAAAACATGGAAAGCAATACTACATAAAGAAAACATTTGATTAAAAAATAAAATCACTAAAATTGTTTTAAACCCAGTATTAAACTGAGAATCTGCTTCTTCAACTTTGTCACGAAAAAGGACTATAGAGTCTTTCTATTTTTTTTTTTTTTTGTGATTGGATTACATCTTTGAAGTTGTCTATCTAAGGGAAAAAGTTATGTCTTAAAAATTGTAAGACATGCAGCACATACTTTTCAACTGACAGCTAGAAATCACACTGCTGCCAGAATATTTTAAGTTTACTTCTCTATTTTAAAACAGGATAGCACTTTTCATGCAGAATACTATATTTCTATTGGAGTGTAGTGGGTTGAGGCAGCCCCCTCCCCACCACTGGCAAAATGACGACTCTGACAAACGGATTGCAGAAGTGATGGAAAAGTTTAAATAGAAAAAGGTGAAGGTGCACAAAGGAACCAGAAACAGTGAAAGAAGAAACCCCAAAAAACACACCCAGATGAATCCCATCCCCACCTGAGGGTGGGCCCAAGACCCCCAGGGCCTGTTCTTCCCCCCCCCACTGCTAGGCTAGTCTCAGCTGGCCAGGCCTGAGACCGCCCATCCCCCTGGCCTTGGGCCTAGTCAGGCCCAAGGCCGGGAGACGTCTCCCCCAGTTACTGGGTGCTGGCGAGGGAAGAAAAGAGAAAGAGGCGGACCCCACGCAAGATCTTATAGCGGGGGGGGGGTGGTGGTAGGAGATACACGGTTTTCCTGTGTCCACCCACTGGGCTGGACTTCTGGACACAGGAAGTGTGCCATGCAGCATAGGGCACCCAGCCCAAACCACCACATGGAGTCACACAAGAGACTTGTACGAATCTGCTTTTATGGCTTGAGTGTTTCCAAGCAGATTTTTCAAAGGTGAACATGGTGCATTAGTGTGCTGTTAATTTGCCTTTATCATCCATGGACCTGGAGACATCTAGTGGTGTAAATGAAAAAATATGGGTAATTCTACAGAAACCTAAACGTGCATTTAAGAGTTATCAAAACAGAACTGCAAATAACATATGCAAAATACAATAATATCAAATTGGCACTGACAAAATAATTAGAATTCTCACTTTTGTAGTGAATTAATGGATTTATTAATTAATTTACTTATTTTCAGAATAATGAAGAGTTGCAGACTATTTTGACCAATCTGGCAAAACAACTAAAAGTGAAAAGAGACATTACCTCAGGTCTTATGTGGCACATATGTTAATTTCTTCCTTTTTATTTCCAGCAATACAATCCACATGACTACAAAAACCAAAAAATAATAATGTATCTGTAATTTACCAAAGCATGTCAGCTGTATGCACATTCATATTGCAAGTCAATGTAACCTGCTTCTGCCTTAGCAGTACTCATGCTCAAGGTCCTCTCACAGTCACTTCAGAGTAGACTGTAAGACAGGGTCCCACTAGACCCTAGTGGCAGGATGGCCAAGGGCTCAGGTCCAGCCAACATGGATTCAGGAAGGGCAGGTCCTGCCTCTCCAACCTGATCTCCTTCTATGATCAGGTGACCCGCCTGGTGGATGTGGGGAGGCCTGTGGATGTGGTCTACCTGGACTTCAGCAAGGCCTTTGACACCGTCCCCCACAGCAAACTGCTGGCTAAGCTGTTAGCTCGTGGCTTGGGCAGCAACACTCTGCGCTGGGTTGGGAACTGGCTGGAGGGCCAGGCCCAGAGACTGGTGGTGAATGGTGCCACCTCCAGCTGGAGGCCAGTCACCAGTGGTGTCCCCCAGGGATCAGTGCTGGGCCCCATCCTCTTTAATGTCTTCATTGACGATCTGGATGAGGGGATTGAGACAGTCATCAGCAAATTTGCAGATGACACCAAGTTAGGAGCAGATGTTGGTCAGTTAGAGGGTGGAAGGGCTCTGCAGAGGGACCTCGATCGACTGGACAGATGGGCGGAGTCCAATGGGATGAAATTCAACAAGTCCAAGTGCCGGGTGCTGCACTTTGGCCACAGCAACCCCATGCAGAGCTACAGGCTGGGGTTGGAGTGGCTGGAGAGCTCCCAAACAGAGAGGGACCTGGGGGTGCTGATCGACAGCCGCCTGAACATGAGCCAGCAGTGTGCCCAGGTGGCCAAGAAGGCCAGTGGCATCCTGGCCTGCATTAGGAATGGTGTGGCCAGCAGGAGCAGGGAGGTCATTGTGCCCCTGTACTCTGCTTTGGTTAGGCCACACCTTGAGTCCTGTGTCCAGTTCTGGGCCCCTCAGTTTAAGAAGGACATTGAGACACTTGAATGTGTCCAGAGAAGGGCAACAAGGCTGGGGAGAGGCCTTGAGCACAAGCCCTAGGGGGAGAGGCTGAGGGAGCTGGGGTTGTTTAGCCTGGAGAAGAGGAGGCTCAGGGGCGACCTCATTGCTCTCTACAACTACCTGAAAGGTGGTTGTAGCCAGGAAGGGGTTGGCCTCTTCTCCCTGGCAGCCAGCACCAGAACAAGGGGACACAGTCTCAAGCTGCACCAGGGGAAGTTTAGGCTCGAGGTGAGGAGAATGTTCTTCACCGAGAGAGTGATTCGCCATTGGAATGGGCTGCCCGGGGAGGTGGTTGAGTCACCATCCCTGGAGGCGTTCAAGAGGGGACTGGATGTGGCACTTAGTGCCATGGTCTAGTCGTGAGGTCTGTGGTTACAGGTTGGACTCGATGATCTTCGAGGTCTCTTCCAACCTTAGTAATACTGTGATACTGTGATAGACACATCTTCATTTTCTCCCAGTGACTGAGAGAATGTCTGTAAAGGCAGATTTCGTAATGTATTTGGAAGAATAAAGATACTGGTTTCTTCAAAAGCCTGGAACTTCTGCTTTATCCAGTCATTACCGACCATAATACTGAAAAGAAAATCTATATTCCTAGTCATTTTGCAAAGTGATCAGCTCCTCTTTGGCTTTACCATGTATGTCAACTTTAACAAGTAAGATAAATGATTTGTAAGAATAATAAACGATATGTTTGCTGTAGTAATGTAACATGTAACACATATATAATTGTGGGTCATAAGTCCTCAAAAACTATTTCAGTGACTTTAGCTAGCCAAAAACTAACTTTCCATACCTTTAAATCTTTTTTCATGAAAGCTGGCTACAGACCAGATGCATGTACTATCTTCATCTGCACAGTGACTGGTTAAGAAGCAAAAAGCACAAATTGTTTAAGGGAAAATTCTGTTTAGGTGTTAGCATAAGATCTTTGCTTTGAAATGCAATTGAGCACTTAAATAGTTTTCTGTCACTTCAGACAACCCCAAAAAAGACATTAACCTGTTCGAGTGTGTCTAGAGGAGGGCCACAAAAGTGATCCAATGGCTGGAGCACCATTCCTACAAGGACTGGCTGAGAGCGTTGGGGTTGTTCAGTCTGAGGAAACTCCAGGAAGGCCTTATAGCAGCCTTCCAGTACCTGAAAGGTCAGGGCCTACAAGAGAGATGGGGACAGCCATTTTAGCAAGGCCTGTTGTGACAAGACAAGCGGTGATGGTTTTAAACTAAAAGAGGATAGATATAGACTAGATATAAGGAAGAATTTTTTTGCAATGAGAGTGGTGATACACTGGCCCAGGTAGCCCAGAGAGGTAGAAGGTCCATTGCTAGGAACATTCAAGGTCAGTTTAGTCAGGGCTCTAAGCAATCTGATTGAGTTAAAGATGTCCCTGCTCACTGCAGCAGGATTGCATGACCTTCAGATGTCCCTTTGAAGCTGCCCTATGCCTAGGAAAGCATAGTATTTTCCATCCTGCAATCCTACGTGGAAGTTTTTTTACCACACTCAGTCTCCTGGAACTCTGGATATATGTTATTTGGCATCAGGTATCAACACAAGCCTTCCTTTCATTGATTAACCTTCCATAACTGACAATCTTTTTGAAGATGCTGACCTTACATAACCTTCTTCTTTCCAGTGTTTTCCATAAAATGTCTTCTTTATTTCAGTAAACATTTATTTGAATTCCAGTTTTTGCTCTTCTAACTGTATTTACTTTTGTGATTGCTATTTTCTGGAATTTCAGAACTAATTTTTTTCCTGATGGTTCAAAAACTTCTACAGGGAAGCTACAGATGGAAATCCATAAAGGAAATCCAGGTCCTAGGGATACTGTTGTAATCCACTAATTTATTTATTTATTGTTTTCCTTCTGCACCTAAATATTACATTATTGGATGTGGCACTTGGTGCCATGGTCTAGTCATGAGGTCTGTGGTGACAGGTTGGACTTGATGATCTTTGAGGTCTCTTCCAGTCATGGTGATGCTGTGATACTGTGATACTGTGAAATGCAAAACAAGTCAACAAATTATGGTCTGTTTTTGATAGAATCTACTTTTAGGAAATTTTGTCACATCAATGCTACTATAATCTGGTCCAACTGCTTTTCATAATTCCATTAAAATATTATTTTAACGATTGGGTACCTCACTGACTAAGAGTTCAGTTATTTACAAATCTCATGGGAAAAAAATAAATAAAAATGCTCTGCTCCAAAAGGCTGGATTTATTCCTTAAATTTTTGTGCAGATGGTGCAACAGATGTCTCTTGTCAATAACATCTAAACTTGTAATTGAGCATTTACTTTTTCTGCATATGTAGGTAAATATGCAAACTGCTTTGCAATTCTTTGGCACAACTTGTATTAGGGAAAGGCTGCTGTCTGTACAGGAAAAGTGAAAGCTGCTTCATGTTTATAATTTTTTTTTTTTTTTGCTACTTTGCATCTTACTAATTTAGCAGAAGTAGGGTCAACTTCTCTGAAACATCATGGGAAGGCTGAATGTCAGGGTGTGGTGGGTTGAAGTTCCCCCCTGCATTAACATTTCCCCAATCCCCAAGCATTCCAGGAACATTTAAAACTGAGTTTGTCAAAGCTTTCTTCAAGATTGAAAAAGCCAGGCTGTTTTCCATTCACTGAACAGGTTCCCTGTGGTGTGATTTTTTGCATTTGATGTGGTGATACAGCTCAGTCTGGAGCTCCAAATGCCAAATATATTTAAATGTTTCACTTTTCACAAGTGACTAGCTGTGGTAAATATAGTTCAATTTTGCACATCCTGTAGGTTGAATAAAACTTATTTAGTAAATCAAGATGGTTCTCTGTTGGCATTATGGTACCTGTGTTGGCAGGTGGGACTTCCCACGTGTGTCCTTTGTACTGGAGGAGGTGGGCTCATGTCAGCAGCCCAGTAGGAGATCCATCTGCTGTCTGTACCCTAGCTCTGTCAACCCCATATGAGCCTGCAACTGGGGGATAGCAGATCCCTAAAACAAATACATTAACTTTAAAAATACTTTATTTTGGTAAAATCACAATTGTTCTGCCTTTTTCTACGTCTAGATTCTAAACCAAATTGTTTTAGATGAGCTTACAGATGGTTACTGCTGAATTTGAAGATTACCTACACATTTAAAGCTAAATGTATTTGCAATTTTTTTGTAAGTTCAGAACTAACCTTTTTTGCTAAAAGTTTTTGTTCTTTTTTGATATTGCATTATTGATATTTATAGCAAGAATGTGACTCTTGCCTCCAGACCCTTGCCTACATGTAGAACAACCTCAATATGAATGTCTCTGGAATAAAACTGTACATGTCAATACAGATGGCTTCAGGATCCTGTGAAAGCAGCACTCAGTAGGACATGGGTTTGACCACTGTGGATCTTTTAAGAGAACGGAAGGAAACCACAGGAGATGATATCATAAAATACACAGTAGTGAAGCAATAGTTGGTGAATGACTATAAAACTAGACCCAATTATTTACCAAATGAGAACAAAGATAATAGTTGCAAGGTCATAGATATATGCTCCAGAAAACAAACACAACAAAAACCCCAAACATAAATAACCAGCAAGATACTGACTAAGTAAACCTATCTTCTTCTTCTCAAGCTTTGCTAAATTTTCTGATGATACCTGTAAGCTGTTCTTAAACCAGAAGTGTAAGTAATATGGAAATTTTCATTACTAAGTCACTTCTTTTTCTTTTTTTTTTCCCCCTTTTTTTTTTTTTGGATGTAAAGTAGAGCTGTGAAGAGGACTTTGATTTTATTTGGTGAAACTTTGTCATTGCTCTTCAAGTAAGAAACTCTGAAGTACATCACTGCATAGTTTTTCACTTTTGTTTCAGATTACATTTGTAGAATTTGTTTCAATCATTGCTGTCATGTGTAGGCAAAGAACAAGCATTTTCCAAGAAAAGAGGGTCAAATATTTCTTGATTTTTCCCCTTCTCTTTTTCTCTCCATTCTTTTTTAAAATTTCTGTGCTTTCACCAGCAAAATGCTTTGGAAATGTGCCAGATGTTTAATTGGCATTTCAATATTGCATGCAACCATTCTTGCACCTAGCTTGCTTTTAAAACTGGTGAACTAATTTGCTTTTCTCTTTGTCAAATGATATTTCAAGGGTTATGCAGACAAATGCTTTGGTGTCACTCTAAAGATCAAAATAAGAAAAAAATCTATTACAGATTAAGGATCTAGACTTGTCAGAGAAGGTCTCTGAATTTACTCTTATGAAGAGAGACTGTTGCTCTGCATTATCACAAATTTGTGTGCTGAATGAAAATATTTTTTCACATTTTTCCACGAAAAAATATTGAAATAAATTGAAAAGGTGCAGGATCTTCTATGCTATTCAGCATTACCTTTGATGCCATGGTAATGTGTGTATTCATTGTCTCTACAAGTGACCTTTGAAAATTTTTCTTGGAATGTTGGTTCCAGGAAAATGGGCATCTGACTATATGGAAGAAATAAATAGAGCCAATTTTGTTCTTTGTAATAATACCTAGGCCATAATATCTTCTTGTTATCATTAATTCAGATCTTGTATACTAGAGATGCTACCCAAACACAGTGCTGCTCAATGATATCTATCTAATGTGTTTATCTCACTTGGGACACTGCAGCCTAGGCACATCATTTCTTGTTAGTATTTCAAAATATATTTCTGATCTTAACCTTCTTGGGTGGCCGCATTCTAAGTGCAGTTATCAATGAAAACCATTTTTTTGAAGAGTACCTTGCCATCTGTCAGTATTGCTCTGTCGAGTATTTTGAAAACTATTTGTATTTCCAAAAGATTGTCAAGCCAAAACCACTCCCAGTGCATTGTTTTATTTATTGATGTTCTTTCATGAACCTTGATCACCATACAGGATCAGTTCTTTATGTGCAGTAATACTTTTATTGATTGCAGCAATTATTTTGCCAATTTATTGTACTTCACAAACTGCTTCAGTGTATACATGTAAGGAACCACATTAACTTTCTTTTTTTTTTTTTTAGTTAATAAAGTATTTTAATATATTTTTCTCAATGTGTTTTCCCTCTGTCTCTGGGTTGGTTTTCTGGTTTTGGTTTTGTTTTATTGGTTGGTTGTCTTTTTTCTTTTTTTAAAAAGAAAATATTCAGATAGGTATTTTTCTCTTCCAAGAAATCTTTTAAACTGGGTGTCCTTCCTCTTAGATCAGGATAGTTTCTAAGAGATAAATGCCTTAAAATGGAAGAGGAGCTCTTTTTTTTTTTTTTTTTTTTTTTAAGGTAATAATAATGATAATATTCAAAAAGTAATAAATCTAATCTCTTCAGAAGACCACAGCTGTGCATACTAAGTACTGAAATGTCTATCACCATCCCTTAGCATGATTATATGACAGAAATACACCCTTCCACAGCAGAGGGATTCCCTTAAGTGGATAAAATTGCAGCTGCTCCTGGGAAACTCATTGCCAATCCTTCCTGGCACAAACTCAGAGGTGGGGTGATACTCAAGTCAGTATTCCCCAAAATTAACTTCTAAAGGAATGAAAGACATGATAAAGGGAGATTTAATTTTCAGGTCTCTGGCAACATCTAGAAGCACTTTGCAGAGAAAGGTGGTTGCTATATACTCAATTTGTCATCAAAGAAATCTCATCTAGCCAAGAAATTGAGCTTTTAGGCGCATTGTGCATTGAGTCCTACTAGTATTTTTTTTCTCTCTCTCTAATAAAGTAGATCTACAAGCAGTTGTGCTCAAAATTAATAACGAAAGTCACATGTTTGAGAGAGGATCTGTCAATCAGCAGGAGAAATCGTTTATTAAACTGTGTAAATGAAACAAACAAACTCATGGTATTTGCCCTAGGAACTCTTCTCCAGAAATTAGATGTTTCTCCCCATAAATGGCTCAAAATGTTTCTCCATTTCAAGTCTAAGCTTCTAATACAGCACACCGTTTCAGTATTTTTGTGCAACTGACCAAAAATTTCACAGAATAATGTTTTAAAAAGAGTATATACTACATAATACTGTATTACCAATAATTCAAGTGGATTTTTTACAGTGCTGTACTTGAAATACCCTGATTTTTTAAATATCATTTTAACAAATTTAATTTTAGTTTTTTAAAAATAATTAATTTACCTGTCAGAGAATTAATGATCCTTGACTTTGTAAAAGTGTAAGATATTATTATCTTTTTGCACTCTACATAATCCCATTGAAACAGTGAACAGAAAGCATTTTATATATTGCACTATGCAGAGCAATTTGTAGTAATTAAATACAGTAAGGTTAATGCCTATGGTCATAAAAATAAAAGATCATATGCTTCTACTAAGAATGCAAATATCTTTCTGCTAATTATCTATTTTACTAAACCTTTGGAAGAGGTAGTCATAGGTTGTAGAAGCAACTATTTTCACCCATTTAAAATGACAGGAATAGCTGAGACATAAACATGCAGGGAAACCATTTATGACTAGGAAGGCTAGATACATGTGATTGCCTGGTACAAATATAGGCTAATTAATATTGACAGTGACTTCAGGAGATCCTTTTGTCCAACTGCTTATTCAAACTATGAAGCAAACCTATCGTAAGGATTAGTCCAATCTAAGAATAAGCTAAAGCAAATAAATATTTCTTCCACTTCTCCTTTTCTCTAAGAAAAAACTTTTTCCATTAGGTTTATAAAATATTTCAGAAGCATAATCAGCACTTAGCATTTAGTAGTTATTTTGAATTATATTAACAATACTTAACCCAGGAATAGCAAGAAATGTAATCAGTGCTTAAGAATGAAGTCTTTATTTGTTTGCTATTACAGTTTTAATTGTTGAGCCTACTCTGAAATAATGCTATTACTCTATTTAAGATTTTTAAAAGGCATTGGTGAATTAGTCTTCTCAATGCTTCCATTGTTTCCCCTGTATCTCATTAATCTTCTCATATTAGTCAAAAAAACCCCACATTGCCAAATACAGAATGAGCCCTTGGTAGAAAATAAAAGAATAAAAAGTTCTTTATTACGTGAATACAGATTTCTTTCTTCATAGCCAGAGGAACTTTCTGAAGAATTGACTAGGACTGGAAATATATAGAAGAACAAGACCATGTTGTGAGGTGACTCTTCCTTTTACAATTTGCAATTTATATGGTTTAGTACTTCTCATCAAAAGTAATAGTGCCTTTAACTATACACTATTAAAAAGATAAAGAATTTTATTTATTAGAAGGGAGGTAGTGGAGTCACCATCACTGGAGGTGTTTAGGAAGAGACTGGATGGGGTGCTAGGTGCCATGCTTTAGTTGATTAGACAGTGTTGGGTGATATGTTGGACTTGATGATCTCAAAGGTCTCTTCCAACCTGTTTAATTCTAGTCTGGTCTAGTCTAGTCTTTCTTCCTTTTACCATCTTTTTATTATCTTTCACAAAGATATTTTCATTTGTGCAGTCCCCTGTTAGATCTTGAGAATCTGCTGATGAGTAAGCAATTAAGTTATTGTGAAAGACATATGGTAAAACAAACCAAGCAACAAACACTACATGCCTAAGCATACTGAATTTATGTGTGGTTGGTGGTGAGTGTTTGGGGAAGTTGAAATTAGGGAGGGATTGTGTGGATTGTTTGTTTCTACAAAATCCTTACTGTAGTTGCTTCTCATTACCCCATTTTCCTCTGTTTCCCAACTCAGATGAACCCATCGGCGGAAAACAGGTTCCTAATAATTTCATTTTTAATTGTGGCTATGAAACAGTTTCTATGCTCCCGGCAAAGTGTGTCACATGCCTGCTTTTCCATTTTTTTTCTTATCTTTTATTATCTCATTCACTATACATGTAGAGATAATTAATTTCTATTGTCATAAACTCCTACAGTGAGGTTGGACCATTGCTTAACTTGAAGAATTAGACTGTAGGCTTCCCACAGGGTTTGACATGTACAAAATTCTAACTCTCTGACTCATATGGCTATTCTGTGAATAATATTTATATAGTAATTGATAACAATTATATTATTCATGATATAAAATATATTTATAGTATTTAAAGACATTTAACTCTTTGCTGCACCAGCAACTTCTAAGTAATAATTTCTTGTGTCATGTATGTCTACCTTGCTCTTGGGCTGAGGCTGAAGGATGCCTTAGACTGTTCAAGAGCCACAGACCTTTTTAATAGTTGGCAGAGGTCATGCTTAAGGAAGTAGGTTTACTGAGATGTAAGAAGTGAATATAGAAGAATAGGACTGAAAATAGGGAAACTGAGAATACTGAGGAATACCTGAATCATTCAGCACAGCATGGCCTTGATTCAGTAACCCATGTTGCATTATGATGTATGATTTTATAATATGCTAAGCATACCTTTTTTTAAGTGCTAGTTCTGTTAACTCCTATTAACTTCTGCAGCAGCTTTTATTTGAATATTTCAGGATATTGACATTAGCACTTGAATTTCCTGTAAAACTAAAGGCTTTTGTAAGGATTACTATAGCAGTAACTAAAAGAATATTACCTGAGAAGTAGCTATTTAGCAACAAAGCATGGTCTCTTAATACACTGGCAAAATAACACTAGCATTCCCGCAAATAATATCTTTTTCGTTTTTGCTCCACATATGAAAAAATAAGCACTGTTTGATACTGTGTAGTTCTAGTCTTTTTTTAAGAAACCAAATTCTAATTAGAAGATAGAACCCTCAGGCGACTTTCCTAGGTCCTCTCTCACGAGTGTTAAATTTTTTTTTCCAACTTTAAGAGGTTTTTTTAATTCTGTAGTTACTTTTTGAATGTTTCAGTAACATAATTACCAATTCCTTTCAATACCTGAGAGATTTTTTTCAAAAAAAAAAAATTAAAAATCCTAAGATGAACAATAAATGTGAATAATATTTAGCAGAAAATGAAACAAAACAACAACAACAAAAATCAAAACATAGAATAGAATAGAATAGAATAGAATAGAATAGAATAGAATAGAATAGAATAGAATAGAATAGAATAGAATTAACCAGGTTGGAAGAAACCTTTGAGATTATCGAGTCCTACCTGACACCCAACACTATCTAATCAACGAAAGCATGGTACCAAGCACCCCATCCAGTCTCTTCCTAAACAGTGACTAAGAAAACACTGGAATTGGAGAATAATGCTTTCCACCTTCTGCATAAAGAAAATTCAAAGTCAGCTTTTTCTTAATTCATACTGAAGCAATATACACACTCAATTTGCATATGAGAGGCTTGGGTGGGAGTTGCATGTTAGGCAGGAAGAACAACTTGTTCTGTTATCATGCAAATTGAATTTTGCTTTTTGTCAAAATACTTCACAACCAGATTTTACTTGCTATTCTAAGCCTTGGTAAGGAAAAAAATACACCCACTCTCTGCTAAATATTTCCCAAGATCTTTATACTTACCCTCTCACTTGCTCCCCACTTTCTAGTGCATTGTCTGTGTGTGGCAAAAACATCTTTGCCTGCTAATGAGTTGCAGATAACTGGTTAATAACACTGAGCAGTGAAAGACTTTGAGAAAGCAAATTTAGATAGGTATTACAATTTATTGTAGTAGAATGATTCTTAGTATATCAATTTTCTTAGTACTTTAACTTCCAAATTCACAGCTACAGAAATGAAATTAAGACTTTTCATCTGATAAATATATTTTATGCACTTTGACTTTCAGATTGGAATTCAGGAGTTGAGCTGATTAATAATGTTCTTTGGAAATATGTTGCCAGTTGTACATTTTCCTCTAAAATATGACAATGAATAATGTTCTGGTAAAATTAACATTTGGATTTGAATGAATTGGGAAAGTATTCTTGATGATGGCAAATGTCCCAGTTTAACAGTTTAATTTAACAAGGTCAGAAACTGTTTTTCTATAAAATCAGCTATTTTTATCTTTTTTTTTTTCCATAGAGAAGTGGGAATTTTTCTTAGTGAATAGTTTGCATTAAATGAACTGACAATTACTTTGTGTAACTTTGTGTAACTTTGATTTAATTAAAAAAAAACCCTAACAACTCAACAACAAACAAACAAAATGACAAAGCCAAATGTGAAAACATTGATTTGTCACATTACTACAGCTTTAATTTCTAAGAAAAAAAATCAATAATACTTAGTCTTGAACATTTCTTTAAATAAAAATACAACTGTTTTAATATAAAATTATTCAGTTAATATTTACCTTAATTGAATAATGCTTTTTAGAGGACTTTGGCACTGACTGAAAAACTTTCCAAAATGTGAACCCTCATCTTTGTCTCTCTACAATCATTATTTGTCAGGTCTTTTCTTGTACTGGTATAAAATATAATTGGTACTAATATTTATCACATGAAGTAAGTATGAAAAAGCTCCTGTCTCCTGAGAGAGATTTTCCAAAGGGTTTTCTCCTTTCTTTCCTTCCTTCATATCTGGGGAGCTCTCATTGCACATGGTGTTAGAATCGACATTACCTGCATGACAATAGATCAGCCTGATCTCATCTCTTTTAAGGCTTTTATCAGAAACTAGAATCAAATATGCAATGGAAGAAACAATATGAAAATAAAAGAAACAATACAAACAAAGCTGCACCAAAATGCTGAATTAATATTTTAATAGATTACAAGCAATGTACAATGGCTGCTTAAAACTTCATTTATGAGAGGATTCAGTCTTATTAATACGAAATAATTATGATGTGGCTACGGCTACCTATATTGCTGTATTACATAGGAAAAAAATATAATTATACAGAAATGTAATTCATCCCATATGCCAAACCATAAAGAATTTGTAAGAGGGATGCTAAAGCCTCCTATAAGGTGAAATCACAGAGAATGTTTTTGGATTAAAATCCATGGGATTCATGAACCAAGTAAGTTATCTTTAAATGGCTTGTATGACATTTAGATTTACAATCAGTACTAATTTTAAAGCAATAAAAAATGTCTTCATAATTTTAAAATTAATTTTGCTTCAAAATATTTTTTGTGAGTAATAGATATTCAAAATTACTAATAATAGTGGATGATATGCTTTGTTATGTTTTTAAATAGAAAAGAAATCAGATGCAACAGATTTACCAAGATGTATTGTAAATCACATGGTGGATTAACTTCTATTTGACTTAAATTTTAAAATGACAGTATTAAAACATCTTTTTTTAGCTAAGTTTCTGAAACTTGTTCTACTGGTTTTCTCTATCTGACAACACTAGGTGTCGTTGTAGTTGAATACTACCACCAGTTTTATTAGTGACTCTGTGTTGCTTTCAGCCACTGGATGGCACCTTTCAATTCTTTTCAGGTGCAAGGATTTTTAATAAGCTGATGTATGCGCAGCAATTTCTTTTAATGCCTCTTTTACTGCTACAGCGCCTCCAAAAGCCTGTGATCTGCTTGCAGACAAAGACTAATATGGATATCTGAATTTGAGATTTTTAATGAAGCCTGTAAATATAAAAGAGAACTGGGAAGATGTACATGTACAAGTTACATGATATTTATTCTTGAAGGGAGGTTTCTTATGGTGCAGTTTCTGTGAGGGCTAGAGTCATTGTAATCTGAAGAAGTCTCTGAGCCTTACTGGAAACATTTCCGTTTCATTGAAAAGAGCATACAATGTACTGTGCTTAGTATGGTATTAAAAACATCCGTGTAGGTATTTATTTGGTATTTACAAAGCACAGTAAGTGTAATAAAACTTTTAGTACTGGGACAGATCAGAAGACATAGTATCATACACAAGTATAATTTTTCAGCAATGCAAGTGTTTAATAAAGAGTTCAGAGCTTGGCTTTGTTGCAGCATGGGTCCCTTCTCTGCATTTTTTGTCCCTTTGCTTCTCCTCACTGTCTTCAATTTCCTGATGTCCTGCAAGCTCCTCTCTGGCTTGGCAAAACTTCAAAGCCTTTTTCCTTTGTCCCCAACCACCCAGAGAGATAAGATCTCCTGACCCTAATGCTGTGTTGGATATTTTGGTCTAGCTGTGAGGGTAGGTCTATCAGCAGTGCCAAATCTGAGTAACATGCAGGGAGAGAGGGTTGGCATCCTTTGCATCTGCAAGCAAAGCCCATCTGTGCTGAGGGTGGGGAGAGAGGCTTTGCCAATTCCTTTTTCCCTCAAGAGTCAACAAGGCATTTTCTTCCCTTGCCCTGGTTTTCTTCCCGATCTATGCTGCCATTTGTGTGCTTAACCCTAAATTTAACTTTTACATGGCCAGGTGAAGATTCACCGTGTTGCACAAGAGATCCTTCTTGGGCATCCTGCATTGCAATGTCATCTTTAAAAGTGATTCTAGTTCCCCAAAATTGCAGGCATGTGGCCACTAGGGCTCTTCTTCAAGATCCATGAGAGCAGACAAGTACACCGATGGTCTGTAACTCCCAGCAAAGATATATAAGACAGGTGTCCACTGCTTTTGCTTGCAGAGTTATTTTTGCAATACTTCATTGTTAGAAAAACCATTTTATTGGTCGGTTAATATTACATCAGAACCACTTGTAACAGGAGAAGACAATGCTTACGTCTTCGCACAGATTTTTAACAAGCGGTGATAAATTCAGTCTAGCTTTTAAAAATTAAAATTCACAGAATCTATTGGTTATACATCTGTATTTACTTCATTTACATGCAGGGGAATGCAAAGACTCTTTCCTCCAAAGAAAGAAACTCACTTCACCACTTGTCTTCACATACACATTAAGTATACTTCTAAAATGTCTCTAAGATATTAAGAGATTTCATCTCCATTGTGAAATTAATCTTGTGTTGATATCTCAAAAAACTGGGTGTTTGTTCTAAGTAAATAAGAGTGTAAAAAGTGTTAGGCAGTTTGCTTTTTGGATACTTTTCTTACACAGAAAAGGAATGAAGGGAAGTGGAGATAAAGCCTATAGACTGCTGTAAGTTGGCATGAGTCTGTATTCTGTTAGCTATTTTGCACTTGAGTAAGCCCAAAACACTCCTTGTTTTTCAGCCTACATTGTTGTGTCAAATGTCTTCAGGTCCATCTCTATATATGGGGCATTAAATTAGCCAGGGTTCCAGAATCTGAAAGTAACTAGAAGAAAAACCCACCCAGTCTTTGTGGGCTGGAAGTCTAGTGTGAGACCTTGTGGGCTGATCACCTCCTTTAAAAAGCAAAACAAACCGAAGCCTTTTTGGCCACTAAATAAGATTTACTTTAACCCATTATCACAGCCCTGGTTCTGGAGACTAGGCACTGGTTCCACAGAGTAGTAAGCACCTTGACCATCTTTGTCTATAAGTTAAAGTACAACCAATTCTGCAATTATTTGCCTGCTACGTCTACAAGCAGAGGGCTGCAGTTAGCCTTAATTATTGAGAAGAACACATCAGTGTATGTAACGGGAGAGGTATGACCATGTCAACGCCATCTTTTCATGTTTGAACCAGCATAATTTGGATACCTGAGGAAACCAAAGGAACATTATGAATCCTCAGGGGAATGCTTTCAAGCAAAAAGTTTCAATAAATTGAGTGCATTAATTAATGAAAGGCTAAACATGAAGATTGAATCGTCACTTCAGACACTGATCATTACAGTCATCATGATGAGAGTACTGTAACTTAATCCACTAATTTATACAGTGTAGAATCTACAGAACGTCCAGTTTACAAATAATTACCATAGATTCAGAGAACTATAGAATTGTCTCCACTGGATCACAGGATGTTACTGGTTGGAAGGGACCTCCAAAGTTCATCGAGTCCAACCTCCTTGCCAGAGCAGGACGATAGAATCTAGCACAGGTCACACAGTCATAGACATTTACAATCATTCAGCTGAAAACTTTATCAGACTCCACCAAGTCTGGTGATAAACCATGTCCCATAGCACCACATCTATGCATCTTTTAAGCACATTCAGGGATGGTTGGTCACTCAGCCAGCTCACTGGGGAGCCTATGTCAGTGTTTGATAACCATTTCAGTGAAGAAGTTTCTCTGAATATCCAATCTAGACCGCCCCTGGTGCAACTTGATGCCATTTCCTCTCATCCTATCACTTATTTCTAGGGAGAAGAGATCAACTCCACCTCGGTACAACTTCCTTCCATGTAATTGTAGAGGGCACTGAGGCCTCCCATCAGCTTCCTCTTCTCCAGTCTAAACAACCCCAGCTCCCTCAGCTGTTCCTTGTAAGACTTGTTCTCCAGGCCCTTCACCAGTTTCACTGCCTTTCTCTGGATCTGCTCCAAAACCTCAATGCCTTGTATTGATGGCCCCAATATTGAACACAGTACTCAATGTGTGCCTTTACCAGTGCTGAGTACACAGAGACAATCACTTCCCTGCTTGTCACACTATTCATGATACAGGTCAGAATGCTCTTCACCATCTTCAAGACTCTGAACAAGATTTTGCTAATGCCTTACCATATTAAGTCTAAAGTGATTTGATTTATTTTAGGCTGTTTGCTGTCTTAATTGGGAAGCACTTCGTAAGCTGTGCATTTTCCTCTGTGGAAGGAAGGAATCATTTCTGTGTTCCATTTTTACATACCCACCAACTGCCCCTCTATCACCAGCTGTGCCTTCTACTCCTTTGTGCAGATCTGTTTGCAGTCATAGCTACAGTTAGTGTTCTACTCAGCAATCACCAAAAATTACTCTGCTGAATCTTCTAGAGAATTCTTGTTCTCCCATTGTAGGAAATGCAAAAAGCCTTTGCTCTGCAGGCCAAGGTATTCCTCTTTGTTTCTTTGACATTATCACAGCATCTTTAGAGTGATATGAGTTCTCAATAACAAACTTTCTCTACTTCAGATGACCCTTCATCAAAAGTAATGTCAGCCTGCTGTTTCTTCTCGTATTTCTACAATGCTTGTTTTTACCCTATAAAATTATCTAGATTTATTTCACTGCCAATTTTAAACAGTAGGTTTCTTTATCAGAGGTTGAATTAAGATTTCAGGAGGAAATGCTGAGTTTCCAAACAAACACAGAAGGGGCCATAATTGACCTGTTGTACTTTACTTAAGCATAAGAGACAGTAACACTTGTTGAGACAGAGCTTTCAGTCAGTGAATTGAAGCTAGTACACACCTGAGTTGTCTGTGAAAGTCTCTGCCCTCTTGTACAAAAAAAAAAAAAAACCAAAAAACCAACAACAACAAAAAAAATCAATCCTCTGTGTAAGATGTGATGTTTAAAGGTCAGAAAAAATAGCTTTATTGTACTAATTTTTTAATATATAATCCCTGCTTTCATTTGTTGTCATGCTTTTTGATGTGCCCTGCACAGGACTGCAGCAAGTCAGTGTCTTTATGAACCCAGTGTGTTGCCATATGGAATTATACTCTAGAAAGCAGCCGAAGTAAGGATCTTTCAAAGAGCCTTTACTGTTCTGCTTTGTTCTCATGTGCTAATTCATAACAAGACATCCTGAACATATTCAATAAAATTTGATTTTATCATGTTCAAAAATGTTTGCTGCTATAATCTTGAAATGTTTCTTCACGTTGGCCATAAAGTCCTTTGTGGGTGTTGTAACTGACAGATGCTGCCATATCAAAGCAGAATAAAAAATGCTTTTGCGTAACAAATAGACCACAAAAACAGTCCCACTGGATTTTTAAAGGTATCTGTGATTTACAAAGATCCAAGTATTGCTGTAATGTAAGTTACATGAGAATGACTACTTATTGTTTTCTGGTGCTTTTCTGAGGAAAAAAATCCTTGATCTTTAACTGCAAAATAATAATTGAGAAACTAGGGAATTAGGTTTCTCCTTAAAATATGCAGAGAAGAAAGTGTGTCATTTACATTAGTCTTTCATGTTTAGTATGAGTTAAATATTAAGCATCAACATGGTAGTAGAAAAAAAAAAAAAAAACCAAAAAACCCCAAACAAAAAAAAACCCAAAAAACCCAAAACCCCCAAAACAAACCAGAAATTAAAAAACACAAAGAAACCAACCAACCAAAACCAAACTAAAACCAACCAACCAATACGCAAAACAAGCCACACTCAGAAACTGATTATAGCATATTTAGTCAGGTAGATTGTATTTGATATATCACAAGGTCTTTTTGAAGAGAAGGACACTAAAATATTTTTCTCAGATGAGCATCTTGTTTGGTAATTCTCTTACTACATTTTTAATGTTTCTCTTTTGAATTAACTCTGTTTTAAATTAAATGAAAGCATCTTGCGGGCCATTAAGAGAGTGTCTGCAGAAGGCTGTTTCCTTTCTGAAATAAAAAGGCTTTCTTAGGTGTATACATTTTTTGATTGCATTTAGGTTTTTAGTACCAAGTCCTAAGAGTGTAAGTTAAGCAGCCTGGGCCAATATTTTTACTTTATGATAATGACCCTCACTTATTGAAGGGTTTTGTACGACAGTGCTTAGGGTGAAAAAAGCACAATTCTTTTTCTGGAGACATTTTAGTTTAACATTTAAGGCCTGGCTTTATCACACCTTGCAATTCTACATTGAATCTTACAAATGCCTTGAATTTGGTTTTTCAGATGATTCTTTTGCAACTATTGACTGCTTTCTTTTTTTAGGAATTTCATATATATATATATATATATATATATATAGTGCATTCCTAACATAGACAGATTTTTTCTGCCACATAAATGCATTTTGTTACAATACTGAAAAGGCAATGTTTGTGTGATGAGTGATGTATGTGTGCAGAAACTTTGCTTCAGTATTGACAACTGTCAGGATTTCTGTGTAAATGCTTTCAAAGCCACTGACAGAATTTACTTCATACAGACTGTTTTGAATAGTTGCTCTCATGAGGTTGGGGAAATGTCTGTTTCAACTGAGCACTTAGCTTTCTGATTCCTTAATTCAACTGCAGTGCAGGTTTTATGCATTTATAATGCAGTTTAAAATAGAGCAGCAAGAACTAATGTTGTAAGAGTGATATATGCATGCAAACACTCTACCATCTCAACTAAGAATCAAAATAACAAGTCAAAAATAGGTATTACTTCTTGCATTTCTCCTCTTCCGCCCCCCCCCCCCCCCCCCCCCCATTTGATAGACTACAAAGTGATGGTAAGGACTAGGGAGACACTGTACCATGCAGTATCAGCACACACTTGGCAAGACAACTTCTAACAGACAAATATACAAGCCATAGATGTAAGACAGCAAGTTTTAATCTATAAAAAGGACATACTTGCAACTACTATTGCACTGTCCCTTGCAAAAGATAGTAATTGCCAGAAAGTACTGTTTGCTGGAAATTTGTAAGTCTGAGTTAGATGTTTTTGTGTCACATAGGCATTTCCATGCAGTGGTGATCCATTCAAGAAAGTGCTATTGTTTATCCACATGGGAGATTGAACTGAATGACCATTTTTGGACATTTATAGACACAGTATGAATCTGTACAGAAAAGTATTTGTGCATTGCTGGTTGATTTCACTTACTTGCACTTAAACTCACCATCATTGCCCGCTTTTCCATTTCTAGATGAGATTCAACTTTATTAGCTGAAACTTTAATTCACTGGCATTGTTTACATCTCATGAATTTTGAAAGTTGATTCATAAACAATAGATATGTGTGGAGGAAAGCCACCATACCCATGATGCAGTAGGACCAGACCCTGCTATTTACAGAGAAAAGCTGAGCACTAATTCTGCTTTGACTATCACATTCACATTCAACACTGGGGGAATAAACTGCAGTCAGGTGTTTTGCATTGGATGAAATCCTGCATCAGTCCACAGAGCAGAGAATTGGTGAGTTTATAGAGTGTAGGAGAAGGGTTGTTTTCTGATAGCTTTGGAAAGGCTATGTTTGGTCTCTGACTTAGAAAAGAATGGAAATATCTTGTAACTGAAGGGAGAAACTTGGCAGAATTTGGTTGGAGGTGTTAGAATATTGTTTTGTTATTTTAACCTATTGTATGCCTTAATTACACTCACACCAGTAGAAAATAACCAATAAAGATGTGACACATGTGCGTTCTGACAGGCTACATAACTTTGCTGTGTAACGTAATAAACATCTTCCCCTGCTAACATCTTGGCCTGGAAGCTGTGCTCTAGGGTGATCAAACACCTACACCCATACTGCAACAACAGAGCAAAAGTCAGGCACCTGTACACAAGGTATCTGCTTTTAGAGACACTGTTGCTCAACACATATTACACTTTCATAGATAAAAAATGTAATTTATGAGGCAATAAATTTTTTTTTTTAGAAACATAGCTTGAATGTGCTTTTTAAAATATGTGGATGAAGAGCAATTCTAAGATAAATAAAAGGATAATCCTCAGTGAATTCTAAACCATTTGTTTAGAAGAATCAGTGTGGATGGTGTAAGAATTTGAGTTTGAATGGATACTTTTGCAATGCAATAACATAAGCCGCTCAGAAATTCTCTTCAGTATTATTTTTCTGGATCTCTATCATTAGGATTGTATAGGGCACTTATTTTAATAATGCATATTTTGTGGACAGTTGACATGTTGTTTATAAATATTTATGAACAAGTTTATGCTGTAGTACAGATCCGAAACTGCTCAAACTGCTTTTAAGTGCCAAATTTTGAGAAATGGGACAGCAAGTACATGGATGCAAAGTGGATGTTTTAATGTTCAATCAAGACCCTTGTGATTCCAATTTTACTTTCAGGAGCACTGATTTTATCTTCATTTTTATTTTCTGAACCTTAGAGAAGATCAAAGTTGAAGGAAACTACAATAGGTGACTTGTGGGAAATGTAAAATTGTAATGTATGTGTCTAGGTTGCATTCAACATAGTTGTTATATATGCTACTGCATGTGATGAGAGAACTTCATTTTCCTGACCCTTTTCAGGGACTAAAGAAACCTGCTAGGAGAATTTATTTATGCACAAGGGTGATGGAGTTATCCTTTTAACAAACTACAGGAAAACATTTTTTTAGAAAATAAACTCATGCTTCTCCTCAAGTTTCATAACGACTCAAGAGACATAACTAGTTTAATGAACTCATTGTCTGTTATGGGTGAGGATTTCACCTTTTCAATTTTTAAAGAATATTTAATACACCTTTTTACTCTAAAGACACTGGAAACCATATTAAAATGTAAAAATACAGTTTTCCACCCTACCTTATATATCTTGCATGATGAAATTTGTCTCCTCATGCATAATGCACCAACTTTCTGGCTACTTAAAGATGAGCTAAGGAGGATTTTCCTAAATTTTCGAAATGCATGAACTCTGCACAGACTTCAAATGTCTTGCAATAAACTGGATTTATTTAAGCACTTATATTCTAGTCAGCAGTTTTATCTTTCCTTTAGCTACTGAAATTTGTTTGTTCTTTTTCAGCTGCCATGAAGATTATATTTTTCAGAACACAGACATGATTCAGCCCTAAAGAACTGACACATTGTGAGCACTTGAAATTACTGATGCAAGGTGTTGACTAGAAAGGCAAATGAATGCTCTTTTGCTGTAGTATCAAAGGTTAATACATATTGTTTATTCTCAACTTGAAAATAATTGATATTTTTTTGTACAGCAAATAATTGTCAGAGTTATTTCAAGTACAATATGGTATCTGGATTTAACTTTTGCTGGTAATCAGGAAAGTGGAAATGGTATAGAAGATTTTAAAGATTTAAGCCTCTGTACTGAATTTCTATCTTTCCTGTTGCTGCACTTCTTGCCAGCATGAACAGCTATATGGCCGTTATAAAACACTTTGTTAAAGGAATGTGCAATTCTAAATAACATCTTGTGGTTTACATGTTGAAAAAAATGAGCTTGTGTTACTTGGGACTAGGTGAAAAGGGGAAAATCTCTCAGTGTATTTTAAGATTTTTCATGACCGTGTCCAAGTGCATGACGATTCATCTTTTTGTTTTTCTTTTTGCAGTAATATATTTGATAGTTGCATCTATTGTGAGAATGAGACGATGCTGAGTAGGCTATGAATGTTTTATAAATGACTGTTTAAATATTCACACTCTCACTTTCCTAGCTGAATTTGGATCCCTCTGATGGAATGGTGTTATGAACTTTTATTGAGATTTAAGTACTAGTGGTATAAGTGAGAAGGCGGCTGTGGAGTTAAAATGCAAAAAAAAAAAAAAAAAAAAAAAAGGCGCTCAAAGAATCCTTTTATCACCACACAAATTAATTTTTTATATTGTTCTGCTAGTCATTATAAAATTACTTTTATTTGATTTACAAATAGAACACAAGAGCAGTATTAGTTATCTAGGAGAAAATTGAGAAAATATAGGAAGTACCATACAGAACGTCTTCTATAATAGAGCCAGTTTCATCTCAGCCATTAGGTAGAGCACAGCCATTAGGTAGAGCACATCCATAAAGTCTGATTTCTCCAGCAGGATTTCTGTGTAGTCCTTAAACACTCTTTTCTCTCAACTCATAAAATAGCATAGGACTAGTGTCATACAGTGACCTTGTTCACTGAACAAATTTATGGGCATGGAGGTTCTGAGTTGGTGGCAATTTTCTGATTTAATAGTGCTATATGAGAGGTACAACTTCTTCAGTGAATGTGGGGAGATCATACAGTGGAGAGATTAATCCCATTCATAGCCTTCACAGGAACATGGTACACTCTGAACCTTGTTCTATAGAGCTTGTCTTGTGAATCAATAAACTCTGTCAGGATTTCAGTTGTTGGATACCTATTCTTTTAGTATAAATTCAACTGAACGTCAGATGTACCATTTTATTATGAGCTTATGACATCATTTGCTTCACCTTTTTAACAGAATCACTGGAGACAAAGATTGCATTCACCACAAGCCGTGAGTTTCCATTTGGTGGGTATTTGCTCTCATGTCAGTGGGATGTCTGTGACTCTCTACAGATAAATTTTGAGTGTTGCATCACTGAGTGAAGGAACATTCTCAAAACAAAGTGATGCTTTGTCTCAGGAAACACTAAGACATAGGATGGATGTCACGCAAGCGTGTGTGTATGTATTACATAAATATCACTGTTATCACAATGGTCAGAACATTTCAGGTCACTCCTGCATCCTATTTGTAAATTAAACAAAAACTTAAATAAATATAAGCAGTTTAACAGAAAAACTACAATAGTGGTAGAAAGCTGAGAAGCTTCTAGGCAAGATTTGGAGCAGTATTCTTGTGTTGCTGTTATTTGGATGGACACAATTACGCTATTCACTTGATGATTGTACCTGATGTACAGTAATACTTTGAGCAAGAAAATTTATTCTTGATACCCTGGAGAGTGTTCAAATATGGAAACAAAACCAAACACCTTTAAAAATGTTGTGGTCAGATCCCTTTTTCAGATCAGTGCAAAGCTACCTTTTTTTTTTGGATACACACATTTCATGGATAATTTGCTTTATTGTAAACTTAGGGTGAATTTTTGTAATCCATTAGGCACATGTACTCATGGGTCTTTTTCACAAGTGATTACAGTTTAATGTTCTAATAAGAAAATATAGCACTGAAAGCTGCAAATGTGCAATTAGAACTACTGATGATGTCCAACCACTTTCTTAAATGCAGCAGTTTCTCTGAGTATTTTTTTTCCCTGCTTTCATTTACCTATGAATATCTCATCATGAATGGATTCTGCTAGTGATCTCAGACTTATTTGGATTGTAAATAACTGACTCTTTCCATTATTAAAAATTGTTTTTGTTCTCTGCTACATGGCAAAAGGGTGGCATTTAATGCAGTGCTGACACTGGAAAACCAAAATGCAAGCTATGAGCATTTACCTCTGTAGTGAGCTCTAAGTGTAAAGAGTAATTGTGCCCTGTCTTCTGCATCACAAATGGGACTTAAACTTCTTTGCAGGCAATTAACAATTTATGGAAATAGGGGTTTCCGTTTATGCTTTGTCTTGCTTCTTTCTTTTCTTTCAGACTTTCCAGTTTCTTTCATTTTCTTACATTCCCTCCCTCCCCGGATTTTAGTATGGCACTTCCTATCTCCCTGCTTTTTAGTTTGTTGCATTTATATTGTTACTACCTAAAATCTCCATTCACATCTTGATATTACCCAAATGCTTTCCAGCAGGTTGTAGTGTCCCCCTCCCCACACAAACCCCCAGATATTGAAGTGACATGAGTGAAATGAAGTTTCACTCCACAATAATTAGTGAAATAATGAAAGTAAATATATAATTTCTTTAAAAAAAAAAAAAAAAAAAAAAAAAAAAAACAAACCACCCCCACCCCAAACCCCTAGAGTATTAATGGGACAATCACAGTTATACTAGGCACGGTGGAAGCAGATAGCAGTAACGAATTATTTTTAAAATTAAATAAAGAAGCTTTAGAGTTGTTAGGGAGAAGATTGATCCATTGCTGTAAGGCAGCAAAGAAGAAAAATAGGAGCCCAAAAAATATTGCATTGAGAAGGAAGTCTAGCATCTTGATTGAGGCAGATCAAAGTGGGGGAGAAAAGAGAAGGGGACTCCTAGAGTCAGGGAGACCGAGGGGGTGTAGGGGAGGGGAGAGGCAACCCAACGCGATTCGGCGTCTCTCACGAGGGTGTCTGAGAAGGCGACGTGGCTAGGGGCGTTCCTGGAGAAGCTGCAGGTGATTTACACACGGCAACACCCTCACACGCTCTCCGACTGCGAGCTGCAAGGGAACAGCCTTCTTGCTAGGCGCAGCCCAGCAACTGGGGCTGAGAGGGAGGGGGTGTGGTCAGACAGCTGGGAGTGCCAGGCCATTGGTACAGGCAGGCTAACAGGCACAGGGAGAGCAAATAGTGACTGAGTGTAGCCCAGGGCCTCCTTTTGAATTATCTCAGTAATTGGCACAAGCACGATGTGTGGGCAGGACCCAGGGTGCTGCAGTTTTACTGAAGACATGATGGTGGCTGCTCCGAGGAGGACTATTGTGCTCTCTGCATCCACCAAAATGGATATCGGCATCCAGGCCACAGGCTGTGAGGAATGCCACAGCCTTTCACAGGCAACAGGGGACAACACTGACTATGGGTGTGTGTACTGTGAGCAGGTTTTTGACCTGCTCAGCTGGTTGGCAAAGCTCCAGAGTGAAGTGATGGAGCTCAGGGAAGAGGTGAGCTGGTTAAGAAGCATCAGGGAGAGTGAGAGAGAAATTGATAACTTTCACAAACTGATCTTTACAAGTACAGAGCAGGAGTCAACTCTTAGTGGGGCAGAGATTTTATATCCTCTCATCAGCAAGCTCCCCAGCCTTCCTGCAGTATCTCACGTGTGCAGGGTCAGTGGGAACAGGTAGCTATCCAATGAAACAAATGATACAAATGGAGCAAACGTGTGCCTTTAAGAAGCACACCACCTACAGTACCCTTGCAGAGCAGGTATGAGGCTCTGCAGGAGGAACTGGTTGTGAGCAAGGATGAGGGTTCATGAAGGCCAAAAGTGCCACAAAGGCCAGAATTGCCACCAAGGCTGACTCACCTTAGGTGGGCCATAAAAACTGCCCTTGAAAAGAAAAACCAAAGGGTCATTGTAGGTGACTCTCTGTTGAGGGGAGCGGAGGGCCTGTTACGCAGACTGGACCCACTTCATAGAGAGGTCTGCTGTCTCCCTGATGCCCAGGTAAAGAATGTTGCAGGTAAATTTCCCACCCTTGTGAGTCCTTCAGACTATTACCCACTGCTTGTTTTTCAGGTGGGTATTGATGTTGAAGCAGTAAGAGGCTCACAATCAATTAAAAGAGACTTCAGGACCTTGAGGCAAATGCTAAAGGGTTCAGGAGCTCAAGTTGTGTTCTCCTTCATCCCTCTGACCTCAGTGATGGACAAGGGATCATTTAGGAAGAGCCAACAGGTCAATTCATGGCTCTGGGACTGGTGTTGTTGACAGGGGTTTCGATTTTATGGTCACAACTCAGTTTACAGAATACCAGAGCTGCAAGCAACCAATAGGATGCACCTGTCCCAGAGGGGGAAAAGGATTCTAGGGCAGGAGTTGGCAGGGCTCATTGATAGGTGTTCAAACTAGATTCAAAGGGGCAAGGGGTTATATTAATCTCATGCTTGCCTGTGACAAACATTGGGGCAGCTCACCAGAGGCAGAGGGATGGATTGCTAGCAAGGGCTCTCCACTTGTTGCCCTGAGGCAAGCCAAGGATGAAGCACTGGGACACCCCAAGGGAATCAAGGGGGATTCACCTAAGAGTGTGGCACAGCCACCACAGCTGAAGTGCCTCTATGCAAATGCATGTAGCCTGTGCAATAAACAGGATGAACTAAGGGCCACTGTGCTGCTGGAATGCTATGACATAGTGGCTCTTACTGAAACTTTGGTGGGGTGATTCCCATGACTGGAATGTAGGGATAGATGGGTACAAGCTCTTTAGGAAGGACGGGAGGTGTTGCTCTCTATATCAGTGACCAGCTCGAATCAGTGGAGCTCCAGCTGGGGAAGGAAGATTAAAGGGAAGGCAGGGGACAGTGATGTTACTGTAGGGGTCTGCTACAGGACAGCTGACCAGCAAATCCAAGCAGATGAAGCACTCCACAGACAAATAGAAGTCACTTAACATTCACAGGCCCTGGTCCCCATGGGGGATTTCAACCACCGTGGCATCTGCTGGAGGGACAATACAGTCAGGTTGTTCCTGGAATGCATAGATGACAACTTTCTACTCCAAATGGTAGAGGAACCAACAAGAAAAGGTGCTCTGCTGGACCTTGTTCTCACCAATAGGGCTGATGACCAATGTGAGGCTCAGGGATAATCTTGGCTGCAGTGACCATGAAGCAATAGAATTTAAGATCCTCAGGGCAGCTAGGAGATGTATCCCAAGCTTACAACCATGGGCTTCACGCATGCAGATTTTGATCACTTCAGGGGTCTGATGGCCAAAATATCGTGGGACAAAGCCCTAGAGGGAAGGGGGGCCCAGGACGGCTGGTCAGTATTCAAGGATCACCTTCTCTGTGCCCAGGAGCAAAGTATATGCACAAAGAGGAAAGCAGAAAAGAATGCTAGGAGACCTGCCTGGATGAGCAAGAAGCTCCTGGACATGCTGTCACACAAAAAGAAAGTCTACAAGGAGAGGAAGAAAGGACAGCTGGAATGGGGCATATAAGGAAGCTGTGTGAGCAGCAGGAGACCTGGTTAGAAAGGCTGGAGCTCAGTTAGAATTAAATCTAGCTAGGTATATTAATGGTAAAAAGAAGACTAGGGAAGGTGTAGGCACCCTCAGAAAGGAAACAGAACTGGTGACAAATGATGTGGAGAAGGCTGAGATTCTCAATGACTTCTTTACCTCAGTCTTCACTGGCAAGGGCTCCAGCTGCACTCCTGGAATAATGGAAGATAATGGCAGGCACTGGAAGAAGGAACTGCCCATGGTGAGTGATGATCATGTTCGTAACCATCTGAGGAACATGAAAGTGTTCACATCCATGGGACCTGATGAGATACACTCACCAGTGCTGAGGGAACTGCCAGATGAGGTTGCTAAACCATTCTTGATCATATTCCAAAAGTCATGGCAGTCTGGAGAAGTCCCCACTGACTGAAAAAGGGGAACTATAACCCCTATTTGCAAAAAGGGAAAGAAGGATGACCCAGGAAACTATAGGCCTGTCAGTCTCGCCTCTATGCCTGGTAAGAGGCACTGCTGAGGCAGAAGAGTAACGAAGAGGTGATTCAGCACAATCATCTCGGCTTCACCAAGGGCAAATCCTGCCTGACAAACTTGGTGGCCTTCTATGACAAGGTCACAACATTAATAGATGAAAGACGAGCAACTGATAGCATTTACCTGGACCTGAGCAAAGCCTTCAACACTGTTCTGCACAACATCCTGGACTCCAAGTTGGTAAAGTATGGGTTTGATGGTGTGATGGGTTCAAAATCCCACACTACCACCCCCAACATTAAATCTGCCAGACCATCTCAGTTGGAAGCAAATGGAAGCTGTATTTACAAGCAAAACTACAATCTACAATGGAATGCAATGAATAGGTACAAAATATGCAGTATTTACAGTATTTACAGGTGTTTGCAATTAATGAACAGCACAAGGACCCCCTGGCCAAGGATCAGGGGAAGCTGATAGCTTTTCCTTCCCTGTCCATCCCCCCACCTCCTCCCCTTATGCCTTTGTACACAAAGGGACAAGAGACAGAGCAGGGAAGTTAGAACTTAGTCAAAATAATGCAGCCAAGGTCAAGCAGAAGCCAGAAGAAGCACAAAGTTAGCATCTCCCAGCCTGAGGAAGCAAGAAGAGAGATAAATTGTTTTGCAAACTAAATCTTATGGCAGATAATTCTCCAATGGGATTGTTTAGAACTATCATTATTTTCCTCTTTACACCCAATAGTGACTTATTTATATTTTACCACTTTCTGTTCGAGATCTGTGAAAAATTCTAAAGACATAGCCTAAAATTACCACGGATGGATGGACTATTCAGTGGATAAAAAAAATGGCATGATGGCCATACCCAAAGCGTGGCTGTCAATGGGTCCATGTCCAAGTGGAGGCCAGTGACAAGTCCCTCAGGGACCAGTGTGAGTCAGTATGGCCAATTCTGTATGGGAGTATGGGCTGAGGGTAACGTAAGTTTGAAACTCTCAACCTCATTGCTTTCTAATGTTTTCTGTCATGTCAGATGCTACAGACTTTCCAGTCCTAAATTTTATCCTTTATTAAAGAACTTTATTGGTGTCTGCTGTGAAAAGCTCCCTATGAAGCTTCTCATGTCTCTTTTGATCCATGCTATCTCTTATGGTGTATTCCTTATTTCCTGCTTTTAGTTCTGCTACCTGTGATCAGAAAATTTGACTGAAAGTGCCTGATTGTTTTGGGACCAGTGAGGGATCCAGCATGAGCTATAGATAGAGGAGTGAAGAGGTTAGGGGACACTGTGGTGGAAACAGGAGAACAGCAGACGATACTGAAGCATGCTTGAAATTTTTTTCCTGGTTAGACTTCCCAAATTGAAGTGGTAAAGAAATTAAAACCTATTATAATGAATAAAATAGCAGGGAATAAAAATGCTGAAAATATGAAATTGCCAGTTTATTTAGGACTTGATATTCTTGATTGTAGAGGTATAGTGAAATTTTAATTTTAATTCAAGGAACTCCTTCAGGTGAGACCGCTCTGCCAGTAATTATGAAGGGTCCCTGCTCATCACTAGTATAAAATGAGAAATTCTTAGTTTTCTTTCTCTTTATTTTAGGTTTGGTTTTCTCACGTGTGTTCAGTGATGTTTTCTGTAAGGGAGAGGCAAAACTGCTCAGATGAACATTATCTTAGGCTAAAATAATCTGTATAACAAGAATGGGCTGAATTTCTGTTCATGATTCAGCTTTACCAGTTACCCTGTTAGAAGGGAGGCATTTTGTAAAAGACCTGTCTCATACAGATTCATACAAGACTTCTCCCTTTTAGTGGGTTATGGATAATGTTGGAAGCAGCAGGCAGTTTTACTGTCTTGACAAGTATTTAATACACTAAAACTTCTTTGCTAATGAACCTCTCCATATTTTAGTTTTCTGTTATCACTGACCTATAGAATCATAGATTATAGAATCATAGAATGGTTTGGGTTGAAAGGGACCTCCAAAGGTCATCTAGTACAACCCCTCTGCAGTGAGCATGGACATCCTCCACTAAGTCAGGTTGCTCTAGAGCCCTTTTGAGCCTCACCTTGAATATCTCCAGGGATGGGGGCTGCACTCTGGATAATCTGTTCTAGTGTTCCATAACCTTATGGTAAAGAACTTGTTCATGACATCCAGTCTAAATCTGCTCTTCTCTAGTCTGAAGCCATTGCCCTTTGTCCTATCCCCACAAGCCTTTGTAAACAGTCTCTCTCCATCCTTCTTGTAGGCCACTAGGCCACCTTCAGGTATTGGAAGGCCACTATTAGGTCTCCCCTTCTCTTCTCCAGGCCGAACAACTCCAGCTCCCTCAGATTGTCCTCACAGAAGAGGTTTCCAATTCCCTGATCACTTTTGTGGCCCTCCTCTGGACCCACTCCATCAGGTCATGTCCTTTCTATATGAGGACTCCAGAGCTGGATGCAGTACTCCATGTGAGGTCTTACTAGAGCAAAGTGGCAGAATCACCTCTCTTGATCTGCTGGCCACACTTCTTTTGATGCAGTCTGGAATGCAATTTGCCTTTGGGGCTGCAAGCATGCATTGTTGGCTCATGTTCATATTCTCATCTTCTTTGCAGGGCTGCTTTCTATCACCTCATCCCCCAGCCTGTATGTCTCCTTTCTCCTTCCTGATCCCTGAGTAATATTCTCTGCATTATAGCAAAGTTGCCCTGCATTTACCATCCTCCTGAGAAAGCTTTTAGGGTTTCCTATTTTAAATGTTTAAAAAACATATAGTAGTGTCTAAGTATTGTCACTTCCTTTATAACTCATGGGAGGCATACAAGACAGCTGTGTTTACACATTCAAATTGCAGTTTAAAATCTGAGACTTATGGTAATCCTTCTCATCTAATCAGATACTTATTCCAGCAGGAATTAAAACCCTAGAACTGTTTGCTTATCATCGTGATCATTATCTTTATTTTAATAGATATCTCTACTGCAATAAAGTAGGTTAGGAATTTGTTAATGAAATTTCTTTTAGGCAGATGGACAATTGGCAGTTATTTAAACCAAGACAGACCTTTGTTTTGACATCACTTGGTTCAAGAAAATGTTTTGTTTTTTTTTTATGACTGGCTACTTTAGTCAAAGAAAAGGTAGTGATCTGAAACCCCAGAGTTGTCGATTGTCAGCTAATGGCTGAAGCTTTCACTGTAGATGCAGGATGAGCAAGGTGATGTTTCTGTTTTACCTGATTTACAGTGGGATCTTGAGCTGCATTTTCAGTATTGCAGATTGCTGTTCTGGTCAGCAGAGTATAGCAATACACTACTATCAGCCTCTTACTGCCTTGATGAGTATTTTACAACTAAACAAAAAGGAAACACTCCAGAATCAACACTCATGAGTTAAAGTCATAAGATAACCACAATAACCAGCTAGGCATGGGACAAATACCTGGTCTATGGAATATCAAAATAAAACATATAATAAACATATTTTCAATAATTTTGAAGCAAATGTTAAAACATTTTTATTTTGTACTGGTATAAAATGCAAATGGGCGTTTCTTTTCTCTGCATGGCCTTCTTAGTGTCTTTTTGTGTATTCTGTTTTGTTTACTGTCACTTTTGATAGCCTATAGTACTATAGCTAGAAACTGAAATATGTTATTAATGGAAGTACTTAATGGATCCATTAACAAACATCTCTCAGTTTTCATGTTGAATGAACAATGCATTTATATTGAATGATTACTGCTGATATTTTCAGCTCCTTAAAATACATCTCAATGTCAATGTATAACTTCATTGGGTAGACTGCAGTAACCCTATTATAATACAATACAATACAATACAATACACCAGGTTGGAAGAGACCTTCAAGATCATCATGTCCAACCCATCAACCAATCCAACCCACCTAAACAACTAAACCATGGCACCAAGCACCCCATCAAGCCTCTTCCTGAACACCTCCAATGAAGGTGACTCCACCACCTCCCCAGGCAGCCCATTCCAATGGGCAATCACTCTCTCTGTATAGAACTTCTTCCTAACATCCAGTCTAAACCTCCCCTGGTACAGCCTGAGACTGTGTCCTCTTGTTCTGGTGCTGGCTGCCTGGGAGAAGAGACCAACCTCCACCTGTCCATAACCTCCCTTCAGGTAGTTGTAGAGAGCAATAAGGTCACCCCTCAGTCTCCTCTTTGCCAGGCTAAGCAACCCCAGCTCCCTCAGCCTTTCCTCATAGGGCTTGTGTTCCAAACCCCTCACCAACTTTGTTGCCCTTCTCTGGACACGTTCCAGCAAGTCAACATCCTTCCTGAACTGAGGGGCCCAGAACTGGACACAGGACTCAAGGTGTGACCTAACCAGTGCAGTGTACAGGGGCAGAATGACCTCCCTGCTCCTGCTGGCCACACTGTTCCTGATGCAGGCCAGGATGCCATTGACCCTCTTGGCTGCATAGAGCTATAATATTTTGAAATCCCTTGTCCTGTGACTCACAGGTTTTTAGAGTGATAATGAATAATAAGAGATTAAAGGATACATACAGAATTCTGAATTGATTTTATGCTGTGATCTGTCCACCTTCCTTTGTATATTTCCACATAAAAGGTGTCAATTTAAAAATGGTGGAAATCATGTCTTAGCAAAACAGCTTTGTTTAACATGTCCCCTTTCCTGAACTGCTCTTTTCAAATAACAGAAAAATAAAATGCATCAAATTTTGTAAGCAATTTTCACTCCCAAAAAACACTAGTGAGTGGTTTGAGAAGTGAGAAAAATCAAGGATATGCTTAGGTATGAGAATGTTTGGGGATTTGGTTGTTTGGGCTTTTTGCATATATGTCTCTGTCTCCTGCTGTTGTTACTTCTCTCCCATGAAATTTTAACTCAGGCTGCACCAACCTCTATTACCTGCTCCACTCTACCTCAGTCCTAGAGGAAGTAACAATCAGATAATGCTTTCTGCTTTAAAAAAAAAAAAAAAAAAAAAAGTCATCTTGTTATGTTTTGTTTTGCTAAAACCCCAAACATTCAGGGCAAATACTGCTAAATGGTGAAAAATAATAGTGCCTGTCTGTTTACCCTAAGAATTGATTTTATTTTTTCACTATGTAATACTTTCTGAGTAACATAATTGGAAATGCTTTTACTCTGATGTTATTTCATCTTAAACTAAAAACCTGAAACAGGAAAAATCACTTGAGCATGTGCTGGTTAGGATTTTGAGAGATATCCAAGAATTTAGTCAAAATAGCTCTTAAGATCAAGTACTAAACTCATCCAAGAACTATTAATTTAATGTATCTCTAGAACTGTGCCCTTAGACTACACTTTTTCAAAAGAAGCAAGAAGAGCAGCAGCAGCAGCAGCCCTGACTTTCAGAGCAAACAGAACACAAGAAAGCTGATTTCAGCCTTACTTTCAAAAATGCTGAATATATAGTTAAAGGCCTTAAAGCTTGGATGTGAGGTTGCAGCTGAGAAGCAGGGTATAAATGAACTTTAGAAACAAAAAGGGAAATAATGTTCACAAAGTCTTGTTTTCTGTTTTAGTAGTGTTGATATTGTGCCACTAATTTTTTAACATACTGCTTCAATTAACACTGTTTCCTGAGACCTTCTGTTCAAGTACTTATTTTTGCCACATTTACATAGACAGAAGGTAATGTTTTTCTCAAGCTAAAGTAGAAAAGACTACTGTGTATATGTAGCAAATGTCTTTCGCAAGTGTCTAAAACAAAACCCCAAGTGTTGGGGAGTGTGAAAGATGTTTCTTTTTAACAGCTCAGACTGAGCATGTCACTAGTTTCACAGTGAACCAGGGCACTGTGGAAAAGATTGCACTGCTACAGCAGTGAACTCAGCTGAAAACTTTCAGAAACTGATATTTAAATGATTTTTAGCTTATCAGAACAAAGCTTCAGATGTAGCTGATGCATACTAGTTAAGTGGACATGTTAAATTAATATTATTACCTGTTTTCCAGGAAAATGCCTCAGATCTGAGCCTATGCTAGCCCATGTCATCAACAAATGATTCAAGGGATGGTGCCAGCAGTGGAATTTTGGGTTCTTTGATCAAGGGGCAACTTCTATCGCACCTGACCTGCTGGACCTAGATGGGGTGAATCTAGAAAGTGCAAGCAGGCTCTAGCACTAGAGTTGGCAGATCTCATTGGGAGGGCTTTAAACTAGGTTTGAAGCAGGTGGGTAATGAAACCAGTCTCTCTGGAGAGGAGAGAGAGAAACATAAACTACAGTTAGTTGAGAAATCAGCAGCCCAGCTGAAGCCCTATGAGGAGAGGCTGAAGGAGCTGGGGTTGCTTAGCCTGGCAAAGAGGAGGCTCAGAAGAGACCTTATTGCTCTCTACAACTACCTGAAGGGAGTTTGTAGCCAGGTAGGGGTTGGTCTCTTCTCCCAGGCAACCGGCACCAGTACAAGAGGACACAGTCTTAAGCTGTGCCTAGGGAGGTTTAGGCTCAAGATGAGGAGAAAGTTCTTCATAGAAAGAGTTACTGGCCATTGGAATGAACTGTCCAAGGGTGTAGTTGAGTCACGTCCCTGGAGGTGTGCAAAAAAGGATTGGATGTGGCACTTGAAGCCATCATTTAGTTAGGCATGAGGTGTTGGTTGGTAGGTTGGACTTGATGATCTCTGAGTTCTTTTCCAACCTTGCTGATTCTCTGATTCTCTGATTCTATGAGTATCAGTCAGATTCAAGTATTTTCAAAATACTTGGTGTTAATAGCATCCTGTCACACAGAATAAATTATTTTCAGTTTCATAAGACCCAGCTAAGGCAAGTGCTCAAGATATGTATATAAAAAACAAAACAAAACAAAACAAGAAAACCAACCGACAAACAAACAAAAGGCAACTACTAATTTCCAAGTAAGATATACCCATACTTTAAGCATGAAGAACAAAATCCTAAGCACTTTGAGCATTTCAGGTAACAACCTGTTTGGAGTTGGTTTAGACTGTATAGTATAAATAAACTCTCCTTCACCTAATCATAAATTATTACTCAAGGAGGTGTCATAAAAGAGTTGACTTAAAGATTTTGTTATCTAGATTTCTCAAACATCACACTATGATGAAAGCATCATTAAGGTACAATTCAGAGTGTAATGATAAGGAAAATCAGGTGATGCAAATGAAGAACATTGGGAACTGCCACATACCTACAAAGGTCTGGAGAGATGGCCTCTTATACTAAAAAGCTACTGCTGAAATCAGATTTCTTTGTGATAACATTAATTTATGAAGGAAAGTTGTTGAAAAAAAATATGGATGAGTGTTCATGAGTATTCTCAAGTGCAATGAAGTTGGCATCATGCCTTTGAAATAGGGCATATAAATGTCATGGAAGTGGTAGAGAACCAGTGAGCTTTGCTGAATCCAGACCAGTGACATAAAAGACAAAATTGTCCAGCATGATCCAAGACAGAGGTTCACTGGCAGCTGAACCATTGCAGAGTTTAGCCTGCACTGGACAGACTTCTACAGAGGAAAGCACTGCCAGCAACTGGAAGGCAATTACTAAAACCTTTTTGGTTTATATGGTAGCAAGAATTATTCCAGATTTTCAGAGTATAGAACAAGGCAAAAGTGACAAAAACTTCTTCAAATGCTCCTTGTTAATATTAAATATTAATTGATTTAATGTTATACTAAATTGCAATGTAATTTGAATAGCACTCCAAGATGATAAGTTTGTGATTTGTCAGCACGTAACAGGTGCAGAGTTTGTGCTCAGCTTTTATTTGGAAACTCCTTGTTTTCAGTGACATTGATGGGTTGTATGATTCACACTGCTTTCATAACAATTGGCACAAATGACATTTTTCAGCAGTTTCTGAGTTCTCACTGGAACTGTATTTCAATCTGGGAAATCTTTTGAACTTTCCATTTGTAACTTGACATAAGTTTCTAATAAAAAAATAGACTGGCTGTCTGTTTTCTGACCATGAGGACTGTCACTCCTATTAGTTCTATAGAGCTGTTGTAATTTGTAAGATAGATAAGACTTGGGAAAAATCGTGATTGAGAGAGGCCAAATAAAAGAAGAATTTCCTGGATTTTTAAAAGATACTGTCTAGGTTTTTTAAAATTAATCTTTTTTTTTATAGAACAAGGTTTAATGTAAGGCTTAATGTTTTATATGTCTTTAAAATAACATGTATGTGAAATAATGATACTTTTCCAGTAAGTTTTCATCTTAACAACGCACTGTTAGCACAATAGTACTGATCATGGGGAAACTGCATAGATTGTTAAATATTCTGAAATATTGGATCCCTGTTGCATTGTGGAGTTAAAGTAGCATACGTCAAAATGCTTCTAGGGGTACCTGAAAGTAGTGTAATCTAAGCTTTGAGAAAAACATAGATTAGTGTAGTAATATGGTTTTGGTGTTTGATCACCCTAGAGTCACTGTTTGTTACACAGCAAAGTTATATACTCTTTTAGAAAGCATATGTGTCACATCTTAATTGGTTATTTTCTATTGGCATTCATGTCATTAAGACATACAATAGGTTAAAATAACAAAACAATACTTCAACACGTCCAACCAAATTCTGCCAATTCTTTCTCTTCAGTTACAAGATGCTTACATTCTTTTCAAATTCAAAGATTAAACATGGCCTTCTCTAACTCAACCAAGGGCAAATCTTCTCCTAAATGTCCTTCTTTCTTTCTCTCAGTTACTGATGAGGTGTGCATTCCTAACTCAAGGGCAAAGCATAGTTGTTCCAAAGCTATCCAAAACCAACTCTTCTCCTACAGATTAGGTTTAGATAACAGCACTGGCTAAGACCACATATAAGTATACCAGTGAATTAATTATAAAGATCTTATGTCCAAATTTTTATTGATTTGTATGCCAGTCATAAATTAATATATTATAATCTCAAAAATAATTCAGAATTAGGTACTAGATTGCTGCAAAGTTGTTAGGAAAGGGGAACTTGCTAACTGTGCAGGCAACAGCAAAACTCACCTGCATACACTACAAAGTGAAAAAGGCATGTTCATATATATATTACATACAGACCAAAAAAAAAAAAATTAAAAAATCCAATCCAGAGCAAAAGCAAAAAGCTAACTAGAAAGCATGTGGAAAATATCTAGAGTATCTTGAGGGCTGCACAGAATTCAATTTTGGTATCACCTGTCTCA
Organism: Picus viridis; assembly: GCA_033816785.1. NCBI lineage: Eukaryota > Metazoa > Chordata > Aves > Piciformes > Picidae > Picus > Picus viridis. Next base: position 54,029,972 of record CM066606.1, read on the forward strand.
GTGGAGGTGTTGCAGAAAACGCCTGGAAGAAATTATAAGAGATCAATGAAGTCTGATAAATTTCTCATAGGGAAAAAGCTCAGCAGACTGTAGAAGCAGGAGAAAAATTACAGCATTAGATCATCTCGACTAACCATGTTTCTATTAACTTTCTTGTGAGACCACCCATATTTTGATGTATTTCACTGTCCAAGAGTGCCCCCTTGATAACTGGGGAGTTTTCACACCTTTAAATCTCCTTACATTTCTCCTGGTTAATTTTATTTTATTTCTGAAAAAAGGTCTTGGTTATATTTAGTGACCTTTTCACCAAAAAGGCCCCCAAACAACAACCCAGAAATAAAAGTCTTTCTCAGGCAAATGCAGCTATTGAAGTTTTAATCACTTATGACTGAGTAAAGGGAAATAAACAGTTTTATCAGGATACATTAAAGGACTTCATGTAGAACAGCATGTGGATTTGCATTAACACATTTGAGCTCAAACTCTTCAAACTTACTTTACATTCTTATGTGAAATGCAAGATTGAAATAAAGCAGTGATGACACAGCTTCCTTGAAAGCTGGCATCATGCAGGCACACAGGGACTCACTGGTGGAGATCCTGATTTTCCCTAAGATCCATGAATGTTAGATCACACAATTAGAATTCATTTCCATGTCAAACCTGAATAACATCTGCTCATGACCATCACCTGGCTGCTTTCCAAGCTGCTGCAGCATCTCTGAACCGTCAACCCATTTCCAAGCCAGTGATGGAAAAATGGTTCAGCAGGCAAAAAGCTCCACCAAGCCTGAGGGTCCTAGTACACTGCACGTAATCCAGGACAGACAGGTCAAGCTTTGAATAAGAGCACAAACACAGACATCTGCCTACAGGAAATTATTATTCATTCGGGTAGTAGTAGTACCACCAAGGGAAACTCACTAGTAATCTGGGTCAGTTGTCGTAGGAACAGTATGTGTAATGATGTTTAAAATATAGAAAACACTTTAAATTGTATCAGACCCAGAAGAGCTTTATGATGTGAGGGCTACTTATGAGTTGTATTCCTGTTTTCCAGTGATGATTTCAAGGAGAAATTAGGAATTATCCTTTCCACTACTCTGCCAGAGAAAGCTGGAGTAAGAAGTGGAGAGATAAGAGTCAAAAAGTACAGAGTTCTGTGTGGAAGCCACACATCTTAGTAAAGGTACATGGCATTTAGTTAACATAGGAAAAAGGCTGACATGATTTAGAAGGCACTGAGGCTAGTTCAGCACCTATTTAGCATAGTACCATTTTTTGTGTTTCTTGATGATCTGCCTGTTAAGATGCAGAAATCCACCTGTCTGATTTTCAAATAATAATACACGCTGCCAAGTCCAAAATGAAATGGAAAAGTGATCTGAATGAAAAATGCATATGAAAATGGGGTAAAAACTTCATCTAATTTTGGAATCTTGCCAATATGCTGTGGCACTGGATTCTGAAAATATGTACTCTGCAGCTGCAGGAAAATGGCACTAGTAGCAGCAGACAACATCTGGTTCTGATGTTGTTGATGCTTAGGGGGTTTTCAATTCAGAATGAGCAGGATAAGTGAAGCAGGATTATAAATACTTTGTGGCATTATAAATAATTTGCAGCATTATAAATACTTCAAGAATTAATCCCTAGTAAAGTGTATTTATATATATAAAATAATGATAGTATTTTGAATGGAAATGAGGTTAAAAAGTGGAGACAGAATGGATACAATACAATACAATAAAACAGGTTGGAAGAGACCTTCAAGATCATCGCGTCCAACCCATCAAACAACTAGATCATGTCACCAAGCACCCCATCAAGTCTCCTCCTGAACACCTCCAATGACGGTGACCCCACCACCTCCCCAGGCAGCCCATTCCAATGGGGAATCACTCTCTCTGTATAGAACTTCCTCCTAATGTCCAGTCTAAACCTGCCCTGGTGCAGCTTGAGACTGTGTCCTCTTGTTCTGGTGCTGGCTGCCTGGGAGAGGAGACCAACCTCTGCCTGGCTACAACCTCCCTTCAGGTAGTTGTAGACAGCAAGAAGGTCACCCCTCAGTCTCGTCTTCTCCAGGCTAAGCAACCCCAGCTCCCTCAACCTCTCTTCATAGGGCTTGTGTTCCAAACCCCTCACCAGCTTTGTTGCCCTTCTCTGGACACGTTCCAGCAAGTCAACATCCTTCCTAAACTGAGGGGCCCAGAACTGGACACAGGACTCAAGGTGTGACCTAACCAGTGCAGTGTACAGGGGCAGAATGACCTCCCTGCTCCTGCTGGCCACACTGTTCCTGATGCAGGCCAGGATGCCATTGGCCCTCTTGGCTGCCAGGGCACACTGCAGGCTCATGTTCAGCCTACCATCAACCAGCACCCCCAGGACTCTCTCTGCCTGGCCGCTCTCCAGCCACTCTGACCCCAGCCTGTAGCACTGCATGGGGTTGCTGTGGCCAATGTGCAGAACCTGGCACTTGGATGTGTTCAATCTCATGCCATTGGACTCTGCCCATCTGTCCAGCCTGTCCAGGTCCCTCTGCAAAGCCTCTCTACCCTCCAGCAGATCAACTCCTGCCCCCAGCTTGGTGTCGTCTGCAAATTTCCTGATGATGGACTCAATGGCCTCATCCAGGTCATCAATAAAGATGTTAAAGAGCATGGGGCCCAGCACTGATCCCTGGGGCACACGACTAGTGACAGGCCGCCAGCTGGATGTGGCACCATTCACCATCACTCTCTGGGCTCGGCCCTCCAGCCAGTTCCTAACCCAACGCAGTGTGCTCCTGTCCAAGCCATGGGCTGCCAGCTTGGCCAGGAGTTTGCTGTGGGGGACGGTGTCAAAGGCCTTGCTGAGGTCCAGGTAGACCACATCCACAGGCCTCCCCACATCCCCCAGGCGGGTCACCTGATCATAGAAGGAGATCAGGTTGGTCAGGCAGGACCTGCCCCTCCTAAATCCATGCTGGCTAGGCCTGAGCCCCTGGCCATCCTGTAAGTGCTGTGTGATCACACTCAAGATGACCCATTCCATAATCTTGCCTGGCACTGAGGTCAGGCTGACTGGCCTGTAATTCTCTGGCTCTTCCAACCAGCCCTTCTTGTGGATGGGCACCACGTTGGCCAGCTTCCAGTCTTCTGGGACCTCTCCAGTGAGCCAGGACTGTTGAAAAATGATGGAGAGCAGCTTTGACAGCTCATCTGCCAGCTCTCTCAGCACCCTAGGATGGATCCCATCCGGTCCCATGGCCTTGTGGGGGTCCAAGCGGCTGAGAAGATCTCTAACTATCCCATCCTGGAACAGAGGAAAACTATGCTGCTCCCTGGCTCCTTCTGCCAGCTCTGCAGGCCAGCTGTCTGGAAGACGTTCTGTCCTGCTAGTAAAAATTGAGGTAAAGAAGGTGTTAGTACACACATCTAAGAGACAGTTGAAAATTTCTGAAGGCTAAGCTGCATGTCTGATCAGAGAGTAACTCTGATTCAGACTGTGGGATAAAATACTGTGAGAGTTGTCCCTTTGAAAAAACAAACAGCAACAATAACATAACCCAATGATAGTTCACCAAACAGGTCTTTTGACATGTTTCAAAACACAGGACGGTCGGCTTTGCTTGAGACTGTATATGTAGAGTATTACAAGCCAAAATCTGAACAAGAACTCAGTCAGACACCACAGTACCAGGACATGAAAACAGATTGGGTCAACCATGGCCTGTGGTCAAGGCAAGTCAGTTTGGAAACAGATGCAAGAACTTAAATGTGTTGTATCACTTTCAGGATTTGGCAATGCCAGAAGGCTTTGCACAGTGTATAGAAAGAACACAGTATGGTTAAAGGCATCATCAAAATCTCTAGTATCCCTCTGGTGTAGGCAGAGATCAGAGACAACATTGAAAGATGAAGAGTAGAAGCACACTGGTGTCCAAATCACCACCTGAGATGGCTGCTCTGAAAAACTGTCTGTTGGAGGCAATCCTGATGGATGAGGTTTGAGAAAAAAAGAAAACATTAGGCAAAATTTACCAAAAGGGATTAAAATAAAAAATGTGTGTTAGTATACCAGTAGACATCCGTTATATTTTGGGGGTAGTTTCATGGAAGGAAGTAAACCAGAGAAATGTAAAAATCCTCTTTATAACCCTTTTTGTATTAAATTATTTTCCCTTTGTTAATTGCCTGGTACATTGTGATTTGCTATCTTTCCCTACATTGAGCATTTTGCTAGAGAGCTGATTTGGGACTGACACTTGGGGCCAACGTGCTCAAGCTGAAAGACATTCCATTTTACTTTCCTTTTCAGGCTTTTAGGGGTGGGAGGACCCTGTCAGTCACCGAGGCAGACGGCGAGGACAGCATAGTCGTCTTCTCGCATGCCTGCCTGAGCTCGTGACATCAGCCGTGGGAAATTTAAAACACGCCCGAGGCTGGCATGGTTAAGCATTTCTCTAGAGAGCCAGGGGCTGCTTACTCGACTGCAGCCAGCGGCATGTGCTGCAGCACCTTTTTGTTTTGTTTTGTTTTGTTTTTATTCTTCCAGTAGGTCAGTGGCCAGGGACAGGGATGGTTGCAACTCGCTGCAAAGCTGTTTTCAAAAGATCAGTGTCGACCCAGACTGAGGTCAAACATAAGCAGGCAGGTGTGTGGGCAACTGGCTGCAGAGAGTGCTGGAGCCTGGCACTTGAAATGGAGGGCATCAGGTGTGAACAGATCAACTATCTGCTTAACCTAGTGGCTGAACTGAAGGAGGAAGTTGCTAGACTTAGGACTGTAAGGGAATGTGAAAGGGAGTTGGATTTGAGTGACCAGGCTCTGCAGGCTCCCCTAGTAGAGGGAGGTGACCCAAGATGCAGCAGGGAATGGATGCAGGTCCTGCTTAGGAGATATAAAGTAAAACCCTCACGGCTCCCCTCACCTTCCCAGCTGCCCTTGCAAAACAAATATGGGACACTGGAGGTTGAGGGTGAGGTGATTCTGATGACAGAAGAGACGCCATCTGAGGTGTTGCCTAAGGCAAAACACTCTGCCCCCCACATGAGGACTTATTCCCTCCTGAGGGGAACAGAGGGCCCGATATGTCTGCCAGATCCTTCCTACAGGGAAGTCTGCTGCCTCCCTGGGGCCCAGGTCAGGGATGTTACCAGAAGGCTACCTAATATGGTACAGTCCTCTGATTACTGTCTCTTAATAGTTATGCAGTTAGGAAGCAATGGTGTTGCAACTAGAGGTCCCAAGGCAATCAAAAAGGATTTCAAGGCTCTGGGAGAACTGGTTGAGGGTTCAGGGGCACAGGTAATTTTTTTCAACACTCATAGTTGCAGGAAGGAATATTGAGAGGAACAGGTCAGCAGCTGTAATTACAAGTGGCTCAGAGGCTGGTGCTACCAAAAGAATTTTGGATTTTTCAATCTTGGGGAACTTTCTATGGCACCAGGTCAGCTAGCAACAGATGGAATACAACTGTCCCAGATGGGGAGAAAGATCTTAGTTCATGAGAATGGCCTATCCCCCAAAGGGAAAAAGGTTCTAGGAAGGGAGTTGACAGGTCTCATTGACAGGGTTTTAAACTAGATTCAAAGGGGGAAGGGGCTGAAACCAGTCCCCCAGACAGGAGTCTGAGGGTGGTAAACTGGAGTCAGGGGTGAAAACAGCAGCCCAGCTGAAGTGCATGTGCACAAATGCACGCAGCGTGGGCAACAAACAAGAGGATCTGGAATTCTTGTTACAGCAGGAAAGTTATGATGTAGTTGCCATCACAGAAACGTGGTGGGATGACTGACATGACTGGAGCGCTGCAATTGATGGCTACAGGCTCTTCAGGAGAGACAGGCAAGGAAGAAGGGGTGGAGGGTGGCCCTGTACATCAGGAAGGCTCTAGATGCCATGGAACTAGAGATTAAGGATGATCAGGTTGAGGGCCTGAGGGTGAAAATTAGAGGGAAAGCCAACAAGGCTGACACCCTGGTCGGAGTCTGTTATAGACCACCCAACCAGGATGAACAAGTTGATGAATTATTCTATAGGCAGCTAGAGGCTGTCTCAAGATTGCCAGACCTTGTTCTTATGGGCAATTTTACCTGCCTTATACCTGCTGGGAACTTAACACAGCAGAGAGGAGGCAGTCTAGGAGGTTTTTAGAGTGTATGGAGGATAGCTTCTTAACCCAGCTGCTGTGTGAGCCTACCAGGGGTAAGGCTTTGCTTGACCTTTTTACGAACAGAGAAGGGCTGGTGGGAGATGTGGTGGTTGGAGGCTGTCTGGGGTCCAGTGACCATGAAAGAATTGAGTTTTCAATATGCAGCCAAGCTAATAGGGGCAGCAACAAAACCTCCACTCTGGACTTCTGGAGGGCAGACTTCAGACTAATTCAGAAGGTTCCTTGGGAAACAGCTCTTAAAAACAAAGGGGTCCAGGAGGGCTGGACCTACTTCAAGGAAGAGTTCTTGAAGGCACAGGAACAGGCTGTGCCAATGTGCTGGATGATGAGCCGCTGGGGTAGATGGTTGTTTATGTGGTAGTGTGAATGTTTAATACTCCCAGCACATAAAGCACAGCTAGACTCAGTCGGAGAAGCAAATGGAAAGCTTTATTTTACAATCAGAATGAAATGCAATGAATATATACAAAATATACAGTATTTGCAGTATATAAAAAAATATACAGGAAGGAACGTAACGCAGAAACGCCCTCCCAAGGAGAATCCCCCTGGGTTCCCCCAAAATCCATCTCTCTCTCTTTCCTCCCTTTCTTGTCCAAGGCTAATTGGACAGGAAAAAGGATTAAAAGAGAAATAGATACTAAGAGAAATTTTGTTAGTGCAAAGTAGTTGCTAGAGAAGTTAGTTTTCTTATCTCACAAGCTTCAGTCCAAGGGCAGTCGCATGCAGGCTGGCCAGGAACAGAAAACTCAGACTGAGTTCTTAAAGCCACATTTCTACTGATTTACCAATGAAATTTGTTTAGAATTATCTTTGTTTTTCTTTCTTACACCTAAACATTTCAGCTAGAGAATTCTGTAGCTGTCCTTTTATTAAAGGCACAGCCTAAAACTGTCACAAATGGCCAGCCTGCATGGGCAATGAACTTCTGAGTGAATTAAGGGGAAAAAAAGATGGTGTATCGTCTTTGGAAGAAAGGTGAGGCAACCCATGGAATGTTTAAGGATGTTGCTAGGCCATGCAGGATGAAAATTAGAGAGGCAAAACCCCATTTTGAGCTTAGACTGGCCACTGCTGTGGACAACAAAAAAATCCTTCTACAAATATATTAATGGCAAGAGGAGGGACAAGGACAGCTTCCACTCCTTGGTGGACGTGGAGGGGAACATAGTAACAAAAGATGAGGAAAAGGCAGAGGTACTTAACACCATCTTTGCCTCAAATTTTAATAGCAGGATAGGTTGTCTTCTGGACAGCTGGCCTCCTGAGCTGGCAGATGGATGCAGGGAGCAGTATAGTTCCCCTGTGATACAGGAGGAAGGAGTTATAACTGCTTAGCTGCTTGGATCCCCACAAGTCCATGGGACCAGGAGGGATCCATCCTAAGGTGCTGAGAGAGCTGGCAGATGAGCTAGCCAAGGTGCTCTCCATCATTTTTCAACAGTCCTGGCTCACTGGAGTGGTCCCAGATGACTGGAAGCTGGCCAGCATGGTGCCCATCCACAAGATGCTAATCAAGTCTACACTCTGGGTAGCCACAGGAACAGATGAGAAAATGATTGAAAAATATTTCCTGTTTTTACACTTTAAAGGTTCAGGCTAAAGATGATATGAACTAGAAATGTGTATTATTTATAGGACAGATTTGCATGGTGCTTCTATGATTAATCAAAACAGACTATTGCAACTTTTCTACTTTGCTTATGCTAAACTGAAAGCTAGCAGTACTTAAGTAATAGTATACTTTTGTTACTTGTAAGAACTGTGTCATTACTAATAATGGAATTTTGTAACATATGGCCTCTCTTTTCTAAGGTATAATTTGCAATTCCTCTGTAAACTATAATCCAGGTGAATTACACTGTTGGATAAGAAGTCCCAGTGTACTTATTAGCAGTTTCTTGTAAAGATGTAGTATGTCTTAACACAGTTTCTCAAAGCTTTCAATCTCAGGTTTTTGTTTTTAATAATCTTTACACTCAAAAGAAGTGTCTTCCACAAACATATTACAATGTGATAGGGACATACAGACAGCAGTAGAATTTTAGAAGTATATAAACTTCATCAGAAGTACATAGGGCAGGAAATTGTGTGACTTGCCTACTGTTAGCTAGTTGGCAAATATCTAATGTATGTGTGGCAAAATGCTGTTTTTCCCATGTTAGAAAGTGCTCGTCTCTTTCATCATTGATTGTAGCAAGAGCCAAGGTGCTTAGCTGAGCTATGATCCCCAGCTGGTATTGCTGTTAATCTTCTGTTCTTTCTCCCTTTCTTAACTTTATTTTTATGTAAGTTGCTTCTTAGTTGCTTTGTTATCTAGCTCTCCAATGAAAACAGTGTCTAGGACAGCACTGGGGAGAAAAACAGTTACTCCCACTGCTGCTACTTGTGCTGCTAACAGAAAGAAGATGCTGGATTACACGGAGCAATATATGAACTACTGTGGACCTTCATAAGTAAGTGATCTTGCCCACTGACTGTCAATTTTTTATTTTTTTTTTTTTTTTTTTTTTTAGCCTAGGTATTCCGTAATCATGCATTTTAAAAGATTTTCCAGAGGTGAGTTCTCAAATAGTGAAAAATGCCTGGCGGTCATTATTTATGTGGTGCAGCCTTGATAATGAGAACACTTAAAATATTCTTAATTATATATTTCTGACATATCAGTGTCATTCCTTCTTCCTATAGTTTTAATCTAAACTGCTCTTAATGGAAGCACTTTGGTATAATCCCTTAGAGATTTTAGGCAGTGCCATCACGCTTGTGTGCAAAAGTTCTACATTTTACTAAGATTTATTAGAAAAACAGTAGCGAAGAGCTTTAAAGCCCATCTTGCTACTTTTTTCCAATACCCGTGAAATTTTCAAGCCCTTTCAGATTAATCCTCCATGTGTATTAGAGAAATGTGTATTAATAATACTCTCACATTTATGGCCATTTCTCTTTACATCCTCCTTTAATGTCACATTTACTGTGTTTGTCTCTGTCAATATATGTAACTAATAGTAAGGGTCTTTGAACACCTTAGTTAAGACCTTTAAAGAACACAATTCCATTTGCTTTCTGTCTACCTTTTGTAGTGGGTTGAGGCAAACCCCCTCCCCACCACGGGCAGAAATAATGACTCAAACAAACGGATTGCAAAAGTGGTGGAAAGTTTAAAATGGAAAACAGTGAATGTGTTCAAAGAGCCAGAAGCGCAGTGACAAAAGAAACCCCAAAGCAGACCCAGAAACGTCCCATCCCCACCTGAGGGTACACCCAAAACCCCCAGGGCTCCTTCTTCCTCCCCTCCCACTGCTAGGCTAGTCTCAGATGGCCAGACCTGGGACCACCCGTCCCCCTGGCCTTGGGCCTATCCAGGCCCAAGGCCAGGAGATATGTCGCCTAGTTACCAGGTGCCGGCAAGGGGAAGAAAGAGGAAGTGCTATCCCCCGTGCTGGATCTTAGAGTGGTGCAGAGAATTATGGTAGGAAATACCTAATTTCCTGTGTCCGCCCACTGGGCTGGACTTCTGGACACAGGAAGCACTCAACGTAGCAGAGGACACCCAGCCCAAACTACTACACCGTTACAGTTGCACTTGGCAGGATATGGTTACTTATCTTCTGTATTACTCATGTCCTACTTGTTATTGGATTTCTAGGTTTTTTCCTGCAAAAAATAACAGAAAAAAAAATTATGAAAGCGAATGAAATGTAAATAAAGCTAGACAAACCAAAGACTCAGCAGCAGCAGCAGTATCTGAACTGAGAATTTTGAATAGCCACCTTCAGCCAGATCTGCAGCTTGTTGCTGAAATCAGTGTTTCCCTCTTTATCTCTTTATCTTTATCTCTTTATCTCTTTATCTTATGGATTTTTTTAGTGGCCAGCTAGGCTAAGTTGAGTGAAAAGGAGAAAAACAAGTAAGTTGTAGAGAGCCAGAGCTGATTCACTGTTTTTCATGATCCAAAACTGAACCTCCTACTCATTCCACATCACAGTTAAATTTCCTAATTGGACATAAGCTTTCTGCTCCTGTAGGAGCCATATTGGTTGTAACTTGTTTACAAGAAAAGGGAACTTGGCAGCTTTCCCATATCTGTGTTTTGATTTGTGATAAGAGTATTTGTTTTTTTCTGTGACAACCTTGAGTAGGCTTTTAGAGTCCTGGTAAAATGATGCTGTTAACGCCCTTCCTCTGACATTCTTTGAAAATAATTTTTTCATATTTCATATATGATCTGAATAATTTTGTTGTGAATCATGACTGCCCTTCATTTTGTCTGTGTTATTTGTCTTCCTATCTGCTTAAAAGTTTGTCATCTCTCACCATTCATCTGAAAAACACTACACCATGCTAGGAAACACAACATGAACACAGAGCAGCAGAGTTAATGAGCAGTCCTGCAGATGTGTGCTCTAGCAAAATGCCAGTTCAGGACAAAGTATTCATACCCAGAAGTCTCTCTGTTTGCACTTTTCAAATCACCATTTCTTGCAGGAAGTAACTACTTCTTGTAAGAGCAGCAAAATTATTGTGGAAAAATGGTCAGTCCTTTAGGCACATTTTGTACACCCATGACCTCATCTTCACACTTTTTGATATGCCATTGCTCTCTAAAATTTCCTGAAGGATATTCATTTAGGATAAGTGGGTATACAGTAGACTATGTGGTATGTCTGTCACTTTGCTCCATTTTGTTTTGGGCCATGAGAGTCTGGCAAACTGAAGACAAGGGTAGTAGCAGAGCTTAGTGCTGGCAGTTCTGGCAGTGTGCAGTATTGCTAATTTCTGTTCTGAAAGCAGGTAATAAGTACCTAAAACTTTATAAAACCCCCATATATTAAATAATACAAACTAACTTGCAGTGAACCCAAATTTTTAGCCTAAATTGTCATACTAATGAGCCGGGTTTGTGATGTGTTTATGCCACACAGTAGAAAGTGTGCAATCATTGTGTTAACAATTTTGAAGATGCTGTTAGAAACAGGCCAACCTTCTGACTTATTTGTGAATACATTACATGTGCTAGGACAAATATGTTATCTTCTGTCTTCTCATCTCAATACTGCTATCGTAAGTTTACTGTAGCTCATTGCATGCACCTTTAAATTTAGTATATTTATGAAAACTGATGCTTAGTCACATTTTTCTCATGCTGCAATTTTCTGGCATTTTGGATGAAAAGTCAGACTCCATTGTAAAAGATGAGTGGAAGAAGGGATCAGTTTTACTGAAATCCTAAATGCTTAAAATTGCATGATTTCTAATGAAAGATGGAAATTTTATGTCTAATTCAACATATTTCCTGCAAATTGTTGTTGTCTGATTCTATGTTACAATACAGCAGTGCTAAATTCTGGTGGAAAGTAATTACTTTTCATGGAGTATGAGAACAGCCATAACTGAGATCCCTCTAACTTACATGACCAGAGTTATTTTAATGAAACTGCATGTTATATCCTTCATTCCCAACTATCTCTTGCTCTCAGAAAAGCAGCTAACACACGTGAAGTATATACAACATAATTAAGTGCCAATATTTTTACTTAGGATGTGATTCAGCTGTTATTGTTCCTAAGGCTTCAGTATATGCTGTTCACAGTAGGCTTAGCTATACATGACAGATTTTTCCACTAGATTTATTTTCCTCCATCAGGAATTGTTGTTCTCTGTGAGACTTTTATTCTGTCCTGAAGAAGGATTCATGCACGGCTGCTTGCTGATAATTTTTTTTTCCATTAGAAGCTATTTTCTTGGTACTGATCCTTCACTGCATTCTCCAAGTTTCCATGCCTACTTTTAAAGCATTGAAGAGCCTAACAAACTGGTATACAAATAGACATTGCCAAACATTGCCAAACCTTCAATCTAACCTGCAAAGCCACAAAAATTACTCTCTAAGCAAATGAAAGTCTAGCCTTGCTATTCCTCTCTACAGGGATGCAGCACAGAATGCTCACCAGAAACCCAAATTAATTCTTTTCCTTGGACTGCTGGATTTTGAGTTCTTGCATTTTTAGGTGCACACCTTTACTTTCACAGCAGAAGCTGTTAAGACAAAATGACTATGTTGAATAAGACAAAGTGACTATGTTGAATAAGAATTAATGAGGAAAGGAAGGAAATTTGGACAGGCAGGTTCCGAGGAAAGCTCTTTGGTGTAAGGCAGATGTGCTAAAATGCCACTCAGTGTGCATAATGGTGACAAGGATATATTATTGGTGACTAACTCCTTTGATTTTTGACTTCCAGCATCTTGCAACAAGGTACACATAGAGACCTGTCTGTTCCTAAAATAACATAGCATTAGTAATACTTGCAATATTTAGTATGTCAAATTGCAGTACACACTACTTCCTATTTCTGATAGTCTCTCTGGTATGTGCTTCTTGGTGGTGAATGCTCCTGTAGGTCCTCTGGGATGAACAGGGTTGCATAGTTTTCACATTTAGTTGTTATTTTAGATGCCCATTAAAAGTTTTTGAAAGATCCCTTACAAGAAATAGGCAAAAGACCTTTTATCTCACTATGATTCAATGAGATAAAGCTAATACTGTAGCCTTGGACACTGACTTTGCTATGTTTAAAGGCCTTGCCTCAAATCAAGAAGAGCTTAGAAAAATGGTAAAAATGCTCTTGCCTGGAAGGATAGAAGAAACAAACATGGACACTGCTTATTGTAGAGTCATCTGTATTGGGGGAAAAAAAAAAGGAGGGGGGGTTGTGCTTTACTGTATGGATCTGTCATGGATTGAGTTGAACCTGATGGTGTTATTCATAGAATCATAGAATAGAATCAACAAGGTTGGAAAAGACCTCAAAGATCATCAAGTCCAACCTGTCACCCAAGACTGGGGCTTGAAGTTCAGGTGGCAACATGGGAGGCTTCCTGTGGTAGTTGCTACTTCCAGATTCTGGGTTCTTCAGTGTTGCATCTTTTCTGAAGTCATGGTGGCGGAATGGGTGGGAGTTGGGTAGCTGACAGTTTGGTGTTTCTGTTTTATGCTGGGGTTTTCCCCTGTGTGTTTCACTGCACTTCTTCTGAAAATGGGCTAAGCTAAGCTAATAATTCATTTTATTATTAGATTAATTATATTATTAGGTAAGGTAATTCTGCATTATGACTGTGATATATTAAATTCTTATCTCTTTATCTCAACCTTGAGTTTTGTGTATTGGGGGAGCAGGGAGTTTAGCCCTTGTGCTAAACCATTACAAGGTTAAAGAGGTTTGTAATTAAAAATTATCTTGGGGATTTCTTGCTACTTCACAATATCACACAAAACATTGGCTGCGGATGCATCATTTATCTTTTTTTTTTTTTTTTTCCTAAACAGACAGAAGACAATATTTCAAATATTACTTAAATTTTGCTACCTCAGTATTCTTTTAGAGTACTAAAGAAAACAGCTGAAGTAACAGATACAGTGTAGGCAGAACAGGCTGGACATTTTGTGATTGAATTCTTGCTTGAGTATTTTAACTGCCTGCTGAAATATCTCTTATTAAAGGAGGGGAAAACCCATCAGTATAAACAGCTTATGTCATTATATTTTGTAGATGTAGTGTAATTTAACAGAATCATAGAAAGCTTTAGGTTGGAAGGCATTTGTAAAGGTCTTGTATTCCAACTCCCCTTCAATGACCAAGGTCATCTTTAACTCCATCAAGTTGCTGAGAGCCCAAACCAATTTGACCTTGAATGTTTCCAGGGATGGGGCTTCTACCACCTCTCTGGGCAAACTGTTCCAAAGTTTCTCTATCTTTATTGTAAAACACGTCTTCCTTATATCTAGTCTAAATCTACCCACTTTTAGTTTAAAATCATTACCCCTTCTACTGCAACAGGCCCTGTCCTCTTCTTTCTTATAGGTACTCTTTAAATATTGAAAGAGGGCAATGAGTTCCCAGAGCCTTCTTTTCTCTTTTAACTATTCTGGTTTGCTGTTATTTTTGGCTTTGATTTACAACACACCAGTGAAAGCAGCATATTTGATGAGAAGTATTACTTTCTGACTGTGCATGAAACATGCACAAATTCAGAAATACTGCTTTATTCATGACATTTCTATTCATGCACCATGATACATTAATAAAGGTGAAAACTATTTAATGATGGTTTTTAGTGTGAAAGAATACCTTAAGAGTTTGCTGATGTTGAATTCTAGGTAATGATGTTTACACTTTTGAATCTTTAAAACAAAACAAAACAAAACAAAATAAACAAACCACCAACAACAAAAAACCCGAACCCCAACACCATCAATTAAATAATGTAATACAGAAAAAAAACCCTGTGTAATAGGAGACAAAGTTCTAAGGCTGTTTTGTTATTTAAATTATATGGCTGATTGATTAATAGTGCATGCTACAAAAAAGGGGAAAGGTTTTTTAAGCAGGTCTGCTGCTCATAGTCTGTATTAGGGTATCATACATCACAAAAGAAATAATCACTAGCTTGATGGGTAGGGTTCCCTTTCTGACATTTTTTCTCCATTTAGAGCCTGAGTTACTTTTTTCACAGAAAAGCATCACACTGGGAAGTTTGACCTTGCAAAGGATTGAAGATCCACAGATAGGGTAAACTCTTAGAGTGCCACACAGCTGATTCCAGAAGCTGTCTCTGCTACTGCTGCTAAATGGAGGATGTTCTGCTTTTGAGTGTTCCGAGTGTGATGTGAAGTGCCTTCAAAAATGAGAGCCTTTCAAACCGTAACAGTTAAACATTAACAATTGTTCACAGAATCATAGAAATCACACAAACATTCAGGTTGGGAAAGACCCTTGGGATCACAAAGGTCAGCTCTACAAATTTCACCCCTAAACCATGTGCCCAAGCACCACATCCAAATAACTTTTAAACACATCCAGGGTTGGTGACTCAACCACCTCCCTGGGCAGCACATTCCAATGCCTGACCACTCTTACTGTGAAAATTTTTTTTCTCATGTCCAGTCTAAACCTACCCAGTCACAGCTTGAGGCCATTTCCTCTTGTTCTATCACTAATCACCTGTGAGAAGAGACCAGCACCAGCCTCTCCACAATGTCCTTTCAGATACTTGTAGAGAGCAATGACGTCTCCCCTCAGCCTCCTCTCTTCCACAGTAATGGCCCCAGCTTCATAGTTGCTCTTCATAAGATTTATTCTCTAGGCCTTCTATTAGCTTTGTTGCCCTCCTCTGCACTCGCTCCAGCACCATGACACCTCTCTTATACTGAGGTGCCCAAAACTGAACACAATACTTGCAGTATGGCCTCACCAGAGTTGACTACGAGGGGACAATCACCTCCCTACTCCTGCTGGACACAATTTTACATTTGATTCACATTCAATATACATTTAATTCACTTTATCTTCGCCTTCATAGAATCATAAAATCATAGAATCAATAAGGTTGGAAGAGACCTCAAAGATCATCAAGTCCAGCCTCTCACCATAGACCTCATGACTACTAAACAATGGCACCAAGTGTCACATCCAATCCCGTCTTGAACACCTCCAGGGATGATGACTCCACCACCTCCCTAGGCAGCACATTCCAATGGCTAACAACTCTCTCTGTGAAGAACTTCTTCCTCACGTCAAGCCTAAACTTCCCCTGGCACAACTTGGGACTGTCCTCTTGTTCTGATGCTGCTTGCCTGGGAGAAGAGACCAACCCTCTTCTGGCTACAACCATCCTTCAGGTAATTGTAGACAGCAATAAGGTGTCCCCTCAGCCTCCTCTTCTCCAGACTAAATAATCCCATCTCCCTCAGCCTCTCCTTGTAGGGCTTGTGCTCCAGGCCTCTCACCAACCTCATTTCCATTCTCTGGACATGTTCAAGAGTCTCAATGTCCTTCTTAAATTGAGGGTCCCAGAACTGGACACAGTACTCAAGGTGTGGCCTAACCAGTGCTGAATACAGGGGCACAATGACTTCCCTGCTCCTGCTGGCCACACTATTCTTGATGCATGCCAGGATGCCATTGGCCTTTTGGCCACCTGGGCAGAATGCTGGCACAATTCCATTGCTGGCACCATCCCTTGAGCCAATTGTTGGTGGTGTGGGTTCTCCTGTTCCTTTCAGTGTACATCCCTGCCACTGAGGGAACTAAGCAGAACACCATTTGAGCTCCTGCCCCATCAATCAATTGTCCAAGGGCCTTGAATTCCTTTTGGATTGTCCTGATGCCCTTCTTATCCATCTCATCGCTTCCAGCTTGGATTACCAGCAGTGGGTAATCGTCAGTGGGCTGCATTAGCTTTGGTAGTCTCCTGGTGATGTCCCCCTTATCCAGGCCCCAGGTAGGCAGCAGACTTCCCTAAGGGATGGGTCGTCCAACAACTATAACCCTTCTCTTTTCCCTTGTGGTGCTGGTCCTTATAGTTGGTGGGGACTGCATTGCCTTAGGCATATCCTTAGAAGGTTCCTCTTCTGCCCTCTCATCCACATTGCCCTCAGCCTGCAGGGCCTCATGCTTACTGTGCAAGAGCAACAGGGGAGGGGAAGTGGGCAGGGATGGATTCCCCTTGCTTCCCCTAACAGGGACCTGTATCCATCCCTCCTTATTTCCAGGGACTCCTCCTTCAACAGGGGAGGTCTGCAAAGCCTGCTCCCACATATCTAACTCCCTTTCACATTCCTGTATAGTCCTGAGCCTTGATACTTCATCCTTAAACTCAGCCACATCATCCTTAAGCTTGGCCACCAGGTTGAGGAGAAAATTCATCTGGTCACACCTGACACAGGTGTTGTCTCCTTCCCCTCCATTCCAAGTGCCAGGCTTCAGCACCCTCTGCAGCTAGCAGCCTGGACACCTGTGTACTTGTGCACCAACTCTGTCTGAGTACCTACTGATTTGCTAATACCCTTTGGCCGTTTTGTTATCATGGTTCAGGGGTTTTATTGTTAGTTGTTAAAAATATATGTTCCACCTAACTACTATAATCTATCTGAGCTACCACAGAGGCTTCTGTACCCTGTCAGCTGACCCAGCACATACAGTCAGGCAGAAGGCTCTCCAGCCAAACCGGCGTTGCGTGCTCAGCCCCCGGGTTTTAAAATTCCCACGGCTGATGTCACGATCCCAAGCAGCCGTGTGAGAAGATGACCCTGTCAGGCCTCACTGTCTGCCAGGGGTCCTTGCAGCCTGCAAAGCCCCCAAAAGAAACCAAAAGAGAAAGATCTCTGCTCAAGTACACTGGTCCTGGTGCCGGTCCTGATCAGCTCTGCAGCCAAAATGGCCAACAAAGAGAAAGAAATGTATGAGGTAGCAGGAGATACCAGGGATGTAGTTGCATGCCTATACAAGGAGAAATTCCATAAAATTAGTGTGATGAGGCTTGCAGTATAAAGCCACAAAAACTGGCAACAGGACTGGATGTCAAGCTGTGACCTCCCTGACTCTGTCCTCTGCCCCTAAACCTGCTTCTATTTCAGTGCTCTCATCCATCTTGCTGGTTTTCTATGCCTTGTCCATTGCTTCAGCTTTTGCTACTTCCTAAAGAAGCAGTTGAACTTTATTCTTAAAAAATACTAGCAACAAAGAATCTAGGAATTTGCATGTTCTATCATCTTTGTTTCTCAGCTCTTGTCTTATAATCACACTACTGCAGTTGAATTTGAAAGAACTGATGGTGGAGCCACATGAGAGATTTTTTTCCATATAAGGAAAAATTGGAAAGTTGAGTAAATCTCATTTGTGTGGTTGGTCATAAGATGCTGGACACCATGAATTTAAGAAGCAGAGCCAGTGGGAAGGAATTCCTTTCAAATGCAAAGAATGACAACAGCAGAGAAGGTCCCCTATGGAAGTTTTGCTATGATGGGACATTTGGTGAAGATTTACCCTTATAAAACTATAGAGATTTTATTAGAGAAGAAAAAAAAAAAAAACCACTACATTTGCAGAGGTTTCTTGGTGTTTATTTGTATTGTGTCAGTAGTAATATATCTTGGTAGAAATATTTAGCACCAGTGAGGCATTCATTCTTGCTAGTGCTCCCTTTAAATAAAGCTTTTGATGGTGTAATTGTAACTATTCGTTTTCTCATAGAAGACACTAAATTCAACTAATCCAATTTCACAGTGCCCATAATGAGCCTAATGTGATTGCAGGCAGAAATAGATACTTTTCCATGAATTTCTTCAGTTCTCAGTTGAAAAAAAAATCTCAGGAAGGAATTAAAAACCACAGGTGATTCAAAGTCATTCTTATTACATGCATTACTGCCTAAACAGAAAAATAATGTGGAAGTAAAACAGAACACAATGTGTTTGCAATTGCTCACTATTAAAAATGTGGAGGAAGTTATTTTGGCTCAGTTTTCTGTGTGCTAGAAATGCTGTAATCATGAAGGTGTAAGGACTGAAGCTCTGAAGGAAGAAAAGCAATGGATTTTAATATATGATTATTTTGTTTCTGTTTTGCAGGAATTAAGTTCCTTGATAAGATGAAAGGATTGTTAAATTTAAATCACAACAATCTGTTTTTTTCTGAAAGACTGTACATCTGAGTGAAAAATATCACACTTTCTCTATGTCCTTCCATAGTTTTTCATTAGTCTGCATCTTTTTATTTGTTGATCTGTCTTGATCCATAGCTAATACACACCCATTTCATTTAGAGGTGATTATTGATCACATTCACAATGCATATATTCATGCATGAACAACTGATTTTTTAGCAAAAAAAAAAGCCAATTTTCTAGGGACATATAGGAGAGGGCAGTGAAGATCATCAATCTGCATCCATTGTCAATCAATGAAATAATTGATTATCGTGACCATCTAGTCTAAAAATTAATGTTAAAACATACCTACTTAACACAACTGTTTTCAACAAACAAGTGAAAAGAAGTGTGGCCATAGGAGCAAAAGCTGAAAAATATTTATTTTGTTTGTTTACATTCATTCTGATTAAAAGTCTCTGTCTGAAGGGTGATTGCACTGTATTAGTGGGGACATGGCTCAGAAATATGACAATTTTAAGCCTAGTTTAGTACTGAAATATTTACAGTTGATTCATAGATTTAACTTTTACTTGTATCATAACTTTCACGAAGGAAGAGGTAGAGACAATACTGAGACAAATTTGATCTGTTTGATGAACAATAGTGTTGAATACTCACTTTTATGTCTCAGTTATCATTTTTCAGGTAGGCCATCAGCTTTCCTGATACCGTACTAGCAATCTGAATTTTAATCCATTTTAATTTCAGCACACAGAGAGAAAACACCAGTACATTACAGCTATGAGTAACTGTGGATAATATTGAAGACACATCTAACTGTACAGTTAAAGCTGAAAACATCTGATAAACTTTACTTAGTATCACAAGTCCCAGAAGACTGGAAGCTGGCCAACGTGGTGCCCATCCACAAGAAGGGCCGGTTGGATGAGCCAGGGAATTATAGGCCTGTCAGCCTGACCTCAGTGCCAGGCAAGATTATGGAACGGGTCATCTCGAGTGCGATCACACAGCACTTACAGGATGGCCAGGGGCTCAGGCCCAGCCAGCATGGATTTAGGAGGGGCAGGTCCTGCCTGACCAACCTGATCTCCTTCTATGATCAGGTGACCCGCTTGGTGGACGTGGGGAGGCCTGTGGATGTGGTCTACCTGGACCTCAGCAAGGCCTTTGACACAGTCCCCCACAGCAAACTCCTGGCCAAGCTGGCAGCCCATGGCTTGGACAGGAGCACACTGCATTGGGTTAGGAACTGGCTGGAGGGCCGAGCCCAGAAAGTGGTGGTGAATGGTGCCACATCCAGCTGGCGGCCTGTCACTAGTGGTGTGCCCCAAGGATCAGTGCTGGGCCCCATGCTTTTCAACATCTTTATTGATGATCTGGATCAGGGCATTGAGTCCATCATCAGGAAATTTGCAGATGACACCAAGCTGGGGGCAGCAGTTGATCTGCTGGAGGGCAGAGAGGCTTTGCAGAGAGACCTCGACAGGCTGGACAGATGGGCAGAGTCCAATGGCATGAGATTTAACACATCCAAGTGCCGGGTTCTGCACACTGGCCATAACAACCCGAGGCAGCGCTACAGGCTGGGGTCAGAGTGGCTGGAGAGCGGCCAGGCAGAGAGGGACCTGGGGGTGCTGGTTGATGGGAAGCTGAACATGAGCCAGCAGTGTGCCCAGGCAGCCAAGAGGGCCAACCGCATCCTGGCCTGCATTAGGAATAGTATGGCCAGCAGGAGCAGGGAGGTCATTGTGCCCCTGTACTCTGCTTTGATTAGGCCGCACCTTGAGTACTGTGTCCAGTTCTGGGCCCCTCAGTTTAGGAAGGACATTGAGACACTTGAACGTGTCCAGAGAAGGGCAACAAGGCTGGTGAGAGGCCTTGAGCACAAGACCTATGAGGAGAGGCTGAGGGAGCTGGGGCTGTTTAGCCTGGAGAAGAGGAGGCTCAGGGGCGACCTCATTGCTCTCTACAACTACCTGAAGGGTGGTTGTAGCCAGGAAGGGGTTGGCCTCTTCTCCCTAGCAACCAGCACCAGAACAAGGGGACACAGTCTCAAGCTGCACCAGGGGAAGTTTAGGCTGGAGGTGAGGAGAAAGTTCTTCACCGAGAGAGTGATTCGTCATTGGAATGGGCTGCCCGGGAGGTGGTTGAGTCTCCGTCCCTGGAGGCGTTCAGGAGGGGACTGGATGTGGCACTTGGTGCCATGGTCTAGTTGTGAGGTTATGGTTACAGGTTGGACTCGATGATCTTCAAGGTCTCTTCCAACCTTGGTAATTCTATTCTATTCTATTCTATTCTATTCTATTCTATTCTATTCTATTCTATTCTATTCTATTCTATTCTATTCTATTCTATTCTATTCTATTCACAAGCATACTATAATCTATACTATACTATAAGCATACTATAATCTCCAAATAGGGGTAAAAGATGTTTAAATCCCATAAATCAAAGACATCAACTCAAGAATTTCAATCAGTACTGAATTCTAAGACAACTGCAGAATGCTATTCTCCAATTTCAATCACTACTAAATTCTAAGACAATTGGAGAATGATAGAAAGTATTATATACTCTTGAAAGGATATATATAAATATATATGCTCTAAAGATTTATACTCAGAAAAAAAAAGCAAAGCTGTTTATTTCTTCCTTTAGAATGTGAAGAATTTCCCACTGCAGGGATTCCAGTTTGCTCTCTCCACATCCGGTACCTGTAGTAGCAGTATGTAGAAGCAAACTAAGAAAATTTCTCTGACATTATGACATTCTTACAGGGATGCAAACAATGCCAAAATGTATTTTTATCTCTTCAGAATATTACTGATTAACTTAATTGGGGAATTATAACAGAAGTCTATATTTATCCTTGCTAAATCTTGCATAATTGCCGAGGTATTGTGCACGTTGTATAGCACAGAAATAGCATTGAACATATCCCGATGTCTAGTTCCAATCTATCTCCACAGAAGGAAGAGTGGGACAACCTCAGGCATCAAGTTAGGAACTGAGCAAAACAGAGAGGCAAAAAAAGGCTTAAAGAAGGCAAGAAAATTAGATTGTATGGATAAGGATTCATTATGGATGAATGAATGTTATAAATAATTTCAACTGTGAACTGATTTCTGTGCCACCTGAGACCAACAGTAATAGTTCTCGCTCTAAATAAAAAATGTGGAAGTGCATTTACTTCCAGCTCCAAGAGATGCAATAATTTCAGATAGGCAAATATTGTGTTGCTTATATTTTCTCCTTTCTCACTTAGTATGTTTATTTAGCTTTAAAGACTACATTTTCCCCTTACACAAAACTCCTTCATTATTAGGCTTCACACATGCTTGAAAAAGAAATTAATCCAGTTTTATTTGGGTTGCATTACTAGAATTCCTTCAGCATATGCTGTCAGCATAGTATGTACATCATGCGGCACATCATACCCCATTGTAACCTCACAACTTGATACAAAGATCAGAGGGGAAAAATAATTCTTATTTGGATAAGATGACTAATAATACAATATGCGTCATCTTAAAGAGTTACTATTCATAGTTCTCCACTTTCACCTAAATCTATTGCAATTGCAAACCACTTCTTATGATATGTGTGTATGTTTTTTTATAAACAAATGTTTATATCAGTAGTTTCCTTTTGAGAATAATCATGTCACATATAAAATATAAACAATTCAAATAGCTTAAACACCTCTGACATCTGCTGGAAAAGTAGCATGATGAGCTCTAGGCAACCCAGAAGACTCTTGGAGTACATCAATGTTAACTTCTTAAGACAAGTAATAAACAGCTCTACCAGAGGGAATGTGATACTGGATCTCGTGATAACCAATGCAAGCAGAGTTTATCAGCAATGCCAACAGCAGGTGCTTCAATGATCATGCAGTAGTGAAGTTCACAGTACTGTGGGATATGGGTCATGTGAATACCCCAAATTTTAGGAAAGCAAATTTCAGTGTTACAAATAAAGGGTGATAAGGTGAGAAATTAATAAAATTATAAATTATTTATTAATTTGGCTCTGCTTCCCACATAACTATATACAAAAGGTATTAAAGATTATAAAGGTTTGGTATTTGGTTGAGAACATCTTCACAATATAGGAATGGTTACAAATAGTTTGAGACACAATATTTGGAAAAGATAGATCCCAAAGCAGTAAATTACCCCACTAAAAAAAATCCAGGAATTTCCTGGAGACTTTATGAATGTATCAGTTACTCATAATGCTGCTCATGGATTGTGGGAATTACTCTTTTGTCTCTTTTTATTGGACAATTGTCCTGAACTGCTTTGCTGCTTATAGTTCACATGTGTGTGGTGGGCAAGAACCCAAAGAGGAGCCTGGTGCTCTCTGCAGCTCATCTGTTTTATCCAGCCAGCTAATTTTTGTCACAATTGTCACCAGACAAAGGCTAAAACCAATAATCATCAGTTCTCTGCTTAAACATGCACAAAACATGCCCAGGCTTGACCTTGCACAGGGTCTGTGCTTGGCAAGACACATGGCTGGGGGAAACGCCCATGTGAAATCCACCAATCCACAGGCCTGGAAGAGGAAGGTGTCTCTCCTCTGGCTCCCTTCATCTCAGCCTCCCTGTTTCCTCCCATCCTGTCTTTGCAGAGGCAGGGAGGAGTTTTGGGTGCACTGCTGCACACAGAATCACAGAATGTTAGGGGTTGGAAGGGACCTCAAAAGATCATCTAATCCAAACCCCCTGCCAGAGCAGTATCACCTACAGCAGATTACACAGTAGTGCACCCAGGTGGGTTTTGAATATCTTGAGAGAAGGAGACGCTACAACCACCATGGGCAGCCTGTTCCAGTGTTCTGTCACACAGGTCTTCAATAGGACCCTCTGGAAAGCAGTTCTCAGGGACAAGCGCTGAAAAGACTTTAAGGAGGTTTTCTATGGAGCACCAAGAGTTCTTGAACTCCAGACAGAATCATAGAATTATAAAGGTTGGAAAATACCTCTAATGAGGTCAAGTTCAATTGTCAACCCAATATCACCATACCCACTAAACCATGCCAAGTCTTTCTCTCTTGGGCATCTTTCCAGCCACTCTGCCCCAAGCCTGTAGCGTTGCCTGGGCTTGTTGTGACCCAAGTGCAGGACCCAGCACTTTGCCTTATTGAATCTCATACAACTGATTTTGGTCCATCAAACCAGCCTGTCCAGATCCTTCTGCAGAGCCTTCATACCTGTGAGCAGATCAACACTCCCACAGAATTTGGTATCATCTACAAACTTACTGAGGATAAGTGTACACTTACTGAGTGAAGATGCACTCCTCCCTTCATCTTGAGTGTTGAAGATCAGGTTGGTCAAGTTAGCCCTGCCTTTCATGAATCCATGCACAAAATCTGTTCCCCAGACCCTCCTTTCAGCCCTTCTTTTGCATGGGTGTCACAGTGGCAAGCATCCAGTCATGTGGGACATCTTCTGGTAAACAGGACTGATGAAAAATGACAGAGACTGACTTTGCAAGCTGTTCCACTACCTCCTTCAGTACTCTTGGGTGGATCCCATCTGACCGTATAAACCTGTGACTGTCCAGATGGTGTAGCAGGTCATTAACTGCTTCTTCCTGGATTATGGGAGGTTTATTCTGTTCATTGTCTCCATCTTCCAGCTCATTGGGCTGAACACCTTGAGGATAACTGGTCTGACTATTAAAGACTGAGGCAAAGAAGGCATTGAGTACCTCAGCATTTTCTCCATTCTTGGTTGCAGTGTTCTCCTCCTTGTGCTACTCTCTACATTCCCCCACCTGCCAGCATTCAATAAAAGGATGAAGAGTCTCCTTGGCTCTCATTTTGTTATGGGAGTATTTGTAAAAAGTGGTTTTGTTATCTCTTATGACAGTGGCTAGACTGATTTCTAGCTGGGCTTTAGCCTTTCTGATTTTCTCTTTGCATGACCTGAAGAGACATCTGCACTCTACTTGAGCTGCCTGCCCCTTCTCCCAAAGCTGGAAAACGGTCCTTTTTTTTTCCTTTTTTTTTTTTTTTTTTTTCCTCCTGAGTCCCAGCAAAAGCTCCCTATTCACCCAGGCTTGTTTTCTTCCCCATCCGCGTGCTGTACAACACATAGCCTGCTCCTGCACTTTAAGACTTCCTTCTTGCAGAATGTCCAGCCTTCCTGGACCTTTTTGCCCTTCAGGACTGTTCTCCAAGGGACTCTCTCAAATGGTGTTCTGAACAGACTAGAAGTCCATGGTAGCGGTTTTCCTGACCACACTACTTACTTCATCAAGAACTGTGAACTCCATCACCCTGTGCCTGCTAAGCCTCAGTTGGTCTGAAACAACCACATCTCCCACTAGCCCTTCTCTGTAAATAGCAGGTGAAGCAAGGCACCTCTCCTGGTAGACTCGCTTACCAGGGGTGTTACGTTCCACACATTCCAAGAACCTCCTAGGCTGTTTTGTCTCTGATGTCTTGTATTTCCAGCAGATGTCTGATATGTTAAAGTCACCCATAGGAACAAGGTCTGGTATTTGTGAGACTTGCCAGCGCTTGTAGAGTGACTCATCTGCCTCTTTACCTTTGTTGGATGTTCGGTAACAGACTCACAATAGGATATCTGCCTTGTTGGCCTAAATGAAAGGTATCTGTCTTGGCCCAGATGTACAAAGTCAGGGAAGAAAGGGAGGAGACCAGCATGGGTGGATTGAGACCTGCTGGCCAAAATAAAGGCCAGAAAGGAACTGCACAGGAAATGGAAGCTGGCAGAGGAGTCCTGGAAAAAAGTATAGGAACACCACCCAGTTGTGTAGGGATAAGGTCAAGAAGCTCAAGGCATGGCTGGAGCTGACCTTGACAAGGGGTGCAAAGAATAACATGAAGAACTTCTACAGGTATGTCAACCTGAAAAGGAAGTTTAAAGAAAGCATATCTCACTTGATGAGCAACAATGGCAAACAGACAAGGAGAAGACTGAGGTACTGTTATGATTGTAAAGAGGTTTTTAATATTCAATAGGCAGAACAATTAATAAAAATATTAATAACTTAATTAAAAAATCCCATGGCAAATATTAATAAAACCTATCTACTGGTTCCAAGTATGCAGTTGTGGAACAGATATCTCACCAGCAGGAACATGTAACAATTCAAGCAATATGAGCAAAAATATAGAAACAACAAACAATTTAAACTGTAAAGAAAAAAAAAAGAACATTGGCAACAGAGCCAGAGATTGCCCACAAGGGGAGGGAACTCTACAATTCTCCAGGGCAACAGACCTTTAACAGATGCTTATAAAAATCAGATGTTGTAATTACTCACTGATTGTGGTACCCTGCAGCACACGTGGGGATTTAATCAAAACCAAAATGGCGTCGACCACGTGAATGATGCAGGAGCACAGATTCACTTTCTGTTGGCATCTGCAGCTTGTCACTAAGGCACGTACAGGATTTATCTCTGAAGGCTTTGTAGCTGAAAGCTTTGTAGAAAAGAGGTTGCTGCTGAAGCTTGCAGGGCTTGTTGCCTTTGTAGCTTTGCCTGTTTGGAGAGGTTCTGCAGCTGCAATCTTCGCAGCAGTGCTTGTTGCTTCTGCCAATAAAATGAAACTGTCCGGGGGACTCTCAGCTCCTCCTGGGGTTCATCTCTTGGCCTGGCGAGACACATCCATTCTGCTCCTGGGTTTTACAATGCTATACAGTGAGGGGTCTTGCAGTCTTGTCTGGGTAAACTGAAACACAACTCGGATTCCAAGCAAGGCTTGTGACTTCTCCCAGAGC
The DNA here is from genome assembly GCA_033816785.1 of Picus viridis. NCBI lineage: Eukaryota > Metazoa > Chordata > Aves > Piciformes > Picidae > Picus > Picus viridis. Next base: position 54,056,341 of record CM066606.1, read on the forward strand.
TTGGACAATTGCAAGGCAAAGCGCTGGCTCTTTGGGCTGGTATTTATAGATTTCCTGAGACAATGATGGCCAATGATAACAAAGATTGAGAGATAAAAACCTGATACTTTAACCTATAGAATGAGTTTTCTCTAAACGTGGCCAATAGCACACACACCTGGCCCACTTGGATGCCAGGGCATACAAGCCTGGGCAATGTGGCATTTCCTGAAAAATCAGACCTGCCGGCTCCTGCCCCATTGTCTGATTCAGAGCATTTTTGAGGCTTTTTGTCCCTTCAGGACAGGTACTCAAAACCATTTTGCCTCAGTCTTCACTGGCAAACTCACTCCTCACACCCCTGATTTGATGGACTACATGATGGGGACCAGGGGAGAAACGTCCTCCATGACACTCAGGTGAAGTCCCTGGTGACTGGAAGAAGGAAATCATTACACTCATTTTTAAAAAGGGTAGAAAGGAGTATGCTGGGAACTACCAGTTGTCAGTCTCTCCTCTGCGCCTGCCCAGATCATGCAACAGAGCAGCTATGGAAGACAGGAAGTAATTCTAGACAGTCAGCTTGGCTCTATCAAGGATAAGCCCTGCCTGAACAATCTGTGGATTTCTGTGATGGAGTGACTACTTCAGTGAACTGGGGAAGAGATATGGATATCATCTATCTAGATTTCTATAAATCCTTTGACACAGTCCCATACAATATCCTTCTCTCTAAATGGGAGAGTTATAGATGCGATGGGCGGACTGTTCAATACATAAGGATGGATGGATGGATGCATCCAGAAGGTAGTGGTCAATGACTTGATGTCCAGACAGAAATTCGTGACAAGTGGTGTCCCTCAGCAGTCCATACTGGGACCAATGCTGTTTCACAGCTTCATCAATGACATAGACAGGGGAATGCTGTGATTGAGAGCAGCTCTGGGGTAATGACTTGGGAGTATTAGTGGATGAAATAATGTACATGAGCCAGCAATGCACTTGCAGCCAAGAGGGCAAATCACATTCTGGGCTGCATTGAAGGAAATATGGCCAGTCACCTCAGGAGACATGATTCTGTTGCTTTACTCCACTCTGGTAAGACCTCACATGGAGTACTGCATCTAGCTCTAAGCCTTCAGCACAAAAAAGACATTAACTTACTGGAGCAGGTCCAGTGGAGGACCACAAAAATGAAACAAGGTCTGGAATGCCTCTCCTATAAAGAGAGGCTGAGAGAGTGGGTTGTTCATCTTGGAGAAGGCTGGGGGCTGGTCTTATTGTGGCCTTTCAATAATTAAATGGGGCCTATAAGGACAATATTATTAAAAAGGCCTGTTTTGACAAGACAAGAAGTGATAGTTTTAAACTAAGAGGGTAGATTTAGACTAGGTATAAGGAAGACATGTTTTACAATAAGGATAGTGAAACTTTGGAACAGGTTGCCCCAAGAGGCAGTAGAAGCCCCATCCCTGGAAACATTCAAGGTCAAATTGACTGGGGCTCTGAGCAGCTTGATGGAGTTAAAGATGACCCTGGTCACTGAAGGGGAATTGGACTAGATGACCTTTAAAGGTGCCTTCCAACCTGAAGCATTCTATGATTCTATGATTTCCTCCATAGAGAGAGATATTCCCACATAGCTGAAATGATGAACGCAGACAATAGTCTTCATGAAGCTAAAAAAACCCAAATAAACATCTGAGGAAAGTTGTGTAGGATCCCAGGTAGCTTAATCATTATTTAGACTTAGAAGTAGATTGATCAGGTGCACTCTTCACTGCCTACCATCACAGTATGATGTCTGAAAGAAAGCCTTGTACCTGCGATCATTGTACAGAGCAACTTTTAATTTTGGAATTGTACTACTATTCTGTGGAGCCTATTTATGTCACTTCTTCTTTTATTCTTTTCCCCTACCTTTATGCGATCAGACCATCCAATCTTTTTTGTTGCTTATCTAAAGGTGAAAATAGCAAAAAATACATGTGCAGAGATAATAGAAAACAACAAAGAACTCTTGAGAATGATATTGGAGAGCTGTAATTTAATAATTTGTGATTGTTATAAATCAAACCTCATTTTTTTCACTGAGCAGACCTTGAAAACCACAGAAAGACACAATGTAAAGATTCTTAGAAGACAGTAAAATGCTATTTCTACCTGAAAACAGAAATGCTCACAGAAATTATCTGGGCTTATGCTATTTGATCAATATTAATACTTTTACAATTTTTCCTCTTGCAAATTCAGATTATGACATCAATACAATAGAGAGCAGGTATCTTTGAAAATCTAAGTATCAGTATGGCATCTACTGTAGAAATTACAAGATTGTCATGTTATTTAAAGGAAATTAATGTATAATGTTTAAGTATTTCTGTTTATTGCAAAAGTTTGGAAACACATGAACAGCATTAAAAACTGAAGCATGGATTTCTGTACCATTCTACTAGGCTGCTTTGTCTTCCAGACATCAGTTTGGTTTTCTGACTTACTCTGCAGCACTCTTCCCTAACCACCAGGGAATGCATGTGATGTTTGAGATGCATGTTAACTGCCTTGCTGTGGCTGGCAAAGTGATGTGGAGCTGGAAGCTGGCAAAATGCTGCAAGGTACCCCGAGGGAAAACACTCAGCCAAAGTTGTGTTTGTTTTTTTTTTTTTTTTTTTTTTTTTTTTAACAGACTCCTGACATATTTGTATCCCTCCACTCCCATGCAAACAGTGTCCCCTGTACAGGAATGGCAGTGGATTTCACATTCATGTTGTGCTTATGCGGGAAACATGAACCTAAATAATTATTGTAGTTCTAATGTCCATCACTGTACCATTAAAGTCTGAAACAGTGACTTGTACTTTTCTTAATGTCAAGCACAGAGTTTCTGTGAAACACTAAGTGTCATGGCAGGACAGCTGGTAAAATCATCCAGTGATTGCCTTCAGTTCACTGGTGTCAACTTGTAAATCCTTCATTGTGCAGAGTCTCTTTATCTTTTGAGCAGAATACACAAAGAGCACGTGTAGGCAGTGCAATGTTCCCTGACTTCAGAATGCAGTATTTGGGTTCCACTTTGAGCCAGTATCCGTAAGATGTCACTGAGGAAAGTGGAAATTTAATCTTCACAGAAGTTGTAGAGAAAAAATAATGACTTCTGGTTCATCCTTATTTCTCTTACATCCCTGGATTATTCCTTCCCACACATTATCCATGAACAAAAGTAGCTGTAAGTTCCCTTGCGCTGATTTTGCTTTATACAATAAACCTAGTGATGTCCTATACTATTGTGAGCTCAGATGCAAGATGTGCTTACAGTGGGACATTCGGGTCATTCTTAATACCACACTAGTAAATTATGTAGCCAGTCCCTATTCTCTTAAGATGCAGAGGCGAATTTATAATGGCATATTTCTCTGGAGGAAAGGAGCACTGAGCTTGTTCTTTTGGTAGGGTTTTGTCACAAGTTGTCTGTACGACTGAAATCCAGAACAGGCAGGAGACACTTCCCCCAGGCCTACATTGGAGTCGGTTGTTCAGACTCTGGGACAGTCCAGAATATTACGTGAGTCCTTTGGCTTTACAAATTATCATCTGCTATGAACAACATGAGCAGAAGTCTACTTTTGTGTCAGCTTCTTTCTTTCACTGAGGAATTAACCAAATATTAGTATTTACCTTGAGGCTTTTTTTCTTATGATAATGAAAATATCCTTTATAAAATAGATTTTGTGTCAAAATACTATTCTTCATCCATCCTTTTAATCATCCATGTTTTCTACTAAGCTCATGGCAGTTTTTGCAATCAGAGAAATAAAATTCACATTTACAGGGCTCAGCATCTGAAGGACCTTAAGTAAATATGCAGCTGTATCCCAAAATATGAATATTCTTGTTTATGGATATTTGAAAATAATTTTTACTTATCTTCTACTAGCTTGTGTTTCTAGAGCCACAAGGGTGATGCTGCTTAAGTCAGCCATTTAGCAATGGCAGCCTATCTCCAAAGGAAAGAAAGTTAAACTTATCAATTATTAAATGCTTTCAGATAGGTTCTTCTTAAAAAATTTAAAGGAAATGTAGGTGGTCTAACCCAGAAATGGCCTTCAAACAAAATGCTTGTTGAACTAGAAACAGACTAGAAATAGAGAGAAAAATTTCCCTAAATGAAGTTCAAAGTGTTGATTTCTTCACACCTTTCTAGAACAAATTATATTTCTATATAGCTGCAGATAATCTATACTGACAAAGTCTATATAGATGTCTATTAAAGACATAGTTAAACAAATTAAGTAAATCATTCATGTGGAATAAAACTGTGTTTAAAGCTGCCTTCTGAAGTCCTCTTAGCCTCCTTTATCAACACAACAACTGAGGTCATAGAATCAACAAATACAGTGTTCTTCCCTTCTAATTTTGTGCTTGTGTGACATTTCTCTGGCAGTGTTATTAGGCATGCTACAGCCTGCCTCAGCCCCAGGGATCAGCAGAGAAAGCGACAGAAGTACTCTGAGATTTAAGTTTCACATACAGTGTTCCTGAATTATTGTATTTCTCTCTATTTAGGCACAAACAAAACAAAATAAATTATAAAAAAAAAAAAAAGGAGGGGGGGGCAGAAGTAGACCCCAAACAGCATTCTATTAAATTATGATGCAAATTCCTTTTCTGTTACTAATCACAAATGAAGATAGAAAAAGGTCTGATCCTACTAACATTTTTTCTGTTCTTAATTTGCGCACAGTATGCCAGAAGTAGACTAGGGTTCTAACACAGAATAAGAAAACATTCCTATTATATATTTCAGATGGCCAACACCAAAGAAATAAATGAAATGATGGAGTGGTGAGGCTTGCATACAATTTGCTTTTCTCCCTGTTTAAAAATTTCTTTTGATAACTTATTTTGACAACTTGCTGGACAGCAAGGCTATAAATGAGAGAAAATGGCCTCTTAATTGCACATTTGAAGCTGAATTATTAAATGATATGCTATGGATTCAAGACAGTGTAAATTCTAAATGATCTCATTTTCTCAAATACAATTTCTCTTGTACTAATTTTCATTGCACAATGTCAGACACCTTTCACATGTCAATGCATAACACACTTAGTTTCTCTCTCATCTGTATTGCATTTATATTATTTTCTTTTCTGGACATTGATGTGTAGAACAAGAATATTTTTGTAGAAAGTGCAATTGAATAGGTAATTCAAATAAGTTGTTCTCATTCTTGCATATGCAAATGCTAATTAATACTTTATAAGTCATATCTAGTGAATGCAAATATCTCTGGTGAGCTAGAAAACTCTGACACTAGCTTTGTGAGTTTGGGAGGGGAGGATTCTTATGTGGAAAATTCAGTTTAGCAAGCTTATACATTCAGTATGCAGCTGTGCATTCAAAAGTCAAAGGTAACAAAGTGCCTGTGGACTCTTTAAGCATCATGTTAAACACCAAAGAGTCTGCACACCAGTTTTCACTTTCAAAAATACACACTCACTTTTCAAAGAACTGCTATGCATGTTCTATGATCTTTTATTAATTTTACTTCCATGCCCATTTCTGACATTTATTAAACAGAAAAGTCTTTTGTGTGAGTGTACAGAATGTTGGAAATACTATGAATTGGATACAGAAATGTTTACAACAGTTCAACTAGTCTGCTATCCTTGCATTTGTCCATAATACTAACTAGCATGAATCAATGAAAAATAATTGGCATGAATAATGTATTTGTGCAAGAATCAAACTTCCTAGGAGCATTTCAGATTGGTTTTAATGGATATAAAGTGCATGTATATATCCATAGGACATATATCTCAAACTCTGTATATATATATAACTCTCCGAACTTTCTAGACTTTGCACCTGTAGAACTTCTAAAGTGCAAGCATAAAGAATTCCTTCAATCAACGCTTTTACAGAGCTGTATTTCTACAAATAAAGCCAGTTTTGCTCTAGGGCAACTCTGTAATAACTACTAATCTAATTGAAACAATGACCAAGGAGTGTCCAGGCAGCACTCTGAGTCATATGATTTAGTTTTAGGTAATCCTGTAAGGAGCAAGGAGTTGGGCTAGGTAATCCTCAAGGGTCCCTTCCAACCTGACATATTTTATGATTCTATAATTCTATGAATATACACACTGGTATTATTGTGAGGTATAGAATTATGTGGGAGAAGGGAACATTTTCCTTGGTTCAGGCAGGCAAGTTAGCTTCCACAAGTAAATTCTGTGCCTCTCTTCACTGTCAACACTGAGCTAGGAGGAAGGAGCTGAGAGCCTGTAAGGTAGTGCAGCATTTTTTGATTGTCCTGTGGCATTCCATTAACTCAGTGATGTGTAATATCCTTATTGTTGTGTAACTAAGCAGTTTGTCCATACAAATGCACACACATGCATAAATACATTTAACATCAGACAAGCTACCATGTGAAGTCTTAGATTTGCCTTGCTAAAGTAGCAGTCCTGCCATCATACAGCAGGTTGGGTAGTAATTAGTCTTGAGAACTAAAAAGCTTTCAAGTCCTGTAACACAGTATTACAAGGCTGCCTTATCAATCTGACAGTGACAACACAACTGCTGTGTTTGGATGGCCAGTGATTCAGATACTGAGGAAGGCAAAAGACTCCCATTAAACAAAAACATCAGACCTCTGATAGCAGACTCAGTAACCCAAAAGGTCCTTTCACTTGGGTGCGATGCACTCCTATTTTCAAGGCAAAGAGCCCTCTCTGTTAGCACATCCTGATGGCAGATCTCTTTATAAAAAGTAGGAAAGAAATATAAAGGTTTCTGCAAATCTTAGCTACGGTAATATGGCATGGAGAAGAAGGCATTCACTTGAGTAGCAAAGCATAAAGCTATCTTCAGTTTCATGTGTTAACAGTCTTAAAGTCCACCCAAGTAGCACAAGGAGACTCCTGGAGTAGTATAGATCAAAGATGGTATATGCTGTCTCTGAGAAATACTGCCACTGCCAGCAAGAAGCATTGTCATAGTCTGCACTGTTTCAAGCTCCTCAATAGGTGCAGTCTGTTTTGCCTCTTCTGATTGAAGAGGCTTTTAAAAGCCACAATTTTACTATCACGTTTGGATGTGACTATTCTCATTACCAATCTTCTTTCAGACCCATATACAAATTCTTTTAGTTCTAATTGTATTCTGCTAATAATAACACATTTCAGAGAGTGTTTATTTTAAATAACTCAGTGTTATGATAGTTTTTTAGGTGTTTTATCAAGGCTAGTGGGGCCTCACACCCAGAAATGGTGTTATGTTGAACAACATGATGTCTGCAAATTCTAACTCCCCAAAGAAATGGTGCATAGTGCACAAACACTAGAGGTTTAATTATTACCATGTTGAGTCATCAAATTAAGCCAGATTTCACAAGCTGCTGAAAGGAACCTGGGCAAACAAAAAATGTGCTTTCCTTCCAAACTGCCAATATAGAAGAACATATAATTATAGATGATCTGAACTGTATTGCTCCTTCTAAGTTTTTTCTAATGCCTATTGAAATCAAAGGAAGTATTTCCCTAGCTTCAATAAGCTTTATTTTGGGCCTTTGTTTATCTTCTTTTCAGTTGTGTTGTGAAACTACGTAATCAGCTGCAGGATGTAGGGTAAGCTGCTGTATGTCCTTCATAATTGCATTAAAGAATTATATTTTTTTCTGCAGAACTTCTTTTTCACTAGTGTTATAATAAGCTGTAGTGGGTTGAAAATTCCCCCCAACATTAAATTTGCCAGACCAGCCCAGCTGGAAGCAAATGAAGCTGTATTAACAATCTGCAATGAAGTGCAATGAATATATACAAAATGTACTGTATTTGCAATATTTACAGGTATTTACAATTTATAAACAGCACAAGAGCCCCCTCTGGCCAAATACCAGGGGAGCTGCAACAGCTTCTCCCCACTCTGCTCCCCTCCTTACCCACCTTGGACACAAAAGGGACAAGAGAAAGAGCAGAGAATTTGTTGTTAATACCAGTCACAACAAAAGCAATACAGTCAGTAAAGCCACGAGAAGCATCAGCCAGAGCTGGAGATGAGAAAAAAATGTTCTGTACATTATCTTTCCAATGGGATTGTTTAGAGTTATCATTATTTTTCTTTTTAGACCCAATAGTGATTTATTTACGTTCTACCACTTTCTGTATTCTGTGGAAAATTTTTAAAGGCATAGCCTAAAACTACCACATTAACAATAAATTATGCAAGTGTTTTATTCAGATTTCATTTTTGGTTGAAATGAACCTTTACAAATATTTGTGATACTGAAATTTAGGATAATATATATATATGCTGAACTATGCTTAAAATAAAGATATACCTGTTTATAAGTAGTTTTCTTTCTCTATACATTTTCCCCCTACTTTTTTTACAACGTTCAGGCTTTTCTATGGTATTCATTCAAAGTTATTAAACTTTCTAGTTGTTAAGGTATCTCCACAACTGCCCACTTAGCCAAATAATTGGAATTAAATAAGTATTTTAAAGACTTTATTCTGGAGCATGCTGTTGTTACAGAAAGGCCAAGTAAATTCAGTGGGAGAATGGACGGTGTTGACAGAACAGAAGCCACCCTCAGGGTTGCTAAGGAATTACAAACCACCTCAAATCCAGGAAGTTGTATGGGTGGCAGTACACTGCCATGCCTCACCATCATCTGCATTTATTTGCCCTGTTCTTACACACTTTCACATTTTGCCTTTAGCAGATGTTAGAGACAGAATACTTTAGCCTGCCTGTCTTTCTATTCTGACGTTCATCATTTCTGTATACACATCAACGTGGTCTCCACACAATCTGTGTTGCCAATCTGTGATTTTGTAGAAAAATCCCACTTTTCAGTTGTCATCCTTTGACACACTGTGAATCACAGTAATTGCAGAGTGTTGTAGAGTTTTTAGAATGCATGTTCATGCTGGCATTATTTAAAGCTGCCTGCTTAAGATATAGAGTAGGAAGAGAGTACCTAATCAAGCTCATTATTTAGCACAGTCATATTATTTTGATACTTCAAATAGCTTCTACGAATGAACATATTGTAATGTTAATTAACTGGACACACTGTCTTTACTATTTGACAGCAAGGTGGAGTTAGGGGAAAAATAAATTATGTCAGAAAAATTGAGACCAGAAAAAGAGGGGAAAAAAATATGCCATGACGATCTCTCTAAACAAATCACAGTCACCGTTCCTGTCTTAGTAAGACAATAACAAGAATGTGTATGCAAAATACCTTGCTTAGCTTAATTTTACAGATAAAGAATTGATGTTACAATCAGAATTTATGGCACTCTCAATAATTTAAAATCTAAATACATAAATTTCAGGATATAATTGGTTCAATCTATTTGGATATCAGTAATCCACTAAACTAAAATAAGTAGATAGGGAAATTTAAGGAGACTGTAAATTCTTTTATTCCTATTCTATTCACCTGCTGCTAGTGGTTGATGTAAGACCTCCTCACATCCAGGAACTTCTCATCTGTTAATTTCCTTAGCTGTAGAATACAACCAAGAGATGAAATAGAGGTTTGAATATATCTTGAAGCATTATAGGGGGTGAAGACATGTGAGTGGGCTTGCACTTGAGTGTACCTGTTCTGGTAGCCATGATAGGCATGGGCTATCCTAACACAGTGAGTGATGGGTGGGAATAATTTTGATGACAAAAGGTACAACTTATGTGCAAGGAACAGTTAGTAATTCCCAAGCTGCTGTAGAGCCAAGTGATAGGAATTCCAAAGCAGATTAGCTTGTAGGTAGCTATTTCAGTATGAATACTTCCTGACATCATGAAACACCGCTTTTTACAAAACATCCTCAGTGATCAGCAAACAGAAGAAGCTACACAATGATGATAATTCAGTTAGGGCTCAGGTGTGAATAAAATCAGTATTATTTTTGATTATAAAATTGTTTAATAAACTATTTTTTGCATGCAGTGATTAATTTATAGGATCCCACTTAGATTTATTTATGCAAATTCCTCTCCTAAAAAAAAAAAAAAAGTCAAATGCATATAATTCTCACTGGTCTCTATTACTTGCTCAGTATTTAATAAACCACAGCAGTCTCTGATATGAAGACCTCTGAAAGCTCTTAATGTGGTTTCCTGATGCTTCATTTTTAATCCAATCTATATCTGCCCTCCTTGAGCTTAAAGCCATTCTCCCTCAATTTTTCACTACAAGCCCTTGTAAAAAGTCTCTCCCCAGCTTTCTTGTAGGCCTCCTTTAGGTACTAGAAGGCCACTGGAAGGCCACTGGAAGGTCTCCCTAAAGCCTTCTTTTCTCCAAGTTGAACATCCTGAATTCTTGCAGCCTGTCCCCATAGGGGAGGTGCTCCAGGCTTCTGATCATCTTCATGGCCCTCCTCTGGACCCTTTCAGCAGTCCGGTGTCCTTCTCACTCTGGATGTACCAGAACTGGATGCAGTACTCCAGGTGGGGTCTCACAAAAGCAAAGTAGAGGGGCAGACTTCTCCCTCATCCTGATGGTCACACTTCTCTTGATGCAGCCCAGCATACCGTTCACCTTCAGGGTTGCAAGGATGCATTGCTGGCTCACGTTGAGTTTTTCATTGATTGTCACACACAACTCCTTCTCCTTGAGACTGCTCTCCAGCCACTCCTTGCCCAGCCTATATTTGTGCTTAGGATTGCCCAGATTCATTTGCAAGACCTTGCACTTGGCCTTCCTGAAGTTCATGAAGTTGGCATTGGCCTACCTTTCAAGCATGTCCAAATCTCTCTGGATGGCATCCCTTCCCTCCAGCATGTCAAGTGGGCCACACAGCTTGGTGTCATCTGCATAGTTGCTGAGGGTGCACTCAATTCCACTCTCCCATGTCACCATCAAAGATGTTAAACATCACTGGTACAGTACCAACCCATCAGGGATGCCACTGGCCTCCATTCAGACACTGAACTGTGTCTGCCATCCAGCCAATTCTTTATCCAGCAAGTGGTCCATCCCTCAGGTCCATGTTTTTCCAATTTACCAGGATGTCATGAGGGAGAATATCAAATGCTTTACACAAGTCCAGGCAGATGACATCAGTTGCTCTTCCCTTATCCACTGGTCCTGTAGCTCCATCATAAAATTTGTCAGGCATGATTTGCCCTTGGTGAAGCCATGTTGGTTACCACAAATCACCTCTTCTTCATTTTCTGTATGCCTTAGCAAAACCCTCTTGGTCTTGTCGGGCACAGAGGCAAGACTGACCAGCCTACAGTTCCTGGGGTCTTCCTTTTCACCATTTATGAAGATGTGGGTTATGTTTCCTGTTTTCCAGTCACCCGAAGCTTTACCGCCCTGCTACCTTTCAGATAAGATGGATAGTGACTTCACAACTTCATTTGCCCACTCCCTCAGGACTCACAGGCAGATCTCATCATGCCCCATGGACTTCTGTACCTTCAGATGGTCACAAACCTGTGTACCTTGAGATGGTCGTGAACCTGGTCTTTGATTATAGTAGGCAGACTTTTTTTCCCAGTCCTTACCTTTGCCTTCTGGGACTTGGGCAGTGTGGCTAGAGCCCGTACCAGTGAAGATGGCAAGTTCTTACATAAAACATTTACTTCATAAGCTGACATAGACTTTGTGTATAAGTCTAAGTTGCAAAACATGGTTTCAGTTTGTAAAATAGGAACAACCAGGGCTTTGCTGGTGTGAACATACCTGACTATCTCATCTTAGGACTTACAGTCCTGCAATGGCAAGATCCAAACTAATCCAGGACTCAGATATCATTGCTATGAGCCAAGAAGTATTTGTCTACAAATGTTCACCCACAGCCTCTGAACGTGTGAAAAGACTCATCACCTCTCTGTAGAAACTGTCAGCTTCATAAATAGCAATAGATTTGTTCTTCGAGCCTGGAGCATGTACCTCTTCCTGGTCAGGAAAAGAAGTAGTTTGGACCTCCATAAAAATAGGAAGAAGTTTCATTTTCAGAGGCCTTGGTCATCCTAAGAGGCCTGTATCACACTAGCAGCTGCTGGAGGGGCAGCACAGAAAACATGAGTGATGCTGGAAGCTTCTAGAGTGCTTTGCTGACAACTCGATGACAAAATTGACCAAAGAGCCAGAGAACTCCTCTCTTTTCAAAGAGCTCTATTCTGATGAACTTCATACTTACAAACAAGGAAGGCCTAGCCAAGGATGTGAGGGTCAAGGTCAACTATGTCTGCAGTGACCACAAGATGAGAGAGTTCAGGAGTCTGAGAGAAGAGACAAAAGCAAAAAGCAAGATCACAAATCTGGAGTTCTGAAGCACAGTTTGGCCTGTCCATGGACCTACTTGAGAGAATCTTACGGGTCTTGGAGTAAAGGATACAGGAAAACAGGAGCTCCTGAAGGCACAGGAACAGGCCGTGCCCATGTGCTGAAAGATGAGCCGGCGGGGAAGGCAACCGGCCTGGATGAGCAAACAGCTCCTGGAGGAACTAAGGGAAAAATAGAGGGTGTATCACCTTTGGAAAGGGGGAAGGCAACTTGTGATGTGCTTATGGATGTTGTTAGATCATGATGGGGAAAAATTAGAGAGGCAAAGGCCCAGTTAGAACTTAAGCTGGCCACTTCTGTGAAAGACAACTAAAAGCATTTTTATAAATATATTAATGCTAAAAAGAGGGGCAAGAAGAACCTCCACTCCTTATGGGAGCCAGGAGGGTAACATAATAACTAAAGATGAGGAAAAGGCTGAGGTTCTAAATACCTTCTTTGCCTTTGGTTTCAACAGTAAGGCAGGAGGACTTCAGGACAAGTGGCCTCCTGAGCTGGTAGATGGTGTCAGGGAGCAGTGTAGTACCCCTGAAATCCATGAGGAAGTAGTTCGGGACTTGCTGAGCCACTTGGACACTCACAAGTCCCTGGGACCAGATGGGATCCATCCTAAGGTGCTGAGAGAGCTGGCAGGTGAGCTGGCCAAGCCACTCTCCATCATTTCCTCCAGTCCTGGCTCACCGGAGAGGTCCCAGATGACTGGAAACTGGCCAATGCGGTCCCCATCCAAAAGAAGGGTCAGATGGAGGCACCTGGAAACTACAGGCCTGTCAGCCTGACCTCAGTGCCAGGCATTATGGAACAGGTCATCCTGAGTGCAATCACACAGCACTTCCAGGATGGCCAAGGGATCAGGCCCAGCCAGCATGGATTTAGGAAAGGCAGGTCCTGCCTGACCAATCCGATCTCCTTCTATGATTAGGTGACCTGCCTGGTGGATGTGGGGAAGGCTGTGGATGTAGACTACCTGGACTTTGACACCATCCCCCACAGCAAACTCCTGGCTAACCTGTCAGCTCGTGGCTTGGACAGCAGCACTCTGTGCTGGGTTAGGAAGTGGCTGGAGGGCCGAGCCCAGAGAGTGGTGGTGAATGGTGTCACATCCCGCTGGCAGCCAGGCTCTAGTGGTGTCCCCCAGGGATCAGTGCTGGGCCCCATCCTGTTCAATATCTTTATTGATGATCTGGATGAGGGGACTGAGTCCATCACCAGTAGATGTGCAGATGACACCAAGTTGGGAGCAGATATTGGTCTGTTAGAGGGTAGGAGGTGTCTGCAGAGGGACCTTGACAGGCTGGACAGATGGGCAGAGTCCAATCTGATGGCATTCAACAAGTCTAAGTGCCAGGTGCTGCACTTTGGCCACAACAACCCCATGCAGAGCTTCAGGCTGGCGTTGGAGTGGCTGGAGAGCAGCCAAACAGAAAGGGACCTGGGGGTACTGATTGACAGCCACCTGAACATGAGCCAGCAGTGTGCCCAGGTGGCCAAGAGGGCTAATGCCATCCTGGCCTTTATCAGGAGCAGTGTGGCCAGCAGGAGCAGGGAGGTCATTGTGCCCCTGTATTCAGCACTGGTTAGGCCACACCTTGAGTCCTGTGTCCAGTTCTGGGCGCATCAGTTTAAGAAGGACATTGAGACACTTGAACGTGTCCAGAGAAGGGCAACAAGGCTGGTGAGAGGCCTCGAGCACAAGCCCTACAAGGAGAGGCTGAGGGAGCTGGGGTTGTTTAGCTTGGAGAAGAGGAGGCTCAGGGGAGGCCTTCTTGCTGTCTACGACTACCTGAAAGGTGGTTGTAGCCAGGAGAGGGTTGGTCTCTTCTCTCAAGCAACCAGAACCAGAACAAGAGGACACAGTCTCAAGCTGTGCCAGAGGAATTTTAGGCTCGAGGTGAGGAGAAGGTTCTTCACAGAGAGAGTTGTTGGCCGTTGGAATGGGCTGCCCAGGGAGGTGGTGGAGTCACCGTCCCTGGAAGTGTTCAAGAGGGGATTGGACTTTGCACTTGGTGCCATGGTTTAGTAGTCATGAGGTCTTGGATGACGTTGGACTTGATGATCTTTGAGGTCTCTTCCAACCTTATTGATTCTATAATTCGATGAAAACTGGTTGATTTTTCAGGGTGATCCACCCAAGTGTTGCCTGGTCTTGACAAGCTGGAGATCAAGTGGAGGACTACATGTATAAAAAAGTTGCCTCTGAAAAAATTCTTATGTAAAAAAGAAGTGCACAAGAGGCCCAGAAGGAGTTCAGAGGAACACTCTGAGCATGCAGAGATGTAGTTAGGTAGGAAAGCCAAAGTCCATTCAGAGTTGAATCTGGTGAAGGCTTCTATGGGAATGTCAGGAAAAAAAAAAAAAAAGAATAGGAAAAATGTGGGTGCATTGGTGAATGGGGGAGGGATCCTGGTGACATAGGAGATGGTAAAAACAATATACTTGGTTCTTTCTTTCCTTTCAGGAATCCAAGGCCACATGCACCAGTGAGAGAGTTCAGAGAAATGAAGACTTACCTTAGTGGAGGTTAAGGAACATTTAAACAGATTAGGCACACACAAGTCCATGGGCCCTGAAGGGAAGCAACCTCAACTCTTGAGGTAGTTGGCTGATGCCACTGTGACACTTGGATGGAGTTCTGTGTAACGTGCTGAACCTGCTCTATGCCTGTGTTTAGTACGCAATACACAAGTGTTTTGGGTGCACTCAATTACAGGTCCACTATAACAGTGACTGAACCTTTTGAGGATCAATTGTTCATCAAATAAAATTATTTTGAAGAGGTGGGGGTTTTTGGGGTTTTTTTGTTTGTTTGTTTTGTTTTTAATTATTGGATGACCAAATTATTGCACTGCTGATCAAATAGACATATGAAGTTTCTCTTTAAAGTATTAATCAATTGCTTTCAAATATTTATTTTTTGTCATCTCTAATTATGCATATATTCATTTCATGTTAGTCCTGAATAACATGCTTAAGGATATTCCAAAATCAACTATATGATTTATCAGTATCCTATCTGGTTTCATGAACAGTAACCTACTTAAAAATACAAGCTAATGTGTGTAATGCTATGCTTGAGAAAGGTTTGTTTTCATTCTCTAATCAGAGTTGCATAGTGGCATTTCAAGCAGACCCAGGTGTAACTTCACTGAGTTGGTCTTGCTGAGTCAGATGAACATGGAGAAACAGCATGAAGGAGGAAGACTAGGCTTTAATAGCACTTATTTTGATTTTATATTTCATTGTGCCCAGCCCTTGCCATGATATCATTCAAGATTACATCATAAGAACTCTTAGACAGCAAACGTATTTGAAGGTGTTCTTTGAAGAAAAAAAAAAAAAAAGGCGCAGTTTTCAGGATTTTTTTTTCCTTTTTATTGAAACTGTGAAAGAGAAGTTCTTCATTTGCTGTGTAGAGGATTACTGTAGACAAGACGTATAGTTGTAACTTCATGGTATCTAAATGTTGATACAAACCACTGATTTTCCACCCCTCCTGCAACTCCCCTTAACATCAGAGGAAATCCATCAAATAAGCTTTCTTAATACTACCAGCTGGGGCTCAGTTCTTATGTTCCACATTCAGGCCACAGTTCAGACCACTAAAGACTACAGCTGGTCTATGGGGAACACATGCAAGGTAAATGCCCCTCTCACCTTCTGGTCTTACCTCAGGAGCATGGGCTGCAAAGCTTTGTATCAGCCTAACCTCTGTTATTTTTCTGTGGTCGTAAGAGAAGTTCACAAAGCACAGTTCATGGCTGGGTTGCAGTCCTTGGAGCAACTGTATGGGGCTTGCAGAACTTTGTGGTGCTGTATTTGATGGAAGCACTGAACTGCATTTTAATCTTCACATTTGATGGAAGTACTGAACTACATTTTAATCTTCACTGGATACCTCTCTGATGAGGATCCCACAAGAACAGAACCCCCAAGTCCCTAGTGTAGGTCTAGAAATAATGAATCCACTCAGTGCCAAGCTGCCCATCAGTGTGTCGCTGATGTCACACTTTCAAAGGAAGACTGCTATGAGCTTGTCTGCTTTGTTTGCTTTCCTGGCTCACAGTCTGAGACTGCACAGAACAATTTTCATAGCGGCAATAGTTGTTGTTAATACCTCTTAAATACTTATTAAACAGTTATTGAAATGATTGCATCTCTTTTCCCTCAAAGTATCTTTCCAAGGTAGATAATACACGTTTGACAACAAAATGCTGTGAAAATAATGGATGCTTGTTTAGGAAAATCTCGTGATGTATCTTCTCACTGTTACAATTTTGTACTTGAAAATAGCTTACTGTGTTAATCTATTATAAAAATAATACATTATGTCTTCAAAGTCAAATGTAAAAAGAAAAAATACATATAACACAAATATGGTTTTAGTAATCCTTAGCATAGTGAAAGCAAGACCATTTCCCCAGGTAAGAGAGAAGGAAAATAAAAACAAACACTGCCTGTGCCCAAAGCAGTCCAGATGGAATCCCAGTAGGCAGCATCCAAGTGTAAATGAAAGGAGTTTTATTTATTTCAGGTAATGTATGCTTCACATTTCTGTTATGTTTCTTTACTTTCCCAACTATGGCATGCCAATAGTCAATTACAGTCTTCAGGGATGTTTTAATCTCCTTTTTAATTAAAAAGCTTCTATATTTTCCCTGTATTAAAAATACATTTATTTTATAACAAGACTGATTTCAAACCACAATGCTTTTGTTTTCCTGCATGCTTCAATATCATTGAAATATTGTATATTATGCCAAATGAAATACCTCAGGTAGCAAACTGTCTTATCTTGTTACAGTCTTTAAAGTAATTTATGTAAGCTATGCTGTAACAACTTTCTGGAGCTCAAAATATAAATCTAGGTTGTCATGGATACACGCATGAGAAGGCTTTCTTTATAAATATGTTATGAGTCTGAGAATTTATTTTTAGTACATAAAAGTAGATTTTTTTTTAAAATTACACAGTATGTAACTAAGGTCACTATTGGGTACTCTGATTGCACTTAAATCCAATTTATTTTTCTTCCTGTTCATCATCTCAAAATATTTTCATCAAATCAAAATGTCTGATGAGAGCCATGGGCTTTTCCTTTACCTGTTTGACCCTTCTTTGTGCCAAATATGCTTGAAATGGAATTTGTGTATTTCTTAACACTGGTTAGAAAGTTAGGCTTTTCTACCTTGCACAGGATTCAGCAGTGCTTTCAGGTCTGAAAATATTTCAGCTGGATTTTTTTTTCTCCCAGTAGTTAAACTGGATACAGTAATTATAACATGTAGCTGGATAAGCTAAATAATTAATGGAATTTTCAAGTCAGTTGGTACCTTCTGGTATTATATGTTATATTTTGGCCTCCCTTCTACACTACATCAGTAGTGCAAAAGCAATGCCCTAATATGTGATTTTCTATTACTGGTGGTTTTATTTAAAAAAAAGAAAGTAAATTGAAGAATAAGCCTATGATATAAAAAATACAGGCAACAAGATGGCTGATAATAATGCAACACTTTAAATCTGTAGATTTTTGTAGAACACCGAACAGAGAAAAGGCTAGTTTACAGCTCTCAAAGTGGGTGTGTCTTGATATAAAGAAAAAAATTAATGCAAACCCTTAAAGAGAGTAAATGGAGGATTTCTACGGAGAAGGAAAAAACATTAAAAATATGTTAATATGTATTTATTCCAAGAGTACATAAATGTTAAATCTGTTTGCTGCATGAACTATGGTAGAAAAACAGACTGTGTATAGAATTTGTGCAGGTCTTTTCACAGAAACATTATATTAAATAAAACCCCATGAAAATATTCTTTTAAAAAATATAATCCTAAAAGCTGACTTTTTAAAGTTTGTATTAAAAATACAATAAATTTGAAAAGAAAGTATCAAAGATTTTGATGCAAATATTTGTACAGATACTTGTTATTCTCCAGAAGGCTTTTTCTCCCAGGAATTTCTAACTTGCTTATGGTTGTCCAGCTTCAGTAGTCAATTTACTTAATAGCTATAGTAAAATCATATATAAAACACATCCGGAGATGCTCTGATCTATTAAGAATCAGAAAGTCTTTTTTATGAGTTTGAAAAATAATTCATGACTTGTGTCCCCAAAAGCAGATACTTTATACATAACACAATAGAGGCATAAAGTCTAGTGCAAACAAACCAGGAAGATTCTTACTAATAAGGATTCCTAAGTAGAAGTAGAATTAGTAGAACTGTACAAATCATGGGACTTAAATAACAGAGTGCTTTAAAAATAACTGTCATGCTATGCCTGTTGAATGTTACAGGACAGTCTACAATGAGGATATCAATCTGACACAGACTTCCTAGGTACGCCAAAAAAAAACCTCTAGGAAAGCCTTCCAGCACCTCCACACTGCCATTGGGATATATTAGTTTAGTCTTGGTATGAGTGGCTAATTTCCTAGTGATAGGGGAGCCATGAGCACAGTGCAGTATTAGAAAATGCATTCTAAATGGCTACCGAGACCAATTGCATAACTGACTGACATTTTAAAGAAAAATAAGCCTCTTTTCTTTTGCTGTTTTCCTGATCCTATGGGTTCTACTGTCGCTATATCTGAATAGTTACATGTATTCTCTTTGGAGATCTGGAAAAGCATGGGCAGCTTGTCTCTTTAAATAAGCAAGCAGCCTGCCATGAGTAGTACTATAGTTGTGCTCTACTTAAAAAGATAGCTTCTTCTGCAGCACAGTTTTATATCCCAGCTCCACTCTGCTGTCTAGTTTAAGAGTTTAGAACTGCCTGAATTAGAGAACTACTGTTGCTACTCAGTATGAAAGTTAAAAACAAATAACCTTAAAATCCCCCTCTGAAAAACAATACAGTTTGGGTAGGCATTCTTGGAGTATGACTGATGGCTTTTCAAATCTATAAACTGTGAAATAAATGTCATGCAATGTATAATGTCGGTTTTTTAAAGCAAGAAACTAAACTATGCTTTACATCTGAGCAGGAAAAGGGTTTAAATCATGTAACAGTAAAAGTGATATTAAAAACACAAGTAGAGTTTCTTTTCTCTTTCCAAGAAAAAAACCACTGGGAAAAAGTGTTTCCTCCTGATGAGCAATAACGCAGTAATAATTTCAGTAATTTCCCCTGTATCTACAGTCACAGGATCTCAGAAACACAGGATCTCAGAAACAAAACATTTACATGCAATATCAGACTCCAGTAAAAAACATAAGACACTATGAGAGAATATGAGATGTAATGGTGGTATACATACTTGATAGGTTTTAGTCTTCTGCCAGACGCAGAAGGATTTTTATTAAGTCAGTGCAGACCACTTATCTAATTTTTACAAACATCTGCCTGGGTGCCTTCAAACAGCATCACCATGAAGTGGTTAGGCAAATGCAAGCTGAGACCACATCTTATTTGATACAATATGTGCCCTCTTTACTGTACTTTTTCATGACACCCATCTGTTGTCTAGGTAGAAAACTAGATTACTGTCTCTGGAGGGCATTAACTACTTTTCCTTCAGCTTTGATCAGTGATCAGCCCAGAAGGCCCCAAAGTTTGATTGTTCCCCACAGTGTGCCACTAAATGTAACTTCATAGTAAATACAACAGGCATTATGAAAAACACTGATACACAGAGTATGTTGATGCCTGAATGCACTTATAATTATCCCAGTGATAAGGGTGTAAAATTGCCGGTGTTCATGAACCCGTAACAAGAATGTATGTGGACTTAGTATGTGACTTAAAAGGAATGAAAACAAAACTAGTAGAGTACTAAAACCAGACTTAATTAAGGTGGTCAGTTTGAAAGCGTATTTTGAAGTAGACCATAGGAGTTACATGCAGTTGAAAAATGTGAGTTTGAAGAATACTTTTTGTTGCATAACTTTTTCCACCTATTGCCACTCCTCTTTTGTTTAACTTCATTAAGATCCAAATATTGCATTTTTTCCTTGTGATATTCTTTAAAAGAAATCCAGAAATTGCTCAGGGGATGCAGTGGATCAACAGCTCTGTAAGTGTTCCTCCCATTGCCTGACAGAAGACTTCGCTGCACAAAAGGTGTGAAGAAAATATACCTACAACTCTTGTGTCAGCTTAACTTTCCAGCGGGTCTGAAAGTTTTGTGAAGGACTCCCTAATGAAAGTTCAAGTATACACTTAGTTAATTCATAATACTTGTGTAATAAGCATAATTTTAGCTTTTTAACAAGGACTCTTGCTTTAGTTGCTAGCAGAAGACCAATTATGTTAAATTCACTTGACAGTTTTCCTGCAGTTTCTTCTGTGGTGTTGCCTGCAGTATCTATTATTTCTGAGCCATCACTTACTGAGATGTTTCCTCATGAGTATGAGGGTGCCCCAGTATGGTCATTTCAGTTTTGGTAACTGAACTATTTGCCACCAGACAGCTTTCACCATAAGCACTTTTTGGCCAGATTAGCTCCTCAAACCAACACAAATATTGGTGCAGAGCCATCTGAGTGGCTAGGGAGTGTATTAAACACAGTGCAGCATTAGCTGTCTGCACTGTTGCATGCTGAAGATTATAAAAATTTGGTGGAGGGGAACTCTCAAGAAAGCAGACAGGTGAAACACCAAATGTGCTCATCCCTGCAGGTCTGAGCCAAGTGGTTGTAGGAGGCTCAATATTCAAAGGTGGTGTGTTCTCTAAGGTAAGGCCTTTGCCTTTGAGAGGAGGGTAAAACTTGTTGGGGAAGCATTCAGGTACACAATACATGTAGAAAATATAATTTGGTTAACTTGGTTCATTACAGCCCCATAGCAGAAGGCAAGAGACTTCTGTAATCTTTTGCCATTTTCAAAGGACACTAAACTACTTTCCAGTTATGAGCTGAGAAAGATGCTTTTGTTGTACACTACTTATGTCTGCAGCAAATGAAGTACCCTATTGCAAGACAGATGCTGTATAAGGCCTTTATTGAAATGCTTACCACTCAAGAGTGAACTGCTGCTTCTCATGAATTTTCATACTTTTTCTGTATTTCATGTTACCAAGACAATCAAGAGTAGAAAGTACTTTTCACTTACCTGTAGGAAAGTGTTACACCAACATAACTCAGTAAAGCTCACATCTGAGTTGGAAAAGTTAAAATTATTTCACAGGCCAAAACAACACCAGAAATTGATATAGTAAAGTCAAAACAATTAGTTATGATTAAAACACAACTCAGACACTATGCAACAAAGACTTACAGCTATTATGGAAGATCATAAACCCAGGACTGTCACAGTGAGACATACCTGTTGCTGAGATACTAATCATGCTTCATTCTGGCATGTATTAAGAAGGGGTGTGGCTAGTGGGTAAAGAGAGGTTCTCCTCCCCTTCTGCCCTGGTGAGGCAGGGAGTATTGTGTCCAGTTCTGGGCGCCTTGGCTTGGGAAGGGCAGGGAACTGCTTGAAAGAGTCTAGCACAGAGTCACAAAGATGCTGAAGAGAGGGGAAAATGTCCCTTGTGAGGAGGAGCTGAGGGATCTGTGTCTCTCGAGCTTAGTGAAGACTGAGAGTTGACCTCATTAACGTTTATATATATGTGAAGAGGACAGGAAGAGAGAGTCAGGCTCTTCTCATTGATGTCCAGACAGGACAGGAGGCAGGGAGTGCAGGCTGGAGCATGGGAGGATCCACATGAACATAAGGACAAACTATTTATTGTGAGGGTGACATAACACTGGAACAGGCTGCCCTATGGAGTCTCCTCTGGAGACATTCAAAACTCATCTAAATGTCTTCCTCTACGTGATGCTGCTCTTCCAAGGTCCCTTCCAACCCCTAACATTCTGTGTTTCAGTGAAAACTGAGAAAGCATTAACACAAAGTTAAACAGTGCAGATAAGAATACAGTGGCAAAGATGGCGAGGAAAGATTTAATACAAGCAGAAAATTGAATGAGCAGCTTAATTTCTGCTACACAGGTTACAGAACTAACAGCTTGCCTATACTTGAAAGTGATGTTAAATTAAGATAGCTTGTAATTTAAAAATGCAGCATTTGTTTCTAAGTAACAATAATCATGATGTTTTTATTCCCAATATAAAAATTTTATATGCCAATGTATTGCAATCCTTTTCAAAGAGAAAGTCTAAAAGGCTGCAAACACTGATTGTGGATGAATTTGTGGTGAAAGACACTATTTAGCAATACAGCTTCAGTAGTAGCAGATTTACAAGTACACAGAGAGCAACTGATGGTGAAGTGGTGCAGATTATAAGGACTTTTTGACAGTAGCTGCAGAATTGAAACCACAAATAATGATGAAGACAGCTTGACATAGCTGCTCAAACTTCCATTTTATGTGTGTATGGTCTGACTGTGAGCCTCCATCTCCAGTTGCTTACTGTGGAACTGGGAACAGTCTAACAAAGTGTCTAGGATAACACCTCTCACAAGTGAACATTAGGTGTGTGTGCACTTCCCAGATCACTGGCTGTTGTACAAGTCCTTTCCCCCAGTTCTCTGCAGCGGTTCTGTGCTGTGGTACCCCTGAGAAATGAGCTAGCTGCTTTTTCTAGGCAAAAACCAGATGCAGATCAGTTAAAGGTGACCTCAAAGTAGTACTTAAAGCTGACCTCAAAGTGGTAGTTAGTAGGAATATGAAATAATAATATTTCATATCACACACCCATAAAATGTAAGATAACAGAAAGAGTATCCATTATTCTGGCATTTAATCAGTTGCAAAAAGCTGTAGTTTCTAACTACATACAATACTGTTTATATATGTGCTTGAAACTGTAACAAATTTCCTGCACTTAGAACAAATTGTCTAGTTAACTTTTAATAAATATAGAGATACTGCATCAATATGGGGGGGGGGGGGGGGGGGCAGAAGAGGAGTAATAGATATGCACATGTGGTTGAGAGCTGTGAAATGCCTTAGCAATGATAGCAGAAAAATCTACCGCATGGATGATGTGAATAGAAAATAAGTGAGCGCAGTGGAGAAATTTTACAAATTTATTATCAGTTGAATTAAGCTTAAGATTAAAATGGCATAAAATTACACTTAGTTTATCCAAACACTATTAAGAGTTTCAGTTTTCTTTTTTTTTTTTTCCAAAGACATCACACAAAATGAAGGCAATTCAGTTATGAGTGTGTTGAAAAAAAAAAAAAAAAAAGTTATTGCTTTTGTACATATAGCCTTTGGTTCACTGATGCACTCTTCAATATTATCTAATTTACAGGACTATTATCATGAGGGCAACAAAGTTGGTGGGGGGCTTGGAACACAAACCCTATGAGGAGAGACTGAGGGAGCTAGGGTTGCTTAGCCTGGAGGAGACTGAGGGGTGACCTTCTTGCTCTCTACAACTACCTGAAGGGAGGTTGTAGCCAGGCAGAGGTTGGTCTCTTCTCCCAGGCAACCAGCACCAGAACAAGACGACATAGTCTCAGGCTGCACCAGGGGAGGTTTAGGCTGGAGGTTAGGAGGAAGTTCTACACAGAGAGAGTGATTGCCCATTGGAATGGGCTGCCCGAGGAGGTGGTGGAGTCACCATCACTGGAGGTGTTCAGGAGGAGACTTGATGGGGTGCTTGGTTACATGGTTTAGTTGATTGGGTGGTGTTGGATGATAGGTTGGACATGATGACATTCAAGGTCTCTTCCAACCTATTCTATTCTATTCTATTCTATTCTATTCTATTCTATTCTGCTCTATTGTGCTCTATTCTATGAGGTGCTCTTAAATATGCTTCTATGAACAGTAGGTGAAAGAAGAACAAAAATTTCCGTGTACTGCAGGAAGCAGCATGGTACCTATGGTATCAAAGATGCTCCATGGCAAGAGACAAAGAACTAGATGTGAATATTGATGGTGCAGTGAGCATGCTTCAGGGATGAAGTGTTTTCATATGAAAGTGGCAGCTCTGTATTCAAGCTCTAGCAAAGCAGGAACTTAAATCTTAGAGGAATTGCTACATTTTTCCATCTCCTAATGGGCCTTGTATAGAAGAGCTGACTGAGCATTTGGTCATTTTGGATATAATGAGAGATTTAAACAGAGTTTTTCACTGAAGTGATAAAAACTTCCAGAAAACAAAGAAAAATAAATATCTCCCTAATGTTTTACTCTATTTTTAAATCACTGTTGTCAACGTGTCTGGAAAAAAAAAACTTTTCAGGATTTCCTTCTTTACTTTCTAACCCTTCACCATTTATGCTTATGAAAAATTGGTGGAGGCTGCTGCCAAGAAAAAAATCCAAAAAGACTTGAAGACTTTGTGGTGGAAGTGAAGCTCCCCTATCATGGTTATGTCCTTCCTGTCAAAGCTTCCTTGCTGCCACTAACAGAAGCTACTATTCTTGCGTTTACTTTTTGCAAATAAGAATGTGAAAGGGTCAAGGTAATGAAGCACCTGGTACCTTCCCAAGAAGGTTTCCTTACCTTCAAGGGTAAAGAAAAGTTAATAGCATGGCTTAGGGGGAGGTGGACATGGTATTGGGAGTGTAGAGAGTCCTTGTTTCTGATTTGTTGGAATCATTTACTTTCTTTTTACCATGAAGCCCAACTCTTAATCATTGCATATTATTACCTTCCTAGTAGAGCAAAGTTACAAGACCATACACATTTTAAGGTGCATGCTATTTAAAGTCAGGAAATTTTTTTCTACATACTTAATTTTGCCTCTTCAATGGAGTATTAGGCAAGTTTACCTCAGAGGATCTAATAATATTGTCTGAGTTTCCCTGTTGTCCCAAGAATTCTCTCTCCTTAAACAAACTTTAAAAATGCAATGGCTTGAACCACATAGTATTCCCCACAATCAGAATCATGAATTTAGAGCTATGGCATTTATGGCTGTGCACTGTTATGGCCCTGGAAAGGATGGACTGGTACCTGAGTGGGCAGCTGCATTCTTGCCCATTACGAGACTTGGATAGGTATCCTTTCCCTTTACTGTCTGTTCTCGCTATATAATCATGTAATCTCACACCTTTGTAAGAGGGGCATAAAATATTCTGTATAGATCAACTGAAAACTCTCCTGCCTATTTTCTGCCTCCCTATCTCCTGGTAAGGAGACAGGGGATGGGGGAGTGGGGGAGTTTAGCCCTTGCCCTAAACCACTACAAAAAAAGAAAACCAGAAGTATTGTTTCATGTTAAGAAAGTATTAGATTTACAATCCTACTGCAAACCATTATAGACTAATATGTAAACCGGTCAGATTAGCATAGCCTAATGAAAACAATATTTTTCATAGCTTTTCTCTCATTTGTAGAATTATTCCATTTTTTATTATCAATCTAGACACAATACTAAGAATAAATTATAGAGGGAAAAATGCGTGCCCTATGGGAACGAAAAGGAATTAGGAAAATTACAGATCATTGCAATCTGGCCAAGTAAATTGAAGGTGTACTTGCTAACCTGAGTTACAAGAGATTCAACTTCACTGAGAGGTGGATGGTTTCTTCCATAATGTAACCAGTCATTACTGGCAAAATTAAAAATTTTCATTGCTTTATAGGATGCTTGCTCTTGCACTTTCCAATTATTCCCTCATATAATCTTCACTTCATCCTCTCCAAAAAGCAGAGAAATCGAGAGCTGACATTATCCTCGTTAGCTCGGCAAACCAGTTACTGTCCCAGATGGGAACATGGTTTGCTCAATCCGAATTATCGCAGAACTATTACTTCGAACATTTGCATGTCTTTAAAATAATTATTCTACACAAAAGTTTAATATTCAAATGAGCTGAATTACAAACTGGATTTGTTGCTGTTGGTTTAATTTCGTTGTGTTTTGGCGTTTTTCGTGTTCGTCCTGCCCGCCCCACCCCCCGAATATGGATGTTAGCTCTCAAGCCTTATAGTACAGCTTCCCATCGCTGCCACCAGCCACCAGCACAGCAATACTATGCCACATCACTGATGCTACGGCTTATGTAGGTCCATTTTATCAGTAAACACAGTGAAAAAACCTTCTGCCGCCTCAGTCTTTGCTGAGTTAGCCCCGCCCCTCACGCCGGCTTCCCTCTCCTCGCAACACTTGAGGACAGAAAGTGCCAGTAACCCTCTCCTTGCCGATTTTAATTACCTGCTTTGCACCCTGCTTTTTCGCTTAGGGGAGCAGAGGAGCGGGGAGGATGGCTGAGCTTCGGTGGGAGAGGCAATCCTGGCTGCTCTCCGAGAAGGGCAGCTGGAAGCGAGCAGAAGCAGCAGCTCTTACTGCAGCCTTCTTTTTAATGCGGGCTGCCCTTTCAGCTCAAGCAGCGCAGTCTGCCCCGAGCAGCGGGCTGGTCGCCTCCGCTCAGTCACATTTGGTATGCATGAGCACTGCTGTTCCCACGCAGGAGGCTGCCTTCCGAAGGCGGGAGCACGGGCGCCCGGTGCCGCGCCGCCCAGCCCAGCCCCCTGCCCGCTGCCCGCGTCGCGCAGCGGCGGGCTGGCCCAGCCCAGACCCCTGCCCGCTGCCCACGCCGGGCCAGCCCAACACAGCCTGCTGTCCGCGCCGGGCCAGCCCAGCCCAGCCCAGCCCAACCCAGTCCAGCCCCCTACCTGCTGCCTGCTGCCGGCGCCAGGCCAGCCCAACACAGCCCGCTGCCCGCGCCGGGCCAGCCCAGCCCAACCCAACGCAGTCCAGCCCCCTACCTGCTGCCTGCTGCCTGCTGCCCGCACCGGGCCAGCCCAGCTCAACCCAGTCCAGCCCCCTGCCTGCTGCCTGCGCCGGGCCAGCCAACCCAACCCTGCCCTGCCCTGCCCTGCCCTGCCCTGCCCTGCCCTGCCCTGCCCTGCGGCGCCGCGGACGGGGTGTGCGCGGGACGCCCGCGCCCCGGCGGGAGGTTTGGGCGGGAGGCGCCGCCAGGTGTGCGGCTGGTCTCCCGGTGGGATTTGCGGAGGGTCATGAATCAGACCGACGCGCCCCGGCCGCTCAACTGGACCATCCGGAAGCTGTGCCACGCTGCCTTCCTCCCCTCCGTCAGACTTCTTAAGGTACGATGACAGTCCGCGTTGGGCGCCGGTATCTGCTGTTCAGCATCCGTCCGGAGGACTGCAGACGCTGTTGCTGGAAAGTTAATTCGGAAATTGCCCCATCTTTACTGTTAATTAGCTTCCCTCATGGTTCTAAACCCCCTGAAGATACCGAAATGGTGTTTACTCTAGTTCTGCGTGTTTATTTGCCGAGAAAGGTCTAAGGAGTAAAAAGGGAGTAGGGTGGTGAATGCATGTCCTCTATGGTTCTGTTTGCCTTGTCTTGCAAAAATCAAGCTGTGAACTTCTAAGAATGAAGAAAAAGATCGTTTCTAAGGTGTCGTCCTTTGTGAGCAGACCTCTGTTATTAGTTCTTTGGGGGCTGCCAAATCCCTAGGAAATAACCCGGAGGGATCCGGTACTACGCAAAGGAAGTGGAGTAAAATGCGAGTGTATCAAAACTGTCTTAGGTTGTTGAAAGCTGTTTGTAGGAGCAGGCTCAGGACTGGCAGCGCAGACAGCATCATTGAAACTTTCTGGTAATTAATTATTTGTTTGCTTGTTTAAATCAAGCGGCACAGTTCAGAAGGTGCTTTTAAAGCTTTAAAAATGTGCTTTCCTAGGAGATAATTATGAATTATTTGAAAAGAGTATAGATAGTGAAGGGCTCTTAATCTCAGCACACAAGGTAGCTCTACTACTGTATATCCCAATGAAGCTCTTATAGAGGCATTTGTAACTGGAAAACAAAATACCTTGAATCAACCTTTTGATGGGAAAAAAAGTTACATGAAACTGAAAAAAGCACCTTTTTTCTTCTCAGAATTCCTCAATTAATTGTATTGTACAATGAAAATTTAAACAATTCACATTCCCATTAGGCTTCTGAACCTGTGATATGTGTTATAAGATGTTGGATTCGTGCCACTAATTTTCTCTATTTGTCTTAGTATTTCATAGTTTGGCTTTGAAATTACTGTGCAGTAGGTAAAACATGGCTACTGTAGCACTGTATTAGCAGGTAATGTTTGATACAGCCACTTGATATTGTGTGGGCAGCTTTGAAATTAGGTCAGTCTTTCCTAATGCAAAATATTGGAACAGTAGTGTAGTTATGATAATGCACTTAGCAGGCATGTATTGCATACACGTTTCTCATACATGCAATGCACAGGTGTTTATCACATCTTGACAGGAAGGGGGTACATTAGAAAATATTTTTGTTTCCAAACCTAATCCGTGCCTGCTGGCAGGTACATTGTGAGCAGCTCCAAACAACAGAAGAAAGATAAAACTTAGACTTAGACTGCTGAAAAATCAAAATGTAGCTAAATACAGAACAAATCTGAAAGTGTTCATTCCCTTGCAGTGTGTGTGTGTGTGTGTGTGTGTCCCCAAAGTACAGATTAGACTATGCATACACTATAGCTAAAATACATTTGGTGGGGGGAAATGGTGTGAGAACTCAGGTGTGGGGAATGTTACTATTTTCAGCATTGGGGCAAAAAAAAAAAAATCTGCAGTATTTCTCTTTTGGCAGACAAATGTTGCCCCCTGTGTATGGCTTCTCTTTATTACACATTTTAAGGGTGAATGTTGCAATTAATTATTAAAAGAGCTGACTAAAAATTGTTTTCTGAAGCTACAGCTATAACCTTTTAGGGCCAGATAGAGAGTGGACCCTGCAGAGTTAACAAGAGCAGTGCAAATAACCAGAGATAAGGAACCCTGCACAAAAGGGTGTGTGAGCTGAAGGAGAGAACATAGCAAAGGAGGTGGGACTCCAGCAGCTTTGGGAGCTGATGAATGCAGAGCTGGTTGGTTGTTGGAGAAAGTGCATATATCAGCATCTTCAAGGCTCCCAATTAGCTTAAATTTTTGCTTCCAATATATACTTATTATCCTCATCTTTTATTATTAAACATATTCAAAGCAAGCGATTCGCTTAAGAGCAGGGGCCCGTTGTCCTAATTCCCCAAAGGATACCATAGCCTGCAGGAAAGTCTTCTGTTTTTTGTATACAAATTCACTCATCGGAAAAGTGTTTGCATTCTTTTATGTTTTCTGTCTTTTGCCAAAAAATAAAGAAACCTTTTATTTTCTAAATAATATGTGCTCCTGTAAATTCACAAGCACTGGAAAGGCAAGGACAGTAATCCAAGCTAATTTTCTAATTACCCTGTTTCAAAATGGATTACGTGGTCTTAAGGTATAATGTAATATTGTTCTAAGTAGACATCCAGTAGACCCTTTTCTGTACAGCCTTTCTCTGCAGACAATGCCCTTAGTAACAGAATAAACTTTACAAAATCTGATATGCAGTGGCACGTTTTTATCTGCTTTGTCTACAGTTGCCAGAATATATTTTGGATTATATTGTAGATTTGTAAACAGTGAGAGAATATAAAATATTGTTGTGCTTTTGTCATTTCCATACTAATTTACTTCACCAGAACAAGCAACTAATGACATCATTAAGTTTTAGCATACACCTTTGTCTGATGTTACGAGACTGAGAGATAGAAGAGATTTTCTGGTTTACGTGCCAAAAAATAACTGTGGCATGACCTTGGTAACAAACAGCATGAAGTTTTCAATTAGTTCCATGTCTTTTCAATAAGATGTTTGAAGTTTTTATCCTGTGAATGTAATTTAAAGTGTAGCATCAGTGTTTTCACACTGGTGGATCTAAATAAACACTGGAATCAAAGACTCACATTGAGGGCTCTCAATTTGTATTACTCTCTGATGAATCAGTAGGATTGTCTTGAAATGCCTGGTTTTAAATAATAAAAGGTGTTATTCAGCAGCTGTGTTCTTATCCTATTTTGTTGAAATCACGTGCAGTGCTCAGTTGCCTAAACTGCTATTTGATATATCTCTAGCGGCAGTGGCCTCATTTGATTTAGGTAAACTAGGATCATTTGCAGATGCTATCCAGCTTAGCTCTGTATCCTGTTCTTCCAGGCATGTCTGTCTATTTTGACTCGCTTCACTAATACCCTCATGTTTAAGTATGGTTCCATAATCCTATTTTCTCAAATTTTCATTTTCTAACAGGCACACATAGTACGAGGAGCTATATTTGAAGTGCAGATTGAAGGAAATTATTGGAGAATATTTTTATGACTTGTGTCATCAGCTCATCCTACACTGGTCCCATTTTTACTCCTAATAAGTATTTCCTGTAGTGTGTTCCATGCTGGTAATTTAATTTTAATTTTTTTTTTCCAATATGCTTAAACACTTAAATATGCTAATGCACCGTCAAATGCCTTCCTGTTGGAAGAGGATTAAGAAGTGCCTTGAACACATGTGCAGAAATGAAGCTCGTTTGTGTGTCTGGCCGAGGTCTCGTTACCTTGATAGTTTTTTATTTCTTTTAAGGAATTGTTTATATTAGTGGCAAGCACTCGGGATCCGCTTTGTCCCATTGTATATGTAAGAGCAGGAATTCCCTTTACAGGAACCTCTGGTAGTCACGGTTCTGTTTGTTTTGTGGTGAAAGAGAATTTCTGAGTCTCCACATACCAGAAGAAATTCCCTCCCAGGAAATTAAGCCAAGTCCAAATGGCAGAATTTAGAGAAAAGAGGCATTTAGGAACAATTTTGCATGCTCTTAAAAAAATATAATAACTGACACTATACTAAAGACTTCACTTTGAGGACCCTGTGCCCTAGGAAAGACTGAAGATGTACTTCTGCTTGGAAAAGATAAAGCAGTGCACTAAAAAATTCCTGAACTGAGAGTAGACAGTGGATCAAAATAAACTAAAATATCTGCAATACACAATAAGCATTACACCACATATTTAGAGATGCGCATGTGTAGAAGTATTCTGCTATACATTTGAAAAGCAACAAATTATCTAGTCTTTTTTTTTTTTTTTTTCCCAAAAAAGGTTGCTGAACTTTTTTAAAAACAAATTGCACTTCAATAAGTAGAATTGGAAGGGACAAAGGAAAGGAAAGAGTCATCAGAAGAAACACTGGAGAAGGTGTTTTGGCTAATTTTTCTCAGCATATGGCTCAGTAAAAATGCCCGCTCAGCTCTACCAAATGAACACAAAGAACATTTCTCTAACCTGGGCAGCAGCTTAATCTAGCTCCAGAAATTGCAGGAAGCTTTAAGAGATCAGATACTAAATTTATTTCCAACTGAGAAATTAGATATAATTTCCTTAATTCCTTAATTAATATTAATAATTAATTCCTTAATTATTTTTTATTGCCTTACCACGCATGCATCAGGTAGCGCAAAAGAAGACTGAAAAAGCTAAAAAACATTTCATTAGAATGAGACACAGAACCTTTTCAGTGTGACAATGAAATTCTAACTGCACTGAAATATGTGAAATAGTAGTGTGGACAATGTATCTTCCGCTACAGCAAGTTTATGTCCATAAAGAAAGTATCAACAGGAACAAAGGACTGGGAAACATGTGGCAAGCTTTATTAGGTACATGGTTAAATGCCACACTGTTCAACAGCTAAAAGTCAGCTAAAAATCTTGTTGTATTTTGATTACCAAGTACAACTTTATTTCAGGACACTTAAAAAAAAAAAAAAAAAAAAAAAAAGAATTAACATTTGCTTCTCCAGAGTGGTGGAAGAGCGAAACAAAGTATTTGTGCTTCTGAACCTTTTGCTGTGAGAAAAAGTGATTGTAACATAAAAGAATTCTATATGATTTTATTCCTTGCGGGACTTAAATTTAAAAAAAAGAAAAAAATTACTGGAATGATAAAACACTGAGTGATAACTCAGGAGAGATAGTTTAATAATTACTTATTTTAATTACTTTTAAGTGTATTTCTGTTCCATAATAATGAGATAGTAATGTTGGATTGTCTTATGGTTTTCAGAAACACAAGTGAAGGGGTCTTACTGCATTTCATTTACTGTCAATGAGAGAATGAGCAGAAATCTAGACACAAAGACAGCCAAATTGTTTAGATTTATATTTTTTTCTTCAAGCTAATCTTTTGATGTCCAGCTGGCAGTGGGATCCTCTGGTTCATCACTGTTTAATAGCTAAGAATTTATTCTGATTGTTATTTTAGTTAATTTTCCATACCCACATTTCAATCTGCAACAAAATGAGAGGTCAGGTTTACTAAATTCTGACTGTAAACCGGGAACAAATCATAAAGTATACTCTTATCATTAGTGAGCCTGTTCACGAAATGTTTCTGAAATTATATGCATATAACCAACCAAAACGACGTTAGTAATTTACCTGTGCCTGCAATGCACTGCTTGCTAACTTAAATTATAATAATGAATGAGCAACCACTATGCTTGCTTCAGGGTGATATGATATATTCTAGGAAGTAATAACACGACTGCCCTTAGAGTCAAACTGCTTAAAACACAGGCGTATAGAAAAACAGCAGTCAGTGTAACAATCTTCTTTTAAATTCTCGAATAGCAAAACTAGTCACACCTCTTGGTGTGGTGGGATGCCATATATGGTATGAATGATATATGAGTTTTACAGTGTGTTGTAAGTTCTGTTCAGTAAGAAATTATTTCATAAACAAACCTCCTGCTTTCCTGCCAGAAAGATCATAGTTTATGTCCATGAAGTTGTAATAGATACTGCACTTTTTGGGGGTTGCAGATTAGCATTTATAGGGTGCATTATTTGTCCTTAGAAGCCTAAAAGCCATATTACCAGCAAAGAGAAAGATGCTACTTTCTGGTTTATGTTCTGCTCATGTGCCAGCAATTTAATTGTTTAAGGATGGCAAGAAAGAGACCTGGCTAGGGCACTGCTATGTCTTTCCAGTTTGCTGCTTTATCGTCAAGAATTTAATTTAAGACCCCAAATCAGGGGTTCAACAGGTGTCACAGTGTGGCTTCATGGCAGCTTTGCACAGGTGCTGCTCTAGTATTTCACATTTTGTAACAACATAATGGCAGTGTTGTGAAGACATTTTGTGGTTGAGTTGAAGAACTGATAAGATGCTTTTTGGGGATTGAACATTTCCAAAAGCTGCTTATTCTTGAAGTCATGCTTCTAATCATTGGTGAGATGAGCTGATCCTTCTTATGTGGCTACTGGGCACGTTCATGTGTAAAGAGTTTCTGACAGATTATATCAGTTCATTTCTTCTGAAAGGGAAGGAGATGTAGAAACTGACCATGTTTTTCCTTATAATATGCAGAAATAGTCACTTAGTGTGGTTAATGTTTTGTACATTTTGTACATTTTTAATGTGATTTACAGTGAATCAGAGCTTATTAGTGATTTGCCATACTGACTGAATCCTTTAATGAATATTACTCATGAGGGTTGGTGATCACTGACTTGGAAGTGATGTAGGAGGAAATCAGTTTCCACAATGAAAAATATTATTCCAATTGAGAAAGAAGATATGGAGACGTCAAAACAAAAACTAGCAGTAGAAGTCATGCTTCTTACATGTAGAAGAGATGGACGCACCAATGCCATTTTGAAGGAGGAGGCTGTACTCTACCAGGTTTATGTAGAAAGAAAAATGGTTTTGACCTTCACGTTGGAAAAGGCTGCGTGAATACAAAGTTTCTTCTTTAAAACTTCATTTTAGAAAATAAAGTGGGGTTTTGCATGCTTCTGTGCTGCATGGCCAGTGCTACAAAGGTGAGGTATCAGAGAAGTTATCCAGGGCTGTCCATGTTTCCCAAATGCAGAAGGGCTTGGTTCATAAATGGTCTGTGTTTGCTGTGAGGCTCAGTCTTTTTAGATTTTCAGGAGGTGGTAAGCGGGAATTACTCAGAAAGGTGTAGGGGTATATACAATGCAGCCCAAACCACTACAACTTGCCTTTGCAAGAGCTGATACTATATGAAGCACTACAATAAACTTGAAAGCAATTCCAAGTTTTCTGATTTGTGACTGCATCAGAGATACTTTATTGCCTTTCTTTATATAAAGAAAAAAGTAGCATTTTAAATGTATATTAACAGAATGGAAAAAATAAGGCTATTTCTGAACAGATGCTATTGTTTTAAGGATAGCTGTTTAATGATACTAAATACAGAAGTCATATACAAGCAGTAGGCTACTAATATGATGCTCCTTAATATGTTAGTGCATCCTGTCTCACTGGTGTAAGATTTTAATGCTGTTCTGCAATTTTGTTCCGTATGTCTGAAAGGGTGCCATGTGAAAAATTCAGAGCACGAGACCATAAAGTGAAGTTGAGTGGTTTTATTCCACCTGAATTGCTAACAAGACTGTGCTACAGTGTAAAAAGAAATGCCCTCAGGGCTCTCTGGAAATTTATGTAAAAGCCAGTATAAGGCAACAAGTAAAACACTTAATTGAAAATATCTTTCATCTGCCAAATAATATGATGACATGAAGCAGTCTGTCAAAGTGCCTTTCTTTTTTTTTTTTTTTCCCTGCAATCTCAAGTAAATTACTGAAGAAAATATCAGGATTATCATAATTCAAGCAATCATCAAACTGATTTTAAATTAGTGAGAGGGTAGTTGAGTGAAAAGATTGCCTTTCACCTGTTGTTGCTAGATGCAAAGGACAGACCTAGTAACTTCCTGAGCCATCATAATTAAGAATTTAAGGCGAATGCACTGCATTGTTTTGCTAAAGAAGGATGCCATTTTTTGAACTTTGCTTACCAAATTGGCATGGCATATTGCTGCCATGTGTGTTGTAATGTGGCATCTCATCTCAGTTCACAGTGCTCAATGTGCATCTTTGCATTTTAGCTAGAAAGAGAGACCAAAACTACAACTGGATGCACTAATTACAGGATAATCTCTGGACCTTCAAGATTGTATGCAGAAATTTCTTAATTTTTCTGAATCATAGAAGGCATTTTCCAAATACATGCTTGTTCAGGTTTTGAGTTCAGTTTTTGAGTTGAGGTGTCTTATGCAGGAGGCTGTATTTGATAAACAGTGTTTTTTTTTTCCTGCCTGCAAATTTTGTGTTACCACAT
This sequence comes from Picus viridis, assembly GCA_033816785.1. NCBI lineage: Eukaryota > Metazoa > Chordata > Aves > Piciformes > Picidae > Picus > Picus viridis. The sequence goes on from CM066606.1 coordinate 54,091,528, forward strand.
TAAAACTGTCAAGATACACACAACCTAGCTGTACTACTGCTTTTCTCACGTTTTTTTTCTCTACCTTTCTGTCCATCTCCCCACTGTCCCTTTTCCTGTCTACTGCATCACTCGAAGCATTTTTTGACATTTAGCTACTTAGTCTAACTCACAGAAGCAATAGTGGTGACAGGTTATGATGGAAATACTGTTTAATAATTTGCTGTATTCAGTCTTAACAGCTGAGCCATCCAAGGAAGTGGTGAGCTCCCTCTGCCTGAAGGATGGGTGGATCAGGCATCAGGGTTGCCCAAAAATTGCTCATTAAGATAATAGTAGGAGATTTGGGTTTGGATGTGATGCTTGTAGTTTTTTAGTGTCTTTGATTTATCTGGTTATAAAATAATATTACTTGGAAGCCAAGTACTTTTTTTTTTCCTTTTTTTTTAAATAAGTTCAAATGCAATTTAGTCTTAAAAAATAATATGATAACAGTTTGAAATATTCCTACAGCTACTCTGAGAACAGGGTAAACTGGGTCTCTGAAAGTCTACCCACAAAAGTTGCTTACTCTGTTCCGCCACTAGAAGGACTACTTCAATATGCATAATTTCTTACAGGCTTTGCCTAAGTTCTTAAAGCCATAGGTAAGATTACCTCATAGGTAATCTTTTACAGCAACCCTGTCTATGACATCAGAAATACTTTTTTTGTGCTGTCTGCCTGAAACTTTCTTGCTGCACTTCAATGCCTATGAGTTCTTGTTTTGCCCACTATGAGCAGAGGGGACTGGCGCACTAGCTTTCTGTGCTTAAAATTATTTTGTTGTGTTTGGAAAGTAACTAGTTTAATAGATTTTCCCTTGACACATGCCTTTTTGTCACCTCCCATCATAGATTATTAGATTATTTATTCCACTATTTCCTCCGTGGGAGTTAGATTGAAATCCTCATGCTGCTTGCTTTTTAATTTCTTTCTGTAGTCATCAAATGTCTTACTGGAAAGGCCAGCAGGGTTGTGAGTGACTCTGCTCAATCTTCCATGATAATCCTAACTCTGTAAACTGTGGAAAGGCTGATAGGGAAAGAGAAGGTAAGTAACATTTCTGTTAAATTGCCTACAATGTCTTTCTGATTTAGCTGACTTTACAAGGACGTGAAGTGACTGTCAACCATCAGTCTTCAGGGAGAGCTTTGGGTGGGCACAATTCAATTTCTTTTTGCACAGTAGAAATAGTCATTTTTGTTTCTTTGCATAATAGTAAAGCCAGTGTTTTTCTCATGGGCACATTATAATTTTTTTTAACACTCAATGTGGGGGACAATCAGCACCACAGTACTTTTTAAAACACTGAAATTCAAGCATATATGTTACCTTTATTATATAAAGATGAGCAAAATTTAATGTCTATGTACATTTCTCTGGAATAATATGATTTTGATCTTTCTAACACAAATTTGGGGGCAGGCTGGGGACAAAAAGGGTTTCAGAAATATCCTAGTGGGAAATTAAATATGATGAGGTTATTCTATCTGGGTCTATGTAATTATTTAAGGATAATTTAAAGATAAAGATCTGATCTATCAAGCCAGAGAGATCCTGTGCAGTTTCTTATTAATGATAACTGTGGGAGATTTAGCTTACTCAAGATGGGAATAGTAAATTATTCAGAGGATTGCTATCCTGCTGCTGACTGCTATTGCTAGCATGCAAGGATGAGGTTTTTTCTTTTGGTTGCTTTTAAGTAGTGCTAATATCCAGCTTTATTTGATGTTAAAAAATTCTCAAGCATTGCTAAAAAGTCCCATGGTAAAATGGTTGTCTGTAGAGGTAGAACAAATGTGAATAACTACTTGATCATCCAATATCACAGTCTGCCAGGGATGTGACTACAATACAAAGTCTTAAAGTAAGTACTGAAACTGAGAAGATCATCCCCATCAAATTATCTGAGAAATTTAGCATCTCAGTGCCATGAAATGTGTTACAACAGATAGTTTCTATTAATTTACTTAGGACTTGTCTGAAATCCATCTGAGTAAATGGAGACACTTTCAGTGATTCTTAGCGGGGGTGACTCTTATTTGCCAGATAGCACACCTTAAAGCTAGAGGAAGAAACAGTGCTGTAGTCACAGAAGCACAGAATATTAGGGGTTGGAAGAAACCTCTGGAGACCACCTAGTCCAACTGCTCTACCAAAGCAGGTTCACCTAGAGCAGGTTGTACAGGATCCTGTACAAATGAGTTTTGAATATCCCCAGAGAAGGAAACTCCACAACCTCAATGGGCAGCCTGATCCAGTGCTCTTTTTCCTCATGTTTGGATGGAAACTCCTGTGTTTCAGTTTGTGCCTGTTCCCCCTTGTTCTGTCATGGGGCACCATGGAAAAGAGTCTGGCCCCATCTTCTGTGCACCTGCCCTAAATTAATAAGATGCCCTCTGAGCCTTCCCTGTTCCAGGCTAACCAGTCCCATCTCTCAGCCTTCCCACTTCTGAGAGATGGCTCCAGCCCTCTATTAGACTGCCTCCAGTAGTTCGCTGCCCCTCTTGAACAGGGCAGCCCAAAGCTGGACACAATGCTCCAGATGTTACCTCACTAGGGCAGAGCAGGGAGGGAAGGCAAACTCCCTTGGTCCTAATATACCCTAAGATACCTTTACCCTTCTTGTCTGTAAGGGCACATTACTGGCTCATGGTTAGCTTGTTTTTTTATGCACTAGGACTCCCAGGTCCTTCTCCACACAGCTTCTTTCCAACGGGTCAACCTGTACACATTCATGGAGTTATTCCTCCCAAGATGCAGGATTCTCCACTTGCCCTTGTTGAACTTCATTAGATTCCTCTACCCCCAGCTCCCTAGCTCTGTCCAGGTCTTGCTAAATGACAGTGCAACCTTCTGGTACCAGCCACTCCAGTGGAGGAGCAGCAAACTTTTTGAAAGTACAATTCATCCCTTCCAGGTGATTAATGAAGATGTTAGATAAGACTGTACCCAACACTGACACCTGAGTAACGCTGCTAGCTACAGGCCTCTGGTTAGACTGTGTGCCACTGTTCACAGCCATCTAATCTCAGTCATTCACCCAGTTCTTGATCCATATCACTGTCCAGTCATCTCACCCACATTTCCTAAGCTTACCTATGAAGATGTTCTGGGAGACTGTGCTAAAGTTGGCATAGCATCCACTGCCTTCCCCTCATCTATTCAGCTAGTCATTCTATCACAGAAGGCTATCGGAATGGTCAAGTATTATTTCCACTTATGAATCCATGTCAGCTGCTGGAAATAACCTTCTTTTTCTTCACACCTCCAGATGATGTTCCATCATCTTTCCAGGAAGGGAGGTGAGTCTGACTGGCCTGTAATTTCCCACGTGCTCCTTCTTGTCCTTTTTGAAGACCAGAGTGACGCTGATTTTCCTCCAGTCCTTGGGCACCTCACTTGTTCTCCATGATCTTTCAACATCTGCCAGCTACCTCAGAACTCATGGATGCCTCACCAAGTGGGCCAGTGGATTTGTTGGTGTCCAGCTTGTCTAAATGATCTTTAACCTCATCCTTCTTGAACAAGGGATAGTCACCAGGAGCTGAGAAGTCCACATGCTGGCCTTAGCAGTAAAGACTGAAGCAAAGAAGGCATTTAATAATTCCATCTTTTCTGTGTTCTCTGTCACCAGGGCACCCTGCCATTTTGGACCATGTAAGTCCTGCCATGAGCATTGACCCAAGTCCTTCACTTTAAAGCCTGCCTCAACAAGTTGGCCAGCTTGCTGTGAAACATTCCCTTGGGGTGTATTCCATCCCTTCCTAACATGTTATGGTCATTAAACAATGTCTCATTGTAAAATCTAAAACCCTCCTGATGGCACCAATCATACAACCGAACTAGATATTGTTTGTCTGTTTCTGGTTCCCCCTTTAACTGGCAAAAAGGAGGAAAAGATAAACTTGAACACCAGTACTTTTCACTTGCACTCCCAGAGCTTTATAGCTTCCTTAATTCCACTGAGGTTCTTGCAGCATCATTCTTGCTTACATGAGAGCATAACAATGAATAGTAGTGAGTGCTCTTGACAAGGTGTGGCACCTTTATGGCCACATCTTGGGTCTCAGGTCCTGGAAGGCAGCATACCTCTCATGACTCCCTGTCAGATCAGCAGATGGACTCAATGCCCTTTTGCTTGTAGTCACCCACTACAAGCACTTACTGCTTTTTACAGTATCTCCTATTATATGCTGCTAGTGTACTTTTTACATGCAGACCTTGTGTGCCTATAGGTTTTTGTAGGTATTAAGGAAGCATATCTCATTTTGCTGGTGGTGCTCAAGGATGGAGACTGAGGCAGAGTCCCAATTTTGTTCACCACCAAGGTCCAAGGTACCTTCTTGTCTCTGATGTATGCTCCAGGAACATGGTTATGAAACCACCGATCACTGTCTTAGCTACTCTAATGATATGTGTAGCCTTATGACTGTTGCTTGCAATTTAGCCACCTGATGTAAGAGATCCTCAACCATGGCACACCTTTTCCAGATACTCACTTGGAAAGAGTCTGGGCACTTGCTACAACCTACCACCTGTACTGAGGTCTCCTTTTCCAGTTCCATCTCATTGAATACATGAGGCCTCTCAGAAACTTTTTCTGTAGAAGCTCTAGTGAGTGCTTACCATTTTGGCAGAAAGCTTGAGCACTTCCCTGGGCTCTGCATGCACAAACAAGGTGCAGGGCCCTGCCCGGGCACCCTCTCAGGTGAACTGCCATGCCACACCCTAGTTACTCAAGCTTCCCAGGGACACTTAAGTATTCCACAATTACTCCTGGCCATACCCACAGACATCAGACTTGCTCCTGAAAACAGCCAACTCCTGGTGAGTCTCCACTCTTTCTCAGCTATCTCTGGCTCCAGGAATGCCACTGTCCACGTCCATCTAGTGTTCAATCACAGAGCAGACTGTGGTCACTGCTGCGCTCATCACAGAGGGCTGGTTTTGGCTTCCAGATATGTGTGATGTCCAGGCTATGTAACTAATAGAAGTGCAGGATATATATGTAATGTCCAGTTTGTAATTTGTTCTAAGACTGGGCATGTGTTCAGGTATCTCAGCTGCTAATAGGTAATACTAATTCTGCATTTTTTTTTCCATTTTAAATTCCAAGATTACCTTCCCCTTAAGGTAAATGAGGGGGCAAAAAACTGAAGCAAACTACCTGAAATTATTAGTTAAAAATAATTATTAATTAATATTTAAATTATTAAATAAATACCTGTATCTTCAGAGAAATGCATGGAACATTTATTAATTAAAGTGGTTAGCAGCACAACATAGTGAAAAAAATACCTTTTCATTTTATTTGAGCAATGAGGATAGGCTCACTATTCATGTAAGCTGTAGTAGTGCCACACCACGTGAACTAAGCTGGCTTGTGTCTCCCATGGCATTTGTTCCTCATGTCAAAATGCTATTGCTTGAGCTGGATGTATATGTATATAAATCCCATTTTGAAAGCACTTGTTACCTGTTACCATGAGTAAAACTAGCATTAACATCCTCAAAGTTAGTTTTTAATGTGATCAATTTTTCAGAAACCACTTGATGCAACATTCTCTAGAAATAACAGTACCAGTACAACTGGGACAACCCATTATCTTGTTTCTGAAGCTGGAGAACTCAGAATCACTAAGATGAGGTACTTAATAATGTGTCCATATCTAAACAGCTCCATTAAAATTTTAGCTCTTTCTAGATTACCTGTTCTGTCCTTCCATGATGCATGAGGCTGTGACTCTGAATTTCAGATTTGAGGTCTTCAGGTACTCAAAATAGCTGTCATTAAAACACTTACTTCCTGCCATGGGGGCTTTGAACTTTTCATCGGGAAGCCACAGAAAGCCTAGCCTAATGTACTTTCTTCAATGCAAAAAATAAGGATTCTGTAAGTTATAGACAGCAATGAGATCACTCCTCAACCTTCTCTTCTCAAGGCTGAACAAGCCAACTTCAACTGCTTCTCATACGTCTTGCCCTCAAAGATTTACACCATCTTGGTCACACTATGCAGGACAAACTCCCAATAGTCTGATGGCCTTCTTATATTAAGGCACCCAAAACTGCACATCATACTCAAGATAGGACTGCACCAGTGCAGTGCAGAGTGAGACAGTCACCTCTCTTGACTGGTTAGCTATGCTGTGCTTGATGCACCACAGGACATGATTGGCCCTTTGGGTGCAAATACTGGTGGCTCATACTCAACTTCCTATCAACCCAGACCCCCAGACCTGTTGCTATCAGGCTGCTCTCCAACTTCTCATCATCCAATTTGTATGTATAATCAGGATTACCTTGTCTCAGGTGGAGAATTGTACACTTGTTCATTTTCATATGGCTGGTTATTGCCTAGCTCTCTATCCAGATCTCACTGTAAAGCCTCTTTATCCTTGTGGGAGTCCAGTTTAGTGTCTTCAGCAAACTAACGTAGTTGACAGTTGACTCTTGAATCCACATAATTTATAAAAATACTGAAACATTACTTGACTTCTGTAATGGGTTAAAACAAATGAGAGAAAGTAACACAAAAAAACCTTCCAGGTTGAGATAAAGAGCTTTAATGAGAAAAAGTGAGATAAAGCAATGTACAAATACCTTAGCTTAATTGCCGGAAAAGCACAGCAAAATGCAGAAAGGAACAGCAGAAGCTAACGAGCTAACCCCCCACCCCTCCGCATCCTGCTGCCATCCCAGCAGAAGCAAACAACATTCCAAACCCAGAACCCAAAAGCAGAAACCAGAACAGGAAGCTTCTCATGTTGCAATCTGAACTACAAGCCCCATGATACTTTCCTCCAGTCAGCACTTTCATTTTGAAGTTGGCATGACACAGCGTGGTTTTTCATATCATCAAATTCAACTCAGTCCATGACAGCTTCCCATTTACTAATTTATTCTCAATACTAGAAACAGTGCTGGAAACCAGTTGACAGTGGACAGGAAGGCTGAACATGAGGCAACAGTGTGCTCTTTGAGCAAAGAGGGCCAACTGCATCCTGCACTGCATTAGGACTGTAGCCAGCAGGAGTGAAGGGAATTGATGCTTCCCTTCTATTTGTGAGACAACAAATAGAATGCTGTGTCCAGTGCTGGGCTCCCCAGAATGATAAACATATGGACATGCTGGAGGGAGTGTGGTGAACACTGCTGAACTGGTCACAGAGTTTTGCACATGCCATGTGAGAGAGAGCAGGGTTTATTTAGCCTTCAGAAGGGAATGTGAAAGGAAAATCCTCTCCTTGAAAGATGAGCTAGGGATTGTACCTCTAAGCAAAGTATCAGCTCACACTAAGTTATTCTGGAGGATCCTTTCTGAAGTACTTTAATGTCAGCACCTGCATTTCTTTCCAAAGCTGGATCGTAGAGTCATAGAATTGTCAGTGTTGAAAAGGACCTCAAGAATCAGCTAGTTCCAACCCATCAGTTCTCGCCTTAGAAACTTCCAGGGATGGGGCTCCCACCACCTCCTTGGGCAACCTGTTCCAGTGTCTCACCACCCCTATGTTGAATAACTTTTTCCTAACATCTAATCTGAATCTGCCCACTTCTAGTTTTGCTCCATTCCTCCTAGTCGTATTATAACCCAACATCCTAAAACGTTCCTCACCAGCTTTCTTGTAGGCCCCCTTAAGATACTGGAAGGTTACAATGGGGTCTCCTCAGTGCCTTTTCTTCTCCAGTCTATAATCCTACTTCTAAAGCGTGAAAGATAAATCACCTCTTAAGGTTATGCAGCTATATCTGACGGCTGACATATGACTTTTTCACCAGTTATTCAGACCTTGATGTCTGCTCTTTTGTCCCTTTGCCATATCCAAAGGATTTTGTGAGGATTGAAAGTGTTCTCCTTAGAACTAATTCAGCTGTGGTTTGTGCCTCTGGCAGGAGGCAGGGCACCCCTAATTATGAGGATTACATCTACATGTACAATTGACACAGTGCCTAGTGTTACTGTCAGAACCACTGTTGGAGCAATGAGAGTTGTTCTGGGAAACTGTAGAAGTGACAACTACCCTTTTGGTATTGCCACTCTGCAGCTCTCGCAATCTCCTGAAAAGAGCAGAAGTGGGATGACTTTTCACCAAACTGGTCATGCAGGGCTATCCAAAGACTACCACATGATTGCCACTGTTATCTATTTTGGATTGGCCTAGTTTGAACTGGCCTAGGAGGATGTCTGTTCCTGACAGCTGAAACTTGTATCCATTTGGAAAAGGAAGAAGCAATCTCATCCCTCTCTGCCAATTTGGGCATGGAGGTTTTAAATTTCTCCTTCAGCTCCTTCATGTAACCCTCAATGTTCTCAGTCAGAGTTTCAATGGCTGAGACCAAAGAAACACGTGTGAGTCTATCCTGCAATTGTCTCATTTGGTCAGTAAAATAATCAACAGTAGGAGGTGCACTCCCATAGTTTCTTGCCACAATTCTGCTTGCCAAAATACCAGCATAATTAGGAGAAGCAAGTTTAATGAGTTTCTCGGCAAGACTTCTTCCCACAGCATTTTATCAGGATTCAGCATACCATGATTTCAATGAATTATTTATCTTACAGCAAATTCTCTCAAATGCTTGATTCCCTCATCTATCATAGTTCATCTCTGTGAGTTCCAGGGTAGGTCATCCCTAGATGGATACCACATCAGCACAGCCGTAAAAGCCATGTCCATGAAGAAACTTTACCAATGGGAACTGCCTATATCCTTGTCCAATCCAGAATCCTTTGCACGTGTACCTAGCTGTTTTGTGGACTTGCAACCTACTACTGAAGCAGGAGCACCTGTGTCATAGCACCTTCCCAACCAAGTCATTATTGGTTCAGTGTCTCCTCTGAGATAATATTTTCTTACATGCCTAATTTCTTCTTTATGTGGAGGTGGTTTTGGAGCTGGATCAGAAGGATCCTTTTTGCACAGTAGCAACCAGCTTTACAGACACTGGTGCTGCTTGGAAAGGCCCAGCTGGCAGGTTTGGCAGAAGCAGAAGGGGCTGGCACAGAAACAGTGCTACAGAGTGCTCCCTGGGCCCCTCCTGCCAGTGCTGCTGGATTTCCTTCCATTCTGGCCACTGTGGGTGGAATTTTCCTTGCCTCTTTATCCACAGTAATGGCTGCTGCCTATGGAGTTGCTGCTACTGCCTTTATTGCCACTGGCACAGGGTCTGATGGCACAATTGCTGTTACCACTGCCTTTGCAGGCATAGCTGGGTGTGCCACCATTACCAGCACAGGGGCTTCACGCACAGCCACTTCTTGTGCAGGGCTAGCCAGTGCAGCCAGGCTGCCATGGCTTTTGTTGTGGTTCAAAGGAGTTTTCCCATTAACTCCTGCCGGCCGGCTACTACCTGTTGCTGCTTCAGCCTCTCCTGCTCTGTCTCATCCTCCCTACTATAATCACTTGCATTAGATACAGATCTCTTACATCTTTTTCTCCGTTTAGAGACAGAGCAATTAGAAGCATGTCTTGCTTGGCACAATGTTATTAACAGACCTATTATTGCCACCACAAGTAACAAATTAAGGCATAATGAACAGACCACTGTGAGATTCAAATCACCTAAATAACTCTCAGTTACAGGAATACTAAATTCAAGAAATTCAGAAGGAACACTCACATTGCTGTATCCCCCTGAGCCAACAAACCCAAGGCAGTAATAGCCAAACCTTTTAAAACTTCTTTCTAGACCAGAGGAATAGCTTATATACAACGTACCTGCTGACTCGGTCAGTCAGTGGAGAAACAAACCATTTACAAAGTATATCACTTAAGACAGAGTATACTAAATGCCACAAAACCCAAAACGGCTTAATTTTTGCTTGCTGGCCCCATGTTGGCTGCCAATAATGTGGTGAGTTGAAATTACCCCCAACAAAAAATTGCCAGATTAGCTCAGTTGGAAAGCAAATGAAACTGAATTTGCAAGGAAAACTACAATCTAAAATATTAAATGCAATGAATATGTACAAAATACTCAATATTTACAGGTATTTACAATTATAAACAACATAAGACACCCCCCACCAGGGTCCTGTAGTGGGATGAAAATTTCCCCCAACATTAAATTTTGCCAGACTAGCTTAGTTGGAAGCAAATGGAGCTGTGTTTACAAGCAAAGCTACAATCTACAATGAAATGCAATGAATATGTACAAAATATACAGTATTTGCAATATTCGCAGGTATTTGCAATTTTTAAACAGCAAAGACCAGGGGAGCTGCTACAGCTTCTTCCTTCCTGCCTCCTCCTTACCCTCCTGTACACAAAAGGCACAAGAGAAAAAAGCAGAGAGAAGTTGTTGTTAATACCAGTCACAATAAAGCAGTGCTGCCAAGGTCAAGCAGAAACAACTTAGTGTCTCCCAGCCCAAAGAAGCAAAGAGAGAAAGACTGTTTACATTACTAGCTTAAGTCTGTTATCTTTCCAATGGGATTGTTCAGAATTATCATTTTTTTCCTTTTTACACCCAATAGTGATTTATTTACATTCTACTACTTTCTGTTCAAGATCTATGAAAAATTTTTAAAGGCATAACCTAAACCTACCACACTTCCCCCTCCATGCTCCGCTCCCTCCCCCTGTACACACAGGACAAGAGAAAGAGCAAAGAGTCATTTGTTGGTACTTAGCCACAACAAAGCAATGCAGCCAACATCAGTAAAGCCAGCAGAAGTCAAAGCTAGTATCTGCTAGAGTGAAGGAGTCGAAAAGAGAGAAAGTTAGTTTATCCAGCGATCTTAGTTATCTATCCAATGGGATTATTTAAACTTTATCATTAATTTCCTTTTTACATCCAATGGTAATTTAGTTACATTATATTACTTTCTGTTCAAGATCTGGGGAAATTTTTCTAGGCACAGCCTAAAACTACCACAGTAAGCCAGAAGGCCTCATAGGTAGAAGTATCCCTATGATGCCTTTTTTTAAGACAATGGGTGCAGAGTTGGTTGAGAGTAGTCCTGAAGAAAGAGACTTGGAGGTGTTGGTTGCTGAGAAATTCTCCATAAGCCAGCAGTTCCCTCATGCAGCCCAGAAGGCAGCCATTTGCTAGGCTGCATCAAGAGCAGTGGGACCAGCAGGGCAAGAAAGGGGATTCTGCCCCTTTGCTCTGCTGAGACCCCACCTTGAACACTGCATTCAGTTCTGGTGTCCCCAGCATAAGAAGGACATAAAGCTGTTGGAGCAAGTCCAGAAGAGGGCCACAAAGATGATCCAAGGGCTGGAGCACCTCTGCTGTGAGGATAGGCTGAGGGAGCTGGGGTTGTTCAGCCTGGAGAAGAGAGCAGGGCTAGACTGAATCTTAGGAAGAAGTTCTTCAGTAGGAGGGTGGTGGGATTTGGGAATAGGCTGCCCAGGGAGGTTGTGGATGCCTCCTCGCTGAGGGTGTTAAAGGCCAGGCTGGCTGAGGCCTTGAGCAGCTAAGTCTAGTTGAGAGGTGTCCCTGGCCTCTAAATATAGAGGTCAGACCATGGGATTTCCAAGTGGCTCTGAATTCTTTAACAATATTGGAAATGGATCTCATCTTACATTTTTTAACATTTTTGCAACAGGAGATTGAAACAAAGATCATTGCACTGAACTAGAAGGACAGCTTCCTCTTCCATATTTGAATGAAGACAGAGAAATGTTAGTTTTCCTAGTAAACAGATGGTTGTATGACAAATTGCAGCAGTTCTGGTACAGTTCAGGTAAAAAACCAATAATTCTTGGATTCTTAAGTTACTGTTTCGATCATCAGTGTGTTTAAACATGATGTGTTCTATCAGTACTTAATACTACTAACAATTAGATGCCTAAGAAAGATTGTATTTACCTCTCAGTATTTTACAAACACATTTACATTTGTACTCAGTAGGGCCCCAGAGTGCTTTCATGTTGTGTGAGCCAGCAAATTTAAACTTGACCAAATGACCAAGGAATTTCCAAAGAGAAACCAAAGGAAGAAAAAAAGGTAGCATTAATGATTCACTAGGTGATTCTATGAGTTGTGAGCCAGTGAACTATATAAACACTTAAGTATAGTGTTAGGTGGACTGTTTAGCTTTTTCTGATGGAATGTGAAAAATAAGGTTCAGAGCATTTCACTAAGTCCCCACAGTTATGTCTTGAATAGATTTATTGGTTTGCACATTTCCTATATAATTTGAGGTGGGTTTGTAGTTTTAAGATTGGAATGACATGCTTTCACTGGTAAGAAAATGTACCTAATCATCTGCATATATGATTTGACAGGGGGTAAATTAATGAGGAAGGAGTTAGAAAAATATAGTTATCTTTATTCTTCCCAAAAGCCCGACCCCAAAATTATGTATAAAACTTATTAAATTATTCATATGTTCTATTCAGTCGTGAATTCTACCAGGATGCTTGTGGGCAACTTTAGTACAATTTAGAGAATTCAGAAAATGGAAAAGGCTAAGCCACAAAATAGCTTCAGGCTACTTATAAAATTAGATGCAAGCCAGGAACCTTAGGGAAAGCCTATGAGAATTTCGGTTTTACTCACAAGGACAGAGCAGGAATTTGGAGATGGTCCCTAGGTCCTTCTTGGATGGCAGGCTCCAGAAACTGCAGGTTTTATAATGCAGTTTGTGGATTACGCTGCACAATCCAAAGGAAAAGGGGCTGCCAGAATCAAAGTGTCCGTAGTCATGGCTGGCACCAGGGAAGGTCGTGCGGCAGCACTGTCTGAGCAGTGCAAGAAAGCCGCAGGTTCACAGCAGGCAGGGTCGCTCCACGGCAGGCAGGGAGCAGGACCCCAGGGCAGACAGGTCCAGGAAAAAGCCAGGTAGCAAGCAAGATGAAGGCAAGAGCGAGAGTGAGAGCTCTGACCACTTTCTGGTCGCTCTATTTAAGGCGTTTCTAGAGAAAGTGTCCAAGGCCAATGTATAATGGGCGCGAAGCACCCTCCTTAATCATAGCTCCCAAACGCAGCAGACCTCCCCCACTGGTAAGTACCTGTGAGGCACCCTCACCCCAGCAGGAAGAATGGGCACCGTTTACCTGTCCCCAGGGTAAGGGGAAGGCAGTTTCGCACCTTGGAAGGCAATTTTGTGCCTTTGTCTTTCGCCATTCAAACCTGATGGAGATGGGGGAAGAGGGGTTTGGAGCACATCATAACAATATTCCAGTCCAGACTTAATGCTTTTTCATGATGGAATACATGGGTTTTTGTGTTTTGATTTTGTGACCTATCTCCAAGGTCATGCAGCATGAAGATATAAATAAACCATTTATAAAGTATGAATTTCTAGCTAAGAAAATGAAGAGTTTCTGATCTGGCTACTCTAGAAATGGTTGTTTTTTTTTTTTTTAATGTGAAAATTAAGTACATACTTAATAAACTTGATTAAATTAAAATTGTCATGTAAGAGCAATAGTAATAATTTTCTGCCTGTTCTTAATCTCTGCTGCAGTAGCACAATGATACATGTAACTTACTTGAATAAAGTAAGATACCATGTTTCCTAGGCATAAGCAAACAAACACAAAACAGTTAAAACAAACTTAGTTTAACCTACATTTTAATTTTGTCCTAATCCTGTAACTGCTGTAACCTATTGCCTGTTGAAGGAAAAAGAACTAAGAGAAAAGCAGAACATTATGAAATTAATACACTCCCACCCAAAAAGCATGTCTTAAAAACCTGATACTGAATACTTGCCTCTTTCTCTAGCCTCCAGGACTTCACTGAGGTAAACATGCAGACAGCATGGAGATGTGTTGTATCAGAGCACTTGTGTTGTTCTAAGTTGCAGCCTTCACTGTTTTTGGCTCAAGTGGTAGCATGCCAGTCCAGGAGGATCCTGGAGTGTGTGGAAGTTACCTTCCTGACACAGCCAGTGACAGAGCCAATTAGAGAAGGTGCCCCACTGGACCTGTTTTCAGGAACAGAGAACAGGTGATGTGATGATTGGAGGCTGTCTTGGGTATAACAGCCATGAAAAGGTAGTTTTCATTTCTCTGGGAAGTAAAGAGGAGTGTCACCAGAAATGCTGCCTCGGACTTCTGGATTGCAGAGTTTGACCTGTTTCAGAGACTAGTTGGCAGAGTTCCTTGGGAGGCAATTCTGAAGGGCCAGAGAGTTCAGGAAGGCTGAACATCCTTAACAAAGGAACTCCTAAAGATGCAGGAGCAGGTTGTCCCCATGTGTTGAAAGACAAACATGTGGAAGAACTGACCTGGCTAAACTGAGAACTTTGGCTGAAACTCAAGTTAAATAGAAAGTTTATGACATTTGGAAGAAGGGGCAGGCCACTCAGGAGGACTACAGTAATGCCTTAAATTATGCAGAGGAAAAAGTAGAAAGACCAAAGTCCAGATAAAACTTAATCTGGCTTCTGCTGTAAACAACAATTATAAAAGTTCGTATAGATAAATTAACAACAAAAGGAGGAGTAGGGAGAATCTCTGTCCTTTACTGGATGATTCAGTTAAGCACAGTGGCCAAGGATGAGGGCAAGACTGAGGGATTGCATGCCTTCTTTGCCCCAGTCTTTAGCAGTAAGACCTGTTCTCTCAGTGCCCAGCTCCTTGTGCTGGAATCCCCCATAATCAGTGTATCCTGTGTTCTTTGTGGCCTTCTATCATTCTTGTGTTTGGTGCATTAAAGCACACATAGGATTAAATACACCTCAGTTGCAGTTGTTGCTTGGACATGGAAAGAAACACAAACAAGAAGGTTTCCATGAACCTTCTATGATAAGAAATGCGTTTTTTTGAGAGTGATGCAGTATTTTTCATTTCTCATTTGAATAATACAGATACAGTGCTACAGATCTCAACTAGCAAGGTTTGCAGGCCTTTGGTTATTCATGCACTTCATTAGTAAGGTACATTCTTCGGCTTAAATCAGTTGTCAGCCCCAGCTGTGCTAATTGCACACTGTTCTGGAGGTTGAAAATCATTCCAGTCCATTGGGTTGAATATAGCATATGAATTCACAGTTAACTTCTTTATCACCTTATAGACTATCATGAGACATCCCTTGAAGAATTTTTTTTGTGCTATTGTCATACCTAAAATACCACAATGTGAAGATTGCTGACAGCTGATGACAATTGACTTCCACCTTTGTCATAAGAATGCAAATCTCCACAAATCCACAAATTTCTGTTGTACAGCATGTTTGCATTTGTGTGGAATGGTTTATTTTATACAGCATCTTTTCCATCTTGTTGACTTGTCTTTTCAGGTTACATGCATTTTGTTGCACATTGACAGTTTGCAGTTTTACTCTAAAGCCTGTAAATTAGGCATTGCTTGTGGTCTACTGTGCAGCATAAGATCTGTATGGTAGAATTTTGTTCTTAACACTATATAATAGTTTAATTGTGATGGAATTGTAGTTATTTCTTTAGATCGTCATTTTGTCTGGGAGACTGAACTTATTGCAGCTTTGATTTCCAAGTATTAGTATTCAGTTACTAAACCAGCATTAGGTTGCTTTGTGGATATGTTGGATACCATGAACTGCCTTTGAGTATAAAATGTTTGTCTGTTTCTTCAACACATGGAGTGTATGTTATCTTTGTATTTTCTGGCACTGTTTTATTGTTGTTTTTGTTGTTGTTTTTTTTTTTACTTTTGATACAGTGTGTTGCTTTTTATTGTTACAGTCCTCAGTAGACCTGAACAGAAAATAAGTTCCTGATCTTGCCAGAAGCCTTGAAATTTCATGAATTCTTTCCTATTGCAGAACAAAGCTGAGCCACTCCTTCCTTTGATGACTCCTGAAATATGCAGAAACCTCAATTCATAAGATCCTCTAGTGAGCATTAAATTTAACTGCCTTCTTTCATTATTTTGTGTTCCAATAAGTAATTACTAGTAAATTCCTGCAGATTATCCAGATGGGGTCTTAGTGAATTTCTTATTAATAATAATGTAATTAAGTATTTCTTCATTGTAATTAAAAAGTGATTACTTTCTAGGACAAATTTTAATTAAACAGATAAAATTCTTATATAAAGTTTAAAAAACAGTTAGAAATAAACCCACCATAAAATATTAAATACTTTGAATGCCTTTTACTTCCCATTTGAGATTAACCTCTGTTTCAAGAACTACTTTCCTTTTTAGGGGCTTGTTACCAGTTTTCAAAAACTTAATCTAGTATTTACTGTCCTGAAGGGTCAAACCCCAAAGCGTGCCCTAACCCAGATAATGGGCTGAGCACCTGCAAATGTGCTAACTTGGACAGTTCCTGGGGTCCAAATGGCCAAGGCAAATGTATAGCACAAGTGATTAACATTGTAAGCACCCGTGATTGTGCAAACCTGTACAATTCCCGGGGTCCAGATAAACATGTAATTAACTTTGTGACTCAGCTGTGAATTGTGTGTGCCCCTGGCCATGTTTGAATGTGCCCCATCCTATAGGTCCAGTTACCAGGTTTGTGCATTACCAAAGAGCATGAATTGTCTTGGGACAGTATTTAAACCAGTGAAGAAGTCAGGCAACTTGCCTTGTTCTCACCCAGCAAGCAACAATGCTGCCAGAGTAGCAGCTGAAGAGCTCATCCTAACAGGCAACGATTGCACCCAGGCCTTGTACCTGGACCAAGAGAAATAAATCCCAGCAGAGTAATGGAAAGACTACATCTCGGCGATGGAGCACACAAGAGAGGTCCCTAGCCCTCTCTGAGCCACGGGCAAGCACCAGACCATAAACTGGCACAAAAGGAGAGAGGCCCCTAGCCCTCTTCAAGCCAAAGGCAACTAGGGCTGGTGGGTGATGTGGTGGTCGGAGGGTGTTTAGGCACCAGTGACCATGACATAATAGAGTTTTCAGTATGCAGCCAAGCCAAGAGGGGCAGCAAGAAGACCTCCACTCTGGACTTCAGGAGGGCAGACTTCAGGCTACTCAAGGAACTAATTCAGAAGGTTCCTTGGGAATCAGTCCTTAAAAATAAAGGGGTCCAGGAGAACTGGACCTACTTCAAGGAAGAACTATTGAAGGTGCAAGAACAGGCTGTGCCGGTGTGCCGGAAGATGAGCCGCCGGGGCAGACGGCCAGCCTGGATGGGTAATGAACTTTTAATAGAACTTAGGGAAAAAAGAGGGTGTATCATCTTTGGAAGAAAGGGGAGGCAACCTACAGAATGTTTAGGGATGTTGCTAGGTTGTGCAGGAAGAAAATTAGGGAGGCAAAAGCCCATTTAGAACTTAGACTGGCCTCTGCTGTGAAGGACAACAAAAAGTCCTTCTATAAATACATCAATAGCAAGAAGAAGGGCAAGGACAACCTCCACTCCTTGGTTGACACGGAGGGGAACGTTGTAACAAAGAATGAGGAAAAGGCAGAGGTACTTAACACCTTCTTTGCCTCAGTCTTCACTAGCAGGGCAGAACGTCTTCCAGACAGCTGGCCTGCAGAGCTGGCAGAAGGAGCCAGAGAGCTGCATAGTTTACCACTGCTCCAAGAGGAAATTAGAGATCTACTGAGCCGCTTGGACCCCCACAAGGCCATGGGACCGGATGGGATCCATCCTAGGGTGCTGAGAGAGCTGACAGATGAGCTGTCCAAGCCACTTTCCATCATTTTTCAGCAGTCCTGGCTCACTGGAGAGGTCCCAGAAGACTGGAAGCTGGCTAACGTGGTGCCCATCCACAAGAAGGGCCGGTTGGATGAGCCAGGGAATTATAGGCCTGTCAGCCTGACCTCAGTGCCAGGCAAGATTATGGAACGGGTCATCTCGAGTGCGATCACACAGCACTTACAGGATGACCAGGGGCTCAGGCCTAGCCAGCATGGATTTAGGAGGGGCAGGTCCTGCCTGACCAACCTGATCTCCTTCTATGATCAGGTGACCCGCCTGGTGGATGTGGGGAGGCCTGTGGATGTGGTCTACCTGGACCTCAGCAAGGCCTTTGACACCGTTCCCCACAGCAAACTCCTGGCCAAGCTGGCAGCCCGTGGCTTGGACAGGAGCACACTGCGTTGGGTTAGGAACTGGCTGGAGGGCCGAGCCCAGAGAGTAATGGTGAATGGCACCACATCCAGCTGGCGGCCTGTCACTAGTGGTGTGCCCCAGGGATCAGTACTGGGCCCCATGCTCTTCAACATCTTTATTGATGATCTGGATGAGGGCATTGAGTCCATCATCAGTAAATTTGCAGATGACACCAAGCTGGGGGCAGCAGTTGATTTGCTGGAGGGCAGAGAGGCTTTGCAGAGGGACCTGGACAGGCTGGACAGATGGGCAGAGTCCAATGGCATGAGATTGAACACATCCAAGTGCCGGATTCTGCACATTGGCCACAACAACCCCAGGCAGTGCTACAGGCTGGGGTCAGAGTGGCTGGAGAGTGGCCAGGCAGAGAGGGACCTGGGGGTACTGGTTGATTGTAGGCTGAACATGAGCCTGCAGTGTGCCCAGGCAGCCAAGAAGGCCAATGGCATCCTGGCTTGCATCAGGAACAATGTGGCCAGCAGGAGCAGGGAGGTCATTGTGCCCCTGTACACTGCACTGGTTAGGCCGCACCTTGAGTACTGTGTCCAGTTCTGGGCCCCTCAGTTTAGGAAGGATGTTGACTTGCTGGAACGTGTCCAGAGAAGGGCAACAAAGCTGGTGAGGGGTTTGGAACACAAGCCCTATGAGGAAAGGCTGAGGGAGCTGGGGTTGCTTAGCCTGGAGAAGAGGAGACTGAGGGGTGACCTTATTGCTCTCTACAACTACCTGAAGGGAGGTTGTAGCCAGGCAGAGGTTGGCCTCTTCTCCCAGGCAGCCACCACCAGAACAAGAGGACACAGTCTCAGGCTGCGCCAGGGCAGGTTTAGGCTGGATGTTAGGAAGAAGTTCTACACGGAGAGAGTGATTGCCCATTGGAATCGGCTACCCGTGGAGGTGGTGGAGTCACCTTCACAGGAGGTGTTCAGGAGAAGACTTGATGGGGTGCTTGGCTGTATGGTCTAGTTGTTGGGTGGGTTGGATTGTTTGATGGGTTGGACGCGATGATCTTGAAGGTCTCTTCCAACCTGGTGTATTGTATTGTATTGTATTGTATTGTATTGTATTGTATTGTATTGTATTGTATTAACTAGAATTGTAGTCACAGCATCTGGCAAGACACTGGACAGAGGAGCAAGTCATGAGTGCCCAGCTTCTCTGACACAGAATACCATTTGTGGAAAACAGAACCTTAATTTCCAATATGATCTGTGCTTGAATCATTTAACTGTCTTCATATGTGGAATGTAATACCCGCAACCGAATAATAGAACCTGTAAATCTATTTTGTAAATAAATTACAGTGGTAATTGAAGATACCACCACCCAAGATATTAAATACTAAAACATATTAAAATATACATTTTATTACACTCAATTCTTAAATATAAATTAAGAATGAGTAAATGATAATAAGTCAGTATTTTGTGGCCCAGTTCATCTTAGGCAGAGTAGAGACATCAGGCCACAGGAGTTTGCAGGAATTTGTTCCTACAGAGAGCAAAGGATCAAAAAGTCACCTAAAGTAGTTCTCTAGTTGATTGTGTCAGATCAGACAATTGTGGGTTTTCAGACTTCATGGAGAAGTAACTTTTAAAATTAGGTAGTATTACTTTCTTTTTCCTTTTTTTTTTTTTTTTTTTTTTTAAGGAGCTGCCTTGTGAGTGCTTTGCGTTTAGCCCTACTTGCTCTTCTGTTTTGAAAATGATGTTTGAGAGTATCTCCCAGATGCACATGACACATTTTGTAGTACTGAGCAAGCAGCTTCTCATAGTCTTTGAAAAGGACAATGCATTTTGTTTGCAGGTAAAAAGGACAATTCATTTTGTTTTCAGGTCTCTACAACAGATCAACAGGATGTCTCCTGCAAAAATAGAAGGGAAAATAACAGACATAGATTTTGGAAACCAGCAGGATTTGGTTAAAAGCTTAGTGCTTTATGTTTGAAAAAAAATACAGAGTATAGTACATTCCCATTCTCTTTCTTTCATTCTTTTCATCTGACTTTAAGCCAGATCATTTTAATCTGGCAAAAACTTATGGCGGTTGAAAGCAGAGGACGTTTCCTGCTTCTTCAATGCCAGCTGTCTTTTCACCATCACCTCTCTTAACATCTTACTACAGCAGTACCAGCATTCATGTGGCTACATCCTGAGCAGAGTAACAACAGATCCAGCTCAGAAAGATCTTCACTTTCATCAGCAGAAGGGGAAACAATGGGAGTGAGCTACTTGGGACAAGATAAAAATGTGAACATCCTTTTTAGGATTTTTGCTAGATTAAAGTAGTGAAGTAGCCACAGCTTTAGTGAATGTCTTTTCATGGCAGAATATTCAGGTAGCACATTTGTTCAATGTAGTGACTGCTTGATACTTGCTCCTTCCTTCCTTCATATGATCCTTTGCACTTCAGTATTCTTATGTTTCTGGAAGCATTGGTGAAAATTGTATGCTTCCTCTCCACCAAGGAAGCAAATTCAGTCAGCATTATTAGTATTTGGGATGCCCTGGGTATTGTCATTTCCTTTTGGAGACAAACTAGGCCAGTGAGGTTTCAACCCATATTATTCATATTAGCACTAAATTACTTTGGGCAGTGCATCCTTCTATAAATATATTAATAGCAAGAGGAAGGGCAGGGACAACCTCCACACCTTGGTGGACACGGAGGGGAATGTTGTAACAAAGAATGAGGAAAGGGCAGAGGTATATAACACCTTCTTTGCCTCAATTTTTAATAGCAGGACAGAATGTCTCCCAGACAGCTGGACTCCAGAGCTGGCAGATAGAGTCAGGGAGAAGTATAGTTCCCCTGTGAGCCAGGAGAAAGTAAGTAGATATCTCCATAACCACTTGGATCCCCACAAGTCCATGGGACCAGATGAGATCCGTCCTAAGGTGCTGAGAGAGCTGGCAGATGAGCTGGCCAAGGCACTCTCCATCATTTTTCAACAGTCCTGGCTCACTGGAGAGGTCCCAGATGACTGGAAGCTGGCCAACATGATGCCCATCCACAAGAAGGGCCAGTTGGATGAGCCAGGGAATTATAGGCCTGTCAGCCTGACCACAGTGCCAGGAAAGATTATGGAGCAGGTCATCCTGACTGCAATCACACAGCACTTCCAGGATGGCCAAGGGATCAGGCCCAGCCAGCATGGATTTAGGAAGGGCAGGTCCTGCCTGACCAACCTGATCTCCTTCTATGATCAGGTGACTGCCTGGTGGATGTGGGGAAGGCTGTGGATGTAGTCTACCTGGACTTCAGCAAGGCCTTTGACACCGTCCCCCACAGCAAACTCCTGGCCAAGCTGTCAGCCCATGGCTTGGACAGCAGCACTCCGTGCTGGGTTAGGAAGTGGCTGGAGGGCCGAGCCCAGAGAGTGGTGGTGAATGGTGCCACATCCAGCTGGCTGCAGTCACTAGTGGTGTCCCCCAAGGATCAGTACTGGGCCCCATGCTCTTTAACATCTTTATTGATGACCTGGATGAGGCCATTGAGTCCATCATCAGGAAATTTGCGGACGACACCAAGCTGGGGGCAGGAGTTGATCTGCTGGACGGCAGAGAGGCTTTGCAGAGGGACCTGGACAGGCTGGACAGATGGGCAGAGTCCAATGACATGAGATTGAACACATCCAAGTGCCGGGTTCTGCACATTGGCCACAGCAACCCCATGCAGTGCTACAGGCTGGGGTCAGAGTGGCTGGAGAGCGGCCAGGCAGAGAGGGACCTGGGGGTACTGGTTTATAGTAGGCTGAACATGAGCCTGCAGTGTGTGCAGGCAGCCAAGAGGGCCAATGGCGTCCTGGCCTGCATCAGGAACAGTGTGGCCAGCAGGAGCAGGGAGCTCATTCTGCCCCTGTCCACTGCACTGGTTAGGCCACACCTTGAGTCCTGTGTCCAGTTCTGGGCCCCTCAGTTTAGGAAGGATGTTGACTGGCTGGAACGTGTCCAGAGAAGGGCAACAAAGTTGATGAGAGGTTTGGAGCACAAGCCCTATGAGGAAAGGCTGAGGGAGCTGGGGTTGCTTAGCCTGGAGAAGAGGAGACTGAGGGGTGACCTTCTTGCTGTCTACAACTACCTGAAGGGAGGTTGTAGCCAGGCAGTGGTTGGTCTCTTCTCCCAGGCAGCCAGCACCAGAACAAGAGGACACAGTCTCAGGCTGCACCAGGGGAGATTTAGGCTGGAAGTTAGGAAGAAGTTCTATACAGAGAGAGTGATTCCCATTGGAATGGGCTGCCTGGGGAGGTGGTGGAGTCACTGTCATTGGAGGTGTTCAGGAGGAGACTTGATGGGGTGCTTGGTGCCATGATCTAGCTGTTTGAGTGGGTTGGATTGGTTGATAGGTTGGACATGATGATCTTGAAGGTCTCTTCCAACCTGGTTTATTCTATTTACAAATAATTACTGCATTTCTTGACCCTTTCTCTGTCTGTGTGCAACCTGCCATCAGTAGCATGAAAAAATTTCCAACCAAATGCATCCTTTTCATGTCTTATACCTGAATGAGATATATTCCTGTGACTGTATACATAATTGTTGAAGACACTATTTAATGATTCATGCCTGAAAATCTCTATAATCTCTATATTAAGTTTTCACCTGAGTTTTAAATGCTTCTGAAAATGTAAACCCCAATAGGCCTGAATATTCATTGTCTCACATAGAATCATAGAATGATAGGGGTTGGAATGGACCTCCAAAGATCATCAAGTCCAACCCCCAGCAAAGCAGGACCACTTAGGGCAGGTCACACAGGAATGTGTCCATCAGTCTGGCAAGTCAAAAACAGTTGCTGTTGGTTATTTATATACAGAGCAGTTTCATGACAAATGCAACTAATCACCTTATTTTTAAACCAGCAAGCTTTTACACTAGATTTCTTTTGACCTTCCTTTGTCCATCTGTTTTTATTTATTTTTACTACAAAATGTGCACATACGTACTGTGAAGCTTGCCTATATGTAAGTTCAATATGTAATGTAATTCATTCTTTATGTGTTTTATCAGTAGTTAAAATGTTATTACCTAGAAGATTAAGACTGGATAAGCAATTAAAAACAGATGTTTCTCTCTGTCTTTAAGTCATCTTAAACTGGGACCTGGGAGGATGAACAGCAGTGCTGGCAGAGTCAAGCATGTAGCAGACACTACCCTGATTTTGTTAGAGCAGTTAATACTAAAGCATCGCTTTCTTAAAAGATCCTGGACACAAATAATTGCTTGAAAATGAAATAAGTAGAAAGACTGATTAAAGTTCAAAAAGATTCTTTACTAAAATCTATGTGAATTCACAAAAGCCTTTTACAGCTATGGTGAAATACTTCTTCGCTATGCTTCTGCAATATATGACATTTTATCTTCCTGTGCCCTTTTTGAAAAAATATAGCCTAAGGACCTGAGGCTCCTAAACAAACGTGAAGATGATCAGTGCATTTTTCTATATTCTCATGAGTGGACAAATTGCACTGTAGCCCAGTGCTAGAAAGTACAGATCACAAAATCACAGAATGTTAATGTTTGGAAATTACTTCAAAAGATCATCTAGTCCAATCCCTGTGCCACAGCAGGGTCACCTAGAGTAGGTCATACAAGAATGCATCTAGACAAGTTTTGAATGTCTCCAGAAAAGGAGACTCCACAACCTTTCTATGCAGGCTGTTCCAGTATTCAGTCACCTTCACAGTGAAAAAGTTTTACGTATGTGCACATGGAACCTCCTATGCTCCAGCTTGCACCCACTGCCTCTTGTTCTGTCCCTGGACATCACTGAGAAGACCCTGGCTCCATCCTTCGAACACGTGCCCTTCACATATTTATAAATATTAATGAGGTCACCCCATATTTATAAACATGAATGAGGTCATCTCTCAGTCTTTTCCTAGTTCCCTCAGCCTTTCCTCATAGGGCAGATGTTCCACTCCCGTAATTATCTTTGTGACTCTGCACTGGACTCTTTCAAGCAGTTCCCTGTCCTTCTTGAGCTGAGGGACCCAGAACTGGACACAATATTCTAGATGCAGCTTCACCAGAGCAGAGCTCTCCAACACATCACCTCCCAACCTATACTGGTCCATGAGGTTGTTCTTTCCCAGATGCAAGACTCTACACCTGCTTTTGTATTTCGTTCTATTTCTTCCTGCCCAACTCTCCAGCCTGTCTAACTCTCATTGAATTGCAACACAATCCTCTGGTGTGTCAGCCACTTCTCCCAGTTCTGTGTCACCAGCAAACTTGCTGACAGTGCCATTCCGGTCACTGATGAACATATTAAACAGGATTGGTCCCAGTACTGACTCCTGAGGAACTCCACTAGTTACAGACCTCCAACTAGATTCCATCCCATTGACCACAACACTGACTTCTTGCTTTCAGTGAGTTCACAATCCACGTCACTACCTGATCATCCAGACCACACTTCCTCAGTTTAGCTTTAAGGATGCTGTGGAAGACAGTGCCAGATACTTTACTGAAATGAAGATGAACCACATCCATTTCTCTACTGTTATCCACATGGATAAATATCCACCTGGGTATGTCCTCATAAAAGGCTATCAGGTTGGTCAAGCATGTCTTTCCCTTGGAAAAACCATGCTGACTGCTCCTGCTGACCCTCTTGTCCTTGATATGCCTAGAGACAGTGCCAAGGATAAGTTGCTTTATCACCTTTCCAGGGAAGGAGGTGAGGCTGACTGGTCTGTAGTTACCTGGCTTCTCCTTTCTTTTTTCGAAGACTGGAGTGACATTTGCTTCCCTTCAGTCTGCAGGCACCTCTCCTGTTCCCCATGACTTACCAAAGATGATGAAAAGTGGCCTAGCAGTGACTTCCACCAGTTCCTTCAGCACCCACACTGCATCCCAACAGGACCCATGGATTTATGGATATCCAGATTGCTTAACTGATCCCTAACCCAGTCCTCATCAGCCAAGGCAAACTTCTTCTTTATCCTGAGTTTCTCTGGGGCCTCAAGGCTCTGGGGCTCTTGAGGGAAGTCTCCAGCACTATAGAGAGATACAAAGAAGGCATTCAGTAGCTCTGCCTTCTTTTTATCCTCTGTCACCAGGGCCCCCACCTCATTCAGCAGTAGGCCAACATTGGTTCCAGTGTTAGTTTTGCCTGCAATGTATTTTTAAAAGCTGTTTTTGTTGTCCTTGACCTCTCTTGCAGGGTTTAATTCAAAGGAGGCCTTAGCTTTGCTAGTTACCTCCCTACATCCTCTGACAACAGTCTTATTACTCCTCCCAAGTAGCCAGCCCCTCCTTCCATGATCTGTAGACTCTCTTCTTCCATCTGAGTTTGCCCAGCAGTTCCCTGTTTAACTGTGCAGGTCTCCTGGCTGCCTTTCTTGATTTTTGCCCATTGGGATGCTCTGATCTTGAGCTTGGAAGAAGTGGTCCTTGAATGTTAACCGAGTATCTTGGGTCCCTTTACCTTCTAGTACCCTGTCCCATGAGATTTTCCCTAGCAACTGCTTCAAAAGGCCAAAGTTGGCCCTGATGAAGTCCAGGGTTGTGATCCCACTTGGTGTGCTGTTCCTACTGTTCCTACCTTCTTTGCCTCAATTTTCACGAGCAGGGCAGAACGTCTTCCAGACAGCTAGCCTGCAGAGCTGACAGAAGGAGCCAGAGAGCTGCGTAGTTTCCCGCTGCTCCAGGAGGCGGTTAGAGATCTTCTGAGCCGCTTGGACCCCCACAAGGCCATGGGACCTGATGGGATCCATCCTAGGGTGCTGAGAGAGCTGACAGATGAGCTGGCCAAGGCACTCTCCATCATTTTTCAGCAATCCTGGTTCACTGGAGAGGTCCCAGAAGACTGGAAGCTGGCCAACGTGGTGCTCATCCACAAGAAGGGCCGGTTGGATGAGCCAGGGAATTATAGGCCTGTCAGCCTGACCTCAGTGCCAGGCAAGATTATGGAGCAGGTCATCTTGAGTGCGATCACACAGCACTTCCAGGATGGCCAAGGGATCAGGCCCAGCCAGCATGGATTTAGGAAGGGCAGGTCCTGCCTGACCAACCTGATCTCCTTCTATGATCAGGTGACCCACCTGGTGGATGTGGGGAGGCCTGTGGATGTGGTCTACCTGGACTTCAGCAAGGCCTTTGACACCGTCCCCCACAGCAAACTCCTGGCCAAGCTATCAGCCCATGGCTTGGACAGGATCACACTGCATTGGGTTAGGAAGTGGCTGGAGGGCCGAGCCCAGAGAGTGGTGGTGAATGGTGCCACCTCCAGCTGGCGGCCAGTCACTAGTGGTGTGCCCCAAGGATCAGTACTCCCCATGCTCTTCAACATCTTTATTGATGATCTGGATGAGGGCATTGAGTCCATCATCAGGAAATTTGCAGATGACACCAAGCTGGGGGCAGGTGTTGATCTGCTGGAGGGCAGAGAGGCTTTGCAGAGGGACCTGGACAGGCTGGACAGATGGGCAGAGTCCAATGGCATGAGATTGAACACATCCAAGTGCTGGGTTCTGCACATTGGCCACAGCAACCCCAGGCAGTGCTACAAGCTGGGGTCA
This sequence comes from Picus viridis, assembly GCA_033816785.1. Classification (NCBI taxonomy): domain Eukaryota; kingdom Metazoa; phylum Chordata; class Aves; order Piciformes; family Picidae; genus Picus; species Picus viridis. The sequence goes on from CM066606.1 coordinate 54,118,028, forward strand.
GAGTGGCTGGAGAGTGGCCAGGTAGAGAGGGACCTGGGGGTGCTGGTTGATTGTAGGCTGAACATGAGCCTGCAGTGTGTGCAGGCAGCCAAGAGGGCCAATGGCATCCTGGCCTGCATCAGGAACAGTGTGGCCAGCAGGAGCAGGGAAGTCATTCTGCCCCTGTACACTGCACTGGTTAGGCCACACCTTGAGTCCTGTGTCCAGTTCTGGGCCCCTCAGTTTAGGAAGGATGTTGACTTGCTGGAACATGTCCAGAGAAGGGCAACAAAGCTGGTGAGGGTTTGGAACACAAGCCCTATGAGGAAAGGCTGAGGGAGCTGGGGTTGCTTAGCCTGGAGAAGAGGAGACTGAGGGGTGACCTTCTTGCTGTCTACAACTACCTGAAGGGAGGTTGTAGCCAGGCAGAGGTTGGTCTCTTCTCCCAGGCATCCAGCACCAGAACAAGAGGACACAGTCTCAGGCTGCACCAGGGGAGATTTAGGCTGGATGTTAGGAAGAAGTTCTACACGGAGAGAGTGATTGCCCATTGGAATCGGCTACCCGTGGAGGTGGTGGAGTCACCTTCATTGGAGGTGTTCAGGAGAAGACTTGATAGGGTGCTTGGCTGCATGGTTTAGTTGTTGGGTGGGTTGGATTGTTTGATAGGTTGGACACGATGATCTTGAAGGTCTCTTCCAACCTGGTGTATTGTATTGTATTGTATTATATTGTATTGTATTGTATTGTAAAGATTCAGAACTCCACCATCTCATGGTTACTGCTGCCAAGGCTGCCCCCAGTTTTCACCACTTCCACCACACCCTCCTTGTTAGTATCAGGTCCATCACTGCTTCTCTCCTAGTTGGCTCATCCACCACTGGAGGAACCTCCTGGACTGTGAATGGCTGGCTGAATAGGCCTTTCTGCAAATATTTGGGTAGTTAAAATCCCCCATGAGGACCAGGGCCTGTTATTGCGAGGCTGCTGTCAGCTGCCTATAGAACGCTTCATCAACTTCATCATCCTGATCAGGTGACCTGTAATAAACACCCAGAACAGTGTCAGTCATGCTGGCCTGCCCTTTAATTTGCACCCCGTAACCCTCAACTCGCCCCTCACCCACCCCTGGACAGAACTCAATACATTCTAGTTGCTCTCTCACATAAAGAGCAACTCCATTGCTGACCTGCCTTGCATTGTTGACCTGCCTTTCTTTTCTAAAAAGGACATAGCCATCCATGACCGCATTCCAGTCATGTGAGCTGTCTCACCATGTCTCTGTAACTGCCACCAGATTATAACCCCTTGTCTGCACATGGATTTATAACTCCTCCTCTCTATTCTCCGTGCTGCCTCTGTTGGTGTACAGGCATTGCAGGGAGAAAACTGAGCACACCAGTTCTACCCTGGGGGCATGGGAGGCATTCTGGTCTTCATTAATACTAGAACACTGCCCCACTGGTGCCAACCCAGCTACAATCCCATCCCCCTTCTAATCTAGTTTAAAGGAAACAGGATAAGGAAATGAAATTCCTACTCTATGTCCATAAGTGAGCTACCTCATCAGAAGGAATTGTTACTGTACAGGCATGGGTTTTTTTGTGTGTGATACTAGAAAAATGAGAATTTTGTAAATCCTGTATTCTTGGTAGGAAAGATCCTACCTACTGGGAAATGCTTCTTTTTCCCTAGAAAGGAGAATTTGGAGCCTTGCTTATTCCGTTTATGTTTTTGAGAAGTGAGGGAGAAATCTCTGAACATAGTGGAGGTCCTGGGAAAGAGAGATAGTGACTCAGGGCAGTCTTGCAGTGAGTACCCAGGAATGCTCAAAGCATTTAGGAACTCTCTAAGTTTTGAAGTCAGGGGGTTGCAAACAGATGTTTGCAAGCAGACATCCAGATGCATTTCTTCATGCTAGCTGCTCACTTTAAACACTGACATTGTAAAAGTGCATGAAGACTACAGCTCAGCAGGATGCTTTTTGTGATGGGTATTGTACAAACAGAATATAGGAAAGAGCCTAAAATTATTGCCCTGAAAGTGTAAAGGAAGGAACAATGTATAAATTGGATGTTTGTATAACCCCTACTGCAAGCTGTGTCACAGAGCAGCACAGCTGAAACCCTGCTGATGTCTCCTCTTTAAAGATACGGTGATTTCTGACTCTCCAGGTGAGCTGTGCTTGGCTGGAACTGACTACAGAAGTGCTTCACTTGAATGTACCTGTGCAAAGATTTGTCTCAAAATAAGAACACTGTGCATTAAACTGTATTTTAATGCTTGTTTTAGTGCTGGTCCAGTTGTGCTGTGCTGTTAAATATTGTTACATCTTATTGAAATATTTGTTTAGTATCAGTTTTGTCCATTTACACTCTATATACTCTAAGTCCTATGAGGTACAACTTCGTATTCATCTTGATAGCATTTTAGTCAATTTATCCTGAGTTACCTACAAAGAGAATAGTAATAATTTCAGGATCTCTGCCAAATTATTTTTCTTCTCTTCATAACATAGACCTTTCCCTCTGAACTGTTGTTACTATGATGTATCTGTAGACTGCAGGAAAAAGGTATGTGTCCTCAGAACAGTTTGGTGTTTGAACTTGTTGAGTCTCTGCTCCTTCAATATTTCTTGGTGAAGTGTCTTTTCTTTGAATCCCATCAAACTTTCTTCAATGCCTACAAAAGTTGGACATATCATGTTAGGCATTCTCATAGGAGTACTCTTTTTTGATAAGAAAGTGTAAGATCTTTTCTATTGCTGTCTTTCACAAGTATCTATTGTTTCTTGTAGTGGATGAATGAGTTACACAAGTGCTAGGTGGCAGAAGAAAGACTTATTTCTCAGTTTCTCATTTGACAGTAAATGAAATAGTGGTGCATTTCACCTACTAGAAGATTGAATTATTTTGTGCCTTTTCTGAGGAGAAAAAAAAAAATTTAATATTGCCATGTCTCCAAGAATTTGTAGCATTGACTTTGAAAAGTTAATAGAGTGATACAGCTGTTGTCACTGAACTGAGTATCCTTGTGTTACCTGGTGAGAACAGCCCAAGTATTTTGAATATTTGGATATCAGCTTATCAATAATTGGAAACCAAAATCTGAAGGTCTCTTGTCAGTGCAGAATATGTAGAACAGGGTTTTAAATAAATCTTAAATGAATTATACTGAAAGAAGTGTACCAAATTTATGTTTGTAATTTTCTTTCTGGTTGAGCAGGTAGTTAATGACACAGTTTCCAATAAGTATTTTTTTCAGATTAAATGTAGGCTAGGATAGTGTTCATAACTCTCAACTACAAGGAAAACTGTACAAAATATTCATAGGAATAGAACTGATATCTTATTTAAAAGGTCATCAATATATTGCTCATGTGAGAAAAAGCCTGTAGCCAGTAGTCTTTAAAAATAATATCCTGCCTCCCCCTAAAATTTAACAATCCTTCTTTGTGTCTGTTGGGTTGTTCAGTTTATACATATGTTTATAGCAAATCAAAGGTCAAATGGTTATCCTTTACATATGTGTACTATGTAGAAACAATGTAAAGAAGCATAAAACAGTCATAATCTATCCCTGCAAATTTCAAACAGAATAATAGAATCACAAAATGGTAGGGGTTGAAAAGGACCACTGGAGACCATCTAGTCCAAAACCCCTGCTCACACAGGTACATGTAGATCAAGTTGCACAGGAATGTGTCCAGACAGGTTTTGTAAGGTTCCAGATAAGGAGAGCCCACAGGCTCTCTGGGCAGTGTTCCAGGGTTCTGGCACCCTCAAAGTAAGGAATTTTCTCAAGTAGAAGAGAAACCTTCTGTGTTTTAGCTTGTACCTGTTGCCCCTTTTGCTGACACTGGACACTGAAAAGAGCTCATCCTCATGACTTACACCCATTAGGTATTTTTATGCTTTGATAAGATCCCCTCTCAGTATTCTCTTTCCCAGGCTGAAAAACACCAGGTCTCTCAGCCTTTCCTGGTAAGAGAGATGTTCCTGTTCCCTGATCATCTTGTGGCCATCCTAGTTAGCAGTTGTGCTTCAAACCATGCTTTAAACATGGCAAGCAGCAAAGCCCTCAGAATATGTTGATACCACTCCCTAAAAGCATTATGAGCAAGTTAAAACCACTGGGAATCTCTGCCCATAGAGATTCATCAAGGTTGGTTGAAAGCAAGTTTTTGTTTTCCTTCCCTGAAATGGTACTGACATCACCAGACACAAGAAACAAAGTAAAGTAAACTCAGAGCACTTTCCTGCTGAGGATTTTCTCTCCATTCACTGCTCTAGTTAAATAACAAAACATAATAATGTAGTCTCACAGATGGGTTATCTAGACACCTTTCTACTACTATTCCTTACTTCCATCCTACATTATGCTTATGTATGTGGGGATTTTGTCATTGTTGCAGATAACAGGATCTCTGTTTGCATTCTTGGCGAAGCAGTATCTTCTTTAACATACAATCATAGAGTGGTTTGGTCTGGAAGGGACCTCAAAAGGTCATCTAGTCCAACTCTCCCTGCAGTAAGCAGGGACATCATCGATAAGATCAGGTAGCCCTGAACCCTGTCAAGCCTCACTTTGAATATCTCTAAGAATGGGGCCCCAACCACCCTGGGCAGCCTGTTCCAGTGTTCCGCCACCCTCACGGTAAAGAACTTGTTCCTGGCATCCAGACTAAATCTACTCTTCTCTGATTTAAAACCTTCATAAGCAGCCCCTTTCCAGCCTTCCTATAGGCCTGCTTCAGGTGCTGTTCTTCAGGTACTATACTTCAGGCTGCTATTAAATCTCCCTGGAGCCTTCTCTTCTCCAGGCTGGACAACGCCAGTAGTCTCACCCTGTTGTCATAGCAGAGGTGTTCCAGCCCTCTTCTGGACCAACTCTGTCAGGTCCATGTGCTTCCTGTATTGAGGGCTTCAGTCTTGGATGCAGTACTCCAGGTGAGGTCTTGCCAGAACAAAGTGGCAGAATCACCTCTCTTATCTGCTGGCTATGCTTTTTTTGATGTAGTCTAGGATGCGATTTGCCTTCTGGGTTGCAAGTGCACACAGGATCACAGAAATAATTTTGTTGGAGGAGACCTCAAAGATCATCCAATCCAACCTTTCACCTAGCGCTGAAGGGTCAACACTGAACCATGTGCCTAAGTGCCAGGTACACACACTGCTTAAACACCTCCAGGGATGGTGACTCCACCACTGCCCATGGCAGCCCATAGTCTGTCTGTGAGAGACTAAGTCTTGTCTCTCTTGATGTGACTCAATAAAGATAAAATCACCTTTGCTGCTTGCCCAGACAATAGCTGATGTGTTTTGGGCAGACACCACTGGAATGACTCTCTGGAAGGCGCATAGATAACAATTGCTCACCAGACTGCTGCTGCCCTGGACATAATGGGCAGAAGCCACTGCTATCGATACCCTCTGGAATATACATACCTAAAAAACTGTATAAAAGATCTGAGCAACTACTGGCTCAGTAGAAGGAAAACACGGTGAAGGAAAAGACCTAGACAATGCCACTGAGAAGGAAAACATGAGATAATACCAGGAGAGAAAAATGACAAAGACCCTGGAAGAAACAGACAGAGAGAAACCCTCTCTCCGTGTCCTAAGTTCTGCCTGCTACGACTCATGAAGCTGAAGAAGCTGCTCAGAGGACAGCACAGCCAACAACGACAACATCTCCTCCACACCAAAGCTGCAGCAGACCAAAGCAGACCCAAACTATCTTGGGGGTTGAGTGGTGTAGTAATATTTCCTTTCCTCTTCTCTCTCCCTCTTCTCTCTCTCACTCTCTATTTTCTCTCTCTCTCCTTCTGATCCATCCACTTTATTTATGTAATAAATAGTCTAGTTATTTTGGCCTCATTTGTGCCTCTAATTTCATGACATGGGAATATTCAAAAGAACTGAGTCTCTTTCCCTCTCTGGACCAAGACACTATTCCAGTGTTAACCCTCTCTGTGAAGAAGTATTTCCTAGCATCCAGCCTGAACCTCCCCTGGTGCAGCTTGAAACCATTTTCTCTACCCTGTTGCTTGCCACCAAGGACAAGAGACTGCCCCCTCCTTATTCCAACCTTTCTTCAGGCAGTTGTAGAGAGTGATGAGGTCTCCTCAGAGAGTGATGAGGTCTCTCCTCAGCCTCCTCTTCTCCAGACTGAATAACCCCAGCTCCCTCAGATGCCTCTTGTAGGCCATGTGCTCCAGACCCTTCACCAGCCTTGCTGCCCTTCTCTGAACACACTCCAGAAACTCGATGTCCTTCCTATAGTGAGGGGCCCAGAATTGAACCCAGTACTCAAGGTATGGCCTCACCAGTGCTGAGTACAGGGGGATCTCCCTCTTCCTGTGGGCAACAGTGTTTCTAATATAAGCCAGGATGCCATTGGCTTTCTTAGCCACCTGGACACACTGCTGACACATATTTATTTGACTGTCAACCAGAACCCCCATGTCCCTCTCTGAGTTGCAGCTTTCCAACCACACATCTGCAAGTCTGTAGCTTGCCATAGGGTTGTTGTGACCCGGGTGGACTACCCAGCACCTGACCTTGTTAAACATCATACAATTGGCCCTGTCCCACCAGTCTAACCTGTCCAGATCCCTCTGTAAAACTTCCCTACCCTCTAGCAGATTGACAAAGTCACCCACCTTGGTGTCATCTGCAAATGTACTGAGGGTGCACTCCAGATCATTGATAAAGACATTAAAGAAGACGGGCCCCGCTACTAAATCTTGTTGGCTCTGCCCAGCTTCTCATCCTCCAGAACTCCCAAGTCCTTCTCTGCAGGGCTGCTTTCTATTGCTCATCCCCCAGGCTGTACTGAAGATTAGGAATATTCTCAGCACCAAGTTATGACTTCTTCTAAGGAGATATTACCTAAGGATACTTTTACATTTATCATAAAATAAGTCCTTGCTTTCTAGCTTATGAAATTTAAGAATCTCAGAAGTAGATTCATTTTTCAAAGTGATGAAATGCAGTGCATTATGTTGTCTTTTTGACATCTGCACCTTACCTTTGATAACATATACCACACTGAAGATTAGTTTCATTCTTAGAGTAAGCTAAATGTTTTACTCCTAGGTCCATGAAATAGTGGTATTTTAGTATATTCTCTTCAGTTACAATTTTGAGCAGCATAGAGTTTCTATCTATATTAGTGTATGACCATGAAAACTGACTATCCCTGAATGCCTTTTTTTGTAGAAATGAAGAAAAATTATTTTTAAAAGTAAAATAAAATAACAGTGCATAACTAGATTTCAGGATGAAAGGGATTGTTTCTACTTCTTTAATAGAAAAGAACTGTAATTTTTGGATAGGTGACAGTGACAAGTCTGACTTTTTCTTTTTAATAAATTACTGTGTGCTGGAATGGAGAAAAAGGGCAATCATTGAATAAGATAACAAAGAGCTGAACAAAAACAACATCATATTTAGTTAACAGGAAGATATTTCTGGTCAAAACAAATACTAGTCTAGTGATTGTTCAGATTGTTCAAAGGTCTCTCTCAGCCATTCTTGCTGAATCTATTCCATATGGCGTAGAATGAGTAATTATTGAACAAGCACTTAAAGAGCTTACTTGTAAAGGTGAGTTACTTCCATATCCATCTACATGCATGTCAGGAGCACAGGTGGTAGCAGAGAGGAAGGCAGGCAGCTTCCACAGAAGCCAAGTGGTTATACAGTGGCATGGAAATTTTGCATTAACCAAAAATTCCCTCTTCTCTATTTTCCCTAACATATCCATTGTTTTTCCATGTATGAACCACTGACACTGTAGTAGAGAAGAATGCCAACTGCTGATGAAAGAAACTATTTAAAAGGAAATTAAAGGAAAACTCCACTCATTGTAAGCCATGAAGTATTCCTTCTGTATGCACAAATCTTTCTGCTTCAGAATATATTCTGTTTTTATTCAGTTGACATGTATCCTGTGTTATAAATCTGTCTGCTCACTAAACTCAAGCAGAATATAGTGGAATTCAATAAAGCAGTCGCTATTAATAATCCTTAGAATTTAATACTTAGTATTATCCCAACTAATGTCTACCAAACAAAATATTTTTACTATGTTTTAAAGTTGTGAAACATTCCCTCGGTGTTACTCATACTAAGAACCTCATTTGCTTGCTAAATATCCAAAGTCTTTCCACTCCTGGTCTGCTCAAATGTGTATTCACATACTCCATGAAGATGTAAAGCACAGAATTTTGCAAACACAAACAGACACAGTGTGCTGTACTGTGAACAGCTGTACTAAATCCAGGTCTAGGGTTTTAGTGGAGCCAAAAGCCAGGTATACATGATCTAACTTCTCATTGGAACTGTTTTACTTTGTACAAATATTAATTTGCTGTGGTGTGTTAGGGTGGCAGGAACAGAGTTTAAGTTAGGATGCCAAAATACAGAGTGTAGCATCTCTTTCAGACTCACATGGGAGGTATCTGCTCTTGAGGAAAAGTCCTAGGTTACAAAAAAAGAAGAAAAAAAAAAAGAGAAAGAGAGAAAAGAGGGTATAAAATCTGGAACCATCAAAAGAAGGCAGCATGTAAGTGATAAGGAAAAAGAAAGAAACCCACAGCATGCAAGTGATTAGGGAAGGAAAAAAAGGTAATAATTAATTTTAAAAGGAGGAGTTGAGGAAAAACTGCAGGAAAGATAAGGTATTGGAATCCAGGTGAAAAATCTGATCTTTGTATCTACCATGGGCCCATGGAAGAAAAACTAGACATACAGCTCAGTGTTGCAAGGAGAACATACTGAACATTAGCTCTCCTCCAAGGCTTGACTAAAATTTTCTTTTATGGCCTGTTTGCTTTTGCTTGTTTTAAGGTCATTCTTCCTTTCCCTCCTGCCCACTTCTTCACTCAAAACCTGATGATGGTTTTGTTTCTCACAGAAATGAATAATGATAGTATCTCTTATAAATCTGTATTTTAGAAAAAGGTTGAGTACTTTTTAAAAATTACAAGCATGGAAATATTAGTAATTTTGTTTCCAATTAAAAACAAACAAGAAAAAAGTAACTGCAAATATTCAATGACATGTAGAAACAGGAAAACTAATCAGTCATTTAAAATATTTGTTTCCATGAGTAAAAATCAACTCAGAGCCCATGTATAAAAAGCAGATGGAGTTAGAAATGAGCAATGCACTGCATGCTAGAAAAGCCACCTTCTTGTAAATGTATGCATCTTTCATGATCTCTTACAGCATGCAAAGCATATAGCAGCGAGCAATACTGGAACACATCCCCCAGTCAGCCCTCTTCATTTCTGCTGATCTCACCCATATCTTCCTTTCCTCTTCTTCTCTAATTTTTTTCTTTTTGCTAGCTGTGTTGTGGAAACACTTATCAATGTTTCATTCTCATTCTATCATGGCTTTCTGAATAACACATAGAAAGATTCTGTGCATCATATCAAAATACACTCATGTCTCATATATCATGGATACAATAGGAATGTATCCTGTACACAGAACCCTTCAGGGAGAGAGGCTTTCACAAGTGTTAAGACATTGGAGATATTATTTCAGAGAATCATCATATAATTGTCATAGAATGGTTTGTGTTGGAAAGGACCCTTAGAGATCATCTAGCCAACCCCCTGCAATGAGCAGGGACATCTTTAACTAAACAGGTTGCTCATAGCCCTGCCCAATCTGACCTTACATGTTAAGAAGTTAAAACTCCCCAATTTCACCAGTAAGATAAAGGTTTTGTTTTGGTGGTTTGTTTATTTATGGGAAGAGTAAGCAGTATATCAAATTCCATTTCTAAAAATGCAGTACTAAGCACTAACTGACTTACAGGCCAGATGGTGGCTTGAAGGTCACAGGTTCTGGATACATACGTGTGTGAGACGGCTTGACCTGGTATCTTTGGGGAACTCTCTTAAGTATTCTTGCCTTCATACCAAATACACATGCGCTGGAGTAACAGGCCCATCCTAGCTGCTGAATGGATGCTGCCTTCTGCAAGACCAGCTCTGTTTGGATGCTCCGGGAGGGGAAAGGCATTGCCCTTGTTTTATGCTTCTTTTAAAAAACTTTTTAAGAAAAGTTTTATCCACTTTATCCTTTTAAGAAAAGTGCCAATGTTGGTTATACCTTAGAGTATTTATTCAGCCAGCAGTACAGGTTGACTGGCCCCTGCATAGGATTTGGGAGGAGTGAAAGGACCATACAGGGCATCTCGTTTTATGCAAGTACGTGAGCCACACTTAAGTGGATTACATCTCTGCAGTGCATAATACTCAGAGGATCACTAGAGCTGCTCATCAATGACAATTGTTGTACACATTTCTAGGAATGACTGTTTAGTGTATAAATATCCTGAAGGATTGTTCATAAACGCCCTACATTTTCCTAAGTTATGTGTCCCAGTTGTTTGCAAAGTAGATCATGCTGAAAGTTTGGGGCAGGCAGTGAGAGTACAGTACAGATATCATAAACAGACTTAGGCATAAAGAGGCTTAACTTTATGAGATCACTTAACCTGGTGATGTTAATCCCGTGTATTTAGTAAAGCTAATATATAGCTTCTCTTCTTGTGAGCACAGCTTGTGTTTGTGACTTTTTTTTTCCGAAATATTGAAATGTGTTGTGAGTCTAAATAGAGAAAGATGCAAGTTGTTATGTCAAGGTAATATTAAGAGTCATGCAGCAAAAACATTTTCAAAACAACACCCTATATCCAACAGTGACTAATGCTTCCTTCTTTTTTAGAAATGCTCACAGTATCCTACAAAGGATATTTATGGAAAAATGTCAGCTTCACCCTGAGCAGTAAATGTCTGGCGTATCTTCAGAAGCATGTGCGCATATTTGGCAACCTCATCTGAGGAAACCCATGAATGGTAGCATAGTATTTTTAGTTCTCTCTACTCATAGTTTAGTTCTTGGTTTTGATGTTATGTGGAAGTAAATCCTTTAGGTTAATTATTCCCCAGGTTAGTTTTAGTTTACTATGTTTAAATTTCACTGAATACCCCTATGTTTTTCCATTTACCACTTACAGGTCATGGTCTTTGTGGGCATTTATCTTAATCTCCTCTTCAAAACAGTTCTAATGTTCAGTCCCTCATGTACACAGTATGTCCTTTCCATGCTTAGTTCATCAGGTGTGCCACAGTTAGTTTTTTTAGTGTGCAGTGAGAACCCTAAGTGAAATTGAAGCAGAGTGGGCCACCTGTGTTGAAACTGCATCCTAAAACTCACCCCTCAGTATCCAGGCAATATTACTTTTCTTTGTAGAACTAACTACTTTCTCATGTGTGTTTATCTGAGTAACTAGGATTTCTTACAAAATTAGTTGGTTGGGGGTTCTTTGCTTTTTGTTTTTTTGGTTAATATTTACAGCTGTGCTGTACTTTGATTATTATGCAGGTTTGCTTCAGATTCAGTTTATTCATTCATCTGCCACCTAGCTGAAGGTAGGATTCAAGCCATCCTTTACTGAGGTGCATAGGCTGATTTTGAATAAGTATTGTGTGACTATTGTTGCCTTCACATGAGAGGTTTTAGACACACATCCATAAAGTTCTTGAAATAGGTTTGCAAAAATTATTAAATGTTGTTGCTCCTTCTGCAAATCCAAATTAATTATATTACAGAAAAAGCATTTTTGTATATGTACCTGTAAAATAGGAACTCTTTCTCCCCCACTGGGCTGTGCCATCATCATAAATAGCAGGGAGCTACTTTCTGTCTTTGAAACGCAGGAGACAAATGTTTCCCTTCCTCCTCCGTCTGCCAGGGCAACTGCATTTGCATGATTTCCCCGAGTTCCCTGCCAGCAGCTCCTACTCCAATTTAATCTTTCAGTCAACAACCTTCTGCTCCTCGGGGAGGATAGCCCTGACAGAGGAGGATGCTCAGAGCTGATCCGCACGTGTCTCTGTCCTGTCCCCAGCTGGCCCTGGGAGCCCTCGGGGCCCCACTGCTGGCTCGAAGGCTGCTGCCAGAGTGAAAGGCAGACGGTAGCTGTCAAAACAGCTGCCCTCTCCTCCCAGGAGATCCTTTTCTACTGGGACTCCTGTGTGAAAGTCTTGCCAACGTGTTAGCCAGGACCCATTTTTTTTGGTAATACTCTCTCCCCACACTTTTTGAAATAAACAATAATAATTTAAAAATCCCGTTGTATGTATGTAACCTTGCAGATGTAGCCATTGAGATGGATGTTCAAGTAACATCTACCCCTCTCAGACAGTGTTTCTGCTTTGTTTATCTTCTGTCAGGTTAACCCATAAGTACATTAGAAGAGACAATGGTGGAGACTCAGCTCTTAAGCCTGTCACTTTTTGTGTCAGTGGAAGCTATATTGAAGGGACTTGTCAGAGGAAAGCTAGCTCTGCAAATGGGTTTATAACAGTTGGCTGCTTCAGAAAAAGGAAATTTTCTTCATTACCAGACCCCACCTCATCAATATTGTATAGCCTTCATTCTCCCTGGGTAGCCAGAGCAAACATAATACATCTCTACCAAATTGCAAAGTACATCAGAGAGTCTTAATGTTATTATGCTGCCTCGAATTGAAGTGGCTTTAAAAAAGGCTTTAGAAAGAGGTGCTTCTGCCTCTGTTTAATGTTCTTGCACTGAAAGGAATTACTGCAGTTAGCAGTAGATAACATCAAATGGAAAGCTCCTTTCCCCTGAAATAAATTAAAGAGGGGTTTTGTTTGAAAGAAGAACCATATGTAATTGAAATGACTGCAAAAGCTTACAAAAGTTAAGTACTTGTCAATGATATTTGAATAGCTTGATGCTTGTTCAAATATGCTTACTGTACCAGCAGGGAGGTTTAAGCTGACTGGAAGTTAGCAAAATATACAAGAAGGGCAGGAAGTAGGATTTGGGGAACTACAGGCCAGTCTAAACTTGGTGCAGGGGAAGGTTGTGGAACAGATCATCTTTAGTGCCATCATGTGATATGTACATGAGAACCTGGTGATCAGGCCCAGTCAGCATGGGTTTGTGAAAAGAAGGTCCTTTTTGACTAAACTGATTGCCTTCCATGACAAGGTGACCCACTTAGTGCGTGAGGAAAAGGCTGTGGGTTTTGTCTACATGCACTTTATGGAAGCATTTGATATGTTCCCACAGCATCCTCCCAGAGAAATTAGCTGCTCACAGCTTGGATGGTTGAACACTTTGACGGATAAAAAATCTGGCTGGAAGGTCAGGCCCAAAGAGTGGTGGTGATTGAAATTAAATCCAGTTGGGAGCTGGTGACAAGTGGTGTTCCCCAGGTCTCTGTAATGTTTAGTATCTTCTTAAATGGTCTGGATGAAGGAATTGAGTGTACTCTCAGTAAGTTTGCAGATAACACTAAGTTGGGAAGCTGTGTTGATCTGCTTGAGGGTGGGAGGCTTTACAGAGGAACCTGGACAGGTCAAATCGATGGTCCAAGGCCAATTGCTGGGTCCTACACTTGGGTTACAAAAATCCCATGCAATGCTGAAGGCTTTGGGAAGAATCACTGGAAAGCTGCTGAGCAGAAAACAACATGAGGGTATTGGTTGGTAGATGGCTGAATATGAGCAAGCAATGTGCCAAGGTTGCCAGGAAGGCCAACAGCATCCTGACTTGTATTAGAAATAGTGTGGCCAGCAGGATGAGGAAAGTAATTATCCTGCTGTATTCAGCACTGGTGAGACCATACCTTGAATACTGTGTTTTGGGCCTCTCACTACAAGAATGACATTGAGGTACTGGATCACATCTACAGAAGGCCAACAAATCTGGTGAAGGGTCTAGCAAATACGTCTTGTGAGGAGCAGCTGAGGAAACTGGGGTTATTTAGTGTCTGGAGAAAAGAAACCAAGGGGAGGCTTTATGGCTCTCTGCAACTCACTGAAAGAGGGTTGTAGAGCAGTTCGTGTTGCATGGAATTGTGGAATGAGAGGGATTGGAAGTAACCTCTGGAGACCATCTTGTCCAAACCGCCTGTTCACACAGTCGTGCCTAGATCAGGTTCCACAGGAGTGGGTCCAGGAAGGTTTTGAAGGTCTCCAGAGAAGGAGAGTCCACAGGCTCTCTGGGCAGCCGGTTCCAGGGCTCTGGCACCTTCCAAGTAAAGAAGTTTCTTCTGAAGTTCGAGTGAAACCTCCTGTGCTCTAGCTTGTACCTGTTGCTCCTTGTGTTATTGCTGGGCACCACTGAAAAGAGCCCAATCTCTTCCAAATGACCTCAACCCTATAGATATTTATAATAATTGGTAAGATCGCTAGGGCAGAACAGAGAGGGAGAAGAACCTCCCTTGAACTCTTCATAATGCACCCCCAATAATGTTGGCCTTCCTGGCCATGAAGACACATTGCTGACTCATGGTGAACTTGTCAATCCACCAGCACTGCCAGGTCCTTCTCCACAGAGCTGCTTTCCAGCCCATCAACCCCTAACCTGTACTGATGCATGTGGTTATTACTCCCCAGGTGCAGGACCCTACACTTGCCCTTGTTGAATTTCATGAGTTTCACCTCTGTTTGACTCTCCAGCCTGTCTAGGCTGTGCTGAATGGCAGAGCACCTTTCTGGTGTGTCAGACACTCCCGTTTTCTGTCATCAGCAAACTTGCTGAGAGTACAATCCATCCTTTGTCGAAGTCATTAATGAAAATGTTGAACAAGATGGGACCCACTACTAACCCATGGGAAACACTTCTAGCCTCCAACTAGACCCTGCTCCACTGATCACAACCCTTTGAGCTCTGTCATTCAGCCAGTTCTCAACCCACCTCACTAACCAGTCATCTGACCTACACTTCCTGAGCTTATTTATGAGGATGTTATGGGAGACAGTGACTAAAGCCTTGATGAAATTAGAATAGAATAGAATAGAATAGAATAGAATAGAATAGAATAGAATAGAATAGAATAGAATAGAATAGAATAGAATAGAATAAATAGAATAGAATAGAATAGAATAGAAGTAAACCAGGTTGGAAGAGACCTTCAAGATCATTACATCCAATCCATCATGCAACACTATCTAATCAACTAAACCATGTCACCAAGCATTCCATCAAGTCTCCTTCTAAACACCTCCAGTGATGGCAACTCCACCACTTCCCAGGGCAGCCCATTCAAATGGGCAATCACTCTCTCTATGAAGATATTCTTCCTAGCATCTAGCCTAAACCTCCCCTTTGACAGCTTGAGACTGTCCTCTTGTTCTGGTGCTGGCTGCCTGGGAGAAGAGACCAACCCCTACCTGGCTACAACCTCCCTTCAGGTAGTTGTAGAGAGCAATAAGGTCTCCCATGAGCCTCCTCCAGGCTAAGCAACCCCAGCTCCCTCAGCCTCTCCTCATTGGGCTTGTGCTCTAAACCCCTCCCCAGCTTTGTTGCCCTTCTCTGGACACTTTCCAGCAACTCAACCTCTTTCCGAAACTGAGGGGCCCAGAACTGGACACAGGACTCAAGGAAAGTGTGGCCTGACCAGTGCAGTGGACAGGGGCAGAATGCTCCTGCTGGCCACGCTATTCCTGATACAGGCCAGGATGCCATTGGCCTTCTTGGCCACCTGGGCACACTACTGGATCATGTTCAGCCTACTATCAACCAGTAGCCCCAGGTCCCTCTCTGCCTGGCTGCTCTCCAGCCACTCTGACCCCAGCCTGTAGCACTGCATGGGGTTGCTGTGGCCAATGTGTAGAACCCGGCAGTTGGATGTGTTAAATCTCATGCCGTTGGACTCTGCCCATCTGTCCCGCCTGTCATGGTCCCTCTGCAGAGCTCTCCTACCCTCTAACAGATCCACACCTGCCCCCAGCTTGGAGTCCTCTGCAAATTTACTGATGATGGACTCAATGCCCTCATCCAGATCATCAATAAAGATATTAAAGAGCATGGGACCCAGGACTGATGTCTTGGGAAACACCACTAGTGACTGGCTGCCAGCTGGATGTGGCACCATTCACCACCACTCTCTGGGCCCGGCCCTCCAGCCAGTTCCCAACCCAGCTCAGAGTGCTGCTGTCCAAGCCATGGGCTGATAGCTTGGCCAGGAGTTTACTCTGGGGGACAGTGTCAAAGGCCTTGCTGAAGTCCAGGTAGACTACATCCACAGCCTTCCCCACATCCCCCAGGCGGGTCACCTGATCATAGAAGGAGATCAGGTTGGTCAGGCAGGACCTGCCCTTCTTAAATCCATGCTGGCTGGGCCTGATCCCTTGGCCATCCTGTAATACAATACAATACAATACAATACAATACAATACAATACAATACACCAGGTTGGAAGAGACCTTCAAGATCATTGCGTCCAACCCATCAAACAATCCAACCCACCCAACAACTAGACCATACAGCCAAGCACCCCATCAAGTCTTCTCCTGAACACCTCCTGTGAAGGTGACTCCACCACCTCCACGGGTAGCCGATTCCAATGGGCAATCACTCTCTCCGTGTAGAACTTCTTCCTAACATCCAGCCTAAACCTGCCCTGGCGCAGCCTGAGACTGTGCCCTCTTGTTCTGGTGCTGGATGCCTGGGAGAAGAGGCCAACCTCTGCCTGGCTACAACCTCCCTTCAGGTAGTTGTAGAGAGCAATAAGGTCACCCCTCAGTCTCCTCTCCTCCAGGCTAAGCAACCCCAGCTCCCTCAGCCTTTCCTCATAGGGCTTGTGTTCCAAACCCCTCACCAGCTTTGTTGCCCTTCTCTGGACACGTTCCAGCAAGTCAACATCCTTCCTAAACTGAGGGGCCCAGAACTGGACACAGTACTCAAGGTGTGGCCTAACCAGTGCAGTGTACAGGGGCAGAATGACCTCCCTGCTCCTGCTGGCCACACTGTTCCTGATGCAGGCCAGGATGCCACTGGCCTTCCTGGCTGCCTGGGCACACTGCAGGCTCATGTTCAGCCTACAATCAACCAGCACCCCCAGGTCCCTCTCTGCCTGGCCACTCTCCAGCCACTCTGACCCCAGCCTGTAGCACTGCCTGGGGTTGTTGTGGCCAATGTGCAGAATCCGGCACTTGGATGTGTTAAATCTCATGCCATTGGACTCTGCCCATCTGTCCAGCCTGTCAAGGTCCCTCTGCAAAGCCTCTCTGCCCTCCAGCAAATCAACTGCTGCCCCCAGCTTGGTGTCATCTGCAAATTTACTGATGATGGACTCAATGCCCTCATCCAGATCATCAATAAAGATGTTGAAGAGCATGGGGCCCAGTACTGATCCTTGGGGCACACCACTAGTGACAGGCCGCCAGCTGGATGTGGTGCCATTCACCATTACTCTCTGGGCTCGGCCCTCCAGCCAGTTCCTAACCCAACGCAGTGTGCTCCTGTCCAAGCCACGGGCTACCAGCTTGGCCAGGAGTTTGCTGTGGGGAACGGTGTCAAAGGCCTTGCTGAGGTCCAGGTAGACCACATCCACAGGCCTCCCCACATCCACCAGGCGGGTCACCTGATCATAGAAGGAGATCAGGTTGGTCAGGCAGGACCTGCCCCTCCTAAATCCATGCTGGCTAGGCCTGAGCCCCTGGCCATCCTGTAAGTGCTGTGTGATCGCACTCGAGATGACCTGTTCCATAATCTTGCCTGGCACTGAGGTCAGGCTGACAGGCCTATAATTCCCTGGCTCATCCAACCGGCCCTTCTTGTGGATGGGCACCATGTTAGCCAGCTTCCAGTCTTCTGGGACCTCTCCAGTGAGCCAGGACTGCTGAAAAATGATGGAAAGTGGCTTGGACAGCTCATCCGTCAGCAATCTCAGCACCCTAGGATGGATCCCATCCAGTCCCATGGCCTTGTGGGGGTCCAAGCGGCTCAGTAGATCTCTAATTTCCTCTTGGAGCAGTGGGAAACTATGCAGCTCTCTGGCTCCTTCTGCCAGCTCTGCAGGCCAGCTGTCTGGAAGACGTTCTGCCCTGCTAGTGAAGACTGAGGCAAAGAAGGTGTTAAGTACCTCTGCCTTTTCCTCATTCTTTGTTACAACGTTCCCCTCCGTGTCAACCAAGGAGTGGAGGTTGTCCTTGCCCTTCTTCTTGCTATTGATGTATTTATAGAAGGACTTTTTGTTGTCCTTCACAGCAGAGGCCAGTCTAAGTTCTAAATGGGCTTTTGCCTCCCTAATTTTCTTCCTGCACAACCTAGCAACATCCCTAAACATTCTGTAGGTTGCCTTCCCTTTCTTCCAAAGATAATACACCCTCTTTTTTTCCCTAAGTTCTATTAAAAGTTCATTGCCCATCCAGGCTGGCCGTCTGCCCCGGCGGCTCATCTTCCGGCACACCGGCACAGCCTGTTCTTGCACCTTCAATAGTTCTTCCTTGAAGTAGGTCCAGCTCTCCTGGACCCCTTTGTTTTTAAGGGCTGATTCCCAAGGAACCTTCTGGATTAGTTCCTTGAGTAGCCTGAAGTCTGCCCTCCGGAAGTCCAGAGTGGAGGTCTTCTTGCTCCCCCTCTTGGCTTGGCTGCATACTGAAAACTCTATTATGTCGTGGTCACTGGTGCCTAAACACCCTCCGACCACCACATCACCCACCAGCCCTTCCCTGTTGGTGAAGAGGAGGTCAAGCATAGCCTTACCCCTGGTAGGCTCACGCAGCACCTGGGATAAGAAGCTGTCCTCCATGCACTCTAAGAACCTCCTAGACTGCCTCCTCTCTGCTGTGTTGAGATCCCAACAGATATCAGGCAGGTTGAAGTCACCCATGAGAATGAGGTCAGGTGATCTTGAGACAGCCTTAAGCTGCCTATAGAATGCCTCATCGACATCCTCCTCCTGGTTGGGTGGTCTATAACAGACGCCAACCAGGATGTCTGCCCTGTTGGTCTTCCCTCTAATTCTCACCCACAAGCACTCAACCCTATCATCCCTGATCTCCATCTCAACAGCATCCAGTGCCTCCCTGACGTACAGGGCCACCCCTCCACCCCTTCTTCCTTGCCTGTCTCTCCTGAAGAGCCTGTAGCCGTCAATTGCAGCGCTCCAGTCATGCGAGTCATCCCACCACGTCTCTGTGATGGCAACTACATCATAACTTTCTTGCTGCAACAAGGCTTCCAGTAAGTGCTGTGTGATTGCAGTCAGGATGACCTGTTCCATAATCTTTCCTGGCACTGTGGTCAGGCTGACAGGTCTGGAATTCCCTGGCTCCTCCTTCCAGCCCTTCTTGTGGATGGGCATCACGTTGTCCAGCTTCTATTCATCTGGGACCTCTGCGGTGAGCCAGGACTGCTAAAAAATGATGGAGAGTGCCTTGGCCAGCTCACCTGCCAGCTCCCTCAGCACCCTAGGATAGATCCCATCCAGTCCCATGGACTTGTGGGAATCCAAACGGCTAAGGAGATCTCTAACTGCTTCCTCCTGGATCACAGGGGAACTATACTGCTCCCTGACTCCATCTGACAGCTCAGGAGGCCAGTTGTCTGGAAGACAATCTGTCCTGCTTTTAAAAATTTGAGGCAAAGAAGGTGTTAAGTACCTCTGCCTTTTCCTCATCTTTTGTTACTATGTTCTCCTCTGTGTCCACCAAGGAGTGCTATTAATATATTTGTAGAAAGATTTGTTGTTGTCCTTCACAGCAGTGGCCAGTCTAAGCTGTAATTTTTTTCCTACATGACCTAGCAACATGCTTAAACATTCCATGGGTTGCCTCACCTTCCTTCCAAAGATGATACACCTCTTTTTTTCCCTTAGTTCCTTTAGAAGCTCAATGCCCATCCAGGCTGGCTGTCTGCCCCGGCAGCTCATCTTCTGGCACATTGGCACAGCCTGTTCCTGTGCCTTCAAGAGTTCTGCCTTGAAGTAGGTCCAGCTCTCAGCTCTCCTGGACCCCTTTGTTTTTCAGAGCTGCTTCCCAAGGAACCTTCTGAGTTAGTTCCTTAAGTATCCTGAAGTCCTCCCTCCAGAAGTCCAGGGTGGAGGTTTTGTTGCTGCCCCTATTAGCTTGACTGTGTATTGAAAACTCAATTCTCTCATGGTCACTGGACCCCAGACAGCCTCCAACCACCACATCTCCCACCAGCCCTTCCCTATTGGTGAAAAGGAGGTCAAGCAAAGCCTTACCCCTGGTAGGCTCACACAGCAGCTGGGTTAAGAAGCTATCCTCCATACACTCTAACAACCTCCTAGACTGCCTCCTCTCTGCTGTGTTGAGATCCCAGCAGATATCAGGCAGGTTGAAATCACCCATAAGGACAAGAATGATTCATCAACTTCTTCATCCTGGTTGCGTGGTCTATAACAGACTCCAACCAGGATGTCTGCCCTATTGGTCTTCCCTGTAATTTTCACCCACAAGCACTCAACCTGATCATCCCTGGTCTCTAGTTCTAGTGCCTCCCTGATCTACAGGGCCATCCCACCACCCCTTCTCCCTTGCCTGTCTCTCTTGAAGAGCCTGTAGCCATCAATTACAGTGTTCCAGACATGTGAGTCATCCCACCATGTCTCTGTGATGGCAACTACATCATGACTTTCCTGATGCAACAAGGCTTCCAGCTTCTCTTGTTTGTTACCCATACTTCATGCATTAGTGCACATGAACTTCAGCTGGGCTGCTGGTTTCAGCCCTGACTCCAGCTTACCACCCCCAGACTCCTGCCTTGGGGGACTGGTTTCAGCCCCTTCCCCTTCGAAGTAGGTAACACCCAGTGCTCCCCCATCATATACCCAGCCAGTCAAACCATCACAAAAGGCTAGCAGATCATTCAAACATGATCTTATCTTCCAAGTGCCAAGTGATAGATCAAGAGGAAATGACCTTTGTATGAGTGGGGGTTTAGATTGTGTGTTAAGAATAATTTATTCACCAATGGGTTTGTCAAGTCCTGGAACATGCTGCCCTTGGAAGTGTGGAGTCACCATCCCTGGAGGTGTTTGAAAGACACATAGATGTAATGCTTGCTTGATAGTTTAGTGGTGACCAAGAGGTATTGGGTAAATGGTTGGTCTCTTCCAACCAAAACAACTTGGGAGTTCTGTGAATAAAATAATAGTGTTTTGCCTATAGCTTATATATTTTCTTTGTTCACTGTGTGGTAGTGTCCTTTTATATAGAGATAAAGCACATATTTAGCATCTTGTTTCACTTCAGTACACCACAGCTGGTTTTAGATCAGGAGAGAGATCAGATACTGTCTCCTTGGATTACTAGTTTCTATGACAGCAGAAATGGAGATGATGAATTTGGAGAATCTGAGTTTCTTATATGATTTTCTTTTATAGAGTTGCAGTGCTTCACTGCAAGGGGGTAGCAGGCAGTAACCTCTGTAGAATTGCATAGAAGGAGAAAGAAAAATCAAAGCTGATAATTCCCCTAAGAGAATAATCAAGCTCTCTCTCCGTACTAAACCACCAGCAGTTTGTGTAATCTGTCTGAAATATTTCTATACATTTTTAGGACTTGAGTTATGTTAAACAGTACTCTAGGGATTAGAAAAGATTGTGGTGATTGGATATTATACTTCAATAATGTGGTTGAGGATATAGAGGAGGAAAAGGATCATTCTTTGTGGATCTACTCATACTTTTTTTTTAATACTACTATCTATTCACTTATGTTTAAATATAGAGAATGTTGCAAACCTCAAAACTATGTAATTCAGCTTGTGTTTTCCATTTGACTGCTTTAAAGTATGCTCTTCCCCTATTTAACAGGCTACTTTATAGTAATTTTGGATACTTCTTGCTTTTTTACAAAACTTATTGCTAATACACAAGTTATGTGACTGTTAGCCTTTAGAAATAATGTGAAAGCAAACAAGATAACCAGGGAAATGCAGTCATGACTCTTAAAAAATATGATTAAGTACAATTAACCAGTGAAACAGAGATACAGTTGATGATTCAAAGTGAACTATCATTTGTAATATATTTTACATAAGGAGACAAATTACTTTTATGGTTATAGTTTGCAACTATTCTGATATGTGTAGTGTCCTATGGCAGACAACTTTGAAGCTTTTCCATTTCAATAGGGCAAAATACTGAACAGAAATGTTATCACCTCAAAGTCCAGTGTATATTTGCACCAAAGTTTCCATGCTTTTCACTTATATCTGCTGGTCTAGGTAATTTCTTTACAGTTTTTGCCCCTCAAGATTATAGGGTTTCTCTACATGAAGTAAAAAGTTGAATTTGCTATGGATACTGTTCCTCCAAAACCATCTACATGGCTGAGCCAGGCCCATGCAGCAGTAACCATGGCCTCCCAGCCTTACTGTCATTGCTATGGGCATGCTGGCCTTGTGACATGTCCATGAGAGATGTGTTGTTATAGTCCATTTCTTGAAGGACCAGAGAGCAGATTACTTCAAGCAGCCTCTGTGCTTTTGGCATACATGGTTTTCAAACAGTCTAGTGATAAACACCTTTAATGTCGGACATGTAATGTCGGTCTTGTCCTTCCATCCCTTTCCACCACTGTTGGGAGGAAATTGTTACAGTATCACAGTATGACAGTATCACCAAGATTGGAAGAGACCTCAAAGATCATCAAGTCCAACCTGTCACCACAGACCCCATGACTAGAGCATGGCACCAAGTGCCACATCCAATCCCCTCTTCTCCTCACCTTGAGTCTCAACTCCCAGGGCATTGAGAAGATGCTTTCCACCAGTCTAGACACCTGGAGGTCATCCAGTTCAGCATCCTAATAAGCAAGACATATTTGATGATTAGGTCTAATTGCTCAGCTAAGCTGGGAAATCTTCAAGGATGGATACATCACAACTTGCCTGGACAACCTGTCCCAGAATTACAGTATCACAGTATCACAGTATCACTAGGGTTGGAAGAGACCTCAAAGATCATCGGGTCCAACCTGTAACCACAGACCCCATGACTAGACCATGGCACCAAGTGCCACGTCCAATCCCCTCTTCAACACCTCCAGGGACGGTGACTCCACCACCTCCCTGGGAAGCCCATTCCAATGGCAAATGACTCTCTCGGTGAAGAACTTTCTCCTCACCTCAAGCCTAAACTTCCCCTGGTGCAGCTTGAGACTGTGTTCCCCTTGTTCTGGTGCTGGTTGCTAGGGAGAAGAGGCCAACCCCTTCCTGGCTACAACCACCTTTCAGGTAGTTGTAGAGAGCAATGAGGTCGCCCCTGAGCCTCCTCTTCTCCAGGCTAAACAACCCCAGTTCCCTCAGCCTCTCCTCATAGGGCTTGTGCTTAAGGCCTCTCACCAGCCTCATTGCCCTTCTCTGGACACATTCAAGTTTCTCGATGTCCTTCTTAAACTGAGGGGCCCAGAACTGGACACAGGACTCAAGGTGTGGCCTAACCAATGCAGAGTACAGGGGCACAATGACTTCCCTGCTCCTGCTGGCCACACTATTCCTAATGCAGGCCAGGATGCCATTGGCCTTCTTGGCCACCTGGGCACACTGCTGCCTCATGTTTAGGCAGCTGTCAACCAGCACCCCCAGGTCCCTCTCTGTTTGGGAGCTCTCCAGTCACTCAGACCCCAGCCTGTAGCTCTGCATGGGGTTGTTGTGGCCAAAGTGCAGCACCTGGCACTTGGACTTATTGAATTCCATCCCATTGGACTTTGCCCATCTGTCCAGTCGGTCGAGGTCCCTCTGCAGAGCCCTTCCACCCTCTAACTGACCAACATCTGCTCCCAACTTGGTGTCATCTGCAAATTTGCTGATGACTGTCTCAATCCCCTCATTCAGATCATCAGTGAAGACATTGAAGAGGATGGGGCCCAGCACTGATCCCTGGGGGACGCCACTGGTGACTGGCCTCCAGCTGGAGGTGGCACCATTGACCACCACTCTGGGCCCGGCCCTCCAGCCAGTTCCTAACCCAGCACAGAGTGTTGCTGCCCAAGCCACGAGCTGACAGCTTAGCCAGCAGTTTGCTGTGGGGGACAGTATCAAAGGCCTTGCTCAAGTCCAGGTAGACCACATCCACAGGCCTCCCCACATCCACCAGGCGGGTCACCTGATCATAGAAGGAGATCAGGTTGGAGAGGCAGGACCTGCCCTTCCTGAATCCATGTTGACTGGACCTGAGCCCTTGGCCATCCTGCAGGTGCGCAGTTATTGCCGCCAGGATAATCTGCTCCATCATTTTCCCTGGCACTGAGGTCAGGCTGACTGGCCTATAGTTTCCTGGTTCCTCCATCCGTCCCTTCTTGTGGATGGGGACCACATTGGCCAGTTTCCAGTCATCTGGGACCTCACTGGTGAGCCAGGACTGGAGGAAAATGATGGAGAGCGGCTTGGCCAGCTCACCTGCCAGCTCTCTCAGCACCCTAGGATGGATCCCATCTGGCCCCATGGACTTGTGAGTGTCCAAGTGGCTCAGCAGGTCTCGAACTAATTCCTCATGGATATCCAGGGCATTACACTGCTCCCTTGTTACTAGTGTCATAAGGAAACATCCTTTACATAATTGCTCGCATTACAAAAATGACAAAACATGACTGATATTTTATTCACTTTCCTCTTCAGTATGTATACATGTTATTGTAATTTCTTCTTCTGCCTATTATACATGTTGGCCCAGACACAAGACTTCTAGTAGCTTCTGTTGATCATCATCTCAAAAGGCTCCTCCACTTGTGCACAACAGTCTTGAGTAATGGCAGAGCTTTGTGGATCGGTTAATTGGTACAAGTATGATTAGGTCACTGTATTCTTTACAGTTTTCATAATGATCCAGTGGCAAATCTGCCTAAGGTAATGACATGGCTCTCCTCTGAATTGTGAATAGCCTACATATGCACTTAGGGAAGTCCATTAGCAGTAATTAATAAGGCACACATGAGTTGACCATAAAAAAGTCTACAAAAGAGCCTACATCCAACTTCATTTGATCAACTTTGAATTTTGACAAATGAAATCAGGCCAAGGACAGCCGGATAAATGATCCTTATGATATACATGTAAGTACTACCCTGACTTTTGGACTTCGTATCAGTTTGCAGACCATATGGAAGGAAAAGTGGTATTTCTATGAATTTCATCATTTTTCCAGGTCATAAACATTATCTTACAAGGTAGCAACCAGTGAGGCATTTAATTGCTGGATTGTAATTTATTGCAGTGAGAAGAACAAAATGAGAAATACCAGGAGGCTCCTGGCTAATTCAGTTTGGAGCATTTCAGAATTTCTTACAACAGCAAAGGTCTGGATAACTTCTTCCTGTCTGATTTCATCTCTTATTGTATTTATAAATCAGTTTTAAACAGAATTAATAGATTTGGAATGTGGATATAAGTTAGTTCTGCACTATGGAGCTAGAATAGGTTTCTCCAACCATTGTGTAAGGTGGAATCATCTATTTCATTAGTGCCCAAAGTGCCCAGTATAAGATTGTGTAGGTCCTGAGTGGGCTACATGGTTGTGGACCAAAGGTTATGTAGAGTAAAGGTGATGCTGGGATGCTTTTCATTGTAATTAAACCCTTATACAAATGTTAAAAAAAATATTCCCTCGATGATCTTTGAGGTCTCTTCCAACCTTAGTGATACTGTGATACTGTACCATCCCTGGAGGTGTTCAAGAGGGGATTGGACATGGCACTTGGTGCCATGGTCTAGTCATGGGGTCTGTGGTGTCAGGTTGGACTCGATGATCTTCGAGGTCTCTTCCAACCTTAGTGATACTGTGATACTATATAAAACACGATATTTCTGTATGCATGTGTATATATATATGTGTGTGTGCGTTTGTGTATATATATATATATATATATATACAAATATAGAAAAAAACTTAGCAACAAGCAGACTGTGGTAGTGACTGGGTATAGAACATAGAAAAATAGCAAACAAAAATTTTCTTGCTTTCCTTATCTTTCCCTTATCTTTCCTTATCTTTCCCATGAACCTAAAAGCTGGAAAAGTCACTTGGAACTAGAAGTACCAACACAAAGCACTGGTATTTACCTGACTGTTCAAATTTCATATAAAATGCCTTCATCCCCTAGCTACAGTCTCTCATATTTGTGCATACAAGAATTTGTTGACAAGTTTGGTTATAATCACAGTACCAACAGGAACTGCTGAATTCATTATTTCACCCATAAAGCAAAATATCCAAGCATTTGGGTTTTCACACACCTCTCCAGCATGACTTAGGTATACAAAATTTTTGACACCAGAAATTCAGTTCCATATCTATGCCTGACGGAGGTATTTTGTCTTGTGGTTGTAACAAGTGGTAGAATAAAAGGATTTTTTTTGGTGGGGGCTGGCCATATGACATTTATCTGGGTTCCGAACTCTGAAGGAAGATGCTCTTATGGCAGAAAAATGGAGCCTAAAGACTTGAACTGTGTCTAAGTTGATGTTTTATAAGCTCTTCAGTTGAATTAACCTAACTCAATAGACTTAATGAAGTTGAAAATGAACCATTTCCCCATCTAAGCAAGACTTTAAATAGAACTGAAGGTATCACAGTAAAGAACTGAAGCTGTTGTTCTAGTAAACATTAACAGCTGAATCTTACTTCCTCTATAATGCTGTTTAAAACTGGAACAGGAAAATTGCTTTAGCAGATTATAGCTATTTCCCAGTGATGAATCAGGACAACATATATTCCATTTTTGCTAAGCATGAACAATGTAGAGAATATTGCATAAGGCATAAAAGCAGTCTGTGCTTCAAAGAATATTTTAATCTAAAAACACAGATGTTGAGTAGGCAAAACATGTCAGAGTCCCCAGCAGTAGATAATTAGTATTTTTAGTCATTTTTCCAATTAATATAACAAATTCACTGTTTCTAGGCTTGGCTGAAAAGGTCTTAACTAAATACTTGCTGAAACAAGAGTCCATTTACTAAGCTGTTTGAAAATATACTTAATACGGGAGGTCACTAGTGTATCATCTGTATCAGGCAGATAAAAGAATGACTCAGCTACTACTTTAAAATTATTTACTTTACTCAAAGCACAAGATATTTTTTTGTACACAATGAAGGAATGCTGTTTACTGGAAACAGCAACTGGTATTGAATGTAAGCTGTGCCTTTTTGCTCTTACTTTCCCCTTCCCTGCGTTGTATGGGACTAATATTGAGTATTTCAAGTAAAGGGGACTAACTACTGGCTTCCTGTGGATGCAGATATTTGGGATATGAACCCAGAACAGATGAGCTGCCTTCTCCACAGGCAGCAAACAGCAACTTTCTCTCCACCTGTCTTGAAAATGTAGGCTCACTCAGGCAGAGGTGTGGAGTCCTTGCAGCTGCAGTCAAGGAAAAGGGATGTTTTAAATAGCAAATCTTTCTCTGTGATGTGAAATGATCTAAAAAAAAGCCTATAGTGTTTGCTCATTTAGGTGCCCAAAATTAGAATGTGTGTTGACATGAATCTGTCTCTGATAGACAGATAATGTAATTGCTGATTTCACAAGTCTTGTGAAAATTGGTATCTGTGAAGCTCTCAGACATCAGCAAGAAAAGATGAAAAAAATCATTAACATAGCCTGTTTATCCATTTGTAGTCCTATGCAAGAGAGGAGAAAATGGGTATCTGCTGATTTTCAGAAACACTTCATGAGCATGTGTCTCAAAAATAGCTGCATGCTAAAAGGTCTGAATTTTCCTGTATCTGGAATTTGCTGATTATTATGTTTAAAATTCTACTACAGTTTTGTGATGAAAAGTTATTTGTTACATTTCCCTACTGCTGTATTCAAAGTTGTCCTCAGCTCAGGTGTAAAAATGTCTTCTGTCTTTCTTACTTGGAATTTCTGGAGGTCTAAGGATTAGGAGTGAGAGAAGTAGCTTTGAAAGGAGACTGAATGGTGGCTGGCAGGGCTGTAGTAGAGCCAGAGAGCTGGGCTGGATTACATACAGCTTACTAAGACTAAGAAAACAAATTTTCACATGTATGTGAGTACTGTTCTGGGTTTCTATCTTGCTATCTTAGCCAGGCAGTGTAGAGAGAGAAATCTAATGTCATTTGGTCAGATGTTGAAATATGGGGATGGTGGAGTTACCTGAAGGTGCAAGAAACACAGACATAGACTTTTCCAACCAAAATCTAAGCAAAACAGTAAATGAGTTTTCTCTCTGAAAATAAGAGGAACTACAAATTATCCTTCAGAAATAACACAAATATCTTCTAAAATGAACTTTAAAAATGTCATTTGATTTAACATTGTGTAATTTGCTTGAAGTAAATTAAAAGTACTTTAATTCATGTAAAGACGTTCTCTATTACAGTCTTGATAACATTAATCTGTAAACAACAGTTTTAATTAAGTAGATTTTATTTCAGGAGCTGAAGTAACACGGTGTAAGTTGGAAATCCAACACTTGTGATTTAAAGTCAACATCCTCTGATCCTGCTTCTTTTCCAATGCTGTTCTCATGCATGCTACTGGCATAAATAACCACAAACATAAAATCAATACAGCCCATTTGGAAGCTAGCAATGAAAAGTATATAATTCACTAAATACAACTGTAGTCTTGTGTAGAACCAGCAAACATATTTTGCAGCTCCTCCAACAGCCATTTATAGTAATTTTTAATCTGGCATAGCAGTTCTGTTCATGTCACATCTCATTTTGTTGCTTGTGTTTTAACACACTGAGGAGCTTTCTGATGATCTGTTTATGACTTTTTCATTTCTTCAATTGATATGTGTGTAATATTTATTTAAAATGAAGTTCATGATGCCAACTGCAACCATTACATTTATGAAGCACAACACATAACAAATTGCAGCTTGTGCTCAGAGACAGGCAGTACAGTGAACTAGCGAACAGAAAATGGCAAACATGCATATAATTTTATTTCTGATACTTATCAAACATAAACTTCATTTGCAGCTAGGACAAAAGTAGTATTTGGCACTTGGATTCCCTTTATTTTCATAAAGTAGTGCATTTATATGGAACAGATAGAGCGTCTTCAGAGCTGACACACAAGTTTAATGGAAAGTTGTCATGTATCCAGTGCAGAAGCCATGCTTAATATTTGGGGTTTATGCATATCTAAATCATCATTGTGTAGGACTAAGCTATTTGGCATACAGCATAGGCACATCCCAACAAGTTTTAGAGCCAATTTGGAGTAATCCCATGATGCTTGAAATCAATATGAAAGACAATAGACATGCTAAATATATTGAAAATCACGTTTCTGCCAATGATATGAGCGCTTTTGTTTTTGAGAGTCAAGAAGATGTGGAGGTGTTTCTTCGGGAAGTAAGTAGGCACCAGTTTCAAAAATTGATTAAATACTGATGTAGGAGCCCTATGAGGAAAGGCTGAGGGAACTGGGGTTGTTTAGCCTGGAGAAGAGGAGGCTCAGGGGCGACCTCATTGCTCTCTACAACTACCTGAAGGGTGGTTGTAGCCAGGAAGGGGTTGGCCTCTTCTCTCTAGCAACCAGCACCAGAACAAGGGGACACAGTCTCAAGCTGCAACAGGGGAAGTTTAGGCTCGAGGTGAGGAGAAAGTTCTTCACCGAGAGGGTCATTTGCCATTGGAATGGGCTTCCCAGGGAGGTGGTGGAGTCGCCGTCCCTGGAGGTGTTGAAGAGGGATTGGACGTGGCACTTGGTGCCATGGTCTAGTCATGAGGTCTGTGGTGACAGGTTGGACTCGATGATCTTCGAAGTCTCTTCCAACCTTAGTGATACTGTGATACTGTAACTCCTAATAGCTTCCGTAGATACGTGTCAAGGAAATGTGTGTTTTGGGATTCATGATTTGACTGTTGTCACTGGCTCTGGAAAGTAGAAGTAAAGGCAAATAATTGATCACTTGGCATACCATGCTGGTCAATCAGAAGAGCCAAATATTTTTCTAGCTAGTTTATTTTCCTTTTCTGTTCTTCAAGTGGGTTTGTTCTCTCTCTGTTCAAAAAGCAGTCAGATGGAGGCAGTTTACTCTGTATGTATTGCACATTGTGGTGTGAAGATTCTTCTTGTTTGTGCCATGTTTGGCAGTATTTTTCCTTTTCTTCACTTGCTGGGATCAGGAAACACAGAAGGCTGCAAAAGCACCATCTGTGGCAGTACCTATCTGCATTTACTATATTTTTCTATTACTCTATAGACATCTGGGAAAAGTCTCTCAATCTCTAGCTCTTGTTTTCATGGGGACTGAAATTTCCCTTCTGTCTGCTGGAGTCGCAACAGAGAGGAAGCAATCCCAGACACAGCTGGTGACAGAGCCAACTAGGGAAGGCACTATGTTTTACCTGCTGTTTGTGAACAAAAACCAACTTGAGGGTAGTGTAACAGTTTGGGGCTTTCCTGCACATAGTTATCATGAAATGGTAGACTTCTCAGTTGTTATTGAAATAAAGGGGGATCAGCAGAACTGACACCACAAACAGATTTTGTCCTGTTTAGGAGACTGCTTGACAGAGTCCCTTGGGAGACAATCCTGAAGGGCCAAGGAGGACTCCTGAAACTCTGAGAACAGGCTGTCTCCATGTATTGAAAGATGAGTCAGTGGGGAAGAAGGTTTGCGTGGCTGAACTAGAGAGATTTGGTTGCAACTCTGTACAGCCGTGTACAAAATGTTCTTAATGTCTGGATGTGGCAGGGTGAGTTCTCCCCCACACACAAAGAAACCGCAGCTAACTCAGTCGGAGAGGCAAATGAAATAAGCTGTATTTGCAAGCACAAATGGGATTCAGATGGATATGTACAAAAATATACAATATTTACAATATATACAGAAATATACAGCAATGAATGTAATACAGAAGACCTACAGCCGGAGGAGGGTGTGTCCCCTGGCCCCTGTACCCCCTCTCCCTCCCTACCTCCCCTTTTTTCCCCAAAAGGGTTAGAGAGAGAGAGAAAGGCAATTAAGGAGAAAAATTCTGTTAGCTCAAAGTGTGTGCAAGAATTAGTTTTCTTATCTGGTTAGCTTTGTTAATTCAAGGTCACCTCCGTCCAGCAAGCTGTTGCTTCAGAGAGAGAGAAAAGCAGACAGGCCCACAGGAACAGAGAAGAACAGACTGAACACTGACTGAGACAGACTGAACTAAAAACTTAAAAGTTGCACTCTGCCAATCTACCAATGAAATTCGTTTAGACCTTATCTTTATTTTTCAAAACATTCAGCCAGATTGTTCCAGCAACTGTCCCTTTCTTAAAGGCACAGCCTAAAATGGTCACACTGGACCATCTCAAACAGGTCCCAGACCCATTGCTTGAACTACCTCTTGCTTTATCTGGTCAAAGGATGCTTGTTGTTCAGGTCCCCAGTGGAAACTGTTTCTCTTTCAAGTCACATCATACAGAGGTTTCACAATCTGACTGTATCCAGGAATATGCAGTCTCCAAAATCCCACTATCCCCAAGAAACATAGAGTTTCTTGCTTGTTCATGGGATTTGCCATGGTAGAGACTCTATTTACCACATCCACTGGAATGTGTCGGCGTCCATCCTGCCACCGCACTCCCAGAAACTGGATCTCTCTGGTAGGTCCTTTCACCTTGTCTCACTTGATGGCGAAACCTGCTTCCAAGAGAATGTCAATGATTTTGTTACCTTTCTTGAAGACTTCCTCAGCAGTTTTACCCCAGACAATTATATCATCGATGAACTGGATGTGTTCAGGAGCACCTCCTTTGTCCAGAGCATTGTGGATCACTGCATGACAGATGCTTGAGCTGTGGATCCAGCCCATTGGCAATCCGTTGAAAGTGTACTGGATTCCTCTCCAGGTGAAAGCAAACTGAGGCCTGCATTCCTCTGCTATGGGAATAGAGAAGAAGGCATTAGCAATGTCTGTGGTAGCATACCATTTGGCCTCTTTGGATTCCAGCTCATACTGGAGGTCCATCATGTCTGGTACTGCTGCACTCATAGGTGGAGTTACTTCATTCAGGACTCGGAAGTCGACCGTCAGATGCCAGTCTCCATTCGGCTTTCACACAGGCCGCACTGGACTGTTGAAAGGTGAATGAGTTTTGCTGATGACTTTCTGACTCTCCAACTGACAAATCAGATTCTGAATGGGCAACAAAGAGTCACGGTTGGTTCTGTATTGTCTGTGACGCACAGTCTGAGAAGCAACCAGCAACTTGAAGTCTTTTACCGTATGTTGTCCCACATCTGCAGATTCATCAGAAAGCTTCAATTTTTGTCCATCAGCTTCTACAGATGCTACTCCAAAAGCCCATTTGTAACCTTCAGGGTCTTTGAAACGCCCTTCTCTCAGAAAATCAATTCCCAAAATAAAGGTGCGTCAGGTCCGGTCACAACTGTATGCTTCCTCCACTGTTTACCAGTTAAACTTATATCAACCTCCACCTTAGTTAACTCTTGAGATCCACCAGTGATTCCCAGAATAGTTATAGTCTCTGATCCCTGATAATTTGATGGCATTATGGTGCACTGAGCCCCTGTGTCAACCAAGGCCCTATACTTCTGAAATTGTGAAGTGCCAGGCCACTGGATGTACACATCCCAATAGATTCTGTTATCTTTATTATCCCTTTCCTCTCCCTGGCGGGCCCAGGGAACCCCTAGTTATGGGGAACATGCCCACATATGCAATGAGCACAGTGTACAGTGTTAGAGCCACTGGAGCCACTGTTGGAGCTATTAGAGTTGTCCTGGGAAACTGTGGAAGTAACAGCTACCCTTCTGGTATTGCTACCTCAGGTTCTGCCACTTTGCAGTTTCCTCAGTCTCCTGAAAAGATTAGAAGTTGGTTGACCATCCCATCTGTTCATGTTCTCACCAAACTGATCATGCAGAGTTATCCAAATACTCACAAGTGATTGCCTTGGTGGTCTGTTTTGGTTTGATCTGTTTTGGAATGACCTCCTTGGAGGACATCTATTCCTCACAGACGAAACTTGTATCCATTTGGAGGAAGAATTGGAATTATTTCCTTGTGTCAATTGGGATATGGTATTTTTAAATTCATCCTTCAGCTCTTTCATGCAATTCTCAGTTTTTCCAGACAGAGTTTCAATGGCTGAAACCAAAGAAACACGTGTCATGCTATCCTCCAATTGTCTCATTTGATCAGTGAATTGGCCAACCATAGGAGGAGCTCCACCATAATTTCTTGCCACAATTCTGCTTGCCAGAATATTTGCATTATTAGGAGGAGCAAGTTTGATGAGCTTTTTAGCAAGACCAGTTCCTACAGGACTTTCACCAGGATTCAGAGTTTCATGGTTACCATAGAGTACCTCTCTGACAGCAAATTCTCTCAGACGCTTAATTCCCTCATCTATGGTAGTCCAGGGTTTAGGATTCCATGGAAGATCATCTCGGGATGGGTATCTCATGAGAGCTGCCAATAAAAGGCATATCCACAGAGTAACCTTACCGAGAGGGCTGCCTAGATGTCTATCTATTCCATTATCCTTTGAGAGAGTTCCTAGTTGAGCTGCTGACTTGTCTCCAACCATTAGAGCTGGAGCACCTGTGTCAAAACATTTACCAAGCCAAGCTAGAATTGGCTCATTCTCTGCCCTGATGTAATCCTTTTGCACGTTTCAAAGTTCTTTGCGGGGGCTGAACAATGCTGAATATCATCTGTCTCCTCCTCTGCCTCCTCTTCCTGAACTTGTTGTCCCCATAATCCT
The DNA here is from genome assembly GCA_033816785.1 of Picus viridis. Classification (NCBI taxonomy): domain Eukaryota; kingdom Metazoa; phylum Chordata; class Aves; order Piciformes; family Picidae; genus Picus; species Picus viridis. Next base: position 54,151,517 of record CM066606.1, read on the forward strand.
GCTGACACTCTCTTAAGGATCTCTTTAAGCTCAGAAGCACCACCACTAGCTGCTGTCCTACCAGGATCTGCAATTTGCCCTGCACCTCCATCCTGTGATGGTCTCAATAACTCAGCTATATCTTTAAGACAAACCTTCTCAGCAGGCTCTTTTTTAGCAGAAGTTCCCTCATCAGCATCAGTATCTTGCTGCTCTCCCCCATCAGCTCCTGGATCAGCTTTGCGCTTTCCAGTTCTTGTATTTAAAACTGCTACTTGCTTAATTTGAGCTGTGTTTGAATTTACATCTGCCCTAACCAAAGCTGACAGGTTTTGAGATGGATCAGCTGCTGTGGAGGACACTTCCAGTCCTGCCGAAGAAGAAGGAGGAAATGGCTTTGCCTCTCTAATGGCTGCCAAGGACGTGGGAGCCGCCATGTTAGGCGCTGCCGCTGCAGCTGACTGATTGCCAGAACCACCAACAGCACTGTTCAAAGCAGCCTTTCTGATGGACTTTTTAGTTCTATCTTTAACTGATACAGATTCTCCATTCTCCTCATCACTTGATATCTCTGGAGTCGAATTAGAGCTATGCTTCCTTCTCTTTGATCTACACTTAATAATGAAACAAGCCTTAGATACCTTCCTCTCCCGTATCAGAGCTACTAACAAGAACACATTACTTATCATCAACAGCAGGATTGCACACATAAAATAAATCACCTTTGGATCCCAGCCATCACTTAAAACTACTCTTTCACCTACTGGAATCTTAAATTCCTTTATCTCGATTGGAAGAGTGGTCGATGTCACATTTCCGTTTCTATTAAGCCAAAAGAATCCCAGGCACCGGTCATAGAGAAGCTGAATCTTATACTTAAACCATAAATATAATTTATTCATTAAGTATCTGCCTAAGCGATCACAAATTAATCTTAAGAAGTACTTGTAGATCAGTACACTAAAAATTGAAAAGATTAGACGCTCTAAAGTCCAAAACACTTTCATTTTTGCAACTCCGACTCGAGCAGACAATAAATCAAGCAAATTTTGCCCTGCTTCTGGACAGTAATTATCCACAAGCTGCGAGTTGAGCACCAATAAATCATGTGGTGGTGAGAGAAAGTTCAGTTCTCCCACACACACACAAAGAAACCACAGCTAACTCAGTCGGAGAAGCGGAAATTAATATGAGCTATATTTACAAGCAGGTGTCCCTGCCCATGGCAGGGGGTTGGAACTAGATGATCCTTGTGGTCCCTTCCAACCCTGACTGATTCTATGATTCTATGATTCTATGAAATGCAGATGGATATATACACAATATACAGTATTTACAGTATATACAGAAATATACAGCAAAGAACGTAACACAGAAAAGACCTTTCCCTCCTCCAGCCAGGAGGGTTCCCCTCCTTGTACCCCTTCTCTCTCCCTACCTCACTTTTTTCCCAAAAAAGGGTTAGAGAGATAGAAAAGGTAATTATTAAGGAGGAAATTCTGTTAGCTCAAAGCATATGCAAGAATTATTCTTATCTGTTAGTTCAAGGTTAATTCCGTCCAGCAGCTGTTACTCAGAGAGAGATTGAAAACAGACAGGCAGACTGGAACAGACAGAACTGAACTGAAATTCAAAGAGAACTAAAACTTAAAGTTGCATTCTACCAATCTACCAATGAAATTCCTTTATACTTTGTTTTCAAAACATTCAGCCAGAGTGTTTGAGCAACTGTCCCTTTCTTAAAGGCACAGCCTAAAACGGTCACACTCCCGTTAAAAAAATGAGAATTTATGGTCTTTGAAAGAAGCGACAGGCCACTCAGGAGAACTACAAAGTTGTGAGGCTATGCAGGGAGAAAATTAGAAAGGCCAAAGCCCAGCTAGAAATTAACCTGGATTCAGCTGTTAAAAAGAACAGGAAATGCTCCTACAAATAAATTAGCAACAAAAGGAGGGCTGAAAAAAATCTCTGTCCTTTGTTGGTTGCAGGGGGGAACATAGTGGCCTGGGATGACAAAAAGGCTAAGACACTCAATACCTTCTTTACCTCAGTCTTTGAGAGTAAACGCTGGTTGTTCATTGGATACTCAGCCCCCAGAGCTGGAAGATAAGGATGTGAAGCAGAATGAAGCGCCCATAATCCAAGAGGAGGTTGTCAGTAGAGCTGCTACACTACTTAGACATACACAAGTCTATGGGATTGGATGCCATACACCCAAGGGTACAGAGAGAACTATCAGAAGTGCTCACCAAGCCAATTTTCATGATTTACCAGCAAGATGGAGATTGGCAAATGGGACAGCTATCTACAAGAATGGCCAGAAGGAGGATCTGCAGGCTGGTCAGTATGAACTCAGTGCTGGAGAAGGTTACAGACCCGATCTCCCTGAGTGCTTTCACACAGCTCATTCACAACAAACGGATGATCAGGCCCAGATAGTATGGGTTCATGCCTCATGAACCCAATTGCCTTCGATGAGAAGGTGACACACTTAGTGGATGAGGAAGAGGCTGTGGGTGTTTTTTTGCCTAGACTTTGGTAAAACATTTGATGTACTCCCACAGCATTTTCCTGAAGAAGCTGGCTGCTCTTGGCTTGGATGGGTGGACACTTTGCTGTGTGAAAAACTGGCTGGATGGCCAGGCCCAAAGAATGGTGGTGAATGGAGTTAAATCTAGCTGGTGGCTTGTCATAAGTGGTGTTCCTCAGGGATCAGTAGTTGGGCCACATATGTTTAATATCTTTATCAATGATCTGGATGAGGGATTGAGTTCACCCTTGGTAAGTTTGCAGATGACACTAATTTGGGCAGATGCATTGATCTGCTTGAGGGTGGGAAGCTCTGCAGAGAGATCTGGACAGGCTGAATTGATGGGCTAAGGTGAACTGTATATGATTCACCTAGGCCAAGTCCAGAGTCCTGCACTTTGGTCATAACAACCCATGGAACACTACAAGCTTGGGAAGAGTGGATGGAAAGCTGGTGGGCAGAGAAGGATATGGGCGTGCTTGTTAACAGCTACCTGAACATGAGTCAGCACTGTGCTCAGGTGGCTAAGAAGGCCAACAACATCCTGGCCTGTATCAGAAATAGTGTGACAAGCAAGATGAGGGAAGTGATTGTTCTGCTGTACTTGGCACTGCTGAGGCCACAGCTTGAGTACTGTGCTCAGTTTTGGGCCCACCAGTACAAGAAAGACATTGAGGTGCTGGAGCATGTCCAGAGAAGGGCAATGAGGTTGGTGAAGGGTCTAGAGAGCAAGTCTTACTAGAAACATCTGAGGGAACTGGGATTATTTAGTCTGAAGAAAAAGAGACTGAGGGGTGACCTTACAGCTTTCTGCAACTACCTCTCCCTATTATCAAGCGATAGGCCAAGAGGAAATGGCCTCAAGTTGTGCCAGTGGAGGTTTAGATTTGGCATTAGAAGAAACTGGAAGGGTTATCAAACACTTGTATAGACTCCCCAGAGAGGTGATTGAATCATCAGTGCCAAAGATGTTTAACAGATGCATAAATGTACTAATGGTACATTTGGCATGGTTTGGCACCAAACTTGGCAGAATTAGTTGTTGGACTCGATGATCTGAAAGGTCATTTCCAAACAAAGGAGTTCTATGGTTCTATGATTCTATATGCCGCCTGCTCTCGCTCGGCACGCGCCGCCGCACTTTTTCTAAATTTTTGTCCAGCGGGTCCCGCGGGCAGGGCACCATGGTGGTGACGCGCCGCAACCGCTCCTTCAGAACATCAGTCTCGACTCAGACTGAGGGGGAATACAAGCAGGTAGGCAAGTGTCACAAGCAAGAGGTGGGTGTCCAGGCTTATGGCTGCAGAGAGTGCTGGAGCCTGGCAGTTGAGATGCAGGGTAGTGGGGACAACTCCTGCATCAGATGCGAGCAGATTGACTATCTGCTTAACCTGGTGGCCATATTGAAAGATGAGGTGACTAGACTTAGAGGTGTCAGGGATTGTAGAAGAGAGACCAACTTGAGTAACCAGGCTCTGCAGGCTCCCCCAGCAGAGGCTGATTATCCAAAAAGCAGAGGGGAATGGACGAAGATTCCTCTCAAAAGACACAAATTAAAACCTCCCTGTCTCACTTCACCTTCCCCACTGCCCTTGGACAACAGGTATGGGGCACTGGAGGTCGAGGGGGAGGTGATTCTGATGCTGGAGGACACACCATCTGGGGTTTTCCAAGAGGCAAAACAGCCCAGGGTGAGTCGGCCCGGGGTGAGTCAGCCCAGGGTGAGTCGGCCCGGGGTGAGTCAGCCTAGGGTGGGTCGGCCCGGGGTGAGTCAGCCTGGGGTGGGTCGGCCCGGGGTGAGTCAGCCTGGGGTGGGTCGGCCCGGGGTGAGTCAGCCTGGGGTGGGTCGGCCCGGGGTGAGTCAGCCTAGGGTGAGTCAGCCTGGCGTGGGTCGGCCCGGGGTGAGTCAGCCTGGGGTGGGTCGGCCCGGGGTGAGTCAGCCTGGGGTGGGTCGGCCCGGGGTGAGTCAGCCTGGGGTGGGTCGGCCCGGGGTGAGTCAGCCTGGGGTGAGTCAGCCTAGGGTGGGTCGGCCTAGGGAGGGTCGGCCTAGGGAGAGCCAGCCTGGGATGGGTCGGCCTGGGGTGGGTCAGCCTGGGGTCAGGCAGCCTGGGGTGAGTCATCGCAGGGTGGGTAAGCCTGGGGTGAGTCAGCTTGGGGTGAGTCAGCCTGGGGTTAAACAGCCTTCCCCTGGCATCAAGACTTGCTCCCTTAAAAAAAAGAGGAGGGTGATTGTTATTGGTGATTCCCTACTGAGGGGAACAGAGGGCCCCATATGTCGGCCAGACCCTGCTCACAGGGAACTTTGTTGTCTCCCAGGAGCTCAAATTGCTGATGTTACCAGAAGGCTGCCTAGTCTGGTGCAGCCCTCTGACTACTTTCCATTAATAATTATGCAGTTAGGGAATGACGATGTTGCAACTAGAACTCCCAGGGCTATCAAGAATGACCTCAATGTCCTGGGGGATCTAGTGGAGGACTCAGGTGCACAAATAATTTTTTTGTCTATACCCTTAGTTGCAGGAGGGAATATGAGAAGGAACAGGTCAGCAGCTGTAGTCAACAAGTGGCTTAGAGGTTGGTGCAGTCAGAATAATTTTGGGTTTTTTGATCTTGAAAAACTTTCTACTACACCAGGTCAGCTGGTAACAGATGGAGTACATCTGTCCCAGAGGAGGGGAAAGGTCACAGTACATGAGAATGGCCTGTCCCCCAAAGGTAAAAAGATTCTGGGAAGGGAATTAGCAAGTCTCATTGACAGGGCTTTAAACTAGCTTCGAAGGGGGAAGGGGCTGAAACCAGTCCCCCAGACAGGAGTCTGAGGGTGGTAAGCTGGAGTCAGGGGCAAAACCAGCAGCCCAGCTGAAGTGCATGTACATTAATGCACGAAGTATGGGCAACAAACATGAGGAGCTGGAAGCCTTGTTGCAGCACGAAAGATATGATGTAGTTGCCATCACGGAGACGTGGTGGGATGACTCGCATGACTGGAGCGCTGCAATTGACGGCTACAGGCTATTCAGGAGAGACAGGCAGGGAAGAAGGGGTGGAGGGGTGGCCCTGTACATCAGGGAGGCTCTTGATGCCATTGAGCTAGAGATCAGGGATGATCGGGTTGAGTGCGTGTGGGTAAGAATTAGAGGGAAGACCAGCAGGGCAGACATCCTGGTTGGAGTCTGTTATAGACCACCCAACCAAGAGGAGGATGTTGATGAAGCATTCTATAGGCAGCTTAAGGCTGTCTCAAGATCGCCTAACCTTGTTCTCGTGGGAGACTTCAACCAGCCTGATATCTGCTGGGATCACAACATAGCAGAGAGGAGGCAGTCTAGGAGGTTCTTAGAGTGCATGGAGGACAGCTTCTTATCCCAGGTGCTGCGTGAGCCTACCAGGGGTAAGGCTATGCTTGACCTCCTCTTCACCAACAGGGAAGGGCTGGTGGGTGATGTGGTGGTCGGAGGGTGTTTAGGCACCAGTGACCATGAGATAATTGAGTTTTCAGTATTCAGCCAAGCCAAGAGGGGGAGCAAGAAGACCTCCACTCTGGACTTCCGGAGGGCGGACTTCAGGCTACTCAAGGAACTAACTCAGAAGGTTCCTTGGGAAACAGCCCTTAAAAATAAAGGGGTTCAGGAGAGCTGGACCTACTTCAAGAAAGAACTCTTGAAGGCACAGGAACAGGCTGTGCCGGTGTGCCGGAAGATGAGCCGCCGGGGCAGACGGCCAGCCTGGTTGGGTAATGAACTTCTAAAGGAACTAAGGGAAAAAAAGAGGGTGTATTATCTTTGGAAAAAAGGGGAGGCAACCCATGGAATGTTTAGGGATGTTGCTAGGTCTTGTAGGAAGAAAATTAGGGAGGCAAAAGCACATTTGGAGCTCAGACTGGCCTCTGCTGTGAAGGACAACAAAAAGTCCTTCTATAAATATATTAATAGCAAGAGGAAGGGCAAGGAGAAGCTCCACTCCTTGGTGGGCATGGAGGGGAATATTGTAACAAAGGATGAGGAAAAGGCAGAGGTGCTTAACACCTTCTTTACCTCAATTTTTACTAGCAGGACAGAACGGCTTCCAGACAGCTGGCCTGCAGAGCTGGCAGAAGGAGCCAGGGAGCAGCATAGTTTTCCCCTGTTCCAGGATGGGACAGTTAGAGATCTTCTCAGCCGCTTGGACCCCCACAAGTCCATGGGACCGGATGGGATCCATCCTAGGGTGCTGAGGGAGCTGGCGGATGAGCTGTCCAGGCCGCTCTCCATCATTTTTCAGCAGTCCTGGCTCACTGGAGAGGTCCCAGAAGACTGGAAGCTGGCCAACATGGTGCCCATCCATAAGAAGGGCCAGTTGGAAGAGCCGGGGAATTATAGGCCTGTCAGCCTGACCTCAGTGCCAGGCAAGATTATGGAGCGGGTCATCTCGAGTGCGATCACACAGCACTTACAGGATGGCCAGGGGCTCAGGCCTAGCCAGCATGGATTTAGGAGGGGCAGGTCCTGCCTGACCAACCTGATCTCCTTCTATGATCAGGTGACCCGCCTGGTGGATGCGGGGAGGCCTGTGGATGTGGTCTACCTGGACCTCTGCAAGGCCTTTGACACCGTCCCCCACAGCAAACTCCTGGCCAAGCTGGCAGCCCATGGCTTGGACAGGAGCACACTGCGTTGGGTTAGGAACTGGCTGGAGGGCCGAGCCCAGAGAGTGGTGGTGAATGGTGCCACATCCAGCTGGTGGCCTGTCACTAGTGGTGTGCCCCAGGGATCAGTGCTGGGCCCCATGCTTTTCAACATCTTTATTGATGATCTGGATGAGGGCATTGAGTCCATCATCAGTAAATTTGCAGATGACACCAAGCTGGGGGCAGCAGTTGATCTGCTGGAGGGCAGAGAGGCTTTGCAGAGGGACCTCGACAGGCTGGACAGATGGGCAGAGTCCAATGGCATGAGATTGAACACATCCAAGTGCCGGGTTCTGCACATTGGCCACAACAACCCCAGGCAGCGCTACAGGCTGGGGTCAGAGTGGCTGGAGAGCGGCCAGGCAGAGAGGGACCTGGGGGTGCTGGTTGATGGGAAGCTGAACATGAGCCAGCAGTGTGCCCAGGCAGCCAAGAGGGCCAACCGCATCCTGGCCTGCATTAGGAATAGTGTGGCCAGCACGAGCAGGGAGGTCATTGTGCCCCTGTACTCTGCTTTGGTTAGGCCGCACCTTGAGTACTGTGTCCAGTTCTGGGCCCCTCAGTTTAAGAAGGACATTGAGACACTTGAACGTGTCCAGAGAAGGGCAACAAGGCTGGTGAGAGGCCTTGAGCACAAGCCCTATGAGGAGAGGCTGAGGGAGCTGGGGCTGTTTAGCCTGGAGAAGAGGAGGCTCAGGGGCGACCTCATTGCTCTCTACAACTACCTGAAGGGTGGTTGTAGCCAGGAAGGGGTTGGCCTCTTCTCCCTAGCAACCAGCACCAGAACAAGGGGACACAGTCTCAAGCTGCACCAGGGGAAGTTTAGGCTGGAGGTGAGGAGAAAGTTCTTCACCGAGAGAGTGATTCGTCATTGGAATGGGCTGCCCGGGGAGGTGGTTGAGTCTCCATCCCTGGAGGCGTTCGGGAGGGGACTGGATGTGGCACTTGGTGCCATGGTCTAGTTGTGAGGTTGTGGTTACAGGTTGGACGCGATGATCTTGAAGGTCTCTTCCAACCTTGGTAATTCTATTCTATTCTGTTCTATTCTATTCTATTCTATTCTATTCTATTCTATTCTATTCTATTCTATATTTTCTTCCTTTATAGATGATAAGAAACTTATTCTATTTTAATTTGGTTTGCGTTTTTTAATTGTTTTTCATTCCAGTTTTGAATTAGCAAGCAACATCTTTCTGCCCAGGAGTTTGGGTCTCACTGCCAGTATTTGTGTATGTTCTTAGTGAAAACATGTAATTACAGGAAACCTCTGTTGTTTACTGAGAAAGAAAATCAGGGCTCTGAATGATTTTGGAAAAAAACCTCTGATCAAACTGTTAGTGATAAAGAGATCACTCAACCATTTGGTGCTTTTGATCATATGTATTTTATAGGTAAGATATTTATTTGCACATATCAAGTATAATGAAAGTACAAAATTGGCCAATAAACTGCTTAGTAATGCTGCACAGGAAATTCTCAGTAAGCAGTTTAGATAAATAATAGAATTTCAGTTCTTTGAAGGGAAAGAAAGTTAATAAATGAAATTCAAATTACTGAACTTTTGGATAGGATATATTAATGTTTTGGGGTCTGTCTTTGAGACATTGCTGTCAGAAAAACAGGGCTGGTAGAAGATTACTGATGAACTGGAGTGTTTCACCCAGCCATCACAACCACTGAATTGAGTTGAACCTGCTGTTGCTATTCATCCCATGCTGCAGTCCCACCAGCGTCAATACGAAAGTACTGGCTGCAACAAGGTACTATGGGGCTTGAAGTTCAGATTGTAACATGGGAGGTTTCCTGTTCTGGTTGCTTCTTCTGGATTCTGGGTTCTTGGTTGTTGGTCTTTCCACTAGGATGGCAGTGGGACAAGAAGGAATGGGGGAGTAGTTTTGTGGCTTGGGCTTTAGGCTCACTTGCTTCTGCTTGACACTACTTTATGCTGTGCCTTTCCTGAAAACAGGCTAAGGCAATTATGCATTCTGTACTATGTTTATCTGATTTTGATCAGTAATACTGTATTCTTATCTCACGTTTTTTGTCTCAATCCTGAGGTTTTGTGTGTTACTTTTCCCCCACTTTTGTGTTGGGAGAGCAGGCAGGTCAGCCCTTGTACTAAACCATTACAATAATGGATACATCTATTTATGCTCTGAAATGACCTGGGAGCTTTTGACATGACGAAAAGCTATTGGGTAGCTGTAGCTTGACATCCATTCTTTTTGCTTATTGATAAGACTTATATTGCATGCAGGAAGCAGGAAGTGAGAAGGTTTGTCATTCTAACAGACTGATACTATTCAAGTGAATTTTCCCATAAATGTTTGCAGTACTCTTAAAAGCCTTTTCCAATTTGCAGCACCAAAGCCAAAGCTGAGAGAAAGCCAGAGAAAGCTGTCTTTGTGCACATTTTCCAGAGCCAGATCAGGCAGTAGCTCGCACATAGACTGCTGTATGTATACATACGTACAGAACAGGGTCCCTTGCCCAGGGCAAAAGTTAGAAATGGGGTTTAATGAGGAAGACTGAACTGATCAGGCACAGTACGTATCAGATAAGTGTATTGACCAGATATGTTTGTATAGGAATGGCCTTTTTTATCCCCCTTTCTGTCTGTTTATTCTTGTACCATGCTTATTCTTCTCCAAACCACTATGATTCTTTGGGGTTCTTTCCCTGATAAACTACTAACATGCAATGTGCTCTGTTGCAACAGCTAGTGCTTGAAGTATCAGGAGTGAGAGAGACATGTAGTTCTTGACACTTGTGGTGGTTTTAGGCTATACCTTTAAAATTTAGCTGCCGATTTTGAGCAGAAAAGAAAAAGAATAAAAATAGAAAAGAATATAATTAACCAGGTTGGAAGAGACCTTTGAGATCATCGAATCCAACATACCATCCAACACTATCTAATCAACTAAACCATGGCACCAAGAACCCCATCCAGTCTCTTCCTAAACACCTCCAGTGACAGTGACTCCACTACCTCCCTGGGAAGCCCATTCCAATGGCCAGTCACTCTTTCTATGAAGAATTTCTTCCTAACATCCAGCTGAAACCTCCCTTGGTGCAGCTTGAGACTGTGTCCTCTTGTTCTGGTGCTGGTTGCCTGGGAGAAGAGACCAACCCCCACCTGGCTACAACCTCCCTTCAGGTAGTTGTAGGGAACAATAAGGTCTCCCCTGAGCCTACTCCTCTCCAGGCTAAACAATCCCAGCTCCCTCAGCCTCTCCTCATAGGGCTTGTGCTCAAAAGCCTCTCACCAGCCTGGTTGCCCTTACCAATTAAAAAGCGGTCAGGTGATGAGCTGGGTCTGGACTAAAAGGTAACTGAGTCACATGATTTAAATGGGCTATTTGACTTTAGCAGCTAAGTATCATTTCAGAGAGGTGACATGAACACATTAATTTAACCCACACTCCCTTTTGTTGAGCTGTACCTAAGTACAATATTCTATCTCACAACAAATTGTGAAACAGAACCTTCTTTCTTAGAAATACAGAACAAAACCAAAACCTAAAAACTGCAAAAATTAGTACTGAAATGATAGGTATTTCATTTGTAGAAAAATATTTTTTAAATTAATGTTAGATTAATATTAAATTAATATAAGCTCTTCTAATTAAATAGATGGTATCTCTTTTTAAGGCATTACTTTATTTAAGAAATATTGTTTTACATTGTAAGACTAAAGCAGATAAATTTTATTTTTTACACTAGAAGTGAAATAAATCTCTTCATAAGAACACAGGCATAATCATGGATTTGCAAGTTACTCCCTTGACTTAATACTTAGGACTGGGGGTGGGTGTCCCACATTTTAAGAATCTGTTTCACCTTAGTTCAAAGTTATTTATTTTGGTTGATTTTCAGAATGGCTGCAGAGGCAATTTGCTTTTCCTGCCTTGGGTGAGTTACATTTTTACAGAGGGGAGCACTGAGTAGGATAAATTAATTTTTAATTTTATATTGATGCATTTACTGGTTTATTAATTTTTTTTTACTAGCTTCTGCTGGGTCACAATGGTGATAACAGAAATTACTGCCTTGTGCATGGGAGCATTAAGATATCTGATCTGCTTTTCTCAACATGGTGGCCTTGTTTTCAGAGTGGACTAATACTCTCAGGAAGGTACAAAAAACAATCTTAGTCTGATGTTTATGTCATGAAGGTAGTTAAAAAATACCACGTAGAATGCATTGATTATTACTTCTGGCTGCAGGCCCAATATGGCCTTCAAGGCTAAATTTTTTTTCTTGCTGCATTATGTGTCCAAATATTCCTGTTTCATAAAATCATTGAGTCAGAGAATCATTTCCATTGGAAAAGACCTTTAAGATCATCAAGTCTAACTTCTCATGTATATTTGTAATAACATAAGTACAGTAATTGCAGTGACAGAAATGTAGTATCACAGTATCACTAAGGTTGGAAGAGACATCGAAGATCATCGAGTCCAACCTGACACCACAGACCCCATGACTAGAGCATGGCACCAAGTGCCACGTCCAATCCCCTCTTCAACACCTCCAGGGACGGTGACTCCACCACCTCCCTGGGAAGCCCATTCCAATGGCGAATCACTCTCTCGGTGAAGAGCTTTCTCCTCACCTCAAGCCTAAACTTCCCCTGGTGCAGCTTGAGACTGTGTCCCCTTGTTCTGGTGCTGGTTGCTAGGGAGTAGAGGCCAACCCCTTCCTGGCTACAACCACCCTTCAGGTAGTTGTAGAGAGCAATGAGGTCGCCCCTGAGCCTCCTCTTCTCCAGGCTAAACAACCCCAGTTCCCTCAGCCTCTCCTCATAGGTCTTGTGCTCAAGGCCTCTCACCAGCCTTGTTGCCCTTCTCTAGACATGTTCAAGTGTCTCGATGTCCTTCTTAAACTGAGGGGCCCAGAACTGGACACAGTACTTAAGGTGTGGCCTAACCAAACCAGAGTACAGGGGCACAATGACCTCCCTGCTCGTGCTGGCCACACTATTCCTAATGCAGGCCAGGATGCCATTGGCCTTCTTGGCCACCTGGGCACACTGCTGCCTCATGTTTAGGCAGCTGTCGATCAGCACCCCCAGGTCCCTCTCTGTTTGGGAGCTCTCCAGCCACTCCGACCCAGTGTTGCATTCAAGTTCATTGAGAACCTTTTGTCCCCCAAATTGTCAGTGCATTTCCCAGACTTGGTATGTTCTAAGACTACATTCATCACTGAAAGAAGAAAATAGACATTGTCTGTGATTACTATCAGATGTCAGAAGCCACCTCACCAAAAGTGTCCTTTATCACCAGGGGGGTGATGTAAGAAATTTACCTTGGGCGGCATGTTGCTGTTTCAAAGAGAGAAAGAAAGCAATGATATTTATTTTAGGAGTGCCAAGTACATTTTCTTTTTTTGTAAAAAATATAATAGACATTTTAAATATTTAGGATAAGTAGACATAGGATTTCATCTGAATTTTTTTGTCTGGTGGGACTGCAAAAATTGCAGTGATTAATGAAAGTAAAGCAATTAACTATGTACTGTTCAAACTGCATTCCACAGACTGAATGTCATGCATTGAAAATCACTGGGGTAAATTCAAAGCCTTCCTTTCCAGGGCTGACATTGTCTCTCACTGTTGATTGAAGAAGCTTAAAAATTTAAACTGAAACACAGATAAATAATTGCACTAACCTCTTCAGTGAATAAGTTGTTCTCATTTTCAGTCCTACAGACAGCAATCATAGAATCATAGAATTGTTAGGGTTGGAAGGGACCTCAAGAATCATGTAGTTCCAGCCCTCCTGCCATGTGCATGGACACCTCACACTAGATCAGGTTGCCCAGAGCCACATCCAGCCTGCACTTGAATTGGTAGGTGTAAAATCAAGGACAGTAGGCAAAGTGTAACTGTGTAGACATGAAAAGTTTTTCTTCTTGCTCCTAAGAATCCTTTAAGACTCAACAGGATAAAGCAGCCTTCTTCCCATTATCTTGTTTTCTCCCCCACTAGTTCCATCTTTACTCCAGCAGCTTAACAGGAATAGGGACAGCTATGACAAATTATTTCCCTTTTCTTCACTACATGCCTGAAAGTGATTTGGGTTGTGTGTGGTGGTTTTGGGCTATGCTTTTAAAATTTAGTTACAGATTTTGAGCAGAAAAGTAGAAAAATATAAATAAATCACTAATGGATGTAAAGAGGAAAACAAAAGATTACTCTAAACAAATTAATTGGAGGAATATCTTCCATAAAATGGGCTGTACCAAAACAGTTCTCTCTCTTTTCTGCTCTCTCTGCTTGCTTTGCTCAGGAGAGGTTAATCTGCTTCTGGATGGCCTTGGCTTGGCTGCATTGCTTAATTAAGCCTACCCCACTGCTTTCTCTCTGCTCCTTTCTCTCCTGTGGGACAGGGGAAGGGGGGCAGTGGAATGGCTTCCCTGGTCTCTGACCAGGGGAAGTTTTGTGTTGCTTGCTAATTGTAAATATCTGCATAATATTGTAAATACTGTATATTTTGTACATATTCATTGCATTCCACTGTAAAGTGTAGTCTTGCTTGTAAATACTGCTTCAATTTACTTCCAACTGAGTTGTCTGGCAAAGTTAATGCTGGGAGGAAACTTCAACCCACCAGATTGTGTCTGTGTGAGGAACTGCTTAGAGACAATGGTATCTTAAGACTCAAATCAGTTAGGTCATGAGCTAATACGAAAATAGAGGAGGGGAAAGGGATGACAGCATGTTGGGTCAGCTTACGTTGTACATCTAGCTGTCTTCTGTATAATGTATAGGAACTGTCAGGGTGGGATACTTCAAGGTATTGGAGGTGTTCAGGAGGAGACTTGATGGGGTGCTTGGTGCCATGATCTAGTTGTTTAGGTGGGTTGGATTGGTTGATAGGTTGGATGCAATGATCTTGAAGGTCTCTTCCAACCTGGTTTATTGTATTGTATTTTATTATTGTATTGTAAGGGACTTTGAGGAAACTGGGACTCTATGCTATGCATACATATTTGCATACATTGAACACTACAGTAGGGATTTAGAAAGGATAGTCACCTACTAATTAGGCATGTAATGCAATATTATAATCTAGTTGCATTTCCATGGAAGGGGTTTGTTCAAAGATGCCAGAAGTTTCCCCCATGTCCAATAAAGGCAATGACAGACCCGCTGGTGGCCAAGGCCAAGCCTATCAGAAACTTTGTGATAACATATTTAGGAAGGGGGGAAAAACCCTACTGCACAACAGCAACTGGAGAGAGGAGTGAGAATATGTGAGAGACACTCTGCTGAAGCAGAAGTTCTCCTACAGCACATGGTGAAGACCACAGTAAAGCAGGCTTGTACCTGTGCAGCTCATGAAGGTTAACAGTGGAGCAGATGTACATCTGCACCCCTCTGAGAACCTCTGGCAGGAGTAGATAATTGTCCCTGAAGGAGTCTGTTGCCCCATGGAGAGCCAGTGCTGGAGCAGTCTCCTGGCAGAACCTATGACCCTGTGAAAGGAGGAGTCCATGGTGCAGCATGGTGAGCCTAAGGAGAAAAGAAGGTTTGGGGAAAGGTGTTTTAAGATTTGGTTTTACTTCTCGTTATCCTACTCTGATTTGATTGGAAATATATTAAATTAATTTCCCTGAGTCAATCTGGTTTGTCCGGCTGTGGTGAGTGATTTCTCACTGTCCTTATCTTGATTCATGACCATTTCATCATATTGTTTTCTCTAGTTAAGGTAGGTGAGTGAATGACTTGGTGGGCCCATCACATCCAGCCAGGGCCAACCCAATACACACTAGATAAAATGAAAGCCAATGCACCTCTTCCTGTCACATTCCTGGTATAATGCTGCTGAAGGCCTTGAATAGATGACTGCTCTTCCCCCAAGCGGATCTCATGTTACATAACTGGAGAAAAGGAACCAAATCATGATGCTTGCTAATTTTAGTTCCTCCATACAAATAAAGGACAACCAGATATTACGAGTTTAATTAGTTGGTAAAAAAAAAAAAAAAAAAAAGACAAACACAAACCAACCACCACCACCAAAAAGCCCCAGTTCCATTCTTAAATGGTTAATAAGTTTAATATTAGCTTCCAGAAAATCAGGGCTATGGTCTTGCGGCTTCTTAGTTGCTTATCTCTCAAATACACATAAGGCACAAAATTTCTTCTTGTTATTTTATGTAGACATATTAAAAATTAAGGCAGAGTAGAGGCATAATCAAAGATTATAGTTCTTGTAACCTAGAGAACTTAAAAGAGAGAGAGAGAGAGAGATCCTTGGGTTGTTTTTTCCCCCACTCATTAATTTGATGAAATCAGTTACAACAAGTAACAGAAAGTGCTCTGCAATAGTGTGGTGGTTTAGTCTGGGTGCTGGCCTGGATGCCACCGCAAAGGGCACACCTGGGATGTTCCAAAAGGGGGGCCCAGCCCAGTGGGTGGTCACAGGAAGCCAAGTATTTCACCCATAATGCCCTGCTCCCCTACAAAACATCAGCGTGGGGGTCCTTTTGCTCTCTTTCCTCCCTCGCCGCTTCCTAGGTAAAATGGTGTGAGCTGCCTCCCTTGCGCCTGCCCAGGCCCAAGGCTGGGTTGGAGGGGAAGAAAGAGCACTTGGGGGGTTTGGGTGTACCTCCAGGTGGGGATGGGGTGTTCTTGGGTATGTTCTGGGATCTCTCCCTCTTTGTCATGGTGCTTGTGGTTTTCTGTAAAACTCTCATTGGTTTTTTTTTTCCTTCCATTTAAACTTTCCACCATTTTTGCAGTCTGTTTTGTCTGAGTCTTTCTTTTGCCTGTGGTCGGAGAACTGGTCTCCCAGCCCACAACAAATAGCATCTTCCATATAAAATGAGCTGTCAGTGTGGTGAGTGTGCAGCCAACTGTCAAAGAAAGGATTGGTTTTCAAAGAAAGAATTATCACAGTTATCAAAAGATTTCCGACAATTCAGTTGTAAAATTATTTCCTTTCATAAATAGTATTTCTACTGTAAATATCTGGGTAACATCAAGAGGGTAAGCAGTGCATAGTCAAATTGAAAATTAAGAGATATAATTTGCACTGATATGAAGATTGGTGATGTTGCAGATGTTTCAGGTATTGAATTTCATATACAGAGAAATAAATGTCCCCTCTTGCTGCTGTTTTATTTATTTTAGTTCCATTTGAAATAGTAGCATGCTATTTACACCGGAGATATTACACTGACCTCATTATGACTCCTATTATTTATTCTGGAGGAGGTACTGGACATTAGCATAGAAGATGGTTTCTCTGAACATGGGTAGCTCACTGGTTAGTATAAATCTGTGGATTCTTGAAGCCGATCTTATCCTAACTTGCTTCAGAATCAGTTTTACACTGGCAATGTGACAGTTGTGTCACAAGCAGTAGGCAGTATGCTGAGGTCTTGTGGCCTGATGGATTCTTTGATATTGCAATATCAAAGCAAGAACATGCCATGCAATGATTACACCATTGCTGAATACTCTTCTACCATCTCTCCATGGTGGTCAGTCTTATCTCATCTTTTCCTGCAAGCACAAGGCCTCTTTGATACATCTCTCATATTTGTAACCCATCAGTGCACAAATTGCAACCTCTGAAGCTGGATGCAAATGAGTTCTGACAGGCTTATTAAAGCAGCGCAAAAATGCAATACTAAAGACAATACTAAAGAATGCATGTGGTGGGTTGAAGTTTCTTTCCAGTATTAACTTTGCCAGATCAACTCAGTTGGAAGCAAATTGAAGCTGTTTTTACAAGCAAGACTACACTTTACAATGCAATGCAATGAATATGTACAAAATATACACTATTTACAATATTATGCAGATATTTACAATTCGCAAACAACACAAAACTCCCCTGGTCAGAGACCAGGGAGGCCATTCCACTGCCCCCCCCTCCCCTGTCCAACAAGAGAGAAAGGAGCAGAGAGAAAGCAGTGGGTTAGACTTGCCAAGGACAGCCAACAAGCAGATTGTCTCTCCCAAGCAAAGCAAAAACAGCCAGAGATTGGAAGAGAAGAGAGAAAATTGTTAGGGTACAGCTCATCTTATTCTAGATAGTTATCCAATGAATTTGTTTAGAATAATATTTTGTTTTCCTTTTTACACCCAATAGTGATTTATTTATATTTTCCTACTTTTCTGCTCGAAAGCTGTAACTAAATTTTAAAGGCATAGCCTAAACCCACCACAATGCACAATTAAGTTAAATAGGTAAGCTGCAGAGAAGCACATCTTGTATACCAAAGTCATCTTTTTGCATTCTTTAAAAAAAATAATTATTAACCTATCTGTGTGGCAATTTTGGGTAAAATAAGCTAGAAATATCTATATTTCCTTTTAAAGACATTTTCAATTAATCTTCCAGATAAAGTGATGATGTTTTAATGGAGAAACTAATTTGTATTTCCTTTGTCCAAGTTTCTTAAAATTTCATTCAAAACAATTATGAATAAAATTTCTTCTATTGAATGTAAAAATAAGAGTAATAAATACATCCTAAATTAACATGATCAAGAAAAATGTTGACTTTTGGTATATTTTGGCTATATATGAATCACAGTCTGTATGTGATACTTTGAAAATTTCATTCCTATGACTAATACAGATTGGCTCATTATTGTTTTCCATGTATCACACAGTATGTACAGCTCTGCAGAGAGATATGTATACAAATATAGGAAAAATTCAGAAGGTATTCATATGACTAGTCACCTCTGCTTCCTCAACATTTGTAATTTGATAATAAACTAGTTAATATAAATCTTACTTGTCCCATCATAAAGATTAATCAGTACTAACACATGAAATGGGATAAAGTTTAAATAAAAATTACGCTCTCTTATCTCACCATTTCATTCACCTTATCAGTTAACTAAACACTTGATATTTGAAGGAAATCAAATTTTTATTGTAATGAATGAGGTACTGTTGCTCAGTTTATGAAGACATAATATTCTAGTGAGAATTATCTGGAAGAAAAAAATTCTTTTAGTGTTTAGTCTGTATAAGTTTTTATATGGAAAATATTTTTGTGCTAATACCTGAAGTATGGGCCAGGTCATTGTGAGGCTTTTTCTACATTGCAGGTCAGATTGATGAGATACTTGAGTCTTACTCTGATCCCCTTATAATAAAATGCAGAATTAGCTCCAGCTGGAAGGGGATATTCTCCTTTCTTTCCATGAGTGACCACCAGCACCTGCTGGGAGTGACAGCAGTGAGGATCATCAAACAGCCAGCCTAACTTTCAAACTGAAGGACAAAATACGCCAGTCCTGGCTTTACACCCTGAAATGTTGATTTCAGAGTGACCAACAGTAAAAGCTGTTAATTATTTGAATGAGGGAGTAATTAACAGCAAATCCAAGCACTGATCCAGTACAATCACACCTTCTGGTAGTACTGAAGTGGAATTTACCACAGAGCAGTGATGGTTGTTAATTTACAATACAATACAATACAATACAATACAATACAATACAATACACCAGGTTGGAAGAGACCTTCAAGATCATCGCGTCCAACCCATCAAACAATCCAACCCACCCAACAACTAGACCATACAGCCAAGCACCCCATCAAGTCTTCTCCTGAACACCTCCAGTGAAGGTGACTCCACCACCTCCACGGGTAGCCGATTCCAATGGGCAATCACTCTCTCCGTGTAGAACTTCTTCCTAACATCCAGCCTAAACCTGCCCTGGCGCAGCCTGAGACTGTGTCCTCTTGTTCTGGTGCTGGCTGCCTGGGAGAAGAGGCCAACCTCTGCCTGGCTACAACCTCCCTTCAGGTAGTTGTAGACAGCAAGAAGGTCACCCCTCAGTCTCCTCTTCTGGAGGAGCAACCCCAGCTCCCTCAGCCTTTCCTCATAGGGCTTGTGTTCCAAACCCCTCACCAGCTTTGTTGCCCTTCTCTGGACACGTTCCAGCAAGTCAACATCCTTCCTAAACTGAGGGGCCCAGAACTGGACACAGGACTCAAGGTGTGGCCTAAACAGTGCAGTGTACAGGGGCAGAATGACCTCCCTGCTCCTGCTGGCCACACTGTTCCTGATGCAAGCCAGGATGCCATTGGCCTTCTTGGCTGCCTGCGCACACTGCAGGCTCATGTTCAGCCTACAATCAACCAGTACCCCCAGGTCCCTCTCTGCCTGGCCACTCTCCAGCCACTCTGACCCCAGCCTGTAGCACTGCCTGGGGTTGTTGTGGCCAATGTGCAGAACCCGGCACTTGGATGTGTTCAATCTCATGCCATTGGACTCTGCCCATCTGTCCAGCCTGTCCAGGTCCCTCTGCAAAGCCTCTCTGCCCTCCAGCAAATCAACTCCTGCCCCCAGCTTGGTGTCATCAGCAAATTTACTGATGATGGACTCAATGCCCTCATCCAGATCATCAATAAAGATGTTGAAGAGCATGGGGCCCAGTACTGATCCCTGGGGCACACCATTAGTGACAGGCCGCCAGCTGGATGTGGTGCCATTCACCATTACTCTCTGGGCTCGGCCCTCCAGCCAGTTCCTAACCCAACGCAGTGTGCTCCTGTCCAAGCCATGGGCTGCCAGCTTGGCCAGGAGTTTGCTGTGGGGGACGGTGTCAAAGGCCTTGCAGAGGTCCAGGTAGACCACATCCACAGGCCTCCCCACATCCCCCAGGCAGGTCACCTGATCATAGAAGGAGATCAGGTTGGTCAGGCAGGACCTGCCCCTCCTAAATCCATGCTGGCTAGGACTGAGCCCCTGGCCATCCTGTAAGTGCTGTGTGATCGCACTCGAGATGACCCGTTCCATAATCTTGCCTGGCACTGAGGTCAGGCTGACAGGCCTATAATTCCCTGGCTCATCCAACCGGCCCTTCTTGTGGATGGGCACCACGCTGGCCAGCTTCCAGTCTTCTGGGACCTCTCCAGTGAGCCAGGACTGCTGAAAAATGATGGAAAGTGGCTTGGACAGCTCATCCGTCAGCAATCTCAGCACCCTAGGATGGATCCCATCCGGTCCCATGGCCTTGTGGGGGTCCAAGCGGCTCAGTAGATCTCTAACTTCCTCTTGGAGCAGTGGTAAACTATGCAGCTCTCTGGCTCCTTCTGCCAGCTCTGCAGGCCAGCTGTCTGGAAGACGTTCTGCCCTGCTAGTGAAGACTGAGGCAAAGAAGGTGTTAAGTACCTCTGCCTTTTCCTCATCCTTTGTTACAACGTTCCCCTCCGTGTCAACCAAGGAGTGGAGGTTGTCCTTGCCCTTCTTCTTGCTATTGATGTATTTATAGAAGGACTTTTTGTTGTCCTTCACAGCAGAGGCCAGTCTAAGTTCTAAATGTGCTTTTGCCTCCCTAATTTTCTTCCTACACAACTGTCCTGGTTGGGCATGACTAGGCCCAAAACAGGCTTCAGTAAGAGCCCTAAGAAGTTAGGGGAGACAGACAAAAGAAAACATGTATCAGTAAAAAGCCAGCCAAACCTGTTTGGCAGGTATCCTGACCACTCACCACTGTGCTGATGCCCAGAAGGTGACTGGCTAAGTTACAAATAATTTTTCTGCCAGTGGTCAGTTTTGTTTCAAAAAACAGTTAAATAGAGGGGTTCTTCGGTGACCCGGCCCCTTTTCTTCCTTGATTCCGGCTCCTCGCCAGCCGGTGAGGTGTGTGTGCTACTCACCCATCCCCCTCCACCAGCATCCACCACGTGTACTCCAGTTTCACTTTCAGTGCTGGGCAACGTGCTTGGATCCTACTTTTCCCTTTCTTTGGCTTTACAAATTATACCGAGAACAGAATTCTGGATTACAAACTTTCCTGACCGCTGCTCACAACACCATGTCTTGGACTGATTCAGAATCTCCGGACTGAATAGTGCTTCGTAAGTGATTCCGATTATCGATTTCATAAGGTATATTGGACATTAATTTCCTTCTCACCCTCTGCCTTTGCTCCACCAGGGAGCAAAGGAAACCCACTTTGTTACTGAATCAGGAATTGCGGCTCCTCGCTTTCCCTTCAACTTTGAGCTTGATATCAAGAGCGTAGTTACTCTAGATCAAATCCTTCCTCCAACTAAAGTGTTTATATCCTTAATATTACCAACATTTTGTGTAAGTGATTCCCCACCGGATACCCAAACCTAAACAAATTGTAAATAAGTTTATTAACGTTTTACGTGGAAATTTTGTTATTAATAAATTAATTCCTTTTTTTAAATTAATCATCCCGCTTATCAAGCGTCAGTGGCTTTATTTTATTTTTTTTCTGAATTAATCCAATTCAACAACCTGAAGTTGTTTCTCCTCAAATTACTTTGCAGAGTTTTCAGATTTTTCAGGCTGGTTTATGTATAAATTCTTTAGTAGGGTTGCTTGCCTGCTGCATCAGAACTCAGTGACAGTATTGAATTTCCTGTGTATTTTTAATGTCACTAAAAGCTCTGAAAGTACTTCATACAGAAGCAATGGATTTGTATTTTATGGTTTTAAGAGTCCTGAATGTCCTTACTGAGCTCACTGAGGAGTCGAATGACATGACTGGTGTCATGGAAGACGATGCCAGGGACAGGGAGGAAGAACTGCCCATCGTAAGTGACGATCAGGTTCATGATCACCTGAAGAACCTGAAAGTGTTCAAGTCCATGGGACCCGATGGGATACACCCACGGGTGTTGAGAGAACTGGCAGATGAGGTTGCTAAACCCCTCTCTATTCTATTCCAAAAGTCATGGCAGACTACAGACTGGAAAAGGGGAAACATTGCTCCCATTTTCAAAAAGGGCAAGAAGGAGGAACCAGGGAACTACAGGCCAGTCAGTCTCACCTCTGTGCCCGGAAAGATCATGGAGCAGATCCTCCTGGAGGCACTGCTGACTCAGAAGAATAGTGAAGAGGTGATTGGGAACAGTCAGCATGGCTTTGCCAAGGGCAAATCCTGCCTGACAAACCTGGTGGCCTTCTATGAACAGGTGACAACATTAATAGATGAAGGGTGAGCAACTGATGTAATTTACCTGGACTTGAGCAAAGCCTTCGACACTGTCCCACACCACCTCCTGGTCTCCAAGCTGGTGACACATGGGTTTGATGGATGGACCACTAGATGGATAAAGAACTGGCTTGATGGCTGCACCCAAAGAGTGGCTGTCAATTGGTCCATGTCCCAGTGGAGGCCAGTGACAAGCAGAGTCCCTCAGGGATCAGTCCTGGGACCTGTCTTGTTCAACATCTTTGTGGGTGACGTGGACAGTAGCATCGAGTGCACCCTCAACAAGTTTGCTGATGACACCAAGCTGTGTGGTGCAGCAGACACGCTGGAGGGAAGGGATGCCATCCAGAGGGACTTGGACAGGCTGGAGAGGTGGGCACAAGCCAACCTGATGAGGTTCAACAAGACCAAGTGCAGGGTCCTGCATCTGGGTCGAGGCAATCCCAGGCACAAATCCAGGCTGGGCAGGGACTGGCTGGAGGGCAGCCCAGAGGAGAGAGACTTGGGGGTGCTGGTGGATGAGAAGCTCAACATGAGCTCTCAGTGTGCACTTGCAGCCTGGAAAGCCAATCAGATGCTGGGCTGCATCAAGAGAAGTGTGACCAGCAGGTCAAGGGAGGTGCTTCTCCCCCTCTACTCAGCCCTGGTGAGACCCCACCTGGAGTACTGCGTCCAGTTCTGGAGCCCCTATTACAGGAGGGATGTGGATGTGCTGGAACGTGTCCAGAGAAGGGCCACGAGGATGATCAGAGGTCTGGAGCACCTCGTCTATGAGGACAGACTGAAGGAGTTGGGGCTGTTCAGTCTGGAGAAGAGAAGGCTCTGAGGTGACCTCATTGTGGCCTTCCGGTATCTGAAGGGGGCCTCAAGAAGGCTGGGGAGGGACTTCTCAGGATCTCAGGTAGTGATAGGACTAGGGGGAATGGAATGAAGCTGGAGGTGGGGAGATTCAGGCTAGATGTGAGAAGGAAGTTCTTTACCATGAGAGTGGTCAAGCCCTGGCATGGGTTATCCAGGGAGGTGGTTGAGGCCCCGTCCCTGGAGGTGTTTAAGACCAGGCTGGATGAGGCTCTGGCCAGCATGATCTAGTGTGTGGTGCCTGTCCATGGCAGGGGGTTGGAACTAGATGATCCTTGTGGTCCCTTCCAACCCTGACTGATACTATGATACTATGACTGAGAAGGTTTGGACTGGTAAGAAGTTTTCAACCAAGAACAAAGATGTTGGTTGATCTAGAAAAGTTATGATACATAACCTGTAGCACAGAATCAAACAGGTGCTGCGTGCAAGTGAACAGGAGACATCACAACTGAAAAGCCTCCTTCATTCATTTTAATGAATTTGTAAGATGTGAAGGAAACGTCCTTTCTGGAAAAAAGTTTAGTGGTGCAGCGTGAGGATATTTTCATCCTAGTACCTACCAACTATTTGGCACATGCCATTTTAGAAAATGAGGCTACTTGAAAAGGTACAGTGTTAGACAGGAAGCTGCACTTGGGGAAACAAACAAAAACGAGAATATGCAGCTCTTCATGCCCCTCACCACCAATGCAGTCTATGCTTTACCTTCTGTCATCTGCCGCCTGTTGTTTTCTAAACTCTTTTTCTTCACGAAGGGATCTGTTAGAAATTAGTGACTTACCTTCAAAAATGTGCTCTAGCTAGTTCTTAGCTAATTTTAGCTTATTCTTAGCTGTTTTGGGCCTCAGAACTATTAGCAGGCTTTTAGGACTAGCTCAAGCCCAAGCTTGTCTTGGGTTTCAATAGGTACTTTAACCTGATACATCAAACTTAAGGGACTGGGCACTGCCCCACTGTTTACAGTGCACGGTATCAACTTCTCCAGATGAAATAGACCAAACCCCCCAAAAAAAAAAAACCACAAACCCACAAAACCGACAATAAGATGGTGTATAAACCTGAGTTACAGCTAAAAAAATATGTCTGCACATCACAGTCCATGAATCCTGATAAGCTGAAGAAGAAAGTAAGACCTTTGTGCAGAGAGTTTGTGGGCAGAGGCACAACTGCAATAAAGACCCATTGACCTCCACTTCAGTGTGATAATTGCTTTAAGATAAGAGCTATAAACCGTTTGAATGCCTGCAAGAAGGTTCATTGTGAGAACGATAAGCAGCAGTAGATGAAAAAGGACTAGAAGCAGGACAACTATGAAATTATTTTCCTTTGTATACTCCTTAAGTTTATGATAGATAGCAGGTCAGTCGGGACCATCTTCAAGAACAATGTGGGTTAGATACTTTCCTTAGAGAAACTGATGTTCTTTTTCACTTAAATATCATTTTATTCATCTTTAAACTCATCAATTTTTAATTAATTCCTTTAGCACACTGTCTCAGTATGTTTTACAGTTTATATAACACTGTAGCTGAAAGAGGTTTTTATGTTTTTATACTTTCAGCAAAATTCGAAATTCCTAGCTGCTTTTATGAAAATAGAGAGTTACCATTCCCTGACCCCTCACAATAATATTCATAGTCACTTAAGTTATTTATGAAGCTATTTATTATTTTCCCTCTTTCCCCTATTCTTTTGTCTCAGATGGAAACGCCTTGACTCTTACACTATGTAGTACTATTAAAGTATTTCATAGCTGTAATCATCTTTATTGTCATGCTATATTTTTTTCATAATTATCCTATAATTTTCATAAAATCAACTAACTAGAGCTATATAACTATTTATGTTGTGTTCTCAAATGCCAGTGCTTTATTCCAAATAATTTATGAAGTCCTGTTTGACTTTCTGACTTGATGCTGAAATTATGTCTTCCATAATTTTCCATAACTATTTCAAGATCCTTTCCAAAAGGGAATGGCTGGGTCAGAAGCCATTTTATTGCAAATTTACTCAATGTTATGAGAAGTCTGTATTTCCTAATTCGCTTTAGGAACTGTCTGTTTTGAGTAATTCTGTGTCATATAGCATCTCCTTTTCAGGTCATTTTCCAGTATGCTAGACTGTTCCTGTAACCATTCCTACATTGTGACATCTACTTCATACCTTACTTTCAATGACTGTGAAGAGTCCCTTCCATTGCATGATGGTTTTATTTCTTTAGGAGGCTTTGCAGTAGACTTGTTACAGCTTCCCATGGTACTCCGAGATGCTATCAGCTCACCCCCTTCTCACTGAATCAGTCCCAGAACTATCTACAAAGCTGTATTGCTTTCTAGTTCCTGTATTTCACTATTACAGTGTCTACTAGTCACCTTGGTACAGATCACAAACACACCAGTTTAAATTTTTCCTATAATTTCTAGACATGATTTTGCAACTCTCTTGTTAAAACTTTGCTGACTGCACTGGGCCAGGATTTTACTCAGTGGCCATTCTATCAGAAGGGCTGAAGCTACCAAGTAATAACATTTCAGAAATGCATTCTGATATGACATATGTGAGGTATTTGTTTCAGCAGACTAATGCTTGATTATGTATTTCCTTTGGCTGTCTAAGGTGTCGGTTCTGATACTGTTACAATAAATGCTACTGTAGCCAGCAACTCACACTATGCACTTGCTTCTCAATTGAATACATGGATATTTGATATAAACAAAAAAATGTATTAAAAAACCAAATTCCAATTAGAATATTCTGTGGGGTTTTGCTTTTTTGGGTTTTTTTGTTTGGTTGGTTGGGTTGGTTTGTTTTGTTTTGGGTTTTGGTTTTGGTTTTTTGGTTTTGTGGAATTGGCTTTTTTGCTTGTTTGGTTTGATTTTTTGTTGTTTGGTTTTGGCAATATTTGGCATTGAAACATTTGACTCATGAGCAGCCAGTAGCTAGAATAAATACAAGAGCATTCTCAGAAGGTTAGAATGCAACTCATTAATGATGGAAGCAGCAGCATGCATGCTATGTGGGATTATGTTTGAATATGACCACCACAAAGTTCAGAGGCTTTGCAGAGATTCAATTAACATTCCTTAAATAACTTTGTGGTTCAAGGTGTTTGCTAATAGCAATTACAGCATGTCAAATAATTACTGTAAATGCACAACCAACTTTTCTAATGTAGTCACTGAAGCTTTTATTGGCCATTTGGAAAGTTGTTTGATACATTTCTCCATGAATAATAGGGTTGGTTTTGTCATGGAATTTGTTTACATTTATGTATTTGACATTTACTAATAGCAACTATGCAATGTGCATGGCTACAGCTGCTTCAATTAATTTTAGCAGGAACAAAGCCAGGTCCTGAAATTGCAGGGCGTCATCCTTGATTTTAGGTAAAGCTTGGAATTTTTTCTTCTTACGGTTGTGGGAGAAGACACTGAAGAATGCGGTCAAATCTGTAATCTCAGTATCTGGACCTAAGCTCTTCTCAGAGGAGGATTTTTGCAAAGAATAATTTGGAACATGCTGCAGTCAACACTTGCATATACTGCAACCCCTCGCAATTTAACTAATTAATGGGGAGTGATGACTCTGTGATGTCTGACAACTAATCCTAAAGAATATTTTTCTTCAAACAATAGGAGGACTTACAGAGAGCTAAAGGGAGTGTGCATATCGTAGAAGAGGGCAGTTAAATTTTTGTCCTCTGCTTTGGACATCACGTGGTATGATATCTTACATAATCAGCATAGATTTTTTACAGAAAAAATAATGTTTTACAAAACATGATAACTTTAATTCTTATAAATACTGTTGCCAGTTAGATGGTGTTGGATGATGGGTTGGATGTGATGATCTTGAAGGTCTCTCCCAACCTGGTCTATTCTATTCTATTCTATTCTATTCTATTCTATTCTATTCTATTCTCTGTTGATTTTATTTCAACAGATGCTTGATAAACATTCTGATTTCAAGTTTATGTTGTAATAGCTTGGTTTACATTTTTATAGTGATTTCTAACAGACCTTGTTCTTGCATCTCTATTTAAGATACAGTACTCTTATTTCTGTGCACTCTTCCACTCAAAAATCACCTACTGTAGTATAGTATACATGAACTCCATTGCTACATGATACAAAATTCAAGGTGTGTAGGACTCTCTGCTACAGCTTATGGGGTTGATGTGTTGTGATGGTGCTTGTGTCTCTAGCTTCTAAATGATTTAATGATAGATCTCATAGATGTAGAAAGCCCTGAACAGTTTGGAGCCCTGGGTCCTGAAAAAGAACCTCTTCATGTCTTCATGTGACACCAGTGCATTTTCAGTCTATAGACAGATATATCCACTACTTATGTGACAGAAAAGAGTAAAGGGTCAGTGCTTACAAGGTCTCTGAATTTAGTACTGCTTCCAGGGGACTTCAGGTATAAAAACTGTCAAGGCACTTGAAAAAAAAAAGTTTTTTCTTTCTCCCTTATAGGCACAAGAATTATTTCATATGTAGGTCAGTTGTATCTGATGACTAGTTTATCTTGTTCTTATCTCAAGCCTGTAGCATCACATGCGACAGTATGTATCAAGCTTCCTCCTTACAAGATCAGACAGGCCACATGATTTTGGGGAAGATACTTTGTAACAAGGGTGTGAGGATTTTGTGCTATGGCTTGATGGGTGGCTATGTGGTTATCCCTCTGCACATGTACCAGGTAAAGAATCAAATCTCTGATAGATCAGATTAAAGTGGGAATCTGAACATATATCAAGAATATTGCAGATTCTCCTGGTGCAAGAGTATAAAATATATAACAGTTGTTAAGTCAGGCAAGGTTTTGGTTGGGTTTGGGTTTGGTTTGGTTTGAAAGGGTAGTGGGAAATAGTGGGTAATTTTTCATTTTTTAAAAAGTTATGACGCAAAATCCTGTGCAACATCTACTGACTGACTCTTCAAAATGTAAGATTTCTTTTTTTAATCTAAATTTGAGTTTTCAAGTTTTAAACTTTGGTATTTCATTAATTTCAGAAGAATCTGGTGCACAGTATCAATGCCTAAAAACAACCATTTAACCCCTCTCAGAATTACAAAACACAAAGTACCTTTCACAAAGTAAGAGGTGCAGATTCTTGAATCTTATGTCCGGATATAAGACATGTCCAGATATATATTTTTGGTGCCAGAAATTGCAATTTATGTGACATGGAAGCATGCTTATATATAAACTTTCACAGCACACACCTGTACTGCTTTTGCTGTCAGAAATCATTGGCTTTTCATTAATTTGTATAAACAATGCATTTTCTTACAGAACACAAGTGAATTTTAGATTTCTGTCCAAATAAAATCACATAAAAAATACTAGAAGTTTTATGATAAATTTGGCAAATATGAAACCAGTCATTCCACTTCTTTAGAGATGAAGACTTCAGAGGTAAAATCAAACAATTCTAACATTTTTCAAGGGATCAGATCAAGTCTCATGTCAGCAAATGTGTTATCAACAGATTAATTGAGAGGTGGTAAAAACAAAGAAAATATGGAGGCTTTCCCAGAAGTCCCTCCTATAGCATAGATCTTGGATGTTCCCAGCACTGTGTTGCCAAAGAAAATTATGTTTTGATCTGCAAATAGGTTAATTGTATCTTGAGCTTTGATATGGTATGTGGGCTCACCATCCTGCTTTAGAATACTTGAAACTTTATAATTTTTACACTATCCATGCAAAGAATATACATAGGAGCTTCAGAAATCTCATCTGACTGCATTTTGTTCTCTTTTCTGTGTACTTGTTTGAAAAGAAAATGCTGGAATATTTGTTTGTGAAGCCCATGTGCTGTGTATAATAAGATCAATTCATGCCAGGAAATATAACGTTGAGGTGTTTTGAAAATGGTTTTAAAGCTGTGGAGCTTTTGAAGAAAATTAAAAATTAAATTCAAAATCTGATGCCTTGTAGATCTGTGAAAGAATATTTGCTACTTTGCTTTATTTATTCTTGAATACTTTGAAAGCACTATTTAGCTTACTTTTTAATGGAAGGAGAGTGTAGAGCCAGATTAAAAGGCCTGTGTATAGCCAGAGAGACACTGCTACAATATTTCTCTGGGATTTAACAGACAGTAAAACCAGCCAGGAATTAATCTGATAACAATGTCTTTAGAGTCTGTGTAACTTAAATATATCATCAAAGCAGATTTTTGGTTTCTGAAAGTATAAAAAGGTGGGATTTTGTTTTGTTTCATTTTTAACAAATTGCACACAAGATATGAAGAATGTTCTGTGGAAGATATAATCTGAATATGGAGCAGGGGTGATACATTTTCTGGGTAGATCAGAGAATCTCTTTTCCTTATGTTTTGTAAGGGCTTAAGGATTTATAGATATGTACCATCAGAATTTAGAGTTGTAACCTTCACCAATACCAGGAGTTCTGTTAAAAATCTAATGATGCAAACAAGCACTGTGAAGTCTTCCCATTAAAAAAAGGCTTTTCTTTTTATTGTTATTTTTAAGTTAAATCTTACAATAGATGTTCTGACAACGTGCAATTAGGCACTCCCTTAAGGGAGGTTGTACACAGGTGGATGTTGGTCTCTTCTCCCAGGCAGCCAGCACCAGAACAAGAAGACACAGTCTCAGGCTGCACCAGGGGAGGTTTAGGCTGGATGTTAGGAAGAAGTTCTACACAGAGAGAGTGATTGCCCATTGGAATGGCCTGCCCAGGGAGGTGCTGGAGTCACCTTCATTGGAGGTGTTCAGGAGGAGGCTTGATAGGGTGCTTGGTGCCATGATTTGGTTGATTAGGTGGGTTGGATTAGTTGATAGGTTGGACGTGATGATCTTGAAGGTCTCTTCCAACCTGGTCTATTCTATTCTATTCTATTCTATTCTATTCTAGGCAAAAGATACCAATAAACATACATGTCTTGACTGTACTAGTATAATAGTTGAGGTTCTGCAAATATTCCACAATTAAATATGTAATCATTCATGTGAATCCATATTCACTGAACTAAATGAGATTTGAGTAATTACCATTCCTCATGCACACTCATTTCTAAATAGGAAGCCAAGAGTGTTGTCCTGTTGAAAGTTTAATGTAACACTTCTGACCAGTGTCTAAGTAGAGAGATCTTGTCTCTTTCAGTCACCAGGAAGACTTTCACATTCAATCATGGCAAACATTTCCCTCAGTAATGATATCTCTTCTTAAAATTGTTATAGTTTAAAATATCAAAAAGCATGAGATATTTCTTCCTTTCTCAGGCTCTGTGTTTGAACCTAGTTTGAACCTACTAAATATACTGAGGTTTCTCTGAGTAGTAAGTTTCACCTAGCTAGCTAGAACTGAATTAGCTGTGACATGAAGTCAGGCAAGCATTACTTTTAAAATTAATTATTTAAGATCTTGAGTACTGGAATTTGAAATTTCTTACATGACACAAGTCATGTTCAGAGATTGTATAGTCATGCAACAATACTAAGATAAGAACAAAGAAGAAAACCCCAGACTTATTTTTTAGACATACCTTGCTCTTTGCTCTTTCTTCTAGTCTCGGTACTTTCACTGACTTTTCTTACAGCAGGCTTTCTGCTTATGTGAAGATCATTTACACAAGGATTGCCCTGTGCTAACTATGATTCACTTTAAGTTTACCTGGTTGTTGAAATGAAGCTGAATAACAAAGAAACCAATAGTAGGTAAAATTTTTGAGAAATCCATTTTTGCTGGAGTATATGCCATGTCTGGTAACTGCTGTTGCATAAATAAGCTGATTTGTTCAAGTGCCTCCTACAGTCAGCATTAGTAAACAACATATAAACTATTACTTTAGATTTTTATGTTCCATGGATTGACTTTGAAACATTTTGGAAAATTGACAGAGTTAATTAAAAAGAACTGATTTTGTCTCTCATTCACATTCAATTGATATTTTTTTCTTGTTCTTCGATACAATCTGCTGTGCTAACGTGAAATTCTGACAGAAAGCCTAGCAAATGTATTCCCGAACTGTCACCAGGATCTGTGCAAACAGTATGATAAATGTCAAGTTTCAATCAAAAAATAAATGGTTCTCACCTGTAGGACAGCTACTGAGCTGATGAGATGCATGGGATGTATGCCATATACAGGCAGGCTCAGGGAGTAAGTAGCAGTTGTGGATATTTAAAGCGGACAGAAGTACTGGTTAACTGTTCTTCCTGTTTTAATCTAGAAATGTCTACTGGACACATTGGTATTTAAGAATGGTAAAGTAGAATTCCAAACTTCATATCAATATTTTATATAGCTAAGAGCTCACTTGGAAGAACACAGAAGCTCATTAGTCCTGCTCTGACTGCACTCATACACTTTCAGATGTCTTTGCAGGTTTATATGTGCCCACTGTCTTCTTTTGCAAGATTTATTTTTTTTCCAAATTGGAGTAAACTGACATTGGTCTCACTTATTTCCAGTGTAAAACATGTCTGACAACTGAACTAACACTTCCAAACAAATTTCACACATTGTAGGTAGAACTTGCTGGCCTTGTATGACCTGTAGTTTGGGAGATAGATTTTGGTGGTGCTTAATCTGCACAGAGTAGGACTGCCAAACTGAAAAGTCAGGGGTTTGTCAATATTTATAACTTTTCTGCCTAGTAGCAGTGATGAATAAAGGTTCTTTGCAGATATTTTTAGGTAGGTTAGTTATTTTACAAACTAAAAAAGTTGTTTTCCAGAACTTATTCCAGTAAGACTGCAAGATATTCATATTGAACTAACAGAAGTTGCAAGGTGGCTGTGTATTACTTGTATAGGATTCACAGAATCATAGAATGGGTTGGGTTGGAATGGGCCCTGAAGATCATCTAGTCCCACCATCTAGCCCCAGCCATGAACAGCGCCATCTTCCACTAGATCAGGTGAAAGAAGAATAACTCTTTTTGTCTGCCTGCACTAAATCTAGTGTCCTATAAACCCTGGTTATTCCAAATACGAAATTGTAAATATAAGACTATGATGAAGACAGATTGCTTTACAAAGAATTAGTGATTCTAAGTATGTTTAAAATCTATGCAAATTCTTTGATACCTAGAGAACTTAGCTTCATAGAAATCTTTCCAGACACAACTGCACCATGCATCCCTTCCTGGATGATACCCAGACACTGTTTGTCCTAGTGTGGAGCTAATGGTCTCCAATGACCACTCTTGCACAGATTTGCCTCTGTAGTGGGTAGGACATTCTCTGAAAGTCTTGCTTTTTATTGCTACATTCAATTGTACTGTGAATAATCTGGGGAAAACCCAAACCAAAGCCAAAAAACCCACTGCACTTTGACCTTGCTTCAGCATGTTGCCATGTTCTGATTCACTCCACACTCTCATGCTGACAGATCACCACTTGCTTTAGCCTTTCAGGTACCAGTCATGTCCATACACCATGTTCATTTGCTATTAAGGATAGAGAGTATTTTACTTGGACAAACTGGAGATGAGTCTAGATACAAAATAACTGCCATATTGGGCACACACAGAAAGAAATGTAGTATTTTTATGTTCAGAAAATAAATAGCATGAGCCTTCTCAAGCTACAAACACTCTGAAAACAATACAGAAATGTGAGAAGAGCGAAGGGAGTGTAACCTATCAGCCCTATCTTCACATGAAAAGACATGATGATATTCACAAAAGAAATCAAAACATTTATTTAATTTTACTAATGTTGTTCTTAATCTGTGTATGTGCCAAAAACACTTTCAGTAGAAAACAGATGCAGGATTTATCTGAACATTTGAGATCACTGAAGTTCATCATGTTGTGATAGATCTACTCTGAAACAGAGGATAGGTCAACCTTTTGGAGTTGTTCAGGTAACCTTCAGTGTTTATTTCCTCTGCTCTGACTGTGGGAAAAGTTGGAGATGATTATTGTGGTTCTCCAAGACTTACTCTGGGTGTCTCAGTCCAGAGAGGGAAAGAGACTTAGTGCTTTTGAATATTTCTGTGTTATGAAATTAGAGACACAAACGAGGCAAAAAATATCAACAGTAAGGCTATTAATTAATGGAATAAAGTGGATGGATGAGAAGAGAGAGAGAGAAGAGGGAGAGACAAGAGGAAAGGAATTATATTACCACTCCACTCACCCACCCCCCAAGACAGTTTGGGTCTGTGGAGGAAGGGTGCTGCTGCTTTGGTGTGGAAGAGAGGTCATCCTTGGCTGTGCTGTCGTCCAGCAGAGGAGAGGAGGGAGAGATCCCAAAGTCCAAGTCCAAGCTCTTCTCGAGGCAGCGTCTTCAGCTCCATGAGTTGCAGTAGGCAGAACTTAGGACACGGAGAGAGGGTTCTTCTGGGTCTGCTTCTTCCGGACTACACAGTGATGTCTCTGTCCTTTTCTCTCCCGGTATTTTCTTTGGTTTTCTTCAGAGTGGCATTGCCCAGGTGTTTTCCTTCTCCTGAGACAGTAGTTGCTCAGATCTTTTATACAGTTTTTTAGGGATGTGTCCAGGTGGTGAATATGCATATTCCAGAGAGTATTGATAGCAGTAGCCTCTGTCCATTATTTCCAGGGCAGCTGCAGTCTGGTGAGCAATCTTTATCCTTTTCACCAGCCTCCCTTTCTGGGGTAGCTGATGGGTAGAGATGACCTTGTCTATGCACATTCCAGAGCATCCTTCTCCAGTGGCCAATGTGTATCTGCCCAATACACATCAGCTATTGTCTGGGCAATCAGCAAAGGTCATTTTATCTTCGTTGAGTCACATCAAGAGAGACAAGATTTAGTCCCTCACACTGGGAGATTAGGTAATGTTATTAACCAAGAGGCTTTATCAAAAATGTGAGAAACAAAGACAAATTGCTTAGGGGTGAATTGCTGGCTAATGATTCCATATTTTAAGAGAAAGGTTTTTTTCTCTATGGTTGTGGTTGCTTCTTGCTGCTGAAAGATAAAGGCAGCATCTGGGAAATGCTCCTAAAAACTTAATACATCTGTACAGTTACCTCTTTACGGGATATTTCTCAGGGGGAAAAAAAAGTTTCAAATTGTGACCCTAATGATGCCTCTACTAATCTTCCCCTTTTACCATGGTTGATCTCATCTGTTTAGATGAAACTAAACAGGAAAGTTCATGAGAAGTTCATGCTGTGCTTCAGTGTCTACTGGTCATTCAGTGCCTGGGAACAGATTAGGAGAAGTCCAAGGTTAAGCACTCCTAAAAGCATACATTGTGGACCTTCAGCACCATTTCACTCTACTGATCTCTTATGGTCTGAAATTTGCTGTTGTAGAAACTCATAAGTTTCCCAGCTTCAGAAATTTCAAGACTCATTCTAAAGCAAATCACTTAGAAACTAAGACTTTGTCTTAATATAAAGGAGAAATCTTCATATTTTTTCTTAAATATAATACCATTAGAAATCAGAAGCTTATGCTAAAACAAATAACATGCCTCACAAATGATGAAAAAAAAAAAAAAAAAAGTAGATTCCACTGTCTTCTG
Source organism: Picus viridis (assembly GCA_033816785.1). Lineage (NCBI taxonomy): Eukaryota > Metazoa > Chordata > Aves > Piciformes > Picidae > Picus > Picus viridis. The sequence goes on from CM066606.1 coordinate 54,185,982, forward strand.
CTCTTTCAGAGGTCTCTATATATTCTTCCAGGATGCAGATTTTTTTCCCAGCTTTTGTTCATCCATGAAAGCAATGAAGGCTGCTGGATATATTGAAATTAGCAGGAAGACCGGGACACTTTCCACTCTGCCTCAACAACACATGCTGTCCAGCTAACTGTAATTGGAAATTCATTATGGTCTGAAGGTCTTGACCCAGAAGGGATAAAACTAGTGATTTTGCCATATTCCAATGATTACACGATTGATTTTCCTTCTTTTTCTAAGATGAAATCCAGTACACTACAGTCACCTTCCATGGAAAGGAAATATTTGTCACTTCTGAAAATCAAGTATTAATTGTGCATCTGATGGCAAGAATCCTGTGCTGTCATCTTACATTGCATCTGTTTTGGCAGAAGCCAAGGCTGAACTGCCAAGAGGTTTGATAAATCACCCTACAGTCGCCAGTAGGGTAGTATAGATGCTTATGCCTGTATTGTCTGTATCACACTTCTGACAATTGAAATTAAGAGATCACTCTTTGAAGTTGTCATGTTTAGTTGGCTTTGGGGTTTTTTCCTCTGTGAAAAAGAAACTTATTCAAGTTCTGTCTCCCTTTTTCCTCTCTTTGTTGTAGCAAGTTGTGTCAGACTATTTTGAGCATTATCCACTTAACTCTGGCCCTTGAGACTTCTGATTGAAAAGAGAATGACAATGTGAAGATAGACACTGATGATAAAAAGTAAATGGATCGTTTTGCCATTTCTTCACTGATTTTCAAATCTTTAACACAAGCCTTTTGGGATGCCTTCTGGAACACCTCCCACCACAGTGCATTTCTTGGGAGAGAGGAATGAAATACATCTGTTCAAAGAGCTGTCATTTTGATAGAGGGGAACCAAGCATTGTATACACAATGAAGGTATAAACTATTTTGGTGCAAAATTGTAGCAGAATATTCTACATTTTGTGCAATCATAAAGCCTCTAAGGAATATATTTAAATGTTTTACTGTTGTTACGTAATTTTGAATTGTTTTGACATAAAGATATCTGCATTTTGAGTCACCGCCATTTGTTTCTTTAATTTTCCTCTACTTGTAGATATTTAGTCTGTTACTGGAACAACATCATTTAAATAAGTCTTTCTGCAAGGATGAAAACCACATTCCCAGATTTGCTTTTCCTTGTTAACTAGCTACAGTGTTTAAAATGAGAAAAAATTTAATTCTAACTTTTCCTATTATGCATTTCTCTTTTTTTCCTTCTTCCACATGGACGCAGTCTGCCAACCAATGCGTATGCTGTTTCTGCATTATCCCTACTGCTGACAACACCTATGGGGTCACTTCCTTCCTCTCCACAGGCTATTTTAGGACCTCATTTCTCTGTGACCTCTTTTATCCTGACCATGTGGATAAATTCAGTCACTTGGGTCAGAAGTCTTGGATGTAGGGAAGAGAAAGTACAACTACATGAGTCTGAGAAGTGAAGATAAAAATAGGAAGAACACTTGCTAGCTTCATTTATTTTCCAGTATGTGACTGACCTGCATATGAAATTAATGAAAATGTTATAATGGGGTGATTCAGAAGTTTTTAACAAAACCCACAGAGCACTAAGTTACATAGTAGCTCTGGGTCTGTTGAGGAGCTTTCTGCCAATTTTCCACTAGGAACTTCATCATATTTTTGCATTTGAGGCCCTGTAGAATGATGATGAGAAAGACTGAATTTCCCACAGGAATGCAGAACATCTTACATCTGAGCTGGTGACCAGGTTTAGGCAAAATTTATTTGGGCTCCATGTTCATGCTGGGCACCATTGTACACTTAATGCTTACTGACTTCATGTATTCTGTATCTTAATTTTACTGAGGTTATGATATTGAGCCGTCTACCTTATACCAAGCTTGATCACTTTTAACAGGATCAGAGAATTTGGCAAAAAGAGATAGAGAAGGAAAAGTCAATAGAATGACAGATTCTGGGACTGAGAGTTCCTGTGAGATAGTTAGATCAAAAGGGTAGCCACACAATCAAATTAAATTGTTGCCTCAAACAAATATATACATAGCTTAATATATGCCTTGAGGACATAGAAAAAGAGAATTGAAAATTAAGACACAGTTTCTAAGCCAGTGGAAAAGGGGAATTGGTAGTGCTGGTGTTCAGGCTGAATGCCTCAATCCCAAGCAACACCCTGGCAACTGAAAACTGAAATGTTCTTAAAATAAACTCAAGCACTCTGCCAAGTTATCTGTCAGCCTCCTGGAATGGAGAAAGTGGTGTTTGTGGGGTGGAAGGGTGGAAGACACTTCATCACATTTGTTTTGTGGCAATGAATGTAAATGAAGTTTTTCTACCACCTCTGGTCTGGAGGTCTAGTTCAGGTGCAGGAAGGCCTTGAGGAATGCTCTTTGCTTTCTGCAGTATCTCTGCCAGCAGTTATCCTGTCTGCAAGTATTCTTGTGTGCATTTGACCAAAGAGTGTGGAGAAGACACCAAATTCAGTGGTTATAGTGCATCAGCTTAGGAGATGAGTGTCTGAATGCAATGACCTCCTATGCGTCTTGAGAATATGAGGTTAACAAAACCCTTGAGTACCTGAGTCTGTCGTATCCTAGGACTAATATAAAACAGATTTAGATCAAATCTCCTTAGGCTCAGGGGGTAATTAAGTTGAATTATTCATTTAGAAAGGTAAAATGATTTTGCCACCATAGTTTTTGTGGATGTTTTTTCCATCTGACTACACCACATATGAAATATAGCCAAATCCATCAACAGTTACTAAATATCAAGGTTGGGTTTTGTGGATTTTGTTTGTTGGTTTTGTTTGGTTTGTTCTTGGTTTGATTGGTCGAGGTTTTTGTCTGTTGGGGTTTTTTTTGGTTGTTTCTTTGTTGTTTCATTGTGGGGGTTTGGGGGATGGGTGGATGGTTTTTTTGTTTGGTTTCTTGTTTTGTTGGGGGGTTTCTTTGTTTTGGTTTAATTTTTGGTTTGTTGTTTTAATGACTAGGCTGCTTGCCATATGGTAAGACTGGATGTTCATGATTCATATATTTCAGTCTGCCCATTACTTAAGTTAATGGAATGCTTTTCTTGAGAACACATAAGCAGTTTTGATTTGGAAATAAAGATGTCTTTAAAAAGCATGTTTATCACTTGAGGGTTGAGCTTCTTGCTGTTTTCAGATAATTTGAATTAATATTAGAGCATGAAATAAAGTTTTTGCCAAACTCCATGTTCAGATGCTAGGTATTTGTGTAGATACATGTGTAATCAATGACCTGTAGAATTTGGTTACTTCATATTTCCATCTGCAAACATCCTAGACCGAGAAAGGCAAATGGAAAGGAAAATATTGGAACAGCAAATAAAGGAGACAACTAAGAAAAGCCTGTAGAAAGAAAAACTTCACTAATATATTTTTTTTTTTTTACAAATTCAAAAAGTTTTTTCACCATGTAAGTGAAAAGAGAATCAAGTGGCAAACCAATGGCAATTACATTTCACTATCTCCAATTCCTTTCTTTTCTGAAGTCTTTCAAATTGGCATGGCTCAGTCAATAGGATTGTGTAATCATGTACAAGTCCACATGAACAGATGAGAAAGATAAGAAAGGAAAGAAATATAAATTATTTTCAGATAGCTTTTTGTTGTTTTGTTTATTTTTATAAGATAACGCAGTTCCAGGTCAATTTCTTCCTTTTAGGAAAGACCTTAAAAATTATTGTTTCTTTCCGTGATTCATCATCACTAGCTGAATCAACTGCTTACTTTTATGTCTGTCATCTCCTTCTCTACAATTTGAATTAAATTGCAAAGTCTGATAAAACAGACCAAAAGAACAAAATTTACCAGTTTTCTTGCTAACTCCATAGATGCTCCCAAGAGTCATTGCCTTCAGAGCAGCAGCTGGATGTTCATTGTGCTGAAGCAAGTATAATGAGACTAGAAACTGTATGTACTGCTCTAGCAATTGCTCTGGGAACACCATTGAGGCATTCTTAGCTGAGTAATCTCTTGCAGAAGAAATTAAATTGAATCTGTCAGTTCTGCTTACATATGAAAAGAGGCTTAATTGTTGCTTGATGATATTAATATTTTACTTTCAGTACTTACATGCACAGAAATTCAGGTTACCTGTATTCTAAAAGAAAATTTCTCATGCTGTGGAATGGATTAAAAGCTACCTGATATTTTCTTTCCCCTCCTCCCTTTGTAGTCTTTTACTGTTCATTTGATGTATATTGTCTAGTGAAATATTTTCAAGGAGCAATACCTTGTGAATGGCTGCATTGTATTTGTTCTCAGCTTATACCATCAAATGATAATAATTTCCTCGAAACTTTTGTAGTATTGAGTGTTAGTACCCTGGAGTACTGCAGTGGTAAAATTGCTGGGGTAAAACAGTGTAAGTTAAACTAAAATCAAGTCTGTTCTGCCTGTAATCTAACCGTCAATTACAGCATTTAATACAGCGTGGTTAATTGCCACCAGAAAGGCTATTGCAAACCAAAAATTTTAACCCATTTAAATGTAATTTCTAGAGAAACTGTAACTGTATGTGGATGCTTAAGGAAATAGCAGGAGCCAGATTTTTTATTTATTTTTCTTCTAATGTGTGTAGCATGTTGTAGAGACTTGCCTGTTGCAGGATTAAGTTTATTTTTACGGAGTTTTTAATTCCTCTATAATGATGTGGCTAAGTTGGTAGCACGTAAGACTCTTACTGGGAAGGTCGTGAGTTCAAGCCTGCAGTGGGCAGGAGAGTTCTCTCTGGGCAGCAATGTCCTCCCTCCTCAAGAGGGGACTGGACTTGGTGCTATGGTCTAGTCATGGGGTCTGTGGTGACAGGTTGGACTGGATGATCTTTGAGGTCTCTTCCAACCTTGGTGATACTGTGACTGTGACATCATGTGCTGGAGGTTGAAGACGGGCCAGACCAATTCTTCTGCAACATTCTTCATGAAACTGAACTAAGATAATTCACTCTGTGTGTCTTAAATAAGGGAACAGTATTGCAAACTCAGTGAAATGGCAATAAACCCTCACTTCACCATACAAACCCCTTGAGCCCCATACTGAAGTTTCACAGATTTCTACTACTTGATTGCAAGAATATCTGAAGAGAGATACAAATCCTACTTTGAAAGTTGTTGTTCTATGCTTACATTTAATTTTGAAAATGAACAATAGCAAAGCACTGAAACAGAAAGAACAGTGTCACTATAAGAAGCTAATTCATTTGTCTCCTGGAAAAAAGCAGAGCTTTTAAGTCAATGTTATATTTAATACATATCTTTGATTGTGCTCATGAGTCTCAGTTTCCTTTCTGTGGCAATGGTGTAAATTAAGAATTACTTGAATTTCACAAATACAGGAAGAATCTGGCAGGATAATTATTATTCATAGATATGATATAGTAATGATTATTGTATAGTAAGTAAGTTTAGTACATGGGCTATTAAAACTGATGAAAAGTTGAACTCATAAAAGGCCATTTTTGCAAATAATTCCTGGATTTTGAATTCAACACAAAGACACTAAATAGTCTCCCAATTTTATTTCTTCATCTTCTCATTGAAGGAAGAAAATCAAGGAAGGAGTAAGATGTTGAAAAAGAGAATCAGAATTCGAAAGAATTCCTTTCTTTCTTCTGAAGCCTAAGAAGGACATTTTCCTTGTTTACAGTGAAAAGCTGTTAATGCTTGTATTTAGTTCCAGTAAGGGCTGCTGGTCTAGATTCAGGAACTGTTCTCAATTTCCATGTGCTGGCACATCTTTCTGCTCCTCTTTTCTATGCAGTTTCTCGAGGTATCTATTTGTGAGTTTGTAAGACACAAGTGTTTATGGGTGATATTGTTTACATACTCTCTGAGAAATGTATATACTGATACATATATTGGAAATTTAGAACTGAATGCCAGTAGCCTATTTTTAGTATATATGTAGCCTCTAAGAAAAGCATTTGTGGGCATTATTTTATATAAATATTTTGATCTATCTGTCGTATCATAAAATTGTTCCCAGATTTGGATTATGGAGTCATATGTAAGGATAAATATTTGTAAATTTCTGTGAATGTGATTGAGTAGATATAAAAGAATTATGTATACAATCTTGCTCTGAATATTTCATTTTGCACCTGAGAGGAAGTGTTTAATGTGTTTTGGGACAACAGGGAAGCAGGAAGAAATATGTGTTTTAAAACCAGAAGAAAGGATTGCATCTGTATCATGAGGATAAAATGATGAAACTTCTCAAATATTGCTTAACTATAAATACAGTGTAACTCCATATTATTTAGCTATATGCATTATGTGAGATAAGAAACACTGTGATTAAGATTGTGTGTAGGATAGTCATCAAGAAAGATAAATACAAGTTTTTAACAGTATCCTTGACTTTTCTGTTACCAACTTTTGCCACAGCACATGTGAGATAATACTCTCAGAGTCCTAGTATTTGAATAGAAACATAGAAATTAAAACTTAACATAATCAGATTGCTTGCATCTTGCACTAGCTTTCCATTTGCAAAAACAATTACATGAAATATTAGGCAACTAATGAATTAACTCTTTGGTTTTGAAAGTGTATGTGGCTAGTTTGGCAGAGCAAGAGAGGCAAGGAGTCTGCTGTTGTCTGTTTTGGAGAAGGACCCTTCCCTGAAGTCATGTCCACCGTGCTACTTAAATGCAGAATCTAGAAAAAAAGTAACTTGCTTTTCTCATCTCTAGAGCATTTCTTTTCTTTCAGTGAAGTCTTTTGCAGTGGGCTGGAGGGAAGAGAAAGCTCTAAGTGTCTCCATTGGTAGAATTCATTAGTAGAATGACTTCCAAGTTTGGCAGGTGGCAGGAACATTGTGACATTTGTATCTTAACACTGGAAGAAAAGTCCTGTGTTCCTCTTCATGTGTGGGAAGTGAATGCATTAGTATCAGCATATTTTTGATAAACTAACAGTTGTGAAAGATTTTAATTTCTTAGAAGGAAAGGAGAACAGCCTGATGTGTCATGTTTCCGTGTCACGTTTTCTTTGACACCCCAGAGGACTCCTGTAACTGCCCTCCCTAGCCAGCATGACAAGAGATTTTATTTATTTAAGGATACTACAAGTAAAAGTGAGATCTATTCACATGCTTACATCATTACAATGCTCTTTAGGAACTATATTTTGGGGAAAAATTAAATCCATGAAGGGTGGAAGTAGTCTCCATTTCTTTAACTAATGAACTGCAAAGATGTTGAAATTGTAGTATTCAACCTGAAAACCAACTTGCCTTGCTTTTTGTTTGATATTTTATTTCAACTCTGATACAAGAGTTTATCTGTTGGATAACTTTGCAGAGGCCAATATACAAAGGAAACGGAAAAATGTTGAAGACTTTTGTTTTCACAAATACTGTAGTGGAAGGCAAAGACTGATGTTTTAATTATTTTTTTATTATTAATTGGACAATTATATCTAATTTCTCTTTTTAAGCTGCTGTCTTGAGCTCTTAGCTATCCAAATTTGAAGCTGTATAAACTCAAAATAATTCCTGAGCTAATACCAATGCCTAGAAACTTTGTAAAATGAGTAACACACTTCATAAAGTGTGTGTGCCCTTTGAAAAAATATTTTCTAAACTCTAGATTTGGTGTATTCAAGATCTACACTTATGTCTGTTGTACAGGAATACTAAACTAAGATGTCTGAAATAACTTGAACTTGACATTTCTTTCAGATATTTAGAATCATAGAATCATTCCAGTTAGAAATGACCTCTAAGACCAGGGAGTCCATTTATCAACCTACTAAACAGCATGGCCATTTAACCATGTCCCAAAGTGCAATCTCTACACATTTCTTTTTAACATTTCCAGAGATGGTGACTCAACCACATCCCTGAGCAGCCTGTTCCAACACCTGACCGCCCTTTCAGTAACGAATTTGTTTCTTAATACTCAAGCTAAAGCACCCTTGGCACAATGTGAGGCCATTTCCTCTCATTCTGTCATAGAATCATAGAATTGTTAGGGTTAGAAGGGACCTCAAGGACCATCTAGTTCCAACCCCCTGCCATGGGGAGGGACACCACACACTGGATCAGGTTGCTCAGAGCCACATCCAGCCTGGCCTTAAAAAATTCCAGGAATGGAGCTTCCACCACCTCCCTGGGCAACCTGTTCCAGTGTCTCACCACCCTCATGGGGAGGAACTTCTTCCTCACATCCAACCTGAATCTACCCATTTCTATTTTTTTTTCCGTTCCCCCTAGTTCTATCATTACCTGACACCCTAAAAAGTCCCTCACCAGGTTTCTTGTAGGCCACCGTCAGACACTTGAAGGACACAATAAGGTCTTCTTGGAGCCTTCTCTTCTCCAGACTGAACAGCCCCAACTCCTTCAGTCTGTCCTCATAGACGAGGTGCTCCAGACCTCTGATCATCTTCATGGCCCTTCTCTGGACATGTTCCAGGACATCCTGATACTTCCTGTAATAGGGGCTCCAGAACTGGACAAAGTACTCCAGGTGGGGTGTCACCACAGAGGAGTAGAGGGGGAAAATCACCTCCCTCCATCTGCTGGCCACACTTCTCTTGATGCAGCTCCAGATGCGATTGGCTTTCCAGGCTGCAAGCGCACACTGCTGGCTCCTGTTGATCTTCTCATCCACCAGTACTCCCAAGTTCTTTTCTTCAGGGCTGCTCTCAAGCCAGTTGCTGGCCAACCTGTATTGCTGCTTGGGGTTTCCCCGACCCTGATGCAGGACCTTGTATTTGGTCTTGTTGAACCTCATGAGGGCAGCATGGGCCCACCTCTCCAACCTGTCAAGGACCTTCTGGATGGCCTCCCTTCCCTCCAGCATGTCTGCTGCACCACACAGCTTGGTGTCGTCAGCAAATCTGCTGAGGGTGGACTCAATGCCACTGTCCATGTCACCAACAAAGATGTTAAGCAGTACTGGTCCCAGCACTGATCCCTGAGGGACTCCACTCATCACTGGCCTCCACTTGGATATGGACCCATTGACAGCCACCCTTTGGGTGCAACCATCGAGCCAGTTTTTTATCCACTGAATGGATCAAACCCATACTTTACCAGCTTGGAGACCAGAATGTGCTAGGGAGAAGAGACTAACTCCCATATCACTACAACCTCCTTTCAGGTAGTTGTAGCAGGCAGTGAGGTCTTTCCTCAACCTCCTCTTCTCCAGACTCAAAAATCACAGTTCCCTCAGCTGCTCCTAGTAAGACTTGCTCTTCAGATGTTTCACCAGATGCTTCATTTCCCTTCTTTGGACATTCTCCAGCAACTCGGTATCTTTGTAGTGAGGGGCACAAAACTGAACACAGTATTTGAAGCGTGGCTCACACGTGGCTTCACCAGTGCCAAGTACAAGTGCACAGTCCCTTTGTTACTCCTGGACACACTGTTCCTGATACAGGCCAGGATGCTGCTTGCTGCCTTAGCCACCTGAGCACACTGCTGCCTCTTGGTTAGCTGGCTGTCAGTCAACACCCCCAGGTATTTCTCTGTTGAGGTGTCTTTCTCCTATGAAGTGTCTTCCCTGTAAGGATCTTATGGAAGATAGCATCAAAAGCCATACTGAAATCTAGGTATAAAAGATCCACTTCTCTCCCCAGGCCAGTCATTTAATCAGAGAAGTTTATTAAGTTCATCAAGCATAACTGGACCCCCAAGGGTAAGATTGCCCTGTTGACAGGGAAGGGACTTAGCCAAGTCCAGCAGTCCAAACATCTGCCTCAGCCTGAAGCAGCAGACTGACGAGCCGCAACCATGTGTATCGGCTTGCATAAAGCAGGACCAGTGCCTAGCCGCATGCCTGCGTGACCCCTGTCGTTGCAGGAGAGAAGAGGGGCCGCCACTTTGCTGCTCTGTGCCCTGGGAACCCAAGGGAAATCCAGAGCACCATCTATGCCTTGTGCTTCACAGCCAGAACCACTCTGCTCACTCCTTCGAGCCAAGCAAAGGGGAAGCCGCTACTCTGCGCAGACACACCTCTTCCCTGGGGCTGTCCTCACCGGCCCCGAAGGTCATTGCCACAAGGGCCGACCCTGTTCAGGGACCAGCCCTACCAGCCCTGCTGAGTCAACCCCGCAGGACTACTCCCTGCTGTCTGGAGGGAGATGCCTAAGTCCTGCGAAGGGAGCCTGCTTACCGGCCAGCCTACATTCTGCCCTCTCTCTGCTGCTGCAGGACGGAGAAGATTGCCCCCACTGTCGTCATCCAGACCAGGAAAGGAGCCAGCCCCGGTGACAGCAGCCTGTCGCAACCTAGCACCTAGCCTTACTACAAACAAAGGACACAGTGTACCTTCCACATGCTTTCCATTCAGTTTAGGAAGGATGTTGACTTGCTGGAACGTGTCCAGAGAAGGGCGACGAAGTTGGAGAGGGGTTTGGAACACAAGCCCTATGAAGCGAGGCTGAGGGAGCTGGGGTTACTTAGCCTGGAGAAGAGGAGACTCAGGGGTGACCTTATTGCTCTCTACAACTACCTGAAGGGAGGTTGGGGACAGGTGGAGGTTGGTCTCTTCTCCCAGGCAGCCAGCACCAGAAGAAGAGGACACAGACTCAAGCTGCACCAGGGGAGGTTTAGACTGGATGTTAGGAAGAAGTTCTATACAGAGAGAGTGATTGCCCATGGGAATGGTCTGCCCAGGGAGGTGGTGGAGTCACCTTCATTGGAGGTGTTCAGGAGGAGACTTGATGGGGTGCTTGGTGCCATGATCTAGTTGTTTAGATGGGTTGGATTGGTTGATAGGTTGGACGCGATGATCTTGAAGGTCTCTTCCAGCCTGGTTTATTGTATTGTATTGTATTGTATTGTATTGTATTGTATTGTATTGTAATGCTCAGTTCAAAGCACCCGTGCCTAGCAACACAACATTTCCAGTTCTAATCTCTTACACATTGTAATACTCTCTGTATATAGTTAGCTGCCACCAGCATCCTGTTGAGTCACCTCCTGGCCAACAAGTGGTGGAATTACACCTTTTGTTCCTTTAATAGAAATTAATTCTGTAAATATTCTAACTGGGTCCAAATTGTAAATACTAAACTACTTATGGGATGTATTTCACAATTATGCACTAGAATCTGCATGTAAAATAGTGATTAATTGGTTATTTATAATTTTCATAATAAAATGACTATGTCTATAATTCATATTTCATATTCACAAATTAATAACCTCTTAATCACAAAATGTTATGGGTATGTGGTCATAATTACTTAGGAAATTGTTTACAGAAAGGCAGAGGTAATTCTAGAGTGTTTAACAAGCAGGTTTCACTGAAGCAACAGGCATTTGTGAGACGCCCTGTGCCTTGTCACAGCTCTGGAGAGCCATTTACTGCCAACCATTAACTGGTTGACAGGGGTTCCTGCTATGTTCAGTAGTAATGGTAGCAGAGAACTCCATGGTGTTTAGACCATGCCTGTGATTTACTCATCCTGACATGATCCCAGTTTACTTGCAAGGTTAGAACAAGGTTAGGAAGGGCAGGTCCTGCCTCACCAGCCTGATCTCCTTCTATGATCAGGTGACCTGCCTGGTGGATGTGGGGAAGGCTGTGGATGTAGTCTACCTGGGCTTCAGCAAGGCCTTTGATGCCATCCCCCACAGCAAACTCCTGGCCAAGCTGTCAGCCTGTGGCTTGGACAGCAGCAATCTGAGCTGGGTTAGGAACTGGCTGGAGGGCCAAGCCCAGAGAGTGGTGGTGAATGGTGCCACATCCAGCTGGCAGCCAGGCACTAGTGGTGTCCCCCACCCATCAGTGCTGGGCCCCATCCTGTTCAATATCTTTACTGATGATCTGGATGAGGGTATTGAGTCCATCATCAGTAAATTTGCGGATGACACCAAGCTGGGTGCAGGAGTTGATCTGCTGGAGGGTAGAGGGCTCTACAGAGGGACCTCGACAGGCTGGACAGATGGGCAGCGTCCAAGGGCATGAGATTTAACACACCTAAGTGCTGGGTTCTACACATTGGCCACAGCAACCCCATGGAGTGCTACAGGCTGGGATCAAAGTGGCTGGAGAGCAGCCAGGCAGAAAGGGACCTGGGGGAACTGGTTGATAGTAGGCTGACCATGAGCCTGCAGTGTGCCCAGGCAGCCAAAAAGGCCAGTGGCATCCTGGCCTGGATCAGAAATAGTGTGGCCAGCAGAAGCAGGGAAGGCATTCTGCCCCTGTACTCAGCACTGGTTAGGCCACACCTTGAGTCCTGTGTCCAGTTCTGGGCCCCTCAGTTTAGGAAAGCTTTTGAGTTGCTGGAAGGTGTCCAGAGAATGGCAACAAAGTTGGTGCGGGGGTTGGAGCACAAGCCCTATGAGGAGAGGTTGAGGGAGCTGGGGTTGCTTAACCTGGAGAAGAGGAGGCTCAGGTGAGACCTTCTTGCTCTCTGCAACTACCTGAAGGGAGGCTGTAGCCAGGTGGGGGTTGGTCTCTTCTCCCAGGCAAGCAGCACCAGAACAAGAGGACCCAGTCTCAAGCTGCACCAGGGGAGGTTTAGGCTGGATGTTAGGAAGAAATTCTTCATAGAAAGAGTGATTGCCCATTGGAATGGGCTGCCCTGGGAAGTGGTGGAGTCACCATCACTGGAGGTGTTTAGGAAGAGACTGGATGGGGTGCTCAATGCCATGGTTTAGTTGATTAGATAGCATTGGATGATAGGTTGGACTTGGTGGTCTCAAAGGTCTTTCCCAACCTGGTTAATTTTATTCTATTCTGAATAAACAAATACTAAGCAGCCTCTATGATGGCCCCCTCCATGTGCTGTTCTTCTGGGATTATTTATTAAGAAATAATTCTGGCCTGCCATAGACAACATCTCTCCAGACTGACTCCTTGCGGGATGGCCTTTTCAAAGCAGAATTTGCAAAAGGGTGGTATCTTGAAAGATGAATTATTGATCTAAACCAAATGCTGATGTTTGGATCTGTTAGCTTCATTCTTTTTGCAAACTATTGAAACATCTTTAGTCTTTGTGTACAGTTGGCAATTGCTCTTTTTTTCCTGTCCTGGTTCTCTAGTATCTGTAACGTTACCAGATGTGAGGAGGAAGCATGTGAGATTTTAGAAAAAGCTTGTGATAACATCTTCCATTTCTGCAGCACTCAACTCTTTTGTGGCCTTTTGGATTCATTTGCCCTCACCTCTGTGCTGTTGGTGTCACTTGCATGTGACAAACTTTAAATGTTATGCCCTAATTTCTCTGTGATGGATTATCTTGTTTTTTCCAGCACTGGATGAGAGGGCAGGACTAGCACTGGAACTGAAACAGCACATGTTTTGAAGCACCCACAGTCCTTTTATATCTTATTTAATTTTCATTCTATATTAAGTTCTCAGTGACCCTTATTCTCCAGCCTCCACTCACATTTGACATGTGCCTAAGTATGGAGGTATGTCTCCTACTGAGGAACATGTCTTCATGATATTTTTTTAAATCAAAAAATAAATGGTGGAAAAGAGATGATACCATATAAAATAAAAATTATTAATTTTTTTAAAATCTGTTTCTCTGAGTCAGAAGCAGTTAAGTGGAGTGTGTTGCAGAGCACAAAACCCCTGAGATCGGTATCAGCAGCCTTTTACTGAACTTTTTCAGGTAAAATTTTATTTTTTTCCCCCTTAAATATCTGAAGTTTCATTTGATCCATACACACTCCATATTTATTTATAACAAATATAGTATTCAAGTGGGTTAGAGGAATATGGTGGGAGGGACAAAACTCTAGCCTGTGCCTACACAGGATAAAGATGTATTTCTAGTTAATGGAGAGTGAGAGTTTTATCTGTGATGATATTTGGGATTGTTTATTGATTTTCAACTCAAAACGATTTTTCTCCAATATGTCAATCGAAGAGATACTAAGGTTCATTGCAGTCAGCTAATAATAAGAAAAATGTGCAGATTTTTTTACCTCTAGGGAATGAAAGTTTGGACTGTTGGTGGTGGACTGTTTGGATTTTTTTTTTTTTCCTTGTTTTGGGCTTTTTTCTTTTTTTAATGAAATGGAATAGCAGATGACATTGCCATGCTTGGAAGTCATTCAGGAAAACAGAAGCTTGGTGATCTATGAAGATCTAGGCAATATTTTAAAAATACAAGATAATGGAGAGTGGCTCCTGCAGCTTAAAAAGGAAATATTTGGGAAAGTATGAACTAGTTAATCCAGCAACAGTTGTGAGTATTGACAAAGAAAGAAATTATAAAAATATAGATCAATAATAAATGTACGTTAGGAGAGGAGACTATTTCCTTGACTTTATTAGCAATAGTAATTCAAAACAGCCCTACAATGAGAATTCACATAATTACAGAATGCCAGGTTGGAAGGTGTGAGAGAGACTCAAACTGTCTTGGGGGGTGAGGGGTGTGGTAATATAATTCCTTTCCTTTAATCTCCCTCTTCTCTCTTCTCTCTTTATTTTCTCTCTCTCTCCACCTTATTTATGTAATAAATAGTCTAGCTGTTGATATTTTGGCCTCGTTTGTGCCTCTAATTTCACAACACGGGAATATTCATTAAAAACCTCAATCTCTTTCCCTCTCCGGATCGAGACATTAAATTGGCGTAGTCGGCAGGATTCCCGTGCAGTGAAAGTATCACAGCAAAACTGTTGCATTTCTGAGAACCCCGAAATGTATGTGTGTGTGCGTATGAGACGTACTCTGAGTACGAAGTGAGTGCGGAGTCCAGATTCGTGTTTCCACTCTCCCGAGAGGGATGTGGCCGGAGACGGACGAAGCGAAAATTTTCAGAGAGACTGTGTGGGAGTTCTCAAAAGCTTTAAACGTGTGTGCTTTCTCGGGGACGATTATCTGGGGTACAAATGCTGATTTCATAGTGTGACCTCCTTGAGAATCCTCTGTACCCTGCTCTTAAATGTGTGTGCTTTCCCGGGGAAGATTAACCGTAGTAGAAATGTTGATTTTATAGAATTCTCCGAGAATTCTCAGTACCCTGTTTTGTGAAACCCAGTGTTGATATTTGTGAAGTGCGTATTGTCTCGGGGAAAGTGTGGCTTCCCCGAAAAGCCCGGTATTGCAGCAAAAGTTGAGAAGTGTGTGTGTTCTCTTAAGGTAACAGAGTGACTCTTCCCTAAGAAACTTAAGGTTCTTGTCCTGTTGTAACAGAAAATTTGAGGAACAAAAGCGGAGAAGCTTTTGCAAGTGTGGGTTCTCTCAGGGAAATAGTGTGACTTTCTCTTGAGAAGCCCAGGCTTCTTGTTTTTTCTTGTGTGTGACCTCTCCCGAAAAATCTATTGTGCATTTTTCCTGGAGAAGATTATTGTGGAGTAAGCCTTTAAAAGTGTACGTTTTTCCAGGGAAGATTTTGTTGGTACAAACAGTGTTTTGATCTGAATTCCCCGTGAAACTTAGTGCTCTATTAAGAAATGCTTTGTGAAACAAAAGAGATGGCCGGGAGTGAGAGGCTTTTTAACCTTTTAGAAGCTCACGGTGCCCGCCCGTCTGTACAGGTACTTGACTGGGCCCGTGAAAACTGGACTAATTTCCAGAGTGTGGCTGATCGCATTGTGGCCCTGCAGAAAGATGCAAGAGCCAAAGCCGGAAAAGGCAAAGCTTTTGTTTGTGCGGGTTTAGGTGCCTGTTTAGCCGCTTCAGTGAAGGAGAAAGAGGTATGGCATGAGCAGGAGAATAAAACTATTTCCTCTTTGCAGGACTTAGTTTCGTCGCTACAAAGCCATGTTGCCACTTTAAAAGACGTAGTGGCAGATCTTAAAATTCAATTGGAAAAGGAGAGGAGGCAAAATTCGTATGTGGACTCCAAACAGGGCGTGAATTACCTGGAGTCTGCCCCTATGTGCCCTCGGGCAGAATTGACAACAGCTAAGGAAGCTGCTGTGCATGTCAGACCTCTCATTAAAACCGAAATTTTATATGAGGATGGGGAAACTCCCCCACTATCACAACTAAAGATGCACCTTTCTCCTACACTGTGCTGGCCAAAATTCGTAAAGAATTCGCACGCTCTGCTGGGGAATCAGAGGTGGAATATGTATGGCGAGTTTCAAAAATTGGGGGTGATCAGATTATGTTAACAGAAGCTGAAGCAATGGGCTATTGGGGTGATAATGTTTTTCTAACTACGAAAAACAGAAGCGGTCCCTGGAGCCTCACCCAGCGAGCCGCCTATTGGGCAGGGGGTTTGATCCAAAGGAGAGAGGGGAACCTGTAGTTCTGCGGGGAGGGATGAATCAGATAATGGAGAATGTGCAAAAGGCTGCATGCCTGCAAATGATATATGAAAGAGAACTAAACCATCATTTTGAATCCCCCTTTCTCTCCTGGTAAATGCAAATAGAATGACTCCTTTGATCAGGGGTCTCCCTGACTTGCTTAAAATAAGAGGTATCCAGCTCCAAAAAGAAATAGCTGATACCCCACTTTCTTCCAGGATACAAGCTGCTCTAAGGGAATGTATAACACCCGGAGGGAGCCAGCCTGACTGGAAGCCATGGACATGGGAAGAAGTGGGAAGGGAGTTACTAGACTATGCCAGGCAGTATAGTATACCTGAGGAAATTAAAAACCCTCAAACTAGAGGCTTGAGACATGTAAAAATGATTCACCCACCAAGCCCCCAGGGCCAGTTGCGCCGTATTCCTAGTAGGCACCTGGCTAGGGGCAGGGAACACTTGAATACCCGGCAATATTGGTGGGGGGTGGGTCAGAAGAAAGGTATTCCAAAAGAAGTGGTTGATGGGGTATCCACGAGGCAATTAGAAATCATTGTGAAATGCTGGCCTGAGACTAAAAAGAGGGCTGAGGCCACTGCTCCCCTCTTGGTGGGACCATTTGGTGAGGCGAGAGGTATGCCCCCTAGGGCAACTAAGGGCTTCACTTCTCAGTGGTGAGTGGGGGGTGAAGCGTGATTCAGGAGATCACCAAAAAAATTGTACATGGTTTGGGAAAAAGCTTTTGTTTGTGTTTAGCTTGGCTTTGAGAGAACCTGAAACAATCAACGGTACTTAACAGGCCCATTCAAAGTCATTAAGCCAGCTCTTTCAGAGACATCACCTGAGAGGGTGGCTCAGAGAACCTCTGTGTGGGGAACCTGGAAATACCAGTTTTGTATGTTTTGAGGTTGTGTTTATTTAAGTTCTAATGCTGAAGATTGCCTGATGTATTGTCAGAAGGACTTGTTACAATATAGAAGACCTCTCGAGTTTTGCATCACAGAAGACATCTCTTCAAGGACTGTACTTTCCATAGCCCCGCAGATGCGTTCAGATCTGGAAGGAAGCTCTCACTTCAATTCCAAACTGAAGGACTGACGGGGTGGGGGGTATAGGTCTGTTCTTCTGGCTTCCAGGAGGAACAAGGATGCTTTCAACTTGTGTAATTATCTGTTTAAATTTTGTTCTATTTTGTTAGTATTGTTACTCTTTCAGCTTGTGTAAGTCCCTGTTGTATACAGTGATTCAATATGTAGTGTCTAATGTGCAATTTGTGTCTAATGATGGTGTACAACAGATTTGTGCCATTAGACAATCAAAACTTATTACTATTGTTAAAATGGTTTAAAACTCCTTTCCTTTCTTTTCTTTCTTTCTTGCTTTTATCTTTGATTGACGGGGTGGTGTGAGAGACTAAAGCTTGTGTCTCCTGGTGACTCAACAAAGATAAAATCACTTGCTGTTTGTCCAGACAATAGCTGATGTGCTTTGGGCAGAGCCACTGGAAGGACTCTTGGAAGGTGCAAAGATAACATTGCTCACGGGACTGCAGCTGGCCTACAACAATGGTCCAAGGGCCCAGCATTCACACCTTCAGGACAAGATCATTTCCAGCCATCAGATACCCCAGGAAAGGACAATGGTTCCTGATATGTAAAGAGTGTGTGGGTAGCTAGATGGAGCAGGAGGAGGTGGAGGCCTTCCCCCCTCCATCCAGTGGCTGCCCAAACTCACCTGAGTACACAGAAAGATTTCCTGGGGAGAGATACCTGGACCTAAAGATGATTTCCCAGAACGATATCCTGGGGAACAACACCTGGACACTTGCCTAAGGGCTAAAAAACTGTATAAAAGACTGGAGCAACTGCTGGCTGAGGAGGAGAAAATTGGAGAAGCAAGATGCAGAAGAAAGCTGACGGCAGCACACGCTGGAAACACCACGGGGCCAACACAATGGATCTTGGACTCTCCGTGCCCTAAGTTCCAGCTGCTGCAACTCATGGAGCTGAAGAAGCTGCCCAGAGGACCTCATCCCTTCTACAGCCAAAGCCTCAGCGCCCTTCCTCTACAGACCCAACATCTCCTGCAGCACCGTTTCTCTACAGACCCAACATCTCCTGCAGCACCGTTTCTCTACAGACCCAACATCTCCTGCAGCACCTTTCCTCCACAGACTCAAACTGTCTTGGGGGTGAGGGGTGTGGTAATATAATTCTTTCCCTCTTCTCCCTTTCTTCTATTCTCTCTCTCTCCCCTTCTGATCCCTCCACCTTATTTATGTAATAAATAGTCTAGCTGTTGATATTTTGGCCTCGTTTGTGCCTCTAATTTCACAACACGGGAATATTCATTAAAAACCTCAATCTCTTTCCCTCTCCGGATCGAGACAGAAGGGGCCTCAAAGATGTTCTGTTCCAACTTTTCTAGGTAATAGTGTAGTTTAAATGAGAAGGTCCAGCACTCTATCAAGCTGAGTCTTCAAACTGTGCAATGTAGGGAAACTTGCTGCTTCTCTTGGGAGATTACTCCAATGTCTATCCTCATGGTGAAAGATTTTCTTTTGGAATCCAATCAGAATTTCCCCAGGAGTAACTTGTACCTGTTGTCCCATGTCTTTCCATATGACTCCTTGTAAAAAGGGAGTCTCCACCCTCTTGGTAGCCTCCCTTTATCTACACGGTAATGAGATTTCCCCTAAGCCTTCTCTTCTTAAGTATGAACAAACCCAGCTCTCTCAGCCTTTCCTCATATGGCAGATCTTCTAGTCCTCTCATCGGGCTTGTAGACCTTCTCTGGATGCTTTCCATCGTGTCTGCAATCCTTTTATACAGTGGGGACCAAAACTATGCACAGTACTCCAGGTGTGACCTGAAAAATGCAGAGGTGAGCAGGACAATGACTTCCTTATCTGTGTTGGTAATGCCTTTTTTCATGCAGCCCAGCATCCTGTTGGCTTTCTTTGCCACCGCAGCACACTGTTCATTCATGCTGAGCTTGGATGTTGTCCACCAAGACCTGAAAGTTCCTTTCTACAGGGCTGTTCTTCCCAAGCTGTGACCGGTTTAGGCTGTGCCTTTAAGAAAGGAACAGTTGCTGAACACTCTGGCTGAATGTTTTGGGATAATAACGAAAACATACAGATAAGGTCTAAATGAATTTCATTGGTAGATTGGTAGAATACAACTTTTAAGTTTTAGCTTAGTCTGCTGAGTCTTCGCTCGCTCTCTGTTCCTGCTGGTCTGTCTTCTCTCTCTCTGAAGCAACAGCTTGCTGGGAGGAAGTGACCTTGAATTAACAAAGCTAACCAGATAAGAAAACTAATTCTTGCACACGCTTTTTGAGCTAACAGAATTTTCTCCTTAATTGCCTTTCTCTCTCTCTCTAACCCTTTTTGGGAAAAAAGGGGAGGTAGGGAGGGAGAGGGGGTACAGGGGGAACCCCCTGGCTGGAGAGGGGAAAAAGGGTCTCCTATATTACATTCATTGCTGTATATTTCTGTATGTATTGTAAATATTGTCTATTTTTGTACATATTCATTGCATTCCATTTATGCTTGTAAATATAGCTTATTGCCTCTCCGACTGAGTTAGCTGTGGTATCTTTCTTTGTGTGTATGGGGGGAACTTTCTCACCCTGCCACACAAGCTTGGAGCATTGCATGGAATTGTTGTGATGCAAGTGCAGGACCTGTGTATCAGCCCACTGATCCAAGTCATCCAGGTTCCTCTGTAGAACCTTCCTACCTTCCAGCAGATCCTTCCTACCTTCGAGCAGATCAATGCTCCTGCTCAACTTCTTGTCTGCAAGTTTACTTATAGTATATTCAGTCCCCTAATTATATATCTGCATGGTAGGTCACTGTGACAGGTTTAAGCTGTGGCTTTGAGAAAGGGACAGTTACTGGAACACTCCAGATGAATGTTTTGGTGGAAGAATGAAAACAAAGATATTCTAAATGAATTTCATTAGTAGATTGGTAGAATGTAACTTTAAATTTTAGCTTTAGTTCAGTTTGAATCTCAGTCAGTTCAGTCTGTTTCAGTCTCTCTGAACAGCTGTCTTCTGTCTGTGCTGGCGGGTGCTGACCTTCAACTAACCAGATAAGAAACTAATTCTTGCATACGCTTTGAGCTAACAGAATTTCCTCCTTAATAATTACCTATTCTCTCTCTAACCCTTTTTGGGAACAAAGGGAGGAAGGGAAAGAAGGGGGTATTTTGGGGGAACCCTTCTCCTTGGAGGAGGGAAGGTTTTCTGTGTTATATTCTTTGCTGTATATTTCTGTATATATTGTAAATACTGTATATTGTGTATATATTCATCTGCACTTTATCCTGCTTGTAAATATAGCTTCTTTAATCCATTTTTGCTTCTCCGACTGAGTTAGCCATGGTTTCTTTGTGTGAGGGGGAGAACTGAACTTTCTCTCACCACCACAGTCACAATTTTAACTTTACAAATCAGTATTAACAAACATTTCTTTTAATAAGTATAATAAACTTTCCAAACTAAGACAGAATGTTTAATCCAAGTTCAGTCTTAAAAGCTAAGCATCCACAGCCATAAAGATTGTATTTACTCCATCACCAGGTTCAGTGAATGTCTGCCTCTATGGGCTTTGCTGACAGGACAAGGAGAAGCCTGCTAATTACTAACTTTTTGTGGCTTGAAGGTTTGAGATTTGGCTTAGTTCCAACTGTTGATTGCAGTGTGTATCTAGTCAGTGATGGTTCATCACAATTTTTTTCCCTCTCCTTTAAGGTATTGCCAAACACATACATTAGGACTGAAAATAGTAAGAATATAGTCTCTTACTTTCCATATCTATAAAAATAGTAATATCTGCATAGGTTTGCTTTTGACCATTAAACTTTTCATTTACTCTGTGCTTTAGAATTTTCATTTATATGAAGTGAAGTGTCTCACATCATATATTAGTATTCTTAAGGTTTTGATTTTTTTTTTTTTAAATTCTATCTTTTCTAAGGCTTTTAGTTCACCATTCTGCATTTAGCAAATGTCATCGGAATAGATAGTTTGAAATCTAAATAATCTCTGACAATACTAATATGTAACCCAATTCTATTTAGCCTTTCTCTTGTTATTTTCCATTCCTGTACTCCTTTGCTTCCTCTATCTGTGTATGGGCTGTTTAAACTGCATTCTTGGAGTAACTGTTCATAAGACTCTTTGTGTGTTGCTGGTGCTGTATAAACTTCCATTTAGTACATCAAGCCATTATAAAAACCTGCTGCAGTGAATATGAAAAATAGCTTTAGAAAGAACAGTTTCAACTTTTTTTCCTTTTTTTTTTTTTGCAGTGCATTCTGCTTTTATTCCACCTTATACATTCACCAAAGATGAAATTGTTTTGGTGTCTATAATGCCACAAAAGATTCTTAATAGGATTATATAGGGCTTTTCTATAAAAAAGTGTTCAAATGTGAAATACTAGTTAAGAGAAATTGATGATCATAAGCATACATCCAAGTACATTCTGGAATAAATTGAGAGAAGCTGTCAGTTACATGGGCTCTAGAATTTAATTGAAAATGGTCGTAACAGTGTGGCAAGAAACAGTGCTTGTACCTCATGGGGTCTAGCCTGGATGTTTTAAAGAATGTGTGCTATTTCACATACATAGAAATAAACAAATTACTTTTTGGCCACTTGTGGAAATTTTATGCTGCTAGTTGTGATATGTAGATTATCTTCTTCCTTACTCTTACCCTTCCTCCTTAATATGCAATTTTAACATTTCTTAAGCAAAACATCATGTTTCAAAGATCATTTAAGCAAGTGCAAGTTTACCTGACTTTTTCTTAGCTTACACATACTAATTCCCTTCAGACCCTCTCCTGGCTTGTATTATAAACAGTGTGGCCAGCAGAAACAGGGAGGTGATCATCCCCCTGTACTCAGCACTGGTAAGGTCACATGTCAAGTGTTGTGGTCACTACTAGGTCCCTCACTACAAAGGGGATATTGAGGTTCTGGAGCATGTTTACCGAAAGGCAATGAGGCCCTTGAAGGGCCTGAAACACATGCCCTGGCCTATGAAGAGCATCTGATGGAGCTGTGGTGGTTCACACTGTAGAGGAGGAGGCTGAGGGGAGACCTCATTGCTCCCTGCAGCAGCCTGAAGGGAGGTTGGAGCAAGGAGGGGGCAGACTCTTCTCCTTGGTGGCAAGCAACAGGACTAGAGGAGATGGTTTCAAACTGCACCAGAGGAGGTTCAGGCTGGATGCTAAGAAATACTTCTTCACAAAGACGGTTATCAAACATCAGAATGGTCTGCCTGAAGTTGTTTAAGCAGCGCGTGGGTTTGACACATGGCACATGGTTTAGTGTTGACCTTTCAGTGCTGGATCAGAAGTTGTACTGGAAGATCTTTGCGGTCTCTTCCAACTGGGTGTTTTCTGTGATTCTGTTTCTGTAACTCCCCTGTTCTTAAGCAAAAGACTTAAAGTAGTCAAATTGCGGTAGTGTGAAAGTTTAATCCTCCCACCACATAAACTGTTACACAAAGAAAACTGTCAGACTTCCTCAGGTGCCTTTCCAGTGATTTTATCAAAATAATTAATCTATGAGCATAAAATAGCTTGACCAGCTTAATCTTCCCCTTTGATTGACCTCATATGATACACCTGTCTTCCTCCTGTCATAAATAAAACATTTTCCTTTGGAGTCACCGATAATCATGAAAGGTGCATGTAAGGCAGTGTCTCATAATTCCTGAGAAGTGATTTCAGGTGATCCCATTTTTAAGTCACAACTCTTATGCAGTTTCCTTTCTGTAGTCTCAGTTTAGTGGCAAATTATACAGTACTTCTGAACTTTAGCAGTAGGTCTCACTGGTTGTCCTTGTTTTACTGTCTCAGGTACAGTTATGCGCCATTAAAAACAGGTGAATAATTTACATGCAATAATAATGTATAAGTCATTCAGCAATCTTAGGAAGAACTCCGAAACATGAGTGAGATAGTGTATACCATAAAATGTAGTTTTGCAGAGGGCAAAACCCAACTGAACAAATTAAACGACTGCAAAAACAACACCGTAAGGAAAGCAACCCCAGAATTTTGTACGTCTGTAGAGAACAATGAGCTGCACATTCCTAGTGCAATCCATTAAGGATTACATGGATGGCCTCAAACTGGCGGTTGTTTCCTTGTAGTCTGCTCTTCCAAAAATAAAAGGTAGATATGCATATCTAATCAGAACAGATTTTAAGAGTGTGGTGTTGTAAGAAAAAAATCACTTTGCTGACAATTCAAACCAATACAATAGTTTTCAAGAAAATAGTAGGTACTGTCAGAGGAGTAAGTGAATATTTTTGTTTAAATATTGCACAATTGGCTACTTTTTGGTCATATATAATGGAGTGAGCCATTGCTTCCTAGTAATTCTTGTATCAGAAGTTGGAGGCAAGTTTGCATCTTAGATTATTTCAAAGGCTGGACCTCCATTGTGTTTCAATCTGATTCCCAAAACCTTAATTTTGTTTGAGTGAGTTTTCACAACAGACATTACCACACATGAGTCTGTTTCACATTCGGCTTCCACACATTATTTCTGTGGCAATATTGATAATTACATACAGTTGAGAACCTGAAAGGCAAGAAATTAAGGAGTTTATGCATTTTCTTTTTCAATTGTACTACCTATTATTGAGCTAGAAAAATTGCTATTAAATGCAATTTTAGTAGACCATCACGTTGTAAATTTTCACCATGACCTTTAGCAGATAAAAAGAAAAGATTGTTCCTTTATTGAATTTATTCTTTTTTTACGGAAATTGTCTTCTGTTAACACATCTGTTCTGTTATCATACAAAAGAGTAATGTATGGAGTTGAAGAATGTTATGAGAAAAGGTAATTTCCTTTTACTTATTTTAAGCAATCAAAGTATGGGCATATATTCTGGTATTTCAGTTTATTAATAATCCTTAATAATAGCTTTCCCACCCACTGTCTGTGGTACAGGTTTGTGGCTAAGTGCCAGGGTCAGCTGTAGTGCTTGCATTTAACCTGTATGACATTTGGCCTTACTGAAGCAAAAGTCCTAGATAAGCACCAACTTGCTGGAAACTGAGACATCGCTGGAGATCTGCATGTGGAATTACCATGGGGCTTAGGTGTGGCAGCAGAGTTAGATGGGGTATTTTGAAAATCATCTGGCTCTTGGCAACTCTGTGCATTGACAGGAAACCTACAAGAAGAAACATATGCACAGCATGCACAAGAGCCATGTCACACGGTGAGCTTGGGAACACCTGTGTCTACAGGCAGCTGGCATGTAATCAAATGACATTATCTGCAGATAGTGTTATATAAGCAAATGCTTAAATAGGAAGCAATTTCTGCAGTAGTTCTTGCTTTCTGCTGGTGGGTCTCATTAACAGGGCAAAGGAAGTGTCATTAGAACATCTTTGGATTATTTTGGATCTGAGTTCAGAGGCAAGAAGTTCTGCAGAGCAGCCATATATCAGAGGGAGAAGAGTGATCCTCTCCTGGCAGCTGCATTAAGCGTTATTCCTAAAAATCAGGCCAGAACCGCTTATTTAAGATGAGAAATCATAATTGCAAGACAAAGGATACATCTGTTAACTACTCCCCAGAGTATTTCTGTCAAGAATCATCAAATTCCCACATTTTGAAAATGTTTTTCCTACCATCCTTAACCAACTAGTGATATGAAGCCTTTGAGTATAAAGAATAAGATGCTGGAGAATCTTTTGCAGACTTCTTACACCATTTATTTAGAGAATTTAGCTTTTTTTTTTTTTTTTTTTGGCTCACAAGATTTTTTGTATAAAATATGAAGACTTTGGTTTCAGTTCTTGAGTAGCACTTCTCTATTCCTGTTAAACATTATCTTGAAAATTGTTTTCTGAGTTTCTCCTGCATTCCTGTGTCATTTAGAATTCCAGATAAGTGTGGCCGTTCTAAAATGTGTCAAGGTAATGAACCTTTCCGTGATGTTTTGATGAGATGTCAAATATAATACTTAAAGTCATTACGATGCTAATCAGCAGACCCAACATAAACAAGCATGAGTTTACTGGCTTTCCTTACTCTGCCATCTGAAAGGGAATGAAAGATGGAAAATAGACAGAGAAAGGAGACTGAACAATTATAAAAGACTAGGAAGCCTTATTTGGAATATAACTTTTTATGAAATGCAAAATATCACTGATGTTCATCCAATTTAAAATAATCACTCTGCATGGATGTGCGTGTGAAACTAAATCTGTAAAGTCTCAAACTGCATCAAAGAGGAAAATAGGGGGGAAATTATGAAGCCTAGAAGGAAACATGATTCCACTTCTTCATCAGAGTCTGCATTGTTTCTAATATTTGAGATCACCATTACTCTGAATAGGCAGGCCGTTCTTGTAGCCCAGTGAGCAATGGGTGTAAGAATACCATATATAGACCACTCTGATTCTTTTCTTCCTGTACTTTGCATGATTTGGGCCCTTTCCCCTTACCTCCCAACCTAATCAGGTTTGCATTTTATACAACATAGATCCATTTGTCTTTCTATTTATTTTCTAGTGAATAGCACACACCTACACTGTACTTTTCATTAAGGTCAATTGTTAAAATTTCTGACAAATCAGCAGGCAAAACTGCAGTATGTTGCCTGAAGCAATGCTGATATCAAAAATAAGGAATTTTTTTTTTTTTTTTTTAAACTGAAAGGAACTACCCCTTGTAGGTATAGATCTATGTACAGACTTTAAAATACTTTTTTCAGGTTAGTTGATACACAAAAGTGCTTCAGAAAATTACAATCCATGATATAGAAAGTAGTTTCCAGTATTAATTTTGAATGCGGCATGAACAATAAATCATTAAAGATTACCAAACCTCCAAAAACCTCACAAATAAACCAAGATTAAAAAATATTTGGTATATATCAGTGATTTAGAATTTGGAGATTATTAATGGACATATTTAACAATGCTGTTAACAATATACCCAGGGAAAAATCCGTGCAACAGAGTTTAAAACCAGAGCTGTTATCACGCGCATTCATTAATGTAGTACAGGTGTAACTGGGATGTACGTAGAAAGAAATGTAATAGACCATGCCTCACTGAAGAGAAGGAATTGTTAGTGCTTTTACATCAATCCTCTAATCTTAATTCAAAATACTTTTATTTAGAGACAGATGGTAATTAAGGCTATTTAATATTGTAAATAAATCTTTTTGTGTGCTTAGAAATTAAACACATTTTATCACATCCTCAAACATTATGTAAAGGATGTAGTATGTATAATATTAATGGA
Source organism: Picus viridis (assembly GCA_033816785.1). NCBI lineage: Eukaryota > Metazoa > Chordata > Aves > Piciformes > Picidae > Picus > Picus viridis. The sequence goes on from CM066606.1 coordinate 54,212,493, forward strand.
AAATAAACATTAAATAATTAGCTGTATTTGTGATAAGTGTACTTTTAAGAAAATCTGACAGAAGTGGCATGATTTCAGTAAAGTATTCTGCCTTCTATAGAAGGAAAATAAGAAATTTATGAGCAAAAAATATTCATGGATAAAAATAAAATAGAAAAGATTTCTACAAAGAAAATCTTGACTAAATGTGGTAATTTACCTTCAAAATTACTGTTTTCTCCAAGATTTAGAGATACAATTACAACTCTAATTGTCTTCAATCATTCAATGTTTAAATTTTTTTCATGATAAAGGCTAAATAGTATAAGTGTTCTAAAGTCAATATTTAAAAGAGTACTGTATTGTATTTGCTTTGCATATTGCCTTGTATTAAGCTGATAAGATTTAATTAATTCAGATGAAAGCATCAGTTTCATCAAAAATATTCTTGAATGTTTACAGAATGAAGGAAAAAACTGGCTTTGTGTCAGGGAAATTATTCAATTAGACTTGATATTGAATATGTTACTGCTGACAATAGAAAGGCAAAGCAAAGTAAGAGGCTAGAACCACCCTACTTGCTTGTTTGCTGGTTAGATTATTTATTTATTCAGAATATGGGAAACAGATAAATGTTCCCTGGAGTCAGAAGTGTCACTCTGGTGTCCCATTACTATCCATGCTGAAAACTACTGAAAGTTTCAGGAACACATTCTGATTATTACTAGGGTTACAGGGATGATGAAGGGACTGGAGCACTGCCTCATGAGGAAAGGCTGAGAGGCCTGGGGCTTTTTAGTCTGGAGAAGAGAAACTGAGAGGGGATTTAATAACTATTCATAAATATATATGGGCTGGGGTGTCAAGAAGGAAGGCATAGCCTCCTCTCACTTGTGCCCTGTGATAGGACAAGGGGCAATGGATGTAAACAGCAGCACAGAAAGTTTCACCTCAAGATGAGGAATAATGTATTTACTGTATGGGACACAGAGCACTGGAACAGGCTCCCCAGAGGCTGTGGAGTCTCCTCTGGAGACTTTCAAGACTTGTCTGGATGCGTTCCTGTGTAACCTGCACTAGATTATATGGCCCTGCTCTGGCAGGGGGGTTGGACTTTAAGATCTCCAGGGGTCCTTTCCAACTCCTCACATCCTGTGATCCTGTGATTATCATTACTATCTGTTTCAAATTTTATACCAGAGCAATTGTGATGCGTTTGCTTTTTAGTATTTTATTTGAGTGATAGAGTTGAGGAAACTTTTCCAAAATTTTACTTCCAGTTTACGTCCATGACTAACAAAGTCTTAAGCACTAAAAGCAAGAGGAGAAATAAATCTGAACTGCTGGCTGAAGTGCCTTCTGGCCACTAGCAGCGCTGGTTTTCTATTCTCTACCTCAGCAAAAGTTTACATATTCATGGAGTAATCATGTCATCAGGACAGGATGGGAACACACTGCTGCTAAACATGCTGATGGCTAGTAGTGCTCCTCTGAAATGAGGGTAGTGTAATTCACTAAGTTCACCTGCAGCTGACATTTCCTTTTTGAGTAAATATCATGATCAGGCTCAAATTTTCTGAAAAATAAACAAAACAAAACAAAACAAAACAACACCACCCTACTTTTGCTGCAGACTAGTATTCATAATTCCTCATATCTAATTATCTCTGTATCTACCATCACCTCTTGCTTTTTTTAGTGGTTTGGGGAATTCTTTCTTTTAAGTGTCTTAACCCAATAATTCCATTAAGAATGTGTCAATCATGTTAATTCTTTTATGGTCTATGTTTATTTTACCAGGGTTTTTAAGTGTATGTTAATATACATTTTTCTTGACATAAAATCACCACAGGGAAATAAAAGGTAAATTCAGATTTTTCTGAATTAGGATATTGTAGCCCTAAGTTAGCCAGGGAATTAAATAATTCATTAATTATTGGTTAGCTAACACTGAAAATCAGAGATACCTAGTGGATCAGTACGGGCTAATGCCACATGAGGTTTCCTTACAACAAAAGACTAAGCAGATTTGAGTGATTTATACCAGAATATACTGTCTACTCAGAGCTGACTTCAGTGAAAATTCAAATAAAAAAGGAAAATTCAAAACTGTTATTCTTCAGATGCTGTATGTTAAATACAAATATTTTTACACTGTCTTATATGAAATCTATGAATCTGTCTGCTGCAATTAATTCTGTAATCTTGTGTGGAACTCATTAGCAGCACAGCAAGGTTTCAGAGCCCAAAGTCCCTATTTCTACTGTGCAGTCACAGTAGCAATGATAGGATAAATTGCATGTGTCTGCAAATTGCAAGAGCAGTTAGTGAGGTAATACTGACTCAAAGCTCCTTTTTTCACAACATCTCCCTTTACAAGGTAATTCTGACTTGTAAGAAGAGTTCCCACTTTGCCTTGTAGAAGTCTTTATTGAAGAAATTAATCTTGTTCTAAAATTAATTGGAAAATGTAGTTACAAAAGTGAATGCTTTAGATAAGTTTACTTCTGTAACCTTGTTTGTCAAGGAAAAAAAAATTCCTTTCTGTTTTTTCAAGGTTTCTGCACACACAACACATTTTCTGACAAATCTCTGTTGTAACAGCCTATACTTCTTTGTCAGAAATATTGACCTACTTATTTCTTCTGCAGTATACCTTCACAGGGAGCAGGTTTGATAATACAAATTTCACATGCATGTTCATTTCTCACTGAAAAATTTCATTTTTCCACTTCTCTGTAACTACATCTGTGGTACCCACAGCAGAAGCTTTAACATGAAGGGTGCAAAGGAACAAATGTTTTATTTACTCTTGCCTCTAGTACTGGCAAAACTACTGGTTCGTTTTCCTAATGTAGAAAAACTTGAGCTCCTTGAAATACAAAACCACATATTTGAAATGAGTGTGGCACAGCATCTCTCATTCTTAACTGGTTGTTTCATGGAGTGTTGTAGGCACTTATCTCTAGTCAGTGTGCACGCAGATCAAGTGGCATGTTTAGGCAAAGAAGTATTTCCGCCTGGATAAGAGAAATCTTCACTTGTGTTTCCTGGGCTGTGATATAAACAGAATAAATGCTGTTACTATCAGGACAACAAAAAAGCACTAAAACTTTTGAAAAATAGAAGGAAAAATTATTGTATGAGAGTGGAGAGAAAATAAATATAGTGGATAATGTGAACTGCATGTCTCACTAGGCAAACCATAGCATTAAATGGTCTCAGCTTTCATTTTAGCCAGAATCACAGAATTAGAATCATAGAATCATAGAATCATAGAATCAGTCAGGGTTGGAAGGGACCACAAGGATCATCTAGTTCCAACAACCCTGCCATGGGCAGGGACACCCTACACTAGATCACGCTGGCCAGAGCCTTGTCCAGCCTGGTCTTAAACACCTCCAGGGACTGGGCCTCAACCACCTCCCTGGATAACCCATTCCAGGGCTTCACCACTCTCATGGTGAAGAACTTCTTCCTCACATCCAGCCTGAATCTCCCCATTTCCAGCTTCATTCCATTCCCCCTAGTCCTATCACTACCTGAGATCCTAAGAAGTCCCTCCCCAGCCTTCCTGTAGGCCCCCTTCAGATACTGGAAGGCCACAATGAGGTCACCTCGGAGCCTTCTCTTCTCCAGACTGAACAGCCCCAACTCCTTCAGTCTGTCCTCAGAGGAGAGGTGCTCCAGCCCTCTGATCATCCTCGTGGCCCTTCTCTGGACACGCTCCAGCATGTCCACATCCCTCCTGTAATAGGGGCTCCAGAACTGGACGCAGTACTCCAGGTGGGGTCTCACCAGGGCTGAGTAGAGGGGGAGAAGCACCTCCCTTGACCTGCTGGTCACACTTCTCCTGATGCAGCCCAGGATCTGATTGGCTTTCCGGGCTGCAAGTGCACATTGAGACCTCATGTTGAGCTTCTTGTCCACCAGCACCCCCAAGTCTCTCTCCTCAGGGCTGCTCTCCAGCCAGTCACTGCCCAGCCTGTATTTGTGCCTGGGATTGCCTCGACCCAGATGCAGGACCCTGCACTTGGTCTTGTTGAACCTCATGAGGTTGGCTTGTGCCCACCTCTCCAGCCTCTCAAGGTCCCTCTGGATGGCATCCCTTCCCTCCAGTGTGTCCACTGCACCACACAGCTTGGTGTCATCAGCAAACTTACTGAGGGTGCACTCGATGCTACTGTCCATGTCACCCACAAAGATGTTGAACAAGACAGGTCCCAGGACTGATCCCTGAGGGACTCCGCTTGTCACTGGCCTCCATTGGGACATGGACCCGTTGACAGCCACTCTTTGGGTGCAGCCATCAAGCCAATTCTTTATCCATCTAGTGGTCCATCCATCAAACCCATGTGTCACCAGCTTGGAGACCAGGAGGTGGTGTGGGACAGTGTCGAAGGCTTTGCTCAAGTCCAGGTAAACGACATCAGTTACAGAAAGCCATGTTGGAAGGGATCCAAGGTTTGTCTAGTCCAACCTAGATGATTCTAGTCCAACCTAGAACTAAGTTAAACTGACAGAAAACTGACAAAACAGGATGATCCAAAAGGAAGCAAAATACAATTTTAAAGTAATCAAAGATGGTGCTGTATGAAAGGGTAGAGAACACTTTTATCTGTCTTTATCTTTGCTGTCCTACATCAGCAAACAAAAACAATGCCCAAATTGAAGCTTGAGTATGAACTTCCACATGTATTTGCTGTGCTCTAAGAGTTAAACTGAGCAAAACAAAACAAATATTTTCAGAAATGTTTTACAAAGCTGAAACTGTTTCTTCTTATGCTTTATGAGAAGTTTATTGAAATCCTCAAAAGAACCACATTGTCCTGAGTGGCTTTGATTTCTGCCTTTACTGTTCAGTCTGTCTAGTACAATCAGAAAGTCAACAGCACTTAGCCAGGGTTCTGAGTAATGTCTCCATAGAAAGTTGATCATAAAATTCATATTGTGGTGATAAAGAAGTTTTAGCAACAAAGCTCGCCTTAAAATAGCAGAGGATGGTGGACCATGAAATGCAGTAAAGAACAGCTTTAGAACATAAGGTAATATCTTGACATGGTACTGGTGCTGAGTCTGGCGTGTGCCAGTCAGCTATGGCCTCATAATAACTGCTTAGTAAAATCTGTAACACTGTTTAAAATCTGAGTAAAGGCAGTACAAAACATTCACCTGTCCTGATTTCCGGAGAAGCAGAGGCACCCCTGCTCTAAGTTGGTTATTAGACATCTCTGAAAAACAGTTGTTGTGTTTCAGTCATGTTAAACACCAAGGCTTCTTTCATCAGAATCTACAGTAATAGGCTTAGATGTGGGGCATATTATATGCTGCTATTATTAGGACGTCTAATAGATTCTGCCATACACGGTCAAAATACATTTTCTTTGATCATCTACAGCATTTGGGAAGCTGCTCTAGTGTACCACTTCCTTTCTTTTCCATTTGTTTTGTTTTAATTTCCACTAGTAATTTTTCTTTCCTCATCTAGTGTAGTTTTCTCTGCTTAAAATAATTACTGGGTTGGAGTAAAATTCAGCATTTTCATTCATAAAAGCTTCAAGACCTTAATATTTCAGAGAGTCTGTATTCTCCAAAGAAGCAGAAAAAAACATCAAAATCTCAGGAGGAAAAGGTAGTGAAAAGTTTGGTTGAGAATTCATACAAAATATAAAGAAAATGAAGCAGATGTGATCTGTTTAATTGTCACATTCTTACTTTCTTGGAGCCAGCTCTTATAAGGTTTTTGAGTCTTCCAGGTGTAAGATTTGATGCACCTAAAGTCTGCCTGCTCGTGGGCATAAAAAGGAATCCCAAGTAGCTGGTGAAGGGAGTGAAACCATCTTCTCTGAATCATGAAGAAAGATTTCATTATTGTATCAAATGGGTTTGGTTAGGTGGAATTTAAAACTATTACTTTCAGCTGGGCTGGCCTCCCTAGAATTTTTTGTTGAAGACACGGCTCTCAATCAGCCAAAGTAATTTTCTTTAAACTGCTGTTTTCTTCTTTACCTCAAGGAGATAACTTTTTTTTTTTTTAATGAAAATGTATTTATGAATGTATTATAATGAAAATGTATTTGCTGGGAGAATTTGCCTTAAGTAATCAAAAGAAATTGCTGAAATTTCCTGTCCTCACTGTTGAAAGATGTAGCATATTCTTTCCCTAGCTAAGGGTACTTTTACTTCTGTTGTAATTCTCATTATTCTCTGCAAGAAAAAATGCTGCTTTGAATTTTCTTGTTGCTCAGTGAGACTACATGTTTTTTTTTTTTTTTTTTTTAAAAAGTGTGTCCTACTTGTGAGACCCTGGTAGAATCTCTGGAATTTGCATCTCTTTTTTAGTCTTCATAGGTGTATATGCAAAAAAAAAAAATTAAATTATTCTTTTTCCTTTTTTTTTTATAATTTCGTTTTTATTTTATTTTGACAGCTTACAAGCAGTGTTCTAGGAAATGACTACTGATATCTGGCACTGCTGTTTTCACAGTGTATTCCTTAAATATAGCACTGTCAAAGTACATTTGCAAAATATTTAGTGATTTGTTTATGACTGTAAACATCTGCTGACTTCTACATTTTAAGAATAATTTGCATTCATAGAGGGAGTTCTGCCTGGCAACCTTGAGCCACTGTTTCTCAAACAATTACAAAGCGTGAAATCCCTTGGTGAAACCGCAAGAGCAAACAGGGAGACAATCCTGCTCTGAAAATCTGAGTGACTTGTGTGTAGTTTTAGTAGAAAGACCAGTATTGGCACAGTGGTGCCATCTGCTGAAAAGTAGTGAGGACCTGCTGGTATGTGAGCCAGAGCTTTCCAAATGCCCTTTCTGTCTTGGATGGCAAATTCTTCCCTCCCACTTCTATACCTGTCTACAATTATCACTTTCATTTAATCTTAACTTTTTTCCTTAGTATTATAATGAAGCTCGTTAAGATTCTTAACCATAAAACCATTTCTGCTGCAATGTTGTCATTTCAGTGGTGTTTATGTAGCAAGCTCAGGAAAGTTAAGATACAGACTAAAATTATTTCATTATTCTAACTTCACTGTGGTTTGTGATCTGAAGCACAGATTTGGAAGGAAATAGGCAATGTAAATCAAGAAGCAATTTCGATTTTCAGGATCCCTAGTTTTGTTTTCTACTACCACCAGTGTGGGTTTCTTTCGTAGGCTTGTTTGTTTGTGGGGTTTTGCATCCAGGTTTTTCATAGTCCCAGCACTCAGGTGTTGCTACCCTTTTGTTTTCAACTGGCCTCAGCTACCTTTTCTCCAAAGAGTGTAGCTGCAGCCTGATAGAAGACCATGAAGTACAACATCAGAAATAGTGGAGCAAGTCTGCATAGGAGCGCAGTCCTTCTGACAGAGCAGATTCTGCTGTCCTCACTTTGAATAGTGTGAGGAAGATGACAACAGTCATTACCTGTAGGTGGTGCGTGGTATAGCTCTAAAGATGTCTCTAAGGTGTGGCATATTGCAACCCCACACTAAGGCATGATTTTTAATAGATTCCCCAAACTTAAGGACAATGAAAACTTCAGTCCTTTTGGAGAAGCCTTGGATCTCATTTACTCAGACCTTCAAAAGTTGTCTTGTGAAGGGATTCTTGGGCTTTGTTCTCACTTGTCATGACATGTGGCTTGATACTGTTTTCAATAAGGTGACTTCTTCTTAATCAGAAGGTAGGAAAGTACTCAAAGCGGACTTTAGTCCACTTTGGTGGTGAATAATATTAATAGTTTCAAATAAACAGTGTGGAGAGAAGTATGTGTTTACAGCAAAATGGTGGATGACATATTTAAATGTTATGAAGGAAACTGAAAGTCCTAAAAAAATACAAAAAGGCAGTGCTTTTCCTACTCATGATCTTCCTACATTTGCTACTCCTAATCTCCAGTTGTTCATAATGATTTGTTTTGTCTGTATCACTTCAAATGTATATATGTGTAAAGAAAACAGAACTGCAAGTCAAATGTCAGAGTAACACAAGACTGGAATTTTCAGTTACTGGCAAATACTTCTTTACACCATTTTGATAACAAATTAAATGAATAGATTTTCAGGACTTTAACATCTATAAACTTTTTTTATTAAGTGTAATAGTGTCGAAGCAGAAGATAAATCATAGCAAGAACAATGGTATAGAAAGCAATATAATATAAAAGCATCCCAAAGGACAGTAGAGATTACGAGTCTTATGGCCAAATGTATATACTGTAGGACCAGAAAAAACTGATCTATTTCTCTTTAGCAATAGTACTGATTTGATGTTGGAAATTCTCCTTAAGTGTATGGGCAAAGTGGAAGATTTTTGATAAAATCGCCACGAGGATGATCAGAGGGCTGGAGCACCTCTCCTATGAGGACAGACTGAAGGAGTTGGGGCTGTTCAGTCTGGAGAAGAGAAGGCTCCGAGGTGACCTCATTGTGGCCTTCCAGTATCTGAAGGGGGCCTACAGGAAGGCTGGGGAGGGACTTCTTAGGATCTCAGGTAGTGATAGGACTAGGGGGAATGGAATGAAGCTGGAGGTGGGGAGATTCAGGCTGGACATGAGGAAGAAGTTCTTCACCATGAGAGTGGTGAAGCCCTGGAATGGGTTATCCAGGAAGGTGGTTGAGGCCCCATCCCTGGAGGTGTTTAAGCCCAGGCTGGACGAGTCTCTGGCCAGCCTGATCTAGTGTGGGGTGTCCCTGCCCATGGCAAGGTTGTTGGAACTAGATGATCCTTGTGGTCCCTTCCAACCCTGACTGATTCTATGATTCTATGAAATCTGCTAGTGTCTTATAAGCATCTAAATGAAGACTAAAGGCACAGTGGTGCAGAAAATCACAAACAACACAAGTGTTCACAGAGACAGGTCAATAACCAGAGTGTGGATGAGTCTCTTGCGGTATTCTCTATACATACTGATAACTTATGGAACAGCATGGGAAATAGACTCGGTCTCTTTGTCAAAGGTATTTTTGTGGCTCAGTCTGTCTGGAGAATCATGCTCTGATTTCATAGTAATTTACAAGTTCCAGATCTTTGTTTTCATTTGTTTTAGGCTGGGAACAATATATTTTGTTTCCATAAACATAGTAAGCAAGTGTATCATCAACTGTATTCATGAAGATCCTGGCTCCTCCAGTAAGAAATGCATGTTTATGTCCTTTCCCTATTTGATCTGAGAGGCAGGAGGTAAAGAGGAGGAGAAAGGTGTGGGGCTTCTTGCCACCCATCCCTCAGTGAATTCACATCAGGTCCCCCAGATTCCAGGTTAACTTTTTACACCATTGCCTGTGGAACTGGAGATTTTTTTCTCACACTTTAGCAAATGTTACTAAAATATATCCATGAAACATTACAACACTGTCTCAAAATATTTTGCCAGCATGATGTGGCTACTTTTAATAGCTGTCAGCAGATGGTCACTGTCATTTATTTTGTTTTCAGAAACTATTATTTTTGTGGTGCTGGTTAAAGTGGCTCGCCTACTGTTCACTTTTTTGCTTTGGAATAATACTTCATTTTGCTGCCCAAAAGAATTTATGTCACAGCAATAGGCTCCTTTTCTAAATTCCCAATTTCCAACTCTGCCATTTTAGATAAAGTAGTAAGCCCAACATAGTAACTTTGTTACCAGCAACCTAATAAATTACTAAGAAAAAGAACAGGTAAAAATACAAACTTGATACGCTACATATCTCATTCATCTGGAATTGATTAAATAATCTATTTAATCTAATTAAATTACTACCCAATTAGTAAAGGAAAAAATGGTTATGTCACAGAAGGCACTAGACAATTAAGGTTACAAAATGCCCTCCTCACTTAAAATATGTAGTTTTGACAGCACTTGATGTGGTAGTTTGGCCCACCAGCATTAACAAAAGCTCGGCTCACTCAGTCGGGAAAGCAAATGGAAGCTATATCTACAAGCAATAACTACACTCTACAATGGAATGCAATGAATATGTACAAATATACAGTATTTACAATATTATACAGGTATTTACAGGCAGAAAACAGCATGGAACCCCCCTAAACCCCTAATGTGATCCCCAAAAGGAGCAAGGGTAACTGCTCCAGCTCTCCCCTAACCTCCCCCACCTTTTCCTCCAATTACAAGAAAAAGAGAAAAAGACGTTAAAGATTACTGTTAGCTCAGAAAAGCATCGTTAGTCATGTTAGTGTTCTTATCTCAAGGTTAGCAGATAAGGTCCTTTTCCAGCGAAGCAGCCAGGCAGCTAGAGAGGAAGGAAAAGAATGAAGTGGGATGTTGCTAAGGGTACATCTCACATCTGGCCAATGAAATTCATTTAGAATAATCTCTTGCTTTCCTTTTTACACCCAACTGTGAATTGTTTATACTTCTTCACTCTTCTGCTCGAAAATCTGCAGCTAACTTTTAAAGGCATAGCCTGAAACTGCCACATTTGAGAAGGGCTTATTTGAGAATGTACTTCATGGGTCAAAATGCTTATTTGTGTAAAGATGTCACTTGGATCTGTTTTGCTAAAGTACATTTAGAAATTTCTTTCCCTAACTACCAGTCTTTGGTCTTTGCTTACTATATCTGCATATATATATACACATATATATATATATATACACACTTTGCTTAGTAAACTTACGGAATTTTCTGTGCATTCGGCTAGTGAAGGATTTTTTATGATCACATTTTCTTAATGAGCAAAGTGCTTGCTTGTAACTGATAAATGATGTGACTGCTTTCTGGAAGCAAGAAATGTCCAGAGCTGTTCTGTATTTTCACAGTCTTTATGTGGCTTTATGCCATCTGTCTTTATGTGGCTTTACTTTTCAGGCATATTATGCTTCTGACTTTAAGGTGCATGTTGTCCTACATGGTCAGTAAAGGACCTCTGTGTCTTAACATCAGCACAGATAGCTTCAAAACAAAGGGAAACAAGGGTTTTTCACTTCGATCTCATAGGTGTTTTCCAATTTAGTTTTTTAGGTTTTTTTCCCAGGTTTTAAATTTTAGTTTTCTAGGACCAGTTCAATTTTATTTTCTTCTTTTAGTCAGCCATTGCTGATGTCTGTAAGAACAGGTATTTTGCTTAGGAAAGCACAGTGCTGCTGAGTATTTGCACCACATTACATAAAATAAAAATTGCTGTTGGCACTGTTAAGCTGTGGAAATACAGCAATTGAGTTTTAAAATATGTTCATTTAAATATGTTTTTTAAATACACTGGATATCCACAATTCCATGGGTCCTGATGGGATGCACCTACCAGTACTGAGGGATCTGGCAGAAGTCATTGCTGTGCTGCTTTCCATCATCTTCAAAAGGTTGTGGAGAACAGGCAAGGTGCCTGAGGACTGGAGGAAAGCCAGTGTCATTCCATTGCCAGCAAAGGCAAGAAGGAAAACCTAGGAAACTACAGGACAGTTAGCCTCACCTCTGTCCCTGGAAAAGTGATGGAACAGCTTGTTCTGGGTGTCATCCCAAAGCATGTGGAGGGACAGAAGCATATCAGTAGTCAGCATGGTTTCACTAAGGGGAAGTCATGTCTGACTAATCTAATAGCCTTCTGCAAGGATGGATAGATGAAGGGAGGGCAATGAACATTGTCTACCTTGACTTCAGCAAGGCTTTCAACACCATCTCCCACAGCATTCACACAGGCAAACTTAGGAAATGGAGTAGATTGAAAAATGACTGAAAGATAAGCTCAGAGGGTTGTGGTCAGTGGCACAGACTCTTGTTGGAGGTCCATAAAAAGTGGTGTCCCCCAGGGGTCAGTACTGGGTCCACTACTGTTCAGTGTATTCATTAATACCCTGGATCAAGGAACAGAGTGTGCCCTCAGCAAGTTTGCTGATGACACAAAACTGGCTGGAGTGTCTAATGCACCAGAAGGCTGTGCTGCCATCCAACAGGACCTGGACATCTTGGAGAGTTGGGCAGTTCAACAAGGCTAAGTATAGGGTACTCTACCTAGAGAGGAATAATCTCATGTATCCACACAAGTTGGAGGTTGACCTGATGGGAAACAGCTCTGCAAAAAACACCTAGGAGTCCTGATAGAGAACAGGATGACCACAAGCCAGAAATGTGCCCTTGTGGCAAGAACGCCAATGGTATCCTCAGATGCATCAAGAACAGGATGGAATGCAGGTTGTCAGAGGTTCTCCTGCCCCTCTGCTCTGCCCTGGTAAAGCCTCATCTGGAGTATTGTGTCCAGTTCTGGGTTCCCCAGTTCAAGAGAGATAGAACGACTGGAGAAGGTACAACAAAGGGTTACAAAGATGATTAGGGGACTAGAACATCTGTCTTATGAAGAAAAGCTGAGGGACTTGGAGCTTTTTAGGCTGGAGGAGACTGAGTGAGATCTTATCAATGCTTACAAATACTTTAAGGGTGGGTGTCAGGGGCCAGATTTATGCCCCATTTTCTCCTTTGAGATTACTTATTTAGCCCCCTTTTCTCCTTTAAGATTACTTGATCAATATTTCTATAAATGGCATTGCACCTTTGTGTCACATACCACCTCCAGACTGGGGAGAAGACCTGCCGAAGTCCCCAGTCACTTCATCGGTGTGCACTTGAGTCCAGACCAGAAAGCTGGTCTGGTGATCTGGGCAAGGCCTTGTGACTGTTCTATTTGGGTTGCCAGAAAACCATTATCCAAAACACAGATTCTTTCACCCTAACCCAATAAGCCAGTCTTTCACACTGAGATGAGTTATTGATTCATTAACAAAGCTGAGCAAGTTTGAGTGCTAAGGGGTATCCCCACAAAGCCAGCACACCAAAAATCCACATGTATTATATACAATTACTTAGGACCAAACTACAGGTCAAGCACAACCTGCTAATTGGTTTATGGCTTCTTTGCCTTCAATAAGAGCAACACTATCTACAAAACTGATAGTGCATGCTCTGAGAGGTGTAGTTTTGTAGGCAAGGGGCTTTTCAGCTCAACAGGGTGTGTGTTTTTTTAGAATAGAATAGAAATAGAATAGAATAGAATAGAATAGAATAGAATAGAATAGAATAGAATAGAATAGAATAGAATAGAATAGAATAGAATTAACCAGGTTGGAAAGACTTTAGAATCATAGAATCATAGAATCAGTCAGGGTTGGAAGGGACCACAAGGATCATCTAGTTCCAACCCCTGCCATGGGCAGGGACACCCTACACTAGATCAGGCTGGCCAGAGCCTCGTCCAGCCTGGGCTTAAACACCTCCAGGGACGGGGCCTCAACCACCTCCCTGGATAACCCATTCCAGGGCTTCACCACTCTCATGGTGAAGAACTTCTTCCTCACATCTAGCCTGAATCTCCCCATTTCCAGCTTCATTCCGTTCCCCCTAGTCCTATCACTACCTGAGATCCTGAGGTAACCTTCAAGATCATCAAGTCCAACCCATCACCCAACACCATCCAATCAACTAAACGATGGCACCAAGTACCTCATCCAGGCTCTTCCTACACACTTCCAGTGATGGTGACTCCACCACCTCCCTGGGCAGCACATTCCAATGGCCAATCTCTCTTTCTGGGAAGAACTTCCTCTCAACATCCAGCCCAAACCTCCCCTGGTGCAGTTTGAGACTGTGTCCTCTTGTTCTGGTGCTGCTTGCCTGGGAGAAAAGACCAACCCCCACCTGGCTAGAACCTCCCTTCAGGTAGTTGTAAACAGCAATAAGGTCTGCCCTGAGCCTCCTCTTCTCCAAGCTAAGCAACCCCAGCTCCCTGAGCCTCTCCTCACAGGGCTGTGCTCCAAACCCCTCCCCATCTTTTTTGCCCTTCTCTGGCCATGTTCCAGCATCTCAACATTTTTCTTAAACTGAGGGGATCAGAACTGGACTCAGCACTCAAGGTGTAGCCTAACCAGTGCTGAGTACAGAGGCAGAATGACTTCCCTGTTCCTGCTGGCCACACTATTTCTGATCCAGGCTAGGATGCTATTGGCCTTCTTGGCCACCTGGGCACACTGCTGGCTCATGTTCAGCAGTGTGCCCAGGTCTTGAAGTCCTCTGGAGAAAAATGGTTAAAGCAGGCAGGTGATACAGACAAAATTATTTCAGGAACATAACCTGGGTTCTATCGAAGTTGTGTCTTGGAAGTCAGGGTGTAAAAAGATGACCATTGAGCCTCCCGTGGAATGTCTGGTTGTTTATCAATAAGCCACAGTTTATGTTGGTGCCTATAGTTCACTCATTAGGACCATATATTGCAACAGTTTAATGTCTTCAGAGTTTGCTGATTAAATTTATTGTTTCTGTAGATCTTAATGTCCTTGGTGTCTTCCTACAACCTTTTGTTTTCCTTTGAACTTCCACCACAGTCTTATCAGCTACTCATCAAGGACATAACTGCTCCCTGCTGGCACGCATTGTTTATTCAAAGTGAAAAGCTCTTGTGGTGGTTTGCGCTGGGTGCCCTCTGCTACGTGGTGTGCTTCCTGTGTCCAGAAGTCCAGCCCAGTGGGCAGACACAGGAAACCAGGTATCTCCTACCACAATCCTCTGCACTGCTATAAAATCTAGCACAGGGTCTGGCACTTCTTCTTTTCTTCCCCTTGCCGGCACCTGGTAACTGGGGAGACAGGTGGTCTCAGGTCTGGCCAGCTGAGACTAGCCTAGCAGTGGGGGGTGAAGAAGGAGCCCTGGGGGTCTTGGGTGCACCCTCAGGTGAGGATGGGATGTTTCAGGGTCTGCTTTGAGGTTTCTTTTGTCACTGCTTCTGGTTCTCTGTACACATTCACTCTTTTCTATTTAAACTTTCCATCTCTTCTGCAATCCATCTGTCAGAGTCATTTCTGCCCGTGGTGGGGAGGGGGTTTGCCTCAACCCACTACATTTTTAGTGTCTCATTCAGGCTCAAGTGTCAGTCCAGTCCAGTTCTTCTTCTTTCATCCAATGGAACCTCCCAGCAATGCAGAGTTCACTCTTCTGCAGTGCAGGTTCTTCATGGTTTCGTTGGACAGCTCTATACCATAAAGCCCCTGATCAATGATACTCCTTAGAAGACCAGTGTCCTTTATTTCACCCAAACTTAAACAGCATCACTATAACCTAGGCATTTACCCAGTTTTGCTTGAGTAACACTGGGACACTGAATAATCGGGGTGTTCAAAGCTTTCAGATTTAGAGCAGCACAGCTGGAGCCTTTTACCAAGAGCCAATGCCTTGACTTGGCTGTCTTTATGGCATTTCAGGAGGCTGTCTGCATCTGTGTTTAAAAACTTTCTGTGACTCTGGTGGGCTAACCTTGGCACTATTGGACTGTACAAGTCAATGCCTAGCATGTTCAGGGTGGCCTGCGCGTAAGAAAATGGTTATTGCTTTGCAGACCTTGGAAGACTGCCAAGAAAAATTTAGGGACATCGACACTGCCTTTGCTGGAAGGACTCATGAAGTTCATGTTGTTCATCATGCTGGCTTCATGCTGAAACCTCCTCTCTGCAGTTATAAGATGACCTAGAGAAGGTGGCTATGCACCTCTGCTGTGGAAATGTTACACAATCCCACTATGCCTTTGGTTTGTGAGTGAGTACTCAAACCATGGTGTAGCCCTGGTGCTGAAGTGCCACCAGAAATCTCCCAGGTGTTGTAACAACTGTTCACATTCTTAAAATGTGTGTAGCATACTTATTCTGGAACTTTGATCACTGGCACAGCAGGTTGTTAGCATTAGCAGTGGTGAGGAGCACACCATGGAGAGATCATGCAGGGCTGGGGAATGCAAACCCCAGGTGATGATATCTGAAGGCTCTCCCATGTAATGGACCCCAGTCTGCATTTGTGGGCATCTAGGCAGGTAGCAAGATCTGTGCTGTGCTCATATGGAAAGGCCTGTTCAAATAGCCACTACAGAGGCACATCTTCAGAGTGTGGCATTTGTCCCAGATTGTCCTTGTGTTGAATGTTGTTCATAGTTTATTCTATTGTTGCCTGGTCTTGCCACAAAGTTACTTGCTATCACAGAAGACTTGGACCTTCTTTTGACACCTGTTTATGCACTTTGTTATTTTCTCAGGAACCTCAGACTGCATCAGGCTGTATCTTTTATGAGTCCAAGAAAAATTTTAAGAAAAGAAAGATCCATAAAAACAATAGGATGCCAATACCTGAGCCGTTGGGATGGCAGGAAAACACAGAGTAGACACGTAAAGGAGAATTGAATCGGAGCATCATAGAAACCTTTAGGTTGTAAGGGACTTCTAAAGGTCATCTAATTCAACTACCCTGCAGTGAGCAGGAACATCATTAACTAGATCAGATTGCTCAGAGCCCTGACCAACCTGACCTTGAATGTTACAGGGATGAGGCTTCTACCACCTCTCTTGGCAACCTGTTCCAGTGTTTCTCCAACCTTATTGTGAACAATTTCTTCCCTATATCTACTGTGAATCTACTGGTTCATAGCTTAAAAACATTACCCCTTGTCCTGTCACAGAAGACTTTGCTAAAAGGAGTGTCCTCACCTTTATTGCAGGTTCCATTTAAGCACTGAAAGGCTGCCCCAGTGCCTTCTCCAGGCTGAAAAGCTCCAATTCTCTCAGCCTGTCCTCACAGGAGAGGTGTTCCAGCCCTCTGATCTTTTCTGTGGTCCTACTTTGAACCCACTCCAACAAATTAATGTCTTGCTTGTGCTGAGGGCATCAGAGCTTCTTGCAGTACTCCGGGTGGTATCTCACCAGAGTGGAGTAGAATGGCAGAATGACCTCCCCTGACTTGCCTCTTTTGATGTATCCTGGGATGCAATTTGCCTCCTGGGCTGCAAGAATACAATGCTGGCTCATGTGAACATTTTCATCCACCAGTACCCCCAAGTCCTTCTCCATTGTGCACATATTGGGAAACTACAGACAAAAGGTATTAACATTCAGTGTCTTCCAAAATGAAAAATATCCAACATGGATTTAGAAAAGGCAGGTCTCCAACCTGATCTCCTTCTATGATCAGGTGACCCACCTGGTGAATGGTGCCACATCCAGCTGGCAGCCAGGCACTAGTGGTGTCCCCCAGGGATCAGTGCTGGGCCCCATGCTCTTCAATATCTTTATTGATGATCTGGATGAGGGCATTGAGTCCATCACCAATAAATGTGCAGATGACACCAAGCTGGGGGCAGGTATTCATATGTTAGAGGGCAGAAGGGCTCTGCAGAGAGACCTTGGCAGTCTGGACAGATGGGCAGAGTCCAATGGCATGAGATTTAACACATCCAAGTGCTGGGTGCTGCACATTGGCCACAGCAACCCCATGCAGTGCTACAGGCTGGGGTCAGAGTGGCTAGAGAGCTGCCAAACAGAAAGGGACCTGGGGCTACTGGTTGATAGTAGGCTGAACGTGATCCAGTAGTGTGCCCAGGTGGCCAAGAAGGCCAATGGCATCCTGGCCTGCATCAGGAATAGTGTGGCCAGCAGGAGCAGGGAAGGCATTCAGCCCCTGTACTCAGCACTGGTTAGGCCACACCTTGAGTCGTGTGTGCAGTTCTGGGCCCCTCGGTTTAGGAAAGATGTTGAGTTGCTGGAAGGTGTCCAGAGAAGGGCAACAAATCTGGGGAGGGGTCTGGAGCACAAGCCCTATGAGGAGAGGCTGAGGGAGCTGGGGTTGCTTAGCCTGGAGAAGAGAAGGCTCAGGGGAGACCTTATTGCTCTCTACAGCTACCTGAAAGGTGGTTGTAGCCAGGTGGGGGTTGGTCTCTTCTCCCAGGCAACCTGTGACAGAACAAGAGGACACAGTCTCAAACTGTGCCAGGGAAAGTTTAGGCTCTAGGTGAGGAGAAAGTTCCTCACAGAGAGATTTGCTAGCCACTGGAATGTGCTGCCCAGGGAGGTGGTAGAGTCACCATCCCTGGAGATGTTCAAGAGGGGATTGGACATGGCACTTGGTGCCATGGTTTATTAGGCATGAGGTCTGTGGTGACAGGTTGTACTTGACGATCTGTGAGGTCTTTTCGAAACTTACTGATTCTATGATTCTATGAATCTAATTTATACTCACTGAAAATGGTTCAGGAGCCAAACTAGTAGGGGAAGTAATATGGGGATTCACTTCACAAATGCTACTGTTGTCACAGTATATGTCCCAAAATAAAGAACTTATCAAACTTGTGTTTGATAAGTGACTTTTCAGGAAAAGAGAACCTTTGATTCAGGTTTGTTTTGTTGTTTTTTTTTTTTTTAAAGCCAGTGTTAAACAATGTAAATTTTTAGGATAGTCAATGTTGGTGTTTTTTCATATATATTTACTAATCTGATGGTGATTTATAACCATTCTCCACATCAAAAGAGACTGAAGGCTTGCTGGGTTTTAGTGAAAGCTACAATAAAAACTGACATTGATGGGGTTGTTCCATTGGCGTCATGAGGTCCCAAAGGCTGTCTCTATTTAAATTACTAACAGCATGTGTGTAAAACTATTTTTCCAGCTCTCATAGAATCACAGAATCATTTAGGTTGGAAAAGATCTCAAAGATCCAATATTGTTACTCACCCGTTGGTAATGTACTGAAATCGTGTTGCTGTTTGTATTTTGCTTTTCAACTCCAGAAAAAGGCTACATTTTGCAGTCTCATCAAGGAAGTGGGAAAGATCTATTGTAAAGGAGAAACTACATTTCCCCTCTTCTCCTCCTTGGGAGACACTGTTTTTTTAATACTCAGACAAAGGAAGAATAGAGACACTGCTACTCAGAACTGACCCATAATTAAATTTGTCAGGGTAAACTTATGTGAAAATGTGTAGTGCTTAGCACAGTGGATCTCTACTACTCAATCACAGTTAATTTTTATAATAACACTAAGCAGCCTTTTAGTGCTTTGGAATGTGCTTGGTAAACAGAAATTCAGAATTTAAATTCTGCTGTAGCGGAATTTTTCCTTCTTTGCTTTGAAGTATACAATTATTAATAAATTACATTTCTTCAAAACTGAGTATTACAAATTCACAGTACATCTTTTTCTCCATGAGATAAAAGCTTGTAACTACTAGCAACACAAAATCTACAGCTGAGCGCCTTTGTGCTTTCCCCAGAACATTTGATGGGGTTTTATTTTTTGCCAGATGTAGTCTCTAAATTGTTCTTATATTTTGGAGAAGTGCTACAAGCAGTTCCATTCATGGCTCTCTTGTGAAAGTTCAGGACTCATTATTTTAAATAACCAAGGGAAATGAGATCCTGTAATTTGAGAGGAAAGGGAAGAATTATCATTAAGCAGAGTAGTAATCAGAACTCAGCTCTCATATAGGCTCTGCAATACCCTTACCCACCCCTCTCCTTTTTTTTTTTTAATGGTGCTGATTCGTCACGTATATATAATGGCTGTAATCCCCACAACCAAACTTGTCCTTCGTTTTCTTCCATAATAATGTGCTGAGATTTGAAAAAGTCTGGTGATGAGTAGGATCTCATTTAAGCAATAAAGAAAACTCAGATAATTTTTTCAAGTTCAAAGCCCTACTACACTGCACGTTATATCCAAGTTCTCCGCATTGTCCGTGTTCAGGGACCTAGAAATAAAAACTCCAGTACCAACAGACAGACTCAAAATGTCAGGAGTTTCTATACAAAGAATGCAAGGAAGTTGTGGCATAGAGGTTCTCACATTACAAAAACTAGCAAAACCTACTTTAAAATTTTGTTTTTGTATTACGTTTGTTTATTTCTCTCTAAGGAATTGTCTAGTAAGGTGAAGCTTTATGAGAGCAAACTGAAAGCTATTAAAGTACAGTAAGTGGGCAGTTTTAAGATTTACTATGTAATGATATACATTTCTCTGCTTCAAAGCCCCAGGTTTAGAGCTGGCCATTATTCCTGGTAAGCATCAGAAGGGAAAGTTTATTAAAATTGCTGACCTGTAGTTGAAATGTCTTGACTCTACGTATGCAACATACAGTTGCATACTGTAACAAAAAGGCTGATTCAACTCATGCTGATTCAGCCAAGCTAGTTTTCTGCATGGCTTAGTCCTTGTGTGTTGAGTAAGGCACTGTTTTGCAGCCAATGCTTTACTTTGGTTTTGGTGATTATATGACTATTAATATCTGGATTTGCAAATTTGAATCTTGCTTTGTGCTTCTGCCTGAGGTTAGATATTTGGCTGTGGTAACATACCTGTAAACTGATTCACAATGGAGTAACCTTACAGTCTGACAGCTACTGTCCATACCTCAGTTAAAGCCACTCCACCAGAGTAGATTTCTTCATCAGAAAACATTTATCCTTGCAAAGATCCACAATGCTTAAATTTTTGAGGTGGTAATGACTGGTGCAGCCTTATTGATTGCTCTTTATTCTGAGACTTTTGGTCTTGCAAAGCTTCTTCCACCTTGTCAGGATGATTTCTTACTTCATTCAGAGAAGTGATGACATACAATGAGTGACCTCTGAAAAAAAATGCAGTAAGCTGTATTGTGTGTATTCAGCACATCCCCATGAATAATTCTGGGCTCAGGGAAAAGAAAGAAAATGGAAGAGAAAGAAAAAAAAAAGAAAATAAATGAGCCACATGACCTAAAGTCTTCTTTAAATCATAAGTGTTCTTACACTGTTTCCTCACATCAACAGATGAAAATCTCTCTTTACTAAGGAAGCCATTCACCATGATGGTATATCAGAGCTATAATCTGGCATAATAGATCACATCCTTGTCACATCACAAGTTGTATCTATGTATACCTGTGACAGTCACTCCAAAGCCTGAATATGCTACACACCCATTGCAGCTGAGCCAGGATGATGAAGTGCTTACACTTCTCAGAGTAAGCACTAATGAACAAAAATTAAGAAAAAATGTTAGCTTTTTGTAGAATCGCAGAATCAGAAATATTAGAAGTGACCTCTAGAGATTATCTAGGCTGAACCTTCTGCTCAAGCAGGGTGAGCTACAGCAGACTGCATACATCCATGTCTAGCTCCACAACCTCTCAAAACAACCTGCTCCACTATTCAAACACAGAAATGTTTTCCCCTATGTTCAAAGAGCATATACTGAGTTTCACTGGGTGCCCTTTGCCTCTGGTCCTGTCAATGAGCATCACTAGGCATCACCTGGCTCCATCTCCTTTGTTCCCTCCCTTCAGGCATTTATATACAATAATAAAATCCTCCTCCTGAGCCTTCTCTACTCCTGGCTCAGCAGTCCCAGATCTGAACCTTTCCTCATAGGAGACATGCTCCAGTCCTTTTGTCATTTCAGTAGCCCATTGCAGTATGTTCATGTCTCTCTTGTACTGAGGAGCCCACAACAGCACACAGGACTCCATATGTGACCTTACCAGCGCTGTGGAAAAGGGGAGGAGAACTCTCCTCAACCTGCTGAGAATACTTCTCCTAATGTAGCCCAGCATACCATTAGCCTTTTATTGCTGTATTGGCACATTGCTGGCTCATGTTCAACTTGATGTCTACCAAGACCCCAAAGGACATTTCCCATAAAGCTGCTTTCCAGCTTATCAACCCCCAGCCTGTGGTGTTGCCTGAGGTTATTCTTCCCCAGGTGCAGGACTTGACACTTCTTGTTGAACAGCATCAGCTTCCTGTCAGCTTACTTCTCCAGCTTGTTCATAGAATCATAGAGTCAATAAGGCTGGAAGAGATCTCAAGGATCATCAAGTCCAACCTGTCACCACAGACCTCATGACTAAACCATGGCACCAAGTACCACATCCAATCTAATCTTGAGCACCTCCGGGGATGGTGAATCCATCACCTCCCTGGGCAGCCCATTCACCTCGAGCCTAAAATTCCCCTGGCACAGCTTGAGACTGTGTCCTCTTGTTCTGGTGCTGATTGCCTGGGAGAAGAGACCAAACCCTTCCTAGCTACAACCACCCTTCAGGGTTGACTTCCCTCTGGATTGCATGTACACTAATGCACTCAGTATAGGTAACAAACAAGAGGAGCTGGAAGCTTTGTTAGAGCAGGAAAGTTATGATGTAGGTGCCAACACAGAAACGTGGTGGGATGACTGACATGACTGGAGCACTGTAATTGATGGCTGCAGGCTCTTCAGGAGAGACAGGCAAGGAAGAAGGGGTGGAGGGGTGGCCCTGTACATCTAGATGCCATGGAACTAGAGATCAGGGACGATCAAGTTGAGTGCCTGTGGGTGAGAATTAGAGGGAGGGCCAACAAGGCAGACGTCCTGGTTGGAGTTTGTTATAGACCACCAAAACAGGAAGAAGACATTAATGATTATTCTATAGGCAGCTAGAGGCTGTCTCAAGATCACCAGACCTTGTTCTTATGGGTGACTTTAACCTGCCTGATATCTGCTGGGAACTTAACACAGCAGAGAGGAGGCAGTCCAGAAAGTTCTTAGAGTGTATGGAGGATAGCTTCTTACCCCAGCTGCTGTGTGAGCCTACCAGGGGTAAGGCTTTGCTTGACCTCCTTTTGTACAAACAGAGAAGGGCTGGTGGGAGATGTGGTGGTTGGAGGGGTTGGAGGCTGTCTGGGGTCCAGTGACCATGAGAGAATTGAGTTTTCAATATGCAGTCAAGCTAAGAGGGGCAGCAACAAAACCTCCATTCTGGACTTCTGGAGGGCATACTTTAGGTTACTCAAGGAACTAACTCAGAAGGCACCTTGGGAAACAGCCCTTAAATACAAAGTGGTCCAGGAGTGCTGGACCTACTTCAAGAAAGAATTCTTGAAGGCACAGGAACAGGCTGTGCCAGTGTGCCGGAAGATGAGCCGCCGGGGCAGACGGCCAGTCTGGATGGGCAATGAACTTCTGAATGAATTAAGGGGGAAAAAGAAGGTGTATCATCTTTGTGAGGAAGATGAGGTAACCCATGGAATGTTTAAGGATGTTGCTAGGTCACGTAGGAAAAGAATTAGAGAGGGAAAAGCCCATTTAGAGCTCAGACTGGCCTCTGCTCTGAAGGACAACAAAAAATTCTTGTACAAATTTATTAATGGTAAGAGGAGGGGCAAGGACAACCTCCACTCCTTGGTGGACATGGAGGGGAGCATAGTAATAAAAGATGAGGAAAAGACAGAGGTACTTAACACGTTCTTTGCCTCGATTTTTAGTAGCAGGATAGGTTGTCTTCCAGACAACTGGCCTCCTGAGCTGGCAGATTGAGGCAGGGTGCAGTATAATTCCCCTGTGATCCAGGAGGAAATAATTGGAGACCTGCTTAGCCACTTGGATCCCCACAAGTCCAAGGGACCAGATGAGATCCGTCCTAGGGTGCTGAGAGAGCTGGCAGATGAGATGGCCAACCACTCTCCATCATTTTTCAACAGTCCTGGCTCACTGGAGAGGTCCCAGATGACTGGAAGCTGGCCAACGTGGTGCCCATCCACAAGAAGGGCCAGAAGGAGGAACCACTGAATTCCAGACCTGTCAGCCTGACCTCAGTGCCAGGCAAGATTATGGAACAGGTCATCCTGACTGCAATCACACAACACTTCCAGGATGGCCAAGGGATCAGGCCCAGCCAGCATGGATTTAGGAAGGGCAGGTCCTGCCTGACCAACCTGATCTCCTTCTATGATCAGATGACCTGCCTGGTGGATGTAGGGAAGGCTGTGGTTGTAGTCTACCTGGACTTCAGCAAGGCCTTTGACACCATCCCCCACAGCAAACTCCTGGCCAAGCTGTCAGTCTGTGGCTTGGACAGCAGCACTCTGTGCTGGGTTAGGAACTGGCTGGAGGGCCGATCCCAGAGAGTGGTGGTGAATGGTGCCACATCCAACTGGCAGCCAGGCTCTAGTGGTGTCCCCCAGGGATCAGTGTTGGCCCCCATGCTCTTCAATACCTTCACTGATGATCTGGATGAGGGCATTGAGTCCATCATCAGGAAATGTGGAGATGACAGCAAGCTGGGGGCAGGTGTTGATCTGTTGGAGGGTAGGAGAGCTCTGCAGAGGGACCTGGACAGGCTGGACAGATGGGCAGAATCCAATGGCATGAGATTTAACACATCCAAGTGCCGGGTTCTGCACATTGGCCACAGCAACCCCATGCAGTGCTACAGGCTGGGGTCAGAGTGGCTGGAGAGCAGCCAGGCAGAAAGGGACCTGGGGCTACTGGTTGATAGTAGGCTGACCATGATCCAGTAGTGTGCCCAGGTGGCCAAGAAGGCCAATGGCATCCTGGCCTGCATCAGGAATAGCGTGGCCAGCAGGAGCAGGGAGGTCGTTCTGCCCCTGTACACTGCACTGGTTAGGCCACACCTTGAGTCGTGTGTCCAGTTCTGGGCCCCTCAGTTTAGGAAAGCTGTTGCGTTGCTGGAAGGTGTCCAGAGAAAGGCAACAAAGCTGGTGAGGGGTTTGGAGCACAAGCCCTATGAGGAGAGGCTGGGGGATCTGGGATTGCTTAGCCTGGAGAAGAGGAGGCTCAGGGGAGACCTTATTGCTCTCTACAACTACCTGAAAGGCGGTTGTAGCCAGGTGGGGGTTGGTCACTTCTATCAGGTGCCCAGCACCAGAACAAGAGTACACAGCCTCAAGCTGCACCAGGGGAGTTTTAGGCTGGATGTTAGGAAGAAATTCTTCATAGAAAGAGTGATTGGTCATTGGAATGGGCTGCCCAGAGAGGTGGTTGAGTCACCATCATTGAAAGTGTTTAAGAAGAGACTGGATGAGGCACTTGGTGCCATGGTTAAGTTGATTAGATGGTGGTGGGTGATAGGTTGGACTTGGTGATCTCGAAGGTCTTTTCTAACCTGGTCTATTCTATTCTATTCTATTCTATTCTATTCTATTCTATTCTATTCTATTCTATTCTATTCTATTCTATTCTATTCTATTCTATTCTACCCTAACCCTAACCCTAACCCTAACCCTAACCCTAACCCTAACCCTAACCCTTACCCTAACTTTTCTCCATAACCCTCTTCTGCTCCAATATCTGCCTGACTCAACAAAGGCAGAAAGCATGGCAGGCAGTGCTGGAAGGGATTTTTATCCTTCACTCAGCCTTATGGCAGGCTGTTGTGCTTACCATTGCTGACAAACTGCCATCCATCCTCTTTACAAAAAAAAGGTCAGAGACAGTGGGTGTTCCACAGTCTCCTCCTCAGTCCCACTGCTTCATAAGCTTTTTCCTACCAAGTCTTGGGAAAGTCTCTTTTGATAACAAACCAAACTCACTTGCATCATCTTAGCCAAATTATTTCTTGCTTTATTTGCAACAGCCCTGGAGAATGGTTTTTCCCTGTCTTTTCTTCACAAATTTGAAAACTCCTGTGCCTTTCTCAGCATTGCCTCATCTGCACCCCAGTCCTCTGAACCAGTGCACCCCTTAATAGTCCTGGAGGGTAATGCAAAAAAACCCCCTTTGCAGCATGGAAGGATGACACTGCATGGATGCCACGTGATGCTCCATCTGCACACCTTTGCTCACCACCATCAGAAACCACAAAGATCAATACATGTCTCTGATCTCTCTGGTAGCTGTTGCGTCTTTCATGGTCCACATAAGCTGACAGATCAGCCTCATACTAATCCCTGAGCACTGTACAGATCCATCTGGTCTATCAGCGTCTCCTCCAATTTTTGTATTGTCCACAAACTTGCTGAGGGTGCACACGTTATTCAGATCATTAATGAATTGTGGAACAGTATTGGTCATGGTTTTTACCCAGCCGGACTTTAAACCACTCTTTCCTCCTTTGTAATGTCAAGTTTCTTCTTCAAAGTGGCAGACTCCACAAAGATGTTCAGATGCGTATTTTGCAGCAATTTTTCCAAGGACAAGCTTTGTCAAAAATGGATCATGAAGCTACATGTTTTTCTGAAGCTGTTGAACCTTTTTGTCATACTTTGTAGCATTATCCATAGAGGCCTTGTACCCCTAAAATTATTAAAGATCATATGTTAGATGGTAGCTATGACAATTAAGTATTTAATTTTCATTTTTCCTGAAGAAAAGTTTTGACCTCTACTTCCTTTTTTGCCTGCTTATTGTTCTGTTGCATTTCAAAGTTAGACTGATGATACCTGAAAAGTGATTCACGTGATTCACCAGATGAGGAGCAGTGAATTTTACTTCGCGCTACACAATCCACAATTAACGCGGATCCCTTAAAGAATCTTTATGCCCTGTATACCGAATGGGGAAAGGACATCTCTAGATGCATAAAAAACATGTGTTAACTAAAAATAAATGCCCTGGAGTGTGTAGTACCTGATGGTACTGTGCTATCCATGTGTGCTTGCAAACATATTCTGACTAAACTGGGGTGTGGATTCAGTTGGTAATAGTAAATGAATGGAGACTGGGGGTTTTTTACCCTCGTGGGAAAATGCCCAATATGCTTTTTACTCGTTCTGGAAAGAAGGCAGACTGAAGGAAGCACAGACTGAACTGAAGTACAAAGCTAGCTGAACTTTTGCAGGTTTTTTGCACTTCAGTGGCAGTGTGCTGCAGTATGAATTTTTTAGAGCAGCTGAGTTCTCCTTTTCAGGAGGCACTAGTTAACAGGTGAGAAAAAAAAGAGACTTTTTATCTAGAAGCACAGAAAATAACTATATGTTTAAAGAATCAGTAAACCATGTACAGTGCCTGTTTCTTGGACTCACATTAGGCCTTACTTCTGCTACCATGACATGAGGGATCCAGTTAATGTTTGCCACAGGAAGCTTTCCTCAGCCCCAGGAATGGCCCTGGGCTAACATCACAGAATCACAAAACTGACAAGGTCAGAAAAGACCTCAGAGATCATCAAGTCCAGCCTATCATCTAACACCACCTGATAACTAAACCAGGGATCCAAGTGCCTCATCCAATCTTTTTATGAACACCTCCAGGAATGGTGACACTTCCACCTCCCTGGGCAGCACATTTCACTGTCAATTACTTTCTCCTCACCTCAAGCCTAAACTTCCCCTGGTGCAGCTTGAGACTGTGTCCTCTTATTCTGTTGATGGTTGCCTGGGAGAAGAGACCAACCGCCTCCTGGCTACAACCTCCTTTCAGGTAGTTGTAGACAGCAATACGGGCTCCTCTGAGCCTCCTCTTCTGCAGGCTAAGCAGCCTCAGCTCCCTCAACTTCTCCTCACAGGACTTGTGCTTGAGATCTCTCAGCAGCCTCATTGCCCTTCTCTGGACATGTTCAAGTATCTCAAAGTCCTTCTTAAACTGAAGGGCCCGGAACTGGACACAGTACTCAGGGAAGGTGTGGCCTAAGCAGTACTGAGTAGAGGGGCACAATGACTTCCCTTCTCCTGCTGGCCACACTAATCCTGACACAAGCCAGGATGCCATTGGCCTTCTTGGCCACCTTGGCACACTGCTGGCTCGTGTTCATGCCATTGGACTCTGCCCATCTGTTCATCCTGTCAAGGTTCCTCTGCAGAGCTCTCCTACCCTCTAACAGATCCACACCTGCCTCCAGCTTGCTGTCATCTGCAAACTTATTGATGATGGAGACAATCCCCTCGTCCAGATCAATAAAGATACTGAACAGGATGGGGCCCAGTACTGGTTCCTGGGGGACACCACTAATGACTGGCTGCTAGTTGGATGTGGAACCATTCACCACCACTTTCTGGACCTGGCCTTCCAGCAAAGAGTGCTGCTGTCCAAACCATGGGCTGACAGCTTGGCCAGGAGTTTGCTGTGGAGGACAGCATCAAAAGCCTTGCTGAAGTCCAGGTAGACTACATGCACAGACTTCCCCACATCCACCAGGTGGTCATCTGATCACAGAAGGTTGGTCAGGCAGGACTTGCCTCTCCTAAATCCATGCTGGCTGGGTCTGATCCCTTCACGATCATGGAGATGCACTGTGATTGCTCTCAGTATGATCTGCTCCATAATCTTAGAATGCCTTAGGTTGGATGGGACCTTAGAGATTATTTATTCCAGCCTACCTACTCCATGGGCAGGGAGGATTCTCAACTAGACTCAGCTGCTCAAGGCCTCATCCGACCTAGCCTTGGACACACCCAGGGAGGAGGTATCCAAAACCTTCCTGGGCAGCCTATTCCAGAGTCACACCACCCTCATATTGAAGAGCTTCTTCCTAAGATCCTGTCTAAACCTATTCTGCCTCAGCTTAAAACCATTCCCGCTTTTCCTGTTGCCAGACACACTTATGAGAAGTCCCTCTCCAGCCTTCCTGTAGGATCCCTTCAGGTATTGGAAGGCAGCTATAAGGTCTCCCAAGAGTCTTCTCTTCTCTAGGCTGAACAACTCCATCTCCCTTGTAGCATGAAGATTCTAGTGCAATCAATTCTTTGTCTAGTTGTTGATGACTTCTAATATCCCAGTTTGGCAGTATGAGTTTCTGTGGTGGGTTGAAGTTTCCCCGCAGCATTAATTTTAAAGCCAGACCAACTCAGAAGCAAATGAAGCTGTATTCAAAGGCAATGGAATGCAATGAATGTGTACAAGATATGCAGTATTTACAATATTATACAGTTATTTACAATTAGCAAATAACATGGAAACCCCCGATCCAAAAGACCAGGGAAGCTGCTCCACTGCCCCCCAATCTCCCCCATTCCCCTGTACCAGAGAGAAAAGAGAGGAGCTGGGACAAAGCAGTCTTAGTTCTTATCTCAAGCGTTGTTATCTCCCAGGCGGAGCAGATCAGCCAAGATCAGAGGAGAAAAGGAATGGGAATTGAATTGAAATTTCAAGAATTGTTATGATACACCTTCTCTTACCCCAGACATTTAACCAATGAATTTGTTTAGAATAATCTTTTGTTTTCCCTTTTACACCCAATAGTGATTTATTTATATTTCCTCCTTTTCTGCTCAAAATCTGCAGCTAGATTTTAAAGGCATAGCCTAAAACTACCACAATTTCTAATGACATAGCCACACCTACTAAAGCATATGAGCAGATTTCAATCTGACCAAGTTGCTTAGTATTGAAGAAACATTTTTAAAATATGTACTTACTAGTGAACATTTATGGTATTTTATGTGGGCATATTCCATGATGTGTCACCTGTGATGTGGGTCTTTCCAGTGCCTTAAGTATCTGTGTCAAAGATTTCCTGCTACCAGTGGGATTCCCAAGAACACTGAGTTCTTGCTATGCAAAGCTGTTAATACAGCAAATGAAAAATATTATATTAGTAATGTTTATGCATGCCCAGGGCATAAACATTAAAGATATATAAGGATTATAGGAGAAGTTCCTGAAAACTGGTTGTAAATCTAGGCCTTTATCTAACTTATAGTGTATTACAGATAGTATGAATCCAAGGCCAAACCATGAGACCCAGTTAGAAACAAACTATGTGGATGGATATGAGTGAGTATTTTTTAAGGCTGTGAACGTCTGTAACAACAAATAGTTGTCAGATATACTGGGACTAGCAAGAAGAAAGCTAGGTGCAACTAGAATAAATTGAGAAACCTGAAATACATTGAAGAAAGGCTTTGCAAGACTAATGTGGCTCAAAACAGGCCATTGCTGTTAGCAAATAAATCAGATTGCAAGACAACATGTTTATGATAGAGTATCAGTTAAAATAGATGGAAAATGGGTTTTAATATTCCTTTTGGTGCTGCCAGTGCAGCCTTGTGTTCTCACTCTCCACCTCTGCTTGTGTTTCCACTTGCTCATGGTTTAGACTAGTTTGAGCTCTGAGTCATTGTGTTTCTGCATGAAGTGTGTTCAATAACTAGAATCTGATTTCAGACAGTGGTCCTATGAATTAGTGCTGTATAAATTATTAATAATTCCATTAATATTGCATAACTAAATTCATACACATTAAACACTATGATTCCTTTCTGTAAGGCTTTCAAGTAATAGTATCCCCAGTTTACTAAGAAACAAATGGAAGCAGTGTAGCATAAGAAATCAGTCAGCAGAACTAGTTCCCAGCACTACTATGTGAGTTGCAAATGGCTAGATATGCTATTCAGGTGGTACCATTTCTTGCATGTTCCTTCCTTGAAAAGGCTGCTTTAGTTTTGATACAGTCCAAGAATAGATGGGAAAGTTTCTTCTCCTTTTTTTCTACTCTGCTGCTCTGATAATTCTTAGATTATTTATTATTTTCAGGTGGGAAATAGTATCTGCAGCACCAAATATCACTGAAACATTCTACTTTCACTACTATATTGCAGATTATGATGATGGCTAGAGGATTATACAATACAATACAATACAATACAATACAATACAATACAATACAATACAATACACCAGGTTGGAAGAGACCTTCAAGATTATCGCGTCCAACCTATCAACCAATCCAACCCACCCAAACAACTAGATCATGTCACCAAGCACCCCATCAAGTCTCCTCCTGAACACCTCCAATGACGGTGACTCCACCACCTCCCCAGGCAGCCCATTCCAATGGAGAATCACTCTCTCTGTATAGAACTTCCTCCTAACATCCAACCTAAACCTTCCCTGGTGCAGCTTGAGACTGTGTCCTCTTGTTCTGGTGCTGGCTGCCTGGGAGAAGAGGCCAACCTCTGCCTGTCTACAACCTCCCTTCTGGTAGTTGTAGAGAGCAATAAGGTCACCCCTGAGTCACCTCTTCTCCAGGCCAAGCAACCCCAGCTCCCTCAGCCTCTCTTCATAGGGCTTGTGTAGGGCTTATGTAGTTTAAAGTATTATTTTTAAAGAAAAAGGTTGCAGTTTTTTTTCCAATAATATTAGAAAATGGGTGCTATGAGGTACATGGTTCTAGGAAAATAAATCAGCTTTCATGAGGGTTTTTTCTCCAAGAATTTATCATATTTTGGGTGCCAATATCAGAACTAAAGAAAAATTATTGTAGATGATAGAAGGTATTGTTAAACACCTTGTATTTAGCTCCTCAAATTCCATATGCTATTTGCAAACTGTTATATCTGTTTGCTTCTTGTCATTGTAGAGACCAAGTAAAGATGACATAGAATACATTCAAGCCACTAGAATTTACTACATGTTTTCTTAAACTGCTACTTACGATGCATATTTGGTTTGTTGTTGTCCATTGATGTGTATGTAAATGGGATCTGCAAATCAAAAGTGCAAAGGAAGAAGGGTGGAGTATTCTCAGCTTACTAAGCATACTGGAAGGACAGGAAAGGAGGAATAAGAGTCAAGTATATATGAAATGCTCCATTTTCAGTGCTTTGGGTTTTTTTTAAGCAAATAAGCAAGGAAACAAACCTGTATCTATATATATATTGAATAAGCAAAGTGGCAGTACTATTTTACATAATAAGGACAGGATCTTAATTTTCCCAGTACTGTGACATGTTCTTACAAAAGCAGCTAATTATTTAGACTGAAATTACTTGGTTTTCAAGTACAAAACCAGAAAATTATGGATTTACTCAATATAAGAGTCCCAGTGTTTCAGATTCAAGAAACGAAAGCTCTTTCAAGTGAACTTTCTTGATTTTTCCACGAGAAAAGTTTGATAGACCAAAAAACTAAAGCATATATACAGAAGCTGGGGATGTGTTCATGCTACACAACCTGACTTCATGTAATGAAGATCTCATAGAAACAACTACAGCTTAAGACTTGGTTATATTTCCTCCATCTGTAATTTAAATAATGGCTCTTATGACTCAACAGAGATTCCAGTCCATAATGGTACAGAGTACTTAAAGACTGAGTGGAGGTTTTCTAGTTCCTTCTTCTAGTTTTATACACTGTTGGCTGATAGAAGTCATTCATTCTCCACTTTCTTTAACTTAGGATATGCCAGAAGGGTGTGTTGCTGGTGATGAAGTAAGGCAGGTTATTTTTTAAGGCTGAAAGTGCTTGCAGATCTGTCAGCATTTGTCAGCTGTCAAATGAGGAATGATATGCAGAAGTGTCAATGGTACACTACTATTGGAAAGTAAATTTCATGCAAACTATAAAGTCTGGAAGCAGATGATGAGGTTGTCACTGAACAGGTAAGAAAATTTTTCCAGAAAGCTATTGGGTTTCATTTGTGGTGGTTCCAAAGTTTTGTTTTGTTTTTTTATATATCCTGTAAAGAAATCCTTAATATTCTTTCAATATCATCAACTCTGGTCCTCCTTTCTCTTTGCCAAAATAAATTCAGAGGAAAAGTTTTACTCTGAAGATAACACACTAAACTACTATGATCACCTCATGTCAAATAAGTTCCCAGATATATTTTGATACCATGTATGAATTATTTGAGGTTACAGAAAGAGTTTACAGTAATTTATATTTATTATTTGTAAAAAATTACACTTATATTGTAGCTCCTGCTCTGTATGTAGGTCATGGTAAAGCAAAAAGAAATCCAAGCTGTTGGCTGTTAACTGCAGAGATATATGTGGGGTGGGACTTACTGAAACGATGTAAATAAGCCCATTCATTATTTGTCATTGCAGACATTAAATCCTGTGTTTCAAGCTAAAAGTGAGTTAGAATTTACAGTTTGTGACAGCAAGCTGTTGACCTTCACCCTCTAGCTCTTTAACTAGTCAGACTCCTGCAAATGCAAAGAATTCTGCCTTTGCTAAGGATGAACAAAAATGTCTTGTGTGGTTCCTAGCAACTAAGAAATTACTTTTACAGTTAAAAGAGTCTTTTATATTCTTTTGATCAGGAACCTTCTAAAAAGTATGAAGTGGTAATGAAGATATACCCTCTAGTCAGTCTACAGGGTGGGCCAAACCCTATCCTGGAGAGATTCGTGTCTGCAGATCAAACTTCTGGTGAAACTCCGGAATCAGTTCTGGCAGGCTAGTATTGACCAAGTTTGGAGCTGAGGGTAAAACAGTCCCTGCCTGAAACAAGCAGGTAAGCAGCCATAGAGATCAGCTGCTTTGAGTTATCACTCCAAGGAGGAAGGGCAGCTGGCACTGAGCTGAGCCAAGAGGAGGGAGGCAGTGCAGCTTCCCAGATAAGAGACAGCAGCAGTGGGAGTGATGGATGTAGTCTAATAATTAGAGTATGCTAATAATTCAACCCAACATAATACAGATGGTGATGTCACAATTTGTGTTTACTTCCAACTATTTTTAAGTTACGCTATCTTATTACAGTCTAATTGTTTCAAGTAGTGAATTCTACAAGACATTCTCAAAAATAAGATGCCTTTATGAGTCTTTCTCCTTTTCATGCAGTGTGTGTACTTCATAATATAGGGCATTTCCTGGTTTGCATCAAACCTGGCAGTTATCTTTATGCATATACCTTAGTCAGTCTATGATTTTGTGAGTTCAAGGACTATTCATCTATGGAAAAACTGACAGTTACCTTGTGAATGCAAAGGGATTTTGTAATTGATCATCTTTGTTAACACAATACTCTTCTCCTACAGGATGATAGAAACACTTGTGTGTATAGTGCTGCCTTGTGCCTAAATGAGCATCTGCCTCCCCAGGCATGTTAGGCAGGCATGAAAATTCTCAATGCATTTGTACCATCTTAGAAAGGTTGGAGGAAAAATTGTGAGGAGCAGATTGCCTGCTATCATATGAGCAACAGAAAGCATCAGTAGTTGTTCTCCTAACAAATTGTTGTCAATGTGTTGCCAGAAGTGTATCTTCTGTGTTTGCTTGGTAGAAAAGTGTATTGGAATCCAAGTAGAGCAGATGAGCAATGCTGAATGTAATTCATATAACATTATTTATTTTTTTATTTAACACCCTCCCCTTTGGTCACTTTCATGTTCATCACTGAGGCTAACTATAGCAAGGGTTAAAATTCTAGGTTCATTTGGAGGTTATTTTACATTCTAATTAGTTGATTGGATTGAATACCAAATGATATATTCATGGGAACATATTAAAAAAAAAACACCTGTTTGCCTTTTTTTTTTTTTTTTTTTTTTTTTTTTTTTTTTTTCAGTGGGTGATGGGTATGCTCTGAAAGTGGAATTTGGTTCAGTTACATAATAATGGATCACTGTCATTCTTATTCAAGTACTGAGCTTAGATCCTATTATTGTTCATTGCGATTATGCTGACCAAAACGAAAGATTTTTTTCTGAAGAGGATTAATACAGCTGAACTCCTGTACTCTACCTATAACATGATTCCTAGTGAAAGATGGCAGAAAACTGCATCACAGTTATTTTCCCATGGAAATACACTCTTCCTTTTCTATCTGTGCAATGAAACAGACATGTACTGCAGATGGAAAGGGTTACCTAGTCAGCAAAAGCAAAGCAAACACACAGGTTGTCAGACATCAATTAAAGGCAAACTGGGATGGGTAAAGAATGTTACACAATTCCATCAAATAAATCTGACTGCCAGAAATAGTTTTCAGCTGTTCTCCTTCCCACATAATATGGACCTTGAAACAATATCTTAGGGAAAAAAATCAGAGCATCTAGATTTATTACATGTGTAGACAAATTATAGGGTATAGCAAAAGATGAATGTACATATCCAGTGCAAACAATCTAATTTGCAATCCTGAACATTCCACAATTATAGAGCATTAGAGCATTATATGCTGTAATGGAACAGGCAGCATATTATGTCTGATTTATTTTAAATTTTATAAAACAGAAAAAGGAAAGAGAGAGGACAAATATTTTGCAAACCTATGGGGGGGGGAAATTAAGTGAGTAGTACCAAACATAAATTTTCTTTAAGGGTTCTTTTGAAGATGTCCTTTCTCTGCTTGCAGACAGCAAATAGGCTTCAAAATAACTGAAATTTTAATCATAAAGAGCACAGACACATTCTTCAGCAAACTAGTTATCCAATTTAAAACTATATTCCTCTAAAGTGACTGTTCTTTTATGTGGGAGAACTAGATTGATTTAATAAGAGTCCTTGAAGACTGTTCTTGAATCTTAGCTTCTGAAACACTGAACACAAGCTCTTATGCACCAAGCTGCTCCAGCCATGGATTTTAAATTTATTTGACGTATGACTCCCTTGCAAACAGAATGTAAAAGAGAAGCAGCCAGAGCACGAGCTTCATTCAGCACTTCAGCTTTATTCTGAGAAAAACAGACCCTTGGTTTGCTACTTATTTTTTGTGTGTGCAAAGTTAAAACATGGCCAAGGGAGGCCAAGAAAAGCAGTTAGAAGTCTGTTGGTTAAAGAAGCCCTGTTAATGCAGCATACTTTATCACTCTCATTTATGTGTTAGAGGAGAAACACTGCACTTTCTTCATATTCTTCAAATAGTTGTTTCTGCTTGTTGCCTAGCCCAAAACCCTGGTTCATATTTAGCTGCATATTCACAGAGTCACAGGTAAGAGTCATGTCTGTGTCAAGACTGAAGGTTAAGGCTGCCATAGTCCCCATTTATCCCCTTAGGAAACATCTGCTGTTAAAAGGTGTGTTCTCCTCCACTAACATACATGCAAGGAGGGAGATATGTTTGTATCTTGGTACCCTAATTTCCAGAGTAGAAATCTATTACTGTTGTACAAGCACATTGCTCATTTTGCTCATTTGTCTGTTGTGTCATTGCACATCACCAGTGTTGGTCTGACATTATTATGGATTTCCAGCCCAGTCCTGCATAATTGCACTTGTGTGAGTGCTTGTTTTCCATGGCTTTTGTAGGAAGCTGTTGATAGTTGAGGCAGCATCTCGGGCACATGATGCTCATTCTTTATAACCCTTCACATGTGACAGAATCACATGTTTAAATACTTCTGGCGTAATGATATGAATATGGAAGAGCAAAGAGGATGATAAGAGATTTGAGAATCTTAAAAGGAAGCTCCAAAAGAAAAAACATCCTTGTGTGTTAGGGATGAATTTGCTGTTCAAGTAGTAGTCATACTCAATGCTTGTAGTGCACCACCTTCCTCCCTCCCATCTGTTAGCCAAAGCTTTGTTTTCTGGCCTCTTAGATATCCAGTGAAGCCTGATAACTGACCTGCAGCTGATGCAAAGTGTGATCAGGTTCCACTGACTAGAGGCAGTGCTCAGCCAGATGTGGGCTGACGTTGGTGACAGAGCAAGTTAGAATAGAGTAGAACAAATGCAGTGTGACAGTGAGAGGAGAAGCAGTGCAAGCTAATAAAAGCAAGTAAAAGTAAGAGTGATGCTGAAAATTATTCATGTGAACATGAAGCATGATTTCTTATAATCGGGAGGGGAATGAATGAAAATCTAGATGAGGGAAATGTTAATAAGGAATGCATTAAAGAGAAGGCTAACTTAAGAAAGTTACTTTTTCATAGGTAGAACAAACAGTACCCCACTCCAGTTTCTCTGAACTACAGGAACATGTGGACAGTGGAGAATCACCAATGTACTGGTATTTTTCAAGCTTGTTGCTAGGCAATTTCATGCTGGGTCAGATGTCAGTTTTGTAACAATACTTTGACAGATATGGTCTGAAAAAGTTGACGTTTGTTCCAAGACAGGATGCATATTTGTTTCCCTATCTGGTGTTGGTGTTCACACACTGCATGAAGTTGACCCTTACATTTTGTAAGTATCACAATAGCTGCTATTGGACTAAAGCAAAATTAATATAATATTTTCACTTTTGGCTTCACAGAGCATTCTGAAGTCTGTGCCAGCAATAACTAAAGAATGGTGCAAACCGCAGCCTCTAAGTCTTTTAAAATAACTATGGGAAGTAATCTGTTCCATCGTTCTTTACTGCCATAATGTATTAGAAGTGGCATTACTAAAAATGGACTCATCTTTCTGGTTCAGTAAATTAGTTGAGTCATTCACATTTTGCAACCCATCATTGCACAATTGTTGGCATCACTTCTCCTCTTACAAGGTCTTTGTGGAAATCCCTGGAATAGTATGTGAAGCCTTTTAATACTTGTGTTTCACAAGTAAAAAGCCTCTGAAGACATTGAGAGTAAATGAGAAGGATAAGCAAAGAGACAGCTTTTGATCAGTAATTTTTACATTGAAATAATTTCCATATTCCCTTACTCTGGCCAAGTTTAAAAGGAAAATTGCAGTTGGTGAAAGAGGGACCAGCAGTAAAAATTAAATCACCGATGTCTAGTGGTCGTGATTTCATTTTCACATGAGGATTGTTACCCAGTGTCTAAAACTTGCCTTCTGGAGTGACTCTTAATTTGCATTTTGCTGCTTAAGATCTTTTCCTTCTCTTAGTGATAGTTTTGAAAACATTCCTGTAGATAAAAATAGATTCCCTGATTCATTAACACACTTAAGCATTTGTAATAGCCCTGAATTCAGAAATTCTGCATGTTCCTTTTCAGCTGCTACAGTTTTGGTTAAAAAAATGCTGCAGGCATCCTATATCCACATGCACAGCAACAAGAGTCTCTTTGAAAGACTGATCAATTCACTGATTCCATGCTAGTTATATAACTGTTTGATCAATATCTATATGCCATAATCCAATTTCATAGAACGGTGCTCCATAATTTCCATTAATTATTCCATTTTGTAGCTCTAAAAAAGAAAACATTTTCTCTTAATTAGTTTTTCAGTTATTGGTTGATTCATTTTCCCATTTCATCTTTGTTTTTCTTCATCACTAACACAATTTTAATTCTCACAATAATTTGCTTCATTTATGTTAAAGTTTATTTTATATTATCTTGTGATACCAGGGGAGGAAAAGGAGTGTGAAAGATTGAAGTGCTTACAACATAAGCTACTCTACCTGCCTAACATCGTTTGTGCATGTGTCTCATGCAGCCCAAGAAAGAGGTTCTTACTCATGGGTTAGGTAAAAGTAAGTCCATGGGACCAGACAGGATCCATCCTAGGGTGCTGAGAGAGCTGGCAGATGAGCTGGCCAAGCCACTCTCCATCATTTTTCAACAGTCCTGGCTCACTGGAGAGGTCCCAGAAGACTGGAAGCTGGCCAACGTGGTGCCCATCCACAAGAAGGGTCAGTTGGATGAGCCAGGGAATTATAGGCCTGTCAGCCTGACCTCAGTGCCAGGCAAGATTATGGAACAGGTCATCTTGAGTGCAATCACACAGCACTTACAGGATGGCCAAGGGATCAGGCCCAGCCAGCATGGATTTAGGAAGGGCAGGTCCTGCCTGACCAACCTGATCTCCTTCTATGATCAGGTAACCCACCTGGTGGATGTAGGGAAGGCGGTGGATGTAGTCTACCTGGACCTCAGCAAGGCCTTTGACACCGTCCCCCACAGCAAACTCCTGGCCAAGCTATCAGCCCATGGCTTGGATGGGAGCACACTGCACTGGGTTAGGAACTGGCTGGAGGGCCAAGCCTAGAGAGTGGTGGTGAATGGTGCCACATCCAGCTGGCAGCCAGGCTCTAGTGGTGTCCCCCAGGGATCAGTGCTGGGGCCCATGCTCTTTAATATCTTAATTGATGATCTGGATGAGGGCATTGAGTCCATCATCAGGAAATTTGCAGACGACACCAAGCTGGGGGCAGCAGTTGATCTGCTGGAGGGCAGAGAGGCTTTGCAGAGGGACCTCAACAGGCTGGACAGATGGGCAGAATCCAATGGCATGAGACTGAACACATCCAAGTGCCGGGTTCTGCACATTGGCCACAGCAACCCCATGCAGTGCTCCAGGCTGGAGTCAGAGTGGCTGGAGAGCGGCCAGGCAGAGAGGGACCTGGGGATGCTGGTTGATGGGAGGCTGACCATGAGCCTGCATTGTGCCCAGGTGGCCAAGAAGGCCAATGGCATCCTGGCCTGCATCAGGAACAGTGTGGCCAGCAGGAGCAGGGAGGTCATTGTGCCCCTGTACACTGCACTGGTTAGGCCACACCTTGAGTCCTGTGTCCACTTCTGGGCCCCTCAGTTTAGGAAAGCTGTTGCGTTGCTGGAAGGTGTCCAGAGAAGGGCAACAAGGTTGGTGAGGGGTTTGGAACACAAGCCCTGTGAGGAGAGGCTGAGGGAGCTGGGGTTGCTTAGCCTGGAGAAGAGGAGACTGAGGGGTGACCTTATTGCTCTCTACAACTACCTGAAAGGAGGTTGTAGACAGGTAGAGATTGGCCTCTTCTCCCAGGCAGCCAGCACCAGAACAAGAGGACACAGTCTCAAGCTGCGCCAGGGGAGGTTTAGGCTGGATGTTAGGAGGAAGTTCTATACAGAGAGTGATTCCCCATTGGAATGGGCTGCCTGGGGAGGTCGTGGAGTCACCATCATTGGAGGTGTTCAGGAGGAGACTCGATGGGGTGCTTGGTGCCATGGTTTAGTTGTTTAGGTGGGTTGGATTGGTTGATAGGTTGGACATGATGATCTTGAAGGTCTCTTCCAACCTGGACTTCTATTCTATTCTATTCTATTCTATTCTATTCTATTCTATTCTATTCTATTCTATTCTGTTCTGTTCTGTTCTGTTCTATTCTATTCTATTCTA
This sequence comes from Picus viridis, assembly GCA_033816785.1. Lineage (NCBI taxonomy): Eukaryota > Metazoa > Chordata > Aves > Piciformes > Picidae > Picus > Picus viridis. The sequence goes on from CM066606.1 coordinate 54,251,613, forward strand.
TTCTATTCTATTCTATTCTATGTTATTTTGTCAGTGGTAAACTGTACCTAGCATCTCCACTGAAGGTAGAAAAGCATCAAATATGATTTTTTGCCCTCATTATGATTTCTTTCACAAGGCTGAAATTGGAACTGTGTACATTGATAAAGCATCATGATATCAGTTAATTTTAAGCAAAATTGCTAATATTATTTCTCAGCTTAAATTCTAACTTGATTATTTTTCTCAAAAGAATGGTGTTCCCACCTACAATATGTTTTTAAGTTTTTAAGTGAAAATTTCAACTGTAAGCTTTTCAGTGTGTGATATTGATAAAATAAGCTAAATAGTATCACTTTGTTATTGAACCTGCATTGAGGCCATGGGGCACTGATGATAAAATGGAGATGGTAATTACAATACATTACTGAAATTGTTCGATACATAATTCTGCAAAAGCATTGCTGAAACAGACTTCCGTAGGAGATGCCTTTCTCATGATTTCAGATGTGATCTTAAAGCAATGGATCATATCAATGAGACTGCATTAGTGTTTTCAGAAAACAATTTTGCAGCATGGTTCGTTTTCAGGAAAAGAAACAAATGGGGCCTGTGGCATATTCAGTAAATTATTATAGCATGGAAGAGACCAATGGAGGGAAATAGGGGGAAGCAGAAAGAATTTGGTATCTATTAAACACTTATGTGCTATTGAATTAAGGCACAGTATAAGACAACAGAACCCATTTATCTAAATTTGCCTAGCTGAGCAGAAATACCAAGTGTGAACCAAGCATATTGATTTCACCAAATTTGCTCGACAAATGTAGACTGTATGTAGGTGAGATTGTCTTACTCCATTTTCACAATGACCGCAGATATTTCCTTTTCCACTAAGTGATGTAGCCTCCCTCTGCTTGGCTCCTGTGACCAGCTGGTCCCTACTGGGTGACAGCTCTCTCACCTGGTGTCCTGCAATAAGGGAGAACTCCAAGCCCTGTGCATGATGCCTGCTGGGCACTACACAACAGGGCACAAGAACACAGAGGTTTGCCATGCACCTATACATAGCATGAAATCAAGAAGTGAAAAACAGTACAGAAATCACACAGAAAAAAACCCAACTCTTTTCTCCCTTAACCCTTGCAGTGTGCTGAATTAGCTATATCAGCTGCAGAAATTTTACTACAACATATTGATTCTCTGCAAAGAAGGCTTTGAACAAGTTTTATTTTTCACTTTTGGTAGTGCTGGTTGCTTTGTGTATGTTGGTTTAAAGATACTAAATTAAAACAAACTTAATTTTGAGAACACTTATGTTATTTTTCAGAAAAATCAACAACAGTGGAATTGGAATATGTTGATTGTACAAGAAATACAGATATAATAAGCTGAACTGAAACTACAGAGCTAAAGCATCCCAAATATTTTGCTGCTTGAAAATTGAACCTGGTTCAGTAGAGCATTTACCACAATTTTTCATCATCCTAAACATTTCTATTCCAGAAATGATTACAGATACATAATGCTCGAGTTGCCCTCCTGCAGAGTTTTAACTATCCCTATTGGATCTTTGTGGCAATAAGTTGAAAGTGTCTACTGCACATCTTGAAAGTGAGATCCCAGCAATTATGGAACACAGGACCAGCCTTGACACACGTAGTGTTCCAGGGAAAAATACATTTACCTCATCATGAAATAAGCAATGAATTTTTTAAAGTAACATTCTGTTTTCTTCCTTTCTGGATGACATTAGAATAAATGCAGATAGCCTTTTTTGTTGGTGGTTTGTTTTTTTTTCCTGAGCAGATCACAAGTCACAAAAGCCGCATGAACCATTCCTGTTGCAACTAGGGTCTGAAAGGTTTTATACAGCAGGAAGAACATTGTAGATCTGGTTACAAAGAAAATTAGTTCTACAAGATCTTAAGTCAGTCTGGGCAAACAGTTGTCTCCCGTGTACTTTGGATCCAAGTCATCTTTGATGTAAGCACATATATCTTTCTTAATTCAACAGAGACTGAAACTGAATTTGACTCACTGTGTTTAAATCCAGATGTCAGTCATTTATTCATTTAGTCACAAAAGAAAATTTGTGATTAAAGCCTGAGAACAGCTTTTCAGTCTTTTGATTGACGGTAATTGCAAACCTGTGTTTGATTTAGTAACTGGAATTATCAGTACCAAACCTCTCCATGTTTTCTAATTACCAGTGATTTGATAGCTAAGGCCTTTTAAAGTTTATGTATTACAGTCAGATTCAAATCATTGTACTTAACCTTTTTTAAATGCATTGAAACAGATCATTAGTACAACATAAAAATATAACAAATGGCGCTGAAGCTATAGCCTGAAGCTGTCATGGCTAATTACTAAATAAGAATTTCATTTTCAGTTTCAAACTTAGAGACAATGAAATATGTCTAAAATCAATAAATGGTAGAATATTCCATTCATTGTGCATTGAAATCTGTCACAATTAGTATTTGGGAAATGCTGAGTTGGATCTCCTATCATTAAATGTGTACACAACTTCATCATTTCATGATATTCACTGTCATACTGTGTGCTGCCATGTAGGTACAGCTCTTGAAATTATTTCATGCTAGGAAAGCCCTTCTCAGTCTTTTGTGTAAACACTCACTGATGGGAATGAGGACAGTGTTAGATTTTTCTACATTTGGAGATACTACATGCCTTGAAGACTTCAGAAATATCACATCACCTTCCATGCCACTAATACAAGTATTGTTGCATTTTATAGTCTTTCAATCCTGCAGAACCATAAATATTTTCTTTAAATAGTGTGGGTGAGCTCCTCCAAGAACAAAATCAAAAAGCTGTATTATTGGATGTCAATGCATGACATAGCTGGAGAATTTCAAACAGCGACTCTGCAACGAAGAGTTTCAAAACCACCTGCAGAGAGTAATCACAGCCCTGATCTTCCTTCTTTCTGTGTCATAAATACAACATCTAAAATTTAATTACAGATTGTCAGCCTGTTCAAGTCCATAACAAGATACTGTCCATAACGTCACAATCATTATCTTAAACAGCAAGAGCACTTACTAAGTTACACAAAGTGTGCCTTCTGAATATTGATAAAATACTTCAGGGTGAAAAAAAATGTACTTTGTATTAACAGTACTACATAGTCAAAATTTTTAACTTGAACATCAATAGTGGGGGGGTTAATTATCTTTCCTTTTCTTAGACTAGAATTAACCAGGTTAGAAAAGACCTTTGAGATCATCAAGTCCAACCTATCACCCAACACTATATACTTAACTGAACCAGGGATCCAAGTGCCTCATCCAGTCCCCTCTTAACCACCTTCAGTGATGGTGACTCCACCACCTCCCTGGGCAGCCCATTCCAATGGCCAGTAACAATTTCTATGAAGAATTTCTTCCTAACATCCAGTCTAAACCTCCCCTGGCACAGCTTGAGACTATGTCCTCTTGTTCTGGTGCTGGTTGCCTGATAGAAGATACTACCTGGCTACAACCTCCCTGCAGGTAGTTGTAGACAGCAATAAGGGCTCCCTGAGCCTCCTCTTCTCCAGGCTAAGCAACCCCAGCTCCCTCAGCCTCTCCTCATAGGGCTTGTGCTCGAGGCCCCTCAGCAGCATCATTGCCCTTACTTGGACACATTCAAGTATCTCAATGTCATTCAATTGCAGGGCCCAGAACTGTACACAGTACAGTTCTCACACAGTTAGAACTGTACACACACACAGAGTGGCCTAAGCAGTACTGAGTAGAGGGGCACAATGACTTCCCCGCTCCTGCTGGCCACACTATTCCTGATGCAGGCCAGGATGCCATTGGCCTTCTTGGCTGCCTGGGCACACTGCAGGCTCATGTTCAGCCTACCATCAACCAGCATCCCCAGGTCCCTCTCTGCCTGGCCGCTCTCCAGCCACTCTGACCCCAGCATGTAGCACTGCATGGGGTTGCTGTGGCCAATGTGCAGCACCCGGCACTTGGATGTGTTCAATCTCATGCCATTGGATTCTGCCCATCTGTCCAGCCTGTCGAGGTCCCTCTGCAAAGCCTCTCTACCCGCCAGCAGATCAACTCCTGCCCCCAGCTTGGTGTTGTCCGCAAATTTCCTGATGATGGACTCAATGGCCTCATCCAGATCATCAATTAAGATGTTAAAGAGCATGGGGCCCAGCACTGATCCCTGGGGGACACCACTAGAGCCTGGCTGCCAGCTGGATGTGGCACCATTCACCACCACTCTCTGGGATCAGCCCTCCAGCCAGTTCCTAACCCAGTGCAGTGTGCTCCCATCCAAGCCATGGGCTGATAGCTTGGCCAGGAGTTTGCTGTGGGTCACAGTGTCAAAGGCCTTGCTGAGGTCCAGGTAGACTACACCCACCGCCTTTCCTACATCCACCAGGAAGTCACCTGATCATAGAAGGAGATCAGGTTGGTCAGGCAGGACCTGCCCTTCCTAAATCCATGCTGACTGGGCCTGATCCCTTGGCCATCCTGGAAGTGTTGTGTGATTGCAGTCAGGATGACCTGTTCCATAACCTTGCCTGGCACTGAGGTCAGGCTGACAGGTCTGTAATTCCCTGGCTCATCCAACTGACCCTTCTTGTGGATGGGCACCACGTTGGCCAGCTTCCAGTCTTCTGGGACCTCTCCAGTGAGCCAGGACTGCTGAAAAATGATGGAGAATGCCTTGGCCAGCTCATCTGCCAGCTCTCTCAGCACCCTAGGATGGATCCCATCTGGTCCCAAGGACTTGTGGGGATCCAAGTGGCTAACAGACCTCTAATTTTTTCCTTCTGGATCACAGGGGAACTATACTGCTCCCTGACTCCATCTGCCAGCTCAGGAGGCCAGTTGTCTGGAAGACAACCTATTCCGCTATTAAAAATTTAGGCAAAGAAGTACCTCTGTCTTTTCTTAATCTTTTGTTGCTATGTTCCCCTCTGTGTCCACCAAGGAGTGGAGGTTGTCCTTGCCCCTCCTCTTGCCATTAATATATTTGTTGAAGGACTTTTTGTTGTCCTTCACAACAGAGGCCAGTTTGAGCTCCAAATGGGATTGTGCCTCTCTAATTTTTTTTTCCTGCATGACCTAGCAACATCCTTAAACATTCCATGGGTTACCTCACCTTCCTTCCAAAGATGATACACCTTCTTTTTTTCCCCTTAATTCCTTTAGAAATTCATTACCCATCCAGGCTGTCCGTCTGCCCCAGCGGCTCATCTTCCGGCACATTGGCACAGCCTGTTCCTGTGCCTTCAAGAATTCTTTCTTGAAGTAGGTCCAGCCCTCCTGGACCACTTTGTATTTAAGGGCTGTTGCCCAAGGTGCCTTCTGAGTTAGTTCCTTGAGTAACCTAAAGTATGCCCTCCAGAAGTCCACAGTGGAGGTTTTGTTGCTGCCCTTCTTAGCTTGACTGCTTATTGAAAATTCAATTTTCTCATGGCCACTGGACCCCAGACAGCCTCCAACCGCCACATCTCCCACCAGCCCTTCTCTGTTTGTACAAAAGGAGGTCAAGCAAAGCCTTATCCCTTTTAGGCTCACGCAGCAGCTGGGATAAGAAGCTGTCCTCCATACACTCTAAGAACTTTCTGGACTGCCTCCTCTCTGCTGAGTTCCCAGCAGATATCAGGCAGGTTAAAGTCGCCCATAAGAATAAGGTCAGGCAATCTTGAGACAGCCTTAAGCTGCCTATAGAATGCTTCATCAACATCTTCCTCCTGGGTTGGTGGCTATAACAGACTCCAACCAGGATGTCTGCCCTGTTGGCCTTCCCTCTAATTCTCACCCACAGGCACTCAACATGATCATCCCTGATCTCTAGTTCCATGGCATCTAGTGCCTCCCTGATGTACAGGGCCACCCCTCCACCCCTTCTTCCTTGCCTGTCTCTCCTGAAGAGCCTGTAGCCATTGATTACAGTGCTCCAGTCATGTGAGTCATCCCACCACGTCTCTGTGATGGCAACTACATCATATCTTTCCTGCTGTAACAAGGTTTCCAGCTTCTTTTGTTTGTTACCCATACTGCATGCATCAGTTTACATGCAGTTCAGGTAGGCTGCTGGTTTCACCCCTGAAAATAGCAGTGGGCACACAAAGTACTTATTCTTCTCCTTTCGTTTGCCAGTTGAGCTGCAGTGTGAAGTTAGCAGTCACACTAGGATGACATTCACTCATTTAAGGAAACTAAGTAATTTTGTTTATTAGTTTGAGAAGAAAAAAAAAAAGCTGCTTTTGTGAATGTGACAGGCAGTCCCTAAAAAATCTTTCACACAAAAGCTTTTGATTCCTTATTCATTTAATGATTGTGTGGTTAGTTTTCCTGAAGCAGTTCACAGAGTTCAGTGAGTTCAAGTACTGTGCATATTCAAGATTTCTTCATAGAGTGTACTCTATAATCATACATTACTTCACTGAGAAATATACTGTAAAGGTAGCAACAGCCTTTACAAAATGAGCAGTGAAGTGTTGCTTTGTCTTACAATGCAGTATTTTAACCTCTTTGGATGGATATCCCCTTCGCAACCCAGGCACACATACACATAGAGATGGTCTGTGGCTTTCCTGCTCCTATTTACACATATTGCAAATGAGTCCTTGTGTTTTCTCAGTACCTAATTAAGTGTCACTTAAAATTCTCAGAGATGGAGTGTTTATATATATTTGTCTTTCTTATTTTGCCATTTCAAAAGGTTCAAAATTAATGATGAAACATAAAGGGAAGAGAGGAGGGAGCAATTCCATTTGGTTTATGGCATAATGCTTTGGGTTGCTAAGAAATCAGACTTCACTCCATAGCAGCAGCCACCCAGAATTGACCTGTTACTCCTGCCCACAGACTTTGCAAGTGAAAGTGGCTGATCTGAGTCTCATTCATACTGTGAATCTGATTTTCAGCAGGTTGTAAAAGATTAACTACTACATTCATTTGCAGTTACAGTGCACCCTGTTGCAAATCCTGTCCTGGGGATGAATTAGCAGATGTATTGGGCTGTTAACTCTGCCTGATCATGGGAGTGCTGCCTGGAGAGATCCAAGGAAGCTCCAATACAGAACACTAAATGCAAAAACCAAAGCCTGAGGGTATATATACCATACTACGTAGTTTGGTCCAATGCAATCCTTACCTAATGTTATTTCAAAACAGATGAAACCAAAATTTAGATGCTTCTGAGTTTGCCTCTGAAATTCATGTAAGTCATCTCTGCTACAAGGTTTCCTACTCTACTGCCTGGCTGAAAATATTGGAAAATATCATTAATTCCCAGTAGAACTTGTTTAAAAATATGTATTTTTAATTAGACTTAGTGTGAAGTGTCTGATATATGGAATATTTGCTGAACTGTTCTTAGAGTTAATAATAAACTTCTATGCTGGTAAACCAGCCTTGCCACAACAAGGTTACTTATTTTGAATTGTTTTGGATTTGGATAGCATATCAGGGCTTAACAACACCAATAGTGATGAACTAAAGTATCCTGAGTAATTTTTTCACAAGTTTTACCCCGCTAACCAGAATCTCACTATGCTGCAGCCAGCATGGGTCTATAACCTATATCTGTTTTATGCAGCCTCCACAACAACCTTATTCTACTTATACTGGTTTGCAGTGCCAGCTAGAGCTCTGTGTTAAAAAAAGCAGAGGTATCCCTCTGTGATTCGGAAACAAGCCTTTCATCACTGACCCTTGCATTTTAACAGGAGCTCTTCTGCTGGGCAAAATCACAGAACAGAAGGAGTTGGAAGAACCTCTGGAGATCATCTAGTCCAAACACCCTACTAGATCAGGTTTGCCTAGATGAGGTTGCTCAGGAATACATCCATGCAGGTTTGGAAAGTCTCCAGAGAAGACTTCACAACTTTTCTGGGCAGCCTGTTCCAGTGCTCCACCACCTCCAGAGTAAAGAAGCTTCTCCAAAGGTTCAAGTGAAACCTCCCATGTTGTACCCACCGCCCCTTGTCCTGTCACTGGCCACCACAGAAAAAAGCCCAGCCACATTCTCATGACCTCCACCCTTTCTTGCTCATAGAAGCAGAGACATTATTCCAGGTGTTTTAGATGTAGTAGCTTTTGATGAATTATAGCCTCATTGACAGGGCTTTAAACTAGCTTTGAAGGGGGAAGGGGCTGAAACCAGTCCCCCCAGACAGGAGTCTGAGGGTGGTAAGCTGGAGTCAGAGGCAAAACCAGCAGCCTGGCTGAAGTGCATGTATACTAATGCATGAAGTATGGGCAACAAACAAGAGGAGCTGGAAGCCTTGTTGCAGCAGGAAAGATATGATGTAGTTGCCATCACAGAGACGTGGTGGGATGACTCACATGACTGGAGCACTGCAATTGATGGCAACAGGCTCTTCAGGAGAGACAGGCAAGGAAGAAGGGGTGGAGGGGTGGCCCTGTACATCAGGGAGGCACTAGATGCCATGGAACTAGAGATCAGGGACAATCAGGTTGAGTGCGTGTGGATGAGAATTAGAGGGAAGACCAGCAGGGCAGACATCCTGGTTGGAGTCTGTTATAGACCACCCAACCAGGAGGAGGATGTTGATGAAGCATTCTATAGGCAGCTTAAGGCTGTCTCAAGATCGCCTGACCTCGTTCTCATGGGTGACTTCAACCTGCCTGATATCTGCTGGGATCTCAACACAGCAGAGAGGAGGCAATCTAAGAGGTTCTTAGAGTGCATGGAGGACAGCTTCTTATCCCAGGTGCTGCGCGAGCCTACCAGGGGTAAGGCTATGCTTGACCTCCTCATCACCAGCAGGGAAGGGCTGGTGGGTAATGTGGTGGTCGGAGGGTGTTTAGGCACCAGTGACCACGAGATAATTGAGTTTTCGGTATTCAGCCAAGCTAAGAGGGGCAGCAAGAAGACCTCCACTCTGGACTTCAGGAGGGCAGACTTCAGGCTACTCAAGGAACTAACTCAGAAGGTTCCTTGGGAAACAGCCCTTAAAAATAAAGGGGTCCAGGAGAGCTGGACCTGCTTCAAGGCAGAACTCTTGAAGGCGCAGGAACAGGCTGTGCCAGTGTGCCAGAAGATGAGCCGCTGGGGCAGACGGCCATCCTGGATGGGTAATGAACTTCTAAAGGAACTAAGGGAAAAAAAGAGGGTGTATCATCTTTGGAAGAAAGGGGAGGCAACCCATGGAATGTTTAGGGATGTTGCTAGGTCTTGTAGGAAGAAAATTAGGGAGGCAAAAGCACATTTGGAGCTCAGACTGGCCTCTGCTGTGAAGGACAACAAAAAGTCCTTCTATAAATATATTGATAGCAAGAGGAAGAGCAAGGACAAGCTCCACTCCTTGGTGGGCACGGAGGGGAACGTTGTAACAAAGGATGAGGAAAAGGCAGAGGTACTTAACACCTTCTTTGCCTCAATTTTCACTAGCAGGACAGAATGTCTTCCAGACAGCTGGCCTCCTGAGCTGGCAGAAGGAGCCAGGGAGCAGCATAGTTTCCCGATGTTCCAGGATGGGATAGTTAGTGATCTTCTCAGCCGCTTGGACCCCCACAAGTCCATGGGACCGGATGGGATCCATCCTAGGGTGCTGAGGGAGCTGGCAGATGAGCTGGCCAAGCCACTCTCCATCATTTTTCAACAGTCCTGGCTCACTGGAGAGGTCCCAGATGACTGGAAGCTGGCCAACGTGGTGCCCATCCACAAGAAGGGCCGGTTGGATGAGCCAGGGAATTATAGGCCTGTCAGCCTGACCTCAGTGCCAGGCAAGATTATGGAACAGGTCATCTTGAGTGCAATCACACAGCACTTACAGGATGGCCAAGGGATCAGGCCCAGCCAGCATGGTTTTAGGAAGGGCAGGTCCTGCCTGACCAACCTGATCTCCTTCTAGGATCAGGTGACTGCCTGGTGGATGTAGGGAAGGCTGTGGGTGTAGTCTACCTGGACCTCTGCAAGGCCTTTGACACCGTCCCCCACAGCAAACTCCTGGTCAAGATATCAGCCCATGGCTTGGACAGAATCACACTGTGTTGGGTTAGGAACTGGCTGGAGGGCTGATCCCAGAGAGTGGTGGTGAATGGTGCCACATCCAGCTGGCAGTGAGGCACTAGTGGTGTGCCCCTGGGATCAGTGCTGGGCCCCATGCTCTTTAACATCTTTATTGATGATCTGGATGAGGGCATTGAGTCCATCATCAGTAAATTTGCGGACAACACCAAGCTGGGGGCAGGAGTTGATCTGCTGGAGGGTAGAGAGGCTTTGCAGAGGGACCATGACAGGCTGGACAGATGGGCAGAATCCAATGGCATGAGATTGAACACATCCAAGTGCCGGGTTCTGCACATTGGCCACAGCAACCCCAGGCAGTGCTACAGGCTGGGGTCAGAGTGGCTGGAGAGCGGCCAGGCAGAGAGGGACCTGGGGATGCTGGTTGATGGGAGGCTGACCATGAGCCTGCAGTGTGCCCAGGCAGCCAAGAGGGCCAATGGCATCCTGGCCTGCATCAGGAACAGTGTGGCCAGCAGGAGCAGGGAGGTCATTGTGCCCCTGTACACTGCACTGGTTAGGCCACACCTTGAGTCCTGTGTCCACTTCTGGGCTCCTCAGTTTAGGAAAGCTGTTGCGTTGCTGGAAGGTGTCCAAAGAAGGGCAACAAGGTTGGTGAGGGGTTTGGAACACAAGCCCTATGAAGAGAGGCTGAGGGAGCTGGGGTTGCTTAGCCTGGAGAAGAGGAGACTGAGGGGTGACCATATTGCTCTCTACAACTACCTGAAGGGAGGTTGTAGCCAGGCAGAGGTTGGTCTCTTCTCCCAGGCAGCCAGCACCAGAACAAGAGGACACAGTCTCAGGCGGCACCAGGGCAGGTTTAGGCTGGATGTTAGGAGGAAGTTCTATACAGAGAGAGTGATTCCCATTGGAATGGGCTGCCTGGGGAGGTGGTGGAGTCACTGTCATTGGAGGTGTTCAGGAGGAGACTTGATGGGGTGCTTGGTGACATGATCTCATTGTTTGATGGGTTGGATGCGATGATCTTGAAGGTCTCTTCCAACCTGGTTTATTGTATTGTATTATTTTCTTTCCCTTAATCCTGATTTCAAAGTCTTGCTAATAATTAAGGGTTTTCTTTAAACAAAGAATTTCTGCTGTAAATCAATCAAACTGAAGCAGATGGTATATAAAAATTCACATATTGTTGTTAATTTAATCTTAAAAAAAATTAATGGGGAAGGCTTCTTAATTTAGAAACTAAGATTAAAAGAGTGATTGGCCATTGGAATGGGCTGCCTGGGCACATTGTGGAGCCACCATCACTGGAAGTGTTTAAGAAGAGACTGGATGAGGCACCTGATGCCATGGTTTAGTTGATTAGATGGTGTTGGGTGATAGGTTGGACTTGATGATCACGAAGGTCTTTTCCAACCCAGTTAATTCTATTCTATTCTATTCTATTCTATTCTATTCTATTCTATTCTATTCTATTCTATTCTATTCTATTCTATTCTATTCTATTCTCTAAATAATCTTTTAATAAGTTAGTCTTCAATGAGTAAGTGACATTCTGATGAATCATTGACTGCAGTGGATACAGGATTATTCCTTAAATTTCCATAATCTTTATTAGTATTAATTGATATAGTTTATAATCTTTATTAGTGTTAATGTTCAACTGTGAATAAAATTTTCAGATAAAAAACTATTTACAGAAGTTCTTAGGAAAACAATTAAATTTAAAATAGGAACTTAAAATATTCCAGCATTTAATTCTCTTTTCCGGTCAGAGAAAACACAGAGAAAGCACGCCAGATTTGGTAAGACATTCTTGATGGTAGCCTTTATCTATTCTTTGTAAAACTAAACCAATTCAAGACAGTGTCATTGGGGTCAATTTAGTTTCTCAGGTTGCTGAACCACAGGTGTCTCTGTAAGTTAGAAAACTGCCAGTTTGAAATACATAAGCTAAAAGCTCCACAGTAATGTCACCTTCAATAACCCAATGGAGAGGTAATTAATTCAGTCAGTGATATTTTTTTCCTGTATGTGAGAGAGGAACAAATTAAAACAGCTAATCCACTTCACTGAACAATATTTAGGAGATCTCAGAGGCTTCAATTAACCACAGTTTAATAAAGGTACTAATCTGTATTAAATTAAATCCTTCAAGGGCTTAGATTGAAACAATGCATAAGTAGTAATCAGGAAGTCCTGACAGAGGGACCTGCTCAGGCAGATAGCTGGAATGTGCTGGGTAATCAAATTCCAGGAGATTCAAATGCCCCACACACACCCCCAAAAAATAGGCTCAACCCTATTTTTAGTAAAAGGTGCTTGGAGGAGTTTTGGATCTTTCCCTCTCAAACGATGTTAATAACTACCATATTCAAAACTGCATATTAAAAAAAAAAAAAAAAAAAATTACACTAAAATCTTTATGTCAAAGCCAAGTACAAACAGGAAATTAACTTAAATCGGCTTACATGACCTCCTTCTGACTGACCCCCATCATATAACTTTGCAAATACTAAGGCTAAGCTCCTCAGCTGGTTTTTTTCAATCTTTGTACTATGAGTAGTCACTAAACTCAGAAGCACTAATTAGTCAAAATTTGTGTGTTTAATTCCTTCCAGAATCCTCTGGAATCTGAGGATAAGATCTACCAAAAAGTAGACAGCTCTTTTCTTCCTGCCTTTTTAGCAGTATACTTGGCTGTTTCCTGCAGCAGTGCAAAATTTTTACTCTTAATCCTCTGCAGGTGGATATTGTCCTTCAACAGCTTTTATCATAATTATTTGTTTCAGATTTAGGGGGAAAAAGACAGGACTCCATTCCAGAGAAGGGCTATCAAGCAATGAAGATTTACCACATTTTGCCCAAGAGTCACTTTCCAAGGTTTCACGTAGCGCATTTGTTCTTTTGTTTGTTTCCAGATTGGTGTAATAGAGATCTGGCACCCTAAATTGTGGTTTATGCTTTATCATGTATATATGCAATTGCAATAATTCTTGAGCATAAGGAACAATGCAACAGCCATATAATTTTCTTGGAGACTAAAAGCACAAGAAAGCATGGTAGCAACATGGAAGTGTGGGGTTTGTTTTCCTCTTTCCTACCTCCAGTCCTTTAAATTTTCCAAAATCTGTGGGTTGCAAACATAGAAGAATTTGCAGGATTTGATATTTAATTAGGCCCACCCATGATTACTATAAAATTGCCATCCTAATATTAATTCAAGACTTAGAAACCAAACCGTAGGACTGGCCTAATAGTCTTGGTAAGTCAAAGCCAAAAAAGGCTGAAAGAAGGCCTTTCAATAAAGCTTGCAATCATCAAGCAAAGATACATCCATAAATTAGAAGTGGGTGGAACATCCAGTGAAGTATTCGCTATTATATATAATGTAGACCATAACTACATGTTGATACAGATCATGGTTAATTTGATTAAATTCCCATGTAGATTACCTTTAAAGTTATTTATTAAACAAGAATGTAAAATCCTGCTCGAGTTATTATATCATGTCTTTTGCTTGAGGAATTCAGCAGATTGACTCAAGTTTGAAACTTGCTGAGACTAAGATACAAGTTGATTTTTTCCAACAGTCCTTTTAAAGTAAGAGCCTCTGTCCAAATCAAACAAGAAATGACAGAAACACCTACTTAATTTTTTTTTCATGTGATTTTCCTCTTTCCTTAGTCTGTGATTGAATAAGAAATTCTGCCTCAAGGCTCTTATTTTCCTTTTTTCCTTCTATTTTGACCTTGAAGAAAAGGAATTAAACTTTTCACATTGTATTTGGTTAATAATCTTTAATCTGTACCTTTAAAACGAAAATACTACATTACATAATGTTATAAAAATCCAGTAAAGAAATATACCAAACAACAGAGATATGAAATCTTTGTAGTTCTTTGAGGGGGCTAACTATTCTGGACCTTTTAATTATGCTGTTTGCATCATTACATGATAACACAGACTCCCTCCATGACAGCGTCACAAAGTGCATAAAAACAGTTTCTAGTACTGTTCACAATATCTGAGCCAAGGTTTCTCTGACAGTATTTAAAATTAATCAGTCTCACCAGTGGCTTCATAAATGCTTATATTCTCTGTATGTTTTCAACTTCTTCATTTGCAACTATGCAAATATGTTGTACATACTGCATTTCTACACTCCTGTTTAATTCAGGAATTTAATCATTAGGTTATACTGTTGTAATATTTTTCTTATTAATTTATTCCTGAACTGAAACATTGCACTAAGTGGACAATGAAAACCTGGATATTATTTTTCAGGAAAATCAAATGACAACATTGGGAGAGGAAGGGGGAGGGGGGGACCCAACAAACAAAACAAACAAACAAAAAGCCACAATAATTATACAGCTAAGCTTAGTGCAAATGTCAGGGTAATAGCTTTGATTTGGATTTAAGCTCTCGAGATTAAAAACTTGCCTTTACTTCCTTCAGTGACTCTTTTAGTTGGAAAACTAATTCACTGAGAAATGTTTCCCCTAGCTCTGTTTGACATCAGCATTTTGCTCAGTTTGTTTTCAAGTAATACATCACTGTCTTTGTTAATTAAACACTGCACTTTATTTTTTAGTTACCTAAAAATAGTACATACAGGTTCAGTTCGACATATGACTAAAAGCAATGTTCACACCAAATCACATAATAAAAAGTTACATTTGTTTGTACAGCCTGGAACCCATGTTTTACTCCTATGTTTTGCTGTGGGTATTGTTATAAATTATTTCTAATACCAGTTCTAATTGTGGATTTCCATGGGGGGTGTGGGGGGGTGCGCAGTGATCATCTCTTTGTCTGTACAGAATTTTGTGTGATACCGGGAATAATCTTTTTAAAAGTGAATGACTTCAGTTGGTAGTACCATCTGAGGAGGCCACGCCTTGCAGCTGTGCTGTAAAGATAAATGCCATAGGTTCTGCCTCTCTCGACTAGAGCAGGAATCAGTCAGTGTGAGAGTTCAGTGAATTCCAGTAAATCATGGTTTGTTGGTGATTGCTGTCCCCTGATAATGGTTTCTCTGAAAGTCTGTGCTAAGTGTTGTAGTCATGTCAGCCCTCTGGGGATGTCTGCTCTTCACTAGAACTTTGGACTCTTAATGTGTTTTCAGGCTCTTTTCCCACGCTCAGTCCTGGTGTATATATACCCAAAGATTTTTTCTTTCCTTTTTTTTTTTTTTTTTTTTTTTTTTTTTTTTTTTTTTTTTTAACCAGTGCTGGACCTAAAACAGGAATAAACTGTAAAATTTCTTTCATGTTAAGAGACTTCCCACAGAAAGAAGCCACATTAGTGAGTTTTGTAGCTCTTGAAAATGCTGGGCCTTTTTTCCTTTGTATTCAAAGTGATCGATGCAAATCCTCTGTCTTTGGAGTGTTACTATGCCCTGTCTTCCGACCAAATAACCTATAATTACTCTCAACATTCTTCTGTCCCTATGCATTCCAGCAATGATCACTTGATTAAGCAGCAGCTTGCAATTTTATAGAATGAATTAATAAAATCTTCAGAAATTGCACCCTTATGAACCTGTTAACAGTGACATTTGCAAAAACAGACATGAAACTTTCATTATTAGTGAGGAAAAATAACGATAAGATGTGCTTGTTTGAGTGAATCTTCAACTTGTTTCTTTCAATTTATTCTTTAGAATTCTAATGCAATTTTGTATCCCAACCATTTCCAGTTATTTCTGTTTAGTTAAACATTTATCCATTAGATTTGGCCTTGTGTTTTCTGGAACATATCTTTTGTATCTTCTTTCCTTGCAGAAATGTCTATCCTCCTACTCCTTCAGTGAAGGTCCACTGCTCTACACAGTTGTAATTTTAAGACAAGAATGAGAAACTTGTACAGATAGTCCCAGTTTATGCCTAAAAGCCTTGAATATATTAAAATAATGTAACATTAGTCCAGCATATCTCATGGCAAACTTAGAGGGCTGTTTTCATTTTATCTTTAAACTGCAGACAACATAAGTAAATTTCTGTTGGAGAATGAAAAATATCAACCTAAAACAGTTCCATAATATCAGGTTGGTCAATGTACAAAGAATAGGTATGTTTAATAGAAAACTCTGCCTGCAAAACTCTGCATCTATGAAGACCTGACAAAAAGAATACTTGTTTCCAGATCTCTCTTGGTTGCAGCTGAAGTCCACTTAAATTATTAGTCCAGAGAGATAATAGGATTTTGACTGTGTTGTTCAATCTTCCGATGCAATTTGAAGCCAGTTCGATTTTTTTGAAGAATGGAAATTCCCTATCTGCTTAATGTTGTGACATGTTCAGAAATTATCACATTCCAGTATACACACCTTGAAAAATATGATTATCACCAGGAAGCATAGTGCTGTTAGTTTTTTCTATATCAGACAAATGGCATCATCAATCTGAATAATAAGGGCTCATATAGCTCAAAATCACATAGCTCCAAAATATAAAAAGAAACAAACAAAACACAAACAAACAAACAAAAAACCCCAACAAACACACCCCCAAAAAAACCCCCAGAAATAAGGATTTCCCCTATAACATAGAAAACCAAAGCATTACAGCTACAATGAACTGTGCTACCAGGATGAGAGATGCTTCTCCCTGGACTTTTCTGTCCCATGTCTCTTTGATGACAGCATTTGTGTAAAGAGCTGCAGAGTCTGTTCCTTGTGCCTGGAGCCTGTTACACCTCATGCTGTGCCAAGCAAAATGGACAGGAGATTTGTCAATAAGACAGTGTGGAGAAGTCAGCATTATGTTTACTCCTGTTTTGGTGAATGAAGGTGGTTTCAAACAGGATGACCCAAAGGAGATACCTAGATGCAAGGAGTCCTCAGGAGAAGAGAAGGAAGGAAATGGTGAACAACCACAGACCAGTGTAGAGAGGGAAAAGAATGTTGCCCTGCCCAACAGAAACAGCCTGAGGGGTTTTGCCTTCTGGGTGTTTCAGAGGACAGATTGAATTTTTCTTCTAAGGGAAGGTTCCCTTATTTTGTGCCTGAGAAAATTATTAGCTTGACTTAGCAGAAATGAAGGGTAACAAAATTGTTGACAGCATTGTTGTCTCATCTCTTGTAACTTGCTCTTTTCTTGTTCCATTTTTTCAAAAGTGTCTGGAAGAAGCCTAGAGGTTGGTGAAACCAGGACCTCAATCAAGGCATTCTGGCAAAGTATGCCTGCCGGGATACACTGTGCAGAGGGCCCAAGAGGAACTTGTGAATAACTGTAGGGCTGGAAGATGAGGTGAAATGTGAGCAGTGGCATATAATTGGCCCATCTGAATGTTAAGGCTTGGGGAATATCTGGAATACCCATTCCTTCAGTCCCTTTTATGTAGTTATGTATAATTCAATTTTAATTGCTTCAGCAGTTCAGCACCCACACAGTGGCTAGCAAAACCACCTCATTCTATTGAAAGAACAGACAGTGTTGTAACTGTCATACATTAGTGGGATTGAACGATCAATTTAGAAATCAAGTAATTCAGACCAAAATTAGATTCAGGGCAAAACTCCTACATGTTCATTTTAACCTCACGATTTTTTATTAGCGAGCAAAGAGATCTGACTTAATGTGAAGGTTACTTTCTTTCCTTAATTTGAGGAGATAGGAACAATGTTACACTTTTTTAGAAGCCAAAAACAAGTTTAGTGTTTTAATAGGTGACTAGTCTGCCAGCACTAAATGGTAGAAAAATATTTCCTGTCTCCATAGAAGGAGAGTCCACAACCTCTCCAGGCAGCCTGGTCCAGTGCTGTGTCACCCTCAAAGTAAAGATTTTTTTTTTCCTTAAGTTCAAGTGAAATCTCCTGTGTTCTAGTTTGTACCCATTGCCCCTTGTGCTATCACTGAGCACCACTAAAAAGAGTCCAGCCCCATCCTCATGACCTCTGTATTTCAAATATTTAGATGTATTTATATGATAAAGTCCTCTCCCAGTTTTCTCTTTTCCAGGCTGAGTAGCCCCAGGTCTCTTAGTCTCATCTCATTAGAGAGATGGTCCAGTCCCATGGTCATCCTTGTGGAGCTCTGTTGGATTCTCTCCAGTCCCTCGTGAGCTGGGGAGCCCAGAATTTGACACAATACTCCAGGTACAGCCTTAGCAGGGGAGGCTAGAGGAGAACTTTCCTTGACCTGCTGGCCACACTCTTCTTAATGCACGCCAGAATACTGTTGGCCTCCTTGTCCATGACAGCAACATATGAGGAGTCATGTTCAAAATAAACAGAAGGAACCAATTCCTTCTACAGCTTGGAGAAGGATGTTAAAGATACTGGAAGTTTGCATTGTGTAGGAAAGGCCACAAAGAGTCTTAGGTTATGCAGAAATCAGAACAATGCAGGAAGTCTATGAGCAGAAAATAGCTGCTAGCTAAGAAACCATTAGGAAACCATTGTTTACATTTGATATGTTTTTCCTTTTATTTAGCACCCATTTATAGCACTTGAAGAGAAAGGATAGTGATCGGGACGAAACCATCGTCTGATCAAATTTGGCTTTCTTGCAAGAAAACAACTTTAACCTCACTGCAGATTTGGTGGAATAATAACTATTTCTCTTTAAAAAATCATTAATTAAGTCAATAGTCTTAATTGGAATATGAAAATGAAGGAACTTTTTGAAAGTGTTCTTTGCAACAAATCTCACATTGTAATAAGCTTTTTAACATTTTCCCCTTGCACTCCTGATCTTTAGGAGGTCTGTAGGTGCCTAGATGCCTACACAAATTCTTTGATCTAATAATTCTCCTCAGTTCTTTTTGAAATGTCTGTTAATCTATTCATTCAGTTTATCAGTAGCACAGATAATAACGACTGGCCACATACAGTTTGTCTATATCATGTTTTGAAAATATATAAAGCAGAAATAGAAATCTGCATTGCAGCATTTACAGAGACATGCAGTTTTCTTTTTCATTACTTTGCAGTAAGAAAAATGTCAAATATAATGCTTCAAACTATTGAGTGAAAAACACCCATGTAGTTGTAAATTATTCTGTTTCTTTTAAGGACAGTATAAAAATTACAGATAAATTATGAAATGTACTGTAGTAATACATTACTGCATCCTGTGTCCTCTGAATCTGTATTGAATAGAGCCTGATTTTCAAGACAATTTAATATTGTTCATTGTGAAAGATGTCCCTGCTCACTGCAGGCTATTGGACTAGATGACCTTTGAAGTTCCCTTCCAACCCAAACCATTCTATGATTCTATTATTCTATGAAACAACTTTAATGATAAGATGTTTGGGAAATCAGTTACAAGAAGAACGAAATGTACAATGGTGCAGCTCGAAGACAGTCTCTAGGAGGCTACTAGTAATAAAAGTCTGTTAGCACATGAAACATTTTAGTGCTTTCTAATGGTTCTGTGTAAATATACAGAGAGTTCTGATCCTAATGCTTCAAGAAAGACCTGGAAGTGCTTATAATGCTTGTGACTGGACACTGCTAAAAGGAGGATAGAATTCTGGCTTGAACACATCTTGTAATAAGTTTATTTTAAAGCATCACCACCCTTTGTGTTAATCTGGCTATATAAGTTTACAGATATAGGGTCTTTACTCAGAGACAGTGGGATTTGTAAATGTGCCTATTTGATTAAAGAACATTAATCACATCAGCTCACAATAGCACTGAGGTGGTTCAGTCCACAGATCTTCTTGCAAATCCTGTCTGTAATAATCACTCCCTTGCCTGTCCAGCTGCTCTGCCCTACTGAAAGCAGAGAAAAGATTTTTTTTAACAGCACCTCTCTTGAACAAGTGAAAACCGTCATATAACCTGACAACTTGTTGGAGATAAAACTAAGAAGCAGAGGGTTAGAACTGCCTCCAGTTCTGCTCTGCCACCGAAATTGCAGGTTTCTAAAATTGTCACTCTTGGTGCTGTTTTAAAAATAATGTTAATTCAGAGATGAGCAGTTAAGCATCCCAGCTACATAACATGACAAAATCTGCCAAATTAATCTTTCTGGAAATTTTATTTTCTTGGATAATTTTTAATATTTGTTCTTCTATCAGGGGTCGGAACTAAGATCATTGATAATTGCTGTTTGAGAGCTTGTTTCGTTAACAGTGAGCTGGATTGAAAATGTAAATACTTTGTACATTCATAGCATTAGATGTGCATTATCCAACTCTCTGAAAACACTATTTTGCACCTGGGTCATACTAAAAAACAAAAAATAAAGGAAAAAAACAGCTGTGTCTGCTTATTGTATGGTTCCTTTTTATTCCTCAAATTATAGGAATAGCCATGGCACTGGTAGTTTCATTGCCAGATAGTCATGGCATCTTTAAAAGACATAAGGCAAAGTATTCCTGTAGCATCATATGCCAGCTCTATCTTAAAGTCCCTATGCATAAAGCATCCTTCACAGTGCTAGGTGAATATATGAACACATATAATCATTGTTGCTTGTATTGATTTCTTCAGACGAAAGCTGTGGGGTTTGGCCAAGGTTACTTTGCAAACTGAAATCTCCAGAATCTTGTCAAGCTCAACTAGTGAAGTTTCACTTCAAAGTCAGATTTGGATTTTTACTCAGCTATTCAATCATGTGAAATCTTTCCTCTCCTCTTTCTCCACCCTCTCAACCAACCCAAATTCTCTTGTGTTAAAAGTTAAGCAGTCTTTTCCTGCAGATTCCTCAGGCATACTCATTGACCTGTTTACTTGCTGCTCTCTGGGCATCGCAACTTCCTCTACCTTTTATGCTCTCCACAGGCAATCTTTCATCTGATCCTGTGGTAACTACCACAGATGCACATGGTCTTTTTTGCTTTAAACTGTGTGGTTGATAAATCTTTCAAGTTGTAGCTTTGTTGGAAGAGAGTATAGATAGATAAATACATATGCATATAGTTTGTGTAAATGTACATACGTCATATACACATTACATGCAAAATAAGTATATGTATTTTACACAGACAACTCAGGAAACCAGTAGATAAAATATATCTTGCCAATTAGCCAGATGAGCAGAGGCTTCTCAACATGTGTGATGGTATAGGAATTTACGAACTGATGCCTTTGCTAAGCCTTGCCCATCCTGGGCTCATCAGAGCTCACACACATGTGAAGTAGCTTACTGCTTTGAGTATTTGTCAGTGTCAAGGGTGAACAAATGTTTTCTGTGCATTAGATGCACCCTTATTGAAAAGGAAATGAGGGTGTGTGTGCATATGTAGGAGTAGAGAGGAATTCATCCAAACTTGGGCATGCAGGTGCATGGGGAGAGTGAAAATGCTCTATATTTGGAAAACTCCTGACATAATTGAACACATAATTACTTTGTACTAAAGAAATCTAGATGTTGTTTATATGAAAGGATTATTTTCCAGTGTTGGTATCAAGAGGGTACAGCAAAGTAGTCCACAAACTTGTAAACATTCAAATCGTGGTTCATGTTACTAACTTCTAATTAATCAGGAATCAATGCAGTTGTTTACCCCGAAAGACAAGGGTTTAAGTTTATGACTTTCTGAAAAGTTACGTTCACTACAGTACAGCAACTGTGGTGAGAAACAGTGACAAACCCTCTACTTCTTTGGAAAAATGCCGTTGTTGATTAATTGCAATATATTTCAACTGTGTATATATTTCTCACAGCCACCCAATTAACACAGTGGTTTCATTCTTTAGAGATTAACAGCCTCTCTTGAGTGCTCAGGCTCTTTCCAGCTTAGTACAGTTTCCTTTGAGGGATTTGTTTTCCTGGGTTGAACTTAAGAACTTAGGCACCTTATCACACTTTCAGAAGCTCACTCTCTAAGTGGGAAAGAAGAAGGGGGAAAAAAATCCCATCAAGGCTTGTGCCACATAAATCCAAGCTCTCAGAGGATTTGTTTTTCTTTTGGCATCAGATTAGATGTTCAAACCAAGCGGTATTGTGGGGCTGCGGGTGAGTGTCCACCAAACCCTTAACAAGGCTAATCCCACAGCAGCACATTCCAAGCAGCTAATGGGTGCAAGGGCTTCACTCATCTCTGCACTGCAGATGGACTGAGGGGTGGTGACAAATGTGTTATTAGCAATAACCAGCTGCAGGGAAGCGTGGACAGCAGAGTTTGCTCCGGGACAAACTTTAATGTCAAGTCTGATGCTCAGGTAAAGATGAGGGACTAAAAATGTTCTTGGTGGGATTTTGCATCTAGGTTAATAGAGGTGTAACCTAAAGATCTAAGCTATAGCAACTAAACCCAAGTTTAAGAATGACATGCAATTTAGGAATTCACTGTGGACTTTAAATTATCTTAGGAATTAATACTGAAGGAATACTTATGAAATAAGAAGATAAGCTTCTTGCTCCTCTCTTCTTGAAAATATTTTGTTATACTTTTCTAAACATTTTATGCATTAATATATATTATAAGTAAGAGACTAATGAAGAATGTTTTGTTATGAATGTCTTGATCTCAAGTTATTCTGATTTTTTTATGATGATTGTACGGCTGTAATAATTTATTATATTTCTGAATGGTCTATGTATGCAAATTATCTCTGTCACAGAAAGGTAACAGGCATGGGGCAGTGAAATCAGATACTTTAATTTTATTTTGGAAGGACAAGAAATTGTGAAATGAGTAAATCACATATTTTGTCATTATGACTCTGTCTGATAGGTTAGTATGTTTGCAATCTAAATGCTGTATGTAAATAAGGAACTTTTAAAATCAGACTGTTAATTTCACAAAATTACATTTGAAGAAGTGTGATGAAAATCCAAATGAAAATTATTATGCTCTCCAATGTAGCTGTGTTTCTCTTCTACTTGCAAAGACAGCATAAAAAGAGTAGGGGAAAAAAATTAATGACATTTTCTTGGGTTTCAAATGCCTGCTTGTATACCTAAATAAAACATTTTCTTCTGTGAAGTACCTGTTACAGCACCTTTTTGTACTGGATCTTGAGGTTAGAGAATACATTAGATCTATGTAGTAAATGAGTTAATGAAGGAAAATTGTTTGCAGGATAGTGTGCAAAATCTATGAAACTGAATGAAGGATATTTTCAGGGGGTCTTGGCAATGTAAGGGATAACCTTAAGTTATGTAATCTCTGCAATAGAAGCTGATTTTGGATGTCAGGAAGAAAAGTTGTCTTGTAGAAGCTTTTCATGCTTTGTAGAGAAGATAAAGGATATTGCAGTGTTAAACAAACAAGAAGATAAAACTAGGTAGTATTCTGTAAGTGTTCCTTTTTGATCAAAAAATTCTGTGTATATATCAGTGTGCTTCTTGCTAGTGTGCGCCTTGTTAAGGCAATATAGAAGGCTCATGTACTCAGGGAGCTCAAAGTACAGAAATTTTGAGAATGTGTGGTCCATACAGTAAAGTGTGCAATGTCAAATGTTAGCTTTGCAATACCCAAATAATATTTTTAACTTCCTTTCTTTTTCTACAGCACTCAACAGAAAGAAAACCCCTAATTTTTCCATGTAGATTAGCTTCAAAACTTCTGCAGTAAGAGGGTCAAATTAAGTTTATGGAATTCCCTCTGCATACAGTGACAGTACTAGAAAGTTAGTTTATGAAAAGCCTCTCTTTGCCTGAAAAGAGTACTAAATTGATAAATTACTCAGTGGTACACTAGACATTTTGCTGTATAATACACAGTGTTGTAGTGATTATGATGCTTATTACTGCCTGCATCACAGGCTTCTAAGCATTTAAAAATTATAATAAATTAGAACTTCAGGATAACTTCAAGATAATAATTATGTAAAGTAAAACTTTTTTATATTTTGCAGCATTTCCGTATATAATTATCCTTTACTTAATCTTGAAACTTTCTCTTTGCTATGGTGAGGAAAAACAACCAAATGCAGTTCTAGTTAGTGTTTTTAATAGACTTCTTGACTGTAAGAGTCAGGTTCAGGTGTCTGCCATTACTACAAAATTTGAATCTATTAGATTTTTAAAACAAAAATGCAAACAGCAAAGATAAAATATTGCTACATAGCACGAGTAAATATTAGATTAAATAATGGATTATCTTCTGTGAAAAGTTCAAAATAATAACTTTTTTATATACTGAGTGGTAAGTGATTAATGTAGCTAGAAATTTTTGTTATGGTACTTTAGTGACATTTATAGACACTCTAGTGACAGTTATAGACATTTATAGGTTGGACTTCTTGATCTCTGAGGTCTTTTCCAACCTGCTGATTCTGTGATTCTGTGACTCCAAGCAATCTCCACAGTTCACAGTGTTTTTCAAAGGTCCCAGAAACACAGGTTTCTGGATTTAATGATTAATAGCAGGATACAGACTGAGCCAAGAAAAAGGTAACATTAGATATTTAGTAAGGTAACATTAGTAATGTTAATAGTTTGCTATCTCGCCTTATATAGTGAATGGTAACATTAATTAGTCGCTTAATATTATAAAGGTAATGTAGTTTTCTAAAGCTAGATGCTCAAATTTCCACTAAATTATTTAAAGCTTATTTCATATTACTTAACTCTCAGATAACTTTGTGAGAGTTCATAGTATATAATTCTGTTTATGTTGTGCAATAAATAGGTAATTTTTAAATTTAAATACAGTTTATAAAAATTACCTATTTGAAATTAATTTTCAAAGGAAAGCATGAACTCATCTCCTTATTAAATAAAATAATTGAATTCTCTCTGGGGAATCTTTCATAGAGCTTGCCAGAATTTCCTGCTACATGGAGTGAGGACAATCTCAATAACTAAAAAGATGTCAGAACTCTGAAAATCTCTTGTTTGTTGTTTTGTTCCATGTTTTGTTTCGGTTTTTTTCCTACCAATCTGTCTTTACTTTGAAAAAAATCTCTTGTGTATCTGAAAGTTAGTACTACACAGGAAGTACTTGATTTCCTGTGAATATGTGGGAGAATATTTTGAATATTATGAGAATGCCTAGCTTCATTGAACTCAGTCAGCATTAGAGGTTACATAACCTGTCCATCTGACTCATAATGTATCAGTGGTTTTTGTATGTACTTTTTTCCCTAATAAGATGTCTTCATATGAACTGATTTTGTCCTGGCTTCATGTCAAACAGCAGTCCCAGTACTTGTATAAAAATTTGCATTGGGATCACAGTGTTGGAAGTTTTATTGTGAGATACTTCTTATCTAGTTTCTGAGACTGCTTTTTTTTTCAACTGGAGAGGACCTAGTTGCATCACTGAAATGGAAATAGATTATACGTAATTTTTCTATACCATGGGGAAAGATCTATAGTTTGAATTAATTCTTCTTCAAAGATTCCTATGAGAATATAGACGACAGCATCAAAGCCATCTGGATAGTAAGTATGAAAACAATCTTAAGAGCTTCTGTTGGGTGCATAGCTCTAGAAAGGAACCGTCATTCTAATGGGGAAAGCTTGGTCTTTGCAAACATGTGTACTGTGTATCTACAAAATGGAGAAGTTTTCCTTTATGTTGGCATTTTCCCTACAGTTGTACTACAAATTGTGTTTAATAATCATACAGAGCTCATGGCATTTCCTTTCTCTCTTCTAGGCACAGAAGTCATGGATAGAGAGAGCATTTTACAAGAGAGAATGTGTTCATATCATACCCAGCACCAAAGACCCCCATAGGTAATTGCATGATGCTTGTATGAAAAATGAGTCAGTTACAAGAAAATTACTACACATGTATGCATATGTATGTATGTGGATATAAACAGTTTGCCTAAGACTTATTTGATCAGAAAGCAGTTGAGTTACATCTGGAGTGATGGATTGCTATGATCATTATTTATTTACATTTCAAAACTATCAATTCAAAATATATTCTAGTTTATGCTAAAGCAAATTACCTAGCTTGATGTCATCTGAAGACAGCAGAAAATGTTCTTTAACTTCATTTTGTGCATATCTAAAAAACCCCTAGATTTTATTAAAATACAGAACAGTAAACAAGAAACTAGACAGAAAAGGCAATTTTCTGTATTATGGTGCATCCACAGGTATCTGAAGTAGGAGTTTCAGATAGCAGGAAAGTGGTCAGCAGAGTTGAAATTACCAGGGAGGGGCAGGGGATATAGATTCAGATTTGTAGGCCATTTAAGCTATTTTGTTTCCCTGGTCAGGCTGACTCATTTTCTGTTTGTTTAATGTCATAGGTGTTGCTGTGGGCGTCTAATAGGTCAACATGTTGGACTAACTCCAAGTATCTCCATTATTCAGAATGAGAAAAATGAAAGCAGGCTTACTCGCAATGACATCCAGTCAGAGAAGTGGTCCATCAGCAAGCACACACAACTCAGCCCAACGGATGCTTTTGGAACCATTGAGTTCCAAGGAGGAGGCCACTCCAATAAAGCCATGGTAACAAGGTTTTTTCTCTTAGATGAATAATGCTGATAGCTCAAGTTCACTCACAAAGTATAAACAGCATTCTTTCTTAACTTCATTTTAAAACATTGTTTAGTGTAAGACCATACCATATGTTTTCATGCATCATGTGCCACACGAGTAGAGAACAGAATTAACGGTGAAACCTGAAGTGCATCATAAGAGGGGATACCCATGGCTGGCTATCCCTGCTTTTTTGAATAACTTTAGCATTTAGCCATGGTTTCCCATTGCTGGGTGTGTCCACAAGGCTGACAAACATGAAATATACCCATTTAAAAAAAAACATTTCTCCAAAGTAATTGGACTATAGACTAGTTAGACATACTGGTTCACCTTTCAATGAAATAAGAGGCCCTGTAAGTGTCTAAGACAGGAACTGGGAAATCCATATCCTGCCACAGATTTCCTTGAGCAAGTCACTTAATCATATTACAATGCTATGAGGCAATACAAAAGTACATTAATCTGAAGGCATTTCTCCTCCAAATCAGAGAAATGTTTCCAGCACCCACACTGTCCCATGAATATCTCTCTTCTACATGGCATTACATGAAAGAAAGAATCTCTCTGTCTCTATCTAAACTGTAGAACCTGGAACTTAGGGAATGAAAGATGAGTGTCTGCCCAACCACTCAGCATGTTGCAGCTAACACACTGCTTTGGGGAGCAGTGAGGGCACACCATAAAATAACCTGCCCAGCAACCCAGTACCATGTTCTTTGCCTGAATCCTTTCCAACCGGTCCCTCAGCTGCGTTGTGGTACTAGTTGGATTAGACACAATGAAGATCTTAGGTACCATGCTAGCAAGAGTCAGGTAGTTTTGTCAGGTGGTTACATACATGACAGAGTTAGAATGATTACTTGAGTGATAATTTTGTTCTTCCAGAAGGACAGCTTCTTTTGATGGAAACCAGAAATCACCGTTGCACCAAGAAACAGATAGAAAATTAGATTATTTCTCTGAGACATCTTGTGTTCAGCTGATAATCAATCACGTATAGGCTCAGACTCAGGTTTAGTAAATAACATTTGTTTAGTGTGAATAAATTGACACCTTCCTTAGCACTGACATAAGCCAAACTATGCTGTGGGTATCTTCACAAGGCGTGAGAATAAAACAGAATGTTTTTCACCAAAACTGAGAAAGACTCAGCAATATAGTAACCATCATTCTATTGACCATATATGGATACTTTGCATTTAATCTATCTCTGAGGAAAGGTAATCACTAGTTCTCTTCAAGTGATGTCCTTGAAGTTCACTATAAGGCAATAAACTGCCCTGCCCAGACAAAAATACTCTATGGCAGCTAAGAAATAATGAAGGGTTTCAGGAAGCTTTGGTGCCAGTTTCTCAAGAGGAGTTCTGAGCTTTGTTGGGATTCAGTGTAACAGAACAGGAAATGCTCCAGGGTGTATGCTGCATCATCAAAGTAATACACTTAAAGTGAAGCTGTGGAGATAAAGTTGGAAGTCAACATGAAGGAAAGAAAAATCTTGTCACAGACCAAACATTTATTGTTGGAAAACCTGTATTTATTTTGCCGGTACTAGAATCAGGAAGATGGTTCCATCCGTGATCTATTCATAGCCATTGAACCCCATTGGAAACATGGGAACAAGCAAATTGTTTATGAACTAAGTCTACAAAAGCTTCAGAAATTCAATCATCCCACTAGTGGGAAAAGTGCTTCAAATTAAACAGTTTACTAAATATATCTTTAATGAGTGTCCTGCTTGGTTACCAGTAATAAGAAAACCATCTTTCATATGACCAAAATACCGATAAGGAGGTCTGTGTGACCAGTGTAAGAGTAATTGTGCCTTTTCTTTTTTAATGGAAACAAAATGAAGAGCTTTCTTATACTATGATGTGTTTGTCACTGGACACTCCATGAAAAGTGTCCTTATGGTCACATTTCCAGCCCCAAACATGATTTTAGGATAGATTATAGTCAGAGCTGTCTAAATTGCTGTTGCAGTTTTATTAATAGAAAGAGTGAAACTTCTGTCACTGAGTTTACTGCGCACAAGGTCTTTCCCATAGTAGTTAAAACTTACCAGATCAAAATCTTTCTGTGAAAGCCATGAGTTTGCTCAGTCAAAGCAGCCAATCAAAGAGAGGAGGGGATGAAAAAACCATTTAAATTATATTCAAAAATAAGGCTTGGAAAGGAACAAATACATAACAGTTCTTGGAAATATTCTTGTTGAGATAATACATTTTCAAACCTAAAAGCAGACAAGCAGAAGCTTCAACAGGGACAGAGAGAAAAAAGGGGGAAAAAACATGATAAATGATCACTTCTTATTTTCTAAAAATATACTACTTAACATTTTCAAGCTACAGGATATACTGCCTAGATTCCATATCAACTTCTTTTAAAGGAGCACTCTACGAAACTGAAATGTGTTTGATAACAGTTTTCCAAAGCTCAGTGGAAGACTGCTGTTTGAAAAGCATTAATGACTTAGCTTCACTCCTCCTAACTGAGAGCATTCCAATGATACATTTAATATGTACAATGAATAGCTAATATATGTTTGCAGCTGTAGAAATTAAATTCAATTCCGTGCCATGAGCTTATTTATAACCTTAGTTATAAGGTTAACTTTTCTTGTGGTGCATGGAAACATGAAAGAACATCTGTGGAATTACAGTGTCCATAAACAGTTTCTTAGACACTTTCTAATATTCAAATCATCACAACATACTTTGCTGGGGATATTTTGAAATTGGCCACATAAAAACATCTATTTCTGATTTTGAAACATGTTTTCTGTCAGAACTTTATGAAAAGGGTCTTAAGAGCCATTGGTGTTTCTGAGAGAAAGGAAAGATAACCAACCCTGTAACAGGTGTAACCCATGAAAAAGCAGAAACTATTGGTTTGTTAGAGTAAATTAATACTTAAAGAACATTAATACTTAAAGAATACTTAAACAATACTTAAATTAATACTTAAAGAATACTTAAAGTGTTTCTGAGAGAAAGGAAAGATAACCAACCCTGTAACGTGTGTAACCCATGAAAAAGCAGAAACTATTGGTTTGTTAGAGTAAATTAATACTTAAAGAACATCTGCAGAATTTAAAAGAGGGTGTCCTACATGGAGAAAAAGGAAAATAATACAGAGAAGGGTTTATCCAAAGCCCAGTTAAATCATTGAGGCTCCTTACACTGACTAATTAGAATGAGGTCTGAAGATGTTAAGAATATTGGGTTTTTTAAGTTAATCTGGCTTCAGTCTAAGTCACAGTGTTTCTGCTGAGTTCAGTGAGAATTACATCAGGCCTGGTTTTTATGTGAAGGTCACACTCTGAGGGAAACAGTAGTTAAGAGGTATCTGCAGTCATGGACACATTTAATGTAGGTGAAAATAGCCACCCAGTGCATGCATCAAAGAGAAACAAAGCAGCAAGATTAAACTGCAGATCACAAAACATTCTTTGGAGAGAGTTTATTTGAAGAAATTCTGCATTTTTCAATTTTATTCACCCCCTCTGCAGTCATTCACCATGTGCTTTAATGAGACAGCTCTGCCTGAGCCACAGAATAGTACTTTTACCACTCAGGAGCTTTGGCTTGTACCCTAGGACACTAGAGATGCGCACATCTGGCTGTTTGACTGATGATAGGCACAGTTAATTTTTAGGAAACCACTAGATTAAAAAGTGAAACAACTATTGATATCAAACTGCTCCCTTGATTACTACTTAATAGAATGGTTTGGGTTGGAGGAGACCCCTAAAGGTAATCTATTCCAAGACTTCTGTTCTAGTTTAGGGATCAAAAGGAAATGACAGCTTGAACGTCAGACAGTTTACCATTTCACAGTTTTGGTCTGTAGGTTTTGTGGTTCAAACCTGTACTTCTGCTTCATATCTTGCCCTGCTTTGTTAACACATAACTGAAGTTTTACATGCCACCCATACACCATGCTCATAAAGAAGGGATTCAATAGTTTTCTATTAGATCTGATCTTTTATACTGATGAAAAATACAGCAGACATCAAATTTCAGGGTAAAAAAGCAGTGGGTTAGCTTAGATTTACATTTAAATTTTAAATCTGCTTCTGGAGGCTACAGCAAAAGAATTCAGGTTTGGCAGAAATACTCACTCAAATTCAAAACAAAATCTTGAAAAGACTGAATAGTGTGATGCAAGAAAGGAATAAATGAATTTTTAGTATGCATAAAAATTATCTTATTAGTGTTTATTTGTAATTTAATGCATACCTTGAAAGTGATGACAAAAGAGTTATCTTGTACTTGCTAATTAATCTGTTAAGTAATGGCAAAATATTTATCCCAAGCATAGCAATCTGAAAATAGACTCTGTAAGAGTAAAAACTATTCAGTCATAAAAACTGAGGTCTATGCACAGAAGAAAAAATCATGATGTTTGGTGCCACTGCCTTCTCAGGAAGCATCTAAACATTAAAGCTTACCCATAATTAGTGGAATTTATTTTTTTTTGTGGGTAAAAAAAAAAAGCCTTTTAGTTTTATTTTTACCTACATTTCCTCTTTATAAAGTAAAATGAATTCTTATGATAAGTAGAGAAGGGAATTGACTGTAGTATAAAGAACAAACAGTTCTTTGTAACATTTCTACATGTCAAATAAATGCAAGAATATATTTCTTCTAAGTTTGTGCTTCAGTATATAGATTTATAATTATTGAAATTCAGAGGTCTTAGTGGATAAGAAAATGAAAGAGATTTTTGCCAATTAATACATAGGCTCAGGAAGGGAGAGACAGTGAAGTTACACATTCAGGAGTATAACACAATGCTAAAGAAGAAAAGAAAAAAAACCAAACAGTTGCTGGCTGAAATATGTAACGCATTTGATGCCATTAGTGCCCTCATCTTAATATCATCCCAGATGATGTAGTGGCCTCTGTTTTCAGGAAATGTATGGCCATTACTAATATAAATTCACTTTAATTATTTTCTTAAAACTCTCAATCTGTCTTCACCAAAGATAGCATAAGGTACCAGTGATCCCAAACCACAATCTCCATAGTTTGGCCAGTAGAGTTTTCATGTAGCTCTTATGAAGGCTTCTGTGTCAAGAAAGCATTTGTAATTGTGTCAACAAGACATTGCTCTTTGCAGTTTCATCTCTCCCTAAGGGCAGAACAAAGGAAATAAGGATTCGTTTCCTTACAAACCCTCTGGTGTGTTAAAAGTTTGATTGGCCCTTGAATCCAAATAAAATTATTAGCTTCACCATCTGGTCAGTAGGGTCAAATGCCAAGCTAAATTTTCTAAAATCCCATGCAGAAAATTCAATGAGTAGCTACTGAGGATGTAGTTTATGTATATCTAAGCTCTAGATTACACCATTTATTAAAAAATAACAACATTTTGTCAAGAAATACTGATTAGGCATATTACAAAAGGACAAAATTATTACTTTATATACGTGGATAGTATACTACTTGGCATTTTACAATAAATAAGTTAGATCTAGGCATTCCTCTGGCTGAAAGAAAATATGCCTATATAATACACTTGATGTCTGTCCTGACAACACATCAAGGGAAAGATGACTGCAGTAACTTTATAGATTTTCTCAATTGTAAGTTTGATAGAAAAGTGGGTTTCTGTAGCTTATTTTATTCAGTTAAGAAGATCCTTCTGGATCATAGCAACTATAGAAAGAATTTTGTCCTCTTAAGGCCCACTCGTGCTATACAGCTTGGATTCAAAGAACTCCTATCTGCCCTGTCACAGACTATGGGAATCCTTCATATATCAACAAGAAAAAGAGCAGAAGAATGAGTCCAGAGTGAAGGGCCTGTCAGGAAGAGACAGGTATATGTGCAACATGGTTGTGCTGTGGGATGTTTTAAGACAGTTGTTATATTTCAGCACACACAAATGGGCATGATATATTTGGGGGCAAAATGCTGCAGATGTAGCACAGAAAAAGACAAGAACTGTAATTTCAAAATCTGTTTCAAAGCACTTTTAGGGTCCTGTGCCTTATTAGGCAAATTCATTCATCTATGCATATCATTTGGTATTAAGTTACCATTCATTTATCTGAAAAATACCTGTTTAGTAGTCTTGCTGAGTTTAAATTCCAGTGTGTTTGAACAACTGAGCTTGTTTCTGTAATTTCCTACCTTTTGAGAGCTTGATTTCTTTTGTTTGAAAATAAGATACAGGTAAATGCACAGTTGTGTTTCTGATTCTCTAGGTCATCTTTGGCAGACCACCTACAGTTTTGCTCCATTTTTTGAATCCATAAATTTAAAAAGTTTAGAGTTAAAAAAAAAGTTTATCTTTCAAGCACTGCTAAGCATGCTGACATAATTAATGATTTAACTTCCTAAATAAAGGAAAATCATATAGCCTGTGAATTGCAACTGTTCCATTATTCCTAGTTTCCTAACTTTTAAAAAATCTTCAAGCAAGCAATTACTTGTTTTGTCATAAAAGCTGCCTTATTCCAGTGATCTCTTGCATGTATATTATATGTATTAGGAACCAGTAAGTACAACCAATCTTTTTTTCCTTTACTACTGTTCTTATTTCTGCAGTATGTACGTGTGTCCTTTGACACGAAGCCTGACCTTCTTCTGCATCTGATGACCAAAGAGTGGCAGCTTGAGCTCCCTAAACTCCTCATCTCTGTACATGGGGGCCTTCAGAATTTTGAACTTCAGCCAAAACTGAAGCAAGTCTTTGGAAAAGGCCTCATTAAGGCTGCTATGACAACTGGGGCATGGATTTTCACGGGAGGAGTAAACACAGGTAACAGCAACATTGAAATGAAAGTACAGTGGCGTCTAGGAAATTTCATCACAGGAAAAAAAGAGGACTGATGAAATTAAGGAGCCATTCTTTGTTTTATTTTATAAGTGTTGGCTGAAGTATGTGCAAACAAAAAAATGCCAAGTTCATGCCAGCCTAACAGCCACCAGGGAATAAAGCATTTGCTTAAGCATGAAAGCACACTGGGAGTGGAAAATAAAGCCTCCTGTGAAGCAGTTATATTAGTAAACTGCCAATGAAGACTTAATAAAATCAACAGTAATCTACAGGATGGGACAACTAACCAGAAAGTGAACAAATCAACCTCTCATTACATAAAACAGAAAATATTTTCATCCAGAAAAGACCATTATTTTACCTTATAAGATGATGAAGTAAGGAAGCAAGAAAAGTTCTGTTTTGTGGATGCAGTGGAAACTTTATTGTGAAATCAGTGTCACTTTTTTCTTTCTTGTAGAAAGCATGACCTATTTTTTTCTATTACCTCTGCAGCAAGACCAGTAACATTGCCACTTCTTTTCAAACTTAAGAATATCTGTAACATACCATATGCATATCCTAATGAACCAAGATAGCAGCTGAGCCAGCTCTGTGCAGAGACAGCATCTAGGTTAGGGGAATAAGCTGCAAAACAGTTCCACACATAGAAAAGGTTGGGCAGTGTCTTCCCAGTTACCCTCCCTGAAGGCAGCAGGAAACAGTTGACAATCAGGACAGAATGAAAGAGTTCTGCTAGAGATATATGCAAAAAGTTTTGAGCTAGGACATGTACTTGTAAATTCTTATGTAATTCTCATTTGCTGCTGTAACGAAGGTATCATTTATTACTTCAGTAATCCCAGAGTGTATCCTCTTATTGTCTATGGAAAACACTGTAAGCACACTATCATGCATTCATTTTAGTGCACTGGGGATCAGCTCCTACATATTTGAATATGAATGCTTAATGAGAGTCTTGGGTTTTTCAGTTTCCAAAGCACATCAAATTTAAGACAATGTTTCTATTTTTCACAGCAGCCATACAAATAGCAAGGAAAAGGTACAGCTCTTGGACTGTTAGATAAATAGACAAACTCACACATATATAATATCCCCAGCATCTCTGCAGAACAAGAAAAAAACCAGGCTAAATGTTGACCTGTATACTGTGATGATGATAGTTATGTTGCCGGAAAACTTGCAGTGAAAATGGAAAGGACAGAGAGACATCGAAATTTAAAGCACATTAGAAAACTGTGGATCTATTACACTCATTGTACTGGATTAGCACAGGAACTGTACAAAAAATCCCAAATCTACAGAATCTTGTGAACAAAGACCAGATATTAATATATGCATTCAGCAAATCCACAAGATGACCATCAGAGGTCCCTTCGAACCCAGACTATTCTATGATTCTGTGAATCTAAGTTGTTCTGAATAGTGAAAGTATGCCAAAAAGCAATTATTCTAAATGACAGAAATTTTCCCAAGGTCTTGGGAAGATTTAGTGGTTTGAATCCTATGGGTTGTTGTATCATAGCTTAATCTGTAGCTGATTGCAGGTACCATTTTTTTTCTTCTTTTCTACCACTGGAAGGAAAATAGACTCCAGAATTTGGTGGGTTTGTTGGATGGCCAAGATGGGGAGGGGTTCTTGCATGGTTCTACTAGGCTTCAGAAAAACTACAGCTAAAACTACATCTATTGTGTGACTGTTTGAATTCTAACCCAGTGATCTTGAAATTACAGAATCCAAACAAGAAACAAACACAGAAACTAAGTAACAGATAACGTCTGCAGAAAATCCACACGTCTGCTTCACTGCAGCCACCTCACAAAAGTGGTTATTAGTACATAGGGGAAACAAATATTTTATGAAAAGGAAGGAGGAATGGCACTTCACAGAGATCCACTTTGACACTGCTGGGCTAAACCACACAAGGACCATTATAAAAAGCATGTGGAAGAGAGCTGGGGAACAGTCATTTTCTCCATAGCAGTTTCTGTTTTCTTCCTGATCCACAGGGGTTTTTCTTATACTCTGCTGGAAGCTATCTCAGGTGTATGAATTTACTTGCAAAGAATGGTAGAATAGCTCACCGCTGAGGAGTGTAATGATGCTTTCACATTTCCAGACTTGTGTGGCAGTTGCATGTTTAGAGAGACTGGGAGGGGAAGGTTAATTCCCGTGCTTCTTTCTGTGTTTGGGAAAGACACAAATGCTTGTGAGAACGTATGTATGGGAGCACAAGTGCAGATAAGTAATGGATATATAGTTGCAGCTTTATTTAATTGTAAATATAAGTATTCCCTATAAAAGAGTCCTATACTAAACCCATATCAACAAAAAAGACATAATTATTAAATTTTATTTTGTGTTGTTTCTTTCCCAGGAGTCATTCGGCATGTTGGAGATGCACTGAAAGATCATGCTTCAAAATCTCGAGGGAAGATCTGCACCATTGGTATAGCTCCCTGGGGGATTGTGGAAAATCAAGAGGATCTGATTGGCAAAGATGTAAGCCTTATATGGATGCAATTACATCAAATATCTATAAATCTTCCAGTTATGTTCCTTTCCTGTCCATCTCTCACCAATTCTGTGCAGAATCAATGTCTGCAGCCAAAAAACAGAACATACACAGGTTTTTTTACTATGATTCATAACAGTTCTGACATGACAACAATAAAAATTCCTGCACTGTATGTTCTCCAAAAATAAATTATAAAGAAATTTTATTAAATGCTATTCTTGAAAATTTAATAAACTTTCATCCTTAGAAAACTATGAACCCTGAAAAGTGTCTAAGAAAATATTGATTGCAAAGCTTGAAGTCTGATTTGTTTTGAATCAATATTATGATTCATTGGTGAAATTCAGAATTGTAGACCATCACTTATCCATTATATTCCAATTTACTTATTGTTATTGGTGCAGTTGTGAAGAGTCTTATAAATGTATCATATATGAGATCACATCTCAAAGAATCATTCCTTCAGCTACCTTCTGAAGAGATGAGTGATTCTTGCACTCTTTCAAATCATCCTTCTCTTTTACACTTACACTGTCACTCAGAAAGTTAATCCTCCAATCTGAAATACATTAATAGTTTACCAGTATTGGTTATATGGCACCCAAAGCTCTTCTGAGCCCCTTTTTTCCCTCCCCTCTGGTTCATTCCAAAACAATGTGCCCAAGAACCAGTAGCTAAATTTGAGTGGGAAAGAGATAGGGTCTTCAGTCTCTAAATTATTCTACTATGTATGCTCTTCTATTACAAAGTTGAGGAAAGGAAGAAGATTCAGTTATCACTTAGGTCAGAAGAAACTACAATGAGTGTGAATAAATTGATCCAATTGGAATTCATTGCAATTTTCTATTAAAGTATCCTCATTTACAGAAACTAGATTAGCATGGGATTTCATACTGCACCACCAGCACTTGTAAAACAGGATTACCTTTCAGTAGTGGGTTGAAATTACCCCCCCAATTAATTTGAGAGAATTGCCCCCCAAAATAAAATTCCCAGACTAGCTCAGAAAATTTTGGAAGCAAATGAAGGAAACAAAAATCTAGAAATATGAAATGCAATGAATATGTACAAAATATGCAATATATGCACAATAGATATACATTCACAATTTATAAACAACACAGAAACTCCTCAGACCCCCCATGGATGGATCCAGGTGTTATAGATGACTCCAGGTAAAAGTTTCTGGTCACAACTTTATTGGCAATAAAGACCACAAAAAGGCAATAAAAGGCAATAAAAGCAAGCAAAGCAACCAGTTGGGCTTGCGAGGGTACCAAACTTCAGCCCCACAGCACTTTTACAATAGCTTTCTTTATCTTATGTAGCTACATCATCTACATAAACAAACTTATGCTAAATAGAAGGCAGGCACATGATAATGAGTTCTCAGAATAGGTGATCAAATCCCTGCTCATGCACACTCTGCGTGGTAAGGGTCCTCCCGAGGCTCAGTTGTCCAGGCTTCTTATCTAAAGAAAACAAATTCTCAGTTCTGGATAGATCTGGGTGTTTATGTTAATACAGCTTCTTCTCAGCCTTGGTGTCTCCAATTAGCCAAACACAGTCTCTGTTTAAGTCTGTAAAATATGCAGCTTTCTCTTTGTCCTCAAAACAGGCTCTTGCAAGCTTCTGACCCTTAATCTTAGTGCACTCTGAATTTTATACTTTTAACACAAATCACTAGTATATTCATAACACAGGGAACTCGTTAACCTCCTCTTGCACTCCCTCCCTCTTTCCCATTACCTCACAGAGTAGTCAAAACACCGATACACCTGGCAAAACCGTGGAAGAGAGAGAGGAAAGTTGCAAGCAGAAGCGAGAAAAGAAGAAATAATAATAATTTGATGGTATCATGGTATACTGAGCTACTGTGTCAACCAAGGCCCTGTACATCTGAAATTTTGAAGTGCCAGGCCACTGAATGTATACATCCCAATAGATTCTGTTATCTCCATTATTCTTGTCCTCCTCCTGGCTGGAGGCAGGGCACCCCTAATTATTGGGATCACATCCACATGTGCAGTTGACACAGTAACTAATGTTAGTGTTAGAATCACTCTTGGAGCAATTAGAATTGTTCTGGGAAACTGAGGAAGTGACAGCTACCCTTCTGGTATTGCTGCCTCTGGCTCTGCCGCTCTGCAGCTCCCACAGTCTCCTGAAAAGAGCAGAAGGAGGTTGATCATCCCATCTATTCATGTTCTTACCAAACCAATCACGCAGGGTTATCCAAAGACTCCCACGTGATTGCCTCTGTTGTCTGTTTTGGTTTGACCTAGTTTGAAATGGCCTTCTTGGAGGACGCCTGTTTCTGAGAGGCGAAACTTGTATCCATCTGGAAGAGGAAGAACTGAGATTATCCCCATTTGCCAATTTGGAAAAGGAGGTTTTAAATTCCTCCTTCAGCTCTTTCATGCAATTCTTTATCTCACCAGACAGAGTTTCAATGCCCAAAACCAAAGAAACGTGTGACACTATCCTCCAATTGCCTCATTTGGTCAGTAAAATAGCCAACAGTAGGAGGCGATCCACCATAATTTCTTGCCACAATTCTGCGTGCCAGAATAGTAGCATATTTAGGAGGAGCAAGTTTAATGAAATTCTTGGCAAGACCTTTTCCCACAGGAATTTCATCAGGATTCAAAGTACTACAATTTCCATAAATTACTTATCGCGCAGCAAACTCTCTCAAGCGTTTGATTCCCTCATCTATCATGTTCCATTTCTGAGGGTTCCATGGGAGAATATCCCTGGAAGTGTATCTCATTAGGACAGCCAATAAGAGGCATGCCCACAGAGAAACTTTATGTAGGTAACTGCCTAAATGCTTATCTATTCCGCTGTCTTTTGGGAGAGTTCCGAGCTGAGACCCTGACCTACCACTAAAGCAGGAGCACCTGTGTTGAAGCATCTTCCCAACCAGCTCATTATTGGCTCAGTGTCTCCTCTAACGTAATCTTTTCTTACATGCTTAATTTCAATACAATAGAATAAATCAGGTTGGAAGAGACCTTCAAGATCATCGCATCCAACCCATCAACCAATCCAACCCACGTAAACAATAAACCATGGCACCAAGCACCCCATCAAGTCTCCTCCTGAACACCTCCAATGATGGTGACTCCACCACCTCCATGGGCAGTCCATTCCAATGGGGAATCACTCTCTCTGTATAGAACTTCTTCCCAACATCCAGCCTAAACCTCCCCTGGTGCAGCCTGAGACTGTGTCTTCTTGCTGTAGTGCTGGCTGCCTGGGAGAAGAGACCAACCCCCTCCTGGATACAACCTCCCTTCAGGTAGTTGTAGACAGCAATAAGGTCTCCTCTGAGCCTCCTGTTATCCAGGCTAAGCAACCCCAGCTCCCTCAACCTCTCCTCGTAGGTTGTGCTTGAGACCTCTCACCAGCCTCATTGCCCTTCTCTAGACACGTTACAGCAACGCAACAGCTTTCCTAAACTGAGGAGCCCAGAACTGGACACAGGACTCAAGGAAGGTGTGGCCTAACCAGTGCTGACTACAGGGGCACAATGACCTCCCTGCTCCTGCTGGCCACACTATTCCTGATGCAGGCCAGGATGCCATTGGTCTTCTTGGCCACCTGGGCACACTGTTGGCTCATGTTCAGCCTACTATCAACCAGCAGCCCCAGGTCTCTTTCTGGCTGGCTGCTCTCCAGCCACTCTGACCCCAGCCTGGAGCACTGCATGGGATTGTTGTGGCCAATGTGTAGAACCCAGCGCTTAGATGTGTTAAATCTCATGCTGTTGGAATCTGCGAATCTGTCCAGCCTGTCAAGGTCCCTTTGCAGAGCTCTCCTACCCTCCAGCAGATCAAAACCTTCCCCCAGCTTGGTGTCATCTGCAAATTTACTGATGATGGACTCACTCCCTTCGTCCAGATCATCAGTAAAATATTGAACAGGATGGGGCCCAGCACTGATCCCTGGGGGACACCGCTAGTGCCTGGCAGCCAGATGGATGTGGCACCATTCACCACCACTCTCTGGGCTCGGCCTTCCAGACAGTTCCTAACCAAGTTGAGCAGTGCCCCACATTGAATAGGTACCAATTAATTTTGTAATGTGGAGGGTTGAAAATTACCCCAGAAAATTAAATTTGCCAGACCACCTCAGTTGGAAGCAAATGGAAGCTGTATTTACAAGCAAAACTACAATCTACAATGAAATTCAAGGAATA
The DNA here is from genome assembly GCA_033816785.1 of Picus viridis. Lineage (NCBI taxonomy): Eukaryota > Metazoa > Chordata > Aves > Piciformes > Picidae > Picus > Picus viridis. The sequence continues at coordinate 54,291,440 of CM066606.1, forward strand.
TATACAAAATATACAATATTTACAGGTATTTGCAATTAATAAAGAGCACAAGAACTCCCCTGGCCAAGGACCAAGGGAAGCTACTAGCTTCTCCCTCACTGCCTCCCCCTTACTCCTTTGTACAAAAGGGGCAAGAGACAAAAGTAGAGAAGTTAATACCAGTCACCACAAAAGCAGTGCAGCCAAGGGCAAGCAGAAGCAACTTAGTATCTCCCAGCCCAAGGAAGCAAGAAGACAGAAGAAATTGTTTACATTACTAGTTTAAGTCTGTTAACTTTCCAATGGGATTGTTTAGAATTATCATTATTTTCCTTTTATGCCCAATAGTGATTTATTTACATTTTACTGCTTTCTGTTTAAGATCTGTGAAAAAATTTTAAAGGCATAGCCTAAAATTACCATACCAGTAGTAGGAGGTGCTCCCCCATAGTTTCTTGCCACAATTCTGATTGCCAAAATAGCAGCATACTTAGAAGGAGCAAGACCTGTTCCCACAGGAATTTCATGAGGGTTCAGCGTACCATGACTTCCATAAATTATTTCTCTCACAGCAAACTCTCTCAAATGCTTGATTCCCTCATCTATTGTAGACCACTTCTGTGGGTTCCAAGGCAAATCATCCTTGGATGAATACAGCATCAGCACAGCCAATAAAAGGCATGTCCACAGAGAAACTACCAATGGAACTCCCTATACACTTATCTATTCCAGAATCTTCTGCAAATGTTCCAAATTCGTTTGCAGACTTGTCCTCTACTTCTAAAGCAGGAGAACCTGTGTCATAACACCTTCCCAACCAACTCATTATTGGTTATCTCCTCCGAGGTAATCTTTTCTTACATGCCTAATTTCCCACCTGGGTGCACCAGCTGACTGTACCTCATCCTCCTCTTTCCCAGGGTTCCCTGCTAGAAGCCTCTGTTGGATCCTGCTAAGTTCACAATCACCTTCCTTGTTTCCTGATCTCTGAGAGTCCTTACCCTGTTCTGCATCTTCATCATCTCCTGATGGCTTCACTAATTCAGAGATATCTTTAAGACTAACATTCTCTTCCTCCCCATCACCTTGATCATGATCACCTTTCTTGGCTTGCTTTCTTGTCTGCAATGGAGCAAGTAAAGCTGTAGCCTTAGACGTACCCTCTAAGGGGTCATCCAAGACCAGTTTGTTTGTCTTTGCCTTTGCTTTACATGGAGGTGGAATTAGAGTTGGACCACAAGGATACTTTTCCACAGCAGCAACCAGGTTTACAGACACCAGTGCTGCTTGGAAATTCACAGCTCATTTGGCAGAAGCAAAATCAGGTGGCACAGAAACAGCACTACTGAGCACGCTTTGGGACCCTACTGTTGCTGCTGGACTCATTTCTCTTTCAGCCGCTGCAGGCAGAACTCTCTGTGCCTCTTTAGCCTTGGTAATGGAGTTGCTGCCGCCACTACCACTTGGGCAAGGGCTGCCACCTGTATGGTTGCTGCCAGGCTCACTGCCATTACTGGCACAATAGCTGCTGCCGCTTGCACAGGAGCTGCCAGCACAACTGCCACTTGAGCTACCAACCATCACCCCCACTGGCTTTACACCAGCGCCGCCACTTTTGCTGTGGTTCAAAGCAGTTTTCCCACTAACTCCTGCCTACTACTACCTGTCACTGCTGCAGGTTCTCCTGCCTCCTGTCTCTTCCTCACTACTAGAATTGCCAGCATTAGACCCAGATATTTCATGTCTTTTTCTCCATTTAGAGACAGAGTAATTACCTGCACAACACAATGCTATTAACAGACCTATGATTACCACCACAAATAACAAATTTAGGCATAGTAAACAGACCAGTGTAAGATTCAAATCATCTAGATAACTCTCAGTTACAGGATCACTAACTTCAAGAAACTCAGAAGGAATACTCACAGAAATATTACTATATCCCCTGTAACCTACAAACCCAAGAGAATAGTCACCAAACCCTCTTAACTTGTTTCTAAACCAAAGGAATAGGTTATAAACAATGTACCTGCTGATTTGGTCAATCATTGCAGAAACAAATAATTTATAAAGCAATACACTTAAGACAGAATATACCAAATGCCACAAAATCCAGAATAGCTTCATTTTGGCTTCCTTAATCTGAGCACAGCCCCACATTAGGCACCAATTAAGAATGTAGTGGGTTGAAATTATCCCCCAACTAATTTGAGAGAACTACCCCCCCCAAATGAAACTCCCAGACTAGCTCAGAAAATTTTGGAAGCAAATGAAGCTATGTTTACAAGCAAACTAAAATCTAGAAATATGAAATGCAATGAGTATGTACAAAAATACAATATATGCACAATAGATCTATATTTGCAATTTATAAACAACACAGAAACTCCTCAGACTCCCTGGATGGATCCAGGAAACCCATTCACCTCCTCCCCGACTCCCTCCTTCCTTCATGTTACCTCACAGAATAGTCAAAACAGACATACCCCTGGCAAGGCCATGGAAGATAGAGGAAAGGTGCAAGCAGAAGCAAGAGGAGAATAAAAGCAAGAACTATTTATGCCTCTGCTCTGTATTCCCATTAACAATCCAATGAATTATGTAGACCTTGTAATTAATTCTCTTTTCCATCCAATGGTATTTATTTTCAGTCCTTGCAGTCAGGGACTGGGCTAAAATTCCCCTTCAAACTGTAACACCTCTATACACAAACAAGCAGAATGGGACTGCAGCAGTAACTGAATCATTAATAAGCATTTCTGAGATGTGGTGTGAAGGGTGAGGTTTGTCTTGTTAAAGTAGTGTAGTCTACAGTTTCAAATAAGTAGTCTTTACTGACTGTGCATGGAGTTATGGAAGCATTGATAGAAGAATGAAAGCAAGAAAGAACATCAGATTAGTCATCAATTTTAGGACATTGTTATTCCTCCATTAGTTATTTGCACCTGTTGGAAATCTACATACCCCTGTCCACAGCTAGTCACCATCTTTTAAAGGGGCTCTGGAGCCATTTTTTACAGAAAGACCTAAAGAAATAATTTGATTATTCAGCTATTTCATCCGGCTGGAACAGCCCTGCCTTATATCTGATTTATTTGAGAAGTCATTTCCCTAAACATCCTGCCAATTTAAGAAAAACAATTGTTACGCTAACTTTAAGAGACAAAACAAGACAATAAACCCAAAACATTTCTAGTAATTCAAAAAAGCTTGATACTTAGTGGGATTATCTAACAGGAAGTGACAGAAGTTTAAAAACCGGTAGAGAAAACAAATTTGGATAAAATCTTCCATTAATGCAGCTGCGATTTCTGAAATGTATCTGTGATAGAAAAAAATGAAACTTCTCCTATGAACCTCCTAGACCCTAATATTTTCATAAAATGATCAACGGCATGATGCAATACTGATGCACTGCTGGTTTTACCCATCTCCAATGCCCATGTAATTATATTGTTTTTCCTTACTGATACTGAATTTCTACTTGCTTTTTATTGCTTAGTCAGGCTGCTTTAAAAAGACTTTTTAAACTCTTCATTGTCCACTGAAATACCTGTAAGATTTTCACATTCCTGTTAACCCCAAATTGTTTACAGTTGTGTTGAACAGAACGTAACTCAGACTGAGGTGCACTTCTTATGTCACTAAATCTCCTTAGTAACACCCAATCTCCTCCCTTCTCTAAATCTTACCCTTTTACTAATCCCTCAAAGTACATTTCCTCTTATCCAATGTGTGCAGTTTCTTTAAAGGCATTTTTTAGGGAAGCTTTTTGAAAGCTTTTTGAAACCCAAAGAGTACTGTGTTGACTGGCTTATTAGAAGTGAATGCTGTGAAATGAACCAAGAAAAGGAAATAAAAATAGTACCATAAGCACTTTAAGTGAATCATCATTAAGCAAGAAACAAAGGCCACAAAGGATTATGTAAGGGAGAAAAAAAAAGGTCAACCAATAGTGAAGGCCTCTTGAATTCCAGCATCAGTGCAGCTTTATGCTTGTATGCACTGTGTCAATTTAAATTACAATTGGAACTGAAGAGTTGTCAAAACATACCCTTCCAGAATCAGATAGATACAGAAAATTGTCTTAGTTGTGGAATTGGAGGAGGGAGGAAGTGTACGTACTGCCATTGCACATGTCCCAGTACATGTTGCTTCCCTAGACGTCATGTCAAGTTACATGTGCACAGCAGAGCTCTGCCTCTGCTAGCACTCCAGCCCTTGCCTGTCCTGCATGGAACCTGAAGCCACAGCTGAGGAGCAATATGACATTTATTAGTCCACCCAAATATAAGTCAGCTTTTAGGAATCCCAAAGGCTTTCCCTGGTGCCATAAAGAGAGGTGGCTGAGTTAAAGTATTACTGTTGATTGCTATTTATTGTATTCCATTGGTTAAAGATCCTTAAAGAGGCTCATCTAACTCCAGGACTGCAAAAGCAATATAGCAGAAAACAGAGCCACTCTTAACACACTTAGATTCTAATTTAAGAGCAAAGCACAAAGGCAAAAAATAGTTCACTTATTTCCAATATTCTGATAAATTGAGAGGGTAAGGTGGTTTCCTTGGTCTCATAAAAAACCCTTGGATTATAAACTAGTTTCTCCCTACATACAGGCCCATTCTTTCCTTTAAAGAGTGCTCTTCATATCATTGCACATCTTTCCTTTCAGAGTCTGTTCAGTCTTCATTTGGGTTTCATTCCCAGTCACTTCGGCAGGAACAATGCCTGGATTTTATACTTTTGCTCAATGAAATAATTCAGATAAGTTTCATTTTACTCCAAAGAAGATAGTATTTGAGACTGAAATAAAAATACAGTTTTGTTGTGCATCTCAGTGGAAAGGACATTTCCAGAGTACTGTGGTATTTCATTGATATTCAAGATGTTGGAATATATCATTGTCATGGGTTCAGTTTTAATCTGCTGCTATTCATATCATCCTGCCTCATGCCAGCTTCAAAATGAAAGTGCTGACTGGAGCAAAGTATTACGGGGCTTGAAGTTCAGATTGTAACATGGGAGGCTTAGTCTGTTCTGATTGCTGCTTTTGGATTATGGGGTTTTGAGTATTGTCTGTCTTCCATTGGGATGGCAGTGGGATGAGGAAGCATGGGGGAGTAGCTCCCTGTCTTGAGTTTTTAGCTCACTGGATTTCTGCTATTTTCTGCTGTGCTTTATCTGCAAATAGGCTAAGGTAATTGTGCATTATGTTATCTCATTTATATTAAACTCTTATCTCAACCCAGAGGGTTTTTTGTGCATTACCTTCCCTCTCATCTGTAAGGGAAAGTAACTTCTTGGGAAAAGACTCTGTTAAACTATCACAATAGTCTACTAATTTAAATATAACACGGTTTTTAGAAATTAAAGTTTGGGGTGAGAAAGAAAAAAAAACAAACAGCTTTTTCTTACTGAATTAATTGAACCTAAAATTGAGCATCTGTGCTCCTGTTCTAAATTACTACAAAGTCCATGACACCTGCTTTTCTATCCTAGTCACAAAAATCCTTTAATAAATGGATCTAGCAGGTTGATGGAAGAGAAATTCATAAAGTATCTGCAAATTTCTCTGGGTTTATTTGCTTTCTTTACAGTACAGCCACAGGCATGGATTATTGTGTCTTTCTCTCCATTGATCTTTCAATTACATTCAACAACTAGAGTATGGGAAAAATGAAACTCAGCAGAGCTTTTGGAAGTAAAGTTTCCCTTTTTGTAAAGGTTTAGTCAGTGAAAAGGAAGCAATAGTGGTCGTCTTGTATCATTTGATGTAGCAGAATGCACAATTCAAATTATAAGCCTACTTTTTAGATTTGTGCATAAACAGCTTCACATTAGAACTAGTGTCTCCTTACCCTTCATGTAAATGAAAAAAAAAAAAAAAGTTCAAGCTTGAAAGGTATGCAGAGCTCAACACTTTAATCCACAGTCTTTAAAACACATTCTGTTGAGTCTTGTCAGAAAGACTAGTGTTCATATTGCCTGCTCCTGTATGTGTGTACCACACAATACAAGTATCAGGCCATCAAGATAGGCTACACATAGTAACATTAGCTTATATTATAAGACTGCTTCCTTCTATCTCTCATACTACTTTGCTTTTACACTGTCAGCAAGATTATGTTTTGCTTTAAATATTTTCATCAGATTTCAAAATAATGTTAAAAATTATGAACTTCAGGCAACTACTTAGTAAGCGTACACTATTTTGCTGTTGTTGGATATGTTGTTACCAATTTTCACTTGGTTTTGGTACCTATTTTGTAATTGTCCTTCCAGAAAGATGCTATTCTTTGAGAATAAGTAGAATTGCCATGCAGAAAAAGATTGCAATTAACCATAAATAGTTAGTTCACATGATTGTTTCACTATAATATTCATCCAGTGTCACATTAGCAGAGCCCATGTGCAGACCTGGTCAGGAAGTAATTGCTTTAAGGAAACACTAAAGGATGCATCTCACTCATTGCAAACTACAAGGCGCAAAGAATGCCTGGGACAAAGCTGGGAACTGATACTTTTGTATCATGTACAGAGAATTTGGACCACAATGCTTCCAGGATTCTCTAAATTAAACCAGGAACTGCTCCATTCCCTGGTGTGCTCCAGAACTGTGAGGCTTACAGAGAAGGCTTAATTTGAACAACAGCTCCCACTTTGTGAGAAGTAAAGCATGCAGCTCACTCTTTTTCTACCACTGCTCCAAACACAGTACATTTGTTGCAAACTTGTTGCCTTCACCTAGGCTGTCAAGACTCATGCGCTGGATCACATGACACATGCTTGCTCATTGTTCGTGGTGGGTTGCCTTCAGTTATTTTTCAAATGCTGTCCCTTTGTCAGGTGTCACGTGCCCGTGGGGGATGGAAACAGATTATGTCAGTTCTTTTAATTCAAGCTTGTACCACCACAAGGAGCAAAGGCAACAGCTTGGATTAGTCCAGCTCCTCACCGATGGACAAAATGTCCTCACGGATATCAACAGTACAGCCTCACAGTATGGTTGATATCATACTCACCAACTGATATTTACAGAGCTTGTCTTGGGTATAAATGCTTCTTTTCAACTCTGCATAGGAAGATGCCAGGGGATATTATTCCCTCTTAGTGCAGAAAGAGGTTAAGAAGACATTAAAGTCAAAGAATTCCCAACCTTTTAACTTGCCCATAAAATGCAAGAGATTAAAAAGAACAAAGGAATGGAAACTACAAGAGAGAGAAATTGAAAATCTGCTGAGTGTTGTGGAAAAGCAAATCACCTCCAGGAAACAGTCTTAAAGCCTATTTGATTTTCTTGCCTTTTGGAAGATTTTGCTTATCCTTTAATCAGGAAAAGAGTCTAACAGTGTGGCTTTTGAATTTTTTTTTTCCTAAGCATTTCAGCTGTTGAACTGTGCATGTTGCCAGTAGTTCAACTGAAAATAATTGTGTTCTCATTGTGGTGGTTTTAGGCTTTTCCTTTAAAATTTAGTTACAGGTTTTGAGCAGAAAAATAGAAAAATATAAATAAATCACTACTGGGTGTAAAAAGGAAAACAAAAGATTATTCTAAACAAATTCATTGGGTAAATATCTAGAATAAGAGGAGCTGTGCCATAACAATTCTTCCCTTTTCTCTTCTCTTCTGATCTCTGTCTGTTTTGCTTCACTCAGGAGAGAGAACCTGCTTATTGCCTGGCTTTGGCCAAGTCTAACTTCTCTGCTCCTTTCTCTTGTCCCTGTTGTACAGTGGGGTAAAGGGTGAGGCAGGGAGGGAGAAGCTAGTAGCTTCCCCTGGTCCTTGGCTGGGGGGGGTCCTTGTGTTGTTTATTAATTGTAAATATCTGTATAATATTGTAAATACTGTATATTTTGTATATATTCATTGCATTCCATTGTAGAGTGTAGTTTTTGCTTGTAAATACAGATTCAGTTGGTCTGGCAAAGTTAACATGGGGAGGGGAACTTCAACCCACCACACTCATTTTCATATGTATGAAACTTACTAATAGTAAGATTCACCTTGTAGCTAACTAGTAGACAAAGAACCAAAGCATAGACTTCTAATCTGCCCTGCAGCAGCAATAGTAAATTGTGTATGGAACCTTTGGTGCTGCAGCTCATTAGAACTTCACATCAAGCTGTCATCGTCAGAAAGCTGAGATGTGGCTCCCTTGGACAAACAACTATCTGGCAGTACAACTGCATGCACAGCAGCCATACAATGAACAGGCAACTCATGCAATTCTTCTTCTTTCAAATCTTACTTGTCTGTTCTGTCTATATATTGAGAAATGGGGCGGGAATCTATTTAAAATATCTGTAATTGTTTTATTTTGGTTTTATTTGATTCTTAGGATTTCTCAGTGAACCTTCATTTTCTTTCTGAGTGTGCCATAGAGTGCATGGTTTCTGCGTCTGGAGAAGCTAGCTAATGAACATGTTCCAGCAGTGCACTGATATTTTTCCCTGTAGAACCAATGTTTATGAAAAGAAACACAAAAAGAAACAGTATAAAAGAAACCTGAGCCAATGCTATCACCTGTTCTCCCAGTGGAGTGCACTGTCCTGTTGGCCAGCTGTCAACTTCATTCTCTCATACCTATTCCTGCCTTTTGCAGGATGAACGCCTTAAAGTGGACCTTCTATGTGACAATTTATAACATCAAAATAAACCTGTGGGTTTCGCCTTGCAACCCACTCACTGATTAAAGTGACACAAGCATTTGCAAGGGAAACTAATAATTAGAGAGATATCTCTGGCCACAGAATTATTGACACATATTATTTATAAATAATTGTATCTCCATTGGAAAGCTCTTTTTAGAAAAGCAAAAAGGCAACGTGCTCTTATAGCCAAGAAGGCCAATGCTGTCCTGGGTTGTATTAGAATGGGTGTGGTCAGTCAAAAGAGGTTCTGCTCCCTCTCTATTCTGCCCTGGTGAGACCACTTCAGGAATACTGTGTCCAGTTCTGGGCCCTTCAGTTCAAGGACAGGGAACTGCTTGAGAGAATCCAGCACAGAGCCACAAAAATTATTACGGGAGTGGAACATCTTCCTTATGAGGAGAGATTGAGGGAGCTGGGGTCTTTAGCTTGGAGGAGACTGAGGGGTGACCTCATGAATGTTTATAAATATGCGAGGGGTGACTGCCAAGAGGATGGAATCAGGCTCTTCTCAGCAATGTCCAGTACATGAGGCAATGGGTGGAAGCTGAGGCATAGGAAGTTCCATGGAAACAGAGGAAGAATTATTTCACTGTGAGGGTGACAGAACACTGGAACAGGCTGCCCAGGGAGGGTTGTGGTGTTTCCTTCTCCAGAGACATTCAAGACCCACCTGGATGAGTTCCTGTGTGACCTGGTATAGGTGATCCTGCTCTGGCAGGGAGGTTGACTAGATATCTCTCGAGATCCCTTCCAGCCCCTGATATTGTGTGATTCTGTAAAGCAGCTTAGGGGAAAAATCATAACATAATGTATTTCTGTCTGCAAGCATTTTTGTCAAAACTGAAGTTTACACTTTGTGCATTACAAAGAAGATTTTGTTCAACTTGCAAAATGAGTGATGTCAGAGTTGTGAAGAAAATTTCTTGAAGATTAGGTATAGCCCAGCTGAGTTTTGTAACAAGTCACTTCAGCATTTCTTCAGATAGAATTTCCTTTTCCATGTCTTCAGGAATTTTGTCTTTCTAGAAAGAAAATTCATATGTAAACTATGCAGAGAACAGTATTTCTGTTGAATTCCTTTGAATGATCAGCCAGAATCCCTTGACACAACACCAGTTCTTACAGCACATCAGTGCAGTCTTGTATCACTGGAAATTCACCAAAGTAACCTACAGCCAAATGAAGTTGAATGCTATTGCTTGGTCTGTTTGGAGGCTATGCATGAGATAGCTCTGCAACAGTTTACTCTGCCTGTCTTCTGACAAAAACAAAACAAAAATATAGAATACTGAATGGAAACTCTCTAAAGCTGTTGTGAACGTAGTCAACTGCCTTTGTACAATGCTAAGAATGAGACAATGTAATAACATATATACATCTTTCCAAGAGCAGAATTTACTTCTATTGGCGTGTCTGAACAAAACAACTTCTGTGCTGGTTGCTCTGATTGAGCCAGAACAGTGGGTGTGGGTGCTGGCTGGGGTCTCTGAAGGAAGCATTGAAGATTTTGATCTAAGTGAAGATTTATGGCAATTCTATTGAACCATAACACCCAGTGTGTACAGGGTGTGTATCACACACACAGTTGAAAGACAAAACATTAGCTGAACTTAACACTGAAACAGTGGCCACTGATGCTACTGAAACAGATTACCATGGATAATTCTTCAAGCAGTGTCTGTCTGGAAGGCCAGTATAAGAACAGGTGGCCATACTGGTTTAAGTGCTAAGGTTATTTCCTACTTTATACACAGAAGACAGCAGTGCTCGAGTGCAACACTTCAAAAAACTTGGATTTTTTTTTCCTTCTGTATCATCATGTCAGCTGGTATCTTAAAACTGATTTCATTCAGAGGGTCTTTTCTATTGAATTTTTTTTTTTTTTTTTTTCTGTCTCTAAAATGCAGGTGGTTCGACCATACCAGACAATGTCCAACCCCATGAGTAAGCTGACTGTGCTCAACAGCATGCATTCTCATTTTATTTTGGCTGACAACGGCACTACTGGTAAATATGGAGCAGAAGTGAAACTGCGTAGACAGCTGGAAAAGCACATTTCACTTCAGAAGATAAATACAAGTGAGTAGCACTTTGCTTGTCTTGTTTTGTAATTACAATTATATCAAAGACATTACAGGCAGTATAGTCCGTTTATTTGGGGAGTAGTTCTACTGTCTAAAATTAGGACCATGAGGTAATAAAAGCAAATAATGGTGAATAATTGTAATAAAATTTTATTTTAGAGAACTGTTATAGGTGAATTTGTTTTGGGTAAGTTGCAAACTTCAGGTTCAGCCTGAAGTCCTTTAGTACCCTCATCTGCTTAAAACTATGTGCAGTTTGGATCACATTTGTTTTGTAAAGAATACAATGGAATTAGTAAAAGTAGAGAAAAGAGTTATAAAAAATAAGGGAGAGCTTTTTATGATAAAGACTTCACAGTTTGGAAGACAGATGACTGAGATACATATAACTATGGTTCTATACACTTCAGTCACCTCTGAATGGTGACAGCCGTGGATAGTTTCTGGACAACTTAAACAGTCCCAAAGCCATTCACAGAGACAGAGAGAGTACCTCATAGGACTGTTACTGCATGTTTGCATTAGATTTACTAGCTTTTCCTAGGCAGCTGTCATGAGCCACTGCCAGAGGCGGAATATGAGGTTAGATGGTCCTTTCACATCATCTTTTACAATCACGATTCCATATCATTCCATCTCATGATCAGACTGAAGCCCCAGTTTTACTCTCCAAGTTATTTTTTTATCTTTTAGAGCCATGTATCACTTTCCTACATTAAACGAAAAGCAAATAGTTATCTATGTAATTAGTTCTTCTTGGATAAAATAAAAGAGGATATCTGATTATTAGTATTATTATTTATGCAGTGTACACATGCTTAATTTAAATGTGGAATTGATTTTTTAATATATATTTTTGGAATATTTTTTTCTCTTCTGTTTACAGTCATTTAGCTTTTAGAAACTTTGTTCTATCGAAACAAAAAAAGAATAAGGTCTGGAAATTTAACCTCAGGCATACATAGAAAAGAAGTCTTTCTTTGGGCATTAGCCAGGCAGGAACAACCAACCATCCATGTTGTACTTTGATAAGTTATCTCCAGAAAGAGAAACAGAACTCATTTTTCAAAAGCGATCATATGCACAGCCTCTCTGCTCCTAAGTCTCTCCAAATATTCAATTCTGAGGCCAGGAATTATGACAAGTTTTGTAATAGAGACACCTAAAAATAAATTAAATAAGGAAATACATGTAGACTCTCAGATATCAGGTGGTGATGAATTACAGGCTGGCCCAATGGGGTAAACATAAACCAGCATGTTGTTCATGCTTGATAAAGCTTTCCATAAGACCAGTATAATCTGTGCTTAGATTAAAACAGTGCTTCCAACTTTCCACACCACTACATGCACAGGTCTGTTGTTCTTACAACCCAGAGTATATATTGCTTTTTCTCAGAGAGCACTGTGTAGGTATACACAAATAGATGTTTCCTTAGCAGCTGGAGATTGTATGATCTAATCCTAGGCTGACAAGCAATAAAAATTCACATTGAAAAATAGCACATTTTAATCAAACAAATGGCACATTTAATCAAATAAATAGCATATTTTAATCAAACTTCAGAAAACTGTTCAAGAAATTATTTTTGTTTAAGGCATATATAAGAAAAATGTGAGCTCTTGCAGTTTACAGCGCAACAGTGTATTGGGGAAATCTTTACGTTAAAAAGCAAATCTTGTTAGAGAGATTTAACTTAATTAACATTTGGACAAAATATTTTTCTTTTGAAAAATGATTGATGGATGAACCTCCAACTTTTGAAGAGTTCAAGTCAAGACCTCTTCAAACACCTATGAAAAATCAAGAATTTCTCTGCAGCCCTGTCCTTGCCCTGGGAGTATGTATCCTTCTCCCTTTTTTCTGTACAGCCTGTCTATCATTTAACCTCTCTCTCCCAAATCTCTCTGTATTACAGAATGTAAAACCACATGGATCTCACCACACTTGTCAACATAGAAGTGTCAAGAGAATAGTTAAGAAGGAAGGTTCCTTTTGAGATTTGCACATCTTGATCCAGTGAGATCTAGAATGTTTCTGCCATGTTTTGTTTCCCTTTGTTTTAAAAGGAGATGACTAAGTTCTGCCCAGCCTGTAGTTAATAGAACAGTGACCATGGATGATAGAAAGACCATACGGATGACAAACCATCTGCCCTGCTGGGTCAGCCAAACAGATGGCCACTTTCTAATTCCTTTCCTTCCCCTCATTCTTAGCAGAGCAGTGGAGATCCTCAGTCCTGTACAGCAGGGGCACTGCTGCAAAGTAATCTTCATCTAAACAGGAGTACGCTCAGGCACGCATGTTGAATCATAGAACCATAGAGCTGTTGATGTCAAAAAAGAACTCTGAGATCATAAAGTCCAAATGCTCACCCAGAGCTCACAATCCCACCACTACTTCTAAGCCACCACATCCCTAAGAATCACATGCATAAGTACCTTCAGGAATGGCGGTTCCAGCACCTTCCTAGACATCTGGTTCCATTGCCTGATACCCCTTCCTGTGAAGAAATTTTTCCTAATGTCCACCCTGAACTTCCCTTGGCTCAACTTAAGGCCATTTCCTCTTGTCCTGCCACTTATTCCATGTGAGAATAGATCAACACCCACCTCACTCCAGCTTCCTTCAAGGTAGTTGCAAAGGACAATGAGGTCTCTCCTCAGCCTCCTCTTCTGAAGGCTAAACAACCCCAGTTCACTCAGCTGTTCCTCATTAAGACTTGTGTTCAAGATCCATAAGTAGCTTTGTTGTCCTTAGTTTCCATCTTCCAGTAGTGAGTAGGTTAAGTGAGGAAAGACACCGATAGCATCAGACTTTTTTTTTGCTGGAGAGTCAGGTAAAGGTACAATTTTTAGTTAACCATCAAAAAAGGCAAAGTGGAGTAGAAAACAACAGATAAACAGTTGGTAACTTCTTATTTCTCAGCCTGCCCCTGGACAATAGTCTGCTGAAAGCAAATTCTAGTCTCATTCTTAAGCCTCCTGACTTTTATATGCTAGGGTTGTCATTTCTTCTTACTTTGCTTTCCTTCAACTCTATCTTTCTCCAGCACTGTGATATCTCTTCTGGATGTCTGGGATCATATGCTGTTCACCAAGGGAGGCTTCAAGCCTGTGCCCACCTATTAAAGACACAAAAGAAGATATATTTCTTTCAAATATATTAGGACGCTGGAAATCTCTTTTATAAAATTAAAGATTACATCAGATTATTCAGTATGCCAGATAACTCTGAAACCCTCAGAAGTTTTTCTTTTTCCCAATATGGCATCACTCTCAGTCACTCTCAGTATCTAATTTCCTGAGTTAATGTACTATTAAATGATAATAAAAGTTTGCCTTATGCCCCTTTGAACACTAGAGATAATATTTCATTGAATACCCTGTTTCCCCTCTAATTTTTAGCTTTTACCACTAGTAGACTTCTCATTTTGTCCACAGTAAATATTTAGGATTTAAAAAAATGCTTTCCAGGCAAGCAGAGGGTACTGTTGCATTTGCAGACCAGTCTGAGTTTGCATGTTCAGGACAGAGTCACACAGTTGTGCATTTAGCTAGAGGCCAGTTTGATGCTTCAATGCTCAAGGCAGGTGTTTCTCATTTTCACAAAGACTTTTAAGAAAGCCCAGCAGCCACCTCTTAAAGTGAACCACAAGCTGTCTCAAATTCATGAAGTTTCAGAATGCATAATTTTGTAGTAAGAAATGTTGGAAGATGAACTTTTATAGAGCTGTCTCAAGATCAAAAGGAAATGTTGAAGGTCATCTGATAAGAAATATTTCTGAGTTTCTATTCATATATGAATAAGTTTGCATCTTCGGCTTTTTGCAGGAATTTAGATAGTGAGATCACCTTAAGATATGCTCTGGAAAGAAGGAAAAATATCTTTGTGACCATCTCTGCCATAGGGTTTATTTGTACAGCCTTGGCCTTCCTTGTTGCATCTCTACATTCTCTGCAATATTGCTATAATCCTTCCAATTGACCAGACCTTTTTTCCACACATTGCAAACCTCCTTTTTCTTTCTGAGTTTTTCTAAGGCTCCCTGCTTATCCATATGCAGGTCTCCTGCCTCCCTTACTTGTTTGGTGTTTTGTTTTTTTTTTTTCAAGGGAATGTGGCATATTAAGGGCATGGACCCCCTGAGGTATCTAGGAAGACAACTTGATGACATCTGTAGATAGCTCAGAAATTATCCGGATCAGATATATATTAATATATATTTATACTTATATATACATATATATATATATATATATATATATATACACACACACATATATATACTTATTTATACTTATACTTTTATATATATAATTATACATATACATACATATATATACACAAAGCATATATACTCTTAGCAGTAGTTGAAAGCAAGCCTGTTTCTAGCAGCACTTTTCCACTCTTAGCCACACAAAACTTATCTAAATGGTCATTGATTAAGCATTTGAAACATTTGCATCACACAGGTCCATGACAGATGTCCTTTATCTTGTCTGCTCTCTACCCCACTGCCTCCCAAGGTTTCATTCCAACAAACATGAGGGTATCTTTGTTCTGGGGTCTATCTCCGTCTAACAAGGTCATCAATTCGGCTCCTTGCATTCCCACAAGGGAATACATTTTTCTTGAGCTTGCAAGAGGTAATGTTTGAGCATTAACCAGCTTTCTTGGGCCTCCCTTCCTTCTAGAGTCCTAGCCCACTGGATTCTTCTAAGTAGAGTTTTGAAGAGGACAAAGTTAGTCCTCCAAAAGTTCAGGGGTGAGATTTTACATATCACCCTGCTTCTTTGTTGATATTAAAGCCTAACATGTTGTGGTCACTACAGCCAAGATTCCCAAGATTCCCCCAACCTTAACATCTACAACCAGTCCAGCATCACACTTCTCTTCATTGGTTCTTCAACTTCCTGAAGCAGAAAGTTGTCATCAATGCACTGCAGAAACCTTTTGGACTGTTTATGCTTGGCTGTGTGATCTTTCAGACTGAGAGTAGTGATGAGGCAAAAGCACTTACCACAAATGAACATAATATGAATTCACAATAACCTGGATAGCAGGAGTCCAGCGTTTGCTGTAGAGGGAGAGAAGACATTTTTCACTATGAAAACTCTTTACTCACCCTAAAATTATCTACTACCATTTTCTTCAGGAACATGCATAAAAACAACCTTTTTTTTGAGATTTTAAACAGCTCTTTTACCAGAAGATCCAAAGATATGATAAAAATGAGAACATGTAACCAAAGACATACCTGAAACCAGAATGTTAAGCAAGAAGACATAAAGGCACTGAATGCTTAATTGCAAGTAGACTCTTTCAGAAAATCAGAACATTTCAGGTATCTTTTACTTTGCATCTTCTAAAAACTCCTTTAACATGTACATTCTTCTAGCCTTTTTAAAGGTTACAGATCCAGAAAATGGACACAATTATTGCTTCTTCAGAGCCAAAAGTGGGCTACAGATCAGAAGGGATTAATCTGCATACAGTAGGCTGTTACGGAACAAGCAGACTGTGTCACAAGGCTTTGAAGAACAAAGCGTACTTTTATGTTGGAGCTGAATGTCCATTTATGTTGCAGTTGCCACAACAGATGTTTGTAGTGCGCCTCTATTTGCTTATAATCTCCCACTCTGCTGCTGCAACACCATCACCTTAAGTGTTAACTACATTGTGCTTCATACTTCATGAAAACAATAGCAAACCAAATGTATCCTGCAGTGTGGCTTCATTAAGGTTCAGTGCATTTTTCTCTTTCACATAAACTCTGAAGTATTTTCAGGTTAATTTCCCTCCAAAAAAATAAAATAAAATAAAATAAAATAATAAAATAAAATAAAAGCCTTTGTGTGATTTGCCCAAGAATCACTACAGTGCTCAGTCAGTTTCATGCACTGACACAGGTTGTTATTTCTAAAAATCCTATATCAGATTGTATACCGAACTGTGCAGGTCCAGTATACCTTCTGATATTACTCTTTTTTTGATTCTTCCATTTCTGGAAGAATTGTCACCCAGACCATGTAGTGCTTCATGTGAAATTTTGCTATTCATTATCAGTCTGCATTTTTTCTTATTCTAAACCTGTTTGGTGGTGAACATTTGTTCTACCGTACAGGATGTTATTTGAAAACAGACAGACCTCAGGCTTTATAACCTTTGTCCTCATATTTAATCTTTCTTCTTTATAGAGAATGTAGTTGACTTTTGATAAGCCTATCAGAAAAAAAAAAATTACCACTAAGTGAGGAATTAATGGATAAATTTGGGTGATTTGATTTGGTACAGAAGGGAATTTGGACAGTATTATGTCGACAGTATCTGTTCATGTGACCCGTGGACTTCCCTTTGTCATCCTATGCCTGAGCATATATAAAGAGGGCTGGGAAGGCAAAGGGACGTTCAACTGTCATCACTGGCATCTTCTCTGACCATTGCACCATCATCAAATGCATTGGAATTCTCATTTGTTTCAGATTTTTCCTTCATATTCTGTGCAGCCATAGATGCATTTTCATAACTACACAGCTGGTGATATGTATGCACAGACTTGTTCCTAAGAGAGACAGCTTGCTGCAAGCTTGACTCTTGTGAAATCTGTGCAAAGCTGAGAGGTATTTGAAGCTTGTCTCCTTTCAGATTTTGTCAGAGGCCATCAACTTGGGCCTTTTTCACCAAAAATAACATGTTAGTAGATTAGGCAGATGAGGAAGCACATGCAGGTTAAATTTTTTTCTTGAAGCATGGATAAATACGTTATTGATTGTGTTCAAATGGATCCATAAAATTCTCTTACGGACTTGACTTTCAGCAGATATGTTTGTTGAAAACACATGTTTTCATGTGATTGATATACAAGCAAAGGAACACAGGTCATATCATCTTTGTAATGTTTGAACATTTGAGGTTTATTGAATAAATTATAAAAATCAGAACAAAACCATCAAACTAAGAAAGAGAGATTATTTTGGGGTGAATCTTTTAGAGGAAAGTTTCTGCAGTTCTGTATCGTACCTGTTGTAGTTTTCTAGAACAGGTGAGGAAGAAGGGATCATTTTCTGAGATGATACAGTGTCCTATAACATAATAAGTATGCAAAATACTGTGGTAACTTTCTAAAGTCCTGGCTACAGTGTGGTGGTGCTCACTGCCAAAGGGAACCAGGGAATGTACTAAGGAAGATCGGACAGAATGTAACAATTACTGAAATTGTAGTTGCTCTTGAGTCTCACATCATTACCTGCAGCTGAAGAGCTCCATAAAGAGCAAAAACAGTTAGGTCTAGTAATACTGGCCCAAGAAAGAGGATGGATTTGGACAAGTGCCAGGACAGGGAGGATAAGTTTTGACTGAAATCTATGAGGAACACTGCGTGCATGTCTTTGAACTTGAAGTGCCAGCTTTGAACAATATATTGCCATCTTGTAAAAAGTGACCAAACAGGTTGTTAGTGGCCTGTGAGGCTCACAAATCACAGGGTTTAGTCCTACATAAGCTTTTCCCACATCTTACCTGCTCTTAGGACACTATAAACTTTCTCCTTTTCCGAAGACAGGCATTGTAATCAAATAGTTATTATTACTACCATCCTTGATGTCCTTTGGAGAATGTTTTTGTTTCAGTCCATTATTAAATGACAATGTCAGTTCCACAGATTTATCGGTCACTATCACATATGATAGGATAACAGATAGGTAGATTTAGACAGATACAGAAGAACAGTGAATGAATGAAAACTAAAGTACTGAGATGTGGCAGCACAGACAGGAGAATAGGCTGGGACAATTGAATTGTGATCTCGCTCTTAGGAAAGAGGAGAAATAAAAACAGAGGTGGTAAAAGATTTTTGATTAAGCACAAGAAAACAGAGAAGAGGTGAAAGTGTGACTGCGATACCATAAAGGAAACCAGAAAGATGAGAATGCAGAATGGTAGTGACCATAACGGGAAGAAAATGAATGCAGACTACAAAGGCAACAGTAAAGATGAACAAAATAAAATTTATAAGAGTAATTTGAAAATGTGGTTAGGAAGCATGAAAAAGAAAAAAGAAATAATATCAAGAGAGGTTAAATGAGCCTACAGCAGAAGACAAGTGAAAAATAAATTGGAAAGCAAAAATGAGTCCAATGATTGTGAGCTTTCCTTTATTTTAGTGGTTCTGTATCATTCTGTCACACATAATCCTTTAGTTCTGCACATCTCAGAAGGACAGCAAATATTCTTAGAATCTGTTGTGTAGGCTTCCCAGGGTCACTTTGATTTCTTCAGTCATAGGACATGTGATGAACCTCCAAGTAAGTGGAAGTTCTACTTAATTTATGAAAATTAGATTTAGATTTAACACATCCAAGTGCCGGGTTCTGCACATTGGCCACAACAACCCCAGGCAGTGCTACAGGCGGGGGTCAGAGTAGCTGGAGAGCAGCCAGGCAGACAGGGACCTGGGGGTACTTGTTGATTGTAGGCTGAACATGAGCCTGCAGTGTGCCCAGGCAGCCAAGAAGGCCAATGGCATCCTGGCCTGCATCAGGAACAGTGTGGCCAGCAGGAGCAGGGAGGTCATTGTGCCCCTGTACACCGCACTGGTTAGGCCACACCTTGAGTCCTGTGTCCAGTTCTGGGCCCCTCAGTTTAGGAAGGATGTTGACTTGCTGGAACGTGTCCAGAGAAGGGCAACAAAGCTGGTGAGGGGTTTGGAACACAAGCCCTATGAGGATAGGCTGAGGGAGCTGGGGTTGCTTAGCCTGGAGAAAAGGAGAGTGAGGGGTGACCTTATTGCTCTCTACAACTACCTGGAGAGAGGTTGTAGCCAGGTGGGGGTTGGTCTCTTCTCCCAGGCAGCCAGCACCAGAACAAGAGGACACAGTCTCAGGCTGCGCCAGGGCAGGTTTAGGCTGGATGTTAGGAAGAAGTTCTACACGGAGAGAGTGATTGCCCATTGGAATCGGCTACCCGTGGAGGTGGTGGAGTCACCTTCATTGGAGGTGTTCAGGAGAAGACTTGATGGGGTGCTTGGCTGTATGGTCTAGTTGTTGGGTGGGTTGGACTGTTTGATGGGTTGGACGCGATGATCTTGGAGGTCTCTTCCAACCTGGTGTATTGTATTGTATTGTATTGTATTGTAAAATAGAAAACTGTTTAAAGTTTTTTGGTTGTTTGGGTTTTTTTTTTAAACTGTAAGTTCCTTTGCTTTTATTACTAAACAGTTCTTTCAAGGATTAAAAAAATAATAATAATAATCTGTCTCACCTTTGCCGTATCTAGAATAAGTAGTAAACGGTTCTGCTCTGGGAAAGATACTGGAGATAAGGGGTGGTGGAATCACTGTCCCTGGAGGTGTTCAAGAGTGGATTGGACGTGGCACTTGAAGCCATGGCTTAGTTAATCATGAGGTGTTGGGTTACAGGTTGGACTTCATGATCTCTGAGGTCTTTTCCAACCTTATTGATTCTATGATTCCATGATTCAAAGAGGCCTGGTCAGGGAGCTGGCAGTACATGGCCATTGACACAGGCCCATTTGCTTGTTAGGTTTTCCTTGTCTGGCAAACAGGAGCAGGCAAGTAGGTAGAGATGGTATCCATTTGGGCAAAAGTGGTTATCTCTTCTAAAAGGATGCATCAACCCAGACAGCACTGCCACAGAGGCATGTGGCTGTCCAGGTCTCTGGCTGCAGGGAATGCAATAGCCTATCGCCAGTACTGGATGATAGCATTAACAACAGGTGTGCAAGGTGTGAAGAAGTAGATGACGTGCCCTGCACAGTGGCTGAGCTACAAAATAATATTGAAAGGTTACAAAGTATCAAAGACTCTGAGGAGGGGATAGCTTGGTGGAGTCATACTGTACCATCCCTGAGGTAGGTACATCAGGAGACACATGAATAATAAGAGAGTCCTCTGCCCTCCTGCCATCAGGCTAGCAAAAACAAAAAATAAGATGACAGAAGATGGAAGCAGATGTTTAAGGAAAGACTGGTTGTGGCAATTAGTGACATGGTCTGTTCGACGTGGTGGTGTTAGCTCATGGTCTTGATGATCTCAGAGGTATATTCCAGCCTAAATAATTCTGTGATTCTGTCATTCTGTGAAGCAATTATGCATATGTTGAACTGGCACTTGCTTTAGGCTTATAAGCAGAGTGAATTTGGTGCTTCTGTTCCAAATTAGTAGAATCACATGTATAAATATTCATTCACATGTGATTAAAAAATAGTTTTGTATCAATTGTTACACATCCAAAACACTTGCCACAATCAAAGGAAACCAAACCAGGATGTACTGCTTAGAATTTACCATATTAAAGTGCATATCAAGTTATACCTATGTTTTGGTCTATAAAAGGATAAATTAATGTTCAATAAGTGGAGCGATTAATAAAAATATTAATAATTTTATTAATCACAAAAATCCCACAAAAATATTACATAAAACCTATTTACAGGTTCAAGGGGTTTTGGTCGTGGAACAGATACCTCAGCAGCAGGAACAAATAACAATTTAAACAACATGTACAAAAATCCAGAAACAACAAACAGCACTTTAAACTGTAAAGAAAAGGAACCTCGGCAATGAAGCCGGCGGTTGCCCACAATGGGGCGGGGGGGAACCCCAGAATTCCCCAGGGCAACAGACCTGCAATACATGCTTATAAAAAATCAGGTATTGTAATTACTCACTGATCCTGATACCTCGTTGCACACGTTAAGATCTAGGCAAACCAAAATGGCGCTGACCATGTGGAAGCTGCAGGAGCAGAGTTTCACTTTCTGTTGGTGTCTGCAGCTTATTGCTGAGGCAGGATTTGCTCCCAAAGGGTTTGTAGCTAAAAGCTTTGTAGAGAGGAGGTTTCTCGGCTGTGATCCTTTTGCAGCAGCGCTCGCTCCTTGCTCCAATCAAACGAAACTGTCCCGGGCACTCAGCTCCTCTGGGGTTTCGCCTCTCGGCCCGGCAAGACAAGTATCTGTCCTCTGGGCTTTACAACACTGAGAATAGCGAGGGGTCTTTGCTGTCTTGTCTGGGTAAACTGAAACACAGTTCAGCTTCCAAGCGAAGCTTGTGGTTCCTTCCAGAGCGTGGACAATGGCAAGACAACACTCTGTCCCTTCGGGCTGATATTTATAGGTTTCCCGAGACAATAATGGCCAGGAGCAACACAAGTCTAGGGGTAAAACCCTGGTATTGCAACCTATAGAAAGCCTTCTTTCCAAATGTGGCCAAAAACACGCCCACCTGGCTCATTCTGGCTCTGAAACATGTCCAGACAAGCCTAAAGAAGCAGATCTACTAGCTTCTGCCTCATTGTCTGGTTCAGAGCCATTTTGAGTCTTTTTTGTCCATTCAGGACAACCTATTGATAATAAAGTTGTAGTAAATGTGTTATGAGTGTATTTGTGTTAAGATTAAATAAGCCTCCAAACCCAAGTTTTTCTTCAAGGCAAGGATGTTAATATCTTGTATTTGTGAAGTTTCTTTCCATTTTAAAAACCTAATATTTTATTTATGAACATTCTTGGTTTGATCATCATGTTGTACAGTTCTGTGTCAATATATATGAAGGATATCACATCTGCAAGGGCTGGAATGATTATCTTCAGTATGTAAAAAGAAAACATGTTTTGTTCTGCTGGCTATTTGCCTTTACCTTTATCATTACAGTTGACTAATGCTCAAGCCAGCTATCCACCACAAACTGGGCCCTTAAATGATAGAAAAGGCTGCAACCAAGGAGAGATAGGATCAGAGCAACACAAGTACTTACAGCTAGCAAGAGCAGCAATTTGTCAGGGAAGAAAGAGACACCAAGAAATGGTTGTGAAACAACTCTGGAACTCACGGAGAAAGGTAGAAAAGTAGCTGTTGCTCACAAATGATAGAGCTATTGCAGGACATACACAGGTTAGAAGCCTGAAATAATTTTAGAACCTATCATAGAAACTTACTACTGCTAAAAGTTCACTCTCACCTTGTCTCAGATAATCACACAACAACCTGTGATATGATGGCCAGCAGAGAAACCTGCTGATATATGTACCCCACCATCCGCACCATCTCTAAGTCCAGGAAGGTTTAGCAACCTGTGGACATGGAGGGCAGTGCTTTGCAAAACTGTAGAGTCCCCTCAATCATGCAAATATTCCAGCTTTCATGAAGAACTGACAAGCTGTTTGAGCTCCGTGTTTCCCTGTGCAGTCCTGTACCCACTTGCAGTAGGTTCAGGATTTCTAGGAAGGGTGAGAATCCTGTCTCCACATTGCACAGAGAAGCAGTGTTGTGCTTTGTGTAGAAAAGACTTTGAGACGTCAAGCTGACTGCACTTGCATTGTGCAGGTTCTTAGAAACTTACTTTCCCCATTCTTTGGTACAGTTTGGAATCTTTGTGTACATTCACAGTGACTCTGTCTTACATGCACACTAAGCCTGAAGCTCTTCCATTGCATCCAGCTTCTGGAGAACTTCTCTACAGCTGTACCTTGTATGGGAGGTGTGACTCAGTTTTCCAGCTGAACATCATTACTTTGCCACCCAGTGTGCAGTAACTCCTTAAATACAGCTCCATGGACAGCTGTAGGCTCTAACTTCCCAAACAAATCTAAATAATTACCAAAATCTCCAGCTAAAACTTCTAGGTCAAAAAAGAGAACAAATGTACAGGAACCTACACCAGCATATCTGACCCAATGAAGGAGCAGTGGCAGCCAGTTGGAAATCAGATGCCCCTACAACTACCTACTACCACTAGTTTATTGTTTTAACTTACATATTCATGTCCTACTGCTCTGTCAAGGAGAAAACATTGGAGAGAAAAGGAGAAAATATTATTTTTCTGTGCAATAGCATGAAGGCCTACAAGTTGCCACTGCTGCACATCAGGACAAGTGTTCTGATACATACCTTCCTGGAATCAGAATTGCGAGAAATCTCTCTCTGGCTCTGCTGCTGGCCACAAAGGCAATAACAAAGTAATGAAACCTTAGGCTGACTGCATAAATCTTTCATTCAATATTGCAGTCTAAGTTGCAATATTGCACTAACAATATCCACAATAGCTGACACTGTGAAACACTTAGCAATCTAGTTTACCCTGCAAAAATGTATGCTTATTGAAATGCTCAAAATACAAGTTAGTTTTTGGAATTAAGGTATTGATGAGCTTTAGAGAAATTATTTTCACTTCCAGGTCTTTGGTGCTATTTCTTCTTTTTTGGATGAATCCTTATAGCAATTAAAAATAAACCCACAGTTTTGTCTGTATTCTATTAATTAAATCATGGGACACTACCTGCTTTTTTTTTGCATTTATAGCAGGAATGTGAGATGGAGGCCTTGTTAAAAGAGAAATAGTAATATGCAAGCTTCTCTGAGATGTTTCATGCATACTTGCTCTTGAATACAAGCCAAGTATTTCCTTTGAAAATGTGAGGGGAAATATCTACTCTCTGGCTTATGAACTGTTTTCAGTATCATAAAATAAATATTCTGAGACTATTCATACATAGGAAATCTTTAGCGCCAGATATCTACCATATTGATACATAAGTGTAGGTGAGTCATAAACCTTAGAGTGATAACAATAGTCAGACTTTCCAGCTATTCTCAAGTCTGGAGATACACTGCTAGACAGGAAGGTTTCTTACATCTTCCAAAAGGAATAATTTACTGAAACCAAAGCTTGTCCTAGAAATGCCAAAAAGACCCACATCATAAGCTTAGTAAATTTAAAAATAAATCCTCCATGTAACTATCAGATAGCTGGAAAACATCATAATTTTTCAGATATCTAAAAACAACTCACCTGAACTAACAAGATGAATCTTTCTCTACAAAAGGTATAAAAATGCTGAGTAACATGTCATTTACTGCCTTCTAAGAGTCAGAAAAAATATTTAGATCTGTGAAAATTACTTGGTCTTTTGCTTTGTTTGGAAAGTCATCAGTCCTCTTTCTTGATAATGCATAGTCCAATACTGAGAAGGGCTATCCACAGCTTCAGAATGGACAACATTTCAGTGGCATGTATTAGCACTACCATCTTTCTAGTTAAATCAAATGTGAAACACATAATCTCTAAGGCTTTTATACTTTTAGAGCACTTAGTGAAAACAGTGTTATTGGAGAAAGCACAGCAAGATGAGTGCTACCATTAGTTTTGCCAAAACATGGTGGATTTGTGGTAAATTGAACAAAAAACATGAAGATAAAACATATTGCTTGTTGATTTTTGGACTGTTTAAATGCTTGGCAAAAAGTTCCAGACCCTTTCTTTGCATAATGTGCATGCACAAGCTTAAATAGCCCACTTCAGCGAATCCCTGACTCTTGTATTTCCTGGGAGATACAGAGCTCTGGAAAGGAAAATACTTTGATTGCCGTTTAAAGAGAAGTCCATCAGCTACCTTTTCCCCAAAGTCAGACATTGTGTCTTATTGGCATCACATGCCAATGGTGTTCAGATTAGTGCCATGTGACAGTAAGACAAGGCATGATGAGTTCTCAGGTTGCTAGATGCTAAATTGTTACCAAGTGTGCTGTTAACCACTAATCAGAACTAGTCAATCAGTGTCTTCCTACCCACTGAAATTTTTCTACAGACCCTCTGGATTAATTTCCAAATTCCTAATACTTAGCAGCAGAGATGAATTCAGGATTTCTGGCATCAAACCATGTAAAAGATTAATTCAGATCTGTGTTTTGCCTGAGAGCTATTGAAATTAGATGCAGAGCACCAGAAAAGAGGGCATGCAAGCAGGGCATGGGAAATCAGAAAGTGCATGATGTGACAGTTTGTGTGGCAGTTCACGCAGGCAGGGCATGCAGGAAGAGCACTGGATCTTGGTCAGATGAGCAAGAAAGTGATAGTATCCACCCAACAGAGAGCCAGGGTAACATGGAACCCCACACCAATCACAGACAACACAGCTTCCCAGATGGAGGCCTGGTGATAAGGCACTGTTACCCAGGTATCGGGCTGCTGGGTTTGCCCTGCTCTCACAACACTGTTGGATGGAAGTGATAAGCACACCTGTGGCAGATGTGCCCAGGTAGAAGAGCTTCTCTGCTTAGCGATGGAGCTCCAGGAAGAGGTAAGAAGAGTGAAGACCGTCAAGGAGTGGGAGAGCAAGATAGACCATTGGAGCCACATCCTATCTTTACCATGACAGGTCCAATGATCAGAAAACAATTGTGATGTGGAGGGATCCTTGTCCTCTGTCCACCTGTCTGAATATATTGAATGCCTTGACTCAATGGATAGGTAACACTGGCATCAAGTTCCTGCTTGACACAACAGGTGTGGTAGATGTGTGTCCCCAGTAAGTGCTCCACCCCTCCAAGTGACCCTGCAAAACAGGTATAACATTCTACAGGAGGATCCTAATAAAAACAAAGATCCAGGTCACCCACCTTGAAGGTGTCACCAAGGCCAAGGCAGACTATTCCTCACATTTAAACACCATCAGTAAAGAAAGAAAGACAGGTCCTTGTCCTGGGGGACATGTTTCTGAAAGCAGCAGAAGATCCTATACGCAGACTAGACCTGCTCCTTAGGGAAGTCAGCTGCCTCCCTGGAGCTAGGGTTAGAGATGCAGGAGAAAACTTCCTACCCTAGTTTGTCTTTAAATGATTTTTCAAGAAGGCAGAGATGAAATCTCTACAAAAAGTCTGAAGGCTATGAAGAGGGCCTTGGGGACAGACAGTTAAGGGTTCAGGAGTGCAAGTGTTGTTTGTGTCCTTCCCACCAGTTGCAGGGAATGATGATGGGACAAACAGGAAAAGCCAGGAGACAAATGCCTGACTTTGAGAGTGGTGTCACCAGCATGACTTAGCCATTGTGCAGTGAGACAACTATGACATAGTAGCCATCATGGAAATGGCACAACTCACATGACTGGAGTACTGCAACTGATGGATACTGACTTTTCAGAAAGGGTAGGCAAGGAATGAGAGGTGGTGGGGAATCACTCTGTGTTGGGGACAGATATCATTGTCTAATACTTGGTAGGAATGATGGAATAATGACAGAGTTGAGTGTCTATAAGTTAGAATCAAGGGGAAGGCCAATAAGACAGATACTGTGGTGGGGGTCTACTACAGACCACACAATCAGGATAGTGAAGCTAATGAAAAACTCTGATGAAGCAGCTGTGTGAGGTTTCACACAAATACAAGACGGGTCAGAAGGAGGATCCAGGAAACTACAGGCCTATCAGCCTGACCTCAATGCCAGGAAAAGTCATGAAGCAGACCATCATGACAGACATCGTGTGTCACACACAAAGAAGGTCAAGTGTTGACTGCTGAACTTGAGCCTCAACAACCCCATGCAACACTACAGGCTTGGGGAAGAGTGACTTGAGAGCTGCCCAGCAGAGAAAGAGCTGGGGATGTGGATTGACAGCCATCTGAGTATGAGACAGCAGTGTGCTCATATGGCCAGGAAGGCAAACGGCATCCTGGCTTGTATCAGGAAGAGTGTGGTCAGCAGCCCTAGGGGTATGATTGACCCTCTACCCAGCAGTGATGAGTCCACACCTCAAGTACTCAGTTTTAGCCCCCTCAGTACAAGAAGGACATTGAGGTACTGGAGTGTGTCCAGAGAAGAGCAATCAAGCTGGTGAAAGACCTTGAACACAAGTCTTACAAGAAACAGTCAAGGAAACTGGGGTTGTTCAGTCTTCAGAAGAGGAGATTGAGGGGGAGACCCCATCACCCTCCACAACTGCCTGAAAGGAAGTTGTAGCAAGGTGATGGTCAGTCTCTTATTGCATGAAACAAGGGACAGGGCAAGAGAAAATGGCCTCAAGTAGTGCCAGGGGAGGTTCAGTTAGGATATTATGAAACATTTTGTTGCAGAAAGGGTTATCAATCATTACAACAGGCTGTCCTGGGAAGTGGTGCAATCACCATCCCTGGAGTTATTTAAAAACCACATGGGTGTGGTGCTTAGGGACATAGTCTAGTGGTAGTGTGTTAGCAGTAACGGTGGATTTGCAAGCTATAGGTGAGCTTTTGGGCTTGATGCACTCAGAGGTCTCTGTCAATTTGAGCAGTTTTATGATTCTATGATTCTTTGGTATATGTAGCTAAGCTTTTATTCTAAAACAAATATAATGTCACAAATAATATAAATGTGACTTCTAACAGCATAGAAAGCTCTCTTTTTCAAATTTTAAGGTACTTGAGCAGAAAGTACTTTTTTCCCCATGTCTGCAGATGTCCTTGCACCCTGTGGATACCATCGCTAGGGTGCTAAGAGAGCTGGCAGATGAGCTGGCCAAGCCACTCTCCATCATTTTTCAGCAGTCCTGGCTCACTGGGGAGGTCCCAGAAGACTGGAAGCTGGCCAGCATGGTGCCCATCCACAACAAAAGCCGGTTGGAAGAGCCAGGGAATTATAGGCCTGTTGGCCTGACCTCAGTGCCAGGCAAGATTATGGAACAGGTCATCTTGAGTGTAATCACACAGCACTTACAGGATGGCCAAGGGATCAGGCCCAGCCAGCATGGTTTTAGGAAGGGCAGGTCCTGCCTGACCAACCTGATCTCCTTCTAGGATCAGGTGACCTGCCTGGTGGATGTGGGGAGTCCTGTGGATGTGGTCTACCTGGACCTCAGCAAGGCCTTTGACACCATCCCCCACAGCAAACTCCTGGCCAAACTGGCAGCCCATGGCTTGGACAGGATCACACTGTGTTGGGTTAGGAACTGGCTGGAGGGCCGAGCCTAGAGAGTGGTGGTGAATGGTGCCACATCCAACTGGCGGCCAGTCACTAGTGGTGTGCCCCAGGGATCAGTGCTGGGCCCCATGCTCTTCAATATCTTTATTGATGATCTCGATGAGGGCATTGAGTCCATCATCAGTAAATTTGCAGATGACACCAAGCTGGGGGCAGGAGTTGATCTGCTGGAGGACAGAGAGGCTTTGCAGAGGGACCTCAACAGGCTGGACAGATGGGCAGAATCCAATGGCATGAGATTTAACACATCCAAGTGCCGGGTTCTGCACATTGGCCACAACAACCCCAGGCAGTGCTACAGGCTGGGGTCAGAGTGGCTGGAGAGCAGCCAGGCAGAGAGGGACCTGGGGGTACTTGTTGATTATAGGCTGAACATGAGCCTGCAGTGTGCCCAGGTGGCCAAGAAGGCCAATGGCATCCTGGCCTGCATCAGGAACAGTGTGGCCAGCAGGAGCAGGGAGGTCATTCTGCCCCTGTACACTGCACTGGTTAGGCCACACCTTGAGTCCTGTGTCCAGTTCTGGGCCCCTCAGTTTAGGAAGGATGTTGTCTTGCTGGAGCGTGTCCAGAGAAGGGCGACGAAGTTGGTGAGGGGTTTGGAACACAAGCCCTATGAGGATAGGCTGAGGGAGCTGGGGTTGCTTAGCCTTGAGGAGAGGAGACTCAGAGGTGACCTTATTGCTCTCTACAACTACCTGAAGGGAGGTTGTAGCCAGGCAGAGGTTGGTCTCTTTTCCCAGGCAGCCAGTACCAGAACAAGAGGACACAGTCTCAGGCTGCGCCAGGGCAGGTTTAGGCTGGATGTTAGGAAGAAGTTCTATACAAAGAGAGTGATTGCCCATTGGAATCGGCGACCCGTGGAGGTGGTGGAGTCACCTTCATTGGAGGTGTTCAGGAGGAGACTTGATGGGGTGCTTGGCTGCATGGTTTAGTTGTTGGGTGGGTTGGACTGTTTGATGGGTTGGACGCGATGATCTTGAAGGTCTCTTCCAACTTGGTGTATTGTATTGTATTGTATTATTGTAAATGAACTATCATAAATCTGGTAAAGCTCATAACATGAAGATTCAGACAACTGTAGTCTGCTTTCCTGAAAGCCACAAATGGTTATACTCCAAAGAATTATCAGCAAAATAGTACCAACTGGGTTTAAAAAAATATAGATAATTTCTAATTTCCCTCCAAACTAAAGAAACACTACAGCATTTTTTCCAAGCCAAAATTATGTCTAGAAAACAATGAAAATTATGAAGAAAAAAATTATTCCAACTCAGGGAAGATTTCCAAAAGGAAAAGGAGATGAAGGAGTCAGATCTGTGTTTTAATCTTCTCTGTTTCACAAATAAATCTACTAGAATAATTGAATGAGTTACATTTCAATCTAGAACTTCATCATAAATGATAAATTAAGATTCCAGTCAGTTGTGGGTTTTTTTAATTCAAAGCTACAAACTTTCATAGAAGATTTAGAGAGAAGTTAGTTTGTTTTACTAGCCCTTACAAAGTTCTTCATACTGAAAAGCCTCAAACACAAGTCTTAAGAGGATCAGCAGAGAGAACTGAGGTTTAGTCTTCAGAAGAGAACACTGAGGAGAGACATCATCACCTTCTACAACTAACCTCAAAGGAGATTGTAGAGAGTTGTGGGTCAATCTCTTCTCATTTGCAACAAGTGACAGGACAAGAGGGAACAGGGTCAAGTTGTGCCAGGGGAGGTTCAGGTTGGATATTTGAAAACATTTCTTCACAGAAAGGGTTATCAAAGACTGAAAGAGGCTGCCCAGGGCAGTGGTGGAGTCACCATCCCTGGAGGTATTTAACAGATGTGTGGATGTGGTGCTTAGTAGTGGTGGGATTGTGAGCTTAATATGAGGGGTTGGACTTTATGACCTCAAAGGTCTTCCAACCTCAACAATTCTATGATGCTATAATGGATGAGCTTCTACAGTATCAGAGAAGAGAAAACATGCCATCTGATTAACCCCAGTGAAACACAACTGGAACACTTGCAGAGAACTGTTACATGCCATGCAACTGCTGTGACTATAGCTGTTAAAAAAATTGAAGAATTTTAGAAATGCTTTCAAGTGGTCAGTTTATTGGCTCAAAAAGACAAAAATAGTTCAGCTGTACAGACTAACCACCATTATTTATATTATTAGAATTACTTAGCTGATCAATATCCAGCAGAATACGAGAGTGAACTACAAGTAGACCTTGAGGAACCTGTTTTGAGAACAGTTTGACTATTACTAAAGCCAGCTGCACCTGTCATGATTATTGAGCATCATTCCAAACTCAGAAAGTTTTTCCCTTGTAGTCTTACTAGAAGCTTGTGAAGAACTCACTCCTCTGATAGAAATCTTCTGAACTCCATGTAAAACTATTAATGGCCAATGTGCCATATGTCATGGGTGCATTACCTTGCATCCTTCAATTTGCTAAGTAAGATGAGCCAAACTTATCTAACCTTGTTCATAACAGAGGGATTTGACTGCCCATTGATTCCTTTTGGCTTTTTCCTCCATTTGTTCCCATTTCTTCTTTGAGCATCAGTGAGCATAAGTACAGACTGAACTTCAGGAATGTCTTGCACAATGACACTGATGTGTTCATATTTCCTACTGAAAATGCTTTGCTGTGTGTATTCCAGAATCATATCTGCCGTCTTCATGGTCTTGATGCACCAAGGAAGCAGCTGGCCTGTGATCAGCTGGAACACACCTTTCTCTTTTCTAACATTTCCTCCTAATGAGTTCCCAGTTTACACCAGAATTTATTCATTACTAAGTACATTACTTTACATCTTGCACTGTGAACTTTCTCCATTTCTTAGCATCCAGACCCAGTTTAATAATTCTTAATATTGTCTAATCAGCAGATCTCAGTCCCAGTTCTACTTCTTGTTTTTAAGTCAGTGGAATCACAGAATTGTCAGGGTTGGAAGGGACCTCAAGGATCATCCAGTTCCAACACCCCTGCCATGGGCAGGAACACCTCACACTAGATCAGGTTGCCCAGAGCCCCATCAAGCCTGGCCTTAGAAACTTCCAGAGATGGGGCTTCCACCACCACTTTAGGCAACCTGTTCCAGTATCTCACCACCCTCATGGTGAAGAACTTCTTCCTAACATCTAATCTAAATCTACCCTCCTTTAGCTTGGATCCATTCCCCTTAGTCCTATTGCTACTCAACACCCTAACAAGTCCCTCACCAGCTTTCTTGTAAGCCCTCTTCAGATACTGGAAGGCCACAGAAAGATCTTGGAGCCTTCTCTTCTCCAAGCTGAACACCCCCAACTCTCTCAGTCTGTCCTCATAGGAGAGGAGCTCCAGCCCTCTGGTCATCCTCATTGCCCTTCTCTGGACATGTTCCAGCATGTCCATATCTTTCTTGTAATAGGGGCTCCAGAACACAGTACTGGAGGGGGTGGGGTCTCATCAAAGTGGTGTAGAGGAGGAGAATCACTTCCCTCAACCTGCTGGCCACTCTTCTCTTGATGCAGGCCAGGATATGATTTGCTTTCTGGACTGCAAGTGCACACTGACAGCTCATGTTGAGCTTCTCATCCACCAGCACCCCCAACTCCTTTTCTTCAGGGCTGCTCTCAAGCCAGTCATTGTCCAGCCTATATCAGTGCCTGGGATTGCACCATCACAGATGCAGGACCTTGCACTTCCTCTTGTTGACCCTCATGATGGTGGCATGGGCCCACCTCTCCAGCCTGTCAAGGTCCCTCTGGATGGCCTCCTTTCCTTCCAGCATGTCTGCTGCACCACACAGCTTGGTGTCATCATCAGACTTGCTGAGGGTGCATTCATTGCCACTGTCCATGTCATCAACAAAGATGTTAAACAAGACTGGTCCCAATACTGATCCCTGAGGGACTCCGCTTGTCACTGGCCTCCACTTGGACATGGGCCCATTGACAGCCACCCTTTGGGTGTGGCTATCAAACCAGTTCTTTATCCACTAAGAGATCCATCCACCAAACCCATACTACACCAGCTTGGAGACCAGGATGTCATGTGGGACAGTGTTGAAGGCTTTGCTCAGGTCCCAATAAATGACGGCTCTCCCCTTGTCTGTTGATGTTGTGACCACATCATAGACTGCCACCAGGTTTGGCAGGCAGCATTTGCCCCTGGTGAAGCCGTGATGATTGTACCAGATCACCTCTTCATTATTCTTCTGCCTCACAGTGCCTTCAGGAGGATCAGCTCC
Source organism: Picus viridis (assembly GCA_033816785.1). Classification (NCBI taxonomy): domain Eukaryota; kingdom Metazoa; phylum Chordata; class Aves; order Piciformes; family Picidae; genus Picus; species Picus viridis. Next base: position 54,324,124 of record CM066606.1, read on the forward strand.
ATGCTCTTACCGGGCACAGAGGTGAAACTCACTGGCCTATAGTTCCCTGGATTATCCTTCTTTCCCTTTTTTGAAATAAGGGTTATGTTTGCCCTTTCCCAGTCTGAGGACTTCACCAGACTGCTATGACTTTTGCAATATCATAGAGAGCAGTTTAGTGACCTCATCCAGCAGTTCCCTCAGCACCCATGGGTGTATCCAGGCAGGTCCTTCTTCCAGTCCCTGCCATTATCTTCCATTATTCTGGGAGCGCGGCTGGAGCTGTTTCCAGTGAAGACTGAGGTAAAGAAGTCGTTGAGAACCTCAGCCTACTCTACATCATTTGTCACCAGTCCTGTTTCCTTTCTGAGGGGGGCACACCTTCCCTAGTCTTCCTTTGGCCTTTTGTTGCTGGGTAGGGGCTGTCGGCGAAACTGCCGGGACCGTTGCCTTGGCAGGCGCAGCCGGCTGCCCGCCGCTTGCATAGGGGCCCCGGGGACATCTGCTGCTCGAGCAGGGCTTGCCCGCGCTGGAGTCGCCACCGCCGCCGGCGCCATTTGAGCTACCAGCCGTCTCCTCCCCATTCTGGTTCTTTGCCAGCGCTGCAGCGGCTTTTGCTTTGCTGTCTTGTATCAGATACTAGACGTACCCATATTGCCTCCTGATTCTAGATCTCTGAGTCAGTGGGAAACGGGGGATATGGACATTTTCTTTCCTATTCCAAGGGTATTGTAGTTAAGCGTTTCTTAGCTCCACTATTCTGTCTTCTTCCCCCTCCCCCACTGTGATCTGAAACTGCTTCTTTGTTGACTCTTAGCTCCCTGCCACTGCCTGGAGAAAAGGTAAACACTTGCCTAGTCTTACGTTTTTCTCCCCACAAAGCTATAGCCAGCCCTAATACAGCAAATAAAGACAGCAAATTCAGGCACAGAAGACAAACCATTGTAGGATTCAAATCACTTAAATAACTCACAGTTATGGGGACTGTAAATTCCAGAAACTCAGGTGGAATATGTAGTGAAAAGCTACTGTATCTCCCATGATGGACAACACCAAGGCAATAATCACCAACGCCCCAAAACATTGTTTTCACCAAGTTCCATGGCTTCATTTTGGCTTCCTCAGTCTGAGCACTAATTAATCACTCAATTGAGCAATGAATGCCCCAAGGTTGGGTAAGCACCAATTAATATGAAAGTGGTGGGCTGAAATTACACATACACGCGTGCGCACACCCTAGAATTGCCAGACCAGCTGAGTTGAAAGCAAATAAAACTGTATTTGCAGCAAAACTACAGTCTAGAAATATGGAATGCAATGAATATGTACAAAATATACAATATTTACATATGTTTACAACTTATGCAAGAACCTATGTTTACAACAATGCAAGAACCTCCCTGGAAAAAAACAGGGGGTTACCAACAGCTTCCCGCTCCCTGCTCACTTCCCCCTGTACAAGGTAAAAAAGAAAAAGAGAGAAGAGCAGAGAGTAGGCTGTTAGTACTTAATCACAACAAAGAAACGCGGTCAAGGTCTGCAAGCCAACAAAAGCACCAGTGAGTATCTACTAGAGTGAAGGAAGTCAAAAAGAGAAAGAGTTAGTGTACACAACTAGCTTTATGTTCGATATCAGACCCATGGTATTATTTAGACCTTATCATTATTTTCCTTTTGCATCCAATGGTAGTATATTGACATTCTACTACTTTCAGTTCAAGATTCGTGGCAAATTTTCCTAGGCACAACCTAAAACCACCACACCATTTCATTTCAACCATAACTTTTTTTGTTTAAAACAGATAATAATTCTAGAAAATCTTGGTTTATGCAGTGGAACCAGTGTGATGACTAAATTGGTTCTTTCTGTTCTTAAAACCTATACTTTTCTAAATGACATTTTCTCTGACGTAACACTATACTGACACAGTGCAGTAATTTCAGACTGTTTTTTTTCTTCTGTTTTCTTCTGTTACGTTTTTTTGCTTTGCTGGCTTTGCATTTTTTGGTTGCTTTTCTTCTTTTTTTGGTTTGGGGTTTGTTTGTTTGTTTCCTTTTTTTGAATCCAGGAATTGGTCAAGGAGTTCCAGTGGTGGCCCTTATTGTGGAAGGAGGGCCTAATGTTATCTCTATTGTTCTGGAGTACCTGCGAGACACTCCTCCTGTTCCTGTTGTGATATGCGACGGCAGTGGCCGCGCATCTGACATCCTTGCCTTTGGTCACAAATACTCTGAAGAAGGAGGGTAAGTCATTTTCTTATTGTGTCTTTCTCCATCCACAGATTCAACTTGATAGTGAGACAGAGCCTAGAAAATTATTAGCAATGCAGTCTAAAAGTAATACCTTCCTCCTACATCTGTTGCCATTATCAATAAGGGTGACATACTGGAAGTATCCAGAGTAGCAAAAAACAAAGAGGTTTTAAAGCAACATTAAGTCTGTAGAATAAACAGAGGTGGAGAAAACTGTTATTTGCCAAGATACATAACTGACAAGTGTTGTTGTATGGTATCTTGTAGATTGCACATCAATGCTTGTGGAATGATCTGAGTTTCCACTGTCCCTCATTTCTTTGCTGACTCAAGATGAGGCAAGGACAGTATTTAGCTTTTATTGTACAAGTGGTTTTGCTGAACCAGGATGTAAGCATACTTTGCAAGTTCCGAAGCGCATATTATAATGACATCAGCCAGCTACCTCAACATTCAGGGGGCCCATGGAATTACATATGTCCAGTTCAAGTATTCCCTTACCTGCTGTTGATGATAATCAATTAATAGAGTTTTTGATTCTCAGGGAAGTAAAGAGTGGCAGTAGCAGAACTGCCAGTTTGGACTTCTGTAGGACAGACTTTGGTTTGTTCAGCAGACTGATTGGCAATGTCTCTCAGGAGACCATCCTGAAGGACAAAGGAGTTGAGGAGGACTGGGTGCTTTTCAAGAAGGGAATCTTAAAGGCACAGGAAAAGGCCACCCCTGTATGCTGAAAGATGAGCTGGCATGGAAAGCCAGCTTGGCTGAATGGAGAGCTTTGGCTGCAACTCAGGAACAAGAGGAGAGTTTATGGCCTTTGGAAAAGGGGACAGGCCACTCAGGAGGACTACAAAGAAGCAGTGAAGCTATACAGGGAGAAAATTAGAAGGGCAAAAGCCCAACTACAGCTCAAACTGGCTATTGTCATAAAAGATAATAATTTTTCTATAAATACTTTAACAACAAAAGGAGGACTAGGGAGAATCTTTGTCCTTTATGGATTCAGGGGGAAATATAGGGACTAAAGATAAGGAAAAGGCAGAGGTGCTTAATGTCTTCTGTGCCTCAGTCTTTAATATCAGGATTAGTTGTTTGTTTGGCAGCCAGCCCTTTAAGCTGGAAGACAGGGTTGGGGAACAGAAGGAGACCTCCATAACCTGCGAGGAAATGACAAGTAATCTGCAGAACCACCTAGACACACACAGGTCTATGGGGCCAGATAGGTTACACCCAAGAATGCTGGCATGTGTGCTTATCAAGCCACATTTCATGAATTATCATCAGTCCTGGTTAACCAGGGAGGTTCCATCTGAATGGAGATTAGCAAATGGGTGCCAATCTACAAGAAAGGCTGGAAGGATGATCCCAGGAACTACAAACTGAATTCAGTGTTAGGAGAGGTCATAGAACAAATAATTTTGCGTACCAGAACATACCATCTACAGGACAAGGCCAGGCCCAATCAGAATGGATTCCTGAAAGCAGGTCCTGCTTAATGAACCTCTATACCTCTCCCTCTATAACAAAATGACCCACTTGGTAGGTGAGGGAAAGGCTGTGGATGTCATTTACCTAGAATTCGGTAAAGCATTTGATACTATCCCAAATAGCATCCTTGTGGAAAAAAAAAAACAACTCTCTGCCCCAGGCATGAACAGGTGTACACTATCACAGTATCACAGTATCACCAAGGTTCGAAGAGACCTCAAAGATCATCGAGTCCAACCTGTTACCACAGACCTCATGACTAGACCATGGCACCAAGTGCCACGTCCAGTCCCCTCTTCAACACCTCCAGGGACGGTGACTCCACCACCTCCCCGGGCAGCCCATTCCAGTGGCAAATGACTCTCTCCGTGAAGAACTTCCTTCTCACCTCGAGCCTAAACTTCCCTGGCGCAGCTTGAGACTGTGTCCTCTTGTTCTGGTGCTGGTTGCTAGAGAGAAGAGACCAACCTCTTCCTGGCTACAGCCACCTTTCAGGTAGTTGTAGAGAACAATGAGGTCTCCCCTGAGCCTCCTCTTCTCCAGGCTAAACACTATGCTGGATTACACACTGGCTGGATAGCCAGGCCCAAAGAGTGGTAGTAAATGGAGTTGGATCCAGCTGTCAGACAGTCACAAGTGGTGTTCTCCAGGGCTCAGTGCCAGGGCTGCTCCTGCTTAATATCTTTATCAATGATCTTGACAAGGAGATTGAGTGCACCCTCAGTAAGTTTGCAGATGACACCAAGTTAGGTGGGAGTGATCTGCTCAAAGGTAGGAAGGTAGGGGAAAACTTAATGAAATTCAACAAGGGCAAGTGTAGAGTCTTGCACCTAGGAAAGAACAACCCCATGTACCAGTATAGATTGCGGACTGAGCTGCTGGAGAGCAGTGAAGGGGGAAAGGACCTGGGAGTCCTAGTGGATGGAAGGTTGACCATGAGCCAGCAATGTGCTCTTGTGGCCAAGAAGGCCAATGCCATTATGGGGTGTATTAGAAGGGCTGTGGTTAGTAGGTCGAGAGAGATTCTCCTCTCCCTCTACTCTGCCCTAGTGAGGCCACATCTGGAATATTGTGTCCAGTTCTGTGCCCCTCAGTTCAAGAAGGACAGGGAACTGCTTGAGAGAGTCCAGCACAGAGCCATGAAAATTGTTAAGGGAGTGGAATATCTTCCTTATGCAGAGAGACTGTGGGAGCTGGGTCTGTTTAGCTTGCAGAAGAGGAGACTGAGGGGTGACCTCATTAATATTTATAAATATGTAAAGGGTGAGTGCCAAGAGGATAGAGCCAGGCTCTTCTTGGTGATGCCCAATGACAGGACAAGGGGCAATGGGTGGAAGCTGAGGCATTGGAAGTTCCATAGAAACAAGAAGAAAATTTTTTTCACTGTGAGGGTGATGGAACACTGAAACAGGCTGCCTAGGGAGGGTTGCGGAGTCTCCCTCTCTGGACATATTCAAAACCCACCTGGGTGCATTCCAGTGCAATCTGGCATAGGTGATCCTGCTCTGGCAGTGGGGTTGGATGAGATCGTCTTTTGAGGTCCCTTCCGGCCCCTAACATTCTGTGATTCTGTGATCTTTGGAGGCATTTCAGCCCACCTCGACACGTTCCAGTGTGTGATTTACTCTAGGTAACCCTTCTTTAGCAGGAGGGTTGGACTAGATCATCTTTAGAGGTCCCTTCCAAACCCTACCATTCTTTGATTCCCTGATTTAATAATCTGAAAACAAAATATGAAACTCACACAGATTCTTATAACTATGAGCTACTTCATGCATTTTTGTTTAAGTCGCTGCAGTAATCTTCTGATCAGAACTGACTGGCAAGGGACTTACTTTCATGTGTCACAATGCATGAGAATATGTATTCACACCTACAGCAGAGTTATACAAATAATAAAACATAAATCCATGAACACTGAGGTCTAGAACAAGCACCACTATGTTTTTAGTTTTAAAAAAAGGTGATCTTAAACTTACTTAAAACTCCTACTGGGAATAAGACTGCTTCCCACAAATATTTAAATCCATTTTATATTCAGGTTCATGTATAGTCCATCCCTGCATCAGGGATAGATCTGAATGTGCTAGGATCCATATGAACCTTTGAAAAGTCATTTTTCTGGTTTCAATGACTTTAATGTTAATACATTTAATATAAACTTGCTCAAAAATGTTTTATCCCCTTGCTGTGTACCCATAAAATTTCCATCTATCTTGTCTGTGGTCTGATGACATCCTGAAAAAGAACACAAGAGAGTTAATGTAACTTAACATATAAAGAGGATTCATAAGAAATATGGAGAAAGAATTTTACAAGGGCATATAGCGACAGGACAAGGGGCAATGGTCATTAAGTGAAAGAAGATAGCTTTAAATTAGGCATGAGGAGGACACTCCTTATGATAAGAGTGGTGAGACACTCAAACAGATTGCCCAGAGAAGCCGTGGATCACACTATCACAGTATCACAGTATCACCAAGGTTGGAAGAGACCTCGAAGATCATTGTGTCCAACCTGTCACCATAGACCCCATGACTAGACCATGGCACCAAGTGCCACGTCCAATCCCCTCTTCAACACCTCCAGGGACGGTGACTCCACCACCTCCCCGGGCAGCCCATTCCAATGGCGAATGAATCGCTTGGTGAAGAACTTTCTCCTCATCTCGAGCATAAACTTCCCCTGGGGCAGCTTGAGACTGTGTCCCTTGTTCTGGTGCTGGTTGCTAGAGAGAAGAGGCCAACCCCTTCCTGGCTACAACCACCTTTCAGGTAGTTGTAGAGAGCAATGAGGTCTCCCCTGAGCCTCCTCTTCTCCAGGCTAAACAACCCCAGCTCCCTCAGCCTCTCCTCATAGGGTTTGTGCTCAAGGCCTCTCCCCAGCCTTGTTGCCCTTCTCTGGACACACTCAAGCATCTCGATGTCCTTCTTAAACTGAGGGGCCCAGAACTGGACACAGGACTCAAGGTGTGGCCTAACCAATGCAGAGTACAGGGGCAGAATGACCTCCCTGCTCCTGCTGGCCACACTATTCCTAATGCAGGCCAGGATGCCGTTGGCCTTCGTGGCCACCTGGGCACACTGCTGGCTCATGTTCAGGTAGCTGTCAACCAGCACCCCCAGGTCCCCCTCTGTTTGGGAGCTCTCCAGCCACTCCAACCCCAGCCTGTAGCTCTGCATGGGGTTGTTGTGGCCAAAGTGCAGCACCCGGCACTTGGACTTGTTGAATGTCATCCCATTCGACTCCGCCCATCTGTCCAGTTGGTCGAGGTCCCTCTGCAGGGCCCTTGTACCCTCTAACTGACCAACATCTGCTCCCAACTTGGTGTCATCTGCAAACTTGCTGATGACTGTCTCAATCCCCTCATCCAGATCATCAGTGAAGACATTGAAGGGGATGGAGCCCAGCACTGATCCCTGGGGGATGCCACTGGTGACTGACCTCCAGCTGGAGGTGACACCATTCACCACCACTCTCTGGGCTCGGCCCTCCAGCCACTTCCTAACCCAGCACAGAGTGCTGCTGTCCAAGCCGCAGGCTGACAGCTTGGCCAGGAGTTTCCTGTGGAGGATGGTGTCAAAGGCCTTGCTGAAGTCCAGGTAGACTACATCCACAGGCCTCCCCACATCCACCAGGTGGGTCACCTGATCATAGAAGGAGATCAGGTTGGAGAGGCAGGACCTGCCCTTCCTGAATCCATGTTGGTTGGGCCTTATCCCTTGGCCATCCTGCAGGTACAATACAATACAATACAATACACCAGGTTGAAAGAGACCTTCAGGATCATCGCATCCAAGCCATCAACCAATCCAACCCACCTAAACAACTAAACCATGGCACCAAGCACCCCATCAAGCCTCTTCCTGAACACCTCCAATGCTGGTGACTCCACCACCTCCCTGGGCAGCACATTCCAAAGGCAAATCATTCCTTCTGTGAAGAATTTCTTCCTAACATCCAGCCTAAACCTCCCCTGGCACAGCTTGAGACTGTGTCCTCTTGATCTGGTGCTGCTTGCCTGGGAGAAGAGACCAACCCCCACCTGGCTACAACCTCCCTTCAGGTAGTCATAGACAGTAAGGTCTCCCCTGAGCCTCTTCTTGTCCAGGCTAAGCAACCCCAGCTCCCTCAGCTTGTCCTCACAGGACTTGTGCTCCAAACCCATCACCAGCTTTGCTGCACTTCTCTGGACACCTTCCAGCAACTCAACAGCTTTCCTAAACTGAGGGGCCCAGAACTGGACACAGGACTCAAGGTGTGGCCTAAGCAGTGCTGAATACAGGGGCAGAATGACCTCCCTGCTCCTGCTGGCCACACTATTTCTGATGCAGGCCAGGATGCCATTGGTCTTCTTGGCCACCTGGGCACACTGCAGGCTCATGTTCAGCCTACTATCAACCAATACCCACAGGTCCATTTCTGCCTGGCCGCTCTCCAGCCACTCTGACCCCAGCCTGTAGCACTGCATGGGGTTTCTATGGCCAATGTGCATAACCCAGCACTTGGATGTGTTAAATCTCATGCCGTTGGATTCTGCCCATCTGTCCAGCCTGTCGAGTTCCCTCTGCACAGCTCTCCTAACCTCCAACAGATCAACACCTGCACCCAGCTTGCTGTCATCTGCACATTTACTGATGATGGACTCAATGCCCTCATTGAGATCATCAATAAAGATATTGAACAGGATGGGTCCCAGCACTGATCCCTGGGGGACGCCACTAGTGCCTGGCTGCCAGCTGGAGGTGGCACCATTCACCACCCCTCTCTCCCTCCAGCCAGTTCCTAACCCAGCACAGAGTGCTGCTGTCCAAGCCACAGGCTGACAACTTGGCTAGGAGTTTGCTGTGGGGAAAGTGTCAAAGGCCTTGCTGAAGTCCAGGTAGACCACATCCACAGCCTTCCCCACATCCACCAGGTGGGTCACCTAATCATAGAAGGAGATCAGGTTGGTCAGGCAGGACCTGCCCTTCCTAAATCCATGCTGGCTGGGCCTGGGCCCTTGGCCATCCTGTTAAGTTCTGTGTGATTACAGTCAAGATGACCTGTTCCATAATCTTGCCTCGCTCTGAGGTCAGGCTGAAAGGTCTGTAATTCAGTAGTTCCTCCTTATGGCCCTTCTTGTGGATGGGCACCACGCTGGCCAGCTTCCAGTCATCTGGGACCTCTCCAGTGAGCCAGGACTGTTGAAAAATGATGGAGAGCAGCTTGGCCAGTTCACCTGCCAGCTCTCTCAGCACTCTAGGATGGATCCCATCCAGTTCCATGGACTTGTGGGGATCAAAGCGGCTGAGGAGGTCTCTAACTACTTCCTTCTGGATTACAAGAGAACTATACTGCTCCCTGATTCCATCTGACAGCTCTGGAGGCCAGTTGTCTGCAAGACAATCTGTTCTGCCATTAAAAATTGAGGCAAAGAAGGTGTTAGGTACCTCTGCCTTTCCCTCATCTTTTATTACTATGTTCCCCTCCGTGTCCACTAAGGAGTGGAGGTTATCCTTGCCCCTCCTCTGGCTATTAATGTATTTGTAGAAAGATTTTTTGTTGTCCTTCACAGCAGTGGCCAGTCTAAGCTCTAAATGGGCTTTTGCCTCCCTTAATTCACTCAGAAGTTCGTTACCCATCCAGGCTGGCTGGCTGCCCCGGTGGCTCATCTTCTGGCACATTGGCACAGCCTATTCCTGTGCCTTCAAGAGTTCTGCCTTGAAGTTGGTCCAACGCTCGTAGACCCCTTTGTTTTTCAGAGCTGTTTCCCAAGGTACCTTCTGAGTTAATTCCTTGAGTAACCTGAAGTCCACCCTCCAGGTGTCCAGATTGGAGGTTTTGTTGCTGCCCCTCTTAGCTTGACTGTATATTGAAAACTCAATTCTCTAATGCTCACTGGACCCCAGACGGCATCCAACCACCACATCTCCCAACAGCCCTTCACTATTGGTAAAAGGGAGGTCAACCAAAGCCTTACCCCTGGTAGGTATATAGAATAGAATAGAATAGAATAGAATAGAATAGAATAGAATAGAATAGAATAGAATAGAATAGAATAGAATAGAATAGAATTAGGTTGGAAGAGACCTTGAAGATCATCGAGTCCAACCTGTAACCACAACCTCACAACTAGACCATGGCACCAAGTGCCACATCCAGTCCCCTCCTGAACGCCTCCAGGGATGGAGACTCAACCACCTCCCCGGGCAGCCCATTCCAATGACGAATCACTCTCTCGGTGAAGAACTTTCTCCTCACCTCGAGCCTAAACTTCCCCTGGTGCAGCTTGAGACTGTGTCCCCTTGTTCTGGTGCTGGTTGCTAGGGAGAAGAGGCCAACCCCTTCCTGGCTACAACCACCCTTCAGGTAGTTGTAGAGAGCAATGAGGTCGCCCCTGAGCCTCCTCTTCTCCAGGCTAAACAACCCCAGCTCCCTCAGCCTCTCCTCATAGGTCTTGTGCTCAAGGCCTCTCCCCAGCCTTGTTGCCCTTCTCTGGACACGTTCAAGTGTCTCAATGTCCTTCCTAAACTGAGGGGCCCAGAACTGGACACAGTACTCAAGGTGCGGCCTAACCAAAGCAGAGTACAGGGGCACAATGACCTCCCTGCTCCTGCTGGCCATACTATTCCTAATGCAGGCCAGGATGCGGTTGGCCCTCTTGGCTGCCTGGGCACACTGCTGGCTCATGTTCAGCTTCCCATCAACCAGCACCCCCAGGTCCCTCTCAGCCTGGCCGCTCTCCAGCCACTCTGACCCCAGCCTGTAGCGCTGCCTGGGGTTGTTGTGGCCAATGTGCAGAACCCGGCACTTGGATGTGTTCAATCTCATGCCATTGGACTCTGCCCATCTGTCCAGCCTGTCGAGGTCTCTCTGCAAAGCCTCTCTGCCCTCCAGCAGATCAACTGCTGCCCCCAGCTTGGTGTCATCTGCAAATTTACTGATGATGGACTCAATGCCCTCATCCAGATCATCAATAAAGATGTTGAAAAGCATGGGGCCCAGCACTGATCCCTGGGGCACACCACTAGTGACAGGCCGCCAGCTGGATGTGGCACCATTCACCACCACTCTCTAGGCTCGGCCCTCCAGCCAGTTCCTAACCCAACGCAGTGTGCAGCACCTGGGATAAGAAGCTGTTCTCCATACACTAAGAACCTTCTGGTCTTCCTTCTCTCTGATGTGTTAAATTCCCAGCAGATATCAGGCAGGTTAAAATCACCCATAAGAGCAAAGTCTGGTGATCCTGAGACAGCCTCTAGCTGCCTGTAGAATAATTCATCAACTTGTTCATCCTGGTTGGGTGGTCTATAACAGACTCCAACCAGGATGTCTGCCCTGTTGGTCTTCCCTCTAATTTTCACCCACAGGCCCTCAACTTGATCATCCTTAATCTCTCGTTCCATGGCATCTAGTGCCTCCCTGATGTACAGGGCCACCCCTCCACCCCTTCTTCCTTGCCTGTCTCTCTTGAATAGCCTGTAGCCATCAATTACAGTGCTCCAGTCATGTGAGTCATCCCACCACGTTTCTGTGATGGCAACTACATCATAATTTTCCTGCTGTAACACAGCTTCCATCTCCTAATGCTGCATGCATTAGTGTACATCCACTTTAGCTGGGCTGCTGTTTTCACCCCTGACTCCAGCTTACCACCTGGAGACTCCTGTCTGGGGAGACTGGTTTCAGCCCCTTCCCCCTTCAAATCTAGTTTAAAGCCCTGTCAATGAGACCTGCCAACTCCTTCCTAGAGCCTCTCTCCTTTTGGGAGATAGGCCATTGTCATGCACTAAGATCTTTCTCCCCCTCGGGGATGAATGTACTCCATCTGTTGCTAGCTAGTGGTGCCACTCCAGACCATGCCTGAAATTTTTTAAGCTACCCAGTGGGAATTTCTGGATGTTGGCCCTGCATCAGAAAGCATCAGTTGAAATGAAATGGTATTTTTAGGAATTCCACAATAATATTTAATTCATAAAAAAGTATGAGTTAAATACACTATATACCCAAATGCACTAGATTTCAGATATAAACTGGGTATTTTTCCCTCTCTGTAGCCTGCTTTTGAATAGTGCTTAGCAAGACGAGCAGAATACTAAATAATTGGTATGTTAACTGAGTTCAGCTGCTATCTTTTTCTTTTGGATGGAATCTAAGTAGGTTATACAAAATTGTGTCTGTTAGGCTCTAAATCAGTGTAGCACATCCACATCGTGTGTAGAATTCTGAATTCCACTGTGCGAGCAGACTATGAAGTCAAAAACGTATTTTAATTTTGGCTGCTGGCTGCAAATCAGAGTCCTCTCTGAAACATGGCATATCTTTCAGTTGCTATGCACTAGATATCTGATCTCTGTCCATCAAAACCGTTTTGATTCATGCCAGCAACAGACTCAGCACATGCATATTGGTATTATCATGCTACCTCTTCAGTATCTTAAATTTTTGTTATTGAAGACCCATAGGAATTAGTTTTCTACATATGAGAATGTATGTGTGCTAAGCACCGGTGTGAGCTTTTATGTTTATTTGAAAGTTTATTTCCTATGGGGAAGCAGGGGGAATATATCTGGAGGTGAGGGCAGACAAAACGTAACACTGTACTAGACTTCTGATGTGTGGTGCCAACCTGTTGAGTCCAAGACATACTTAAGAGTGTTAGACAATTGCATATTTGCCTAACAGGTCCTTTTGTATTGGGTTACACAGAATTTTAATGTGTGTGCCTCCCCTCCTCTTTGCCTTTCCTACTTGATTTCCCATTGAAAATACAAAAAAAAAAGAAAATATTTTTTGTATTAAGCAAGGTGCAGTGCCCCTTTGCAATGTCAGTGTATGTGTTTCCTCAAAAAGAAACAAGATGCTTGACTCTGCCTTATTGCAAGACCTAGTTATAGGCTTTCCTCATGAAAATGTGACATTTCATTCACCTAGGGCAGTCTTTGGTGCACACTGTAACTGTAGTGCTGGGCTTCAGTGGAATGAGGCTGCCAGCACAACACAGAGGGCTGTGCCTGTACTGCCTTGCAGGAGGTGCTGTCTGCAGCTATGTGATATACCAAGAATGGGACAGAAGGAACTGAAACATATCTTGAAGTAAAGATGTCTCTGAAGGTAAATCAGTTTGAACACTCAGCATTGCATTTCTCTCACTGAATTTGGAGGAGGAAGGGAAGGCAGATATGCAGTTTCCTACTCATCTGAGGTTGCAGCATTATGAATATCAGATATGCAGGATTAATGTAGGTGTGCTTTTTTTTTTAAGTTGACCATAACTTTACTATCAGGGACTACATACTGCCTTGGTCTGAAAAGTCTTGGACAGAATTTGAAGAATGGAAAGGTGGCTATATTTTGCTACAAGAAAAGAAGTTATGTTCCCAGTACTTTTTACATCTTAATGACAAACAAGATACATACATCAGGTAAAGAATATGAGAAGGTGGCTTAAATGCAACCTTCCTCATGTGGTGAACTGGAATAATTATCTGACTGATCATCGCTGCTGGCCTTAACTTAAAGCTCAGGTTCTCCAGACTCTCACTTAGTTTCTCATTTACTTAAAAGTTGAAAATGTGTTGAATAGTGTTGAGACCACAAACACTCAAGTATAGTCCCTACCACAAATATCCTGGTTGTTAACAGCTCTCCTACACATAAAGCCGAAGTACTTTTGAAAGTATAATCAAGTATATCTTCTCATTTCATTGTCTTGCATAAAAGCACGATCTGGGAAGAAAACAAGTGTCAAGTGCAACTACTAATAGGGTCATTCAGTTGTTTCTAACCCTCAAAGATTCTTAAATGCTGAATTTAAAATGCGAGAAGTAAAACACTATGTCACTTCTTAGATAAATATTTCCTTACAGAATGAGAAATTGCTTGCAATATTCAAATACAGTCTCCAAGCTGAGTTTACATCATATTAACTATTCCATCAGTTCTATTCCTGCAAGCATGAGACCCTTAAGGAATTCAATTCAGTGCCATAAAAATGTACTTCTAATGTTCACAAGGAAACATGAACCATTTTCTGTGCTTTAAATCTGCATCTTCATGTGAGAATCATTAAAAATTACCTTGGGATTGATCTGTCTGCATCCACTATGGCAAAGAAAGAAAGAAAGGAAGAAAGAAAGAAAGAAAGAGAGAAAGAAAGAAAGAAAGAAAGAAAGGAAAGAAAGAAAGAAAGAAAGGAAAGAAAGAAAGAAAGAAAGAGAGAAAGAAAGAAAGAAAGAAAGAAAGAAAGAAAGAAAGAAAGAAAGAAAGAAAGAAAGAAAGAAAGAAAGAAAGAAAGAAAGAAAGAAAGAAAGAAAGAAAGAAAGAAAGAAAGAAAGAAAGAAAGAAAGAAAGAAAGAAAGAAAGAAAGAAAGAAAGAAAGAAAGAAAGAAAGAAAGAAAGAAAGAAAGAAAGAAAGAAAGAAAGAAAGAAAGAAGAAAAAGAAAAAATCACACATTAAAAATTAAAAACAGATTATGTGCAGTTCATTGAATAAAGTGTTTTATTCAGAGAATTTCAAAACATTTTTATAATAATAAGTCTTTTAAAATCCATAATTCATGTACCAGTATAGGTTTGTGACTGACCTGTTGGAGAACACCCTTCCAGGAAGGGACCTGGTGGGGTCCTGATGGACAGAATTATTACCACAAGCCCTTGTAGGCAAGATTAAAAGGTGTGTAGTTCGTAGGTCGAGAGAGGTTCTCCTCCCCATCTACTCTGCCCTGGTGAGGCTGCATCTGGAATATTGTGTCCAGTTCTGGGTCGTTCAGTTCGAGAAGGACAGGGACCTGTTTGAAAGAGTCCAGCACAGAGCCACAAAGGTAATTAAGGGAGCAGAACATCTGCCTTATGAGGAGAGACTGAGGGAGATGGATCTCTTTAACTTGCAGGAGACTAAGGGATGACCTCATTGATATTTATAAATATATGAAGGGTGAGTGTCAGCAGGATAGAGCCAGGCTCTTCCCAGTGATGTCCAATGACAGGGCAAGGGGCAATGGGTGCAAGCTGGAGCATAGGTTTCACGTAAACATAAAGAAAAAACTTATTTGCTCTGAGGGTGACAGAGCACTGGTACAGGATACCCAGAGAGGTTGTGGAGTCTCCATGGCTGGAGACATTCAAAATGTGCCTGGATGCATTCCTGTATGACCTACACTAGGTGACCCTGATCTGGCAGAGCGGTAAGACTAGATGATATTTCAATGTCCCTCACAATCCCTAAAATTCTGTGATTCTGTGATAAGACTAAAGGACAAGATGCCATCCAGAAGGACCTGAATGGTCTTGAGAGGTAGGCTAGGGAGAATCTCATGAAGTTTTAGACACTGGAATGGACTGCCCAGAGAGATAGTGGAGTCAATGTCCCTGCAGGTGTTTAAGGAAAGATTGGATGTGGTAATTAGTGACATGACCTAGTCAATGTGGTGGTGTTAGGTCACAGGCTGAACTTGATATCAGAGGTCTGTTCCAGCCTCAATAATTCTGTGATTCTGTGAGGTTCAATGAAGCAAAGTGCAAGGTCATGCACCTAAGCTGGGGCAAACCTTGATATCAATACAAGCTGGGCAATGATGAAATTGAGAGCAGCCCTGCAGAAAAGAAATGGCTGGATGTGAGCCAAAATGTACACTTGTAGCCCAGAAGGTGAATGACATCCTGGGCTGCATCAAAAGATGCATGGCCAGTAGGTTGAGAGAGGTGACTCTTCCACTCTGCTCTAGTATGACCTGACCTGCAGTACTGTGTCCAGCTCTGGGGCCCTCAACACAAGAGAAACATGGAACTGCTAGAATGGGTCCATAGGAGTGACATACCAAATCGATCAGAGGGCTGAGCACCTCTCCTGTGAAGATAGGGTGAAAGAATTGTGGCTGTTCAGCCCAGAGAAAGGAAGGCTTCAGGGAGATCTTATAACTAATTTTTGTTATCTGAAGGGAATCTACAGGATGTCTGGGAAAGACTATTTAGAAGGGCTTGAAGTGATAGGACAAAGGGCAATGGTTTTAAACTAGAGCAGGGTAGATTTAGATTGGACATTAGGAGGAAGTTCTTTGCAATTAGAGTGGTAAAATACTAGAATAGGCTACCCAGGGATGTGGTTGAGGCCCCATCCCTGTCCACATTCAAGATCAGACTCAGTGTGGTCCTGGGCAGCCTGATCTACTCAGACGTGTCCCTGCTTGGACAAGATGGCTTTTGTGGCTATCTTCCAACCCAGGGCAGTCTGTGAATCTGTGATCTCATCATTTGTTGTCTTTTTGTGAAGTAAGCAGGTGAAACTATGGGGAAGTGTTTGCGTAGGGAGTGAGCATTAAATGCAGTATTGTTGCCTTTCCCATAGTCCATGTAAGGGCACATTTAGGGCTGTATTGGTCCTCAGTGAAAAGAGGAAGTGCAGAGGTGGAGAAGAGTCAAGATCCAAGGAGAGTCTCCACAGTGTGCTCTAAAACCTAATACGAGCTCATTTCAACCCAAATACATCAACATATGTCTTTGAGGTTTCTTTCTGAAGAGGAATCCTTACCCAACAGGGACATTTACAGTCAAAGTCAAAATTTAGAGAGTAGGGAACACGTCCTCCATGCACCAGGCCTTTTATATTTTACTATGTACCTCTATACCTCTTCATTCCCATTCATTGTCTCTTCCAATGACATGTTTGCTAATGGTATAAAGACTAGGTAGTTAAATCATGTTTGATATTTGGTTGTGTGGTGAATATCCTGCAGGTTCATTTGGGCTTCCTTGCTGCAGAGAAATGTAGGGGACTTTGACTAATATTACAACCCTAATGGTAACGAAGACTTTTAGATACTTTGCTGTTTCTGATAATTCTTTGCAGTTGGTGTTGGATTAAATCTTTGTTTATCTTCTGTTGTAAATTGTGATTCATGAAGATTTTCTAATTTTCATTCCCTTAGATGACTAAAGATGACTTATCCTGTAAAATATTCTGACTCGGATAATTTCAAACATTCAGTTACAATATTTAAGTGATAAAACTGCTGTGGCATAGAAACTTCCATACAGCAAAGGATGCACGTTCTACACTAGAGCCCCCTATTTTGTCAAACAGTAAGAACAACACTGTTTCACCCAGGACAGTCCCAAGTAATAAGCTTTTCAGTATCAAGGAACATGGTCTGAGTACTAATATTCCATGTTATATTATCTTTTATTTCTGTCCTGAGGCCACTTTCTGCAAGTACTAATGTTAGGACCAAAGAGTAACCATAAAATGTAACCATAGAAAATGGTTACTCTTTAGACTCCTGGAAGAGCAGCCTGAACAAAAGCAAGATGGTTTCTTCAAGCAAACTAAAGAACAGTTAAATTTTTGTTTTCTTACCTGCTCCTGTGCAGCATCAATGAGGTGGTTGAAGTTGTTGGGATATTTAAGCCAGAATAAAAGACACTGACAACAAAAATGCACCCAGTTTCGTAAAATGAATCCTCATATGAATTCTGCTAACTCAGTGGTGGAAGGGGTCTTCACATCACCTGGAACTGTTGGTCTCCTTCAAGTCTAAGCGTGGTTCCTGGTTTTGTTAGGAAACATCTCAGAGCTGATAGTTTGACTGACATTCTGTCATGCAGTATGTGGGAACTGAAATAAAAACCTTGGCATTGAGGACCCCAGCGTGATCAAAATATTTTTCTGGAACAGTGTTTCAGCAATTCCAGCCCTTCAAGCATGTCCAAAACAACTTTTCAGTAATTTGTCTAACTCTTACTTTTTTGACCTATGACACTTGCTGTGACCGGTTTAGGTTGAATGGACAGTACGAACAGCCAATGAAATTGTTTAGCAGGGGTGGATTGTGACCGGTTTAGGCTGTGCCTTTAAGAGAAGGACACTTTCTGAACACTCCGGCTGAATGTTTTGGTATTAGAATGAAAACAAGATATGCTAATCCAATTTCATTGGTGGAACCCGGCTGTAGGTTCTAGCTTGGTCTTTCAGTCGGGGGCAGTCAGTCTGCTTCTTCCCCCTGTACTGTGGGCTGGCCTGCTTTTCTCTCTGAAGCAACAGCTTGCTACGCAGGAACGATTCTTGCTAACCAGATAAGAGAAAACTAACTTTTGCATTCGCTTTGAGCTTTAACAAAGTTTTCCCCTTTAAATTACCTTCCTTTCTCTTTCTCTCTAACCCTTTTGGGAAAAAGGGGAGGTAGGGAGGGAGAAGGGAGGGACAGGCCGAACCCCCTGGCCGCAGGGGGGTTGGGGAAAGGTTTCCTGTATTACATACATTGCTGTATATTTCTGTATATATTGTAAATATTGTATGTTTTTGTACATATTCATTACATTCCATTTTCTGCTTGTAAAATATAGCTTTCATCTGCTTCTCCAGCTGAGTTAGCTGTGGATTCTTTTTGTGTGTGTGGGGGAACCTTCCTACTCCACCACACTTGCCTGAAGTTGCCATGTTCCCTCATGCCTGGTTTTCCACTCCATCTTTTCTTTTTTGAATTTCAGACTTATCAACGAGTCTTTGAGGGACCAGTTGCTAGTTACCATACAGAAGACTTTCACATATACCCGAACCCAGGCACAGCACCTCTTTATTGTCCTCATGGAGTGCATGAAGAAGAAGGAGCTGGTATGTTTGCATTTTCCTTAGAAGCAAATAAAGAACTTTATGTATTGCTTTGATTATGTCTTTCAGGTGTCTGTTGAAGGATTTCACAAAGCTGATCCCTGTAGTCCAGACTCTGACAGGATACTATATTATGCTGATTTTTGTTCACTTTAATCTGCTTTTTCCCCATTTGAAGTGATGAATCCAACAGATCTGTTCCCTTTGTAGATTCCTTCATCAGGTCAAAATCCAGCTAGTAGAATACAGATATCATTCAGTCATCCTTGGGTATACAATTAAAATTCAATTCCATTCAACTACAGAAAACATATTTGTTTGTCTGACTGTGGGATCATATTTTAAAGATGATGTAGAGCTGCACAAGTATCACTAGGGCTACTACTTTACTATGGAGATGTGTGAAGTGGATGTGTGAAGCTCCTATTCTGCAGTGGCAAGGCTGTCCCATACTTATACTTTCTAGAAGAACACAAGATCCTTCAACAGATTCTGAGAGTTCCACGTGATGCTGCTTTTGAAGAAGAAAAATCACATAGTTAAAAAAAAAAAAAAAAAAAAAAAAAAAAAAAGAAAGATTCAGTTCCAATTGTTTTTATTCCTTACAAACTGAATAGATGTGCTTCAAATTTTTAAATTAATATTTCTTCTAGGCTTTATTTCCATTTTATATCACATTTTCCAGGAATTTCAGGTTTATGACAATGTGCAACCCTTTGACTATGGTAGCATTCAAAAAGATTGACTCAGTTGTTTTACAGAAGTTTAATTTTCTGTGACTTCATCCTCTGCAATGCCTTTTAATTTTATTTGAAAATATGGCATCGAGTAATTAATACCATTGGAGAGAAACAGGAAAGAACAGGTAGAAAATCTTTTTTAAAAAGACAGGCTTTTAGATAGAGCTTTACAAAATGGAAGGTTTTTTTCTTTATCTGGTTTAGCTTGCCAAAAGCATAGTGTTCTGTTCGGTAGCTAGCAGTTTGTGCATCCATAAAAAAGTGGTCAGCCTTCCTCATGCAGGACTAATTGTTTACATGTTCCACAATCATCTGGCAGGTACCTTGGACAATAGCGAGGGGAGAATTCCAAGGACAGCTTTTCAGGGACGACATGACATCGACATGCAGTTTCACTATGCCGTTGCAAAGCAGATGGTTGATGAAACTGGAAATACATCCATCCCTGCTGCCTTCTTCCTCCCACAATCAGAATTCAAACTATATAGCAGACTTTAGACACCCTTTAGCTATTCACAAGCAGGCAGTGCAGCCCATAAGGTATAGACTGTCACCTCTTCCCTTGGTGAACTACATCACGATAGAGTTCTTTTTTCTTTCTTTTTTCATTATTTTCACCTCCAAAGTCTCCTCTGCTTTAAAGACCCTCAGAAAAATATGATTGTGCTTGATAAATACTTTTCCTACCCACTTATGATTGTCAAGATGTGTCATGACCTCAGTGGGACTTAATTCTTCTTATATGCATAGTATATACATGTGCCTCAGTCTACCTTGTTGTTGAATTTGCTGTAAGATTTCTTATCAATGATTAGCAGAGGAACCTCCTTAGGGAAGGAGAATTAGTTCTTTTGTGCCCATTACTGTTAATGTAATATAATAATATATTCATATGAGATGTACTTGTGAACAAGTGTTCTACTTGCAAACATAAAAATTTATACTTAATGGTAAGTCATATAATCATAGAATCATTTTGGTTGGAAAAAGATCTGTAAGACCATCGAGCCCAAGCAAGTCTGGTGCTAAACCATGTCCCTTAGCACCACATCTCTGTGTTCTTTTAACTTCTCCAGGGGTGGTGATTCAACCACCTCCCTGGGCAGCCTATTCCAGTGTTTGATAACCCTTTCAGTGAAGAAGTTTCTTCTAATAACTGATTTAAATTTACACTGGTGAAAGCTGAGGCTTGTTGAGAAGAGACCAACACCCACCTCACTACAACCTCCTTTCAGATAATTGTGGAGAGCAACAATGTCTCTCCTCAGCCTCTTCTTCTCCAGACTAATCAATCCCAGTCCCCTCAGGTACTTCTTATAACACTTCATCTCCAGACACCTCACAAGCTCCATTTACTTTCTCTGCACCTGTTCCAGCACCTCAATGTTTTTCTGTAACGGAAGCCCCAAAACTGAACACAGTATGTGAGGCATGGCCTCACTAATTCTGGGTAGAGGGGACAATCACTTCCTGCTGGCCACACTATTTCTCATACAAGACACTATGTTGTTGGCCTTCTTGGCAACTTGAGCACACTGCTGGCTCCTATCAGTCAATCCACACTGCCAGATCCCTTTCTTCCAGACAACTTTCCAGCCACTTTTTCCCAAGTCTGTATCATTGCAGGGGGTCGTCATGGCCCAGGCGCTGGACCCAGCACTTGGATTTGTTAAGCCTCATACAGTTGCCCTTGGCTAATACCTCCAGGCTGTCCAGGTCCTTCTGAGGAGTCTTTCTACCCTCAAGCAGATCAACACCCTCTCCTATCTTAGTGCTGTCTGCAAACTTACTACAGGTGCACTTAATCCCTTCATTCAGGTCATTGACAAAGACATCAAGGACAAGTGGTCCCAGTACTGAGGCCTGGGAAACACCACTAGTGACCAGACACCAACTGGATTTAATGCCTTTTACTACCACTCTTTGTGCCCAGCCATCAAGCTACTTTTTAACCCAGCAAATCATCTGCCCATTGTAGTCACAAACAATTTCTCCAGGAGGATGCTGTTGGAGACACTGTCAAATGCTTTACTAAACTCCAGTTAAACATCATCCTCAGCCTTTCCCTTATCCACACAGCAGGTCACCTTGTCATAGAAGGAGACCAGATTTGCTAAGCGGGACCTGCCCTTCATGAACCCATGCTCACTGGGCCTGATCACCTGATCACCTGTCCTGCACACGTTGCATAATGGCACTCAAGACATCACCTCCCCAACACTGAAGTCAGACTGACAGGTCTGTAGTTCCCCGAGTCCTTCTTCCAGCCCGTCTTGTAGATGGGCATCACATTTACCAATCTCCAGTCAGCTGGGAGCTCCCCAATTAGCCAGGACTGCTGGTAAATGATGGAAAGTGACTTTGTGAGCACTTCTGCAAACTCTCCTGTTACTCTTGGGTATATGCCATCCAACCCCATAGACTGCTGCAGCAGGTGACTAACCATTTCCTCTTGGATTATGAGGCTTCATTCTGCTCCCCATGCCTAACTTCCAATTCAGGGTGTGGGGTATCTAGAGAGAAACTGGTCCTACTGCAAAAGACTGAGGCAAAGAAGGTATTGAATACCTCAGCCTTTCACTCATCCTTCACTACTACATTCCCTCCTTCTGCATCTCATAAAGGACGGAGATTTTCCTTAGTCCTCCTATTGTTGCTAATAGATTTGTAGAGGCATTTCTTGTTGCCTCTAGCAGCTGAGACCAGAGTCAATCTCTGAAACAAATCAAAGACTGTCCACTAGAATTCAAAGGTGACGGTTCTGCTGACCTTCCTGTTTACTTCTCCAGCTATCAAGAAATCTGTCATTTCAAAATGACGATGCCATTTTGGCTGCAGAGCCGATCGGGACTGGCACCCGGGACCACTCCGCCTGGAACTGAGAGCTTCCTGCCTTGCTTTCTGCTTTCTTTTCAGCACTTTGCAGTTCAGGAGGACCCCTGGTTGGCAGGGAGGTCCGGCAGGATCGTCCTGTTGCGAGCCTGCTCGGGATCAGGAGCATGACGTCAACTGCAGGAGGTTTAAAACCCGCCGGGCTGTGCGTGCCACCTTTGTGGCTGCAGAGCCTTCCTGCTGCTCAGATAAATTTTTCATTTTTTATTTTTATTTTTTAATAACTATCACTAAAACCCTGAACCATGGTTGTCACTCGGATGAAGGGTAGGAAAACCGTGTGTACCCAGACAGAGCTGGTGCATCAGCGTGCAGGAGTTCAGGCTGCTGGCTGCAGAGAGTGCTTCAGCCTGGCACTTGGAATGGAGGGGGAAGGAGAAAACATCTGTGTCAGGTGTGACCAGGTGAACTTTCTCCTCAATCTGGTGGCAGAGTTAAAGGATGAAATGACTGAGCTGAAGGATGAAGTATCAAGGCTCAGGTCAATAAGGGAATGGAAAAGGGAGTTAGATATGTGGGAGCAGGCTCTGCAGATCTCCCCTGCTGAGGGAAGTGTCCCTGGAAATGGGGAGGGATGGATACAGGTCCCTGCCAGGGGTGGCAAGGGAAATCCATCCCGGCCTTCTCCTCCTCGTCCGCTGCCCTTGCATAATAAGTATGAGGCCCTGCAGGCTGATGGCAGTGTGGATGAGAGGGCTGAGGAGCAGCCATCTGGGTGGGAGCCTAAGACCAAGCAGTCCCCACCAATTATAACAACCAGCTCCACAAACTAAAAGCGAAGGGTTATAGTTGCTGGGGACTCTCTCCTGAGGGGGACTGAGGGACCCATATGTCGTCCCAACCCATCCCACAGGGAGGTCTGCTCCCTACCCAGGGCACAGGTAAGGGATGTCATGAGGAGACTCCCAAAGCTGATCCAGCCCACCTTTTGCTGGTAATACACGCTGGAAGTGATGAAATTGACAAGAAGGGCACCAGGGTGATTAAAAGAGAATTCAAGAGAATTCAAGAGAACTGGCAGATGAGGTTGCCAAGCCCCTCTCTATTATATTCCAGAAGTCATGGCAGAGTGGGGAAGTCCCCACAGACTGGAAAAGGGGAAACATTACTCCCATTTTCAAAAAGGGCAAGAAGGAGGAACCGGGGAACTACAGGCCAGTCAGTCTCACCTCTGTGCCCGGAAAGATCATGGAGCAGATCCTCCTGGAGGCACTAATGACTCAGAAGAACAGTGAAGAGGTGATTGGGAATAGTCAGCATGGCTTTGCCAAGGGCAAATCCTGCCTGACAAACCTGGTGGCCTTCTATGATCAGGTGACAGCATTAATAGATGAGGGGTGAGCAACTGATGTCGTTTACCTGGACTTGAGCAAAGCCTTTGACACTGTCCCGCACCACATCCTGGTCTCCAAACTGGTGACACATGGGTTTGATGGATGGACCACTAGATGGATAAAGAATTGGCTTGATGGCTGCACCCGAAGAGTGGCTGTCAACGGGTCCATGTCCCAGTGGAGGCCAGTGACAAGCGGAGTCCCTCAGGGATCAGTCCTGGGACCTGTCTTGTTCAACATCTTTGTGGGTGACATGGACAGTGGCATCGAGTGCACCCTCAGCAAGTTTGCTGATGACACCAAGCTGTGTGGTGCAGTGGACATGCTGGAGGGAAGGGATGCCATCCAGAGGGACCTTGAGAGGCTGGAGAGGTGGGCACAAGCCAACCTCATGAGGTTCAACAAGACCAAGTGCAGGGTCCTGCATCTGGGTCGAGGCAATCCCAGGCACAAATACAGGCTGGGCAGTGACTGGCTGGAGAGCAGCCCTGAGGAGAGAGACTTGGGCGTGCTGGTGGACGAGAAGCTCAACATGAGCTCTCAATGTGCGCTTGCAGCCCGGAAAGCCAATCAGATCCTGGGCTGCATCAGGAGAAGTGTGACCAGCAGGTCAAGGAGGTGCTTCTCCCCCTCTACTCAGCTCTGGTGAGACCCCACCTGGAGTACTGCGTCCAGTTCTGGAGCCCCTATTACAGGAGGGATGTGGACGTGCTGGAGCGTGTCCAGAGAAGGGCCACGAGGATGATCAGAGGGCTGGAGCACCTCTCCTATGAGGACAGACTGAAGGAGTTGGGGCTTTTCAGTCTGGAGAAGAGAAGGCTCCGAGGTGACCTCATTGTGGCCTTCCAGTATCTGAAGGGGGCCTACAGGAAGGCTGGGGAGGGACTTCTCAGGATCTCAGGTAGTGATAGGACTAGGGGGAATGGAATGAAGCTGGAAATGGGGAGATTCAGGCTAGATGTGAGGAAGAAGTTCTTCACCATGAGAGTGGTGAAGCCCTGGCATGGGTTATCCAGGGAGGTGGTTGAGGCCCAGTCCCTGGAGGTGTTTAAGACCAGGCTGGACAAGGCTCTGGCCAGCGTGATCTAGTGTAGGGTGTCCCTGCCCATGGCAGGGGGTTGGAACTAGATGATCCTTGTGGTCCCTTCCAACCCTGACTGATTCTATGATTCTATGATTCAAGCCCCTTGGACGATTGACGGAGTGGGAGCTCAAGTGGTGTTCTGCTCAGTTCCCTCAGTGGTAGGGGAGTACACTGAGAGGAACAGGAGAACCCACCCCATCAACAACTGGCTCAGGGGATGGTGCCAGCAGCAGAATTTTGTGTTCTTTGATCATGGGGCAACTTTTACTGCGCCCGTGCAGTTGGGTGCAGTTATCTGTTAGTTAGCTGGCAGATGAGCTGGCCAAGCCGCTCTCCATCATTTTCCTCCAGTCCTGGCTCACCGGTGAGGTCCTAGATGACTGGAAACTGGCCAATGTGGTCCCCATCCACAAGAAGAGTCGGATGGAGGAACCTGGGAACTATAGGCCTGTCAGCCTGACCTCAGTGCCAGGGAAAATGATGGAGCAGATTATCCTGGCAGCAATAACTGCACACCTGCAGGATGGCCAAGGGCTCAAGTCCAGCCAGCATGGATTTAGGAAGGGCAGGTCCTGCCTCTCCAACCTGATCTCCTTCTATGATCAGGTGACCCACCTGGTGGATGTGGGGAGGCCTGTGGATGTAGTCTACCTGGACTTCAGCAAGGCCTTTGACACCATCCTCCACAGGAAACTCCTGGCCAAGTTGTCAGCCTGTGGCTTGGACAGGAGCACTCTGTGCTGGATTAGGAACTGGCTGGAGGGCCGAGCCCAGAGAGTGGTGGTGAATGGTGCCACCTCAAGCTGGAGGCCAGTCACCAGTGGTGTCCCCCAGGGATCAGTGCTGGGCCCCATCCTCTTCAATGTCTTCATTGACGATCTGGATGAGGGGATTGAGACAGTCATCAGCAAATTTGCAGATGACACCAAGTTGGGAGCAGATGTTGGTCAGTTAGAGGGTACAAGGGCTCTGCAGAGGGACCTCGACCAACTGGACAGATGGGCGGAGTCCAATGGGATGGAATTCAACAAGTCCAAGTGCCAGGTGCTGCACTTTGGCCACAACAACCCCATGCAGAGCTACAGGCTGGGGTTAGAGTGACTGGAGAGCTCCCAAACAGAGGGGGACCTGGGGCTGCTGGTTGACAGCTACCTGAACATGAGCCAGCAGTGTGCCCAGGTGGCCAAGAAGGCCAATGGCATCCTGGCCTGCATCAAGAGTAGTGTGGCCAACAGGAGTAGGGAAGTCATTCTGCCCCTGTACTCTGCACTGGTTAGGCCACACCTTGAGTCCTGTGTCCAGTTCTGGGCCCCTCAGTTTAAGAAGGACATCGAGACACTTGAGTGTGTCCAGAGAAGGGCAACAAGGCTGGGGAGAGGCCTTGAGCACAAGCCCTATGAGGAGAGGCTGAGGGAGCTGGGGTTGTTTAGCCTGGAGAAGAGGAGGCTCAGGGGAGACCTCATTGATCTCTACAACTACCTGGAGGGTGGTTGTAGCCAGGAGGGGGTTGATCTCTTCTCCCTGGTGCTCAACCAGCACCAGAACAAGGGGACACAGTCTCAAGCTGTGCCAGGGGAAGTTTAGGCTGGAGGTGAGGAGAAAGTTCTTCACCAAGCGATTCATTCGTCATTGGAATATGCTGCCCAGGGCGGTGGTGGAGTCACCATCCCTGGAGGTGTTGAAGAGGTGATTGGACATGGCAGTCGGTGCCATGGTCTAGTCATGAGGTCTTGGGAGATAGGTTGGGCTTGATGATATTTGAGGTCTCTTCCAACCTTGGTGATACTGTGTGATACTGTGATACTGTGATTCATAATCAGTGCCCAACACAGCCTGCAACCATTACATCATGCACAAGTCCTTCTGTGTTCATTAACAGCAGGTCCAGCAGGTGCCTTTCCCTAGTTGTCTCTGTCACCCGCTTTGTTAGGAAGTTCTTCTCCACACATTCCAGGACTGTTGCCTCTCTGCTATGTTGCATTTCCAGCAAACATCACAGAAGCTGAAACCCCCATGAGAATAGGGGCAAGCAATTGTGAGACTTCTCCCAGATGCCTAAAGAATATTTTACCTGTTTCTTCATCCTGGTTGGGTGAACACATTCCAACCAGGATATCTGCCTTGCTGGCATACACCCCTAAACACTCAACCCTATTGTCACAGCTGAAGGCAGTCAAAACACTTCCTGACATACAAGGTCCCACCACCATCTTTCCTTCCTTGCTTATCCATTCTGAAGTGTTTGTAGCCATTGTCTGCAGCTCTCCTGTTGTGTGAGATATCTCTGACCATGTTTCTGTGATGGCCACAATATCATAGTTTTCCTGATGCACAATGGCTTCAAGCTCCTCCTGTCTGTTCCCTATGCTGAGTGTGTTAGTGTAAATGCACTTCAGTTGGTCTAATGGTCCCACCACCTTTTTTGCAGGGAGGGGTCCTAATTCTTGCTTGACTGCAAGGTGCTCCTGTGCTTACTAAACCATCAATAACCCCTGTGTCTTTGCTGATGCATGGGTCTCCATTCTCTACCTCTGCTGGTGTGGCAGACCAAAAGACCTCACTATCGCACCATCCTTCAAACACTGATGTGCTGCTGTGGTGGTGAGAGAAAGTTCTCCCACACACACATGAAGAAACCATGGCTAGCAGAAGCAGATGAATGTGCTATATTTACAAGCAGGAATGAAATGCAGTGAATATGTACAGAATATACAGTATTTACAATATATACAGAAATATACAGCAATGAACGTAACACAGAAGACCTTTCCCCTCCTCCAGCCAGGAGGGTCCCCCCCCCCCGGCCCTGTACCCCTCTCTCCCTCTACCTCCTTTTTTTCCCAAAAAGGGTTAGAGAGATAGAAAAAGGTAATTAAGGAGAAAAATTCTGTTAGCTCAAAGCATGTGCAAGAATTAGTTTTCTCATCTGGTTAGCTTTGTTAATTCAAGGTCAACTCCATCCAGCAGCTGTTGCTTCAGAGAGACAGAAACAGACAGGCCGACAGGAACAGACAGAATAGACTGAAATTCAAAGAGAACTAAAACTTAAAGTTGAATTCTACCAATCTACCAATGAAATTCGTTTAGAATATCTGCATGCTTTTCAAAACATTCAGCCAGAGTGTTCCAGCAACTGTCCCTTTCCTAAAGGCACAGCCTTAAACGGTCACAGCTGCCCTTGGGCTTATTCCTAGATATCCTGGGTTTGTGCCCTTCCTCTTCAAATCTAGTTTAAAGCTCTTTTAGTGAGCCCTGCTGTCTCCTGGGCTGGAATCCTTTCCTCCCTTTGAGACAGGTGTACCCCATCTGTCAGCAGGCCTGGTGTCCTGTAAATCAACCCATGATTAAAGAGCCCAAATTCCATCTGGTGATGCCAGGCTTGGAGCCAGTCATTGACATGCTGATTCTTCCTGTTTATACCATCATCACTCCCCACAGCTGGGGGAACAGAAGAGAATGCTGCTTGTGCTCCTTAACCTGTTCTTCTCAAAGTTCTGGATCTTCTCTTCATTGTCCTCAGATTTCTTGTTGTTACTTCATAACCACCTATCTGACATGGAATTAATTTGAGGGCTGTGCTAGGGAAGGAAACTTTCTCCTTACATCACTAACCTGAGCCCCATAGAGGCAGTAGACTTCTCTAAAAAATGGGTCTGGGCTTCATACCAGGGCTTCCACTCCTTTAAAAGCAAGTCATCTATGACAATACATATCTTTTGTTCTTTACTGAAGAGATTTTGATGCTCGGTGTAGACCAACTAAACCTTGTCAGCATCACCAAGCTCAGTGAACCAGCATCCGAGCCATCATTCACTTTCCTTTACACAGCACTGTACCTATTTTGCAAGGGCAGCTGGGAAGGTGAGGTGGTTACTGGGGAGGCTTGACTGCAGTGCCTGTTGCACCACGCAGCAACTAGTTGCCATTACTCTCTGCTTTCCAAGTCACCATGTTCAGGCAGGCAGAGAGAGGACAAGGATTTCATGAACACCATCTGCTTGTTGGGCTTATTTCAGAGATGGCAGGGTGTGACTCCAAGAGTCTATTTCTCACATTCCCTGATAGTCCTCAGACAATAGAAGAAGAAAAGAATGAGTAAGGGAGGCAGTGAGAGTTGAAGAGGAAAGGGAAGGGGGAAAGCGAGGCAGGAAGGAGAAAAAGCATGCAGGTAAGGAAGAAGGAAGGAACAAAGGCAGAAATCAGAGTCAGACATTGGATTATCAATGCTGGAAAAATATAATTCTGGATTGTTCCAGACATCTGAATTCCAAACTGGTTGTCAAATTCTGAACCAATTTCTGCTACTGCAATGTTATCTGTGAAGTTTTAGTCTGCAGTGTTGATATCAGGATTTTTATTCCAAACAAAATTGTGCCTTTGTTACTAGTTTGTTTGCACTTGTGTAACTTCTGTCACCATTGACATTATTTTAGCTCCTGAGGGCACCCTGCTGGTGGTGGCTAATGAGCCGAAATTATGCTGATAATGTTCCTGAGAATCATAGCTCTGTTCAATTGAGCTTCTGGATGATCCCCTGCCATTCCCCCTTTTTGTTTTTGCAACAGTTGTTTTAATGTGCCATGTGCACATTCAATACCATGTCCAGTGGGAGAATGAGAGATACCTGTAACGTGAATTATACCCCATGATTGCAAAAATGAGTTAACCTTTCCAGATACATATGCTGGACCATTGACTGTTTTTATCTGAAGGGGGACTCCAGCAGTAGAAAAGGCTCACTGACAATGACAAATAACATCTTTGGCAGTTTCACCTGTGTGAGCAGTAGCAATGATGACCAAAGAGAATGTATCAATAGACGCATGAACAAATTTTAACCTGCCCAATTCAGCAATGTGAGTAACATCTGCTTGCCCGACCTGGAGAGCTCACAACCCTCTAGGGTTGATTCCATAATAGTGAGGAATATGCTGGCCCTGACAATCAGGACATGCAGCTGCCATACCATGAGCTTCAGCGTTGGACAAAAAGAAATTACCATTTTAGAGCACGATAGCCTTGATGAAAATATTGATGAGAAGCTTTTGGAGTCGGTCCCATTGCTATGCCTGATACAAGTGCATCTGCTTTCACATAGCAAAAACGAAAGTTCTGTAATGTAGCATGTCTAACAGATTGACACAACTGGCATAATATACAGTTAAAGACAGCAAAACTTCCAGCTACATTTCAGTAACAAACATATATTCCTTTCCACTTATCTTGCAAGGTCAGAACACAAACAGAACAGTTGCTTCTTTCAGACAGAAAGTTTCATCCTACAGTTTTGAACTTACTTCTTTGTTATCTGCCTGATCTCCTAAAGGAGAACTTAGATCTTAGTAGTTCAAATATTTACATTTCCCATTTCTTATTAATAAAGAAGACTTGGTCAAGCCTGAACACATTGTAAACAGGGATTAATATATAAAGACCTACAAATACAGCAAACCCCATCTTCAGCACTGTCTTTTACAATCTGCTTCAAAAGTATAAATGTTAGACCTTTGCCTTTTTCTAAGATGACCAAAAATCATAGAAGTATTTAATATCAGCAAGATTCTTCCTTAATCAATAGGGATAGAGCTAGCCCAGCTCCATCTCCACAGATAAGGAAAATACTTGCAGGTAAAGAGCAAGAGTGAAAAGGCTCATTCACTGGGTCAGAGATGACATCCTGAATATTCATGGTTCTGCCCAATGCAAAATTGAACATAACACAATAATCCATTTTTACTCATCCTGACATACTGATCTCTTGATGCTCTGTATTTGCTAAGGAAAGGTACTGAGTCTTATTGATACTACCTTTGGCATAATGTTTTTTGTTTCAAATTTCTCCCAACTAAAGCTTCCAAAATGTTGATATCCTCCATAAATTTTGTTAAATCATCCTTAAAACCACATATAAAATAAAAATTTGAGACCATAACATGCTTTAAGTATTCTTTTTGTGACATAATAC
This sequence comes from Picus viridis, assembly GCA_033816785.1. Classification (NCBI taxonomy): domain Eukaryota; kingdom Metazoa; phylum Chordata; class Aves; order Piciformes; family Picidae; genus Picus; species Picus viridis. Next base: position 54,354,446 of record CM066606.1, read on the forward strand.
CTGGATTCCTCCTTTTTTGTTTTTTTTATAACCTAAAATGAAAATATATTTTGTACTGTAATTAATTTTGACCTTCCATTTAACTATGTGAGATTATTACTTAAGTATGGCAGACTATTGAGTTAACATATAGATCTATGTGAACATATTCCCTAATCACACAACAATTGAGCAACCATGATATTCAGTCCTAATTCAGATGTTTTCTGGTGACGTCTCAAATTATCATGACAGTCATTGAGATCAGTGTTAGGTTGGTCGGCTTATTTTCAATGTCCCATCCTCGTGATTGTTGTGTTGTCTTCTGCTGAAAGATTGCAGCACTGAGTTGCAAAATTGATATTTCCAGGTGGGGACAGCAAAAATCCCTAAAAAGCTTGAAGAGCTATGTTAAAATCCAACTATCAAATAAATGCCTTAAAAAAAGAAACAGAAAAGATGTTACATTAACTAAAGCATGCCTTGTTAAATGAAAACCTATTTAACACAACCTTCACCTGTATTACATAGAGCTCTTTTAAAATGCTAGAGCATACAACTTGTGAACTCATAGAATAACTTGTTCTACTTAAATTTACCCTTTATCACTTATGAATTATTATTATAATGTCTATTATAATCAGTTACTAATTATAATAGTATATGATAATTACCATATGCTTCACATATTTATTATTGTTACTTATTACTTGATATACCTTTTTATAATTACTAAATACTTATCAGGAGTACTCACTATTCATTATGCTGACTGCTAAAACTTAACTGCTAAAAACATCAAAATAACACATCTTCAAAATCCTCTACAATGAGAAACAATTCATAAGTCATTGACATCAGGTTTGCACCCACAAAATTTTGGATAACTTTCTTAAGAAAACTGAGCACTGTGACCTTAAATCTTATATACAGATTCTGCAAAGCTGCAAAAAACTGCAAGCAAGGGAAAGATAACAGAGAGAGGGTGGGCTGGCAGTCTCAGCAAAACTGCTGTAGCTACAGAAGGGGGTGGAGAGGGGGAGGGGAAAGGCAAAGTTAGGAACTGCTTTCTGCTCCAAAGGTGCTTTTTCACTAGTTTCTTGGCAATGAACGACAGAGTAGTGTAAACAATCAAGGGCTGGTAGCTGCCACTACTGATGATGTACGAGATCTACGGGAGCCATTGCTTGGACCACAGGAGGGGCCCCGCAGCCATCGCTCGTCTCCCTTCCTGGGCTGGCACCATCACACTGTTCAAAACACCAAAGGCTGGGGGAGAAGCTGCAAAAGCCTCCACTGCTGATCCAAATTCTCTGTCACCATGGATAGTTCATACTGTTTTGGAAACACAGCTCACAAAAGGTACAAGTTGAGCAATTCAAGCCCCTTAATAATTGTCACAGGTGGTGTTGCAGTAGATATTAAAGTACATATTTGTCCCACATAGGATCATTACCCCTACACGTACGTCTATTCCTTGAAGGGTGCCACTTGATTGTCCTGTTAATAAAGCACTGAGCTCACTGAGCCCATTACCAATTGGCACCTTGTGTATCTTTTTGTCTGAAATAGTTGTTATATCTGCTGTGGATACATCCATCCCTGCTGATCCCCTTATTTTGGCTGATTATTTGTCACACAAGGTAGGACCTGCTGAGCTGGGTACACCCCAGTCAGGAATGGATTGCTGACACTGGGGGTATTGGTGTCATCAGAAACACTCATGGGGGAATGTATTTCTTCTGGACTGGCAAATACAGGTGGCACTTCCAGTTTTTCCACCAAATCCCAATCACCTTCTGCAGCAGCTTTCTGGCAAACCCGCTGCCAAAATCTCACTGTCAAATGCAGAGTCAGAGTCACACTACAGGGAGGCACAGTCCAGGGAGCAGACATACCAGAGGACCAACACCCCCTCCCTCTTGGTTCTTGGCAATCTTTCGTGTGGTCACAGTCATACTATGATTTAAAGCTTCCCCCTTACTCTTGTCCTCGCTATCAGACGGCAAAGAGGGTAATTGCTGTTGCAATGGCAACTGCTGGTGTGAAGTCTGTAGATTACTACGCTGATTACATTCCTCTTTTTTCACATGTTCTTTCAGCTGATCTCTCAGAGATTGGCAAGCCAGTGGCATCTTAGCAAAGTCTTTGGGACTTTTCCAGTTCATAGGGAGTTTAAGTTGTTCATTAAGAGAAAGCTCCTTTTTAGCAGTGCCTGTTATTTTCTGTGCTGTTGAATCTGCTCCTGAGCAGCCAGGTGAGGGGGGACTAGAGGGTGCTGGCATGTCCTTTATGCGTCTCTCCCATAGGCAAGTCAATCCCTTTTTCTTTCAACTCCCCCATTAGTTCCTTCCCTTTTCTGTCCTGCTCCTGCTTGAGATCTTTTAGTGGGTCACTAAGCAAGCGCCCAGTAATAGCCATCTGCACAATCTCCTTATCTTCTTTCAATATAGCATCCCACAAATATCCCACAAATGACTACTTAGCTTGTGCCACACAGTGATGCTGAAAGCCGTGACCAAGGAAGGCTCAAAATCTTGCTGCTTTCCCAATAATAGTAATTTTCTTAGCTCATAATCTTTAATTTTTAGACCCCTATGTTTCAGTAATGATTTCTAGGTTCCAAGGACTAAGTCCTCATCCTTTGTTAAATCTTGTTCCATTATGTTCCCAGTGGCTCACCTACCTCACCCACCTCACCCAGGCAGGTGTCTAAGTTCAGGTCTGGACCAAAGGCAGTATGTCCACTGCTCTGAGCTACACTGGGCTCCATCACCATTACTGCATTCAGCTGCAGCCCAAAATTACCTCAAATCAAATCGAGTCACATCTCGAATCACGTCTTGGGGTCACCATTTGTCACTATATAGGGATAGGGTGATGGCCAAAGCAACAATAATACATGCAAGCAGAGTACAGAGAGAAAGACAAAAGACTCCGTTTATTCCAGCAAAGCAACACATATTTGTATGTATGTTGTTAGTGAGACTGCATCCAATTGGTTAACAAACTTTTCTCAAGATTCTTACTGGATACTATGCTATGGTTACTTGTTAAGCTAGTCCAGGTGGCCTTTCTCATCCTCAAACATTCAGTCCAGGGACTTTCCAGATTCTCATGGGAACACAGTGGTGTTTTCAATGTCAAACTCCTCACCAGAGCTCATCAGAAGGTCCACAGATCCATCACAGTCCCCCACACCAACACCTTAAGAGATCCTAAAGGAAGGCTGGAGAGGGACTGTTTATAAGGAGGTCTAGCAATAAGACAAGCGGGAATAGCTTTAAGCTGAGGGAAAGTAGGTTTAGACTGGATCTTAGAAAGAAATTCTTCAGTATATGGGTACTGGGACTGTAGAATGGGTTGCCCAGGGAGGTTGTGGATGACTCATCCCTGGAAGTGAGTGTTCAGGGCCAGGCTGGATGAGGCCTTGAGCAGCCCTAGTCTAGTTCTGAGGCATCCTTGCCCATTGTGGGGAGGTTGGAGTAGATGATCTTTAAGCTCCCTTCCAACCTAAGCCATTCTGTGTTCCTAAAATAGGAGCATGAAGCTGACCAGGAGGAAGTAGTGTAAAATCTATTCCATACGGTTTTTGAAAAAGCACCCTGAATATTTTTTCTGCATGTTCTCGCCTCATGCATGCAGCTCACGAGAAGCTAAATCAGCTAAATCAGATGATACCTTACCTGCCACTAAGGAAAAAAAAATAAAAAGGAGGGTAAGAATTTAAGAATAACATCTTCAAGGGTATTTTCTGCTATTTCATTCTCTTCTGGCTGCCTTGATAATCTCAGAACACACACAGCAGGTGAGAGCACTGCCTGAGAACTCAGTTTGGCAGGGGCATTCCTCACTAGAGCCCCAGCTCAGCCCTGGAATCAATTGGCAGCAAGGAGGGTACTACCTCAGATAACAGCCTGGAAGACTTCACTTGAGATAGTCCCTGAAGACATATTGTGTTGTATTACAGTTCAGATCTCTATTTCCAGATATGCAAAGAAGTATTTATATCTGTCTTTATGAATTTTCCTTAAAGACAGTAATTCTGGTGTTTGAGTTTTTCTGACAAATATAAGGTGCTCCATTCTTTTAGTCCTTCATCATTTTGCAGCTTAGACTGGCATGTTGCTGGACTGCTGTGCTCACAAATCACAAGGTGAATTTCTCAGAAGCTAGAACATACTTTCCCACAAGCTATGGAATTTCATTGGGTAGGAAGTGGAAGAGTCCACTTTAGCAAGTCAGAAAAGTCCACACTCCTGAAAACAATCTTGTAGCAGAGAGATACATATTTCATAAAACTAATACTTCCAAAATAGTGCTTTGAGAGAGATCTAATATTATATTAATTTAATAGAAAAGACATTTGCCATGAATGAGGAATGGTCCAGTGCTAGTGCTTTAGTATTAAAAATGGCACATTAAAACTGTGTACCACCTGCTGGGTACATTTGTTTTCTTGTTATTACTGTGACCATTTTCTGCTGGATTCATTTTCTTAAATATTAGAAGGTTCCATTACTACATTATGCAAACTGATAGTGTCATTACCTACCACTGCATTATAAGAATCACAGAATGCCAGGTTGGAAAAGACCCAAGGATAATCTGGTTCAAGCTTCCAGGGCAATAGTATAGTTGAAATTAGATGTCCCAGCACCCTGTCTAAATGAGTCTTAAGACTGGCCAGTGTAGGGAAATCCACTACATAGGAAATTATTACAATGTCTAATTGTTCTCATGGTGGAAAGATGCTTTTCTGGACTTCAACTGGAATCTCCTGGGAGTAACTTGTACCCATATCTTTCCATGTGACTCCCTGTAAAAAGGGTGTCTCCATCCTCCTGGTAGCCACCCTTTTTGCACTGATACACGAGGGTTTGCAGAACAAAGAGTGTGTGGATGGTGAGCATAGGCTTGTGTGCGTACATGAATTCATTTCCACATAGAGGAAACAGACACAATTTATTTTTTTGCTGAATGAGAAATCACAGTCTCTACCTCATGCTGACAAGCAATGGATGTTTTTTACTTGCCTCTGTTATTCCTGTATCTTAGTGTACAGTCACTGTGATTAACACAATGGCTGTTTGGGGACCTTGTAAACCCACTTTCACATTATGTTACTGAGCATATATGAAGGGCAATAAGTCATTCTAGGTGATTTTGTGACTAACATGCAGTTCCTCTGGTGTCTTTAAATTAAACAAAGTAGGTATTATGCTGAAGTAGCTGGGTGTGTTGAGCTGAGATCAAGACTAGCTGCATCATTGAAGGTGCTTGCTATTTTATTGTGGTTTTCTTTCAAAAAGCAGTAGGTCCAAATTTTTCAGAAATGCACAGTACATGAACAGTCTGTATTGCAAGGCTAACTTTCATAGCCCAATATTATCTTAGTAATGCAGACCTTTGACTCAGCTTATTGGTTACTTACCCAAAGTACCCAGTAGCCAGATTTAGTTTTTTTTTTTTTTTTTTCTTTATGAACTATGAATAAAACCTTTTTATCTTCAGTAGTTTTCGTTTTGACTCAAAATGCTGCAGCAAACCCGTCCGTGTTTATGCAATGGCTTATACTGGGAAGAACTTGGCTTGATCAAATACTAGCTACAACAAAAAATTAAACTGTGCTTTTCAGCTAGATGTGCAGGCCCAATGAGTTTGTATGCTAATTAAACACAATCTGCAATTGGCTATTAGCATACATACACATAGATATGTTCTGAATTACATATTAGATAAACCAGATGGACTTTAAAATTTTACTGTTATTTTGTCACTCAAACTGCACCTTTTTTGGCCTTTCACAAAGCTAAACCAGTTAATTTGGATCCATTTTTTTTAAGAAGTCTGGCTTTAAACCCACCTTTTTCTGCTAAGATTTTTTAATGCTAATAGAATCTTTTTTACAGAGAGGCACAAGAGTGGTTGATGACTTCTCAAATAGTAAAAATCAACTGTATTTCCTGCAGGAATTTACTCACTGTGAATACCACTAGAAGTCTAGAGATCTGGAGCAGGAAAGAATCCTGTAACTACTGGCCTGCTGCTTGCTGAAACAACTCATGTCTCTCCCATGGAAACACTCTGTGAGGTTTCCAGCGTAAAGTGTACTGATGCTATTTAGTCCTCTGCATCCAAATGGAAGTACCAGCCCTCTTCAGTAGTGACTATAGCAACTCTCCTAATTTTGATGGCTCAAATATTCCATGCAGTCAGTGAAAATTAATATGAATAGTCTAGTACTTAGTGTTATGATGATGATCACAGGGTAATTTAAAATTCTGTAAGCGGCATTTGCTCTTTTTTTGCTGAAGAAATAAAAACATGTTTTCTTTTTTTTTCAACTGCCAAGAAGTCAGATGAAGTTAGTTGGGCTTTGCCATTGACTCCACAGAGAAGGAATCCTAGGACTAGGGCTTTTCTTTCCGTAACTCTGTTACTGAATTGGATTAATTCAGAAAATAAGGCTACTAACACTTGATAAGTGGGATGATCAATTAATAAAAGGAATTTATTTATTTTATTAATAATAATTTTTCTGTGCCAAACATTAATAAACTTATTTACAATTTGTTTAGGTTCAGGTATCCAGTGGGGAATCAGTTACACAAAACGTTGGTAATACTAATGATGTGAACACTTTAGATAGAGGAAGGATTCGATCTAGAGTAACTGCACTCCTGATATCAAACTCAAAGTTGAAGGGAGAGCAAGGAGCCGCAATTCCTGATTCAGTACCAAGGTGGGTCTCCTTTGCTCCCTGATGGACCAAAAGCAGAGGGGAAAAAGGAAATTAATGTTCAATACATTTTATGAAGTCAGTGATCAGAATCACTTACGAAGCAATATTCAGTTCAGGGATTCTGAATCAGTCCAAGACGTGGTGTTGAGAGCAGCAGTCAGGAAAGTTTATAATCTAGAATTCTGCTCTTGGTATAATTTTGTAAAGCCAAGGAAAAGTAAAAATATGATCCAAGCACGTTGCCCAACACTGAAAGCAAAACTGGAGTACACGTGGTGGATTCTGGAGGAGGGGGATGAGCGAGTAGCACACCTCGCCAGCTGGAGACAAGTCGGAACCAAAGGAAAAAAGGGCCAGGTCACTGAAGAACCCCTCTATTTAACTGCTTTTTTGAAACAAAACTGACCACTGGCAGAAAAGTGATTTGAAACTTAGCCAATCACCTTCTGGGCTTCAACACCTGCCAAATAGGTTTGGCTGGCTTTTTGCTGGTACATGTTTTCCTTTGTCTATCTCCCCCAACTTCTTAGGGCTCTTACTGAAACCTGTTTGGGGCCTGGTCATGCCCGACCAGGACAGTTATATTACACTGAAGCCTTGAAAACTTTTTGATCCTACCTGCTGCTTTTTATCTGCTTTCAAATAAGGTGGGACTTCTGCCAACAAAAACACAGCATCACATCTACTCTTGAAGAAAAAGTGCACAACTTAGGTAGTTGTTTGATCCTGAATCTCTGCTGTGCCATCTTCAGTACAAACTGTAAAGACCATTATCCTTTTTGTTGCTTACATTCAATAAGTAGACATTTTCTGCTTTATTTGGTGCATACACCCACACAAGTATCACAAATGGAGTGACCTAGTAGATAACTAATGCAACTTAGTAGCAGCCTCTTCTCCTTGGTGGCAGAAAACAGGACTAGAGGAAATGGTTTCAAGCTACACCAGGAAATGTTCAGGCTGGATGCTAAGAAATACTTCTACACAGAAACAGATATCAAACATAGACTGGTCTGCCCTGGGCAGTGGTGGAGGTGTTTAAGCAGTGTGTGGACCTGGCACTTGAGGACATGGTTTAGTATTGACATTTCAGTGCTGGGTCAAAGGTTGGACTGAATCATCTTTGGGATATTTTCCAACTGCATGTTTTCTGTGATTCTGTGAAATCTCATCTTTTCCTATATATTCTCTACTTAAAAATGCAGCTATAGAATTTAAATTTAGAATATTTGGTTTTCCCCTAAAAATACAAGCTTGTGAGTAAATCCATTACCCAATTTGTACTGTTAACAAGTAATTCTGGGAAATGTGCACTGAATCGTTACACAACTCTCTCAGTTGTTCCAATAAGGAATGTGAAGACAAAAAAAGTACTGTGTGACAGAACAACTTCCACTTTAGATAATATAGACCAATTTTTGCAATCAGGGAATTCAATGCAATGTTCAGAAACCTTTCTTACTCCCTGGCTCTAGTGTGTCTGGGGAAAACTAGTTTCTTTTACCTTTCTTAGAAAATGTAATTACACTTTCTGTGGCTTCAGATGGGTCATGGAGACTCATTCATTACTGGTATAACAGGGCTTGATAGGCATGGGCCAGGTCCAAACGCACTGCAATTATTTCTGTCTCTTGGAAACTCCCAGGCTGACTACAAACATGTCAGCAGCTTGTCAGGATTTTGCACTTGGCAAGGGGTGAAATTCCAAACCATCAGAGGGGACCACTGGCCTAAGAATTTACTGAAATACTCATAATTATCTAGCATTGGGGCAGATCTCAGTGGTATTTTTGGAAGAGTTCTGTATTTCTCTGAACAAAACCTAGCCTGCCAGTAGCCAGCAGAGTAACAGCACAACTCTAAGCCCTTCCCTTGATACAACACTCATCACCAGAAGGAATAGAATAGAATAGAATAGAATAGAATAGAATAGAATAGAATAGAATAGAATAGAGACCAGGTTGGAAGAGACCTTCAAGACCATCGCATCCAACCTGTCATCCAACACCACCTAACCAACTAAACCATGCAACCAAGCACCCTATCAAGTCTCCTCCTAAACACCTCCAATGATGGGGACTCCACCACCTCCCCGAGCAGCACATTCCAATGGCCAACCACTCTCTGTGTAGAACTTCTTCCTACAATCCAGTCTGAACCTCCCCTGGTGCAGCCTGAGACTGTGTCCTCTTGTTCTGGTGCTGGATGCCTGGGAGAAGAGACCAACCCCCACCTGGCTACAACCTCTCTCCAGGTAGTTGTAGAGAGCAAGGAGGTCTCCCCTGAGCCTCCTCCTCTCCAGGCTAAGCAACGCCAGCTCCCTCAGACTCTCCTCATAGGGCTTGTATTCCAAACCCGTCCCCAGCTGTGTTGCCCTTCTCTGGACACGTTCCAGCAAGTCAACATCCTTCCTAAACTGAGGGGCCCAGAACTGGACACAGGACTTGAGGTGTGGCCTAACCAGTGCAGTGTACAGGGGCAGAATGACCTCCCTGCTCCTGCTGGCCACACTGTTCCTGATGCAGGCCAGGATGCCATTGGCCCTCTTGGCTGCCTGGGCACACTGCAAGCTCATGTTCACCCTACCATCAACCAGTACCCCCAGGTCCCTCTCTGCCTGGCCGCTCTCCAGCCACTCTGACCCCAGCCTGTAGCACTGCATGGGGTTGCTGTGGCCACTGTGTGATTCTGGCACTGTGCAGAATCTGTACCATTAGAATGCCAATACATCACCCCCAGCTGCCCCCAGAAAGCAAATACATTGACATAGTGAACACAGCACAGAGAAAAAAAAAGAGAAAGAAAAAAATTTTAGATAAAGCACTCTTAAGCCTCAATCCTTAATTGAATCTTCTCAATTTTGTCACTTTTCATTATCTCAACCCTTTTGTCTCCTGCCAAAACTGTCTGACTTAGTTAAGACAGCTGCTTTTGAACCACACATTGGATGCCAAGAATGTAAGAGGTTAACACACTGTAATGGGTTAACCTGTCTGTTTCCCCCAGCATAGAACAGAGGGAAAAGTAACACACATAAAAAAAAAAACCTCTGGGCTGAAATAAAGGGTTGAGATTAAAAGAGTTTAATATAAATGAGATAATACATGCACAGTTACCTTAGCCAAGTCACAGAAAAAGCAGCAGCAGAAAGCAGCAGCAAGCAGAAGCCAGTTAGATAAACCACTGAATTGCTCCCCACTCTCAGTGCCATCCCAGTGGGAAAGAGCCAATACCCAAAACAAACTTTAAAGCTGCAAATGGAACAGGAAGCATCTCATAGAACTTCAAGCCCCATAATACTTTGCTCCACCCAGCATTTTCATTTTGAAGCCAGCATGAGGCACAATGGTTTTTAATAATAGCAGCAAATATTCAACTTAACCCATGACACATTGCTTACTATCTGATCAAGAGATGGATTAAAGGTTAAATTGTCTCACTAAAAGTCCAGACTAATATTAGCTTTCTTGGCTGTTTCTTTACAGAAATTGTCCTGTCAAGAGTGTTAGTTTAGAAAAAGAGCAGAGACGCTGCATATCCAAAGTTGGTTCCAAAAGGAACCTGTTTATTCAAGAATAAAACTAAGACTGTGATTTTGTGACTGTGATTTGCTGAATGAACTATTAGGACTTATGTGGGGACACCCATCCCTATAACAGCCAGAGAAAACGGAGATTCTAAATATTAAAAAAGCTAAGAATTTCCTGAATTAGGGTGTTGGAATAGCTAGGATTATACCCAAGTTTGGATGAAAATGCCTATCTCATCACTGAAACCGATTTCTCTCTTTGTGGTTGTTCTTAACCAATTCCAGCATTGCAAGTCTCCATAGAAACATATCTGTGTTTATCATTACAGTCTGTTGATGTGCACAGCCCAGTCATATAAAGGAAAATATCTATATTCTATTCCCTGGTTTTATGCTTTGTGACTTACAAGTTATATTTACTCATGTTACTTGAACTTTAAAATGAAAGCTGGTATTTCACTGCCTGAAGGGAAGAGTATTGTTTTCAATATTTTTACTGTCAAAACTTACTTTTGTTCATTCATTCCACTGGAAAATATACATATTCCATTCTAAAATGTTGACAGTGCCATGAAGCTTAAAAAGTATGTGGACATCATAAAATGCAATATTTTTTATGTTGGACAAAGCTGTATGATTTCCATAGCCTTTTCTTTTTAGTCATTTAGGGGTTGACACAGATGTCTAATGTGGAACAAAAGCTATGAATAATGGGGGAAAACAAACATTTACGGTAATCTCAGTCAAACTATTTTCTATGTGTCTAGATGGCTCCTCAATTGCAGAATTGAGGATTTTCTTATAAACACATTTTTCTGTGTGTGTTTTTTCCTTTTTCTTACCAAACAATGAGTCTGACAAATTATTGGATCAAAGAAAATGTGAAGTGTTGCAATGCTGCCATAAAACAGAAGGAGATAAAAAAATTTAAAACTTCACAACCAACACAAAAACTTTCCCCCTCACATCTGCTCCCTCTTATTTCTTCTTTTGGAATTCACTTTCTTACTCTACAGAATAGAAGACCACTTAATGCAGCTTTTCCCTAAACATAATTCTCTCTAATATTTCTGTTCCTGACTTCCATCTTGTTTGGCCATCCCTTTTCTTCTGTGGTATTATCCATTGACTCACCTGCTCACTTAGATCTTTGCTATGCCTCCACAACAAGCAGCTTTTCCCTTGAGTTAAACAGGATTATTCTTTGCAAGAAGAAAAGGAAATGCTTTTCCCTCTTATCTGAACCATTTTGAGGCTTGCATGACTGACCTCCTTTAATGTTTCATTTTATCAGATTCTCATTTTTCTTTTCAGGGTAATTTTCCTCTAAAATATTCAGGAAGGCCTAGCTAAATTATAAATGTCAACATCTACACTGGAAGGAATTGTCTGTTTTGTTGAACCAACCCATGGTCTTAGACAGGAGCTTCAGGTTGCATTTGCAATTGTAGGAAAAAGATACCTTTTTCCTGACTTATGTAACAAGGTTGCATACAATGTGTGTTTGTCAGAGGTGAGATTTTAAAATATTCAAAAGTTTTCTGGAGATAGCAAGGGAAAAAAATCACTTTGGATGAATTTTAAGTCACTGTATATTTTCTCCTGATGTCATAGTGAAATGATGGTGAGCAACCCCCCTAAAAGCATGGGTAATTTCCAGCATATTTAAAGATGCTATGAATACAATATAAAAAGATAACTCTTGGCTGCCTTCTCTACTCTCATCACTACTACTCTGGGGTTTTTTCCGTAATTTCAGTGTGACCGGTTTAGGCTGTGCCTTTAAGAAAGAGACACTTTCTGAACACTCTGGGCGAATATTTTGATATTAGAATGAAAACAATGATATGCTAATCCAATTTCATTGGTGGAACCCGGCTGTAGATTTTTGTTTAGTCTTTCAGTCGGGGGAGTCAGTCAGTCGTCTTCTTCTTCCCCCTGTGCTGTGAGCTGGCTCGTTTCTCTCTACGATTCTTGCTAACCAGATAAGAAAACTAACTTTTTGCATTCGCTTTGAGCTTTAACAAAGTTTTCCCCTTTTAATTACCTTCCTTTCTCTCTCTCTCTAACCCTTTTGGGAAAAAGGGGAGGTAGGGAGGGAGAAGGGAGGGAAAGGCCGAACCCCCTGGCCGCAGGGGGGGACTGGGGAAAGGTTTCCTGTATTACATATATTGCTGTATACTTCTGTATATATTGTAAATATTGTATATTTTTGTACATATTCACTGCATTCCATATCTGCTTGTAAAATATAGCTTTCATCTGCTTCTCCGGCTGAGTTAGCTGTGGAATTCTTTTGTGTGTGTGGGGGAACCTTCCTACTCCACCACATTCAGCTATCCATTGTGTAGTCAGCAGGCACCATCAATCTGAGCTGTAAAGAATTATTTTTCTTACTTCATTTCTTGCCTCTTTCATGACGGAGGGTAAGATGCCTTTCTCTACAGGTGTGCACTGCGTTGTCCCTGCTCATTTCCTGGTGTTTCTTCTCTTTCCAAACACACACACATACAAAAAAAGAAAAGAAGAAATGTTGACATATAATGGAATATTTTAGAAATACTAAGTACAACCTGGTGCTGCATCACTATTGAAATTCAATTCTGGGCTTGAACAGAAGCAGCTCTCCTGTCTCTGTGGAGCTTTCAGAATAAGTTCGAGGGGAAAAAATGTGGTGCAATGGGAGGGAAGGACTCACTTTTTGGTTAGAAAAAACCAGAAAGAGGAATTGAATATGCTGGTAGTTGGGAAGACCTTTTATGGACTCTGATTAACTTCACTGAATGCTGTGTTTTAAAACTGTTTCAAAACAGTTTTTTACATTCATTCCCATTCTGACCTAGCAAATCTGCAGTTAATGATGACTGTGGCTGCTGACCAGTCAACAGGTAGCTGTTGCTCTTGCTTCTCATACTAGAGATAAAATCAGTTTCTGTGTAGAGTGCAGGCCTGTTTGCATACTGTGGCTTACTCATACTGGTAAAGGGTCATCGTTTGTATATCCACCTAGGCTATGCTGGCTTAGAGAAGACTTTGCAAAGTCTATTACAACCTGCTCCTTGTCCTCCTAAGTACCTCTGACCTTGCAGCACTTCTGTAACTGTCTCACCTATGACTTAATTTTGACCACATCTTCACATCTCAGCATCTTTGGCATAGCCTCTTCTTAGTCAGGTCTTAGTCAGGCAACTGCTGTTGAGACTGTATGTAGACATCTGCATGTGGACAGCTGGGATTTGTATTTCTGAGGTAACCCTGCAAATAGATGCATAAGAACTTGGGAGATCCTAAGTAGCAGTGTAATACCTGTGTCCTTCAGTTTGTGAATAATTTTGGAAAGTCTGTTTGGTATTTGCTGCTCTCAGGTAAGACAGCGTTACCTGACTTTGCCTAAAGTGCAAGCAGTATTAATGTGAAGGCAGAAAAACAGCAGAATGCAACACACTAGGTTAAACTGACCCTCCTGAGCCAGAAACTGTGTAGACGATAGGGAAAGGAAAAGTAATCTGTTAAACAAGAATGGAGCTGGTGCTAAACAGAAATTTGAGTGTGAAAATTAATCTCTTCCTTCTGCTCACTCGTCCCCTTCACACTTGGTTTCTATCTTTCTGGCTTTCCCCCCACTCCCACCTCCATCTCCCTTCTTGTGTTTGCTTTCTACCTGCTCTACCTGAAAATTAGGTTTCTGCCCTCCTGGACTGTAATTACTGCTGGCAAGTATCATAGTGTGCTGCAATCACTGTGCTTGCACAGAAGGTCTGTATTGGCTCAGTGATTTCCTAGCACATTTTCCTAGGAGGAATTAGGACACAGTTAAGTTGGTTTTGTAGAATTTAATCCTGATCACATCAAAATTCTTCAGTAAAATCTGCAATAAGATAGAGGGAAGACCTTTCCAGGTTTTTTTTGATGAGTGTTGTCTTCCTGCTTTTAAAGACCAAACCGCATGCATTTCATTCAGGCAGGTCAAAACCACAAATGAAGCAAATGAGAGGCAGACTTGTGACACAAGGGTTTGACTGGTGGGTCCCAACCTCCTTGCCCTGAGAGCAGGCCAAGAGTGCAGTTGCCCCCAAACCTGGAATTAGCTGCTATCTGCTATACTTTGTAAGTAGATTACCATGGGCATATCATCCAGATGTGCAAAAATCATGCAGATATGAGAATTACATTTATCAGCAATGTGGATGCATGTTAACACTGCTTTTGCAGATTGTTGGTGCAGCCTTTTTTTTGGTGACTCAGAGGTTTATCTGTTTCAGGTCTGTTTTCATCTGAACATTTTGCTCCTTCTTCATTGTGGAGCAATATGATTTAGTAGTTGTAAGGGATGTTAACATCAGCTTCTATTGTGTTTGTGAAGAGAAGAAAAATATAGTTTAAATAACACTCACTCTTGGAAGTCACAGTCGTTTGCTGAGGTACCGCAGTAGAAAATCCAATAAATAGTGTGAACACTGAGGAAAGAAAGGAGGAAACTGAAAAGGAAAAAAAAAAAAAAAAAACAAAACAAAACAAAAAAACACATTCCCAAACTTCCTAAGGTAGTGGCAGAGAACCAGAAAAAAAGTTTTTTGGTTTTTTTTTTTTAGAGTTTAGAGTTTAATATCACCAATAGAAACTGTCAGCTGCATGAAAGTAATAACATGGCCCAAGTCTCTGGGAGAGAGGGGGAAAAAAAGAAAAAAGAGTACCTTTTTTTTTTCTTTGACTATATATTGGGGTTTGGCTCTAAAGAAATACCTGCATAGGGTGCATGGTAGTTTTTCTCTCTAGTACAGGTTCATGGTGCTCAGAAAAATAGAAAGCCATTTTGTAGATACAGTCTGAATCAGATCAGCATAAAGAAAATTTCTGCTTAATCTTCCTTTTTTCACAGCAATATGAAAGAATGGCTAGTTGTAGTCCAACTCCTGCCTGTACCTTCTGTTTTATTTTGGCAGAGGAAAAATATCTCAAGCATGCATTACATTTTATCCCAAACTTTTTGGGGAATTACTTTTTCATCATTAAACATTCAGGTTTTCATATACACATCCTACTAGGTTGGTATTCCTTTTATTTTTTCACTAAAGTTTTAAGAGGCTAGGGCTCAACACAGGCTTAAACAGACAGGACTGTGGCTGGTCTTGTTAAAGTTAAATGGCTCTTAGTTATTGTCTCTTCGCTTAAAGAAGCAGCGCTTTCTTTTCATTTTAGCTATGAGCAGGTTTCTGAGTCTTTAATTTACTGTTATTTTTGCATCTTGGTGGTAGGCATTCATCCAGCAAGAGGTAGCTGGGAATAGAGATTACTGATGCGAATATTTTCCTTTGGCATAGCAGTTTGATAGACATTAGTGCTGTAGCATCTGTAAGCCCATTCTAACAGGGTGTGGCAGGGCTCTAGACAATGTCCTATTTTCACAGCACCTATGTTTTGTTTCTCAGTTCTCTACAATGATTTACCTGTAAATAGCAAGTAGAAAGATGTCTGACACAGGAATGACTGTTGAAAGTAGATTAACATATTGCAAGCAGAATTCTTACCTTTTAATTAGGGGAAAAGAAATCACCAAAAGAACAGGTCTCCAAGACAGTTCTTTTGAAACCCAGAGATACTGAAAATTTCTGAGCATAAATATTTTAGGATGTGCCCCAGTTTTCTCCTGCCTCTGACTACAGAAATTTAAGGATGCAGGAAAAACTGCAAGTGCTGTATAAGTGAAGAAGTAAATCAGTGTTTTAGGAACAATTGCTCTTCTCATAACTGTACTCACAAAATGCAGAAAAGCAGAAACACAATTCATGCTTTCTTTCTGGAAAAGTAAAGAGAATCTTTATCACAAGGCACTGGGATCTCAACCAATGAGAAAATGTACATTTTTCTACCTCTCAGTATTTTATAACACTTGTGCATAAAAGAGTGTGATAAACATTTAAATAGGGGGGAAATGGGGGGAATGGAAAAACCAAAGGAAAAACCATTTGAGGAACTCATTTGCAACAGAAGCTGGAAGAAGAGGCAGGGCAAGTGTGCAGCCCCCTTCCTTAATGAATCATTTGAGCATAATGAATCATGACAGCAGCCTAACTAAAGCTGCATTGGGTAGGTCTGCTCAAGATGCTCAGAGTTCCTTACAGGCTGCTAGTTTAGGACTGAAAGCATAGCAGTGATGTTCCTCCAGACCCATTGTTATTGAAGAAGAGCAAAAGTCATAGCTACCTGGTTTGATAATAATCTGTCTTTGCGAGGTAAAGTAGAAGTGATGCTATAAGTGGTTCAGCAGTCAGCATGCAGCCACTTTAGGGCTTGTCTTCCGAAATTAATTCTGCAGAATCATTAGTGATGAAATATTTTTCTTTAGTATTTTAGAAGCAGATGTCACTATACTCTGACATCTAGCAGTGTCAGCATCCAACATAACTGGCAAAAATACAAGGTGAACAAGTTATACTTGAAGAATGCTGAAGGTCAGTGTTAAGATTTTATCAACAGTGTGAAGACATTGGTTCCTCTCTTAATTACAGTGCAAACCCATTTTAAATCTTCCACTTTGTGAATGAACAGAAAACATTAGTGAAGCTTTAGGGCAATATTGGAAAGACAAGGCAATCAGTCTTCCCAAAACCACAGGAAACTGTGACAGGACAAAGACCTCCTAAGTCCAAATTAATAAAAAGCTGTTTTACTAAGCTGGGAGGTAACAGTTTAAAGGATCATAGAATCACTCAAGCTGGAAAAGACCATTAAGACCATTGAATCCAACCATAACCCAACTACCATGACCACAAAACCATATCCTGGAGCACCACATCTACACACTTCTTGAACACCTTCAGGTATAATGACTCTATCATCTCCATAGGCAGTCTGTTCAATGCCTCACCAGTCTCTCAGTAAGTAAGTTTTTCATAATGCCCAATCTAAACCCATTTCCTCTTGTCCTATCGCTAGTTACTGGGGAGAAGAATCCAGCAGCAGCCTCACTACCACCTCCTTTCAGGTAGTTGTAGAGAGGATGAGTAGCTGTGAAAAGATTGTCATGTAAGCTTACTATATAGATCTTAAATAGTACATTCATACAAAAAAATGCTGCTTATTGACCTGGTGTCAGGTAAGGGATCCCTCAGCAGGTAAGTGATCTCCCAGCCTTGAGGGTAACCTTGATGAGTGTCCCTACCCAAGAGGAGATCACTGCTGTGCAGACAGCTACTATGGCAGGAGAGCTCAATGGGCCCTGATGGCTGCAGATACAGTGTAAAGTGATTGATTCATGTTCAGACTTTCTGCTGTGTTAATGCATGTCAGCTACTTAGCAGCCCAACCCTAGCCAAACCATGTTTTTAGGGTTTAGCGGTGAATTCTCAATAGGATTAACTTTGATCTTTGGGAGAATTGCATCCGTCACAGAGAGATGGCATCTATGGATACTTAAAGTTAACCTAAACCATAAAGTTAACCTAAACATAAACCATAAGAGAAACATATCTGTTTCCCATCCTAAAACATTTTGTACATGGAGAACAGACAAATCTTTGATCTACTAAACTCACCATATTTTGAAATGAAGTATCGTGACATTTTGCCTTGGTGGTGTCTAAATTTCTAGTTCATCACTCCCAAATTAATAATAAATCTGGTATGAGTCTGAGCACTATTAATTTATCCTTTTTTTTTTTTTTTGCCAATTACTTATTTATTTTATTATTTGAATCATGCTAGACCTCTGAAAAACAGTAATAAAGTAGCAGTTCCTGTGTAAAGATAGCCTTTTTATTCTAATGTAACTTAAAGTACATAGGTTTATTTTTAATGCATCTGCACTTCATTCTGCTGTACTGGGTTTCTTTTTCTGAGGCTTGCAAGAGAGAGGGATGAAAGAGAAGCAGGAAATACAGGGTTATATCCAATCCAATGCATGCAAAGTGCTTCATTTAGCTTTCCTGTGGCGATAAGCTGATCAGCACTTGCAGTTTATGGGATGCCTTTTAATTAGGCTGGAAACTCACTGAGCATGTGTTTAGTTTAGTTTGAGGTATACTTGTTCTTCCACTGAACTCTTTGTTGTTTAGTGTTTTCTGTCCCCAACATGCAAACTGTTTCACCTTTGGCCTTTGAGAAGAAGGACAGCCAGCAAGCACAATAGTGCAAACGAGACATTCCCAGCATTAGCCTGATCTGCTTGCCCAGCTGTCACACTTCCCTTCAGTGCTAAAGAGATGCACTGTTGCTGCAAAATTCTGTAGGAAATGGCAAGGCATTTTGAGGATGTTACAATCAGACTGTTATGGAGCAACACTGTGAATGCACCCACTTAAAGTCAGCACCTGCTGGAGCATCATATGGGAAGGGAGAATTTCCTCTTTCCCACTGGGGAAAGGAGCAATACTTTCTCATCCTCCTACCTTCTGACTCATCTACCTGTCTGCTAACCTCTAGCACAGTTCCTCATCTGTGGCATGCGTATGCAGGGTAAAGGGGCTGGTCTCATATGCTGATATTTGTACTGTGATTTGAGATAAGACATACATAGAAGTTTGTATTTCTGCTCACATTGTGAATGCTTTACAGGCCAAAGTCTGCCTGCACCACAGGAAAGCTTTCCTGCCTTACCTGATGAAGGGATAAGAAAATCATTGCAAGAAACATCAGGAAACATTTCTTTACCAGAAAGTTGATCAAACCCTGGAATAGGCTCCCTAAAGAGGCAGTTAATGCCCCAAGCCTGTCAGTGTTTAAGAGGCATTTGGACAATGCTTTTAATAATATGCCTTAACTTCTGGTGAGCACTGGAATAGCCAGGCAGTTGGAATAGATAATCATTATAGACTCCTTCCAGCTGGAGCTACTCTATTCTGTTCTGTTCTAAAAGCTGCGGTATGAGAATAGGCATCAAGTGGTTTGCCAGAAACATCTGTAGATTCTAGGGGGAGAGATAAAATAGATATTAAATCATCATTTGCACTATTTCTCTTTTGTCTCAGCAACACTTGAAGTGTCAAAACAAGCCTTCATTAAATGCAGAGGACCTCTAGCATAAATGCTTTCCCATATGAATTGTTTTAGACTTCATTTATTGACTAATTGAGCTAAGCCAGTTTCCTATTACTTCATCCAGTTTGCTTTTTCAGTCTCTAACATTCTGTGCTGCTGTAACTGTTGCCTCCCTTTCAAGCCCCTAGAGCTCTAGGGACAAGTGAAGGTAGAATAGGTGCTATGGAGGCCTGCACTGGGTTACTTGGGATACACTCTATAGGGCTATTTCTGCTGGCAGGCAGAAGTTTGTCACCAAAATGTTATCTTAGTCTTGACCATCATATGTATCTCCTCTCTGGGTCATGTTGCACCATTCCTTGTGCCCTAGTGTTTGCGAACCTCTATCCCAAATGATGCTGCAGTAGGAATCTAGGAACAGAGGGACAGCATATGCTGCTGAATGTGAGTGTAAAATGTGTTTACACAATTCCTGACTTAGAAAACAAAATAAAATAAAATTAGGCAGTCTGTACCGGCAAAAGAAAACAGAGAAACAGATCAAAAGGATGATATAGGTTTCATTAGTAAAAGAAAGGCACTAATAAAAATCAGCAGTCTGAGTTACTTTGCAAGAGCCCAAGGCCTGAGAGCAGCTATTGCCATGGCAACAAAAGGAGCAAGGGGATTTACACTTCTATATGTTTCAGTGCAGTTGTAACCAAGAGTGAAATTGGCTTAAAAGAACAGCCTTACTATAGTAATTCCTGTTCTTTATGAATTGTGTATTTCACCTCACTGCCTCAAAGCTCATATTTTGTAGTGATAGATCCCTGACCACACATGGCTAAGGAGGTCATCACTAAGGAGATCATCACAATAAATGAGGAAGTGGTCAGTGATCTGCTATGCCATTGAGACAGACACAAGTCTATGGGGCCAGATGGGCTACTCCCAAGGGTGCTGAAGGAGGTGGCAGATGTGCTCACCAAGCCATTTTCCTTTATTTAGCTGAGGTCCTGGCTAACTGCGGAGGTCCCAGGGGACTGGAGAGTAGCAAATGTAACACTCATCTGCAAGAAAGGAAGAAAGGAGGATCCGGAAAACTACAGACCTGTCAGTCTGACCTCGGTGCCAGAGGTGGTCATGGAGCAGATCATCTCAAGCACCATTACGCAACATATAGAGAACAAGCAGGGGATCAGGCCCAGTCAGCATGGGTTTATGAAAGGCAGGCCCTGCCTAACCAACCTGATCTCCTTCTGTGACCAGATGACCTGACTATTGGGTGAGGGAAAGGCTGTGGATATTGCCTACCTGGACTTTCATAAAGCCTTTGACTCTGTTTCCCACAGAATTCTCATGGACAAACTGGCTGCTCATGGCTTGGATGAACACACACTCTGCTAGATAAAGCACTGGCTGGACAGACAGGCCCTGAGAGTGGTGGTCAGTGGAGTTAAATCCAACTGGTGTCTGGTCACAAATGATGTTCCTCAGGGTTCAGTGTTGGAATCACTTCTGTTTACCATCTTTATTGATGATCTTGATGAAGACACAGAGTGTGTCATCAGTAAGTTTGCAGATGACACCAAATTAGGTGGGAGTGTTGATCTGCACAAGGGTAGGGAGGCTCTACAGGGGGACTTGGATAGATTGGATCAATAGGCCAACGTTAACAGCATGAGCTCCAACAAGGCCAAATGCCAGGTCCTGCACTTGGGTCACAACAACCCCAAGCAATGCTACAGGCTTGGGGAAGTCTGGCTGAAAAACTGGCCGGCAGAAAGGGACCTGGGGGCTCTAATTGACAAGCAACTGAATATGACCAAACAGTGTGCCCAGGTGGGCAAGAAAGCCAATGGCATCCTGGCTTGTATTGGAAATGCTGTGTCCAACAGGAGTAGGGAGGTGATTGTCCCTTTGTAGTCAGCTCTGGTGAGGTCACACCTTGAGAATTGTGTCCAGTTTTGGGCACCTCATTACAGAAGAGATGTTGAGATGGTGGAATGATTGCAGAGGAGGGCAATGACAGTGGTGAAGGGCCTGGAGAATAAATCTTATGAAGAGCAACTGAAGGAGCTGGGGCTGTTTAGTGTGGAAAAGATAAGGCTGAGGGGAGACCTCATTGCTCTCTACAACTCCCTGAAAGGACATTGGCCTCAAGCTGTGACTGGTACGTTTAAAATGGACATTAGGAAGAATTTTTTCATAGTAAGAGTGGTCAGGTGTTGGAATGTCCTGCCCAAGGAGGTGGTTGAGTCACCACTCCTGGATGTGTTTAAAGGTCATTTGAATGTGGTGCTTGGGCACTGGTTTAGGGGTGAACCTTGTAGAGAAGGGTTATCAGTTGGACTTGGTGATCCTGAGGGTATTTTCCAACCTGAATGTTTCTGTGATTCTGTGACTCTGTGATATTTCTGACCTGTTAGAAGCCAAATTCTTAGATTATTTATCTAAATTCTACTATATAAACCCACGAGATTAAGTATGCTTCTAATTTCAGCCAAAATGTTTATTCAATGCCTATAACACCTAATTCCTCCTAGTAGTGTATATGGAACACTAAATCTAGTGCTACACTAATACAGGAACATTCCTTCATCTCAAATTTCATCCTGTAATTATCACTTTTCTTACATATGCACATTAATAACATTTCTATGTTTAGCAAATTTTATCTCACAAAAAATGTTGTGTGTTAGTTCTATCTGACAAGGTTCTTGTTACCTGTATAAATGCTATCAGGACATTTTAATATCCAAATGGTGGTTCCCTGATTTAATTTCTCTTTTAGAAGTTTACCCTAGTTTCAATAATAGTATTGTCTTTTAACATTTCAGATCACAGTATTTCGCATGGGATCAGAAGGACACCAGGATATTGATTTAGCTATCCTGACAGCATTACTAAAAGGTAATGGGGTTTCACTCCACGGTGAGTCTGTGTCAGTCCAAACATATTAACTGTGTGTGTCTGCTGTGCTGAAACTGCATTCATGGACAATATCTACCGTATCGAGATGATAAATCTATATGTGAAATTGAAGTACGCTTTTTATTTTAACTGCTTTATACAAACCCAGCTCTTCCTTTATTCACCATACAGTATCACAGTACATTAGAGGTTGGAAAGGACCTCAAGGGATCATCAGGTCCAACCCCCATGCCAGAACAGGATCATTTAGGGTAGTCTCCACAGGAATGCATCCAGGTGGGTTTTGAAAGTCTCCAGAGAAGGAGACTCCACAACCTCCCTGGGCAACCTGTTCCAGGGCTCCATCACCCTCACTGTAAAGAAGTTTTTCCTCATGTTGAGGTGAAATCTTCCATGTTCAAGTCTGAAGCTGTTGTTCCTTGTCTTATTAGTGCACACCACCAAAAAGATCTTGTCCCCCTCCACTTGACACCCACCCCTCAGATACTGATCACATTGATCAGATCCCCTCTCAGTCTTTTCAAGACTAAATAGTCCCAGGGATCTCAGTCTTTCTTCATAGAGAGGTGCTCAAGTCCCTTAATCATCCTCATGGCTCTCCATTGGATTCTCTCTATCAGTTCTGTGTCTTTCTTGAACTGGGGAGCCCATAACTGGATGCAGTATTCCAGGTGTGGTCTCACCAGGGCGGAATAGAGGGGGAGAAGAACCTCCCTAGACCTTCTGGACTTTTCTTGATGCACCCCAGGATACCATTTGCTCTCTTGGCCACAAGGGCACCTTGCTGTCCCATGGAGAACTTGCCGTCCACTAGGACTCCAAGGTCTTTGTGGAGCTGCTTTCCAGCAGAGCATCCCCTAGCCTGTACTGGTGCATGTTGTTATTCCTAGCCAGATGCAGGACCCTGCACTTGTCCTCATTGAACTTCATAAGGTTTGCCTGCATCCAGCTCTCCAGCCTGTCCAGATCTCATTGGACAGCTGTATAGCCTGATGGGGTGTCAGCCAGCCCCCCCAGTTTTGTATCATCAGCAAACTTGCTGAGGGTACTCTCAATCCTCTCATCCTGGTCGTTGATAAAGATACTGAACAAAACTGGACCCAGTACTTATCCCTGGGGAACACCACCGGCCACAGGCCTCCAAATAATGTTTAAACAGCTTTTTCCTTTCTGAATTTTTATTCTCCACTCACAATCACTAATGTGCCACAAGAAACATAGCAGTGACTCTCCAATAGGTTATTGAGAAGTCTAATACTCAGAAGAAGGCAGCCAAAGACCTTCTTGGACTTAGGTTGCCTTGGTCTTAAGTAGAACAGAAAGAGGTTATCAGTTTCTAGGTAGAACTGGCACTATTGTCAAAGTAAAATGTTATCTGTAGTCATCTGTAGGAAAGCCTGGGAGGAATGTGGGTCTCCTTTCAGCCTCCATTGATAGCTAAGAACTCAGGTACTGGGGTGACAAGGGTTAATTGCAATCTTCACAGGTCACTAAATCTTTCTTTCTCAGCCATTACATGTTACACTTATGTTCTTAAAAGATTGTCTTACCAATAATGTTCTGTTGCTACAGGACATTGTAAACCCTGGTCTTGGGACACTTCACTCCCTTCAAAAAACATTATTAGGTAATTTATCATATGTGTGCAAACACAAAAACAGATGAGATTTTAGAAGCTCTGAAGCACATGTACTTATCTGCTGGAGGATTAATCACCTAAGCAAGGGCTGGTAGGTTCTAGCCCTTCATTTATATGGTATTGCCCCAAAAAGGATTTTCACAAATTGTATGTATTAATCACAACGGTCATCTTTTTGCTTTGAACTGTTTTGTGCTATCTATTACAGGACATACTGATTTTAAAAACAGGTAATAAGAGAAGCCAAGCAACTTAAAGAGCAGTATGAGAAACATTCATGAATGAACTTCCCGAGGTGACTGGAGAATGTTAGACTTCACGAGTCCCTTCAGCAGTTGCCATCATACTATTGCTACTCCCACCCTTAACTAACAGGGTACATAATGCCATGTAGCAGACCTGAATTTGGGTGATACCAAAAAAATTAATAGATTGAAAAGTTAATGGGAATTATTCTTGCTTGTTCCAGGGCTCAGTTTTCCTCACAATTTCTTCCTATGCATGCTCACAAAAGTTATTTAAACAGAAAAGGGAGAAGGCCTGAGTAACTTTAGCCTAATCAAGCAAAGTAATGCTTTACCTTTGAAACGATTATTGGTACCATTTAAAAAATGTTGCTTTAAACATTCAAAACAGAAGTCTGAGCAGGAGGAGTAAAGCACTGGTGACTTTAAAATTATTACTGCAAGGTATCTACCAGCCAAGCAAATGAGCTGGAATTACTTTGCTCCAGTAGTTTTGGTTTCTTTAGGCTTCTGTAGTAATGCTTTTCTCCACTTCTGTTTTCTCATTTATGTCAAGATACCAGTTGTTTGTCCTGCTGGTGACATGAGTATTTTGATGCTGCCCTCAGGTAACAGGTTTTTTGCCATCTGCATAATTAAATCTCAAGGCATTTTGGACATCTTCACACAGAAATAATGTAAATCAAGGTGAAGAAAGGATAAAGAAATTAATTAAAAGCAAGAGGCAAGAATTACATCCATCACCAAATTAGTCTTTTCTATCCTTAGGAAATATTCTAATTGTAGATTTGGGGGGGGGGGGGGATGGGTAATATAACTGGCTACTTCATTGTGCTCAGTGCAAAGTGTATTCTCTTCACATCTGTTCTTAAGGTAATCACTGAAACTATGCTCCTCATTTCTACTAGAAAGACACCAGTTGTGTTAGAGTTCCAGGTATATTTTCAGGGTCTGAATCCCAACATAACTCCCTGGATTCTTTTACCATCTGGAAAGTTGCTTGCCAGTAGCTGAAGAAAATAAATCATAGGCCTGTTTCTGTTTGAAAAGTTATTCTGCAGTATTTACATGAGCAACAGTACTATGATTGCAGTCTGGGTATATGAGTAGTCCTCCCTGATCTGGAATATCCATTTCACAATAATTTAATTGGTCCTGTCATCTCATTACTAAAATTAAATTACTTTCCCTCATCATACTAGTAGTGCAAGACATTGTAGTGAACTTCTATTAGAGCAGAAGGTGCCTGGAACTATGTGAGTAATTCTGACATCTCCTTTAACGCTTGCTTGTCAATCTTGATTTCATAATCTACAAGTGGCAGCAGCACTTGCATGTAGCTTGAGGGCCAGAGGAACCAAAACTTTCTGATGGTTGAATGTACTCAATAAGGATTAGATTTATCAGATGCCTCTTGTTAATCTGAGATTTGTCATCACAGAGAAGGAAAGTCCATATAACTTTTAAATCAATGTGTGCGAAGATGAGATAGACTAGTTGTCTTTCTGCAATGGTTCTGGCCCACATGGAAAGAAATACTATCCTTTCCATAAATACAGCCCATTAGAGTGTTGGATAGCTTTTTCATCAAATCTGGAAATCTAAGGTAACAACGATGAGCTGTATATCTATTGACTTATTAGTAAGTAGACATGTAGACTGGGTTTGAATTATCGTGGAATTCACAGAATCATAGAATCATAGAATGATCTGGGCTAGAAGAGACCTCTGAAGGTCATCTAGTCCAACCCCCAATTGTTAAGTCTAAATTTGGGAATTAATCTTCCATCTTTTCACACAGTTAGGGGGTGCAGAGAAAAGTATCAAACTGCTGAGTAATTACGGGCTACTTTTTCTCATTCTCACTGAAAAGGATTTTCTTGATGCCAGTATTCAAGGCAAATGCCAGCTAATTACCAATCTCACTCTGGTCTAAGTGACTTGTTCAGGAGGACAAGGGTTGGGAAGTGTGAAGTATTATTTCCTGTTTCCTGTGTAAAATTTGCAAAGAGCTAATCTCTTTTTAAACCCACATCAGGCACATTGCCAGTGCAACAGTTCTGGATGGGATATTCTGCAGGCTCCAAACCTTGCACTGAAGATGAGTGATTATTTCCTTGTTTATTTTCATGAGTCACTTGTTTGATATTGTCAGCCCATCTATATTTCTTGGAAGCAATCTCCAAGAAACTAGGGAATATCATTCAACTGATTATCAATTTGCATTGCATAGATGTCACAACAGCGTATGGCTTGTGAATTCCTTTTTTTTTTTTTTTATTTCAAGGGACATGCAAATGTAACTTTCCAATAGTGTGAATTTGCAATAAGTGAAATCATTGATAGTCTTTAACTGTTTGTGTATACAATAGGGAAGTTAAAGCCAGCATAAGGAGATGTTCTAAATCATAATTGTTTTGAAGTGGCATCAAAGATCACAGAATCACAGAATATATCTGGTTGGAAGAGACTGCAAAGATCATCTAGTCCAACCTTCAACCCAGTATGGAAGGGTGAGCATTGAAGCATGTCCCTATGCCATTTGGACACACCCGGGGATGGTGACTCCACCACTGCCCTGGGCAGACCATTCCAATGTTTGATAACCCTTTCAGTGGAGAAGTATTTCCTAATATCCAGCCTAAACCTCCCCTGGTAGAGCTCGTAACCATTTATTCTAGTTCTGTTGCTTGTCATCAAGGAGAAGAGGCTGCCCCTTCCTCACTCCAACTTCTGCTCAGGTAGTTGTAGAGACCAATGAAGTCTCCCCTCAGCCTCTTCTTCTCTCAACTAAACAACTCCAGCTCCCTCAGATGCTCCTTGTAGGTCCAGGGCCTTCATAAGGCTTTTTTCCCTCATTGCCTTCTCTGGACATGCTCCAGCACCTCAATATTCTTCCTATAGTGAGGGGCTCAGAACTGAACACAATACTCGGGGTGTGGCCTCACCAGTGCTGAGTACAGGTGGCTGATCATCTCCCTCTTCCTGCTGGCCACAGTGTTCCTATACAAGCCAGGCTGCCATTGGCTTTCTTGACTACCTGGGCATACTGCTGACTCAGGGCACACCACTGGCTCATGTTCAGTCAACTATCAACCAGTACCCCCCAGGTCCCTCTCCAAGTTGCAGTTTTCCAACTACACATCCCCATGGTCTGCGACTTACCATGAAGTGATTGTGACACAAGTGTAGGACCTGGCACTTGGCCTTGTTGAAATTCATACAATTAGCCTTGGCCCACGGGCCTAAGCTGTCCAGATCCCTCCATAAAACTTCCCTACCCTCTAGCAGATCGACACAGCAACCCAGCTTGGTGTCATTGATAAAGATATTAAATAAATCAGGCCCCAGTTCTGAACCCTGGGGGACACCACTAGTGACTGGGTGACAGCCAGACTTAACTCCGTTCACCACCACTCTTTGGGCCTGGCCACACGGCCACTTTTTTATCCAGCGCAGAGTGCACTTAACCAAGCTTTGTGCCATGAGTTTCTGAAGGAGAATGCTGTGGGACACAGCATCAAAGACTTTACTAAAGTCCAGGTAGAGAATGTCCATAGCCCTGCCCTCATCTACTAGGTGGGTCACATTATTGTAGGAGATCAGGTTGGTCAGACAGGACCTGCCTTTCATAAACCCTTGCTGACTGGGAGTGATCACCTGGTTGTCTTGTGTGTGCTACGTGATGGCACTCAGGATGACCTGCTCCATGACCTTGCCTGGCACCGAGGTCAGACTACAGTCCTGTAGTTCCCTGGATCATCCTTCTGGCCCTTCTTGTAGATGGGCATCATGTTTGCCAGCCTCCAGTCAGCTGGGACCTCCCCAGCTTTCTAGGACCGTTAACAAGCAATGGTGATTGGCTTGGTGAGCACAACTGCCAGTTCCTTAAATACCCTTGGGTCAATCTCATCTGGTCCCATAGACTTGTGCACATCTAAGTGGCGCAATAGGCTGTTGATCATCTCCTCCTGAACTATGGGGGCTGCTTTCTGCTCCCCGTCCCTGTCTTCTACTTCCATTGGCCAAACCCCCAAGGAGCAACTGGTGTCACTGACAAATAGTGAGGCAAAATAACCATTCAGCAGCTCAGCCTTTTCCTTGTTTTTGGTCACCAGGTTCCCTCTTGCATCCACTAGTGGGTGGACATTCTCTCTAACTCTTCTTTTACTGTTAAAATATTTATAAAAGCACTTTTAATTATCTTTAGTGACACTGGCCAGATTGAGTTCTAGCTGAACATCAACTTGTCTGGTTGTGTCTCTATATATCCTTGCAAGAGCCTTGTACTCTTCCTGAGTTGCCTGCCCCTTCTTCCATAGCCAGTATACTTTCTTTTTCTTCCTGAGTTGTTCTACTCCACTGGCTTGTTTTCTGAAACATAGGGACAGCTTGTTCATGTGCCTTGAAAATTTCCCTCTTGAGGAATGGCCAGCTTTCTTGGACAACTTTGTCCCTCAGGACTACCTCCCAGGAGATGCCACTAAGCAGTTTCCTAAACAAGTCAAAGTCTGCCCTCTGGAAGTCCAAGGATGTGGTTCAATAACTCCCCTCCTAACTTCAGTAAGAACTGAAAACTCCACTACCATTTGGTCACTTTGTTCAAGATAGCCAGCAGCCTTTACATCTCCTACCAGTCTGTCTCTTTTTACAAACAGCAGGTCTAATGGAGAGCTATCTTTCATTGGCTCATTCACCAGCTGTGTTAGGAAGTTATCTTCCACACACTCCAAAAGCCTCCAGGCCTGCTTCCTTTCTGCTATATTGTATTTTCCCAGTTTGGGAAGCTCTTGCAACATCTAGAGCATGCTAGTTGCACCAGCTGTGTTTCAGCTGGTAGTCCAGAAGCCTTCCCACTGCAATTGTCAGTAATGGAAAAGAGATGCTGTGTGGTCTACGCATATTGTAATACTACTACCATGTAGCCCTGTGAGATAAGACATTAAGTAAATGCAGAGCTGATACTTCTGCACACTTTCCAGCCTGTAATTAAGTCATGATTCGTGTTCACTGCACAGCCGTCATGTAGTATCAGATGGTCCTGCTAGCCATGAAGTCACTGACACAGTAGAATTTCAGAATTAGGCCAGATATCTTGTTACTGCCCTTACACTAACAGTTGTTGTTGCTGTCAGCTTTGCTATGGTCAATTATCTAGAATAATAAAATCATAGAATGATAGGGGTTGAAAGGAACCTCTAGAAATTATCTGGTCTGCTAGCAAAGGTATGCCTAGCTTGAATTGCATAGGAATTCATCCATGTGGGTTTGTGAAGTCTCCAGAGAAACAGATTCCACAAGCTCTTGGGGCAGCCTCTTCCAGTGCTCCATCACCCTCAAGGTAAAGAATTTTCTCCTTAAATTCAAGGGAAAACTCCTGTATTCTAGTTTGCACCTGTTGCTCCTTGTCCTACCACTGGCCACCACGGAGAAGAGCCCAGCCCCATCCTGGCTGAGGGAGCTGGGGTTGCTTAGCCTGGAGAAGAGGAGGCTCAGGGGAGATCTTATTGCTGTCTACAACTACCTGAAGGGAGGTTGTAGGCA
Source organism: Picus viridis (assembly GCA_033816785.1). Taxonomy (NCBI): domain Eukaryota; kingdom Metazoa; phylum Chordata; class Aves; order Piciformes; family Picidae; genus Picus; species Picus viridis. Next base: position 54,384,019 of record CM066606.1, read on the forward strand.
GGTGGGGGTTGGTCTCTTCTCCCAGGCAACCAGCACCAGAAGAAGAGGACACTGTCTCAAGCTGTGTCAGGGGAGGTTTAGGCTGGATGTTAGGAAGAAGCTCTTCACAGAAAGAGTGATTGGCCATTGGAATGTGCTGCCCAGGGAGGTGGTGGAGTCACCATCATTGGAGGTGTTTAGGAAGAGACTGGATGGGGTGCTTGGTGCCATGATTTAGTTGATTAGATAGTGATGGATGATAGGTTGGACTCGATGATCTCAAAGGTCTTTTCCAACCTGGTTGTTTCTATTTGTTTCTATTCTATTCTATTCTATGCTCATGACCTGCTAAATACTAGGAAGATGCTTTTAGCAAATGCAGTGGAAACACCAAATTGCTGCTGGCAGAAGACAAAATAAGGCCTGAAGAGATGCAGAGCAGAAAGTTAATTTGGATTGCTTTTTCCCTATATCCAAGTATTTTCTTTAAGTGATTATTTAAAGAGAACTTTGACATGATTAAAAGCACTGTGAAACTGAGCCTCCAACAACCATTTCTGTCTCAATAGGTGAGTTTTGTGTCATTTCAACTTTCCAGTTTCCTGAGCACTAAGTATCATAGACTATCCCTGGAGAATCCTTTAGAGATTCAGTAGAGTTCGGTCTAAACCCTGTAATCTGTTCAATATAACCCTGTAGTCTGTAACCTGTTCAATAATCTGGGATCCTGCACTACACTCTTTCTAATGCAGGGTCAAGCTTATGGTCCCAGGCTTTCTCATCAAGGAGTACTGCACATGTCCAATACATTAGATAGACCATCTGATGAGAGTCTATGTAAGATATGCAGGCATTCCTGGATGGCTGCCTAAGAGCATAAACTTAATATCTGTGGGAACAAACAGCTGTCACAGATTTTCTTGTGCGTTCAACTTTGCATTGTACTTGCATTGCCTATCTATAGCCAGCAATATCTATATTGAAATACTGCCAAATCAATGTGTTGCATCCCAAATACAATTTTTCTTCTAGAAGCAGATGAAAGGAAAGAAGAGTCTCACAGCAGACATCAGTCATATTGTCTTAAAACACTCTTTTGAAGAACACATCTTATACTCAGACAGACACCAGGATACTGATTAATTATTGCATAGCTTTATTCATACTGCCTAAAACACTATTTAAAGAAGCAAGTATAATGCAGTAACTAAAATAAAACAACATGACTAAGCAAAGAATCTTTCCATGAAACAAGATGAAATACACATGTAGGGAGAGAAGGTGATGGTTTCTCACCACTGATAGTGTGAAGGGCCTAAGAAGTGGTTCCGGTATAATGCCTGTATTGATTGGATGAGAGCAGTAGGCTATTAACTCTACCTTATTTTTAATATTTTTCAAATATTCTTTGGCTTTGATTTGGTTACATTAGAACAATGCTCATGAGTGAAATGCACCCTCAGAGAGGACAACTTTTGGATTATTTCTACTGACTCAAATCCATGCTCTGTAGCACCAAATGCAATCAAGGAAATGACTGAAAGGAGACAGTATCTCAAGGAAGCCTTGCAGTTGCTCAAGGAAATATTTCTTCAATTAGTGGAATTATTTTTCTTCTTTATAGTGGATAGCATTCCATCTGCAATAGCTGGAGAACTTTTGAGTCAAAAGTTATCAGTCTATCCTACAAAAAAAAAATCAATTAAATATCTTCAGTATCCCATGTGCCACTGTGTAGTAACTTTTACAGCTTTTATTCTCCTTTCCTCTCTTGTATAATGCAAACAATCTACCTGCACATGAAAACCACAGAGGGAGGACAGTAGAGAGGAGAAGGGTGCAAGGGCTTTCCAGCAACAAACATCAGTTTGGGAGCAGCCACCCCAGCACATGAAGCAGAGTGCCAAAATGCAGATCCAGTCTGCACCCTAGCTGATGGGTCAGTTTGGACCTCAAGTACAGAAACCTCTTGAAAAACCATACATGTCCTTCAGCTGCCAAATGTCTGCAACTTTCTCTGAACCAATGAAATGAACCATTGTGGCTCCTTTCATGGCACTGAGAAGAGCATCATCTCCAGGACTGCACATGCACCCACAGAAAAATGTGTCCACTGCTAGCTGGCAGCCTTAAGCACACTATTAAGGAAGGTGGTTAGGAGGGAGGCCAAACTATGGATTGCTTGCCCCTCTGCTCAGTATTTGTAGCAGTAAGCATGTTCAAAGAATACAATTCTGATGAACTGCTGCATTTGGGGGCCTTGTGGGGAAACAACTACTGCCTTATGCCCCATGCCAGTTGCTCTTTGTGTTCATCTACCTGGGTCCTTCCTAAAGCATAAAAAGGACCCCATCACTCAAAACAAACTGAGGAAGGTTCTCTGTTTAGGATCAGAAGGTGTTACCTGGTCCATCTATGATGTGACTTGAGATTCAGCTAAAGCAGGAGCATTTTAGCTTAGTACTAAAACAGCACACTTCCTTCCTCAAGTCCATCATGATCAGAATGGTTGCTAATCAGGCTGCACCCCTGGCACCCAGGCTGTAGGCTGCAGTCAGTTGAGGAAGACCAAGAGCTGGAACTCCTCCATCACAAGTGCAAAATAGTGCCATACTGTGTATTTGCCATCATTGCTCCTGGGTTTTGGAGTTCACCCATATGGTTCCTCCACTGCTCAACAGAGATCTTGCCTGAGCACCTGCTGAGCACCCTTCTCCTGCAGACTCACAGATGGAAAGGAAACAATGACATTTTGAGATAATATTTTGCTTGCTTCAGAACAGGGGAGATCATTCTTTGCTCTCTGTACTTAATTTACACTATCATGCCTACTGCTGGTAGGTGTTTTCTCTTTTATAAATAAAACTGTAGGGATTTTTTTTGCCCTTCCCAAAGGTAAATATTTTCTGTTCTTAACTGTTGCATGTTGCTTATGTAAGAAACTCATAAGGGTTCAGATGTCCTTGGCATCCCCGTGAGGTCTCTTTTGAGAACATTTGTCTGTTCTGTAGTATTATATGGTAGTGAGAAGCTGTGTGTTGTACAAAGGAATGTTCCTGTTACTTCTTAGTCACAGAAGGGTCCTTTACTGTTTTCACTGGTTTTTTTTTCCTTCATTTTTTTTCTATCATTCTGCTCTTGCCTCACCTTCCTTTTTATCATGGATGGTTTTTGTAGTAAATTGTAAGTGATCTGGATGATCTGTGGTTTACCATCCCCCAGATAACTGCTGTAGATATTGCCGAGTGTTTGGCAAGGTTTCATGGCAATGAACTGACTGCAAAGTTATGAAATTTAAGGTCTGCTGAACTGATCCTTCATAGAGAATTTCAGCTGCCAGCATGTTATGCTGGATATTTTCTGCGCCTAAGAGTACACTTTCAGCTGGAACTATGTGTGATTTTGAATAGCACTGAAATGAGGACAGAAGTTCTGTGAAATAATGAAAAGCTCTTGTTTGTCCTTACTCCATGATACCAGAATAAGAATAAAGACAAGAAAATGATGGAGGTAAGAGGCCTAATCACTGCAAGAAGCTATGTAGATAAAACTCATAGGGCCCTTTATTTATTTGGCTGATCATTGCATTCAGGCCAGTTCTCCCTACAACTCTGAAGCACAAATACTGTTTTATTATTACACATCAGCAGATAATCATTAAATCCTTAGTGAAGTATTAAAAAAGCACAGCAGGGCAGGAATGTCCCACAGCGTCCATTAAAACTAGAGGGAAAAATATACACTCTTTTCCTAAAACCAGACAGCTTCAAAGCTATCTTACAATCTACAGAGTTTCATATTTAACTCAGGTAAATTACATCTTGACATCATCTTTATAGCATGCTTTCTTACATGAGTATTGCATATTTAAAGGGAAATTTGTCCCACCAAGGCCTCTTAGTACAAATATAGAGATAAATTCCTATGTTACTACAGGGTCCCCAGCTTATCAGGTGGGCATGCATAGAAGATGTACATAAAATGCATGACTATTGAAATTGGTGGGATCGTTGTATGAGGTGAACCTCTTTATAACTGCTAGATGCACATGTGTGTGTGCATGTGTGTGCCTGTATGTATTTCTGCAGATGGAACAATATCCTTCCTGGATTGGATTCTTCTCCAGCTTCCCAACCAAGAGGAGGGAAACCATTTTACTCTACCACAAGCTGTGTCTGCCAACGTCACATGTACCTACTGTATTCTTCAAAGAGGGTGTAATGAAATAATTAATGTTTATTATACAATAATAGATTCAGATTTGATTTGCAATATTTTATTACAGGAACAGAAGGTTTTGTTTTGGTTTATCATGACACTAGCTCCAAAAGTACATGGACATTTATGGTACTTGACAGAGGGATTACTATGCTCTTCTGCTGACTGAGTCTAAAGAATGTCTTGTTTCTCTTTTCTCCTCCTCTGTCCCCTGTACCCCTCTACCTACAAACAGGAGCTAACGCATCTGCTCCCGACCAGCTGAGCCTAGCATTAGCCTGGAACAGAGTAGACATCGCTCGCAGTCAAATCTTTATTTATGGGCAACAGTGGCCGGTACAGTATATATCTATATCATCTATATCTATATCTATATCTATATCTATATCTATATCTATATATCATCTTCTACTGAAACACTTTAAACCCTACACAACATTAAATCCATTCTGTTGACAGTGGTGGCTTTCACACGGTTTAAAACACAGCAAGACATGCCCTCAGGCAAATGCAAAGTTCCCATTCACAGCTACAGAAAGCAGGCGTGGTTACAAAGATAGCGTTTGGTTTTTCAAGGAAATTGTGCCATCTAGCGATGCCTTAAGACTGGAACATCACACGTTTAAAGAAATGGGAAGCAACGCATTTATACTATCAAGCAATGATTCTACCAGCTATAGGAAAAACAAAGTATCTGTTTGCAGATGTTACAATGTTAGGCTATAAATTAAAGAGAAGGCAAATCTTTTTGTCTTTCAAGCAATATGCTCTTACACACCAATACTGAATTTTGTGACGATCACATGTCCAAAGTGCTGCATGAATGAGGGAGGTCATCAAGTGGACCGCAAGAGCTGATCAGCAATGTTGCCACAGAAGCACTGCGGCTTCAGACCTGAGCTGGCGCTAATTTCATGCCCAGTACTGCTTGCTCAGTCTCCTTGCCCCATCTATAGGATGGGGCAAGCAATAGGATCTGCCCCATCTTATTCTCCAGCTGCTAGCTGTGGGGACAGCCTCGCCAGCTAGCACCACACTCCTAGAAAGCACTGTGGGCAAAGGTTCTCCACAGGAGCGGGAAGCTTGTAATTTTGTAATTAGAGGGGTTGCTGAGCACTGTGTGGGGCAGAGAAGTAGTCGGTTGACAGCTTGCATTGTACTTTTTTTTTCAGTGATAGAAGCCATGCGGGGGGGGGGAAGGAGACTCTTCTACTTGTAACTCCTTAAAGCCTACCATGTCTTCATTCAGAAGGTTCACTTGGATTACAATATTCATTACTGTTGCACCTGTTTTGTCACTGTCATGAAAATTTCATGTGCTATCATTCCATAAGAATTTACAGCTCTCCATGGAAAAATTATAAGAAAAGGAAAAGCTTCTGTTTAAATATACTTTCTTTAAATATAACATTGCTGGAGCTGGCTGCCTCATAAATCTAGTTTTTTAAATTCTTGCCTTTTCAGTTAAGGAGTGAACAAGACTATTTATCTTGTCTTCAGGTTGGGCAATAGTATGCATCAAAACATAAGAGAGGTTTTAATGGGTTTAGACTGTCTTTATTGTTATTGCTGCATCATAGCAAAAACTTGAGTACATAGTACAAGCTACATTCATCTGGCAAACTAAAAGCTGGAAGTATGAGGTAATTTCTTGCCCGTCTAACTAACAAGGATGGATAGAAATGGAGAGGTTCTGCATAAGCCCCTCATTTAGCCTTTCTGGTATCTAGCCCTTCAAAGAAATACTAATTGTGAAGCTATTTCTGTTTCCTCTGTTTCTGTGAATTTCCACACCACAAACAGAGGAAAAAGCTGGTAAAGTGAGAATTGAAGTGTGTGTACATAGCAAATATACCAAATATAAATACAAGGTTTGTCAGCAAAGTAAGAAATAAACATAGTAAAAAGATGATGTGAAGGTGTGGTCATCAGTTTCCTGGGCTCCAGTTCCTTGGTCCCAGTCTGGATTTCTGAGACTATATTAATCTGACACTCCTTTTTTCAAATACTCCTGTGAATCAGAAAAAAACAACACAGACTAAGATTGTGATCATCCTATTCTAAGCCTAGCAGAGCAACCCTAAAAATTTTGTCAGGATTTCCTGCTTGTGCCAGGGTGACTGGACCAGCCAGATACAGCCTGCAAGGCCCAGGAACAACCTGAATTAATCATTTACTTTGCAGGTGGGCTCTCTTGAGCAAGCAATGCTGGATGCACTGGTATTGGACAGAGTGGATTTTGTGAAATTGCTCATAGAAAATGGAGTAAGCATGCATCGTTTTCTCACCATCTCCCGGCTAGAGGAATTGTACAATACGGTAGGGCCAACCTAAGGCGAATTTTCTTTCTCTATATTCAGTGTTCTAGTTCCCATTCATACTGCAATGACATGATGATGTGCAAAACAGACCACAGCTGCTGTGGGAATTTTCCATTAGAAGTCCACATTGCCTTTTAGCTTTGTCGCTCATATATTGCATCCCTCTTGCTCACCTAGTCTATTGTTCAGATTTTGTAAAATATGAATTAAACCCCACACAGTACCAGCTGACTTCTGGTCATTGCAATTACGATATGACAGATCCAAGATTTAAGCACATAGCACTGTTTGGAAGACAGCAACGGGCAAGTCAGACCTGTAGGATGGTGAAAAATGGCTCCTAATAGTATATGTCCTTATGACTTCAGAAAAACTGTGCAGCTGTTAATCACACAGAAAGCAAAATTTCAGACTTCTTGGGATAATATTCTGAATTTAAAGGTGAAATCTGATGACTTCAGGAGGTCTGTTACAATTAAGGTCTTGCCCATGTCCTTGCTTAATGATCCAAAAATGAAAGTGACTTTTAAAAACCTGGTTGCAAGTTTTATATCTTTACCCTTAAAATGAACACAAAACTGCACAGGTTCAAATTACTTCTGTGTTCGCAACTGCAAAACACATTCTAGCATTCACATCATTATAGTCTAGCGCAAGTGACCTGTAAGTTCGAATTGCTTAAATAATACAGGAAAAAATTGTAAAAGCATTGCCTGTTTCTTAGAAATGAAGCTCTGTCTATTGGAGAGAGGTTGTGCTGCAGTTCATAGCCCTTTTCAGAAAGCTTTTTTTTTCTTATACAATGCATTTTAAAGCCCTGCCATTGTAAGCTGCCGCACTGGGCTGTCACCCAGAGATGTGTTACACTAATGGTGACCGGAAGTCAGTCTTTCAAAAATATCAAACATTAAAAGGACTCATTACATTTGTGCAAAATACAGAGAAAGAGAGATCTGTGCCACCCTTGAGACAGATCCTCATTTGATCTTGTTCATCTTGAATTTTGCCTATCAACTAAATATATCAGTACTTAAGGTAGCTTCTATGTATTAAGAATAGAAAGCTTTTGAACTTTCTTGCTACAGAGATACGAATTGTAGTTCCTGTACCAAAGCTAGTTTTCACAGGGAGTAAATCTGAGGAAAGGATTCCATTCTATAACTAAAAGAAGGCCTTCTTGAACAAAATCAGTGTGAGCTATAGAAGCCACCATGAATTATTCACGCAAGAGTTCCAAAAGACCCAGACTGTGAAATGCCTGGACTAATAATTATAATACAATACAATACAATACACCAGGTTGAAATATGGTATATGACCTAATGCATACATAATAGCCTTAGCTCCAAAAAAATTACAAGGCCAGTTAAAAAATATCACATTTCATCATGAGCCCTGAGAGTGACCTGAGATGCTATAAACCAGTGAACCTGACTTCTGTCATGGCAAATTTGTAAAAAATGCAATGAAGAATAGAATTAGTAGACAAGAAGATCAGTTTTATGTCAAGAAAGAGTTTACATCGATTCTGTAGGGAAACATTAAGCCTTAGAAGTCTATTACTGCTGTGGAAGCCAGTGTGCAGGAGAATAAACAAGTTGCGTTTGGTCCACCTGCTTTTACAAAACCTGTTTGACGATATTTCAAAATCTCTAAGGTTATTAAAGGCATTCAGCAATGTGGGATAGTTGTGATTTAAAAACTTCTTGAAGAACCAAAAACAGAGATTAAGGATTCATGGCCTGTTCTCAGCACAAAAGGACATTATGACTATGGGCATCCAAGACCCTAGGGGACCATCAGAGGGATCACTGCTGTTCAGTCTGTTTAGAGATGATCTAAAAAATACTGAAGAGGCAATGTTTGTGGGGGATGTAGCATCACTCAGGGCAGGTAAAACTGAAGCACCATATTGTAGGAAATCATAGGAAAATCTCATCATGGTAAGCAATCAGGTTACCTAGAATTAAGTGTTGGCAAGTGGGGAGCAATGTGTATATGGAAATACTGACACGTGGAAACACATATACAGTTGTTTAATTTACAGTTATATAGTCAAGGAGACCAAGTCTCCATCAGCAATAGTGAAAAACACAACACCAAAAAGAAGAAAGTACTTAATGGAAATTGTGGGAGTCTATTGCAGGTGTTCTGCTTGTCAGGTGGGGCTCAAAGAAGTTTGGGGAAAAAAATCACAGACTGTCCATGCTGTTAGTAGCTTTCAGACAAAGCCTAGATGCAAAATCAGGCTCAGGGGCTCTCTGAGACATCAGTGGTGAAAGGTGAAATCTTGAGTGCAGGAAGGCTGACACTTGAGCAACTGTCCTTCCTCCCACTCTCTCCCAGAGGCTGTGTGTGTTGTGCTTGGCTCCTACTTTGCCTAATCCAGGAGCCTTGTCTGATATATGGGATCTTAGTTTTCATCCAGTATGGCAGTTATTTTGTGGGGTTTTTTTACTGAGGGGTTTTGTACAAGAGAGAAGCCAAGTGAAAAAATGCCCTTGTATAATTGTTTTATTATTATTGATAACACTGTACAGTTAAAGTGTCCTGGGTTGCCTGATTTTTAAATTACTGAGGTGAGGAAGCCATTTCGGCATTTACAGGTCATTGGACAATGCAAAACTATTTTGTTCTTCTTTATTTGTCCTTTTCAGAGACATGGACCATCCAACACTCTCTATCATCTAGTCAGGGATGTCAAAAAGGTAAGAGCCCAGTAGACGGTAGGTTGTACATAATGCTGCGACTGCTTTTTTTGTAACTAGATATAATCTCTGTTTCGCATGAGCTTTCAGTCAGAGCCTTCTCCTTCCCTTGCCACTACAGAGTGCCCTGTTTGTATGTACTGAATGTGATTTTTTTTGCATACAAAGCACAATTAGCAAGTTATTTGTCTTGCTTTGTCTGTGGTTTTAGATGCTTGGGTAATAGTGCTTCTACTAGCATAATTATAGGCTCTTACATACCATGTGGATTTATGCTGTTATCTGTATTTTTCCATACCCGCAACTGTTGTCAAAGCTATTTTCCGTGTTGTCAGTTTACTTCTGAGCCTGTAAAGCAGCCCTTACCCTTCTGCTGGATCCTAGTCCTTTGACACAGTATCTCATTCTATATCATGTTTTATATCATAACCATCTTCCTCAGCAGAAATACACAAATAGAAGTGGTGCCCTTGTATCAAGTTAATTTCAAGCATCTTGAATTATAAAGAGCCATTAAAAGAGGAGGGCAGAAACACACAAAGGTATAGTGATGGGAAGGAGATACAAATACATTTAGCAATAGGCTCAGGAATAAAATTATTACAGCAGCAGGAATGAATGAAAATCCCTTATCCTCTAAATACATGGATCAAATAAGGGGATTGAGTCTGCAAGTGACCTCATCAGTTTGAATATTCACCAAAACTATGTACAGATTACAACCTTGCACATTACATAATTCAAACCACCAGGGTAGGACACTTGTGAAAGGAGACTTTTTTTTTTTCACATAGGACTAGATAGAAGATTGGAAAAGGAGTGAATTTTTTTTTTTTTTTTTTAAGAGCACAGATTTTGATTGTTTCTTCTGTCCTTGACAGCTGAGCAGAAACAAAGACAGCTAGGGGAGGGGAGTAGCAATGCTTCATATATCATCTTTCTCTTAAAAAATGCTACAGAATAATTAGTGGTTATGTTTAGAGGAATTCTAGTGGTTTTCATTGATTAGTGTGTTGCATGGCATCATCATCGTTGAATTGTATATATTCAGTGACCATTGGATAGTGTGAAATGCCTGCAGCAGAAAAATGAAACTGTTCTTATACACAAATTCCTTTGGATAGAGCAAAGTGAAGGCAGAATGTGATTAGATTGTTCTTTTGAAGCTCAGATTACCAGATTTTTTTTTTTTAATATGAGGTTATTTATGTGCCTAAAAGCATCTGAAGTAATCATCACCTGTCTTCTTACTTTATATTACATAGAATAGAATAGAATAGAATAGAATAGAATAGAATAGAATAGAATAGAATAGAATAGACCAGGTTGGAAGAGACCTTTGAGATCATCGCATCCAACCTATCTTGCTTTTCCAACTCCTTCTCTTTCCCAGCATCACCTTTCCAAGTCCTCTTCTGAAGGCATAGAAATCTGTATGTTGTGTGACTACATATATTTTTGTGCATGCCTAATAAAAGATGTCTTTTTAAAGGCACTTCTTGAAAAGGGGAAAAAAAAAAAGGGGGAAGAAAAAAGGCATCCAAATAGTCAAAGACAATCAGAACTCATAAGCATATACTGATAGACATTGACATTAAATAAATTACACTATATTTAGTGACAAGATTTGTTCTACAGTGATTGCTAAATGTTAGGTGGTGGTCACTTTTCCATAAATTGACTTTTGTTTACTCTGTCCATATCTAAAGTCTCAAGTAATTCTTACTACCTGAAGTCAATGGGTACCTGTATTAGAATGTAGTTAAGAGATCTAAAAACAATTAATCCCATGCAGCACTCAAGCACCTCCATCAGAAAACTCAACCTCTGTGGCTGCATTTCTCATTTTGTTAGTGTTGAGGATCAAGAGCAGCTGACTAAGAGAAAAGTGACAGCTTGGCTTAGCCCTGCAACCTGAGCAGTTCCCTTACCAGTCAACTAATCTGTAAATTGGTCAGCAGATCTGACAACAGTTTAAATGAAAACACCTCCTTGGAAATAAGTTCTTGATGGACATCACTATTTGACAGTTAAGTGGTCCACTATGCATGAAAACTAGACCACCCTGCTGATGCTAGGCTTTTAAGTTTATATATATTTTTATCCCAGATACCTAACCTCTCAGGTTTTTATAGTAGTATGTTTCTTTGGGAAGACATTTGAAAGATGTGCATGCTCTCTGCTTTTTACACATACACCCCAATTTTTAAAATGCACTATTTAACAGTATGGATGCTACAGAACATTATTTCCATTGGCATCATTGTGAATTCTCAGACAGAAGTTGGGTGCTTACAAATCATAGAAGCATTATTTAATTTACTATTACATTACACAGCTGTATAAATCATTTGTTTGAAAGACCACCCTGCCTGGTTAGGAAAGCAAAGAATTTGAACACCAGGAGTCATATCACCACATCCTGTTTGTGACAGCTTGCAGACACACATGCACATGCACACACCACGAACACAAAAACGTGTAAGACAGCAATTTATTTTCTCTTTGGATTTCCAAATATCTCTGTGAAGACTATCTGCCTGGCCAGCATTATTGTAAGGGCCTGGAGACAATCATAAAATATTTACACTGATCAGAGTTTGCTTAAAGTCTGCATCTATTAACAAGACAACGTATTTCTTAATGACTTAATGACATGCAGAGACAAATCTGCCTTTCCCTCATGGCCTCTTTAACATCTCCAGTCAAAGGCACAGAGTTTAACGTGAAGGGCTGACATCTTTCCGTAGACGGTGTAAACTGTGCTTTAAGAAATTTTCTGTACATCCTGTCTGTGAGCGAAGGTTGCCCTCTGCAGGCTGTTTTTTAAAAGAATCTTTCCCTGGCTCAACCAGCCAATGAAGATTAGTAGAAATTAACAGATTAATTATTAAAAAAAAAAAAAAAAAGAGGCAAGCTGTATAAAAAAAATATAACTTAATCCCACTCTGGAATTTTAAAGTTCTTTGGTTTAAAAGGTCCACTGTATGACTACGTGTTCAGAGAATAAACAAACAATAGACAGCTTGTTTTTTAAAATACCTTTTTTTCCTCAGCATGCAGACTCAGAGACTTGGTACCTGCTGAATATGCATGTGAAGAAAAAAAAATAAAAAAGATAAAAGAAAAACCACAAAAAAGCACTGTGAGTGATTACCCAAAGTTTAAAGTTGTCTTTTCTTCAGGAAAAGAGTAATGCATCAGCACTGAAAAGCATGTCCCAACTTTAAAGAGTTCATTGATTATTAACTGCAGTACCAAGAAATAAAACCTTCTCCTTTGTCATTCCTGACCGTCTTGACTGTACTAGAATTAGTCCATCCAAATTCTTACTGTTCTTGGAGGGGTTCTGGCCCATTTGCACAGCTGTGGTTCATGTATAAGCAGTCTTACTACTGCCAAGGTAGTTCAAGGTGTCTACTGTTAGAGAAAATGGTGCTGCACGTTTAACTCTTCTCACAAAGATGGTGCAATTAGCTTTCCTAGGGTTGCTTACTCTGGAAATGTAATTGTATGTTGCCGTGAAGCCATACATATGTGTATGTCCATAAAATGTGTATTTCTACTGTGAACTTGTGAGTTTTCTCTAGTAAAGTGTTTCAGAATTATCTGAGAGGTCAAGATGCTTACACTTCCTGACACATGCAGCACTCTGATGTCTGTTGTGCTTTATTAATTGCTCAAGTATTTTTTGCCACTTAACATCAAAACATTTCATTTTAGTTTCTTACATGAAGACAGCAGGGGTCTGTAAAAGAACTACAACTCTGTGATGCAGCTACAATTCCCACTTCTCCCAGCACCTTCATCCTTGTCCTAGTGAAATTGTCATCACCTTAAACATTCTGGAGGGACAATTGTTTGTTTCTGGAGGAACACACACACACACAAAAACCAAACAAACAAACCAACAAACAAAACCACCTAGTTGGGTTCAATTTTTAGATTGATGTTATTTTTCTTTAAACAGTTCTGAATAAAAATTACTGGGTTTGAATAGACTAAGTTATTACACATTCCTGCAATCCATAGTGATTCCCACCCCCATCATATTAGCCAAGAGCAGAGAGAGTGCAAAAGGATATGCTAAGAGATGTTATTGAAAGATAGTTTGCAGCTCACCTTTTGCCACTAAATTTGCTTAATCTCCTGTCCCTTTGAATTGCAGCCCATTGTAAAGCATGGTGCACACAATTATTTCTCCTTCCTCAATATTTTAGCAAGATGTCTGTACCATGGTGAGCATGGGAGGGAGATAAGCATTGCTCTTCCTTGATGAAGGAGAAGAGGAAGGATGCTCTTTGCATCTGTATCATCTCTTCTGCAGAGCCAGTTGCCATCTGCTCCCAATTAATGTTTCACTTCTCTGAATCTAATAAGCCTGTCTGCAGAAAAGCCAAGCAGATATCTGCAGGCATACAGATATTTCCAGCAAGATGTGGCAGGAATTAAATCGCTCCTTGAGCATTAATAACATTCTTCTGATGGCCACATTAAAAAAAAGTTACAGGATAACTGTAGTGTGTGCTGTATATCATTATAGAAATTGGGATCATTTTGCTACAGCATGCTGAAAAACTTTGATCCTAACAATTACAATTTCCTGGTCCCTCTGTAGTGGTGACTATAAAAGTTATTATTTTCTTTTTCCAAGACTACTGCTTATCATTTACAAAAGGATAATTTACCTCTCTTTCCACCTTTAACTTGTAGTCACAATGACATGCTGGAGAGAAAGGGTTCTGTAAACCTTCATGGTTCTCAATGAGAAATCTAGATCCTGGTGACCTATTCACAATTTGCTGAATCATGCATTCTTCTCTGGTAGGGAACTGCTCACTGGTCCTTAAAGTGCCATGCAAAAAAAATCAGAGATGATAATTTAGACAAGAAGGCAAACTTTCATTTGGGGACATTCTCTTCCCATTGGCCCTTTCATCTTGGGAAGGGATCAAAGTTTTCCTTGTGGAGTTCCCAGGGGGGTAACAGAAGAGCAGATGTGTCCATACTGGAATTTTGTTCTTCCATCACCAGAGAAACCTGAGAGCATTTTTTTGACACACCCATGAGACTAGCCCACCCTAAAATTTCTCTGGCTTGCTGGGTGTCACACCAGACATTGCTACTGGTGAACAGAAACACCTGGTTAAGCACAGGTAGATTCAGATTCATATGCAATAAGAGACACTCTGTTACTGAGATGCTTCTTCATAGCTTTGCAAGCTACAGCTTTGGAGAACTCATAGTCTTAGCATTATCATTTTCAGGCCTGACAGTAAAGAGAAGGAAGATATATGCAAGAGTGTTCACAAAGTGATGGCATAAAGACATGGACATATTTATCATTGTTTGTCCCTGAAAATAAAATATGTTTGCTGAAGACGTTGTATAGATACATAAATATCCTGTTTAATGGAGGATAAGAAATGAAAAGAAGCAGAAGAGACTTTTTCCAGGATCCCACTAATGGCCCTTGCCACAAGCACAGTTCACCTCTTGGGAGACAACCTCCCTGGAACTGCTGAAAATTATGGTGCTTAGAGGGGCTTTCAATAAAATATATTGGGAGTCCAAGGAGGGGCCATCTAGAGAAATTGTTAAGCGTGTAGTTTTCTTCTTGAACAAAACTCCAAGCAATTAGCTACAGGTATTTTGGTAATTATAATTTTCATACTTTCAGTCATACAGATGCTTTCCCTATACTAGCTATAGAATTTAAGTGAAGATCTGTGGGGTTTTTTATACATAACCCCAAGAACAAATGCATAATATAAACCCTCTGGAGTAAATAGCATAGTTCTTTCTGCCTCCTACCCTTCACTTCCTGGAACATGGAAAGGAAACACTGCAGGATGGGGAGTTCACACAAGGGAAAAATTAAATTTCATTATGTCATTTCACCATGCCTCAGCAGTGCAGACGTGGCAGTCCATAGAGATGCCAGCAGAGTCACGAGAGGCCAAGAGAAGAGTTGTAGGGACAAGTGGTGCAGAAAACATGCCATCTTGCAGGACTAAAGTCCAGCAACTGTGCCTGACCTTTCAAGTGTGCTGATCTTCGTGTTTTTTGTTCTGCAGTCGTGTTCCTTGTTTCTCCAGCTGAAGAATATGAGTACTGTGTACTGTATCTTCTGTAACTTCCAACAAGTTCTTCATCTTCTTATTTAACTTATGTCTTCTTTCCAAGCGAGAATATCCAGGTTTCGGTTGGATCTATTTTAAGGTGAATTAATTAACCAGCATAAAAATAATTTCCTGGTTTTAACCATATAATTTTCTTTATTTTAACAACATTATAAAGTGTATTTAACACTGCCAGTAGTAAGCTTTTCTAACTCCCCCACCATCCTTCATATTTTAATTGCAGGGAAATTTACCTCCTGATTATCGGATAAGTCTGATTGATATTGGTTTGGTGATAGAGTACCTGATGGGAGGAGCATATCGCTGCAATTACACCCGAAAGCGGTTCAGAACACTGTACCACAATTTATTTGGACCCAAAAGGGTAAGGAGCAAGTTATTTGCTATCTGTTTGACTGCACATGGTAGCAGAGATTACCATAACTTCTTAGATAGTTCCAGGCTGGGGGATCCAGACACACATGCTATTCATTTCCATTATGTACACAGTACCTAGTTCACCACAACCCTCTGCAAAAAGCCACTGATACAAGCAACATTTTTTATTAATTTAATGGGAAGAAAGAAATTGGTTCTGCTGCACTGGTGAGCATAAAACAGGCATAAAATAGACATAAAACAGACTCCTGTGGCTCTAAAAACTGTAATTGAGTCTCCACAACTTTTGAAAGACAAGTCTACAAGTCTGCACAAATAATATCATAGGTACTTGAGTTAGACCTGAAAAAACATGTGTTTTGATAGACATTTTCTGTCTCACTGTTCATCTTCTTGATTGTGGCCTCAAGATATAAGTGCAAAGAAACCCATAACTCAGTACTGGTTTATTGGTTAGATGTGGCTCCAACAGAGTCAGTAGGCTCATGATAGAAACATGGTTTTCATGTTTGATAGATTACAATACCGTTGTCTTGGTTTGAGCTGGGACAGAGTGTATTTTACCCCGAAGGAGTAAAATAAAACGCTCACACAGAACTGGAGGTTAAATAGAAATATTATTTACAAAAGTAAACAAAATACAAAAAGCACAAAAGTAAAAGGATGCATACGTTCAGAAATGGCCCTCGTCTAGCCACCCCCTAGCCAAGATCCAAACTAGCCCTCTGTGACCTAGGCCTCAATAATGCAGCACAAATATCCTCCAGCCAGCCAAACCTCCCCCACGCTGCAAGCAAAAGCAAAGACCACATGTCCAGGGAGAGAGAGAGGGCTGACCAGAACTCTGCTCCTTACATAGACAGATACAGGAAAAAGGAATAGAATAACAAATTACAATATCCTGTGCCTCCCCCTGGGGCTTTGTAGTCCCCTGAAGGACTTCTTTCTCTATGGTTTTACAATTAATTCTTAACCTACAACAACTGTGAATCCAAAGGAAGTTTACTACCTTCATAAAGTGCAAATTGTCATCCATAATGCCACCAACCCAATCCAACGTGAAGAAAAATCTCAACTGCTTCCAGTAAGATTTGTAGATCTTTCTATGCCTTTCACACACTGTTTTCATGTGATTTCAGACTTTAGCAATACACACCATTGAATATTGTTCTAAGAAGCTATAAAGAGCAACAGCTCTGTGAAATGGTTACAGCCAAACATTTGAATGGTTTTGTTTGTTTCCCTACCCTTTGACTCCTCACTTTGGAGAGGAAAGGTAGATGCTGGGAGAAAATTCCTTCCCTTAGGGACTCCATGAAAAATGTTTGAGTAGTATTTTCCCAGATATGAGACCAACATATAGAACGATTCCACAGCAGTCTATTAAAGTGTGACAGGGGAATGGCCAAAATACTGATATTCTCCAAAGAAATGTATTCGTGCCTTAGCAATAATTACTATCCCATTTTCTAATAGAACAGACCCAAAACAGAATTTGCACCTGCTTCCATGTGCATGTCTTCCATTGTGTGTTTTGGTGAAACAGAGTCAAACTCAAGGTTTACAGTATCACAGTATCACTAAGGTTGGAAGGGACCTCGAAGATCATCGAGTCCAACCTGTCACCACAGACCCCATGACTAGACCATGGCACCAAGTGCCACGTCCAATCCCCTCTTGAACACCTCCAGGGATGGTGACTCCACCACCTCCCCGGGCAGCCCATTCCAATGGCGAACGACTCTCTCGGTGAAGAACTTTCTCCTCACCTCGAGCCTAAACTTCCCTGGAAGCTTTGGTCTGAAATATATATGTGTGTATGTGTGTGTGTGTGTATAATTATTTGATGGATGTATGTTATATTACATTATATTGCATTACATATATATTATCCATGTTACATACTTCATATAGTCTACAATGCATGTTCTGCATCACACATTACACACATAGTACGTATACACACATTGTTGCAATTTTCCTTCACCTTTCTGGAAGAAGTAACATTTTTCTAACTTTTTTTGTACAGCCAAAAGCCCTGAAACTGTTGGGAATGGAGGTAGGTGACCTGTGATAAATCCAAATGTCTTTACCTCCTTTGACAAGTATACACTATAGCAAGATAATTTTTGTATTCACTGTAATGAAGACACCAGTCATTGTTTTCAAGTTTTGTATGATAAATGTGTCACACAAATTGTACTTTTCATCCAAATAACTTGTTTACTTTCTTAATAAAACATTAGCAGACAGACAAGAGAAAAGAAGACTCTGCCCTTTTATGCATAATTTTTCTTTTCATTAAGATTTAAAAAAAAAAAAAAAAAAGGCAACTTTTCTGGCCATACAGGTTTTCAGTCAGTAACTCTAAAACATGGTCAGAGAAAGGAAGGAGTTGCAGAGAATGATAAATCTTCACATGGGCCAAATTTCTGTACATTTTGTTGATTTTTGTCTGCCCTGATGCTTCAAGGAGATAGTTATGTTTTCTTGTTTGTTTATTTTATACAACGTTAATTTTGCTATTCACAGACACAGCACAGAATAAGTCAGCTCAGCTGATAAAAGTGGTAGGCTAAAATGGAAAAGAAATTAAAGGCAATAGAAACAACAAGCAGCTGGAGAAAGAAGGGATAGAATCATAGAATCATAGAACAGTGTGGCTTGGAAGGGGCCTCCAAATGTCATCTAGTCTAAACCACTTTGCAGTACACAGGGGCATCCTCAAGGGTTGCCCAGAGCCCTGTTGAGCCTCACTTTGAATATCTCCAGGGATGGGGCCCCAACACCTCCCCAAGCAACCTGTTCCAGTGTTCCACCACCCTCATGGGAAAAAACTTGTTCCTAGCATCAATTTGCTCTACTCTAGTTTGAAGCCACTGCCCCTCATCCTATTCCCACAGGCCTTTATAAACAGTCTCTCTCCATCCTCCTTCTAGGCCCACTTCAGGTGCTGGAAGGCTGCTATTAGGTCTCAAGGCTGATCAACCCCAGGTCCCCCAGCCTGTCCTCATAGCAGAGGTGCTTCAACCCCCTGATCATTTTCATGGCCTTCCTCTGGACCCTCTCCATCAGGTCCATGTCCTTCCTATCTTAAGGGATCCAGAGCTGCACACAGTACTCCAGGTGAGGTCTCACCAGAGCAAAGTGTCAGAATCACCTCTCTGGATATGCTGGCAATGCATCTTTTGAGGCAACCCAGGATGTGATTGGCCTTCTGGGCTGCAAGCACACACTACCCACTCATGTCCAGCTTCATCCATCACCACCCTCAAATCCTTTTCTGCAGGGCTGCTTTCTAACACCTCATCCCCTAGTCTGTATTGATAGTGAGGATTGCTCCAGCCCAGGGGCAGGGCCTTGCACTTGCTTTTATCGAACCTCATGAGGTTCACCTGGGCTTACCTCTCCAGCTGGTCCAGGTCTCTCTGGATGACATCCTGTCGCTCTGGCATATTCACACCACCACTCAGCTTGGTGTCATCTGCAAACCTGCTAACAGTGCACTCAATCCCACTGTCTATGTCATTGATACAAATATTAAACAGCACAGGTCCCAGTACTGACCCCTGAGGGACACCACTTGTTACTGCTCTCCATCTGGACGTCAAGCCATTGAGCACTACCCTCTGGATGTGACCCTGCAGGAAATTCCTTTTCCACTGAAGAGTCCAGCCATCAGATCTCCAACCTGGCATGTAGGATGTTGTAGGGGACCATGTCAAAGTCCTTGCAGAAGTCCAGATCGATCACAACCATAGGTCATCCCTTAACTACTGACATAGTCAGTGTGTCATAGAAAGCCACAAGATTAGTCAGGCAGGATTTGCTGCTAGTAAAGCCAGGCTGGCTGTCTTGAATGACATGGGATAAACATGGAATAGAAACGCAGAGTGGAAACAAACAGATGAGATTCCTACTCTTGTCAGAAAATAAAGCAAGAAAACCCCAAAATAAACAGAGTCTGGATATGTACTTTCTGGAGGTGTAATGAGGCAGATGTATAGCAAGAGTTGTTATATTTGCAGTGAATTCTTAGCTTTATTTTAATGGTGGCTTTTGCAAAATGGTTTTACTATTGTGTGATTGTGTTTTGGGTTCTTAAGTGGAAAGAACAGTTCAGAGTAATAGTCCAGATCTTATTCCCTGTGTTTAAGTATGGAGTTACTGACTTTTTAATTACAGTGCCAGGAAAAATGTGGGTTTTCATCATTTTTCTGTGGCAAATATTTAGTCAAAAAAACTGTTGAAGAGTTTGGCCTGTAGGGAATGTGTTTGACAACTCAGGTAGTGACTCAAGTGCATTGTGTGAATTGATTCAGGTCCTTCACTGGTGAAAAATATTCCTCTATAATCCTCACAGGATGATGTCCCTTTGCGGCGAGGGAGGAAAACAACCAAAAAAAGAGAAGAAGAAGTTGACATTGATTTGGATGACCCTGAGATCAATCATTTCCCCTTTCCATTCCATGAGCTGATGGTGTGGGCCGTGCTGATGAAACGCCAAAAGATGGCTCTCTTCTTTTGGCAGCATGGGGAAGAAGCTATGGCTAAAGCACTAGTGGCTTGTAAACTGTGCAAAGCCATGGCACATGAAGCATCAGAAAACGACATGGTGGATGACATATCCCAAGAACTGAACCATAACTCCAGGTGAATGTTCTTTTATCTACAATTTCCTAGGATTAAAAAATAACAAAAAAACCCAAACAAACAAACCAAACCAAAACTGAAAGAGGCTGATGAAGCTGCCTGCAATTTCCTTATCTGTACTTTGCTTTTATTTCTAATTTGCAGGACAAATGCAGTCCCTTTAGAAAAAGTCTGAGTGGCTTTTAAACAATATGTTTGCATGACAGGCAGAGTTGCCAGCACTGTAACTTCTGAAATGAGAAGGTGTCAAGAAGAAAATAAAATATCTGTATTGTCTATGTGTTCTCCTTTAGGCCTCAAGAGTCAGGTCACAGGGTTTCTCTGTGCTTTTGCAAGGCATTTGTTCAAGCCAAGCAGAACAATTGTTGAAATCCTTGAGAACATAATATTTGGGCAGATGTATTAAGCTGTGACCATTTTAGGCTGTGCTTAGGTGAGCAAACCCTAGAGATCAGATTACATAATAATCTTTCCTTATGTTTAAAGTCTGAGGCACAAAATTTTTTAAAGGGTATAGGACACTCCATTTTCAGGCGACTTGCTTACAAAGTTGTGGGCAAATAGCACAGAAGCAATTCTCTAAGAAGCAGATAACCAGAGGATTTCAGCTAGAAAATGTCAGGGAGGTGGGCAGGCAGGTGGGAGCAGACAGCTGGTAGGTGTGGGTGCTCGTCACTGCTAAGTCAGGGCACTTATTTTTATGCCTACCATTAGCCACTCACATTTGAAAATGTGGGTTTCCATTTGTACAGTCAGCATCATGATTTGCATGATGGGAGGCAATGCCCCCCTTGCAGAGGCTGTTAGTTGCAGAGGGTGTTTTCTGCAGCAGGCTGCTTGGGCTAATGAGAATGAACAAATGTCCCTCTGTTGCAGGGACTTTGGCCAGTTGGCGGTGGAGCTGTTGGACCAATCATACAAGCAGGATGAGCAACTGGCAATGAAACTGCTGACCTACGAGCTAAAGAACTGGAGCAATGCCACATGCCTGCAGCTCGCAGTGGCAGCCAAGCACAGGGACTTCATTGCTCACACTTGCAGCCAAATGCTACTCACAGACATGTGGATGGGTCGTCTCCGGATGCGCAAAAATTCTGGCCTAAAGGTCAGCAGTGTTTCAAAATAAAATTGTCAGAGGAGTTCTAATAGATGGTGACAAGGCTCATAAGAAATCTGTAATAATTGCTCCATTAACCATATTCCAGGTGCATATTTGTAGTGAAATCAAGCAGAGTCTATTCTTCCTCTGTTCAGTTTTTCAGAAGGGAGCTTATCTCAAAGTTCACAGCACATTATTTATTTTTTTCATCATCTTTCTTAAAGCCCCTTCCAGCATCAGTGAGAGTTATCAGAAAAAGAATTGAGCCTGAAGGCTCGTATGTCACCCTGCCTGGATACTTGAGGAGTTAACCAAGTTTTTAAAGATAAATAAAGAAGAAGGACGTGTAAGTGAATTAACTGCTAGTGAAAGGTGCTGATCTGACAACCTTCCCCAGAACAGGCCAAAGCTAGCAGTACAAATTTTCTTGCAATCCCCTGCCAATCTTCCTGAAAACTGACCTAAAGGAACTACCTTAGAGGATCTAGAGGATAATTCAATTTTCAAAGCTGTTTAAGCTTTATTTCCACAGTTATCAAAACTGTTAACAGACCAAAGTGAACTCTGGGATGCGAATTTGTATCCATGAGCTGCCGTCTTTCACCTTCAGCAGTACACTCAACAGTCGGTTTGTAACCAGGAATTGCCTCTTCCTCCCAGATGACTGTGATATGTGTTCAGTGAAGGGGCTCCCACTCCTGCTTTAACAACGTGTGCAAAAAGCAGTAATTGTTCAGCTGCTTTGTTGTGTAAAAAGATGTTCAGTAACAGTGAGAATGCTCACGAGTACCACATAGTTATCGTACTGGGTCTCGGCCAGTGACAGTGATAAATGAGAATAAGTGGCTGATAGCATTCTCATCTTCCTCCTGCAGAAGCTGTGCATAAATATTGTTCTGCCTGCAGATAGAAAGCATTCTCACATTTGGAGACATCTTTACTACCCATTTTTTTGACTCAAATGACAGGCCCATGTTCCCTTCTTGGCTTGTTCACGGCTGCCTTGTTCACTGCTTGGCTTTGCAAACATTCAACCTGGATAGATGGGGATCAGTGCAGCATTTCTCACTGCTTGCTTTCTTCTTTGCAGCATGCATCTTTTAAGACATAAAACAGACCTTTCTTTCACAATGAGTAACTGAAGGTAACAGACTATTTCCCTTCAGCTTCTTGTAACAACAAGGCTTCACAAGAATCCTTTACTCAGTTTCTAGTCTGTGTTTTATTTCTCTGATTGTCATTGGCAGGACCTTTTTAAAGCTAAAGCAGGCTAGAACCTACATGAGAAAGAGGCAGCATGGCAAACAAATCTGCAGGCATGAGTCATGGATTAATTCCTATGAACAATTTTCTCCTGTCAAAACTGACAAATGTCCAGAAGGCTGAATGTCATTCTTTAGAATCTCTCTGGAGATGCATAGCACCAGTGGGAAGAGGAGAGTCAATTGTTAATCATGCCTGTTCTTAAAAATAACCTTTCAGGGAAGCCAGGTCTGCCCATAAACCCCCCTCCCTGAGCACTTCCTTTTGCAACAAGCTAAGTTCGGGAACAGTACAGGCAGACTGCTGCTCAGATTTTCTGAGACTGGACACAGTGCCATACATACACTAACTGCCCCTAATTGTGGCACTTTGGATGGTCACAACATCACATCCATTATTATGATTGAGCACAAGCAGTCACACTCCCTGACCTGCCAACAAGCTATCTGGTTTCACTGTCATTTACAATGAGATTTCTGATGAAATAATTTTCCATGAAACTGTGGTAAAGCAAGGAAACACTGCTGTGCTTGGGAACACAAACAGGCCACTTCCTTTTGTATTATTATAATATCTCTTCTATTATTACTACTAGTTTAACTAGAAGGGTTGTTCATTTGATATATCCACATATGGTAATTTTAATGGCTTTTCCACTGCTGCATCATAAGAGAAGGAAAGCAGAAAAGAAAGAGCTGGCAGGTTAAAAGAAAGAGCTTCAGATTGCTGAAGCAAGATATAAGGCGACCACGTAGCTAAGTACATCAGCATCTGCTATTGTTAGCTTTGCCTTTATCTCCTCTGATCCGTACACACTTATGCCTTGACTGCAGCTTTAAGGTCTGAACATCCCTATGGTCCCACCTGTCATTGACCTTATATAATATTTTGTAAATATGTTATGATATGCAACAATATGCATCTGATGAGCAAGTGCATAAAATATTCTAGAGGCAATTAGCCTTAAAACTCATAGCAATGCTAATAGAAGTAATGTTCTTTGTTTCACAACCTAGCTCAGAAAAAGTGACAAAAACTCTGTTATCATAGAAAACCACATGAATGTCAATCTTTCTTTTCTAAATGTCCTGAGGCAGTTGTTCCTTTTAGTACTAAGTAACCATCATGACTTTTTACTGTGATGATTATTGTTATCATTATTATTGCTTTAGGTAATTCTAGGAATTCTACTTCCTCCTTCAATTCTCAGCTTGGAGTTCAAGAACAAAGATGATATGCCTTACATGTCCCAGGCTAATGAGATCCATCTTCAAGAGAAGGAGCCAGAGGAACCAGAGAAGCCAGTGAAAGAAAAAGAGGAGGAGGACATGGAACTCACTGTAAGTGACAACAATAGATCACCAGCCTTGGTGCTGTCAGTTTGTTATTCCCACTCTGTGGGTATTGCAGGCTGTCTGATGGCTAAATTTAGCAGATGATTGGATTCCATTCTTAACACTCCCCTCTCCTCAGTGGGACTCTAACCAGGCAAGTTGGTTGCCATCATTGTGTCTTGATGTTGTAGCAGTCCATAGTAATATCCTCACGTTTTGGTTCAGTTTGATGCCACGGTGCCTGAGATAAATTAATGAGATTTCAGAATTAAAGATAATCAAAACCAATGAGTGGGTATCTCTGGCAGAAAAGAAGCTTGCTGAGTCTTCCTTTGGGAGGAAATGCACAGAGATTCATAGAGACTAGACATCAGGGGCTATAAATTGTGTTAAAAGGGCAAGAAAAGTGGAAACATCTTTTCAAAATTCTCTATGAATTATCACATGTATACACTTGCAGTTTTTAAACCAATGAAGTCATTAGCAAGCAGCCAGTCAACTCAGCCCTTACTAAGAGCTTCTGAAGCTCAGCAGTATTGCATAAAGAAGGGCTTGTCTATCTGTCTAATAAAATAGTATCATAGTATCAGTCAGGGTTGGAAGGGACCACAAGGATCATCTAGTTCCAACCCCCCTGCCATGGGCAGGGGCACCCCACACTAGATCAGGCTGGCCAGAGCCTCATCCAGCCTGGTCTTAAACACCTCCAGGGATGGGGCCTTAAACATACCTTAAAGGAATAACTTGCACCACCAAGATAATCAAATCACTAAAGCTCTGAAAACTGTACAAGTCACCTACTTCCAATCTTTTGTTCTCAGACTTGTTTGATGCTTTTTAATTTGGACAATTACCATGTAAGCTACCTTAGCTTAGTTTGGTTTGCTTTGGTTTGGGTTTGATTGAGGTGTCTTTGAAACACTTAAAACTGATCACCATTTGGTCAAGGTCAAGGTAGAGACATACACATAGAAGGGAATTTTCTGATTAATTTGAAAAACAAACAAACAAACAACAACAACAAAACAAAACCAAAAAAACCCAGACTGTTTCCCACAGGCAAACAGCAGGAGCTGCCCACAGGAGCCCGTCTGCAGGCAGGCAGAAGGATCTGCTTACAGGACCCAATATGCAGACAAGCCAAAGGAGCAGCCCACAAGACCCACCTGCAGGACCCGTTTGCAGGCAAGAACCTGGCCGTTGGGAAGGACCAGAAGCCAGAACAGCAGAAATTTACTATCCCTGGCTTCTGATCCACTTATGAAGTGCCTATTCAAAACAAATAAGCACTTTGCAAGCTGCCTTTTTCTTGGCAACAGGGAGAAATTTGGGGAGGAAGTAATTTCCATCTCTCTGCAATTATCCCAGCTCCTGGTTTCTTGTCTACAATACTGTTTCCTTTTTACCTTCTGACTCCTGCTACAAGGAAGTGATATGTGAACTAGATCTGTCTTTCCAGATCAGTCTTAGATGTTCTCTCCCTTTGCCCTTCCATTTACTAACAGCTCTATTGCTCTTCCCTGTCTTAACTCTGCCCTTAACTCCTTCAAAATGGGTGTATCATTCTAGTGAAGTTTCAGACACTTAGAGCCTGTTCTATAAAATAAGTGTTTCTGTGAAGTCCAGCATGCTTAGAAACAATATCTTGGGTGCACTACTACTGACTTACTGTTTCTCTGTATAATCTATTCTATGCTTTAGGACTTCTAGCACAGCTCTTTCACACAAGTGCCCTTCAGTGGTAAGGAGAGACCATTTGCTATCCAAGAGACCTTTGCATGTATTTCTGTGGTTATTTGTCATAGCTGGTTATATTTAGTCTCCTTCAGGCACCATATGAGGGAGAATGTTTCTACTCAATGTGTTTTAAATATAAAATAATATTTTAGATCGGTGTTTTGCATTGTTCCAGCCTCAGTCAAATGGTTCTTTTCTGCATCTCTTGTCCACTGATTGAAGGAATTCCGTGGGCCAAAACTCTGGAAGGCAGGGGACACAGGATAATACTTCCTCCAAGCTCAACATAGGTGCATTCCTTTGAACAAAAAAAAATTGAGCAGAGGAGGAAGAAGTCCTGCATGAATGAACATGTAGCTGCTAAAAAATAGTCACATTGAAGAAGAAAGTTTATAGTATGTGAACACCTGGGAGAATTATAGGAACATTCAGGGAATGTAGGATCACAGCAAAGAAGGCCAAAGCGCCTTTAGAATTAAATCTGGCAAAGGAAGTAAAAGACAACAAGAGGGGCTCCTTCAGATATGTCCGCAGTAAAAGGAAGAACAAGGAAAATGTGGGACCACTGCTGAATGAGGAGGGAGACCTAGTAATTAAGGATGCAGAGAAAGCAAAGTTACTGAATGCCTTCTTTACTTCAATCTTTACTACTAGGATCAGGCCTCAGGAATACCAAACCTGGAAAGTAAGACACAATCCTGGTGGAAGGAAGACTCTCCACTGGACAGCAAGGGTTGGGTTAGCGATTTTTTGGGCAAACTGCACACTCACAAATCCTTGGACCCTGATGGGGTGCACCCACGAGTGCTGAGAGAGCTGGCTGATGTAATTGCTCTACCATTCTCCATCATTTTCAAATGATGGGAGAGGTACCTGAGGACTGGAAAAAAGCCAAGGTCACTCCAGTCCTCAAAAAGGTAGATCAAGGAAACTACAGGCCCATCAGCCTCACCTTCATCCCTGGAAAGGTAATGGAGCAGCTCATTCTGGAGGTCACCTCTAAGCACACGAAAGAAAAGGTTATCAGGAGTAGCCAGCAGGATTTAACCAAAGGGAAATCATGTTTGACTAATCTGATAGCCTTCAGTGTGACTGAATGGGTAGAACAGGGGTGTTGTGTACCTTGACTTTAGCAAGTCTTTTGGCACTGTCTCCCATAACAACCTCCTAGGCAAGTTCAGGAAGTCTGGGATAGAACAGTGAACAGAGCTAAACTGAGCTCACAGGGTTGTGATCAATGGTGCAGGGTCCAGTTTGTGACCTGTAAATAGTGGTGTTCCCCAGGGGTCAGTACTGGGTCCAGTCTTATTCATCATCTTCTTCAAAACCTGGCTAAAGAGATAGAGTAGACCCTCAGCAAGTTTGCTGATGATACCAAATTGGGAGGACTGACTGATACACCAGAAGGTTGTGCAGCCATTCAGCAAGACCTGGACTGATTGGAAAGCTGGGCGAAGGGGAACTTAATGAGGTTCAGCAAGAATAAGTGTAGAGTTCTGCACCTGGGAAGGAACAGTAACATGCACCAGTACAGATCAGAGGTTGATTTGCTGGAAAGCAGATCTATGGAGAAGAATCTTGGAGTTCTGGTGAACAATAAGTTATCCATGGGACAGCAATGTGCCCACGTGCCCAAGAAGGCCAATGGTATCCTGGGGTCCGTAAAGAAGAGTGTGGCCAGCAGGTCAAGGGAGGTTCTCCTCCCCCTCTACTCTGCTCTGGTAAGACCACAACTGGAGTATCATGTCCAGTTCTGGACTCCCCAGTCCAAGAAGGACAGGGATATACTGGAGAGTGTCCCACAGAGGGTTAGGAAGGTGTCTAAGGGACTGGAACATCTGACTTATGAGGAAAGGCTGAGTGACCTAAGGCTGTTTAGTTTGGAAAAGAGAAGACTGAGAGGAGATCAAGAGGAAGGTGCTAGTCTGTGACAGGACAAGGGGCAATGAGTACAAAGTAGAACACAGGAAGTTCCACCTCAACATGAAGACAAACTACTGTGTGGGTAATGGAGCACTGGAACAGGCTGCCCACGGAGGTTGTGGAGTCTCCTTCTCTAGAGACTTTCAAGATCCATCTGGATGCATTCCTGTATGACCTGCTGTGGGTGATCCTGCTTTGGCAGGGGGTTGGACTTGATGATCTTCAGAGGTTCTAACCTCTAATATTCTACAATTCTATGATAGCTAATTGATTAATAATTGAGTCTGATGTCACCAATGTTTAATTAACTGCTCATTAGATCAGTCACTCATCCTAAACCTGGAGGTTGCAACTATTAAATTCAGAATTATTTGCATATTTTCCACACATTTTGTTCTTTCAGGATAAACAAATTATTTGTTGTATGTGCATGTGATTGTGATTACTACAATTTTGTTTTAGTCATTTGCTTAACTGGCACATGATTGTTTAAAATATTTTGATTTTTTTCCCATGGCTTCACTTTCTGAGCTTTGTTCAGCATAAACAAACAAAACCAATGAACTAAAAATAATTTGGTCACCTCTAAAGTCCATTTTTTTTTCAAATCATGTATCACCAAAATGTGTTTAACCCTAATCATTCCAATCAATATAGCTCAGCTCTCTATTTTCCTATAGAATTCCTATAGCCTTTTAATAGCAATACTGCTTATATCAAGATAATCACATCTAGTCAAATTCTGTTCATTGATTTCTTTTGAAGTCTTGTGTGTGCCGCACTACTAACCCCAGATGATCAATGGTAGGCCAAAAACAAGACTCAGTTTCTTCTTTTGAGCTGTACTTGTCCAGAGTGGATGAGGTTCAGAGTCACAGTGAAGTTTGCACTATGTTACACCTCATTTGCACAGAATAATTTGAGCACAGAGACAATGAACAATGAAGTAAGTCTCCGCATGGGTGCACCTGCATCTGAGTATATATTTGTTTTATGCTCCCTTCCTGGTGGGTAGATGAACATTTGGAGACACTATAAAAGTGTGGTGTTTATTCACTGTAAAGTACTTGTTAGTCACACCTGCTTTTAACTTTATAACAGATACAAGAGTGGTGGCCACACATTTCTTTAACACCGAGATGTTAGGCAACAGCCTGTCCTTATAGTTGCTACTCACAAAACCAACTCCTGAGTACTGCTCCCACCACCGCACCAAGGGATTTGCCACAATTTATGCATAGAGCTGCCAGTCATTAATCCCAAATATTAGCCGTAGAGGTGTAAAGATGCACTGAATTCTAAAGGCCAGGGATATTTTTCACTTGTACAGTGTCCCAGTCAGGGCCTTAATTACTTGCTGAAATTTTGGTCAGTTAGAAACCTCAGCAGTTTATCCTCCTACCAAGCTAACACTGATTCTGAAAGTTGTAACTAGAAGTATTCTTATCCCTATCCACTGCCTTATCATTTGGGAATTCCCTAGTACATGGCCTTGTATCAGAACACAGAATAACTCTTTTTAGTTCTTTAGAACATGTTATTTTGCTCACTTTGCTGTAACTTTCCACATCAAATGGGAAGTTTGGGCTTCTATGGGTATGACTACCAGTCTGAGTTCTGACTTTTTAGCAGGAACAAAGCTACTTGTGTTGGCCTCTGGGCTCACTCTTACCTGTAATATGTATGCTTAGGCTCCTTTCTATGGCTAGTAGCACTCCTGACCCATCTCACATACCCTGCTAGAGGACAGAGCTCAGAAAACCTTGCTTTCCAGAAGCAAGGCACTCCTTCAGCTCCTCTGGAATGCAGCAGTGGAAGACACTGTTGGTGGTCATGAGGCATCAGTGCTGGCCCTCTCTATGATGGGGGAATTCCTTCTGTTTCTCTGAGGGATTTGGAAACCCCTCATAGTGCCACCACACAATTGCCCTAGAATTCTCCGCGTCCTTTGCAGTGCTCAGCTGCCAGGCTGACTGAGCTGCTGGTACTGTATGACTGAGCTGCTGGTACTGTAGCCCTGCTACTCTGTATGCACCTTAAAGAACCACTGATCTCATGCAAAATCCAGTTTACACACTTGTATCTTAAAGGCATTAAAGCTTTTTTTTTCCTACAAGCTTTTCAAGACAGAGAAGGGTAACTCTAGAACAGCTACCATGGCGGCAGCATACATAGCACAGCACACAATGGGTTCTGCATATTCACCCAGCTGTGTACCATTCCCACACCAGTTCTGCATGAACACAAAGTCAGTATGTAGCACATAGATTTCAATAAGGATAAAACTTAAAGAGCCTGTGATGATTCTAGCAGGACTGATATTCCTGTTATATAATTTTAAAACAGATAAATATATAATAGGATCACTGCCATACATTAATGTAAACCATTCTGAACCCAGAACTGTTCTGTGTCCCTACCAGTCCTCAATTATGTAAAATAAAATCTGCCCTCCCACCCCGCAAAAAAAAACCACCAATACAAACACAGAATACTGATTAGAAAAATCTCAAGGTAAAAAATACGTACACATATATCCCCTTAGGTTAAAATGATGCAGTTGTGCTGTACTTTACAATGCAGCTAAGCTGCTGTTGGGCTTACCTAGCATGATTCATGGTGAATCATGGGCAAAACTGTTTATTAGGGAGAGATGCCACCCACACAGATCAGCATCTTGAATTATTCACCCTATTGCTTCCCCCTCCAAGTGAAAACACATTTGTTCATATTTGGCATTGCAACTATTCTGTTAACACAGACACTTAGGTTATTTCTGTATGTTTCCAGTGGGGAGGGTTTTCAGTTTGTTAGTGTTGTGATATAATTAAGAGTCAGGACCATCTGGTCAAATTTTATCTCCAGCCCTCTCAGAGCAATTCCTCATCTACAGCATCAGGGAGGGGAGAGGTTAGTATTATATGATGCAATCAATTAAAAATAATTATAATAAGACAAGATTACAGCCTCATTATCAACAAGAAAACAATAGCCAATAGAAAATCAGCATCCATGAAATAAAGCATAAATCTGTGTACCAAAAGACATTCTAAAAACAAACACAACTTACTGATTCCAGTAAGAACTAAGGGTGTCTCTGAATTAGTAAATTTATTAAATCATTGAGGGTTTAAACTTTCTAAATAATCCCTTTCACTAAAGCACAGGAGTGCTGTTTTTTTAAAGCTGCCAGCATTCATTTTCATTCTGCTGCAAAATTCCTGAGCACCAGAGGACAGCAGAGACAAAGCCTTGGGAAAAGATACAGAAAACTTAGTGGCACCAGCTGGCAGATTTCCCTAAATCAGATTTCCCTAAAAAAAACATTACAAGTTTTGCAGAACCAAAGATCTGTACAAGTAGCTCCACAAGAGAACTAAAAAAAAAAAAAAAGGGAAATACTTTAATTTTTTTTTAATATAGTTTGAGAAGTGCATCTTCTTTTCCTCCAGAGCACTAGCTCACCTGAAACTATTAGTTAAATATGTGCTGAACATCCTGTTGAATCAGAGAGCATAGAGAAAGATAAGAGGCAGACATCTTTATTGAAAGACGGTCTGCCATCTAATTGTCCTCTTTAGGGGCTTTTTTTTCCCCCTATGTTTTTAAGTTGCAGATGAGAGCATTGTTATCTCTGGGGGGTGGCGAATGGTTGCTTCAGTTAACAGAAAAGTACAAAAGTGCTTTGACTTATTTGTATGAAAACATTATGGGAAGGCAGTTGTATCTCACTTCTTGCTATTGCTTTCTTGTGCAGGAGTACTGCAATCTGTAGGTGCTACCACAAACTAAATAGTAGTAATTTACTCAGGGCATAGTAAACTAAAGTGAATTCAGCCTGCTGTTCACAAAGGAGTTATTTCAGAAATTTGAATAGACTCTGCTATATTCTAAATACAAAGGAACACCTTCTTTTAAGCATCAACTAAGAGTGTAGTCACTTTTTTCACCTCTCTGCAGGTGACCATGAAATTAAGGGTAAACAAAATACTACCACCTTTCCCTGTTAGGACTGCACTTAGAATTGAGGGCTGTGTTCCTGGAGCTCAGTGTAGCTCTTCTGTGAATTGGAATTGTAGTACTAACAATCAAGCTTACATAGGCAGTGTATGAGCAGCCTGGAACTTCATTATGAAAGAAGCTACAATCATGTAGAATCCAAGGACACAGTGCTGCAGTGAACTCTACTGGACAGTCCTCTACGTCAATGTGAAGTTCACTAGGGGATCATTACCTGTGGCTTCATTGCTTCTAATCCAGCAGCTGTCAACTTATCTTACTCTTTGTTGTTCTCTCTCTGTCTTGGCCTTATTAAATTCTTTTGTTTAAAACCACAACCTACCTGTTTTCTGTCTGCATCTGTTTATTCTATAGAACTGCACCCCATAAAGCTGTTGTCAGGTAAAACTTCTGCTGTCCCTAGAGCAATAAGGAGAAATCCTTTCTCCACATCTCATTTTTGCTCACCAGTCAAGGATTTCACACTGCTATTGACAGTTGCTGCCAGAGCATTGCTTTTTGGGTTTACAAAGTATTAAACTGCAGCTTTCCTGAATAAAATAATAATAATCTGAGACCAAAGAATTTTACACCTGGTTTTGTCTAAAGAGCAAGAAATCGGAGGAGTTTCCTTTTGATTTTTTTTTTTTTTAATTGCTCAATTTTTCTTTCACAAAGAAACACATATGAAAATGTGTCCTTTCTTTTAGGCAATGCTGGGACGAGGGAATGGAGAGTCCTCAAGAAAGAAAGAGGAAGAGGAAGTTCAGAGCAAGCACAGACTGATCCCTTTCGGAAGAAAGATTTATGAGTTCTACAATGCTCCCATAGTTAAATTTTGGTTTTACACAGTAAGAAATCTTTCCTGTTATAATACTGTTGTTTGGACAAATATTGAAACTAGATCAAGATCATCTAATATGTTCCATTGAACATCTGCACCTGCTGGTATTG
Organism: Picus viridis; assembly: GCA_033816785.1. Lineage (NCBI taxonomy): Eukaryota > Metazoa > Chordata > Aves > Piciformes > Picidae > Picus > Picus viridis. The sequence goes on from CM066606.1 coordinate 54,416,728, forward strand.
GAGGGTTTATCCCTAAAAAAATTTATAAAAATCTTTTGTGGAGGTCAACTTATACTTGCAAACCTGTCAATGACTGCCGAAGACAAACATTTCATTCAGGAAGACAGTGGTTAAAATGTGAATTAACGAATGTTTTTCTTCGATTACAAAAATAAGTGGCAGCTTGCTGCAGTGAATGCTCTCAAGGAATTCCCTGTAGGAGAGTTCCCAATACTTAGGCCAATGGGAGGCTGGGCTGAATCAGGATATTGAATTGTATAATAATTGGAACAACACAACATTTTTACTTTGTTCTGCTTTTACCAGTCTGAAGAGTGCCTCTGGCAGAAAGCGTTTGTGTTTGTGCCTACAAGATAACGAAGACACAAGTAGCAGCTAATGTACATCTTGCAGGGGAAAAAATATGCTAAATCAGGACAATCTCCCTGTGTTACAGGGGAACAGACTTTGCAAATGCAGCAGAAGGGGGTGGGGGAAGAGTATGTGTGTTACTAAAGCAAGACAGTATAAAAAACATTACAGGGTATTCCCACAGATATATTAATAGCTGCTGTATTAGAGTTACCATGTGGATACTAAGCTTTCTGGCAATTAGTCCTCAAGAGTAAACATAATTTTTCACTATCAAGCTGGAAGCAGAGATTGGAAAGGATTCCATGAGGAATCATGAGGTGCTATCTGATATTTTCATTCTAGAGTTTAATGATGGAGTAAGGATTAGTTAATAAATTTGCAAATTGTGCTAGAAAGTGGAATGAGATCACATTGTAAAGTTAATACAGAAGGCCATCCTTTCAAGCCCCTCTCCCAGTTCAGCTTCTGCATCATGCAACACGTATGGACTGGTTTGAAGGACACAAAGAAGAACAGGAAAAAGGCTTCAAGGGGTCTGTAAAACATGTTCTAAGAAGAAAGATTTAAGGAAGTGAAATTGTTTTCTCTGGAAAAAGGAAATGTGCAGAAGGAATGTAATAGCAGAGATAAACAAAATGGAATAATCTCAAAATCCTTGCTGAATACGAAGGTTTGAATTGCAGCAAGGCGTGTTAAGGCAAGAGGTTAGGAAATCATTTTCTAACTGCCCTGAGAAGTACTGTCATAAAATGTGCAAAAAGATGGTAGATTTTCCATTATTAGTGATTTCTGTTGCTGTCTTATCAAAACATATGTCCACTATGGTACACTGCAATTAATGCTGCATCAGCACCATGGAATTGGGCAGATGATTTCAAGTGGTCCATACCAACTCTATTTTCCACCATGCTACAATGCACAATAAATCACAAAGAACGCATCCTTCTTTAAATCACTTCTTATAAGAAAAAAATGCCTTGCTGAGATCTGGGAAATGCGACTAAAGACAGCAAGAACAGTCCACGTTAAGAAAGACTAAGCTGTGGCAGAGAGCTTATGCTAGCAAATAGCTCCAGTTTGGCAGCTTAGACCAGCTACTACTGGCAGAACCATGTGGCCATTGAGCACTAATCAGACAGATGAATCTAGAAACTACTCAACAGCACCCTAGTCAGTCACAGTATGTATTATGCATACCCAGAAAAGTCTTTACACTGTAAACAGAAAGAAGCATCTCACTGTCCCTGTTAGTTCAATTCTGAAACGGGAGAAAAAGATCAATAATCCATTTCCATTTGTACCTGTTCTTACAGTTTTATGTCCTAAGGCAGGTTACAATCAAGGTCACTTATTAAGATTTCATCTTGGATGTGCTGAACTTGAAGAGCAAATAAAGGTGTGCTCTGGCTGAAGTGCTTGACCAGCTAGTTGGGTATATTGAGAAACTCCTGGAGACTAAAAGCAAAATATTTTTCAGAAAAGGATTAAAATTGCCTATGACCTTTTACAAACACAGAAGCAGAAATACTAATCACAGATCTCAAAATAAATCCCCCAAGTTTTACATTCCATCGTCCAAAATACAAGAACAGATACTTATAGCTATTGTAAGATAGTCAAAATAATTTGACTATTCTGTATCTTCCTATCTGCTATTACTCTACAGCTATAGCCACCTTCAGTCTTAAAATACTCAAGAGTAGGTTACATGTGGGAATATTCAGTAACTAATATTCTGGTTCAGCAGAGGAGCAAAAATAAGGATGGCCTTTCCATTTCCACTACTAGCTTTAGGCTGAGAAGCTAGCAGTATGTGAGAGGCCACATTTTTGCCCCTCATAAGAAGGAATAATGGCAGAGGGAATTGAACCCCAAGTCATCTTCTAAGCATCTAAACAGCTTTGCCACAAGTTTTGCATTTTGGGACCATTTCATATTTTGATAATTTAATTACTGTAATTGGTAAAAAACCTTGAAGCACTTTCCTGCTGTTACAGTATTCAGGCTTGTCCCTTACCATAAATAAGTATTCAAGTATTTTCTACAGAATGAGATGGCATTCGTATGAGAGCAGGGAGAAAGCCACCTTAGAAACTTCTTTGCAGGTATTCCTCTCCATATTTTCTTCAGTTACTGCCCTCAAGGGTGAAAATAGAAGCCCCTAGCTCTTTGTCAAGTCATATCAAAGCAAGAAAATGAAAGTTCAGCTACTTGTGCACTCAGAAAGAACCAGGAGTATCAGCACAGTCAGCTGTACTGAGTAGGGTGTGGGATGAAGACACCCTCCTGGAAGGCAGTTACAGGTTTAGGGAGGGTGAAGAAGGGTTTCACTTATTATCAGAAGGGCTTCTTTCTTGGGTTAAAGTGGTGCAGTTTCAGCATCATCTGAATGTCCCCATTCTTTCCCAAACTAACTGCTGAGTCAGATCAAAATAGGAAATTTGCTGATAATTAATAATCAATAGCATCTAAGAGGAGGGGTGTTAAGTGACAGCATCACATAGCTTTTTGCACTTTAATAGGTGTTATTTCAGCTAGAGAGGTGTGCATCCAAGTTTTGCCTGGCCAGAGTTTGTGCTGTCTCAGCTAAGTCCCTAAATGCTGACCTAAGTCAATACTGCTCTCTGTTTCCATCAGGAGTGTTAAAGACCTGAGTGTTGCCATCCATCACCACAACAAATGGAAAGACAAATGAAATAATTTCCTACTCTGTTTTTTGTAGATGACAAGCAGTGGTTCAGATGTCTGCCTTCTCTGTACTGATAGTTTTGGCCAATGTAAAGAATTCTCTGGTGTCCTTCAAACCAGCAAAAGGAGTAAAAGACAGAACCCTTTGGTTTTTGCACAGAGCAGAAGTGATGTTCTATAAAAAATACAAATAGCAGTATAAATCCTGTTCTGTGAAGTTCTGAACACTGAAATAATCCTACAGAAAAGTCTCACACCCCTCTAAGTTTTGTTCATCTTAATTCTGACACCAAGCACAAAATAGCAGTGAGTTACATGTGTCTGAGAGAGAAAAACTATGTTGAGGGACAGCTGTATGAGATGCATTTTCTGCCACAATGATAAATGTTCACGCACAGACTTTAATCTTTTCTCTGATTTAAATTTGGCTTAAGATTCTAGCCACCACCAATCACCCTTGCTATAGCCCACGCTCCAGTGTGGCACTTAGGTTTCTCTTAGTTTTCTGAACTTGTTGGTACAATTTACCTGTCTTATACTTGACTATTTCATTACATTCAGCATGTAAAAAGAAAGGAAAAAGACGCTAAAATGTCATCCACACTTCCACTGTATCAGAAATTGGGCCAGAAGGCAGATATATTAAAGAAAGAAAAGCCAAACAGTAATAGATGGCAAATTTTCAGAAAATCTGAGGGAAGTGGATGCATGTCTACATGCCTGTCTACATGCTGCAACAGTGTGGGAAGGAGTAGCAGTGTTCTGGGGAGGAATCATGGTGTAGGTTAGGTCAGGGTATAGAGTATAGGGTAGGAAGATCAATTCCAATACCTGGGACTTTCTGGGCTCCAGACAAAGACTGTATAAAAAGGATTTGCAATGTCAGAGTCAGCCTAGATGAGGTGAACAGAGAGAAAAAACACAGGGGAGGAAGGTGTGATAGAAGCAGATGAGGGAGAAATCTTTGCATAAGTAACTTAGTTTGGTAGGTGGCATAGTGATGTCAGAGTTCTCACCACTGTGGGATGATTGAGGGGGACTGCATTAATACAACTTCATTGGGTAGGCAGATGTAGCTGGAGGATAGCATGTTTGTGCGTTTATTTTGCGGATTCCACGTGTATGTGACTTAATCTGAGCTTTTTCATACAGCGCACAGCACAACCTGATTGTTCTTTTTTTCTGTTTAACCCTGGATACAGTGGAATTAGGAATATCAAATCATACTGAAAAAAAAAAAACAAACCCAAAACCACACAAACCTGTCTCAGTCATATAAATATAGTGATTATTGTTTTTCATTCTGTTTCTTCACAGCTGGCATATATAGGCTACTTGATGCTGTTCAATTACATAGTGTTAGTGAAGATGGATCGCTGGCCATCTACACAGGAATGGATTGTCATCTCCTATATTTTCACTCTGGGAATAGAGAAGATGAGAGAGGTAAAAGCACCCTGGCCAAGAGACATAGACTGAAAATTAAATAAGCATGAGAGGTTTTCATCTGGTTTTATTATTTTTCTCATTATAATTTTCGATCAATGGTCTTATCATCATAAAATTGGGGGGGTACAGAAAAGCAGGCGGATTACTAAAAGCACCACACTAAAAAAAAAAAAAGGCTATCTTTCTTCATTTTAACAGGAATATTATCTCCCTTTCTTCCTCTTTCTCCAATGATATTTCTGCCTTTCAACCTTGAACATTTTTGCAAATTATGTCAAGCAATTGCATGCATCTCCCTAAAGATGCTACAGCTGACACATAGAGCAGAGACAGAGCGTTTCAAGTGTCTCTCAACCTATAGGCAGAGTGAACCTGTTCTTGCCTCTCATGGCCTCACCCATTTCCAACAACCATTGTGCCCTTTTCACTCGGGCCAATGCACATTTATACCAAAATGACACCAGATGCCAAATTCAGCCCTAATGTGAGTGGGTGTGAGCCCCATTGACCTCAGCTGAAATAGCACATTTGTACCCCGGGGCTGAGTTTGTACCACCTGCATTTGTATTTTCTACTCAAATACTTTTGAGGACTAGATTAAAAATGCTTCTGCAACAGCCACTTAAACTTCAAAGACAAATTTCAAAGACTGTACTGTAAAGCCTGCATTATAGATAAAAAGAACAGAGGAAAAGGCCCCAGTTGTGTGACCTATAGCAAATGTACTCCACTAACCAAAAGAAAAGGAAAACTGGCAGTGGCCGCACAGGAACTTTGGAGATAAAGCACCACTGGCTCAGTAGGTAGGCAGCTGCCGGCAGGAATCATGCGAGCCATTTTTGTCTAATTACTCACCCCAAATTGGCTTTTCCACAAAAGTTTATCAGGAACATTTTTTGTGGTGGATTTCTAAGCAGATGTCAGCGATTATTCACAGAAGATGAGCCTAAAATTCATTCTGAAAATGAATAACACAATAGTAAGAATGGCATTCATCTTTTTAAGGAACTGTGTGAGTCTGTTCAGATGTTCTCAGGCTAAGTATAGAAAATTAAAACAAAAATTAAAACAGCTTGTTAGCACGCTAAAAGATAGAAATTATTCCTAGAAATCACTTGAGAAGTAGTTTCAGCAGTAAATCCCAAATAATCTTGTAGATAGAATGATCATAAATTCAAAAGGTCAGATTAATTGGTTGTGTGAATTACATTCTAATTTGTGGAACCTGATTTCCAAAATCCAAATCTGGATTAAATGCTAAATCTAGCTCTTTTTGGTAACTACATAGCTCTTGACAGTTTGATACACATTTTAGAAAAAAAAAATAATCTTTAATCTACAGACTCTTTAAATGTGAATTTTGTAATAAATATGTTTCTCCCTCTATTCCAAGACCTTAAATTGGATTGGTGAGTTTGAAAAACAGAAAGATATATTTCCTTGGATTTCAGGGGTTTTTTAGAGCAAATGAGGCTTTCTTCCTTTTCTACTTTTAAGTATCTTGCACATAGATATAGACAAAGCATAACTGAAATGGAAGATTTCTCAAAAAGTCAGCTGAGTACATAAGATATTTATAAGATAGGTGTCTATCAGCTTTGCTTTTTACTTGTGTGGCAAATACCTGTTTACTATAGATTTCTTCAAACTTAAATTAAAACAGCTCAGCTCCTTTCCCATCCATGTCCTCTGTCTTTCAGATATTGATGTCAGAGCCTGGAAAACTATTACAGAAGGTGAAAGTTTGGCTCCAGGAGTACTGGAACGTTACTGATCTCATCGCTATCCTCCTGTTCTCTGTTGGAATGGTTCTCCGTCTGCAAGACCTGCCGCTGAGGAGCGATGGCCGAGTAATCTACTGTGTTAACATCATCTACTGGTATATACGGTTATTAGACATCTTCGGAGTAAACAAGTATTTGGGACCATATGTTATGATGATTGGGAAAATGGTAAGAAAAAATTTATTCGTGTGTTCTTGAGTTGGTGTCTTTGGCCAGTGACATCACTGCACATTTATGTGTGTTTATTTGCACATTAGCATTTTCATGTTAGCTGGAAATCAGTGCTTTATTGAATCAAGACCCCCAGAACTGAGGATTAGACTCTCCCTGTTCTGTTAGGTGATGTATTGCTTATCTTTCTCCAAGTTCTCCCTTCAACAGCAAGACCACCCGCCTTATGCCAGTGGGTCTCATTTGCAAAAAATACAAAAGATGCTAATTCCCAATTAGATATAAAGGAAGGTAGTTTGTTAAGGTAAAAAAACTATTTGGAAGCTTGAGACTATAGCTACCCTCCTTCCTCACCATCATAAGGAAAGAGATCAGATATGGATGCATGAACTAAAATCCCTCTTTGACATTACATTAGTCACAACAACGTCAGTGATTCCAAGCAGGTATAAATCTGAAATGAAAAATTTATGTCCAGTTAGGCGTCCTAGCTGTGGTGCTAGCAAAGGCAGTCTGAAAACCAGACTATAATAAACAGTAATTCAGTATTCATTAATAAACAGATTTTGTAAGGATAATAAAGTTCCTCTTTTGGTCTTATGGGTGGCTGATAGGAACCCAGCTTCACCAATAGTATAAATGGTAGTTTCTTTTTTTCCTGGCTTCAAGACAGAAAGGAAGTGGTTGAAATCAGTGAAATAATATAATTTCCATCCCTTCATCATGTGCATGTGTGTCCAACAAATCAAGCCTCCCTCCGCCCTGTATGGAAAACAAACACAGGAGCATCACTAGCTTCTATAGGCCTAGCAGAGACTCAGAGAGTGTTGAATTTAACTGCCAGAGTACTCTGGAGGTGTGGGCAGCCTTACAAGAGGGAAGTTCTTTTGCATCATGCCTTCCTGTTATTTGATTGTCATGTCTCATCCAACTTTCCATGCACTTAGCAATGCTGACATATACACTTTGCCCACACATGCAATGCCCAGCTGGCCAACTTACTCACCTGTGTAGTGGCCAGCCCATTTATATCACACACAGACTTCCCTGGGAGCCGCACCTGCTTGCTCCAGGATGCAATGGGCTCCCTTGTATATTTCTGTTTAAATCACATGCCCATTTACCTCCATGGATTCTGTCTTTTTTATTTCATGGTCTTCCAAGTGACATTCAATACTATGTAGAACATAAAGTTTGGTGTTACTATTTCTACATAGCAGTCCCATCACAGCTTTTGAGTTCCTCAACAGACTATGTTTAATGTCTGAGCTTCTATGTCCTAGACTTGGGAGGAAAAAAACTGCTATTTCCATCTTTCCAGTTCTAGAGAAGAATTTTCTCTTCATCTACCTCTATATTGCATCCAACATAATAGCTGCAATAGATTTTACTTTTGTGAACTGTGAACACATATGGCAGTGAAATGTAGCAATGGGCTTGAGCAGCTTGATAGCAATGGGCTAAAGCAAAGGTGAGGACAGAAGGAGAAAGTTGAATGGCCAAATCTATAATTAGCTGCTAATTTGAGTAATAGAATATAATTGCTATAATGTGCTTTTCTGACATCTGTACGGTGATAGATGCACTGTCTATTTTTTTGGGAATTAAATGAAATCACAGTAGCATGTGGATAAGGAATTGGCTGGATGGTCACATCCAGTGGGTGGTGGTCAGTGGCTTGAAGTCCAGATGGAGAGTGGTGACAAGTGGTGTCCCTCAGGGGTCCATACTGGGACCTGTGATGTTTACAGAATACAGAATACAGAATTAACCAGGTTGGAAAAGACCTCAGAAATCATTACGCCCAACCTATCATCCAACACTATCTAATCAACTAAACCATGGCACCAACTGCCTCATCCAGTCTTTTCCTAAACACCTCCAGTGATGGTGACTCCACCACCTCCCTGGACAGCACATTCCAAGGGCCAATCACTCTTTCTGTGAAGAATATCTTCCTAACATTCAGCCTAAACCTCCCCTGGTGCAGCTTGAGATTGTGTCCTCTTGTCCTGATGCTGGTTGCATGGGAGAAGAGACTAACCCCCACCTGGCTACAACCTCCCTTCAGGTAGTTGTAGACAATAATAAGGTCTCCCCTGAGCCTCCTCTTCTCCATGATAAGCAACCCCAGCTCCCTCAGCCTCTCTTCATAGAGCTTGAGCTCCAAACCCCTCACCAGCTTTGTTGCCCTTCTCTGGACACCTTCCAGCAACTCAACATCCTTCCTAAACTGAGGGGCCAGGAACTGGACACAGGACTCAAGGTGTGGCCTAACCAGTGTAGTGTACAGGGGCAGAATGACCTCCCTGCTCCTGCTGGCCACACTGTTCCTGGTGCAGGCCAGGATGCCATTGGCCCTCTTGGCTGCCTGGGCACACTGCAGGCTCATGTTCAGCCTACCATCGACCAGCACCCCCAGGTCCCTTTCTGCCTGGCTGCTCTCCAGCCACTCTGACCCCAGCCTGTAGCACTGCATGGGGTTGTTGTGGCCAATGTGCAGAACCCGGCACTTGGATGTGCTAAATCTCATGCCGTTGGATTCTGCCCATCTGTCCAGCCTGTCAAGGTCCCTCTGCAGAGTTCTTCTACCCTCTAACAGATCCACACCTGCCCCCAGCTTGCTGTCATCTGCAAATTTAATGATGATGGACTCAATGCCGTCATCCAGATCATCAATAAAGATACTGGACAGGATGGGGCCCAGCACTGATCCCTGGGGGACACCACTAGTGACTGGCTGTCAGATGGATGTGGCACCATTCACCACCACTCTCTGGGCTTGGCTCTCCAGCCAGTTCATAACCCAGCTCAGAGTGCTGCTGTCCAAGCCATGAGCTGACAGCTTGGCCAGGAGTTTGCTGTGGGGGACAGTGTCAAAGGCCTTGCTGAGGTCCAGGGAGACCACAGCCACAGGCCTCCCCACATCCACCAGGCAGTCACCTGATCATAGAAGGAGATCAGGTTGGTCAGGCACGACCTGCCCTTCCTAAATCCATGCTGGCTGGGCCTGATCCCTTGGCCATCCTGGAAGTGCTGTGTGATTGCACTCAGGAAGACTTGGTCCATAATCTTGCCTGGCACTGAGGTCAGGTTGACAGGTCTGGAATTCCCTGGCTCCTCCTTCAAGCCCTTCTTGTGGATTAGCATCACTTTGGCCAGCTTCCAGTCATCCGGGACCTCTCCTGTGAGCCAGGACTGTTGAAAAATGATGGAGAGTGCCTTGGCCAGCTCACCTGTCAGCTCTCTCAGCACCCTAGGATGGATCCCATCCAGTCCCATGGACTTGTGGGGATCCAAGTGGCTAAGCAGTTCTCTACTTCCTTCTGGAACACAGGGGAACTATACTGCTTCCTGACTCCATCTGCCAGCTCAGGAGGCCAGCTGTCTGGAAGACAACCTATCCTGCTTTGAGGCAAAGAAGGTGTTAAATACCTCTGCCTTTTCCTCATCTTTTGTTTCTTTTGTTCTTTTAATTCTTTAAGTAATTTCTTTTATTCTCTTACATCTCCAGTTCTTTTTGGTTTGGTTTTGGGTTCAGGGGTTTTTTGTGTTGTTTGGGTTTTTTATTAATGGACTTTAGTTCTCCTTTTTTTTTTTCCACGTGTCCCCAGTTCCTTCTGTGCAGCTCCTTGAGTCTCTCCTATCAGAGCCCTGTGCTATAGGTGCTTTCTCCTGTAGTCTCTCTCAGTAAATACAACATTATACTTTTCTGTGCGTGCCTTTCTCTCCCTCTCTTTTCTATGTTAGATACTTTTCCTGTGTTACTTTGACCACAGGTCCATTTCCTTGTGCCAGATCCATCTGCTGCAAACTAATCCACTCTTCCACCAGCTCTCATCATGAGCAATCTTGCTCTTGGGCTGCAGCAGGTCCCTCATGAAGCAATAAGGCCACTCACTGAGATGCACATTGATTACACACCTGCCTCACAGGGAAGGCAGAGTGCTGCCAAGCCAGAAATGCAGAGACCGAAGGGATTAGAACTCTTATAAGATTTGTAGGAGTTTTGGGTCAAGTTTTGACCAGAGACAAAAGTTTTATCCAAAGCTGTGAAAAACAGCTCTGTTGTAACAAGACTTATAATTAAAGACCTAAAAGAGTAAACCTGTGGCTAAAGGTTATAAAGAGATTTTGCCAGGGACCTTACAGGACTCCATTTTTTTCACCTTCAGTTTGCTTTATAAATCATCTCTGCTGCACCTGCTTGATACCTACTGCTCTGCTTTCTGGAGGGTCTTTTCTAGCACAGTTCATCATCTAATCTTCAGCCTCTATTCAGCACATCCTAGGATTACTGTCCCACTTTTTCCAGGAACATTTTGAATGGGTAGGCACTGTTTGCAAGGACTCAAATTTGTGCATATGCTAATGAGGCCTTCAACAATGGGAAAAAAATAGAAGGGAAGACCTGAGTGTCTCTGTTATCTGCCTTTTTTTTTTTAAATATGGTCTTTGTCAGCCTTCCCCACCAAGCTGATTTCTCATCCAGCCAGTATCACAGCTTTCCTTTCTCTCTGGTTACCACCATGGTGTCCCTTATGTTGCAGTAACAGGCTGTTCTACCACCCGTTACTCCTTATGTTAAATGCAGCTTTCTTCATTTGGTCCAAGACAAATGACTACCAGTGAACAAAATAATCCATGTCAGTCATTTTGTTTTGGTACAGTTGCCACTAGGTGCCTATAAACAATACGTTATCTCATGACCCTTACCCAGACTAGGCTGCAGAATATAGTGAACTTAAATTCTTGCTCTTGCAACTGCTGTGACCAGATGGTATCTCCTGTTTTCATGCCTATTCATAACATTCAAATTTTCTTTAAAAGCAACACTGGGTCAAAACAAGGATAAAACAGGTTGAAAATTACATTTGCCATGTGTAAAACTGAGAATAGCTTTACAAAATTTGTTTTTTAAAATTCTAATGTTTACTTCTTCTTTTTTTTTTTTTTCCCATTTTTCAGCATATGGTAGTGGGAATGCAGACAGATAAGTTCCTCTAATTCTTGTTCCTTTTCTCTCTCTGTTCCTGTCATTACATTCAGATGATAGACATGATGTACTTTGTCATCATCATGTTGGTGGTTCTGATGAGCTTTGGTGTTGCAAGACAAGCTATTCTCTTCCCCAATGAGGAGCCTTCATGGAAGCTGGCGAAAAACATTTTTTACATGCCTTACTGGATGATCTATGGGGAAGTGTTTGCAGACCAGATAGACCGTAAGCAAGTTTATGATTCTCATACTCCAAAGTCAGGTATCCAACTTCGATCAGTTGATGTCCTATTAGACCATATGTGCGTGCTCAATAAATGGCTCAGAATAGAGGAACTCCTTCATCACAAAGAATGGTCACAAAACTATTTTTTTCAGCTAATATTGCAGTGTCACTTTCAGAACATGCTTCCAGCATCACTTCATAATTATTTAACCAGAAACCTGAGATGATAAATTACCATGCATAATGGTTTACAATGGTTTCTTTCTACCAGTTGGATGACAGTGATGCCCTCTCAGGTATCCACCATGAGTTTGTTGGTATAGCTGGGACATGAAAAGTCACTTCTTTCTTTTCCTTTCCCCTTTTTTTCTTTCTTTTTTTTCCTTGTTGGGGTTTGGGGGTTTTGTTGTTGGGGGTTTTTTCCCCATACATTTATTTTATTTTAGACCTAAATATGTTTTACCTAGCTTCATAGTGAGCATCAGGTCTAATAATACTGGGCTAGACCTTCAGCTCCTGAACCTCACGAGGATCTAATCCTACATGTTTTCTTTCGTCTGTTACCTACTCCCTGTGACCATCTTCACATTAAGCCATGTGATACAACTTTTTGGGGACAGTAAACCTATTACTAGAATTTTGCTTTATTTAGTTGTTTATTGGAAGGCAAAACTGTGCTCACATCAGTGCAAAAAGAAAGAAAGGCAGTATTTTGTGTACTGTCTCCTCAGGATTCATCTGGCTGGTGTTCAGTAAAATGCAAGTTTTCTATTTTAAAACAATCCTCCTGGTGCCACCCAGTGCCTTACACCAAAGACAAGAGGTGGTCATGAGAAATCATGAGATAAATGAGCAAACTAAGAATCACAATGTATCTTTAGCACTGACATGCAAATGATGTTCATTGTTCCTACGTAAATATGCATAAGCCTTGGCAACATTTAGAACTGAGTTCTTTCCCAGTAGCGGGTGGCATCCAGAGCCTAAAGTTTAGGGTATTCCTTTTTATGCTCTGTGCTGCTGTAATAAAATGTGTATTTTTATATATTTTATAATCAGTATTTCCTGGCGGGGGTATCTTCAAACACCACCATACCTTACTTACAGAATGTATTCACAGGTTCAGTTATTCGGTTGTGGGTTTTACACTGCACATATAAAGAGAGTTAAATGATTCAAACACAGATCTGACATTTACAATGCAGCAATTCACATTGGAAATACAGGTGCTGTCATCTGCGGCTTTCCCACAAATGGGATTCCGTGGCAGATTAGTCGGGTATTCATGACTTGCTCCTCTGTCTGGTATCTTCCCAGATGCTGTGGCTATACTTCAAGCAGTCCTTGGCTCAGAGAGGGCTAGGGGGCCTCTCTTGTGTGCTCTGTTGCCAGCTCCCTTGAAGCTGCCTTGGTCCAGGTGCAAGGCCTGGGTGTAGTTGTTGCCTGTTAGGACAGGTTCTTCAGCTGCTACTCCTCTGTGATCATGAGATAGTGGAGTTTTCAATATACAGAGAAACAAGGAGGAGAAATAAAAAAAACCTTACCTTGGACTTCTGGAGGGCAGACTTCAGCTTATTTAAGCAACTAATTCAGAGAGTACCCTGGGAAGCAGCCCTTAAGAACAAAGCAGTTCAGGATGGTTGGACCTACTTCAAACAGGAACTCTGGAGGGTACAGGAAAAGGCTGTGTCCATGTGCCAAAAAATGAGCCAGCAGGGAAGGCAACTGGCCTGGATGGGCAAGCATCTTTTGAAGGAATTAAAGGGAGGAAAGAAGGTGTATCACATTTGGAAAGGCAGGGAGCGTCAAAAAAGAATATGTAATTTTTCCTTTATTATAAATGATATGGCAATATTAGTCACAACATTAATAACCTTTATTAATATGAAAATTGCCAAAATGTATCAAAAGGTTTGCTGTATGGTTAGGTACATTTACAATGGGAATGTGCAGGATTTGAGCAACTACAACAATTTAAACAATTTTATGCAAACCAGGAGGATCTGACAGAAAGAGAATACCCCGGGAGCAAAATGGAGCTTAACCACAGTGAGGGGAAAGGCTCAACAAGAACAGTTATGCCAAAGAGGCAATGAATTAATTACTCACAGCTGGTTGTACCCAGGTAGCGAGTGCTGCTGCTGTGCATTAGAGGCTTTGGGGTGCTCATGTGCCAGGCATGGCAGATTGCCAGCAGGAATGCCACACGGTCTTCAATGGCTGATCTGGCTTCAGCAGATGGCAGGCTGTTAATGACGCTTCTCGCGATGGGCACCTGTTTTGTCCTGGATGAATTGAGGCACAGCAAAGTCCTGGTCACAAGGTCCAAGCAGGTTCAAGCATGCAAGACTTCAGCAAGGCAAAGGTAAGGCAAAAGTGAGGCAAAAGCAAGGCACAGGCAACTAGAAATCAGCCTGTATACAAATCTTGCTCAAGAATTATTGGACCAATAGGGCATGAAACCAGCTCATAGTTACCCAAAGGGAAGGGGTTCTGCCAGGCTGTGGCCAGAACACATGTCCTTACCTTAGGTACAGGGTTGTTTACCAGACATGCATGGTCCTGTCCCCTTTGTTCCTCTTCCTGTGTTACCCTGGCTTTCTGCAGGAAGGAGGGGAGAGAGGGGGACCATGTCTAGACACCTTAGTGTCTGTCTGGGTTTGTGATGAGGCCGTTTGGCCCTACCATGACAGAGAGGTAACTCAAGATTCATTTAAGGATGTTGTAAGATCATGTAGGAGAAAAATTAGAGAGAAAAAAGCCCAGTTAGAACTCAAACTGGCCATTTCTGTGAAAGACAATAAGAGGCATTTTTATAAATATATTAATACTAAAAAGAGAGGCAAGAAGAACCTCCACTCTGTACTGGACTTGGAGGGCAATATTGTAACTAAAAATGAGGAAAAGGCAGAGGTACTAAATACCTTCTTTGCCTCAATTTTCAACAGTAAGACTGGAGTGTTTCAGCATAACTGGCCTCCTGAGCTGGTAGATGGGATCAAGGAGCACTCTAGCCCCCATGAAGTCCATGACAAAGCAGTTAGAGACTTGCTGAGCCACTTGGATACTCACAAGTCCACGGGACTGGATGGGATCCATCCTCAGGTACTGAGAGAGCTGGCAGATGAGCTGGCCAAGGCACTCTCCATCATTTTTCAACAGTCTGGCTCACTGGAGAGGTCCCGGATGACTGGAAGCTGCCAGTGTGGTGCCCATCCACAAGAAGGGCCGGATGGATGAACCAGGGAATTCCAGACCTGTCAGCCTGACCTCAGTGCCAGGCAAGATTATGGAACGGGTCATCTTGAGTGCAATCACACAGCACTTACAGGATGGCCAAGGGATCAGGCCCACCCAACATGGATTTAGGAGGGGCAGGTCCTGCCTGACCAACCTGATCTCCCTCTATGATCAGGTGACCCGCCTGGTGGATGTGGGGAGGCCTATGGCTGTGGTCTCCCTGGACCTCAGCAAGGCCTTTGACACTGTCCCCCACAGCAAACTCCTGGCCAAGCTGTCAGCCCATGGCTTGGACAGCAGCACTCTGAGCTGGGTTATGAACTGGCTGGAGGGCCAAGGCCAGAGATTGGTGGTGAATGGTGCCACATCCATCTGACAGCCAGTCACTAGTGGTGTCCCCCAGGGATCAGTGCTGGGCCCCATCCTGTCCAGTATCTTTATTGATGATCTGGATGACGGCATTGAGTCCATCATCATTAAATTTGCAGATGACAGCAAGCTGGGGGCAGGTGTGGATCTGTTAGAGGGTAGAAGAACTCTGCAGAGGGACCTTGACAGGCTGGACAGATGGGCAGAATCCAACGGCATGAGATTTAGCACATCCAAGTGCCAGGTTCTGCACATTGGTCACAGCAACCCCATGCAGTGCTACAGGCTGGGGTCAGAGTGGCTGGAGAGCAGCCAGGCAGAAAGGGACCTGGGGGTACTGGTTGATAGTAGGCTGAACATGATCCAGTAGTGTGCCCAGGTGACCAAGAATGCCAATGGCATCCTGGCCTGCATCAGGAATAGTGTGGCCAGCAGGAGCAGGGAAGTCATTCTGCCCCTGTACTCAGCACTGGTTAGGCCACACCTTGAGTCCTGTGTCCAGTTCCTGGCCCCTCAGTTTAGGAAAGATGTTGAGTTGCTGGAAGGTGTCCAGAGAAGGGCAACAAAGCTGGTTTGGAGCTCAGGCTCTATGAGGAGAGGCTGAGGGAGCTGGGGTTGCCTAGCCTGGAGGAGACTCAAGGGAGACCTTATTATTGTCTACAACTACCTGAAGGGAGGTTGTAGCCAGGTGGGGTTTGGTCTCTTCTCCCATGCAACCAGCATCAGGACAAGAGGACACAATCTCAAGCTGCACCAGGGGAGGTTTAGGCTGAATGTTAGGAAGAAGTTCTTCACAGAAAGAGTGATTGGCCATTGGAATGAGCTGCCCAGGGATGTGGTGGAGTCACCGTCCCTGTAGGTATTCAAAAAAGGAATTAGATGTAGCATTTGAAGCTTTGTTTAGTTAGCTGTGAGGTGTTAGGTATTAGGTAATAGGCTGGACGTGATGATCTCTGAGGTCTTTTCCAACCTGGTTGATTCTATGATATTCAAGCAACATTTGGCTGTTGTGTCTTTGTGGTAAGAACAAGGCCCAGGTGTAGTTGGTCTGCTAATGCAAGCCCTTCAGCAGCATTTGGTTCTAGTTGCTTGCTGGGTGAGAACAAGGCAAGCTGCCTGACTTCTTGGCTGGTTTAAATACTGTCCCAAGACAATTAATACCCTTTGTTAACACAGAACCCTGATAATTGGACCCATAGGATGAGGCATATCCAGACATGGCCAGGGGCACACACAGGTCACAGCTGAGTCACAAAGTTAATTACATGTGCTACATGTTTATCCGGACCCCAGGAAGTGTCCTTGTTTGCACATTCATGGCTGCTTACAGTGTTAAACACTTGTGCTATACATTTGCCTTTGCTGTCTGGACCCCAGGAACTGTCCAGGTTAGCACATTCACAGATCCATAGCCCATTGTCTGGGCTAGGGCATGTTTAGGGGTTTGACACTTCAGGACAGCCACCTTAGGAAAGGGCAGTGTTTTTACTATTTATCTTCTGTTTGTATTGACCCAATTTGACTGGGGAGGGAGAGGTGGCGGGGGGGGGAGACAAAGTGCTGATTTTTCCTGAGCCAGTTAAGGTAAAGAACCATATCTATATCCCCATAATCCCCCCAGTTTAACAGAGTTCCAAGTGGTCGGATTTATACCTATCATATGGCAGATATTTCATCAGTTCCATGTTCATTTCTTACTCCTGGTTAACACAGAATATTTACTGTGGATATAGATGAAACCTCTTTTTTTAATGTTTACTTCCTCTCATTGTTTTCAGAGGCAAAATACCAGGCAAGGAAGTAAACAAATACTTAAAATCACAAAGCTTCTCACTTGAGTTTAGTGTTTTATCTGATTCCCTCAGTTTTAGCCTTTTTCATTTATTTTTTAAAAATAACTTCATTCCAAAGGCACAGAAGCTGGGGGTATAAAATTTGATCGTGCAAGAAAAGCATAATATAGGGGTAACGTTTTATGTCGTTGAAGTATGACTTCCTTCCACAAGCAGAATTTTGTCTCTCTACATGCGGCCATTTATTGATACTCTACTAGGGACCTATCATAGTGCAGCAAACAGGGCAATTGGCTGAATAAAAAGTTGTTAGTGGCTTTTTTTAATCAGGTGTCAATTATAGTCCAGGACCTCAAAACCTGAGAAACTAGTGTCACAGAATCAAAATCACAGAAACATTCAGGTTGGAAAATACCCTCAGGATCACCAAGTTCAACAGATAACCCTACTCTACAAGGTTCACCCCTAAACCATGTGCCCAAGCACCACATTCAAATGACCTTGAAACACATCCAGGGGTGGTGACTCAACCACCTCCCTGGGCAGCACACTCCAATGCCTGACCACTCTTTCTGAGAAAAAAATTCTTCCTAAGGTCCATTTTAAACCTACGCAGTCACAACTTGAGGGCACTCCCTCTTGTTCTATCACTAATCACCTGTGACAAGAGACCAGCACCAACCTCTCTACAATGTCTTTCACGGAGTTGCAGAGAGCAATGAGGTCTCCCCTCAGCCTCCTCTTTTCCACACTAAACAGCCCCAGCTCCTTCAGTTGCTCTTCATAAGATTTATTCTCCAGGCCCTTCACCACTGTCATTGCCCTCCTCTGCAATCATTCCACCATCTCAACATGTCCTGTAATGAGGTGCCCAAAACTGGACACAATTCTCAAGGTGTGACCTCACCAGAGCTGACTACAAAGGGACAATCACCTCCCCACTCCTGCTGGACACAGCATTTCCGATACAAGCCAGGATGCCATTGGCTTTCTTGCCCACCTGGGCGCACTGTTTGATCATATTCAGTTACTTGTCAGTTAGAGCCCCCAGGTCCCTTTCTGCCAGCCAGTTTTTCAGCCAGACTTCCCCAAGCCTGTAGCATTGCTTGGGGTTGTTGTGACCCAAGTGCAGGACCTGGCATTTGGCCTTGTTGGAGCTCATGCTGTTAACGTTGGCCTATTGATCCAATCTATCCAAGTCCCCCTGTAGAGCCTCCCTACCCTTGTGCAGATCAACACTCCCACCTAATTTGGTGTCATCTGCAAACTTACTGATGACACACTCTGTGTCTTCATCAAGATCATCAATAAAGATGGTAAACAGAAATGATCCCAGCACTGAGCCCTGAGGAACATCATTTGTGACCAGACACCAGTTGGATTTAACTCCACTGACCACCACTCTCAGGGCCTGTCTGTCCAGCCAGTGCTTTATCTAGCAGAGTGTGTGTTCATCCAAGCCATGAGCAGCCAGTTTGTCCATGAGAATTCTGTGGGAAACAGAGTCAAAGGCTTTATGAAAGTCCAGGTAGGCAATATCCACAGCCTTTCCCTCACCCAATAGTCAGGTCATCTGGTCACAGAAGGAGATCAGGTTGGTTAGGCAGGGCCTGCCTTTCATAAACCCATGCTGACTGGGCCTGATCCCCTGCTTGTTCTCTATATGTTGCGTAATGGTGCTTGAGATGATCTGCTCCATGACCACCTCTGGCACTGAGGTCTGTAGTTTTCCGGATCCCCTGTTCTTCCTTTCTTGCAGATGAGTGTTACATTTGCTACTCTCCAGTCCCCTGGGACCTCCGCAGTTAGCCAGGACCTCAGCTACATAATGGAAAATGGCTTGGTGAGCACATCTGCCACCTCCTTCAGCACCCTTGGGAGTAGCCCGTCTGGCCCCATAGACTTGTGTCTGTCTCAATGGCATAGCAGATCACTGACCACTTCCTCATTTGTTGTGATGACCTCATTCTGATTCCCCTTCCTGACTCCTAGTACATGAGGCTGGGTGTCTTTGAATGAGGCATAGTTTCTAAGTATGGAAAGCAGATAGCAAGCTCCATACCCTTGCATGAGGATTTAGGGATAGTCTTGTGTGTGCTGTTCAGATGCATTATATTCAAGACTTGCGAAAAGGTGCAGCATAATTACTTTTTTAGGCTTAGGGACAGCAATATTCCTGATGTTTTCCAGCTGTTCTCTCCATGTCAAGGAAACTGTGACAAAAGTGGTATTGCCAAAATAAAAAGCAGCACCTAGTTCCTCCTTCCTGAGAGATAGATAATACAGGGAATTAGAATCTGCCACTCTTTCAGCACAAAATATGTCCTATGTATCATATCTGTCTGAGGCTCAGTTCACTCTGAAATGTTATTCCTGGAACAGACTGGGAGCATGAGAACTGTGCTGTCATCTGACCAAGCTATCTGCCCCACCAAAATACTATGGATACATCAGGATTTAACAAGGACTGAACAGGAAAGGATTGTTCAGGAAGTAGGAATCAAGGAATTAGGGATTGGGACAACAAAGGGAGTCTTGTGGCTGGAGTCTACAACACATCAAGTGGAGCCTATTGATGAAGCCTTCTTACTCCAGCTCAAGGAGACATCATGATCACAGGCTCTCATCCTTCTGGAGGATTTTAACCACCCAGACATCTGCTGGAAAAATAGCATGGCTAGTTGTAGGCAATCCAGGGGGCTCCTAGAGTGCCTAGATGAGAACTTCTTAAGACAAGAAATTAAGAGCCCTACACAAGGGCATGTGTTATTGGACCTGTTGGTCACAAATGCAAGTGAAGTCATCAGGGATGTCAAAGTCCAAGGCAGCCTGGGCTGCGGTGATCATGTGCTAGTGCAGTTCACTGTCCCAAGGAGTATGAAGCCAAGGAGAACTATAGTTAGGATGCTAAATTTTAGGAAAGGAAAGTTCCTGTTTCTTCAAAGAGTTAGTAAATAGGACCCCGTGGGAAACAGCCCTCAGGGACAAGGGAGCAGAACAGATATGGCAGACTTTAAGGATGTTTTCTATAGAGCACAAGAGATCTCAATCCCCAGGTGTATAGAAATTGGGCAAGGTACGCAAGAGACCACTATGTCTGAATCATGACCTGCTGGTCAAACTAAAGGGCAAGTTGGGACTACATAGGAAATGGAAGGAGGAACAGGCATCCTGGGAAGAGTATAGGGACATTACCTGATTGTGTAGGGACAAGATCAGGAAGGCCAAGGCACAGCTGGAACTGAACTTGGCAAGGGATGTAAAGAAAACCAAGAAAGGTTTCTACAGGTACATTACCCAGAAAAGGAAGGTTAAAGAAAGGGTACACCCCATGATGAGCAACAGTGGAGAACTTGTTACAACAGATGAGAAGGCTGAGATTCTCAACAACTTTTTTGCCTCAGTCTTCACTGGCAATCCCTCTCCTCATGGGTCTCATGTTGATGGCCCACAAGTTAGAGACCAGGGAGACAAAGTCCCTCCCACTGTAAATGTTAAGTGTAGACAAGGTGTGTGATCATCTGAGGAAACTGAAGATATACAAGTCCATGGGACCTGATAAAATGCACCTCAGAGTCCTGAGGGAAATAGCTGATGTAGTAGCCAAGCCATTCTCCATGATATTTGAAAAGTCCTGACAGTCAGGTGAAGACCTGGACCCTGGGAATTTGAAGAAAGGAAATATTACACCCATTTTTGAAAAGGGTAGAAAAGAAGACCCTGGGAGTCTCCTGTGTGAGTATGGAGACAATAGGAGCATGAGATGGAAACCCTTCCTTCTACAGGCACAAGTACATGAGTTACAAAGAAGAGCAAAGAGAAGGAGAGCTCTCCAGGAGAGCTGCACTGGTCTACAATGAGCAGTTCTCTGGTCCTAGTACATGGGCATCAGATCCAAATTTGGGTAGGGGAAGATCTGGGTGATGCACTTAGTGCCATGGTTTAGTTGATTAGATGGTGTTAGGTGATAGGTTGGACTTGATGATCTCAAAGGTCTTTTCCAACCTGGCTGATTCTGTGATTCTGTGAACTACAGACCTGTCAGCCTCACCTCTGTGCCTGGGAAGATCATGGAACAGATAAGCCTACATGACGTGCTAATGCACAGGGAGGACAGAGGAGTGACAGCCAGCATGACTTTACTAGGGCCAAATCCTGCCTGACCAACCCAGTGGCTTTCTGTGATAAAGTGACTATGCTAGTGGATAAGAGACAACCTATGGGTGGGATCTATCTGGACTTCTTCAAAGCTTTTGACACAGTCCCCCCCAACATCCTACTTGCCAAGTTGGAGACACATGGATTTGATGGTGGACTCTTCAGTGGATAAGGAATTGGCTGGATGGTCTCATCCAGAGGGTGGGGCTCAATGGCTTGAAGTCCAGATGGAGAGCAGTGCCAAGTGGTGTCCTTCAGGGGTTCATACTGGGACCTGTGCTGTTTAACATTTTTGTCAATGACACAGACAGTGGGATCGAGTGCACCATCTGCAGGTTTGCAGATGACATCAAGCTGAGTGGTGCTGTCAATATGCCAGAGGGATGGGATGTCATGGAGAGGGACCTGGACCAGCTGGAAAGGTGGGCCCAGGTGAACCTCATGACATTCACAAAAGCAAATACAGGGTCCAGCATGTGGGTAGGAACAATACTGTCAATACAGACTGGGGGGATGAATTGAGCATATGAACATGTTCTGCAGTTTCTTGTGATGTCCAAAAAAATCAACTTGTATTGCAAAAGTGATACCCATTTTTACACTAGAATTTTTCATCTAAGGTAAAAATCTGTTTGGTAACAAAGCAGTTCAGTTACGCACTTTCCTCTCTCCATTATCTCTCACAGCTACTTGGAAAGTGTGCAGTTGGGGGAAGGGCCACAACACAGAAATTTTCAAGCATTGTTTCCTGAGCCTTCCACCTAGCATGCAGTAAAAATAGGCAGAGCCCATGTCAGTAATTACAGCAGGGAAACAAATTCTTCCCAAGGTTTGCCACCACATTAGGCCTGAAACACACAGAAGGGTGGGTTACTGCTTTTTGCTTTGCAACTGTTTGCTGGGCTGGAAAGAGGAAGGATTAGGTATTACAGCAGGAAAGGCCTATACAGGAAACTGTAAATGGGAACCAGGAATCAAAAAAATGAGCGTAAGAAGAGATTGTGGGGGAAAAAAAAAACAAGAGATGAAAAAAATTGCTCATCCACAGCTGTCAGGATGCATTATTTGAAAGCTGAGTGAAGATAATGCATGTAACTGAAATTAAAACTCCAGGCATCTATTATTTTATAAAGCCTGAGTTCAGGACATGATGTCCAACTTTTATCCAGTGGCCTGTAGCTATCAAACTGATTAAGTTTTTCAGTTACTTGAAATATGCAGAATTTGCTGCAGAAAAACATTTCAAAAGTGTTAAGTGTTCTATGTATTATTTTTTTTAAAGCAAGGCTGTAATGTATAAAGGTGAGTATGTTTTCATACGTGTTAAAATTGTGCTTTGAAAATGTTGATTACCATATGTTACTGCACATAGAACAAAAATCACTGCTTTTCTCCAAATGTAATTAAAATATTCTAACTGTATTACACATGAAGGCAGGTGCAGATCCCTCAGAGATGAGGCACACCACTCAGCAAGTGAAAGCTTTGGCTCTATGGAAAGCATAGCCTTACCTCAGTGGGAGCCCTGGAACACTGACACAAATGAAATTGGTCTCAGTGCAGTGGAACCCTGCTTGGGAGCAAAGCGCAAGAGAAAACACTGCAGCAGTGGATAATAAAGCCTGCACTGATCAACATTTCATACATACGCAATGTCCTGGTTTGCTCATTAGCAACCTCACTGATGTAATGCAGGTACTGTTGTCTGAGTTCTGAGATCTGCAGCTGGCCATCATATTGGCACCCGTGCTGGGGTATGTGCAGAGAGGGAAAGTGAGCTGCCCCATCTTGCTGTAACCAGGAGGTCAGATGTGCTTGGGATTCCACGTACTAGGATGGGGGAGATAAACTCTTCCAGGTTACCATAACAAAGGCTATGGCATCCTACAAAGAGAATTCTAGTTTCTTACATGTAAACAAGTATCTCCATTATCTAAAAATAATATATCTTTTTTCATGGAGAGTGACTTCTGTTTCTACTTTCCTAGGAATAGTTCATTTAGTAGCAGAGGGGAAAAAATCCTTTACAATTAATGTCATAGTTTAAAGGTGGAAGATTTTCAGGGACGTGAAGTCAAACACAAGCTTCTGCATTTTGGACACACATCATGCATTTCTTCATGCAGCTGAAGATTAAAGCCTCCATAAAGGAAAGCATGCCACTGGTATTCACTTGTTTTTTAAGAACTCAACAGAATGTGGAGGGGAAAAAATATTTAAAAAAAACCAAAAAAACACCACAAACTTTTGTAAACCTTTAGGCCAAGTGAAACATTTCTGCAGGTACAGAATAGACTATGGAAACTTGTCTTTGTAGGAAGTCCAGTGGTAACACAGTCAGGAATGCATTAATGGTATTCTAAATGCTCTGTTGTATGGAAATAAAGAATAAGAAATAATTGCTGTCTTAGTAGTTGTGGAATCTGCCTTTTTTTTTTTTTTTTTTTTTGTATTATTAAGTTATTCTTTTAGTAGAAAAGATGAGATAATAGAATTGTTACCAGACTTTGAACTGAGGTTTTGAGATCATTGATCTAAGCTTTAAAATACATTTTACACAAGCTTTTGTCATTGCTACAAAAGCCATTATTTCCTCTGTTCTTTAGCACACAGAAGGACAAGTTTCACCAACTTACAGAGTGATTGTTCTGTTACTGGTGAAATCATGATGGGTTTCAGTATTGTGCCATATTGGGCTTTGTAACTATGAATCAATATGTGAGCAACTTAGTGTTTCCACACAAACAGAAATGTGTGTCTCACATTGAATGCTGATACCAAGAGGTATTGAATGTCCCAGTTTCTGCTGTGTGAGGACTGAGAGCATGTAGTTCCATACAGCAGCTTACAGATGGCATTTTGAATGTGTAGATGAAACTGCTGCTTGGAGCAGTGCAGGAAGCATGAAATCAGCACTAACAAAATAATCAGCAAATTGATGCTGAGAAATAAAATATTTGTGTACTTGTCTTTGTCCAGAGAGGGAGAGAGACTCAGTTCTTTTGAATATTCCTGTGTTATGACATCAGAGGCACAAACGAGGCCAAATTATCAAGTGAGGGTATTTATTAACAGAACAAAGTGGATGGAGCAGAAGGAGAGAGAGAAAAAAAAAAAGAGAGAGAGAAAAGGAGAGGAATTATATTACCACCCACCCCCCACCCCACCCGCCCCCCCAAGAGGGTTTGTGTCTGTGGAGGAAAGGTGCTGCCTTATTAGCTGTGCTGTCCTCTGCTGGAGGAGAGGAGGGAGACAGCCCAAAGTCCAAGTTCTTCTCTGAGCAGCCTCTTCAGCTCCATGAGTTGCAGCAGGCGGAACTTAGGACACAGATAAAGGGTTCCTCCTGGTCTGCTTCTTCCGGGCTACACGGTGACGTCTCTGTCCTTTTCTCTCCTGGCATTCTCTTCGTTTTTTTTCAGAGCGGCATTGCCCAGGTCTTTTCCTTCTCCTGAGACAGTATTGCTCAGGTCTTTTATACAGTTTTTTAGGTATGTGCCCAGGTGGTGAATGCATTGACCTTTTCACCATCCTCCCTTTCTGGGGTAGAAATGATGGGTAGAGATGATCTTGTCTATGCACATTCCAGAGAGTCATTATCCAGTGGCATCTGCTCACTATCCCCTCCCTTGGCAGGTATCCTCTGGGTAAGGAGCAAAGGTGACCTCATGTTTGTTGAGTCACATCAAGAGACAAGATTCAGTCTCTTACAGTGCTCTCGTCCTGTTTCAGCAATAAAATGTATTTTTGTATGTAGGAAGGACTAGTGACACCATGTGTCCAAACACAATAGAGCTGCTTGTAAAAGTAGTATTGCTTGTATTTGGTTTTGCCATTTCTTTTTCCTTGACCTGAGTGTTTGGGGAGAATTCTTGTTTGCAGCTGATGTATAGTGTACTCTTTGGGTCCATATGTCTCTAATATTTCTACATGTAATAGTCTAAAAGCTATATGTAATGCCCAAAACCAAGTGCCTAAATCACACATACCATATGATGGCCAGTACAGTCACCCACAGCTGAATCTCATGCTCTGTGACCCAAGTTCAGAAGGACCGTTTTAAGAAGCAATAGCTGGTATTGGAAATCCTGGATGTGTTGACCTAGTGGGATTCTACAAAACAGGGCTTTGGCAAACTTTGTTGTCCATGAAGTCAGTGGGAAACTCTCACTGATATCAACAGGAACTGAGCCAGTGCTGAGTACTTTGAAAATTCCTCACTTATTCTTCTTTTCACTGGGGATGAGGGGAAACTAGCTGTATTGCTGCATAAAATTTATTAAGATGGTTTGTGTATGTCAGCTGCTTCTTCAAATATTTTCTTGAAGAGCTGATTACAGAGGTACTTAGGACCACTAGGACTAAGGCTAGTAAGACATACACTGACAAACACTTGCAAATGCAAATCACCCACCACAATATATGAAGGCACATATAAAAATAATCATGGAAAACTATTTTGCTATTTTTTTCTCTCTCCTTAATTCAGTTCTGCAGTGTTAATATTGAGAACATTTTGGTTCCAAAGCATTCGGGAAGAAACAGGTAGCAACTCTGCTGCTTATAAGCCTCTTTACCTGGTACAGCAAAGACTCAATAATCTTTCCCCCACTGTTTCTAGGCATGTAGTCAAAAATCCTTAACAGGAGAAGGTCACTGTGAGTATATCCCAGAGGGGCTCAGGGCAGCGTAGTGCACAGCAATAAATGTCTAGTCTTTAATTTACATTCATGTACTTTGTTTTTCCCTATGCTGTTTATCACATCTCTCTCCAACAATCAAGAAAGACCAAGCTTTCACCATTAAAGAAATAATATGCATGCCTTTTTTTTCCAGGATTAAACTTTCCCTCCCACCCCCCAGCCACTAATTACTGCCAGAATACCATGGTATTTTAGCCTTACACAACCAGGCAGCTTTCTCACACCAAGAACATCTCCTGCAATTTCTGAGGAAAATATCTTGATATTCATGGCAGATAACACACATTACAAGAACTGCTGGTTGTAAATTCTTTGATAGCAAATGCAGACTTCTTGGGAGAAGCATCAGTGCTACTGTTTTTCAGAAGATACTGCTTTGGCAGGCAGGCCCTTTATAAATATTTAAGTACTTCGGTAAAAAGCACTGAAAAAATAAGATTCATTCCTGTCTTGCATTTTTTTGCATTTTTGTTCCCAGCTCCTTGTGGTCAAAATGAAACCAGAGAAGATGGCAAAATAATCCAGCTACCTCCCTGCAAGACAGGAGCATGGATTGTTCCTGCCATCATGGCCTGTTACCTCTTGGTTGCAAACATCCTTTTGGTGAACCTCCTCATTGCTGTTTTCAAGTGAGTGACACACTGCAAAATATGGATTTCTGCGGGGTGGACATTGTTCTTTCACAGTCTAAGCAAGCTGCTAGGATGAAGACTTTGTCTGAGACACATTTTCAGAGGATGTGAGGGTGAGAGAGACAAAGAGGCAGTAGATTGAGGGAAATGCCAAGCTTTTCAAATTATCTCACTTTCAAGGACAAACACCTGATGGGAATCAGGGCTGAGATGCCAAAAAAGTTAAAGTTCTGTTATTGCATCATCCACTCCTGGTACAGTAAACAAGAACAGAAATACTTTCCTGCCTTGTTGGGTAGTTGTACCGAGTGGACATACACAACAGTAAGATACTTTGAAATGGCTCACTACCACAAGGCTTTGCAAAAGCACAAATGTATTCGTTCTTTTTGTCCCTCTTTTCTTTTCTTTTCTTTTCTTTTTGTGACAAGGAAACAGTTACCACCAGTAGTGGAATGTGTCCAGTTAAGGTGCTGTCATATCATCTTCAGCAAAGTACCTAAAACCATTTCAATCTGATGTTATTTTCCTCTTCTTACCTTCTAGCAATACATTTTTCGAAGTCAAATCCATATCCAACCAAGTATGGAAGTTTCAAAGATATCAGCTAATCATGACATTTCATGAAAGACCTGTTCTCCCACCACCTCTGATCATTTTCAGCCATATGACTATGATATTCCAACACCTCTGCTGCAGATGGCGGAAGAATGAAAGTGACCCAGATGAGAGAGACTATGGATTAAGTAAGCCTTAGACAATTTTACAGTGACACTTGCAAATGGCCTTGACATGGTTTGACATGAATGAAGGCTGAATCCAGAGATAACCTTTCAATCAGAGAACTACTTTCAACTGCAAAAATCTTACCAGAATTGGGTTAACTGCATTGCTCAACCCTGATTTCTTCTCAGAAGGCAGCTATGTTTTTTCTGGGATTTTTTGAGGTTGTTACCCTCTTTGTTTCTTTAAAGCAAAGAGGTTTGTTTTGCTGTTGCTAGAGGTCTTCTATGGCTGGAATTCTTCTTACAGTCCACCACACTTCCAGATTTCTCTGAAAATAGAGCATTACTACTTTCTGAGCAAACAACACATACTTCCCTCAACACTCTCTTTGCCTAGATAATCTGAGAGATGGTGAGAAGTAATTTTTTTGCAGACATATGTTCTCTCCTTGACATGGACTTAAACTGGAGGAATAGTTCCTTCAGACACTTTAATATGAACACTCGTAACTCTTAGAAAGGACTGGAAGCCATGTGGTGGCACCGAAGTTGCAAGTGTAACCAGACTGCTTTCCTCCCTCCCACTCACATCACACTGTCTGCCACAGCCCTCGCTGCTGCCTGCAGATAACTCTTGCCATGTCAAATAGACCCTCTGTACTCAGACTCCTTTCCTAACGGGCAGCTAATTTGATTGTATTCTGTCTTAGTTTTCAGGTGGGCTTTTGCTCCCACTGTCTCTCCAGGCCCTGACCAGCAGCTGTGTTTAGATTTCATGCAATCAAAACACATTCATGTTTGCTCAGTATTTGCCTGCTTAAGTGTTCTCATCTCCAGAATCACATATAACTGAAGCCACTAATTTGGTAATTAGCTGCATCTATCTGCTTTCATACAAAAACACCAGACAAATTTGAAGCCTGCTTTTGAACATTTAGTCCATGAATTCCACAATAAGAATGTAGTTAATTTCCTGTGTTAATCTTTGACAAATTCACATTTTTCCTATTGTTTCCACAGAACTGTTCATAACTGAGGATGAACTGAAAAAAGTCCATGATTTTGAAGAGCAGTGCATAGAAGAATATTTTAGAGAAAAGGATGACAGATTCAACTCCTCCAATGATGAAAGAATCCGTGTCACTTCAGAAAGGTGCACTTTTACTGTTTGATCTCTCATGAGTTGATCAGGAAATGTTTTGCTGTTGCCAATCTCACCCTTCCTTTTTCTTGAAAAGGGAACTATTTATCTATCTTTAATGAGTCTTAACTAAAAAGCGACAAAAGGTGGTAACCAGCACCAGAACAAGAGGACAGAGTCTCAAGCTGTGCCAGAGGAAGTTTAGGCTGGGGGTTAGAAAGAAATTCTACACAGAGACAGTGATTGCCCATTAGAATGGGCTGCCTGGGGAGGTGGTGGAGTCACCATCATTGGAGGTGTTTAGGAGGAGACTTGATAGGGTGCTTGGCTGCATGGTTTAGTTGATTAGGTGGGATTGATAATAGGTTGGACGCGATGATTTCAAAGGTCTCTTCCAACCTGGTTTATTCTATTCTATTCTAATTTCTTTGTATTTTTGCTAAAGCAAATGTACCTCAAAGTTTTGAAAATGCATATCTTTTAATCAGATGTATACAACTGATGTAGTGAGAAACATAAACTATTATTGGATTTCAGTTCCTAAAGCAGAACTTTAGGGCATAAGTGGTCAGAATACAATGGTAGAGTAAATGACAGTTCCTCAATGGAAACAATGGCTTTGGCACTGACCTGCTAGCCAATCATGAAAAAACAAGTCTTGTTCCGGATGGCCTAAGCAGGTATGCTAGTTTCATTGAGAGCAATAGGGATCTTGACATTCATTTAAAAGGAACTAGGCATTTCATCTATAGCAATGAGCAATGAGATGCACAGAGGACAAAGACAATATGTTGATTTTAGTGAAAGTTGCCCATCTTGAAATTCATTCATCCTAAAAACTCATACAAATTCTGTTGTGGTACTTACATGCTTTCATCACACAGCAGTTGAGCAACAGAGTTTAAGCTTGAGAGCAGAGCTTGTTGTTTGATTCATAGCACTGTTACCAAGAAGTATTTTAGGGCAATATCCTGTCAGATATTCATAAAACTGATGAACCACTGAAAACTCCATTCCCTGAACAGTGAGCAGAGTTAAAGGTTACTTAGATGAGTGCATGCATATTTTCAGAGGGCTGGAGTATGTAATTGAAGAGTTTTAATTTCTGTGGTCAATTTTTCAGAAAACTGCTTTGTTTCCCAAGGGTTTTTTGGCAGAAATGGAAGTTAGATCCCTGCTCCTTTAAGTGCATCCAGAGTTGGTGGAACTTGAGAATAGCTATTTATGTGGTTTTCATCCATACCATCCCTTCCATACTTTGATCTGGATCCTCTCTGTGTTATGCTGTCTATGGCTGTCGCTTGCATGTCATCTGCCACTCTAGCTTCAATAACAGAAGTCAGTTGAGTTGTCATTGCAGTCGATTGCACAGATATAACACTCTTCTTGTATGTAATCTGGCACTACCCCTGCTGCAGCTATGCCTAAAAGGTATTAATCTGGTTTTGAAATTAATCTCTCCCAGAGCACGATAAGTAGATGTGCTATCCTTTAGTTGTCTGCTTAATGAATACAGAATACCTGAAATACATCTTTTCTAAATGGATATTTGAGGAGGAGAATGATAAGGCATGGAATGGCTTCCTTGTAAAAAATGTCAAAGTATTGCAGCTCTGCTTAGTCTGGAAGAGACAAGAAAAATGGAATGATAGAGGTCTATATAATTATGAGTGAAAGGAGAGAGTAAGTAGAAATCAATTGTTTGCTGTCTCTCCCAGAACAAGATGTAAGAGAACAAAAGATTAACCTAGCAGGAGCACAGGTTCAAAATTAAACAAAAATAGGTGATTTTTCTTTCCATGCAGTAAATAGTGGAATAGACAAAATTCTTGAGAGCTGATGAGGTCTAAAAGAATCTGATACATCAGCTGAAAGTCTGTGGGAATTCAGAGACTAGAAAAGCTTATGGACAAGTAATCCAGTAAGGACTGCTAAACACTTGGAAAGCATATTGAGCCCATGGAGTTCCTGAGCAGAAAATGTTTAGAGAATGAAGAATATAAGGAGGGAAGAGTTACATAGGCTTCAAACTGGGCTAAACTGATCTGTGGTACAACTGAGTACTTTTTTTTTGTTGTGTTATGATAGCCCAGTGGTCAGTGAACTACTATGAAAGCCATAGATGGCTGGGACAAGCCATGTGTGACATACCTGCAGTCACCCCTTGACTGAGCAGTTCCTACTTGCAGACAGATTTATCAGTGTCCCAGGTCCTTCTTGAAGGAAACACAGCTGCACATGAAAAGTGCAAATCCCAGTACACCTGGAAGAGGTAGCAGGGGGCTAGTTCTGAAAGGGAAACAGGAGATAGGGAAGAGAATCTTGCTTTCAGGCTCAGCCCCAGAAACAGGTTAGGAGCTCAGGAAAACAAAACAAAAAGATCCTGTCTCTGTTTCATTGACCTGGGTGGTTTTCAGTTAAGTGTTCAATGGCTGTGCTGGGTCAGGACCACAGCATCTTGTCTGACTGGCCTACAACAAGCTGCAGTTTATACTCTCACCCAGAAACAGTCCATCCTGTGGGGGCCTATCTTGATTCAGCAATTACCTTACTTCTCATATAACAACATTACAGATGTGTCCAGATTTGATGTCCTCACACAGAATATGTTCTTTACCTGACACTTTCACATTCAGAAGTTCAAACCAATAATTCACACATTTGTCCTCTTTTGACACCAGGTATTAAGTAACTTGGAGGAGTAACTCAATACCTAGGATTTCACACAGGCACACAGAAATAGCAGCAGCTTAGTGATACACATCAGAGAAGTGATTGACTAAGCAGAAAAATGCAAAGCAGTACAAAGCTGTAAGGTGTTTCCCTTAACAGCATTTATCAGCATAGGCAAATCTTACTGAATCTTCTGGAAACCTATGAGAAAAGCAAAGTTGAAGATATTCACTACAGCAGGAGAATCACAACTGTTCCTGGAGAGCCTTCCTTTCTAGTCACTGTGAAACTTTCAGTGGCACATTCTGACCAGAACAGAGACATGCATAATATGATAAAGTATGTACTGGTTTTCTTGATCTAGCATGAAGTTACTACAATAGTTTCTTCAGTAGGAGGGTTGTTTTTTTTTTCATATGGATGAGTCTCAGTTCTTTCAAACCCAATGCAAATCTGAGCAGAGTCACATCATAACTCTTTAAAAAGCAGACAAGCTGGTTAGAGTAGATACTGTATGGTGTCCAATACTACAGTACCTTCATGCTGATAGTCCAATGTGCAATGGGCAATGTAGTGCAGTGACACTAACAACATCAATGTGAATGCAGATGTATTACCCAGATTTCAGACATGGTGGACTGAAGTGCACAGGCTGAAGAAACAGACTTGGGTTGGTAAAAGGGCCACTACCGAGCCTAGCAGATTCAGCCACATGTGCAGAGTGACAGCAGGACAGCTGTCTGTTCACTGAGTGCAAGAACAACACAGGGAAATAGAAAATTCCATTTACTGACATATTTTAAGGACGAGATTATGACCGTATTTGTCCAGAATGTATCCTCTTGTGTGTCCACGTGTTTGGCAGATGTAATTTTATCACATTTCTACTAAGAGTGCTGTTCTGTGTAATGAGTTATTGTGGAACTGAACATCAATTTAATATAAGGAAATACCATCAATCAAAAGAATCAATTTATGTTAAAAAAATCTGAGAGTGGCTATATGCAATATATATAACAAAAGGTGAGTACATTCAGCTAATAGCTTTGGATTTGGAGGACACCTTAATCACTCAAGCTTTGCTTCTGTGAATAAAATGATGCAGTCAGGGCCCACCCAATGTAAACATGCACTTTTCACTTAACTGTGCACATCTCTGTTAATCCTTGTTTCTGAACCTCGGCCGCACTACCCTTATCTTATTGAGTTTCTACACAAATTTCCTACTACTAGCAATGCAATCACATTTGTGATTACTTCCATAGCAACCAAAAGACCATGTAATTCATGTAATTCACAAGTCTCTTTGTCTTGGCCAGCAATACCATCAGTTTTACACTTTGTGCCTCTGGAAGTAGCTAACGATTGTGTTCAGGGAAGGAAGGACAAATACATGAACATGTACCAACAAGGTATGACTATCAGTTTGTGGGATGCACTAGTTGTGCTCTGTAGCATTGCAATAGGCCACACATGAATGCAGGAATGAAAACTTTTCACTACGCACAGTCCTACTCATATGAATGTGTAAGAACATGCAGTAATTCAACTGGCTACGTTTCTATTGTAAAACTCAAGATTATCCAGTTAGCTTTAGAGAATTTTATTAATTCATTCTAGTTCTTGGGTAACTGTTGCTGTGGCGAATGGTTTTTGTTAGTCATAACCTGAACATTGTCAAGGAAAATACAGGAGGTTTCTCAACTTTTTCATATGTCTGACAGCCCTAAAATCGTGATGTTGTATCTGTTTGTTTCAGAGCAGTTGTTACAGAAAGATGCTGGTGATGCAATACTCATTAGCTGATAAATATTTCAAAAGCATAATTTATTTTATAAAGTAGCAATTCAGATAACTAATAACATAAGGGAAAATTCAACTGGTCACAAGTGGTGTGGAAAAGGCTGAGGTACTCAATAACTTCTTTACCTCAGTCTTCACTGCAAGGGCCTCCAGCCACCCTCCTGGTGTCATGGAAGATGATGCCAGGGACGGGGAGGAAGAACTGCCCATCGTAAGTGAAGATCAGGTTTGTGATCACCTGAAGAACCTGAAAGTGTTCAAGTCCATGGGACCCGACAGGATACACCCACAGGTGCTGAGAGAACTGGCAGATGAGGTTGCCAAGCCCCTCTCTATTATATTCCAGAAGTCATGGCAGACTGGGGAAGTCCCCACAGACTGGAAAAGGGGAAACATTGCTCCCATTTTCAAAAAGGGTAAGAAGGAGGAACCGGGGAACTACAGGCCAGTCAGTCTCACCTCTGTGCCCGGAAAGATCATGGAGCAGATCCTCCTGGAGGCACTACTGACTCAGAAGAATAGTGAAGAGGTGATTGGGAACAGTCAGCATGACTTCACCAAGGGCAAATCCTGCCTGACAAACCTGGTGGCCTTCTATGATCAGGTGACAGCATTAATAGATGAGGGGCGAGCAACTGATGTCGTTTACCTGGACCTGAGCAAAGCCTTCAACACTGTCCTACACCACATTCTGGTCTCCAAACTGGTGAAACATGGGTTTGATGGGTGGGCCACTGGATGGATAAAGAACTGTTCAACACCATTGTCAGTGACATGGACAGTGGCATTGAGTGCACCCTCAGCAAGTTTCCTGATGACACCAAGCTGTGTGGTGCAGAAGACATGCAGGAGGGAAGGGATGCCATCCAGAGGGACCTTGACAGGAGGGAGAGGTGGGCACAAGCCAACCTCATGAGCTTCAACAAGACCAAGTGCAGGGTCCTGCATCTGGGTCGAGGCAATCCCAGGCACAAATCCAGGCTGGGCAGGGAATGGCTGGAAAACAGCCCTGAGGAGAGAGACTTGGGGGTGCTGGTGGACGAGAAGCTCAACATGAGCTCTCAATGTGCGCTTGCAGCCCGGAAAGCCAATCAGATCCTGGGCTGCATCAGGAGAAGTGTGGCCAGCAGGTCAAGGGAGGTGACTCTCCCCCTCTACTCAGCTCTGGTGAGACCCCACCTGGAGTTCTGTAGCAGTTTGGGCTGGGTGCCCTCTGCCTACATGGTGTGCTTCCTGTGTCCAGAAGTCCAGCCCACAGGGGTGGACACAGGAAACCAGGTATTTCCTACCATAATTCTCTGAACCACTATAAGATCCAGCGTGGGGTCTGGCACTTCCTCTTTCTTTCCTCACCATCACCCAGTAACTGGGGGAGATATCTCCCAGCCTTAGGCCTGGCTAGGCCCAAGGCCATGGGGGGATGGGCAGTCTCAGATCTGGCCAGCTGAGACTAGCCTAGCGGGGGTGGGTGGGGTGGAGAAGGAGCCCTGGGGGTCTTGGGTGCACCCTCAGGTGGGGATGGGATGTTTCTGGGTTTGCTTTGGGATTTCTTTTGTCACTGAGCTTCTGGCTCTCTGTACACACTCACCACTTTCCATTTTAAACTTTCCACCACTTTTGCAATCCATTTGTCTGAGTTGTCATTTCTGCCCATGGTGGGGAGGGGGTCAGCTTCAACCCTTTACAAGTACTGCCTCCAGTTCTGGAGCCCCTATTACAAGAGGCATCTGGAGGTGCTGGAACATGTCCAGAGAAGGGCCACGAGGATGATCAGAGGGCTGGAGCACCTCTCCTATGAGGACAGACTGAAGGAGTTGGGGCTGTTCAGTCTGGAGAAGAGAAGGCTCCAAGGTGACCTCATTGTGGCCTTCCAGTATCTGAAGGGGGCCTACAGGAAGGCTGGGGAGGGACTTCTCAGGATCTCAGGTAGTGATAGGACTAGGGGGAATGGAATGAAGCTGGAGGTGGGGAGATTCAGGCTGGACATGAGGAGGAAGTTCTTCACCATGAGAGTGGTGAAGCCGTGGAATGGGTTGTCCAGGGAGGTGGTTGAGGCCCCGTCCCTGGAGGTGTTTAAGACCAGGCTGGACGAGGCTCTGGCCAGCCTGATCTAGTGTGGGGTGTCCCTGCCCTTGGCAGGGGGGTTGGAACTAGATGATCCTTGTGGTCCCTTCCAACTCTGACTGATACTATGATACTATGAACTGTTTCCCATATAAACTGCTTTTTCACTATGGAATTATATCCTGCGCTTGCAATTATATTAATCTGTTTTATTGGAGAATCTGCTAGAACTAGATGTAGAATGGTGCCTAAATAGTAATAATAAAATGAGTAGAACGAGTTTCTTTGAAACCCTTCCCTCCCCTCCCCTCCCCTCCCCCCCTCCCTCTCCCCTCTCTCCCCTCTCCCCCCTCCCCTCCCCTCCCCTCCCTCCTCTCCTCTCCTCTCCTCTCCTCTCCTCTCTCCTCTCCTCTCCTCTCCTCTCCTCTCCTCTCCTCTCCTCTCCTCTCCTCTCCTCTCCTCTCCTCTCCTCTCCTCTCCTCTCCTCCTCTCCTCTCCTCTCCTCTCCTCTCCTCTCCTCTCCTCTCCTCTCCTCTCCTCTCCTCTCCCTCTCCTCTCCTCTCCTCTCCTCTCCTCTCTCTCCTCTCCTCTCCTCTCCTCTCCTCTCCTCTCCTCTCCTCTCCTCTCCTCTCCTCTCCTCTCCTCTCCTCTCCTCTCCCCTCCTCACCGAACCTCTCCAAACCGAACCTCTCGTCTCCAAAACTCTCCTCTCAACACCTCTCCTCTCTGAACCTCTCCAAACCTCTCCTCGCAACTGACACTCCTAGTTTAACTCACTGGAGCACTTTCCTGATCAAGCGGTATTTGTTTGCTAAATATCTTTAGCAGAGTTTGTACACAAGGTGTTGGAGCCTGGGTTTGAATTTTAAGACTGACTTGTTCCCATTTGCTTTGGTGACCTTTTCACTGAATATCTCTACTTTGTAGAAATTAACCTGTTTACTTCTTTTTTAAGGGTAGAGAACATGGCCATGCGACTGGAGGAAGTGAATGAGAGAGAGCACTGCATGAAGGCCTCTTTGCAGACTGTTGACATCAGGCTTGCTCAGCTGGAAGATATGATGGGACGAATGGTGACTGCCTTGGAAAAACTGACTGGCA
Source organism: Picus viridis (assembly GCA_033816785.1). NCBI lineage: Eukaryota > Metazoa > Chordata > Aves > Piciformes > Picidae > Picus > Picus viridis. Next base: position 54,452,797 of record CM066606.1, read on the forward strand.
TAGAGAGAGGTGAGACAACCAAGATACGATCCAGGACCTCATCTGACTGTACTGATGTAGCCTACATCGTAAGGCAGAGTAGCTTCAATAGTCAGGAAGGAAATACTTACAAACTTCAAGAAAGCATAGATCCCATGGGAGAGGAGTCCATGTCTCCAACATCTCCTACAATCACACCCCGCATGCGAAGCCACTCTTTCTATGCAACAAATATGAAGGAGAAGTGTGGGTTGGAAAAGTTTGAAAGCATCTTTAAGGAAAGATCTCCAAGCCTGCATCGGGCTACCAGTTCCCACTCGATAGCAAAAGAAGGAAAGGTTCCCTTAGCCCCTACCAGCACTTTGTCAATTGCCCCAAACTCCAGAAGGCCTTCATCTTGCATAGACATCTACGTTTCTGCTATGGATGAGATGCACTCTGACACAGAGCCACTTGACAGCTCCATAAATATTCTTGGTGCTGGAGATACAGCTCTGCAGGCTCACATAACCTCTTCCATTTTAGCAAACAGTGCATACATTAGCAGTACACCTGCTGAAAAAATTTCTGGCAGGAGTCTTGATTATGAGGAAACCTCTGGAATAGAAACAAGAGCATTTTCTTCAGACTATTCGCAAATCACAGACTGCCAAATCCCCTGGGATTCAGACCCTCCCTTGTATCATACTTTAGAGCGCTCTAAAAGCAGTCGTTATCTGGCTACAACTGCATTTATTCTGGAGGAAACACCAATTGTGAAATCTCACAGTTTTATGTTCTCTCCATCTCGAAGCTACTTCACCAGCCTTGGTGTCCCAGTCAAAACAGCAGAATACACAAGTATTACAGACTGCATAGACACAAGGTGTGTGAGTGCTCCCCAGGCCATTGCAGAGAGAGACTGTTTCCCTGGAAGTCTCGGAGGCAAAGTGGAGGACTTGGGATGCTGCCATCCAGAGAGAGAGGCTGAACTAAGTCACCCAAGCTCTGATCATGAGGATATTGAGACCAAAGACAAGAAGGGAGTCTCCTTATCTCCTCAAGATGGCAATGCTACAAGAACTTTGGCCAACAGCATCCCCCTTCCAAAAATAGAGCGGGCCAACAGCTACTCTGCAGAGGACTCCAACATGTTGCGTGCACAGCACACACGGAAGAGCTACTCTATCAGTGACAAACTTGACAGACAGCGAAACACAACAGGCCTGCGAAACCCATTCCAGAGGAGTAAGTCCTCGAGGCCAGAGACCAGAGGGGACAATCTCTCCATGAGGAGACTGTCAAGAACAGGAGCCTTCCGCAGCTTTGAAAGCAAGCACAGCTAGGCCTAGACAAAGCTCATGGGCAGCCTAAGAGTCATCAGCTCTCCAGTCCATTCTTCTTTACAGAATTAAAAATACCCTTATGTCACCTCCTGTCAACTCCTCTGGCATTAGCCACTGGTCAAGGAAGCACATTGTCAGTCTCAGCATCACCCACTGAGTTACTGCATCTTGATCCAGCTGATATTTGCACTTAAGAAAAAAAGGAGGGATGAAAGCTTTACAAAGACTTCAGTAAACAACAGGAATAACAAGTCCCCTTTATGAAGTCAAAAGAAATACATGAGTAAGTTCAGAAATCTGCCTTTTACTAGAAGGCATCCTAAGACATTTGATCATTATTCAAGCTTTTAGGCTGCAGGAATTAACTGGCAAAAAGAGAGGTACAAATTAGATGTTCTAAACTTCAATTATGACTTCTTTTTCATCTGTTTCACCATTCTGATGACTGATGAAAACCATTTGTTATTTTTGTAGGAACTGGCAGTAAACAAACCTAAAGTCTCCCAAATCTCCTGCATCCCACATTTGTGGAATGAAGAAAGATGAACATGATAACAATCATAACATTCACTTGTCTCTTTTTGCATTAACTTCTAGACCCACAAAATGTTTATATTTTCAAGAGCAGAAAGGGAAAAGAAATGCCTTTTGTACTGCAATTTAAATGGAGGAAGAATTTATGTTAAAATATCAGGTAATTTCCTGTATAAAACAGGCATCCTAGATTCTAGCACAACTGAGCAAGCTCAGGATGAATGTAATTAAGTGGAATAGTACCTATTTATTTTTTTACCACATTTACCATCAATATGTTGTCTCATTAAAGCAAAAGACGTGATGGAACAGTAAGAAGAAGTTGATCAGAGCAGAGCACAGTAATATTGGCAGGTTCTCACTCATCCTTTTTATTACTTATACGAATGGAGGAGATTTATCCAGCAGGCTGCTACCAGGCTCTTCTTGCTGTTCCATTTGAGCTGCCAATTTTTCACATCATTCCCTCACCTAAAAATATGCACCTTTTATTTTTTTCCCAAGTATTTCAAAGTATTCAAGATTTATAAAGCAGTCTGAATCCTGATTAATGCAATTAGTCTGAAGTTGCTTAAGGGAAATGTTCTTGTCAGAGTACAGGAGAACACTAAAAAGTGTATGTGCTTCCAAAGCAAATAGAAGAACTAAAGCAAAACTGCAGGTGTCTGTGAACAAAAAATAATGGTCAGTTATGGCTAGGCTTCCACTGTTCAGCAGCATGTCACACAACATGCATTTCAGTAGAAGAAAGTATCTGAATGGTGGTACAGTTACGGGTTTTGGTTGAAGACAGCCATAACTTCACTCCACCTGCATTCCTAAGGCTCCACAATGCTAACACAAGTTTCCAGCTTCTCACAAGAAGATATCACTGTGGTCACAGCTGGAAGGCCCTGCAGAAGATAGGAAAATGGTGAGGAAGCATAAACTGCAACTGGATCAAAATCTCACATTCTTTATGAAGACACAACTCTGTCACTCATAAAGAGTTTAAACTAGTGCTATTAAAAAATACAGCACCTCTACAATGACCAACACCTGTGTAGAACCATCCCTTTTTGTTATTAAGAACAAACACATGCAAGTGGGGTACACCCCATTATTTAAATAGGAATTATCTTCCACATCTGTATGGCAGCTTTGAAAATGCAGACTGATGTTTCCTCATTGGGATCTCGCTCTGAGAGACTCTGAGTACCATATGAGAGCTAAATCTGAAAGGCAGCAAATCAAGACATAAAAATAATCATGAGCCTCAAGAAAAGAAGCAAGATTGTAGGTACCAAGTCACTCTGTGGGAAAGTTCAGGAAATAGAGAAATGCAGCAGGGGGGCTATAAGCACAATGTGTTTCATAACTTCCTGAAGCAATGTGTTCATTGCTTTCTTCTATTTGATCAGTCTTCAATGAGCTGAACTCCACCAAGACACCGTGTTTATGCAATTGCCTTGCAGTCCATGTTCAGCCTTACAGTCAAATGGCAACACCAAGGAAGGTCAGAGTCCTTTCTTTGTATTATGAAGCACGCTCTTGACAGGCTGATTGTTGAACAATAGCAAAATGCCCAAGGGCAAAGGAACTTGTGATAAACAATCTGCTTCCAATGTGCCATCTTCTGTTAGCAGCCTTTTCCTAAGACTTCTCCAAATCTATCTATCCTTGGTGAGTAGAAGGGGATATTCTCACTTTGTTTTCTTTGTTACTTTTGCGAATGTCTGCTGAAACTGTTTGTAAACTCTTCCACCGTCACCGTATTACTGGCCTACTGCAGAGGAACTTCAGATTCGTTAGAAATTCCTCAACAGTCCTGAGTGAATTAGTCCAAGGCATAGGGCTGTCCTCTGGGGTAGATTTCATTGCTTCTTTTGTCAGGGTAAAGGAATTTGCCAAACCCAAAAGCTGTATAAATGTGTAGGATACAGCACTTTATTGATCTGGAGCACACATTCCAGGTAAAATGAAACAGGACACTTTATTTACCTCTTAAAATTTGCCATTATATATAAAATGTAAATTCAGATGTTAAAAGTGTGATTGCAACATGTCAGAGCACTATTTCTCCCCAATGTTTCCCATTTATTCTACGATGTGGTGTCTATAGAATATATTATGATGGATGTTGGATTATTTTGTCCTCAAACACATTGCATCAAACTGTTCCTTTTTCTATTTGATGTGGTAAGGCACCCATTCCTTGCAATGGGGCCAGATTTCCCACTTCAAATATTATGACCATTTCCTGAGAGTAGGAATATTATCATCCATCATCATGTAGTTATGGCATGTGCCATATGACATATTCTATATCAAAGGGTAGCTTATGAAATATATACATAGACATATATATACATATCTCCCATATATCAACCAGTACAGCTGTGACATGTGGTACTATTAGTGAACGTTACAGGACAATTTTAGTGTCGCATATAAGGTCTTGTTTGTAAATCTGTAACATTCAATAAAATAGCACATGTTGCATCAAGCATTAAGCTCCACTCTCCAGTTATTAGCTTACATATGGAATATGCATTTCTGGTCATGGTGTGCAAGTTTCGTATGTTTCGCACATTTCTCTGTATAGGTCCACTTAAATGTCTGTATGGGCTGATGTATAAATTTCTAATGAGCCACTGTGGGCAGTGACAGGTGAGTTGTGGTAGTGTGAAAGATGAACTGGCATGTTATGCAAAAGATTATAAGACAAATTAACTTTAATAATATTTTGAAACAACTGAACTTAGCTGTTTGTTTACATATGCTGGCCGACTGAGGAAGCAGTGTACAGTATTTTATAAGTATTTTCCTATAGTAATCCATTCTGTTGGTACCAGTTTAAGTGATGCTATTCTACAGTTGGGGTATACACTTGTCCTAGGTATTGAATTATAGCACATTATTCTTTCACAATAACAGTGTGATATGACTGAAGTAGTTTCTCTTCCTTACAGTCCAGTCTTTTTTTGTGTCAATGAAAATGCATGCATTGTTTCATGAGTTTCTTTGGAGTACTGCAAGACTTAACATTGTGCCATTGCCTGCCTGTAAAGATGAATCCAGCTAGGAACAAATTCGAACTTTTGGGTGTTTACAATTTTTTCCATTACATTTGATCTTTAGCAAAGTAAGTGATTTTTAAATTATTTTTAAACAACAACTGTATTTTATGAAATTGAGATATTCAACACAAAACGCGAACCTACATCAGTGCTCAGACATTTGGCTCTCTTTTTTTTGGAAGAGATAAGGTGCTACATTATTGTTCTTAGCACAAGTGCCAGTTAACAAATGGCAGTGAGGGGATAATTTGAAAATATAATGAGAAACCAAAACATCCATTCATCCACATAAGGAAATCCCTCTGGGTTTGAGATATAGATTGCTTTTGTCTCTCTTTCTTTTTTTCCCCCTTTTTTTTTTTTATATTTTTATCTTTTATTTTCCATTTACAGAATATTTTTTTTTTTTTAATATAAAAGGAAAAAAAAAAAACAACTGATTTGTACCTTTTGTGGAATGGATAGCCTTTTGTCAGGGGATAAATATCTTAGTTAGGTATATTTTTTGTATGAGAAGAAAATTATTTGTTTCTTAGAAACTGTCAGCAACTACGCAACTGAACAAAAAAAGCGCTGGTGGCAGCACACAGCTTTAGTCCAATGACTGTAGTTGGAGCAAATAAGTACCTGTCGTGGGATCAGAAGTTATCAAAGGTGTTAGCTTAGAATGAGCCAGTGAAACAAATTTCTGTTAACTCACGCTGCAAATTCTCAGAACAAGCGTACATGTCGTGTTACATTGCTCAGGTTATGTATTTAAGAGGATTTGAAAGTCACCGTTAGGGAAGATGTGACCTGGTTTATTGCTGGATCTCCCTAGGAATATTTAAGTAGTTGAGATGCCTCCCCCATCCTTAAAAACAATAGCACATTTCCATTTTTAAAAAAAGGTATGCACAGTTGTTTCAATAAAGGCCACATTTTCAGTTTGGTTAAAAGATCCCAGGTATAGATCACCTTCTTCAAAGCTTCTTGGTATTAATGTTCACTCATCCACTTCAAGTAACAGCACAGTCCAAATGAGGTAGAAGTTAAGCATTGGGGGTGGCTCCTTACCTAATGAAACCCTTCATTCCTCTAGATGGTATCCCATCCACTGGCCTTGCTGCACCATGGGCATAAAAGCAGTAGTGTTGAATGAAGAGGGACTGAGTTTCTGCACCCCAGTGAGAATTATCCCAGCTCATAGCCAATCACAGGGTGACCACAGGCTTCTCTTCTCCAAGACTGACTACAACTATGGTCTTAACTATGCTGGTGTAGATCTGCAGAAAAATCCACTGATTCAACAGACTACTCAGAGAATGGATTTGCTCTGCATTTCTAACTGTATATTACATCATGCCACAGATTATCCTAAATCATCATCAAGTCAGAAGTGTAATGACTGAACCATTGAGCCCAAATGGTTGTGAAGCACTCTCTAACCTTTTAATTTTTGCTGTGTGTTTTCAAATCTTTCATAGAGCCACACTGTACTTCTTTTAAAAAAGCTATTAGAAAAAAGAATGTTTGGTTATTAAATTGTTGTTTCTGCTGCAGGGAAGTGGTAAGTCTTGTTTATTTTCATATTTGGTGGGGAAGGGACAGAAGTGAGAATTGGCTGAGAAACACAACTTCATGCCTTTACAAGAGTAAATTTATTCAAGTTATAGCCTTCTTCCACCACTGCAGTTGTTGTACATGAGGAGAGTCTATATACTGCTACTGCTGTCTGGAACAGTGTTTGCAATATACTATACTAATAGCTATTTAATCATTTGTTATTTGGGCTATCATTTGTATCAATCATTTATAAAGGAGGAAAAATTATTAAAATGTCATTGAAAACAAATTCCTACTAATATGAAGCTTTTCAAGTATTTATCTAAATGTATATCACTAGGGAAAACAGTCCTTTTCAAAGGTCTGCTGGATTCATGACACACTTTTAGACTGTGTTTAGATACGTAATAAAAAGCAGAAGTTGGCAATTACTACAGTAGAACTTTCTGAAATTTCTGTAACAATTGTTTTGAAATAAAAAAAAATAAAAATGTAGTTCAAAACATTTATTTACGTTTCGTTGCTTTCAAAGCAATAAAATAATGATGCAACAGCAAGTGCTTTTCTCTAAGATCTCTCACTGCCCCAGTTCCAACTTCACAGCATTAAAGAAAACCAAAGTTTAGACTATATTGTGCACAATGCTATGGATGTTGTCAGTTATTTCGAACTCTGAGATTGGATATCATTCAAGTGTCTCTTATGCTGGCCAATACCTCCTCACATGGAGTTAAGACAGATACAATTCTCAGTGTATTTCTTTAAATGGAGTATTTCAGTGATTTTCTTTAAAAGGAGGCTCAGGAGAGACATCTCTGTCTACAACTACCTGAAGGGAGGTTGTAGCCAGGTGGGGGTTGGTCTCTTCTCCCAGGCAACTTGTGACAGAACAAGAGGACACAGTCTCAAGCTGCACCACGGGAGGTTTAGGCTGGGTGTTAGGAGTAAATTCTTCATAGAAAGAGTGATTTGCCATTGGAATGGGCTGCCCAGGGAGGTGGTGGAGTCACCATCACTGGAGGTGTTTAGGAAGAGACTGGATGGGGTGCTTGGTGCCATGGTTTAGTTGATTAGATAGTGTTGGATGATGGGTTGGACTCGATGATCTCAAAGGTCTTTTCCAATCTGGTTAATTCTATTCTATTCTATTCTATTCTATTCTATTCTATTCTATTCTATTCTATTCTATTCTAAAAGGGGGGTATAGTTTCCTTTATTTGTAGCTAATATTTCAGAAAGGGTCAAAACATAATACTGACTGCAGATCCTCTCTAAATTGCTTCACACACAGTGGAGGAAGCATGCTCCTTTTGTATGACAGTCTCCTTATGTTGATGGCATTGCTGGCTCCTGTAGCTAAAGCAGGATTACCAAAGGGCACTAAGTAATGCACTAGTACCTATGACTTCCTCTGAACTGTTATCTGACCACCCCCAGGAAAGAAGTTCTTGTCTCTTTCTGCATCACAAAAATGCTGGGGGGGAAAGCACTAACCCAAAAATAAGCCAAGGTCAGGATCTGTTACCTCCACAAGTCAGCCTTCAATGAGATAATAACGTCTTTTATCTAAATAAAGAAGAAACACAGCAAACAAATACATGTTTGAATAAGAAAGATATCAGCTACTCAAAAGGGTTGTGCAAAGATCAGTCACACTCCAGGAGAGGAATGTTTCAGAGCAGTGTTCTTGATTTCAGATTTCTGGGAAGGAAATGCTAAATTCCTTAATCAGATTTTATCTAATCATTTCTCAGGGACTGCCATTTATTAAAGACTATTGGAGCTTTGAAGCTTTAAAAATTAAAATTTAAATAAATAAATAAATTAAATAAATTGATCTGTACTACATGGTTGTTATTATCTTCTTTCCAAGTAACACGTTTCCTATTTCTGGCCTCCCTGGAATTTTTCACAGTAACAAACTTCACCTAAATTCAGTCAAATAGTAAGTGTTGGAAGAAAGCAACTTCACCAGTCTTGGCTTTCATTCACGTGAGCTGCAGTCTTGTAGCCTTTAGGGCAGTGGTCTAGTCTCTCAATCTCCTCAGTGCATGGCGGCAAAGAACTCCATTTAATGTTGACCACAGGAGTCAACTGTAATTCATTATCCTCACAACTGAACACAGCAAGAACTTACAGTTATGATAGCTTTCACTGTCTTTGCATATCAAGCTCAAACATCACCCAGTTTGTATTTATGGAACAACAAAAAACTTATAAAACCCCAGGATTTCATTATTTTGACATTTTCATACAACTGCATGCATAAATTATGTACATTTGGATTATATATACTTTTGCGAGGCAATAAGGACATGTATTGTCTGAGAGAAGTTTAGTGCAATGTGTTTATGTGGAATAACAACAGTAGCCCATGACCTGTTACAGATACCCCACTGCAGATGATACAAACTATTACAGAGAAGTATGAGCAGAAAAAGAACATGAGAGGAACTGCCTTTGTTAGTCTGGATATCAAGACAGGAAGTTCAACAGTTGTCCAGGCAGTTGGAGAGAGTGATGTACTCCTAACACCTTCTAAAACTTGAATTTTTTGCTACACCTTTCCTCACTTAAGCACATAGCTAAATGTTAAACAATGACATGCACACCACTGAATTGGCCTGTGGTGCTCAAATAATTATCCTCCAAAAATATTCCAGTGGTTTTTGTTTGGTGTGCAAAGTGAGAATTTTTCTTAACAAGCTTGGTAAAATGATATGTCAAGCAAGGCTCTAAGGACATTGCTGAAAATGTTAACACATAATCATATTTTTTCCTTTGTTTGAAAGACAACAACAAAAAAAAACCCCAACAATGTAGTATTTCACTATTCACTTATGAAAATCTCTAAACTAAAGTTGCACCTTTAGCAAAAAAAAAATCTTCTGAAAATATCAATACAAAATAGTAAATCTGATTGAAGAATTACTTTCTTCAAAGCCTTCTTAGAAATAGTCACAAACTGAACCCTAACCCACAACTGCTGAGCTACAGTAACTATACTGTAATTTGGGGAGGAAGGAGAGCAAGTGGATGTGCAAATGGGGAATGGCAAAAGTTTGTCCACTTAAAGGAAAATATGAACAATAGACTCTAACATTCACATTACTCTTAAGTGGTATGGCTAGATCCCATTTTTTTCCAGAGTGAATGCCAGGGGAACTCTACCATAGCTCTGCAATTAGTAATAGGGTTAGTGTATGATGAAGCCATTTCTGCCATGATACCTATTTTGCTAATACAGTAGTATATGCCTCATAAAATCATAACTCAGGTAAACAACTTACAAGAGCAATGGCTAATTTGTGCTTATTGTGAAATAAATAGTACACATCTCAGTGGAGGTGCTGAATGTTTTTGGATGAGTATCTAAAAGGATTTCCTGTCCCTTTGCTCCAGTCTTATCTGATGGATGGTGAATAGCTGCTCTGTTCCAAAAATGGGCCACAGATTCAGAAACTACAGTCTGGATCCCAGTTCTCAAGATCATTTTCTTCCTGAAGCATTTTTGCTTTCTAGTCAGAGTACGTGTCCTTCATCTCCACTCCAGCTATGTCAGAGAGGAGCAGCAGCCTCTGTGGGAAGTACACAGCAATGCAGGGACATTCTTTTCTCTTTCCTTACCATTGCAGAGGCAATTGCAGAGGCATAGCTAGGGGCCTGCATTACCACTGCAGCCCTTTAAATCTTTAACTGAAACTTCTCTATACTTACTTGGTTTCTCAATAAGTCTAGGGGGAAAAAAACAACCACCCAAACCAACAAACCCAAAACAACAACAACAAAAAAACCACTAATCCTACCTTAGTACTAACACAATCTCTTCTAAAATGTGAAGGTTCAGACAATAAGGCATTGTGAACATGTATGAGGAAGCAAGTTCGCTGTAACAGTAGCTGATCCTCCTCACTGACCACTGATGGTAAAAATTTCCTGCCATTTTGTTTGAGGTGATGGAGAAAACAGCGCCTTGCAGCACCTCCAAAATTTCAGTCAGGCTGTAGCCCCAGGGTAAATTGAACTGGCCTTACACTAGATATGTGTTTGCCCACATCAGCGTCAGGGATGGGTGTGAGTCATCCCCTTGGGGCAAGAATGAGTCCATTAGGTCTATTAACTTCGGTGTTGAGTTTTCAGGAGAAAATGTCACAGCTGATAGAGGGGGAAGAAAGGAAGGATGAAAGGATGTGGGCATTTTATCACCAGTTTTCTCAAGACAGGCTTGACAGTAAGGCCAGGAGGAGAGAGAGGATTATCTGTATCCCCATTCTGTGGTGTTCATTCTCTCCTGTGATGTGATGAATATATAGGTCTACCCCAGGTAGGTCCAAACCACACATTGCAGTCCAAGACACAAATCAGTCTCACCTCTGCAAGCCACCTCCAAGAAGGTGTACGCGTTCACAGCCTGCAGATAAGTCAGTCATCTATGGGTACAAATAAGGGTTAATGTGAGACAGATGCTAAAGTCTCAGTTTTACTAAGAACTTAGTCAAGGCAGACATGATTTCTAAGTTCAGAAGAATCTGCATAAAATGGTTATCCATGAGAAACATATTAATCAAGAAGGATGGCTGATTAACATGAGTTGGTGTTTTGTTGAAACTTAGCACTGAAATTTCTCTTTTAAATAAGCATTTTCCAAAATGTCTGCTACCATGACATACAAAACAATGCTCAGCAGGCACTATTTGTTAAAAGGGTTATGAAAATGCTTTCATGTGTAAGAAAGAACTGAGAACTTCATCTTGCCTCTACTAAAAGGGAGACATTTAATAACTGTTCCTTTCTGTTTTGGTGAAATTAACCTTACAATCAAAATGCTACACTGTAACATGCTTTAATAGAAGTTATGATCTAAGATAGTTGAGTGAAACCACCTGGACCAGTACAGAAACTTGCAATGCACTTGATGCGGGAAAGGCTGGGTTATGTGATGCCATATAAATTCTGTTTCCCACACCCCTGTGTGTATGGGACTCCCTTCCTTTAAAGATACATTCAGAGTTGATCACTGTGCCTCATAATATGCCATTAAGGGCAGAGCTGGCTGACCTGCTAGCAATCAGAGCCTCCCTACCATACTGAATAGATCCTAGGATCTGTTACATTTTTAGTAATGTGGTACATTAAGTACTGATGTCTGTGATTTTAGATAATTTCCTGTTTTGAAAAAGGTGTGTCAGTTAACTCTGTCTATATCTAAAGTTATTTATGCTGTGAAAGCCAGCAGCTTTCAAAAGCTGAGTGGAGGGATATTGGAAAACATGGGTTCTGCATGTCAAGGGAACATGGTATCCCGAAGCTTCTTACTTTGTCATCCGCCCTCCCACAGGCAAGGGTGGCGATCAAGCCCTGCAGGTGAGTCATGCTGGGGTTGCCCCTCAAGCCTGCAGCTCAAACTCCTGCCATCCTTTTCTATGCGCTCCCCGCACGCATCACCCCACCACCTCTCCCTCGCACGCCGCTACACCCATCTTATGACACGTCATTTCTGTCAAAAGTGGCCGCTGGATGTCACTATTTCATCTCTGCGAGACAGTCACCCAGACAGGTCTCTGGCTCGGAATACGGGAACCGGGGTCCTTGAGGACAGAAAAAAAGACCGAGCTTCCCACCTGCCCCAGCACAGCCGTTTGATACAAGAGCACCTGGGAACAAGCAGTCTCCCTATAGAGGGGACGCTGGAACCCTATGATTGCTGACTGAAACCTTGGCTGTGATATACCAGCAATTAAGGATTATGAACACAAGCAGGCTAACCTTGGAAGCCCTCTGAAGTAAATTCTTGGGACTCTAGGTAGACTCTAGATCTTGTATTTAGATACACTCCAGGCTCTTGAGCAGATAGCTGTAACACTATGTAAAGCAAGGGGTGCTGAAGGAAAAACTGGAGTGCCTGACTATTCGCACTACCCAGGCTCATCATTATTTTTCTAACTCCAGGATATGAAGTATTGCATAAATATCAAAACTGCTTATGTGGAAATCATCTTCAATTTGAAATACAATTATATATGCAAATAGTAATATTCTATATACAAAGAAACAACAGGAAATTGTTCAGAATTTTTCTACAAATTGCAGTCCTTCAGGCTGAAATTTTCTAGATTGATTCCTGGTTGGAGGCAAACACAACCAAGGAATTAAATAAAAGTTTTATCCATAGCAAAGGCACAAAACCAACACAAACCAAGAAAAGAAATAATTTTGCATGCATACCTAAAATCAATGAGCAGCAACGGTTTTTATTTTAGTGGCTAAAGGCTATGGAGGTGTCACAGAATAACCCAAGTTGGAAGGGACCCACAAGGATGACTGAGTTCAACTCCCTGCGCATGGTGCACACAGTAAATGATAAGGTCGTATTTACACCTGCAGCATATGGACCTCAGACCCATTTTTGGCCAGTCATCAAAAGTAGAAACAGGAAGTTTCTCATTTCAATTCTTTACTAAACTACCCCCATAACAAATCTGCAAAGCAGATACACAGGTTCCCATCTTGCTGGTGAGTCTCCTTTCTAGAAGGCTTTAGGTGAACGTTCAAGGTTCAGAAATTCTAGACTAAAAGTAGGTCATGCAACCTTGATTTGTTGCTCTGGACAATGAGATGTAAAAATTACACACAATAATGTACCACTCAGTCCACAGAAGCTTCCCCAGCAAAGGTCTGCCCTGGCTTTAAACTAGGCCTGGGTACAGAAAGCTTGAAAAGTCAAAAGTCGTCTGTATGAGAAGGTTTATTTCTCTCAAAGAACTGTTGGGCTTCTGTTGAGAAAGGGAGACACAGGAAGTGCTGTACTAACTATGCACTGGTTAACTAGCATCTCTCTTGCACTGTGGCACACCATCCTTGGGGGCTGTTTATCAGGAAACCACACCCCTGAAGAACAATAAGGTGGTATTTGTGTTCTTCTCATTTTCTGAATTTTTTATACCATATTTCTTGCGTGCCATAAGGCTGAGCATTCAGGATAGATAGAAGTCAGTGGGAGCTGCTCCCTGAGAACTCAGGAGGACTACAAAGACATTGTGAGATTATGCAGTGAGAGAATTATGAGGACCAAAGCCCAAACAGAATTTAATCTGCCTACTGCTAAAAAAGACAATAAAAAATGTTTCTGCAAATATGTTAGCAAATAAAGGAGAGCTGAGGAGAATCTCCACCTTTTTTTTTATAAAATGGGAAACATAGTGATAAAGGATGAGGAAAAGGATGAGGTATTTAATGCCTAATTTGCCTCAGTCTTTAGTACTAAGACCAGTTTTCTCTGAGTGCCCAGCCCTCTGAGCTGGAAGACAGGGATGAGGAACAGAATGAAGGCCCCATAATCCACAGGGAAATGGTAGCAACCTGCTATGTCACTTACACATGCACAAATCTATAGGGCTGGGTGCGATCCACCCAAGGGTACTGAGGGAACTGGCAGAAGTGCTCATGGAGCCACTGTCTATCATTTACCAGTAGTCCTGGCCAAGTGGGGAGGTCCCAGCTGACGAGATACTGGCAAACAGGAAGGCCATCTACAAGAAGGAACGTATGGAGGACTTCAGGAACTACAGACCTGTCAGTCTAACCATGGTGCTGGGAAAGGTCATGGAGCAGACAACCTTGAGTGCCATTATGCAGATGATCAGGCCCAGTCAGCATGAGTTCATGAAGAGCAGGTCCTTTTTGATGAATCTGATTTCCTTCTGCAACAAGAATGTGGATGCAGTGGATGAAGGAAAGGCTGTGGATGTTGTTTATCTGGAATTTAGTAAAGGACTTGACACCATTTCCTACAGCTACTGCTCATGGCTTACATGATGTACTCTTTACTGGGCAAAAACAATTGACAAGATAGTGTTGTGGTAAACAGATTAAATCCAGCTGGCAGACAGTAACAAGTGATGGTCCCCAGGCCTCAGTGCTGAGGCCAGTTCTGTTTACAATCTTTACCAGTGATCTGCATAGGGAATTGAGTGCATCCCCAGTAAGTTTACAGACAATTCCAAATCGTACAGGAGTGTTGATCTGCTTGAGAGTAGGAAGGCTCTACAGAGAAAAGAATACAGAATTAACCCGGTTGGAAAAAACCTTTGAGATCATTGAGTCCAACCTATCACCCAACACCATCTAATCAACTCAACCATAGCACCAAGTCCCTCATCCAGTCTCTTCTTAAAACTTCCTCTGATGGTAACTCAACCACCTCCCTGGGCAGTCCATTCCAATGGCCAATCACTCTTTCTGTGAAGAACTTCTTCCTAACATCCAGCCTTAACCTCCCCTGGCACAGCTTGAGACTGTGTCTTCTTGTTCTGTCACAGGTTGCCTGGAAGAAGAAACCAACCCACTCCTGGCTACAACCTCCCTTCAGGTAGTTGTATACAGCAAGAAGGTCTCCCCTGAGTCTCCTCTTCTCCAGGCTAAGCAACCCCAGCTCCCTCAGCCTCTCCTCATAGGGCTTGGGCTCCAAACCCCTCACCAGCTTTGCTGCCCTTCTCTGGACACCTTCCAGCAACTCAACATCCTTCCTAAACTGAGGAACTGGACACAGGACTCAAGGTGTGGCCTAACCAGTGCAGTGTACAGGGGCAGAATGACTTCCCTGCTCCTGCTGGCCACACTATTCCTGATACAGGCCAGGATGCCATTGGCCTTCTTGGCCACCTGGGCACACTGCAGGCTCATGTTCAGCCTACTATCAACCAGTACCCCCAGGTCCCTCTCTGCCTGGCTGCTCTCCAGCTACTCTGACCCCAGCCTGTAGCACTGCATGGGGTTGTTGTGGCCAATGTGCAGAACTCGGCACTTGGATGTGTTAAATCTCATGCCGTTGGACTCTGCCCATGTTTCCAGCATGTCAAGGTCCCTCTGCAGAGCTCTCCTACCCTCTAACAGATCAATATCTGCCCCCAGCTTGCTGTCATCTGCAAATGTACTGATGATGGACTCAATCCCCTCGTCCAGATCATCAGTAAAGATATTAAACAGGGTAGGGCCCAACACTGATCCCTGGGGGCTCCACTAGTGCCTGGCTGCCAGCTGGATGTGGCGCCATTCACCACCACTCTCTGGGCTTGGCCCCCAGCCAGTTCATAACCCAGCACAGAGTGCTTCTGTCCAAGCCATGGGCTAACAGCTTGGCCAGGACTTTGCTGTGGGGGATGGTGTCAAAGGCCTTGCTGAAGTCCAGGAAGACTACATCCACAGACTTCCCCACATCCACCAGGTGGTCACCTGATCCTAGAAGGAGATCAGGTTGGTGAGGCAGGACCTGCCCTTCCTAAATCCATGCTGGCTGGGCCTGATCCCTTGGCCATCCTGTAAGTGCTGTGTGATTGCACCCAAGCTGACCTGTTCTATAGAGGAACCTGGACTGACTAGATCAATGGGTCAAGGTCAAATGTTTGAGATTTAATAAGGCTAAGTGAAGGTTCCTGCACTTGGGTCACATCAACCCCATGCAATGCTACAGGCTTCAGGGAAGAGTGCCTTGAAACTGCTCAGTAGAGAAAGTCCTGGGGGTGACAGTCAGATGAGTATGAGTCACCAATGTGCCCATTTGGCCAAAAAGACCAACAGCATCCTGGCTTGTATCAGATATAGTGGGGCCGGCAGAAACAAAGAAATGATTGTCCCGTTTTACTCAGCACTGATGACTAGTCCACACCTTGAGTACTGTGTTCAGTTTTCCATTCCTCACTGCAAGAAGGACACTGAGGTGCTGGAGCATGTCCAAAGAAGGGCAATGAAGCAAAAGTCTTGAGCACAAGCCTTATAAGGAGCAGGTGAGGAAACTGGGATTGTTTAGTCTGGAGAAAATGGAGTCTGGGGGATACCTTCACACACTCTACAACCGTCAGAAAGGAGGTTGTAGCAAGGGGTAGGGAAAGAACATTAAGCTGTGCCAGTGGAGGTTTAGATTTTGTATTGGGAAAAATTCTTCATTGATAGGTTTATCAAGCAATGCAACAGGCTGCTCAGATAAGTGATGGAGTCACTATCCTTGGAAGGATTTAAAAGATATGTAGATGTAATGCTTAAGGACATGGTTTAGTGATGGACTTCAGAGCATATACAGATAGACCTGATGATCTGAAAAGTCTTTTCCAACCTAACAATTCTACAATTCTGCATGTACCACTGTATATAGTGTCAAAAGTCCAGAGAAAGCGGGTCCCTAATCAGGACCCAAATCTCCCAAGAGAACATGCCTCCACCTGTGTTCAGCTCCACACACAAGAAGTATCAGAAAGTATGTATACCATACGCAGCCTTCAGGACCAAGACCCCTTCTTTTTACAATATTCATCCAGGACATGGGACATTTTGGTACAATCTGAGACGGGGCTTGGCCTGATTCAGGCCAGGTGTCCACTTTATTATGCAAAATCTTTTCTTTATAAAAGCTAACGCAACAAAAAAGCAGTTTGTGATTGGTTACAGAAAATGCATCACACAGATACCTGTATCTTATCAGGGTTTTAGCAAACATCAAAGAAAAATTAAGAGACCAGGGACTCTGTTATAATGATCTATGATATGTGTGAAGTCTTACACTTTTCAGGTCATAATAACCATTCCTAATCAGGTATCTGCGCTCCTCCAACTACACTGCTGCACCGTGTTCCCATGGTTCACAAGCCATCAAGGCTAACACTGTCTCCTCTTATCAGTCTAGCAGTGCTTGGAGCTCAGCTCTCCAAGTTTTAACCCTTCAATCCCTCTGCTAAGTCAGATTTGTTTAAGACTACTCCATCTCTTCTATCTCCCCAGAAAGCAGCTGATCATTTTTTCCTCTCTGAGTATTCTTAGGCAAATCACTCTCAGTCAGGAGATAGTCTGAAGCTGTTCACTAGGCCAGAGGGCTCCCAAGCCCAGAGCAAAGCTATGTTAAGGCATCATCTGGGCAGTTTGAAGAGGTTTAGGCAGAGAAGAGATTGTAAAATGTGGGAAATCTTTCAGAGTCTTTATATATGCTGTATAATAGAGGGGGACACCAATGACAGAACCAGCTGTTTCTCCTGCTACCTGTTTTGTTACACATTTTCTAAGTCGGCCTGTTCTAAGCCTCTTGGGCTTAGACATCAAAATAAGAAAACAGATGGGGAAAAAAACCTCTTTAATGATTCCTTAACAGACTTCATATATCAGCCAAGCTCAGGGATGTTTGGGAAAATCATACATACATGTCCCCTCCAAGAGACTTTGGGAAAACACAGGCAGTTTATGAACTTCAGTATCTACTGCATTAGGAAACATCTATTAAGATTTATTAATCTTACTTTCGTGCATAGGTGTTTTCAGCAGCCATGATAGTGCACTGCTTTGAAGATCCAGGGCCAAATCACACTCTCCTTCAGTTCCATGCCTGCCAACAGAAGAACTTCACAGGAGAACTGAAAACAGTGAAAACTAGTATTAAATATTTTAATCCTCTACTGCGGCAGTATCATTCCTCTAACTTCTTTATTAATCTAGAATCTGGGGAGAGAAGGAGGGGTAAATCTTCTGTTACCATTTTCCTCCCCATATCTCTTTCATGCAGCGCAAAAGCTGAACCAAAGGAAAACTTAACTACTGCATCCACCCCAACAGCTGAGATATCACAAGCCTCCCAGGCTTGCTTCTTTCAGAGCTCTGAGCAGCATAGTGCCACCTGTAATACATCTGCCTCTACCTTCAAAAGAAGAAAAAAAAAAAAGGGCTATCCAGGTCTGCAAAGGAACCCTGGTGATCCCTGGCTAACGGTCTATCTTTCCGAAACCCTGAAACCCTTATAGTCAGGTTTGAGTCCAGCTCACTCTGTTTTACAGCAGGGAGATGGACAGCCTAAAAGATGCTAGTTCCTCTGCTTCACACCTTGACAAATTGGTCAAAGCAGAGAACAAATTGTCAGAACTCTTCTGCTCAATACTCTTTACACCTTGTGTCTTTCTCCTTTTAAAAATAGTAGTAAATGAACATTCAGAAAAAATAAGCAAGCAAGGCCTCTTATGCTGCTGTGAACCACCTCATTTACCCGGTGTGGTAAGTAGACCATCGAGAGCTGAATGGAAATGGGAGCAGAACATGCAGGTCCAGGTCAGGAGCCACTTAGCATTATGGATTTACAAATAGCAAACTTGTGGCCACCTGACTGGAACCCTGAGATCACAATCAGTATTTTACTACCTAAATCAAATACAACTTTCAGAATTTAACTTGACACAAACAATTGCCCCCACAAGGCAAAAGGAAACATCAGTGTTTGTGCCTTCTGAGCAGAGTACTGAAGATGCAAATGGAAGGAGAAACAGATAATTTGAAGACCAAAGCCTCATCTTGGTTAAGCCCAAACTGGACAACTGCCTGCTCCACTGAGGTAAACAAGTTACTCAAATTTGGGACGTAAATAACGAGCAGCAAAACTTGGCACAACAAATGAAAGCAACCTGACCATCAATGCGTAGTGTGTTAAGTCATGTTGGCTCTATGCTCCAAATAGAGGAGAATCTAAAATCAGATGAGTAAGAAATGCCTCTTAACAGGATATATCAACCTTACTTTTCCTACAGTTTTCTACCAAAAAAAATTATATAAAAAAATCAGCCCACTTCTCTCGCATGCTGCTGCTTCATAAACCCATGTGGGCTGCAATGATTCATCAGAATTTACGTAGTTGATGCATGCAAGGCTTTATCACATGAAGCTTTGATGAGGCACATGAAGGACAGGGAAGCAATTCAAGACAGCCAGGATGACTTTACTAAGGGCAAGTCCTGCCTCACCAAGCTAGTGGCTTTCTACAACAGAATGACTAGGGCTGACCAATGGATGTTATCTATCCAGACTTCTGCAAGGCCTTTGACATAATTCCATACAACATCCTTCTTTCAGATTTAGAGAGCCAAGGATTCAATGGGTGGACTCTTTGGTGGATAAGGAATTGGCTGGATGGTCACATCCAGAGGGCAGCAGTCAATGGCTCAATGCCCAGATGTAGTACAGTGACAAGTGGTGTCCCTCAAGGGTCCACATAGGGATGAGTGATGTTTGATATCTTCATCAGTGATATAGACAATGGGATTGAGTGCACCCTCTGTCATCCAGAGGGACCTGGACAAGCTGGAGAAGTGGGCCCATGACAACCTCATGAGGTTCAACAAGACCAAGTACAAGGTCCTGCACCTGGGTGAGAACAATACCCATTATCAATACAAGCTGGGGGGATGATGTGATAGAGAGTATCCCTGCAGAAAAGGACTTGGGAGTACTGGTGAACAAAAAAATAGACATGAGCCAGCAATGTACACTTGCAGCCTGGATGGCAAATTGCACCCTAGGCTGTATCAAAAGAAGCATGCCCAGCAGATTAAGACAAGTGATTCTGCCACTATTCCACTGTGGTGAGACCTCACCTGGAATACTGTCCAGCTCTGGGGCCAAACAGCAACTCCTAAAGCCAAAGCAAATGTGTAGAGTGAACTCTGGTAGCCAGCTGCCACCTTTCCTCCTGGTACATTCAGGTGACAGAGAATGCCTTATTAGTCAGCCTTTAGGTGAAATTGCAGCCTCTACTAATCACCATACAACATAAAAATACTTTCAGACCAGTACAGCAGTGCTGAAGTACAGAAGTCATTCCTATCCATTTCACACATCCCAGCCATCCAGCTCCCAGCAAGGAAAGGTTAGGTCATCCCAAAGTAATGACTACCTGGCTAAGCAGGGAGCAGTGCATGGCACAAAGAGAAAATAAGGTGCTGTATAGTATGAGAAGACTTTGTTATGGTAACCTGGAACAGTTTAGCTCCCCCATCCTAGTATGTGGAATCCCAAGCACATCTGACCTCCTGGTTACAGCAAGATGGGGCAGCTCACTTTCCCTCTCTGCACATACCCTAGAATGGGTGCCAATATGATGGCCAGCTGCAGATCTCAGAACTCAGACAACAGTACCTGTATTACATCAGTGAGGTTGCTAATGAGCAAACCAGGACATTGCATATGTATGAAATGTTGATCAGTGCAGGCTTTATTATCCGCTGCTGCAGTGTTTTCTCTTGCGCTTTGCTCCCAAGCAGGGTTCCACTGCACTGAGTGCGCCCACTGAGGTAAGGCTATGCTTTCCATAGAGCCAAAGCTTTCCCAGTGTTCTGCCTCATCCCTGAGGGATTTACACTTGCTTTTTGTTCATTATAGGTGTGATTAAGCAAACTGGGTGGCTTCAGTGTATGAGGCTCTACAGAGTTCACAAGCACAGGACATTTGCTATGAACTGTGTAGGCACAGCTGTCCCAAAAGATGACATAACCACCATTCTCTTTCACTGGGGAAATACCTTCAAGAATAAAAGAGCATCTCTAAACAGAAGGCTAAGAGGGCAGAAATTGAGATCTGTAACACATGGGCTAACCACTTGCTAAGGGCAGTGCTTTAGTAAGGCACAGCTTGTAAGGTTAGAGCTTTCAGCTTTCAGCTGCAATGAGTCCCATTGCTTCAGTAACCTACATTTGCATCACAGGCAATCTTTGTGGCTCCTTCCTTACCATGCTGTTTATTAAGATGCATTAATATTTTCCATGTCTGTTCTCCCAGAAATGGATTCTTCACCTGATGTACAAAGCCCAATCCACACACAGAGATGAGATACCAAGTTTATTACAGTCTCCAGCAGGATCAAGTGTTAGCAGGGTGATGTCAAGAAGCCAACACACCTCTAGGAGATAAACTGCACCTTTCATACAAAATCACAGCAAAGCCAGGAAGTCATTTCATCACTCCCAAATTCACACAGGAAGAAACCACCACTCCCCTATCTCCACACCCAGGTGCATACCCAGGTGTGATACCACCTCCCAACCTCCCCCTCTGGCTATGATAACTGAAACGTTTCTTCTTTGCCATACAATTGGTGCAATACATTGGAGGGGTGGGGTATTCACAGTGTAATTAGCAAGAGAAAAGGGCACAGTTCCAGCAATCCACCTGCCATCTTCTCTGCACACAAGACTCTGCCCCCTCCCAAGCCAAGTGTCCTTAAAGCTCTTAAGCATCTTAGCCAACTATTCAACACCCCTATCTAAATCTGTAGAACACCCCCTTCACATGGGGATTCTTCCAAAGACATAGCTGAAATTGTGGAGTACAGGAGATGCCCTCCAGGCAGTAAATCCTCATTCCCTGGATAGAAAGTGAGTTCCTATACAAATTAGTCAGCAGCTCAATTTTTCTGCCATTGGTAAAATAAATGGTATGTATTATGAAAATTAAAATGTAACTTTCTCCTGCAATTGGATCTCATAGGGTACAACAGATTTACAACCTTGGTGACAAGAAACCAGTATCACAAAATCATAGAGCTGTTTCAGTTGGAAAATATCTCTAATATCTTCAAGTCCAATACCACCATGGCCACTAAACCATGTCCCAAAGTGCCATGTCTACATATTTTCTGAACACCTCCAGGGATGATGACTTCCCTGGACAGCCTGTTACAATGCCTGACCACACTTTCAGTAAAGAAATTTTTCCCAATATCCCATTGAAACCTCCCCTGGTGCAACTTGCGGACATTTTTCCTTCATTCTAACCCTTGATACTAGGAGAAGAGACCAACACCCACCTCACTACAACTTCCTTTCAGGAAAGCAATGAGGTTTCCCTTCAGCCTCCTCTTCTCCAGAATAAACAATACCAGTTTCCTCAGCTGCTTCTCATGGGACTTGTTGTCCAGGCCCTTCAACTGCGTTGTTCACCTTCTTTGCACACACTCCAGCAACTTGATATCCTCCTTGTAGTAAGGAGCCCCAAACTGAACACAGTATTTGAGGTGCAGCCTCACCTGTGCCAAGCAGAGGAGGACAATCACATCCCTATTGCTGGCCATACTATTCCTGATACAAGTCAGGCCTGGCCTTCTTGACCAACTAGGCACACTGCTGGCTCATGTTTGGCTCACAGTCAGCCAGCACACTCAGGTCCTTTTCTGCCAGACAGCCTTAGAATCATAGAACTGTCAGGGTTGAATGGGACATCAAGGACCAAGTAGCTCCAAACCCCTGCCATAAGCAGGGACACCTCACACTAGATCAGGATGCTCAGAGCCCCATCCAGCCTGGCCTTAAAAAATTCCAGAGATGGGGTTTCCGCCAACTCCCTGGGCAACCTGTTTCAGTGTCTCACCACCCTCAGGGTAAAGAACTTCTTCCTAACATCCAATCTAAATCTACCCACTTCCAGTTTTGATCCATTCCCTCTAGTCCTATCACTACCCAACAGCCCAGAAAGTCCCTCACCAGTTTTCTTGTAGGCCCCCTTAAGATACTGGAAGGCCACAAGAAGATCTCCTTGGAGTCTTCTCCTCTCCAGACTGAAGAGCCCCATTCTGTCTGTGTCTCAGTCTATGTCTCAGTCTGTCTCCATAGGAGAGGTGCTCCAGCCCTCTGATCATCCTCATGGCCCTTCTCTGGACACGTCCCAGCACATCTACATCTTTCTTGTAATAGGGGCTCCAGAACTGGACACAGTACTCCAGGTGGGGTCTCACCAGAGCGGAGTAGATGGGAAGAATCACCTCCCTCGACCTGCTGACTACCGTTCTCTTGATGCAGCACAAGACACAATTGGCTTTCTGGGCTGCAAGTACACACTAATGGCTCATGTTGAGCTTCTCATCCACCAACACGCTCAAGTCCTTTTCTTCAGAGCTGCTCTCAAGGCAGTCACTGCCCAGCCTATATTGGTGCTTCAGATTGAACAGCCCAGATGCAGGACCTTGCACTTGGCCTTGTTGAACTTTATGAGGTTGGCTTGGGCCCATCACTCCAGTCTGTCAAGGTCCTTTTCCCAAAGCTTTCCAGCCACTTGTCCTGAAGGGACAAGCTGCAAAACATGCCCTAACACAGACAATGGGCTAAGCACCTGTGAATATGCAAACCTGGACATTTCCTGGGGTCCAGATGGTCCAGGTAAACATGTAGCACGTGGCATTAACCTTGTAACACACTTGTGAACTCTGTGTGTCCCTGGCCATGCTTGGATATGCCCCATTCCATAGGTTCAGCTATCAGGTTTCTCTGTAACCAAAGGGCATTAATTGTCTTTGGACAGTATTTAAACCATCCAAGAAGGCAGGCAATTTGCCTTGTTCTCACTGAGAAAGCAACAAGAGCTGAATGCTGATGGAGTTGCAGCTGAAGAGCCTGCCCAAGCAGGCAAACCACACCTGGACCAAGGCAACCAACACTCTGAGAGCCTTGCACCAGAATCCTAGAAGAGCTGCACTGCTACAGCCAGTGGACTGGGCAGGAGAGGAGAGTGGCCCTTTAGCCCTCTCTGAGCCAAGGAAAAGCTTGAACTATAGTTGCAGCATCTGGGAAGATACTGGACAAAGAAGCAAGCCATGAGTACCCAGCTAATCTGCTACAGAATCCCCCTTGTGGGAAACCGCAGATCGCAGCACCTGCATTTCCAGTTTCAGTCGCTGTATTGGAAATCCTCTGATTTTTGCTTAAATTGTTTAACTGTCTTCATATGTGGAATATATTACCCATGACCAAGTAACAGAACCTGTAAATATATTTTGTAAATAAGTTATGGCAATGTCTGAAGATACCACTGCCAGAAATATCACAGTATCACAGTATCACAGTATGACCAAGGTTGGAAGAGACCTCAAAGATCATCGAGTCCAACCTGTAACCACAGACCTCACGACTAGACCATGGCACCATGTGCCACGTCCAATCCCCTCTTGAACACCTCCAGGGACGGTGACTCCACCACCTCCCTGGGCAGCCCATTCCAATGGTGAATCACTCTCTCGGTGAAGAACTTTCTCCTCACCTCCAGCCTAAACTTCCCCTGGCGCAGCTTGAGACTGTGTCCCCTTGTTCTGGTGCTGGTTGCTAGGGAGAAGAGGCCAACCCCTTGCTGGCCACAACCACCTTTCAGGTAGTTGTAGAGAGCAATGAGGTCGCCCCTGAGCCTCCTCTTCTCCAGGCTAAACAACCCCAGCTCCCTCAGCCTCTCCTCATAGGGCTTGTGCTCAAGGCCTCTCACCAGCCTTGTTGCCCTTCTCTGGACATGTTCAAGTGTCTCGATGTCCTTCTTAAACTGAGGGGCCCCAAACTGGACACAGGACTCAAGGTGCGGCCTAACCAATGCAGAGTACAGGGGCACAATGACTTCCCTGCTCCTGCTGGCCACACCATTCCTAATGCAGGCCAGGATGCCATTGGCCTTCTTGGCCACCTGGGCACACTGCAGGCTCATGTTCAGGTGGCTGTCGATCAGCACCCCCAGGTCCCTCTCTGTTTGGGAGCTCTCCAGCCACTCCGACCCCAGCCTGTAGCTCTGCATGGGGTTGTTGTGGCCAAAGTGCAGCACCCAGCACTTGGACTTGTTGAATGTCATCCCATTGGAGTCCGCCCATCTGTCCAGCCGGTCGAGGTCCCTCTGCAGAACCCTTCCACCCTCTAACTGACCAACATCTGCTCCCAACTCGGTGTCATCTGCAAATTTGCTGATGACTGTCTCAATCCCCTCATCCAGATCATCAATGAAGACATTGAAGAGGATGGGGCCCAGCACTGATCCCTGGGGGATGCCACTGGTGACTGGCCTCCAGCTGGAGGTGGCACCATTCACCACCACTCTCTGGGCTCGGCCCTCCAGCCAGTTCTCAACCCAGCGCAGAGTGTTGCTGCCCAAGCCACGAGCTGCCAGCTTAGCCAGCAGTTTGCTGTGGGGGACGGTGTCAAAGGCCTTCCTCCAGTCCAGGTAGACCACATCCACAGGCCTCTCCTCATCCACCAGGTGGGTCACCTGATCATAGAAGGAGATCAGGTTGGTCAGGCAGGACCTGCCCTTCCTGAATCCATGTTGGCTGGACCTGAGCCCTTGGCCATCCTGCAGGTGCGCAGTTATTGCCGCCAGGATAATCTGCTCCATCATTTTCCCTGGCACTGAGGTCAGGCTGACTGGCCTATAGTTTCCTGGTTCCTCCATCCGTCCCTTCTTGTGGATGGGGACCACACTGGCCAGTTTCCAGTCATCTGGGAACTCTCCGGTGAGCCAGGACTGGAGGAAAATGATGGAGAGCAGCTTGGCCAGCTCATCTGCCAGCTCTCTCAGGACCCTAGGATGGATCCCATCCGGCCCCATGGACTTGTGGATGTCCAAGTGGCTCAGCAGGTCCCGAACTAATTCCTCATGGATATCCAGGGCATTACACTGCTCCCTGACCCCATCACCCAGCTCAGGAGGCCACTTGTCCTGAACTCGTCCTGCCTCGTTGTTAAAAATTGAGGCAAAGAAGGTGTTCAGGACCTCAGCCTTTTCCTCGTCTTTAGTCACCGTGTTCCCCTCCAGGTCCAATAGGGAGTGCAGGTTCTTCCTGCCCTTCTTTTTGGCATTAACATATTTGTAAAAGTGCTTTTTATTGTCCTTCACTGAGGTGGCCAGCATCAGCTCCAACTGGGCCTTTGCCTCTCTAATTTTTTTCCTACATAATTGTAGTGGGTTGAGATAGCCACCCTCCCCACCACGGGCAAAATGACGACTCCAACAAACGGATTGCAAAAGTGATGGAAAAGTTTAAATAGAAGAAGTGAAGGTGCACAAAAGAAACCAGAAACAGTGACAGAAGAAACCCCAACACACACCCGGATGAACCCCATCCCCACCTGAGGGTGGGCCCAAGACCCCCAGGGCTCGTTCTTCCCCCCCCACTGCTAGGCTAGTCTCAGCTGGCCAGGCCTGAGACCGCCCATCCCCCTGGCCTTGGGCCTAGCCAGGCCCAAGGCCGGGAGACGTCTCCCCCCAGTTACCGTGCGCCGGCGAGGGAAGAAAGAGAAAGAGGCGGACCCCACGCAAGGTCTTATAGCGGTGCAGGGGATTGTGGTAGGAGATACACGGTTTTCCTGTGTCCACCCACTGGGCTGGACTCCTGGACACAGGAAGTGTGCCATGCAGCAGAGGGCACCCAGCCCAAACCACCACACGCCACCCCTTATCTCATACCACAACCCCTGCACCCAAACACATCATCATATTAGAAATCCCTGATGACGCGTTCGGCAGGGTCCATATCTTCTTCTGGGCGTCCAAACAGTCTCTCTCAGGCTCAAGCATCAGTCCAGTCCAGTTCTTCCTCTCTCATCCAGTGGAACCTCCCAGCGATGCAGAGTTCACTCTTCTGCAGTGCAAGTTCTCCATGGATCCGTTGGACATACTGGCCACCTGGAGAAGCCTCACAACCTCTCAGCCAAGCTCTTCTTCTTATTCACGTTTTGCTCAGCGGCATATCTCCACCCCTGGGGCAAGCCAGTCGGAACAATCCGGCTCCACGACTGCTTTTCCGATCCCCAGGGTGCCGCAAACCGACCGCCTCCGACCGCGGTCCAGGCTACCCAAATGCCTATCAGGGTACTTCGCCCCCCCACACCGGGCGTTCACGTACCGAGGCGTAGCAATGTCCGGCTGCACGCCCCCCCAGAAGAGGGAGGGGCTGCGCCACAGCCCAACTGAGAGGCAGGGAGGCGGAGCCAGGTGCTCGGCGCCATTTTTCGGTACTGTCCGAAAAACATGGGGGAGATTAGAGCCAAGCCCACTGCAGCCCGAGCGCCGGCCGGCGTCCGCTACCGCAGCCACTCAGCACACAGCAGAGCCCGGCCGCCTCTACCGCCGCGGTACAGGATCAAAATCACCTCCACCCCTCGGGCACTCCAACAGCTTCCCCAGCGAAAGCCACAAGCGCGTTCTCAGAGCCTTTGAAAACGGCTTTCCAGCTGGGGTCCCCGTTCGCCCCTCCTGGGTCTCGGGGGCTATCTCGCCCGCCCGCCCGCTGCGGCTGGCTCCATCCTTGCAGCGAGACGGACCTCATCTGACCTGCTCACCGCTGCCCCTCCCCGCCTCACCCCCGCCGCTTCCACCGCCCGTGGAGAGGAAAGGGTGGGGGAGGGGCAGGTCCCGCGTTCTTAAGCGGTAACCCCCGACACACCAGGTGTCCCCCTGCAATCCACAAGAACCCACACGATCGCCCCGGCAGCAAAGCTTGAGCCCCCCGACCTTCCCAAACCGAAAACCGACGCCCAGAACTAAATTTAAACTATCCATCATTTGCAATCCGATCTGCAGGTCGCCACACCAACCAGCCCCACGTTGGGCGCCAAAAATGTAGTGGGTTGAGATAGCCACCCTCCCCACCACGGGCAAAATGACGACTCCAACAAACGGATTGCAAAAGTGATGGAAAAGTTTAAATAGAAGAAGTGAAGGTGCACAAAAGAAACCAGAAACAGTGACAGAAGTAACCCCAACACACACCCGGATGAACCCCATCCCCACCTGAGGGTGGGCCCAAGACCCCCAGGGCTCGTTCTTCCCCCCCACTGCTAGGCTAGTCTCAGCTGGCCAGGCCTGAGACCGCCCATCCCCTGGCCTTGGGCCTAGCCAGGCCCAAGGCCGGGAGACGTCTCCCCCAGTTACCGTGCGCCGGCGAGGGAAGAAAGAGAAAGAGGCGGACCCCACGCAAGGTCTTATAGCGGTGCAGGGGATTGTGGTAGGAGATACACGGTTTTCCTGTGTCCACCCACTGGGCTGGACTTCTGGACACAGGAAGTGTGCCATGCAGCAGAGGGCACCCAGCCCAAACCACCACAATAATCTAGCAACTTCCTTAAACATACCTCAAGAAGCCTTCCCCTCCTTCCAAAGGTGATACAGCCTCTTTTTTTCCCTTAGTTCCTCCAGGAGCTGCTTGCTCATCCAGGCCGGTCGCCTTCCCCGCCAGCTCATCTTTTGGCAGATGGGAACCGCCAGTTCCTGTGCCTTCAAGAGCTCCTGTTTAAAATAGGTCCAACCCTCCTGGACCCCTTGGTTCTTGAGGGCTGATACCCAGGGAACTTTGCAGATAAGTTTCCTAAATAGTCTGAAGTTTGCCCTCCGGAAGTCCAAGGTGAAGGTTCTGTTGGTGCTCCTCCCTATCTCCCTGGAAATTGAAAAATTCACCATCTCATGGTCACTGCACCCCAGGCAGCCTCCTACGGTCACGTGTCCCACCAGCCCTTCTCTATTGGAGAACAGCAGGTCAAGCAGAGCCTGACCCCTGGTAGGCTCACTTAATAGCTGCATCAGAAAGTTGTCCTCCATGCGCTCCAGGAATCTTCTGGACTGCCTCCTCTCTGCTGAGTTAAGTTCCTAGCAGATATCTGGCAGGTTAAAGTCACCCAGAAGGACAACATCTGATGACCTTGAGACAGCCTGCAGTTGCTTATAGAATGTTTCATCTGCCTCCTCATCCTGGTTGGGTGGTCTATAACAGACTCCAACCAGGATGTCAGATTTGTTGGTCTGCCCCCTGATTTTAACCCACAGGCTCTCAATCCCTTCGTTTTCCACCTCAAGTTGTGTGGCAGAGAGTGACTCCCTGATATACAGAGCCACCCCTCCTCCTCTTCTCCCTTGCCTGTCTCTCCTGAAGAGCCTGTAACCCCCCAGTGCAGCACTCCAGTCGTGTGTGTCATCCCACCATGTTTCTGAGATGGCGACTACATCATAGTCCCCCTGGTGGACCAGGACTTCCAGCTCCTCTTGCTTATTGCCCATGCTGCGTGCATTGGTGTACATGCACTTCAGCTGTGCTCTCAACTTCTCTATTGACCCTAATCTGTGCCTCACTCCTTCATCTGCAGAGGGACTGACTTCCTCACCCACCCCCTTCAGACCTAGTTTAAAGCCCTCTTAATGAGCCCTCATTATATATATGAAATATAAAATATAAATATATTTTTATTACACCACTCTCCCCAAAGGTTGTTGTGACCCAAGGGCCAGACCCAGCACATGGCCTCAGCCCATCAATCCAGCATGCCCAGATCCCTCTACAGAGCCTTTCTACCTCCAAGCACATCAACACTCACACACAATTGAAGATTGGCAGGGCAGACATCCTGGTTGGAGTCTGTTATAGACCACCCAACCAGGATGAAGAAGTTGATGAATCATTCTATAGGCAGCTTCAGGCTGTCTCAAGATCACCTGACCTCGTTCTCATGGGCGACTTCAACCTGCCTGATATCTGCTGGGATCACAACACAGCAGAGAGGAGACAGTCTAGGAGGTTCTTAGAGTGCATGGAGGACAGCTTCTTATCCCAAGTGCTGAGCGAGCCTACCAGGGGTAAGGCTATGCTTGACCTCCTCTTCACCAACAGGGAAGGGCTGGTGGGTGATGTGGTGGTCAGAGGGTGTTTAGGGGCCAGTGACCATGAGATAATTGAAATTATTTTCAGTACTCAGCCAAGCTAAGAGGGGCAGCAAGAAGACCTCCACTCTGGACTTCAGGAGGGCAGACTTCAGGTTACTCAAGGAACTAACTCAGAAGTTTCCTTGGGATACAGCCCTTAAAAATAAAGGGGTCCAGGAGAGCTGGACCTACTTCAAGGAAGAACTCTTGAAGGCGCAGGAACAGGCTGTGCCAACGTGCTGGAAGATGAGCCGCAGGGGCAGATGAGCCTGCATGGGCAATGAACTTTTAATAGAACTAAGGGGAAAAAAGAGGGTGTACCATCTTTGGAAGAAAGGGGAGGCAACTCATGGAATGTTTAGGGATGTTGCTAGGACATGTAGGAAGAAAATTAGGGAGGCAAAAGCACATTTGGAGTTTAGACTGGCCTCTGCTGTGAAGGACAACAAAAAGTCCTTCTATAAATACATTAACAGCAAGAAGAAGTACAAGGACAACCTCCACTCCTTGGTTGACATGGAGGGGAACATTGTAACAAAGGATGAGGAAAAGGCAGAGGTACTTAACACCTTCTTTGCCTCAATTTTTACTAGCAGGACAGAACATCTTCCAGACAGCTGGCCTGCAGAGCTGGCAGAAGGAGCCATGGAGCAGCAGAGTTTCCGGCAGCTCCAGGAGGAACTTAGAGATCTCCTCAGCCACTTGGATCCCCACAGGGCCATGGGACTGGATGGGATCCATCCTAGGGTGCTGAGAGAGCTGACAGATGAGCTGGCCAAGCCACTCTCCATCATTTTTCAGCAGTCCTGGCTCACTGGAGAGGTCCCAGAAGACTGGAAGCTGGCCAACGTGGTGCCCATCCACAAGAAGGGCCAGTTGGATGAGCCAGGGAATTATAGGCCTGTCAGCCTGACCTCAGTGCCAGGCAAGATTATGGAACAGGTCATCTTGAGTGCAATCACACAGCACTTACACGATGGCCAAGGGATCAGGCCCAGCCAGCATGGATTTAGGAAGGGCAGGTCCTGCCTGACCAACCTGATCTCCTTCTAGGATCAGGTGACCCACCTGGTGGATGTAGGAGGCCTGTGGATGTGGTCTACCTGGACCTCTGCAAGGCCTTTGACACTGTCCCCCACAGCAAACTCCTGGCCAAGCTGGCAGCCCATGGCTTGGATGGGAGCACACTGCATTGGGTTAGGAACTGGCTGGAGGGCCGAGCCCAGAGAGTGGTGGTGAATGGTGCCACAGCCAGCTGGCAGCCAGGCACTAGTGGTGTGCCCCAAGGATCAGTGCTGGGCCCCATGCTCTTTAACATCTTTATTGATGATCTGGATGAGGGCATTGAGTCCATCATCAGTAAATTTGCGGATGACACCAAGCTGGGGGCAGGAGTTGATCTGCTGGAGGGCAGAGAGGCTTTGCAGAGGGACCTCAACAGGCTGGACAGATGGGCAGAATCCAACGGCATGAGATTTAACACATCTAAGTGCCAGGTTCTGCACATTGGCCACAACAACCCCAGGCAGTGCTACAAGCTGGGGTCAGAGTGGCTGGAGAGTGGCCAGGCAGAGAGGGACCTGGGGGTACTGGTTGATTGTAGGCTGAACATGAGCCTGCAGTGTGCCCAGGTGGCCAAGAAGGCCAATGGCATCCTGGCCTGCATCAGGAACAGTGTGGCCAGCAGGAGCAGGGAGGTCATTCTACCCCTGTACACTGCACTGGTTAGGCTAGAAGGGGCTCTGGACAACATGAACTAATGGTAAGTGACCCTAGGGGTTGGGACTACTTGATCCTTGAAGTCCCTTCCAACCTTGACAATCGTGTGATTCTGTGAACATCCTGCTTGCCAAGTTGAAGAGATGGATTTGACAGGTGGACTGTTCAGTGGATAAGGAATTGGCTGGATGGTCTCATCCAGAGGGTGGTGCTCAGTGGCTTAAAGTCCAGATGGAGAGCCGTGACAAGTGGTGTCCCTCAGGGGTCCATACTGGGACCTGTGCTATTTAATATTTGTATCAATGATATAGACGGTGGGATCGAGTGCACCATCAGCCAGTTTGTGGATGATACCAAGCTGAATGGTGCTGTCAATATGCCAGAGGGATGGGATGTCATGCAGAGGGAGCTGGACCAGCTAGAGGTGGGCCCAGGTCAACCTCATGAGGTTCATAAGACCAAGTGCAAGCTCCAGCACATGGATCAAAACAATCCTCAGTATCAAAACATAGGCTGGGGGATGAGGTGTGAGAAAGCAACCCTGCAGAAAAGGAGCTGGACATGAGCCAAAAATGTGAACTTGGAGCCCAAAATGCAAATCACATCCTGGGCTGCATCAAAACAAGTGTGGCCAAGCAGATCCAGAGAGGTGACTCTGCCACTTTAGTTTGCTCTGGTAAGACCTTATCTGGAGTACTGCATCCAGCTCTGGAGCCCTCAACACAGATAGGACAAGGACCTGATGGAGCGAGTCCAGAGGAGGGCCACAATGATCAGAGGGTTGGAACACCTCTCCTGTGAGGACAAGCTGAGGGGGCTAGGGTTGTTCAGTCTGAAGAGAAGGCTCCATGGAGACCTAATAGCAGCCTTCCAGGACCTGAAGAGGGCCTACAAGAAGGGTGGAGATAGGACAAGGGGCAATGATAATTAGAGAATTAGAGAAGAGTAGATTTAGACTGGATGTCTGGAACAAGTTCTTTACCATGAGGGTGGTAGAACACTAGAACAGGCTGCCCAGAGAGGTAATTGAGGCCCCATCCATAGAGATACCCAAGGTCAGGCTCAACAAGCCTCTGAGCACCCTGATCTAGTCAAGGGTGTACATGCTCACTGCAGGGGGGCTGGACTAGATGATGTTTGGAGGTCCCTTCCAACCCAAACTATTCTATGATACTATGGCATAAAACTGGCACATCTATTAAGAGACAAGTGCAGCCTCCCCTAGACCTTTAATCTCTGAGGGCCAGCTAGAATGCAAGGAGATTCATTTCTTACCAAATTTATCTGTCACTATATGCAACAGGTGGTACAATGCTGTCAAGTTGCTTCTTTCTACTTGTCTCTCAGTTTCATTCAATCCCTTATAATATAGGTTTTTTAAGCTGATGTCCGGTGTTTTCATCTAGTACCTACACAGCAACCAGCACAGCTAGGACCTTCTCTTTGCCTTGGGCTGCTACCTCTGTGCTAACAGAAGCATAGTGACCACAGCTGCACTGCTTCACCCAGCAAGATGCTTGTGAGAAGCAATAGCCTGGGATGCAGCTGCATCTCTCCCTGAGAGGACTCTTGCAAGAAGCACAAGCTCTCACAGTGGATATTATCTACAGCTGAGGTGAATGACCTGGTATCTTGGTTTTGTCTTTATGCAGTATTTGAAATCAACAGGGAATGCTATTCTCCATTTAACAACACTCTAAAGAGTTTAGTACAAACTGTTCAGTTCAAGTTGTAATGGAGAAACCCAGGATTTTTTTTAAAAAGGCACTTTGGCAGCAACATGGAAACTAATACCCAAATGTATCAAACTCAGCCATGAATGCATTACACATCCTGTTTCTCAAGCTTATTTTGTCACTTGCTCTCTTTACTGAGTGTATCTGCTTCGTAAAAGAGCTTTGTGTATTACCGGGCACCACTGTTAGAGAGGTTGTAACAACTCTTCTTTGTTCTTGAAAAAAAAAAAAAAAAAAAAAAAGTCTAATTTCCAGGGAAAATCATCCTTTAATCTGTAATTGCAAATAATCATGAAGTTATTGCACTGGACTACATAGCAGGAGAAAGAAGAATAACCAGAGCTTGTCTTCTTCCTTCTATCCCCTTCTGTGAGGCTGCCACAAAATACCCTTGAAAAATGTCCTTTACAGTGACATTAGGTGGAAGGTATCTTCCACATTGTGTGACTGAAAAGGCCTGATACAAATTTAGCAGACAGATAGACTTGTAAACTATTACTACTTACACATATGGCATGGCCAAACTAATTAAAAAAAAAAAAAAAAAAAAAAAAAAGAAAATTAGTAAAACTTTTTCATGTGTGATGTAGAATAGAATAGAATAGAATAGAATAGAATAGAATAGAATAGAATAGAATAGAATAGAATAGAATAGAATAGAATAAGACCAGGTTGGCAGAGACCCTCAAGATCATCGCGTCCAACCCATCAACCAATCCAACCCACCTAAACAACTAAACCATGCAGCCAAGCACCCCATCAAGCTCCTCCTGAGCACCTCCAATGACGGTGACTCCACCACCTCCCTGGGCAGCCCATTCCAATGGGCAATCACTCTCTCTGTATAGAACTTCTTCCTAACATCCAGCCTAAACCTCCCCTGGCGCAGCCTGAGACTGTGTCCTCTTGTTCTGGTGCTGGCTGCCTGGGAGAAGAGACCAACCTCTGCCTGTCTACAAGCTCCCTTCAGGTAGTTGTAGAGAGCGATAAGGTCACCCCTGAGTCTCCTCCAGGCTAAGCAACCCCAAAGCCAAAAGAGATCTGTTTAAAATAATCTATTTTGTTCCAGTTGATTGGAACATGATTTTTTTACATGCATGGCTTTACTAAACAACACAAATATTATAATCACCCACGGTCCACCATCTTTGGTTCAAAGTTCACAAAGATACACAGCAGTGCTTGTCAAAATTCAAAACTAGCACCAAATTCACATTCAGACATTTGAGTGACTTCTCTGATTTCCAACAATGACTGCACCGCTACCACTAGAAGTTCCTACAGTTTCTTTTGCAATCTTTCTCAAGATGAAGAACTTGTCACAAGAAAACTCTGTCTTGCCAGACTTGTTAAGTCTAGTTTCACATACATTTCACAGAATATATGTTACATAGTCAACAAATCTGGCAGAGAGGAAAATCGTCCCTATACTCATATCTAGGAGTTATAAAAAAACACCACACCACAATGATAAACGTATTGATATTAAAACATTTACATTGGAAAACCTGACATGCAAATGTTACTTTGTAGGGTTTTTTTGTAGAGTACAGTTTGAACCTGGAGGCCATCAGTGATAGCAAGAGAAGCCTATTTAGCTGTTTCCTCAAAAAAATTATATGCTAATTTAACTCTTCAATACAAATATAACCATTTTAAAATAGGGTTACAAGATCTGATGCTTTAGTAGTACCGATCTGTTGTTGTAAATATACATAACAGTTTGAAAATCAATAAATGTATGAGTCAAGAAATTCAGCACAAAAGTTCTGAGAAGCAGTCTTTGCTCTGATACATACTCTGCAACCTTCATCACTGAGTACACACACATTCCTAAAATACTCATGTATCCTCAAATCACAGATTACATTCCCAACATGAGTCATATCTTCTGCACGTGAAACAGCTACCCAAAAATGGGCCTACCCCAAACTCAGTTCCTTTTAAACAAGCAAAAATCAAAGTCCTCTTTCTTAGCATCTAGATCTGTCATGCATTGAAAGTCCACTCTGTCTAGTGACTTATCCTAGGAGAAAACTTCCATTGCCATTTACAGAGAGAGCCATGGGTTTGCAAAACCCATTCACCATGTACCATTGTAACAGAACCTGTGATGACAACGGGACTTGTTTGGTTTCCCACTCCAGGCTAGAAAGATGCCTTGCATAACTTATTTACTCTTTTCAATTAACTTCTACCACTCCAAGTAAACTAAATGAAAGCTGTTGAATTGGAGAGGGGGACAAATCAAATTTCATCAAACTGCCAAACTCAAAACCAGCCTTGCACATTTCTGAACTGGCCCCCAAACCAGTCATGCATTTCCTAAGCTAGTAGCTAGCAACATTCTACAAAAGTATTTTTACAGTATTTTGAGCTTAAAAGGTTCCAGTAACACAAAACAATCTTCGACCTTGAATGTTACAAAACCAGTTTGCAAACCTGGAGGAATTCAGGTCCCCTCTGAAGGGTCTAACCTTAAGCTTCTAACACAGGTACTAAACCCAGTTGTAAATGTCAGGACTTGAATGCTTTTTTTCCTGTTCTTCTCCAGCTGTAACTTGGTCATTGGTACATTTGTGCATCTTTCCTCCATGAAGTGCTGTAATGCTGCTCATCCTCCCGGTACAAATTTGCTACTTACTCAAATGAGAGATCAAAAAAGAAGTTTGTCTGGTTTCTGGGGAAAAAAAATAAGGTATCACTCAAATCTATGTGCTATCATTAAGGCTAAGGATTTTAGGCTAAAGCTCAGGCCTAAGGATGACTGTCAGGAATGGATACCAAAGCTGGAATAGTTCTGAATAAGCAGAAGTAATGAAGATTATTGGGCTGTTCTGACTGGCTAATTACATCAGAAGCTTTTATGAAGTAATTAACTATAATCTCTCAAAACCCACATATACAGAGAGAAATATGCAGCTCTTTTATACTTATATGTAAATTGTGTGTGTGCATATATATATATACATGTATATGAGTACATGTTTAATATCTTAATACACTTTTTGTGGTTCCAATGCATACACTCCCTATTACAGAAGTTAAATTCTTAGTGTTAGGGCTTGAGGAAATTTGTTTCTTTGGTTCCTCCAAACAAAACTCAATGTGGAGGAGGAATTTCCACTATAATTGATAGAATCACTGGATTCACATCAGGAGGGGGGCAGGAGATGACAAAACAGAGCTATGCTAGGGAAGAAAGGACATGGCACTCTCATTTTCAAATAGCATTAAAGGAGACCACACTGCGCCCTCCCCAGGATTCCCAGTGTCTGAGTTCACCCTGATCACAGTGCCTCACTCGGGGACTGCTGACAACATACAGCTGCTTCCTCCCCAGACACAAATGAAAGGCTCATTTCTGAAAAAAAGAAAAGGAGTAGCACCTTTTCATTATTTTACATCTGTAGACATACAGATAGAAACAGAAAGCAAGAGCAGGCATTGATCATCTACCCTTTTCTGCAACTCTCACCTCTGTCTGGTTATCTTTTATTTATGCTGTAATATACGGATGGTAGTACACAAAGCCCTCTACCTGCTTCAGCAATCTAGAGAATATTAGTTGTCATCTCGATGAGGGTGACTAACTTCAAGTCATTGCCCACTCTACAAGCTTGATGTCCAACAGGGCAGAGATGGACAGAACCATTGAGGAAGGTGCTCAGCCCTGCCCTTCCAATGGCTTTGCCATTGGAAATAGGAACAGCTTGTTGTAAGCCATTGTTATCAACTGAGTTGATCATTCCCTCTGCCTTGTAAAATAACCTTAGTTTGTGGTAGACACTGGGCCTACTCTCTTTTTCTGTCAATTTAGTAATGCACAGTCCCAAAGACAACGGAAAATAGATCCACAGTTGTATGTGCACAGAAGGACATCAAAGCAGAGGAGACAAGTAAAGAAATGTGCCATCTCCTGGTCCAGATGTGTAAGCAACCTTTCTGACAAAACAAAAAATTATTTGCAAATGACAGGAACATACCTAAACAACTGTTTTGCAAGGGCATAACCCTGTTTTTAAAAGCTACAAAGAAGCACATATATGCAGCTAGAGAGCAAGTCGGGGGGGAGAGGGAAGTCATTCCTAATGACAGAAAAAAGAGAGCTGCATCAGAGTAAAAGCTGAACTTCCGGGAGAGCAGTGGCTCCAAATGCAATGTTACCACAGTCACAATAACAAAAGACACATACCACACAGTTTTAGAATGAAAATCACAGCTTGTTTTACAAAGTGGTGTACAAAGTTGAAAAAAAAACCAACCCCTGCACTCTTAGTCTTCATGCCAAGTCTGCACCTCTGTTGCACACAGTGTCTTGCTCTGAAGTGCATGGAAAACCAGGAAGCTTTCATAAAAGCCAGGAAACTGTGTTAGGAGCCAGTCAAGTAAAATTAATGAGCAAACACGGAAAAGATAGGTGTGTCTTAAACCCTGATTTTTTGTCCAGGACTTAGATTCAACACTGGCTAGTACTAGAACCCCAAATTTATAGCCCAAAGGCCAGTATGTTTCATCACAAAGAATTACCCAATGTTCAGATTCATTCCGAATAGGAAGGCATGCATAAGATAGGGAAAAAAGACAGTCCCAGCTCACTTCACCGTACCTCCAGCCCCTCTTTCCCCCATACCCTGTAATTCTCAGTCAGATCACTGACCCGGTCTGATAGAATAACAACCCAGAAAAGCCCATTTTTCAGACAGATCGACTCCCTGATCCAAACCAGCAGCACAGCTAAAAGAGGAGTTGATGCACATTTAGAGGAAGGAGAACAAGGATGGATGGGGGTTTTGTCGGGGATGTAGCTCAGATTCACTAGCACAAAAACCCCAAGTAACCTCCTGGAGCACTGTGCTTCTGGAGTACCTGCAAACTTGACCCATACACCTCCCTGCCCCTCAGGCCATGGTAATTGTCCATAATCCTGGTCCACACACTACAAAACATAGTTTAAGCTCAGTTTCACAGAAAAGATGCGACCCAGGAATACTTTTGGATGAGTCTTGCATGGCACAGCGCTGGAGGGCTGTGGATAAGGCAAAATGCACAGGGCTGTGAAAGGGATGCATTAATTCGTAAGAAGCAGGGGCCAGCGCAGCGCTAGGCGCCAGCAGGTGAGAAAACCCAAAAGGCAGGACAGCTGGAATATAAAAGACAAAAAGCAGAGGGAGAAGAGTATTGATGGGATATGGGACAGGTCAAGGCAAGACAGATGTATCCTAACACTGGACTGGGAGTCAGTCCCCTCGTCTTACAGGTAAGGACTGTGTGAGGCAGGGCCTACATGCATCCCCCACCTGTTCATAGCCATACAACCTGTAGCAAGCCCCCAGTGTTGTAACCCACCCTGGTGTGTCTCCTCTCTGCCTACTGTCCTCCCAATTCACAAGGTGCTTCAGCTCCCAGCACACTGTTGGAGTCCAACTGGCAAATGGCACAAAGACCACAAGTGTGCATGCTTTTGGACCATGGCCTGGAGCAAATGCGATCTGGGAGGTTGCTCTCACGCTTACTAATGCACGTGCCAAGAGGCAACCTGCACTACTTTTAAAGGGGGACACAGTATAACCATCCTCACAGTAGACAGAGAATGAACTCCAAAGTGAGAGTAGTGGTGGAGTTCTCTGCATGTTGTTGCATTTGAGAAGCAAGAGGTCTAACATGTGGAGCAACAGAGTAGTAAAACAACACTAAAAGCATCTTTGCTCAGTGGGGTTGAACTCCATGACACATCATTTAGCTGCTGAACAGGCTACAGAAGATATTCTTAAAGGACTTGGTGAGGTGCTTAATAGACTGGAAAGCACCATCATCATAGTTATGCAAGTCCCAGTTTGCTACCAAAAAAAACCCCACATGCAGATGGCATTCAATCAGCATTGAGAAATAACTTAGAAATTAGTTAAACTGGACTCGGTGTTCAGATTAGCTACTGTGCAAAATACAGACATAGAGTGAGTGGGTTAACCCTATGAACTCCATAATAAATTGAACTAAAGAGCACCAGGAAAGTGTAGGTTTGCATGAAATATAGGACATTTTACAAAAGAGCTACCAAAATCTCTGGAGATTCCTGATTCATTTTGATCCAAGTTTGGCACAGAACTGATTGCACTAAACAAGAAAAATGCCCGTGTGCTGCTAATCTAGGCACTACTTTCAAGGAAGCTTTTACTGAGACAACCCATAGAACTGCTGTGCCAAGGCATATGCATCTGATGCCAAGGCACTCAAGCTCCCAAGCCTGCTGACGTGTTTGCTCACTGCAGGCCGGAACCTCTTGATTTAAAATTAAAAAAAAAAGCGCTTTTGGGGATGCAGTGCTCATCAACCCTTCGGCCTTTCTTTTCTCATGTGGGAAGGGAACTGAAATATAACGTTCAGGGAAGCAGGGGAGAGTAAAGGAAAATTATTTGTTTAGCAATGGCAGTCAAGCAAAGACACAACAGTGCCACAAACCTATTTCTGTAAGAGCAGGTTTACTGTCTTTTTACCCATGTTTTCTCAAGGCACGTTTACTTAGGGATGCTGATTGCCTTGCAGTTTTTTGTTTACTTTTTCCACTAAAAATAAAATATATTATAAAAAAAAAAAAAAGAGGGGGGGGGGGGGCGGGAGCGACACCCCGCCCTTTAAAAAATAATTCCTGTTCTTCACGTCTCCAGCTTTTCCTATTCTCTTGTGTCTTTCCCAGCTCCCCGGGGTCTATCTGCGTGCTCCGCTAGCAGGGCGGGGGTTGGGGAGGTTCAATCCCAGTTCAGGGGCGGGCAGGGAACGTTCTGTACTCGACACGGCGGGCGCGGCGTTGTAAAGCACCATCAACAACACGATCGCTGCAGGAGCAGCAGGAAGCAGAGCGACTGTGTTTGAGGGGCCCACAGCGGGCCCGCCTTGGAGCAGGGGGCACCTACGGCCCTTGTCCCACACATAGGCATGGCCCGGCTACACCGTCTCCCTTTTTTGTGCACCTACGATATGAACACTGAGGTTTCCCCCGTCACTTTCAAATAGGTGAGGAAGGCCCTTTCCTTCTCCACCTCCACCCCCTACCCATTTTAATGATGGCAAAAGGAACCTGCCTTTCCCAGTTCCCTGTTCCCTCCAAGGCAGATCGGCCAGGGAGTGGAGAAAGTGCTTGTGGGCGTTCACCAGCACCTGAACTCAGGGACTGCTGCCTGCATCTGTCGCTGACTTTATCTGACTTTGCTCAGAGCGAAATGAAAATGAACAGATAACATCTCCCCACCCTAGAGCTGCAGGTTTTGCTGCAGCAAATGAAGTCTTGCTACGAATAAAGGGAGAGTCTGATAGACTGAAAATGCTTCTTTTAACAAAATAACAGCGTTGATAAGCTTTCTCTCGTTAGCTGAAATGCTGGAATGCAGGAAGGGGGAGAGGAGTTGGCAGACAGCCTCTGTATAGATAAGGAATAACAGGATTTTTCACTGATTTACTTTTGTTAGTCTAGGGCAAGATGATCTTTTGTATAAGATAAAGGACATCTGGACAATATGTATGTTTTTTTTATTTTTAGATAGATAACCTCTGTATAGATAAGAAACACCTGGACTCTTTCTGTGAACTTTTTTTTTTATAAAAGTTTGCCCGAAACTCTCTGCAGACACACAGGTCTTTGGAAGTGATTCTACCTGTGTCAGGCGCCTAAATAGAAGCATAATACAAGAAACTTAATGAGTGTCTTGTGTCTTTCTCTAAGTCAATTTGGCGACCGCGGCAGGACGACTCTGTTTGGCTGCAGGACCTGCTGAGGAGCAGGACCTCTCAGGGCCCTCCGAGACATTCTCGGGGAGAGCTCCGCTACTCATCAGATCGCTGCAGGAACAGACAAGACTGCCAGCACAGAGAAGGTATGCTTCTATAAAAGGGGTAACTCCGTAAGGCGTGAGGGGACGCCCTGCGCGGGAGAGAGGCATTTATTGCACCCCTAGGTAAAAGAGCTCTTGGGCTGGGACCAGGGGGTCCCAAAGGTCACTATAAGCATTGTTTGTGTATTATGAGCATTGTTTGTAGTGTGGGACCAGGGGGTCCCAGAAGTCACTATAAGCATTGTTTATGTATTATGAGCATTGTTTGTAGTGTGGGACCAGGGGGTCCCAGAGGTAACTCTAAGCATTGTTTATGTATTGTGAGCATTGTTTGTAGTGTGGGACCAGGGGGGTCCCAAAGGTCACTATAAGCATTGTTTATGTATTGTGAGCATTGTTTGTAGTGTGGGACCAGGGGGTCCCAGAGGTCACTATAAGCATTGTTTATGTATCGTGAGCATTGTTTGTAGTGTGGGACCAGGGGGTCCCAAAGGGGATTATAAGTATTGTTTAAGTCTGTGAGGGGCCAAGAGGGTCCCTGAAAAAAACGTAAAGTATTGGAAATATTGTTTATGTTTT
Source organism: Picus viridis (assembly GCA_033816785.1). Classification (NCBI taxonomy): domain Eukaryota; kingdom Metazoa; phylum Chordata; class Aves; order Piciformes; family Picidae; genus Picus; species Picus viridis. Next base: position 54,494,328 of record CM066606.1, read on the forward strand.
GAGTGTGTGGCTGAGTGTGTGTGGCCAATAACTGTGTGTTAAGGACCGGTCATTATTGTAGTTGCTGTATTTGTATTTGTTTTGTGTTCTGTGTGCTGTAACAAGACAGTACTGTGTTGTGTTGTGTAAAATGGGAGGGAGACAAAGTAGTGAGATCCCAAGACATAGCCCACTTGGTTGTATAATTGCCCACTGGAAGGAAATTGGAGGCCCCCCAGGAGGGTCAACAAATCAAAAGACTTTAATTAAATTTTGTACCCGGTGGTGGCCATTGTATAAATTAGATGGTGGAGAGAAATGGCCTGTAAATGGGAGTCTGGAGTATGATACCTTATTGCAATTGATGTTGTTTTTAAGAAGAGAAAGGAAATGGGATGAGACAATATATGCTGATATGTTTTTCTATCTCCGAGAGCATCCTGAGTTTCAAAGGGACTGTGGTATCAGAGCTCCCTCTGATCCAATGGTTTTGGCTCTTGAAAAAGAGAACAAGGCCAAGAATAAGAGGCAGACACAATTGAAAAGGTGTTGCTCTGCGTGTAGCATAGGGCAGAGGTGTCTCAAACATGAGGAATTAAAAGACCTGCCTGAATTTTATCAATCTCCAGGAAAATTGCAAGAGGTAGCGACAGAGGGTTCGGAAAATAATGTTGGAAGTTCTGGGAGTGGCAGCAATTCAGACAGTGATACTGGAGTCAGTTCCCAGACTTATGCCCAGGGAAGCCCAGTGGCAAGAAGGACCCGAGGACAGCAAACAAATGCCCCGGCTTCCCAGATACTCATTCAGGCCCCCTGCGACAAGCAGTAGGGCCTGAAGGGGACCCAGTCTGGATTAAGGTGCCTTTTACAAGTCATGATTTGGATAGTTGGAGAGAAAAGGCTAAAAATTATCGTAATGATCCCACAGGAACGGCTGCACATTTTCGATTTATGATTAGGCAGCACAACCCAGACTGGGACGATATTCAGTTATTATTAGAACAAATGACTGAAACAGAGAAACAATTAATTGAAAAACATGGATTGGAACTAGCAACAGAGAGAATTCAAACCCGGGGAGGGGGGGGCAAACATTGGAGATGTATTTCCACTTCAAAATCCAGAATGGAATACAAACAATGCCCTGCAAAGGGCCAGACTGGAGGAATACCGGGAGTTTGTAGCCAGGGGAATAGAAAAAGCCATTCCCAAAACAATTAACTGGTCTGTGTTGTACTCAGTCAGACAAGGACCTGGTGAATCACCCTCAGAATTCTTAGATAAGCTGAGGGAAGTCATGCGGAAAAACACCCCTCTTGACCCCGCATCAGAAGTAGGTATACAACAGCTGGTATCCCTATTTATTGGGCAATCTGCTAGTGATATCAGAAAGAAGTTGCAAAAGTTGTCACCCCCGCAGGGAAGGAATTTAGAGGCACTTTTGGATGTAGCGTGGAGAGTATTCTCTAACAGGGAAGAAGAAAATAGGAGAAAAGAGAAGAGAATGTTGGTAGCAGCATTGCAGGAAAATAAGGAGACTAAAAGGACTAATAGAGTACGGTTGGAAAAAGATCAGTGCGCGATCTGCAAAAAGAAGGGACACTGGAAAAGGGAATGTCCAGAGAGGAAGAACAAAAATCGGGTACAGGCACAACTAGAAGAGGATGATTAGGGAGGACCGGAGGAGACTATAAATACCCTAGCAGATCCTCTGGTTATAATGAAGCTAGGGGAACAAGAAAATAAACTGGAATTTCTAGTGGACACGGGAGCAACCTTTTCAGTCCTAAATCAAGCACTGTTGCCTTTGGATGAGAGCTATGTTTCTGTGGTAGGGGCTACAGGTCAAACTGAGAAGGCATATTTTTTTAAACCTCTTAAATATAAATATGGTAAAACTTGGGGCTTACATAAGTTTTTATATATGCCAAATGCCCCAAAGTCATTGTTGGGAAGGGATTTGTTAGAAGCATTGGGAGCTGAAATTAAATTTAATAAGGGGAAGGTAGAATTTAGAGTAAGGGAGGAACAGCTGATTGAGGTTTTAAGTCTTGCATTGATGGGCCCTCAACGAGAGAAAAACAGAATAATAGAAAGCATAAAAGATCAAGTATATCCTGGGGTCTGGGACACTGAGCAGCCTGGGAGGGCTAAAAATGCCCTACCTGTGATAATAGATCTTAAACCTGGAGCTCAACCAGTTAGATTAAAACAATATCCTTTAAGGAAAGAAGATAGGGAAGGAGTTTTGCCTATTGTAAAAAAATTTTTAAAATATGGGCTGCTAACAGAGTGTGAATCAGCCTACAATACTCCAATTTTACCTGTAAGGAAATCAGCTGGAGGGTATCGGTTAGTGCAGGACCTGAGAGCTATAAATAAAATAACAAAGGATATCCATCCGGTGGTGGCAAATCCATATACCCTCTTGACTCAATTAAGAACAGAATTAGAATGGTTTACCGTCTTGGATCTAAAAGATGCCTTTTTCTGTTTACCCCTGGCCCCTGAGAGCCAGCCACTGTTTGCCTTTGAATGGGAGAACCCTGAAACTAACCGAAAGTGTCAATTAACTTGGACTGTCTTGCCCCAAGGATTTAAGAACAGCCCTACTATCTTTGGGAATCAGCTTGCAAAAGAATTAGAGAAGTGGGACAAGCCAGAAGGCAATGGAGTTCTGCTACAGTATGTAGATGATATCCTGCTGGCCACGAAGACCAGGACAGAATGTGAAAGATGGACTGTGAGTATGCTGAATTTCCTGGGACTTAATGGGTATCGAGTTTCCCCACAGAAGGCCCAAATAGTACAACAGCAAGTAATCTATTTGGGATATGAATTAACAGCAGGACAACGAGTGCTGGGCCCTGAAAGAAAGGAGGCCATCTGTTCTATTCCACTTCCAAAGACAGTAAAGGCACTCCGAACCTTTTTGGGAATGACAGGCTGGTGCCGGTTGTGGATTTATAATTATGGTCTGCTTGTGAAACCCCTCTATGAATTATTGAAAGGGACTGATAAGGACTTGCAATGGAATGGAGAAGCTGAACAAGCTTTTCGTACCTTAAAGAAAGAATTGATGAGGGCACCAGCACTAGGCCTACCTGATGTCACTAAACCTTTTTTATTGTATTCCCATGAAAGCCAAGGGATTGCACTCGGAATCCTAGCACAAACTTTAGGACCCTACCGAAGGGCAGTGGCATACCTCTCTAAACAACTGGATGAGGTAAGCAGGGGATGGCCAGGATGCCTAAGGGCTGTGGCAGCAGTCGCAATTAACATTCAAGAGTCTCGTAAATTCACAATGGGCCAGAAGATCACAGTCCTGGTATCACACACCATCTCTGCTGTTTTAGAAGCCAAGGGAGGACACTGGCTGTCTCCACAACGATTTCTTAGATACCAAGCCATCCTAGTGGAACAGGATGATGTGGAAATTAAAGTTGTTAATTTTGTCAATCCAGCCTCTTTCCTCCAGGGTGGTGATGGAGAACCAGTTATCCACGACTGTTTGGAAACAATTGAGGCCACTTATTCCAGCAGACCTGACCTGAAGGAAGAACCCCTGGAAAGGGCAGACCATAACTGGTACACCGATGGAAGCAGTTTTGTGATCCAGGGAGAAAGAAAAGCTGGGTATGCTGTAACTACAGGAGAAGAGGTAATCGAGGCAGAAGCCCTACCAATTAACACCTCCGCTCAAAAGGCAGAGATAATCGCACTCACCAGAGCCCTTGAGCTTTCCCAAGGGAAAAGTGCAAACATATGGACTGACTCCAAGTATGCCTTTGGGGTGGTACATGCCCATGGAGCCATTTGGAAAGAAAGAGGACTGTTGACATCTCAAGGAAAAGGTATTAAACATGCAGAAGAAATACTGAGGCTGCTAGAAGCAGTGCAAAAGCCAAGTAAAGTAGCCATAATGCACTGCAAAGCACACCAAAAAGGGAATACTGGTCAAGAAAGAGGTAACAGACTGGCAGATGAAACAGCTAAAAGGGTGGCCAGGGAGGGGAGGAAGGTGGCAGAGTTTGTTTTGATCCCAGATGGTAAACTGACAATTGAGCAAAGAGAGCCAGAACCTGTGTATAGCACAGAAGATCAGAAATTAATTAAAGACCTTTCAGGGAATAGGATAGGAAAGGGCTGGGCCAGGACACCGGATGGGAAGTTAATCATTCCTACTAACCTTCTCTGGGCTTTTGTTCAGGTGGAACATGCAAAGACTCACTGGGGAACAGAAGCTCTGTATCGAAAATTGGTTCAGGAATGTATAGCACGAAAGTTATACACCACAGTAGAACAGGTAACCCGCCAATGTGAGGTGTGTCTTAAGGCTAACCCCAAGGTAAGAAGAGGAGTTAAACTGGGACAAATTAGCAAAGGAAATTATCCAGGACAACAATGGCAAATTGATTTCACTGAGCTCCCAAGAAAGGGGGGATACAGGTACCTGTTGGTACTCACTGACACCTTCTCTGGTTGGCCAGAAGCATTTCCCTGCCGCACAAACAAAGCACGGGAGGTTACTAAGACAGTGTTACAAGAGATAATACCTCGCTTTGGGGTACCCGCTGCTATTTCCTCAGACAGGGGACCTCATTTTGTGGCTAAGGTGGTACAACAAGTGAGCAAAATTTTAGGAATTGATTGGCAACTCCACACCCCCTACAATCCACATTCAAGTGGGCAAGTGGAGAAAATGAACCATTTAATCAAAAATCAGATAGTAAAAATTGGGCAGGAAGCAAACCTTCCTTGGCCACAAGCATTACCAATTGCCCTGTTACGAATTCGAACTAAGCAAAGAATAAAGGAAGGGTTGAGCCCATTTGAAATCCTATTTGGAAGACCTTATGTAGTAGGAACAATGGACCCTTCTGAACCAGGACAATTCAGGGAGGAAATGTTGAACAGGTATGTTCAGCAGATTTATAAGAACCTGAGCATTGTTAACAAACAGGTGATTGGGAGCAATGTGAGGGGGTTAGACAGACCAGTCCATGATGTGGAACCTGGAGATTATGTCTATGTCAGATCTCTTTCAGAGAACCCTCTAGAGCCCAAGTGGACCGGACCATATCAAGTGTTACTGACATCCTTCACAGCCATCAAAATCAAAGAACAAGCTGCTTGGATCCACCACACCAGAGTCAAGAAAACCTCAGCGAGAGAATGGAAACTCGAATCCCAGGGACCCCTGAAGCTCAAGTTGTATCGATAATTGTGATTTGTTTGTTGGTTGATACTGTTGAGGGATGGGAAGGAAATATGTATTTGAATGTTAGTCAAGAATTGGCTTTGCAAACTAATCTCTCTAACTGTTGGATATGCACTGAACTTCCTCGAGGCCAAATGAGGACCCCTTTATTTGGGGTAGCCTCAGTGAATTGGACTTGGGGGCCAGCAGACTGGGTGACTACATCTGATAGTAATTTCCACAATTGTCAGCATGGGAAAGATAGCTCAGAAACCCTGGGTCCAAAGTTTGACTTATTGATTGTTGATCCTTCACGAACCCTTTTTGTAGACAGTAATGAAAGCAGTGAATATAAGGTAGGGTGGAGAAATTTAACAGGGTTGGGCTGCAGTTGGAATTACTCATCCCCTGGAGAAGTCTCCGGTGCCAGTCCATGGGTTCAGGGAAATGACTGTACCTCTTTTAAAAAGAACAGGTTGGATGTTGTGGGGGCTGGTGTAGCCTTGTTAAGTCAGGCAAGTTGTTTACTCCCTTATGGATATTGGTGGTTATGTGGGGACGGGTATGCCAGAAAAAGCTTACCCCTCAAATGGACAGGAGTTTGCACTGCAGGCTACTTAACCCCACAAATCACTGTCCATCATGAGATCCTGCCTAGAGGATATTGGAGAACTCTTTGGAGAAGACATAGAAGGACAGCAAACCCCCTTGTCAGATACAATACTGGATACCACAGTTTTGTTCGCGCATTGATCCCTGCATTAGGTGTTGCACAACTTGAAAAAGCAGTAGTAAATATATCAGCTACAATGGAAATCATCGCTAATTCAGCAGCTGATGCGGTGCAGAACCTGCAGGTGGAAGTTAAGTCTGTGAGCAGTGTCTCGCTGCAAAACAGGCTGGCTTTGGATATTATTACAGCTGAAATGGGAGAGGTGTGTACCTTGATAAACACCACTTGTTGTACCTATGTAGATAAGTCTGGACAAATTAAGACTGATGTATTAGATATATGGGAGCAGGGGAAAGTATTACATGAGGTGAGCAAGGATGATACATCATATGGTCTATCAGACCTCTGGGAAGGGTTAACCTCATGGCTGCCCAACATATTCTGGCTTAAACAGTTGTTGCTGGGACTTGTACTAATCATTTTATTAATACTATTATTGTTAGTTTTGATTAAGATTATTATGTGTACTGGAAAGAGTGGTAAGGAATCCTACCAGAAGTATAAAATTGATAAACTCAGGCATGAGCTGGAAACAGGACATTATTTTAATAAAATGTAGTATAGGAATATACTATTGGCTGTAAGAAAGGGGGGAATTGATAGACTGAAAATGCTTCTTTTAACAAAATAACAGCGTTGATAAGCTTTCTCTCGTTAGCAGAAATGCTGGAATGCAGGAAGGGGGGAGAGGAGTTGGCAGACAGCCTCTGTATAGATAAGGAATAACAGGATTTTTCACTGATTTACTTTTGTTAGTCTAGGGCAAGATGATCTTTTGTATAAGATAAAGGACATCTGGACAATATGTATGTTTTTTTTGCTATTTTTAGATAGATAACCTCTGTATAGATAAGAAACACCTGGACTCTTTCTGTGAACTTTTTTGTATAAAAGTTTGCCCGAAACTCTCTGCAGACACACAGGTCTTTGGAAGTGATTCTACCTGTGTCAGGCGCCTAAATAGAAGCATAATACAAGAAACTTAATGAGTGTCTTGTGTCTTTCTCTAAGTCAAGTCCACAGGACAATTCCTGGTGGGGGTCTGTAAAATTGCTGGGAGATGCATCTCCCCTATTATGCTAAATTCCCAGCCCCAGATTTCCCACTCCCTTTCCCTAGTGGTTAAGGTACTCAGGATTTACAGTTTTTCCTGAAACACCTACTACATGTCCCCCTTCACATGCAACCCCCCTATTACTTACATCGTATGTTCATTTAAATGAGGTTCTTCACCACTCTGGGTGGAGAAGTTAATATTTGGTAGTCTATTAAGCCTGCGCTCTGGTCTGAAAGTTAGAGTTTAGGCTGTGTTCGGTGTCACAACACCCTCTGACAGCCTCCTGCTGATTTACTGTGATTTGTAAGACAAGGGTATCTTGCAGATGCCCCTTTGTTGTTTATGCACATAGATAAAGAGAACTGTCTGGTTCCCTCCTTCCTCTACCTTCTTCCTTCAAACAACTATTCCTTTTTAAAGACACTGATTATTTTTAATCCCATCAATCCCTCCGCTGCTTGTATTAATAATTGTCTTTACAAAATGCATTCAACACTAACATAATTTTTTCTTCTGGCTTATTTCTGATTTTGGTCTTATTTGCAGATACGTAATACTTCGTTATAGGTTTTTTGGGGTCACTTAGTGTGGCTACTACCTGCATCTAACTGCATGATGAATGAGCCACACAAAACAGGGTATCATAGAGTTGCTATTGCACACAGAGAGAAGAATAACACTTGTTTGACCCATGGCTCACCAGGCAACCACAAGAACATGTCACATTCCAATCCTTTCCAGGTTTGGACTGGTACATGAGCTATTTTCGTGATGTTGGTGGCTGTATTTATTACTGCCTCTCCATTGTCATCAATCTTTAGACAATCGGATATATTAAACTTTCCACATATGCCTCCTTCCTCAGCTAACAGATAATAGAAACCCAGACACATAAGCTTGCAGAGTTCACCACACTATGTCCTTCAAAACATAAATGTACCTGCACCTGCAGTTTAGCATAGTCATACCTTATTCTTGGAAGAATGAAACATGAGGAGAAAAGGCAGCCTGGACTGTCAGAGCTGTGGGAAGAGAAGGCACAAACAGAATATGTTCCAGTAACCATTAACTGCTTGGGCAGATTAGGGGATCGGGGATTAGGGGAGTGGGATTAGGGATTGGAAGGTTTTTGAGGACCCAAGAAATGCATCATTTCCTTATATTTCTATTCTCACATGCTTTTTTGTGTGTATTTTGCTCAAAATATATATTTCATTTCAGAATTATGGAATAAGAAGATTAGGCAATAAAGAAAATGTCTTCTTACAGAAACAATTTAGGACCTGCTGATGTTAAAAGTTTTTGGCAAGTTTAAAACTGGAAAAGCCCTTTACCAGCACCAGAACAAGAGGACACAGTCTCAAGCTGCACCAGAGGAGGTTTAGGCTAGATGTTAGGAAGAAGTTCTTCATAGAAAGAGTGATTGCCCATTGGAATGGGCTGCCCAGGGAGGTGGTGGAGTCACCATCACTGGAGGTGTTTAGGAAGGGACTGGATGGGGTGCTTGGTGCCATGGTTTAGTTGATTAGATAGTGTTGGATGATGGGTTGGAGTTGATCTCAAAAATCTCTTCCAACCTGGTTGATTTAATTCTATTCTATTCCATTCCATTCCATTCCATTCCATTCCATTCTATTCTATTCTATTCTATTCTATTCTATTCTATTCTATTCTATTCTATTCTATTCTATTCTATTCTATTCTATTCTATTCTATTCTATTCTATTCTATTCTATATCTATTCCATTCCCATTCTGTATTCCATTCTATATCGTCTAGAGCGAGTCAGTTTTGGTATATTGCCCCCACATGTGAGTTTGTTGTCTTGCTGATAATACCAGGCCCAAGGCAGCCTGCCTTGTTGTGAGTTCCACCACAACTTGCAATCAAATTATTCTGTTCAGCATATATTGGGGTTTGATATCCCCAACTACCATCTTGAGACCAGGTTGTGGGCTCATAGGTTTCTATTATCCTTTGGGGTGGCCACTCATCATCACCCCACCTTTCAGCACCTCCCACTTCAAAAGATCTTTTCTCTCTATCCATGTCTTCACAGTATCACAGTATAACCAAGGTTGGAAGAGACCCCAAGGATCATCAAGTCCAACCTGTCCCAACAGACCTCACAACTAGACCATGGCACCAAGTGCCATGTCCAGTCTCCTCTTGAACACCTCCAGGGACGGCGACTCCACCACCTCCCCGGGCAGCCCATTCCAATGACGAATGACTCGCTCAGTGAAGAACTTCCTCCTCACCTCGAGTCTAAACCTCCCCTGGCACAGCTTGAGACTGTGTCCTCTTGTTCTGGTGCTGGTTGCCTGGGAGAAGAGACCAACCCCCTCCTGTCCACAACCACCCTTCAGGCAGTTGTAGAGGGCAATGAGGTCACCCCTGGTCCTTCTCTTCTCCAGGCTAAACAACCCCAGCTCCCTCAGCCTCTCCTCATAGGGCTTGTGCTCAAGGCCTCTCACCAGCCTTGTTGCCCTCCTCTGGACACGTTCAAGTGTCTCGATGTCCTTCTTAAACTGAGGGGCCCAGAACTGGACACAGTACTCAAGGTGTGGCCTAACCAATGCAGAGTACAGGGGCACAATGACCTCCCTGCTCCTGCTGGCCACACTATTCTTAATACAGGCCAGGATGCCATTGGCCCTCTTGGCCACCTGGGCACACTGCTGGCTCATGTTTAGGCGGGTGTCGATCAGCACCCCCAGGTCCCTCTCTGTTTGGCTGCTCTCCAGCCACTCTGACCCCAGCCTGTAGCTCTGCCTGGGGTTGCTGTGGCCAAAGTGCAGCACCCAGCACTTGGACTTGTTGAATGTCATCCCATTGGACTCCGCCCATCTGTCCAGTCGGTCGAGGTCCCTCTGCAGAGCCTTTCTACCCTCTAACTGACTAACATCTATTCCCAACTTGGTGTCATCTGCAAACTTGCTGATGACTGACTCAATTCCCTCATCCATATCATCAATGAAGATGTTAAAGAGGATGGGGCCCAGCACTGATCCCTGGGGGACACCACTGGTGACTGGCTGCCAGCTGGATGTGGCACCATTCACCACCACTCTCTGGGCTCGGCCCTCCAGCCAGTTCCTAACCCAGCGCAGAGTGTTACTGTCCAAACCATGAGCTGACAACTTAGCCAGCAGTTTGCTGTGGGGGACGGTGTCAAAGGCCTTGCTGAAGTCCAGGTAGACCACATCCACAGGCCTCCCCACGTCCACCAGACGGGTCACCTGATCATAGAAGGAGATCAGGTTGGAGAGGCAGGACCTGCCCTTCCTAAATCCATGTTGGCTGGACCTGAGCCCTTGGCCATCCTGCAGGTGTGCAGTTATTGCCGCCAGGATAATCTGTTCCATCACTTTCCCTGGCACTGAGGTCAGGCTGACTGGCCTGTAGTTTCCGGGTTCCTCCATCCGTCCCTTCTTGTGGATGGGGACCACATTGGCCAGTTTCCAGTCATCTGGGACCTCTCCAGTGAGCCAGGACTGGAGGAAAATGATGGAGAGCGGCTTGGCCAGCTCATCTGCCAGCTCTCTCAGCACCCTAGGATGGATCCCATCCGGTCCCATGGACTTGTGGATGTCCAAGTGGCTCAGCAGGTCCCGAACTAATTCCTCATGGATTTCTGGGGTACTACACTGCTCCCCAACCCTACTACCCAGCTCAGGAGGCCACTCATCCTGGACTCCTACCTTGCTGTTAAACATCGAGGCAAAGAAGGCGTTCAGGACCTCAGCCTTTTCCTGATCTTCGGTCACCGTGTTCCCCTCCAGGTCCAGTAAGGAGTGGAGATTCTTCTTGCCCTTCTTTTTAGCATTGATATATTTGTAAAATTGCTTTTTATTTTCTTTCACAGAGGTGGCCAGTTTCAGTTCCAACTGGGCCTTTGCTTCTCTAATTTTATTCCTACATAATCTAACCACTTCCTTGAACATACCTCGAGAAGCCTTCCCCTCCTTCCAAAGGTGATACAGCCTCTTTTTTTCCCTTAATTCCTCCAGGAGCTGCTTGCTCATCCAGGCCGGTCGCCTTCCCCGCCGGCTCATCTTTCGGCAGATGGGAACCGCCAGTTCCTGTGCCTTCAAGGGCTCCTTTTTGAAGTAGGTCCAACCCTCCTGGACCCCTCGGTTCATGAGGGTTGGTACCCAGGGAACTTTACAAATAAGTTTCTTAAAGAGGCTGAAGTTTGCCCTCCGGAAGTCCAAGGTGAAGGTTCTGTTGGTACTCCTCCCTATCTCCCTGCATATTGAAAACTTCACTATCTCGTGGTCACTGCACCCCAGGCAGCCTCCCACGGCCACATCTCCCACCAGCCCTTCCCTATTGGAGAGCAGCAGGTCAAGCAGAGCCTGTCCCCTGGTAGGCTCGCTTAACAGCTGCGTCAGGAAGCAGTCCTCTATTCGCTCCAGGAATCTTCTGGACTGCCTTCTCTCTGCTGAATTAAGTTCCCAGCAGATATCTGGCAGGTTGAAGTCACCCACGAGGACAAGATCTGATGATCTTGAAACAGCCTCCAGTTGTTTGTAGAATAATTCATCAACCTCCTCATCCTGGTTGGGTGGTCTATAACAGACTCCAACCAGGATGTCACATTTGTTGGGCTGCCCTCTGATTTTAACCCACAGGCTCTCAATTCCCTCATCTTCCACCTCAAGTTCAGAGGCAGAAAGTGTCTCCCTAATATACAAAGCCACCCCTCCTCCTCTTCTCCCTCGCCTATCCCTCCTAAAGAGCCTGTAACCCCCCAGTGTAGCACTCCAATCGTGCCTGTTGTCCCACCATGTTTCTGAGATGGCAACTATATCATAGTTGCCCTGGTGGATTAGGACCTCCAGCTCATCTTGCTTATTGCCCAGGCTGCGTGCATTGGTGTACATGCACTGCAGCTGGGCTCCCGACCTCTCAGTTGACCCTACCTTGTGCCCTACTCTTACCTCTGCAGAGGGACCGATGTCTTCACCCACCCCCTTCAGACCTAGTTTAAAGCCCTCCTAATGAGCCCTGCCAACTCTAGTGCTAGGACTCTCTTGCCCCTTCTAGATAAATGTACCCCATCAGGACCCAGCAGGTCAGGTGCCATAAAAGTTGCCCCATGATCAAAGAAACCAAAGTTCCTCCGCTGGCACCATTCCCTGAGCCACTTGTTGATGGTGTGGGTTCTCCCGTTCCTCTCAGTGTACTCCCCTGCCACTGAGGGAACTGAGCAGAACACCACTTGCGCGCCTGCCCCATCGATCAACTGTCCAAGGGCCCTGAACTCCTTCTTAATTGCCCTGGTGCCCTTCCTGTCGATCTCATCACTCCCAGCCTGTATCACCAGTAGAGGGTAATAGTCAGAGGGACTGATGAGCTTGGGGATTCCCCTTGCAATGTCCCTTACTCGCGCCCGGGTAGAGAGCAGACCTCCCTGTGGGATGGGTCGGGACGACATATGGGTCCCTCAGCACCCCCCAGGAGAGAGTCCCCAACAACTATAACCCTTCTCATTTTCTTTGTGGAGCTTGTCGTTATAGCTGTTGGGAACTGCTTGGCCTTAGGCTTGGCCTTAGGCTGCCCCCGGAGCTGGTTGTTACAGCCGGCGGGGACTGCTTGGCCTTGATCTCCCCCCCGGATGGCTGCTCCTCAGCCCTCTCATCCCCACCGCCCTCAGCCTGCAGGGCCTCATACTTATTATGCAAGGGCAGCGGAGGAGGAGGAGAGGGCCGGGGCGGATTTCTCTTGCCACCCTTGGCAGGGACCCGTGTCCATCCCTCTCCGTTCTCAGGGGCCCGTCCCTCAGCAGGGGAGATCTGCAGAGCCTTCTCCTACAAGTCCAACTCCCTTTCGCTTTCCCTTATTGACCTCAGCCTAGACACCTCCTCCTTCAGCTCAGCCACTTCATCCTTCAGCTCAGCCACCAGACTGAGGAGAAAGTTCACCTGCTCACACCTGACACAGGTGTCCTCTCCCTCTCCCTCTATTCCAACTGCCAGGCTGAAGCACTCTCTGCAGCTGGCAGCCTGGACTCCAGCATGCTGGAGAAACAACTCTGTCTGGGTAGATGCTATTTTTCTACCCTTGGTCCGAGTAATGACCATGGTGCAGCGTGTGAGTGAAAACAATTTATTTTTTTTTTTTTTTTTTTTTTTTTTTTTTTTGCAAGCAGCCGAAGGGCTATTGAGCCAAACTGGCGCCGCGCACACAGCCCAGATGAGATTTAAATCTCCCGCGGCTGACGTCAGGCACTCGCTCCCGTGCACGCTCGCGAGAGCACGAGCCCACCTCAATCCCTGCCCCCCAGGAGTCCTCCCGACCCGCTAAACCCCGAAAGCAAGGCGAAAACCCAAGCAGAAACTCACAAAGCGAGCGGTGCTGTCCCAAAGGAGCGGTTCTGATCGGCTATCGAGCCAAAAATTCAATAACAGGGATCCCCCATTCATTGCCCTTCTTAGGAGGTAACAAGAAAAATCCCATCTGGATAATCCCCAGTATGCAACTACTCCCCCAATTTGCTGGTAGTTCTGGATAAGCTGTTCATCCACACATCCAAAGACTTTCCACCAATTTTTAGATGTAATATCTACATTTTCCCAGAATTTTGAGATACTTGGTATTCCCTGAAATGGATTTGTCCCTTGTGCAATTGAATATGTCACTTGAGTAGTGTTCATGCAATTTTTGGCATTCTCACTAGACCAGTACCATACAGGATCCTCAGGCCACAATGCAGTGTGGGTACCATCATGTATTAATGTCCATTTACAGGGGGTTTCTCCTACCCATTTATTAGAAGAGGTCCCCTTTCACTCTAGGCACTCTGCTCCTATAGTGTCTGATGTCAGTGCCCATTCCCAAGGTCTTTCATTTTTACCTGAAATGGCTGAGTGATTCCATTTAATTATTTGGTAAGGATCTAAGTTGGTTCATTTCCATGGCCATTCTTCACTCATCCAGAAACCTCCACAGACCCAGCAATTAGTTACATTCAAGTTTTCTGCCACTTTTTCGGCTAGATATATAAATAAATTCTTGCCTGCAAAAGGGAGTCCCACTCCTTTTGTAACTTTTCTTTCAATTCTTTATATAGTGGACTCACCTCATTTGTAGTTGATGGTTTATATACATACGCCTTTAAGGCTTTTGTTGTATTCTGTATTAATTGTTCTTTGGCTTGATCCTGAAGCCCTCCATTACCATTAAGGCCCCACTGTCCTAACTTACTGAAGCAGACCCAGGGTTCCCCTTTTGGACATACCTGGCCTCTTGCTACCCTCCTATACCTAGATTTTGCGCCATCCAATATGTTTGCCCTAGTTCAGTACACTCCTTAGGGTATCAATAGCACCTTAAGTTAATGTGGGTGTGGTAGACAAAGCTATAGTGTCTATTCCTTCCAATTTTAACGTTGATAACACTGTATACAAGGAATGGCTTTAATGACTGTAACAGAAGTCATTATAGGCCATAATAACTGACCTCCAACCCAAACCATCTTGTGTCAAGGTCTGGTATAGTATATATTCCCACCACTCAATGCCTATTTGGTTGTAGCCAATAGCAGAGAAAAATTTCTTCTTGATGGCAAACACAGTAATTAACTCAGTCTCGCCCTTGACTAGATAGGTAACAGATGTCAGTCCTTCCTTTCGTCCATCCTGTGTCTTTACTATCTTACTGCTTCCCGCATCAAATGTGCTCAACGGGTGTATAAAAATTCTTCTATATCAAGAAGGCAGTAACAGCCTGATTGCTATCATCAGCCCACCAGTTACTAGAAGATCTAAAGGAGGAAGGTTCTTTAATCCTCCTGACCCTGACCTTGGATCACTGGTCTGATCCACTTTTGCGAAGAGTTAACCTCAGCTTCTCATCTTTTTCCTCCAGCTCAGAAGTCCAGTTGTCTGGGGCCTTGGAGGTCTTGACTCGTGTGTGATGAGTCCACCTGTTCTCAGCTGTTTGGACTGCTGTTTCTGTAGTTAACAACACTTGGTATGGTACACGTCACTTTGTCACCAATGGTGCTTCCTTACATCCTTTAATTAGGACCCAGTCTACTGGCTGGATGTTATGAGCAGCAAAATCTAAAGGTTGACTCTGTGCAAGCTGAGCTTCCTGTTGGAGAGATTTCACATGAGACAGTATCCTGGACACAAAATGGCTTAAATACACATCATTTATTTCCACTTCTCCACTGGGCCCAGAGTTTGCAGAATAAGCAAATCCAAACATTACTTCAAAGGCAGATAGCTGTATACCCCCTCTGGGTCTGGCTCATATTTGAGCCAAAGTTAATGGTAGAAGCCATATCCATGGCATTTTTGTTTCTAAAACTAGCTTCAAAAGGTGGTTCTTGATTTCCCCATTTCTTTCTTCTACCCAGCCTCCGCTATTCCATACCTGGAAATTAATTGTTCCAGAAATGCTTTAATAGCTATTCCAGTGGTTGCTGAAGCAACTGGAAAAACTTCTGACCACCTTGTTAAGTTGGCATACTATTACCAAAGATATTTAAACCTTTAAACCTTCCCACTTGAGGGATTTCAGTAAAGTCCACCTGAAACCATTGGAATGGGCTTACAGCCCAGGATTGCCCTCCCAAGGCAACTTCCCTTGTAACCTGGTTATTAATCTTGGCACAAACCAAGCAGCCTTCAATAGCTCTTTCTGCTAGCCCTAGAAGACCCAAAGCAGCATACACCTCGAGGAAGGCTTCTGCCACCAATTCTTGAGAGCTCTAGTGGCTCCCTTAATTGATTTGCTTCAATATTTGTAGAGCCAAAGCCTTTGACGCAGGTTGTTTACCGCTTATCTCCTCTTTCTTTCACACATTATTTACCAATTATCCCCTTTCTTCTGCCCTACTATCTTTAATTATCTCCAACTCCTCTGGCAGAAAAGACATTTCGTTCAGTGGCTGAACCACTGGGAGCAAAGGGAGGGTCTTAGATGCTTTGACAGAAGGGCTGCTTGCCAAACTTCTTCACCTGCAAAATGATTCCCTATTGTCCCCTCCGAGTATCCTGCCTGATGCCCCGTGACATCTTATTGCCACTTCCTCTGGCAAATTCACCACCTTCAATAGGTGAATAATTAAATCCTCATGAATTAATCTTTTTCCTCTTCAAGTCAATAATCCTCTTTCCTCCCACAGTTTCCCAAAAGCATGAGCCACCTCACATGCATATTTTGAATCTGTAAGTACATTTACATGTTTACTCTTCTTCCTTAATGCAATTCACAGGCTCCAATTAATGCATACAATTCTGCTGTCTGTGTTGACCATGTGGAGGGTAACTTTCCTCCCTCTTGCAGCTCCCTTCCCTTTATATAGCATACCCTGTAACCCTTTTGCCTTCTTTCACTCTAGGAGATCCATCAGTAAACACATTTTCCCCATGCGACCAAGGCGTATCCTGTAGTCCCTTCCTGGCTCAGGGTTGAAGGTCTGTTACTTGAATACAGTCACAGGTTTCCCCCAAGTCCCTCCCCTCAGGACCAGTTAAACAGGAAACCAGGTAAAACCCTTCTCCATGTCTCAATTCTAAATCCTCCTGTTCCATTACTCAAGTTTATACTGTAACAACCCAGCGCTGGTCATCCATTCAGAAGCCCTCTCGGTTCACAACTCCTTAATTTGATGTGAGACTTTAACAATAAGAGATCCCCCAGCTGACAGCCCTTGGGCCTCAGTTACCATTAAAGCTGTAGCTGCACAATTTTGCAGGCAGTGAGACTATCCTTTAGCCATGGGACCCAATAATTTGGAAAAATAAGCCACCGGTCTTCAACTCCCACCATGTTCCTGCATTAGACTTTCTTTAGCATGGCCTTGTTTAACATGCACCTATAACTCAAATTCTTCTTCTCGGTCTGAAAGTGCTAGGGCTGGAGCTTCAGTTAACCTGCTTTTAATACTTTGAAGCTCTGCTTCCCTTCTAGTGTCCACAGTATAACATCAGAGTTATCTTGCATCAAAAGGGCATAGAGGGGTCTGGCTAGAATTGAAAAATCCTCCATCCAGGTCCTGCAGTACCCTATAGTCCTACAACTGTTGCAACTCTTCCTTTTTTAGGTACCGGTATGTCTAAAACTCCTCATACTCCTTCTGGATCGATACACCATAAACCTTCAGTCAGAATACATCCCAGATATTTAACCTTCCCTTCCACCATTTGTGCTTTTTTCCAATACCCCAATTTTTTGCAAGAAAATTAAACAATTCAACTGGTCCCTGGCACCTGCCAGAAAGCAGAAGCTGCAAGAACCAATGAAGTTACACTGACATTCCCCTTTCTACTCAGTAATTCTGAGAATCCCGATGGAAAAGTTGAGTGAGCACAAGTGCAAGTCCTTTGGCATGACCACCAGGAGCCCACTTAGCTAATTTATTCAAGAACAACTACAAAACAACTCCAGGCAGGTCTTAATAATGTTACCTAGCGCTAGGGCTTCATCTAGCATTAGCCTACATCAGGAAGCCCTTGCTATTTGTCTATGATATCCTAGCAGAGCCCCCTCAGAAAGCTTTCTAGGCTGGAGCAGGCATTGTCTTGCACCATAAAGTGCCTAGGACAGCTCTTAAGGCAAATAGAAAGCCCTCAGGCAAATAGGAGTGTCCTCAACAAGAAAACTTATAGAAGCTAAAAGGTTTCAGATCACACAGGCTGTTGCTTCACTATTTTTTGCCCCTTTTCCTCCTGCTCCCACTCAAACGCAAACTGCTGTTTGCTCCCCTCTGCAAACAGGCATGCCCAGAAGGCATGCTTTAAATCGAGTACCTTATAATGGTGTGAGCAAATTTGGTTTGCAATCGTACAAGAATATGGGACCACGACATACCTTGGTGTAACAATCTCACTTATTTATTCTTAAATTCTGTAACCTCCTATAGGTCCCTTAAAGCTATTTATTATTATCTCTGTCAATTAAAATTTCATTCCCCAGCTTAGCTAGAGCCTGAGTCTTATCTGGGAGACTGTTAAATTCCTCTGGTCCCCTTCAGTGTAGCACAAGTTTATTCCAACTGCTTCCTTTGTTCTTTTCTTCCAATACCCCCCTCTGCCTTTTCTACAGTAAATATAACTAACATTCCCACATGAACTCTGCCTCTCAAACTTTCACAAACACTTTACCCTGGTTGATTCCAGTGTTTTAAAATAAACCTAATGGGCACTCTTTCAAGATTTCTCCTCAAGACTGACCTTCCCCAAATCCAAACATTAACCAATTCGGCAGAAAATAAACTGTCTTGTGTTCCAGCTTACTCTCAGATATCAGAGGGGCTGGTCTTAGATTCTGAGTGTTTCCCAATTCCATATTGTTATAACTCTAACTTCAACATTAAATTAATATGCTCAGACAATAATCGTTTTCCAATAAACAAAATACAAGATATCAAAGATCCAGGTTCTCAGAGCCAAAAGGGGCCTCCAACCCCAGAACCAAAAGAATGCCTTTCTTCATATAACTGAAACAAAATTTTTTTCCACATCAATTTACCTTTCATGCAAAATTAAATTTTGGTACTTCTTTAGACTCTCCACTTTATCAGCTTTATCAGAATTTAGTTTTGTGTCCTTTCTGTTTCACCAAAACTACTGAACAAGTCTAAAAGCCACACAACTTTTCACAGCCACAAAGCCACACAGCTTTTCAGGCTAAAATGCCTGAGCAAAGACTTTGCCTAATTAACTGCAAAGTTTACAACCCCTTCCTCACAAGACAGCTCTTACCCCCTGGTAAGAACTGTTGCGTTTAGCACGCAACTGACACTGTTATTGCGACCATAAATTAGCACTCCCACAAATATTTGCGTTCCCAGCCCTGTCGGGTGTTCCCCGCTCGACTTACGTCCTGGATGGTAAAACAATTACAAACACGAATCCTACAACCCTGCCACCACAATCCTGCTGTAAAGGCATTTTGATGAGCTCTTGTGTTTCCTGGGCCCTGAGGCACCCCCTCTTCCCCCCGCCTCCGGCGCTCCCCCTCCCTGGCACCAGCAAGGAGGGCTGCCGGCCCAAACTCCTGCCAACCATTATTTCCTTAGTTATTTCTGGAAGACTGTGCAGATTGTCCCACAATCTTAACATTTTCCCTAGAGGGCTTTCAGGGAGTATCCCAAGACTGTCATCTTGGCCCAGCTTCTACCCTTCCTGGGCATCATTTCTATTTTTACCACCCTCCCTGTGTGTCTTCCCTTTTTTACTCCCCAGAATTCCCTTAGTACTCACCAGTGAGATTTTCCTGCGGTCCTTTCCCTCTGGACCTTTTTAACAGACCCCCTTGGTCTGTCCTGCGGCTCGCCTCCAGACCCCTCTGGTCTGTTACACGTCTGTCTCCTGAACGGTCTCTGGTCTCCAATCAAGCCTTAAGTGCCAGCAGCCACTGAAGGGAAGTGATCAACGAATTTTGGTGAGGCGCACTGTCAGTTCCCTTCTCCAGCTGCCACCCGTGAAAGGTGTGGAAGAATCCTGGATGAAGCCCCCACTTCTTAGGAAAAACTCCTCTACTTAGAAGTTCCTGTTCACAACAGAGACAGAGGAGTTTAGCAAAGCTTTATTCAAATAAAGGGAGAGTCCACAGGACAATTCCTGGTGGGGGTCTGTAAAATTGCTGGGAGATGCATCTCCCCTATTATTCTAAATTCCCAGCCCCAGATTTCCCACTCCCTTTCCCTAGTGGTTAAGGTACTCAGGATTTACAGTTTTTCCTGAAACACCTACTACATGTCCCCCTTCACATGCAACCCCCCTATTACTTACATCGTATGTTCATTTAAATGAGGTTCTTCACCACTCTGGGTGGAGAAGTTAATATTTGGTAGTCTATTAAGCCTGCACTCTGGTCTGAAAGTTAAAGAGTTTAGGCTGTGTTCGGTGTCACATCACCCTCTGACAGCCTCCTGCTGATTTACTGTGATTTGTAAGACAAGGGTATCTTGCAGATGCCCCTTTGTTGTTTATGCACATAGACAAGGAGAACTGTCTGATTCTCACCTTCCTCTACCTACCTCCTTCAAACAACTGTTCCGTTCTAAAGACACTGATTATTTTTAATCCCATCAGTGCAAAGGTCCATGCGTGCTGTGAGCCTTCTCCCAGCAATGAAAAGTGTGCACTACACATTTCACAACCTGTTAGCTGTTTAAAAGAGTCAAAAATAGGAATGCATACGTTACTGTGCAGGATTTGACAAGACGCAGCTGCAATGGGGCTAGCAAGGCAGAGTGTTGATTGAAAGGATGTGTTCAGCTGTGGATGTCCCCTGCTGACCTGTACAGGTAAATTATAGTAATTAGAATTAGAATTAACCAGGTTGGACAAGACCTCTGAGATCATCGAGTCCAACTGTGAGAGACTAAAGCTTGTGAGAGACTAAAGCTTGTGTCTCCTGGTGACTCAACAAAGATAAAATCACTTGCTGTTTGTCCAGACAATAGCTGATGTGCTTTGGGTAGAGCCACTGGAAGGACTCTTGGAAGGTGCAAAGATAACACTGCTCTTGACTGCAGCTGGCCTACAACAATGGCCCAAGGGCCCAGCATTCACACCTTCAGGACAAGATCATTTCCAGCCATCAGATACCCCAGGAAAGGACAATGGTTCCTGATGTGAAAAGAGTGTGTGGGTAGCTAGATGGAGCAGGAGGAGGTGGAGGCCTTCCCCCTCCATCCAGTGGCTGCCCAAACTCACCTGAGTACACAGAAAGATTTCCTGGGGAACGGTACCTGGACCTAAAGATGATTTCCCAGAACGATATCCTGGGGAACAACACCTGGACACTTGCCTAATGTAATAAGTAAAGGGATGAATTATTTGTTAACCATATAAATGATCAATGACAGAGTCGTGATCAAGTCAGACAATGCCACTCGATAAGAACATGTAACATCCTGTTTTGAACAGTATGTACTTAGTTTTAAGCTTGTTAGGCAGAAATCTACAGAAGTTGGGCAGCTGGGTCGACCCCCACTGAGCCTTCCAGAAACCAGGTTAAGATAAGGAAGACTATCAACATCCTCACAAGAAACTCGGGACCGGGATGCCGATCCTTATCAGGGACTCACACCGGCACAGCCAGAAGAGTGCATTCTATGCATGGGGAATTGGCTGTGACGGTTGAGACATACCTCCACCTTAAAAGAAGAGAGTGGATCCTTGTTCGGGGCGTGCTGTTGTGGAGCAGGAGACTCCCAAGCCGCCCAGCGCTGCTTTTGCTTATTTTACTCGCAATAAAATTTCTTATACTTAAAACTCTCGATCGGCGTGGAGAGTGCTTTTAACACCTAAGGGCTAAAAAACTGTATAAAAGACTGGAGCAGCTACTGGCTTTAAGAGGAGAAAATTGGAGAAGCAAGATGCAGAACAAAGCTGACGGCAGCACACGCTGGAAACATCCCGGGGCCAACACAATGGATCTTGGACTCTCCGTGCCCTAAGTTCCGGCTGCTGCAACTCATGGAGCTGAAGAAGCTGCCCAGAGGACCTCATCCCTTCTACAGCCAAAGCCTCAGCACCCTTCCTCTACAGACCCAACATCTCCTGCAGCACCGTTTCTCTACAGACCCAACATCTCCTGCAGCACCTTTCCTCCACAGACTCAAACTGTCTTGGGGGTGAGGGGTGTGGTAATATAATTCCTTTCCTTTAATCTCCCTCTTCTCTCTTCTCTCTTTATTTTCTCTCTCTCTCCACCTTATTTATGTAATAAATAGTCTAGCTGTTGATATTTTGGCCTCGTTTGTGCCTCTAATTTCACAGCACGGGAATATTCATTAAAAACCTCAATCTCTTTCCCTCTCCGGATCGAGACATTTAATTGGCGTAGTCGGCAGGATTCCCGTGCAGTGAAAGTATCACAGCAAAACTGTTGCATTTCTGAGAACCCCGAAATGTATGTGTGTGTGCGTATGAGACGTACTCTGAGTACGAAGTGAGTGCGGAGTCCAGATTCGTGTTTCCACTCTCCCGAGAGGGATGTGGCCGGAGACGGACGAAGCGAAAGTTTTCAGAGAGACTGTGTGGGAGTTCTCATAAGCTTTAAACGTGTGTGCTTTCTCGGGGATGATTATCTGGGGTACAAATGCTGATTTCATAGTGTGACCTCCTTGAGAATCCTCTGTACCCTGCTCTTAAATGTGTGTGCTTTCCCGGGGAAGATTAACCGTAGTAGAAATGTTGATTTTATAGTGTGACTTCTCTGAGAATTCTCAGTACCCTGCTTTGTGAAACCCTGTCTTGGTGATATTTGTAAAGTGTGTGTTGTCTCGGGGAAAGTGTGGCTTCCCCGAGAAGCCCAGTATTGAAGCAAAAGTTAATAAGTGTGTGTGTTCTCTTAGGGTAACAGAGTGACTCTTCCCTAAGAAACATAAGGTTCTTGTCCTGTTGTAACAGAAAATTTGAGGAACAAAAGCTGAGAAGCTTTTGCAAGTGTGGGTTCTCTCAGGGAAATAGTGTGACTTTCTCTTGAGAAGCCCAGGGTGTTTTTTCTTGTGTGTGATCTCTCCCGAAAAATCTATTGTGCATTTTTCCTGGAGAAGATTATTGTGGAGTAAGCCTTTAAAAGTGTACGTTTTTCCAGGGAAGGTTTTGTTGGTACAAACAGTGTTTTGATCTGAATTCCCCGTGAAACTTAGTGCTCTATTAAGAAATGCTTTGTGAAACAAAAGAGATGGCCGGGAGTGAGAGGCTTTTTAACCTTTTAGAAGCTCACGGTGCCCGCCCGTCTGTACAGGTATTTGACTGGGCCCGTGAAAACTGGAATAATTTCCAGAGAGTGGCTGATCGCATTGTGGCCCTGCAGAAAGATGCAAGAGCCAAAGCCGGAAAAGGCAAAGCTTTTGTTTGTGCGGGTTTAGGTGCCTGTTTAGCCGCTTCAGTGAAGGAGAAAGAGGTATGGCACGAGCAAGAGAATAAAACTATTTCGTCTTTGCAGGACTTAGTTTCGTCGCTACAAAGCCATGTTGCCACTTTAAAAGACGTAGTGGCAGATCTTAAAATTCAATTGGAAAAGGAGAGGAGGCAAAATTCGTATGTGGACTCCAAACAGGGTGTGAATTACCTGGAGTCTGCCCCTATGTGCCCTCGGGCAGAATTGACAACAGCTAAGGAAGCTGCTGTGCATGTCAGACCTCTCATTAAAACCGAAATTTTATATGAGGATGGGGAAACTCCCCCACTATCACAACTAAAGATGCACCTTTCTCCTACACTGTGCTGGCCAAAATTCGTAAAGAATTTGCACGCGCTGCTGGGGAATCTGAGGTGGAATATGTATGGCGAGTTTCAAAAACGGGAGGTGATCAGATTATGCTAACAGAAGCTGAAGCCATGGGCTATTGGGGTGATAATGTGTTTCTAACCACGAAAAACAGAAGTGGACCCTGGAGCCTTACTCAGCGAGCTGCCTACTGGGCAGGGGGTTTGATTCAAAGGAGAGAGGGGAACCTGTAGTTCTGAAGGGAGCATTGAATCAGATAATGGAGAATGTGCAAAAGGCTGCATGACTGCAAATGATATATGAAAGAGAACTAAAACATCATTTTGAATCCCCCTTTCTCTCCTGGTGGATGCAAACAGAATGACTCCTTTGATCAGGGGTCTCCCTGACTTGCTTAAAATAAGAGGTATCCAGCTCCAAAAAGAAATAGCTGATACCCCACTTTCTTCCAGGATACAAGCTGCTCTAAGGGAATGTATAACACCCGGAGGGAGCCAGCCTGACTGGAAGCCATGGACATGGGAAGAAGTGGGAAGGGAGTTACTAGACTATGCCAGGCAGTATAGTATACCTGAGGAAATTAAAAACCCTCAAACTAGAGGCTTGAGACATGTAAAAATGATTCACCCACCAAGCCCCCAGGGCCAGTTGCGCCGTATTCCTAGTAGGCACCTGGCTAGGGGCAGGGAACACTTGAATACCCGGCAATATTGGTGGGGGGTGGGTCAGAAGAAAGGTATTCCAAAAGAAGTGGTTGATGGGGTATCCACGAGGCAATTAGAAATCATTGTGAAATGCTGGCCTGAGACTAAAAAGAGGGCTGAGGCCACTGCTCCCCTCTTGGTGGGACCATTTGGTGAGGCGAGAGGTATGCCCCCTAGGGCAACTAAGGGCTTCACTTCTCAGTGGTGAGTGGGGGGTGAAGCGTGATTCAGGAGATCACTAAAAAGATTGTACATGGTTTGGGAAAAAGTTTTTGTTTGTGTTTAGCTTTGCTTTGAGAGAACCTGAAACAATCAACGGTACTTAACAGGCTCATTCAAAGTAATGAAGCCAACCTTTTCAGGGATATCAACCTGGAGGATGGCTCAGAGAACCTCTGTGTGGGGAACCTGGAAATACCAGTTTTGTATGTCTATTGTAAAAATGGTTTAAAACTTCTTTCCTTTCCTTTCTTTTCTTTCTTTCTTGCTTTTATCTTTGATTGACGGGGTGGTGTGAGAGACTAAAGCTTGTGTCTCCTGGTGACTCAACAAAGATGAAATCACTTGCTGTTTGTCCAGACAATAGCTGATGTGCTTTGGGCAGAGCCACTGGAAGGACTCTTGGAAGGTGCAAAGATAACACTGCTCTTGACTGCAGCTGGCCTACAACAATGGCCCAAGGGCCCAGCATTCACACCTTCAGGACAAGATCATTTCCAGCCATCAGATACCCCAGGAAAGGACAATGGTTCCTGATGTGAAAAGAGTGTGTGGGTAGCTAGATGGAGCAGGAGGAGGTGGAGGCCTTCCCCCTCCATCCAGTGGCTGCCCAAACTCACCTGAGTACACAGAAAGATTTCCTGGGGAACGGTACCTGGACCTAAAGATGATTTCCCAGAACGATATCCTGGGGAACAACACCTGGACACTTGCCTAAGGGCTAAAAAACTGTATAAAAGACTGGAGCAGCTACTGGCTTTAAGAGGAGAAAATTGGAGAAGCAAGATGCAGAACAAAGCTGACGGCAGCACACGCTGGAAACATCCCGGGGCCAACACAATGGATCTTGGACTCTCCGTGCCCCAAGTTCCGGCTGCTGCAACTCATGGAGCTGAAGAAGCTGCCCAGAGGACCTCATCCCTTCTACAGCCAAAGCCTCAGCACCCTTCCTCTACAGACCCAACATCTCCTGCAGCACCGTTTCTCTACAGACCCAACATCTCCTGCAGCACCTTTCCTCCACAGACTCAAACTGTCTTGGGGGTGAGGGGTGTGGTAATATAATTCCTTTCCTTTAATCTCCCTCTTCTCTCTTCTCTCTTTATTTTCTCTCTCTCCACCTTATTTATGTAATAAATAGTCTAGCTGTTGATATTTTGGCCTCGTTTGTGCCTCTAATTTCACAGCACGGGAATATTCATTAAAAACCTCAATCTCTTTCCCTCTCCGGATCGAGACACCAACCTATTATCCAACACTATCTAATCAACTAAACCATGGCACCAAGCACCCCATCAAGTCTCTTTCTAAACACCTCCAATGATGGTGACTCCACCACCTCCATGGGCAGCCCATTCCCATGGCCAATCTCTCTTTCTATGAAGAACTTCTTCCTAAACCCAGCCTAAACCTCCCCTGGCAGCTTGAGACTGTGTCCTCTTGATCTGCTGCTGGTTGCCTGGGAGAAGAGACCAACCTCCACCTGGCTACAACCTCCCTTTGGGTAGTTGTATACAGCAATAAGGTCTCCCTGAGCCTCCTCTTCTCCATGATAAGCAACCCCAGCTCCCTCAGCCTCTCCTCATAGGGCTTGTATTCCAAACCCTCGCCAACTTCGTTGCCCTTCTCTGGACATGTTCCAGCAAGTCAACATCCTTCCTAAACTGAGGGGCCCAGAACTAGACACAGGACTCAAGGTGCGGCCTAACCAGTGCAGTGTACAGGGGCACAATGACCTCCCTGCTCCTGCTGGCCACACTGTTCCTGATGCAGGCCAGGATGCCATTGGCCTTCTTGGCCACCTGGGCACACTGCAGGCTCATGTTCAGCCTACTATCAACCAGTACCCCCAGGTCCCTTTCTGCCTTGCTGCTCTCCAGCCACTCCGACCCCAGCCTGTAGCACTGCATGGGGTTGTTGTTTCCAAAAATCTCATGCCATTGGACTCTGCCCATGTTTCCAGCATGTCAAGGTCCCTCTGCAGAGTTCTTCTACCCTATAACAGATCAACACCTGCCTTCAGCTTGGTGTCATCTGCAAACTTGCTAATGATGGACTCGAAACCCTCATCCAGATCATCAGTAAAGCTGTTGAACAGGATGGGGCCCAACACTGATCCCTGGGGGACACCAGTAGTGACTGGCTGCCAGCTGGATGTGGCACCATTCACCACCACTCTCTGGGCTTGGCCCTCCAGCCAGTTCCCAACCCAGCACAGAGTGCTGCTCTCCAAGCCATGAGCTGACAGCTTGGCCAGGAGTTTGCTGTAAGAGTATAGATGTTGTATAGATGTTTTATAGATGTTGAATTCGCCTTGGCTGATGTTTTCAGGACCAGATGTAAGCAGGTGAAGACGTTACGGTATACAGCAAAGTTATATAGTGTATCAGAAGGCACATGTGTCACATCTCAATTGGTCATTTTCTACTGGCATATGTGTAATTAAGGCATACAATAGGTCAAAATAACAAAACAATATTGTAACATATCCAACCAGATTCTGCCAATGTTCTCTCCTTCAGTTACAAGGTGTTTATATTAGTCTCAGAGTCAGAGACAAAACATAGCTTTCTGTAACTCGATCAAAGGCAAATCTTCCCTATAGTCTTCTGAAGCTATCTGAAACCAACCCTCTTCCCACAGTTTGCTGTGGGGGACAGTGTCAAAGGCCTTGCTGAAGTCCAGGTAGACTACATCCACAGCCTTTCCCACATCCACCAGGCGGGTCACCTGATCCTAGAAGGAGATCAGGTTGGTCAGGCACGACCTGCCCTTCCTAAATCCATGCTGGCTGGGCCTGATCCCTTGGCCATCCTGGAAGTGCTGTGTGATTGCATTCAGGATGACCCGTTCCATAATCTTGCCTGGCACTGAGGTCAGGCTGACAGGTCTGGAATTCCCTGGCTCATCCTTCCAGCCCTTCTTGTGGATGGGCATCATGTTGGCCAGCTTCCAGTCACCTGGGACCTCTCCAGTGAGCCAGGACTGCTGAAAAATGATGGAGAGTGGCTTGGACAGCTCATCCGCCAGCTCTCTCAGCACCCTAGGATGGATCCCATCCAGTCCCATGGACTTGTGGGGATCCAAGTGGCTAAGCAGGTCTCTTTAACTACTTCCTCCTGGATCACAGGGGAACTATACTGCCCCCTGAATCCATCTGCCAGCTCAGGAGGCCAGCTGTCTGGAAGACAACCTATCCTGCTATTAAAAATTGAGGCAAAGAAGGTGTTAAGTACCTCTGCCTTTTCCTCATCTTTTGCTACTATGTTCCAATCCATGTCCACCAAGGAGTGGAGGTTGTCCTTAACCCTCTTCTTTCTATTAATATATTTAATACGCTTGTAGAAGGATTTTTTGTTGTCCTTCACAGCAGAGGCCAGTCTAAGCTCTAAATGGGCTTTTGCCTCTAATTTTCATCCTACATGACCTAGCAACATCCTTAAACATTCCATGGGTTGCCTCCCCTTTCTTCCAAAGATGATGCACCCTCTTTTTTTCCCTTAATTCGTTCAGAAGTTCATTGCCCATCCAGGCTGGCCGTCTGCCCCGGCGGCTCATCTTCCAGCACATTGGCACAGCCTGTTCCTGCACCTTCAAGAATTCTTTCTTGAAGTAGGTCCAACCCTCCTGGACCCCTTTGCTTTTAAGGGCTGTTGCCCAAGGTACCTTTTGAGTTAGTTCCTTGAGTAACCTGAAGTCTGCCTTCTGGAAGTTCAGAGTGGAGGTTTTGTTGCTGCCCCTCTTAGCTTGACTGCATATTGTAAACTCAATTATCTCGTGGTCACTGGACCCCAGGCAGCCTCCAACCACCACATCTCCCACCAGCCCTTCTCTAGTGGTAAAAAGGAGGTCAAGCAAAGCCTTACCCCTGATAGGCTCATGCAGCAGCTGGAATAAGAAGCTATCCTCCATGCACTCTAAGAACCTCCTAGAGTGCCTCCTCTCTGCTGTGTTAAGTTCCTAGCAGATATTAGGCAGGTTAAAATCTCCCATAAGAACAAGATCTGGTGATCCTGAGACAGCCTCTAGCTGCCTATAGAATAATTCATCAACTTCTTCATCCTGGTTGGGTGGTCTATAACAGACTCCAACCAGGATGTCAGCCTTGTTGGTCTTCCCTCTAATTTTCACCCACAGGCACTCAACCTGATCATCCCTGATCTGTAGTTCCATGGCATCTAGAGCCTCCTTGATGTACAGGGCCACCCCTCTAATTCATTACTTTATCTGTGGCTATGCTTTAAATATAGAAAAGTAAGCCTTGTACTATGCACTCATCATCTAATCTGACTTTTTTCCCTGTTTCTGAAAAAATGCACAGAACTGCTAAAGCCACAAGCACCCCACATACCTAAGAGTGCTGAAGCTTACTGTTGTGTGAATCCCGTAATGAAATCTGATTATGAAAAAAGCATGAGTTCTTACCGAAACCAGAACCCAACATCAACAGACCAACTGTACTCTTCTGACAATCTGTTTCTATGGATGTCAAGAAAAATGAAACCAGGGGTCACCAGAGTGAAGTCTGCAAGAGTGCAGAAAGGCTGTGAAGAAGGAATGCTGCTTGCCTTTAATGTGGAGAAAACAACCGGAGGCTAAAGGTGCCTGACAGTGGAAGGCAGGCAGGAATTAGGAGCCTGAAGAGAGATGCAGCCCAGATCACTGTGCCATGGGGATCTCTGTACAGAAACAGGCTCAGGCAGTTGTACCATGCTGCAGGCTGACAGCTCCAGCACACAGGTATGCTTTCCATGGTGTATGTGGAAAAGTTTGTGCTTGTTACTGTATTTTACTGTTAAATGTTACTGTTACATGCCTGCATGTAAACAGCTTCATTGTTGGCTAGTACATAGATCACTCTGGCTAAGTTATATCCAGCTTTAAATTAAACTTACCAGAGTCATTGACAGTTTAAAAAAAGCAAACAGTACCCATTCTTATTCCTTCTTTCTCTAAAACAAAACAAAACAAAACCTAAAAGCACCAAAAAAAAACCCCAGTACATCTCTGGCCCAAACACATTATTTCTTCATTCCTCTGCTCCAGGGCTAAACTTCCGCCTCATTGGTGTATAAGCTTCAGAAAGGGTGGAGGGAAACTTTGAAATGAGTCATGAAATTTACAACCAAAGAAAATATAGAGAGTCAAACTGCGTAGCTCAAATGTTGGCTTTGTCATTGGGCACACAGACTTTGGCCATTGTTGCAGTTTTATTGCACATGTATTATTTTTACATCATGATATTTTTAGAACTGCAGAGCTGGAAGCTGTAAATAACTGGATTCCTACAGAGTCATCTTGGAGGGAAACTGAGTTTACTATTTTCTCCAAACTGCAGAACTTTTACATAACACTTTTTTGGGTGCTTGTTCCATGTATCATCTGATATAACTATTTGTTTTAAACTTTCACTCATCTTTCCCTTCACTGTCATTCGTCTCCACCAATTTCTACAAATATATAAAATAGCTTTCATGAATGGAAAAATATTCCTTCTCAACTCATCCACACTTCCCTCCTTAACTGAATGGATTAAAGTATCTGCATATTGCCAATGTGTTAGTATCCAAGTACACATAATTAATCTCTATGTGTAACTATGTTTCTATTTCAGCTTCAGATGAATGATTTCACAAAGCTTTTTTCTGGTTTGGTGGTTGTGTTTTTGTTTGGTTTGTTTGGGGTTTTTTGGTTGCTTGGTGATGGGTTTGGGGGTTTCGTTTGGTGTTTTTGTTGTTTTTGGTATTTTGTTGGGTTTTGTTTGTTGTGGGTTTATTTATTAATATGCTGCCCAAATTTTACAGGAAGTGGTGCAATGCAAGGAGGGGTTTCTAAACATTAATATATTGGCAAAAAAAAAACCCACAACAATGAAGTGAAAATGAAAGACAAGCATCTACTTTTAAAATGCTTTGAACTGTCACTTTCTCGTAAGATAACTTCAGAGACACATACTGCCATACTATGGCAAACCTTCAACATTATGTATGTGCGCACTCATGACACAGGTGCTTTTTGTGTGACTCTCACTACCCTGAAATGCAGCTAGAACACTTGTCCAGCCTAGAAACTGCAAGGTGCTAGTATATGTGTGTAGCTAAACAACGCTATGCCAAAGAGAAGAGGTCATGATAGCACAGCATAGTAAATTAAAAGGAACTAAAAGGCTGAAAGTGAGCAAGGGTGTTTGAACTCATGGCTTGAAACAGCAAATTGGTAGTGAAACTCAAGGATTAACAGAATTATGTTCAGAAGTATGCTCGCACTATCATATGTTGAATGGACTGGGGCTGGAGATAAAATGGGGAAGAAAGGAGACACATGTGGTTACCCACAAAGCAACTTAGGACTCATGTCAAAGCATTAGCAATGAAA
This sequence comes from Picus viridis, assembly GCA_033816785.1. Classification (NCBI taxonomy): domain Eukaryota; kingdom Metazoa; phylum Chordata; class Aves; order Piciformes; family Picidae; genus Picus; species Picus viridis. Next base: position 54,524,810 of record CM066606.1, read on the forward strand.
GCAAATATTGAGACTGGAGAAAGCCTGTTCCTTTCATTTAAGAGATAAGGCAAAAGATTTCTACTTGGCTTTCATCTAACGAAAGAGAATGAGAAGAGTACCTTCTTCTCAGATAGCTTATGTGTGTAATTTCTAGTCTTCCATTCCTAACACTTTGTTTAAACTGTTTATTGGTTTTGAGTTTCCCCTTGCAATGGTGGGGTGTAGTCCTCCATTTTCCCTGTGCTCATGTCTGAGCTTATGGACACAAGATCTCTTGTTTTGGCAGTGTGCTACTACAAAGATAAAGTAAAAGAAGTCTATACATCTAACATGTAAAAGGGCTAGAGTTTTTGCCAAGTTGGAGAGATACAGAATTGATGGGTGAACTGTTCAGTGGATAAGGAATTGGCTGCATGGTTGCATTCAGGGGGTAATGCTCAATAGCTCAAAGTCCAGATGGAGAGCAGTGACAAGTGGTGTTCCTCTGTACTGGGAAGTGTAGTGTTTAATAATTTTTTTCAATTATAGAGACAGTGGGATCGAGTGCACCATCAGCAAGTTTGCAGATGATACCAAGCTGAGTGGTGCTGTCAATATGCCAGAGGGACAGATGTCATCCAGAGGGACCTGGACCCGCTGGAGAGTGGGCCCAGGTCCTGCACCTGGGTCAGAAGAATCCTCATTATACAGACTAGTGGATGAGGTGACAGAAAGCAGCCCTGCAGAAAAAGACTTGTGGGTGCTGATGGACAAGGAGCTAGACACGAGCAGACAGCGTGCACTTGCAGCTGTAACATCCTAGGCTGCATCAAAAGAAGCATGGCCAGCAGATCAAGTGAGGTGATTCTGCCACTACTCTTCAGTAAGACCTTCCCTGGAGGACTGTGTCCAGCTCTGGAGCCCTCAATACATGATGGAGTGGGTCCAGAGGAGGGCCACAAATCTGATCACGGGGTTGGAACACTTCTCCTATGAAGACAGGATGAGGGAACTGGGGTTGTTCAGCCTAGAGAAGAGAAGGCTCCAGGGACACCCAATAGTAGCCTTCCAGTATCTGAAGGGGGCCTTCAGGAAGGATGGAGAGAGACTGTTTACAATGGCCTGTAATGACGGGACAAGGGGCAATGGTTTCAAATTAGAGAAGAGTAGATTTAGATTGGATGTTAGGAACAAGTTCTTTGCCACGAGGGTCGTGGAACACTGGACAGGTTGCCCAGAGAGGTGGTAGGGGCCCCATCCCTGGAGATAGTTAGGCTAGAAGGCTCTGGGCAACCAGATCTAGTTGAAAATCCCTCATCTTACTGCAGAGGGGATTGGACTAGATGACCTTTGGAGGTCCCTTCCAACCCAAACTATTCTATGATTCTATGGTAGACAACACGAAAACAAAGGAAAGATAAAGCTCTCTCTCCATCTGAGATGTGTGTGATTATATAGCAGGTAATCCAAAATGAGAACATCCTTTGCCAACCTGGAATGTAGCCACAATGTTGAAGGGGGAGGCCATGCAATGGTATAGCCTTTAAAGATGAAAATCAGTCACAAGTTAAATGATGGAAAGGACTGTATAGTTGCACAAGTACTCTCTGGTAGCCCAAGAACATGTGCTGTACTACTCAGTGCTAATAAGGGAGTCAAGACAGGTTTGACATCCCTTTAAAATCATTGTTTGGGTAATTTTTCCTCTCATGAATTCTGTGCTGAGCTATAAATATTAATAAAAAGTTTCCTGAGCTCCTTTAGACCTCTCTTTATTAATAAATCTGCTCTCTCTCTCACCCACTATTCAGTTTATTTCTGTTAGAAATTAATATTCTTGCAAAACAACTACTTTTCTTCCTCTCATTTTCACTCTAAGGACACCTGGAATACAAATACTGATAAACCTGAGCAACTTATGTTAAGTCATTCAGTGGCCTCCTGAGCTGGGTGATGGGGTCAGGGAGCAGTGTAATGCCCTGGATATCCATGAGGAATTAGTTCGGGACCTGCTGAGCCACTTGGACACTCACAAGTCCATGGGGCCGGATGGGATCCATCCTAGGGTCCTGAGAGAGCTGGCAGGTGAGCTGGCCAAGCCGCTCTCCATCATTTTCCTCCAGTCCTGGCTCACCGGAGAGTTCCCAGATGACTGGAAACTGGCCAATGTGGTCCCCATCCACAGGAAGGGATGGATGGAGGAACCAGGAAACTCCAGGCCTGTCAGCCTGACCTCAGTGCCAGGGAAAATGATGGAGCAGATTATCCTGGCGGCAATAACTGCGCACCTGCAGGATGGCCAAGGGCTCAGGTCCAGTCAATGTGGATTTAGGAAAGGCAGGTCCTGCCTGACCAACCTGATCTCCTTCTAGGATCAGGTGACCCGCCTGGTGGATGTGGGGAGGCCTGTGGATGTGGTCTACCTGGACTTGAGGAAGGCCTTTGACACCGTCCCCACAGCAAACTGCTGGCTAAGCTGTCAGCTCATGGCTTGGGCAGCAACACACTGCGTTGGGTTAGGAACTGGCTGGAGGGCCGAGCCCAGAGAGTGGTGGTGAATGGTGCCACATCCAGCTGGAGGCCAGTCACCAGTGGCGCCCCCAGGGATCAGTGCTGGGCCCCATCCTCTTCAATGTCTTCATTGATGATCTGGATGAGGGGATTGAGACATTCATCAGCAAGTTTGCAGATGACACCAAGTTGGGAGCAGATGTTGGTCTGTTAGAGGGTGAAAGGGCTCTGCAGAGGGACCTCGACTGACTGGACAGATGGCCAGAGTCTATGCACTGGTTAGGCCACACCTTGAGTACTGTGTCCAGTTCTGGGCCCCTCAGTTTAAGAAGGACATCGAGACACTTGAAGGTGTCCGGTGAAGGGCAACAAGGCTGGTGAGAGGCCTTGAGCACAAGCCCTATGAGGAGAGGCTGAGGGAGCTGGGGTTGTTTAGCCTGGAGAAGAGGAGGCTCAGGGGAGACCTCATTGCTCTCTACAATTACCTGAAAGGTGGTTGTGGCCAGGAAGGGGTTGGCCTCTTCTCCCTAGCAACCAGCACAGAACAAGGGGACACAGTCTCAAGCTGCGCCAGGGGAAGTTTAGGCTGGAGGTGAGGAGAAAGTTCTTCACCGAGAGAGTCATTCGCCATTGGAATGGGCTGCCCGGGAGGTGGTGGAGTCACCGTCCCTGGAGGTGTTCAAGAGGGGACTGGACATGGCACTTGGTGCCATGGTCTAGTCGTGGGGTCTGTTGTGACAGGTTGGACTCGATGATCTTCAAAGTCTCTTCCAACCTTAGCGATACTGTGATACTGTGATTATTACTTTTTTTTACTTTAAAATTCATACTGCAGACAGGAAGCAAATATCTGACAAGCTTTCCACAGGGGCCATAATGAATTTCTAGTCCACTGTGATATTGTCAAGGGCAGTGACTTATTATAGGGGTTGACTATTACCTCTTGGCAAATCCACAGCCCTTGGTGGCACTGAGTGGCAGAAGAAAACTTCCCTTGATTTCTCTATGAATGACTGAACAGCCCCAAGCAATCCAGATTTTTGTATTAAATCAGAATAGGGGTGTTTTGACTTTAGGCCTAGCTGGCAGCCAACCCCCACACAGCTGCTCACACAACTGTCCAGCCTACATACTCCTCACAGTGGGATGGGAAAGAGAAATTGGGAGCAAAATGCAAAGCCACACAGGTTAAGACAGTGTAATAGAACAATATACGGAACAAATGGATGAGCAAGCAGCTCCTGGAGGAATTAAGGGAAAAAAGAGGCTGTATCACCTTTGGAAGGAGGGGAAGGCTTCTCGAGGTATGTTCAAGGAAGTGGTTAGATTATGTAGGAATAAAATTAGAGAAGCAAAGGCCCAGTTGGAACTGAAACTGGCCACCTCTGTGAAAGAAAATAAAAAGCAATTTTACAAATATATCAATGCTAAAAAGAAGGGCAAGAAGAATCTCCACTCCTTACTGGACCTGGAGGGGAACACGGTGACCGAAGATCAGGAAAAGGCTGAGGTCCTGAACGCCTTCTTTGCCTCGATGTTTAACAGCAAGGTAGGAGTCCAGGATGAGTGGCCTCCTGAGCTGGGTAGTAGGGTTGGGGAGCAGTGTAGTACCCCAGAAATCCATGAGGAATTAGTTCGGGACCTGCTGAGCCACTTGGACATCCACAAGTCCATGGGACCGGATGGGATCCATCCTAGGGTGCTGAGAGAGCTGGCAGATGAGCTGGCCAAGCCGCTCTCCATCATTTTCCTCCAGTCCTGGCTCACTGGAGAGGTCCCAGATGACTGGAAACTGGCCAATGTGGTCCCCATCCACAAGAAGGGACGGATGGAGGAACCCGGAAACTACAGGCCAGTCAGCCTGACCTCAGTGCCAGGGAAAGTGATGGAACAGATTATCCTGGCGGCAATAACTGCACACCTGCAGGATGGCCAAGGGCTCAGGTCCAGCCAACATGGATTTAGGAAGGGCAGGTCCTGCCTCTCCAACCTGATCTCCTTCTATGATCAGGTGACCCGTCTGGTGGACGTGGGGAGGCCTGTGGATGTGGTCTACCTGGACTTCAGCAAGGCCTTTGACACCGTCCCCCACAGTAAACTGCTGGCTAAGTTGTCAGCTCATGGTTTGGACAGTAACACTCTGCGCTGGGTTAGGAACTGGCTGGAGGGCCGAGCCCAGAGAGTGGTGGTGAATGGTGCCACATCCAGCTGGCGGCCAGTCACCAGTGGTGTCCCCCAGGGATCAGTGCTGGGCCCCATCCTCTTTAACATCTTCATTGATGATATGGATGAGGGAATTGAGTCAGTCATCAGCAAGTTTGCAGATGACACCAAGTTGGGAATAGATGTTAGTCAGTTAGAGGGTAGAAAGGCTCTGCAGAGGGACCTCGACCGACTGGACAGATGGGCGGAGTCCAATGGGATGACATTCAACAAGTCCAAGTGCCGGGTGCTGCACTTTGGCCACAGCAACCCCATGCAGAGCTACAGGCTGGGGTCAGAGTGGCTGGAGAGCTGCCAAACAGAGAGGGACCTGGGGGTGCTGATCGACACCCGCCTAAACATGAGCCAGCAGTGTGCCCAGGTGGCCAAGAGGGCCAATGGCATCCTGGCCTGTATTAAGAATAGTGTGGCCAGCAGGAGCAGGGAGGTCATTGTGCCCCTGTACTCTGCATTGGTTAGGCCACACCTTGAGTACTGTGTCCAGTTCTGGGCCCCTCAGTTTAAGAAGGACATCGAGACACTTGAACGTGTCCAGAGGAGGGCAACAAGGCTGGTGAGAGGCCTTGAGCACAAGCCCTATGAGGAGAGGCTGAGGGAGCTGGGGTTGTTTAGCCTGGAGAAGAGAAGGACCAGGGGTGACCTCATTGCCCTCTACAACTACCTGAAGGGTGGTTGTGGACAGGAGGGGGTTGGTCTCTTCTCCCAGGCAACCAGCACCAGAACAAGGGGACACAGTCTCAAGCTGTGCCAGGGGAGGTTTAGACTCGAGGTGAGGAGGAAGTTCTTCACTGAGCGAGTCATTCGTCATTGGAATGGGCTGCCCCGGGAGGTGGTGGAGTCGCCGTCCCTGGAGGTGTTCAAGAGGAGACTGGACATGGCACTTGGTGCCATGGTCTAGTTGTGAGGTCTGTTGGGACGGGTTGGACTTGATGATCCTTGGGGTCTCTTCCAACCTTGGTTATACTGTGATACTGTGATACTGTGAAATGAAGAACCACAGTAACAACGATGATAAATTAAAATATGAAGGGAGTGATATGAAGTGCAGACAGCTCACCCAACACTGCCAACACTCATGCATACCAAAACTCCAGAAACCCACCACAACTATCCCAGAAACCCACCACAGCTATCCCACAAACCCACCACAACTGTCCAACCAGCCCTCCATTTATACACTGGGTGTGATGTTGTGTGGTATCAAATATGCCACTGGCTGTCTCAGCTGGCTGTCCTGGCTGTGGCCCCTCACAGCTTCTTGGAAAGAATATTTACCCTATCCCAGCCAAACCCAGGACAAGGGGACAACAGGCTTTTCTTTCCCTGTACCGTATACTAAAAGGTCTAAATATGAGTGCATGAGTAGATAGTGTCCATTTTCATATCAATTTAGATTAAGAAGGAAAGGTAAACAGTTTAGTGGCCCACATAAAATTGTACTCACTGCAACTTGTACTTCTTATAACCTAGTAAGAAATTACAAAAAGATCCAATACACCAAAGGAATATGATATGGGGTACAACACACGCTCAGAAATGCATTTCACTTCCCTGTCTTCCCTACCTTTATTTCTGTGCACAGTGACATAGCCTGGCCTAGTAACTACACTTAGTCAGCAACTGCCTTGATTGTTAAAAGCTTTAGGAATGGTGGAGAAAGGGGGCATGCACACATGCACACACACTGCTGTGTGTACTTGTGTGCATGTGTCTGTGTACATGTGCAGAAATATGATATGCAGGTCAGAAATGTGAAGCTGTTTTTAACCCTCCAGTTATCATCATTTGGTTACATACAGTCCCAACCATAAAACTGCATCACAGATCACATACAGTCCCAACCATAAAACTGCAGCGCATTCCCACTTCCTCACCTTTCCTGCTACATTATGTGGACATGTGTGCTGCAGGAGAAAGAAAATGGCAATTAAAAATCTCTTTCTCTGTGTTACAGAGCACACAGATAAATATTCTATATACTTTTTTTTCCTTTTCTTGGTGTTAGGTATTGTGAAGAGAGTCACCTGGAACACTCAAGCAAATCAAATCCCTTTTGTAGCTTGCACACAACTCCAGTTGCTTGGGATATTTTCTAACCTTGCAGTATTTTCTATCCATCACGTCAAAAGGTCACAGATATCATACACATATAGACAGAAATTAGACACAAGTTCAAAATCCACAAGCAGTAATATTTACTAAAAGGAATAGGATATTATGGTCATACAGATGAAAAAAAAAATAGTTGAGAAGTGAAACAGAATTACTCAAATATAGGATGCAGTTCTAAGTCTTTTGATGAGGCATGCTTTATTCAGTCTGTTTGAGCAAAGAGGAAACTAATTAGCTATGCTTCCTGCTGATATCCAGGCTGTTATCAATAAAACTTTAGTGGGTTTGTTTGGGAGATAGTGCTGGGAAGAGTACCTCGTAATTAAGCTTTCCCCGCCCTCCCCGCTGTTACATTTTCTCCAACATGTATGCCAAACACAGCACATTCTGCACAATTAAAATCAAAAGGGTGAAGACTATGTTATGTTTTTAGGTTCTCTGTTACACGTTAAAAACAAGCTCTACAAACATACAGTTATGTAAAAAGTTTATGTATTTTACAAACATAGTGACCATACAAAAATAGTCAAAATACTTGTTGTCTTAGGTCACAACCACTTACTTATAATGTAATCAAGCCTATAGTTCAGCATTTTAAGCACTGTTGAGTAAGCAGTAATTAAGAACAGTGTTTCTGTTTATCAGCCAACATCCTGTGTGGATGTAATAAAGTGATAGCTTGTTTTTGTTTTCTTTTTCAAATATAAATCCTTTGCTAGAGAAAAGCAGAACTTTAAAATAGTTGTAACAGTTGTTTGAGAGTAACAAAAAGGAGCTTGTAGTTGTAAATGTCTGCACAAAGCTTCATGCATATAAAATACCATAGCTGTCTCCAGCAGTCGTGAAGACTTGTCAGTACTGGTTTCACTGTCTCATCAAGAGCTTCATTATTAGCTTGCTGGCTTAAAAATGAGTGGTAGGATGAAGCAGAATGGATGTTCACACGTAGCTGTGGAAAACGTGGGAGAAGGAAGAAGAGCCTTGGGGGTCAAAAAGTAGCTCTCTGCCCCGCCAAAAACACTTCAGCAGTACTCCAGAACTAGCCCTGTGCACACATCAGGAAAGAGAAGTGTTTAAAAAAATCAAATATTAAAAACATGTACGTGATTTTAATACAAAGCATTGTCTAGCAATACCTGTTTGACCAGATCTCATCAGCTGAGTCTGACCAACAGATGGACAAACAACTTCCAGAGAATAAGGAGACACTTCTGGAAATAACTTAAAGAATTAAAAATATTTTTCCATATTGGTCAGAATGAAACCAACGGGAATTAGAAATTACACAGTTAGGATAAACTGTTTAGCTGTCAGTGCAGAGAAACTCATGTATGTATGGGGTTGCTAAAAAGTTGCCATTGTATTTTTCAGAAACTGGAAGTCGAAATCGGTTAAAATTCCAAGTCATTACACTCTGGATGTATTTCTGCAGCTGTATAAAAAGCATGTCTCAGTTTTTGCCCTACATTTTTGTGCTGTTTGAGAACTGACTTTTCTTCATCCTTCTGAGGAAGCAGTTAGAATAGAATAGAATAGAATAGAATAGAATAGAATAGAATATAGAATAGAATAGACCAGGTTGGAAGAGACCTTCAAGATCATCATGTCCAACCTATCAACCAATCCAACCCACCTAAACAATTAAACCATGGCACCAAGCACCCCATCAAGTCACCGCCTGAACACCTCCAATGATGGTGACTCCACCACCTCCACGGGCAGTCGATTCCAATGGGCAATCGCTCTCTCTGTATAGAATTTCTTCCTAACATCCAGCCTAAACCTCCCCTGGCGCAGCCTGAGACTGTGTCCTTTTGTTCTGGTGCTGGTTGCCTGGGAGAAGAGACCAACATCTGCCTGTCTACAACCTCCCTTCAGGTAGTTGTAAAGAGAAATAAGGTCACCCCTGAGCCTCCTCTTCTCCAGGCTAAGCAACCCCAGCTCCCTCAGCCTCTCCTCATAGGGCTTGTGTTCCAAACCCCTCACCAACTTCATTGCCCTTCTCTGGACCCATTCCAGCAAGTCAACGTCCTTCCTAAACTAAGGGGCCCAGAACTGGACACAGTACTTGAGGTGCAGCCTAACCAGTGCAGAGTACAGGGGCAGAATGACCTCCCTGCTCCTGCTGGCCACACTGTTCCTGATGCAGGCCAGGATGCCATTGGCCTTCTTGGCTGCCTGGGCACACTGCAGGCTCATGTTCAGCCAGCTGTCAATCAGTACCCCTAGGCTCCTTTCTGCCTGGCTGCTCTCCAGCCACTCCGACCCCAGCCTGTAGCACTACATGGGGTTGTTGTGACCAAAGTGCAGCACCTGGCACTTGGACTTGTTGAATGACATCCTGTTGGACTCTGCCCATGTGTCCAGCATGTCAAGGTCCCTCTGCAAAGCCCTTCCACTCTCTAACAGATCAACACCTGCTCCCAAATTGGAGCTGTCTGCAAATTTACTGATGGTGGACACAATGCCCTCATCCAGATCATCAATAAAGATACTGAACAGGATGGGGCCCAGCACTGATCCTTGGGGCACACCACTAGTGACTGACCTCCAGCTGGATGTGGCACCATTCACCACCACTCTCTGGGCTCGGCCCTCCAGCCAGTTCCTAACCCAACGCAGTGTGCTCCCATCCAAGCCATGGGCTGATAGCTTAGCCAGGAGTTTGCTGTGGGGGACTGTGTCAAAGGCCTTCCTGAGGTCCAGGTAGACTACATCCACAGGCCTCCCCACATCCACCAGGCGGGTCACCTGATCCTAGAAGGAGATCAGGTTGGTCAGGCAGGACCTGCCCTTCCTAAATCCATGCTGGCTGGGCCTGATCCCTTGGCCATCCTGGAAGTGCTGTGTGATTGCACTCAAGATGACCTGTTCCATAATCTTGCCTGGCACTGCGGTCAGGGTGACAGGCCTACAATTCCCTGGCTCATCCAACCGGCCCTTCTTGTGGATGGGCACCACGCTGGCCAGCTTCCAGTCTTCTGGGACCTCTCCAGTGAGCCAGGACTGCTGAAAAATGATGGAGAGTGGCTTGGCCAGCTCATCTGTCAGCTCTCTCAGCAGCCTAGGATGGATCCCATCCGGTCCCATGGACTTGTGGGGAACCAAGCGGCTGAGGAGATCTCTAACTACCCCCTGCTCCTGAAACAGAGGGAAACTATACTGATCCCTGTCTCCTTCTGCCAGTTCTGCAGGCCAGCTGTCTGGAAGATGTTCTGTCCTGCTAGTAAAAATTGAGGCAAAGAAGGTGTTAAGTACCTCTGCCTTTTCCTCATCCTTTGTTACAACGTTCCCCTCCATGTCAACCAAGGAGTGGAGCTTGTCCTTGCCCTTCCTCTTGCTATTAATACATTTATAGAAGGACTTTTTGTTGTCCTTCACAGCAGAGGCCAGTCTAAGCTCCAAATGTGCTTTGGACTCCCTAATTTTCATCCTACATGACCTAGCAATCATCCTTAAACATTCCATGGGTTGCCCCACCTTTCTTCCAAAGATGGTACACCCTCTTTTTTCCCCTTAGTTCTATTGGACGTTCATTACCCATCCAGGCTGGCCATCTGCCCCTGCGGCTCATCTTCCGGCACATTGGCACAGCCTGTTCCTGCGCCTTCAAGAGTTCTGCCTTGAAGCAGGTCCAGCTTCTTTCAGGAAAGAATGAAATTAAGATCTTCATGACTTGTTCTTCAAATATTTGGTGATTCCTTGGGAGGGCACTATACAGAATGATCATCTGCTAGTTCTCTTGGTAGTCCAAGATGAAATTACACAGTCTTAAGTATCTATTTACCTGAGTTGCCTCTTAGAGAACCAGGGGATACTGGACTGTGAGTATCTTCATTTCTAGATGCAAATTGCAGATAGATTTGGGACAGGGGTACCCCACATACTGCAGGATTCTTTTTGGAACCATCTGTATGAATAAGTTGGCAGTGTGTACTCAAGCCTTACTAACCACTATGCAGATTCCTTCTGCCTTCTTACAGTTCTTTCTTTTACTGTGTTTTGTTAGAAAACAAAAATGTCTGCTTGAAATAGCAAAGACCAACTCTGTTAATAATTATGTAAATCATCCTCTTACTGGGAACAATACTGAGGATGTAATGGAGTTAATCTGGAGCGTTACTTCACTCTAGAGCACCCAAAAAAAGTGACTTGACAGAAACTGAAGAAGTTCAGTCTGCTGACACTCTGAGATATTGTACTTTTTAAAAAATAAGAGAATTGATACTAAATTGCTGTATTAGGTTTTAAAGACCCATTAATAGCATCACTCACTGGAACAAAATATTGTTTAAAAATATATTAATTTATGCTCATTGTATGTCATCTCTGTTTCATCGTGACAGTTAATGGAATCAGTTAATCAGAATGCCCTCCTCACTAATTGAATGCCTCAAGGCATTGATTTCAAGATGTAGACACCATTTTACATTTGTCCTAGGATATTTTTTTTACTATAAGCCATTTGTCTAAAACAGCAACAAACCCAAGAATGATATCGTTTGTGTCACCTGAAACTAAGTTGTATTGATGTCTGTGGTAGTTTCAGCCACCAATGGATGATGGAAATGCAAAACAGGGTAAGAATTCTAGGACATCAGGAACCAAAGAAGGTGCTTCTGAACTTAAGGTGATCCTATAGAGGCTTTTAACAGGGAGTCCTGGAGGACAGCACGATGAGGAAGATGAGGATGATGATGAGAATAATGATAGAGATAAGGATGATGTACAATCACCTAATGTACCCACACAGGAAATTAGGCATGTAAGAAAAGATTATCTCAAAGGAGACACTGAACCACTAATGAGTTGGTTGGGAAGATGCTATGACACAGGTACTCCTGCTTTAATAGTAGGTGACAAGTTGGTGGTACAGCTTGGAACTCTCACAAAGGACCCAGGGATAGACAAGCATATAGGCAGTTGCCTTGGTAAAGTTTCCCTGTGGACATGCCTTCTACTAGCTGTGCTGTTGCAGTATCCAGCCAGAGATGATTTACCATGGAACCCACAGAAATGGTCTACAATAGATGAGGGAATCAAGTGTTTGAGAGAGTTTGCTATGAGAGAAATAATTTATGGAAATTATGGTATGCTGAATCCTGATGAAATTCCTGTGGGAACAGGCCTTGCAAAAAGCTCATTAAACTTGCTCCTCCTAATTATGCTAATATTCTAGCAAGCAGAACTGTGGCAAGAAACTATGGTGGAGCACCTCCTACTCTTGGTCATTTTACTGACCGAATGGGGCAAAACTGGAGGATAGTCTCACATGTGTTTCCTTTGTCTCAGCCATTGAAACTCTGACTGGAGAAATGGAGAATTGCATGAAAGAGCTGAAGGAGGAATTTAAAACCTCCATATACAAATTGCCAAAGGGAGATGAATTTGCTTCTTCCTCTTCCAAATGCATACAAGTTTCAGCTGTTAGAAACAGATGTCCTCCTAGAAGGCCATTTCAAACTAGGCCAATCCAAAATAGACAACAGAGGCAATCACGTGGGAGTCTTTGGATAACTTTGGTCCTGCCTGACCAACCTGATCTCCTTCTAGGATCAGGTGACCTGCCTGGTGGATGTGGGGAGGCCTGTGGATGTGGTCTGCCTGGACCTCAGCAAGGCCTTTGACACTGTCCCCCACAGCAAACTCCTGGCCAAGCTATCAGCCCATGGCTTGGACAGGATCACACTGTGTTGGGTTAGGAACTGGCTGGAGGGCCGAGCCCAGAGAGTGATGGTGAATGGCGCCACATCCAGCTGGCGGCCTGTCACTAGTGGTGTGCCCCAGGGATCAGTACTGGGCCCCATGCTCTTCAACATCTTTATTGATGATCTGGATGAGGGCATTGAGTCCATCATCAGTAAATTTGCAGATGACACCAAGCTCGGGGCAGCAGTTGATTTGCTGGAGGGCAGAGAGGCTTTGCAGAGGGACCTCGACAGGCTGGACAGATGGGCAGAGTCCAATGGCATGAGATTGAACACATCCAAGTGCCGGATTCTGCACACTGGCCACAACAACCCCAGGCAGTGCTACAGGCTGGGGTCAGAGTGGCTGGAGAGTGGCCAGGCAGAGAGGGACCTGGGGGTACTGGTTGATTGTAGGCTGAACATGAGCCTGCAGTGTGCCCAGGCAGCCAAGAAGGCCAATGGCATCCTGGCTTGCATCAGGAACAGTGTGGCCAGCAGGAGCAGGGAGGTCATTCTCCCCCTGTACACTGCACTGGTTAGGCCACACCTTGAGTACTGTGTCCAGTTCTGGGCCCCTTAGTTTAGGAAGGATGTTGACTTGCTGGAACGTGTCCAGAGAAGGGCAACAAAGCTGGTGAGGGGTTTGGAACACAAGCCCTATGAGGAAAGGCAGAGGGAGCTGGGGTTGCTTAGCCTGGAGAAGAGGAGACTGAGGGGTGACCTTATTGCTCTCTACAACTACCTGAAGGGAGGTTGTAGCCAGGCAGAGGTTGGCCTCTTCTCCCAGGCAGCCAGCACCAGAACAAGAGGACACAGTCTCAGGCTGCGCCAGGGCAGGTTTAGGCTGGATGTTAGGAAGAAGTTCTACACGGAGAGAGTGATTGCCCATTGGAATCGGCTACCCGTGGAGGTGGTGGAGTCACCTTCACTGGAGGTGTTCAGGAGAAGACTTGATGGGGTGCTTGGCTGTATGGTCTAGTTGTTGGGTGGGTTGGATTGTTTGATGGGTTGGACGCGATGATCTTGAAGGTCTCTTCCAACCTGGTGTATTGTATTGTATTGTATTGTATTGTATTGTATTGTATTGACTACACCACTATACCTCATTCTTGATCTGGTAAACAATATGTTCTGACTATGGCACAGGCAAGCACTGGATGGTTGGAAACTTATCCAGTTCCACATGCAACTGCACGCAACACCATTCTTGGTCTGGAGAGACAAATCCTGTGGAGACACGGAACTCCAGAGAGGATTGAGTCAGACAACGGAACTCATTTCAAAAACAACCTTGTAAAGAGCTGGGCCAAAGAGCACGGCATTGAGTGGATATTCCACATTCCCTACTATGCACCAGCTGCAGGGAAGATTGAAGGCTACAACGGTTTGCTGAAGACCATTCTCAAAGCCCTGGGGGGTGGATCTTTGAAAAACTGGGAAAAACATTTAGCACAAGCAACCTGGCTGGTAAATAGTAGAGGCTCAGTGAACCGAGCTGGACCTGCACACTTAGATTTGTTACAGAAAATAGAAGGTGATAGAGTTCCTGTTGTTAGAGAAAAAATCTCATTAAAAAATGGGCCAAAGAGCACAGCATCAAGTGGATATACCACATCCCCTACTATGCATCAGCCTCAGGGAAAATTGAGCAGTTTCAGTTTGCTGAAAACTACTCTGAAAGCCATGGGGGGTGGAACCTTGAAAAACTGGGAGAAACATCTAGCACATGCAGCCTGATTGGTAAATAGTAGAGGTTCAGTGAATCACGCTGGACCTGCACAGATTTGTTACAAAAGGTAAAAGGTGATAGAGTTCCTGTTGTTAGAGAAAACAATCTGTTACAGAAAATTGGGTATTTTCTCCTTCAAGAGAGGCTAAACATATCTGAGGGGTGGTTTCTGCTGGAAGTTCTGGTCACACTTACTGGGTAATGCAAGCGAATGGTGAAATTCATTGCATTCCTCAAAGTAATTGAACTTTAGTTGAGAGAGTTTAAATTCAGAATATATAGTATAGATACAACATCATGCCCAAAGGAAGAATCCACGAGGAATCTACAGTGCATAAACCCTGAGTCACCTTAAGAGTCCCTGTCCTTTTCTTTGTATCATCTCTGAAGAGACAAACTGTTTTTGTATTTCCTGTTTTTTAAACTTTTGAGTCATCTACATCTGTGATAGCAGGAATGGAAGATGACCTGACAATATGGACTATGCTTCTCATTATTGTAGATATTGGTTTAGATTAGATGGACAGTATTAGCAACCAATGGAATTGTTTAGAAGGGGTGGATTGTGGTAGTTTCAGGCTATGCCTAGAAAATTTTTCACAGCTCTTGAACAGAAAGTACTAGAATGTAAATAAATCACTATTGGATGTAAAAAGGTAAATAATGGTAAGTTCTAAACAATCCCATTGGACAGACAATAGACACAAAACTTAGATCTATAAACTCTCTCTTTTTACTTCCTTCCTCTGTCTGGTCCTTCTGCTGTCTCTTTGCTGACCTTGGCTGCATTGTTTTATTTTGGATAAGTCTAACAAACAATTGTCTGCTCTTTCTCTTGTCCATTTGTGTCCAGGGGGTAGAGGGAAGGGAGCAGTGAAGGGGAAGTTATTAGCTCCCCTGTTTTATTTGCCAGGGGGTTCTTGTGCTGTTTATAAATTGTAAATACCTGTAAATATGGTAAACATTGTATATTTTGTACATATTCATTGCATGTAATTTTAAATTGTAGTTTTGCTTGTAAATACAGCTCCATTTGTGTCCAACTGAGCTGGTTTGGTAATTAAATGTTGGGGGAATTTTCAACCCACCACAATGTCCATTGTGCAATGATGAAAAAAGGCTGCTCACATGAGATACTTGGCATGTTAAATCTGTTCTAAGTATGGTACTGTGTTTTTACAAAGCTACAAATCATTCTGGACAGCAGTAAAAACACCAAACACACACTTAGTAGGAAAACCAATTCAAATCCATAGACAGAAGGGAAGGCAACCAGCCTGGATAGGCAAGCATCTCTTGAAGGAATTAAGGGGAAAAAAGAGGGTGTATTGCCTTTGGAAAGGGGGAGGCAACTCATGATATGTTTCAGGATGTTGTTAGATCATGTAGGAGAAAAATCAGGGAGGCAAAAGCCCAGTTAGAACTTAAGCTGGCCACTTCTGTAAAGGACAATAAAAAGCATTTTTATAAATATATTAATGCTAAAAAGAGGGGCAAGAAGAACCTCCACTCCTTATGGGAGCCAGGAGGGAACATTGTAACTAAAGATGAGGAAAAGGCTGAGGTACTAAATACCTTCTTTGCCTGCATTTTCAACAGTAAGGCAGGAGGACTTCAGGACAAGTGGCCTCCTGAACTTGTAGATGGGGTCAAGGAGCAGTATAGTACCCCTGAAACACATGAGGAAGTAGATAGGGAACTTGCAGAGCCTTGGGATCCATCCTAGGGTGCTGAGAGAGCTGGCAGATGAGCTGGCCAAGCTGCTCTCCATCATTTTACTCCAATCCTGAGTCAGCAAGGTCCCACAGACTGGAAATTGGCCAGTGTGATGCCCATACACAAGGAGGGCTGAAGGAGGAACCTGCAAACTACAGGCCTGTCAGCTTGACCTCAGTGGCAGGCAAGATTATGGAACAGGTCATCTTGAGTGCAATCACTGCGCACCTGCAGGATGGCCAAGGGATCAGGTCCAGCCAGCATGGATTTAGGAAGGGCAGGTCCTGCCTGACCAACTGGATCTCCTTCTAGGATCAGGTGACGCAACTGGTGGATGTGGGAAAGGCTGTGGATGTAGTCTACCTGGACTTCAGCAAGGCCTTTGACAATGTCCCCCACAGCAAACTCCTGGCCAAGCTGTCAGCTTGTGGCTTGGACAGCAGCACTCTGTGCTGGGTTAGGAACTGGCTGGAGGGCCAAGACCAGAGAGTGGTGGTGAATGGTGCCACGTCCAGCTGGAGGACAGTCACTAGTGGTGTCCCCTAGGGATCAGTGCTGGGCCCCATCCTGTCCAGTATCTTTATTGATGATCTGGATGAGGGAATTGAGTCCATCATCAGTAAATTTGCAGACAACTCCAATTTGGGAGCAGGTGTTGATCTGTTAGAGGGTGGAAGGGCTTTGCAGAGGGACCTTGACAGGCTGGACAGAGTCCAACAGGATGTCATTCAACAAGTCCAAGTGCCAGGTGCTGCACTTTGGTCACAACAACCCCATGTAGTGCTACAGGCTGGGGTCAGAGTGGCTGGAGAGCAGCCAGGCAGAGAGAGACCTGGGGGTACTGATTGACAGCTGGCTGAACATGAGCCTGCAGTGTGCCCAGGTGGCCAAGAAGGCCAATGGTATCCTGGCCTGCATCAGGAATAGTGTGGCCAGCAGGAGCAGGAAAGTCATTGTGCCCCTGTCCTCAGCACTGGTTAGGCCACACGTTCCTTGAGTACTGTGTCCAGTTCTGGGGCCCTCAATTTAAGAAGGGTCTAAGAAGGACATTGAGACTCTTGATTGTGTTCAGAGAAGGGCAACGAGGCTGATGAGAGGCCTCAAGCACAAGCCCTATGAGGAGAGCTGCGGGAGCTGGGGTTGGTTAGTGTGGTGGTTTGGGCTGGGTGCCCTCTGCTGCATGGCACACTTCCTGTGTCCAGGAGTCCAGCCCAGTGGGTGGACACAGGAAAACCGTGTATCTCCTACTACAATCCCCTGCACCGCTATAAGACCTTGCGTGGGGTCCGCCTCTTTCTCTTTCTTCCCTCGCCGGCGCACGGTAACTGGGGGAGACGTCTCCCGGCCTTGGGCCTGGCTAGGCCCAAGGCCAGGGGGATGGGCGGTCTCAGGCCTGGCCAGCTGAGACTAGCCTAGCAGTGGGGGGAAGAACGAGCCCTGGGGGTCTTGGGCCCACCCTCAGGTGGGGATGGGGTTCATCCGGGTGTGTGTTGGGGTTACTTCTGTCACTGTTTCTGGTTTCTTTTGTGCACCTTCACTTCTTCTATTTAAACTTTTCCATCACTTTTGCAATCCGTTTGTTGGAGTCGTCATTTTGCCCGTGGTGGGGAGGGTGGCTATCTCAACCCACTACATTTTTGGCGTGCCGACGTGGGGCTGGTTGGTGTGGCGACCTGCAGATCGGATTGCAAATGATGGATAGTTTAAATTTAGTTCTGGGCGTCGGTTTTCGGTTTGGGAAGGTCGGGGGCTCAAGCTTTGCTGCCGGGGCGATCGTGTGGGTTCTTGTGGATTGCAGGGGGACACCTGGTGTGTCGGGGGTTACCGCTTAAGAACGCGGGACCTGCCCCTCCCCCACCCTTTCCTCTCCGCGGGCGGTGGAAGCGGCGGGGGTGAAGCGGGGGAGGGGCAGCGGTGAGCAGGTCAGATGAGGTCCGTCTCGCTGCAAGGATGGAGCCAGCCGCAGCGGGCGGGCGGGCGAGATAGCCCCCGAGACCCAGGAGGGGCGAACGGGGACCCCAGCTGGAAAGCCGTTTTCAAAGGCTCTGAGAACGCGCTTGTGGCTTTCGCTGGGGAAGCTGTTGGAGTGCCCGAGGGGTGGAGGTGATTTTGATCCTGTACCGCGGCGGTAGAGGCGGCCGGGCTCTGCTGTGTGCTGAGTGGCCGCGGTAGCGGACGCCGGCCGGCGCTCGGGCTGCAGTGGGCTTGGCTCTAATCTCCCCCATGTTTTTCGGACAGTACCGAAAAATGGCGCCGAGCACCTGGCTCCGCCTCCCTGCCTCTCAGTTGGGCTGTGGCGCAGCCCCTCCCTCTTCCGGGGGTGTGTGCAGCCGGACATTGCTACGCCTCGGTACGTGAACGCCCGGTGTGGGGGGGGGGTGTGTGCGAAGTACCCTGATAGGCGTTTGGGTAGCCTGGACCGCGGTCGGAGGCGGTCAGTTTGCGGCACCCTGGGGATCGGAAAAGCAGTCGTGGAGCCGGATTGTTCCGACTGGCTTGCCCCAGGGGTGGAGATATGCCGCTGAGCAAAACGTGAATAAGAAGAAGAGCTTGGCTGAGAGGTTGTGAGGCTTCTCCAGGTGGCCAGTATGTCCAACGGATCCATGGAGAACCTGCACTGCAGAAGAGTGAACTCTGCATCGCTGGGAGGTTCCACTGGATGAGAGAGGAAGAACTGGACTGGACTGATGCTTGAGCCTGAGAGAGACTGTTTGGACGCCCAGAAGAAGATATGGACCCTGCCGGACGCGTCATCAGGGATTTCTAATATGATGATGTGTTTGGGTGCAGGGGTTGTGGTATGAGATAAGGGGTGGCATGTGGTGGTTTGGGCTGGGTGCCCTCTGCTGCATGGCACACTTCCTGTGTCCAGGAGTCCAGCCCAGTGGGTGGACACAGGAAAACCGTGTATCTCCTACCACAATCCCCTGCACCGCTATAAGACCTTGCGTGGGGTCCGCCTCTTTCTCTTTCTTCCCTCGCCGGCGCACGGTAACTGGGGGAGACGTCTCCCAGCCTTGGGCCTGGCTAGGCCCAAGGCCAGGGGGATGGGCGGTCTCAGGCCTGGCCAGCTGAGACTAGCCTAGCAGTGGGGGGAAGAACGAGCCCTGGGGTCTTGGGCCCACCCTCAGGTGGGGATGGGGTTCATCCGGGTGTGTGTTGGGGTTTCTTCTGTCACTGTTTCTGGTTTCTTTTGTGCACCTTCACTTCTTCTATTTAAACTTTTTCCATCACATTTGCAATCCGTTTGTTGGAGTCGTCATTTTGCCCGTGGTGGGGAGGGTGGCTATCTCAACCCACTACAGTTAGCATGGAGAAGAGGAGGCTCAGAGGAGACCTTACTGCTCTCTACAACTACCTGAAGGGAGGTTGTAGCCAGGCAGGGGTTGGTCTCTTCTCCCAGGCAGCCAGCACCAGAACAAGAGGACACAGTCTGAAACTGCACCAGGGGAAGTTTAGGCTTGAGGTGAGGAAAAAGTTCTTCACAGAAGAGTTGTTGGCCATTGGAATATGCTGCCCAGGAAGGTGGTGGAGTCACCGTCCCTGGAGGTATTCAGAAAGGGATTGGACGTGGCACTTGAAGCCATGGTTTAGTAGTCATGAGATGTTGGGTGACTGGTTGGACTTGCTGACCTATAAGGTCTTTTCCAACCTTATTGATTCTATAATTCTATGATTCTATGATTTCAATTGATCATACAGCATGGCTACAGAAAAGCTGTTCAGAGATGTATATGCCAGCTTTTAAGAAAATTCTTGTATGAGTATTTCCCAAGGTGAGGACATTAACCGCAGTCATTCTTACATGCTAAAGAAGCTGGAGGGAATTGCATGTGTAATTTATATCTCCACTACCATAGTCCAGATAAGACAGGTATTACTTGTGACTGTTCCAGCATTCAGCACTCACGCAAACAGAAATATTAGCTTGAACTTGTATGATAAGTTATCAGAGTGTTTCCACATCTTTTGCATTCTTGGAGGACAGATTACTCCACAATGAAATAATATTAGTTATTAAATGTGGCAATCATTTCGAAACTATGTGACTGAGAAGAAAGATTTCAAAGATAACTGAAAGTTTGGGGGTTTTTAAATCACCTTTACAATAATAGAGGATTGCAATCCTGAAAAGGCAAAGGTTTGTACATCAACAAAGTAAGGGCTAAAAAGTGAAGATGCTGCACAAACTTCTCAATAGCAACTGTGTGCATTCTCTGGGTCTCTAACATCTGGTCAAGATAAAATTTGAGAAGGAATGTTTTCAGTATTCACTCTTACCTCAATACCTTTTCCATAAAGTTCATTTACTTTATAAATTAAGAGAGGAAGATGATTAGGGAATTACAACTAGTACCTTCAGCAACCTGAGAAGCAGATAAAATTAGCTCTTAAGATTGTGTCCTTATTGGCACTTGCCTATCATCATTGATCTCTCTGGACCTTTTCTGTTACAGCAGCCTGAAAGTCAGCAAACTCTTCCAAGTGAGGAGGAAAGAAAAGCCTTGGTGTTGATCTTTTTGCATGTATGTTAGGAAAAAAAAAAAAAAACCAACAAGTTCCTGCCTTTTTTTTTTTTTTTTTACTTTGAAAACAGTGGCTGCAGTAGAACAACATAAACAGTGAAATCAACAGCTGGGATTCTTAACGTGCACAGACACTAGGCTTCTCAAAGTTATGTGTACATTAAATCTACCTAAATGCACATTGAATCACCTTTGCTACCTTTTGTAGTCACGTAACTCCTAGGACAAAAGATCAAGAGGTACTAATTTCTGCAGAAACATCAAAACTTCCTGGACACATTCCTGTGCCACCTGCTCTAGGCATACCTGTGTTAGCAGGGAGGCTGGACTAGATTTCCAAAGGTATTTTCTAACCCCTACCATTCTATGATTCTGTGATGGTTTTGTTATCATGTAGTAGCCACTGCTGCTTCAGAAGAAACAGAGTAGTAAATATTTACTTGCTTTATGAAATGAATGCTGACATGCTCAAAACAGCTGCTGGTGTAAATATCAACAAGTAAATTGAATTTCCATTCACATCTTACACAAAATATAGCATGATGGTTATTAAGAGAAACGGCATAGTTGTTTCATGTTATTTCTATAGGGAAATGTTTACTGAAGTTGACCTTTATTATTAGATCTTATATTGAATTCCAAGAAGGTCAAGTAGCGGATCTGAAACAAAGCTCTTGGCAGATTCAGCATCATGGCCAATAAGCTCCTTGAATGTTAACTCATAAGTGGAGCTGCAAAACCACTGCATATCACACAATTATGGAATCATTAAGGCTGGGAAAGACTTCTAAGATCATCAAGTCAAACTATCAACCCAGTACCACCAAGCCCATTAAACCATGTCCCAAAGTGCCATGTCTACATACCCCTTCAGGGATGGTGACTCTACCTCTTCCTTAGGCAGCCTGTTCCAATGCCTGGCCACTCTTTCAGTAAAGAAATATTTCCTGCTATCCAATATAAACCTCCCCTGGCACAACTTGAGGCCCTTTTCTCTTGTTCTATCACTTGATACTAGTGAGAAGAGAGCAACACCCGCCTCAGTATGACCTCCTTTTGGGTAGCTGTAGAGAGCAATGAAGCCTCCCCTCAGCTTCCTTTTCTCCAGGCTAAACAGTGTTCCCTTAACTGCTTTTCGTAAGTCTTCTTGTCCAGGTCCTTCGCCAGCTTTGTTGACACTCTCTGGACACACTCTAGCAACTGAATGTTGCAATGTAACAAGGGGTCCAAAACCGAACACAGTATTTGACATGCAACCTCCCCAGTGCAGAGTACAGGAAGATGATCACTTCCCTACTCCTGCTGGTTACACTACTCCTGACACAGGCCAGAATGCTGTTGGCCTTGGCCACCTGAGCACATTGCTGGCTCATATTCCAGCCTCATATCAACCAGCATCCCCAGGTCCTTCTCTGCTGTGCAGCTTTCCAGCCATTCTCCCTGACGCCTGTTGGATGGGGTTGTTGTGACCCAAGTGCAGAACCCACCACTTTGCCTTGTTAAACCTCATACAACTGACTTCAGCCCATCAATACATCCTGTCTAGAGCCCTATGTAGAGCCTTCCTACCTTCAAGCAGATCAATACTCAGGCCCAATATGATGTCATCAGGAAATACCACTTATATGCTGATGACTACTTAATTAGAAAGTTAGGTAATTTAGATTAATATTTATAAGAACTTCATGCACAATGCAGGCAGTGACCAAGTGCTAACTTCATTATAATTATTTTCTTGCAAACAGTAGAAATTTCTTGGAGATTTAGGATTCTGGAATCCAAACTAGATAGACAAAATGTATGTTTGCTTACAGGTTGTTAGAAAACATTTGATATTTTTTTATTTGTATTACCACTTCTGGCTGGAGTGACTTGTCCAGGAATATACTAAATACAACTGGACTTCTAATCCACATGTATTTGTAAGGGGTGGTTCTCAGCCAGAGTTTTCCAGGTTCTGCCAGGACAGGTGAAGGGAGTCTCATGGCAGCAGACAAAATTAAGAAAGCCTAAATAATAAACATGTTCTATCTCTCTGATTCACACATCTGAAGAATAAGAAAGACTATTTCATATTAGTTTCATATTTGCAGCAGCAATAGTTGCTCCTTGAACAGTACTAGTGAGACAAAAATAACTTTTAGACAAAGTTCATTTAGGAGACAAAGCTTGTCATGGTGCTGTAAGTACTGATTCCTCCTGCAAGGTTCCCTTGTAGCATCCCATTAAGTTGCTTCACTTGAATACTAAAATTCTGTTGCTGTTATACAAGGTTAAGGTGTTTGGTTTCAATGTCAATACCTTTATTCCCTCACTCTAAGGCCAAAAGGAGCTTGGTATTTCCATTGGTACAGCTTTTCTAAGATATGTCCTCCACTACATATCTTGAAGAAGTAGACAAACCTATCCAGTCCAGGCCTGGCTACTTATCTGAGCAACAAAATTTACCTGAATGCTGAACAGCACATTACTAACCTTGAGGTCAATGCTGACTTTCTCACTAAGCTCTGAACCTGCAGCAAGATGTGCCATTTGTCTCATTCAGTGTTGATCTTTGTAATACAAAAGCAGCACTCACCTTAATGCTGGGAGTACTAATTACGTAATTACTAGGTTTCAAGCAAGTGAAATAGATAAAAATGGCTGCAGTTACATAAATAGCTGTATTCAAAAGAAGGAACACACATTCCTAACAGAACCACTTTTTTTCCCAGTTTCTCACTTAGAAACCCAGTATATATTAGATCATTTTGTTGTCCCAAACCTTGAACAATCATTAAATTCAGCTGACATCTTTGTTAACCTTTATTCCACACTCTTTACAGTTCTTTACCTACTGAACTATGTGAGTCTCCAGTGCTCATATCCATGAGTATCCACCATGGTAAAGTCACATGCACACAAAATACGTATTTGAACATGAAGCCTACATTATCTTTGTGATAGCGAAGATCCTTCACTGCTACAAGCACTGGTATTTGGGAAGCTTAGGTGGAAAGTATTTGGCAGCTCTAAGGGGGGAAATAGAAAAAAGAAAAAGTGATCCCTGATACCAACAACTGCAGTGACAACTTTCTCGTTCATGAACCTTTGCATTGACAAGAATCTGTTTTACCAGTTACCGAGGCAACAGTGAGGCATCTCATGCTATGCATGTGACTATGTCTGTGTGCTTTTAATGGACATGTGGGGGCCAGAGTTCTGACATGGACACTTGAGGTTCATACTCTTGTGTGAAAGAAGAAATGGGTAACTCAGGCTATGCCATGCAACTATGCTCCAAACTAGATTTTATGCAGCCAAGTCAGCACATTGAGCGCAATCTAATATCCTCTACCCCAGCAGGACCGATCAGCTTTAATTTAGCACTACTGCCCACACTGAAACTGACTTGACATCAACTATCTCAGGAGCCACAGCAGAGTGTTCTTTGGTCCGCCCTATAATGGCAGCCTCAGAGAGGCTTTCAGAATATGCACACTGAGTGATGAGACATCTCAAGCAGCCAAGAAGAAAATACTAACGATGAACCTTTAGCCACACTCCACTGGAAATTAAGTCTTATTCAGTTTAGCCAGAGGAGGACTTCCCCCAGCTCTTGGTCTGCAGCCTGGACCCCAGCCCTGATGTATTCTGAGGCTCTGGCTATCCCCCAGGTGATCAGACCTTAGAAATGGAGTTTCATACCCACAGCTTTCACCTTGAAACCAAGCACTCAGGCTGTTGGGCTATTCTGGAAAAACTCAACCTTCTTTTTAAAGGTGTGTCTCCATGCTTCTTTTTAAAACCATTTGACTTTGAATGAGAGAAGGAGCCTGTTCTGAATCCCAGGGTCTACTCATAGTATTTTGCAATCAAACAGTGAAAAAAAAAATCACAAACCCTCTGAGCTACTTTGAAGCTTGTTTGAAGCAGTTTCTTAAACTCTTTCCTAGGCTACTGCTACAGATAACACTGTGAACCTGATGGGCTTGATACTGCTGCCCTGATGTTCTTAGCAGAGGTTGAAATCTGTGCAAGTTTACAAGCCAAATGCTTACTGATATATATATATGTATATATACATACATATATATATAAATCAGTTTTTATGTATATAAAACAAATGTACAGAGCTGGATATGAGGGAGGGAATTTTAGGAGAAGTTAAGGAGTTCAAGCTCTCTCAGCATTAAGAGTCAGCTGCGGAGCAGGTCTTTGTAAATTTGAATTTGTGTAGAGTTTATGTGCCTGTATGCTGCTCTAGGTGTCTAAATCAAGGGTATGAGAATAGAATAGAATAGAATAGAATAGAATAGAATAGAATAGAATAGAATAGAATAGAATAGAATAGAATAGAATAGAATAGAACAGAACAGAATTAACCAGGTTGGAAAAGACCTCCATGATCATCAAGTCCAACCTATCACCCAACACTATCCAATCAACTAAACCATGGCACCAAGTGCCTCATCCACTCTCCTCTTAAACACCTCCAGTGATGGTGACTCCACCACCTCCCTGGGCAGCCCATTCCAATGGCAAATCACTCTTTCTGTGAAGAACTTCTTCCTAACATCCAGCCTAGACCTCCCCTGGCACAGCTTGAGACTGTGTCCTCTTGTTCTGGTGCTGGTTGCCTGGGAGAAAAGACCAACCTGGCTACAACCTCCCTTCAGGTAGTTGTAGACAGCAATAAGGTCTCCTCTGAGCCTCCTCTTCTCCAGGCTAAGCAATCCCAGGTCCCTCAGCCTCTCCTCGTTGGGATCCTCTGTCTCTCTCACAAAAGATCCAAAATCAAGTTAGCTAAAGCTGATTTGCCACAGACTTTAACTTAAGCTGATTTCCAATGGTCAGGAAAGGCTAGGGGAACAGAGAACCTGCCAGGAGCCAGCAGCTCTCCAAGGACAGGCTGACAAGGTGTGGGTGTTGGCAGAACAATGGCAACCACACACACACCTTTGAAAAACGCCCTCAGAGAGCACAGGGCCAGGTCACTGTGCTCTAAGCAGGCAAATGGCATAGGGTGTCAGGCAGTGTATGGCAGGGTATGGCATGGCACTTCCTGCAGAAGGGCACAGAGGGAAGGAGCTGAAGCTTGGCCAGCTCGACCGATGGAGTGATGATATACACCTGGCAGAAGCCCATGGCACCCCTGAGCGCTGCACCTGACAGGTCTGATGCAGCCTCTCAGATGGAGCTCCAATGGAAACACACTGTCACACAGGTGTAGGGCTGCAGGGTGTGCCTCATGCCTATGGGAGGTGTGCCCAAGTAGAAGAGCCCCTCTGAGTGATTGAGCTCCTAGAGGAGGTAAGTAGTTTAGGACCATCAGGGAACATGAGAGAGAGATTCTTGGAGTCACGCCTTGCTCTCCTTGAAACAAACCCAACAGACAGAATTCATTATATGAAGAACTCTTTCTGCCTGACTAATGTAGTGACCTAGAGGACAGTGGGCAAAAGCAACAAGTTCCTGCCCAGTGCAAAAAGCACTGCAGTCAAGTCTCCAACCACCCCCACTTTCCCAGCTGTCCTTGCAAAATAGGTACAGTACTCTGCAAGGGGAAGTGAATGACAACAAGGATGCTGGTTCCCCCAGCTTGGAGAAGATGCTGAGGTTTAGCTGGTCTACACCCTGTAAACCCTCCCCAGTAAAGTAGAAAAGATGAGTCATTGTATAGATGGCTGACTTCTGAAGGGAGCAGAAGGCCCAATATGCAGCCCAGACCCATTTTCTTAGGGAAGTCTGCTGCCTTCCTGGGACTCGGGTTAGCAATACAAGGACCTCACTCCACTATTGATCTTTCAAGTAGGTAGTGATTAAGGAGCTACAGGAAATCCAAGGACAATGAAGAGAGGCTTCAAGGCCTTGGCACAAGTGGTTAAGGGATCAGAAGCATAATTAATGTTCTCCTCTGAACCCCAGTTGTGGGCAGTGATAAGGGAACAAACAGGAAGAACCAGTAGATCAATGCCTGGCTCTGAGTCTGGTGTCACAAGCAGGACTTTGAGTTGTTTAATCATGGGCTGATTTACAGGACACCAGGCCTGGTGGCCTACTGGCAACAGATGAGATACAGCTGTCTCAAAGCAGAGAAAGGATTCCAACCCAGGAGCTAGCAAGGTTCATAGAAAGAGCTTTAAATTAGATATAAAGGGGAAGAGCACAAAACCAGGCTTGCTAGAAATAAGCCCTAGGGCAGCACACCAGTGTTTGAAGGATGGTGTGCTAGTGAGGTCTTTTGGTCTGCCACACCAGTGAAGGCAGGGAATGAAGACCCATAAATCAGCAAAGACACAAGGGTTATTGATGGGTTAGTAAGCACAGGAACCAGAGAACAGTCAGGCAGGAATTAGGACTTCTCGCTGCATAAAAGTGGTGTGACCATTAGGCCAACTGAAATGCATTTGCCCTAACACACTCAGCATGGGGAACAAACAGGAGTTTCAAGCCATTGTGCATCAGGAAAACTATTATATAGTGGCCATCACAGAAATGTGGTGAGATGTGTCACACAAATGGCATGCTGCAATCAGTCGCTACAAACTCTTCAGAAGGGACAGGAAAGGAATAAGAGGGAATGTTTACATTGTCTTGAGCTAAATTACAGTGGTGATATGGTTGAGTGTTTATGGGTAGGAATCAGGGGGAAGGCCAACAAGACAGATGTCATGGTGGGAGTCTGATATACACCACCCAACCAGGATGAAAAGACAGATAAAATATTCCTTAGGACTCTGGGAAAAGTCTCATGATCTCTAGTCCAAATTCTTATAGGGGACTTCAATTTTCCTGGCATCTGCTGAAAATGCAACATAGCAGATAGAGAGCACTCCTGGAGGTTCATGGAGTGTGTAGAAGACACCCTGATATAGCTGGTGACAAAGCCAACTAGGGAAGGTGTCCTGCTGGACCTGCTGTTTGTGAACAGGGAAGGTCTTGTGGGTGATGTAATGATTGGGGGGCATCTTGGGCACAGCAGTCATGAAATAATAGAGAGCTGGGTCACAGCAACCCAATGTAATGCTGTAAGTTTGGGGCAGAGTGGCTGGAAAGCTGAACAGCAGAAAAGGGCCTGTGGGTGCTGGTTAACAGATGGCTGAACATAAGCCAGCAATGGGCTTAGGTGGCCACGAATGCCAACAGCATCCTGGTCTGTGTTAGGAGCAGTGTGGCCAGCAGGACCTGGGAAGTGGTTACAGCATCACAGAATCATGGAATCATCCAGGCCGAAAAGGACCTCTGAGATCAACAAGTCCAGCTGTTTTGCCCACTTCACCAAGTCTGTCAATACACCATATCCCCAAGCACTGGATCTATATGGCTTTTAAACAGGGATGGCAACTGAACCACCTCCCTGGGCAGCCCACTCCAGTGCCTGATAACCCTTTCTGTGAAAAAATGTTTCCAGGCTAAACCCCGCCTGGCACAGCTTGAGGCCATTCCCTCTTGTATCATTAGTTAATGGTGAGAAGAGACCAGTGCCTACCTCTCTACAACCCCCCTCAGAGCACAACAGAGCACAACAAGGTCTCCCCCAGCCTCCTCTCCTGTAGACTAAAGAGCCCAGCTCACTCAGCTCCCCTCCACAGGACCTGTTCTCCTCTGATCCCACTGGCCACACTGTTTCTAATACAGGCTGGGATGTTGTTGGCCCTCTTGGCCACCTGGGCACACTGCTAGCTCATATCCGTCCTCTTGTCAGTCAGTACCTTCAGATCCCCCTCTGCCACACAGGCAGAGCATATTCTTCCTAAATTCCAGCCAAAGCCAGGCCCCCCGACTTCTTCCCTTCCACCTTGCCTTTCAGCGCCTGGGCACAGCTTGCTCCTAGGTGTGACCGGTTCAGGCTGTGCCTTTAAGAAAGGGACACTTTCTGAATACTCTGGCTGAATATTTTGGTATATAAATGAAAACAAGAGATATGCTAATCCAATTTCATTGGTGGAACCCAGCTGTAGATTCTAGCATAGTCTTTCAGTCGGGGCGGGGGGGCAGTCAGTCGTCTTCTTCTTCCCCCTGTACTGTGAGCTGGCCTGCTTTTCTCTCTGAAGCAACAGCTTGCTACGCAGGAACGATTCTTGCTAACCAGATAAGAAAACTAACTTTGCATTCGCTTTGAGCTTTAACAAAGTTTTCCCCTTTTAATTACCTTTCCTTTCTCTCTCTCTCTAACCCTTTTGGGAAAAAGGGGTGGTAGGGAGGGAGAAGGGAGGGACAGGCCGAACCCCCTGGCCGCAGGGGGGGTTGGGGAAGGGTTTCCTGTGTTACATACATTGCTGTATATTTCTGTATATATTGTAAATATTGTATGTTTTTGTACATATTCATTGCATTCCATATCTGCTTGTAAAATACAGCTTTCATCTGCTTCTCCGGCTGAGTTAGCTGTGGAATTCTTTTGTGTGTGTGGGGGAACCTTCCTACTCCACCACACTAGGCCTTTAAGATTTTCTTCTTGAACCATGTCCATCCTTCCTGGACTCCTTTACCCTTGAGAACTGCCTCCCAAGGGACTCTGTCAATCAGGCTCCTGAACAGAATTCCAGGGTAGCGGTTTTACTAACCCCTCTTTTCACTTCCCCGAGAATTGAAAACTGTCGTTTTATGATCACTATGCCCAAGACAGCCTCCATCCATCACTTCCCCCACAAGTCCTGCTCTGTTCACAAGTAGTAAGTCCAGGAGTGTACCCTCGCTAGTTGGTACACTCCTAGGGTAATTGCATTAATAAGTTATTCTCTACACACTCTAGGAACTCTATATTCAGCACTGGTAGGGTTGCACATCAAGAACTGTGTTCAGTTTTGGAACCCCGATTACAAGAAGCACGCTGACATGCTGGAGCATGTCTAGAGAAGGGAAATGAGGCTGGTGAAGGTCTGTAGAACAGGTCTTATGAGAAGTGGCTGAGGGAACTGGAGTTGTTTAGTCTGGAGAAAAGGATGCTGAAGGGGGACCTCATTGCTCTCTACAGCTACAACAAAGGAGGTTGTATGTAGTTAGGTGGGATTTGGTCTCTTCACCCTAGTAACAAGTGACAGGATGAGAGGAAATAGTCTCAGGTTGTGCCAGAGGACTGGATATTAGAAGAGACTTCTTCACTAAATGTGTTATGAAACACTGGAATAGGCTATGGTTAGGGTTATTATTGTATTACTGTATTGTTAGGGAGTTGGTTGAATTACTTACCCTGAAGGTGTTTAAAAGATGCAGAGATGTGGTGTTAAGGGACATGGAATAGCACCAAACTGGGTAGAATTAGATTATGGTTAGATAATGGCTGAACTTGGTGATCTTAAAGAGCTTTCCCAACAGAAACAATGCTATGATTCTGTGTTTAAACAGTTTCTTTTTTAATGTTTTTGCAAACACTCTGAACCTGAACTGAATGACCCATCGAGCTATAAGTTTACAGAACCACAGAATGGTTGAAGTCGGAAGTGACCTCTGGAGGTGATCTCATCCAGCCCTCTGCTCAAGCGGGGACATCTAGAGCCAGCTGCCCAGGACTGTGTCCAGGTGAGTTTTGAATGGATGAACACCTTTCTGGGCAACTTGTGACAGTGCTCAGTCACTGTCACATAGAAAAGTGTTTCCTGATGTTCTGAGGAAACCTCCTGTGTTTCAGTTTGTGCCCATTGCCTTTTGCCTTGTCACTGGCACCACTGGAAAGACCCTGGGTCCATCCTCTTTGCACCCTCACTTCAGGTATTTGTATACATTAATAAGATCCCTCCTGAGCCTTCAGTGCTCCAGGTTGAATGGTCTTGTCTCTCTCAGCCTTATCTCATAGGAGAAATGCACCAGTGCCTTCACCTTCTTCACAACCCTTTGTTAGTCTTGCTTCAGTATATCCATGTCTCTTTTGTACTAGGGAGCCCAGAAATTGATGGAGTACTACAGGTTGCTAGTGCTGAAGTTAGAGGAAGGATCTCCTTCATTGACCTGCTGGCAAAATTCCTCCTTGTGCAGCCCAGGGTGCCATTCATCTTCATTGCTGCAAGGACACATTACTGGCTCATGTTTGATTTAGTGTCCATGAAGACCCCCAGGGCCTTTTCTGCAAAGCTGCTTTGCAGATACTCATTTTGTCCAGAAAGCATTTTAACTGATGAACTAAAACCTTCAGAACTTAACTGCATAATGCCACCAGGTGTGGCACTTACATTATTGTAAATTTAGCTGCCAGTACTCTTTCAGTTACAGCACCCAGCATGGCTTCCCAGTACTGTAGTGGAGAAAGCTCCAAAGCCAGCCTATGCTAGAGCTGCAGGACTCGCACTGCTGGAGGATTTGCAGTAGCAGCAAC
Source organism: Picus viridis (assembly GCA_033816785.1). Taxonomy (NCBI): domain Eukaryota; kingdom Metazoa; phylum Chordata; class Aves; order Piciformes; family Picidae; genus Picus; species Picus viridis. Next base: position 54,555,572 of record CM066606.1, read on the forward strand.
AAAATGGTGGGAGATGGGCAAAAGGTCCTTGCTTCCTGAGGACAACTAACTGTCCAGGGAGAAAAATAAAGATGTCTTCAATTTCAGATAGAATGCCAAAAAAGTCAAATGCAAAGTCAGACAGCACCCACTCTCCCTCCCCTCCCCCCCCATCTTTTATTTCTGATTAAAAAATACCAGTAAAGGCAAGGGAAAGGAGTCTGATTTCTGCCTGTAACTGAAAGCAAATACTGTATTGGAAAACATTTGCAGATATTTACAGATATTCAGAATATACAACACAAGGACTCCCCAGATTGTTTCCTGCCTCTCATGCTCCCTGACACCTTCTTGCCTGGAGCTGTTGTCCTGCAGAAAATCCTGAACAATTAAGTTGAAGGGGAACAACCTGCTGTATTAACTTTGCAGATTTTGCGGAAAATTAACACTTTCAAGATCTGTGCATTGACTGAGGCCAGATGCCACGCTAAAATGTGTGTGTGGATCTTGGCTCTGTGGTTAAAGAACTTTTGTTGCTTTACTGCAGTAGCAAGTGATGGGTTACTGTGGCATCACCTCAGTTCTGGTGATGGGGTAATGTGGCATCATCTCAGTTCTGGTAACGGCTTAACGTGGCATGGTCTCCGTTTGAGGGCACTTCAGTGATGGGTTAACGCTGCTCGAGAAACGAAAACTTCAAACCCGTTCAGATGCCTTTGCAGCGAAACGCCGCCTTTTCGCAAAATAAAACCACAGCACCCAGCAAAGGAAGCCACAAGCCCGTGGATGTCCGGGCGCTTTCCTGTTTCAGGAAGAGGGAAATGGGGGATGCCAAGAGCTGGGAGGGGATGAGCAGGGGAAGACAGGGCTATATCGCCCCCGCCCGCCCTCCTCCCGAGCCCAGCAGCCCCAGAGGGTGTGAGGGACGGCGGACATGTTAGCGGAGGCGGTGGCCCTCCCTGCGCCACGGCGGAGGCGGGCGAGCGTAAGATGGAGGCGGCCGGCGAGCGCGCGCAGCGGCCGAGGGCATCTGAGGTGAGGCGAGGCGGAGCCAGCGGCGGGGACGGCCGTCCCCTTTCCGGGAGGAGGAGGAGGAGGGTGGGCTGTGGGTGGAGGAGCGGGAGAGGGATACAGGGACTGGGGCATCTGCTCCGCACACGTAGAGGCGCTGCCGCGGCGCTATTAATAACCCGCAGCAGCCCGATGAGGTGGTTGTAATACCCGCCCCCCTAGAAAACCTTCACGCACTCCCCAGTAACAGCAGGCTGCAAACCTCAGCACCCCCGCTGCGCCCCTGGCTCCCCAGCAGCCCGCTTTGTCTGTGGTGCGATGCTCTGCAGCCCGCCCCCGAGCAAAACAAACAGAAAAAAAAGAAAAAAATGGCATTTATTTTATCCATGTGTTATTTAAATATGTGCACATTGCATCTCTCGTGTGCGTGTATGTCGTATACATGCGTGTATATATGTAACTATACATGTAATACACGTGTGTAATTATTTCATGGGATGCATATAAGGTGCGTATCTATTTTTAAATTATATTTATATATACAGTGTAGACCTACCTATTATATATTTTATTGTTATAACGTATGCACGTCTAGAGTAATAAATAAATAGCCGAATAACATGTAAGTAATTTGTATGTACTCCTGTGTTTTCGTGGCAATGGCCGCGGCGCGGGTTGGGAAGGATGACGCCGTGGGCTCGCAGGGGCCTCCCCTCTGAAAAAAATAAAATCGAGAGGAATACTGACAGTTAAAAATCCCGAACAACAATGCAATAAAATAGCTGTGATACAGCACGGGAGGAGAACAGCCGCAAAGCCCTGGGGCTGGCGGTGTCACCTCGGCAGCGGGTGCGGGGGCCGTGGGTGCCGGGGGGCTGTTTCCACGCGGCTCACGTGGTCCAGTCGCGGGCGGGGGGAGGTGGGCCCGGCACCCCCGATCTAGGGCAGTTTGTTCAACTGCGGTAATGGGAGCTCGATGTTCCCGCAGCGCGGGGATTTCTGAGAACTGGGGCTGTGTCCTCAGATGAACTCGGCTGCCTGCGTCCCCCCAGCCTCCTCCGACGCCTTAAAGCGGCAATGCCGGCGATGCGGTGGGACCCACCTCTGCTGGCGCCGCACGTACGCCTGCAGCCCGCAGTGCGGAGCGGGGCTGCGGGCAGATCAGCGGGGGCAGGCAATGCTGTCCGGCGGCACCTGCGCCCGGTGGCAGGCACACTGGAGCTCACAGAGAAGCCCTCTGACGCTGGGTGGAGGGGCCAAGCTGGAGGTCTGTGACTGACCCTCTGACCAGGGAAAGTATCTGCAGTGTTGAAGACCTCACACTTTCCTCAAAGCACACGGACTGTGCTTCAGATCACCGTGTTTCTCTCTCTCTCTCTCCATTTTATTTTTCCTTTAAAAAAATTAAATACTGCAATGCTTTGTTCAGGGGGTGAGTTGCCCAATGGTGGTTATCCTGTCTATCGTACCACCTCTTCCCCATGACAACCTTCCATGGTGGAACAGCAGAGCTGCCACAAAGACTTGCTGTTGCATCAGCATCAATCAGGAAGTTTTGGAGGCCTTGCATACAAGGCACTTAACAAACTAACCTGAAGATCTCTGACCCGCTAGTACCTGATAGAAATAACAAAAAGCTGTTTTCATCTGGAACAGTGGTACAAAACTTGAGAAAGCAAGGGCTGGAATATTTTTTTGATGGGTTCATTAAAACCATGTGAACTTTTGAATCAAGTGGAATCACATCCTTGAAACTTAGCTGTAAACTGAGGCGGATCCCTAGTCCACATTAACCATGTATGTTGTGTGCTGGCCCTGCCACCAGTTTATTTTTCATGGGATGTCTTTGCTGCGGTCAAAAACAGACATTCCCAAATTAACATTTGTCTAGCTGAAATTGAGATTCACACACCCCTATGTGCACTGAAGGATGCAGTCTGATGCAGGCTGTAAAATCCATCTGGGTGTGCACTCAAGCAACTATCCTATGCTGCCATGGCTACACTGCTACCACTACTAAGAGTTTAAATACACATCCCCGGTGCCTACATGGGCATAGATATCCCCTGAGTACTTAGCCACCTGCAAAGGTAAGCCCTAGGAGGGAGGAGTCATCCTTCTTTCTAAGGTTTGGGATCAGCAGAATTGGTCACAGATAAAGACAATAGCTGTGATTCAGGAGACAGTAAAAAGAGCTCAAGACCAAGATGTGCAATCAGTACCACCGTGTAGAATGTGGATGGAATTACACTAGAGGAAGTTAAACATAACAACAGAGGAACCTTAAGTCTGCAAACAGCAAGTCAGTTGCTACGCTGAGTAGTAAACAGGAGCAGAACATACTCTCCAACAGAACTCTATCCACAGCGCTTGTTTCTAAAGAAATTTTGCGACCATGAATCTTCATATCCCTGGATTTTAATGCCAGAAGTGTCTTCCATCAATAGCCTTCTACTGTATAGCTGCTTTTGAAATTGAAGGCCAGTATGCTAGTGTAAAAACTAGTTTCAGGATACTTACTGTGTCTTGCAAGTCTTTCTATGGCAGTCAGCTGCACCTACTCTGATTTTCCCTTTCTGATCCCCAAAAGTTGAATTCAAAGGTTTCTGTTACTTTGGATGGCTCAACAAAGCAACTTTTTGTCCACCTTGTGGACAAAAGACTGAGACACCTAAGTGTGGCCAGCAGGAGTAGGGAAGTCATTGTGCCCCTGTACTCTGCACTGGTTAGGCCACACCTTGAGTACTGTGTCCAGTTCTGGGCCCCTCAGTTTAGGAAGGACATTGAGACACTTGAACATGTCCAGAGAAGGGCAACAAGGCTGGTGAGAGGCCTTGAGCACACGCCCTGTGAGGAGAAGCTGAGGGAGCTGGGATTGTTTAGCCTGGAGAAGAGGAGGCTCAGGGGTGACCTCATTGCTCTCTACAACTACCTGAAAGGTGGTTGTAGCCAGCAAGGGGTTGGGCTCTTCTCTCTAGCAACCAGCATCAGAACAAGAGGACACAGTCTCAAGCTGTGCCAGGGGAAGTTTAGACTCGAGGTGAGGAGGAAGTTCTTCACTGACAGAGTCATTTGTCATTGGAATGGGCTGCCCAGGGAGGCGGTGGAGTCACCATCCCTGGAGGTGTTCAAGAGGGGATTGGATGTGGCACTTGGTGCCATGGTCTAGTCATGAGGTCTGTGGTGACAGTCTGGACTCGATGATCTTTGAGGTCTCTTCCAAACTTGGTGATACTGTGATACATTTCTTCAAATGGTTAAAACACTTCCTACCATATCTGGCTTCAGAATGGTCAGCTGCTGTTGTCTGCTTTTCTGTATTTTCCTGGTAATATATGCAGGCAATAGGGGCAATAGACTGTTATGCAAGATACCACATACATGTAAAATACTTCACAATGTGTTCATCATTACATGGCCACTGGAGGACCATTCTGTGATGCTGCCAGACTATCAATCATGTAGCAAACTTTCAGCATGGTCACAGGCTTTAAGAACACAGGTCAGAAAACAGGCCGTTTATCTCTGAATATTATTTCAGTCACTTTCTAACCATCGATCAGTCCTCAGCATCTTGTCAAATCATATGGAGCTTATACCACACATAGTTTCAAGAGCCCTGGAGAATGAAAAAAGTTAAAGCAGAAACTGGACTAAATCTTAAAGACTCCAGCCTTCAAAATAATAACAAATATAAATACAGAAGCAGGATGGATGTCTTTATGTTGTTTTGAAAGGAAGACATTGTTATAAAGGAAGCTTCTGTGCTCTGCAGAAGAGCCCACAGCAAGCAGCTGAACAACATTTGAAGCCAAATGACTGACTCATGATGGTCTTTGCATGCTTGCTCCTCAAAACAAAGTCTTCTTGGTCTCAGTGTCACAGAAGGTAACTTACATGAAGAGGTTTTTGGAGTACAAACACTTGAGGGTTCCCGAAGGCTGCAGATCACTCCAAGAGTGCCATTTGGTGCTGAAGGTGCCCAAGGTATCAGGGCTATATTGACATCCTGTAGTGGGTTTAAGCTGTTATCCCTACAAGCCACAATAATAATCCTTGTTTAGGCTAGGTACTGAAGAAAAAAGATAAAAGAAGCACTTTGCTGTGACTTAAAAACTGAGATATGGATTAAATGGATGCTCTGAAACCAAAGCAAAATGTTACCATCAACACAGCCACATTCAAGTTATGGCCCTCATCTATATGTCTGAAGACAAAGGAGTTTGCAAGCACAATCCTGTTCTGCACCGGTGTGTTGTTGAGAAAGTAGCCTTGACATCATGTCCCAAGTATAAAATTTCATTTTTATCAGTTGCCAAGTGTCATTTGTACCCAATTAACTTGGAGTCTTGGAACTTTAGACTACTACATACACAAAAAGGAAAGGTTTTATTTTGTCTTCAACAGGCACTGTATTCTTGGAGGCATACTGGAAAGACTGTAAAAGCTCAGTATGTGTCCGCATTACAGAAATGGCCACAGATTATTTTCTAGTCTTTAAACTACATGCCAAGAGCTAGCTCAAAACAAAAAAAGCTACCAAGCATAAAAAGATTTTTTTTTCCTGTTTTGGTTATTAACGCTTCTCTCCCTGAATTAATGTAACAGGTATGTAATCAAAGATTTGAAAACATGATGATTAGCCTTGGACTGGGGAAGTCATCTTCTGAGAAGCAACTAGGAGATGTTACCATCCACTGAAAGGCGGACAGCATTATCTCCTAGTGCAAACTCATACATGGCGCCAGCCAAAGAAGTTCTGAAAGTGTCATGGAAAAAGATGGCAAACAGGCAACTCAGAGCTACATCCCAGATATTCAGAATAATGAACCAGGGGAGCAGTTTTCTGTGGAAAACACTACTGCCCCTCTGAAAGAAAAATAAGGTTGTAGGAACCAGTACTAAAGAGAAGACATATTTATCAACAGAGTTAGCAGTACAGGAATGGCAAAACCTTCTGTTCCTCCTTCACAAAGTATCTGGGGATTACAGCCTCTTCCCTCTGCCTGATGCCTTGTAAATATCAGAGGCCAATGGATGCCAGACGAGCTGAGAAAAATGCTTTGAGAACATGGCAAAAGTGACATCTCTAGATGGCTGCCTTGTTAGGTAATTTGCTCTGCTCCATGTTTCTATTTGATCTCCATGACTCTACACACGGTCCAGTTACAGATGTGGCCACTAGTTATTTTGGATGGTGTTGTGTGTGTTCCCCCATCCCAGCTATGATCTGCAAAATTATTTCAGCCTGATGCCAATTATCTGTGACAAAGGATTATTATTGCCCAAGGCTGTACCTTGAGATTTAGTGTGCTAGTGTACAAAATGGCTGACATCTGCTTGCTTTTACTTCCTACAGGAAGATGGCAATGCTCTCTTTTCTGTATCCACTTCCCCATTATTTCCACATGCAGTTAAAGGGATTAATAGCAGTACACACAGCCCTCTGGTTTTGTGAGAAAGGATAGGCTGCTGCTGAAGACAGTGTGGTTCAGTTAGGACCTTGGGCTGCCATTGCTCTCATTGGGCTGCTGTTCACAAAAGGAGAGTAAAAATTCTCACTCCAGAAAACTGGAGTGTTTCTGCAGTTACAAAACGATTTCAGAGACACCCTGCTTTTACTTTGACTAACGCTGTAGAGAGGCCTACGTACATTATCCCAGAGACAGGAGCTGTTACCTCTAGCACTCTCACGTGATGCTTATAGACCACCAAAACATAGAAACTTATGTGCTCCTGGTTATAGGTAGTGGCAGGTTTTTTTTTTTTAAAATAGCACTTGATCGAGAAAATTATTTTTCCACTTTCCTCTTGTGGAGTGCAGGTCAGCTAAGCTTTGCAGCGTGCTGCAGGCTCTGCATTTCCTGTAGCTGGGGGATACGTTACTTGAGTAGAGATGCCGGTTCTCACAATTTGATAATTCGTTTGAGCTGGGTGATAAGAAACGCCTTTAACTGACCTGCCTTCTGCTAGCAGACCGACCCGCAGCGGCCTCGCAGCCCAACAGCAGTGCCACGATACAGCTGTGCCATGAGCTAAGTTTCCTGGGCGGCTGCAGGCCGGTTATCGCAGGGTCTCTCCCTACGGCGCCCGCCACCTACATTCGCTCGATCTGAAGGAACTGTACGCCTCAGGGGTGACGTTGTGACAACGCAATGTAGAATCGGGTCTTTCGGCAGGCTTCGCGGGGTGGGCGAGCGCCCGCTTCCTGCACAAGGCCAGTCCTTATGCCTCCTGCCCCCAGAGCCCAGACAGACCAGACCCGAGGCAGGAGGACAGCTTCACATCGCGGTTCCGATTCACGCCTCAGTCATAGAACCCGCGCTCCGCAGGGGCGTTCCCCCACCTGCCCCGGCACGGGAAGCCCACTCTCCCCCCACCGGCCGGGGTACAAGCAGGGGACAGGAGCAGGGGACAGGAGCAGGGGCAGTCACACTGGCAGGGACAGGAACACGGCAGCGCCCGAGGTGCGCATTGGATGCCCCGCCGCACCCCGCGCGGCAGAGGGAGGGGGCGGGCAGCTCGCGGGCGCCCGCCGGGTTTACAAGTGTTGCTCACCCTTCGGAGCCTCGCGCTGATTGGCGGGGGCCTTGCCAGTGACATCAGCCGGCTCACTTTCCATTGGCCAGCCGGTTGCTGGGACTGTAGGGCTTCCAGGGAGGAACTTAACTCGTTCGGTGCCGCTTGGCCCCGCTGACTCGGGCTATCTGCCTCTCACAGACCCCGGCCCAGGGATGCCACCAACTCGCCTGAGGAACGGCCGCGGCCGGCCCCGCACCTCCAGCTTCATGGATGAAGCTGCTGCACCCCACGCACCAGTCTCCCCGGTATCGCCCTTTTAAGCGGGCGCGGCGGGGCGCCCGGAGTAGCACGCGGCCTGGGGAGGGAGCGTGGGGATTGGTGGCGGCGCCGCCCGGCGGACACACCCCCTAGAAAAGGGGCGCTGTGAGTGGCGGGGGAGAAGGTAAACAGAGCCGGCTGGCCCTGCCCGCTGACCAATCGGGGGGGCGGGAAGGGGGCTCCGAACCTGACGTGATGGGACTCGGCGCGGCCGTCCCCGGGCAGGAGCACGCGGGCGGCGCGCGGCGCGGGGGACGTGGGGCAGGCGGCAGGGCGGCGGCGGGCAGTCTCCTCTCCCCCGGCCCCTGCGCCGGACCTGGGCCGGCCGCACGGACGGAGGGCGGCACTCCCCCCGCCGGCTGCGCGCCGCCCCCGGGGGGCGGCGGTGAGAGACCTGCCCGGCGCCCCGTGTTTATTTTTACTCCCCTTTCTCCTCCCCGCGCGCCTTAGAGACCCCGGCGCCGCGGGCGGGCCATGGGTGGTGGCGGCGCAGCCGGCCCGGCGGGCGAACACTGAGGGCGCCCGTAGCCCTTCGTCGTCGGGGCGCGTTCGCACCATGTCGGCTGTCGCCTACGTGGACTTTGTGGCGGCGCAGTGCCTGGTCTCCATCTCAAACCGCTCTGCCGTGCCCGAGTCAGCGCGGCTGAAGGTACCGGCCGAGGGGGAGGCGGCCCGGGAACTGCGCGACCCCCGCGACGCCTGGAAGGACTACTGCGCCCTGCTGGCCATCGCCAAGAGCCTGCTGGAGCTGAACAAGTACCGGCCGCTTCCCGCCCCCTCCGTCTGCAGCGACAGCGTGGAGAGCCCCGACGAGGACGCGGGCTCCGACAGCGACGCGGCCACCGAGCCGGGCTCTAGCCCGCCTCGCAGCCCGCCGCCGGGGCCGCCCCCTCGCCTTCGAGCCGCCGGGGCCTCTCCCAAGGGGAAGCTGGTGGCCGAGAAGCGGCACAAGTGCCCCTACAACGGCTGCGGCAAGGTCTACGGCAAGTCCTCCCACCTCAAGGCGCACTACCGGGTGCACACAGGTCAGCGGCGGCGAAGGGAGGGGGAGGGAGGAAGCGATCGAGAGCTTGTCCTCAGATGAACCCAGCCGGCGGCGCGCCTGGCGCCCCCGCCGACCTCTTTTCGCTTTGCGTTTTGCGTGGTTTGGGGGCTTTACATTTTTTGTTTGTTTCCCCGCTCCTCTGTCTTCTCCGTTCACTTCCAGCCGCGGTGCTGGACCGGCGCCCCCGGGTCGGGCGGGAGCGGGTGGCCGCCTCGGGCGGGGCTGCGGCAGCGCCTCCCGCCGCACCCAGCCTGCCGCCTGCCCCGGCCGGGAGCCTGCCCGTCACCTGCGGGTAAACTGCCGGCAGCCAGCGGTCTGCGTAAACTTCCCGGAGAAAGGAGGGTAGCCGAGGCAGGGAGCACACCGATCGTGCTCGGGGTATCGCTGACAAAATACCGGGGCGGCGGAAATCGGATGCCCGCCTGGAGCGGGGCAAGGTTTGGCACATAGTCTCAAAGGAGGCCCGAGGCAGATCTCTCGCCGCGCTGCGGACGGGCTCCCATTGCCTGCGCCCCGCTGCCGCTTGTTCCGTCGGAAACGGCCTTTCGTCCCCCAGCATTTGCGGAGTCGCCGTTGAGCCGTGATCCGTGGCAGGGAAGCTGGACGCCCCAAGGCCGGAGCTGGGGGCGGCGGTGCTGCCGGCCGTCGCTGCGCCCCGGGAGGGGGCGGTGGCCTTCCATTTGTACGGCGCCGCGCTGCTGGGTTTCGGTGTCACACCCCTGCAGCAGGGCAAGGGCCCTTCGAGCTGGAGGGGAAAACTTAAGGAGCACATTACCTAAAACCTGCTATTAGCTCTTGGTGGACCAGTCCACCCCCGGGGAGCATAACCCGACCCCTGTCAGCCACGCTGCCCCGGTGCAGCTCCTCCGGCCGGGGAGATTTGGGCGCCATCCGTGGCGGACCGGCCTCTGCCTTGTTTGCCTGCCCCTCGCGGTATAGGTTACCGCGACCCAGCTTTGGCGTGTTCCACGAGGCCTTCATTCATGGGGCTGCGTGCGCCCGGTCGCCTGTCTTCGCCCGGCGCTTCGGAGGGTGTGGCAACATGGAAACCTGGAGATAAAAATCTCTGCTGCAGCAATTCGTACCTTCTCCGGCTCTGCTGAGCGCTAAGGGGACAGCAGTCGGAGACTTCTCTGTTTAGTGGTTTTTTTTTTAAAGCCCCGTAGTGCAAAAATATTAGTTGAATTGCAGTTGGGATCATAGTGCAGCTGCACGAGGCTCTGAATTAAAGGGTTGTGCGGAAGTATGGAAAGAAGCATATTGAAGGAGACATAGGCTGCCAACACTGATTCCACGTGTTCCATATCAGTTCTGTAGATGGTTCTTTTCAGGATTTTGTCTGTTGGCAGTGCTGTAAAGTGGTGATGTACAAAACGAGTTTATCGTCTGAGGAATAAATCATGAGGCATTGCTGTAGAGTTTAACGCAGCCTTGATAGGGCATGGCCACATCTGAGCTCCCCTAAGCTTCCGTTGCTCAGACTACCTTCTGTGCCTAGATGTACATGCACTGCAGAGGAGGAGACCAAGTCCTGGCTGCCTGCTTGTGCCCTGCTGGCAGATTAGCTCGAGAGATCGAGGGGAGGAGGGGGATGATTACTGCATGTTGCTCAGCGGTGACCTCTGCAGTCAGTTAAGACTGTCGCGATGAGCCGGGAAAGAGGATGGTCAGTGGTGACCCTGTACTGACCTCAGGACCTGTGCCAAGGATTGTTGTGTTACTGGCTCAAGGGCTGCACCTCTCATGCTCTTTTGAGTAACTGATGCCTTGCAAAATGTTGGCTTGTAAGTGGCAAAGAAAACGTGTTAGCATCGTTGCCACTTACTACTCCAAGCTAAAATATCCACCCTGATATAGCAACCAAATTAGGCATCAATTGGGATGGCATTCTGGGTGATGACACATGTAAATCAATGTACTGTACAACCCACACTGCTTGCTGTAAGCTATAGTATTAAGTATCTCTTGAAGTGACATGAGGCTTAGCATGTGCTGCTTACAAGTGGGTTGCCTCAGCTCCCAAGTACGGTCATGGTAGTTCTGTGTGATTAAAACCACTACAGACATCCGGCAGTCAGCTTCCTAATGCGAACAGTTAATTGTAGCTAACTGAAATGTTAAACGATGCTGCTAATGTTAATTATTTTTATAGATGGCAGAACAATTCCTTAGCAACAGTGGGATTCAGTGGAACCTCTGGAGTTATTCATAACTGCACATTGCAGAGTGTTAACACTTCCTGCTTTTTACCATTTTTTTGCCTTTCGAATAATTTCTTTCATATATGTGTGCCTCTTGAATTGCTTTCATCTACCTGCCATTTTTCGTCAGACCACTGACTTGATTTCATGCTGCTGTTTGGCATTTAGTGGAAGTAGGTACACAGCCATCAGTAGAGGCTTCCTGGTCTTAAATTTTTAATATTTAATCTCAGTCTGTCTTGGAAAATGGCTGTAGGACTTCCATTTACATCTGTGAACCTGCTTGTAGCCGCAGCTCTCTTTACCCGCTGATGCTAACCAAGCAAATTAGAAAGCTCTGGATATGGCTTTGTGCTTGGTAATGGTAGGAATCTGAAAATTAGACCATTGTTTGTAATCTAATGCAAAGCAAGAAATTAAATTCCACCTAAAACTAGAAAAATCAAACTAGAAAATCGAAGACTTGATGCTCAGAGGTTAGAGGTCTGTGTCTTATAATGATTCTTTCAACTTTTTGGTTCAGAGGCATAGCATATTTCAGAGGTTAAAACCGTTTTCTTGAGGTTTGGGCTTCTGATGATGACTCTTGTTCAATTTCCAGAAGACCTCTATTAGCCACCTATCAGAAACTGTTCTTCATTGATATTAACAGAAAAAGGTCAGCAGATAGCAGTGCACATCCTACTTGAGCAAACAGCCCCATTGTTTCTGCTGCCAATCCCACTTTTTTTCCCTTTTCTTCCCCCCCCACTTTTTTTTTTTTTTTTTTTTTTTTTCATTCCTTGCCAGGCTGCTGGTGTTTCTGTGATGTTATCAAGCAGTCCTTTGTTTTGTCAGGTATGCATACCTGCTCTCACAATGTTTTAATATGGACAGTCCAGGGATACAGGGGTAAGCATAGCACTGAAACTGAGCTATATTTACTCCACTGTCCCTTCACTGCCACCCAAAAGTAACTTGTAATTGATTGTTCAAGTTCTGTTGTCTTGAGCAAAAGAGCATTACAGCTAAGGCTGTTCTGTGTGAGGTGTTTACAGTAGCTTCTCTGAGGTGTATGGTTCTTGGTGTACGAGGGACAAGACTTCATTGTCCCCAGGGGTTTGCTTGCCAAAGGCTGTTTGTTAGGAAGACAGATGGAAGGATAGCTCTGCACTGTGACCATACCTGACATTTCCCCACCCCTTACAGGATGATGTTACAGGATTATAGGATATGCAAATTCTGATGAAGTTTGGTGGTGGCAGAGGGATTCTGAGTAGCATGTCTGTTTGGGAGTCTTAAGCATTGAGATGGTGTGAATGGGTCTTCCTGATTTTTTTTCTTCAGAGCACAAAAGAAAGGCTAAATGCAATTACAAAACCTGTGAGAAACCAGAGCCCTAGAATCAGTGTAGAGGTCAGGAGAATGTGAGGTCAGCTGACCAAGTACATGGCAAGCAACAGCAGATACCTTGAAAATGCACAGACTTCTCTGAACAGGTAGTTTTAGCCAGTAATGCATGGGGTTCTTGTTAGCCTAAAAGAGAGTGGGGGAGGGGACAGCATTGCAGAGTGGGATGTGCAGGCCAGAGTGTTTCCAGGGAAAATAAAAGCATGTGAAAGTAAACAACCAATCTCAAGTCAGAAAGCTTGGACAGGAGGCACAGAGCAAAGGGCAAGATATGTAGAGGGAGAGAAAATGGCAGGAGAAACAATCTTTAAGGCATGTAAATTTTCTATGATGTGAATACAAGCCAGTTAAAGGACATGTGGCCACCGAGAGCACATCCTCCTGGTCAGGAAAGAGGGATAGAGAAAGTACAATAAAACTCGTTTGTGAGATGCCTTCTTATAGAAGACACATAGGTTTGCTTGCCTGGGGAAGTGAATCCCAGGTGCTTCTCAGTATGTGGTGCTGTGGCTCAGTGGGGAGTTTGCTTGTGTGTGAATTACCCTTAATTAAGAGGTTAGACCCATAGAAACCAAATATGTGAGAAGTTCTCCCTGTTTACCTAGGATTTTTATCCAGCTGCATCCACCATGCATACTGGGTCCAAAAAAAAAAAAACAGGAAGAGTTTTTACGTCAGGCAGCTGCTGCACTGTTGAGCTTTCCCGTTACTTGGCTCTCACCAGTGTTTGGTATCAGGGTTGTAGGAAGAGATGTGAACCTGTATAGGTCAACAGTCCACACAGTGAAGCTGAGGAGTATTTCTAGAAGAAATGAAAGGTAAGTGCTGCAGTTGCCTCCTGCTGAAATGTAGATGTTACAGCATTGATTCAGCCTCTGTATCAGTGTGGGTTTGACTGTGCTGCTATGGTATTTGTGTTCTAGATTATCACTAGCTTGACTGACTCTACAGATGCTGATAGGTTGACAATCTTATGCTCTCTGGGAGCTTTTTTGGGTATTTTGTGGGAACATAATCCAAAATTTAGCATTTTAAGCTCCTTTTATCCAGCTCATGCAATGTCACTTTGCCAAATCCTTTTGAAAAAGACTGAAGAGCAGAAAGTGGAGCCAGGAGAACATTTTATTGCTAGACTCAGACCTTGATCTGAAATGTCCATGTGTGCAAATTCCTTGAGTTCTAATGGGCGTGTTTCCAGGTCTCAGAGAAATATGGTCATACTGGCTGGAAGCATTACCAGCTGAGTAAAAAGGCAAAAATCCTCAAGATGAAGTTCAGTGTTGCCAGATTCCCAGTTGTGGGGGTTTGTTTATTTGTTTTGCTACCTGCCCCACCCCCTCCAAATGTAAGCACGTCTATGTGTGTCACTGTGAGAAAAGCACTCCAGAAAGGTTTATTATCACAGAGCTCACAGAATTCAATGGGTTGGAAGGGACCTTTAGAGGTCATCTAGTCCACTCCTGCTGTGCCAAGCAGGGACATCCTCAACTAGATCCGGTTGCTCAGCGCCCCATCAAGCCTGATTTTGAATGTCACTAGAGGCGGTGCTTCCACCACCTCTCTGGGCAACCTGTTCCAGTGTTGGTGTAAAGAAATGCTTTGTGCAGGACAGAAGCAGTGAACAGGCTTCACCCAGAAGAGACTGCCTTTTCCACATGGCTGTATTGAAAATGCAGCTTTACAGAGTGCCTGCACACTGTTGTGCTGTAGCATTGAAGATCGTTGTCACTTGCTCTTGCTAGTTTGTGTCCTGCAGCCCCAGCTGCCAGGATCGCTGTAGGAGCAATCATTCCCTTTTGCTGGCTGCTGTGCTGTTGTGCACCAGCCTGCCAGTTGTGGCCTTGCATGCTTCCCAAAACTTGCAGCTGGGAGAGCAAGGAGGGACCAAGTTAAGATTTAGGAGTCAGAGTCTGAGGTAGTGATGGCAATGCACATTCCAGATACTGTTCACTTTTGGTAGCTTAGTTCACCATCTATATTCAAGTAAGGATGACTGAGAGTGCTCTAAACGCCTGAAACTTGAGGGAAGAGTCTGTTGAAATGCTGGTTGATAAATTCACATTGAAATAACAAAAATTATAATATCTTTCTGAATGCACATTAAATTGCATTCCTCCTTCCCCTGTCAAAGCTTAGCAAGCATATAATCATTTGGAAAGGGCAAAAGCTTAAACCTTGTGGTCTTCAGTCCCAGGTGAGTTCCCTAAGCACTGGGCTGGGAGTTGGCCTTTCTCTATTGCTTGGCTAATATTTAAGTATTACTGAAAAACTGAGGAAGTTTAAATGGGGATAAGATAGAAAAGGAGAAGAGGTAGGACCTTGTCCTATATTCCCCTCAGCTATGACAGTGTGGATTTAACTTTGATGAGATTTGGAGAGATCTTTCCCAGGTAGCTTCTTCAACTTACATGTGGAGGCACAGTCTGCAGAGAAGGCCTTTGTAAAGGCTGGGAGGGTTGTGATCTGGCAGACAAGCTGTAAGGGTATCCTTTGCATCTGATGTGGTGTCACATGGGAGTAACTGCAAGACTGAGTCTCTTCAGGATTTGGTCTCCCAGAAGTTGTGGCTTTTAACACGTGATTTCATAGCTGGTCCTCTGAAAGAGACTCAGACACCTGCATATTCAAGCAGCTGTTAAGTGGTGGTTTTGAGAGGTTTTGAGGATATCAAAGCAACCTAAATAACTGGAGAAAAAACATTTTTAACATCTGATTCATCCTGTAGTATCCAGTCCTGAGTGCTGGAAGAATGAACTCCATTGCTTCTCCCAAAGGCAATGTCTCTTTGACCTGCTGCCAGACTGAACAGCGGTGGTTTAGGTATTTCAACTCCCCCTTATTTTAGACAACTTCCTGGTACTGTTACGCACAAGCATCTGTACCTTGTGGTTGCCATGTGTTCCATTGATGTGATTTTGGAATAACTCAGAAGAAGAAGATTGTTTCAAAGGCCTCTGGTCTCTCTACCCCGAAGTGGGTGCACAGATGATTGTAAGATCCAATTTCACCAGAATGTTTTGCATGTGGATGCTCAGTCAACATCCAGTGTCCTGCAGGAAATTGCTAGTTCTGGGAGTGCAATGCCCTAGGGGAAAAAGTAGTAGGAGACCTGGGGTAGCATCTATACTATAGCAAGAAAGACAGCCTGCTTATTTTTTCTCTCATGTGGTAAGCTAGACCATGTACATCCACCTACAGAACCTGTCATATTTCAGGAGACACTGAGATGTGCAAGAGTGGTAGGATCACAGGGAAAAGGGAAAAAAAGAGAGATGTTTATCATTGCCATCTCTAAGTCAAGGACTCTAGTTCAGGACAAGTTATTCTTGGGGTTCTATGGAAATTTTGTGCTCCAGCAGCCACAGCAGTACAGGAGAATCTTGGAAGATGAAATTAGATTCTCTCATTATGTTGATTATGCCAGTCCTGTTTTTCTAAGTGATTCTGCTCTCAGCTGATGTCAAGAGATTACATTATTTGGGCTTCCTGTATTTGTGTGCTTTTCCTTCTTCTATCCCATCAGCTGCTTTAGGTTTCTGTCAGGAGGGGTCAGTCTTGCTCGGCTTCAGAGCAGGCACCACAGCCAGGGTAGGCATCCTTGCAGCAGGAGGTATTTGCTATCTATCCTGTGTCAGTGGCTTGGCAGAGTGTGAGAGCCATGCACAGACACCACATCACAGAAGTCAAATTCCAAACCATTCTTCAGTTTTAATACTTAAAATAGTTGCTGCTATGAATACCAGGCAGCACAGTCCTACCATGTGCTTGGTGGTCTCATCTTTAATAACTCAGGTCAGCCAAAGGTATCTAATTCGGTGTTCATTCTTGCAGCTATAGCTACTATCCTTTTGACTTTCTAGCATTATTTGACAGCAAGTGAACCATTCTTTGCTAGGTAGTACTGATGTCAGACTCTGTCAGCAAAGAAGACAGCATGAGTTTAGCAAATCATTCATCTTGGTCAGGCTTTCATCAACACTAGCATCAATCTCTGAATGCTTTCTGTAAAGCCAGTGCTAACACAGTTTCAGCTAATGTAAAATTAGTATTTTGTTCCACCACAGAAGCTCATTGAGATCCAGTGCTAGTGCTTGTCCTGTTAAACACCAGGGCTTTTTCAAACACATCTTCCCTGGTCACAGAAAAAAATCATGGAGAACTTGTCTATCCCTTGGTGATCCAAACATTCATTGTTAAAGACACACTGAAAGCAACATTTTGTAGTGAAGAGGCAGATGATGAATCAGGATACCAGTGCTACCTGTACTAAATGAGTCTGCTACGGTCCAGTCTGTAATATTTTTAAGAAACACCTCCCCCACAAGAATACAGTGTGAGAAAATCTGGAATGTTGAAGGGTAAGGCAAAAAAAGATTAATAATGTACCATCTATTCATAATTAAATGGGAGAAGGAGTGGAGGGGTGGCCCTGTACATCAGGGAGGCTCTAGATGCCATGGAACTAGAGATAAAGGATGATCAGGTTGAGTGCCTGTGGGTGAAAATTAGAGGGAAGGCAAGGCAGACATGCTAGCTGGAGTCTGTTATAGACCACCCAACCAGGATGAAGAAGTTGATGAATATATATAGGCAGCTAGAGGCTGTCTCAAGATCACCAGACCTTGTTCTTATGGGTGGCTTTAACCTGCCTGATATCTGCTGGGAACTTAACACAGCAGAGAGGAGGCAGTTTAGAAGGTTCTTAGAGTGTATGGAGGACAGCTTCTTATCCCAGCTGTAGTGTAAGCCTACCAGGGGTAAGGCTCTGCTTGACCTTCTTTTTACCACTAGAGAAGGGCTGGTGGGAGATGTGGTGGTTGGAGGCTGCCTGGGGTCCAGTGACCATGAGAGAATTGAGTTTACAATATGCAGTCAAGCTAAGAGGGGCAGCAACAAAACCTCCACTCTGAACTTCCAGAAGGCAGACTTCAGGTTACTCAAGGAACTAACTGAGAAGGTACCTTGGGCAACAGCCCTTAAAAACTAAGGGGTCCAGGAGGGCTGGACCTACTTCAAGAAAGAACTCTTGAAGGTGCAGGAACAGGCTGTGCCAGTGTGCTGGAAGATGAGCTGCCGGGGGCAGACGGCCAGTCTGGATGGGCAATGAACTTCTGAATGAATTAAGGGAAAAAAAAGAGGGTGCATCATCTTTGGAAGAAAGGGGAGGCAACCCATGGAATGTTTAAGGATGTTGCTAGGCCATACAGGATGAAAGTTAGAGAGGCAAATGCCCATATAGAGTTTAGACTGGCCTCTACTGTGAACAAAATATCCTTCTGCAAATACATGAATGGTAAGAGGAAGGGCAAGGACAACCTCCACTCCTTGGTGGACACTGAGGGGAACATAGTAGCAAAAGATGAGGAAAGGGCAGAGGTACTTAACAGCTTCTTTGCCTCAATTTTTACTAGCAGGACAGAATGTCTTCTGGACAGCTGGCCTCCTGAGCTGGCAGATGGAGTCTGGGAGCAGTATAGTTCCCCTGTGATCCAAGTGGAAGTAGTTAAGAGACCTGCTTAGCTGCTTGGATCCCCACAAATCCATGGGACTGGATGGGATCCATCCTAGGGTGCTGAGAGAGCTGGCAGATGAGCTGACCAAGCTGCTCTCCATCATTTTTCACCAGTCCTGGCTCACTGGAGGGGTCCCAGATGACTGGAAGCTGGCCAACGTGGTGCCCATCCATGAGGAGGAGGAACCAGGGAATTCCAGACCTGTCAGCCTGACCTCAGTGCCAGGCAAGATTATGGAACAGGTCATCTTGAGTGCAATCACACAGCACTTCCAGGATGGCCAAGGGATCAGGCCCAGCCAGCATGGATTTAGGAAGGGCAGGTCCTGCCTGACCAACCTGATCTCCTTCTAGGATCAGGTGACCCGCCTGGTGGATGTGGGGAAGGCTGTGGATGTAGTCTACCTGGACTTCAGCAAGGCCTTCGACACAGTCCCCCACAGCAAACTCCTGGCCAAGCTATCAGCCCATGGCTTGGATGGGAGCACACTGCGTTGGGTTAGGAAGTGGCTGGAGGGCCGAGCCCAGAGAGTGGTGGTGAATGGTGCCACATCCAGCTGGCAGCCAGGCTCTAGTGGTGTGCCCCAAGGATCAGTGCTGGGCCCCATCCTGTTCAATATCTTCATTGATGATCTGGACAAGGGGATTGAGTTCATCACCAGTAAATGTGCAGATGACACCAAGTTGGGGGCAGGTGTGGATCTGTTAGAGGGTAGGAGAGCTCTGCAGAGGGCCCTTGACAGGCTGGCCAGATGGGCAGAGTCCAAGGACATGAGATTTAACACATCTAAGTGCCGGGTTCTACACATTGGCCACAGCAACCCCATGCAGTGCTACAGGCTGGGGTCAGAGTGTCTGGAGAGCAGCCAGGCAGAAAGGGACCTGGGGGTACTGGTTGATAGTAGGCTGAACATGAGCCTGCAGTGTGCCCAAGTGACCAAGAATGCCAATGGCATCCTGGCCTGCATCAGGAATAGTGTGGCCAGCAGGAGCTGGAAGTCATTATGCCCCTGTACTCAGCACTGGTTAGGCCACACTTTGAGTCCTGTGTCCAGTTCTGGGCCCCTCAGTTTAGGAAAGATGTTGAGTTGCTGGAAGGTGTCCAGAGAAGGGCAACAAAGCTGGTGAGGGGTTGCTGGTGAGGGGTTTGGAGCACAAGCCCTATGAGGAGAGGAGCTGGGGTTGCCTAGCCTGGAGAAGATGAGGCTCAGGGGAGACCTTATTGCTGTCTACGGCTACCTGTGGGGTGGTTGTAGCCAGGTGGGGGCTGGTCTCTTCTCCCAGGCAACCAGCACCAAAACAAGAGAACACAGTCTCAAGCTGCACCAGGGGAGGTTTAGGCTGGATGTCAGGAGGAAGTGTTTAGGAAGAGACTGGATGGGGTGCTCAGTGCCATGGTTTAGTTGATTAGATAGTGTTGGATGATGGGTTGGACTTGGTGATCTCGAAGGTCTTTTCCAACCTGGTTAATTCTATTCTAAAATAAAGAGGATCTTCCTCATGTCATACAAACCAACTTGGATATGAAGTTTGAACTTGTAGAGTAAGAAGAAATTGGCTGTTTGTGGAAAATAATGGGGAAAGAGAACCGGGAGAAAAGTTCAGGTGAAGCAAGAGAGCAAAGATCAAAACAATCTGCAATGTCCTTTTATCCATATTTGATTTAAATCAAAATAGATCTGCCAGAGTTCATTAGACTCCAGAGAATACCTGTGAAGAGCCACTCAGTATAAACCGTGTCTCCCACTACATTTCTAGTAGCACATAGGACAAAGAATGGAAGCTCTGCAGAGGTATCTATTCCTATAAACTGTAAATCTGGGGGTTTGTTGGTTTTGTGAGCTGTCATGGATTATATGTGTGTGTATATGTATGTGTGGGTCTGTATGTAAAAAATTATCTGTTTTTAAAAGAAAGACATTTACATCTCTTGTGTTTGGATCCTTTAGGGTATCGTCATACACCATTGGCCATTCCTTCATCCCATCTCTGGCATGTCTTCAAACCTAAGTAGCATACTGCCACCAAAGGAAACGGTGTATAGTAGTGTCCTCTTTCGACGGCTCGTTCTGCTTGTTTCAAGTGTTAGCATTACTGCTCTCAAAACCAAAGAGGGAATATCATATGAAAAAGAGATTTCTTGCCTGAGACATGACACAGAAATCTGTATCTGCAGATGGAGGCAGCGCTGGCTTTCAGTGCAGCTCTGTAGGACATTGCCTGCTTAGTTGCATGTGTTTGCTCGCTGAGCTCTTCCACAAACATCTCTGCTGCTCTGAAAAACAGGGTGTCAAATGCCACTAGCAAACACCATGACCAGCTTTGCTCCTTGGACAATCGTCCCATGTCATTGGGCATCTCTGCCTTGCATCTAAAGCCTTCTGGATACATGCTCCAGCTCTAACCTGCACCTGTTCAGCCTGTTGCTGGAGTGCCATTCCTCTAGGCTGATGTCATCCATTATGGTTTTGTGACCAAGGGGAGCAGCAGATCCTCAGTCTAGGAGACAACCCCTGAGGTCCTGGGAAAAGCTCCCTCCCTGTTGTCTCTCTGCTCTGAGAAGACTGGAGTTTAATGTGTCCTGGTACTGGGGATTATGCCTGGCCTACTTTCATAGACCTGCTTCCAAAGTGGCTGTGACAGCTTTGGCAGGCTTGTATTGACAAAATGGTAAAGCCCTTCTCAGCCACTGTACCTGGGGGCTCAGCCATGGCTGGCTGGTGTCAGTGGTAGCTCTTGTGCCTCAAAGAGCACAGCCACTTGTCTCTAGCAGTGGTATCTGCTGCATTCACTGTCTTAATTCACAGCAGCTCTCCTGTTGGTAGTAGGACTTGTCTCCACCGTGCCAGGCTTCCCATGGCCTTCAGCTCCCTCCCTCTGCCAAACTCAGGCCTGGTTCCCTGAGGAATGCAACTCCAGACATAGGGATCCTGAGAAAGTTCTGCCTTTCCCCTAAACTTTGTGATTATGCTGCATAGCCTTAAAGTGCTTGGCACGTGAAATGCGCGTGCAGGGTAGCAATGATGGAGGTCATGCTGTTCACACGAGGTCTCAGAGGGAGTTCCAGTAAACAGGCTCCATTTTGTCTTCCTATCTCCAGTTCTGGAGCAGGGGAGTTGGGGAAAGCCCAGTTTCTTGAGGATCCTCAAGAGTCAAAACATTGTTTTTAGGTACTAGATGCTACCATTGCCTGACATGTAGATGCTGCAGCCCAAAGGCTGTGATCCTTGTTATCCAGCCTAGGCACCTAGTCTCCTTGTGGTACAGTTAAGCACTTCTGCAGGCTGAAAAGCTGAGATGGATGGTTGGAAATGTAGCTTCTGGGCATGTGCTTAGGATGCTGGAGCTGTTTCCACTGCTTGGGGGTGTAAGTGCCCAACATGGAGCCATATGCTAGATGCTTCCACACATGCAAGATGGGTATTGTTTCTCCCATGTTCCCTAGGGGAGCTAGAAAGCTGTCTGTGGCTCCCACTGCTCCCTGCTTCCAGAAGCTGTGACAGAAACTGTGAGATAGGTATCAAAGCAAAAGAGCAGCACAAGTGAAATGCTTGCCTCGGATACCAAGGGCAGATGCTGGACAGTGCAAAGCCAGGGGAGCGTGGTAGGCATTGATTTGGGTCCTTGCTGCACTTTCTGGTGCTTGTCAGCCATGGCCTTCATCCATGTGTAAGCCTATGTTTTAATTAATTTTATACAGGTAGTGGTGGTTTGAAAAGGCTTCTAGCTATGTCTAAACCATGCATCGGGGAGCCAAGAAACCTGTTCATAAACTTACATAGCTCCAGGTCAGTGTGGCTGGCAGCTTCACCTCCAGTGGGCTTGGGTACCAGGCTGTCTGGGTTGTCTCAGCATCCTCTCCTGACCAGGAATCAGAATTGCCATGAGGTGAGGGAAGAAAGCGCAGGGGAAGCAACCATGCTGCAGCTGCCTGAGAGGCTGCTCTGTGGCACACCGCTCAGTGTGGGATGGCAACAGAGCACCAGTCAGGGAGCACACTGCATCATTAGGAGCCTAAACTGTGAAAGTGGCTGTGTGATTTGAGAGGCTCACTAGGGCTTTTGGCAGCTGTGGTGTAGCTACGTCTCAGCTTATGTGGTACGTCCTCAGCCTCCTTAGCCTTTCGGATGCTGTCAGTCAATCTCCTCAGCCTTTCACCTCTCTACAGCTCTGACGTATTTTCCACTGCTGGCTATCATAGAATTATAGAATGGTTTGGGTTGGAAGGGACTTAAAAGGTCATCCAGTTCCAGCCCCCCTGCCATGGTCAGGGACACCTCCTACTAGACCAGATTGCTCAAAGCCTCATCTGGCTGGAACCTCCACAGCTTTTCCAGGCATCCTGTTCCAGTGCCTCACTACTGTCATGGTGAAGAATTTCATCCTAATGTGCAATCTAAATCTGGCTTCTTCCTGTAGGAAGCTATTACCCCCTCGTCTCATCACTACATGCCTTCGTAAAAAGCCCTGCTCCAGCTGTTGTGTAGGCCCTCTTCAAATACTGGAAGGCTGCTATAAGGTCTCTTCACCAGCTGAGAAATCCTAACTCTCTCAGCCTGTCTTTACAGGAGAGGTGTTCCAGTTCTCTGATCATCTTTGTGGCTCTCCACCAGATCAAATTCATTAATAGTTCATGTCTGTCTTGTAGTGGGGGTTCCAAAGGAGGAAAAAGTACTCCAGGCGGGGTCTCAGCAGAGCAGAGTAGACTGGGAGAATCACCTCACTCAGCCTCCTGGCCATGCTTTGTTGGATGCAGCCCAGGATATGGCTGGCTTTCTGGGATGCAAGTGCACATTGCCAGCTCGTGTTGAGCTTCTCATCAAACTACACTCCCAAGTCCTCCTCCTGGACTGCCCTCTAGCCATTCTTTGCCCAGTCTGTATTTGTGCTTGGGATTGCACCAACCTAGGTGCAGGACCTTCTACTTGGCTTTGTTGAACTTCATGAGGTTGGCATTAGTTGTTTCTCAACCCTGTCAGAGTCCCTCTGGATGACATCCCTTCCCTCCAGCATGTCAGCTTCACCACAGAGCTTGGTGTCATCAGCAAACTTGCTGAGAGTACACCCAAATCCCACTGTCCGTGTCACCGACAAAGACGTTAAATAGCACCAGTTCCAGTGGCCTGACATCTAAGTGTTCATTCAGGCCTTTAGGCTGTTGTCACTGCTGTTGTGTCTGGGGAGGACTCCAAGAAACACTTTGTTGTAAACAGTTCCTTTTTTTGCCATCTGCAAATGTCAAGTAGGCTCACGTGTTGTGTCAAACTTCACAGTACCAAGAGGCACTGGAGTTCCTGAGTTTCTTTCCAACTCTTCCAAGCCAGAAAACTCCTGGGACAGTTAATATATTTCATGGTTAAGTATAAATAGCTGTCACATAGCTGTCATTTATATTCCCTTCAGGAGATCAAGGGAATTAAAACACCGAGCTCCAATAGTGCATGATTGTGACTGAAAGCTTTTGTGTGAACCTAAATGCCTTTGATTTCCATCTGTGCAGTGGACTAGGCTCTATCTTGCTGGTCAGAGTCTGTATCCAAAGCCTGTGCAACCTGCTGAGGTGATCTGTACTTCCAGGAGCAGCTTGGATTTCTGGGGAAAGGGAGGAGGGCATGGGACTTCTCTCTGCAGTGGTTTTGCTCTATGCATTTGAAACCTTGAGTCTGCACTGCTCTCCCCACTCAGTTCTCCCTGGGCTGAAATGATGTGTCCTAGATGAAAGGGTTTTTTGGCTTGTTTTCTGAGTTATTTTATTCATCAAAATAGAAGTGTCAGAGGAATCATGCTGGCACTCCTTTCCCAAACCACTGTAATGAGCCCAACATGAAAAGTGTACAGGCGCAGGAGAGCTCATCTGTTGTTTTGACAGTCTTCAGGGTCATGTAAGGTTCTGCACTAGAGTGCACGTTTCTTGTGGTTGGAGGGGTTTTTGGCTTCTACTGGAGGTGAGACTGAAACCCGATGAAGGGAATCATCAACAACTTCACAGACACTGGCACCACAGCAAGAAACAAAAGCAGTTTTCTTCCCCTCAACAGTGTGTTCCTCAGTGAAGTCGGTACGTGCTGGCTTGCATTGTCACTGCCCCCTAAACCTCTTGTCATCCTTTGCTTCCCTCAGGCGAGCGACCATTCCCCTGCACATGGCCTGACTGCCTTAAAAAGTTCTCCCGCTCCGACGAGCTCACCCGGCACTACCGAACCCACACCGGTGAGAAGCAGTTTCGATGCCCCCTCTGCGAGAAGCGGTTCATGCGGAGCGACCACCTGACAAAGCACGCCCGCCGCCACACCGAGTTTCACCCCAGCATGATCAAGCGTTCCAAAAAGTCCAGCACCAGCGGCTCCTTGTGAAGGCAGGGCTGGCTTGGGGAGAGGAGCTGAGGGTATGCTGAGCCACGGTGAGGACACAGGCAGTGGCACCGGTGCACAAGCGCTGCTGTGGCACTGGTTGCCTTGCCATGTGAGAGCACGTGTAGCCAACATTCACACACACACAAAAGAGTACTCCATGCCTTGCTGCCCATCCTCTACCTCCCCACACTGTGCTGGGAATGGTAGTCTGGAGCAAGTGGGCTGCAGGGTGAGAGGAGAAAAGGGGATGGCCAGCAGAGGAGGCAACCACTTCCTCTAACATAAAGCATTGATACTGATGTACATACGTTTGATGGAATGGTCTGGCCCGTGCCACCACAGTAGCGTGACCCCAAGGTCTTTGTGATTGCTGTGTCATGAACATGTTTTGTTGAACAGTGTAATGCTGCTTGTATTTAAAGTCTGCCGACTAAAACTGCTTTTCACGTCACGTAAATAACTCAGATAAAAGCTCTGTAGCACATTGTAGAAGTGGGTTTACTTCTGTCTCAGAACAATCCTGCATTTAAAGAGACTGTTAAGAGAAACATTACATAAGTTATTAATAGCATCTGATTGATGCACTGAGGTAAGATGAATTTATACTCAAGAAGGCCCATTAAAGTAAATGGGTCTTAATTTGTATTAATGATACTTTTGCATATAAACTGCACTTTTCCAGTGAAAACATGTATAATTCAAGAAGATACCTAAAGGAAAAAAGAGAAACAAACCACCAACAAAAAAACAACCCACAACATCTTAGCCATTTTCCAGTCATATGTGTACTTAGCTGTTATTCACTTACCTGGAAAAATACAAGTCAGTTTAGATAACATGGTGGGGACATGGGGGCAGAAGCCTGTGTCTCGTGAGTTGATCCTATCCTTTCAATTTGTCAATAAATACAGTACTGTACTATAGAAATGCCACTAATAATGCTTTATTCTGCTGTGTTTTGTTTGAGTGGATGCATAACAGCAGCTACCATCTTTATAAGCTGCTGCTTTTTTAATGGCTTTTTCTCTTCCTACACTTGCCTTAAAGATTTATTCTCTTCATACCCTTGCCTCACTCCTGTAGAGTCCTATGGGAGTTGTGTGTGTGTTTATGGAGAGAGTAGACCTTTCCTTAAGAGCACTCTGCTAATGGAGACAGCTGAAATTATTGTAAGGAGCACTTCAGAAGGTCTTCTGTATCTTTTCATTGCTGTTTCTGTAGAGTATGGGGGAAAACCATGAGCTGATTGGAAATACAGCATGGAAAATGTGTTGCAGTAGTCCTTACAGCATAGCTTCGCTTGGTACTTTGCGTTGCACCATGCCGTGCATGGCATGTTGAACACTAATACAGGCAATATTTTATTTTAAAGCTGTCTTTTGCTCTTTTAAGAGGTGCAAAACGATCACTGAGGAAAACTTTGTAAGTCATGTTCATTGGCTATTTAAATTTTTTAAAAAGATCTTAAAAGCATGAACTGTAAGAGGTTATCAGTGATTTATTTACACCACCACCCCCGCCCCCCAGCTCCCCCAGCTGCCTATGGGGGAGATAATTCTGTTTACACTTTTTTTTTTTTTTTCAGAAACATTCTTCTCCTGTTACATTTTCACCCCTTTCTCCAGAAGTGGAAGGGGAGTTGCAGCCCTATAAGAGAGACTTAGGGCCAAATTCATCTTGTGAGCAGTCACACTGAAACCCAAAGTGTTTCCACTGCAGATGAATTTAGATGATGTTGTAAAATTCTGTACATAAAAAATACTCTTAGTAACCTGCAATTGCAGTGTTGTCTTGTTTTACCTGATAAAAAGCTTGCTTTCTAGAAACAAACATAAAAACCCCCAAGAACTCAGAGAATAGAGTGTTTTCTTCTACAGTTGTATAAGGCTTTCAGCATTAGAAATCAGTTTGCATATAGTGTTTTTACCTGTGTAGTTCATGATAGATTTTGTCTATGTGAAGAGAACTGCTTTTAAAGCATTGGGGATATTGAGCAGTCTGGAGTGAAAAGGGATGTGTTTTCTTCAGTGAAGACATCAGGAAACCAAGCACACTTTCTACCTCCGTTTCAGCTTTTTGAAACATTTCTTTTAGAAATCAAACCTTAATTTCTGGTGTCCAATTTGAGTTGTAGGAACATACGTTCTTCCTTATAAAAATAGGTAGCCTCTGTATTTCTACTGATATACAGAAAGTGTTCTGCTTACCAGTACTGTTAATGCTGCCTTGCTGAGTGGGATCAGGGCCGCATGTTGCCCAGTGAGATTCAAAGGCACATGCATTCATCTTCATTCTTCTCTGTGAAGATCACACAAAATTTTGAGTCTGTCCTGCAGTCTGGATTGTTGCCATTTTGTAGGACAAATGCAGCACTTGGAAAATAAATGCCTGATCCTGTGAAGTACAAGACACCTTCACATTCTGTCAACCACAGTGGGAAGCCACAGCTGATAAGCAGCTCCTAGATCAGTACCTAAATGTCTTGGTCACTTAGCTACCAGGATTAACTGATACATGGAAATAAATGGCCAGATTTATGGTTTCCATGTTGCATATTTGGGGTAGAATGCACATTTAAAGAAACACTGTTCTTGCAAAGTCTGAAAAAGACCCAGCGTGCAGGGAGTACTGCTTTGGTCCGGGTGATAATGAGGCGTACCGGCGTGTGTCGTCATTTTGTGTGACAGGATCCTATTTCTGAAAGAAACCTTCCTAAGTGGTAACCCATTTGCTGTAACATGAGCTCTGGTTCAGCATGGGACAGACAGAATTCATGTAATTTCTTAACCACTAACAGAATGCATTGGGAATAATCATGTTTGAAGACTTTGTTGTCTTGTTTTGTTAATTTGGGGTTGGGGGAATTTTTCTTTTAGTAAAAGTGGCTCTACCGCATAAACCAAACTTCAGATTAGTTCTTTGCATCTTGAAGTTAAGTTTTAAAGAGTGCTGCAAGTGTGGAAAAGGAAAAATCAGGTTCTCTATGCCGTATGTACTTGTACTATTCTGGAATACTTAATAGTGCTGATGTTAGGACAGCTCCTTTCCTTGGTTAAGAAAGTCCATTACTATTAGAGAAGTCTTGGCTTTAAAGGTATAGCTATAGAGCATACTTGTTTTTTGAAGAGTTTTTCATTACCTGTATTACAGATCTGTTCTGTTTTCAGATGGACTTGGCCCGGCATACACCAGGCTGGACACACACTTCAAAATGCCGTTTTACAGACTAGTGATCAGTAACACTATACAATACCAACTTCCAGCAGTTTAATCAGTTTTATTTTTGTACAGCATTCGTATCCTTTGTAAGTTATTTTGCTGTTCTGTTTTGTAAATCACATGACATTGTAAAAAATAAATAAAAACACAAAAAAAAGGCATAGATGTTTTTGTACATATGTAATATATATATTGTCCAAATAAAGAAAAAAGGAATTTAAAAAAAAAAAAACAAAGCAAACAACTGTGGTGTTTTGAATGACTGGGGCCAAGCAGTGGTCGTGTGGAAAAATTACTGCTGTGCTTGATGAAATCCCTAAGTTGAGAGGTACATGAACCACCTTCAAAGGTCTTGGTATTGTTAGTCACTGCTTAGCTTGGGCCTTGTTTCTCTGCTTATCCAAAGTGTTTTCCTAGGTATTCCTTCTGCCGCTACTGCAGAGAGACAGGGGCACAGCTTGCAGTGTTGTCCCATCACCAGCATGCTCCAGCTCCCTGGAAGTTTCTCTCCTAATACAATACAATACAATACAATGCAATACAATACAATACAATACACCAGGTTGAAAGAGACCTTCAAGATCATCGTGTCCAACCCATCAACCAATCCAACCCACCTAAACAAATAAACCAATACTCAGTGGCTTTTGAGTTCAAATTCTCCCTCACACCATGTAGCACCTCTACAAACTAATGATGCTTCAGCTGGTGCAGCCACACTTGTCTTGAGATTTACGTGGGTTTTTCTTGGGGTTCCTGCTGTAAGGAGGAAAAAAAAAAAGTCCCCTCAGCCTGTGAAGGAGGGGAAGGCAAAGAATCCCATGCCAAAATGCTCACTGCTACATTTTATCATCTCTGACATTATGGTTGCTTACTTGTATGAGCTAATGTTACCAGGTGCATGGGAACAGTGCTAGGGTGCGACTGTGCGATGAGACCCTGGACCCATGGGAACATGTCACTCTCCATTGATGCAGGCAGAAACGGAGGGGTGGAAGTATGCCATCTGCATCTGCAACACTTGTATGCCGGCTCCAGCTCTGACTTGACGGCTGAGTTGGACTTTTCTGCCTCAGGTTGGATGGACAAAGGACAGACAAAGAGCATAAGATTTTTCTGTTTTCATTGATTTTAGGAATAAGGAACAGGGGTTGTTGCATTGGCCTCATTCCCTTGAAATCCCATCACAAAGGATTTTCCATAAATCTCACAGTCCTCATCTTTAACCTTTTAATACTTGTCTTTAGTGCTATAATTGGAACAGCTACCAAAATCTTTGTAGTGCAGAGAAGGCCTTATCCTGAGGAGGATATCTCCAGCCATGAAGATCTAATACACTCTAGAGAACAGTCTTTCCAGGAGTGATGTAAGTTTTGGCTGGAATAGGTACAGCATTTGAAGACTGGGTGCACCCCAGTGGTTGCAGTCAGACTTCAACAGTGGCATGAGGGTATGTGACCCTGAACATAAACCAAATGATTGAGAGAGCACAATTTCTGCAGGGTGCGTTTTCCTATCTCCTCTCTGCCAAGGACAGAACAAAGGAAACCTGCTATAATATGCCATAAAGTCCAATTAAATGCTTGCATGGTGGTTCAGAAAGGTGCCTGTATGGGCGTTTTTCTGCTAGAGTAACTTGCAGTTCCATGCAAGTCTAAGATACTGTACAGCACTCACTCAACTCCATGCTAAGGAGTCTGTGAAGTTTCCTTTCTGCATCAGAGCTATAGAGCAATTGCCTTTTTCTCAATGACTTTTGCTTTGACAGGAGCGCAAGTGGAGAAGAGGAGACTCGGGGATGACCTTATTGCTCTCTACAGCTACCTGAAGGGAGGTTGTGGACAGGCAGAGGTTGGTCTCTTCTCCCAGGCAGCCAGTACCAGAACAAGAGGACACAGTCTCAAGCTGCACTGGGGAGGTTTAGGCTGGATGTTAGGAAGAAGTTCTATGCAGAGAGAGTGATTGCCCATTGGAATGGGCTGCCCAGGGAGGTGGTAGAGTCACCATCATTGGAGGTGTTCAGGAGGAGACTTGATGGGGTGCTTGGTGCCGTGGTTTAGTTGTTTAGGTGGGTTGGATTGGTTGATAGGTTGGACGCGATGATCTTGAGGGTCTCTTCCAACCTGGTGTATTGTATTGTATTGTATTGTATTGTATTGTATTGTATTGTATTGTGTTCTGCTCGGTTCCCTCAGTGGCAGGGGCGTACACTGAGAGGAACAGGAGAACCCATGCCATCAACAATTGGCTCAAGGGATGGTGCCAGCAGCAGAACTTTGGGTTCTTTGGTCAAGGGGCAACTTCTACTACACCTGACCTGCTGGACCTAGATGGGGTGAATCTATCTAGAAAGGGCAAGAGGAGTCAAGCACTAGAGTTGGCAGGGCTCATTGGGAGGGCTTTAAACTAGGTCTGAAGGAGGTGGGTGAGGAAATCGGTGTCTCTGTAGAGGAGAGAGATGGACATAAACTAGAGTTAAATGAGAAATCAGCAGCCTGGCTGAAGTGTATGTACACCAATGCATGCAGTGTGGGTAACAAATGAGGAATTGGAAGTCTTGGTCCACCAGGGTGACTATGATATAACTGCCATTACAGAAGCGTGGTGGGATGATTCACATGATTGCAGTACTGCACTGGGTGGTTACAAGCTCTTTAGGAGAGACAGGCGAGGGAGAAGAGGAGGAGGGGTGGCCCCGTATATTAGGGAATCTCTTGATGACACAGAACTTGAGGATGAAAGGATTGAGAGCCTGTGGGTTAAAATTGGAGGGGTAACAAAACTGACATCCTGATTGGAGTCTGTTATAGACCACCCAACCAGGATGAGGTGGCAGATGAAATACTCTATAAGCAACTGGAGGCTGTCTCAAGATCATCAGATCTTGTCTTTGTGGGTGACTTTAACCTGCCAGATATCTGCTGGGAACTTAGCAGAGAGGAGGCAGTCCAGAAGATTCCTGGAGTGCATGGAGGGCAACTTCCTGATGCAGTTGTTGAGTGAGCCTACCAGGGGTCAGGCTCTGCTTGACCTGCTGTTCTCCAGTAGAGAAGGGCTGGTGGGAGATGTGACGGTGGGAGGCTGCCTAGGGTGCAGAGACCATGAGACAGTGGAATTTTCAATATGCAGGGAAATAAGGAGGGGCACTAACAGAACCTTCACCTTGGACTTCCGGAGGGCAAACTTCAGGTGATTTAAGAAACTAATTCAGAGAGTACCCTGGATAGCAGCCCTTAAGAACCAAGGGGTCCAGGATGGTTGGATCTACTTCAAACAGGAGCTCTTGAAGGCACAGGAACTGGCAGTTCCCATGTGCCAAAAGATGAGCTGGCATGGTAGGCGACCGGCCTGGATGAGCAAGCAGCTCCTGGAGGAACTAAGGGAAAAAAAGAGGCTGTATCACCTTTGGAAAGGAGGGGGAGGCAACTAGTGATATGTAAAAGGATATTGTTAGATCACGTAGGAGAAAAATTAGAGAGGCAAAGGCCCAGTTAGAACTTAAGTTGGCCACCTTTGTGAAAGATAATAAAAAGCGTTTTTATAAATATATTAATGTTAAAAAGAGAGGCAAGAAGAACCTGCACTCCTTATTGGACCTGGAGGTGAACACTGTAACTGAAGATGAGGAAAAGGCTGAGGTACTAAATAACAGTATCACAGTATCACTAAGGTTGGAAGAGACCTCAAAGATCATCGAGTCCAACCTGTAACCACAGACCCCATGACTAGACCATGGCACCAAGTGCCACGTCCAAGCCCCTCTTGAACACCTCCAGGGACGGTGACTCCACCACCTCCCTGGGCAGCCCATTCCAATGGCGAATGACTCGCTCAGTGAAGAACTTTCTCCTCACCTCGAGCCTAAACTTCCCCTGGCGCAGCTTGAGACTGTGTCCTCTTGTTCTGGTGCTGGTTGCTAGAGAGACCAACCCCCTCCTGGCTACAACCACCCTTAAGGTAGTTGTAGATAGCAATGAGGTCGCCCCTGAGCCTCCTCTTCTCCAGGCTAAACAACCCCAGCTCCCTCAGCCTCTCCTCATAGGGCTTGTGCTCAAGGCCTCTCACCAGCCTTGTTGCCCTTCTCTGGACACGCTCAGGCATCTCGATGCCCTTCTTAAACTGAGGGGCCCAGAACTGGACACAGGACTCAATGTGTGGCCTAACCAATGCAGAGTACAGGGGTACAATGACCTCCCTGCTCCTGCTGGCCACACCATTCCTAATGCAGGCCAGGATGCCATTGGCCTTTTTGGCCACCTGGGCACACTGCTGGCTCATGTTTAGGCAGCTGTCAACCAGCACCCCCAGGTCCCTCTCTGTTTGGCCACTCTCCAGCCACTCCGACCCCAGCCTGTAGCTCTGCATGGTGTTGTTGTGGCCAAAGTGCAGCACCCGGCACTTGGACTTGTTGAATGTCATCATGTTGGACTCTGCCCATCTGTCCAGCCTGTCAAGGTCCCTCTGCAGAGCCCTTCTGCCCTTTGATTAACACCTGTTCCCAACTTGGTGTCATCTGCAAATTTGCTGATGACTGTCTCAATCCCCTCATCCAGATCATCAATGAAGACATTGAAGAGGATGAGGCCCAGCACTGATCCCTGGGGGACACCACTGGTGACTGGCCTCCAGCTGGAGGTGGCACCATTCACCACCACTCTCTGGGTCCGGCCCTACAGCCAGTTCCTAACCCAGCACAGAGTGTTGTGGTCCAAACCACGAGCTTGGACCATCTTTGCC
The DNA here is from genome assembly GCA_033816785.1 of Picus viridis. Taxonomy (NCBI): domain Eukaryota; kingdom Metazoa; phylum Chordata; class Aves; order Piciformes; family Picidae; genus Picus; species Picus viridis. The sequence continues at coordinate 54,587,858 of CM066606.1, forward strand.
TCCATTTTCAACAGTAAGGCAGGAGGACTTCAGGATAACTGGCCTTCTGACCTGGTAGATGGGGTCAGGGAGCAGTGTAGCTTCCCTGAAAACCCTGAGGAAGTAGTTAGGGACTTCCAGAGCCACTTGGATACTCACAAGTCCATGGGACTGGATGGGATCCATCCTAGGGTTCTGAGAGAGCTGGCAGATGAGCTGGCCAAGCTGCTGACCATCATTTTTCAGCAGTCCTGGCTCACTGGAGAGGTCCCAGATGACTGAAGCTGGCCAACGTGGTGCCCATCCACAAGAAGGGCCAGATGGATGAACCTGCATACTACAGGCCTGTCATCCTGACCTCAGTGCCAGGCAAGATTATGGAATAGGTCATCTTGAGTGCAATCACACAGCACTTCCAGGATGGCCAAGGGATCAGGCCCAGCCAGCATGGATTTAGGAAGGGCAGGTCCTGCCTGACCAACCTGATCTCCTTCTATGATCAGGTGACTGCCTGGTGGATGTGGGGAAGGCTGTGGATGTAGTCTACCTGGACTTCAGCAAGGCCTTTGACACTTTCCCCCACAGCAAATTCCTGGACAAGCTGTCAGCTCATGGCTTGGACAGCAGCACTCTGTGCTGGGTTAGGAAGTGGCTGGAGGGCTGAGCCCAGAGAGTGGTGGTGAATGGTGCCACATCCAGCTGGCAGCCAGGCACTAGTGGTGTCCCCCAGGGATCAGTGCTGGGCCCCATCCTGTTCAATATCTTTATTGATGATCTGTTGGGGGCAGGTGTGGATCTATTACAGGGTAGGAGAGCTCTGCAGAGGGCCCTTGACAGGCTGGACAGATAGGCAGAATCCAACTGCATGAGATTTAACACATCCAAGTGCTGGGTTCTACACATTGTCCACAACAACCCCATGCAGTGCTACAGGCTGGGGTCAGAGTGGCTGGAGAGCGGCCAGGCAGAGAGGGACCTGGGGTACTGGTTGATGGTAGGCTGAACATGAGCCTGCAGTGTGCCCAGGTGACCAAGAAGGCCAATGGCATCATGGCCTGCATCAGGAATAGTGTGGCCAGCAGGAGCTGGAAAGTCATTGTGCCCCTGTCCTCAGCACTGGTTAGGCCTCACATTCCTTGAGTACTGTGTCCAGTTCTGGGCCCCTCAATTTAAGAAGCATATTGAGACGCTTGAACGTGTCCAGAGAAGGCAACGAAGCTGGTGAGAGATCTGGAGCACAAGCCCTATGAGGAGAGGCTGAGGGAGCTGGGGTTGCTTAACCTGGAGAAGAGGAGACTCAGGGGAGACCTTCTTGCTCTCTACAACTACCTGAAGGGAGACTGTAACCAGCTGGAGGTTGGTCTCCCAGGCATCCAGCACCAGAACAAGAGGACACAGTCTCAAGCTGCAACAGGGGAAGTTTAGGCTTGAGGTGAGGAGAAAGTTCTTCACAGAGAGAGCTGCTAGCCATTGGAATGTACTTACTGATTCTATGATCTTTTCCAGGTTGAGCTCCTGGCACCTCCCAGCCACATCTGACAAATTACATCAACAGCAACTTGGATGCAAAGTCCTACTTGTCAAAACAATGTACTTAACCTAAGTTCTCTTTAAGGTACCACCTTAAAGTACAGATTTCCAGTGCCAGAATTTTGCAGCTACTGTGCTTTCAGTGCTACTCTCTCCTCAACTGAGAAACAACCTGTACCTTATTGCTTGCAGCTGCTATTTTTTGTGTCCAACATCCTATTGCTTTTCTTAGCAAACCCCATCACGCTCTGTTCTGTCTACTGTTGGTTACCTCTTAGGCCACATAATGCTGATCAAAGCAACACCTGGATGTCTGAATAGCTGGACAGACGGTACAAAGAAAATGAAGAGTGCAAAATCACTGAGTAGGTAAGGACAATGTACTATCCCAAGCATCATGGGAATTCAGAAACTCTTGGATAAAGAAACCAAAGAGCACAGACAGTGTCAAAGCTCTCCTGGCATTGTGCTTAAAAGGTGCACAGAATAGTCCTGGTCTTTCCAAGAGGCCTTTTCTTCCTTTTCTGGCTGAGGGGCACAGCCTAGAGAGACAGCAGCACACCTTCCTGTGAGAAGCAGGAACCTGAGACACAGGTCTAAGCTACATGAGAGCTCCCTGGAGAAACTGTATGTAGTGATTTGGGCACTTCTGCTCTTAACCACTGCTTTGGTGGCCTTGAATAGTGTTTCCAAGCAGAGAAGACTTTTGAGAGCCTATAAAAAGCCATGCATAAATGCTCTGTCAAAGAAAAAAAAAGTCCAGAGAAAACCACAATTGCATTGTCTATGCAGTGTTGGTGGGAAAGCACTGCCTCTGTCTTACTGGATGACAGAAATGTAACCCAGGCCTTACCATTTTTCTTAGAGGTTGGTTTTTAGGAGAAACATCTGAGTGGGACAACCTCACTGTAAACTTCTTCAAACTGAAATAAAAGGAATTCTTCTAATATAACTTAATCCAGTAGTATTTCATGAGCATTATGATTTCTGACATGCTGGTGGCTGAGGAACTGCTTGCACACTGGAGGCTGTACCACTAATTGCACTGGCATCAAACCAGTACATTTTATAAAGCCAAGTTTGCTTTAAATCAAGGAGGTCCTTCATAAACAGGACAGATGGGGTCAGGAGCAGACAGGAAGTGGAATCAGGTTCCTCAGACACTGGGGTCCACAGAAAGCTGTAACAAGTTACGCCTGAACAGACCTTTAAACATCATTGCAGCAGGACAGCATGGAGGGGGTACTGTTCAAGGCATCTGATAGAAAAACCCTTTGCACTCATTGTGCTGATCATCTGCTTTGAATTTACTTTGCATTCATAATGTTTCAGGAAAACCAATAATAAAACCCAAATTAAATCTTACAACAAAAAATCACCAACCAACCAAATAACCAACCCTTTGTTGTCCATGAAAAAGCTATTACACGATCCAAACTGAACTAAACTGGTTTACTGCGGACTGCAATCAAGACAAAGCAGCATTATCAGCATCTACAGCTTTGGTTATGGAGTGGGGAATGGCAAATTGTGAACCCTTCCCCTTTAAATTACATGATCTTGATTATCCTAAAGCACACATTCACTTTGAGCCATCCGCGTTGCCTGTTACCCGTAACATCTGACCTCTGACATCAGCCACAGGAAATGTAAAAGGCGGCAGAGCGCCGTGGGGTCAGCACTTTGCTGGAGAGCTGCTGGCTGCTGGCTCTGCTGCGGCCAGCGCCACCTGCCACAGCCATGGGCCTTTTTTCATTTCATTCTTCCAGTAGGTCAGTGGCCAGGGACAGGGATGGTGGCAACTCGCTGCAAAGCTGTTTTCAAAAGATCAGTGTCAACCCAGGCTGAGGTCAAGCATAAGCAGGCAGGTGCCCAGGCAACTGGCTGCAGAAGGTGCTGGGGCCTGGCACTTGAAACAGAGGGCAGTGGAGACAACACCTGCATCAGGTGTGAGCAGCTCAATTATCTGCTTAACCTAGTGGCTGAACTGAAGGAAGAAGTTGCTAGACATAGGATTGTAAGGGAATGTGAAAAGGAGCTGGATCTGAGGACCCAGGCTCTGCAGGCTCCTCTAGAAGAGGGAGGTGACCCAAGATGCAGCAGGAAATGAATACAGGTCCCTCATAGGAGACATAAGTAAAACCCTCACAGCTCCCCTCACCTTCCCAGCTGCACTTGCAAAACAAATATGGGGCACTGGAAGTTGAAGGTAAGGTGATTCTGATGGTAGAAGAGACACCATCCAAGGTGTTGCCTAAGGCAAAACAGCCTGCCCCCGCATCAGGACTTGTTCCCTCAAAAAAAAGAGGAGGGTAATTGTTATTGGTGAGTCCCTCCTGAGGGAACAGAGGGCCCCATATGTCAGCCAGATCCTTCCCACAGGGAAGTCTTCTGCCTCCCTGGGACTTGGGACACAGATGTTACCAGAAGGCTGCCGAGCCTGGTACAGTCCCCTGATTACTATCCCTTGATAGCTATGCAGTTAGGGAGCAATGATGTTGAAACCATTGGTCCCAAGGCAATCAAAAAGGACTTCAAGACTGGGAACACTGGTTGAGGGGTCAGGGGCACAAGTAATTTTTTTCATTGATACCCTTAGTTGCAGGAAGCAATACTAAAAGGAAAACAGGTGTAATTAACAAGTGGCTCAGAGGCCACCCTCTGATGCTGCCCCTCTTAGCTTAACTGCATATTGAAAACTCACTTATCTCATGGTCACTGGCGCCTAAACACCCTCCGACCACCACATCACCCACCAGCCCTTCCCTGTTGGTGAAGAGGAGGTCAAGCAGAGCCTTACCCCTGGTAGGTTTGCACAGCACCTGGGATAAGAAGCTGTCCTCCATGCACTCTAAGAACCTCCTAGACTGCCTCCTCTCTGCTGTGTTAAGTTCCCAGCAGGTATCAGGCAGGTTAAAGTCACCCAGAAGAACAAGATCTTGCGACAGCCTCTAGCTGCCTATAGAATAATTCATCAATCCCTTCATGCTGTTTGAGTGGTCTATAACAGACTCCAACCAGAATGTCAGCCTTGTTAGCCTTCCCTCTAATTCTCACCCACAGGCACTCAACCTGATCCTCCTTGATCTCTCATTCCATGGCATCCAGAGCCTCTCTGATGTACAAGGGCACCCCTCCACCCCTTCTCATTTGCCTGTCTCTCCTGAAGAGCCTGTAGCCATCAGTTACATTGCTCCAGTCATGTGAGTCATCCCACCACGTTTCTGTGATGGCAACTACATCATAACTTTCCTGCTGCAACAAGGCTTCCAGCTCCTCTTGTTTGTTGCCCATACTTCGTGCATTAATGTACATGTACTTCAGCTGGACTGCTAGTTTCACCCCTGACTCCAGCTTATCACCCTCAGACTCCTGTCTGGGGGGACTGGTCTCAGCCCCCTCCCCCTTCAAATCTAGTTTAAAACCCTGTCAATGAGACCTGCCAACTCCCTTCCTAGAACCTTTTTCCCTTTGGGGGATAGGCCATTGTCATGTGCTATGATCTTTCTCCTCCTCTGGGACATCTGTTGCTAGCGGACCTGGAAGCAAGGCTCCATCGCACACACTTACTTGGGAAGACATTACTCCAAATGTTCCCTCTTCATCCTTCACCCGCCCCCACCCCCAGCTTCTCCTGCTAAGCACGATGTCATATGGTACAGAGAGGTCCCTAAGCAGTTTGGGTCAATGTCCCAGCTGTGCACCCTCCCACCCTACCCTGGTGAAGCAGCACAAGAAACAGGAAAGGCCTCGATGCTGTGTGTGTGCTGCTCAGCAACAGCTACAAAATCCCTGTTACCAACAGTGCTCTTGTCACAAAACCAAAATATAACCCCATACTAGCTGCTGTGAGGAAAATTAACTCTAACCCAGCCACTATAACTGCCAAAAAAATTGTCTTAGGGAGGGTAACAAATCAACACAAGATTAGACAACTGGGGAATTACTTTGACAGCAACTTGAGTGCAGAGTTAATAGTGGAGAAAATTTAGGGCATTTGGCCAAAGGCACAGAGATGGGAATTGCTGGCAGGGGACTATGCCACTGGGAAAGAGCTGAAGAAAGGAAAGGATGTTGGCAGGTAGGCTGCTCTAGTGCTGGTTATCATCTCTTTTACCTTCTGCCTCTGCTACTTGTCTTATTTTTCCATATTTTCCCTGCTGGCCTTCAACACTGCCACAGTGGTGCCTGGAAAGCTTTCCAGGGGTAAACACATCTGGTTCCTGCACTCGCCTCCTCTCTCCCTGTTTAACAGCTCAGCCTTGTCAGTGTCTAAAGTCAGCACTAAAGTATAACTAGTACATCACCCCCTGCACATAAAATACCACCTTTTATCCAGGCTGGCCTGATATGCAAAGACACCTCACAGAAGAAGGTTGGTTCTTGGCAAGCCTAGTCTGTCTGTGAGTGCCACAGCAGAGAAACATTCCTGCAATTTTCAGATATTCGAGCTGGGACAGGGAGCATTTTACTTGGAGTGGAGGTGGATTTAATTCCCTTCCTCTCCAAATTATGATGCATTGGGTCCTGTTTTTATTCTTAATTTGCAAGGTACTGGGGAAAAAATGCTTCTGTAACAAAAAGTTCTAGGAAAATTTATTTGGGGCATTGTGTTTCTGTGAGTCAGAACTAAAAAGGGTAATTCTGGCTCAGAGCTATTTACAATGAAGCTAGAGTGCCAAGGTTCCCCCAGTTTCCCATGATGTAGCCTTCCTGCCAGACTCCTCCTATCAGATATTATGCTGATCAAATCTGAAGAAACTACAGTTTGACACTACAGTTTACCTTTCAGGAACCAGACCATAAAAATGAATAGAGAACAGGGAGATGATACATGCAACACCAGAAAAACTGCCATAAAATTTTAATACTTTTTGGGGGGTAGAGTTACTAGGCATTACTGAGCCAATATAGCCCTTCACTTCACTGTGGTGCTCCTTTCCAAGTACAGGAAGTGCTGGAGGTCACAGGCTGCAGGAACAAAAGAAGGAATTATGCCCTGTGTTGGACCATTTCTTAAGTTAACCTCCGGGGACATCCATAGGATCCCTGCTCAGCTTCACAAACAATGACTGTCCTGAATTAATCATCTCCCTTGCACATTTCCTTCCCTCCCTAGAAAATCCCACTATCCAAAAGTCCAAGCTTGCACAGCATGGACAAGTACCACACGTTAATGCTGTGCAAATGCTTGTCAAACAGTGACAAATTTCACATCTTACGTACCTGTTTGCTTTCAAGACACTAATTAATGGCATAGGAATTGGGCAAGGAAGGTGAAAGTCAAGCCCTATTAGTAAGAAACGTTCAGAAAATAAAGAGGCTTTGCTAAGGGAAGAGCCAGGCAACTGCAGGCTCATGGAACAAAACCAAGTAGGTTTCTGCAATCCATACAAATCCCTTTTGGAGGTAATCAGGAAATGAAACATCAGCCAGGAAGCTTAGTAACAAGAGGGGACATTCTGGTGTGAGCTTCCAGTAGCATTAACTTGCAAGTAAAATTTGCTATCACACCTGGAGCAGGTGCCTATCCTGGCCCCAAGGAGCATCTATCACTTTTCAGTAAACATCCTGCAGCCCAAACCAGGTCCATGTGTCTCCTAATTTCTCACTAACTCCAAAACCCGGAGAATAGATGTCCCCAGGCAGCAGGTCTTTACAGGCCTCCTTTATTTTTCTTCAACAAAAGCCCAAACTCCCTGTTAGCTTGTTAAAAGTATGTAGTTGCACAATGGTTCCTCTTCACTCTCTCCAAGCAAGTTAATGATAATGTACGTGCACAAGTGTGACTTAGTGATGAAATGCAGGAAAAGGTGATTTGCAAGTGCTTTACAGTATTTGGTTTCTCAAGACCTTTCTTTTTCTCACAGTAAACAGCAGCATGGAGATTCTGACTGTCTTAACACATATGCAGACATGTTTGTCAGAACTGCAGATGGTGGTGGAAGAGGATCTTTGCCATAGTCTTCAGATGGTCTAAACAACAGGGAGAAAACTTCCATTTGAAGAAAGCTTAGTTTATACTTCAGCTATTCATTGATCTTTCCCCTTCTACCTTTTTGAAAGGTCCTGTCTATCCAGCAGGAAAAGTTAGATATTAATGTGTATATTTAAGCTAAACTCCCAGTCACCCTCCACCCCATCAAAGATAGACTGAAATTAATTCCATGGGTTTTTATAGCAAGATTCCCCTAGGGGCTCAACAGCAGTAACAAATTGTGAGGATAGGCAAGAAAGCTGAGAGCATGGAAGGGACCTTTACACAGGTACAGAATGATAAATAAAGCAGTAGCTATGTTGCATGACTCAGTGTAGATTTTCATGGCAGAATCCACTACCCTGTTCACAAGACTGCCTTGTAACCCAGAAGATCTCTGTATGTGCTGGGGGATGCACCGGCCATGGGATTTAGCAGGGAATGTGTATGGGAGGCACATAGCCAAGTATAGCCCATCTGCAAAAGGCAATGACTGCCTTCATATACAAGTTTGGTTATACAGCTCTTTTCTGAAGGCTTTATTTAGCAGAGCTGCTGGACAGCGAAGCTCTGTTGCTCAGCAAGATGACTCTAGTACAGTTTTGTAGATCGTAACTCTGAGATAAATCAGTATGAATGAGTGTCAGATTAAGACTGTAGCCAGATGTGTTGAAATTAGTAACTCCACCCAACAGCAGACAGACTTCACAGGTGTGGTGATGAGAGACAGAAAGTTCTCTCCCCACACACAAAGAAACCACAACTAACTCAGTTGGAGAAGCAGATGAAGGTGCTGTATTTACAAGCAGGAATGAAATGCAGATGGATATGTACACAATATACAGTATTTACAATATATACAGAAATATACAGCAATGAACGTAATACAGAAGACCTTTTCCCTCCTCCGGCCAGGAGGGTTCCCCCGGCTGTACGCCCCTTTCCCTCCCTACCTCCCTTTTTTCCCAAAAAGGGTTAGAGAGAGAAAAAAAAGGTAATTAAGAAGGAAATTCTGTTAGTTCAAAGTGTGTGCAAGAATTAGTTTTCTTATCTGGTTAGCTTTGTTAATTCAAGGTCGACTCTGTCCAGCAGCTGTTGCTTCAGAGAGAGACAGAAACAGACAGGCTGACAGGAACAGAGAGAACAGATTGAGACTGAGACTCAAACTGAACTAAAAGTTGCATTCTACCAATCTACCAATGAAATTAGTTTAGAATATCTGAATGTTTTTCAAAACATTCAGCCAGAGTGTTCAGCAACTGTCCCTTTCTTAAAGGCACAGCCTAAAACAGTCACAATCCACCCCTTCTAAACAATTTCATTGGCTGTTCGTACTGTCCATCCAATCTAAAACAATATCTACAGTTTGTAAGTAAAGTTCATAGTCCATTCTGGCTATCCTCAGGTGCAGATGATTCAGAAGTTCAAGAAAATCAGGAAACAAGAAAATGGAAAACAGTTTGTCTCTTCGCAGATGAAGCAAAGAAAAGGGAAACAGGGAAACGGACTCTCAGTTGACTCAGGGCTTTCAGGGTTCTCAGGGTTCGTGCACCGTAGATTCCTCAGGGATTCTTCCTTTGGGTGTGATGTAGCTGTACAACACTCTGAAATTAAACTCTTTCAGCTAAAGTTAAAATTTCTTTGTGGAATACACTGAATTTCACCATTCTCTTGCATTACCCAGTAAGTGTGACCCGGACCTTTAGCTGAAACCACCCCTCGGACAGGTTTAGCCTCTCCTGAGGGAGAAAATACCCAAACAGTTGTACCTAACAGATTCTTTTCTCTAACAACAGGAACTCTATCTCCTTCTACTTTCTGCAGCATATCTGAATGTGCCGGTCCAGCTCGGTTCACTGAACCTCTACTATTTACCAGCCAGGTTGCTTGTGCTAAATGTTTTTCCCAGTTTTAAAAAAGATCCACCCCCATGGCTTTAAGAGTGGTCTTCAGCAAACCGCTGTAGCATTCAATCTTCCCTGCAGCTGGTGCATAGTAGGGGATGTGGAATATCCACTCAATGCCATGCTCTTTTGCCCAGCTCTTTACAAGGTTGTTTTTGAAGTGAGTTCCGTTGTCTGACTCAATCCTCTCTGGAGTTCTGTGTCTCCACAGGATTTGTCTCTCCAGACCAAGAATGGTGTTGCGTGCAGTTGCATGTGGAACTGGATAAGTTTCCAACCATCCAGTGTTTGCCTCTACCATAGTAAGCACATACTGATTACCAGAATGAGAATGTGGTAGAGTGATATAGTCAATCTGCCAAGCTTCACCATACTTGTACTTGGACCATCTGTCACCATACCATAAGGGCTTAATTCGTTTTGCCTGCTTAATAGCAGTACAAATTTCACAGTCATGGATGACTTGTGTGATAGCATCCATGGAAATGTCTATGGATCTGTCACGAGCCCACTGGTAGGTTGCATCTCTGCCTTGATGTCCTGATGAATCGTGAGAATATCTCACCTCGGTGTTGCCAGTCGAGATCAGGATCAAAGTTCACATCTATTTGAGAAACTCTTGCAGCTAGATCTGCCTGATGGTTGTGTTGCTGTTCCTCAGTAGCTTTGCTCTTAGGGATGTGAGCATCAATGTGTCTCACCTTCACTGGAATTCTCTCGATTTGATCAGCAATGTCCTGCCACAGGTCAGCTGCCCAAATGGGCTTTCCTTTTCTCTGCCAACCATTCTTTTTCCAGTCCTTTAGCCAACCCCACAGAGCATTGGCTACCATCCACGAGTCGGTGTAGAGATAAAGCTTTGGCTATCTCTCACGTTCAGCTATGTTGAGAGCTAGCTGGATAGCTTTTACCTCTGCAAATTGACTGGATTCTCCTTCTCCATCCTTTGCCTCTGCAACTCGGCGTGTTGGACTCCACACTGAAGACTTCCACCTTCGCTTGTTCCCAACAAGATGACAGGAACCGTCTGAGAACAAAGCATATTTCTTTTCATCATCAGAAAGGTCATTGTAAGGAGGAGCTTCCTCAGTACGAGTTACTCTCTCCTCTGGAGGTTTAGTACAGTTGGTACCTTCAGGCCAACTTGAGATCACCTCCACTAGACCAGGTCTTTCAAGATTTCCCATTCGAGCTCTCTGCGTTATCAGAGCCATCCACTTAGACCAGGTGGAGTCTGTGGCATGATGTGGTCTGGAACCTTTGCCTTTGAACATCCAATTCAAAACTGGTAATCTGGGAGCTAAGAGAAGTTGTCATTCAGTTCCAATCACTTTAGAAGCAGCTTTCACTGCTTCACAGGCAGCTAGAATCTCTTTCTCTGTTGGAGTATAATTAGCCTCTGAACCTCTATAACCTCAACTCCAAAAACCAAGAGGTCGTCCACGTGTCTCACCTGGAGCTCTTTGCCACAAGCACCAGGTTGGACCATTGTCACTTGCAGCCGTGTACAAAATGTTCTTAATGTCTGGAACATCTCGGACAGGTCCCAGACCCATTGCTTGAACTACCTCTTACTTTATCTGGTCAAAGGCTGCTTGTTGTTCAGGTCCCCAGTGGAAACTGTTTCTCTTTCGAGTCACATCATACAGAGGTTTCACAATCTGACTGTAACCAGGAATATGCAGTCTCAAAAATCCCACTATCCTCAAGAAACGTAGAGTTTCTTGCTTGTTCATGGGATTTGCCATGGTAGAGACTCTTTACCACATCCACTGGAATGTGTCGGCGTCCATCCTGCCACTGCACTCCCAGAAACTGGATCTCTCTGGTAGGTCCTTTCACTTGATGGCGAAACCTGTGCTCAGGAGAATGCCAATGATTTTGTTATCTTTCTCAAAGACTTCTTCAGCAGTTTTACCCCAGATAATGATATCATCGATGAACTGGATGTATTCTGGAGCACCTCCTTTCTCCAGAGCATCATGGATCACTGCATGACAGATGCTGGAGTTGTGGATCCAGCCCATTGGCAATCTGTTGAAAGTGTACTGGATTCCTCTCCAGGTGAAAGCAAACTGAGGCCTGCATTCCTCTGCTATGGGAATAAAGAAGAAGGCATTAGCAATGTCTATGGTAGCATACCATTTGGCCTCTTTGGATTCCAGCTCATACTGGAGTTCCATCATGTCTGGTACTGCTGCACTCATAGGTGGAGTTACTTCATTCAGGGCTCGGAAGTCGACCATCAGACGCCAGTCTCCATTCTGCTTTCGCACAGGCCACACTGGACTGTTGAAAGGTGAATGAGTTTTGCTGATGACTTTCTGACTCTCCAACTGACGAAATCAGATTCTGAATGGGCAACAGAGTCACGGTTGGTTCTGTATTGTCTGTGATGCACAGTCTGAGAAGCAACCGGCAATTTAATGTCCTGAATCTTGTGTTGTCCCACAACTGCAGATTCATCAGAAAGTTGAGGTCTAACAATTTTTGTCCATCAATTTCTACAGATGCTACTCCAAAAGCCCATTTGTAACCTCTAGGGTCTTTGAAATGCCCTTCTCTCAGAAAATCAATTCCCAAAATACAAGGTGCATCAGGTCTGGTCACAACAGTATGCTTCCTCCACTGTTTACCAGTTAAACTTATATCAACCTCCACCTTAGTTAACTCTTGAGATCCACCAGTGACTCCCAGAATAGTCATAGCCTCTGATCCCTGATAATTTGATGGCATTATGGTGCACTGAGCCCCTGTGTCAATGAAGGCCCTGTACTTCTGAAATTGTGAAGTGCCAGCCCACTGGATGCACACATCCCAATAGATTCTGTTATCTCTGTTATCCCTCTCCTCTCCCTGGCAGGAGGCAGGGCACCCCTAGTTGTGGGGAATATGCCCACATGTGCAATGAGCACAGTGTGCAGTGTTAGAACTGGAGCCACTGTTGGAGCTATTAGAATTGTCTTGGGAAACTGTAGAAGTAACAGCTACCCTTCTGGTATTGCTACCTCGGGTTCTGCCACTTTGCAGTTCCATCAGTCTCCTGAAAAGATTAGAAGTTGGTTGACCATCCCATCTGTTCATGTTCTCACCAAACTGATCATGCAGAGTTATCCAAATACTCACACGTGATTGCCCTGGTGATCTGTTTTGGTTTGATCTGTTTTGGAATGACCTCCTTGGAGGACGTCTATTTCTCACAGATGAAACTTGTATCCATCTGGAGGAAGAATTGGAATTATTTACTTGTGTCAATTGGGATATGGTATTTTTAAATTCATCCTTCAGCTCTTTCATGCAATTCTCAATTTTTCCAGACAATGGCTGAAACCAAAGAAACACGTGTCATGCTATCCTCCAATTGTCTCATTTGATCAGTGAATTGGCCAACCGTAGGAAGAGCTCCACCATAATTTCTTGCCACAATTCTGCTTGCCAGAATATTTGCATAATTAGAAGGAGCAAGTTTGATGAGCTTTTTAGCAAGACCAGTTCCTACAGGACTTTCATCAGGATTCAGAGTTTCATGACCACCATAGAGTACCTCTCTGACAGCAAATTCTCTCAGACACTTAATTCCCTCATCTATGGTAGTCCAGGGTTCAGGATTCCAGGGAATATCATCTCAGGAAGGATGTAAAAGGCATATCCACAGAGTAACCTTACCGAGAGTCCTACCTAGATGTCTATCTATTCCATTATCCTTCGAGAGAGTTCCTAGTTGAGCTGCTGACTTGTCTCCAACTATTAGAGCTGGAGCACCTGTATCATAACATCTACCAAGCCAGGCTAGAATTGGCTCATTGTCTGCTCTGATGTAATACTTACGCACATTTCGAATCTCTTCTCACGGTGAAGAACAGTTCTGAACGTCATCTTCTTCCTCATCTATCTCATCTTCCTGAACATGTTGTCCCAATAATCCTACTGTCACTCTTCTAAGAATCTCTTTAAGCTCAGAAGCACCACCTTTAGCTGCTGTCCTAGCAGCAATTTGCCCTGCATCTCCATCCTGTGATGATCTTAATAACTCAGCTATATCTTTAAGACAAACCTTTTCCTCCTTCTCAGCAGGCTCTCTTTCAGCAGAAGTTCCCTCACCAGCATCAGCATCCTGCTCCTCACGCCCATCAGCTCCTGGATCAGCTCTGCTCTTTCCACTTCTTGTTTTAAAAACAGCTACTTGCTTAATGGGTGCTGTATTTGAATTTACAGCTGCCTTAACAGAAGCTGACAGGTTTTGAGACAGATCAGCTGCTGTGGAGGACACTTCCAGTCCTGATGAAGAAGAGGAAGGAAATGGCTTTGCCTCTCTAATGGCTGCCGAGGACATGGGAGCTGCCATGTTAGGCGCTGCCACTGCAGCTGGCTGATTGCCAGAACCACCAACAGCACCGTTCAAAGCAGCTTTTCCAATGGACTTTTTAGTTCTATCTTTAATTGATACAGATTCTCCATTCTCCTCATCACTAGAGATCTCTGGGGTAGAGTTAGAGCTATGCTTTCTCCTTTTGATCTACGCTTAATTACAATATAGGCCTTAGACACCTTCCTCTCCCGTATCAGAGCTACTAACAAGCACACATTAATTATCACCGATAGCAGAATTACACCAAATAAATCACCTTTTGATCCCAGCCATCACTTAAAACTACTCTTTCACCTACTGGAATCTTAAACTTCTTTATCTCTATGGGAAGAGTGCTCGCCGTTACATTTCCGCATCTATTAAGCCAAAAGAATCCCAGACATCAGTCATAGAGAAGCTGAATCTTATACTTAAACCATAAATATAATTTATACATCAAGTATCTGCCTAAGTGATCGAAAATCAATCCTAGGACATGCTTATAGATAAGGACACCAAACATTGAAAAGACCAGACGCTCTAAAATCCAAAACACTTTCATGTTTGCAACTCCGACTCGAGCAGACAATAAATCAAGCAAATTTTGCCCTGCTTCGGGATAGCAATTATCCACAAGCCACGAGTTGGGCGCCAATTAAAAATGTGGTGATGAGAGAAAGTTCTCCCCCACACACAAAGAAACCACAACTAACTCAGTCGGAGAAGCAGATGAAGGTGCTGTATTTACAAGCAGGAATGAAATGCAGATGGATATGTACACAATATACAGTATTTACAATAAATACAGAAATATACAGCAATGAACATAATACAAAAGACCTTTCCCCTCCTCCGGCCAGGAGGGTTCCCCCTAGCTGTACGCCCCTCTCCCTCCCTACCTCCCTTTTTTCCCAAAAAGGGTTAGAGAGAGAGAAAAAGGTAATTAAGAAGGAAATTCTGTTAGTTCAAAGTGTGTGCAAGAATTAGTTTTCTTATCTGGTTAGCTTTGTTAATTCAAGGCCAACTCTGTCCAGCAGCTGTTGCTTCAGAGAGAGACAGAAACAGGCCGACAGGAACAGAGAGAACAGACTGAGACTGAGACTCAAACTGAACTAAAACTTAAAGTTGCATTCTACCAATCTACCAATGAAATTAGTTTAGAATATCTGAATGTTTTTCAAAACATTCAGCCACAGTGTTCCAGCAACTGTCCCTTTCCTAAAGGCACAGCCTAAAACGGTCACAACAGGAAAAAACCAAACACCCAGAAGCCTGCAGTCCTCTTCACTTGTGCAGTATGGCAGACATATTTCCAGGAGACGTAATTTTTGAGATAGGATTTGAGGTGTCACCATCTTGAGATAAATCAGATTGACGTTTCATAACTCAGCTTGAGACATGAGAAAGAAACTGAACTTTCAAAAAAAAATCCCCAAAAGTTCTAAGATGACAGCATTAAGAGCAGTCAGCGGTGTCCACCTACAAAAGAAGCGAGTCCTAACACATGTTCAGGTAATTAGTTTCACTTATTGAGACACTATAAAGAAACTACACTTTTCATATAGTGATCAGAGGAGACTAAACAGAATTTATGTTTTTCCATTCAATTTAAAAAACAAAATAAAAATAACAACCTTGAAGAGTTCGGGGTTATGAGAAGTCACATATTTTGGAAGAACAAAGAACCCATTTTAAAACCATGACCTTGCAATACAGTGGACAGACAGGTTTATAACCTGAATTAAGTCAAGGATACCCTGCTGGCTTACTCAATCCCTGGACTACAGCCTGGGTTTCCCCACTCTTAATTCTTCTGTCAAATATTTATCAATTATATTCCATAATCCTCATGGAACTTACTCCAGGAACTCATTTCACAGTAAGACAGAACTCCACTGATCAATGCGGGCCTGCAATATAAGAATGTGTAGTTCTCTGTTCCCCTAGAGGCTTCAAAAAAGGTAATTTCAAACAAGAATTACAATACTTAACCTTAAAACTTGAAACCTTGAAGATTCTTCCTTATATGTTGTAGTGGGTTTGTTTTATTTCTAACATTCTGTAAAAAAAGAAACCTGATGCATTGATTCCATTGGCAAAGTTTATTGAGAGGAAGCTGTTAAGGGAAACTGTTACTCCAAATTGAGCAGACATCAAATTTTGTATAAAAATCCATTGAAAGCTCCTCCTCCAAGGAAACAAGGACACTGTGTATTTTCAAACGGCATCCTGAGACTCAATCACTTTCACATGTATTTTATATACAAATCACAGTTTCCATTTTTCACAAGCCATACTCTTTCTTCAGGTACTCAGCATTCTGTGGGTAACATCTGCTTTCCAATGTGGTACAGCTATGGCCTTGACCCCACTCATGAATTTTATGGTTATTTGTCAAAAAGCCGCTGTGTATACGATCACCCCAGTGTCACTGAACCCTTGTAAAAAGCCTGGCCTGGCTTTGCCTTACATGTGAAATCAACAGGACTGTTTAACTCCATCTATCCCCAAAAATATACGGAGTTTTCCTAAAAAAACCCACCACATTATATATTGCTTAGTTTTACTTCTGCAAGCTAACTAGCTCATTGTTTAAAAATACCCACTTGGCCCTTTGCCACTCTCCTTGCTAAGAGAGACTTGCTAGAAAAATAAAGAACTTATCCTTCCAGCAATACAAAATGGAACATTAGCTCAAAACCAGTAAGTAATAATAATATTTTAGTCTAACAGCAGCATATTTTTCCTATTAACTTCCAATGCACAGCTACTTACAAACCATTCTCTTCCTACTCATCATTTTAATTAATTCATAAAGCTTCCATTTCAATACAAAAAGCATGGAGAACATCCTCAGCTGTGCTAGGGAAACTATTTATCAAAACCAAATTCCAGATTTTGGTGGGGGGAAAGACACAGAATTATTTAATTACAACATAGAAAAATTAACTGTACTTCTGACACTGTGTTACTGGTAAAAAAACCCAACAAAATACAAGAAACTTTCTTTATATTTAAAAGTACTATTGAGAAAAAACAGGCTCTTGAAGAAAGAGGCCACTATGAAAAATCTGAAAGATCATGCACTTCAGACATGCAACATCTGTACACCAGTTTTAGGAGTTTCCTGACAGGCTCTCATCTCTCACAATTTCGGAAGCCTTGAAAACATATTTTCCGAAAATGTCTACAAACCCCATTACACACACACACACACACACTTCACTTATATTCATGTTTGTTACTGTTCATCCACCCTTCCAAGTCGCCGCCGCCGCCTACAGAACGCCTTTAAGTTCCATTTGTCTGTCTGCAACATAAAAGGTCCGCTGTAGACAAACAACACGGTCATCTTGTCGTTGTAAGTGAGATTTCGCAGGAGCTGGTGGACAACAAAAAAACCCAAAGTCAAAATAGTAGGAAGAGACATTCCCTATTATGTAAAACCATGAAGAAAGTCTGCATAAAGCCTTAGACCTCAAGTGGTCAATACGGCATGACAGATGATGTCTATTTGTTCCTTGAAACCCACAAGAGTCTCCAGTCATCGTGCAGGTGATTTTCATGCTACTCTAGTCTTACTACAATAAAACCTTTGTATGCAATCTTGACCTTCTTGCTACACGAGGGTTTTTTCTTTCCATATTCTCAATAGTTAGAGAACAGTGGCTATTTTTCCTTTTTTTGGCAGAGCAAGGCAGGAGGTAGATTTACCTGGGCACACTTACTACAGCACTATTCAGCTCATGTTCCTCCAAGCTAAGCATTTGCTATTAGTGGAAACTCAAAATTTTCAAAGCTTCTTGGAAGCTGCACTGCTGTCTTCCAGACTAACGCCAGACACTGCACTACTTTTCTGAGGTGTGACGTCCAAAGCTGGACACTTACCGTAATCCAAATCTTGTGAGGGACAAGTGCAGCAGGCTGACAGATGTCATGCAAGCTATAGGCCCCAAGAGCAGTGTGCCCAAGTTGAGAGGTACTCCTTTTAGTTTCTTTTTGGGGTTTTTGGGGGCGGGAGGACCTTAGCAGACAGCGAGGATCGGCAGGGTCGTCTCTCATGTGCCTGCTCGAGAGGGTGACATCAGCCGCGGCAAATTTCAGTGCAGGAGAGCTGAGCCACGCGACGCCATTTGGCAAGAGAACTGCTGTCTTCTGGCTCGATTGCAGCTAGCAGCACATGCTGCGACACACTTTTTCACCAGAGGGAGGGAGGAGCTGAGTCATGTGGGCTCATTTCTGAATTGTTCTCCAGTTAGGTCACATGGCCAGGGATAGGGATGGTGGTAACTCACTGCAAAGCTGTTTTCAAAAGATCTGACTGAAGTCTGACCAGACTGAGGTCAAACATAAGCAGGCAGGTGTCCAGGCAACTGGCTGCAGAGAGGGATGGAGCCTGGCACTTGAAATGGAGGGCAATGGAGATAATACCTGCATCAGGTGTGAGCAGCTCAATTATCTGCTTAACCTAGTGGCTGAACTGAAGAAAGAAATTGCTAGACTCAGGACTGTAAGGGAATGTGAAAGGGAGTTGGATCTGAGGAACCAGGCTCTGCAGGCTCCTCTAGAAGAGGGAGGTGACCCAAGATGCAGCAGGAAATGAATACAGGTCCCTGTTAGGAGATGCAAAGTAAAACCCTGACAGCTCCCCTCACCTTCCCAGCTGCCCTTGCAAAACAAATATGGGGCACTGGAAGTTGAGGGTGAGGTCAAGGAGAAGACAGAAGACACACCATCCAGGGTGCTGCCTAAAGCAAAACAGCCTGCAACAGTTTAGGCTGTGCCTTTAAGAAAGGATAGCTGCAAAATTCTCTAGGTGAATGTTTGGGTGTAAAAAGGAAAACAAAAGGAAGATAATTCTCAACGAATTTCATTGGTAGATAAGTGGGATGTAGTTTTATGATCTTACATTCTGTTCTCACTCTGGCTTCTTTCTCTTGGCATGCATGTTGCCCTTCGACAGAGGGAGAGGCCTTTATCTAGCGAATGTTTCAGATAAGCAAAGCTAACTTCTTAACAAAGCTTTGAGCTAACTGAAATTCACCTAATATTTTTCTCCTTTTCCCATTTTCTTCTAATTAACTAGAGGAAGATGGGAAGGAGAAACGTTGGGGGGAACTTGAGGTGGAATCCTCCTCCAAGGGGGATTTCTGAGTTGTTTCCTGTTTGTAAATTCTTGTATAATATTGTAAATACTATATAGTTTTTATATATACATTGCATTCCATTATTGCTTGCAAAATACAGCTTCCGTCACTTCTCTGGCTGAGTTCAGCTGAGCTTTTTGTTGATGTTGGTGGGCTAAACCATCACACTACAACAGGGGTCTAGGAAGGGAGTTGGCAGGACTCACTGACAGGGCTTTAAACTAGATTTGAAGGGGGAAAGGGCTGAAACCAGTCCCCCCAGACAGGAGTCTGAGGGTGGTAAGCTGGAGTCAGGGGTGAAACCAGCAGCCCAGCTAAAGTGGATGTACACCAATGCACGCAGCATGGGTAACAAACAAGAGGAGCTGGAAGCCTTGTTACAGCAGGAAAGTTATGATGCAGTTGCCATCACAGAAACGTGGTGCGATGACTCACATGACTGGAACCCTTAAATTGATGGCTACAGGCTCTTCAGGAGAGACAGGCAAATGAGAAGGGGTGGGGGGGTGGCCCTGTACCTCAGGGAGGCTCTGGACGCCATGGAACTAGAGATCAAGGAGGATTAGGTTGAGTGCCTGTGCATGAAAACTAAGAGGGAAGGCAAGGCAGACATCCTGGTTGAAGTCTGTTCATCCAACCAGGAAGAAGTTGATGAATTATTCTATAGGCAGCTAGAGGCTGTCTCAAGATCACCAGACCTTGTTCTTATGGGCAGCTTTAACCTGCCTGATATCTGCTGGGAACTTATCACAGCAGAGAGGAGGCAGTTTAGAAGGTTCTTAGAGTGTATGGAGGACAGCTTCTTATCCCAGCTGCTGTGTAAGCCTACCAGGGGTAAGGCTCTGCTTGACCTTCTTTTTACCACTAGAGAAGAGCTGGTGGGAGATGTGGTGGTTGGAGGCTGCCTGGGGTCCAGTGACCATGAGAGAATTGAGTTTTCAATATGCAGTCAAGCTAAGAGGGGCAGCAACAAAACCTCCACTCTGAACTTCCAGAAGGCAGACTTCAGGTTACTCAAGGAACTAACTGAGAAGGTACCTTGGGCAACAGCCCTTAAAAACTAAGGGGTCCAGGAGGGCTGGACCTACTTCAAGAAAGAACTCTTGAAGGTGCAGGAACAGGCTGTGCCAGTGTGCTGGAAGATGAGCTGCCGGGGGCAGACGGCCAGTCTGGATGGGCAATGAACTTCTGAATGAATTAAGGGAAAAAAAGAGGGTGCATCATCTTTGGAAGAAAGGGGAGGCAACCCATGGAATGTTCAAGGATGTTGCTAGGTCATGTAGGAAAAAGTCCATTTACAATTTAGACTGGCCACTGCTGTGAAGGACAACAAAAAAATTCTACAAATACATGAATGGTAAGAGGAGGGGCAAGGACAACCTCCACTCCTTGGTGGACACTGAGAATATAGTAACTAAAGATGAGGAAAAGGCAGAGGTACTTAACAGCTTCTTTGCCTCAATTTTTAATAGCAGGATAGGTTGTCTTCTGGACAACTGGCCTCCTGAACTGATAGAGTCAGGCAGCAGCATAGTTCCCCTGTGATCCAGGAGGAAGTAGTTAAGAGACCTGCTTAGTCACTTGGATCCCCACAAGTCCATGGGACCAGACAGGATCCATCCTAGGGTGCTGAGAGAGCTGGCAGATGTGCTGGCCAAGCTGCTCTCCATTTTTCAACAGTCCTGGCTCACTGGAGAGGTCCCAAATGACTGGAAGCTGGCCAATGTGATGCCCATCCACAAGAAGGGCTGGAAGGAGAAGCCAGGGAATTCCAGACCTGTCAGCCTGACCTCAGTGCCAGGCAAGATTATGGAACAGGTCATCTTGAGTGCAATCACACAGCACTTCCAGGATGGCCAAGGGATCAGGCCCAGCCAGCATGGATTTAAGAAGGAAAGGTCCTGCCTGATATCCTAGGTTCAGGTGACCTGCCTGGTGGGTGTGGGGAAAGCTGTGGATGTAGTCTGCCTGGACTTCAGCAAGGCCTT
This sequence comes from Picus viridis, assembly GCA_033816785.1. NCBI lineage: Eukaryota > Metazoa > Chordata > Aves > Piciformes > Picidae > Picus > Picus viridis. The sequence goes on from CM066606.1 coordinate 54,608,731, forward strand.
TGACACTGTCCCCCACAGCAAACTCTTGGTCAAGCTGTCAGCCGATGGATTGGACAGCAGCACTCTGTGCTGGGTTAGAAACTGGCTGGAGGGCTGAGCCCAGAGAGTGGTGGTGAATGGTGCCACATCCAGCTGGCAGCCAGTCACTAGTGGTGTCCCCCAGGGATCAGTGCTGGGCCCCATTCTGTTCAATATCTTTATTGATGCTCTGGACAAGGGGACTGAGTCCATCATCATTAAATTTGCAGATGACAGCAAGCTTGGGGCAGGTGTGGATCTGTTAGAGGGTAGGAGAGCTCTGCAGAGGGCCCTTGACAGGCTGGCCAGATGGGCAGAGTCCAAGGGCATGAGATTTAACATATCCAAGTGCTGGGTTCTGCACATTGTCCACAACAACCTCATGCAGTGCTACAGGCTAGGGTCAGAGTGGCTGAAGAGCGGCCAGGCAGAAAGGGACCTGTGGGTACTGGCTGATAGTAGGCTGAACATGAGCCTGCAGTGTGCCCAGGTGACCAAGAAGGCCAATGGCATCCTGGCCTGTATCAGGAATAGTGTTGCCAGCAGGAGCAGGGAATCAATTGTGCCCCTGTACTCTGCACTGTTTAATCCACACCTTCCTTGAGCCCTGTGTCCAGTTCTGGGCCCCTCAGTTTAGGAAGGATGGTGAGTTGCTGGAAGGTGTCCAGAGAAGGGCAACAAAGCTGGTGAGGGGTTTGGAACACAAGCCCTATGAGGAGAGGCTGAGGGAGCTGGGGTTGCTTAGCCTGGAGAAGAGGAGGCTCAGAGGAGACTTTACTGCTCTCTACAGCTACCTGAAGGGAGATTGTACCCAGGTGGGGGTTGGTCTCTTCTCCCAGGCAACCAGCACCAGAACAAGAGGACAGTCTCATGATGTGCCAGGAGAAGTGTGATGGGTTATGCCTATCCTGAAAGCAGTGGGGGAGCGCTTGTGGGAGCCTTGCTCTCCCCAGGTGGGGTTTTCTCCCTTGGATACTGAGTCAGTCTGTTCCACTCTCCCTCCCTGTCCAGAAAGCCTATAAAAAGGAAGATACTGCAGCCATTTGCTCTCTTTAACTTCTGCCTCACGGGGACTAAGAGAGTTGCTGCTGGCTTCCTGGTTCCACGTGGTCAAGCCTGGTCCTCCTCCTCCCTGCTACATTCACACTTCTTCAAATGGCTTCAAAGTACTGGTTTTGTATATATATTTTCCCCATCCATTCTTATTCCTTACCAGCAGCTTGATCAATTCCTTACCCTTGTGAACCATTCCTGTTACTGTTTTTTACATATATATAAAAAATATTCTTTGTATATATGTATATATATGTATTGTTTAAAGAAAATTTTTACCCCTCTACTTCCAAACCAACAACAAATTATTTCTTGGTAGATTTGCTCCTTTCCCTTTCTTTTTCTCTGTCGGGAAAGTGGAGGGGGAAGCAGGGGAGGGATTCTCAGCCTTGCCCCCCATCTGATCTCTTAAATCCCAGTTAAGGTTCAAACCACCACAGGAGGTTCAAGCTGGATGTGAGGAAGAAGCTCTTCACAGAAAGTGAATGGGCTGCCCAGGGAAGTGCTGCGGTCACCCTCCCTGGAGGTGTTTAGGAAGAGACTGGATGGGTTGCTTGGTGCCATGGTTTAGTTGATTAGATGGTGTTGGGTGATAGGTTGGACTTGATGATCTCGCAGGTCTTTTCCAACCTGGTTAATTCTATTCTGTTCTAAGGGTTATCTGTGGTGCTCAGGACAATTTTCAGCAATTTATTTGCAACGGAGGCTTGTCTTGTCACCCACAGTGACTTCTCCCTCCCCAGTTATTTAGCAATTTATGCCTTAGACCAGATACTGTTGCTGATTTTTCCCACTTAAATACTAAGGGAGGAAATGCATCCTATTTTCAGATAAAAGTTACCTAATAATTTGAATTGTAATCTTGTTCTACAGCAAAGAAGCATTTGCTCTTCAACAGGGTGATTATTTTCATGCTTTAATAAATGATACCTGTTTCAGCAATAGATACCAAAAATACTGATTTTCAAATCCAAGACTCACTCCTATGGAACACATTCAGTTCATCTACTCATTCTGACAGTGAATCATAACTACTCAAAATACAATTTTCCTCTTCAACTCTACTGTATATTAATCTCCACACCTTCCTCTTTGTAGCTTATTCAAAAATACAGCAAAGTGTCAAGTACTGAAAAAACACAGTAACAGTTTTTCCTGTATGCACTGGATACACACACTGAAAATCCCTAGCATGAGAGTGTGCCACACTGTCTAGCATGCAATCACATACATGCTTTCTAGTAAACGATGACATTTAGTGTAGGTTCAGGTACTGGCAGGTAAGCCACTGAAAGAGGAGAGTATGGTTTTCTCCTCTGTCTGATCTGTACAGTCCTTTAATTAAAGTCTGATGCAGCTCATGCAAACATCAGCTAAAGCCTTTATATGAAATGCTATCTTAATAGTGTTCTTTGTGGTATGCCACTACTACTCCACTATGTTAACTGTGCGATCACCTACTTGCAGCTTGATCAATAAAATAGGAGAAAGACAAAATACCCTCAGCCACTTCTTCACAACACTATCTCTTGCTTTTTTATATTGGTGCAACACTTTCCTTGATTGTCCTCTTACCATAATTTTAGATGGACTTTTATTTCTCTGAACCTCTAAAATATTTCACGTCTGCTTTCTCATTTTTATTCTGTTTAGCTCTACCTGCTCAATTTTCTCTCTTCTCTTCTCTGTTCTTACTAATTTGACAATAAACATAACTTTTAAACCACACAGTCACATTGAAAGCACTGCACTTAGTAGAGCCCTCTGTTCTTTCAACATCCAAACCACTGTTATTTCTCAATGTTAAGAGAAAGCACAGAAAAGCATATCCAATAAGGAAAGAAATCACAAGATGATGAAAGGGGATAGGTAACACACAGAAGTAATGTTGACAGGCAACAACCAAACTGCATGGAGGCATGTATACTGCAAGATCAGAAGGAAAAGCAAGCATCACCTTCCTCCTACTTTCAGTCAGGTAAATGCTGCAGCTGACTTTTCTCAGGTCCTTGACTGCTACTTACAGAAAAGAGCAGCATACACCAGTCAGACTTTCAAATACAGTGAAGTATGGGATGCAGGAGAACTGCTATCTTAGAAAGTATACAGGGCATTACTGAATTGCTTGTACACCAGTAGAAGTAGCTTTCACTGCTTCAATCTATTTTGGATTAAGTTGAACATAACATTAGCCTTTGTTAAAGACGCAGGTGAGCAGCACACTATTTACCACTCCTTTCACTATGTCACTGCATCGCCTAGGCCATCGGTTATTTTTATTTAGCAGAAGAGCACACCTAAGTGCTGGTCATTCTTGACTGAAAAGTCTTCTTCAGACCATTCTCCTTGGAACATCTATTGACTTCTTTTGAGCTCATAAATGTGTTATTACTTAGTTTTCCTTCATTTAATGTGAGAAACTTCCAGTTCTTCCAGTGTCAGCAGAAGTAGCCTTTTCCGGTATCATTATCTGAGGTACCTGGAAGTTGGTCTCTGCTGCAATCCCCATTCTATACAATTATCACAGAGGCATTGCATTTCATGGCCTTGTAACCTGGTCCTTGGTACAACTTGTTTGAACTCCTGCTAGCGCTGTCTTTAAAATGGACAAATTCTCTCACAGCTACCCTTGAATATTAAGTTCTTAGATAAAACAGAGATAACTCATACAGTGCATATGGGGATATTATCACACAAAACTCAACTTTCTTAAGCATTACATTTTCCATTTAATTTTCCATCACGCACCTTTGGTGTAACAAAGAAGTACTGAGATGTGCTTTCTTTACAAGCAGTTTTCACAACCATATCAAAAACTCTTCTCTCATTCATTGGATCCATTCCCTAAAAGAAAAACAAAAGAAAAGCAAACTCTGTTCTCTGCACTATGTCATAAGCATTTGTACAGTAAGAGGTTATATTCTGCACTACTGATCCTTACCTGATTTATTTCATCTACAACCCTGAAAGGACATCTGTTGAGTTCCTGTAGAGCCATCAGGTACAACATAGTGGAAACACTTTTCTCACCTCCACTCTGGTAATACGGTGTCAATTCATGAAGTTCCGTGCTACTGTGGAATTTCACTCTAATGCGAATCCCATACTTGTCGTACTCCTCCTAAAAAAGACAGTACCTGTTACGCTCAGTTTCTCTGTGCTACAGCTTATTTGCCAATGACACGCAAATTACAGAAAATTTATGTCAAATGTGCTATAGGGATCTTCAAACTACTCAGGTTCAACTTAATATCACATAATCACAGAAAACATCTGGTTGGAAGAGACCTCAAAGATTATCCAATCCAACATTCACCGAGCACTCAAGGGTCAATACTAAACCATGTCCCTAAGCACCAGATCCACACACTGCTTCAACACCCCCAGGGATGGCAACTCCACCACTGCCCTGGGCAGATCATTCCAATGTTTGATAACCCTCTCTGTGAAGAACTATATCTTACTATCTTCCCCTGGCACAATTTGTAACCATTTCCTCTAGTCCTGGTGCTTAACACCAAAGAGATGAGGCTGCCCCCTCCTCACTCCAACCTCCCTTCAGATAGTTGTAGAGGTCTCCTCTCAGCCTCCTCTTCTCTAGACTGAACAATCCCAGCTTCCTCAATGCTCCTCACAGGCCATGTGCTCCAGGCCCTTCACCAGCCCCGTTGCCCTTCTCTGGGCATGCTCCAGTACCTCAATGCAGTGAGTGGCCCAGAACTGAACACAGTACTCCTGCTGGCCACCATGTTTCTAATAGGATAACATGGGCTTTCTTAGCCACCTGGGCACATGAATTGGATTAATTCAGAAAAAAAAATAATAAAGCCACTAACGCTTGATAAGCGGGATGATAAATTAACAAAGGGATTAATTTATTAATAACAAAATTTCCGCGTCAAACGTTAATAAACGTATTTACAATTTGTTTAGGTTCGGGTATCCGGTGGGGAATCACTTACACAAAATGTTGGTAATATTAATGATATAAACACTTTAGTTGGAGGAAGGATTTGATCTAGAGTAACTACGCTCTTGATATCAAACTCAAAGTTGAAGGGAGAGCGAGGAGCCGCAATTCCTGATTCAGTAACAAAGTGGGTTTCCTTTGCTCCCTGGTGGAGCAAAGGCAGAGGGTGAGAAGGAAATTAATGTCCAATATGCCTTATGAAATCGATAATCGGAATCACTTACGAAGCACTATTCAGTCCGGAGATTCTGAATCAGTCCAAGACGTGGTGTTGTGAGCAGCGGTCAGGAAAGTTTGTAATCCAGAATTCTGTTCTTGGTATAATTTGTAAAGCCAAAGAAAGGGAAAAGTAGGATCCAAGCACGTTGCCCAGCACTGAAAGTGAAACTGGAGTACACGTGGTGGATGCTGGTGGAGGGGGATGGGCGAGTAGCACACACACCTCACCGGCTGGCGAGGAGCCGGAATCAAGGAAGAAAAGGCGCCGGGTCACTGAAGAACCCCTCTATTTAACTGTTTTTCGAAACAAAACTGACCACTGGCAGAAAAGTGATTTGTAACTTAGCCAATCACCTTCTGGGCATCAGCACAGTGGTGAGTGGTCAGGATACCTGCCAAACAGGTTTGGCTGGCTTTTTATTGGTACATGTTTTCTTTTGTCTGTCTCCCTAGCTTCTTAGGGCTCTTACTGAAGCCTGTTTTGGGCCTAGTCATGCCCAACCAGGACAGCACACTGCTGGCTCATACATAATTGACTGTAAACCAATACCCCCAGGTCCCTCTCTGAGTTGCAGCTTTCCAACCACACATCACCAAATCTGTAACTTACCATTGAGTTGTTGTGACCCAGGTGGAGGACCTGGCACTTGGCCCTGGTGAATTTCATACAATTAACATTGGCCCATGGGTCTAACCTGTCCAGATCCCTGTACTCAGCACTGGTGAGGCCACTCCTTGAACACTGTGTTTTGGGCCCCTCACTACAAGGAGGACAGTGAGGTGCTGGAGTGCCCATCAAAGGGCAAGAAAGCTGGCAAAGGGTCTGGAGAACAAACCTTACAAGAAGCTGAGGGAACTGGGATTGTTTAGTCTGGAGAAGAGGAACCTGAGAGTAGAACTCATTGCTCTCTATAACTACTTGAAAGGATGTTGTAGTGAGGTGGGGGTCAGTCTCTTCTCCCTAGTATAAAGTCATAGAATGAGAGGAAATGGCCACAAGTTGTGTCAGGAGAGACTTAGATTGGATATTAAGAAAAATTTCTTTACTGAAAGATTGATCAGGAATTGGAATAGGCTGCACATTGAGGTGGTAGACTCACTGCTCCTGGAGGTGTCTAAAAAATGTGTAAACATGTACTTCAGGATATGCTTTAATGGTGGTGTTAGGCTGATGGTCTTAGAGGCCTTTCCCAACTGAAACAAGTTTACAATTCTGTGCCAGTTTGGTTCAGATTAAGACATTTCATAGTCGTCAAAAAGCGTATGAACTAAGGTGACCTGGCAGAACAGAGTCCCATTGTAGCCTAGCTTTCGTGAGGAACAACAAGGTCTTAATACCACCAGGAAGTAAATAAGCTATACCATTTAAAAGTCTTAAAAATGCTTTAAGGAACTCCAAGTCTGTAGGAATACATTCCAGCTCCTTTGCTACCTTCAGGTCTTGTTCTGGGATAAGTAATGTACATATCAGATAGCATCTAACATTGGAGAGGACTGACCAAATTCTCTCAGATCTGCTAATCAGCTAAATCAGAGGAATGAGACATCGTTTTTTGTTCCTGGTGTTTTACTCCACATGCAGACAGACAAGAATCCTCAGGAGTGAAACGTCTTGAGGCCTTGTACTGGTATTTACTCTCATGTACTCCAAATCTCTGGTTCTTCTTCTGTAACAATATTATAGACACAGAACTGTGAATCCCCGAGGTTGAGGCAAATCCATATATCACAGTATCACCAAGGTTGGAAGAGACCTCGAAGATCATAGTGTCCAACCTGTCACCACAGACCTCATGACTAGACCATGGCACTAAGTGCCACGTCCAGTCCCCTCTTGAACACCTCCAGGGATGGTGACTCCACCACCTCCCTGGGCAGCACATTCCAATGACGAATGACTCTCTCGATGAAGAACCTTCTCCTCACCTCGAGCCTAAACTTCCCCTGGCACAGCTTGAGACTGTGTCCCCTTGTTCTGGTGCTGAAGAGACCAACCCCTTTCTGGCTACAACCACCCTTCAGGTAGTTGTAGAGAGCAATATATTTCAGGAGAGAACAAAGGTAACCTGCCATATTTAAGACCTCACATTTGCTAAGTGCCAATTTTTTCCAGTTTTGAAGACAGGTCACCTTTCTCAGCCTTGGTGTTTTCTCTGTTAGCAACAGGTTGGCACTTCCAAATAAGTAGAAACTACAAGTTAAACCAAATCAATACTACGCTTAATACATTGTGTATTTAGCCACTAAATGGCAATAGAATAGCACAAATTAGCTAAAACAACAGGATTGAATCACTAGCCTAATAAGTCTGAACTAAAGTAAATACAATGCTTCTGATTGAGCCCTGTAAGTTGCCAAAAGTCTCCAAAAGTCACTGAGCTGAAGTCCTACATGCACTTTGACGCAGACTCAGGCTGTCAGTCAGTTCTAGCACAAACAGAAGCATGTTCATCAGTAAAAATCTGGGTTTCTAAGCGTAACATCTTTCTACTACAAATCAAGTAACAACCGGTTTTGTTTCATTTTTTTTTTCTCTCTAGCAATCTCTAGTAGAAGATTATGTGTGAAAATATGAATGCTGCTTCTACGTATGTAAAATTAATCATAATACCTCATTTTCCACATGAAGATCAACTTCACCAACACACTGCATAGAATTAAAGAAGTTACTGAACTTCTCATTTATTTGCTCAATCAGCTTTTTCAAGGGGTTTAGCCATCTTTCTTTGACCTAGAAGTAGACACATCCACATAAAATCATTTTAGTAACTGTATTTTCCTTTAGAGATAGAATTTAAATTATAAAATACCATAATTATGGAAGCTAACATCTCAGTTTACACCCAAGACAACTCAGAATGTTACCCTTCATTTCTGTACATGCATTCTATTCTCAAAACGACATACTGGTACAGAAATGAAAATTTTTAGCATTACCTGTGAAATGTTTTGCTTATAGTTATTCAATTCATTTTTCTTCTCCTCTAGATATTCTGTCAGCTGCTCAATTTCTTGTGTCTGTTTATTGTATTCTTCCACAACCTGCCAGAACAAAAAAACACACAAGAAGCAAACAAAATGGTCACCATTTCTAACCTTGACTGTAGAAATATCACACTGCACTGATTCTGTTCAAACACAATTACATGGATTATTGCACTGCACACTGAATGAGAACAATCTCTAGCTTTTAAGCAAAGAAAATGAAAAGCATTGCTTATTTCAGGTTACTGTGACACTTTTTTTTTTTTTTTTTTTAAAGGCACAGAACACACTGTTCTTTTGGATAATCTACTTAAAATTCTAATAGATGCAGAATCTGGCATTTACAGCACATTGTTCCTGCTGTCTAGCTTATTATACCATGAGATCTAACACAGAGAGGGAAGCAAGTACAATATGGGTGGAGGGGGAGGAAGGGAGGGTGGAAGGAAAGTGGTGAACGTGCCGAAGCATTCAGGCCTGTGAAACAGGAGGCCCTGGTTTTCTCTTCATTCAGAAACGCATCAATTTCCTCCAACGTGGATGGAAGAGCCTGAAAAGCCTAGAAGGGAAAGGATGCACGTGTTACATAGCAATGCTAATGAAGGACTGCAAGTTTGCTAAAAAGAGGTTCAAAAATCCAAAAAATAATCTACTGATTTTAATCAGGATGTCCCATACTCAAAATTTAACACAGCAAGATTCTGGACAAACTATTCTGGACGTAGAAAGGAGAGCAGAAGTGCTACCACTTGATAAATATACTTTGTGCGGGTACAGATGTTCAGAGACTTGGTATAAGCCAGAGGTTATGCTAGCTAAGCCTTGCAAGTATTTCTAGAGGCTGGGAAGACCTCCAGGTAAGTAGGCAAGCATGGATTTCAGTTCTTTGTGTGCTTCTTTAGAGCAAGAAGCCAGAATATTGCATCTAATTATTTCTATGAATGTAAGACTTTGTATTTTAATTGAAATTTCAGGTGAAATTTTACTCCCCTGTGCACAAAACGATAGAGGATATTCCAGCACTATTGAAAGGCTCTTTAAAAGTAAAGTAAGTCACAATCTGTAAGTTAACAAAACGGAAGTACACAAAATCCTTTACTAGTAGCCTTCTAATATGAAATACATAATATTCTTTGCTGGTGAAGTTAAAATGGTATGCACTACCAAAAATGCAAGAGATTCGTGGAGATTTGTGTTTCTACGTACAGTCTGAAATTCTTTTGGAAGATGTTGGTCTGGACTCAGTTTGCAGACATGTCGAGCTTTTTTCAGTAATTCCTTGGAGTTTTCTGTAAGAACTCGCTTCCTATCATCCAGTTCATGAAATCTTTGCTGTTAGAAAATATATTAAAGATATTAAAATACACACTTTTTCCTCCCCTTTTAATCTAAATTTCGAGAGGTGATAGCAGCACACTGGCAACAAACAACATCCAAATCAGTCCCTACTGCAGGCCTGCTGCTTGCAATTACTGAGCACTATGGACTGGGTGCTTGGCCTTGTTAAAACCTCAGACAAAGACTGAGCTCAGCTCATCCATCCAGGCTGTCCCCATCTCTCTTCAAGTATCTCCTTACCTTCAAGCAGATCAACACCCCCACCCATCTAACATAATGTAATGTGCAGACTTCCTGAAAGTGTACTCAATCCCCTCATCCAGATAATTGATAAAGATATTAAAGAGAGCTGGCCCAAACAGCAATCCCTAGGGAACACCACTTGTGAGTGCACATCAAATGGATTTAACTCTATTCACCCTCACTCTTTGGGCCCAGCTATTCAGCCAGTTCTTAACCCAGTGTATCATCCACCCATCCAAGTCATGAGCAGCCAGTTTCTCCAGGAGGATGTCGTGGGAAACAGTGTCAAAGGCTTTACTAAAGTCCAGGTACACAATATCCATAACCTTTCGCTCATCCATTAAGTGGGTCACCTTGTCATAGAAGCAGATCATGTTTGTCAAACAGGACTTGTTTTCCATGAACCCCTGCTGACTGTGCCTGATCATCTGGTTGCCCTGCACATGCTGCGTAATGGCACTCAAGATGACACGCTCCATGACCTTCCCCAGCACCACGGTCAGACTGACAGGTCTGTAGTTCCCCAGGTCCTCCTTCTAGGCCTTCTTGTAGATGGGCACCATGTTTAACAATCTCCAGTCAGCTGGGACCTCCCCACTCAGCCAGGACTGCTGGTAAACAATGGAAAGTGGGTTGGCAAGCACTTCTGCCAGTTCTCACACACTCTGCTGGGTGTGTGCCATCTGGCCCCAGACTTGTGTATGTCTAAGTGGTGCAGCAGGTCACTAACCATCTGGCATTATGGGGCCTTCATTTTGCTTCCAATCCCTGTCTTGCAGCTCAGGGCACTGTGCATCCAGTGAGCAATTAATCCTACTACCAAAGACTGAAGCAAAGAAGGTATTGAGTAGCTCAGGCTTTTCCTCATCTGTGACCACTATATACCCCCTGCCTCCAGCAAAGGACAAAGATTCTCCTCAGTCCTCCTTTAGTAGAAGCATTTCTTGTTCTCTTTATCAGCTGAAGACAAATTAATTTCCAGCTACCCCTTTTCCTTTTCTCCCTGTGTAGCCTCATAATACTGTAGTCCTCCTCAGTGGCCTGCCTCTTCTTCCAACAACCACAGACTTTCATTTTCTCCCTAAGCTGCAACCAAACCTCTCCATTCAGCCAGGCTGTCCTTCTTCCATGATGACTTGTCTCATGGCATGTGGAGAAAAGCCTGTTCCTGAACCTTTAAAACTTCCTTCTTGAACATCCAGCCTACCCAGACTCCTTGGCCCCTCAGCACTGCCGCCCAAGGGACTCTCTGAACCCAAGTCTGCCCATCAGAAGCCCCAGGTGGCAGTTCTACTGAATCCCTCTTCACTTCTCTGGCAACTGAGAACTCTTTCATTTCATGACGGTTGTGCCCGACAGCCTCCAACCACTACATCACCCACAAGTCTTTCTCTGTTCACAAACAGCAGTTGTTTTACTATACAGTGATTACATATGCAACCCATGTTTTTAACAATTACACCATGGGAATACACTTTTTCAGAGACACAAAATTCTAGCTCAAAATCCATATGCACAATACTTTGCTTCCGAACTTCTCTCTGACAGTTTTAAAACTTCAGCTACGTTCCTGAACTTGGGAGAACTTTTCTTTCTGGTTTTTATTGTTGCGTACTTCAGTTAAATATGAGAGCCCTCCAGTGGCAAAAAAATTTGAGGTATTCATTTGGAGATGATTCAGTTAGATAACTGTTTACTCCATGTTTCTGAAATATAGGACACAAACACTGATAGCAACTCACCTTCCTTTCTTACTCTATTTACTGAACACAACAGAAGCAATATGAACAGTTACGCTCATGGGTGGCCATCAGTGGAGTTTTCTCTAGGGCATACATCAACTCAAAAATCCTATCTTACCTTCACCAAGCATTTGAGGTAAGCATTCACAATCTTCATAAATACACTCAAGATATTTTTCTATACTGTGTTGACATTTTCAAAAAGGTTAAAAGAAAATGGCCTTCTCTACATTTTTTTCCTCCCTCCACTTCATAAAAGTCTATTGCAGAGAAGAAGGGAAGTGACACATGGAGGGAAGAAGAACTGGTGCTAGTGCTATAGAGATAAACCAGCAATGAGTGGAGGATGGCCCTCCATTTGTTTACTATGAAGATCTTATGTCATTCTGAATTAGCACAAACAAAACAGTGCACCACAATGCTTATATACCATTATGTATCTGCATATGCTCTGTGATACATTCAAAAAATGATTTTTAAGGAACATGTCAGAAAGTTCTAAATTAATACTGGACTCTTTTGTGGATCCCAGAAATTAATGAAACAGCTTTACCTGAAACGTGTTTGACCTCACAATAACAAGGCAAAGGATCCAGCGAGAGGCAACAGAGCCACATAAGAAACATCAATTTTATACTGAAGGGTTTTAACATTTTTAGAGCCAAAGCAAACTCTGAATCATCTGATGCAGGAAATCTCATCTCTTAATTGTACATAAAGCTCCCACTTGAAACTCCAGAGACATACAAAACAAGACTTCTAGTAGATCTCTAGGCAATGAAAAAAACAGATTCAATATTGAATTCTTCAAGTTGTGAAAAGCAAAACACATTTGGGCAGAAGAAAACCTCATCATTCATCAGAAAATCTGTGACATACTAGAACAAGTGAACTGACTGTTCAACAAGAAGGTTAAGCACCAGTTTTCATTCAGTTTTTCCAGTTGATTGTCACAGCTACAATAAACGGTGAATAAATTTTTTTTTTTTTTAAAAGGGCAAGTTTTCTTTTTTCATTATTCCTGTATATTCCAAAGTGCATAGTTGTGGTGAAGGCACCATATGACCAGAATTATGTCCCAGATACTAAAACTTGTCCCAGCACATGTGGACACATCCCCCTTCTTTCCTGAGGGGAACAAAGGCCAAGGCGTTAGCCCAGCAGCACAAACCACCTCACCTGCCTTCTAAGGCGTAAACAACTGCATGCACCCATTGCATGGGATGGGCATGCTGCTACCAAGTATGGGCATAATTCTAGCTTCACACTTTCTATAGGCTAAACCCAGCTGTTTACTAGAGTTCCCACTGGCTAAACCCAGCCTCGAGAAACTTGTAAGTATTACCCCACTTGCAAACAAGTTGCCCTCACTCTTTGTCCGAGCTTGGTAGCTCATTGCATTTGTGCTTAAGCCTTTGATGCTAATGTCCACAGCCATTGCTAGTAAGTCTTCCCACTCCCACATATAAGCAAACTAGCAGCCTCTGCAAGATGAAAAGAAGTCAGCATCCGGGCAGGCCTGTCGAGCCTCAGCCCTGAAAGTCTCCAGGGGAGGGACTCTTGCTGAAAGCCTGAGAAGCCACAGCGTTTTATTGCCAGCCCCACCAGCTGGAAGAAGAGCCCACTGTATTTACCCAAGGGTAAAACAGCCCAGTTGACAGAGAAGGGAATAGCTGAGTCCAGCAGTCCAAAAGTGTGCTCAGCCTTAAGCAGCAGACTAACAAGCTGCACAACCTGTGCGTCAGCTCGGAAAGCAGAAGCAGCGCCTAGCTGCATGCCTGCATGACCCTGCCGTTGTGGGAGGGAGGAGGAGCCGCCACTTCGCTGCTCCATGCCCTGTGAACCCCAGGGAAATCCAGAACACCATCCAAGAGGGTCCTGCCCGCTCCTTTGAGCCAAGCAAAGGGAAGCTGCTGCTCCACGCAGCCACGCCTCTTCCCCAGGGCCATCCATGCCGGCCCCAAAGCCCATTGCCGCCCACACCGGCCCCGAAGCCTGTTACCACAGGGCCGACCCCGTCTAGGGACCAGCCCTACCGGCCCCGCTGAGCCCACCGCGCAGGCCCGCTCCCTGTTGTCTGGAGGGAGCCACCTGAGCCTGCCTACCGGCTAGCCTAAGTTCTGCCCCCGCAGTGCTGCCGCGGGAAGGACAGGCTGCCCGCCAGCCCCTCCGCCACAGCATAGCAACTAACCTCACTACAAACAAAGGACACAGTGTACTTTCCATGTGCTTTCCACTAACATTCAGTTCAAAGCACCCGCGCCTAGCAGAGTAACATTTACAGTTCAGCCTCTGACACATTGTAATACTCTCTGCATATAGTTGAGTAGCAGCCAGCGTCCTGCCGAGTCGCCACCTGGTGGACAAGTGGCGGAATTGCACCCTTCATTATACTAATAGAAATTAATTCTGTAAATATTCTAATTGGGTCCAAATTGTAAATACTAAACCACTTATCAGATGTATTTCACAATCGTCCACTAGAATCTGCATATAAAATAGTGATTATTTTGTTATTGATAATCTAATAATTAATATTTAGGTAAGTCATATTTCATACTAATACATTAATAACTTCTTCATCACAATAGTAATGTTAAGGTTCCTAGTGATTTCCTCAGGGTGCCTCAGCAAACCATCTAGAAAAAAGAGAATTAACTTTAAGCAGAAATAATTGCTGTTTTGAACAGAGATGCTACCAAGAAAAGTCATAGCTTAGAGGTTTATATTTGTTTCAGTCAATAGCATGAGAACCAACTTGTAAAGAGCTTTATACAGGTACCTCAGGAAAGTTCTGTATTCCTGTGGGGCTGTGATTACAGCTTCCAGAAAGGCACCTACCAAAAAGCAAAAGCAAATCATATTCTGAATGCACAATTTGTATTCTGTTGTATCCATCAGTACTGCAACTAGTTTTGTGCAAAGCAAGAAGCTAGTTTAAGAAAATACAATTACAAGCAGTTAATGCTTCCTCATGAATCTGTGTTTGAGTGCACACTTGGTGACAGCGTACAATTATGTGAAGATTGAAATTTTATATAAAGTAAAACAGAAACTGCATTTTCCTAAAACTTGGTTTAAGTACTATTAATACCAATTGTTTAAATCAATTTACACCAAATGAACCTGAAAATTAATGAGCTATCAAAGCAAGACAATTAGCAACCATCAGAAACATGCAGGCAACTGTGCCAGTTATTTAAGGAGCAGATGGGAACAATATACCCCAATGTTAATGGGTCACAAACAGAGATTTGCTTCTTATACTAACTAAATAAATTAAATACAAGGACTTAAAATAACACTAAGGTTCCCCCTTGAACTGCAATGACAAAATACAAACCCAAGAAATCTGTTGTTGCTAACTTGACTTTTGAAAAAGTCACACAAACCAACATAAAGTCACACAAAGCCACCACAAACTAAGAGACATGCTACTCTCTCCACAGCATCCCAGTGCCAAGGCCTCACAAAGGAACATTTGAGCTCTTCCCTTAAGACATACTAAGTGGGGTTTGGTGGAATTGCCATCATTGGGGGTGTTTGTGAGGAGACTTGATGGGGTGCTTGGTGCCATGGTTTAGTTGATTAGATGGTGTTGGATGATGGGTTGGACACGATGATCTTGAAGGTCTCTTCCAACCTGGTCTATTCTATTCTACTTTTTCCATATCTTAATCACAAATTTACCCAGGTATTATAAAGACTCAAGATTGCTTGAGAGATAAACACTATGAGTAAGTAATAACTATTAACAAAGATTCATGCCTTCTTTGGCTGATACCCACCACTCCAACTGCAGTGAATGCATCAAAACCAGCACAATACCTATACAAATGTCTTGACAAATAAAGTCAATGGTCCCTTAATTGTAATGTTGAGGCTCCAGTTTAGTTCATTACACTTTTGTACAATATACTTATTTCTGTTTGGCTCCTTGATTTTTGGCAGGTTTATTTAAACATGAAGAACCTGCTTGCAAGACTGTCTCAAATTGTTGCAATGGCATCCTCACAGGTAGCTTTGGAGCAACTACGGTAACACAGCAATGCTGTAGAAAAAAAAATCAATTTTAGTCAAAGTCATTAAGAAGTTGCAGGGAAGGGCCAATTGAAACATACTATTTCAAACAACACTTTGAGATGAAGCTAAGAAATACAAAGTTTTCCCCATGAAAGTGCCATTCCTTAAGGCAGAAAGTGAGGAATAAATCAGAGTATGTGACATGTTACTCACAGAGCAATACAGGAAAGAATTAATTTTTAAAATTTTTTTTAGAGGGGCTAAAGAATTAAATCAAAGATTCAACATGCTACTGCATGGTACTGTGGCTTTGGATTTTCATGTATGTAAGAACTTAAGATGCACTTGAATACTCAGAAGAGTTTCCTCCAGAGCAGTTAAATGTCTTGAAATTTTTACCACTGGGGTTACTGATTTTAAGTTTCTTTCTCATTTCAATGTTCCTAGAACCAACCATCCAAAAAATAAAATTGAATATTCTTTTACTTTTGTGTTGGAATGTAACCTAGTAAAGACAACTAATAGGATCTCAGTCTACTCAAACAACTCTTTCACCAGAGAAGGAGGCAACTTTTGTTTAACCAAGAAATAACAGAACATACACCTTACAACTCCTGTCTACTGATCTGACCACTTACCTTTGTATCTTAAACCATTCTCTAAATTATGAAGATGGGGACAGAGAAAACTCAAAACATTAAGTATCCCAGTGATGATACACACTACTCGCATGAGGTTCCTAGCTTTGTAATACATTCTCATCCTTTACTAACCTCCATCAATGAAGCTATTTCCACTGAATTTTAAGTGTCTGAGTAACAGTTGCAACAACTGATAGAACTGATGCAACAATGATTTGCCAAGTGACATGCTGGACTAGTTTCTTTGTTCAGGTAACTTTCTGCTCCTCTTAGCAAGTTCTCTTCCTATTTTTCCTGCAAGTAACGATGCCTACAATCTTGAGTGGTTTTCCGAATACATGCTAAGATCATTCATTTTGGAAGAGCATATCCACCCAAAATAACTATCACTTATCTTTTGAACTTCTTTCCAATTTAACAGCAATTTCCCTTTCTTTTTTGTGTGTGTACCAAATTGAATTAGCAGCAAATTATAATTAACCTGACTCTTTCAAGAGGAGGAAAAAACTTACCATCTTGTACTTTGCCAATTTTTCCCTAGTACATTCAAAGACTACACAAATAAAAAAGCTGACCTCTGTGCACCAATCCATGAGAGCTCACAGCATTCTCTGCTCTTAGAGCATTTGTCTGTGGAAATAATTCTTCAAAGACTGTCTTTCTACCTGGGCACAGCGCTGCTTCATAATATGATCAGTAGAAGGATCATTTATTCTCCTTTCAACCCTCTAAAAGAAGGCATTTAATTACAGCATGAGACAATAAGCTATGAAAGAAAGGTAAAAAGAAAACCAAATCATCTCTGGTCTGCTATGATGTAGTATTTTCCAGTTCATCTTGTGCTTGCATCTCCATGAGGGTTGGGGTCACTTGTCTGTGACAAGACTCAGAAGAAAGAACACTGCCAAATGACAGCTAGCCCTTTACATAGACTATATATGATAGGACATACGCAGATCAGGACACGATGACAGTTCATCACATTTTCACAGCAGGTTAGCTGTCTTGAGGAAGGCAAAGCTCCCATTCAGCTTTAAGTGAAGAAAACAAAGTCAAAGCTACTGTAATCAAGGTTACATATTTGGCAGTACCAACACCTAATTCTAAAAAGACAGAGAAACATCTTTTTCTACACCACAAAGGCTTCCATAGAATATCATAGCAGATACTCCAGTATTCATAGAAACAGTTACCTCTGCAGCTTTCAGCTGTACACTTCCTGCTTTATACTCCAGTTCCATTCTGTTCTTCTCAGCAGCCACCACAGTGCTCTGAAGAACCAAGTCTGCTTTGAGGATATTCAGTGATATACAGCTCTACACAGGGAAACAGAAAATGTTCTTTTTTTTTTTTTTCCCACAAGAGACCAAAAACTGATACAATCACTACCTGGCTTAAGAAACCACCCTTTTCCAGTCATAGCACACAATCTCACACTGTGTTCAGATCTCCAATACTGCTGTCAAATTCAATGAAAAAGAACAGCAACTTATTGGTGACCCAAACCCTCCAAGATGTAGAGTCTTGACGTATTTCTAATCTGTAAGCATATACACGTCACCTGCAACCAAGCCATTTCACACTCAAATAAATAAGAAATAAATTTTATTTCTCTGTGCCATATACTTAAATTGTGAAATGTGACAAGTCAGAGCCATCTCAATTCTTTCAGAGACAGAATCCAACAGGTGGATTTTGATGAACTTATGTCTCACACAGAGATGGAAAAAAGTCAACACCCCTCTCCCCCATTTTAGATACTTGGCTGTCTCACTGACAATGCAAAAGGATTGATCAAAGTGACTCCAGTGTCTTGTGTCTTAACTGGAACAACATACAAACAACAGCAGGCTCTATTTTGGAAGATTCATAACAGGCTTCAGTGCTTCCCAGAACCTCTTTTGACAACTTTAAAGAAGCAACCATTTTAATGCCAAACAAGTTATGCTCAGGAGTGGTCGGAACTCAGGGTAGCTTCAGACCTCAAATTATGAGGAACTGCAAATATCAATTTACTTTTTTAAATTTTGGTTTGGCTTTTGCTTGTCATTGTTTTATTTTTTTAATGGTCAGCATATAAATACAAAAGCATCTTCTCTCTTAATGAACGAGAGGACAAGGTTCCACCTGTAGACCTAGGGGTTCTGCAGAGTAAGTTTTGAGAGTGTTAACTTCTTTACTATTTGTCATTTCAACACAAAGTTTGTGCAGCGTGAGCTTGGACACAAGTCAGTTTATTAATTTCCAATCCACTTAAACAAATAAAGAATAATTATCAGGGAAGCAACCTCAGTCATCACAAAAGGAGATTAAAATCGAAAAAGATGAAATTATTTAAAGACAGCAGCACAAAGAACTACACACAGAGGCAGTGCTAGAATCTGAAAAAGTGACACAAGGCTATGTCTGTCAACAGGCTGTAAAGTATTGATGTGTATTAAACACATGCCAGGCACACTCTGCCTTCTGTGTTTGTGCAAACATACATGTAGCTTGTTACTCTAGTTGAGAGTTCCATACAAGCCCCAATATTCTTTATAAAATAGATCATATTACCACCAGGGAAACACAAAATCCTGTATATGCTTGAGATTTCCTTCTGTGGCAGGAGTGACTGTGCCTGAAACGTCTGACCACCTAGGTTTTCATCACTTTAATAGCCTACAGCTACTGTAACTACAAAACCTATTGTAGCAAGCACAAAGACTCACATAAAATTGAAATCGATCATGAAGCTTGGTTTGGGGATGACCAGAAGTACATGGACATAAAAATTTTGATAAAACATATGAGACATCTTACTTCCATCAGACCATTTTTCTCTCTGAAGTGTGTACAAGCATACATTTCCCATAGCACACAATGTGTGAAAATTAAGCTGATGCAAAACTGAAATAAATCCCCTTTGCAATCAATAACTACTTCTGGCAAATACAATCCATACATCACTTACACCTGGGTACACTGAGAAATACATGGTATGTATTCCAACTATGTATTTTCAAATTGCTTTTCCAGTACTGGGGAAAAAGAATAGAAATGGAATAGAATTAACCAGGTTGGAAAAGACCTTCGAGATCACCAAGTCCAACCTATCACCCAACACTATCTAATCAACTAAACCATGGCACCAAGTGCCTCATCCAGTCTCTTCCTAAACACCTCCAATGATGGTGACTCCACCACCTCCATGGGCAGCCCATTCCAATGGCCAGTCATTCTTTCTATGAAGAACTTCTTCCTAACGTCCAGTCTAAGCCTCCCTTGGCACAGCTTGAGACTGTGTCCTCTTGTTCTGGTGCTGGTTGCCTGGGAGAAGAGACCAACCCCCACCTGGCTACAACCTCCCTTCAGGTAGTTGTAGACAGCAATGAGATCTCCCTGAGCCTCCTCTTCTCCAGGCTAAGCAATCCCAGCTCCCTCAGCCTCTCCTCATAGGGCTTGTGCTCCAAACCCAAACATTCAGGCAGGTATGTAAACAGCATGCAAACAATTTATGCTGCATTTTACAACAGCAACACACCTGGGACAGTTTATGTACTGAGAAACTGGCATCAAACAAAATCAATACAATAATCTAGAAAAGTCAATACAATGATCTAGGAATTCCTGTTTTAAATGCAGATCATTTGAAAAAGTTTTGAGAAGAGTTACTTTTCAGGACTGTTATTACCTGAATTGGATTAATTCAGAAAAAAAAAAAAAAAGCCACTAACGCTTGATAAGCGGGATGATAAATTAACAAAGGGATTAATTTATTAATAACAAAATTTCCGCGTCAAACGTTAATAGACGTATTTACAATTTGTTTAGGTTCGGGTATCCAGTGGGGAATCACTTACACAAAATGTTGGTAATATTAATGATATAAACACTTTAGTTGGAGGAAGGATTTGATCTAGAGTAACTACGCTCTTGATATCAAACTCAAAGTTGAAGGGAGAGCGAGGAGCCACAATTCCTGATTCAGTAACAAAGTGGGTTTCCTTTGCTTCCTGGTGGAGCAAAGGCAGAGGGTGAGAAGGAAATTAATGTCCAATATGCCTTATGAAATCGATAATCGGAATCACTTACGAAGCACTATTCAGTCCGGAGATTCTGAATCAGTCCAAGACATGGTGTTGTGAGCAGCGGTCAGGAAAGTTTGTAATCCAGAATTCTGTTCTCGGTATAATTTGTAAAGCCAAAGAAAGGGAAAAGTAGGATCCAAGCACGTTGCCCAGCACTGAAAGTGAAACTGGAGTACACGTGGTGGATGCTGGTGGAGGGGGATGGGCGAGTAGCACACACACCTCACCGGCTGGCGAGGAGCCGGAATCAAGGAAGAAAAGGTGCCGGGTCACTGAAGAACCCCTCTATTTAACTGTTTTTTGAAACAAAACTGACCACTGGCAGAAAAATGATTTGTAACTTAGCCAATCACCTTCTGGGCATCAGCACAGTGGTGAGTGGTCAGCATACCTGCCAAACAGGTTTGGCTGGCTTTTTACTGGTACATGTTTTCTTTTGTCTGTCTCCCTAGCTTCTTAGGGCTCTTACTGAAGCCTGTTTTGGGCCCAGTCATGCCCAACCAGGACATTACCTGTACAAGTTCTGTAAGTTATGTAGAAGTAATCTAATCCCTAAGCAACACTTTTAACTTGGCAGATTAGGTTTTTTGCTATTCTTTCGGATTTCCAAAATTGTTTTGACTAGCTGACCCAAGTAACACCTCTGACACACCTCAGTTCTTGTAGCCCATGCCTATCAACAAACAGATTCCCATTTAGATTTTTTTTCCTTTAAAAAAAAAAAATAAATATATATATATATATATAAAGACTAGCAATTGAAATGCATTGAAAGTAGTCTTAGTTCAAAGGTAATACTCAATTCTTTTCAGGGGTAAGCAAGAACACAATTTAGTATTAGTAAGGTTCAGCAAAGGAAGAACACACATGCTCTAAGTGGCTGCAAGAATGGCACCACAGTTTGCTGAGTGTTGAAGCACAAGCAGATTTCTTCGGAACTGAAACTGTTTCTTGTTCCTTAGTTCTTAAAAAAAACAAAACCAAACACCTAAGGAAATTCACCTTATGGCAACTCTCATTATTAGGGCTTACAAGCTAAGTTAAAGCAACAATTAAGTCCAGACCTTTTTCTCCTTTTTATGAATTAAAGAAAGACCATTGGAACCTGAGACTTGAGTACTTTTCCCATCCCAGCCTTCTTTATAACCATGGAGATTAACAGTTTCAAGTCAATCTTCCACATGACTAATGATTACTTTTTTTTCAATAAAAAACAAACAAGCAAAAGGTTATGAAGTAGGATGGCAAGAAGGATTCACAGAATTATGCAGTATTCTGAAAATATACAGGCTAAATCAGTTACACAGCTCATTCCCAGCTCATTCATATATTTACTGCATCAGACAGACCATGGACTATAGGACTTCAGTCAGCAAGCTTAAACACAGCACAGGATCTACGAATTGAATCAATGACAGATGAACAAATTTAAGTCAATAAAAGCTTTAAAAGATGTTGATCTTGCAGAAAGCTTGCTTGTGAACATTTACAAATCTGAGTGTTGCATATCTCCTACTTAATTTACAAAATCTGGACTTTTCATAGAGAAATGCATATTGAATTAAGAATACCTACCTTTATGAGATGCATCAATTCAGTAACAAGTCTTGTTTTTTGGATATTTATTTCTTTGATCTTTACATTTGCCTGTTGAGATTCCTCCTTTAGGTTAATAGCATCTTGTTCCAGCTGCTTTAAACTATGGGAGGAATCAATATTCACTTAATAAATAAATCATACAAAAATAGAAAAATTCTTATTCTTTTTGACAAACCAACACTCCGTAAGAACAGGTATTTGTATACCCTGCGTGTATACATTGTGAACACATGAGGCATTCCCAATCTATGCACACTGAAGAAATGCAAAAGACAAAATTTCATAATTAAGGAAACTGAGTTTGGCTACAAAAACATCACTCAACAACCATACTCCTGTAAATTTCAGATTAAAAAAGTAAATTAAGAAAAAAGTCAAATGAGTGTAAGAGTATTTTTCTTTTGCTACTAGAGACTTGCAACTATACAGCATAGGAGAGTTCAGGAGGTTTGCTCAGCCCTTGTTTTAGACACTAGCAAAGCATTTTAAAAAACCAGAAGTGTCCTCAACTCATTGCAGAAAGCTAACAGCAATCCTCAAAATCATATAAACATTAAGAACTTTGTATGAATCATGTTTAGTGAGCCGCAAGAACTTAGAGATACTAAAAACCAGTAAGAACGGCCAAGAGGATGACAAAGGAAATGATGAACTCTCATTCTTACTTTGACCCCCAGGAAAGTTGCAGAGCTAGTATCCTTGCAAACAATTCCAGAAGCAAAAAAATGGAAAATCAGCAGTCACACCTGGTGAACCCAATTGTAAAACAAATGGAAAGCCACTCAGAGTGTCTGGACCCAGCTACTGACAGGATCTGTATTGTCTGCATGTACCCAGAGAAGTCTTATTAGGGGAACCTTGTGCTCCTTAGATAAGAGTAAGAACACAATAAGGCCACTGGAACTGCATTTGCAAAACTCTTCTGTGCACCCATATGTGCTGTGAGGCTACACAGGGGCTATTTAGATGTACTCTGTGTGAACAAGCACATCAATTGGAAAGATAAGCTCAGCCTTGGTCTTTGCACCTGGAAGCATCAGTCCCACCTTCCTCTCAAGTCTGCTGGATTCAGATCCATTCCCCTAAGTTTTTCAGTGTACTCGCCCACAATATTGTTATGCTCAAGATGGAAGAATACAGTCTGGATAGATGGAAGATGAGTTCAGCAAAATAAAGAACAAAGGATGAGCAGGCTCAGAGGGTAAGAGTTACATCTGCTGTGTTCTCCTTGGAGGCCAGTACTGCAAGATTAAGTCCTGGGACCTGCCCAGTTTAACACCCCTGTCAGAGACACAAGTGAGACAGAAGATACTCTAAACAAGTTTTCAGACAAAACTAAAGTGGGAGTAGCAACTGGCATATGCTTCAGAGGTCAAGAGAAGCCTCCAAAGACTCAGCAAGGATAAATGCTGAGTTGTGCCCATGGGAAGAAAGAGGGTCTGGCAGTGATACAGTCTCAGGATGGACCAGCTGCACAGAAGCTCGAGGCAGAATAGAATAGAATAGAATAGAATAGAATAGAATAGAATAGAATAGAATAGAATAGAATAGACCAGACCAGGTTGGAAGAGACCTTCAAGATCATCATGTCCAACCTATCATCCAACACTATCTAATCAACTAAACCATGGCACCAAGCATCCCATCAAGTCTCCTCCTAAACACCTCCAGTGATAGTGACTCCACCACCTTCCTGGGCAGCCCATTCCAATGGCCAATCACTCTTTCTATGAAGAATTTCTTCCTAACATCCAGCCTAAACCTCCCCTGCTGCAGCTTGAGACTGTGTCCTCTTGTTCTGTAACAGGTTGCCTGGGAGAAGAAACCAGCCCCCACCAGGCTACAATCTCCCTTCAGGTAGTTGTAGACAGCAAGGAGGTCTCCTCTGAGCCTCCTCTTCTCCAGGCTAAGCAACCCCAGCTCCTTCAGCCTCTCCTCACAGGGCTTGCTCTCCAAACCCCTCACCAGCTTTGTTGCCCTCCTCTGAACATGTTCCAGCAAGTCAACATCTTTCCTAATCTGAGGGGCCCAGGACTGGACTCAGTACTCAAGGTGTGGATTAAACAGTGCTGAGTATAGGGGAAGGATGACCTTCCTGCTCCTGCTGGCCATGCTGTTCCTGAGACAGGTCAGGATGCCATTGGCCTTCTTGGCCACCTGGGCACACTGACAGCTCATGTTCAGCCTACTATTGACCAGTACTCCCAAGTCCAGTTCTGCCTGGCCGCTCTCCAGCCACTTTGACCCCAGCCTGTAGCACTGCATGGGGTTCTTGTGGCCAATGTGTAGAACCCAGCACTTGGATGGGTTAAATCTCATGCTGTTGGACTCTGCCCATCTGTCCAGCCTTTCAAGATCCCTCTGCAGACCTCTCCTACCCTCTAACAGATCCACACCTCCCCCAGCTTGTTGTCATCTGCAAATTTACTGATGGACTCCATATCCTCATCCAGATCATTGACAAAGATAATCTGGTGGATCTGGTGGAATCAGGTACTGGTGGATAATGAGTGAAGCACAAGCCAGCAGCACGCCCTGGCTGCAGCAAGGTCCCCCAGCACACTTGATTCTATGAATGAATACACAGCGAAGAGGAGAGTAATTTTTTCTTTATCTTTAGCACTGCAACTGGTTTTGCTCCCTGCCCCAAAGATCAACATACTGGAACAAACTTGGAAAGCAGCCAATACTGTCAGAGGCTACACCATAGGCACTGCAAGGACAGAATGAAAGTGTTTAGTTTGTTCACCCTAGGCAAGAGACAGCTTTAAAACACCTAAGAGCAACCCCCTGCTGTACTTCCCACAAGCAAGCCATTTAAAGGATGAAATCAGGCTCCTGCAAGAGGTGCACAGTAGGATTACAGTGGACGTATTCAGACTGTGGACGATTCAGACTGGGTATCAGCAGAAACTTTTTCCTCGTGAGGACAGTCAAATAATGGAAAGGGATGTCCAAACAGTTCAGGCAGTCTCCATGGAGACTTTAAGGATACAATGAAATACAGCCCTGAAAACCAGGTCTGAATTCAGTGTTGACCTTGCTTTGAGGGGATGGCTGGACTACAGACTACCTGAAGTCCCTTTCAATGTAAGTAATTCTGTCATTGTGTATTACTTTCAAAATTACATCCTGCTTTATCCAGATGCTTATCAATGAGAAACACAAATATTTGAAGATAGTTGTGTTTACTGCAAGGATTATTTAAATAATTTCTACTTTTGTAGAAAGCCATTCTGATTATACAAAAAAATTTGTAACAACCTTGTCTGTAATTGTGTTTGGTTTCTTATTAACCCTATTTCAAATTAAAGGAGTGGTGTTATTTTTTTTCAAAGGGAAGGATTTAATCAATATTTGCCTTCTAAGCAAATTCTGTATTCCAGTAAACCAGCATAGCAATACAAGTATCACTAACATGAAATCAGAGAGCAGTACTTAGTTTTGAGGCTGAGCTCACATCCACACTGTTTAAAGCTACTTATTTTCACAACAACCTGGACACTTGCGACTACATAGCAGTTGATTCTGGTCCCTCTAACACCCCTGCAGCCCTATTTCTCTCTCTCTTTCTCTCTATTTTTAGTTTAATGCATCATAAGTAATGCAAGAGCTCTGCATGCAAGCACCAGCACCAACTTTCAGGAAATGTAAAGTAGTGCAACATAATATATTTGAGGGTTCAGAATCTGTTGGGACTGTTTTACAGAAGTGCAGAGAGTGAAGCCTGGGGCAAACTCATCTACACTGCCTTCTGGGAGCATGAGCTTAAGTTTAATACCTCTTCAATCATGCCCAGGTTCTGCTTTATGAGAAAGCGGTAACAGAACTAATTGCAGAGGCCCACAAAACCAGAAAATACATGAAGACAAATACTGTGGTCCAACTCAATCCCTGAAATGCTTACTTAGTACTATCTATGTACACCATGGTATTAGCTAGGTATGTACCAGCAAGACAGAAGACTATGGTAGTATTTGAGTAAATGCATGCAACAATCTCAAACTGGAATCCTGTGATTTTATTACCAGAAACCATTTGGAATACTGTTACATGGTCCTAAATGTTGTCTTAAGCTCCATTTATAAACACCTATTTTGTCTTGATTATCATCTGTACCCAATACTCAGTTTACTTTGTAAGGGTAACAGCACACCACACTAAGAGAAAGCCAAAATACCTTTGTCATGAAAATCGTTCATGCTTCACAGATAACATGCCTTCTTACCTATCATACTTCACACCAATTTTTGATTCCAATTGTTTCCTCCTGTTTCCTCTCTCTAAAAGCTCCTTCTTCTGCTGCCTGAGCTCATTGTCTCTATGTTCCAGATGTTTTTGTCTCTCATGCAATGTAGTCAAACGCATACTCAGTGACTTTAGTGTGCTACAGATGTCCTGAAATAAAAGAACATACACCATTAGCATTCTTACTACAAACATACCTTACTAAACACACACAAGTAGTCTATGTTTATTGCACAATAAAATGGGTAATACAGGGAAATAAATCTGTTACCTGTTGCTGTTTTTCCAACTGCTGTCTTTCATCTGTATCCACTGAACTAGTTAGGAACTGGGCTGCCCTCAGGAATGTGTTAGTAGAGAGGGTTAGTTGTGTATAAGGTGATATTCTAACAACGTATCTTTCCTCAGCTGTATAGATGTTCCTAAGTTTGGTTTCTTGTATGACCTAAAAAAAACACATAAAAGCATCAATACGACAAAAATGTTACTCAAGACAATGTTTTTCAGAACAAGATATAAACTAACCAAACTCCACAGTAAAGACCTTCATCTAATGCAAGATTCTGACTTATTAACAAGCCTTTGCAAAAAGATGATGCTGATTTTTAATGCATTGTTATACCTGTAATTCTGACCATTTGACAAAGAGCTGCTAAGACTGTCAGAGTACAGACAAGTTCTGGTAATCATGAAAGTACAGATAGACACTGGAAAAACCTGTCAATATTTGTACAGCAAGTACAACCCTTGTTTGTGATGCAGATGTGTAACATGCAAATGTAGTCTGTACCAAAGAACCAAAAGTATTTAAGAAATTAATAGATGAAACCATGAGGAGAGCTTTAATGCAGTTTTAATGAAGCAAATGTATCTGTAGGGGGAAAAAAAGTATATTAATACTAGAGCAACTATTTTTAAGTTCCTCATGTCAAAAATTATTTTATCAATAACCTAGAAGAGTAGAAAAACCTCCACAGGACAACATAAATTTGACTGAAGATTTTTGCAGTTCATATGCACAGCACCAGCAATATTCTGTTGATTTGGTTCCCAGACACTGAAAAACATGTTTTCTTTGCTTTACAGCACAGACTGTGATTGATGACATTTCCATCCTTGTCCTTTTTCGACATATTCAGTTCTACGAAACTGGGCAGGGAGAAATTTAATGAAGTTCAACAAGGGCAAGCGTAGAGTCTTGCACCTAGGAAAGAACAACCCCATGTACCAGAATAGGCTGGGGACTGAGCTGCTGGAGAGCAGTGAAGGGGAAAAGGACCTGGGAGTCCTAGTGGATGGAAGGATGACCATGAGCCAGCACGTGCTCTTGTGGCCAAGAAGGCCAATGCCAATCTGGGGCACAGTAGAAGGGCTGTGGTCAGTAGGTTGAGAGAGACTCTCCTCTCCTTCTCCTCTGCCACAGTGAGGCCACATCTGGAATATTGTGTCCAGTTCTGATGCCCTCAATTCCAGGACAGGGCACTGCTTGAGAGAGTCCAGCACCACGCCATGAAAAGTATTAAGGGAGTGGAACATCTTCCTTACATAGAGAGACTGAAGGAGCTGGGTTTGTTTGGCTTGCAGAAGAGGAGACTAAGGGGTGACCCCATTAGTGTTTATAAATAAGTAAAGGGTGAGTGCCAAGAGGATGGAGTCAGGCTCTTCTCAGTGATGCTTTTTTCCTGGCATGTGTGGGAAAAAACCTGATAAAATGTTGCAAACAATGCACTTCGCCAAAAGTAATTACAACAGTGAATTGATAAGTAACTTGTGCAACACTGTCCTGAAGTGTCAAACCCCTAAACATGCCCTAGCCCAGACAATGGGCTATGGATCTGTGAATGTGCTAACCTGGACAGTTCCTGGGGTCCAGACAGCAAAGGCAAATGTATAGCACAAGTGTTTAACACTGTAAGCAGCCATGAATGTGCAAACAAGGACACTTCCTGGGGTCCGGATAAACATGTAGCACATGTAATTAACTTTGTGACTCAGCTGTGACCTGTGTGTGCCCCTGGCCATGTCTGGATATGCCTCATCCTATGGGTCCAATTATCAGGGTTCTGTGTGTTAACAAAGGGCATTAATTGTCTTGGGACAGTATTTAAACCAGCCAAGAAGTCAGGCAGCTTGCCTTGTTCTCACCCAGCAAGCAACAAGAGCCAAATGCTGCCTCAGTATCAGCTCAAGAACCTGCTCCAGCAGACCAACAACTTTGCCCAGGCCTTGCACCTGGACCAAGGCCAAAAAGGCTAAAAATCTCCAAGAAAACTGAATCCCAGAAGAGGCTACAGCCCAGCACCTGGGCACAAAAAGAGAGAGGCCCCCTAGCCCTCTCTGAGCCAAGGACTGCTTAAATTATAGCCATAGCATCTGGGAAGATACAGATGGAGGAGCAAGTTGTGAGTTAATATGCCACAGAATCCCACTTGTGGGAAAACTGCAGATGACAGCACCTGTATTTCCAATTTGAATTGCTTTATTGGAATACAATACACATTTTTATTACAAACATATTCAGAATAGTGGCTTGTCTTAGACAGTGATTTTTAATTTGCTGCCTACTGAGCCCTGGAAATGAGAAAGGGCTGATGAACACAGTGGTGGAAGAATTGCAGTTTGAAGATGAAAATTCTTAGAATAAACATTAAAAGAAGAGCTTTTCATCTAGGATTCCTTCTACTTTTACTTCCCTCTTCGTCATTCTCAAGAGCCTTAGAAACACAAAAATCAGGAAGGAGCAACAGTTAAGTGAAACAGGAATTGCTCTCTAGTCATACTGCCTGTTGCCCAAGACTGTCAAAAAACCAACTCTGTTCTCAGAGACTCCATAGTTCTCTCTCTGTATAAGACAGACAAAAGCTGTCCAGCACAGGCAGAGAAGTGAATAAGGATTTAAGTTGAAAGCTGTTGTGTATGTTACCCATTATAATCCATCAACAATGAGCTTGCAAGATCTCAAGACAGACTAAAGCAGGGAGATTACTCCTAGTGGGAGCTCTTCGCCTATTTCTAAAAATCAAAAAGGTTTATATACTATTTAACACATCAACTCTAACTGAAGCTGTAACACCATATTTGCTGGAAACTGAACATTTTAATGTAGTTAAAGGAAATACAAAACAAACCAACCCAAAACCAAAAGAGTTTTAAGTGTTACTTTAAACACAGCAGTACATGACAATGCTGGCCTATTAAGTGGTCAATTTAATTTTTGCCCCAAATAACTCAATGAAGTTTTGTTATAATAACAACTTCATGTAACTGTCTCAGAACAGTATACAGGTGAAAGAAGTATTTCACTTTACTCTGTTAAGTACTCCATTAGATAAGACTGGATTTGTTAAAATATCCTGCAATATGTTTGCATATTATGAACTCTTTTCACTTCCAAAGGCCAATAAAAGGCTAAAGCAATTTTTTAATTTTTTTTTCTCCACATCTATTGCAAAAATTCTTTGGCAAGTTAAACACCAGACCACGGGTACATTTGTACTGTTTAGGACATCTCACCCTTTCAATCATGTTTCTTGTCTTCTCTGTTCCCACAGGGATATCATGAACATGGTATTGGTAGCAAAGATAACTCATCACGGGAGGAGGAGCATCAAATAACTCTCGTAAATATGAGAAAAATCCGTATCGGCTGGAGGAGGGGGAAAAAGAAAGCATGCATCAGAAATAAAATATGGCAGGTAGGCAAGCCTAGGTTACTGAACCATCAGAAAGAAGTCCTGCTAACCCAGAAATGAAATGGTAGAAATTAAATTCATACAGAAAATTCTACTATATATAGCTGTATTTGGTTTGGCTGAGCCGGAGTTAATTTCCCTCAAAGCATCATTCCAGTGCTGTGTTTTGCAGCACTTGATAACACAGCAGTGTTTTGGCTGCTGTTGAATCCAGGATGTGTCGTTTCAACATTTCCCCACTCCAAGAGTATGCTGAGGGGTGGGCAAGATTCTGAGAGGGGACACAAGTGAGTCAGCTGACCCACACTGGACAAAGGGGTATTCCATGCCATATGACATCAACTCAGATACAAGAATGCAGTGAAAGAGGGAAATGGAGGGATTCGTCTATGGCATCTATCCTCCTGAGGAACCACTAAGCTTAGAGAGCTGAACATCGTCCTGCTGATGGGAAACAGAGACTAACATCTCTCTCTCTCTTTGCTTTCGCTCCCATGCAGTCTTTTGCCCATGCTTATTATTATATTGCTTCTATCTTATTATAGGCTTTTGTTACACATTTCCCCAGTCCATTTAAGAAGGGGAGTGATAGAGCGGGTTTGGTGGGGATTTGGCCCTAAGCCAGGGCCATGCCAGCACAACAGCAACACCACCAAACCACTGTATTTAAAACCACTGCTCATTAACAATCTGATACGTACTGTAATTCTTCAATAGGTCTCGAAGGCAAGCTTTCAGCGTATGACTGCGCAGGTGCACACACAGCATTCACTCTGAGTTTCTGATGATCACGCATCTAAATACAGATTAGATTGTTTGGTAAAAATGAACAGAAAAATTCACTATATGAAAATCAAATATTTATTCTTGATTCACAGAACTGGGAAAACCCACAGTAATCTACTCTGCCTCAGGCATGACTGAGTTTTCTAAAAGCTAAGCTGAGTTAATATCTCTACATGAAAACATCACGTATCAGAAAAAACAAAATTAAAGAAATCCTGAGTCAGATGCTCAACCTAAGTCTAAAGGTGGATGTAATAACGAAGTCCAGGCTCTACAGGTATTTTGCACAGATAATGGCAGACCACTGGCTACAGAGGCTCTGAAAAACCTGATCCTAACAGAGCAGAGAAGATTGAGGATACAAATGAGTGATCAGTTCATCTGCTTAAAGCAGCCTTGCACTGGCTCAGTTTCACAACCATGGAGGCAAGACAAGCCACCAGAACTTCAGATATCACCACTACTGTTCACATATAGAAAAATTCCTGCCTTCTATAAAAGACAGACTGGTCTTCAAAAACTGTAGAGTAGGTTGCCATTAATCATGTGGTTTCCCAGCACTTGGGAAGCATTCATGACAGCTAATGCCACATCTTGTGGCTTTTTTCTCCAGCAAATGCATTAGCTATCTGGCTCTCAAAGGGAACAATCTCCCTATTGCTCCAGGAAACAGCAGTGTTAAGAAAATACAAGCACGATTTACTGCTTGGACTACTGTCTTCTCACAAAAGATAGCCTCTTTCCTCTTTAGTTAGGAGACACTGGAAAAGTTTGGTATTGAATTTGTAGCTTCCTGTTCTTGTCACTTTCTTGTATGCATCATTTTATCCTCACATGTTTACTGCCTTGTAAAGGAACTCATAGAATACCAGACTGGAAGGGACCTCAAGGATCATCTAGTCCAACCCTTCATGCTAAGAATATAGTTTAAATGAGATGGCCCAGCATCCTGTCAAGCTGGGTCTTTAAACTGTCTAATGTAGGGGAATACACCACCTCCCTTGGAAGTGCCTTCCAATGTTTAATAGTTTGACTTGTGAAACTTTTTTTCCTGGCATCCAGTCTGAATCTCCCCAGTATCAACTTATACTCACTACCCCTTGTCTTCACCATGTGACTCTTTGTCGAAAGGGAGTCTCCCTCCTCATGATCAGAGAGTATGGTTTGGGCTGGAAGGGACCTCTGAAGGTCATCTAGTTCAACTCCCTCTGCAGTAAGCAGGGGAATCCTCAACTAGACCAGGCTGCCCAGAGCCCTGTTCTGCCTCACTTTGAATACCTCCACAGGTGTGGCCCAAACCTCCTCCCTGGGCAACCTGTTCCAGTGTTGTACGACCTGTTCCTAACATCCAATCTAAATCTGTTCTTCTCTAGTTTGCCCCTTGTCCTATCACTACAGGCCTTTGTAAACAGTCTCTCTCCATTGTTCTTGTTAGCCCCCTTCAGGCTGCTATTAAATCTCCCCAGAGCCTCCTCTTTCTCCAGGTTGAACAACCCCAGATCACTCAGCCTGTCATCATAGTAGAGGTGCTAAAACCCCCTGATCATTGTCATGGCCCTTCTCTGGACCCACTCCATCAGGACCATGTCCTTCCTATATTGAGAGCTCAACCTGTACACAGTATTCCATGTAAGGTCTCACCAGAACAAAGTGGCAGAATCACCTCTCTGGATCTGCTGGCAACACACCTTTTGATGCAGCCCAGAATGTGATTTACCTTCTGGGCTGCAAGCTCACACTGCCTGATCATGTCCAGATTCTTGTCCATCAGCACCCCCAAACCCTTTTCCACAGGGCTGCTTTCTATCACCTCATCCCCCAGCCTGTATTGGTAATGAGGATTGCTCCAGTCGCCCTTTATGTACTTGTACATGGCTATGAGGTCTGCCCTAAGCCTTCTCTTCTCAAGGCTGAACAAACCCAGCTCTCTCAGCCTTCCTTCGTAAAACAGGTCTTCCAATCCTCTGATCATTCTTGTGGCCCTTCTCTGGACCCTCTGCAGCTTGTCTGCATCCTTCTTGTATATCAGAGACCAAAACTGTACACAGTAATCAAGGTGCAGCCTGACCAGCCCTAAGCGTGAGAAAAACATCTTTATCTCTGCTTGTGACACCCTTATGAATGCAACTCAGTATCCTATAGGCTTTCTTTGCCACTGCAGCACACTCTTCACTCATGTTGATCCTTTTGTCCACCAAGACTCCCAGGTCCCTCTCCACAGTGTTGCTCTCAAGCCAGGCTGCTCCCAGTCTGAGCTGCATTCCTGGGATAGCTATTGTGTTGATTTTGCCAATCAAAACTTAATAAATACAGACTATTTGGTTTAGGAGTTACAGTATCACAGTATCACAGTATCACTAAGGTTGGAAGAGACCTCGAAGATCGAGTCCAACCTGTCAGCACAGACCCCATGACTAGACCATGGCACCAAGTGCCACATCCAAGCCCCTCTTGAACACCTCCATGGAAGGTGACTCCACCACATCCCCAGGCAGCCCATTCCAATGGCGAATGACTCGCTCAGTGAAGAACTTTCTCCTCACCTCAAGCCTAAACTTCCCCTGGCGCAGCTTGCGACTGTGTCCCCTTGTTCTGGTGCTGGTTCCTAGAGAGAAGAGGCCAACCCCTTCCTGGCTACAACCACCCTTCAGGTAGTTGTAGAGAGCAATAAGGTCGCCCCTGAGCCTCCTCTTGTCCAGGCTAAACAACCCCAGCTCCCTCAGCCTTTCCTCATAGGGCTCCTACATCAGTATTTAATCAATTTTTGGAACTGGTGCCTACTTACTTCCAGAAGAAACACCTCCATATCTTCTTGACTCTCAAAAACAAAAGCACTCATATCATTGGCAGAAACGTGATTTTCAATATACTTAGCATGTCTATTGTCTTTCATATTGATCTGATAAAGAAAGGTAATGAGAACGTGATTTAATACAACTGTACTTAACTCTTCCCCCCCCCCAAACATTTTAAGCAGTCAGGTGATATCCAAGAAAATAAAGACAATGTTTAAATATCTAAAAGATGCATTTTCTGGCTTTTTGCAACCAATTCTCTTGGGAGGACACCTACAGTAACTCCAATGTCAGTGTGTTTAGGTTTTAGCAGTAGAAGATACTAGTTCTGGCAATGTAAGATACAAGTATTTATTGTTACTAATAAAAAGTAATTTTGAACAATTCTAAGCACATTCAAGTGTAAGAATTGGTATAAAATATTCAACTAACTTAAAATGTAGCCATACCTTACTGAAACAAGTTTGCAATTCTGAAGAGAAGCACACTGAAATTCTTTATGCTCATTACGTGCCACGCATACAGCAAAAAGCCGGGATAATTGTGTAGGAATACACTAAAAGAAGCCACTTTGAAAATTTAGCTCTGCTATTCCTAGCCAGGGCAACTTGTGTTGAACAAAGACACTTAATGAAAGGAGGGATAGATTAAGGTGTTTCTGTTTCTGCAGCTGGCTGTGCAAAGCAAATCAAACCACAAAAACACCTGGGGATCACAATGATACATTGCAACCTTTGCTAAGCATGGTACGCTACAAGGGAAGGTATTAAATTGTAACTACCACTATTTTTTTAAGCAGCAAATAAGAGCTACTTAAGACTTAAAAAAATGGATGTACCTTAGAGAAAATCTGCAATAGGCACCTTAATAACAGACTGCTCCTTGAGGAGGGAAAGGGAAGGAACCGCACCCTAGCCTGGTCTAGTGGAAGGTATCCCTCCCTGACCATGGCAGGGGGGTTGTAACTAGATGATTGTTACGGTCCCTTCCAACCCAAAACATTCTATGATCTTATTCAATGTTGAGTATTACTGAATTCTGCCTACAGAATTAAAATGAAAAACAGTTGTGGTGGGTTAATGCCCAGCCCCTTCACCCACTCTTGGCACATAGTATTTGAATCCTTGATGCAAGTCCCTTGTTATCCTGGCTCTCTCTCTCCCAGGGCAGTCTCTCTCTCTCTCTCTGATGGTCAATGTAGGTGGTGCTTGAACTGGGCAGGGATGCGGATTGAATCAGACAATGGAACCCACTTCAAGAACCATCTACTAACAGACTGGGCAAAGGAACATGGGATTGAGTGGATTTACCACATCCCATACCATGCACGAGCGGCAGGGAAGGTCGAGCGCTACAATGGCTTGCTAAAGACCACCCTAAAAGCCATGGGGAGTGGAACCTTCAGGAACTGGGAAAAACACCTAGCTCAAGCCACTTGGTTAGTGAACAGCAGAGGATCTGTGAACCGACCTGGTCCTGCCCAGTCCGACCTGCTGCAAACAGTGGATGGAGATGGAGTTCCTGTGATTGCTGAGAAAAACCTGCTGGGCAAGTCAGTGTGGGTTTTTCCTGCTGCTGGTGGGGGCAAATCAACCTGAGGGGTGGTCTCAGCTGAGGGTCCTGGTCACACGTACTGGGTCATGTTAGAAACTGGGGACATTCAGTGTATCCCACAGCAGAACGTGGCTCTGGCTGAGAGGGGATGAACTCAGAGGGGGCAACACTCAATGTATTATAGACACTGTGTGAATAGTTGTAAGTTGTTCTAAGTTTTTTCCTCCTAGCTTAATACCTGCACCTGTTCCTGCTTCCCTACAGCAACGGACTGTTCCTGATTTTTCTCTTTCTCTTTCAAAGACAGACTGATTCCTGATTCTTCTCCACATCCCTGCCCAGTTCAAGCACCACCTACACTGACCATCACCAGAGAGAGAGAGACTGCCCTGCGAGAGAGTGAGCTGGGATAACAAGGGACTTGCATCAAGGATTTGAATACCACATGTCAAGATTGGATGAGGGGGCTGTGACAGGAGAGTGGAAGTGGAACAGAGGGGTGGATTGTTGTGGGTTAACACCCATCCTGGAAAAAACAGGACGGAGGGCTTGCGAGTGCTTTGCCCTCCCTGCAGGCCGTTTTCCCCCTGGGAAACTGAGTCTCCCTGCCCAGCTAGGGTATAAAAGGGAAGGCAGTGGAGTCATTAGGCTCATTTTGGGTCCTGCCTCTTGTGCATGAGAGCTACTGTGGCTGCCTTCCTGCTCCTCTGCCACATGGTTGGGCCTGCTGCCTCCGTGCCTCTTCAGAGACAGACTGGTGCCATATTCTTCTTTGTCCCCCTCCCAACCATCCTTGTTCCCTGCCCTTGTGAACCTTACCTGTTATTGTTATATATATATTTTGTTTAAAGAAAACTCTTTACCTCTCTACTTCCAAGCCAACTCCAAATTATTGTTTGGTGGATTTGCTCCTTCCTTTTTTTTTCCAGCCCTCTCTGTTGGGAGGGAGTAGGGGGGTGTGGGGGAGAGATTCTCAGACTTGTCCCCATCTGAGCTCTTAACTCCCAGTTAAGGCTTAAACCACCACAACAGTTCACCATGCTAATGTATGTAACTGTACACATGTAACTGGCAGCTCATTTCAAGATGTCTTGAAAGTCCTAAAGTAATTCTCAAAGTCAGCAAGACACAAATAAACTAAACATTAACTGGTTAGAGTGATACACAAGTAAATTTTCTTACTTCAAGCATCATGGGTTCACAAACAATTTTTTCAAACTTGTCTTTGTTCTTCCTTAGCCACATAAGAGCAGTGTGTGTGTCTTGGAATCTCACTTTAAGATGCTCTTCCTTCATATTCATTATATTATTAAGCTGTCCAAGGCGATCAATTATTCCTGTGAATTAAGGCAGTTTTT
Organism: Picus viridis; assembly: GCA_033816785.1. Classification (NCBI taxonomy): domain Eukaryota; kingdom Metazoa; phylum Chordata; class Aves; order Piciformes; family Picidae; genus Picus; species Picus viridis. The sequence goes on from CM066606.1 coordinate 54,645,065, forward strand.
TTAAACAAAATACATAACAAATACACATTTTAACTAGCATTTTTCAGTATTTGTTGACTATGATACTCCAGCAATAGGGTTGTTAGGACATTAGAAGAATTATTTGCTTCCCACAATCAATATGCTGATTATTGTAAAGGAATCTTAAGAACTGTTATAACTTAAAATCCAAAACAAGATCAAGACTTATGCAAAGGATAACAAAAAGTGGTAGCATAGGAATTTAATCCTAATAATATCTCCGTTCAGAGCTTGTTCTACCTTTGCATTTAAAACCAAAAATGTTTCAATGCAAAAGAGGGAGTGACAGTAGCAACACAAAATTTCCAAGTGTTATTCTATGTGTGCAGAAACCAAACTGTGTGGCAACAGGCCGTGCACGAAAGCATTTGCTATTTATAAGAAACAGAAATCAAACACTCTTGTGATTCTCAAGGCAAAATACAGTGTCTCCTTCCTCAGGTCACTTGGTCTCTCTAGACCTCAGTTTCTTCTTCAACTCTGTAACAAGTTAAGCATTAGACAGGTCTGTGCAAATGTACTTCGCTCATTGCGGAATTTATATACAACACTGCCTGCTACTCAAGCTATGTATTTTCTTTCTTAGGAAGAACTGATTGCAAATCCTAGGCTAGTATAAAGGAATTTATTATCAACAAGATTATTTCAGGTGCTCCTACGAAGGACAAAAGCAGATGATACACTGCCAAAGAGATAATGTGAAATGTTGCATCCTCAAAGCAAACTGGTTCTGGTTTGATTTTTTGATTCCTGCTAACAGTACAAACCTTCATTTAATAATAGAAAAAAATGAAAATAGCTAATCAGTCTCCTTAATCAGAGGAAACAAATTTTTTTAAGCGTAGTTTTAAGGCTAATTGGCACCTTTGAGTCTTCTTATCCCTGCTTTTTTTATTATAAATGGAAACAGACTGCTGTACATGAAAGATGTAAATACAAGGCTTGAGGTAAATGCCTCAAATTATCTTACTACAGCAGGACAAGTAGATTTATGTACAAAGTTTAAAACAAAACAAAGCAAAATAAAAAACCAAGTAACTTACTTTTCTTTTCCCTCTCTTTGTTTATTTGCTCTGCTGTAATATCACTGATATCACTATCAATATTTGCCCGTTCTTCTTGCAACTTTTTCAGCTCATTATTAACAGCATCTGTTTGTGGCTTAAGATCCTCACAGACTGCCATTGTATTCAGCTCATTCTTCCAATCCTCTATCATCTTGTGAGTGTTGTGTATTTTCCTCTGTCTGTCCATCTCTTCATCTTTCTTCATTCTCAATGCTTGATGAATTTCTTCAATCTAAGAGTTTTGAATATTTCCAACATTGAGTTTAGTATACAAAACCCACAACAAATAGAATATCTGTGCAACTGGTATTAAATGCTGGTATAACCATGCATTAAATCCACAAGAGTGTTGTAATTACAATAGCCCAAAAAGATTTTTGTTAAGATTTAGGAACATTTAAGCAACAACACAATCAAGCCTTTTAAATAAATTTTTCAAGTTTCCTTATTTTTACAAAAGCAGAAGCTTAAAGCTTAAGATACTCCTTAACACACTGGAAAGTCACTCTAAGAATGCATAAAACCTGTAACATGAACAGAATGTGCAACATTGACTCTCCATTTTTACTCATTTATAGAACTCTTGACTGAGATCTTAGATTATGCTCTGCAACTCTTTTACAATGTATCTTTGAGTTTTCTTTTTTAAAAATGCTGGATGTATACACTTAACAGAAACAGTAACCCTAGCCTCGCACACAGAATATTTGAGGGCACGTTAAATGCTGAGCACATTCAGTACTATAGAGGCTGCAACTTTTCAAGGAAGTCTCTAGTATGTAGTATATATATGCACACACTGTCTGTTCTAAGTTTGCTGCACCAAGGTACATGATTTTATGTAGCATACATCTGTCCTTTAGCAATACCTACCTGCCCAAACTAGGCATTTAAAAGATTTATTGTGTATACTAGAGGAAATGAAGTGCGCAAGCACCTTGCACCCTTTTCAGAGCAATTTCTCTCTCCACTAACAAAAGAGCAGACAAAAACCTTCCCTGTTTCACTGCAGAATTTAAAAAGGAGCATTTCACCTGAATGCAGCATGTGCTATAGCTAGTATTAATATATTAGCAAAGAAACACCAAAAAAGTCACAAATATCAAGACTCTTACTTGTTTATCTTTCATCTCCAAAGCATCTTGCTTCTGTTTACATTTTTGAGAAACTTCTTTAATTTCAGCAGCCTGCATAGAGTAAAATACTTAGAAAAACATTTTGTACATGCATAACTAAGCAGAATACTACACTGAGTATCACCTTTGCTCAAAGCAGTTTGCCCAGGCACTTGTACAGCCATGTCCTGAACACACTGGTAGCATACTATACTTTCTCTACAAACTTAATTCCTCCTTCCATGAACTTTCAAGGCTAAAATTACTGCAAACAGAATGCTGGAACACTGCAGAAGGATGGAAGAACTCCTGAGTTGGTTGTCAGGGATGGGAAGCAGAATATCCCTCCTGTAATCCAGGAGGAAGTGCTGTGCCACTTAGATCCTACCAAGTCAATGAGTCTGGATGGCACTCATCCTAAGGTGTTTAGGAAGCTGGCACAAGAGCTGGCTAAGCCACTCTCCATCATTTATCACTGGTCCTGGCTAACAGGGGTGGTCCCAGATGACTGGAGGTTGGCCAGCGTGATGCCCATCCACATGAAGGGCCAACAGGAGGATCTGGGGAAATACAGGCCTATCAGCCTGACCTCGGTGCCTGGCAAGGTCATGAAGCAGCCATGGAAGGCCATCAAAGCAGCATGTACAATACAATCAGGGAATGAGGCCCAGCCAACATGGGTTTAGGAAAGGAAGGTCCTGCCTAACCAATCTGATGTCATTCTATGACTGGGTGACACACCTGGTAGACGAGGGCTGTGAATGTGATCTACCTAAACTTCAGCAAAGCTTTTGACACAGGCTTGCACACCATGCTCCTGGAAAAGCTGGCAGCCCATGGCTTGGACAGGTGCACCGTTTGCTGGGTTAAAAACTGGCTGGATGACCTAGCACAGAGAGGGGTTGTGAATGGTGCCACATTCAGTAGGTGTCTGGTGATCAGTGGTGTCCCCCAGGGATCAGTACTGGGCCCAGTTCTATTCAACGCCTTTATTGATGACTTGAATGAGGGGATCAGGTCTACCATTAGTAAATCCACGTATAACACCAAATTGGGAGGGAGTGTGGATGGATCTGCTGGAGGTTAGGAAGACAATTCAGAGAGACCTGGACAAGCTGAGTCAACAGGCTGAGGCCAACGGTATGAAGTTTAACAAGGCCACATGCAGGTCCTACACTTTGGCCACAATAATCCTGTGCAGTGCTATACACTGGGAGGGTGAGTGGCTGGAAAGTGGCCTGGCAGAGGGACCTGGGAATGCTGGTTGACAGCCAACTGAACATGAGCCAGCAGTGTGAGCAGGTGGCACAGAAGGGCAATGGCATCCTGGTCTGTATCAGGAATAGTGTGTCCAGCAGAACTAGGGATGTAATTCTGCCCCTGTACACGGCCCTGGTGAGGCCTCACCTTGAGCACTGTGTGTAGTTTTGGACCCCTCACTTCAAGAAAGATACCGACATGCTGCAGTGGGTCCAGAGGAGATTGATGAGACTGGTGAAGGGACCAGAGGGGAAGTCTTATGAGGAGAGGCTGAGGGAGCTGGGGTCGTTTAGTCTGGATACAGGAGACTCGGGGCAGACCTCAGCACACTCTACAACTACCTGAAAGTAAGCTGCAGTAAGGTGGGGATCAGGCTCTTTTCCCAGGAAACTTGTGACGCGACAAGAGGGCATGGCCTGAAGGTGCACCAGGGGAGGTTTAGGTTGGATGTCAGGAAGCACTTTATCACAGAAAGGGTAGACACTGGAATGGATGGCTCAGGTACATGGTGGAGTCACCCTCACTAGAGGTGTTTAAGGAAAGACTGGATGTGGCACTTCAGTGACATGGCTCATTTGATGTGGTGGTGTTAGGTCATAGGCTGGACTTGATGATCTCAGAGGTTGATTCCAGCCTTCTGTAAGCAAATTCCAGCACAGACATGAAACCAAAAACACACAACAGTCTCAAAAGAAGAAATGTCTTCCGACAAAAGCAGTCTCACTAAAGATGGTAAGACACATCAAGACTGTAGAAATAAAACTACACAGGATAAACTTTCCCCTCCCACAACCTCAAAGATGCACAAGAATTTAAGACTGTATGTCTACAGCTGTTTGCATGAAGGCAACATAAACAATATATCTTGGTCATGACACCTAACCGCTATGCAGTACTGATTCTCTCATGCTCTCTCCAAAGACCTCAGGCAGGCACAATGAGGAAGAAGCTCTCTCCCAAGAAGCTAACACAAAATATTCAGAAAATATTTAGAAAATAATTCTGAAAGCTCTCAGAATCAGGACATTAGTAAGAAACAGTAACTAACTTTTTCAATTATCATCATATTTTCAGTTACTATGTATATTTATATATACATGCCTTACAGAACAGATTAACAACTGTACTTGTCTTCACATCTTTAGTGGAACAACTACAACACACTGCTTTATACTGTCAAATACTGCTAAAAAAAAAAATAATTAAACTTGCATTTTTAGTCCACTGTTCACATGCTTTTAAAGAGTCTAAAGCAGAAACTGTTCTGCGCTTCACTCACAAAATTTTAACGTTTCTACAAAATAGGCTGATGCATTTTTTCAGAATTTGTATGCTCTACACACCTAAAGCACAAAATTTTACTAGTAATTTTTAGTCTAACCAAATCTTTAAGAAGTTTTTTATCAACTCAGTCTTCTCCCAGGCAAAATTCTGCAACATTGGCTTTTTGCCAAAAGAAATGCAAACAAGACATAATGAAGGGGTGCTTCATCTCTGCTTTTACATATATGTCCTCAAACCAAGAGTAGTATCTCAAAAAGCAGTCAGGATTACAGTTATTTGACAATGCATGTAAGCTTGGACCAAAGGGCCTTAAGTCAATTACCTTCCCTACAGGTAGCTCTGTGTGTCCAAAACAGAGAGGACTTAAGATGCTAAACTGCTTTTCTTTAGTGCCAAATTTCAACCTAGCTTGAAAAAATACCATCTTTTGGGCAAAAAATGAGAGTTATACAGCTTTAACACTAAAATATTTCATTAATCAACTCCTGCTGGCTTACAGCATAATTATCTGTGAAATGCTTGCATCTACAAAGAATTCTAAGTTACAATAAATTCAAGCAGTATTAATGAATATTTGAAGAACCAATGACGAAGCAGCAACTTCAGCAATTTTAAGGCATGGTACTCAAAAACCTTCAGTTTTCCCTTAGGCCAAAACTAACTCTCCTTTAAAAGAACTTATTTCTCACACTTCAACTAAGAAAGTATGTGGGACAGAAACGGATTTCAGCACCCAAAAAAACAAAAGCTACCATCACAGAAGTTCAAAACGTAGCACTACACCTCTAAGAACTTAACTTGTTTGATGTCATACCAATTATTCATGCAATGACCAGGTATGTAACATATTCCCTTAAGCTTTTTTCCAGTTTTGGACTCTGGGGGTCTTACTCAAGATGGAATATTAATCATCCAAATTAGACATGGTAATCTCATTGAGCATCAGAAAAACTCTCAGGTTTAAAAATGTCTTATAACATTACATAAAACGTAAAATCAGTTACAGATTATAATCAAAATAATGCAAAGCAGTACTGGAATATCTCAGTAAGTCTTCTATAAATTATTTCAAATGTAGCATCTTCCTTTCTTTGTCTTATGGAATCTTGTAGAGAAAAACTGGCTCAAATTAAACACCACTTCAGCATACAGTTAGCCTTGTGAATTTAATGTGCCAAAGCCTCATTTGACAACCTTAGACTGAGTAGGAAACTACGCTGATGCAAGAGTGAGTTACCAGCTTGCATAGTTATAAAGATAATATTAATTAAAATGGAAGTTATGAGTACAACCAAAGAGGATAACATCAAGCAAAGAAAACAAAGCTTAGGACTTCACAAGCATGTAGGCCCTTACTGTGTTATGAAAACGCATTTCAAGCTTCCAGCTGTTAACTTTCCTCTTAGACAACAACAAAACTCCACAAAACAATGAAACCAACCATTCCCAAATAAGCCCACCTCGATAAAACTGTAACACTTTTAAACACTTTTAGAATGTAGGCATTTTGAACTGCAGCACAATAAATTCTTAAAGTACCATGGAGCACAGAATTTAGAAAGTAGAGTAAGCAAAGAGCTTTCTTAAGTTAAGTAAGTACTATTTCCTAGTAGAGTTTAAATGACAATGAAACCAGAAGTGGTGTGAACAACCATCAGCTGGCTTTATTGGCTAGTCTTTCTGGTTTGCATTTGGTTTAGATGGTAGTTTGTTTCAGTTTCATTGGGGTTTTTTGTTTGTTTTGGGAAGGGTGCTTGTTTCATTTTTTAAGATTACATGGACTGTATATTTCATAATGCAATAAATGCCACTGAAGGATCAGATCCTGATTCTACAAGACACTTCACCACAGCTATCCTCTACAGTTGTAACTGGTATTGCCACTCCAAGTCCCTTGATATGATCAGTTATCTTCAAACATAACTCACTGTAGCAAACATTCTCCTATTATAATTTAAATTTGGTTATCCATTAAAAATTTGTGCAGGCTATTCACACCATGACTTCTGCAGCCTTAATGGTAGTTGATAGTTAGAATCCTGCAGAGAATTACAGTAAGTTTCTTTCTGTCATACATAAATAGTAATTTTCCATACGCCTAAAGAGAGAAGCTATTCAAAAAACAGAGGGTAAGGTGTTAAGGCATTGGTAGTTTTATCATTAAATTCTCTGGCGCTTAAAAGCATTTACAAGCAATGGAGAATTACTTTCTAATGAAAAACTTACATTTTATTTATGGAATCAGGTTAAGTATTACAGGAAAGCTCTTAAGCCAGATAAGTTGTTCTTTAGTTTAAAATAACCACCCAAACTGGCTAAATTTTAAGATACACAGCATCCACAAACCTAAACTACAGAACAGCTGAAAACAGGCTACTAATTCAGTGCAACTATCTAATGCAGATAAAGAGTAATAGGCTGGGGTTGGAGTGGCTGGAGAGTGGCCAGAGAGTGGCCAGGCAGAAAGGGACCTGGGAGTAGTGGCTGACAGCCAGCTGAACATGAGCCAGCAGTGTGCCCAGGTGGCCAAGAAGGCCAACGGCATCCTGGCATGCATCAGAAATAGTGTGGCAAGAGCAGGGAAGTTATTCTGCCCCTGTACTCAGCACTGGTTAGGCCACACCTTGAGTACTGTGTCCAGTTCTGGGCTACTTAATTTAAGGACATTGAGATACTTGAACAAGTACAGAGAAGGGCAACAAGGCTGGTGAGAGGTCTCGAGCACAACTCCTATGAAGAGAGGCTGAAGGAGCTGGGGTTGTTTAGCCTGGAGAAGAGAAGACTCAGGGGAGACCTTATTGCTGTCTACAATTACCTAAAAGGAGGTTGTAGCCAGGTGGGGGTTGGTCTCTTCTCCCAGGCAACCAGCACCAGAACAAGAGGACACAGTCTCAAGCTGCACCAGCAGAAGTTTGGCTCGAGGTGAGGAGAAAGTTCGTCACAAAGTGATTAGCCATTGGAATGTGATGCCCAGGCAGGTGGTGGAGTTACTGTCCCTGGAGTTGTTCAAAAAAGGACTGGATGTGGAACTTGAAGCCATGGTTTAATTAGTCATGAGGTGTTGGGTAATAGATTGGACTTGATGATCTCGGAGGTCTTTCCCAACCTTATTGATTCTATGCTTATATCCCTGATTTTGAAGGGTTTTCAATTTTGCATACTCTTACAATATCAAGAGTAGATTTTCAGAGCTGCTGGTCAAGGTATCTCATGTTTTACTGCTTTTAATAGAACAAAACTATGGAGAGGTAGTGAAAACCAAGGGTATGAATACTTCAGGAAGGCGACTTCTAAGATAGATCATTATGGCACACTAGGAAGGAAGAGGTTATTGCTTTACACTTTACAAAGCTGAACACAGAACACCTGAAATACTACATACATGAACTGAGAACTTAAAATACTTACCTTATCTCTGATTTTCATTTCCAGACTCTTAATATATTCTTCAGTTTCTTGCATTTTTTTTGTTATGGGGGACTGCATTTCTTTCAGATTCTTCACTTCTTCTTTGGCTTGGTCTCTGCTTTGTTTCACTTCCTCATGCTGCCGACGAATATTTTCATATTCCTTGGAGGAATTGCAAGTGAAATAATTAAAGACCTTCTGTCTTCTATTTCAGTATTTATACTGCTCTAACATTTAGTTGTACGTGAGATTTAAGAGAAAGCCCCCATTCAGAAGCTAGTATTAGATCAATTGCTTAAGCAATAGAGTCACTGTGATTAGGAGATACAGGGATCATTCGGTCCTCACTGAACAAAACACACACATTTCATGGTTCTTAAATATCATGCAATTCAAACAGAAGATGAAACAACCCATTAGTCTACATTTACTTTGCCTCTGGGTCTATTTGGGATTGGTATGAAAAAAGAAAATTTAAGCCACTTCTGTCAAGTTGGGCATTACTTACACAGATGTCCTCATGCTAAGGAGCAAATAATGGTAGAAAACTTCAGGAGAAAGGAAAGGAAGGAGCTGGACAGATCAGAGCCAGTAATAAAATACTACTGAATTAAACTAAGGAGAGAGAGCAAAACTGAACTTCAGAAAACAAACAAAAACTCTACTATAAACCACAAATACCAGAAGTCACTGTCTAGGGAGGTTAACTAGAGATAGACTATGGAGTAAAAAAAGATGGTAAGCAGTGGGGTGACCAAAAGCCTGTACTTCAAAGAAGGTGGGAATTCTGGGGAGAAAGTAATTCAGGCTGAAGAAGTCATTAACTATTGATTTTTTTGTGTTTTATGCTCAGTGGTGGAAAAAATCCCAGCACACACACAAAATCTGAACAAAACCCCCTAAATAAACTGAAAATAAAATAATGTGACATTTCATGATTGTAAAAGACACGTGAGAAAAATGGTAGTCAGAGCACCAGGGGGAAAAGAGCAGACAAGGTATTTGGGGGTACAAAGGAATGGAAAGCTGTTGGATTTGGCAGGCAGTAGAGAAAGTCTGGTTTAGAGCACACACCTGGCTTATTCTGAGCTCTGATGCATTTAAGTAAATAAGCAAATAAACAAATAGCCTTCAAGCTTTATCTGTAGCAGCTACCTTTGCTTTATCTGCTACCACTTTTGCCTGGTTGTCACAAAAATCAGCCTGCTTGTGAATGCATTAGATTAATCACAAACAAATCAGCTTAGGCTATTAAATCCAAATACTTTCTTCATAGTACTTCTTTCATAAAGCCAAATAATATTTGAAGAAAGCTGCTGTAATTCTTTGATGCAAAGTACAACCAGTAGCCACCATTAGAAAGTTACTTTCACTTAGCTGATTGAATAAGCATTTGAAGCTAATTGAAATTTACCTTTGCTCTAAATAAGGTAGCACATTTCAAGGTTGAAGCACATACACATAACTATATATGTAGATATTCCAGTCCCCTAATCATCTTAGTAGCTCTCCCCTGGACTCTCCCCAGTAGTTCCTCGTGCTTCTTGAACCAGAGAGCCCAGAACTGGATGCAGTATTCCAGATGAGGCCTCACCAGGGCAGAGTAGAGTAGAAAGAGAACCTCCCTTGACCTGCTGGCCACACACTTCTTAATGCATCCGAGGATGCCATTAGCTTTCTTGTCTATGAGGGCACACTGTTGCCTCGTGATCAGAGAAGGAAAAGAAAAAAGGACACATTTTGGCCAAAACACATTTTCAGAATTATGTGGTTTAAATGACATTTGCAGCAGGAGGAATGGCACATTATGCTGCTATACTACCTTAAAACTAGTACACATTATAGTATACTGTACTACTTTAAGCTTAAACTTTCAGAAGGTAAGAAAACCCCTTTCTTTTAAGCCTCTGCAAAAGAAGGGTTATCCGTATCAACTGTAGTTCCTTAAATCTGCACACAGACTGTAGACAGCACAATCATTTGATAAAAGTCACATTAAGGTACACACAAGAACACAAAACATTCCCTAGATCCTTGAGTCCACATACTTAATATTGTGCTCCTAAGGTCCATTTAATGAAATGTAAAGCAAAAGCTCCAAAACCTATTAGACATATACATACATAAAAACTGTGTATAATTCTCCCCATAAAGAAGCAGTTGGCTCTGACTAGAAGAAACATGTGAAATGTGAAGAAGAGTCTTCAGAATAAAACCAGAGTTCTATAGTGGTCAAATAGTAACACCAGCTCAGGACTAATCTTCCTCTTTCCACTAGGATCAAGAGACAATCAAGTGCCCTATTTCAGGTGACCTGTTATCATGAGTTGAGGCTGGGCTAGTCACTAAACTGATAGACACTCTCTATTAACCCCTCTCCCCTCCCAGGTGAATGGAAAGAGACTTATGGGTTAAAAAAAAACCCTAAAAGCTTTAAGAGAAACAGTGTCAACAAATAGATATTCAATAATAGTAAAATGTATACAAATAGATACAGAACCAACATTGAACTCTATTGTTGATGGTTGCACCACCACTGATGCCACAGGGCAGGCAACAAGGGAGTCCCAGACTCAGTTCAAGACAGGAATGATTCTGGCATTAGATGAAGGAACACACAGATTGGAATTTATGAAGAGGGCTTAACCCTTGCGATCCGTCAGTTTTATACTGAATATGATGAATATAGAATGGGATACCTTGTTGGTCACATTTGGGTCACCTGTCCTCCCTACAAATGCAACATTTTGACTTACAGCCCTTTAATTCATGGCACTCTGTTGCAGCCACTGTCTGAGGGCAGTAGCTGGATGCATGCAGAGCACATGGAATTGCAAAATACTTTCTGACCAACTGCATGCTGCAAAGAACAAAATAGTAACATTCCATGTGTACCAGGAACAACATTCTCATGTGCTGGCACCGTTGATTAGAGGCTGCAGAGGCCACCTCCTTGAGACCCTAGCACCTCTTACTGGGAAATGATTTTACCTTATATATGTGGCTGGGTTTTATTGGTTAAGTGTTCGGTAAGAAAGTATAAACAGCTGCTCTGAGCAACACGCAGATGGGGGTGCTAGGGCTTCAGTTTAGGGATGATGCTAAGTTTCCACTGGGAACTTCTCTTAAGGACAATCTAAGACTCTGTAATGCTAAGACTTCTACAACACAGTAATAAAGGACTTCCAGGAGGACTTCAGAGATTCTCTGCTCTGCATTTCTGGAATCTCATTGCTATACAGCAATGGAGTTTGTGCCTTCATTCATGACCCAACGGCCTCTGAATCAACAGAACAGACAGCACACAAATGCTGATGGACAACTGGCCCATTCAAGGAGCAACAGTTAGCACCTGTGACCGTTTTAGGCTATGCCTTTAAGAAAGGGACAGTTACTGAGACACTCTAGCTGAATGTTTTGGTGTAAAAAGGAAAACAAATATGTATTCTAAATGAATTTCATTGGTAGAATGCAACTTTAAATTTTAGTTCAGTTTGAATCTCAGTCAGTTCAGTCTCTCTGTTCCAGTCTGCCTGAGCAGCTGCTGTCTTTCCTCTGTGCTGGACAGAGTTGACCTTGAGCTAATGAGATAAGAAACTAATTCTTTTCTTTCCTTAACACAGAATTTTTCCCTTAATAATTACCTTTTCTCTCTCTAACCCTTTTTTGGGAATAAAGGGAGGAAGGGATAGAAGGGGGTTTTGGGGGGGACCCTCCTTGCTGGAGGAGGGAAGGTTTTCTGTGTTACATTCCTTGCTGTATATTTCTGTATATATTGTAAATATTGTATATTGTGTATATACTCATCTGCATTTCATCCTGCTTGTAAAATGTAGCTTTTATCCATTTTGCTTCTCCGACTGAGTTAGCCGTGGTTTCTGTGTGGGGGGCAGAACTGAACCTTCTTTCACCACCACAGCACCTCAACACAATTTGGCAGATTTGAAGACATAAAGATGAACTCTCCAGTGGCAAAGTCTGTGGCTAAGACGGAGCAGAGTCTGCATAGTGTGCACACACCTTTCACCAACTCTGCTGGACAAGAGGTGAGCGGCCATGGAAAACCCATTTTAGAGCAGGGCTATGTGCTATTTGGGGACAGAAAAAGCTTCCTACTGAAATGTTACAGCATGGGTTTATAGCCATGTCTCTCAGTAACTGGCTTGTATGGGCAAAGCAGGGAAGAAACTGCAGTTAAGAGATGATGTGCCTGAAGTAATTATTCTTACTTGGAAAGTGATTTGCACTGTTCTTGGGCCCGCTATGTCCCTCCTGTGTCTTTGAAAACAGCACAGGAACTGAGGCCTTCTCAGGAAAAAGCAGTGTTAAAAAATACCTGCTGCAAGCTTCCTTAAGTTTCAAGATTTTCCTCTGTGGTGAAGATTTATAGTTTTTATGACTAATAAGCAGGCTGCCAAGAACTTCAGAACTCAGTTATTGTCCACTCCCCCGCTTTTGGCTTTCCTCTGCACAGATCTGATTTTCAGCACCAAGAAAGCTAATAGAAAGGAGGCTTTGGAACCAAAAGCAGTATTCATGCAGTTGGGACATTACTTCTAATGCTTGAAAACCTGTGCATTTCTGAAGACAACAGATTGTAAACAATGGAAGAAGGCTGCTAATTGCACCATCAACTCTTCACAGCCTGCCCCCTCCCCTGCCCTTTTCTGTCCCCCTCACTTGCAGTTTTTTGCCGTTTACATGAGATGATTTGGGTTTTAAAGTGAAAGTGCTGAATTTTGTTACAAAAGGTGTTTTAATATTTTGTAGGCGCAGACCCTGGTACAGATAATGACTACAGAGTTGGGTTTTAATTATAATGGTCTTGAAGATTTGAATTTAAATGCCTGCAGTAATTAAACAATAGGAATAATAAATAATTAGTAATTAGTATTAAGTAATTGTAATAAAGTATGTTAAGTAATAGGTAATCGTAACAGAATATGATTAAGTTTGGTTACATAGCCAAGCAAATGTGATCAAAGTTAGGCCAAGAATAGTATTGCTGGCCCTCGCCTGTTTGCGCCAAGCAATTGTAATGATGTTCAAGTTACTCTGGGCAAATAAAGTTCTGGCGTATTTCTAATACTGCACTTTCAGGAAAAGCAGATTAGGTAGGAAAACGCTGAAAAGAAAATAAAAACTTACCACCCAAGGCCTTTTTCTCTCAAGCATCTCAATTAAGTCAAGGTGGCGCTTGCGCTCATGGTATCTGTCAACATCTTGTTTGTATCGTTCAATCCTCTGTCTCATTTTCTCCAAAGAATTAGCTTTGTCTCTGCACAAGTTCTGTAAGAATGTACGTTCTCATGTTTTACAGTATCTAGAGTGTGAAAAACCTTTTCAGCAGAACAACACCTGTCTTGCACATTAAAGCAGAAATTTAACACTAGAGAGGACATTTTAGTACAGCGGTAATTAGAGAGGAACAACCCAACAAGGAATTGTTGTCGAGCTTTCTGTAAAACCAAATCTAATGTAAACAGAAATCTTAATCTGAAGAAGGTATTTTATTTTCTCAGGAAGTTACTCCCTACAGCTCAAGCCTCCATAAATTAGTGTTTCTAAATTACTGTAACTAGATTTGATAAATACAAATAGCAAAAATGGTTGCAAAAGATCTTGTACAGATTCACAGCAGAAGCCTGTGGTTGCTATGTGAACGCAGTATGTATAAATTGACATGTGTGCACGCAAGCACAAGAATAAACAGCAGAATAAAGGATTAAAGTGACAGTATGGACACACTGTACTCAGAACATTGCTCCCAAGACATCATTTCCACCAGTAACAGCAAGGAAGACATTAGTTCTCCAACCATCAATCAGCCTGCACTCTGACAAGATCATAGGACAAGTAACTGCCTGGGAAAGACCCAGTGTCCTAAAACCAGGATGGCAACAAGGTTGAAGCTCACTACATACACTTCCCCTTTTGCTCTATGTTAATATTCCAAATGCTGAAAAAACAGGTAGCTGGCAACAATCTTGTCCACAGTTTATGGAACTGACCAGAAGAGTTGCTGCCAGTCAAGAATCACATGGAAGTGATGAGCACTTGACAATAGGCATCCCTCTTCCTCTTGCACCCAGATAACTTGCACACAAGTCTTTGTGCTTACAAGCATGTAAGTGTCAGAGTGAGTGAATTCTGAGATGAGCATGGTAACACCACTTTACCACAGACTTTGTAAGTATCACCTTCTAATTCCATCACAATTAATTTTATTATGCTCATTTCCCTACTGTGACAGCCCTCCATGTTCCTGTTTACCTCCAGTTCTCTTTCTTTTTCTCTGGAGTTTTTCAGTTCACAGTGAAATTGGTACATTTCTGGAGGACCAATGGATTTTTCAGTGGCTTCCAGCAACTCAATCTTACTCAGTTTTGCAAATTCTCCAACTCTGTCCTACCACAAAAAAAGTTACAAAAATACAGTATTAGTTAAAACAGTGCAATACAGCAACACTGGATTTAAATTCCACAAGTTACTTCTCATAAATATCACCGGACTTTCAGCTCTATGCCATATAGGTCTGGCATAGTTAAGCATGGGATGACTAACACAGGGTAGGAGCCAAACCTCCCTGAACATTTTAAGTATTTTATACATGGTTTTCCTGGGAGTTGTTCTGGAATTATTTAAACTTAAATTTTAGTTTCTCTTGGCTGTTTGGCATCTTTTGAGGCCATGGGTTGGTTCATTAGTTTAGAATTGGCTATTATTCTTTTGAATAAGGCAATTTAGCACAGTTCTCAGGCAGCTGAGGCTACACCTTCCCAGTAAAAATGCTATGATTAACTGAAAAGTTAAACCACATAGAATTTAATACTAAGGCTGGCAGCCAAGAGTATCAGGAAGCATTGAGACTGTCCAGGACAGAAGAACAGCTCAAAACCAAGACTGGAATAAAAGGTATGCTTACTACTGCTACAAGGGCAGAGAGCAAATAACCCAAAATTTTCAACACAGTAATTGGCATTTATATATTAAAGAAAAAAAGAAAAAGAAAAAAGAAAAAATTATATAATTTTTCTTTATATATATTATATATATTACATTTATATACTAAAAAAAAAGAAAAAAATTTCAACACAGTAATTGGCATTTATATACTAAAGAAAAAAGAGTTTTAAATACAAAAGTTACGTTTGCAGAGTATGCACAAAGTCTTACTCTAAACAAATATTGTGAATATGCAAATGGAAATATAACCTCACCACCCTGAATTATTTGTTTGTGCAATATTAGCTTTCTAAATTTTATTGTTTGTCAGCATGTTTTCTTGAATGCACTTCTCCTTAAACAGAACAATAACCCCATGTTTGGCTAGGCTCTGATAAAGCTTCCTGTTGCTACCGTCCCCGATGATTCCCATGAACAGGGAAAGTCTTACGAAGGAGCTTGCCTTAACTTTTGTAAATGTGCAATTGTGAGGGAACCTAGTCATCTACACAGAAATCCTGACATGCTTAAGGATGGATTCAGATATGGAAACTGCTTGTAATAGTCATTAGTCTTGTCTGCCTTTTAGGAGATATTTTATATTAGGATGATTTTATTCTTACGTAACTTGATTCTAAATGTTTTCAAGTCATGCACTAGGTTCAAGAAACTGCTGAGCCACTAACATTACCAAAAAAGCTCTAGCAGTAGGCTGCTGTTATGTGCAGAGTCAGTTAGGACTGGTTTCTTGGTTATTTTGAGAAAGAGTCAACTCCTCCTCCTCACTTACCAAGTACAGGAATCAGTCCTAAGGAACTGACTGGACATAACCAGAGGAAAGTGAATGCAGAGATAGACTAAGAAAGTCAGGCATGAAGAACTACAGGAAGCATCCAGCTAAAGGTACAGGCAAGGCAAGATCTCAAGAGTTTTAAAATTTTCCTTGCAGATTTGTTGATTAGTAACATGCCTACAGCTGCACAGACAAGACAGAGATAACACTGTTAGTGTGGTGACTCAATCACCACTGCAGGGAACATTAGCAGCTTCCCTTTCAGCATCAGCTGACAAGAAGTATAAAGCCATCCAATTAGTAAGCCTTAAAGGTCACAATTCCTCCTTTCTTTCATCACCTCCTTTCTAGCACCAGTATAACTACCTCATTGCCTTTATTCCTTGTGCTGTCCCATTAAATTACTGAAGTTCTACAAAAGCTATGAAAGTAACAAACCCATCTCGAAACACAGCACTACCTTTGCACTGCCTTCCAAAATTCATTCATACCTGAGGAAGAAACTGGCACAAATTGTCCACTTGGATGTTTAAGGCTGCAATCTGCTCTTCTACAGTTTTCAGGGTTACTGGCTTTCTGTTGATAAACCATGCTGATGTGTTGTTTGTCACTTGAATCTCACGTGTGATAATGATATTGTCGGGTACCTTAGATCTGATCAATAAAAAGCATTTATGTTTTTGAGAATATGCAAAGTTCACCAAGTGTCAGAATACATTAGAGTTATAGTATTACAACTGTTATATATCTGAATATTTAATAACGCAGACAGTAGCAGCAGATTCACATTTAAAGCTTCTGAAAAGGTCCAGTACTTCAATCATGAGATAATCTCATGGAGAAAACAGCAAGAATATCTGCAAATCTTAGAGGAAGTTACTTATATAAATGACAAATTCATGCTGAAAGTGTGAGCTATTTAAAAAGTGTTATAGATGTGAATAGTTTATATAAAAGTGGAGGGGTTTGTATGACTTTTATTAAGTTTTAGAACTGGTATGTAGGAGGTGTATTCCTTTAAAATCAAAACTTAATAGTGTACAGTATCACATCAAAAGCTGTGCACATACATTCCGTTTGGGAATAAAAATAGTATCATACTGTATGAAAAAGACTGATTTGCCTTCATTTTCTGCTTTTAAACATCAGCAAAGATGCATCAATTGTCCACTGGATTCTCTAGCTCAACATTTAGCTTCGAAAATGTAGTCTCGTTAAGATGCATCAATAACAAATGAGCAGTAACTCAAACTCTTGACATTTTGGTCACCATCTTGATTTAAAAATTTCCAACTGACCATTCAGTCAGCATATTACAGATGGAGGATAAGGGTTCATAACATTTTGGAGGCTGGGTACTTCAGAAAAAGTTCAAATACAGGGGTCAAAGTAGTAATGAGTAATTCAACAGTTTCCTGCATTTGGCAAGAGTGCCACCAGGATAAGAGCCTACTTTTTGAAGACTGTATGGAACTTTCTCACAAGTATCTGCTACTTTATTTTATTAATCCGACCTCCTTCAAAAAAGCCTACAAAGACATAGAATTGTCAGGGTTGGAAGGGGCCTCAAAGATCATCCAGATCCAACCCCTCCACCATGGACGGTAACACCTCACAGGTTGCTCAGAGCCCCATCCAGCCTGACCTTAAAAACTTCCAGGGATGGGCCTTCCACCACCTCCCTGGGCAACCTGTTTCAGTGTCTCCACACCCTCATGGGGAAGAACTGCTTCCTAACGTCCAATCTGAATCTACCCCACTTCTGGTTTTGCTCCATTCCCCCTAGTCCTATCACTACCTGACATCCTAAAAAGTCCCTCAGAGCTGTCTTGTAGGCCCCCTTAAGATACTATAAGGCCACAATAAGGTCTCCTGGGAGCCTTCTCTCCACAGTGAATAACCCAAACTCTCTCAGTCTGTCTCCATAGGAGAGGTGCTCCAGCCCTCTGATTGACATTGTGGGCCTTCTCTGGACACATTCCAGCACGTCCATATCTTCCTGTAACAGGGGCTCCAGAACTGGATGCAGTACTCAAGGTGGGGTCTCACCAGAACGGAGAGAGGGGTAGAATCATCTCCATCAACCTGCTGGCTGTGCTTCTCTTGATGCAGCCCAGGATGTGATTGGCTTTCCAGGCTGCAACTGCACACTGGTGGCTCATGTTGAGCTTCTCATCCACGAGCATCAAGTTCCTTTCTTCAGGGCTGCGCTCAAGCCAGTCACTGCCTGGCCCACATTAGTGTTTGGGATTGCCCTAACCCAGATGTAGGACCTTGCACTTGGTCTTGCTGAACTACATGAGTTTGACTTGGGCCCACCTCTCCAGGCTGTCAAGATCCCTCTGGATGGCATCCCTTCCCTTCAGCATTGTCAGCCACGCCATACAGCTTGCTGTTGTCAGTGAACTTGCTTAGGGTGCACTCAATGCCACTACCCATGTAACATGCTTGTTTCTGTTACCATATTAAGGTCTTTTTACTACTTTAAGTCTCAATTTAGTAACAATCCCAAGGGCCAAATTCAACCAACACAGTACATGCTTATCATCAAATTTAAAGATACTTGTCAAAAAGCAATCGTCTCCATTGCTGCTCTCCTACCCTGTATGCTGCATTTCAGTATTTTCTACGAGTTAGACAAAGGACTGAGTTATAATGCAACTTCTACAGTAAAAATGCTAAGTTTTCACACACTACAAGTCTCCCTTCACACTTAAAAGTAACATAAAGATGTATCTCTGTTGAAATGATCACACTGTTTACATGAAACACATCCTACTTCCTGAGTGTACTGGTTTAAGCTGACTGGCCCCACTAGGAGGGACGAGGGACAGGGTTACCTGCCAAAGTGGCACAGAGCAACAGAGCAAGCCGGATCATATATTCTACATCATGCTGACATCAGGCACAGTGTATGACAGGAAAGGGGTTGGCCAGAGTTTATGGGACCTGTAATATATTCTGTAGATTTTAATTTTCCCTTGCTGGATTTTTTGTGTTTTGTTCCCAGTTTCTGCCTGGGCTTCAGCCCTTTTGTTCCAGCTTGCTCAGTTCACATACCTTTATTTTTCTTTCCTGCTTTCTTTTGCATAATCTAAAACCCCTGCAATAGAGCAGTAAATTGACTTTATCTCAGCTAACAGCTCTGCCTCCCCCATCAGTCTGGGGGAGAGGGAGAGGGCTTGTGAGAGGAGTCTGTGTTAAGCCAGGACACTGACCCATTGCCTCGTCAGTCTCCAAAGAACGTCTCATTTGATCACTACCACAAGAAGAGAAGCGGATAGGATTCTTTCCAAGACCTATTCAAGTATATTGTTTTTCCTTAACACAATTTTTGTCTTTTATGATCTCATCAGGGTGGCCAATGGTTATACAAATTAAACAAGGATTTGGATCAGTTGATTAACACTACGTTTGATTTAGTTCAGGTAAACAGATCATGTTAAGGCTTTATCAAAACCACCCACGCTTTTGCAGCTTCATTTTAAGATCTCCACCAAAACTCACCTATTTAGGAAGTATTTGGGTAGTCTCCCTTTAGTTGTAAATCAAACAAACCAAACAACCAAAATCAAAGGAAGCATGTAATACTGTCCTGTAAACCACCAGCTACTTATGGAATTTTATACAGCAAAATGCTTTCCCATTGTTTCAGTTGCTCTGTTTTGCAAAAGCTTAACAAGAAGACTGAAGTAGCTGGAATTAGCCAGATCTGTTTCTCCTCCTTCTTTTGTTTCCATATGTGATGTTTTCAGTAGGACTGCAGAGGAGCATCTCATATCAGAAGTATAAGTGAAGGCAAAATATTTGATTATGAAATTTTTACTTGTCTTTTTTCTTATTACTTCTTTTTAAAAAGTAACTTCCAACTACTATGTTATGATGGCAGTACTGACTGTATCTGAAGCACCTAAACCTTACATGTAATAAGAAACTAAACACACCGTATATATTAATCTTTGTTTATATACAATTTGTGTATCAAGACAAGGTAAAATACTACAAAAACAAAAAGCAAGACCAGCACTGCTTATTTCTTGCATAATAATTACTTAACCTTAAAACACTGAAGTCCTGGTTTAAAAAAAAAAAAAAAAAGAAGAAGAAAAAAAAAGTAAACCAAACCAAGCGTAAAGAAGGACCTCTGTATGCCAGATTTTTCCCCCACAACTTTGTCAATGACTGCAGCAGGAAAAGAATCTAATTAAAAATACACAAGGAAATATAATTTTGATACTTACAATTCAATTTCTACTACACCTTTCAAGCATCCCTGCTTTACAAAGAGACCAACCTACAAAACATAATTATATGTTATTATTGCAAAATAACAGTGGGATTCTTTATGAAAATTTATGATTACAACCTAAAATTTATTTTGGCTATGTATTTACTAAAGAAAGATATTATTCTCTTCCTTATCAACTATCAGCATTAAAATTTCCTCTGCAGATTAACAATTTCTGATCAGCTGTAGCCTCCAAAACTGAACAAATTTATAATCAGCAGATTGACAGAGAGAAGAAAGTTCTCATGAATTCAGGGCACAAAGCAATACAAATGAAACACACTGCCAAATATCTGTGCTAATAAAACTGCCAATTCTAACAGTATAAAATTATATAAACATGAAAAGCCAATAAAAGTGCCAACACATAGTGCTGGTATACACTCAATTTCCGTATTTACATTTTCTCAAGTCTAAGCTGCAACTAGAGGATATGTACAACCGTTTAGGTATCCAGATTCAGTGCTACAAAGATCTACTGAAACATCTTTCATCCAACCAGAATAGCAACGAAAGCGAGGGCAAAGCGTAACAATTTTACAATATTCTACTGTAATGGCAACACATGATCTCTTGGGAGCACAAAAATTGAAAATAAGTCAAAAAAGCCAAAATAATCACACTTCCATTTAAGTCACAGTTGGCGGCTCCACAGTTTTAGGTAATTTCTCAGGCACATAACAGGTATGTTATTTCTCTAAGTTCTATATACTTGGAAATTTAATACCTTTTAAAAAATTGTTTCCCCTTTTGTTGGTATTTTTGATCAAATGTTATTTACCAACTAGGTGGCATTTTCCTACCCTAATGTGAAGGCTCAGACATCTTTAAATATAACCTCTTGTCTGCTCAGGTTGCAGTACAATTCAAGAGTTGCCACTTCATAACTCAACCAAGTCCAGAAGTAGTCAAGAAAAAAGTCCTTTGGTTAAAGCTTTTGCCTGGCCAGGTTAGTCTACAATTTAGACACCTTGCCCTTAATAAAAAGAAAGCAAGAAAGAAGTCTTTTTTGTGTTTCTTCCCCAGTTTCCGGCTGGGATTCAGCCCTTTTGTTCCAGTTTGTTTGGCTCACATAGCCTGCCCCTGGTAGACAGTGCTCTTGATGAAATTCAGATTAAACATGAAAAAAAGAAAAACAAAAACAAAACCACAAAAGCTCATAGTTACCTTATCAGCTCGCCCTATGAAAGAAGGTTTTCCAGCCAGTCCCAAGCAGATGGCACATATAATGCTTGACTTTCCTGTTCCATTAGCACCCACAATCATGTTCAGATTGGGTCCTGGATGTACTTCACAGTTATCGTACGTTCTGAAACACAATCATTTTTTGAACCTTATATAAACACTGTATCACCTTAAAAAAAGTACCTTAATGCTACTCTGATTATACGACAGTTAATTTTATCAAATCTAGACTAAACCCTTTTTTTTTTTTTTTTTTTTTTTTATATTATCTCAGTCAAAAGTACAATAAAACACTGTGGAATACTTTCCTACTAACCAAAGTACTTACAGATTCACAGACTTCATCAGGTTAGAAAGGACTGCGAGGTCATCTTGCCCAACACCCCTGCAGTGAGAAGGGACACGTCCAACTAGATCACGCTGCCCAGATTCACATAAATGTCTCCAGGGACGTGCCCAAACCGTGTCTCTGGGTATCCTTTTCCAGTATCTTACCACTCTCATTGCAAAGAACTTCCTCCCTGTGTTAAACATATCCACCCTGCTCCAGTTTAAAACCACTGCCCCTTGTCCTATCACTACATCTTCTAAAAAGTCCTTCCTCATCCTTCCTGTAGGTCCCCTTCACATACTGAAAAGTAGTTACAAGGTATCCCTGGAGCCTTCTCTTATCCAGGCTGAACAGCCACAATTCTTTCAGCCCGTCTTCATCTGAGAGGTGCTCCAGCTCTCTGATCATCTTGGTGGCCCTCCTCTGGACCTGCTCCAGCAGGTCCATGTCTCTTCTGGTGTGGAGGGACCCAGTGCTGAACACAGTACTTAAAGTGACATCTCACCAGAGCAGAGCGGCAAAATCATCTCTCTTTTTGTGATGCAGCCCAAGACATGATTTGCCTTCTGGGCTGCAAGTGCACATTGTTGGCTCATGCCCAGCTTCTTGTCTATCAGTACCCCCAAGTACTTTTTAACAGGGCTGCTCTCTCTCATCCTGTCTCAGCCTGTACTGAACAATTTTCTTCAAGACCAATATACATATATGTAATATATGTAACAAATGACATCCATCCACATAACAACAATTTATACTGACATTGTGTTATTTCATGTATTAAAAAAAGGCAGAAAATAGAGTTCATTCAAGGCTGTACCATTTAATTCCACCAGCCCGAAGCACCACAGTCACAGGAGATTCCACTCATGCAACCTGTACAACATACTTGGGTCTTAAGCTCTGCAAGAAATCTGTGGAAGTCCACATTAACACACCCTGCAGTAGGTTTCTTGAGTTACATGAACCTAAAACATTAACCTGTTATCAGTGATTTACTTTTCCATAAATTTTATTACATATCTTTCATCATGTGCATCCAGCATGCCTACTGCAATAGTAATTACAGAAAGAAACCAAGCCCTAACACACAAATTCAAGACAAACCATCAGTATTGTCAGGATCAGTAACACCCCAAATCATTTAGCATTCTGTTCCTGCACCTCACCAAACACAGAGAAGAAACTGAGACACTAAGACCAAAGAACAAACATAAACGAGTTAGTAAGACAATAACACAATCCACATATTTCAGGAAGAGAAGATATTTGAACCTTAATGCTGAAGCCAAACTTACTATGTTTGAATCTTCACTTGGTATCTTTAGCATGACCCACGAACTATGCTACTCAGTTGACCTGCAACTATCAGCAAACCAGCTATAAGAAGAAGGCCTGAAAGCTTCTACTAATAACTACAATAGCTCTGAACAGAACAGTATTCCCAATGCACAGAAGCTGGGAAAGCATATGCAAGACAACCACAGATACTTCATCCTAAAGGCTCCCAAGGCCTGCCCTCGCTGACCTGTGCACATCTCCCGCACTCTCCCCTCCTCCACTGCTTGACAATCACTTAACAAAGAGGAAAAAAACGCACGCAGAGGCCGACATGGACTACAGGAGTCACTGCCTTAGAGAAAGCCGGGCCGACACAACCCCCAGAGGACAACGCATCCCCACAAAATCGACAACTGCAGTAAGAACCTATGGGACACTTAACCCCAAGAGCAGGGCCCCTCCCCTTTCTGAGCAATGCATCACCGTCCAGGGGAAAAAAATGCTTCGCGCGCTCCCTCTTACAGCCTCAGTACCCAAGACCTTATGATGCCCCCGTCAAGAGTCGTCTCTTCGCTCCGTGCACCACGGCGGGGAGCAATCACAGCGAGAGCGCCCGTGGCTTGCCAGCTTGACACTCCAGGTTTGGCCCTCCTGGCTTAGCCGCCACCTCCCCAGTCCCACATCCGCCCGCAGGCTCCCCGAGACCAATGGCGGCTGCTGGGCCGCCGCGACCTGGGAGATAAAAAACACCCACCACTCACTTACAGAAAGTTCTCCATGGAGATCCTGACAATTGAGCCCTCGACGAAGCGTGGCAGCGCCACAGCGCTCCTCACAGCCTGCTGGCGGCCACCAGTGCCTAGCTCAGAAGCGCCAAGGCTACATTTCCCCGTCATCGCCCCCGCCATTTTCCTCCCCTCCGCCCGCACTCAACCCCTCAAGATGCGGACACGCCCCGCACCTCGCTCTCATTGGCGAGCGGCAACGGGCGGGCAGGAGAAGAGCGCGCTCATTGGGCCACAGGGCGGGACTCAGCTACGAGTCAGCTTTTCGCCGGCTTGCGGAGCGCCGTGTTGGAGAAACGACGGGGCGGGGCTGACTCGGACTCGATGTTTTCGGTTTCGGGCCACGAGGCAGCAGGGGCGTGCAGTGGTCGAGCTCCCTGCTGCTCGGGTAGCTGCAGGGCCTAACGGGCGTGAGGCGCGGCCTGGACCGGACCCGGCCCGGCCGGCGAGGGGAGTTGGTTCCCGCCTCGCAAGCCGCACCTCCCTGCGGAATGCTGGGCCCTGGTGTCTGCGCCGCGTCCTCGGAGGCGGTCCCCCCAGTGCTGATCATTCAGAAAAGAGGCCAAGACTCCTGCCTAGCTTGCGTGTCGGTGGCCCCAGCCCAGAGCGCGTTGGGCAGGCCTCGGGAGTGCAGGCTTCGAAGCCTGTCCGCTGTTACTGGTCGCTACCGCGAGGCTTTCCCACGAGGTGGCAGCACAGCCGAAGAGTTGGGGGCCCGTGCTTCAGAGGTGCGCGCCTTCTGGCTGTCCCCCGTCCCCCTTCACGGGAACAGGCTTCGGGGCCGGGGGGTGAGTTCTTTTTTCCATATTCCAGCAGCTGTCTCATTTTGTTTACTTTTTCTTAATTTTTATCAAAGCAACAGGAGAAACGTGTTTCATCTGTGTTACTTCTGAGATCAGGAGGTCTCTAGGAACCTGTCCTTTAAAAAATACCCTAAAGCAATGTATATGTAATTTTGGCACTTTGACTGCTGGGCGTGCATCAGAGTCACTGAGACTGCTGCAGATGCCGTCATTTTTTTTCTTTTAGGCCAGTGGTTCCTGCTAGAGCACAACGCCTCATAACTGGGCAAAGCTGCAATGAGGGACCTGCAGACTGATTGAAACTGGTGAAAGAAATAAGACACTGCCTGTGCTTAAGTGGAATTATGTAAAGGAATCAACGCATAACTAGAGCGATTTTTTCTTATAAAGTTTACAAAGAAAATATTTTCCCAGTATGAGCTGGATATCTGACATGTAGGGAACTGGCAAGGCCACCTGTACCTAGGAACTGTTACCAGTGATACCCCTGCAAAGACTGAGACTGCTGTGAGACATCATAACAGCATCTCTGAGGATGGTTGTAGCAGAACTGGGAACAATGAGAAAAAATTAATTTAAGGCAGGTTGCTTATTTGAGGGGAGTTTATATGAAGGGAAGTATGAGAGCAGTAAAAATGTTGCTCCTCATGGGGACGGGGGGGCTGGGGGAGGAGGGATGGAGGAAGATTTAAGATCCATTACAATTATTGTCCAGCATGAATGTATATGCACACACATAGTAATAAAACTGACCTGCACACCCAAACAAGCTCACAAGGACATTGGACAGCCACTTTGGATAATTCACTGGACACTATACCAAGTGTATGTCCAGAATACTTGGTGTACAAGAATAAAGCAGCATAGAAATGCACCCTATTGCTATATGGTATGGGGAAAGGGGAAGGGTAGTAAAATTGAGAGAATGTAGTTCATAAGAGTTGTGATAATAGCTTTGTAATAGCTGTGCATTAGAGTGCAAAATTATATAATTGGAAATTAACAATGCTGTTGTGTCTATTAGTTAGAATATTGGTTTGTTTATTTGTTAGTCACATTTTACTTAATAAAAATCATAGTCTCCTAAATTAGTTATGCCTCAATCTTGCAGACCAAAAGGGTAGAGCTGGGTTCATGAGTGACAGTGACTTCCAGGCAAAAGAGAAGGAGGTGGTAGATTAAGGAACCATTTCAACATATTCCTGCTAGAGACTGCTGAAGATTCTTGTTTTTCCCAGAATTTGTTAGCACATAAATTCTAAAGCAGAGGATTAAGATTATTTTGAAAGTTCTATTTTTATTAGGAAGTTAATAATTTCAAAATAAAGCTTCACATACAAACACATAAGATCTTAAAAATTAACAAGTTGTTTGAATTTAATTACCTATTCATATAAATGTAAGGCATCTATGGTTGGGTAAAATATACACACATTCTCTGTGAGTGTACAAACTGATTTATTAACATATCCCCAAGCAAACACGACTTGTATGCCAGAAATTTGCAAACTGTTTCATTTCCTATAGTTGAAAATGTCAGCAGCTTGCACTGAATTATACTGGAACATAAAAAGTGAGTTTGTTATTGGCAAGGATGACAAATATATTTGTCACAGCAAAAGAACACAAAAACCAAAAACCTGCCAGAAGTGTTGAGTCTCCCAGAGAGATTTGTCATCATGAATGCACTTAACCTGTAAGTTGTTATTAGTCTCTAGAACTCTTTTTTGTTTATGATTTCGAAATAGTCTTCAATTCCTTAACAAAATTCCATTCTGTAGCCAACACAAAACATTCACTGAATGCAGATTAAGACAACACAATATTGAATTTTAACTGTGCACTTTTGCTT
Organism: Picus viridis; assembly: GCA_033816785.1. Classification (NCBI taxonomy): domain Eukaryota; kingdom Metazoa; phylum Chordata; class Aves; order Piciformes; family Picidae; genus Picus; species Picus viridis. The sequence continues at coordinate 54,671,480 of CM066606.1, forward strand.
TCCTCCTTTTACCTATATATCAGAATGGTTAAAAAAATGCATTAATGATCTGTGCCTTTATATAATAACTGATACAGCATGCAAAAGAGAAAAAATATTTTTAAAGAAGAGTCTAAGAAGCCCTGAGTCATTAATTTCATTGCGAAGGCGAGGAACACGAGTGCTCTGAGTTCTTCCTATACATTGGTGCATATTCAAACCAGTCCAGGATTTACTTCAAAAATATTTTAAAATAGGCACTTTATGCAGTTTCTCACATACAAATCTTCATTTCTTCCATCAGGACTGTATTTAATACTCAATTTCATTTAAGCTGTCGGGATAACCTGATGACAGTTGAATTTCTTCCACTTCTAGAATACAAAGAAAGGGGGAATAATTCAATTATTTTTGCTTTAATTGTATATAAGAATGTATAGATCAAAGTGTAGCTACCATGCCAGACTGAGCACCTTTACTAGTCCAGATTCTGAGAATGGTCTTACATCTTATTAGGAAAAATTTTGCGCTAACTCAGCAGCGTTCTAAATTCAGATCCATTAAGTGGGGATTCAAGGGAAGAAGCATTGCTTGTCTAATTAAAAAAATCACTGTGAGTTGCTAGGTGTCTCCTAAGAGAAACAAAGTATGTTTAAACTTACCTAAACATGGTCCTGCCTGGAACAGAATATCATCAATAGCAGTGTCACTTCTGATTGATACACCACGGATAGCCTCAAAAATAATCTGTGAAGGTAAGACACAGCTTTGTATGAATCCTACATGAGAAAGAACTAAAACAAAAACCCCCAAACCAACAAGAACTCATGCAGTCTGTTCAAGGATGTAGTGTGCCCTGAAAGTCTGCTTATTGGATAGAAACTTATGTCCTTCATTAGTGGACTGACTGCCTTGATCAGAGAAACTGGATTTTGCTATGCCCAAGGAGTCAACTTTTTCTCACAATATTTTTCAAGAAATTGCCATGGGCTATAGATCACAGAAAAATTTTCTCTAGTGATGTGGCATTTCTGTCTTGCTTTTCAGCCCAAATGTATTGGTCAGTGTTGCCCATGTACAGGCAAGACTCAAGGTGGAAAAGAGGCATGTCAACAACATTACGCTGTGGTCCTGCTGACGAAGCTAAATTTGCTTTTCAATAAAAGCTTTCTTACTTATTTGTTGTTGGTTTTGGGTTTTTTGGGGGTGTGTGTGTTTGTGGTTGTTGGTTGGGTTATGTTGTTGTGTTGTTTGGGTTTTTTTTCTCTCCCTAATTAATTTCCAGAGTCTTACAGCAAAGTGATTAAAAAATCCACGCAACATTTTTGGTTAGGGATAAGTGCAGTTATATGCCCAGTGCTGTTTCTGTCAACAGCAATGTCTGCTTCCTCTGATAGAGAAATTGAAGCAGGCTTTGTCTCTAGCAATACTGAAAGGATGGCACTCTAGAAACTAAAGGCAGAGCTCTGGCTTTGCATCATCCCTTCCATTGGTGCCACCTCAGAAAGATCATCCTGCTGCGAGAAGCAGACATTTTATCACAGCTTAGTGGTTATGTAAAATCTAGACAGGGCTTTAGACAGCTGAAAGAAATTGCATCTAAATAAATTAATCCAAATAACAAAAAGTCACCACTACTGACAGGAAATTCTGAGAAAACAGCATTTAAATTATATTCAAATATATATGTATTTTTTTCAAACTTGCAACATGTTCACATCTTCAATAATTTTCTCCCTATCGTCATTCATAAGAAATTACATGTTCAGCATGTTCAGGTGTCCATTCAATGCCACCAACTTCTAAACATTAATTTATTTATTTTTAATGCTACCAAAAACTTGCTTTCTAGCACACAGTTCAGATCAATAGTCCATTTTGACTGCTTTTGTTTTTTCTTACCTGGTAGTTTCTGTCACTTTGATATTCTATCAGTCCCCTTAGCCATGAGATGCTTTGTTCCCCTGTTCTCCTCCACAAAGGAATCTCTTCATCATCACCTTCCTTTTTTAGATAAACACTTAATAATCCAGTCCCAGCTCCATACATGTGATAGAAAAATGTCAAGCACTGTTTTCCAGAGGTTCCTCTTAGTGATCTTGAAATCAGGTACGCTCTCTGTCCATAGACCATGTTGGATGCCTCTATATACATGTAGTACCCTTAAAAGGACATGCACACAAATACTATCAAAGTAGAATACATTCTCCCAGCATGTTCATTATGCTCAACATACTCATTATGTAAAAATCTGTGATTTTGAGATTTTTATGTAGTAGACTATTATATTTATGAACTATAAACATCTGCAATATTGTTATAATTGTGTACTGTAATAAACACTGATACTTGTGAACGCTAATATAAGAACACTTAAAAGTTTGTTTATGTCTGATGAAATACACAGCAACAGAAAGGGATACAAAGCAAGAAAAAGTCATAATTTTCTTAAACACTCTGGCATTGGAGTTCAGAGACAGCTGCATGTGCATCTCAGGGTACAGTTTAACCAGTCATTGGAGCTGACATTATTAACAAAGTAATTTCCATGCCTCTTTCAAATTACATATGACAGGAATAATATTTTTTCTTCTGTGAACAAGTTTCAAAGACACAAGTAGGAAATCTAGACCCTCTAGAATTCATGACTACAAGAAACACTGTCATCAATTCTGATCTGGGGGAAAAGCATTTTTTAATTAGTTGCAGGCAAATTAATCCTACCTCCCAATCTATCACTCACTCATTTCCAACTGGAGCAAATTGAGATGTGTCAGAAGACTGAGGCACATCCCTACATCCCGTCTACTGCATATGGCAGCTGTTCTTTGTCTTGAAATGTACATACACTTGGCCTGCAGGCTGTTAACTCACATATTGCAGCAGCTCTTCAAGCAGTCTCACTGCTCCCTTCTTGTGGTGGTGGAGAAAACAAGCTGTTCTGCCACCACAAGTCCTGGTGGTGGAATTATCCTCAGATGGAGAGGAGATTTCTAAAGATCAGTGAGGCAGGAAAAGCTGAGAGTGGCAAGAGCAGCTCGTGTACACTCAGTGTGTCTCTCATAATACAGAATACAGAGTCCTACTATCTACACCAACCACTGCTGAAGGCATCCCTTTTAACCTGGGTTATAGTTTGGTGGTGAGCAGCAGTAAAGAGAAAGGGTGAAAAAGAAGATTATTACAGCTGTAGGCCTGTAAAGGAAAGATAATTTAGTACAATGTGTTGAATTCCCATGGCTACTTAGGCCAAACCTAGCTGCAAGCAATTTTGAGCTGGTGGTGTTCAGTCTGGAAAAGAGAAGTCTGAGGGGAGACCTCATCACTCTCTAAAACTACCTGGAGTTTGGAGCAAGGAGGGGCCCAGCTTCTGATCCTTCATGACAAGTGACAGGACTAAAGGAAATGTTTTCCAGCTGCAGCAGGAGAGGTTTAGGCTGGATATTGAGAAATATTTCTTCACTGAGAGAGTTATCAAAATTGGAACAGTCTGCCCAGGGCAGTGGCAGAGTCACCATCCCTGGGGGTGTTAAGTGGCATGTGAACCTGGCACTTAGGACATGGCTTAAGATTTGCTCTTCAGCACTGGGTCAAAGTTTGGACTAGATGATCTTCAAGATCTCTTCCAACCAGATGTATTCTGTGATTCTGTGATTCAGATGTTCCCATGCTTAAAAGTTTCTTGAGTTAAAAAACAAAAGCTACAGCTCATACTTCAGTACAACAAGATAACTTGCCTTTAATTCTATGTCTTGAATCATTATAAACTTGTTGAAAGTTCACTCTAATGTCACCTAATTTTTAAATATAAAAGGGACAAGAATTTCAATATTTCCTTTTGAAAGACATTCCATGGTACAAAGGTATAATGATTGGGAAAATAATCTTGATTTGTAGGCAGCTTACCTTTTCCACTTAGATAACTTAGCCATCAGATTTCATAAGAATATGGCCATATGTTGCAGCCACTGTTCTGAGGTCAGCTGCTGGATGCATACATAATCTATAATTCCTTAGCTGACCAATTCCTTAGCACACTGCATAGAGCAAAACAATAACATTCCATGTGTGCCAAGAATATCTTCACATTGGCACCCTTTGACTGAAACATGCTGCAGAAGTCACCTCCTTGACGTGCTGACACCTCTTATTGGGAAAAGATTTTAGCTTATATATGTGGTTGTACTTTACTGGTTAAGGGATGATAACAAAGAGTGTAAGAAACAGCCACTCCGAGCAATAGTTATCCTGGGTTAGGAACGGCTTGGTTTAGGGCTGCTAGGGACTTCTGCTCCAGCCAACATGGATTTAGGAAGGGCAGGTCCTGCCTCTCCAACCTGATCTCCTATGATCAGGTGACCCGCCTGGTGGATGAGGGGAGGCCTGTGGATGTGGTCTACCTGGACTTCAGCAAGGCCTTTGACACCGTCCCCCACAGCAAACTGCTGGCTAAGCTGTCAGCTCGTGGCTTGGGCAGCAACACTCTGCGCTGGGTTGGGCACTGGCTGGAGGGCCGGGCCCAGAGAGTGGTGGTGAATGGTGCCACCTCCAGCTGGAGGCCAGTCACCAGTGGCGTCCCCAGGGATCAGTGCTGGGCCCCATCCTCTTCAATATCTTCATTGACGATCTGGATGAGGGGATTGTGACAGTCATCAGCAAATTTGCAGATGACACCAAGTTAGGAGCAGATGTTGGTCAGTTAGAGGTAGAAGGGCTCTGCAGAGGGACCTCGACCGGCTGGACAGATGGGCGGACTCCAATGGGATGGAATTCAACAAGTTCAAGTGCCGGGTGCTGCACTTTGGCCACAACAACCCCATGCGGAGCTACAGGCTGGGGTCGGAGTGGCTGGAGAGCTCCCAAACAGAGAGGGACCTGGGGGTGCTGATCGACAGCTGCCTGAACATAAGCCAGCAGTGTGCCCAGGTGCCAAGAAGGCCAATGGCATCCTGGCCTGCATTAGGAATAGTGTGGCCAGCAGGAGCAGGGAGGTCATTGTGCCCCTGTACTCTGCTTTGGTTAGGCCGCACCTTAAATACTGTGTCCAGTTCTGGGCCCCTCAGTTTAAGAAGGACATCGAGACACTTGAACATGTCCAGAGAAGGGCAACAAGGCTGGTGAGAGGCCTTGAGCACAAGCCCTATGAGGAGAGGCTGAGGGAGCTGGGGTTATTTAGCCTGAAGAAGAGGAGGCTCAGGGGTGACCTCATTGCTCTCTACAACTACCTGAAAGGTGGTTGTAGCCAGGAAGGGGTTGGCCTCTTCTCCCTAGCAACCAGCCCCAGAACAAGAGGACACAGTCTCAAGCTGCACCAGGGGAAGTTTAGGCTGGAGGTGAGGAGAAAGTTCTTCACCAAGAGAGTGATTCGTCATTGGAATGGGCTGCCCGGGGAGGTGGTTGGGTCTCCGTCCCTGGAGGCATTCAAGAGGGGACTGGATGTGGCACTTGGTGCCATGGTCTAGTCGTGAGGTTTGTGATTACAGGTTGGACTCGATGATCTTCGAGGTCTCTTCCAACCTTGGTAATACTGTGATACTGTTTGCTACTTCTGGCGAGGGCTTTGGTGTATGGATGCTGCGAGGGATATGCTTAGGACTTCTGTTAGCTGCTTCATCTGTAAAGGGCTTCTGGGACTTCTGTAAGTGGGACTCTGAGATTCTGTAATGCTAGGGAATCTACAATGCAGCAATATAGGACTTCTGAGAGGACTTCTGAGATTCTCTGCTCTCTGCATTTCTGGAATCTCGTTGCTCTATGACAACAGGATTCATGCCTTCATTCATCACCCAATGGACCCCAAATTGGGGGAGAAAAACAGCAGAGAGGAAAGGGGGATTTTGCTGAATGTGCACAGTCTTCTTTTTAGATAAACAAGAAACTACATAGAATCATACAATGGTAGGGGTTGGAAGGAACATCTGGGGAACATCTAGTCCAACCCCCTGCTAATATATATACCTAGATCAGGTTGCACAGGAACATGTCCAGGTGGCTTTTGAAAGTCTCCAGAAAAGGAGACTCCACCACCTCTCTGGGAAGCCTGTTCCAGTGCTCCTTCAGCCACAAAGTAAAGACTCCTTATGTTCCAAGTGAAACCTCCTATGTTGTAGTTTGTTCCTGCCTCCCATTGTACTGTCACTGGGAACCACTTAGAAGAGACCATCCACATTACCTTGATATTGGACTCTCTCCAGTAGTTCCCTGTCTCTCTTAAATTGGGTAGCCCACAACTCTCTTAAACTGGGTAGCCTACAACTGGACACAATATTCCAGGTGAAGCTCCACCAAGGCACAGTAAAATGGGAGAAGAACCTCTCTTGATGTGCTGGATATACTCTTCTTAATGCACCCCAGAATGTCATCTGCCATCTTGGCCAGAAGGGCACATTGCTGCCTTACAGTGAACTTTTCCACCAGGCCTCCAAAGTCCTTCTCTGCAGAGCCACTTTCCAGCAGGTCAGCCTTTGACCTGTATTGACGCATGTAGTTATTCCTCCCCAGATGCAAGACTCTACATTTGCCCTTGTTGAACTTCATGAGGTTCACCTCCGCCCAACTCTCCAGCCTGTCAAGTTCTTGCTGAATAGTGGCAGAATCTTCTGGTGTGCCAGCCACTCCTCCAATCTTTGCATCATGAGCAAACCTGGTTATTGATGAGTATGTTGAACAAGACCAGACTCACTACTGACCACTGGGGAGCATCACTTTTCACAGGTATCCAAGTGGACTCTGCACCATTGATCATGACCCTCTGAGCTCTGTTGTTTAGCCAGTTCACAATCCATCTCTTCTAACCCATGCTTCCTGAACTTGCCTATGAGGATATTGTGGCAGAGAGTGTAAAAACCCTTGCTAAAGTCGAGTACGGCATGAACATTGCCATCTTGAGCCCCACCCCCTGATCCTTTCAGTTTAAAGCTTGTCTCACCAAGCTGGCTAGCCTGCTGCCAAAGATTCCCTTACCTCTTTGAGACAGGTATATTCCATCTCTCCCTAACAGGTTACAATAATGAACCGTTGCCATAAAAATCTAAACCATGACAGCACCAGCCATGTGGCCAGGAGCCGATATTCATTATGCATCTATTTCTGACAGCCCCCCTTTCCTCTTAATGCTAAATGATGAAAAAGGTAAATTGGGCACCACTGTTTTTCACTTGGACCCCCAGAGCTCTACAGTCTCTCTTGATTCTGCCCAGGTTCTGGCACACAGTGTCATTCATGCCAATATGGAAGAGTGACTGTGTGAGCAGTAGTCAGTGTCCTTAATGAGCTCTGGCTCCCGCTTGGCAATGTCTTGGATCTTAGCTCCCAGGAGGCAGCAGACCTCTTGCGAATCCCTGTCGGGTCAGCAGATGACAAAACATCTGTTATTCTATTAACTAGATACTATCTAGAAAACCTGCCTTGCTAACTAGAAATCAGTCTTCCAGCTAACTACTGCGAAGGAGGGCAGATCCAAATGCCTCAGAAAATCCTTTTTAAGCCTGTGTAAACTCAAGTTCACAAGCGTTATACTGAAGTCAGTGTTGCTGTTACTGATGTCCTTTTCTTCAGGAACTGAGCACCAAATGGAGTGGCACAGTTTATCATTTCAAAAGTCACCAGGTGTGAGGCAATTCCGTCCTGTGTGAGGAGACAATTCCTGCATGGTCACTCATGTTAATGGGATGCCAATTGCTTAAATAATTTAAATCACACAAGTGAGGTTGTAGAGCATATTTTCCAGACAACGTGTGTGGGACCTCTTTCATTATCCGTATTTTATTCAAGGTTTGAAAAGGGAGATGTTGATGCAGCAGAGGCACCCAGCCATTTGTCTGCCTTTGAGTTTCAGGCAATCATAGAATGGTTTGGATTAGAAGGGACCTTAAAATCAAATAGTTCCAGCCCTCCTGCTGTGGGGGAGGGCAGAGTAGAGAAAAAGAGAGTCCTGGGTCCAGCACCATACCTACTGACAACGGTGTTCAGTGCAGAGAGAAAGTTCCCACACTGACTTGTATGTGTGTGACTGTTTTAGGCTGTGCCTTTAAGAAAGGGTCAGTTGCTGGAACACTCTGGCTGAATGTTTTAAAAAACAAAGACATTCTAAACGAATTTCATTGGTAGAATGCAACTTTAAGTTTTAGTTCTGTTTGAATTTCAGTTCAGTTCTGTCTGTTCCAGTCTGCCTGTCTGTTTTCAGTCTCTCTCTGAGCAACAGCTGCTGGACGGAGTTAACCTTGAACTAACAGATAAGAATAATTCTTGCACACGCTTTGAGCTAACAGAATTTCCTCCTTAATAATTACCTTTTCCATCTCTCTCTCACCCTTTTTGGGAAAAAAGGGAGGTAGGGGGAGAGAGGGGATACAGGGGGACCCTACTGGCTGGAGGAGGGAGTTTCGTTCCGTATTACGTTCTTTGCTGTATATTTCTGTATATATTGTACATACTGTATATTGTGTATATATCCATCTGCATTTCATCTTGCTTGTAAATACAGCTTGTCCATTTTGCTCCTCTGACTGAGTTAGCCATGGTTTCTTTGTGTGTGTGGGGAGAACTTTCTCACACCACCACAATGTGCCTCTATTTATAAGGCCCAGTTCCTGGAGTGGTTGAGGCAACAGTACTTTTTCATGACATGGCAAATCAAGAGAAGTCACCCTAGTCCTCTCCTTGTGATTTCATGGAGTGTTTGAGACACCAGTGCCAGTACTTTTCAGGATATGGCAAGTTAAGAGAAGGGATACTAGACCCCTCCTCATAACTTCCATTTTGTCCTTCTCTTGGGGCAATGTCCAAGCTCACAGTACAGCTATTTTAGGTTTGTCCTTTGCAAGCCTTCTCTTTTCCAAGATAAACAACCCCACCTGTTTCAGCCTGTCCTTATGTGAGAGGTGCTCCAGACTTCTGATCATCTTCATGGCCCTTCTCTGAACTCACTCAAGTAGATCCACGTTTTTCTTACACTGCGGGCCCCAGAGCTGACCACAGGACACCAGGTGTGAATATTTGTATAAGCTAGGGCTTCAGAAAAAGGCTTCTTTCCAAGGTCTGCAGAGTCATCCTGTCCTTTTTTCTCCCAAAAGAAAGGGCTACTTTAGGATATGATGACCAAATTACCTCCTTGGTCTGCAGATAATTCAGATTAAATGTCAGACTCTCAAAATGATTCATGGATCCCTAGGAAACGTGTTTACTTCATTTGATTAATAACTCTTCTGAACATAGCAGTAAAACTTTCTCTGTGTTCTAGGTTATCATTTCAAAGTATTTTTGACAAGCTATCAATCTCTGTTCTCAAAGTTCAGTGGGGATCTTGACTCACCTACCCCAGTAGTGTGGTCTCCTTTTGGTCCAGTGTAAGAAGTGGGAGTTGGACCCCTTCTCCTGTGCCAACTCCCACGACCTCTCCTCTTCTGGATAAACATACACTCATCTTTTTCAAAGGTACACTCTCCAGGATTGGGCAGCAATACATCTATAAGAAGAATACATTGTTTAAAACGGCAAATATATTAGAGAGATTTGTGGAGAGATTACACGTAATGTATTGCTTTAACTCACCACCAAAAACACTTCTGTCTACCTAGCAATACTTAGTCACAGGCTTGTAAAAGATACCTTCCAATTGATGTCCAGAATATAATTTCATTTTCTTCACAGCTTTGAGGAAATCTGTGTCCTAGTCTAGATCACTATCATGTACTAATATTCTTTAAAACATCTCATACAATTTACTATCTCATCATAGCTCTTACTCTACAGTGGGTTCTACCAGTGTAGTTTTCTTCACTACACTGGGAGGAGAGGGGAGGAGAGGAAAAGTGAAAGTGGAAGAGGAAAGCGAAAAGAGGAAGAGGAAAAGGGAAAGAGAAAGGGAAAGGGAAAGGGAAAGGGAAAGGGAAAGGGAAAGGGAAAGGGAAAGGGAAAGGGAAAGGGAAAAAATTAAAAATAAAATAAAGGGAAAGAAAAAAAGGGGGAGGGGAAGGGGAGGGGCAGGGGAAGAGGAAGGGAAAGGGAGGAGAAAGGGAGGGAAGGGAAGGGAAAGGGAAAGGGAAAGGGAAAGGGAAAGGGAAAGGGAAAGGGAAAGGGAAAGGGAAAGGGAAAGGGAAAGGGAAAGGGAAGAGTGGGAAGGGGGAGAGGGAAGGGGAGGGGGAGGGGAAGAAAGTAAAGGGAAAAAATTCCACATGTGGTCTTACCAGCAGCCTGGCAGCTTCCAAGCTGCAATGATATATCATCCAGTGCCACAAGTCCACAGTCCCAAAAGCTTTTACACCAGCTGACAAAGACAACCTGCAATACAAGAATGAAACTTCAGGTATCTAACAAAAGCTGGCACTGTTAAGAGTCTGAAACTTCAGATTTTTTGCTAATATTTTTGATACCCACACAACAGAAATTATTAATTCACTTTGTTTTGGCACAGTGAAAATGTCCTTATCTATCTTACTCCTACAACTGGAACACAATGAGGTTTCATTTGTGAAAATACTGTTGGCAGTTTTCTGTGAATAACTACAGCAAACCATCAGTCTGACCATTAGGGTTATGACCACAACATGGGAGGAGCTTTTCAAAGGAATTATTTTCTGATGAGGTCTGAACTAGTGACTGGAGAAGCATGAATGTCACTTCTAAGAGTTTAATAATCTGGAAGAACTGTAAACACCTCAGCTACATATTTGAGGTTAAATGCTGACAGATTCATAAAAATACAGAAAAGTTCTTAAAACTAGTTCATTATTTTATTTGTCCTCTGTTAACAGGCTCAGTAACATCTCCAGGATAGTAATTGCACTGTATTTTGCTAGACTGCTTTGCTATTTAGTGTTTATTTGCCCATCTGCTTATAAAACAGCTGGGTACATTTGAAGCATGTATGCGTTATGGTGCTCCACGCGTTATGTGGAGCAATTTTCACAACCATTTTCCATTCAATGCTAGTAATCCTGGTAATGAGGATTATCTGCCTTGTAAACTGTTACAGGTGTGGACTTGAGGACTGCCTATCTACAATATGCATAACTGCTCGGTGTATAGTGGCCTAAAATTGGCCCATTTTAAATTTTTTTTTCCCCTGTTTCCCCCCCCTTCTGTAGAGCTCTGTCTTAGCTTTAAGGTTTAACAGGTCAAAAATTCTTTCCTACACCTTTAAGTTCATTCTTGAGAAGCAGATGCAATCTATCAAAAAATGATAGCGTCTCTTGGAATAAAGAATACAGTAAATATTGATGTTGGGTGGATGTCATTCACCAAAATTTTAATAAATGCATTCTGGTGACCATTTGTAACAAACTAAAGACCTATAGCTCTAAAACCAGGAATCTTCAGAAAACCACATATTAAAGGGTGAAGTCAGTCCTCAGATGTGAAAAAACATTTCCACACTGTGGAATCATGTTGTAAGTGATGTTTTCCTATTGACATCACTGGGAGTAGGACCAAGTTCTTTGTTCTTAAATTGCAATAATTTATTCCATACAAGGTATGTAATTACCCATCAGATCCTGCAGAAAACCTTCCATTTAAAAAACATCACAATAATTGTTGGTCTCTTAAAGACCATTGAATAAGTAGCCTTTGTACAATCAAAGGATTGAGCTGTTTCAGTGACACATAAATTTCTTCAGATTTGTAATCTGTAGCTTTAGCATTACTAATTCTCCACTTGCTTTTTGTGGTGTTGAATTATGTGCTACCATGAGCAGACCTCATAATTGCACAGGGATGGAGAAGACTTGCCTGGGAATGTGAAGTTTCCAGTATTAGCTATGGTAAATGTACTGAAATCGTTCATTATCTGTTTGGCTTATTTTGTTGTTATAGTCTCTATTTACTTTTGAGCAGTGAGAGAGCACACATTTTTATTCTCATGTCAAATTCATTCACTCTTCTTTAGTCCTTTTTTTTTTGTCATACAGGGTCATCTTTGACTACTTGAACTTTACCTAGCAAATTTGCATCAGTTTGGATTTACTCAGGTAATCATTTTCATCCTATGTCAGTTCTCTAAATCCTTTCTACTGTCTCAGTAGAACTACTCTCATGATGCTTTACACTTATTCTTCTTTTGAATGAAAATACTTCCTAGGGAAATCGATCCAAACCAAATTTTACAAAGTTATTGGTTGGGGTCATCTTTGTGCTCAGCTCATATTTTCTTCATAAAACATGACAGATGAACAACATAGTAATTGTTTCAAACTAGCTAACAAATCTTCCTGGACTTGCCATGCTATCTTGGAAGCAAATTAAAAACATTATCAAAAGCAGGCCATTGTTGCCTTTGTTACTGAAAAATAAAACGTATTTTCCTCTCATGTCTCTTTTTGCTCCAAAATTAGGACACCGCCAAGGCAATAGTTTCCTACCAAATCATTGCCCCAGATTCTGTAAGGTGGTTTATCCATTTTCAAGGGCATAATCAATGTTCCCAGGCAGCATCCTCAAAGTACCAATAATGAGTTCTTAGCATTTATCCTGGATGGTATCAGTAATGAGTGATGTCAGAGTTTCACTTCTCTCAGGATATGTTAGGCTGTGCTACTGACATTGAGTGAAGTAAAAGGGACTTCTTTGCACCTCTACAAAAAGATATGAGTTAAAACATATTACATTCTCCTCTTTTGGAGGAGAAGAAAGTCTAGGATGTGCAGTCAGGTACTTCCATCGAGAAGTGTAAGGAAAGACTAATGGGGAAACTTGTAAAAGGATAGTTGGAGGGAGCTGGATGGCAAACAGAAGAAAAGGAGAGATGCTCCCAGATTCCTGCAGGTTTCTTGTACTTTCTTTCCTACTTGTTTATCCCAGAAAATATAGTTCTTGCTTAATTAGAGTCAGTGTAGACACAAGACTCAGTCTGTCACTTAGCCAATGGCATCCTATCTTGCATTAGAAACTGTGGCCAGCAGGAACAGGGAGGTATTTGTTCCCCTATACTCCACACTGTAAGGCCACACTCATGTCCAGTTCTGGGCCCCTCACTATAGGAAGGACATTGAGGTTCTGGAGAGTGTCCGGAGAAGGCAATGGCTCGTGAAGGGCCTGGAGCACATGACCTACACGGAGTGTCTAAGGGAGCCAGCATTGTTCGGTCTAGAGAAGAGGAGGCTGAGGAGAGACCTCGTTGCTCTCTACAACTTCCTGAAGGGAGGCTGGAGTGAGGAGGGGGCAGCCTCTTCTTGATGACAAGCAGAAATGGTTTCCAGCTGCACTAGGGAAGGTTTAGGCTGGATATTAGGAAACACTTCTTCACTGAAAGGGTTATAAAGCATTGGAATGGTCTGCCCAGGGCAGTGGTGGAGCCACCATCCCTGGAGGTGTTTTAGCACCTTGTGGACCTAACACTTAGGGACATGGTTTAGTGCTGACCCCTCAATGCTGGGTCAAGGGTTGGACTGGATGACATCTGAGGTCTCTTATTCTGTGATGCTGTATTCTGTGATTAGGTTCAATTTGTTAAAGAAATGCAGCCATAGTGGAGTCTGAGGTGTTTGCTGCGGTTTTTTGAGAAACAACTGTTGTAATTTCCATACAGTGACACAAAACTTAGTATCACAAAATCCAAAAATAATCTGTGTGCCTGAAACAAAAGTGTGATGTGACACAAAGAAGCAGTCAAGATGTTTTCACAAAACAGGGAGACTGACTTTTCAGTCAGTTACACTACCACACAGCATGTGGGAATTAGAGAATCATTCTGATTGTCCCAGGGCTGTTTGATACACATTATCAATGTAGCACAAATTAGTTTAATTAAACCAGATTTTAAATGGCTTATTTTTCTTTGGATTAAACAGTCAGAAACTCATTATCAAGAACACAAGTAAGCTATTAAGCCAAAATTAAAATGTCTGCAAGCTTTTGCCATTTGAAATAAATTGATTTAAAACAGCACCCACCAGGCAAGTTCAATTGCTTGCAATGTAAATACAATGAACTTCTCTAAGAAAAATTATTATTTAAAAAATATTATGAAAGCTCCTGTGTAAGTAATTGGATAACATTGGTAACAAGCTTGTGACATTCGAACAAACATGTTTGAAAATCTTTCCTGATCAAGGGCAAATGGGTTGCAGAAACAATGAGAAACATGAAGCTAACAGAACAACCTAGGGCCACAGGCTGTTAAATGCTGCGCTTGTATTCACTGGATTGCCCTGTCTGGTAGAGGCTGCACAGCCTGCACAGAAACGTATACAGGACACAAACAGCCTCAGCTGTCTCCCAGGGTCCTCTCAGATTTCCATGTCTGCTGTTGTGGCTTTATCCTCTTTTCAGTGGAACAGTTTCCTTGGCATCCAGAAGGAAAAGAAAAGGAAAAACAAACAAGCAAACAAAAAACACAAAAAAAAAACCCCACAAAAACAACCCTCCTATAAAACTGCAGCATATTCCAACCTCATTAGGTTTTGTACCTTATTGTGGGAGGACTGATCAAAAGAACAATACTGACGAGCTCCTTCATTTCTGCATTTCACACAAGTGAGGGGCTTCTAGAGGAGGAGGAGATAAGGAATATGATGTCTGGTCTCCTTCACTTGATATCTGCCTGATATGAAGTACTTTACACTAGCGACTCAAACACAGGGTTCTAGGTCTTCATGTATCTGCGACTGCTTCAGTCATTTACCTGTGGGTTCAGTGGGTGAGTGGGAGACACAAAATTCCCAGCAGCAAAGAGGAATGCTAGAATTTAATACTGACCATCATCACAGTGATGATGTGAGAACAGAGGTACAGACTTTCATATCAAGCTCTGTGAAGGACAGGTAATAATGGATGTTTAGGGAAAACAATACAAGAAAATAATTAACCATAAATCCATTTGTGATGTTAAATTATGTTCAGCCCACAGAGTGCCAAACAACTTGCTGAACTGGTCACATCTGTACCACTATGTTTATCATCATTTAAAGTTCTGTTTTCCATGAATTCTCCTAATCCCTTTTTAAACGCATGCATGCTATTGGCCTCCATAGCATCCTGCAACAAAGGATTTCAGTGCTTAGTCATTCCCTAGGAAGTCCTTGCTTTTGTTTGTTTAAAAACATGCAAATAGTGAAGTGCAGCACTTGAATCACTTGATTCTGTTTACTTACAACTGCAACTAAAATCAGTTATGGAGGACAAGTGAAAGCAAACAGACAAAATCAAGGAAAGACAGTGAAGAAAAAAAAAACAACCTGGCATCTAAGAGGAAGAGAAGTAAACTGAAAGAATAAAAATCCAAGAAATGCTGCCACAGATATTCTGATGGGAGTATGGTGGGCTGTTATGATGCCAGCTACAGTTCTGAGGATGTTTTTCAGCTCTTGCAGGAGCATTACAGTGCTAGATAGCATTGCAAAGACTTGCATGAATGGATAAACAATATGAGACATTTGCTTTTGAAAACCTGAGCTTCAGAATGGTGAATCGAATCTAGCACAAATGAACAGAACTGACCTAAGTAGACCCTGCATTTTAATGCACTGTAACATTATTTTAATCTAGGCATTTGGACTTGTTTGAAGTTGCATAAAAGAAGTATCTTTCCATGGCAGTATATATATGCACATCCATATATATATATATATATATATATATATATATATATATATATATATACACAAAACACACACACAATATTAAAATGCAGATTCTTGTTCCATGGTGCATGTGAGCATCTCCAGGGTACATATGCCACACCTGAATTTTTCTTTCAGTTGGCTCTGACATATGCCTGCCATGTATTGGCCCAGAAGATCAGATTCAGTACATTCACACAGAATTACAGAATGTTAGGGGTTGGAAAAGACATCAAAAGATCATCTAGTCCAACCACTGCTGCCAGAGCAGGATCACCTAGGACAGGTACATCCAGGCAGGTTTTGAACATCTTCAGAGACATTCCACAATCTCTCTCAGCAGCCTGGTCCAGTGAAAAAGTTTTTCCTTATGTTCACATGGAACCTCCTGTGCTCCAGCTTGCACCCACGGCCCTTTGTCCTCCCACTGGACATCACAGAGAAGAGCCTGCTCCATCCTCCCAACACTTTCTCTTTACATATTTATAAACATTAATGAGGTCACCCCTCAGTCTCCTCCAGGCTAAAGAGACCCAGCTCCTTCAACCTTTCCCCAAAAAGCAGGAATCAATTTGTATCAGATAAAAAAAAATCTCAGTATTTCAGACTCAGATTTTTATGTTGCTCTTTAAGAGACTTATACAACAATGCATGAAGGCTTCAGTTTATTCTAATAATTTGTAGGATTTCAAATTTCTTCTCTTACTCCTAACATGTTTTCCCAGGGCACTACAGAGTATAAAAACACACTCTATGTATAGGATCATAAGTACTTTTAACCAGCCTTCTCACTAGCATTATATAGCATATGTATTTGTAGACTGTACATGTATAGATATATACATATATATACATATGTACAAACACTTATGACTTGCTTAGCTGGATGACACTCACTTCATTTTTTCAACATGGAAGTTTCAAAGTGTCACATTAAAGCCCGTTGGCCAGCTTCATGTTTCCTGCTCACAAAACTCAAGCCAACAATCTGTGCTGGACTGCAGTTAGCTAATTCAAAAAGAGCTTGCAAAAAACATTACACAAAGCAGGAGATGAAAATTTGCACCTTTTAATGGTTTTGCTGCAAACAAATATGTTATCAAAATAAAACACATCAGACAGATTTTATATTGCTGGCAAAGCCTTGGGTGTAGCATTCAATGTAGAAGAATGATGAAGGACTCAGGTATTTTAGAACAATCGTTTTCTGGCTGCAAAATCATTGTGACCTTCAGGACTCCCTGGCCATGGCAGCGTGACGACTGCCTCACTGACTTTACTAGCCATTAAGGAACAGCCAGGAGACTGTTTACTGTTTCCACAAGCACTGACCCAACCTACAAGTCCCACCCAGTAATCAAGAACTAATGAGCCAAATCACTGTGTATGCCTACAACTTCTTATCTTCCAAGCCTACACATGATGCATCCCACCAAAAAAACGTATGATAGGCACATCATCCACCACATCTGTATTAAAGGAAAGGTGGTAGCGTGCTAGCCCTATCTTATTTTGAGACAACTTCATTCCATTAAAAGACTGCTTTGCATTTACTTATAACATTGCCAACATGCAATGATTTCAGCTCAGACTTTCCATGCTGGGTCCTTGCTTCAGGCTTGTTTTGGAATATTTAAGCCAAGAGTTCCATCATTTCTGAGAAGACTAGGAAAAAGGTTCTATTTTGGCCCTATTAAAAAAATTCTTTGAAAAGCTCGGGTACTCCTAGGCTTTGGAGTAGGAGCATGAAATGTGTCAGGGTTTGGTCTTTCTGCCAGAACTGTGCTTTCTGACAAGTTATCAGTTTTTTTAAAACACAAGATTTTGAAGAACTAGGACAAGCAGGGCAAACATACTGGGACATGGACAGAATTAGAGGGGGAAAAATGAACTATTCACAACTGAGGAGTAAGATGGGAACAGGGAGGGGTATGTGGGGGTGTGTGCTACCTATGGGTCAAGAAAGGTAAGACAAAGATGCATCACTGAAGAGGCAGGAGATCCAAGGACAAATTAGAGGAGACAGAAAAAAGAGAGAGATAAGCTTCAGTGTTCTTGTTTTTCTTATGTTTCTTACTGCCTCTTGCTCCAGAGTCTGAAATGTAACCCCCAACTTGTGATTCCCACCACCCCTTGCTGTCACCCAAAATGAGCTCTGATGCACCTCCACCACTGGCCTGCACTGAAGACAGACACCAAAACGAGTTCTCCGTTCTAGCTATTTCCCTAAGTCCTAGGCAGACACATCTTTACAGATAACTAACCTTTGTTTTTACACACATTTCCTTCTGCTGGATTGGAAAAGAATAAGCAAACAAAATTAAGCCCAAAAGGACTTTCTAGAAGCATTAAGTTTGAAGAGTTGGGCATGGAATTGCAAGCGGAATCCAGAATCCGGTTCACGTTATAAAGTGATGGTTTATATACCCACACAGCCATCATAAAAACCATATAATCTTTATACAAAGTTCAACATATTGTAGCTTAGGCTTATTATCACAGAATCATTACATTCAGAAAAGATCATCAAGTCCAACCATTATCTAACTCTACCAGGGCCATTATTATACCATATCCTTAAGCACTGTATCTTGACAGCTTTTAAATACATCCAGGGATGGTGATTCGACCACTTTCCTGGGCAGCCTGTTCCAGTCTCTGATAACCCCTCTAGTATAGACATTTTCCCTAATGTGTAACCTAAACCTCCCCTGGCATAACTTGATGTAATTTCCTCTTGTCCTCCTTGTGCCTTGAGAGAAGAGACCAACATCCATCTCTCTACAAGCTCCTTTCAGGTGCCTCCTTTTCTTCAGACTAAGCAACCTCATCTGCATCAGCTGCTACTCATAAGACTTATTCTCAACACCCTTCATCAGCTTCATTGAATTCTAACATACCAATAGCATCTACTACATAGGCAAACCCACAACTTAATCACTAATTGATTCTTCCAGTCTAGGAAAAAAAGAGTGGGAAACAACAGGTTTAAATCAAGGCTAAGACAGAACTTCACACATACCCCCAAATACATAGTCATTTGGCTAAGGGATATCTGAATTTTGATATGCTGAACACATGCTGAGTTGTCTAAAGGCCAATACCTCTCATAGTTTGTGATATTTGAGGAATGCCTCCTAAACAGCAACATTTTGTAACTTGTTTCTGTAAGAAGAATTCCTCATCACAAGACCTGAAAGACCCACTAAGCATTTTTGAAAAGGGCCAGAGGCCAACAAACTCTCCAAGTGCAGAGCACAGTGTTTCTTCCCCGCTGCAGACCTTCAAGCCTGGGGCAGCCAGGATATTCAGATGCTTAAAAAACCTGCCACCTCCAAGGATATAAACCATTTTTAACAGGCATAGTCAGCTGTCATCACTGGTGATACAGTGTATTATTCTATACGAGCTACTGGGTTTGGGCTCCCCAGTTCAAGAGAAACAGGGTTCTGCTAGACAGTGTCCAACAGAAAGCTACAAAATTCATTGTGGGACTACAACATCTCTGCATGAAGAAAGACTGAGAGACCCGGGGCTATTTAGTCTTGAGAAGACTAAGCGGGGATCATATCAAAGTCTATAAATGTCTGAGAGGTGGGTGTCAAGATTGAAGGTGCCAGTCTCTTTTCAGTGGTAGGACAAGGAACAGGTACAAACAAGAAGATAGGAAGTTCCACCTCAACACAAGGAGAAACTTCTTTATGGTGAGACTGACAGAGGACTGGAAGAGGCTGCCCAGAGAGGTTGTGGAGCCACCTTCTCCACAGACTTTCAAAATGCACCTTGATGCATTTTTGTGCGCCCTGCCCTAGGTGATCCTGCTTTGGCAGGAAGTTGGACTTGATGATCAGTGGAGGTCCCTTTCAACTCCTAATATTCTGTGATTCTGTTTTATACATAAAAATATGTATATAAATATCTCATCCATTTTTTAAGTTATCAGGTACCAGAGAGGAAACACCAGGCAACAATTAGGACTGAAATTTTTAGTGCAGATTTCCCTTTTCACACAGTTAGGTAACCTTTTTTTTTTTTTTTTTTTTTTTAACAAAACCTTTTTTTCCCCCAAGAAAAGTTAAACTGAATAACTATTTCCAATTAAAAAATTACTTTTATAGTGGGGAAAATGCTTACGTTGTTTGTATATAATTCACAAATACTTGAGATACACGACAAGCGTTCATTCACATATTCACAGTAGAATCACACTAAAAAAAACCCATAGATTTATCTCAGTGCTATCAAGTAGTGATCCATCTGGTCCTCCTTAGGTGACTCACAAATAATGAAAACCCAGGACAGAAATGAGGATAACTGCAGAAGGAACACATACATAAATTTGTGTAAAAGTCAAGTCTTTGTAAAGAGTGGAAATGAGGAACAACAGCAGGTTGAGCACTTACCCAGGAGCTGACATGAAACATTATGTTATTCTTAATAGCTTGCTAAGATAACAAAGTTCTCCACTGACTTCTGGTTTTGTGTATTAACTCTGTGCCTGAGTCTAGGAAAATAAGATCAGCTCCCCATTTTGACCAGAATTTACCAGTACTGACTTTTTAGAATAATTAAAACCTGTAACTGAGTACTGTGATGCTGTCATAGGTTGCTTTCAACCTCCTGCTGTTATTCCTACCAGGCTGCACTCACGCCAGCCTCAAAAATGAAAGTGCTGGCTCCATGGAGCAAAGTACTACAGGGCTTGAAGTTCAGATTTTAACATGGGAAGCTTCCTGTTCCAGTTGCTGCTTCTGGGTTCTGGTTTGGGTTGGTCAGTTGTTGGGGTTTTTTTTGTTGTTGGTTGGTTGGTTGGGTTTATTTTGATGGCGTTGTCTCTTCCACTGTGATTGTAGAGAGACAAGGAGGAAAGGGGGAGTAGTTTTCTGTCTTGGGCTTTTGGCTCACTTGCTTCTGCTTGCTGCTGCTTTGCAGCGTGCTTTTTCTGCAAATAGGCTAAGGTAATTAGGCATTCTGTACTATGATTATCTGCTCTTGCTCAGTAAACTCTATTCTTATCTCACATTTTCTGTGTCTCAATCCCAAGTTTTGGTGTGTTGCTGTTCCCTCACTTTCGTGTTTGGAAAATAGATGAGTTAACACACTGGTTTTATTTAACCCATTTGTTCTGATTTAAATGATTACAGATGCAAATGTCAGGAAACAAACAAAAAGGAGTGAATGTGGAGCCTGCTGAGAAACAAAGACACAACCAACTCTCATTACAGCTCTTCAGATGAAATCTCTACAAATACTGTGACTAAAGTTGAGGGCATCCAGGAAACACTGCCCCACTCCTGGCATGAAGCCACCTTATTGGGGGTCCCAAGGGAGCCAGCCTGCAAAGCAGTACTCTGCTCCCTACTGTAGTGCCTAGGGAACCTTGTCTTACTTTGTAAGTATAGCTTACTTAAGATTAATCCCTGGATAACACAGAAACCTGAGAGAAGACAAGGAAAATCCATCCAGAATTCAACAGATTTGAAGAGCTGACTCTTACCTTGAAAGGCATAGGCTTTTTGAAGGAGATTTCAGCTTGGGTCCAAACTCCCTTTGGAGAGTCCAAGACGGACCAGACTTTCTCTTGAACGACATGATTCTCCTCAAAGATGTAAACAGCAAGAGTGCCAGTCATTTTGAAAAAACCATATAAGGCATAATAAAAGCGCAGACAAAACTGCAGGTTCCCTGGCAGGGTCGGGCCATAGAGACGTCCAATGTACCCAGGCTGCGACGTGAACTTTGTGTTCGCCAGCAAGTAATAACCTGGAAGAGGGCACCGTTGTTGAGTGTTTCGAATACACCGTTACTACAGCTGATTTGCTAGTAATCAGGTTTCGTTACTGCATCAGACTCTGGTTAGAAAACTAATTACTGCTGGCAGGAAACAGACAATCACACTGTTTAAAAGGAAATAAGAGTTTTTGTAAAAGCATCCTTGTGTCTTCCTGATAAACTGGCACATGGCTAAGTTACTAGAAATAAGCATTTTTCAAATTTACACTGAAACATTCTCTGGCCTGTTGGCCCCACTGGAAACCTGGCTGTTTCAAGGTTACCACTCTGAGACTGAAGAATGAAGGATGGGGCACAAAGCCTATTATTCCTTGCATCAAATATAAAGAGGTGAGACTTTAGCACATATGATTAAGAACTATGAATATTCTCCATAAGGAAATGTGTGAGTTTCAGTACATATTAGCAGGCCTTACACTACCAAACATTTCCCAGTTTTCCCTTAAAAATGACAACTATCCTAAGCCTGCAAGAGCTAACAACTCACCACTTCCAAGTGCCAGGTTCTGCACATTGGCCACAGCAACCCCACGCAGTGCTACAGATGGGGGTCACAGTGGCTGGAGAGTGGCCAGGCTGAGAGGGACCTGGGAGTACTGGTCAATGGTAGGCTGAACATGAGCCTGCAGTGTGCCCAGGTGACCAAGAAGGCCAATGGCATCCTGGCCTGTATCAGGAACAGTGTGGCCAGCAGGAGCAGGGAGGTCATTCTGCCCCTGTACACTGCACTGGTTAGGTCACACCTTGAGTACTGTGTCCACTTCTGGGCCCCTCAGTTTAGGAAGGATGTTGGCTTGCTGGAATGTGTCCAGAGAAGGGCAACAAAGCTGGGGAGGGCTTTGGACACAAGCCTTACGAGGAGAGGCTGAGGGAGCTGGGGTTGCCTCTCCTGGAGAAGAGAAGGCTCAGGGGAGACCTTATTGCTCTCTACAACTGCCTGAAGAGAGATTGTAGCTAGGCAGAGGTTGGTCTCTTCTTCCAGGCAACCAGCACCAGAACAAGAAGCTGCACCAGGAGAGGTTTAGGCTGGAGGTTAGGAAGAAGTTCTACACAGAGAGAGTGATTGCCCATTGGAATGGGCTGCCCAGGGAGGTGGTGGAGTCACCATCATTGGAGGTGTTTAGAAGGAGACTTGATAGGGTGCTTGGTTGCATGGTTTAGTTGATTAGGTGGTGTTGGATAATAGGTTGGACACAATGATCTTGAAGGTCTCTTCCAACCTGGTTTATTCTATTCTGTTCTATATTAAAAGCAACACATTAAGCTACTATATTTTCTTGAATTTATTTTTTTTTTAAACATCCCATCAGTGACTACAGATCAGTAAAGTGAAGACACTCTGACTTACAGCCCTGTGTGACTATTCAATAGGTGACTCTCTCCCCTTACATATGTGAAGGCACAGCCAGAGTCCCAGGTAGGACAGAGTGGTAGACACTGATTTTTTAATGGCAGGGAGTTGCAGTGAGGCAAGCTGACCAGTGTGTGGATGACGTTATTTAACAGCGTAAATAATGATACAAGAAGTTAACATTTAGTCTGGAGGTTAACCTCTCTGGAAGATTTCAAGGTCAGGCTGAATAGGGCTTTGAGAAGCCTGATCTAGGGGAAGGTGTCACGGGGAAAGTATCTAGGTTGGAACTAGACTATCTTTGAAGTCCCTTCCAATCCAAGCCATTTTATGATTCTACAAATCAATGATTCTATGAATCCTTTACATCAACCTTGACTCTTCTAGTGCAAAGGAGTTTTGAATTACCAAACCCAGTAGTGTGATCTCCTGCTCTATACACATTACGCTTCACTTTCACTCTGCTCCATCCTGGACCATCTTTGTGATCCTGGTAAAAATGACACAGATCTTCCTCAAAATTGCAGCCTGCCTTGGTAGGATCAAAAGAAGTTCCTAAAAGACAGACACATATGTTATATTAGGAAGAGCACAGTATAAGCATAGGTATTTGAAGCACAAGTGTGACAAAGTATACACTGTTTTATCTTTCTTTGCATTACAGAAGATGAATATGCATACATATATATACATCTATACATGTTACATCTATATGTTATGCATATATACTGCAAAGTCACAATGATATCAAACTACCAGTTTTCTTTCACAACTGGGTGTTATTTTCATATTGTTGCTGCAGACCATTTCCTTTCTGCTACTTGATATTTAGACAGAATGTGAGTGTGCACATATGATGTCATATTTCATTTCAGTTTCCAAGGGAATAAATTTCTAGCATCAACATATAATATTTTTTTTAAGTGCACTTTAAAAAAGCCAAACCTTTTATAGTCATGTATAGTATGTGCACATATGCATGCCTTAAGTATGTAAACCAAAGCTTTTGGATTATATGCCACCCCAAGACCTCTGAGCTCTGACCGCTGGAGCTATGCCTCACACATTCTAACACTGTGGCAATGAAAGCTTCTCCATTTATAGTGAAGTTGGGTAAAAGAAAAGCCTCTCAGTTGATGGCTCCTTCTTGACCTGCATATAGAATTAATTCCTAGAATTCAGGATTTTGCTTTAGTCTGAAAAAAATCCCCCTGGTGATTGGGTGCTTTTAAGTAAAATATTTCTAGTTCTTTAAAAGCCTCATCAGTCATTTGCACCAGATGCTGGGGGGAAAGAGTGGCACAGCCCAAAGCCACCATGGAATTTTGGGCTATGTCAGGAATTAGGATCCTGTGAGCATCATTACATGGCAGCACACACAACTGTTCTGCTTGGACGTTAGGAGGGAATTTCCAGCTAGGACAAGGACACAGATTATTAGCTTCAGAAGAAGCAAAATTTTGGCTGTGGAGAGATGCCTGTGGTCTTTTCAGCCTCAAATCTAAGCCAGATCTAAGCACTGTCTATGTGTCTTTCTCTGACTGCAGAAAAAAAAAAACAGGAGACCTCTGGTCTCCTCTCTTTGCTTTCCTAGCTGAAGAAAACACAGATGCAGCACTGCTAGGTGCATGCAGCATTGAATTAATCTTTTGATTCATCCTTTGGTGAGCAAGTTTAATAATCTGCTACCTCTTCCCTCCATTTGGCTAACACTGAGACCTTTGTTGACCAAAACATCAAGAAAAAACTTAATGCTATTATATATTCAGGTATGCTGACACCAGGAGAATGAAGGCTTCCTGCTTTTTAACATCACTGCTCAAAACTGTTAGAGATGGAAATAAGAGATAGGTCTGAAAGATAACCAGCTTTGTTGTATTTCAACAAAATACAATGACTGACATTCATTTCTCAAACAGAATAACAAAAAAACATAACGAACTTAAGTGAGAGTTAGTAGGCAGAGCTCTAGCTGAACCTATCCAATTTACCACTCAAAATACATCTTGGGCCATGATAATGTGACCAAATTCAGACTGGGGCAGGAAGTACTACAAAATTTATCCCATACTTCAACACATATAACCCATCTGGAAGTGAAAATGGAAAACACAGATGAGCATACAGCTCAGGATTTTTGTTGTAAAATAAAGCAAAAACAGAGCAGGGATTGAGGAGTTCACATAACTACTAGATTTACTCAGCTAAGATTGGTGGATTAATAATATATCTGGAATCTATGTCCTATTGATACTTGATCATTGCAGGCAAAGCTAAGAGGGACTCTAAGCAGCATTTCAAAATATTAGCCAAAAATTCAAACTTGTGACCAGAAGAATGGATGGGCTCAGTTAGAAACCACTAATCTACTTTTCACTATTGCTTAGAGCTATAATGAATCCCAAACAACCAGTACACAGCTACTTAAGTGGCTGCATTCACAAATGACAGTCTTTTGTCCCATCTGCCTCTATGGCAGAGGTTCAGCTGACTTCCGATACTGTAGAAACCTATTAAAAACTTGACAGATGTGCCACTGTTGGAGGCAAAAAAATATCTCCCATTTTGGCTCAAGGCATAGGGCATAGAAGAATATGGCAGTACTGCTTACACAGGCAGTAATGAAAAGTCCCGGACATTTTCTTCCTCATACAATCACGACTGGAGAAATCTCCCTCTCTTTCTGCAAGAGGCTTGGAAGTGCTAATTTGTTCAAAAGTTGATGTGATGCAAATACAGCATTTAATTCAGCACTCTAGTTGCAGATTACTAATGCAAGGTGTTTGGAAAAGTTAGGGACTGGTTTCTGAATCAGATGAATGGCATTACTGTCTATTTGCTGGTTCATGACCCTTATGACCCAAGAGTGCTGGTCAGTTGAGAAGGTAGCATCTGCAAATGTTATTACCAAATGTTGTAGTTACTGACAGACAGTTCACAGAGGCAAAGCAAAGAGACAAAAGGAAGGTAAATAGCAATGACAACTCATACCTGTCTGATTGCTGCAGTAAATTGGAGAGAAAGAAATATCATCAAGGGCAATGTAACCTCCCTTGGCACTATTGAAAGCAACTTCAAATATTACCTGGAAATGATGATTGTTTGTTATTCATCTACCATATACACAATAATTTCAGTACATCCCTTCATATAACAGAAGTCTGATCAGAGGTCCCCTAGAGAAAGAACTGAAGATGACAAGCTTTCAATTCTTCTCTCACATTGCATTTCTGGTGGATTCTAGTTCTAGTTACATGATATAGGAAAAAAATCCTCTTTTTACCTTATTTAAAAACTGTTAACTATAAATTAAGAATGTGGAGCAGCAATGTAAATTATGAGAAAAAGGGAACAGTTAATATTTTCTGTGTTATTATTTGTTTTTAAGAACCTCTCCCATATTCTGCTTAACTAATTTTTCTACATGCCAAAAACTATTATTTCAGTACTGTGACTTCTCCATACTTTTGGTTTGGGTTGGACTTAGCAAATAGTTTCTTCCCCAGAAGAGTTGTCAGGCCTTGGAACAAGCTGCCAAGGGCAGTGGTGGGGTCCCCATCCTTGGGTGGGGTTTTGAAGCTATGTAGATGCGGTGCTGAGGAACATGGTTTAGTAGTGACCTGGCAGTGCTAGGTTGATGGTTAGACTTGATGATCTTTCAGGTCGCTCCCAAACTAAATGATTCTACGATAATCCCCACCCTCCTCTTGCAGTTCCAGGACATTCTTATTTAACTGAGCAGGTTGGGGTTGTATGCTCTGCTGAACATAGTGGTAGCTGTGCATTCATCCAGTGTTTTGATATCCTTTGTTTTGCTGCTTATTCCAGTATCGATTGTTTCCAACATGAATGCCACTAAGAATCACAAGGATATTTTCACAAACCTAACTACAACTATACCACGCTCTAAGTGATCATTAATTCACTTCCATCTATAGTGCTAGGACTGGTTTTTCCCTTGCATGTTACTTTGTATTTATTGACTAAGTAATTCACTTATCATTCAGTATTATGAGACCTTATCAAACCTCATCTCCATTCCCATAGCATTTGAGGTCTAGCAATTCAAATAGATGACTTGGTCACAGACTTTATAGAGTATAAGTCTATGTAATGTCTGATGAAATTAGGTTTACCCCTAATAACTTCTGAAAATATGCAGGTTTACAGTGAATTAACAAGTAATGTAAGAGGAGTTAAAGCAAGTAGCATGAAAGCCAAGGCACTTGTAGTTCTGATATTACAAGTGTATATATAGGACGAGAGTACATATTCATATACAATGCAATACAATACACCGGGTTGAAAGAGACCTTCAAGATCATTGCGTCCAACCCATCAACCAATCCAACCCACCTAAACAACTAAACCATGGCACAAAGCACCCCATCAAGTCTCCTCCTGAACACCTCCAATGAAGGTGACTCCACCACCTCCACAGGTAGCCGATTCCAATGGGCAATCACTCTCTCTGCATAGAACTTCTTCCTAACATCCAGCCTAAACCTGCCCTGGCGCAGCCTGAGACCGTGTCCTCTTGTTCTGGTACTGGCTACCTGGGAGAAGAGACCAACCTCTGCCAGTACATATATGCGTGTGTGTGTGTGTGTATATATATATACATGTTTATTCCAATCTTCTCAGGTTTGGTTCATTGGTTTTTTAATAAACACTAGGGAATAAAAAGTTAAAATGATTTATGATACTTTTGAAACTAATTATAGTAACCATTGAAATCCGGCTTTCACATCTAAGGACTGCTGTCCTATTAAGACCAAATCTGGGCTCTTGTAAAAATCACAGACAGCCTGTGTAAGGCTCAATAGAGAATAAAGCTCAAATATTTTTCTGAATTTTTCTTCTGCAGTCAGAGGAATGCCTTTTTTATGATGCTCAGTATCCTCAGAGTAGATCATTGATCACAGAAGTATGGGACTGAGAGAACACTGACCTTGTTTAGCATGACCTGAAAGACCTCACATTAGAAGGACTCCACAACAGGACTCCCACAGTTCAAGCACTTCACCACCTGACTTCAACTTGGCTGAAAATTAAGCACCAGTATGAAAAACTATTCCTCTTTGACCATTATGCAATGGATAAAGGAAACAACAGATTGCCAGCATCTTTATAACCATTTTTCAGATACTGGATGGCCACTGCCATGTTCCTGATTTGGTCTGGGTTTGCACTGATGTCTGATGCAACCTGGAATTTGTAGCTGAACTGTACAGGAATGATGCTTTACCTCCATGGGGTATGGTGCATTGAAGTCAACTTCTGCTAGCATCCAGTCCGCACTCAGTGCACTGTCTGTTTTCCAGATCTCTTCATAAAAGCCGCTTGTGTCTTTCAAGTAAACAGTAAAAACAATGCTACTCTCCTGCTTAAGTTGATAATAAAAAGATAAGCAGCCAGACATTGGTGCAGTGGTCTTTGGTGAGATTAGCTGGGCCACTTCCTGAAAATGCTTGACATAAACAGAGTCGACATACATGTAGTGACCTAAAAGTACAAAAGATACTTGATAGAAGAACATTCTTTAAAGGATACCACTTACATGAATCATCAGGAGATGGGCAGGGACTAGATGTGTGGAGAACAATGGTGATTCCTAGGACATTTTAGGAATTCTAAGAGAATTTTATCTTTTTTCCCCCTTTCCTCCCATGTACAACCCAAAATTGTTTGGTTAAGATACTGGACAAACAATAGTTCACAGCTCTTTTTAAAGTATTTATTTGAGACCTTTATATTAAATAAGTGATAAACTCTATGAATTTTGGGAACCATTCATAAACAGAAAAATCTGTTATAACTGGGTAAATTCCCTGCCTCCCAAGAGCACAGTATTTTTTTTCCCAAGTGCAGCTTTTACCCAAGTAAATGAACAAGACTATAGCCGTGTGTTCCCTCACGTTTTACTCAGCAGTTCATTCAATATATCAAATGAATTGGCAAAAAACCTGTATTCTTCAAATTTCACTGCCTGCATAATTCTGCTCAGTCTATCTAGGATTTGATTTCTAAATGTTCTACCTTTACTAAATAGATTGGGGTTTTGTAAAATCCATTAAAAACGGGACTTTGCCAGGGTAGATGTTAATAAACAGAACATTGCATTACAGATTAGTAGAATCCCTCCCCCTCAACAGCCAGTATGACCTCTGGGGTCTTTAAAGGATAAAGCTTCTCAGACTTTGATTTTGGGTAAGCTATCTTGATTTAAAGAGGACACACCCATGTGCATGAATATGCTGTACATCTGTAATTCTTTTTCCTCTGCACTCCCAGAAACACAGCATAAAACAGCATCATTTGATGAATGAAAAAACAATTCTTCACAAGTAGAAAACTTAAGAAGAGAATGAAGCACAAAACTGACAGGTTACTTCAGTATGGACACTATAAACGATGCCATCAGGTTTGTATCTACACCACTATATTGATTAACTATTAGTATTCTCAAAGCTGGAGATGTCACTTCTTGCTTGACTTCAGTGGAAGGAGAGGAAAGGGCTTGCTTGGCTGTAGGCCTCCTAAAGCCTACCCACTGCCAGGGGACTGATGACACTTCAACAGTATTTGCATGAGTAGTTCTGGGCTTCATCTTTGCACTGCAATTTTACCACACTAAATAGCTTAGTTGTGATCTTCATGGCACATCTATCTTCATAGCACAATTCTTGCAAAAAGAAGGTTCTTCTGTGACATATGGCTTCTTGGGGTCTTCTCAGACAACGGTCAGCAGCAAGGGTTTGGAATGAAAAAGAAATTTCATCTACAAGAAAAGAGATCCCTCCCAGCTGGCAGTTTCCTATCACATACAGTACTTTATTTAATAGGCAGAACCACTGCCTGCTGTTGAAGCTGTGGCAAATAAAACTTCCATCAAAATTTTACCAGCATTTAGAAACCACAGGGTGATGCACAGCTGGACTGACACTCTGTACTCAACTCACACAATTGTGAAATAAATAAAAAGGCACAGCGGCGTGAGTTAAGGAGAGAGGACCAACCCTGCTTTTTGCGATGCAATTAATTCCTTACACCTTTGCAAACGTCGCATTGTCTGAGACACACAGTGTGCTGCACCAGCCAGGCTTCCTGACTGTCACCTACTGTGGTACCTCATGCAATACTACACCAAAGGTGCAGTTTTATGACTACATAAAACATTCTTCTCTCAACACAGTGAGAGGGACAAGTATTTTGTACAGGGCAAGTGTTGAAACTCCTTTAAGTCTTTACAACTGACTCTATTAACAGCATCACATTTTATTGAAAGAAACAAAACTCCTAAACTGTGCAAGTTAAGCCATGATTATCCAAATATGACCTAATCCCTTAGCTTTCCTATTCAGCTCTCCCAGTAGCCACTGGAAAGAAAACCCTTGCCAGACATACAGAGTAGCAGTACAAAATTTCAAAACTTTTTGTGGCCCCTACTTTTGGAATGCACAGAAATATGAATTTTCTCCTTGTCCAAAACTTTATCCTTATTTTGAGTAATGCTGAAGCCTAGCAAAGGGTGTAACAATCTTATCATAAATCTTACACAAAACTTCATGTGGGCTTCTGCAAATTCCTCACATCTTTTTCTAATCTCTTTTGGGTTTGTTTTTTGCACGTAAGTCATTCTTACCCTACTCAATGCCAGGAGAAAAGAAAGAACTCTCATGGTAATTTGCAGTACAGGAGTCATACATGGATTACAGACTCAAATTTTCCGCTGTACTTCTGTTTTATGTTTGTTGCTTACCCAGTTCACTGTTCAGTGTGTGGTCTTTGGGCAAGATAGACTGAGAATTGCGAATGTTCCCTCCACCAACAAACCAGTTGACGTTGGGGTTCCAGCGGTTCACAAAGCCACAAAGATGGTTTTCTTCAAAGTCACATTCTGCAATTGCAGGCATCACCAGATTAAGTGCACACATTTTCATTACATAAACTGGAAGAAAGTCTATTGCTAAGCACTGCAGTGCAGATTATACCTTTATTTATAAAACTGGACAGAGCATTTAAAGCTTATAATTAATGGAAGCAAGCTTAACCACAATTTTTGATCAAGTTTTGATAGAATTCACATTTCCGTCCTATTCAGTCCAACTATTATTTAGATTATAGGACTGTTGTAGTTTAGAACCAATGAACGTTAAAATACTCCTCTTCATATATTAAATAGTCAGAGCAGAACTTCCATGGATAGAACAAAAGCATTTCATAGCATTAATGAGACTGCTTTGTTTCCTTCACAGAGCCACAGAATTGTGACAATTCAGTTGGACTGTACCGGAGTTCCTCAGAAATGCAAAGGTCTCCCAGACTCCTAGATACTGAAATTTCTGAACTCCATTAGTTGTTTTGGCAAATGACATGAGGAAATAGCAGTAAGTGTAACTATCAATGGGGTTTTGAATCTGCATCTTGTAGATGCCACTGCAAGGATGAATGAGCAGGCAGACAGCAAAAAATAATGTCACAGATGTTATACCTAATATTTGCAGCACTTTAGTTTCTAAACACATAACACTTATTCGTGCTTGAACAATAAATAGCTTTAGAATTAATTACTGTGAAATTTCTATTTGTATATCACAGAGATGAGCAAAATAAAGCCCACGTATTAGTGTGTGCAAATTAAAAAATAGCTTTAAAAATATATATCTATCAAATATGACAGCCTATTTTTTCAATATGGAAAAAGCCATTGTCTTTCTTCTAAATCCAGATCTTAATTTTTTTTCCCCATGCAGAGAACACACGAGGTGAGCACATAGTACTTACCAATACAATATCCAGGAGTTATTTTGATTTCAAAAACTGCTATGCTGGCAGACTTATCTTGTCCCATTTCACCTTCCAGTACAATCTGCACAGTATAAACCAAACTATAAATTTCAGAGTTTCAGTATGGCCTGGATATTTAAACAGGATTAACAGGAAAACAAATTAAATATGTGTGATGGGCTTATCATCCTTATACTCAGGAGAAGTGTTTTTGCTGGAAAAGCTTACCCGTATGCATTAAGCACAGAGTCAATGCCCTTTCTTGAGGACAGAAGGGACACTAAAGGACAATGAGACAAGGCCAAAGAAGTCCAGCACTTCACAGAATCACAGAAACATTCAGGTTGGATGGACCCTCAGGATCACCAAGTCAAACCAATATAACCCTAAACCATATTCCCAAGCACCACTAAACAACCTTTAAACACATCCAGGGTTGGAGACTCAACCACCTCCGTGGGCAGCACATTCCAATGGTGACCACTCTTTCTCTGAAAAAAAATTTTCCTAATGTCCAGTCTAAACTACCCCATTGTAGCTTTAGGCCACTCCCTCTTGTTCTAATGCTAATTACCTGTGAGAAGAGACCAGCACCGGCCTCTCCACAACATCCTTTCAGGTAGTTGTACAAAGCAATGAGGTCTCCCCTCAGCCTCTTTTCCAAACTAAACAGCCCCAGCTTCTTCAGTCGCTCCTCATAAGACTTATTTTCCAGGCCCTTCACCAGCTTCATTACCCTCCTCTGCACTCACTCCAGCACCTCAACATCTCTCCTGTATTGAACTGCCCAAAACTGGACACAATACTGGAGATGTGGCCTCACCAGAGCTGATTACAAGGGCACAATCACCTCCCTACACCTGCTGGACACAGCATTTTTGATACAAGCCAGGATAGCCTAACCCTAACCCTAACCGTAACCCTAACCCTAGCCACCTGGGCACACTACTTGCTCATACTCAGCTGTCCATTGATTAGAACCCCCAGGTCATATATGGCATATGGGACTCTAGATTCCCCAGCTGTGGCTATACAGAAGGATGTTGTATGAGATGCGATGCAGTAAGTTTTGGGTATAAATACTCTCATCTCAGCTTCTGATTCCTCCTAGCAGTGCACAAAGGACAAGAACGAGTGAGCACAGCCGCAGAGCCAAGACCTGGCAGGTCCCATATTTACTACAGGATGCCAGCAGCTCCACGGGGCTGCCACAGGGTGAGGCATCCTAAACCTCACAGCTCATTCAGTTGTGCTTTTCTGTGAACCATGCCACACATTTGCTGGGAACGGCTTCGGCTATGTGACCCAAGCTAACTCTGCTTGCTGATTTTAGAGACAGAGGAGTCAACTGACTCACATGCCGCCAGCCCTAGAGACAAAAGCCAAGAAGAGGACCCAGACTGGGCATGTTGAAAAAACAGTCCTTATGCCCCAACACATGCATCAGAAGCCTGTGAATCTCCTAAAATCAGGCTTACCTTGTATTTCTTTGTGTTGTTTTTCAAATCTAAGCTGGCTATGAGCCAGCTATCTGAAGGCTCCTCAGCTGACCACAGCAAGCGATCAAAGCTCTCTCCTTCCTGTCTCAGGTAGAGATTGAGCCTCGTAGCATCAGGTGAAGTCTTTGGAGTCGCTGCTATCTGATAAATCAATCTGACACAGCTCCACTCCTCAGAGTACAGCTCAGGGCTGGACAGCACTGCTTTCTCACCCTCATAAGATGTATCCACAGAAATGTAATGTCCTAGAAACAGCCAGACATCAGAATAATAAATATCAGAGGCTCTGCTTTGCATCCCTGAACAAAAGCACTTTTTTGTAAGGGAGTGGGTGTTCTGGGGCTAAGTCAGGAGCCTGGGACCACCACTCATTCATTATAGAAGTTATTTACCTTTTTATATCCCACTGTACCCACACAAAAGTAACTTCATGTGCCCCACAGTATTTTTAATCATAATTTTAAAGTTACTGGAATTTAAATAAAGATGCAGGTTATTAAGTAAGTATTGCCCTCCAGAACTGATAGCTGTAGACAGAAAATTTGACTGAAATGATTTTTTACACAGGCAGGAAAATGCTGTAGGATTATTTAATTGTTTTATAGATCAAAACATTTCACCTTCATTTTTTTAACTTTAGATTTAAAAACAATATAGCAAAACTTCTAAAGCATTTCTGGTTTCAAAGAAAAAAACTGGGAAAACACTCTCAAGTAGTAAAACTAAGATGTACAAATCTGCTGATACAAAACAAAAATGCAAATTCAAATGCAAATCTGTATTTAACCATGAGCAGCTTCATTTGGGTTATTTCAAAATTACTCTCTGGATAGATATTTTAGGAGCAGGGCCTAAAACATAACTATCTTTAATTGAAAAAAAAAAAAATAAAAAAAAACCCACAAAACATAAATAAACAACCCACACCAAAACCACATAAGGCCAAAGGAAAAAACATGTAGAAACAGGTGACAGTAAATTAATCAGTGAATCCCAGTGAAACAGAATCATGGCTCTGGAGACTTTAACAACAAATGAGAATCAAGATCAGGAGAGTAAATGGGATATGAGAGTCATGGAAACCTGAAATCCAATGCCAGAAAGAAGTAACACACAGGGAGAAAGAAGATTTTAAAATCAACAACAAAACAAGCTAGGCCATGCATGTCTGAAACATGATCTCATAGATGATCTGGAAAATAAGCCTTCTAACCTAGTGGCAATGTATATCAGACAAATTGCTTTCTTGCTAGTAATTATCATCAGCCAGCCTGTAAGCAAGAGTTATAAGTGTTGTCAGAGACTGTGTCAAGGCAGTCCTTCACACAGCAGTACATTACAATTCTTCTCTCCAGGTTCCACGTAGCATGCATTTCTTCCTTAATCTTATTTCACTTGACCACAGAGCAGTCAGACTGATGTTAAGTATGTCACTTGCTTTTGAGGCACACCCTTCTCTCCCAAATCCTGACTAAATCCTTGAAATCTACCAAACCACTGTGAAGTTTCTTCCTATGAGCTCATCTATTGCCTTTTCAAAATACTCAAAAGTTCGCTGATGATACAAAACTGGGAGGCTTGGCTGATACCTGAAGGCTGTGTGGACATTCAGTGAGACCTGGACTGATTGCAGACCTGGACAAAGGGGAGTCTAATGAGGTTCAACAAGAAAAGTGCAGAGTCCTGCACCTGGGAAGGAATAATAAACTGCACTGGTACAGATTAAAGATTGACCTGCAGGAAAGCAGCTTCATGGAGAAGGACCTAGGAATCCTGGTGGACATTAAGTTATTCATGGGGCAGCAATGTGCCCTTGTGGCCAAGAAGGCCAATGGCATCCTGGGGTGCATTAAGAAGAGTGTGGCCAGCAGGACAAGTGAGATTCTCCTCCCCCTCTACCACTCCCTGGTGAGACTACATATGGAGTATTGTGTCTAGTTCTGAGCTCTCCAGTTCAGCAGACAGGGATACACTGGAGAGTGTCTGATGAAGAGCTATGAGGATGATTAAGGGACTGGAACATCTGTCTTATGACGAATGGCTGAGAGACCTGGGCTGTTTATTTTGGAAAAGAGAAGACTGGGAGAAGATCTTATTAATGTTTATAAATATCCAAAGGGTGGGTGTCAAGAAGAAGGTGCTCAACTCTTCTCAGTAGTGTCCTGTGATAGGAAAAGGAGCAGTGGATACAAACTAGAACACAGGAAGTTCCACTTCAGCATGAGGAAAAACTTCTTTACTGTAAGGGTCATGGAGTACTGGAACAGAGAGATTGTGGAGTGTCCTTCTATAGAGACTTTAATGACCTGTCTGAATGTCTTTCTGTGTGACTTGTTCTAGGTGATTGTGCTTTGGCAGGGGGGTTAGAGGCCCCATCCAACCCTTATCATTCTATGATTCTATGGTTCTCTCTGATGAGATAGAAGTCATAAGCATAGGCCTTCAAGGCAGAGAGCATGTACAAATCCAGTCTAAAAGGTTCACACAGTCCTCTTCCGTACACCCCTGGGAAGATGCCTGGAGCAGGCAGCAGCTCTGACAATACCCAGTTCCTTGTGCAGCGCATGCTATAGCATCCCCCTGTAATTGCTTCATCTCTCACCTGCAGACACTGTGCACAACAAACCATTTAAGATAAGTAAGCGCTACTTACATAGGGGGCAGGTGCAGCCATAAGGGGCTGTGTAAATACAGCAAAGCTGCATTTTCTTTCTGTTGTTAGGGAACAGACTGTTTTTTTGTCTCCTACCATAATTTCTTTATAAATATACTGTGTCTGGTTTTAGTCTCTTGAAGAGATATATAAAATCACTGGTTAGGTATGAGTAACTTGTTACTGCAGCAGCATATGAAAGAAAAATAAACACAGGAGTAAATATTTTTAAATGTGCCTAATGTGCCTGTCAAATACTTCACCTGCCACTGCGTAAAATCGGAGCGCACAAACCATCCACTTACACACAGGTATCCAGTTAGTCCACAACAGTTAGCATGCACAGCATTTGCTGCCATGTGCTAGCTCAAGGTATGCATGCTTTTTCACATGCAGAGAGGATAAAGGGAAATCACCAGCACTCTATCAGAAGCCAAATGCTTCTCAAACATTTTTTTGATGTACAGAAGTGTCAATATCCATTTCAGATGAAGAAACTGGGTTTTTAGGCTCACTTAAATTTAGACCATTTTGCTTACAAAGAAACCTATGATTTGGTATCCATACCTGCCAATTCCAGTGTAGATTTCAGCCCTATTTTTGTCAGCACTTTATTAGAAACCCCACAGTAAACAAAGACTTTATATAATGTTATTTTCTCCTTTTTTTCCCTCTCAGAAATAAATTAGTGTTGCCACAGAAAAGCACATTCATATGAAGACCTCAAATTACCAGCTACAAGGCTTAAATGGCTGCCTGGCTTTAAGACTTAATTACAAGTAAACTAAAGTTCTTCTGCAAAAATAGTGATTTAATAGAGAAAGAAAACCTCATAGAGTTTCCATTTAGGAAGATTTATCACTATAAACTTGACTGTACATTTCCCATTTGCTGTACATTTGCTCTCGCTGAGACTGATTCCCCACTGATGCAAGTGCAAGTTATTAAAGTTGTTGTTTTTGTTGTTGCTTTTTAAAAAATAGATTAATGTGATCTATTCATTATGTCTCTAGAAACAGAGTGCCCTCATCCCCAATCCACTAGTGGTTTTAGCATCTTTGGACGTTCAAATGTGTGATTTGCTCCAGTGAAATGATAGAGGCCTTTATGTGTGAGTCTAAACGCTTTGCTAATCAGGATCAGGGAGCCTGGCAGTTGGCAGTATCAAGCACAGAAAATGCTAATGTTAAAATTCTTCTAAATGAATACTGGCATTTACTAAATGGCCTTTATATTAAACTGTATTTCAGCAATAGAAACAACATGTGCCATTGCTGCAGAAATAAAGGTCTCACAATGCAGACCTCATGGACTGACATAGACCAATTGTGAGAGCAAATCAGTGCCAAGAGAGAGTTCCTTCAA
The DNA here is from genome assembly GCA_033816785.1 of Picus viridis. NCBI lineage: Eukaryota > Metazoa > Chordata > Aves > Piciformes > Picidae > Picus > Picus viridis. The sequence goes on from CM066606.1 coordinate 54,708,467, forward strand.
GCAAAGAAGCAGATAACTTTCCACACTTATTTGTGGGAGTAATAAAAAGGATATTTAGCAGTCTATGGAAAATTTGATGAATGCCCAGTGCTGTAGCCTGAAATCTCTCACTGAAAATATAACATGCAGCTCCATTTGCAGTGTGCCACACAAACTGTTTTCCTTAGTATCCTCCTCCTTCAGCTGCCCATAGCATTTAATTTATAGAAGTCATTCAGAAGCTAAGAGCAGGCTACTCTTCAAAGTCACAGGAAAGCAGAAGAAAGCCACAAAATGCTAGGAAAAGCCTGATGAAACAGAAACACAAGCTAAAAATTTGGGGCTGCAAAAATACAGGAAAGCTGCACTTCCTTTCCATTTTAAAGGAACAGTATGGGCGTTTGCCATTATGCTGAAGACACCATACAAGCTGCTTCACAGACCACAAAAGCCAGGAACTGCTTCATTTGCTAAAAGCTACAGCCATGAGAAAAATAAAAAAATAAAAAAATAAAAGGGGACTGTAAGATGTATTGCCCTCACCACTCACTCACTGATCAGGCTGGCAAGTAATGCACTTTTTAAAACCCCATTCTTATAATGACTTTTGACCTACTGTGTAACTTCATTGCCTTCTCCTTGACAGCTGAATCAAAGTGCACAAGACCCTGCATGTGTTCCTTTTACATTCCTTCATGTCCAAGCAAAATAGTAAATCCAGGAAAAATTAGGACCCTGTGTTTCAAACTTATTCCTCTTCAATCAAACAACACACTGTTGCAGTAAGACCTTTAAAATCCTTCTGTAGGCATCTCTCTTCTTGCTGCTTCTGTACAGAGTCTCAGCTACATGTGGTGATTTCTTCTTTTCTCTTTTTTTTTTCTTCTTTTTTTTTTCTTCTTTTTCTTTTTAAAAAAAAAATCAGTGCAGAAACCACTTTGGTTGCTTTCTCTGGAAGTAACATAAACAAGACAAAATGCCAGACAGTGACTAATAAACTAAACCAAATTCCATTGAGAAAACTGAAAAAACCTAACTGGGATAACTAAAATTACCAGTTAGCTTCTCAATTATGTATCTCTTCTAAAAATTTGGATGGGTAACCACAGACATGTTAGACTTTGTGAGGTTTATGTCTGACACAGATGGTTTAGCTCAGCAGCAGTGCAGCTTTACAAGAAAACCTGCATAAAAGCTTCAAGAGAAACTGTTAAGAACATATGAAACAGAGTAAGTTAGGGAATTCACATTTGATTAGGCAATCATATGCAACAAATGTCATAAAGTAGCCAGTCACATTTGGATTTTCTCTGTACTTCCCATATAGAAACAGGAAATAATATTACCATGGTTTCTTAGGACAAAAATTGGGCTTACTGATACCTTCTTTGGAATCTCAGTGCTGATTATGGGCTCTGGCTTTAGGGTTTATTTTTAAAATATTCTACTGCCAACAACAACGAAACAAAACAAACAAAAAGGCAGCAAAGCAGTTCATTTTGTAGAACCTATTAAGCCTTCTCACATCTCCAGGAAAAGTTAGTTAAAAACATTAAAGCTATAACCACAGAGACATAATTTTGCAAATGAAGTTTGCACATGGAGGCTATCCCTGGGTATAGATGAGGTTTAAATGAAGGTTCAGAGTTGAAGAACTCAGAAGTTCTAACATCTATTTCATATGAGATTTTGAGTGAACCTAGGAGAAGGCTTGTGGCATCAGAGTAAAGCTCCAGACTCAACAGCACTTTTCATTCAATTTCTTTTTAGTAGAATGCAGACTTCTCAATGAAAGTGTTCATTTTACATCCCTCCATGTCCAAGCAAAATAGCAAGCCCAGGAAGAATTAGGACCTTGTGTGTAGCAGTTTGGGCTGGGTGCCCTCTGCTACGTGGTGTGCTTCCTGTGTCCACAAGTCCAGCCCAGAGGGGTGGACACAGGAAATTAGGTATTTCATACCATAATTCTCTGCTCCACTATAAGATCCAGCGCAGGGTCTGGCACTTCCTCTCCTCCTCACCGTCACCCAGTAACTGGGGGAGATATCTCCTGGCCATGGGCCTGGCTAGGTCCAAGGCCAGGGGGATGGGCTGTCTCAGATCTGGCCAGCTGAGACTAGCCTAGCAGTGGGGGTGGGGGTGGAAGAAGGAGCTCTGGGGGTCTTGGGTGCACCCTCAGGTGGGGATGGGATGTTTCTGGGTCTGCTTTGGGATTTCTTTTGTCACTGAGCTTCTGGTTCTCTGTACACACTCACCACTTTCCATTTTAAACTTTCCACCACTTTTGCAATCCATTTGTCTGAGTCGTTATTTCTGCCCGTGGTGGGGAGGGGGTTTGCCTCAACCCATTACAGTGTTTCAAACATATTCCTCCTCAGTGCAACTATACAGTATGCTAGCAGTATGTCTTGAAAAACAGAAGTGTGTACACAAGCTTGAACTCTGTCCTGTCCACAAAAAGTTGAGGTTTTCTGAAGAAAATCCTTCCTCTAATCAGTAGCAGTCACCATGCATTTTGGTAACGCTTTTTGGAGGGAACAAGAAGAGTTGGAGGGCAAGGTGGGCTTTTTTCCTAATTTTTTTTTTAGGCAGTACCTAGTAAAAGCTAAAAGTTGTATGAGCAAGTGACTTTTCAATTAGGAAAAAAAAGAATTGCTCTACAATCCCATGAAAAAAGTAAAACAAATCCCAAAACTGATCCCCCACACAAAAGCCTGCACAAGTATTTCAGCTGAGCCCACAATATTGGGCTGGCATTAGCAAATCAGCTTAAACTGCAGCTGGAGTGGAGATCTTTCATGAGAAGTCAAATTCAGTTTGTAATACTTCAGTATCATTCAACCCACAAGCAGAGGGCTGTAACTGGAGCCAGGCAACACTGGGCTAGAGGACACAAAGCCCTCATCCCAGGTTCCCATGCCAGATGACATGGTACAACTCTGTCAGGGTGCCAGTGCCAGCTCCCAGCTGCCTGCAGGCTTATCCTTGATGCCCTTATCTACACACCAATGGGCAGGTCCCCTCTGGGCAGTATTGGCCATGTCACCAAGCCTAACATGGATGAAGAACCATCAAAACCTTGTCTGCTCCATGCACCTCTTTCCAGCCTGATCTGGCAGATAGGGAATTGCAATAACAGTGGTCCACTCCTGTGAGAGTCAGTATTTACCATTTACACTTGGCCTTTGGGGGACTTGCAATAGCAGCTTCTCCCCAGAACAGGCAGATCCCCACACAATACACTTGGGGCTGAACAGCAAAGCCTGGCCTGCTTTAATAAAGGTAAGGGCCCAGTATCAAAACATCCAGGGTGGTGCCATAATTAAAGCTACATGACCCTGCAGGGCATAACTGATACTCTCATTTTTATCAAGCCACAGATGACTTTATTTCTGGTAAGCCATTAGACCCTCAACAGAAAAACTGCACAGCATATGCTGGATCCAATTAGCACTGTCATCATAGGAAAGAACTTTTTTTGTCTTCAAACCTTCTTGCCTCCTCTGTGGTTTTTTAAAAGCAGCTCTGTGAAAATTGCTGAGGGATGGAGAAGCAGGAGGTGGTCTGTGTTTCATGCCTCCAGTGGCTGACATGCACAGCTACTGTCAAGGCATTTCCTCCTGTTGTGTGTCTATAGGAGCCTAAAGCCATCACCATTCTGCATCCAAAGCCCAGGATCTTGCCTGGCTGCTGCCAGCTACTCAAATCCCCTTTGCTGCCCAGGCAGGGAGGGCACTCGATGGCACTGCTAAATCTGCCCCAGGGCTACTCAGCTTTTTCAGGGGGATCAATAAGGTTTCCAGGCAACCTTCACAAAGCTGCCTAGTATTTACTGCAAACAAAAGCATTTTGTAGAACAGCACAGCCCTGGGCAATGAACAGGCAGGCAGTTCACCCACACAGTAGCAGGCGTTCCTCCAGCTGGATGGACAGCCCTGACAACAGGAGCTCACCCAGCGCCCCTCCCAGCTCACCTTACTTTACCAACTGAGTCTCCCTCGGGGACACAGATTTATCGTTTGACTCTGTTTGCCCCAGGGGGGCAGGGCCAGAGAGCTCCTCTTTCTCAATACCAGGGGATGAATCTTCAAAGGTTCCTTTCCCAGCTGAGGGCTTGGATTAACTACCAGATGCAACTCCTGCCTTGTCCTTTGCTCCCTCAGAAAGAAAGTTCAGAAACACAGATGTTAGGAAGCCTGTCAAAAACCATAAAACCAATGCAATTAGCCACAAAACAGCATCTGATCACAGATATTGCTACACTGGCAATGCCTTCCAGCTGCAATCCATCAGCATGCCTGAGAAGGTCTGGCAAAGGTCTGGCTTACACTGCCGTTTTCTGTTTCTGATTTAAAGGAGTTGCTTCACTGCATTGGGGATGCTTGAACATATAAGAGCTTTGTGGCAACAGCCAGATCCTCTCCTTGCTCTCATTCTTGAAGTCTCAAGATCCTTACATCATGCATCATTTACATCAATCTTCCAACTGCTCCAAAGCAAGGCATGCAAATTTTCTTTCACAATGACCTCACATATTTTTATTCACTTTCCTGGTTTTCTTCCTGCTTGTTTAAGCCAACCAATCAGTCCCAGTGAGCTGCTATTCAGGTCACTTGGTTCTCTTTTTCCTGCACAATTTTGACAACCTTTTATCTGCTGGCAGAAAGGCTTCCATATTTTTCTCATTTTCCTTGTAACAGCTTTTTCAAAATCTCTGTGATTTCCTTCAGATGATATACGTCAGCATGACATAGGTAAGATTTAAAGTACCAAGACTCTCTGCGGTTAATTTCTGCATTAGAAAATAATTCAGAGATGCTTTTTCTTTACACTCCAGCATTCCAAATCAGTTTCCACTGTCACAGAATACCAAAGATAAAACAACAAATACAGTAAAAATCTTCAGGCATTTATCTGTTCACAGTGCTCATCTCTTTCACTGCTAGCTCTGTCCCTTTGCTAAATCACATTTCTACCAGGATCAACAACATAGGTGAAAGCACTAAAATAGCTCTTATAGTGCAGCCACTTGTGCTGGCAGAGCGTATCACAAGGCTACCTTCCCTCAGCAAAGGAGTATGAAATTCCACTCTTATTTCCTTGCATTATGTTGTCTAATTTATTCATTGCTTCTTTCATTTGTTTATGCAGACGCACGTAGTGTGATGTGGTGGTGTACACCAGTAACACATTATGAGCTTGACTTTGTACTACGTGCTGAGCACATCTCAGCCTGCCCAGGGAATACCTACTTGTCCACAGTCCACACAGCTTTGGCACTTTTCTGAAGAAAAATCCGTTAGATTTACAACCCAGACCAACCTGTAGGCCAGCATCCCACAGGGGAACCAACATGAGGAATTTGTTGAGCCAAACCATGACACAGGGGATTCTTGAGTTTTATGACAGGGTGTTTCTGAGGCCACACTTCTCTGATCATAGTGAAAAGCACAGCCAGGGGGAATAAGAGTCTGAGAAAGAGAGAGAAGAAAGAGATACTCAGCCCTGATTTGCAGTGATCAAGAATGTTTTGTGCTTCAAAAGCAAAGGCTTCTTGAGAAACTTCCTTGGTATGCCACAAAGGACATAAAAAAGTCCATGACACTCACCATGTAAGCCAAACTCTTAAGCAAACCTGTACTCAGTGGGAAGACTCTGGTCACAGCAGACAGCAGCCCTCAGAGGGAGAGGACAAGCAAGCCTTCGAGATGGAAAGAGCAGAAACAAAAGTCTGCCCAGCATAACATTGCTTAGGTGCAAGAGGGAGCAGGGTCTGTAACACTGCCATTGCAAAAGGAAAAACTCCTCAACTGTGATGTCTTCTGGAGTGTACCTGCAAACCACAGGGATGCAATCAAAGAAAGGTTATAAATCCAGAACTTTTCTACTGTGTAGATCTGCTCTCTCTGCATTTGCCATATCACTTGGTCTACTGCATCACCCCAAAAAACAGCTCCTCTGTCTAAATGCTTGGCTGTGTCTCTCAGCTATATCAAATCAACTAATAAAATGTAACCTTTGCCCACAAATTCTTTTCCCTCCAAGAAAAGTAATAAATATGCTTCATCTATAGAAATTACATTTACAATATGCCTGGTATAAATAAATTACCTTTACTCTGATACTCATCCATGCCCTAGGTTCTACACAGACTGAAAATGTTTTTGAAGTATTTATTTGTTTCACTGACTTCAGAGGTAGAACATCTGTGAGTTCTGTTTCCTGTTTTCAGGGAGCTAGGTGGTATTATACTCTCCCTTTTTTTACCTTTCTCTCTCTTTTTTTTGTTTTTAGTACCAAGATGGTTAAGATGACTGCCAGGCTCATGGTGGGTTGATCAATGATTTCAAGACACAAAATACAAACTGAACTGCTAATGGATGAGGTACATATTTATATCCATGTCTTGAAACAGCTAGTGTGCACAAGTGAGTAAACCAGATTCCGACAGGTTCTAGCAGTAACCTAGTGGAAGGGAACCTGAGGGAATCAGCCTAGCCACACCATCAGTTTCTGAAATTTGTTGGAGATCTCTCTCTGGTAAGCAATTTATCACTAGCTGCTGTTGTGGCAGCCCCTTAGCTGCTGCTGCTGTGTTTACTCACTAGCCACTTTTGAGTAATCCACTTTAAGCAAGGAAGCAGTCACAGTGACTCATCTTTTGGCCCAGCAAGCTTCATCCTGGACCAGGAACATACAATGGTGAATATTCAGCATCTGCAACCAAAAAACCTACAGCCAAGGAACATATCTATTGATGCTGAACATCAAACCCCCTCGGGTGGCTAATATTTTCTGGAGCTCTGTAAAACTGCATCGATCAGTTTGCCACTAGTTCAACACTAGTTGCTTTTTTTAGCAGGAATGTTTCTAGACTGGTAGTTCTGCATGTCATTCCTGCCTGGCAGGTGGCTGGTAGCAACTGAGAATGTGTGTAAATGCGTACAGACAAAGGAAAAAATGTAGAAAGGGTTTTTTCAAGCATTAACAAAATAGCCTCAAGCTAGATACCTGCAGTCTCTATAACATCTCATGCACATTTTAGGGGTGTGGAAAGTAGTTTACACTTAATCCAAAAATCTACATTTGCTATTTGAGTTCTAAGTACTGTCATATCCATTAGACAGTGAATTCCCTATGTCCAGAGATGATTGACAAAGGACTTTTTATTCAAGTATATTGCATCCAACTTTCTGCCTCAATCAGAAAGTACACTTCAGATGAAATATATCCACTCTGTGATAGAGCTTATCTATCAGAAGATGAGCAGAGGGGCTCTGGTCGCAGACATTCAAATTCTTCTTCAGGGCTGAGTTAAAGTCAGTGAACCACTTCATATATCTAAATTCACCTCAGGCCGTCAGATGTCACCCAGGATAAGCAAAGGTCTCTGCCATCTGTCTGGCCCCATCCACTCTTCACATATCTGTCACATCACAGTGACCTCTCTGCTTCCCCTTGCTAGGCAATAGTCAACAAACTAATTCCTTCAGGCAGCCCCTTCACATATTTCCCAGTTATCCAGGGACACTTGTCATTGCAGATGGTCAGACACCATTTGTCACATCGGGCCCTGAATATTTTAAATTTTTTCTCTAGATAAGTTTGGAAGTAAAAATCTACAGGAAGCTATGGTAAATTCTGGCACTGTAACGTCATTCCAGTGAATATCCAGTATTGCCCTCAGGCATTTGTCTGCAAGGGCATTCAGCATACCCTGGTTAAGCTGTAAGGTACATTTGTCAAGACAGAAACAGGACTTGAGATGTAAACTGGCCATTGAAAAAAGTCTCTAAATCTGACCCTGCCAGCTCATGACCCTGTTTCCTTCAGGATATCCTGACTCCCATGTCACTGCCAAAGTAAGTAAAACCTTGTCAAAACTTTCCAAAGTATTAGTGTTTATGAGCACCCATTAGATTTCCCCCCACACCCTCAAAAGATTATTAAGGCTATTAGGCCTCATTCTACTTACTTCACATACTAATAATCCTAGGGTGATTATACCAGCATTAATGAAGTTCAGGTAAATACATCAAGTAACATTTATATAAATTTACCTTAGAGCACTTGAGCTAACAAATCTCATCAGGCAATTATACTACCCAAAGGGACTGGCTCCCCCGTAAACATGTGCCCTGATTTTATTGCTTAGAATGTAATCAAAGGACCCTGAAAGACTGCATTAGATCCAACCTCATGGCCTCCCAGCTGGTGATTACTACCCAACAGTGTCCACAGATGGAATTTCAGGAAAGAATGAAGTGTGAAAAAAACACACTAGGATACTCCCTCCCTGTGTCCTTCCAGTCCTTGCTGCCATTTTTCAGTATGGACTGCCTGAGCAGGTTGTGGTACCAACTGTATCAACAGATGAGCATAGCTGAGCAGCATGTGCCTTGCTTATTTTAAATAAAAAGCAGCTATGCAGAAAATAAACCCTGCAGAAATAACTTTGCTCTATCTGCCAAGATTTATGTGGTCTTTCTAAAAACAGTCCTTGGTCCAGTTTTTCTGAGAAAGCCTTTTAGTGTCATATTTGCCACAAAGTACAGTCCCGAAGTTATTTGGACAAATGTTGGCATGCTTGAAGGTGTTACCAAAGCTCATGCAGTGTCAAAAAACACATTCAGCATTTTCTGTATGTTTACAGTTTTACCAAGAATGGTGACTTCTCTGCTGGTTAAGTATTTCCTGCAAACGCACAGCTTGTGGGGGAAATGGGAGCCAGAGCTTGGGCTACAGGCACTCCTGTACACTGCTCCCCACTCATGACAGTGCCAGCTGGAGTCCTGGTGTGCCTGGCTGGTCACTGGCAATGACTCACTGCTTTGTTTCTGTTGTCAAGAAACAGATTTCAGGTCTAAAATTGTGCATCAGCTGATCCTATCAGTTTTGTCTGTTACCCTGCAGAGTCAGAAACCTCTGCTGCTGTAGGGAAAGGTTGTTATTTACTGAAGAAATCTGTAGTTGTACTTGCCCAAGACATCTCTGGGATTATGGAGGCAAGTAACTCCTTATTAAATGGTAACAAGTGATTTGACTAGCCCCACAGTCTTTATTTTAGGTTCAAATTTCACACATATAATACCAATCTTTTAAATGTGAAGGTGTAGGATAGTCTTTTCCAACCTCTGCTCCAGGCTGTAAACTCAAATAGTATTGACAGCTGCTCTGCTAATCACATACATGAGATGTTTGCTATGAAATGTGTTAACAGCACAACTTACTGACATCGTTCCTATCCTCACCTTTCAGTGTGGAGCAGAAGAAAGACCCATTTCTACAGCACTCAGCAGCTACAGCTCCCAGAGATGCTGTTCCTCCTCCTCTTTAAAAGCTGAGAACAAACTGGGCTACAAGAGTAGCTGCTTGCCAAGTTTTATCTTGGAAAACAAGGGAAATATTTATGACCACTGGGAACTTGGGGAAAAAAATAAAATTAAAACATAACTTTTCCATGTGTGACATTGAAATAACCCAAAGTACTGAGCCCGTATTCCTATAACTCTGGTGCTCTGACAGAGGAAAACACAGGGTCTCACACCAGTTTTCAAAAGTCTGGTCTCTACAGCTACCAAGAAGCTGAAGAAAGCCAACTTAGGATACAACAACCATCTAAAGACAAGAATTTTCACATTCAGAATTTAAGAAAAGGTAATTTCATAAGATCACAGCAAACCAGCACACTCTCCTATATAGATTTTTTTTTTTCATTTAAAAAGTAAAAATGTTAATGAAAATAGGATCAATAGAATACATGATGCAAATAGGTACTTAAATTTTCTGTAATTTTTAAGAAGCAAAAAAGCAGAAAATGCTTTAGAGAGCAAGGGATACAGCATATAGCACAAAGCAAGCACCCAAGCAAGGATATTCATATACATGGCTGTTTTCTTGTTTTTAGAAGTGCTCCATTTTATATTCTTTCCCACAGGATTTTTTTTTTCCTCATGCTGGCTTTTAAAAATCCACTTGCAAAAATAAATCAAAGTCTGCAATATCTTTTACATTTCTCAAATAAGGGAATTGTTTCTTTGTCGTGCTTCTGACCTTGAGGCAAAACAGGAGTATCAACAGTCAGGAAACTGGCCTCAAGAAATGCCCATGGTTGTCCTCTGGGGAGGAAAATGGCTCTGCTTCTAAGCTGCTCTCAGACCTATAACCTAGCTGTTTCAGAATAAAGACTGATTCCAGCAGGAGAAACATACAATGAATTTTAAACCTGTTTTCCTCCTCTACACCATTGTGTCATGCGAAGTCCTGTAAGGTGAAAATTAAACCCACACAGACTCAGTGAAAACACACCTAACTGGGAAGCTCAACCTCTGCTCAGTTACTTCATGAGAGGCTAAACCTGTACTTACTTTTTAGTATCTCCCTCCATAGGTAATTAAGCAGTGTATCAGGACTTCAACTTGCAGCCATGTGTTAACCTCAGAAAATTCTCAGCTATTGAGAATGATGTCTTTGATACAGATAGATATGGGTTTGATGGATGGAATACTTGGTGGACAAGAAATTGACTGGATAGCCACATCCAAAGAGTGGCAGTCAACAGCTCAGTGTCCCTCAAGGACTCATATTGTTTAGTACGTGGAGAGGGATTTTGAGATGCTAGTGGATGCAAAATTTAATATGACTCCGTAATGCATGCTTACAGCCCAGAAAGCCAACTATATCCTGGGTGGTATAAAAAGAAGCACAACCAGTAAGTTGAGGGAGGTGATTCTCTCCCTCCACTCTACTGTCATGAGTCCCCATATGGAATATTCTGCTCAGCTCAAGGGTCCCCAGCACAAGAAAGACAGACATGTTAGAGCAGGTCCACAAAAGGGCCATCAAAAGGATCAGAGATGGCTGGAGCACCTCTTCTACGGGAGGGAAAGAGAGGGGAGAGGACAGGAGAAAGGAGAGGAGAGGGAACTGGAGGCAAGGTACCAGGTAGAACTTATTGCAGCCTTTCAATATATAAAGGGGGCTTCTATGAAAGATGGGAGAGGCTTTTTTACCACGGTCATCACTGAAAATAACAGCAGTCAGTTATGTGGAGTAATACCTATGTTGTCAGTTTGATTCGAATCTGATTGAGTAAGTTAATGTATTTACATCAAGAATTAGAGTCTGGAGCTGCACAACCTATCTCATGCTCATTTCTGACACTTAGGTTGTCACTGAGTTCCTCACAGATTACTGACCTTGGTTATGGGCGATTGCAAACATGTTGCTGACTCAAGGGTGTTGAAGACTGTTGTTATCAAGTTAACTATAAAAATTCCATGGTGCATATCAATTCCTATTTGACCTGGACTTCTTCAGTATCCCGCTCTCAACTGATATACTGATGTCTATCTATATAATGTCTTCACATCCTAGATAATCCCTATCACTCTAGACTCCTATCCATGCCCTTGCAGACCTGTATTTCATGTAGCCTTCAGATAGTTCAGTGGAGCTTGTGGAGCATTGAGGGAAATCATGCAGTAGATTTTTGGTGCATGTCATGCATCCTCCTCAGCAACATGTCAGTACAATCACCATTAAAATGAACAGACACACTGCAGATAATGCTTGCTGACCTCCCTCTCCAAAAGATCTTATAGTTTTCTTTCTTCTATCAGGCTAGAACAATGCACCCTTCTGCCACCCTGCCCTCTTAGGAGTTTCCTGCACACTGCACAAACTAGAATGGTACAATCACTAAATTAGAAAAGGCCTCATGAGGGAGGTTCAGCTAGTGTAGATGTCCATCAGGCAACAATGCCATCTTCCAGAAAGATTAAGTATTTTCTCTTTCTTTTCACAGAACAGTTTTAATAGTTTCAAACCACGAACCTGTATTGAAACTTCTACTGCTCTGGGGTTCAGCTGGAGCTCTTCCTTTCTCTCTCTCATAGCAGACACCTAAGCTGACAAGCAGGTGTGCAATCTTGCAGTTAAGTGGGTATGATATTTAAGAACAGTGGACTAACTTACAGGTTGACTAAAGGTATAGTAGTGAATTTTTCTTCTAGATGTGTAAGACAGAATATAAAACCAGGTAACAAAAGGTGGCCTATCTAAAAGAAACAGCACAAGAGCTCTGGATAACTTAATTAACAGAAAGATAACCCAGCATAGCAAAAGATTATTGAAGTCCTCTGCTAATAAGGAGTGATTGATCTTGTAACTCTATTTTGGGCTTGAACACCCACTAGCTGTGGAATCTAATCCAAAGTTATGAGTGTTTTTTCATACAAAAATAAACACTGATTACAGCTGTTTGCTTTTTACCGACATGTGCTGGTCCAAACTACACATACCACTCATCTTATTTCCATATATGACAACTTCATTCTGCAAAGTTCTCTCTTCGTTTTCTAACAAACTACAGTTACCACCCTAATAATTCTGTGGTTTGACACTTAGTTTAAAATAAGCACTGGAAGTTACTATATTTAGAGAGCAATCTGGTATTTGTATAAATCCTCTCATGTTTCCACTTAATCACACGAGAGTATTCCTGGCCAGGAAAGAAATTCCTCTGTTAAATGCCCTGTATGAATTAAAATGAAAAGCAATGACTGTATAGGAACTAATAAAGATTTATGCGCTTGAACTCCTCCTGCCTGCTGCTAAACTCGTGTTCTTACACAAATTAACACTTCGATTAGCATTGCCTAGCTATATGTATGCATATTCAAAATTACTCGCTGACAGTAAGTGCTGTGAAGCTGAATATGCGACTGTGGATGCAGATGCAAAGCGAACCAATGTACTAACACAAATTTGTGAACAGACTTTATTCCACATACTGACAGATTTTATCACTGTTTGTGCCCTGCATGTTATCATGGCATATCTCTGAAGGGGAAAAAAAAATCACGTACATCCAGTTTTCTTAATTGTATTTATTAATGCTATATGTAAAAACCCAAGTACCAGATATCAGGCACTGTATTTGCAATTTTCATTTGTATATATGCATGGGTACTAAAGCACTCAAGGCAGCCATTCCTTCCCTTGACAAGAATTTAGGAATTTAAACAATCACAAATTAGTATGCACTTAGGAAAACCATAACCATTACTGATTACTGGGAAGGTTCCAAATTTGTCCTCAGTTATCAGTATATACTGCTGCTTAAGCTGGGGCTCAAAGCCTGAGCAATACTTAAAAGCTCCTAATTTTCTCGCTGCTTGTATTGACTACATTTTCCACTGAACTCTTAAGGATGGCACCAAAGTGAAGGGCTCTATAATGGAAAATTACTCACTGTAGAGTAGAAGCAAGATGTAAAAGCAACGCATTATCCCAGATCTGCTACACATTCTCTCTGTTGTTCTGCTACACTCATACAGGACAAAATTTGCTATCATCCAACACTTGGTTACTCAGACATGACTTTCTTGGGATGAAAAAGGTCTCAGTAAGATTATGAGGAGTGGCATGACATACAGAAGTGTCTCAAAGTTTCTGGTCTTCTGGTTCCAGCCCAAACTTAGATCTTGAAAATTTTTGTGACTGCTTGCCACAAGTGTCTGTACACATTTAAGGCAGGGAGCACACTTCTCTGTACAACAGGCACCTGGCACATGGGTAAGGAGAGAAGGGTTTTTCAAAGAGCAGACAATAATAATAAATACAGATAATAAATTGAAAGTAATATTTGGGACACATAGGTTGGGAGAATTATGGCCTCTATTTCCTACACAGATGTAGGGCAGACGGTGCAGATTATCTACAACTGAGTGACTAAATCAGTGGAGAAGGGAAGGGAAATGGATGCCTGTCATGGCAGGGCCAAACAGCCCCAGCACAAACCCAGACAGACCCTAAGGTGTCTAGACATGGTCCCCTTCTCTCCCCCTCCTTCCTGCAAAAAGTTGGGGTAATGCACGAAAAAGGAACAAAGGGGACAGGACCATGCGTGTCTGCTAAACAATCCTGTATCTGGGGTAAGGGCAAGTGTACTGCTTCTGCCTGACCAGGCCTAAGTTTCTGCCTTTATGGCCACAGCCTAGCAGAACTCCTTCTCATTGGTAACTATGGCCTGGCTTCAGTTGCCCTATAGGCCCAAACAAATCTTGGGAAGGATTTATATACAGGCTGATTTCTAGTCGCCTTCGCCTTGCTTGAGCCTTGCCTTACTTGAACCTGTCTAGTCTGAAGTTGCCTTGAGTTGCATTGCCTCAAGTGCCCAGTCCTGAGCCTGGGATAAAGCCACGAGCCTACACATCACATGCTAGAGAGGAGCCACAAGCTTAGGAGTCAGAGCCAAGCCTGCTTCGCCTTGCAACCAGGACTTTGCCATGCCTCAGTTTACCCAGGACAAAGCAAGTGCCAGACACAAGAAGGGTCATAAACTAGATCAGGCTGGCCAGAGCCTCATCCAGCCTGGGCTTAAACACCTCCAGGGATGGGGCCTCAACCACCTCCCTGGACAACCCATTCCAGGGCTTCACCACTCTCATGGGGAAGAACTTCCTCCTCATGTCCAGCCTGAATCTCCCCACCTCCAGCTTCATTCCATTCCCCCTAGTCCTATCACTACCTGATAGCCTGAGAAGTCCCTCCCCAGCCTTCCTGTAGGCCCCCTTCAGATACTGGAAGGCCACAATGAGGTCACCTCAGAGCCTTCTCTTCTCCAGACTGAACAGCCCCAACTCCTTCAGTCTGTCCTCATAGGAGAGGTGCTCCAGACCTCTGATCATCCTCGTGGCCCTTCTCTGGACACCTTCCAGCACATCCACATCCCTCCTGTAATAGGGGCTCCAGAACTGGATGCAGTACTCCAGGTGGGGTCTCACCAGGGCTGAGTAGAGGGGGAGAATCACCTCCCTTGACCTGCTGGTCACACTTCTCTTGATGCAGCCCAGGATCTGATTGGCTTTCCGGGGTGCAAGTGCACATTGAGAGCTCATGTTGAGCTTCTCGTCCACCAGCACCCCCAAGTCTCTCTCCTCAGGGCTGCTCTCCAGCCAGTCCCTGCCTGGGATTGCCTCGACCCAGATGCAGGACCCTGCACTTGGTCTTGTTGAACCTCATCAGGTTGGCTTGTGCCCACCTCTCCAGCCTGTCAAGGTCCCTCTGGATGGCATCCCTTCCCTCCAGTGTGTCTGCTGCACCACACAGCTTGGTGTCATCAGCAAACTTGCTGAGGGTGCACTCGATGCCACTGTCCATGGCACCCACAAAGATGTTGAACAAGACTGGTCCCAGGACTGATCCCTGAGGGACTCCGCTTGTCCCTGGCCTCCACTGGGACATGGACCCGTTGACAGCCACTCTTTGGGTGCAGCCATCAAGCCATCTAGTGGTCCATCCATCAAACCCATGTGTCACCAGTTTGGAGGCCAGGATGTGGTGCGGAAAAGTGTCGAAGGCTTTGCTCAAGTCCAGGTAAATGACATCAGTTGCTTGCCCCTCATCTATTAATGTTGTCACCTGCTTATAGAAGGCCACCAGGGCTGTCAGGATTTGCCCTTGGCAAAGCCATGCTGACTGTTCCCAATTACCTCTTCACTATTCTTCTGAGTCAGTAGTGCCTCCAGGAGGATCTGCTCCATGATCTTTCCGGGCACAGAGGTGAGACTGACTGGCCTGTAGTTCCCTGGTTCCTCCTTCTTACCCTTTTTGAAAATGGGAGCAATGTTTCCCCTTTTCCAGTCTGTGGGGACTTCCCCAGTCTGCCATGACTTTTGGAATAGACTAGAGAGGGGCTTGGCAACCTCATCTGCCAGTTCTCTCAGCACCCGTGGGTGTATCCCATCGGGTCCCATGGACTTAAACACTTTCAGGTTCTTCAGGTGATCACGAACCTGATCTTCACTTACGATGGGCAGTTCTTCCTCCCCGTCCCTGGCATCGTCTGCTATGACACCAGGAGTGTGGCTGGAGGCCCTTGCAGTGAAGACTGAGGTGAAGAAGTGATTGAGTACCTCAGCCTTTTCCACATCACTTGTGGCTATTTCACCACTTTCCTTTCTGAGGGGCCCCACACCTTCCCTAGGCTTCTTCTTGCCATGAATATACCTGTAGAATTTCTTAGTGTTCCCTTTAACCTCCCTGGCTAGATTCAATTCAATATTCCTCCTGGTTTGCATAAAATTTTTATAATTGTTACAGCTGCCTGAATACTGCACATTCCCATTGTAAATATATATTCTAACTGTACACCCATTAGAATACACGTTTTTGATGCTTTCTGGCAATTTTTCATATTAATAAAAGGTTATTAATATCTTTATTAATATTTGCCACATCGTTAATAAATTAAGGAACAATACATTCTCTAACAGTACCATCTACCTGGACTTCATCAAGGCCTCTGGGACAATCCCCCACATCACCCTTTCCTCTGTGTTGGAGAACTATGGATCTGATGGGTGGAGTGTTCAGTGGAAAAGGAGTTGGCAAGATGATTGCGTTTAGAGGGTAGTGGTCAATGGCTTGACGTACAGATGGAGATGGGTGACAAATGGTGCTCTTCAGGGGTCCCCACTAGGACAAGTGTTGTTAAATATCTTAATCGATGATATAGACAGTGGGATGGATTGCACCATCAGCAAGTTTGTGGATGACACCTAGCTGACTGTTGTGGCTGGTATGCCAGAGGAACAGGATGTCATCCAGAGGGACCTAGACAAGTGGGCCCATGCCAACCTCATGAAATTCAACAAGGCCAAGTGCAAGGTCCTGCACCTTGACAATCATCATTGTCAATACAAGCTAGAAGATGGTGTGGTAGAGGGTAGTCTTGTGGGAAAAGACTTGGAGGTACTGAAGGATGAAAAACTGGACATGAGCCAACAATGTGCACTGGCAGTCCAGAAGACCAGACACATCCTGGACTGCATCAAAAGAAGCATGGCCAGCAGATCTAGAGAGGTGATTCTGGCCCTCTGCTCTGCGCTGCATTGGTTAAGACCTCACATAGTGTACTATGTCCAGCTCTGGGGACCCCAAACATGAGAAGAACAGGGATCTGATGGAGACGGTCCACAGGAGACCAAGAAAATGATCAGAGGGCTGGGGCACCTCTTCTACAAAGAAAGGCTGAGAGACTTGGGATTGTTTAGCCTGGATAATAGAAAGCTCCAGGGAGACCTTACAGCATCCTTCCAGTACCTCAAAGGGGCCTACAAGAAAGCTGCGAAGGGACTGTTTACAAGGGCGTGCATCAACAGGTCAAGGGGCAATGGTTTAAAAATAGTGAAGGGTAGATTTAGATTGGACATTAGGAAGACGTTGTTTACTAGAAGGAGAGAGAAAGTTGGCTGCACGAGGAATCTCATGTTTTATCCTGTGTGTTTTATGATACTTCAACAGGTACAACTATCAAAGTGCTAATTAATGATCTATTCCTAGATATGCTTCCACTTTTTTTTTAAAAACATCTTCAGAAAAACAAATCAAAACACTGCAAGAGCTTCTCACAGTGGGAAAGATGCAAGAGAACTTGCCTAATTCCTTGGGAAAAGGACTGTTCATCCATTACTGCAAAGGGGTTGTACTAATGAAGTCCCAACCCAATGCACTCTATGATTATATCCTGTGATCTATGTCTTTTTCATCACTTGCCTGAGCCTTTTTTGATGAGCTGAGAGTAACTAATGACAATTACTGTCAGCTCCGTAGCATGGCCTTAAATTAACTCAGCACACTTTTGCTAAACAGCTGCAAGACAGCACTTTGAGTCCAGAAGCTTCATTTGCAGAATAGTCTGCCAAAAGTGATTAGCAAGAGTAGAACTATTTTGCTGAAGCCTCCTCAGGATAATAAAACCAGCATACACCAAAGGCAGTGTGTATTCAAGTGGTAACTGCTAAAAAAGTAAGAAGAGAAGAACAGACCCTTTTGCAAAATGCATCAGAGTGTGCTATGCCTTAGCTTATCTGTTCACCATGAAATCTGGCAGCCATGAGTGTTAGAAAATCTCAGCTACATGATAATCAAGCCCACAAAATACCAACAGGAACAAGTTCTCCATATCCTGTTAAAAACAATTAAGAGATCCTTCATTTAACAGGGGACATAAATTTTAATCTCTTCAGTGAGGATGCAGAGATTTCATATATACATACACAGAAATGGATTCAGGCATGTACACACACGTCACTAATCTGTTTAATTTATACCTTAAGAAGTACGAGAATTTCTCATGTTCTTCACTGTGGGTGGAGATCTCTCTGAAAGACCACTGCATGAAGGCTTTTCTTAGCTTTCAACCAAAAACATGAAAATACCACAGCACACATTGTTGAAGCTGGAAGAGACCTCTGGAGGTCATTCAATCCAACCTCACGGCTCAAGCAGAACCACCTACAGCTAGATGCTCAGGACTATGCCCAGGTGGCTTTTGAGTATCTCTGAGGATGAGGACTACACCACCTTCCAGCCACCTTCAGTGTGAAAAAAACTTGTCCTGATGTTCACAGAGAACCCACTGTGTTTCAGTTTGTGCATACTGATTCTGGTCTTGTCACTGGGCACCACTGAAAAAAGCCTGGCTCCATCCTCTTTGCATCCTCCCTTCAGGTATTTATATTTATTTATGTAAGATCCCTCTTGAGTTTCCTTTCTCCAGGATGAACAGTCCCAGCTCTTGCAGCCTTTTCTTATAGAAGAAATACTGCAGTTTCTTCATGATCTTTATGATACTGCACTGGGCTCCCTCCAGTATGTCCATATCTCTCTTGTACTAGGGAGACCAGAAGAGAACACAAAACTCCAGATAGGGTTTCATCAGTTCTGAATTATTACCTCTACTGACCTGCTAGCAACATTCCTTCTCATGCAGCACAGGGCACCATCAACTGCCTTTGCTGCAAAGGTACATTGCTGGCTCATATTCAGCTTGGTATCAACCAGGAGGACTCCCAGGTCCTGTTTCACCAAGCTGCTTTCTATCTAGGCAGCCCCCAGTATACATCTGGCACAGAGTGCTCCTCCTCAGGTGAAGAACTTCCCTTTCCTTAAGTTCATACAGTTCTTGTCAGCCCATTTCTCTGACCTGTTGAGGTATCTGTAGAGGCCAGCATGCCTTTCCCATTCATCATCTTTCCCATCTCATAAAGTCACTCCTCTCAGTTTTGTACCATCATCAAACTTGCTGAGAGTATACAACCCCATCATCTAGATCCTTAATGAGGATGTTGAACAGGACTGACCTCAGTACTGACCCCCAGGGTACATCACTAGTGGCTAGCTTCCAACTAGACTTGTCCCAGTGATAACACCCTATAGGCTGGGCTCAACCATTCAGTCAGTTTTCAATCCTCACCTCATTTTCGCTCATCCAGCTCATACATCATCAGCTTCTCTACAAGGATCTTAGAGAATTCATGAACACCTAAGTAATGTGTAATGCAATTAACTGCTAGAAGTACTCAGAAACTCACATTAAGGCTGCAAGCTTGTTCTGTGTGTTCTTCACTGTTCTTATAATGCTATGGCCCTAGTAGCTAAGTTTTCAGTTAAGTCTCTAGCAAGATAAGCCCAGATTTCCTATTTCTAAACTGATCTCAGCTAAGGTGCCTTTACACATAAAAGAAGTAAAAGAGATAATTTTCTTTTCCCCTTTGAAAACAGTTTTTAAGTATGCCTTTGGGCATTTTTACTGCTCACCTGCAGCACACAAGCGGTGAGAGCAGCCATGCCACAGGACAACTCTATATCACCCACACCTTGGCTGCAATTCATGTTATCTTTCCCTCACCCTTCCAGAGCAACTACACCTCAAAGAATATAGTATTGCAAACATCAATAGTAATAAACCAATTCATCATCATCATCATCACTGTTACCTCAAAACATTTTTAAACATACAACACAATCATTAGTTCTAAACTCCTTTATGAGAGGAGACATGCCCCTTTCATTACAGGAAAATAAGAGATTTTCCTGTTGTATTTTCCTTCAGATTTTTCACATGAAGTCCTTGTCTAAGACAGACAAGGGACTTGGCGTCTTTGGTCGTGTCTCAAACAATTCAAGCTGGAATCATTGCAAGAGGGGAATTAGGAGAGAGAAAGATAAAGCCCCATGGAGGCAGAGTGGTGAGCTGCATTTTTCTATTCACACACAGGGCTGGAAAGCACCGGTTTGAGTGTGTGCCAGCTGACAGATCACACTTCAGCCCACTGCTGTCCCCATAAACTTTCTAGAACACTAAATCACACAGATACAGCTGCTGCACCCAGGGTAGTCCCAGACCAACTAAGACTATATAAGGGTGAGCACGTGCCTTTGTCGACTCAACACCTATGGATCAAGACTCCAACCGAAGATAACAACCATGAATCCAAGGGAGGTGAAATCTCTACATTATCTGTATCTCTCTTTCCTCCCATCTCTTTTCTCTCAATTTTTCTTTTACTCATTTTTTTTCAGTAGACATTGTCTAGATGGCTCTAAAGTAGTTGATAAGAAATAACACACGTGCCAAAATGCCTTTAACCGCAACACTTGTTGATAGTTGTTAGAAAAAAATAGTAAACTGTTTTACATTGTTCCTGAGAGTACTTGTTGTGACTCAACACTCTATTCATGTACTTTTTTTCCACTATGTATGTGAACTTAAGCAAGCCAAGAGATCTCTGAACATATAAAGCATATCAGAGGCAACCCAAAAAATTCAGATGCTATCCAAAATTTTCTGGGTGGGATGCTACTATAGCCAGTCATTGCAATAAAGCTATGCCATCTGAATTTGCCAACATCCACAACAGGAGAGAGTCAAGCTATAACTCTTTAAGAAAGTCATCATTATTAATTTCCAAATGCAATACCACACAAACCAAATTTTCACTCTACAAAAAAAATGTAAGGAGGAAAAATAAAGGCAGAACCCATGGGTTTTAACTCAGAAAAGGATCAGGCACATTTTCCTCAGGACAAGACTACTAACTCCTGAGGGATTTAGTGGTATGTCCTAATAGCCTCATGGGCACAGTGGGCCCATGGCAATCATCTAGAGCCCACTCATCGTTTATACACCTTTCTCAGACCTTCTTCCTACCCCATGCAATAAGGAATCTGTGTCCCCCCATTACAGACCCTAGACTAACGGCTCCCTTCCACCCTGCTCTTCTCAATCTACAGTAAGAAGAACTGATGACTCCTCTGCAACATGAAGGAAAATAATCAGAGCACTTCAGTTTGCAATATAAAGAATGTGGAATATGCTCCCAAAGGAGCCAAGAGTACTAAGAAGTCTTGCAGTACCCATGAAGACCTTAACTTGGAAGCAGCTTTGCCTTACAGCTACATATATGTATACAAGGCTAGACTGGATTCTTATAGACTGGCACCAGTATAACCCTAAACCCTGGAGTGAAGAGAAAGACATAAAAATGATGTTTACATCTTTCCTGTATTTCAAAGTTCCTTCCCTATTCCAAAGTACTCATCCTACCTGCTGGCATCACCTTTCTTCAAGGGCTCTCAAGTCTTGCTCATGGTAGTTAATGAAAAGCAAAAACTATGTTTCAGGCTGGAAGGAAGCTAGTTCAACAAACATAAGCCAGGCCTATGATAGGAGTCACACTTTCATGGCAAGATCTACAAATGAAGCAGTAACTGCCAGTGGACAGTTTAGTTTACTCTGCTATTTATCAGCTGAGGACTTCCAAGTAGAAACTGCTCTATGGAGCAGTTAGAGCTTTACTGAAGAAAAGTGTTTTCATAGTTAATCTAGACTTTGTTCTTAGATACAGTGCATTAAAACATGATCTTTAATGTTACCATCAGAAACCAGGGAAATCTTTTGCTTATTCACAGAGCAGGTAGGATTGTCTGGCTTGCTTACCCTCCAGGCATGACTTTTTGCCACAAATGGATCTGCTCCAAAGCTAAATGCAATAGCATTTCCCTAGACACTCACATGGAAGTCTTCCTTGGGCTTTGTTCAACCAGGGGTGATTGATGAGGCAGCAGTCTTACAGTACTGATTGACTGCTATGATGCAATATTGGGGGGGGCAGGGAAGAAAACAAAAGAAAAAGTTTTTTTAAAAAAAAGATAATCTGAAAGATGGGAGAATGTCTTCCTTTGATAGCTTTGCATCTCACCGTAATTTCATATACAACAGCTGTAATCTGCCCTTCAACTTCTGTAGCTCTTCTAACATTTTTAATATGAAATACAGTTTGTGGTCCAGCAAATCTGAAGAAACCCACCATGATTAATAGTCTGTTAATTGAAAACTGTGAAACTCAATTTCCTTAAAGATTTTGGCTGATATCACAAATAGAAAGAAAATTACCATGATTCATGGAACATTTTCATACTAGGACTTGCAAGGTTTTCAGAAGAGAGCAAAGCATTAATAACTCATACCTCATTATAGAATACATCTATTTAAAGCAACGAAGTACACCAAAACAATTACTCAGACTACTAGAGTTGTCTAACACGGTGACATTAAGATGTTTCACAAAAGAAAATGTGTTGGAGGAGCAGCCATATAGTGCTGAAGAAACACTGTTAAACAAAGTGCATTTTTACAGTTGCAGGCACTATATTGTTAGGAATTTTTGTAGGAATTGTAGGAATCTTTGGCTTGATTGATTATTGTATGAAGAAAGACTATAATAATCACACTTGAATCTCTGGCTGTCTAGAGAAACACTGGGAAGGACAGGGCTAAAGATGCTTACTCATTTAAATGGTAGTAATAAAATGTTCAAATGACAAAAAAGGCATCTAAGCAGCCAATACATTGTAGGAAGTTACACAGATGATTATCATAGTATCATAGTATCATAGTATCAGTCAGGGTTTGAAGGGACCACAAGGACCACCTAGTTCCAACCCCTGCCATGGGCAGGGACACCCCACACTAGATCAGGCTGACCAGAGCCTCGTCCAGCCTGGGCTTAAACACCTCCAGGGATGGGGCCTCAACCACCTCCCTGGACAACCCATTCCAGGGCTTCACCACTCTCATGGGGAAGAACTTCCTCCTCATGTCCAGCCTGAATCTCCCCACCTCCAGCTTCATTCCATTCCCCCTAGTCCTATCACTACCTGATAGCCTGAGAAGTCCCTCCCCAGCCTTCTTGTAGGCCCCCTTCAGATACTGGAAAGCCACAATGAGGTCACCTCGGAGCCTTCTCTTCTCCAGACTGAACAGCCCCAACTCCTTCAGTCTGTCCTCATAGGAGAGGTGCTCCAGACCTCTGATCATCCTTGTGGCCCTTCTCTGGACACCTTCCAGCACCTCCATATCTCTCTTGTAATAGGGGCTCCAGAACTGGAGGCAGTACTCCAGGTGGGGTCTCACCAGGGCTGAGTAGAGGGGGAGAATCACCTCCCTTGACCTGCTGGTCACACTTCTCTTGATGCAGCCCAGGATCTGATTGGCTTTCCGGGGTGCAAGTGCACATTGAGAGCTCATGTTGAGCTTCTCGTCCACCAGCACCCCCAAGTCTCTCTCCTCAGGGCTGCTCTCCAGCCAGTCCCTGCCCAGCCTGGATTTGTGCCTGGGATTGCCTTGACCCAGATGCAGGACCCTGCACTTGGTCTTGTTGAACCTCATGAGGCCGGCTTGTGCCTACCTCTCCAGCCTGTCAAGGTCCCTCTGGATGGCATCCCTTCCCTCCAGCGTGTCTGCTGCACCACACAGTTTGGTGTCATCAGCAAACTTGCTGAGGGTGCACTTAATGCCACTGTCCATGTCACCCACAAAGATGTTGAACAAGACTGGTCCCAGGACTGATCCCTGGGGCTCTCCGCTTGTCACTGCCCTCCACTGGGACACGGACCCAACTGGCCTTCTGTACCACGACTACTACAGAGAAATATTAAGACAGAAAAACCTGAAATATTGAAAGAATGTAGCTCTTTTTAAAAAAAAGTGTACTTTCTTCATACGTAACCATAGAATGTTTGACTCCATTTGACAAGTTTAACCATTCAGCTAACTACAGCATAGCTTGTACTGCTCTTGCATATGGTGGCTGCAGATGGAAAAGGTCATAAAGTGATATAATGTGAGCACTATGAGAAAAATGTAAGATAAGACAATTAGATGTAACTATTTCAGCTTACTGTTTAAATAGACAGTCAAAGATTTACACCTACACCTCATAGCATCCTACATAATAAGACTAGTAGGCCGTTTTCAGGCTGAATAATCTGTACTATATGCAAGGTGAAGTGTTTTTTACTAGTAGCAATACTTCTGACATGTTTGTAGTCATTCTTCAGAACAAGTGCAAGCTTATTTTTCTCACTGCATATCCTGACTCACATTAGATCTTCACCAAAATTCATACTGAAAAAAAAACACCAAAAAACCCCACAATAAACCACCAAAAAAACCCTAAACAAACAAAACAAAACAACTTTCAGATCACAAAATCATTCTGGTTGCAGGAGAAATTTCAGATCAAGTTCAATCACTAATCTAGCACTACCAAGTCACCACTAAACCATGTCCCTCATCATGACGTCTGTACTTCAAGTATCTCCAGGGATCGTGATTCCCTGCACAACGTGTTTTCAAAGCTTGACAACCCTTTCAGTGACAAAATTTTCCTAAACTTTCACTGGCTCATCCTGAGGACATTTCCTTTCATTCTGTCACTTCTTGCTAGGGAGAAGCAATCAACACCCACCTCATTATAATCTCCTTTCAGGTAATTCTAGAGAGCAATAAGGTTTCAATAATACAATAATACAATAATACAATACACCAGGTTGGAAGAGACCTTCAAGATCATCGCGTCCAACCCATCAAACAATCCAACCCACCCAACAACTAGACCATACAGCCAAGCACCCCATCAAGTCTTCTCCTGAACACCTCCTGTGAAGGTGACTCCACCACCTCCACGGGTAGCCGATTCCAATGGGCAATCACTCTCTCCGTGTAGAACTTCTTCCTAACATCCAGCCTAAACCTGCCCTGGCGCAGCCTGAGACTGTGTCCTCTTGTTCTGGTGCTGGAT
This sequence comes from Picus viridis, assembly GCA_033816785.1. NCBI lineage: Eukaryota > Metazoa > Chordata > Aves > Piciformes > Picidae > Picus > Picus viridis. Next base: position 54,733,381 of record CM066606.1, read on the forward strand.
GCCTGGGAGAAGAGGCCAACCTCTGCCTGGCTACAACCTCCCTTCAGGTAGTTGTAGAGAGCAATAAGGTCACCCCTCAGTCTCCTCTTCTCCAGGCTAAGCAACCCCAGCTCCCTCAGCCTTTCCTCATAGGGCTTGTGTTCCAAACCCCTCACCAGCTTTGTTGCCCTTCTCTGGACACGTTCCAGCAAGTCAACATCCTTCCTAAACTGAGGGGCCCAGAACTGGACACAGTACTCAAGGTGCGGCCTAACCAGTGCAGTGTACAGGGGCACAATGACCTCCCTGCTCCTGCTGGCCACACTGTTCCTGATGCAAGCCAGGATGCCATTAGCCTTCTTGGCTGCCTGGGCACACTGCAGGCTCATGTTCAGCCTACAATCAACCAGTACCCCCAGGTCCCTCTCTGCCTGGCCACTCTCCAGCCACTCTGACCCCAGCCTGTAGCACTGCCTGGGGTTGTTGTGGCCAATGTGCAGAATCCGGCACTTGGATGTGTTAAATCTCATGCCATTGGACTCTGCCCATCTGTCCAGCCTGTCGAGGTCCCTCTGCAAAGCCTCTCTGCCCTCCAGCAAATCAACTGCTGCCCCCAGCTTGGTGTCATCTGCAAATTTACTGATGATGGACTCAATGCCCTCATCCAGATCATCAATAAAGATGTTGAAGAGCATGGGGCCCAGTACTGACCCCTGGGGCACACCACTAGTGACAGGCCGCCAGCTGGATGTGGTGCCATTCACCATTACTCTCTGGGCTCGGCCCTCCAGCCAGTTCCTAACCCAACGCAGTGTGCTCCTGTCCAAGCCACGGGCTGCCAGCTTGGCCAGGAGTTTGCTGTGGGGAACGGTGTCAAAGGCCTTGCTGAGGTCCAGGTAGACCACATCCACAGGCCTCCCCACATCCACCAGGCGGGTCACCTGATCATAGAAGGAGATCAGGTTGGTCAGGCAGGACCTGCCCCTCCTAAATCCATGCTGGCTAGGCCTGAGCCCCTGGTCATCCTGTAAGTGCTGTGTGATCGCACTCGAGATGACCCGTTCCATAATCTTGCCTGGCACTGAGGTCAGGCTGACAGGCCTATAATTCCCCGGCTCATCCAACCGGCCCTTCTTGTGGATGGGCACCACGTTAGCCAGCTTCCAGTCTTCTGGGACCTCTCCAGTGAGGCAGGACTGCTGAAAAATGATGGAAAGTGGCTTGGACAGCTCATCTGTCAGCAATCTCAGCACCCTAGGATGGATCCCATCCAGTCCCATGGCCTTGTGGGGGTCCAAGCGGCACAGTAGATCTCTAACTTCCTCTTGGAGCAGTGGTAAACTATGCAGCTCTCTGGCTCCTTCTGCCAGCTCTGCAGGCCAGCTGTCTGGAAGACGTTCTGCCCTGCTAGTGAAGACTGAGGCAAAGAAGGTGTTAAGTACCTCTGCCTTTTCCTCATTCTTTGTTACAACGTTCCCCTCCGTGTCAACCAAGGAGTGGAGGTTGTCCTTGCCCTTCTTCTTGCTATTGATGTATTTATAGAAGGACTTTTTGTTATCCTTCACAGCAGAGGCCAGTCTAAGTTCTAAATGGGCTTTTGCCTCCCTAATTTTCTTCCTGCACAACCTAGCAACATCCCTAAACATTCTGTAGGTTGCCTCCCCTTTCTTCCAAAGATGATACACCCTCTTTTTTCCCTAAGTTCTATTAAAAGTTCATTGCCCATCCAGGCTGGCCGTCTGCCCCGGCGGCTCATCTTCCGGCACACCGGCACAGCCTGTTCTTGCACCTTCAATAGTTCTTCCTTGAAGTAGGTCCAGCTCTCCTGGACCCCTTTGTTTTTAAGGGCTGATTCCCAAGGAACCTTCTGAATTAGTTCCTTGAGCAGCCTGAAGTCTGCCCTCCGGAAGTCCAGAGTGGAGGTCTTCTTGCTCCCCCTCTTGGCTTGGCTGCATACTGAAAACTCTATTATGTCGTGGTCACTGGTGCCTAAACACCCTCCGACCACCACATCACCCACCAGCCCTTCCCTGTTGGTGAAGAGGAGGTCAAGCATAGCCTTACCCCTGGTAGGCTCACGCAGCACCTGAGATAAGAAGCTGTCCTCCATGCACTCCAAGAACCTCCTAGACTGCCTCCTCTCTGCTGTGTTGAGATCCCAACAGATATCAGGCAGGTTGAAGTCACCCATGAGAACGAGGTCAGGTGATCTTGAGACAGCCTTAAGCTGCCTATAGAATGCCTCATCGACATCCTCCTCCTGGTTGGGTGGTCTATAACAGACGCCAACCAGGATGTCTGCCCTGTTGGTCTTCCCTCTAATTCTCACCCACAAGCACTCAACCCTATCATCCCTGATCTCCATCTCAACAGCATCCAGTGCCTCCCTGACGTACAGGGCCACCCCTCCACCCCTTCTTCCTTGCCTGTCTCTCCTGAAGAGCCTGTAGCCATCAATTGCAGCGCTCCAGTCATGCGAGTCGTCCCACCACGTCTCTGTGATGGCAACTACATCATAACTTTCTTGCTGCAACAAGACTTCCAGCTCCTCTTGTTTGTTACCCATGCTTCGTGCATTAGTGTACATGCACTGCAGCTGGGCTGCTGGTTTCACCTCTAGCTCTAGCTTATCACCTCCAGACTCCTGCCTAAGGGCACTGGTTTCCGACCCTCCCCCTTCGAAGCTAGTTTAAAGCCCTGTCAATGAGACTTGCTAATTCCCTTCCCAGAATCTTTTTACCTTTGGGGGACAGGCCATTCTCATGTATTGTGACCTTTCCCCTCCTCTGGGACAGATGTACTCCATCTGTTACCAGCTGACCTGGTGCAGTAGAAAGTTCCCCAAGATCGAAAAACCCAAAATTCATTCGTCTGCACCAGCCCCTAAGCCACTTGTTGACTACAGCGGCTGACCTGTTCCTTATTGTGTTCCCTCCTGCAACTAACGGTATCGATGTAAAAATTATTTGTGCACCTGACCCCTCAACCAGATCTCCCAGGGCCCTGAGGTCATTTTTGATAGCCCTGGGAGGCCTGGTACCAACATCATCATTCCCTAACTGCATGACCAATAAGGGATAATAATCTGAGGGCTGTACCAGACTGGGCAGCCTTCTGGTAACATCTCCAACTTGGACTCCTGCTAGGCTAATAACTTCCCTATGAGATGGGTCCGGCCTACATATGGGACCTTCTGTTCCCCTCAGGAGGGAATCACCAATTACAATTACCCTCCTTTTCTTTTTTTAGGGAGCAAGTCCTGATGCCAGGGGAAGGCTGTTTAACCTTAGGCTGCGTTGCCTTAGGCTGCGTTGCCTTAGGCTGCGTTGCCTTAGGCTGCGTTGCCTTAGGCTGTTTAACCTTAGGCTGTTTAACCTTAGGCTGTTTAGCCTCAGGGAAGACCCCAGATGGTGTGTCCTCCGGCATCAGTATCACCTCACCCTCGATCTCCAGCGCCCCATACCTGTTTTCCAAGGGCAGTGAGGGAGGTGGGGGGAGGCAAGGAGGTTTTAATTTGTGTCCTTTGAGAGGAACGTGTATCCATTCCCCTCTGCTTTTTGAACAACCAGTCTCTGCTGGGGGAGCCTGTGGAGCCTGCTTACTCGGGTTCATCTCTTTCCTCCTGTGGCTCATCACTTTTCTACAATCCCATACATCTCTAAGACTAGCAACCTCATCATTTAGTCTGGCCACAAGGTCGAGCAGATAGCCGATCTGCTCACACCTAATGCAAGAGTTGCCCCTACTACCCTGCATCTCAAGAGCCAGGCCCCAGCACTCACTACAGCCAGATACCTGGACAGCTACCTGCTTGTGTTCTACCTCAGTCTGGGTCGACACTGATTATTTAAATGAGATTTTGCTGCGCGTTATAACCATGCTGCCCCTGGCCACGGCCGTGGCTGCCCCTGGACACGCCACCCACTGGACAAAAATTTAGAAAAAGTGCGGCGGCGCGCGAGAGCACCAGAGAGTACCAGAGCAGGGGCTGCTGCCCAGCGGAGCCGCGCGAACCGCTGTCCGTTGTTTAAATTCCGCCGCCGAAGGCGCTGGCCTCACGAGCCGCAAGCACGTGAAGACAGGGCCGCCCGAGTGCCGCTGTGCGTTCAGGAAGCGTGGCGAGCTCAGCCGCCACCGCAGCCCGAGGAGGAGAAGCGCGAAAGCCCGCCCAAGTGGCCGCCGATCCCGGCGCTGTTCCGAAGGGGCTGCTGCCGAGCGGAGCCCCGCGAAGCCTCCTTCCCTCCTTCCCCTCAGCCTCCTTTTCTACAGACTAAACAATTGCAGTTGCCTCAGCCACTCCTCATAAGACTCCTCTAGACCCCTCACCAGCTTCATTGTCCTTCTTTGGACATGCTCCAGCAACTCAACGTCCTTCTTGCACTGAAGGGCCCAAAACCGAACACAGTTTTTGAGGTGCAGCCTTACCAGTGTCCAATTCTCCTCCTCTTCCCAAGTTCCAGCCAAAACTCTTTGTTCAGCCAGGCTGATCTTGTCTTACGGTATACTGGGTCAGCTTGCTCCTGCACCTTTAGGAGGTCTTTCTTGAAGAATGTCCAGCCTTCCTGGGCAGGGAACTACTAGAGAAAGTTCAACAGAGGGCTATGAGGATGATTAAGGAACTAGAGCATCTATGTTATGAGGAAAGACTGAGAGGCTGGGGCTGCTCAGTCTGGAGAAAAGGCAGCTGAGAGGAGACTTTATCAGTGTCTACAGATACCTGAAGGGTGGCTGTCAGGAGGAAGGAGCCAGTCTCTTTTCAGTTATACCCTGCAATGGAGGAGGGGCAATTTCCTCAATCAGAGGAAATTCCATCTCAGTATGAGAAAAAATGTTTTTACGGTGAGAATGATGAAATACTGGAACAGGCTGCCCAGAGAGGTTGTGGAGTGTCCTCCTTTAGAGATCTTCAAAACTCTCCTGGACAGATTCCTGTGTGACCTGTCCTAAGAGGTCCTCTTCAACCTCCAGCATTCTATGACTCCTTGACCCTTCAGGACTGCCTCCTAAATAGGATAAAATCTGCCCTCCAGAAGTCCAAGGTAGCAGTTCCATTAAGCCCCTTCCTTAGTCCCCCAAGAATCAGAAACTTTTAGCATTAGCCTAGCCAGCATGGATTTAGGAAGGGCAGGTCCTACCTCTCCAACCTGATCTCCTTCTATGATCAGGTGACTGCCTGGTGGATGTGGGGAAGGCTGTGGATGTAGTCTACCTGGACTTCAGCAAGGCCTTTGACACCGTCCCCACAGCAAACTCCTGGCCAAGCTGGCAGCCCATGGCTTGGACAGCAGCACTCTGTGCTGGGTTAGGAACTGGCTGGAGGGCTGAGCCCAGAGAGAAGTGGTGAAGAGAAATTGCCACATCCAGCTGGCAACCAGGCACTAGTGGTGTCCCCAAGGGATCAGTGTTGGGCCAAATCCTAGTCAATATCTGTTGATGATCTGGAGGAGGGTATTGAGTCCATGATCAATAAGTTTGCAGATGACACCAAGTTGGGAGCAGGTGTGGATCTGTTAGAGGATAGAGGGCTCTCCAGAGGGACCTTGACAGGCTGGACAGATGGGCAGAGTCCAACAGGATGTCATCTAAGTCCAAGTGCCAGGTGCTGCACTTTGGTCACAACAACCCCATGCAGTGCTACAGGCTGGGGTCTGGAGAGCAGCCAGGCAGAAAGTGACCTGGGGATACTGGTTGATAGTAGGCTGAACATGAGCCAGCCATGTGCCCAGGTGGCCAAGAAGGCCAATGGCATCCTGGCCTGCATCAGGAATAGTGTGGCCAGCAGGAGCAGGGAGGTCATTCTGCCCCTGTACTCTGCATTGGTTAGGCCACACCTTGAGTCCTGTGTCCAGTTCTGGGCCCCTCAGTTTAGGAAGGACATCGAGACACTTGAATGTGTCCAGAGAAGGGCAACAAGGCTGGTGAGAGGTCTCAAGCACAAGCCCTATGAGGAGAGGCTGAGGGAGCTGGGGTTGTTTAGCCTGAAGAAGAGGAGGCTCAGGGGAGAACCTTATTGTCCTCCACAACTACCTAAAAGGAGGTTGTAGCCAGGTGGGGGTTGGTCTCTTCTCCCAGGCAACCAGCACCAGAACAAGGGGACACAGTCTCAAACTGCAACAGGGGAAGTTTATGCTCGAGGTGAGGAGAAAGTTCTTCATAGAAAGAGTAATTTGCCATTGGAATGGGCTGCCCAGGGAGCTGGTGGAGTTACCATCCCTGGAGGTGTTCAAAAAAGGATTGGATGTGGCACTTGAAGCCATGGTTTAGTTAGTCATGAGGAGTTTGGTAATAGGTTGGACATGAGGATCTCTGTCGTCTTTTCCAACCTTATTGATTCAATGATTCTAAGACGGCCCCCAATGATTACATCACCACTCTGCTGACAAACAGCAGGTCCAGCCAGGCACACTCTGTAGTTGGTTCCATCACCAGTTGTGTTGGGAAGTTATTTTCCACACACTCCAGGAATCTCTGGGACTGCTCCCTCTCCATTCTATTTTATTTCCAGCAGACACCTGGTACTCCCTAGTGTTCTGGGCCATTTCTTCACTTCTCCTTCTTGGCTTATTCCTTCTGAACAGTTATAGCCATTCACTGCAAATCACTGGCTCCCCTCTTCATTTTCTGGATCACTACATATGTAGCATAATAAGCTCAATGATCACAAAGTAAAGTGAGAGGTTTTACTGATATAAAAACTCACACCATGTATGCATCCTGAAATTCCTAAGAAACTTTATTTCAATAAATCTAAGTTTTTAACTTCTTTCGGAAGACTGAAAGTATCACTAGCTGCTCTCTGGAAGTGATTTTGCGTATTTTCACTTGTATGTTAGCAAACTTCAACAGTATTTGCAAGTTTGTATCCATCCTGTTTATAACAGAAGCTGAAAAAAATATTATTTAACATCCTAGTAACGGAGAGTAGTACAAAGCTAGAGTGATATCCTAATTTTGGGCCCCATCCATTTCCATTAGAGCCAGCTACAGCAGCTGCGTTTTTGGGCAGGAAGCCATTCCTCACCCTCCATCATTTGACTGAGGCATCTCCAGATCCCTGCAGCCTTTCAAGCAAACTCTAGGTATAGTCACTTCGTGTATTAAGTGCAAGCTGCAGTGGTGTGACAGCAGTCTCTCCAGGTAGGCCGTCTCACTCTTGTCTCCAGAGGACATTTTGCAATGCTTCATGCTTACCCACACAGCTGCATTATAAATTAACACTAGCCCAGGTTATGTACAAAAGGATGGAATGGCTCCTTCACAGATGCACAGCTAGTTTTTCATGTAAAGATGCAGCACTTTGAAAGATGAAGCTGCAATATGATTTTTAGCAAGTGTGGTTTACAGTTCTGTATTAGTGGCAGAGAATCACACAAGTTGCTCCACCCTAGCAATGAGGAACAAATCTCGTTACCTGGAGGGAATCAGTTTTTCTTTGCAGTTACATGCAAGTCATTTGTTTGAATGAGGTGATTCAACCTCCAGCACCATTCCTAAAACACTCTTTTGCTCTCATACAGGTTTAGGGCTTTTTTCATAATCTCTTGGTAAATTATATGTTTCCTTGCAAACAGGTTAGGCAGCCCCCCTCCAAACCCTCCCCACCACGGGCAGAATAAAACAACTCAAAACAAAACGGATTGCAAAAGTGATGGAAAGTTTAAAGGAAAAGCAGTGAATCTTTACAGAAAGCCAAAAGCAGAGTGACAAAAGAAATCCCAAAACAGTCCCAAGATAATCCCATCCCCACCTGGGGGTACATCCAAGACCCCCAGGGCTCCTTCTTCCCCCTCCCCACTGCTAGGCTAGTCTCAGCTGGCCAGATCTGAGACTGTCCATCCCCCGTGGCCTTGGGCCTAGCCAGGCCCATGGCCGGGAGACAACAACTCCCCCATTACCGGGCGACGGCGAGGAAGAAAGAGGAGGTGCTTAGACCTCGCACTGGATCTTATAGTGGTGCAGAGAATTATGGTAGAAATACCCAATTTCCTGTGTCCACCCACTGGGCTGGACCTCTGGACACAGGAAGCAGGGGGGCACCCAGCCCAAACTGCAACAAAAGTCCAGCCTATTGCTGGAAGTTGCAGGTATATTCACTAAGTATGAATTTTATAAAAGCCATTCTCCATCTTTTACAGCAAGCCCACATGGCTGAGAGTGAAATGCACCTAAATAGCTTGTTGACTTTCTGAGCACTGAATCACTAACAGCTGTATGTGAAAATATACTTCTAAGAATGTCATCATCCTGTGAAAGAGTAGAATGCTTTGAAACTCATCTCTCACACAGTGACTCACTGATAACAATTCAGGATTTGTTTGTCCTACTGCTGCAAATGGAAAGCTATGACTTACCAAAAATGTCACACATATAAGCAATTGCTTGTGAAATCCTCCATGAACATAAACTGCTCTTGGCCATCTTTTTTTTGCACAAGGCTGTCCTCTGAAAATGAGCAAAATGCATACTAATAACTGTAATTTTGCCACAATTCATTAAAAATGCAATTGCTCAGAAACCTCAGACAGAAGTTATAGCTGGGCAAGAAAAATGTCAGCTTTCATACTGGTATCAGCAAGACGAAGAGGCTGCATAAAGGCTAAACACTATGCACATGTGGTCTTCCTAAGCTGCTGGTGACAGACTGAACAAGAAAAGCCCAAGAAGAAATACAATACAATAAACCAGGTTGGAAGAGACCTTCAAGATCATCGCATCCAACCTATCAAACAACTAGATCATGTCACCAAGCACCCCATCAAGTCTCCTCCTGAACACCTCCAATGACGGTGACCCCACCACCTCCCCAGGCAGCCCATTCCAATGGGCAATCACTCTCTCTGTATAGAACTTCCTCCTAATGTCCAGTCTAAACCTGCCCTGGCGCAGCTTGAGACTGTGTCCTGTTGTTCTGGTGCTGGCTGCCTGAGAGAAGAGACCAACCTCTGCCTGGCTACAACCTCCCTTCAGGTAGTTGTAGAGAGCAGTGAGGTCACCCCTCAGTCTCCTCTTCTCCAGGCTAAGCAACCCCAGCTCCCTCAGCCTCTCTTCATAGGGCTTGTGTTCCAAACCCCTCACCAACCTTGTTGCCCTTCTCTGGACACGTTCCAGCAAGTCAACATCCTTCCTAAACTGAGGGGCCCAGAACTGGACACAGGACTCAAGGTGCGGCCTAACCAGTGCGGTGTACAGGGGCAGAATGACCTCCCTGCTCCTGCTGGCCACACTCTTCCTGATGCAGGCCAGGATGCCATTGGCCCTCTTGGCTACCTGGGCACACTGCAGGCTCATGTTCAGCCTCCATCAACCAGCCCCCACAGGTCCCTCTCTGCCTGGCTGCTCTGCGCCAGGGCAGGTTAAGATTGGACATTAGGAGGACGTTCTATACAGAGAGAGTGATTCCTCATTGGAATGAGCTGCTAACACAACAGTAGTGGCCGTACAGGCTAAATAGCACCAGAGATGAAGGAGAAGTAAGAACAACACAAGACTCTTCAGTGTCCCAGAAGTATGAGAGTTGTGTGGTGTGGTTTGGTTTAGTCTGGTCTGGTTTGGTTTGGTTTGGTTGGGTTTGGTTGGGTTTGGTTGGGTTAGGTTTTGTTTGTTTTCCTAGTCACTCCTTGGGAGTGACTAGGAAGGACAGCTGTTACCTCAAATACAATTATTTTGGCCTTGGAAGATAAACATTCAATTATCAAGTCAGGGCAAAACAGACCATGTGCTAGTTCTAATGGCTTCTCCACTCCATCAAATGACATTTGGTGCACAGATGCCTAGGCAACAGTTTTGGAAGATCCAAACCAATAAGATCCCATGGCAGGATGTATGTAAACAAGCAAGTGAGCATTGTGGTATGCCAGTCTAGTTCTACTGCAGCTTAAGTACAAGCTGGAGCAAGTCTCCCTGAATTACCCCTTTACTCTGCTTCCAGTTAACAAGTTATCACAAACCCATGCAAATGCTTCTCTCATCTTAAGCTTGTACAATGCCTAGAATATTACAACTTTTCCACATTTTCTAAATTCTTACTTTCCTATGCATGGGAAAGTACTGCAGATAGCTGGAAATAAAACATATGTGTGTGCCAATCTATCTGCCAGCCGGTTTGTAACTGAGCAGGACACAGCACACATCAGCTATGAACTGTGCTTGCTGTGCGGCAAAAACTAGGGTCATCAGTGATTACCTGTTGCATGGCTCTGTATAGTACAACCGAATGTGGCATTCAAACTAAGGTAAAGAAGGTCAGTTTTAAGTCATATGGCACAGCTGTAAATATGAGCTATTTAAATAGCATGCAGGCCATGTTTAGATATGAGATTCTTCATACTGCTGCTCTCAAGTCTGACTTGTTTGATGGCTTGGGATGGCTGCCCTGTCTCTTGAAATTATTTTCCATCTTAAAACTATTTTAAAGTGTAGCTAAATGGGAAGTATGTCCCAAAAGGCAAACTTCCATTTCCTGACACTTAGTGATGTTATGGTGAAGTTCTTCCCCATGAGGGTGGTGAGACACTGGAACAGGTTGCCCAAAGTGCCAGGAGAAGCCCCATCCCTGGATGTTTTTAAGGCCAGGTTGGATGTGGCTCTGGGCAACGTGATCTAATGTGAGGTGTCCCTGTCCATGGCAGGGAGGTTGGAACTAGACGATCCTTGAGGTTCCTTCCAATTCTGTGATTCTGTTGTTTGTTTACCTACATATCATAAACTGTTACTCAATGAATGCTCATCTTCAGTGTATCACAGAAGGAGAGCACTAGACTACTGCAGCAAAAAGTAGGTATGTTTTAAGGAAAAGATAATCAAGCTGTGTTTATATGTAATACAATTTATTATTACATTACTTTATGAATTAAATCTATTTTGGAGGATGAGTCTCCTTTGGAATACTGCAGAAAGAGAAAGCATTATTAAAAACATCTGAAATGCATGCTATTGAAATAGAGCCTCAAAGATGTGAGATTTGAAGTAATATACACTTACAGAATTTTAGAAGGAAAGGCACACTCACAATAAAACATGCAGGTAAAGCTGTCAATGATCATATAATAGCCAGATGTATACCGCTTTTATTAACTAACAGTTCACAGAATCACAGAATCATTCATGTTGGAAAAGACCCTCAGGATCACCAAGTCCAACTGATAACCCTACTCTACAAGGTTCACCCCTAAACCATATTCCCCAAGCACCACATCCAACAACCTTTAAACATATCCAGGGCTGGTGATTCAACTATGTCCCTGGGCAGCACATTCCAATGCTTGACCACTCTTTCTGTGAAAAAATCTTTCCTTATGTCAGTGTAAACATACCCTGTTGTAGCGTGCAATGATTCCATCTATCGCTAATTACCTGGGAGAAGAAATCAGCACCAGTTGCAGCTTTAGCAGTTCAGTGCAACATAGAACACCATAGATCAACATGGAAAGTTGCTTGCCAACACTCCACAGAAGAGTAATGGTGATAAAGGAGGTAACTATATAAAGTATGTTGCTACTACGACAAAAAGAGATCAAGTCCATTGTCATTGCATGGAACACAAGCCCTATGAGGAGAGGCTGAGGGAGCTGGGGTTGCTTAGCCTGGAGGAGATTCAGGGGTGACCCTATTGCTTTCTACAACTACCTGAAGGGAAGTTGTAGACAGGCAGAGGTTGGTCTCTTCTCCCAGGCAGCCAGTACCAGAACAAGAGGACACAGTCCCAGGCTGCGCCAGGGCAGGTTTAGGCTGGATGTTAGGAAGAAGTTCTATACAGAGAGAGTGATTGCCCATTGGAATCGGCTACCCATGGAGGTGGTGGAGTCACCTTCATTGGAGGTGTGCAGGAGGAGACTTGATGGGGTGCTTGGTGCCATGGTTTAGTTGTTTAGGTGGGTTGGATTGGTTGATAGGTTGGACACGATGATCTTGAAGGTCTCTTCCAACCTGGTCTATTCTATTCTATTCTATTCTATTCTATTCTATTCTATTCTATTCTATTTAACAATAAGAACTTTTTAATACAAGCAATCTCTCTCTCCTGTAGCTTGCAGTGATGACACACACATTTCTTATTCTTCCACTAATTCCAGAAAAGCAGATTACAGTATCACAGTATTACTAAGGTTGGAAGAGACCTCGAAGATCATCAAGTCCAACCTGTAACCACAGACATCATGACTAGACCATGGCACCAAGTGCCACATCCAGTCCCCTCTTGAACGCCTCCAGGGACGGTGACTCCACCACCTCCCTGGGCAGCCCATTCCAATGGCAAATGACTATCTCGGTGAAGAACTTTCTCCTCACCTCCAGCCTAAACTTCCCCTGTTGCAGTTTGAGACTGTGTCCTCTTGTTCTGGGGCTGATTGCTAGAGAGAAGAGGCCAACCCCTTCCTGGCTACAACCACCTTTCAGGTAGTTGTAGAGAGCAATGAGGTCTCCCCTGAGCCTCCTCTTCTCCAGGCTAAACAACCCCAGCTCCCTCAGCCTCTCCTCATAGGGCTTGTGCTCAAGGCCTCTCACCAGCCTTGTTGCCCTTCTCTGGACATGTTCAAGTGTCTCAATGTCCTTCTTAAACTGAGGGGCCCAGAACTGGACACAGGACTCAAGGTGTGGCCTAACCAATGCAGAGTACAGGGGCAGAATGACCTCCCTGCTCCTGCTGGCCACACTATTCCTAATGCAGGCCAGGATGCCGTTGGCTTTCTTGGCCACCTGGGCACACTGCTGGCTCATGTTTAGGCAGCTGTCGATCAGCACCCCCAGGTCCCTTTCTGTTTGGCTGCTCTCCAGACACTCCGACCCCAGCCTGTAGCTCTGCATGGGGTTGCTGTGGCCAAAGTGCAGCACCTGGCACTTGGACTTGTTGAATGCCATCCCATCGGAGTCCGCCCATCTGTCCAGTCAGTCAAGGTCCCTCTGCAGAGACCTTCTGCCCTCTAACTGACCAACTTCTGCTCCTAACTCGGTGTCATCTGCAAATTTGCTGATGACTGTCTCAATCCCCTCATCCAGATCATCAATGAAGATGTTAAAGAGGATGGGGCCCAGCTCTGATCCCTGGGGGACACCACTGGTGACTGACCTCCAGCTGGAGGTGGTACCATTAACCACCACTCTCTGGGCTAAGCCCTCCACCCAGTTCCTAACCCAGCACAGAGTGTTGTCTAAGCCACAAGCTGACAGCTTAGCCAGCAGTTTGATGTGGGGGACAGTGTCAAAGGCCTTGCTGAAGTCCAGGTAGACCACATCCACCAGGCAGGTAACCTGATCATAGAAGATCAGGTTGGAGAGGCAGGACCTGCCCTTCCTAAATCCATGTTGGCTGGACCTGAGCCCTTGGCCATCCCACAGGTGCACAGTTATTGCCGCCAGGATAATCTGCTCCATCATTTTCCCTTGCACTGAGGTCAGGCTGACAGGCCTGGAGTTTCTGGGTTCCTCAATCCGACCCTTCTTGGGGATGGGGACCACATTGGCCAGTTTCCAGTCATCTGGGACCTCACCGGTGAGCCAGGACTGGAGGAAAAGGATGGAGAGTGGCTTAGCCTGCTCATCTGCCAGCTCTTTCAGCAACAGAGATGTAGCACAGCAAACTCCATTAGGGCAAATTTGAGCTGACAGCCTAAATGCGTATTATTTCTAGCTCTATTAAATTGGTCCCTGTAAAAATGAAGAGATTAAGAACAAAACATACTGATAGACAAAGGCACACAAAATGTTATATCTCTAGATTTTCTTGGTAAAAATGTAAGCATTGTCCAGATTCATAGGAAAGAGGTGACAGAGTTACTGTGTCTAATGAAATTCATCTATAGTAATGCGATGAGCAGGATGCTGGTACAGACGGGTTACAGCTGTGCTAGACAGGGCTAGGAGGAAAGCAAAAATTGCCCAAATCAAACCATGAAGGATGGTTGCACTTGGCATATGGATGTTTGACACTGCCCTGTCAAATAGGTCTACATGTTTTTCTTAATACTCTGCTGAGGATTACTGTCTGTTACATACAGCATCTTCCTCTGTTTCAAAGTTTGCTTTACACTTACAAAGCACGTGCCCTCTCAAATAAATGCACAATTTAGTTTCACAAAGTCTCAGGATTATTTGATAAAATCCTATTATGCAAGGTTTAACAGTATGTGTTAGAATTAACCAACTCCTTGTAACATATATGCTGCTGCCACAGAAGTAAATTCCTATGGAAACTGGCGACCACATATTTGCAAAGGTTTACCCCCCAATATAACTGGACATGCACTCACACTAAATATACCTGTGAGTATCACTGGTAAGCAACATGGTATTTGAGCTGCTCAGCTACCTCTAAATACCACAGCAGTGATGAGTATATACTTGCCTCCTAAAATTCTCATCCAGTACTTGGGTCCAAGGAGATTGATTTTTTTTGTTTACACACCTTATCTAGATTTTTAAAAGCAAGTATCACTTCAGAGGTATCATGAATGCAAACGCATTTATGAGAGCACGCCTACACCTCTGAAGTTAAAATGGACCATTGACACCTTGGTTTGTATTTACTAGCAAATCACTTAAAGCCTTTAGATCTTATCACGGGTCCACTGATCACAAATTCCTCTGTTGCTCAGCAGATTTCAGAACCAGGTTTATATGATGATCTCCTTTTTCTAAGAAACATTACTGTGTTTCTTGTGCAGCTGGTATCCTACAAACACCTACCCCATGAAGCACATTGTGTTTGCATAGGATTTCCCAGCTTACACTGAAAACAGAACTGGCACACTAGGAAACATGCTGCCTCAAGCATGATTCTTGGGACATGACCTCATCTGGGTGTGCTTCTCAGCCACAGATAAGCTCGTAAGAAACTTCTTTCCTCGGCTATTTCTATATTTAAATTTTTTATTTGCACAATGATTCTTTAATTATAACTGTAAAACACAAATACTGAATTAGCAGATGGCTGACTCAAAAAGCTGCCAGTTAAAAAGAATACCTTGATGCTTATACTTGAAAGGTCCTATTCCTGAATTCAGAGCCATGTGAGGTTTACACAGGATTTCAGTGAAGTGGAACTTCATGAGAGCATGAGTCCACTGCGCAGGTGTTAGGGTAAAACATCTGACTTATTCCCCCTGTAGTTGGTATCCTACAAGACTGGGGTGGGACTAACTTGCCAGTCCTGAGGAAATTAGAAAAACTGATATCCATTTTAGCATTGCCTATTCTGTTTTGATTTTCCTTTTGCACTTGACTAAAATGGGCCCTAAAATGCCAGTTATTACAAGTATCAAAATTATAGAAAAAAAAAAAACCACAAACAAAACAAAAACACATGCAAAAAAAACCATAAAAAAAAAAAGTCTTTTAAATTAGAAAAATTCTAAAATTAAATACAAAAAAATATCCCATGTATCCTAGAAGTACTAGAATACTCAAGAGAAACCACCAACATTTAGAACAGCAGTTGAACCTTACAAAACTACTAGTTTTAGTGGGAATATATGGCTGTCGACAAAAGCAAAATTCAGGCTCACACTTCCTTTGTGTGCCTGGTGCTTCAGAAGACACTGACTTCCTTGGCAACTGGGCAAAAAACTTTCAAGTATGGAGTGGAAATTTCTGGGCAGGATTTTAGTTATATTTACATCATCTTGACAGTTTGGCACAAGATCATACTACTGAGAGATTTATAAGATGAAAGAACTTGAGCTGCAAGTCAGATAACCCTATTAAAAATGTTCTGTACATAACTATATTAAAAATAATATTTTAAAATAATGAAACCATTTTAAAGCAATATAATGAGAAGTGGAACAATTCAAAGCTAAGCTGCCACTCCCATCCTTAACTTCCTGTTGTCCCAGTAAGTTACTATATGTACATACACTGACCTGCAAATGCCAGTGTCTGCTGCTGCAAAAAGGAACACGGTTTTATTAGATAAAAAAAGAGTATCTAAGGAAACTAGTTTTGCACACCTGCTATATAGATTTGGATGAACTATTTTAAATTAGATTTAGTTATAATCCTATGAATTTGTTTTTGAAGAGGCTAATAACTTGAGTGCTTAATGTTTGCATGCAATGAATTACTACAATTCCAGACTGCAGAATAAAGTTTTAAAATTAAATGCTGACAGAGCTCTGCCTATTCAGAAAGCTGGTATACCACATATCTTCCCAGAGTATGACAGTTCAGTTATATATCTGACAGAAGCTGCATAGCCACTAGTATGCTCCCAGGCTCAGAGAAAATCAGACTAGGACAACCCAAATAGTGTTCTGTGGGCGAAAAAACGCATGCTGCAGACCATACAAATCTCTGACCAGACTGCCCTGTTTCCTGAAGCACTGCAGCATGGATCCACGCAAATGATGCACATCCAGTTCTCCACATATTACTCTCAGCATCTCAAAGTCCTTTGAAGATGAATCAACATCACTGGCATGTGGCTCACAGTTAAATCACAAGAAGGAAGCGCTGCTTTCAGCACTGGAAGCTTAACAGGGCATGATGTTAAGAGGCATCGCTGAGAAAGCTGATGGTTACTAAATTTCCACTAATACCTTCAAAAATTCAAGAAAACCTATGTTTATTAAACTAAAAACAAGAAAGAAGAAGTGGAAAAGCAGTTATTTTAATGATGACATCCGCACCACCTTTTCAAAGTTAGAACTCTTTCTACACTTTCAAACCTTAATGATTAATCTAAGAATTAACAGTTAAGGTGGCTTATTTTCCATATATGAGAACTCGTTTAAAATCAGGAAAAAAAAATATGTTTCATTATCATCTGAGTAACAAGTGGAATGAAAAAATTGGACCAGCCAGTTTTGAATGGAACACTAATGAGGGGCAATGAGGGGTGTCTATCTCTTTGCATCTGTACTCACTTCTTCATTATTCTTGGAGCCTGGTTTAGAGTTTAAAAACTTAGAAAATACATAGTACCTTTTACCATGTGAGCACAATTTTCACCTTATGAATAACACTGTGCCCAAAAGATAACCAACATTTATTTATTTCATTAACTAGTTATAATCATATTTATTTTTGCTCAGTCATAGGTTTGTTCATACCAATTCTGTCAAAAATAGGAGCCTACACTGAGAACTTACCAAGTCAGTCTTACAGTTGCACAGAAAACTCCGTATATGACTGGGTTTTGTTCACTCTTTCAATGGCAGTCAGGCTTAGTATACAACTTACAGGACCAATGCTCATCTTTTCTCTATTGAACTGTGGGTATCATAAAATGGTGGAAAGTCTTAATTAAACATGTTGTGCAGATACTCTTGGCTAAGATTGTCTCCTGCCCTGGAAACGCATCTATTGCTAGATTAGAAGCCAAAATATACACAGAAAAGAGAATAATACAGTTTAACAGGAATTTGACAGATGTGTTTTATTCTAGGAAGAGACTAGGTTGCACATAGATTTGATAGAAGACACCTTCTTCCAAGAGAAAGAAATAGGAAGGAGGTTTCAGGGGCACCCTGCAGAAACCTATTGAAAAACCCGTGTCTGGGGAACAGACGGTCCTCGCAGACCCTGCGGATCGGTTGTCAGAGGGCCGACACCGACAGATCGAAACCGCGCACGGGAGGGATCCGACGGCGGCTCTTTCCCCAGCAACGCTGAAATGTGAGGCACCTAGGGACCGCGCAATAGCGCCTGGCCGGGGCTGGCAGCGCTCGGGGGCAGCGAGGTCTAGGCCCGGGGGTTAGCAGCGCTCATACCTTCCGCGTGCAGTATCCACGGCAGATGTGCGTAGTCCCACTCGTAGCCGCAGGCGCTGTCCTCAAACGCACACGAGCCTGGGGAGAGCAAGGCCGCCCCGGCGAGCCGCAGAGCTGCAAGGACAAAGCGAGCCCTGGTCACGGCCTGGCCATCCCGGCGGCAGCGGGCGGTCGGCCGGCCGACGACGACCCCGGAACAGCGCCCATCCCACGTCCCGGGCGGGCGGCGGGCGGCGCGGCGCGTCCCCTGCCGCCGCTTACCGTGCGCGGCGAGGAGGTAGAGCTGCAGCATCTTTCGCGCCGGTGGAGCTGGGGCTGGCGGCGGCGGGGCGGGCGGGCGCGGCGGCCGGGAGCGCGGGGGCGCGGCCGCGCCAAGCCCGGGGCTGCTGCGGCGGCAGCGGGGCTGAGCGTGGCCGCTCGGCACCCCGTTGGGGCGCGGGGGGAAGAGCCGCGGCTGCAGGAGGGCTGAGCGGCGGCGCAAAGGGACCGCGGTCAGTCCCGGTGGGCGGCCCGTCCCACCCACGACGCGAAGCGGGGTCGGCCGCGGTCGGTCGCCCAAGGCCGAGCGGCTGACGCGGGAGCGCCTTTGAGGATGAGGACACCGCCGCCTCTCCGCGCAACCTGCTGAAGAGCATCAACGCCCTCCCGGCAAAATCGTGCTTTCCTATGTCTCTGTTTTTCCCCGTGTTTCACCTTGTTCCCTCTGCCTTGCTCCTGTCACTGAGTACCACGAGGAGAGCCTGTCTCCGTGTGATGCACTCCTCT
The DNA here is from genome assembly GCA_033816785.1 of Picus viridis. Classification (NCBI taxonomy): domain Eukaryota; kingdom Metazoa; phylum Chordata; class Aves; order Piciformes; family Picidae; genus Picus; species Picus viridis. Next base: position 54,751,830 of record CM066606.1, read on the forward strand.
CTCATATATTTATGTACCATGATTCCCACTCACACCCATCTGCAGAGGACAAAACAGCTCCCATCCCATCAGGGCTCCTGCACCACCACAACCTGTCCTGCTGCACCACAAAACTTCTCATACTGGGGGTGGGGTATGTCAGAGTACCTTAACTTTTTTTAGGTGAGAACAGTGCAAGAAATTGCTGCAGTGCTCCAAGACTTGTAGTTCTTACAATCACAGCATAACTTGGGAAAGGTCTGCAGGAAGTCTGCGCTCCAAGCCCTGCCCAAAGCATGGCCAGCTCTGAGCTCAGAGCAGCCAGCTCTGAGCCTTAAGCGATTAGAGCTTGACAGCTTCCCAGGCTGAAGACAGCACAACCTCTCTGGGCCCCTGCTCCAGTGCTGGGCTATCCTTGTGGGTAAGAAGTTTATTTCTTATGAATGGCCTGAATTTTCCATGTTTCAGCTTATGCTTCTGCCTTTTGACCCTCTGCCATTCAGTGCTGTGAAGAACCCGACTGCATCTTCTCCCATCCTTCCATGACTGCGAAGGATGTTGCAAGGCACTCCTAAAGCCATCCCTCCAGCTGGCTGAATCAGCTCTGTAGTCTCTCCTCACAGGGCAAGGCCTCCGGCCTCACCATCTCAGTGGCCTCCCCTCACCTCACTGGAGGTTCCTGTACTGAACCCAGACTGGAAGCAGTACCAAGATGAGGTTTGATGGTCACCAAGTAGAGAGGACAGTCTTTGCCCTCCCCTGGCTCTTGGGGTTAAGCCTTGCTCACATTACCTGGCACATGGGTGGCTCCACTCTTCTCACCAGCACCCAAGGCTGTCCCCTGGAGCTGCTCCCCGGCACCACCAGTCACATTCTTCATCTCTGCAGGATTCTGCCTTCCAAGTGATGGGATCAGTGTCTGCCCGTCTTGCATTTCCTGGGTTCCCTATCAGTCCCATTTCAGGTCCACTTCAATGGCAGTCCTTCTTGCAGCATAGGTACTGGACCCCTCATCTGGTGTCATCTGAAAACTCAACATACTTGCCTTTAGGTCAAATGTGACAGCTAAGTACATATGACAGACTAAAGTCCCTGTCTTCCCTGTTGAATGGTTTTTAATGTACTCTTCTGTCTTGTTTGCTTCAATGGTTATTGTGCAACACAATTTACCCCTGAAGAGACGAAGAAAACTTAGCTGACAAAAGGATTCCTCTGTCTACCCCAAGGTAAATTCATTTCAGTCATGCTCTTGAGTCGTTACCTAAACTAGTCAGGTACAACGAAAAATTTGAACAAATGGCTTCCTGAAAACATCTTTCAAAATTACACAAGTCACTAAGAGCATGTAGGATGTCAGAACCTTTTTGCTGGACTACCCCAGTAGCACTTTCTGCCAATTCATGGGCTGCAGGGGAAACAGAAATTAGTTTCAGTCTATAGAGAACTACATTTCAATGAAAGGTGCTTTAAATTATGCCAGCTACTACTCCTCCTAGTGACGTGGTCATATATCTTCATTTTCTCACAGTCTGTACTAAAATGTGCTGTGCCTGGAAACTGTTTTTCTAAATACAGTCACTGGCTATGACAGGGAAGTACAGTCATACTGCAAAACAGCTGCATAAGGTTTTTCTCTAGTCATGGTGAAATAGTGTGTGCTTTGCTTGACAGCCTACACAGGCAACATCAGTTATGTGGCCTTTATTTCTCATAATGTTCACAAATTTTGGCATGCATCAGAAATCTCAAAAGGTATCTGGCAAGGTCACTTGAAGCCAGTAAACAGGCTCCATGTTCTCATATCTTGCAACTGGCATAAAGTTACTCAGTTTTTGTGCATGTGTGTGTGTGCTCCCTGTGCCTAAACAAGAGCTCCTTAGTTTCAGCCACTCCATTGTAGGAAAAGTAGAGTAGCACCTACCTTGGTGATACCTGCTGACAATTTAATTTTGTATTTGATGGGTATTAGTGCAATTACTTCAGTTTCTCCCCAAACATAATAATATTTGCATCCCTTATTTATGGGTTTCCACAGTGACATTCTCAGGTTTCTTGCTTAGACAGCAAGATTACAAAATTTGCTGCATAGTTTATCTTCCAGAGATTTCCTATCCCAGAGGGACTATTCTACTGGCAGCATCCTGAACTCTGCTCTGTAATTCACCTGTACTCACAGTTACAGACAACTCACACAGGATGGGAGATAACCTGGAGGATGACTATCCAAAACTCTTCACTGTATTCAAGTATTTCTGTAATACAGAAATTACAGCTGTTTATGTAGCTTTTGCATCAGACCCAAAAACTTTCTAAAACTTCAGTCATGCTCCTCTACAATCATCCAAGATCAAAACAGCATGTAAACAGACCTTAGCACTCACAACAAAATCAGGAAGTTATCATACTTTCCAGTGAATCACTTTCCATGTGTAGTCTGTATAAATGGTGTGTCCGGAAGCAGCTTCTGAATGTCTAGAAATATGCCCTCTGTTTTCCCTAAAGGACATCTGCCAAGCCTTTCTGGATGTATCAGGGAAGGAAAATAGGTGGCAAAATTATCTGGCACTGGCTCCTGCAAGAATGTTTCTTTTTGGGTAGTGGAAAAACTTCCCATTTTTAGAAACTTGCTCAATTCATATGGGTTTTTAATAAAACTGTCAGTATTGACCAGTGCACGTAATCTCATTTTGGGTTGTTTTCTTTCAGTTTGACCTGTGACTCCCAGACAAGGAGCCTGACAGCCTGTCTTCCAGTTTCTACTCATGGGAGCATGGCCCTGTTTCTCATGCATGTACAGTTAAGCACACTCATACGTGTTTTTACGGAGTATCCTCTCTCCTGTAACTTCTATCTGGCTCTGTTTCCATTTCTCAATTTAATTTATTCCCGATATCCTTAGACAAAAAAAAATCCTGACAGAATACTCCTTGTGGTCCCCTGGGTTCAGCCTGCAAAAGGAGTCCATATCGAGGTAGACCTGAAGCTTTTGCAGTAAGCTGCCTCCTTACAAGTTGAAACAGTATTTGTGTAGCATCTTCACTCTGGTTTTGCAGCTGTCTCTTTGTCTGCCATGCCTTCCTATCTCCATTACAGCGTGAGCAAATCCCATACAAGTACACAATCTTAAGGAGATGATAGATTTAATAAACAAACAAACAAACAAATGAAAGCACATTACCACTTCTTCCAGATGGACAGCAAAAAATGGATGTGTCCTCCCCTGAATCTTTTTCAGAATTGAGTAAACTAGACTACAGTAAAATGGTTGCTTGCTCAGACATGTGGAAAATCCAAACAAGCTACAGAGTTTTTCTGTTTGTCAGAAGCATTATATTGCTATAGTCTTTTAAGATTTCTACTCTCTGGTATAGCTGCCAGTTGCATAATGATCATGTTTCACATGAGATGACCAAAGCAGTCTCGATGAAGAAAAAGCAAACAAAACCTGACACACTATGTGCCACTACATTTTGTTATTCTGCATTAGGAGAGCCAAAATATCTCTTTTGAGTGCATGTACACAGAAACTCCAGACTTGAAGAATCAAAAGTAAGTAACTTTGATTCTGCTTAAACTATTTTGATTAGTTAATTCTTCCTTCATTCCAGTGCTGTTGCTGCAAGTTGCCTTTAATACTAATTGGTCAGTTAAGACTAAGCATATCATCTCTCAGTCATGCCCATTCTGAATGCTATGGAGAAGATCAGTTCCCTAGTTTTAACTGTCATACATCTCTTTTCCCATACCTACATTTGCTCTCCTTTCCCATCCTGTTAAACATGCTGCTTATTTTCACTTTCAGAGATTTCCATGATCTCCAACTCTCTGACTGGGTTTTCCTCAGGAGTGACATCAGCTTCTATTACCTTCCATCTTCTCACATATAAGAAGGTCTCCATAACCACTGACATGGTTTCTTCCTTCTTCTACTTTGCCTTAAAAGATTAACTCTGTGCTTTTTCCTTTCCTGTAAAAAAATGACAGCATTGAAACTGGTGTGCTGTGTCCAGCATAAGTTATGCAGTACTGTTTCATTATATTTACTGGCTTTCTCTTTTTTTTTTTTTAATCTGATGTCCTTTTTTCTTAAGCAGAGGACTTTTGGGAGTGGCAGTGATTATTTTCATTTCTGGTTTTGTACAAGGCACAGTTTAATAGAGGTTCTTTGAGTCCTGATTGCTATGGTAACACAAACAGTAAGAAATAACAAAGAAATCAGGATCACTTCATTTGATACACTGCATATACTAAAATCCTGCTTTATCTGTTTATCCAAGCTGCAGATGCTGCATATTTGACAGATCTGACTTGGGGTATGCAATAACATTTAAAATACAAGCTTTCATTTAAATAAAATTCCATTGCCTCCTCAGTAAGAAGACTTTACCTAGGATTTATCTAGTCAAAGCCATACGCACAATTTAAGTCTCTCTCTCACTCCAAAGTATCATAGCTAAAATCCTCAGAGACATGAATGATCTCATTTCAGTTTATATCTGCTATGAAGCATTTTTGACATCTGGATAAGTAGATGATGGATTTACTGCTGTTTCAAAGCCAACTGGTAGTGGTGACTCACCAATATAAGCACTCACTAAGAACAGCTGAATTGACTACTGTCGTCGGGATTGTTCTTCTAGTCTTCAAGATGTTGCAGCTCTTAAAGGGGGATGGGTGAGCTGCACATGCAGCAGTTCCTCGGCCACCAAAGTTTGTTGTCTCTGTGTGAAACTGGTTATTAAACTGGCAGCTCGAGGTTGCAGTAACCTCTAAGGAGCCAGGGAAGTAACAGCCAAGGTGTGTAATGGCAGAGATGTGTGTGAATGAGGTGATCTGGAGGAAAAAGGATAAGGGTGAGCAGAAATGTAAACAACAGAATTTGGAAGGTAAATGGAAATTTAACAGATGCAGAGTTTGTGAAAAGACTTGAGAAAGTAAACTAATGAGCCCAATGTTTAGTGGAAGTGTTATTTTGATTTGCAGATTAATTTAGAGGAGGATGATTCAGAATTTCCGAAAGCCTAGATAAGCCAAATTGTGATAGAGAAAATTAAATGAGTCAAGATCCGGGCAAGGCTCTTGAGACAGTAAACATTAAAATGGTGTAAAATTCCTGAAGCTGATATGAGATGTCATAGTGGTCCACTAGACTCTTCCAACAAATGTATAAAGGAGGACAAAATTTTTCCTTGATAATGAATTTGTAAAAGCAATTTTCTCCTTTAAACTCAAATTTCCAGAAATCCTACCCTGTCCTTGCTAAAATAATTAGGTTGTCTTCTTCATGTCTTCATGGGTAATAGACTGGCTGGACATTTGAGCCCAGAGAGTTGTGGTGAACCGAGTTAAATCCAATTGGCAATCAGTCACAAGTGATGTTCCCCACAGCTCAGTATTTGGGCCAATGATCTGGATGAAGGGATAGAGTGCAGCCTCAGTAAGTTTGCATATGATACCAGATTGGGCACCGAGTGCTGATCTGCTCAGAGGTAGGACAACCCTGCAGAAGGATCTGGACAGTCTGGATTGATGGACCAAGGTCAATTGTATAAAGTTTAACAAGGCCAAGTGCTGGGTCCTGGACTTGGCTCATCACAACCCCACACAATGCTACAGGCTTGTGTCTGGAAAGCTGTCCAATAGTGAAAGACCTGGAGGTGTTGATTGACAACAATCAGAACATGAACCAGCAGTTTGCTCAGGTGGCCAAAAAGGTCAACAGCATCTTGTCCTGAGGTATCAGGAAAGGTGTGGCCAGCAGGAATAGGGGAGTGATCATGCCCCTGTACTTGGCACTGGTGAGACTGCACCTAGAATACTGAGTTCATTTTTGGGCCCCTCACTAGAAGAAAGGCTTTGAGTTGATGGAGCATGTCAAAAGACAAACAATGAAGCTGGCGAAGAGACTGGAGAGCAAGTCCTATGAGAAGCAGCTGAGAGAACTGGGATTGTTTATTCCATAGAAAAGGAGGATAAGGAGAGACTTTGTGGCTCTCTATAACTACCTGAAAGGAGTTTATATTGAGGTGGGTGTTGGTATCTTCTCCCTGGTAGCAAGTCATAGAAAGAGAGGACATGGCCTCAAGTCATACCAGGGTAGATTTAGATTGAATATAAAAGGAAATGCCTTCACTGAAAGGTTTATTAAACACTGGAATAGTCTCCCCAGGAAAGGTGGTTGATTCCCCACCCCTGGAGGTGTTTAAAAGATACATAGGTGTGGTGTTAAGGGATGCAGTTTAGTGGTGATTTGGCAGTGCTAGGTTAATAGTTGGACTTGATGATTTGAATGGTCTTTTCCAACCAAAGCAATTCTATGATTCTATGTCAAGGAGTAGCATAATCACACGTGCTACCTCACAGGGAAAGCCAATGTCAGAAGTGTCATTATATATGTGGTTTTGAGGAGTACAAACAGCAGAGTTCAACTCTGTAGGCACTTTCCCAGTTCATTCTTAACCGTATGGGAAAGCCACATTTCTGCTTGGTGCCTTTTAATAAAGGGAATGCAGAGATCCAGGATAAGGCAGTAAGCCAATTACATCTCTTGTTAAATTCTATTTTCAAGTGACTGCTTTAAGGACAAAGCTGGTCCATAGGCCACAATTTACCTTATGTTAATTTAACTTCTTTCACATTTCCAGATTAAATGCAACACTAGAAAAACAGAAGATCAATGATTTAAGTCTGAGCTTTTCCACATTCTCTGCACTCCTAGCTACAAATACTCTCCTCTGCAGTGTTCATTTTGAAATTCTGGAAAATACATGTTGTAAAAAGATCTCATTGCATGCCCAGGCACATCCAAATGTTCCATTTGTTCTCAGACATTGGACACTGGTACTTTTCTTGGTTGGAAAAGGACATCAGGGCTGGACAAGGAAATGAGGTCTTGTAGCACAGTTCAGTGTTCATATTTCAGTCTCCTCATATACATGTGGTAATGTTATTATTTTATGCTCTCTGTGCTTTAATGGTACTATAATCATGCAAGTCTAATTATGCAGAAAACCCAGCATGGATTATTTTATATTTATCTTAAATAAATTTAAATAAATTACCTGAGGTTATGTAATCAGGTTAACTTTGTGTGGTGTATCTGTAGTTCTTACGCCCCTTGAACGTTGTCTCCAGTACTTTGCAATACCACCTGATTCTGATCTTGCTAATGAGCCAGTTTCTGCAGCTGCTGTCTTCTCCATTCTCTGGAAGTGTGTCATGCTGTAGCAATAATTCCACTGGCTGTAAGTAAGGTACAAGTTCACGTAAGAGTTTACGTCTGTCTTCCCAAGGACATGACTACATTGCAGAGTGACATAAACAAAGACAGGTGGTCATATTCAGTTCAGCTTTGCTGTTTGGATTTATTGCAGCCAATGCTTTTGTTGTTCCCAGGGACTTAGTCCTAGTTAGAACAAATGGGCAAAAATCACGACTCCCACCACGGACAAAAATAACGACTCAGACAAACGGATTGCAAAAAGTGATGGAAAGTTTAAATAGGAAAAAAACAAACAAACAAACAAATAAAGCAACAATGAAAGTTTTACAGAAAAACCACAAGCACTGTTACAAAAGACAGAGATCCCAGAGCATACCCAAGAATGTCCCATCCCCACCAGCGGGTACACCTAACTCCCCTGCCCAGGGCTCTTTCTCCCCCTGCCCCCATCCCAGCCTTTGCCCCTGTTTTATAGGGCAGCAGGGCATTATGGGAAATGGAACACCTGGTTTCCTGTGACGACCCCTTCCTGGGCTGGGCCCACCCCTTGGGACCTCCCAGGTGTGGCCTGTGCAGTGGCATCCAGGCCAGCACCCAGCCTAAACCACCAGACATCCCTATGTCGTTTCTTCAAAAATTTCTGAGGGATTTGATTCCTAAGTAGAATCATAGAATCAGTCAGGGTTGGAAGGGACCACAAGGATCATCTAGTTCCAACCCCCCTGCCATGGACAGGGACACCCCACACTAGATCAGGCTGGCCAGAGCCTCATCCAGCCTGGGATTAAACACCTCCAGGGACGGGGCCTCAACCACCTCCCTGGACAACCCATTCCAGGGCTTCACCACTCTCATGGGGAAGAACTTCCTCCTCACGTCCAGCCTGAATCTCCCCACCTCCAGCTTCATTCCATTCCCCCTAGTCCTATCACTACCTGATAGCCTGAGAAGTCCCTCCCCAGCCTTCCTGTAGGCCCCCTTCAGATACTGGAAGGCCACAATGAGGTCACCTCAGAGCCTTCTCTTCTCCAGACTGAACAGCCCCAACTCCTTCAGTCTGTCCTCATAGGAGAGGTGCTCCAGCCCTCTGATCATCCTCGTGGCCCTTCTCTGGACACCTTCTAGCACATCTACATCCCTCCTGTAATAGGGGCTCCAGAACTGGATGCAGTACTCCAGGTGGGGTCTCACCAGGGCTGAGAAGAGGGGGAGAAGCACCTCCCTTGACCTGCTGGTCACACTTCTCTTGATGCAGCCCAGGATCTGATTGGCTTTCCGGGCTGCAAGCGCACATTGAGAGCTCATGTTGAGCTTCTCGTCCACCAGCACCCCCAAGTCTCTCTCCTCAGGGTTGCTCTCCAGCCAGTCCCTGCCCAGCCTGTATTTGTGCCTGGGATTGCCTCGACCCAGATGCAGGACCCTGCACTTGGTCTTGTTGAACCTCATCAGGTTGGCTTGTGCCCACCTCTCCAGCCTGTCAAGGTCCCTCTGGATGGCATCCCTTCCCTCCAGTGTGTCTGCTGCACCACACAGTTTGGTGTCATCAGCAAACTTGCTGAGGGTGCACTCGATGCCACTGTCCATGTCACCCACAAAGATGTTGAACAAGACTGGACCCGGGACTGATCCCTGAGGGACTCCACTTGTCCCTGGCCTCCACTGGGACATGGACCCGTTGACAGCCACTCTTTGGGTGTGGCCATGTGGTGGTGAGAGTGAGTTCTCCCCCCACACACAAAGAAACCACAGCTAACTCAGTCAGAGAAGCAAATGAAATCAGCTGTATTTACAAAGCAGGAGTGAAATGCAATGAATATGTACACAATACACAGTATTTACAAAATACAGAAATATACAGCAATGAACGTAATACTGAAGACCTCCAGCCTGTGGAGGGTCCCCCTATACCCCTTCTCCCTCCCTACCTCCTTTTTTTCCCAAAAAGGGTTAGAGAGAGAGAGAGAAAGGCAATTAAGGAGAAAATTCTGTTAGCTCAAAGCGTATGCAAGAATTAGTTTTCTCATCTGGCTAGCTTTGTTAATTCAAGGTTGCCTCCGTCCAGCAGCTGTTGCTTCAGAGAGAGAGAAATAGACAGGCCCACAGGAACAGAGAGAACAGACTGAGACTGAGACTCAAACTGAACTAAAACTTAAAAGTTGCATTCTACCAATCTACCAATGAAATTCGTTTAGACCTTATCTTTGTTTTCAATTATTTCAAAAACATTCAGACAGAGTGTTCCAGCAACTGTCCCTTTCTTAAAGGCACAGCCTAAAACGGTCACAGGCCATCAAGTCAGTTCTTTATCCATCCAGTGGTCCACCCATCAAATCCATGCTTCACCATTTTGGACACCAGGATGTGGTGCAGGACAGTGTTGAAGGCTTTGCTGAGGACCAGGTAAACAACATCAGTTGCTTGCCCCTCATCTATTAATGTTGTCACCTGTTCATAGAAGGCCACCAGGTTTGTCAGGCAGGATTTGCCCTTGGCGAAGCCATGCTGACTGTTCCAAATCACCTCTTCACTATTCTTCTGAGTCAGTAGTGCCTCCAGGAGGACCTGCTCTGTGATCTCTCCAGGCACAGAGGTGAGACAGACTGGCCTGCAGTTCCCTGGTTCCTCCTTCTTGCCCTTTTTGAAAATGGGAGCAATGTTTCCCCTTTTCCAGTCTGTGGGGACTTCCCCAGTCTGCCATGACTTTTGGAATAGACTAGAGAGGGGTTTAGCAACCTCATCTGCCAGTTCTCTCAGCACCCGTGGGTGTATCCCGTCGGGTCCCATGGACTTGAACACTTTCAGGTTCTTCAGGTGATCACAAACCTGATCTTCACTTACGATGGGCAGTTCTTCCTCCCCGTCCCTGGCATCGTCTTCCATGATGCCAGGAGTGTGGCTAGAGGCCCTTGCAGTGAAGACTGAGTTAAGTAGTAGCCATTTCTGCTCCCATACAGCTTACATGACATTTATAGTAGGCAAGAAAAGAAATGCGCCCATTGGATGAGGAGAAAAAGGTCCTGACACTTGTATTTTATTCTTCTGATTGCTATGGCATTGCATGGTTAGCAGCAACTGCAACTGCTAGCTGGAGCAGTGGAGCTCTTTCCACTGCTATGACATATGCCCATTAGCAGAGCAAGAACATGTATGGGGTTTAGGACATCTCAGAGAGCACATTTTTTCACATTTTCTCTTGAACTGTTTCTGCATACTGTTTTGGAAGGCTCTGCTCTGAATAGCCTGGTATGTTTTGTTACTCAAAAAGTACTTACATTTGGCATGTTGTCCCCAAAACTCGTGTCTTGATTCAGTGTACTTACTCGTCTGTGCATTGAACTTGCTTCTGTTGACTGATACCCTGAAAACCTCACATGGAAATTGTGGAGCTTTCCTGTACTGCTGGTTTGCTGAGGGTTGGTGACTGATCTTAATGGGCATCTGAGTTTATTAATGGAAATTGCAGTCAGTCCACTGATGATTTATCTGCTGGGACTCAGCAAAGGGAACTGTGCTGTGACTGAGTTTTGTGAATCAGGTGGTACTGAAGGGTGTCACAGAGAGTCACAACAACAGATTGAGGTGGGGGAAGAAGGTTAATCTGTTTATATGTGGAGTCAGCACTTGCTGCAGATAGATAGATAGAGATAGATTATAGATACATATAGATATATAGATATAGATGGATAGATATAGATATAGATATAGATATAGATATAGATATAGATATAGATATAGATATAGATATAGATATCTTGTGGAGTCTCCGTCTCTGGAGACATTCAAAACCCACCTGGATGCATTCCTGTGCAGACTACCCTAAGTGATCCTGCTTTGGCAGGGGTGTTGGATTCCATGATCTCTCAAGGCCCCTTCCAACCTCTAATGTACAGTGATACTGTGATAAAGTCAGTACTGCTGTACTTCTGGGTAAGAATGGTTGAAATGAGCAATCTTTAAAATATTCTTTTTTTTTTTTTAACAATTCTGCAATGTGTAGGCTGTTCATAGGAGGGAAGGGACCAGGAAGCCAATATCAGAAAAGGTAAAGCCGAGCTCAGTAAAGCTGACTGAGTGACAACAAAAAGACTCTAGGATCCCTCCTTTACATTAGAAGTAACAGCCTACTAAAACAACAAAAATAATTTTGTCTTTTTTAAGACCTTATTTAATTCCTTGTAAAGGAAAGTCAGCTGCTTGAAATAAGTAGGCTTTTTGCTGCATATCACCATGATTTAATGAAGAGGAGTAAAATAAACAGTCAGGAAGGACATCTGCATGTGAAGTTGCTAAAGAAGTTAAATCCCAGTGATTTTGTTGTTTGTAAAAACTCTGCTGGCACCATCAGTGTTTTTTTCTCTTTGGAAGTAAAAACACTCAGGTGCTAAGGCAAGAGGTGGCATACAAAGTTCTGTTCTACAACTAATTAACATTTTATAATAGCTAGCAGGTCCAAGTTCTGTGTGTTGGTTTTGTTAAACAGATAGAATAGACTAGACTAGACTAGACTAGACTAGACTAGACTAGACTAGAATAGAATAGAATAGAAAGACCAGGTTGGAAGAGACCTTAAAGATCATCGCGTCCAACCTATCAACCCATCCAACCCACCTAATCAACTAAACCATGGCACCAAGCACCCCATCAAGTCTCTTCCTGAACACCTCCAATGATGGTGACTCCACCACCTCCCCAGGCAGCCCATTCCACTCACTCTCTCTGTATAGAACTTCCTAATATCCAGCCTAAACCTCCCCTGGTACAGCCTGAGACTGTGTCCTCTTGTTAGTAGATGATTGGACTGTAACATATGTAAATGCTGTTTACAAGCCTGGTTAACAACGAAAAAACCCTTGGTGCTGTACATGAAAATATGAGTTTTAATGTATACAAATTCAGAATAGGGGCTACTTTTAAAAATACAGACTAAATATTAATTGCAGCAGAAGCCTTTTTTTTATTTCAATTGGAATTTACACTGAAACAAGACATGCTGGAGCAAGTATTTATATAATGATTGACAATGTAACTAATGGCAAATTTTACCCATGAAGACAAAACTCTAGCAAAGTCCTGCTCAGCCCAAAACTGGGATGAGGATTTGTCTTAGGATGTGGTATATGGATAATAATAGTTTCATCACCCATTTCTGACTAGGTAGGTTTGATTACCACACAGGCATAGGCTTAGGGTTAAAGTTTGTGAAGCAAGAATCCTCAGGGCTGGAGTAACATTGAAATCCTGCTCAGCTCAGAAGGGTAGATGAAGGTGGGCTCAGGATGGAGTGATAGGTTTCAACTGGGAGGTTTATAATCTACTCTGCAGAAGGGTAGGGTTAGGCTTGGGTTGGGTCAGGTTTAGGGCTAGAGAATTCTTTGGAGCTAAGATGCCAGTAACACCCTGTTCAGCCCAACCTGTCTGGGATGGCAGCTGGGCTCACGACAGGGCTGTAACTCTGTGCACATCTGCAATCAAAAATTGATCTCATCTCCTCCAAGAAGAGCTGAGTTGTAAAGTTTCTAGGATGGTTAACTCAGTGCCACCATATGATCCTTGGCGCAGTGTGTAATTGAAAAAAGTAAACTGTTCTTTACAATATAGGCTACCTATATATACACCTACATATATATATTTTTATACACATTTTAGCTGGCAAATGGAACATATTATTTTGCTCAAACATGGTGTCATGGAAGACGATGCCAGGGACGGGGAGGAAGAACTGCCCATCGTAAGTGAAGATCAGGTTTGTGATCACCTGAAGAACCTGAAAGTGTTCAAGTCCATGGGACCCGACGGGATACACCCACGGGTGCTGAGAGAACTGGCAGATGAGGTTGCCAAGCCCCTCTCTATTATATTCCAGAAGTCATGGCAGACTGGGGAAGTCCCCACAGACTGGAAAAGGGGAAACATTGCTCCCATTTTCAAAAAGGGCAAGAAGGAGGAACCAGGGAACTACAGGCCAGTCAGTCTCACCTCTGTGCCCGGAACGATCATGGAGCAGATCCTCCTGGAGGCACTACTGACTCAGAAGAATAGTGAAGAGGTGATTTGGAACAGTCAGCATGGCTTTGCCAAGGGCAAATCCTGCCTGACAAACCTGGTGGCCTTCTATGAGCAGGTGACAACATTAATAGATGAGGGGCAAGCAACTGATGTCATTTGCCTGGACCTGAGAAAAGCCTTTGACACTGTCCCACACCACATCCTGGTCTCCAAGCTGGTGACACATGGGTTTGATGGGTGGACCACTAGATGGATAAAGAACTGGCTTGATGGCCACACCCAAAGAGTGGCTGTCAACGGGTCCATGTCCCAGTGGAGGCCAGTGACAAGCAGAGTCCCTCAGGGATCAGTCCTGGGACCAGTTGTGACCGGTTTAGGCTGTGCCTTTAAGAAAGAGACACTTTCTGAACACTCTGGGCGAATATTTTGATATTAGAATGAAAACAATGATATGCTAATTCAATTTCATTGGTGGAACCCGGCCATAGATTTTTGTTTAGTCTTTCAGTTGGGGGAGTCAGTCAGTCAGTCGTCTTCTTCTTCCCCTGTACTGTGAGCTGGCTCGTTTCTCTCTACGATTCTTGCTAACCAGATAAGAGAAAACTAACTTTTGCATCCGCTTTGAGCTTTAACAAGTTTTCACCCTTTTAATTACCTTCCTTTCTCTGTCTCTCAAACCCTTTTGGAAAAAAGGGGAGGTAGGGAGGGAGAAGGGAGGGGCAGGCCGAACCCCCCTGGCCGCAGGGGGGGGTTGGGGAAAGGTTTCCTGTATTACATACATTGCTGTATATTTCTGTATATATTGTAAATATTGTATGTTTTTGTACATATTCATTGCATTCCATATCCGCTTGTAAAATACAGCTTTCATCTGCTTCTCCGGCTGAGTTAGCTGTGGAATTCTTTTGTGTGTGGGGGGGAACCTTCCTACTCCACCACACCAGTCTTGTTCAACATCTTTGTGGGTGCCATGGACAGTGGCATCGAGTGCACCCTCAGCAAGTTTGCTGATGACACCAAACTGTGTGGTGCAGCAGACACACAGGAGGGAAGGGATGCCATCCAGAGGGACCTTGACAGGTTGGAGAGGTGGGCACAAGCCAACCTGATGAGGTTCAACAAGACCAAGTGCAGGGTCCTGCATCTGGGTCGAGGCAATCCCAGGCCAAATCCAGGCTGGGCAGGGACTGGCTGGAGAGCAGCCCTGAGGAGAGAGACTTGGGGGTGCTGGTGGACGAGAAGCTCAACATGAGCTCTCAATGTGCTCTTGCAGCCCGGAAAGCCAATCAGATCCTGGGCTGCATCAAGAGAAGTGTGGCCAGCAGGTCAAGGGAGGTGATTCTCCACCTCTACTCAGCTCTGGTGAGACCCCACCTGGAGTACTGCATCCAGTTCTGGAGCCCCTGTTACAGGAGGGATGTGGACGTGCTGGAGCGTGTCCAGAGAAGGGCCACGAGGATGATCAGAGGTCTGGAGCACCTCTCCTATGAGGACAGACTGAAGGAGTTGGGGCTGTTCAGTCTGGAGAAGAGAAGGCTCCGAGGTGACCTCATTGTGGCCTTCCAGTATCTGAAGGGGGCCTACAGGAAGGCTGGGGAGGGACTTCTCAGGCTATCAGGTAGTGATAGGACTAGGGGGAATGGAATGAAGCTGGAGGTGGGGAGATTCAGGCTGGACGTGAGGAGGAAGTTCTTCCCCATGAGAGTGGTGAAGCCCTGGAATGGGTTGTCCAGGGAGGTGGTTGAGGCCCCGTCCCTGGAGGTGTTTAAGCCAAGGCTGGACGAGGCTCTGGCCAGCCTGATCTAGTGTGGGGTGTCCCTGTCCATGGCAGCGGGGTTGGAACTAGATGATCCTTGTGGTCCCTTCCAACCTTGACTGATTCTATGATTCTATGACATTACTGAATGAATCAGGCAAGAAAACATTTTGGTAAAAGTGTTGTAACAATCCAGAAGATGTACAGAATTCTCTGCTAATTTGTACCAGATGCTGCACTCCAGGTGTAAAGGAAACGGAATTAGGCCTATTAACAGCAAAATAACATTGATCATTTATAAATAAGTAACTCTTGCTTGTAGCCATGAACAAAAACAGCCATTAACAATTGTAGAAAACCTTTCCTGTGGGTGATATTCTATTTCCTTATTGGTTTTCTGTCTATAACAATCTGTTTTTAAGATTTCTTTGAGATACCAGTTGCAGAAGCAGGGGAATGCCTAGCTTTTCAAAAGCAACTTCATCATCCAGAGAACTGCTTAAAGAAAAATGCAGGGTTGCCATGGCAAAATATAATCTGTGTACAAATAAATGCCCTGTGGTCAGTTTTTCCCTCAGATGACAGAACTTTTGCAGAACTCAGAAGAAAACAGAGGAGAAAGCCAAATAAGAGGAGATGTGTGGAGATGGAAGAAGAAAAAAAAAAAAAAAAAAAAAAAAAAAAAAAAAACACCAAAAAAAACACCACCACCAAAACCAGGAACTGAGACAGAAGAAAAGGAAGATGTGTTCAGTTCTGTTTAAAGCTATTAGCCCCTATTTTTTAGGACTGTGTGAAGTGGGTTTGCATGTGCCATATCTTGTTGTAAAATAATTTTCCAGGGACTTTCACAGAATCACCAAGGTTGGAAGAGACTTCAAAGATCATCAAGTCTAACCTGTCACCACAGACCTCATGACTAAACCATGGCACCAGTCCCCTCTTGAACACCTCCAGGGATGGTGACTCCACCACCTCCCTGGGCAGCCGATTCCAATGGCAAACGACTCTCTCAGTGAAGAACTTTCTCCTCACCTCGAGCCTAAACTTCCCCTAGCACAGCTTGAGACTGTGTCCTCTTTGTCACAAGACTGGCACCAGGGTAAAGAATCTTCCTGGAAGAGGCAAAATAGCTGCCCAAAACAGTGTAGAAATTCTGTAGACAAATGTTGCATTGTTTGAGAAAGGCCTCCAGGACTAGTTTGGTTGTGTCAGGAACTTTTTTGTCTTCTGAGTCAGCAAGGAATTGGCATACAACATGTCAGTATCCTATCCTTGGGGTTTAGAATCCTATTGGTGGAAGTCACTGTACTCACTTTGCTGCCAGATTGTGATTTTGTGTGGCTTGAATTCAGATATTAATCCATTTCTTAGCTGGGTATCTCCTCCTGCCTTTGCCAGAACATTCAGTATGTCAGCAGCGGCACCATCTCCTCAATTGAAATGTTGAACAGAGCAAGTTTAAAAAGGAAAGATAATGTTCACAGCAGCATTTACAGTTGCAACACCAAATAGTGAGTGAAGGAGATTAAAAAAACCTACACCATCACCAAAACAAGAGAGCTGCTATACATAGGGCACTTTTGCCTGTATGCGCTGTGGCTGAAGTTTTACGAATTCATTACAAAGTGAAGAATACTGCAACTGCAAATGAAATCAGGGTGTTTGCTCAGGCTGGAGATTGCCAGTTAACTCAAAAAGCACAGCTTCAATTTTACAAACCTTCTAAATGAGGCAGCTACAGCTGCTCTCCATTTTTTCAGCTTAACATGTACCATAACTGTACAGACCATAAGATAAACATATATGTAATGTTGTACAGGCAAGTATTGCCACAGGGTCCCCCTGCTCTTGTGAAACGCCAGAATTTCAACAGACTGTGTACAACAAAGTACATCTCTGTAATGTATGCTTACTTTGATTACAGGTCATAACTTGTTACTTACCAAATGAAAAGCCTACACACAGCTCTACAGTGAATCTGCATATCCAATTGATCTTGATTATTAGCCTTGTTTCATGGAGATAGTGGGCCTTTTGTTTTCCTGTTACACGGATTTGTTTTGATCTGTGAATTTTGTGCCACTCATGGTGCTGAAAATCTTTAAGGTGGCAGTTATTCACAGAATCAGCCAGGTTGGAACAGAACTCCAAGATCATCAAGTCCACCCGATCACTCAGCCCTAACTAATCAGCTAGACCATGGCATTAAGTGCCTCATCTAGTCTTTTCTTAAACACCTCCAGGGACATCGACCCCACCAAATTTAATGGTATGAGAAAGGAAATCATTGGAAGAAAAAAGGAGGGGTTTGAAAGAAGTGGTTGTTTATTGTTTGGAATTGTGAGTTTCATTCCTTATCAAGAAAAAAAGCATGCTAATAAACACAGACCTTTATATTTTTCAATTCTGTTTAAACATTTAAGGCCTCAGGGAGATTTCATATCCCAATTTTACTGCCCAGTCTAGTCTTCCTGATTTATCCTGAGGTTTGTATGAGGAGAATGTGACTTCTCACTCTGAAATATTATGCAGCCTAAGTTAAGAGATTATAGGATCTAAATAATGGAGATAAATATTTTAAGCCTTGGAGGTACAGAAAAATCCCTGTATGGTTTGGTCTTTAAAACCCAAGTTCCATCAGACAGCACCACTTTGTCATCCTCAATTTGATTTTCAACCAAAAGCCTTGCCAACTGGAAAGTTTGCAAGGACAAAAAAGTTAATTCCTTATCTTAAAATATTTGTTCTCCAGGAACTATTACAGGCAACTGTTGGACCTTCTGCATTCTCCCTGCTTGGCAGAAGAAATGACTGGTTCACAGTGATCAATTCTCAACACAAAGTAAAAACACAAAGAAGGGGGAAAAGAAAAAAGTAAATCTCGAAACTTTATCCAAAGTTCTTCTTCCTGTTTTTAAAGCTAGCAAGCAAATGAGGCCATTTCTTCTAAATTTTTTCACTTGGAAAAAAAAAGAAGCCTAAATTACATCCCTTCTTGCAGCTGTGGTTTGCACTGTCAGATGGTCTGATGATTGCCTGCAAGCAGTCTGTGTTTGCACACTGGGCATCTCACACCAGGCCAAAATGATCAGATGTGCACGTGGTGGGTCTTTGCATCAAATGCTGCACTTTGTGGTAAACAAACAAATTTCAGTTGCCAACAAAATGACAGATCTGTGGCTTCCTTGCAACCATGTGGAGACAAAAGCAGTGAGTAAGGATTACAGTAGATGGCAAGGTCCAAGGAGGAAAATGACTAATAATTAACTAGGTATGAGGTTGCCACAAAAATGAGGTGTTGTGGACTAAATCCTATCACTGGCTTACAAAACATAGGTATCTCTCTTTGAGCTTCATTTTCATCTTGTTAGGAGTATTCCAATTTTAATTCTAGCATCATGATGGGTTCAATAACCATCAAACTGCAGATCCTCTATTTCCATCAGTTTCTAGGCATGACTTGTTACTTGATCTTCTTACACATGGTATGAGTCTTACTAAATTTTGTGCTTCATCTGGCAGGCACAGTAGTATTTTAACAACCTCTCTCTGTTGTTTGCCCAGTATTAGTCTCAAGGCCAAAACTCACAAACAGATTTATGGTTATGATGTGCCAATTTCTGTAGACAGCAAGGGGGAAAAAGGGCGGGGGGGGGAAAAGAGTAAGTGATGAGGTAGATCAACAAGAGTTGGACTCTAGGGAAGGGTTCCCAGCCAAATTTGACAGCTGTCAAACATAATAACAATTTCATCAGCTTCTTCAAACTGACCCTAGCTCATCAGTGCCCATCTTTTCGAAGCACTGGGGCACTTAGTTCTTTGTTCAGACCTGCGAGTAAGAAAAGGGACAGCTGAGTCTGACCTGGCCACAACCTTAATCTCCTAATTACCTTTCTGTTGATCTCTGTTATACTTGACTGAGGGCCTGGAAATTGTCAGCCTAACTGGTAAGTTAAAAATAATAATACTATTTAATGGTGCCCATGAGTCCTAGTTATATGTCAGCTTACTGCGTCACTCATATAACTTTCTACAGAGCAGCAAAGCCATGGGCTGAAAGGGGTATAGCAGGCTCACCTGCAGGTGAGATCTGACATTGAGGAGTATGTATGGACACTATTTGTATTGTACAGTGCATAACAGAAAAAAGAAAGGAAAGCCACTTTGTTGATCACCACCAATGCATGGACCCATCACACACAGCACCTTCTCTCACCCCATAAAAAACTTTTTCTTCATGTCTTCTGACTGTCTTTTGTTGCTATGGGTGATCAGACACAGGCAAAAGTGGTGCAACCTGGAGCATTTCAGGTCATGCTTCTTTAACTATCCTGGCAGAGATTAAGAAGCTTTACCAAGCAGAATGGGAGGAGCACATGCTGAGGAAGCTCACCAGAGAAACTCAACATAGCTAGGTATTTTAGTCACTATACAGAAAATATTCGTTACAAGGACAAGGTGAAGCTTTTATTGGAAAAATAACTGTTTCAATAAATATGAATTTTCAGGCCAAATGCTTGGTGTCATTGCCAAACTAACTAGACAATGTGGACACCACTAAACTTTCTAGTTGGGTGATTGCCAATCTAGGTTTACAGTGTTGTCCTGGGAAATGCAGTCACTCAGTTCAGCACTCATCATGTCTAATTTGAACTAGGATCTTTCACCTCCTGGAACAGTGCCTTTGTTACTGAGACATAGGGTATTTTGAGTCTGAGCATCTCCAGAAAATTCCTGGAGGATTTTCACTTTATATAGAGTAAACATGAGGGAGATAAATGCAGATCATAAGGTCATCGAATTATTCAGGCTGGCAGGGACCACAGGAGGTTTCAAGCCCAAACCCCTGACAAAGCAAGGAAGTTCTGAGCTTAGACTCAGCTGCATAAAAATCTCCAAGGATGGAGATGGTACAAACTTTCTGCACCCCAGCTGCCCCATCTGATGAAATCACTCCAGTTCATTTATGTCTGTCCTGTGCTGGAGGAGGCTACACCTAGACACAGTGCTCTGGACACGATTGAGCAAACACTGAGTAAAGGCACCTTGGGAGATGTGGCCACTCCTCACTTCCAGCAACCACTAAGAATGATCTATGAGAAAGACTCATGTTCAAGACCATGGTGTGGGCTCAAAAAGTGAGGATTTGATTTTCAGTCTGTCTCTATCAAGTTACTGCACACAGAAAGGGTGTGGACATTTCTCTGTCCTGATCTAGCCTTCTGCTTTTCCTATGCTTGTATAACAACACCCCAAAACAAAGAACGTAAGAAATATTCTATAATAAACAGAAACCAAGTTTTTCTGGTGGATTTTTATTTGTGTGGGGTGGGGCTTTTTTGGTTTGGGCTTTTTTTTGGTTTGGTTGGTTGGGTTGGGTTGGGTTGGGTTGGGTTGGGTTTTTTTGGTGGAGGGGATGATGAAATAATGTTTAAAAATCATCCCCTGGGAATCTGTTTACCAGCTCTGTTTACCAGCAGGGTTTGGTGACTGGAGGCCTTCTAAAGTGGCAGTCAGCAACTGTGAGACTCCACCAGACACATAAAATTGTGAGAGAGCATGGAATACGCCTAGCTATGTACTGGAAAACAGCTCCCACTCTTCTTCCTTATCCTTCTGCGCGCCAGCTTAATTCTCATTCTAATACTTACACTGTTTAACTTAGTGTCTTTCATTAAACAGTGGACCATGCTGAGCCAAAGTTCCTGCCTGGAATGTCTTTTCTTCAAATTATTAACAAACAAAAAGAAGTTCTTCAAACAAGTTTGTCTGGCAGCCAATGCTGCTATTATCCCCAATAAATTACTTCCTAAAATTGTTTAATTAGCTGGGATTCCTCCTGGAAATTTGTCTGTGAGTAAGCCATGAAGTTTGTTCTGCAATATATTTTGACCACAGATTCACATAAAAAAATTGCTCAGATTAGCAATCTGGAGATCACCTATTTCAAAGTACTGCTCAAGCAAGATCAGCTACAGCAAGTTTACCAGGACTGCTGTTCTTTTGAGTCTTGAGTGTCTCTGATAATCAAGACTCCACCACTTGCCTAGTGAACTTGCTCCACTGTTTAATTCTCCAAGCAATAAAAACATTTTTCTTCTGCTTCTGTTTCAGTTTGTGCCCAGTGCTTCTTGTCCTGTCACTAGGCACCTTTAGAAGAATGTGTCTCTGTCTTCTTAATTCACCTTATCAGACATTTGTACAAACAGAGCTCCACCAAGTCATGGTCATTTCAACCATGGCTGCTCCCAGCATTGACAATCCCAATCAGTTTTTCTGTGGAAGTACTAGGAGCAACAGAGCTTCTCCCCTCTTTGGCTCTTCAGTCACTTTTGTAAGGAAATTATCATCAGTACTGTCCAGAAAATTTGTGAATTCTTTGTGCTGTACTGCATTAAACCTACATCAGATACTAGGGTGGCTGAAGGCTTACCATGTAGGCCATGGCAAGCAGAAGTAAAGCTTCTTCAGCTGTTTGGAGGCCTTAACTACTTCTTTTTTTTTTTCTGAGCATGTGCTTTCTAGCAGACACCTACTACAGTATCACCCATGTGTGTATTTTATCCTAAGGTAGAACTCCACTCACTCTGGCTGCTCTCTCATAAAAAGAGCAACTCCATCTCTCCATTTTCCCAGCCTGCCCTTTCTAATCACAGTATCATAGCATCACCAAGGTTTGAAGAGACCTCAAAGATCATCAAGTCCAACCTGTCACCACAGACCTCATGACTAGACCATGGCACCAAGTGCCACATCCAATCCCCTCTTGAACACCTCCAGGGACGGTGACTCCACCACCTCCCTGGGCAGCACATTCCAATGGCGAATCACTCTCTCAGTGAAGAACTTCATCCTCACCTCAAGCCTAAACGTCCCCTGGTGCAGCTTGAGACTGTGTCCTCTTGTTCTGGGGCTGGTTGCTAGAGAGAAGAGACCAACCCCTTCCTGGCTACAACCACCTTTCAGGTAGTTGTAGAGAGCAATGTGGTCTCCCCTGAGCCTCCTCTTCTCCAGGCTAAACAATCCCAGCTCCCTCAGCCTCTCCTCATAGGGCTTGTGCTCAAGGCCTCTCACCAGCCTTGTTGCCCTTCTCTGGACACGTTCAAGTGTCTCAATGTCCTTCCTAAACTGAGGGGCCCAGAACTGGACACAGTACTCAAGAGCCTGTATGCATCCATTGCAGCACTCTAATCATGTGAGCTAACACAGCACATGACTGTGACATGACATTGTAGTCCTGCAACTGTCACAGCCCTCTTGTTCCTCCTGTTTGCTCCCCCTGCTGCAACTGATAATTGAATGGTAAAAGGTGCTTGCAGCTTAAATTATGAATTCCACGAGAGTGAATGTTCATCCTTCTTATTTACAGTATTTTATTAATAAAAATAGCAATAGCAAATCATCTGTGATCTTTTTCTTCCAGCCTAATTCAAAGACCTGAGGAAACACTAAACAGTAGACAGTAACAGTAAATAATGCAAGAAAATAATTAATTGAGCACTCCAGCCAATTATTTGCTCAATTTCATCTAATAAATGGGAAATACATTTCAGTTTTTAGTTACTTTAAAAGAATAAATCATGCCTGACTTTTCTTTTGGTGACAGTCAGAAATAAAGTAGGGAGAAAGAAAACTCTGTCCTTGTTCATGGGACAGCCATAAGCCCAGGCACCATTACAACGTCTTAAGAACTGATCCAAATCCTGCAAGCTGAGATGCCCCAAAGGGATGGTGACATGGAGACATGATGCAGGATTATGCCACAGACAATGAGAGCCTCTCCCATGTGGAGCAGGGAGCTAATAACTTTGGCCACAACAGCAGCAACTGTGAAAAAAAGCAGATGGAGAATAATTTTGACTGACACATTTCCTACAGGCAACCACTAGAAGTTAAGCCATTTCAGACAGCCACAGTGCCATTTATCAATGCCAGTTTTAACAATTCAGTAGACCTTGGTTATTTATGTAATTCAGTAACTCCATGTGTGCAGCCACTTAATCTACAACAGCTTTTGCAAACAGCCTCACCTAACAATTCAGTGTATTTGCCATTTGCTGTCATTCCCTTTCCTACTACTCTGTTAATTTTAGGTTTTGTGTCTCTAGGCTTCTCACTTGAAAACTTGTCTTACTCATTTCATAATATATTTCATAATATATTATACTCATTTCATAATATATTAATATTATGATACCACTTCAGATTTCTAAATGGCAGCTACAGCTATCTATATTATGTAAAAATCAATTTATAAACCAAAATGTGAGTGATTGGAGATGTGTTCAAATGAAGACCCTAGGAAAGAGAAATACACAGAATCACAAAAGCCAGGACTGGTTAAGGTTGGAACAGACCTTTGGAGGTCATCTGGTCTAGTCCCCCTGCTCAAACAGGGACACCTGAAGCCAGTTTTCCAGGACCATGTTCAGGTGGCTTTGGAATATCTCCAAGGATGGAGACTTCAGAATCACCCTGGGCAACCTGTGCCAGCGCTCAGTCACCCTCACACTGAGTTTCCTGATGTACAGAGGGAACCTCCTGTGTTTCAGTTCATGCCCACTGCCTCTTGCTCTGTCATTGGACACCAGTGGAAAGATCCTGGTTCCATCCTCTTTGCAAGCTCCCTTCAGGTATTTGTACACATTCATAAGATCACCCTTTGAGCCTCCTTTTCTCAAGGCAGAATAGTCTCAGCTCTCTCAGCCTTCCCTCACTGCCATGGTAGGGCCAAGTGGGCCCAGCACAAACCCAGAGAGGCCCTTATATGTCTAGACATGGTCCCCCTCTTCCCTGCTCCTTCCTGCTGAAGGTCAGGGTAATGCAGGAAAAAGAACAAAGGGACAAAAGAGAGCCTCCAGGATGTCTGGGTAAGCAAGTCTACTTCTGGGGTAAAGCCACTGCTTCTCCCAGACCAGACCTATGTTTCTGCCTTTTATGTCCACAGCCTGGTGGAATTCCTTGTCGTTGGGAAACTGCTGGCTTCAGTTGCCCTATTGGCCCAGTTGAATCTTGGGCAAGATTTATATACAGGCTGATTTCCAGTCACCTTTGCCTTGCCTTGCTTGCACTTGCAGGCAGTGCAGACTGCCTGCTTGGATCTGCCTTGTCTGAAGCTGCCTCAGGTTGCCTTGCCTTGCGTTGCCTGGTCCAGAGCCTGGGATAAAAGCCATGAGCCTACTCACTGCAAGCTAGAGAAGCCACGAGCTTTAGAAGCGGGAGCCAAGCCTTGCTTCCCCTTGCAACGAGAATTTTGCTGTACCTCAGCGTACCCAGGACGATGCAAGAGCCCGTTGGGAGAAGCATCGTAAACTGCCTGCTGTCCTACTGGAGCCAGACCAACCCTGAGACCCTGTGGCCTTCCCGCCGGCAAGCAGCCATGCCTGGCACATGAGAGCGCCCCCAAAAGCCTCAATGGCTATATACAGCAGCAGCACTCCCCTCTTTGGCTTCACAGTTCCTGTTGAGTCTCCGCCTGCTGTGGTTGAGAGCCACTTCGCTCCCAGGGATTCTCTTTATGTTATTTCTACTGGTTTGCTTAAATTGTTAGAAATTGTTATATTGCCTAAATATTGCACATTCCCACTGTAAATATATATCCTAACTGTACCTCGAACCTATTTGATATGGTTTGACATTTTTTCATATTAATAAATATTATTAATACTTTTATTACTATCCATTTGACATAGCTACCTTACAAATTCAATAAATTCCTTAACACTCACAGGAGACATGCTCCAGGCCCTTCATTATCTCTCTTGACCATAGCTAAACTTGCTCCAGTGTGTCTATGTCTCTCGTGTACTGGGAAACCCAGAGCTGGACCCAGCACTCCAGGTGTGGTCTCACCAGTGCTGAGAAGAGGGGAAGGATCACCTTCCTCCACCTGCTGGTAGCATTTTTCCTGGTATAGTCCAAGACACTTTTGACTTTTTTTTTTTTTGGCCACACACAAACAGTGCTGGTTCCTGGTTGACTCAGTATCCAGCAGGACCACCAGGTCCTTTTCTCTGAAGCTGCTTTCTGGCTGGGTGATTCCCAGTATGTACAGGCGCCTGGGGTTGTGCCTCCCTGGTGCAGAACTCAGTAATTTCGCTGAACTCCATGAGGTTCCTGTCAGTCCATTTCTCTAGCATTTTTGGTATTTTTTATTCCCTAAGGAAAACTTATAAAAACATAAAAATAATTCTAGAGCTAAATAATATATTATTTTCCATACAAGATGAACTAGATTTTTTATTACTACAGTGGAAGGTAAGTGTGAGTTTTCTTCAGCTTCCTTCAGACATATCAAGCTCATCTTTCTCAGCCTTTTATCATTAAGGAAATTCTATCGAAGACTTCCAGAAGTCCACCATAAATAAAACTTCTAATGTGATATTTCTTATAACATAACGAGCACGTATCTCTATGTGTAATCCAAACCAGACCTCTGAAATTTGTATCATGATTAACAGAAGCACCTCCTTCAGTCCAATGTTTGAAGGACTGCATCATATTTACAATTTTCCCCTGATCAATCCAGATATTTAATCCATGACATAAAACTGTGCTGATGGACATGGCCTATCATGGATGAGAGTGTTATATGGCCTGAAAACATGCATAGCATTATATGATATAAATGTTTAAAATTTAACCTGTATGGGAAGAGTGTCAAAAACTAAATAAATATTCAAATAATAAGTGAGATAAAGGATAACATGTACTGACAATGGTACTTAGTAATTAGGTTTGCTAATTTTGTCCCTATGTTTAGCACTAGCAGAAGAAGCAATATTTTGTGACAGTTACATATTATTAAGTCTTCAGCAACAGTCCTCTTGAAATGCAGGAAATAACATGCACCTCTAACAAATTCCTGTAGATCTGTTTGATGTGGATATGTCTTCTTCTGTCATTAGTTGTTTAGTATTTAAACACTTCTTAGTACCAGATGGAATGCAGTTAGTCTAGAAACTTAGTATAATAGTGATTGATTTTCAGGAAACTAACAAAATGTCTTTCAGGCTCTGGAGCCATTTTGTCAGGGTGTCACTTTAAAATATAAATGATTTTAATTTTGCTTCCTTCAGGTAAAGGACATCAGAGATGTTGGAAGATGCTAACACAGAAGGAAAAGTTTGAAAATATTACAGTATCACAGTATCGCCAAGGTTGGAAGAGACCTCAAATATCATCGAGTCCAACCTGTCACCACAGACCCCATGACTAGACCATGGCACCAAGTGCCACGTCCAGTCCCCTCTTGAACACCTCCAGGGACAGTGACTCCATCACCTCCCTGGGCAGCCCATTCCAATGACAAACGACTCTCTCAGTGAAGAACTTTCTCCTCACCTCGAGCCTAAACTTCCCCTGGTGCAGCTTGAGACTGTGTCCTCTTGTTCTGGTGCTGGTTGCTAGAGAGAAGAGACCAACCTCTTCCTGGGTATGACCACCTTTCAGGTAGTTGTAGAGAGCAATGTGGTCACCCCTGAGCCTCCTCTTCTCCAGGCTAAACAATACCAGCTCCCTCAGCCTCTTCTTATAGGGCTTGCAACAGAGTTGTAATGGCTTGCAACGGAGTTCAACACAGTGTACCTTAAAACTGTTTTTTAATCTGCTCTTGGCCTTCAGAATGACTAAAGTTCCTTTCCAAGACTGGAAAACAGCAGTAAAAAGATGTGGATTTCCAAACTGGTTCCCTCTAATACTTGTGCTACGAAAGCAAAGGTGAAATATAGAAAGGAATTTTAGATTAAATTTTGGATGCTAGAGCACAAGATGCATCTTGCAGAAAGAGGGCCTGTGTACATTTTTTACTCCTTTGGTTTGTCTTCTGTCAATCTTCTGGTGCAGACACAGTTTGAGGACACCTAACCTCCAAAACTGAGTGTCAGCAAACAGATGTTCTGGTGAAACTCTTGGCAGAGATGACTTAGCACCTTATATTGCAATTTACAAATAATAGTGGGGTTTACTTTTCTTATCTGTCTTGAAACCATTGCCATCCAGGTAAAGAGTCATCGGTGTGCTGTGTGCACATCTATTGGTTGCATAGTATAATGCTGAAGTACGACTATACATCAATACTAGCAAAAAAATCTGCTAGTCTAAATGTAAAAGACCTACTACTATATCACTGTGGCATAATAAAAATATAGCTGTACTAAAAATAGAATATAGGCATGATAAAAATAAATGTTACTGTCCATAATTCTGAAAGCACTGCAAGGACTTCAAAATAACAAACACTGACTGTGACAGTTTGGGTAGGAAATCTAGGCTTTCTAACTTAAATTTTTGGGGCATTATTAAATAGGTGATCATATGGCTTTGTGTCTTGATTGTCACTCACTGTTAAAATGGCAGAAAGGAAGAGTCCTCTGACCCCTGAGGAACATTTGATTAACATAAATTAAGTTATATTGTCTTTTATATAAAGTCTCCTCCAAAGTCTGTGAGACAGCTGCACTCCGTTTTGAGTCCCCAGCATAACTAAGATATTCATGAACCTGAACACAGGAAGGGCCATCAATACAATTACGGTGTGAAGCACAGACTCTGGGAGGTCAAGGAGATGGGTTTATTCAGCCTAGAGAAGAGGCGGCTTTTGGCAACCATGTGAAGGAAGTTGCTGAGAAGACAAAGCCACGTTCTTTCCTGAGATGTGAAGGAAGAGATAGGGAACTACATCAGGGATGATTCTATATGGATATGTGGGAAGAAAATTCACTGTGGGGAATAATGAAGTAGTAGACCTAGTTTTCCAGATAATTTGTATCTCCATCTCAGAAGCTTTGAAAAAATATAATCTGACAAAGCTCAGAGCATTTTGATCTGAATTCTTTGAGCAGGAGGATGGATTTCTGCTATACCTTTCAACTCGAGTGACCGTATGTTCTCTGTGATGAGAGGAGAAAGACTTATATAAAAATTTCTGCCCATGGGCCAAAGTTTGACTGGTCATAGAAGGTGTTATGAAGGGCTTTTTAAAGAGGCTTTAAAAGTTTGTTGTTTGGTGGATGTGGGGAAAGCTGTGGATGTAGTCTACCTGGACTTCAGCAAGGCCTTTGACACCATCCCCCACAGCAAACTCCTGGCCAAGCTGGCAGCCCATGGCTTGGACAGCAGCACTCTGTGCTGGGTTAGGAAGTAGCTGGAGGGCTGAGCCCAGAGAGTGGTGGTGAATGGTGCCACATCCAGCTGGCAGCCAGTGGTGTCCCCCAAGGGATCAGTGCTGGGCTCCATGTTCTTTAATATCTTTATTGATGATCTGGACGAGGGGATTGAGTCCATCATCAGCAAGTTTGCAGATGACACCAAGCTGGGGGATAGGTGTTGATCTGTCAGAAGGTAGAGAAGCTCTGCAGAGGGACCTTGACAGGCTGGACAGATGGGCAGAGTCCAAGGACATGAGATTTAACACATCTAAGTACCGGGTTCTGCACATTGGCCACAACAACCCCATGTGGTACTACAGGCTGGGGTCAGAGTGACTGGAGAGCAGCCAGGCAGAAAGGGACCTGGGGGTACTGGTTGACAGCTGGCTGAACATGAGCCTGCAGTGTGCCCAGGTGGCCAAGAAGGCCAACGGCATCCTGGCCTGTATCAAGAATAGTGTGGCCAGCAGGAGCAGGGAAGTCATTGTGGCCCTGTACTCAGCACTGGTTAGGCCACACCTTGAGTCCTGTGTCTAGTTCTGGGTCCCTCAGCTTGAGAAGGACATTGAGACTCTCAAACGTGTCCAGAGAAGGGCAACAAGGCTGGTGAGAGGCCTTGAGCACAAGCCCTATGAGGAGAGGCTGAGGGAGCTGGGGTTGCTTAGTCTGGAGAAGAGGAGGCTCAGGGAGACCTCATTGCTCTCTACAACTACCTGAAAGGTGGTTGTAGCCAGGAAGGGGTTGGTCTCTTCTCTCTAGCAATCAGCCCCAGAACAAGAGGACACAGTCTCAAGCTGCACCAGGGGAAGTTTTAGCTTGAGGTGTGGAGCAAGTTCTTCACAGAGAGTCATTAGCCATTGGAATGAGCTGCCCAGGGAGGTGGTGGAGTCACAGTCCCTGGAGGTCTTCAAAAAGGGATTGGATGTGGCACTTGGTGCCATGATTTAGTAGTCATGAGGTGTTGGGTGACAGGTTAGACTTGATGAACTTTGAGGTCTTTTCCAACCTCATTGGTTCTATGATTCTATAAATCTGTGCACTAGATTCCTCTGCATCAAATACACTTTAAATTTGACATTGCATCTGTGTGTTTGTTTACACTACAGTTGTAGTAGAATTGATTTTTTGGCTTTTCGTATAAATCCCCTTTCATAAATTCAAGGGTAGAAGATTAACTGAGAAGCTGAATCAGTTCACGTGACAGTTAAACACCAAATCAGTGTAAGATTCCTTTGATAATTATATTTAGATCACCAAGTTAAATTTAAGGCATGTATATCTGATGAGATTATTGACAACTATGTTTAAAACTATTATGACATATTGATAAGAGTGTTGTTAAATGACACACAAGTAATTTCACTGAACAGAGGCAGAAAGATTTATCTTAGCTGACGATCTGCAGACATAAACAAAATCTGTTCTTGTTTGACTGCTTCCAAATGTCACATTCTTTCTAATTAGAAGGCAGGCATTCTTGAATGTCCCTATCATTAGAGAACTTCTGAAAACTAGAAATTGTTACAAGTGGATACACTTAAGTCTGGAATATGCATCGCCCCATCCATCTGTAAAAGCCACCAAGAACATGTTAGATTTGTCCAGCTGCAGGCAGCCACACATCTTGGCTTATTAGCAAAGAATTTTCAAAATTTATGGTTTTTTTGGGAACTATGCAGTATTCTTGCTTTTGCTCTTTTAATCTCTCAGGGTTTAGAGAGTTTTACTATTATTATTATTATTATTATTTTTTTTTTTTTTTTTTTTTTTTTTTCCTTTAAAGTGCCATAATCAGATCATGAAACTAGATTTTTGACCAAAGCCAGATGAGTTTGGGTTTTTTCCTCTGTTATTTCTACTCAGAACCAGATGGAGATACCTAAATATTGAATCAAATTGATAAAAAGCATAACGTTTCCCATCTTGAGCCCAACAGATGGGAACTTTTGGGGGAGATTTAGGAAGGTATTTCTCAAAGGTTTGTTTGGGGGTTTTTGTGGGGTTTTTTTTGGTTGGTTGAGACCCCAGCACGTGGCTGAGGAGAGAGGAGGCAGGTGCGAGGAGCTCAGCTCTGGGAGCTTGCTTTTGGCTTTGCTTTCCTTGCTTTCAGGCGGTAAGGGGCTGGTGGCTCGGAACCCCCTGAAGAGGGGAGGAGGGGCAGCAGGCTCGGGTTGCCTACCTGCTTAAGCGCAGTGACATAGCAGGGGGAGGGGTTGCCGTGGAAATCACGTGACAACCAAACAGACCCCAGCGCGTGGCTGAGGAGAGAGGAGGCAGCGGCGAGGAGCTCAGCTCTGGGTGCTCAGCTCTGGGTGCTCAGCTAGGCCTGCTCACTGACAGGAGGGAAAAAAACAAAACCACACACACACAGAAAAACCAAACCACAAACAACAACAAAAAAAAAAAAAAAAAAGCCGGGTGGAGAGGGTGGTTACTGCAAGATGATTACTACTAGAACAAAGGCTAGTAGAAGAACAGTGGGCACCCAAACAGAGACCACACACAAGCATGCAGGTGTTCAGGTAGGTGGCTGCAGTGAGTGCTGGAACCTGGCACTCGATATGGAGGATGGAAGGAACAACTCCTGTGTGAGTTGTGAGCAGATCAGGGATCTGATGAGCATGGTGGCTGAACTAAAACGAGGTAGAAAGGCTAAGAGCTGTAAGAGACAGCGAAAGGAAAATTGACTATTTCCATAATCTAACCTCTACAAAACCAGAACAGGGGGTAATTATTAGTGGAACAGGGAATTTGATACCTTCCCATCAGCAAGCCTCTCAGCCTCCCTGCAGTAACCCACATGAGCAGGGCCAAAGGGAACAGGTCTCTGCCCGACGGAAGAAATGCAAACGGAGCAAGCGTGCTACTTTGAGCAGCACACTGCCTGCAGTGCACTTACAGAATAGACATGAGGATCTGCAGGAGGAACAGGTCATCAGTAAGAATGAGGACTCAAGAAGGTCAGAAGGTGCACCAATGACAGGTTCCCTCAGGCCAGCCATCAAAACTAGTCTGGAAAGGAAACCTCGTAGGGTCATCGTTATAGGAGACTCCCTACTGAAGGGAGCAGAGGGCCCAATATGCAGACCAGACCCATTTCATAGAGAGGTCTGCTGCCTCCTTGGTGCCCAAGTAAAGGACATTGTGGGTAAAATTCCCAACCTCATGAGTCCTTCAGACTACTACCCACTGATGGTCTTTCAGGTAAGTAGTGACAATGCAACAATGAGAGGCTCACAATCCATTAAAAGTGATTTCAGAACCTTAGGGCACCTGCTAAAGGGATCAGGATCTCAAGTAGTGTTCTCTGCTATCCCTCTAACGTCAGTGATGGATGAGGGAACATTGAGGAAGAGCCAACAGGTCAATTCATGGCTCTGGGGCTGGTGCCATCTACAGGGCTTTGGGTTCTACAATCATGGTTTGGTTCACAAGGCACCAGAGCTGAAAACAACTTATGGGATGCACTTGTCCCAGAGGGGGAAAAGGATCCTGGGGCAGGAATTGTCAGGGCTCATTGGCAGGGCTTTAAACTAGATTTGAAGGGGGAGGGGTTAATAGTCTCCTGCTGGCCTGTGACAAACAGAGGGGCAGCTCACCAGAGGCAGAGGGATGGAGAGCTGGTAAGGGCTCTCAACTTGCTGCCCTGAGGCAAGCCACGAACGATGCACCAGGACACCCTGTGGAAACCAAGGGGAGTTGGCACAGGAGGACGACAGGGCCAGCCCAGCTGAAGTGCTTCTATGCAAATGCACGCAGCTTGGGCAACAAACAAGATGAATTAAGGGCCAATGTGCTCCTGGGATGCCATGACATAGTGGGCATTACTGAAACTTGGTGGGATGATTCCCATGACTGGAATGTAGGGATAGACGGGTAGAAGCTTTTTAGGAAGGATAGGCAGGGAAGGAGAGGAGGAGGTGTTGCCCTCTGTGTCAATAACCAGCTGGAATCAGCAGAACTCCACCTGGGTAGGGATGATGAGCTGGTTGAGAGTGTATGGGTTAGAATTAAAGGCAAGAGAGGGGAAGGAGATATTACTGTGGGGGTCTCCTACAGGCCACCTGACCAGCAGAATCAAGCAGATGAGGCCCTGCACAGGCAAATAGAAGCGGCTTCCAGGTCACAGGCCCTGGTCCTCATGAGTGATTTCAACCACCCTGACATCTGCTGGAGGGACAACACAGCAAGGCATCAGCAATCCAGGATGTTCCTGGACTGCACAGAAGACAACTTCCTTCACCAAATGGTAGAGGAACCACAAGAAAAGGTGCTATGCAGGACCTGTTCTCACCAACAGGGAAGGGCTGGTAACCAATGTGAGGCTCAGAGACGGCCTTGGCTGCAGTGACCATGAAGCAGTTGAATTTAATCTCCTCAGGGCAATCAGGAGGATGTATTCTAAGCTTACGACCCTAGACTTTAGGTGTGCAGACTTTGATCGCTGCAGGGATCTGCTAGCCAAAGTGTCGTGGGAAGAAGCCCTGGAAGGAAGAGGGACCCAGAACAGCTGGTCAGTATTCAAGGACCACCTCCTCTGTGTCCAGAAGCTATGTATACCAACAGAGAGAAAAGCAGGAAAGAGTGCTAGGAGGCCTGCCTGGATGAGCAAGGAGGTGCTGGACACACTATCACTTAAAAAGAAACTCTACAGGAAGTGGAGGGAAGGACAGATAGAACAGGGGGTATATAAGGAAGCTGCCTGTGCAGCAAGAGACCTGGTTAGGAAAGCCAAAGCAGAGTTTGAATTAAATCTAACCAGGGAGGATAAAGGCAACACTAAGAATTTCTACAGGTATGTTAATGGCAAGAAGAAGACTAGGGAAGGTGTGAGCCCCCTTAGAGAGGAAAGTGGTGAAATGGTCACAAGTGATGTGGAAAAGGCTGAGGTATTCAATAACTTCTTCACCTCAGTCTTCACTGCAAGGGCCTCCAGCCACACTCCTGGTGTCATGGCAGACGATGCCAGGGACGGGGAGGAAGAACTGCCCATCATAAGTGAAGATCAGGTTTGTGATCACCTGAAGAACCTGAAAGTGTTTAAGTCCATGGGACCCGACAGGATACACCCACGGGTGCTGAGAGAACTGGCAGATGAGGTTGCTAAACCCCTCTCTAGTCTATTCCAAAAGTCATGGCAGACTGGGGAAGTCCCCACAGACTGGAAAAGGGGAAACATTACTCCCATTTTCAAAAAGGGCAAGAAGGAGGAACCCGGGAACTACAGGCCAGTCAGTCTCACCTGAGAGATCATGGAGCAGATCTTCCTGGAGGCACTACTGACTCAGAAGAATAAAGAAGAGGTGATTTGGAACAGTCAGCATGGCTTTGCCAAGGGCAAATCCTGCCTGACAAACCTGGTGGCCTTCTATGAGCAGGTGACAACATTAATAGATGAGGGGCGAGCAACTGATGTCATTTACCTGGACCTGAGCAAAGCCTTCGACACTGTCCCACACCACATCCTGGCCTCCAAACTGGTGACACATGGGTTTGATGGGTGGACCACTAGATGGATAAAGAATTGGCTTGATGGCTGCACCCAAAGAGTGGCTGTCAACGGGTCCATGTCCCAGTGGAGGCCAGTGACAAGCGGAGTCCCTCAGGGATCAGTCCTGGGACCAGTCTTGTTCAACATCTTTGTGGGTGACATGGAGAGTGGCATCGAGTGCACCCTCAGCAAGTTTGCTGATGACACCAAGCTGTGTGGTGCAGCAGACACGCTGGAGGGAAGGGATGCCATCCAGAGCCAACCCCATGAGGTTCAACAAGACCAAGTGCAGGGTCCTGCATCTGGGTCGAGGCAATCCCAGGCACAAATCCAGGCTGGGCAGGGATTGGCTGGAGAGCAGCCCTGAGGAGAGAGACTTGGGGGTGCTGGTGGACGAGAAGCTCAACATGAGCTCTCAATGTGCACTTGCAGCCCGGAAAGCCAATCAGATCCTGGGCAGCATCAAGAGAAGTGTGGCCAGCAGGTCAAGGGAGGTGATTCTTCCCCTCTACTCAGCTCTGGTGAGACCCCACCTGGAGTACTGCGTCCAGTTCTGGAGCCCCTATTACAGGAGGGATGTGGATGTGCTGGAGCGTGTCCAGAGAAGGGCCACGAGGATGATCAGAGGTCTGGAGCACCTCTCCTATGAGGACAGACTGAAGGAGTTGGGGCTGTTCAGTCTGGAGAAGAGAAGGCTCTGAGGTGACCTCATTATGGCCTTCCAGTATCAGGTAGGACTAGAGGGCATGGAATGAAGCTGGAGGTGGGGAGATTCAGGCTGGACATGAGGAGGAAGTTCTTCCCCATGAGAGTGGTGAAGCCCTGGAATGGGTTATCCAGGGATGTGGTTGAGGCCCCATCCCTGGAGGTGTTTAAGCCAAGGCTGGACGAGGCTCTGTCCAGCCTGATCTAGTTGTGGGTTGTCCCTGTCCATGGCAGGGGGTTGGAACTAGATGATCCTTGTGGTCCCTTCCAACCCTGACTGATTCTATGATACTATAATACTATGGTTGGTTGGACTTTGTTTGTTTGTTTAGTTTATTTTTAATGTGCAGGTGGCTTAACCTTAATTTTACAGAAATAAAGTAACTCTGCCCCTCCCCGCCCTATCCCTGCTCCCAAACCCGGGCCACTTTGAGTTATACATTGTAGATGTAGGGGATTTAAAATAAACAACTTATTCTGCAGTTTATTAGTTGGTTTTAGCTCTCTGTAACTGAAACCTAAGCAAAATTACTCTGACATTAAAAACTGGAATAAGCTAAAACCTGACTGTTTTTTATATGGAGATGTAAAAGCAGTTTGAACGTTCTCTCGTTCTTTATTCATTGTGGTATTTTGTGTGCAAAGCCACAGTGTAGCAATGCACCCATGCGAAACCTAAAGAGCTCTAGATATGATAGTGTCAAATCACTGTAGCTCCTCCAAACACAGAAACTTAGTGGGCTTAACTTTCCACAAAACTGTAACATTTTAAGTAGGAAATGCTTAATCTTTAATCTTTCCTGCTGCTTCATATTGTCTGTCCAGTCGCTATTGAAAATTGCCCATGTATAAAATATACCCTTCCATTGCTTTTGTACGTAGCAAAAGAACAGAGTAGTTAAATTTATAGTTAAATTTATTTCTTATAGCTAAATTTATAACAGTGTTAGTCATATCTGTTAAATATGTGCATGGTGTATGTCCTTTGCAAGGTACTTACTGTGATGTAGAATTAGCGCAGTTATTAAAACAATCTGTTCCTGGAAGAAAGAAAAAATCAGTAATGGAATATCTTGTCTTTCACCCTTACTTATTTTCATGCTTCTTTTGTAGTTTATGTGTATGACCAAACCTGACAGTTTGAACTACCCATTAATTTTCCTACATCAACCAGAGGTCACGGTAAGATGTACAATGTAAGCAGCTTGTGTTGACAACTTGTTGGAGCTTGCCACTACCATTTTACA
The DNA here is from genome assembly GCA_033816785.1 of Picus viridis. NCBI lineage: Eukaryota > Metazoa > Chordata > Aves > Piciformes > Picidae > Picus > Picus viridis. The sequence continues at coordinate 54,787,387 of CM066606.1, forward strand.
ACTGCTAGATGTACAAGAAAGCAAGCCATGGTAAGCTAGCATGGAGAGATACTGAACTGTTTTACACCTCCAGGCACTTGTCAAGAAGAAATTAGCATCTCAGAAAATAAAAGAACATGTATTTGGTATGGGCACCTGGGAAAACTTAGCAATAAAAGGCAGAGGTACTTAACACCTTCTTTGCCTCAATTTTTACTAGCAGGGCAGAATGTCTTCCAGACAGCTGGCCTGCAGAGCTGGCAGAAGGAGCCAGGGAGCTGCATAGCTTCCTGCTGTTCCAGGAGGTGATTAGAGATCTCCTCAGCCGCTTGGACCCCCATAAGTTCATGGGACAGGATGGGATCTGTCCTAGAGTGCTGAGAGAGCTGGCAGATGAGCTGGCCAAGCCACTCTCCATCATTTTTCAGCAGTCCTGGCTCACTGGAGAGGTCCCAGATGACTGGAAGCTGGCCAACATGATGACCATCCACAAGAAGGGCTGGTTGGATGAGCCAGGGAATTATAGGCCTGTCAGCCTGACCTCAGTGCCAGGCAAGATTATGGAACAGGTCATCTTGGGGACAATCACACAGCACTTACAGGATGGCCAAGGGATGAGACCCAGCCAGCATGGATTTAGGAAGGGCAGGTTCTGCCTGACCAACCTGATCTCCTTCTAGGATCAGGTGACCCGCCTAGTGGATGTGGGGAGGCCTGTGGATGTTGTCTACCTGGACTTCAGCAAGGCCTTTGACACCATCGCCCACAGCAAACTCCTGGCCAAGCTGGCAGCCCATGGCTTGGACTGGAGCACACTGTGTTGGGTTAGGAACTGGCTGGAGGGGTGAGCCCAGAGAGTGGTGGTGAATGGTGCCACATCCAGCTGGTGGCCAGTCACTAGTAGTGTGCCCCAAGGATCAGTGCTGGGCCCCATGCTCTTCAACATCTTTATTGATGATCTGGATGAGGGCAACGAGTCCATCATCAGGAAATTTGCGGACGACACCAAGCTGGGGGCAGGAGTTGATCTGCTGGAGGGCAGAGAGGCTTTGCAGAGGGACCTCGACAGGCTGGACAGATGGGCAGAGTCCAATGGCATGAGATTGAACACATCCAAGTGCCGGGTTCTGCACATTGGCCACAACAACCCCAGGCAGTGCTACAGGCTGGGGTCAGAGTGGCTGGAGAGTGGCCAGGCAGAGAGGGACCTGGGGGAACTGGTTGATTGTAGGCTGAACATGAGCCAGCAGTGTGCCCAGGTGACCAAGAAGGCCAATGGCATCCTGGCCTGCATCAGGAGCAGTGTGGCCAGCAGGAGCAGAGAGGTCATTCTGCCCCTGTACACTGCACTGGTTAGGCCACACCTTGAGTCCTGTGTCCAGTTGTGGGCCCCTCAGTTTAGGAAGGATGTTGACTTGCTGGAGTGTGTCCAGAGAAGGGCAACAAAGCTGGTGAGGGGGTTGTAACACAAGCCCTATGAGGAGAGGCTGAGGGAGCTGGGGTTGCTTAGCCTGGAGAAGAGGAGACTGAGGGGTGACCTTATTGCTCTCTACAACTACCTGAAGGGAGGTTGTAGACAGGCAGAGGTTGGTCTCTCAGGCAGCCAGTACCAGAACAAGAGGACACAGTCTCAGGCTGCACCAGGGCAGGGTTAGGCTGGATGTTAGGAAGAAGTTCTATACAGAGAGAGTGGTTGCCCATTGGAATCGGCTACCCGTGGAGGTGGTGGAGTCACCTTCATTGGAGGTGTTCAGGAGGAGACTTGATGGAGTGCTTGGTGCCATGGTTTAGTTGTTTAGGTGGGTTGGATTGGTTGATAGGTTGGACACGATGATCTTGAAGGTCTCTTTCAAGCTGGTGTATTGTATTGTATAATATTTTGCAAGTGAGAGTTTGTGTTCCTTTCCTTTTTTTATTTGGAGGGGAACCAAAAAGTGGAAAAGACATGAAAACAAAACAAAACAAAACAAAAAAACACCAAAAATTCAGTGTGGCTTGGAAGCAAAGCTACATCAAAACTCAGATTTTAAGTTTCTCAGAGGCTCTTTTGAAAACTTTTATAATAAGCCTCTCATTTTCCTAAGTGGCTCTTGCTGGGTTACATTTACGTTAGACTCATACTGTGGCAAAGACTGCATTTTTTCAAGGCTTTATCCTAATTTTCAGATAATTTTCTTAGTTTTTAAGCTGGTTGAAGTCTATTTTGCAAACAACATAAAAAGGGTATAAAATGACTCTGTACAGTGCCTAACCTGTACATAAGCCACAAGGAGTGGGAAAATCATGTGCATCTATAATTTTTTTCTCTCCCTGCTTTTCTTCTTTCACACAGATGCAATGTCCTAATCCTGTTGTAGCAGGTGCTACTAACTGAACTACCACTGAAAGACCTTGAAGATCATCAAGTCCAACCTGTCACCACAGAACTCATGAATAAACCATAGCACCAAGTGCCACGTCCAATCCCCTCTTGAACACCTCCACAGATGGTGACTCCACCACCTCCCTGGGCAGCCCATTCCAATGGCGAATCACTCTCTCAGTGAAGAACTTTCTCCTCACCTCAAGCCTAAAATTCTCTTGGTGCAGCTTGAGATTGTGTCCTCTTGTTCTGGGGCTGGTTGCTAGAGAGAAGAGACCAACCCCTTCCTGGTTACAACTGCCTTTCAAGTAGTTGTAGAGAGCAATGAGGTCTCCCCTGAGCCTCCTCTTCTTCAGGCTAAACAACCCCAGCTCCACAGCCTCTCCTCATAGGGCTTGTGCTCAAGGCCTCTCACCAGCCTTGTTGCCCTTCTCTGGACACGCTCAGGCATCTCGATGCCCTTCTTAAACTGAGGGGCCCAGAACTAGACACAGGACTCAAGGTGTGGCCTAACCAAAGCAGAGTACAGGGGCACAATGACCTCCCTGCTCCTGCTGGCCACACCATTCCTAATGCAGGCCAGGATGCCATTGGCCTTCTTGGCCACCTGGGCACACTGCTGGCTCATGTTTAGGCAGCTGTCAATCAGCACCCCCAGGTCCCTCTCTGTTGATTTAGCTCTCTTTCTTCCTACAAAAGTGATGACAATACTTTTAATAAATTACTGCTTTATCCAGGCTATTCTCATATGGAGGGCAGGTTCTAGATTGAGATACAAAATCAGGGCAAATTCTAGTTTTGAATCTGTATGTTACATATATTGCTATGGCTCTTTTTAAAGTTAGAAGAGTGTAAAACATTTTACAAGTAAATACTTATTTTGGCTGTTGTTTTTACCATAAATTATCACCAGAAATATGTCAGGTTATTTATTTAAAGTGTAGAAAAAGTACTCATAATATGGTTTAATGTTTATTTTGCTCTCTTATGCTAATGAACACAAGCAGTTGGAACAGTTCCTCTTAAATGAAAAATATTAATGGCAGCTTAAACACACAAAAAGTATGTTTTGCCCTAGAACTGTTACTGGGTGTCCTACTCTGTTCTTCAGTCTTTGCAGCCAACAGAGGGACTTTTGTCTCTGGCCTTACCTGAGTCCTGGGTTTTCACACAGCCCAATCAAGGACAATTGTTCCAGAAGAGATGGACGCAAAGAGAGGGTCTCAATTTCTGTGCTCGCTCTCCCTGCTCTCTTCTGTTGCACTGGGCCATTACGTTTTCGCATTTCATCAACAAGTGAACTTGTGGCAATGGCACATAAATCAGAGAACTCATGCAAGTGTGTGAGGTGGGTAGGTAGCAACACTTTTTTTTTCTTTGTAAACTGAGTTTGTCCCATATGGGCATCTTGCAAAACCCAGCCCTGCTGTAGTTTACTTTTTAGTCTAGAAATAATTGTGCTTTAAGAACAAAGGATATATGTTAGAGTTATTAAGCCGTATTTGTGTAACACAGTGCAACAGGTGCAGACTAAAACAAATACTGATTTACCTCCTTCTTTGTGTTTCCTCATTTATTTTCCCTTTAATTCAAAAGGAGTTGAAGGAAAGTGGTTGCTATTTCAGAAGCCTATTTTTAAAACAACTGAAGAACAGCTTTCATTTTTCTGGGAAAACTGTAACAAAGCAGGAAGCTTTAAAAAAATTTCTTCAGTTTGAAGTGCAGTATGTTTGTAAAGGCCTATTCATTGTTCTACTGGTTTATAGGGTCATGTCTGACATATTCAAGGTCTTGTAAATATGTTAGCTGAAGCTTCAAGTACAATTAGAAACAAATAAACACTTACTAAATCTACAAATTATCTGCTAATAGGGCACATCTGAAGTCTCAGCCCACAGGAATGTTAATGGAGACTTTTTATTTGGGTCACCACAACCTCACTGCAGGCATCTCACATACCGCTAGCATCTGTGTAAGTACTTTGACACCTGGCAATAGTGGCAAATAAAGTTTTCAAAGTACTGATATCTGATGTCTGAACAGCTGCCTTAATGAGTGTGATAGGAATGGAATATCTCTTGGTAATTATCATGACTGCTGATTTAGCTGGGCTCTGGTGTTTCTCTTGAGGTGCTGGCGAAGGAGACACACCATTCATTACTGTTCTGTGCAGAAATTGCTTCCTGGGCTCTTTCATGGGAGCAGGCTTAACTGCAGCATGACAGCAGCAGCAATTCTGCAGCAGGCAGACAACCTGTGGTTAACTGGGGATTGTACCTTTCACGGCAAGTAAAGTAGAGCACAACTCTTGAGATCTGCATGTGAGTAGAAAAAAAGAAGTGCTGTAACCTGGCTAGCTTTGTTTTGATGGAGTAATTGTTTTTATGGGTGAGGAGTTTTTCCAGCCAAGGATGGGACAGTTGGTGCATGTTGATAATTCAGGTTTTGTTAAGGAATCAGCAAGAGGAACTCCTCTGTCTGGTGGGCCATGATCCTGCAGCATGTGCCCCCTGCCCATCTGAGACTGGGACTCTGGCAGCTCCACACTCCAAGGCACTTGACTGACACATGGGGTTGTTTCACAGAGAAGATTGTGTGACTCCGGTAAAGTGGTATTTTATGAAGCTGCATCTTCTGTGATGCTTCACTGATTTGCACACTAGGAGCCTGAATCTCCATTCGCTGCGTAAACAAAGCTTCATTTATTAAAAGCTTCATTTATAATAAAATAAAACAAACCCTAGGGTTTGCTCCCTCTTTCTTCTTTGGCTCATTTATGCACTTCTCTTGTCTGATGTTTAAATGTTCTCTTCAAATGTTTCAAATTATTTTCACATAGGTTTCTCATGACCTAGTAACAACTTCCTAACAGCACATTTTGCCTTTGTTGTGCCCCACTATAGGTAGGAGGAACTATTACCAGGAAGTCCTGTCTGCTAAACTTTCTCCTGTTTCTTTTGCAAGAATTTATTTTCTGTCTAGGACACAGGAATCTGAATCATCTCAAATACTGGCCCAGGAGGCAGAGTAAACCATGAGAAGTGGCTGGTCTTCAAGAGAAAAAAATTCATAATTGATCCCAATTATAATGTTTCAATTGTGGAGGCCATTCAAGAAGAATGGCACATGGCTCCCAGCCCTGAAATAATAAACTAGTGGCCACGAATTCTGGATTTTGAGTGGAGCCTTGAGCATTGGGGACCTAGTTACTGAGTGAACTGATATGGGAGAAACAAAAGCACACCGATGAACTTCTTCAACATCATTTCCTCTACCATTTGAGAGTGTATGGGATTAAATAATCTGGCAGTCTGCTATGTTGCAAGACTTTATCCTGTGGCTCAGCATTTGAGAGGTATGTGTGCTGGTTTGCTCTAAGACAGGGCAAGGGAAACTTGGGCAGAGCTGGCAGGGTATTCCAATACCAGGATCTTCACAAACAGGCAGCACAAATACACATTTCTCCATGTGTGCTTCTCTCACCACAGGCAATCCCAGGAAATAGTGCATGCCTTTATGGCCTGTGCTAGCACAGGAAAAACACACCATCAGCGTGATGTTTCAGTAGTGCTGTAGTAGCAGGATGTGTGCTATTCCTGTTGGTTTCTGCCATAAAAAAATATCAACTATTTTGGGACCGCGAAGATGGTGGGGAGCTGGCTCAAGCCAACAGCTATGGAGTGTGGGCATAGCTGTGCCATTCCACAGGTTGCTAGCCCCATGCAGTCTGGATAAACACCAGTCATTGCCAGGCTAACCTCCAGGTTGTGGTTCTCTGCCTGAACCAGGTGCAAGGGACTGCCATCTTACCAAGTCCAGATGTAGGTCTCATGTAGCTCTGACTTTATTCGTCCTTGAACAGTTTGATGCACAACATTCTTGATAAGTCTCTGGTGTGCTGAAGAGAGCAACATCACTATATTTATACCATAATCACAGGAGACAGCCAGGTTTGTAGCTGAATCCTCCTTCTCTTTTTTTTTTCTCTTCACATTAAAATGGAGTAGAAAATCAGGCCTTTTGCTACTACGTCCTACGACACACTGTGACAAAAGAGCTCACCAGTTTCTCTTAATACTGCAATAGCTATTCTAGTTACTCCCTAGACCCCCTAGCTTCTTTTCTTTCTCATCTGTACTTAAAGCACAGAGAAAGAGGTAACACATACCCTTCGATACAAGGTCAACGCCTAAAAACAATCAAAGGCAGAGAATGGGTTACCTGTGTTTTTAGTGGACAAAAAAACCCAAACAAGTATTTAGTTAAAAAGAACAACTGTTCCCAACTGCCCTCTTGGTATGGTCGGCCAAGCTGATGGTGCTGACAGGTACCTATGCAGTACATGAATACTAAGTGTTTGAAGAGTTAAGTGAAGAGATATTATGGACTTTTTAAACTTGTTTGTTGATATTGTTGTTAAGGAACATCTCAAATCTGGATGCCCTTTCAGTTAATATTAACCATCTGTCTGATTCGGTCTACTTCTTTTATGGCAAGACTTTTACTTCAGTGATTCCTTTCTTTCTGATTATGAAGCAATCTCCAGAGGCATGTTAGAAATCACCACTATAAATGCTGACAACTGTTCTGGGATTAGCTTCAAAAGCCTGTAACTCTCAAAACATTAAATCTACAACAGGAGCTGGCATAGTCACTGATTGTAAATGACTAGTTTGTGTGCAAGTTGCCCTCAGTTGTAAACACCCGGCAAATTGTTGTAACACAGGAATGCGTGTCAAATGCGAATCGAAACTCAGTCTTTGGGACATCAGTTCTAGGCAGGAGAAGAGTTTGATAAGGACCCAGCTAAATGTAGTGGAGATCCTCAACTGCAGCTGGTGAAGGGCTCATGAAGGTGGAAGACAGTAGGGATTCCTTGTACCAATAAATGGTTGTTCTGAAGATGAACAGTGGCAGAAATGGTAAATGTTTGTCACAGCTGTACACGAACTGATTGGAAAGCAAAGGAGAAAATATGTGAGGCTCCTTTGTGGACAGATTAGAGCTCCTGCCTAAAAGATCTGGCTTCTTTGTGTATTAATCTGCCTGCCTTGATTTCATTGGGATTTGCTACCTTTCACATCCGATTGGGTGAGACTGCCTCTGTGTGTACCACTCAGTACAGAAATTTAAACAGTAGGTATAGAAAAAAGAAATGGATTTAAGCTTGCATCCCAGCTAACTAGCAGCTGCTTTACCTACAGCTGAGGTGATATTCTGAATCTGAATCTATATAGTGATGAAAGAGAAGGGTGGACAATTTTTCACCTTGTGCTGTGGGGTTTTTTAACAATTTGACAAGGGAAGGGTTGAGTTGAATTTGCTTATGAGTATTCAATACCATGCTGACATCATGCCAGCTTCAAAATGAAAGTGCTGGCTGGAGCAAAGTATCATGGGGTTTAAGTTCACATTGTAACGTGCGAGGCTTCCTGCTCCAGTTGCTTGTTCTTATTTCCCTTTTTATGTGTGTGTGTGTTGGTCTTTTCTGCTGGCTTGGCTGCTGCAGGCTGGCAGCCGGGGAACAGGACCACTTTGTCACTGGCTTCTGCTGCTGCTTCTGCTGCTGCTTCTGCTGCTGCTTCTGCTTTTGCTAAGGTAACTGTACAGTGTATCATCATCTCATTAAACTCTTTATCTCATCCAGAGTGGTTTTTTTGGTATGACTTTCCCTTCTGCCTGGGCGGCAGGGGAAGAGACAGGGGACTTGTTGGGGTGGACTGTGTTAACCCAGGACAAGAACCCTTTCAGGAAAAAATGAGCTAAAGAAAATAATCTAATCACATGACAACTAATTTAAAATCCACTGGTTTGTTTCTGTTCTGAAACTAGAAATCTTTATCCTCTTCTGTGATGCTGAGAATGAGCTGAGGTAAGACGTCTTTGATGACAAGCATGGATTCACAGTATCACAGTATCGCTAAGGTTGGAAGAGACCTCGAAGATCATCAAGTCCAACCTGTAACCACAGACCCCACGACTAGACCATGGCACCAAGTGCCACATCCAGTCCCCTCTTGAACGCCTCCAGGGACGGTGACTCCACCACCTCCCTGGGCAGCCCATTCCAATGGCAAATGACTATCTCGGTGAAGAACTTTCTCCTCACCTCGAGCATAAACTTCCCCTGTTGCAGCCTGAGACTGTGTCCCCTTGTTCTGGTGCTGGTTGCTAGGGAGAAGAGACCAACCCCTTCCTGGCTACAACCACCTTTCAGGTAGTTGTAGAGAGCAATGAGGTCTCCCCTGAGCCTCCTCTTCTCCAGGCTAAACAACCCCAGCTCCCTCAGCCTCTCCTCATAGGGCTTGTGCTCAAGGCCTCTCACCAGCCTTGTTGCCCTTCTCTGGACACGCTCAGGCATCTCGATGCCCTTCTTAAACTGAGGGGCCCAGAACTGGACACAGGACTCAAGGTGCGGCCTAACCAAAGCAGAGTACAGGGGCACAATGACCTCCCTGCTCCTGCTGGCCACACCATTCCTAATGCAGGCCAGGACGCCGTTGGCCTTCTTGGCCACCTGGGCACACTGCTGGCTCATGTTCAGGCAGCTGTCGATCAGCACCCCCAGGTCCCTCTCTGTTTGGGAGCTCTCCAGCCACTCCGACCCCAGCCTGTAGCTCTGCATGGGGTTGTTGTGGCCAAAGTGCAGCACCTGGCACTTGGACTTCTTGAATGCCATCCCATTGGACTCCGCCCATCTGTCCATTCATTCCCTGTCTGTCCTTTGGATCTTCCCTGGAGAAAATTCCCCAACCATGCTTCATGAGCATGCCTTTTAAGCACCAGCTGTCTGTTAGGACCTCTGTTTATTTTTGCTGCTTCTCACTATCATCTTCACTGGATGCCAAAGAAAAAAAAAGCATCTTTAGTACAGTGGATGCTCCTGTGGATGACTGAAGGCTACTTTTATGTTTGTAGTATCAAATAGCAGTGAACAAATCAGAATAAAATGTAATGCACTCTTTGTTTCCCAGGCAGTCTTCAAGGATACACATCTTTTGTGTTTGCAGCATCTCTAGATGACTGAAGTACTTTGCCTGTTTCCATCAAGAATAGGCCTGTTTATTCCATCAGTGGGAACACAGATAAATCATTATGCAGTTTCTCGAAACTAATGTCTGATCCTCTTCCCTCTTTCTCTTCTTCTTTATGTCTATCACATAAATTAAGTAGGTATTAATATTGTATTATTGTCTGTATTTTTACTACATGTATTTTCTATTTACAACATTGAATGTGTTGTTTTGGCACACTGGAACCATCAGTGGAAAGATTTAGCTAATAATATTCAGAGAATATTACAAACAGAACCAGGGGAATTTGTCACTATGAGACAGATTAAAACAGACTGACTACTTAGTTGTACCTGTGCCAACTCTTTCAAAAGTACCTTTATAGAAACACTAGTGTTCTTCTCATCTATTTTCATCAGGAGGTTTTGAATCTTCATTGTACTCAGAGGAAAATAAATGGCTAATTTTTAATTTATTTTTTGTAAGCAGGAGATTGTGTAAAATCTTAGTATTGGACACACTGCGTGAGCATAGTAAAGTCAAACAGGACTGATCATCTAGTGCTTGACGCGGTGTAATAGGGTTTCTATTTATGCACACCAAACTTTATTTTCCAATTCTAACACATTCACATAGTTCAAGTTCTAGAATCATAGAATGGTCTAGGTTGGAAGGGACCTCCAAAGGTGATTTAGTCCTACCACCTCTGCAGTAAGCAGGGGCATCCTCAACTAGATCAGGGTGCCCAGAGCTTTGAATCAGCAAAAATCAGAGCTTTCAGTTCCACTCTCATTTAACAATTAAACAATAATACATTAACCATAAATAAAAATGTAATTCCTACCTGGCTGTGTTTGTGGTCTGAATTAGGCCTGCTGGTCACCAGCTGCTTTATACTATTATATTTTCTTCTTAAATTGAACTTCCTAATGTATGTAGTGACACTGGCTTGGGAAGGCTTACTCCTCATTTTCATAACAATAGTGGAGATCAAAATTAGGATCTACATATGATTTATATTTACACAAATTTGTGAAGACACATTATTGTATATCTGTCTCTAAAACCAGATGCTTTTCCTTTTGTCCCCAGAAGTCTTCACTTCGGTGGTTGTTTGGGAATTCCTCTATTTGAGGAAACCTATTTCTACGGAGAAACCTCTATGGAGGTTTCTATGAAACCAATACTATTTTCTGATAGATTTTCCCATATGTCTGCAGAAAGGAACAGCTGCTGCTTTCACACTTAGGTTTTGTACGAAGTTTCTGCAGCAATAATGCAAAGCTCGTGGCAGGGATGAATATACGGACTCCAAGTAGAAAGACTTTGCTGATAGTGGCATACCTTTTGTCTTAGACTTGCACATCTTTTCCATTTAATTTTTTGTTTCTTCAAAATGAGACAGCCTGTCTCAGTAGAAATACACTCACTTTGCATACACACACTGCAGCTTCTAATAACTGTTTTACTTACTACTACCACATCCATACCAAGTGGATATGATCTTTGCAGCTCAACTCAGACTTGTCAGTATCTTTGCATGGCATTATACCTTTAAATAAGGTTCACTTTTATTTTAACTCACTCCTTACTTTGGGATACTGGACATTTTATCTCTGACTCTACAGATTCTGCCAAAGCCTGTGTTTATGGTGCCTGCTACTACAGTAAATAACAACCATGCTGTTTCTTTTAATATTCATCACTGTTAAACAAAAACTCACCTGTGCTTCATACACACGTATTCCCTAACACACAGTTCCTAAAGATACAGAGAAAGCAGTATTTCAAACACCATCTTCATTATTGCTTCATTCAATAGAAAGCAAACCTACCTGATGAAAAAGTATGTAATAAATTATTTCAGTACAGGAGAGACCCTGGGCAATATGCAAAACACTGTGTATTTTCCTGACTCTTTGTTTTGGTTTTAAGACCAATATTCAAACACCATCTAGCACTATAAACTAACAGACAGTATTCTAGAAAGCACTCTCCTTCGGAGCAGTGAACTTCAGCTATGATATTTTCTCAGCAAAACACACAGAGGAAATCCATCTACAAGAGCTTCATGCCAAGATAGGTTAAATCTCTAAAAGCACCAGCAGTTAAGGTTTTATTGCACCCTCTAGTGTCTGAGGACAGGCTGCTGTATGTCTAAAAGTGATTATCTTGTAATCATTCCTGTGTTTACATCAAATCATTTTATGGTAGCCACAGCCAAACTCAAGACATTGTAATAAAATACATGAAGTGCAAGTGCTTTTTACCATATAAGCCTTTTCTGTTTCTCCCTTCAGTCTGTACTTAAATAGGACTTAGAACTTTCATTGCCAAGATTGAAGCCTTGTGTGGCTGCTTCAGAAAACAAAACAATTGACAACTTACTCTGAAAACCACAACCTCATATTGCTGTTAAGTCCAAGTCAAAAAAGGTTTTAAAAAAACATAAATCACAACTGAAGTAAAAACTGCTGTTCAAGTGGAACACAGCTGCGTGGTTTCTTATTTTTTACATTTAGAAATGGCAGTATATTACTGGGTTAATAACAAAGAAGGAATGCAGGAAAGGTTACACATCAGAAATGCATCTGCTGTCTCTATTTGCCCTCAACTTGAGAAATGTTTAATCTCTCCCTTCTGCAATGAGTATTAAGTGTTCTTTCTATAAGTCAGATCATTCAGTATGACCTTTACAGGTAAGATCCCAATGTCTGCCAGTCTCAGAGCCCCAAGACTCTTACTGCAATCACAGAATCACAGAATGTTAGGGGTTGGAAGGGATCTCAGAGATTGTCAAGCCCAACACGCTGCCAAAGCAATATCTCCTAGGGCAAGGCACACAGGAACACATCCAGGCAGGGTTTGAAAGTCTCCTGAGAAGGAGACTCCACAAGCTCTCTGGGCAGTCTGTTCCAGGGTTCTGTCACCCTCACCATAAACAAGTGTCTCCTCATGTTGAGATGGAACCTCCTGTGTTCTAGTTTGTACCTGTTGTTCCTCGTCCTATCCCTGAGCACCACCAAAAGGAGACTGACACCTTCATCTTGACACTCATCCCTCAGATATTTATAGATGCTGCCATGATGCCCTCTCAGCTGTCTCTTCTCAAGCCTGAATGTTCCCAGTTCTCTCAGTCCTTCTTCACAGGAGAGATGTTGCACTCCTGCAATCATCCTCATAGCTCTCTGTTGGACTCCCTCCAGCAGATCCCTGTCTCTCTCAAACTGGGGAGCCAAAATTAGACATAGTTTGGCAAAATTAATAGTTGCCTGCTTTCCAGCACCACAGTAAAGACTTCCACTGACACAGGTTCAGAAAAATAAAATAATTGATAGGTTTAATTTATTAAAGCAACAGATACAACAGATTCAGCATTATTGGTGATAATACACTAACTGCAAGTGATTGAGCTTAGATTAATAAATTACAGGTAACATCCAACAAAGCTGCAGACACAAATCTGTGCAAATGGGCTGATACATAATAGTAATGCTGGCAGAAGTTATGCTGTCTCTTGAACACACAGTTCTTACCAAGGAGGTACTGTCCAAGGAGGGAACTGTCCTTGTCTTGGGTGGTGGAAAAGGACAGCCCACAGACCACCCACATCTCTGCTAAGCCTGCAGTCTTTTCCCCCAGACTGATGTTCCTCTTACGGCTTTTCACACCTGAACCCCATCTGTTTCTGCCTTCTAGGTGACTTTTAGCATGATTTGGATGGAGAAACAAGTCATATGTATTTAGTATCTACTTACTTTGGCTCACTAACACACAGAAGGAGGTCGACTCTAGTATAAAAATTGCAGCTAATTTGGTAAAGGTCTTTGCTTGAGCACTATTGTTTTCTAAAGCTGTTTTGAGGCTGCATGGTTTTGCTGCATTAGCCTTGTTTCATTAGTTTTAGCTGAAACAGGGCCATCCCATCTTCACAAGACTTCCTCCTTCAGGCTCATGGTAGCCCAGCTTCACAGATCTCCATTTCCGGAGATAACATTATAATCTCTTGGTTGTAAGCACCTTAACGGTGCTCCTGAAACACACTAAATTAACTTGTGTTCCTGTCCCACAGTAAGCTATGCATTTATCCCTCAGAAATGGGGCTTCATCAGCCCTGCCTGAGAAGTGGAAGTCAAAACAACTCTGCCACCATCTCAATCAATAATGAAAGAAAAGAGCACCACCATTACATTTCACCACCACTCACATGTTCAAGCATATGTTCCTAGCACTCAGGAGCAGCGAGGTGTTTGATAAGAATTTTTGCCATGAGGAACACCACTCTATTAATGTAATCAAATTATACAAAATAACTCAGATTAATAAGCTTAAATAACATAATTCCAAAATCTTGTGGTTTCAGGAGAATAGAATAGAATAGAATAGAATAGAATAGAATAGAATAGAATAGAATAGAATAGAATAGAATAGAATAGAATAGAATAGAATAGAATAGAATAGAATAGAATAGAATAGAATAGGACAGGACAGGACAGGACAGGACCAGGTTGGAAGAGACCTTTGAGATCGAGTAAAAACTACCATCCAACACTATCTAATAAACTAAACCATGCAACCAAGCGCCCCATCCAGTCTCCTCCTAAACACCCCCAGAGATGGTAACTCCACCACCTCCCTGGGCAGACCATTCCAATGGCCAATCACTCTTTCCATGAAGAACTTCTTCCTAACATCCAGCCTAAACCTCCCCTGGCACAGCTTGAGACTGTGTCCTCTTGTTCTGGGGCTGATTGCTAGAGAAAAGAGACCAACCACCACTGGGCTACAACCTCTCTTCAGGTAGTTGTAGACAGCAAGGAGGTCTTCCTTGAGACTCCTCTTCTCCAGGATAAGCAACCCCAGCTCCCTCAGCCTCTCCTCATAGGGCTTGGGCTCCAAATCCCTCACCAGCTTTGTTGCCCTTCTCTGGACACCTTCCAGCAACTCAACATCTTTCCTAAACTGAGGGGCCCAGAACTGGACACAGTACTCAAGGTGTGGCCTAACCAGTGCAGTGTACAGGGGCAGAATGACCTCCCTGCTGGCCACACTGTTCCTGATACAGGCCAGGATGCCATTGGCCTTCTTGGTCACCTGGGCACATTGCTGGCTCATGTTCAGCCTACTATCAACCAGTTCCCCCAGGTCCCTCTCTGTCTGGCCACTCTCCAGCCACTCTGACCCCAGCCTGTAGCACTGCCTGGGGTTGTTGTGGCCAATGTGTAGAACCCAGCACTTGGATGTGTTAAATCTCATGCCGTTGGACTGTGTCCATCTGTCCAGCCTGTCAAGGTCCCTCTGGAGAGCCCTCCACCCTCTAACAGATCAACACCTGCCCCCAGCTTGGTGTCATCTGCAAACTTACTAATGATGGACTCAATCCCCTCATCCAGATCATCAATAAAGATATTGAACAGGATGGGACCTAACACTGATCCCTGGGGGACACCACTAGTGCCTGGCTACCAGCTGGATGTGGCACCATTCACCACCACTCTCTGGGCTTGGCCCTCCAGCCACTTCCTAACCCAGCACAGAGTGCTGCTGTCCAAGCCACAGGCTGCCAGTTTGGCCAGGAATTTGCTGTGGGGGATGGCGTCAAAGGCCTTGCTGAAGTCCAGGTAGACTACATCCACAGCCTTCCCCACATCCACCAGGTGGGTCACCTGATCATAGAAGGAGATCAGGTTGGTCAGGCAGGACCTTGCCTTCCTAAATCCATGTGGCTGGGCCCGATCCCTTGGCCATCTGTGGGGGACTGTGATATATCTGTGAAGCCTTAGAAGAGTTCTGGTGAGAAAACATCACTGTGCTTCCATGAGAATCTGGAAACTCCCTGGACCCACTGAGTGAGAATGAGAAACTGCAGGATAAGATAGGAGGCCACCTGGACTAGCTTAACTAGTAACTACAGCAACGCTATTGCTAACCCATAAGAATCTTGAGACAAGTTCAATAGCCAATTGCAGGCAGCCACACTAACAATACACACAATATATGAATTGTGTGGTGGAATAAACGGCCCCTTTTTGGACTTCTATATGCTCTGCTTGTGTATGATTCTTGTCGCACAGACTGTCACCTTATCCCTACCCCTATCCCTATACAGCAACAGCCATCCTGTAAGTGCTGTGTGATTGCACTCAAGATGACCTGTTCCATAATCTTGCCTGGCACTGAGGTCAGGCTGACAGGCCTATAATTCCCTGGCTCCTCCTTCAGGCCCTTCATGTGGATGGGCATCATGTTGGCCAGCTTCCAGTCATCTGGGACCTCTCCAGTGAGCCAGGACTGCTGAAAAATGATGGAGAGCAGCTTGGCCAGCTCATCTGCCAGCTCTCTCAGTACCCTAGGATGGATCCCATCCGGTCCCATGGACTTGTGGGGATCCAAGTGGCTAAGCAGGTCTCTAACTACTTCCTCATGGATCACAGGGGGACTATACTGCTCCCAGACTCCATCTGCCAGCTCAGGAGGCCAGTTGTCCAGAAGACAACTTATCCTGCTATTAAAAATTGAGGCAAAGAAGGTGTTAAGTACCTCTGCCTTTTCCTCATCTTTAGTTACTATATTCCCCTCCGTGTGCACCAAGGAGTGGAGGCTGTCCTTGCCCCTCTGTCGCTGTATAGGGGTCGGGGTAAGGAAGGTGACGGTCTGCGCGACAAGAATCAAACACAAGCAGAGTACACAGAAGGCCAAAAAGCAAGCCAGCAAAAGACGCTGTTTATTCCAGCACAGAACTCATATATTGTGTGTAGTGTCAGTGTGGCTGCCTGCAATTGGTTAATGAACTTTTCTCAAGACTCTCATGGGTCAGCGATAGCATTGCTATAGTTACTTGTTAAGTTAGTGCAGGTGGCCTCCCATCTTATCTTGTGGTTTCTCATTCCCACTCAGTCTGCCCGGGGAGTTTCCAGATTCTCATGGGAGCTCAGCGATGTTTTCTCACCAGAGCTCTTTCGAGGGTTCACAGATACACCACAGTCCCCCACAATTCCCCCTTTTTGTTTTTCTGCTACAAATGTCGCTTTGATCATTTGCTGCAGGGCCCTTTGCAGCAGATTAACCAAACAGGGCAACATCAGTAACATCACAATCACAATTACAATAACTTGATCTTAACATTCAAAAGAAACCAACCTGAAAATCCCCATCCTTCAAACAATCCTTCAAATTCTTGACAATCATGGCCCTGAACTAATAGCAAAAATTCTATCACACCCCTATTTTACAAAGGAGCACATCCAACAATACCCATGTCAGGCAATAGTTAAATCACACCAAGACACACACACACAAAATGTTGTTTTTGAGCTCAAAGGCTCAGTCTTCCCGGTAATGTCCTCCCATCTATTCACTGGGACACCAAGCAGGTGGTGAAAGGACTCATAGGTGTTGTTACCGAGAGGCACAGCTTATCTTGTTTCAGGATGTTAACAAGTATGACCCACACATTCTCTGTGGTAGTTTTGGAATCTGCATGATTCTTGCAACAGTCAGTGTCCAGAGGGTGATGAAAACGCTGGTCGAACCCATCTTACTGGAACCCAGCGTGGTCCAGAATCTGTTGAAACACAAGCATACCCTCGTCCCCAAGTTATTAAATCACAAGGATCAGACCACTGACCTGTTTGCAGATCCCGAACCCTGACTTTAGCTCCTGAGGGCACCCCGCTGGTGGTAGCCAGGGAGCCAAAATGAGGCAGTATCGGGGGTTCCTTAGAATCACCAGAAATCTGCAAGAAATTGAGAACGTACATAGCTTTGTTCAGCCGAGCTTCTGGATGATTCCCTGCCATTCCCCCTTTTTGTTTTTGCAACAGTTGTTTTAATGTGCCATGTGCACGTTCAACAATGCCTTGTCCAGTAGGAGAATGAGGGATACCTGTAATATGAGTTATACCCCATGATTGCAGAAATGAGTTAACCTTTGCAGACACATACGCTGGACCATTGTCTGTTTTTATCTGAAGAGGAACTCCAGGAGCAGAAAAAGCTCGCTGCCAATGACGAATAACATCTTTGGCAGTCTCTCCTGTGTGAGCAGTAGCAATGATGACTGAGGAAAATGTATCAACAGACACATGAACAAATTTTAACCTACCAAATTCAGCAATGTGAGTAACATCTGTTTGCCAGATCTGGAGGGCTCTCAACCCCCTGGGATTAGTACCAGAATAGTGAGGAATATGCTGGCCCTGACAATCAGGACATGCAGCAACAATACCTCGAGCTTCAGCATTGGACAACTGAAACTGCCGTTTTAGAGCACGATAACCTTGATGAAAAAATTGATGAGAAGCTATTGCTTGTTGTTTGATATTTGGAATTGGTCCCATTGCTACACCCGACACAAGTGCATCTGCTTTTGCATTCCCCTCCACCAAAAACCCTGGTAAGTTTGTGTGACTCTTAATGTGCAAAACATAGTAAGGAGCACATCGTTTCTGAATCTCAGTCCATAGCAGTTTTAAGACTCCAAAAAGCTTTTCCTGTTTAACGTGACCAAGGACAGCT
Source organism: Picus viridis (assembly GCA_033816785.1). Taxonomy (NCBI): domain Eukaryota; kingdom Metazoa; phylum Chordata; class Aves; order Piciformes; family Picidae; genus Picus; species Picus viridis. Next base: position 54,805,258 of record CM066606.1, read on the forward strand.
TTATCTAAACGCTGCACTAATCCAGCCACATAGGCTGAATCAGTAACAATGTTTACAGGACAGGGAAATTGCTGAAATACCATAGTCGCAGCCCTTAACTCAACAATCTGAGGAGAGCCTTCTTGGAATTCCACGGTATTTTTCCAGCGATCACCATCATACCACACGACAGCTGCTTTTCCTGTTTTTCCCGAGCCGTCAGTGAAAACTGTGGGACCAAGCACAGGGTTAGGTTGACTCAACTGTTTTTGTGAAAATTGGATTTGTCCACCCATTTTTATTAAGGGATGGGAAGGCAGATGATAACCAATTTGACCTGTATAATTTGCCATTGCTGCTTGTAGTGCTGGACTGTAAGCAAGGCACCAGTCAAAATATTCACTTTGTACCGGTATCACAATTTTCTCTGGATCCCTTGCCAACAATTCTGCACAGCGAGCTCTTGTTTTTATAATAATCTGAGCCAAAAGCTCAAACAGGCCAGGAGCAGTTCTCTTGGTTTTAAAAGGTAAAAATGCCCATTCTAAAACATGAAGAGGATCTTGCCAGTCAGTATTCCACTGTGCAAGCATTGCAAAAGGTATCAGATTATCTGTTAAAACAAACACTTGAATCGATACAGCCAAATCAATTCTCCATACATGCTTTTTGTGGATGGCTTGTTCTACTTCTTCAATTACCTGCTTTGCTTCTGGAGTTAAAGTTCGTGGCGCAGAAATGTCTGAGTCCCCTGTTAGTAACTCTAAGAGTGGTTGCAATTTAGGGGATGTCAACCCTAAATAAGGTCGCACCCAGTTAATCATTCCTGCTAATTTCTGGACATCATTAAAGGTTTTTACATTTACTTGCAGCTGAACTGGTTGAGGCATTACTGTTTGATCTAATACTTTCATGCCCAGATACAACCATGGCTGTTGACGTTGTATTTTTTCTGGAGCAATCACTAATCCACAATTTTGTAGTGATTTTTGCGCCTCAGTTTCCATTTCAGCTAGCATTGTTTGTGAAGGAGCTGCTAACAAGATGTCATCCATATAGTGATAACAGTAGCCTTGTGGAAACGCAGCCCGAACAGGACTTAACGCTTTTGCCACAAACCACTGACAAATGGTTGGTGAGTTTTTCATACCTTGAGGTAGAACCCTCCACTGATACCTTTTGGCTGGTCCACTGTTGTTCACTGAGGGCACCGTGAATGCAAATTTCTCTATGTCCTGTTTAGCAAGAGGAATGGTAAAGAAACAATCTTTCAAATCTATTATTACAATTTCCCATTGCATTGGAATCATGGTTGGTGAAGGCAACCCTGGCTGCAAAGCCCCCATAGTAGCCATGACCTCATTGATTTTTCTCAGATCATGTAACAAACGCCATTTGCCTGATTTCTTTTTTATCACAAACACGGGTGTGTTCCAAGGACTGTGTGAAGGTTCTATGTGTCCCATAGCTAACTGTTCCTCAATCAAAAGGTGCAGGGCAGCAAGCTTTTCATGGGTAAGGGGCCATTGGTCCACCCAGACAGGCTTTTCTGTTAGCCATGTTAATGCCAGTGTGGGTTGTGTGATGCCCTGCATTGCAATGACCCCTAGCAAAAATCCGTCGTGATTTTCACTCCCCACTGCCCCAAACAGTCTCTTCCCCATAGATTAAGGGGAGCCGTGGTCACATATGGTCTAACAGTGGCCTTTTGTCCCTCAGGGTTGGTAATCATTACAGGTTTAGCACTCATAAAACTGTTAGCAACCCCACCGAGTCCTACCACACTCATGTTGTTCGATACCAGTGGCCAGGCAGGCGGCCAGTTACGCTGGGCAACGATGGTAATATCTGCTCCCGTGTCGAGTAGTCCTGTGACTTGTATCTGTGCAGGAGTAGCACGGTCCATGGAGAGCATGCAGGTCATTTGTGGTCTCTTCTCAGTAATTGTCTGAGACCATAGCACTGCGGGTGGTCCTGTCGATCCGAATCCTTTGTCACCACGGATAGTCTGCTCTGTTCTGGAAACATGACTCACAAAAGGTACAAGTTGAGCAATGCGAGTCCCTTTAGGAATTGTCACAGGTAGTGTTGCAGTAGATATTAAAGCACATATCTGCCCATCATAATCAGCATCAATTACCCCTACATGTACGTCTATTCCTTGAAGGGTGCCACTAGATCGTCCTATTAATAAAGCACTGAGCCTGTTGCCAATTGGCCCCCATGCATCTAAAGGCACCTTATGTGTCTTTGTATCTGAAATAGTTATTACATCGGCTGTGGATACATCCATCCCTGCTGATCCCCTTGTGCTGGCTGATAATTTGTCGCACAAGGTTGGACCTGCAGGGCTGGGTATGCCCCGCTTGGAAACGGATTGCTGATATTGGGGGTATTTGTGTCATCACGCGCCCCTTCGCATTCTTTTTCCCGTTTCCCTGCAAAGGCTGACCACTTGCATGAAATTTAGATTTGCAGCCTTTGGCATAATGACCAGGTTTGCCACAACGAGCACAAAAAGAATTTTTCAGGTTAACTCCCAGCTGTGCTTTCACTTGCTTACAATTAGCTTTCACATGTCCCTCTTGCCCACAGCTGAAAAACCTTACGGGGCCTCCTGATTTTAAGGCGGCTGCAAGTGCAGTCATCTTAAAATCAGTGCTGCCGACCTTTGAACAGGCTGTTACCATATCAGCTACAGATGGTTCACCTGGCAATGCTTCAATAATTTTTTGGCAGTCAGCATTTGCATTGTCTTTCGCTAATTGACGACACAAGATTTGCCTGAGACTCTCATCATCAACTTGTTTCTCAATAGCAGCAGAAACCCTCTCCACAAACTGCAGAAATGGTTCCTTAGGCTCTTGTCTAATAACTGTGTATCGAGGACGTGGAGATGCAAGCTCCATCGTCTTTCGAATTGCAGACATGCCTATTCTTTGACTCTGTTCCAGTACAGAAGGATGCCAGTGAGCTTGTGTGTTAGAATTAGAAAACACAGGTCCTGTGCCCATGAGAGCATCTGCCCCCACACCTCGCAGAACATCATTTTGATCCCTTTGCATGTTTTCTATTGCAGCCTTTTCAGCTAATTTTTTCCAGCTAATTTCAAATACTGAATACTGAACAGGCTGAAAAATGATCTGCGCAAGGTGCTGAATGTCAAAGGGACACAGCAAATCAGTGTCTATGATACGCAAAAGCTGCATAGTTTCACTGGAATTGACACCATACTTTGCTACTGTGGATCGCAAATCCTGTACGACTTTCCAACCCAAAACCTGATGACTATCCTGCTGCCCCGATCCCGGAGCCGCTTTTTCCACAGGGAAAGCCATAGGATCATCTGAAACACCCGTAGGAGAAGAATTCTCCTCTGTTCTAACCGATAAATGTGGCGCATCCAAGATTTCCACCAAACCCCAGTCACCCACAGCAGCAGCTTTCTGGCAAACTTGCTGCCAGAATCTTGCTGCCGAATGCGGAGTAACAGTCACACTGCAGGGAGGCAAGGTCCAGGGTGCAGACCGATGCCCACCCCCTCTCGGTTCTCAACATTCTTTCTTGCGGCCACAGTCACACTATGATTTACTGCTTCCCCCTCACTCTCGTCCTCGCTATCAGATGGCAGAGAGGGTAATTGTTGTTGTAAAGGCAGTTGTTGGTGTGAAGTCTGTAGATTATTCAACTGATTACATTCCTCCTTTTTTGCATGTCCTTTCAGCTGCTCTCTTGGAGATTGATAAGCCAATGGCATTTTCGCAAAGTCATTGGGACTTTTCCAATTCATCGGGAACTTAAGTTGATCTTTAGGAGAAAGCTGCTTCTCAGCAGCGCTTGTTATGTATTGCGCTGTTGAATCTACTTCTGAGCAGCCAGACGAGGGGGGGCCAGGGGGTGCAGAGGGTGCCGGCGTGTCCTCTACTGATTTATTCATTTCCCCCATAGCCAGATCATTCCTTTTCTCTTTCAATCCCCCCATCATTTCCTCTTCTTCCTCCTCCTGCTCATGCTTAAGATCTTGTAGTGCGTCAGAAAGCAGGCGCCAGGTAATTGCCATATCAACCAGTTCCTTGTCTCCTTTCGAGATAGCGTCCCACAAGTAACTACCTAGCTTGTGCCAGGCAGGAACGCTGAAGGCTGTAACGGAGGAAGGCTCAAAACCTTGCTGCTTGCCCCATAAGAGTAATTTTCTTAAGTCGAAATCTTTAACTTTTAGACCCCTACATTTCAATAACGATTTCCAGGTTCCAAGGACTAAGTCCTCATCTTTTGTTAATTTCTGACCCATTATGTTCCCAGTGGCTCACCTACCTCAGCCGGGCAGGTGTCAAAGTTCAGGTCTGGACCAAAAGGCAGTATCCCACTGCTCTCAGCTACACTGGGCACCGTCACCGTTGCCGCAAGCACCTGCAGCCCAAAACGTCTTCAACTCTCTTCTTGGGTCATCACGTCGGGGTCACCATTTGTCGCTGTATAGGGGTCAGGGTAAGGAAGGTGACGGTCTGCGCGACAAGAATCAAACACAAGCAGAGTACACAGAAGGCCAAAAAGCAAGCCAGCAAAAGACGCTGTTTATTCCAGCACAGAACTCATATATTGTGTGTAGTGTCAGTGTGGCTGCCTGCAATTGGTTAATGAACTTTTCTCAAGACTCTCATGGGTCAGCGATAGCATTGCTATAGTTACTTGTTAAGTTAGTGCAGGTGGCCTCCCATCTTATCTTGTGGTTTCTCATTCCCACTCAGTCTGCCCGGGGAGTTTCCAGATTCTCATGGGAGCTCAGCGATGTTTTCTCACCAGAGCTCTTTCGAGGGTTCACAGATACACCACAGTCCGCCACACCCCTCCTCTTGCCATTAATATACCTGTAGAAGGATTTGTTGTTGTCCTTTACAACAGAGGCCAGTCTAAGCTCTAAATGGGCTTTTGCCTCCCTGATTTTTTTTCCTGCATGGCCTATCAACATCCTTAAACATTCCATGGGTTACCTCACCTTCCTTCCAAAGATGATACGATGATACACCCTCTTTTTTCCCCTTAATTCCTTTAGAAGTTCATTGGCCATCCAGGCTGGCCGTCTGCCCCGGCGGCTCATCTTCTGGCACATTGGCACAGCCTGTTCCTGCACCTTCAAGAGTTCTTTCTTGAAGTAGGTCCAGCCGTCCTGGACCCCTTTTTTTAAAGGGCTGTTGCCCAAGGTACCTTCTGAGTTAGTTCCTTCAGTAACCTGAAGTCTGCCCTCCAGAAGTCCAGAGTGGAGGTTTTATTGCTGCCACTCTTAGCTCGAGTGCATATTGAAAACTCAATTCTCTCATGGTCACTGGACCCCAGACAGCCTCCAACCACCACATCTCCCACCAACCCTTCTCTATTGGTAAAAAGAAGGTCTAGCAAAGCCTTACCCCTGGTAGGCACACACAGCAGCTGGGATAAGAAGCTATCCTCCATGCACTCTAAGAACCTTCTAGACTGTCTTCTCTCTGCTAAGTTCCCAGCAGGTATCAGGCAGGTTAAAGTCACCCAGAAGAACAAGGTCTGGTGATCTTGAGACAGCCTCTAGCTGCCTATAAAATAATTCATCAACCTCTTCATCCTGGTTGGGTGGTCTATAACAGACTCCAACCAGAATGTCAGCCTTGTTGGTCTTCCCTCTAATTCTCACCCACAGGCACTCAACCTGATCATCCTTGATTTCTACTTCCATGGCATCTAGAGCCTCCCTCATGTACAGGGCCACCCCTCCACCCCACCTCCCTTGCCTGTCTCTCCTGAAGAGCCTGTGGCCATTGATTACAGTGCTCCAGTCATGTGAGTTGTCCCACCACGTTTCTGGGATGGCAACTACATCATAACTTTCCTGCTGTAACACTGGCTTCCAGCTCCTTGTTTGTTACCCATGCTTTGTGCATTAGTGCACATGCACTTCAGCTGGGCTGCTGGTTTCACCCCTGACTCCAGCTTACCACCCTCAGACTCCTGTCTGGGGGGACTGGTTTCAGCCCCTTCCCCCTTCAAATCTAGTTTAAAGCCCTGTCAGTAAGACCTGCCAACTCCCTTCCTGGAACCTTTGTCCCTTTGGGGGTAGGCCATTCTCATGTGCTAAGATCGTTCTCCTCCCCTCCTCCTCCATCTGTTGCCAGCTGACCTGGTGCCATAGAAAGTTCCCGAAGATCAAAAACCCCAAAATTCTTTTCGTAGTACCAGCCTCTGAGCCACCTGTTAATTACAGCTGCTGACCTGTTCCTTTCAGTATTCCTGCCTGGAACTAAGGGTATTGATAAAAAAATTATCTGTACCCCTGACCCCACAACCAGTTCTCCAAGAGCCTTCAAACCCTTTTTGATTGCCATGGGAACAAGTCCTGATGTGGGGGGCAGGCTGTTTTGCCTTAGGCAACACCTCAGCTGGTGTGTCCTCTGGCATCAGAATCACCTCACCTTCAACTTCCAGTGCTCCATATTTGTTTTGCAAGGGCAGAGGGGAAGGTATCACAGTATCACAGTATCACCAAGGTTGGAAGAGACCTCAAAGATCATCCAGTCCAACCTGTCACCACAGACCCCATGACTAGACCATAGCACCAAGTCCAGTCCCCTCTTGAGGAGGGAGGACATTGCTGCCCAGAGAGAACTCTCCTGCCCACTGCAGGCTTCAACTCACGACCTTCCCAGTAAGAGTCTTACGTGCTACCAACTTAGCCACATGGTCCCCAAGGGGAAATGTGCAGTATTTCTTACCTCCCAAAGCTGTCAGCAGGGTTGATTAATGTTGACAAAGGCATTTCTGGTGTGATATGTAAGGAGAAGTTGCTCTCCATCTTCCTCAGCCCAGATAAGGTGAGGGGAGGCGTGGGGGTTTTACCTTACATGTCCTAAGAAGGACCTGTGTCCATTCCCCACTGCTTTTTGAGTCACCTGCCTCTGCTAGGGGAGCCTGCAGAGCCTGGTTACTCAAGTTCAACTCCCTTTCACATTCCCTTACATTCCTAAGTCTAGAAACTTCCTCCTTCAGTTCAGCCACTAGGTTAAGCAGATAGTTGATCTGTTCACACTGAATGCAGGTGTTGTCTCCACTGCCCTCCACTTCAAGTGCCAGGATCCAGCACTCTCTGCAGCCAGTTGCCTGGGCACCTGCCTGCTTATGTTTGATCTCAGTCTGGGTTGACACTGATCTCTTGAAAACAGATTTCCTGAGAGTTGTAACCATCCCTATCCCTGGCCACTGACCTACTGGAAAAAAAATAAAATCAGTGCTGTGGCACATGCGGTTGGCTGTTGTTGAGCAGGGAGACAGGCTGTCCAGACAAATGCCAGCCCGTGCCAGCCTCGGCTGATGTCACCATCAAGCAGGAATGAGAGAAGATGCCTATGCTGGACCTCACTGTCTGCTTGGAGACTCATCTTCAGTAAAGAATGACAATACTGCTACATCATTAGAATGTGATTTTCAGCTCGTATAGTTCAGTATTTTAACCAGCCCGTTCCAGGCTTTTCATGGAATGAAACCTTTTAATATCAAGTAGCAGTGACTGTGTCTTGTGTTCATGTTATTGTATTATCTTTTGACCTGTATTTCACTCACCTTAGCAGATCCACAAAATAATTCACAATAGAAAAACAGCCAGGAGGTGGTTGTATTGGAAACTGAATATGTTTTCTTGGAGAAAGATGATTACGAACTTATGATTAGAGAGTTCTTCTCACAGAACTGTTCTTCATTTTGCATTAAAGGCATTCCTATGTGCCAGTAGATCTGCCCCAGAAAATGTACAGCAAGGCCTTTGACACAGTCCCTCACAGCAAACTCCTGGCCAAGCTGGCAGCCCACGGCTTGGACAGCAACACACTGTGTTGGGTTAGGAACTGGCTGGAGGACCGAGCCCAGAGAGTGGTGGTGAATGGTGCCACATCCAGCTGGCAGCCAGTCACTAGTGGTGTGCCCCAGCGATCAGTACTGGGCCCCATGCTCTTCAACATCTTTATTGATGATCTGGATGAGGGCATTGAGTCCATCATTAGTAAGTTTGCAGATGACACCAAGCTGGGGGCAGGAGTTGATCAGCTGGAGGGCAGGGAGGCTTTGCAGAGGGACCTCGACAGGCTGGACAGATGGGCAGAGTCCAATGGCATGAGATTGAACACATCCAAGTGCCGGGTTCTGCACATTGGCCACAACAACCCCAGGCAGTGCTACAGGCTGGGGTCAGAGTGGCTGGAGAGTGGCCAGGCAGAGAGGGACCTGGGGGTGCGGGTTGATTGTAGGCTGAACATGAGCCTGTAGTGTGCCCAGGTGACCAAGAAGGCCAATGGCGTCCTGGCCTGCATCAGGAACAGTGTAGCCAGCAGGAGCAGGGAGGTCATTCTCCCCCTGTACACTGCACTGGTTAGGCCACACCTTGAGTCCTGTGTCCAGTTGTGGGCCCCTCAGTTTAGGAAGGATGTTGTCTTGCTGGAACGTGTCCAGAGGAGGGCAACAAAGCTGGTGAGGGGTTTGGAACACAAGCCCTATGAGGAAAGGCTGAGGGAGCTGGGGTTGCTTAGCCTGGAGAAGAGGAGACTGAGGGGTGACCTTATTGCTCTCTACAACTACCTGAAGGGAGGTTGTGGACAGGTAGAGGTTGGCCTCTTCTCCCAGGCAGCCAGTACCAGAACAAGAGGACACAGTCTCAGGCTGCGCCAGGGCAGGTTTAGGCTGGATGTTAGGAAGAAGTTCTACACAGAGAGAGTGATTGCCCATTGGAATCGGCTACCTGTGGAGATGGTGGAGTCACCTTCATTGGAGGTGTTCAGGAGGAGACTTGATGGGGTGCTTGGCTGCATGGTTTAGTTGTTTAGGTGGGTTGGATTGGTTGATAGGTTGGACGCGATGATCTTGAAGGTCTCTTTCAACCTGGTGTATTGTATTGTATTGTATTGTATTGTATTGTATTGTATTGTATTGTCTTTGAAGAACAGCTTTTTGCACCCATCACATGATTATCCACAAAGTAAATATATCTTCAGCCTTTCATATAAAAAGTTTAACGGAAGTGAATTTGCTTTTAACCTTAACAATGGGAAGTGCACACTTAGAATATCATAGCATAGCATAGCATAGACCAGGTTGGAAGAGAACTTCAAGAACATCGCATGCAAGCTATCATCCAACACCACCTAATCAACTAAACCATGGCACCAAGCACCCCATCCAGTCTCCTCCTAAACACCTCCAATGATGGGGACTCCACCACCTCCCCGGGCAGCCCATTCCAATGGGCAATTACTCCCTCTGTGCAGAATTTCCTCCTAACATCCAGTCTGAACCTTCCCTGGTTCAGCTTGAGACTGTGTCCTCTTGTTCTGGTGCTGGTTGCCTGGGAGAAAAGACCAACCTCCGCCTGTCTACAACCTCCTTTCAGGTAGTTGTAGAGAGCAGTAATGTCTCCCCAGAGCCTCCTCTTCTCCAGGTTAAGCAACCCCAGCTCCCTCAGTCTCTCCTCACAGGGCTTATGCTCCAAACCGCTCACCAGCTTTGGTGCCCTTCTCTGGACACATTCTAGAAAGTCAACATCCTTCCTGAACTGAGGGGCCCAGAACTCGACACATACAATCAGTCAGGGTTGGAAAGGACCACAAGGATCATCTACTTCCAACCCCCTGCCATGGACAGGGACACCCCACACTAGATCAGGCTGGACAGAGCCTCGTCCAGCCTGCTTTTAAACACTTCCAGGGACGGGGCCTCAACTACCCCCTGGACAACCCATGCCAGGGCTTCACCACTCTCGTGGGGAAGAACTTCCTCCTCACTTTCAGCCTGAATCTCCCCACCTCCAGCTTCATTCCATTCCCCCTAGTCCTATCACTGCCTGAGATCCTGAGAAGTCCCTCCCCAGCCTTCCTGTAGGCCCCCTTCAGATACTGCAAAGCCACAATGAGGTCACCTCAGAGCCTTCTCTTCTCCAGACTGAACAGCCCCAACTCCTTCAGTCTGTCCTCATAGGAGAGGTGCTCCAGACCTCTGATCATCCTCGTGGCCCTTCTCTGGACACGCTCCAGCACGTCCACATCCCTCCTGTAATAGGGGCTCCAGAACTGGACGCAGTACTCCAGGTGGGGTCTCACCAGAGCTGAGTAGAGGGGAAGAATCACCTCCCTTGACCTGCTGGCCACACTTCTCTTGATTCAGCCCAGGATCTGATTGGCTTTCCGGGCTGCAAGAGCACATTGAGAGCTCATGTTGAGCTTCTCGTCCACCAGCACCCCCAAGTCTCTCTCCTCAGGGCTGCTCTCCAGCCAGTCCCTGCCCAGCCTGTACTTGTGCCTGGGATTGCCTCGACCCAGATGCAGGACCCTGCACTTGGTCTTGTTGAACCTCATCAGGTTGGCTCGTGCCCACCTTTCCAGCCTGTCAAGGTCCCTCTGGATGGCATCCCTTCCCTCCAGCGTGTCTGCTGCACCACACAGTTTGGTGTCATCAGCAAACTTGCTGAGGGTGCACTCGATGCCACTCTCCATGTCACCCACAAAGATGTTGAACAAGACTGGTCCCAGGACTGATCCCTGAGGGACTCCGCTTGTCACTGGCCTCCACTGGGACATGGACCCGTTGACAGCCACTCTTTGGGTGCGGCCATCAAGCCAATTCTTTATCCATCTAGTGGTCCATCCATCAAACCCATGTGTCACCAGTTTGGAGGCCAGGATGTGGTGTGGGACAGTGTCGAAGGCTTTGCTCAAGTCCAGGTAAACGACATCAGTTGCTCGCCCCTCATCTATTAATGCTGTCACCTGATCATAGAAGGCCACCAGGTTTGTCAGGCAGGATTTGCCCTTGGCAAAGCCATGCTGACTGTTCCCAATCACCTCTTCACTATTCTTCTGAGTCATTAGTGCCTCCAGGAGGATCTGCTCCATGATCTTTCTGGGCACAGAGGTGAGACTGACTGGCCTGTAGTTCCCCGGTTCCTCCTTCTTACCCTTTTTGAAAATGGGAGTAATGTTTCCCCTTTTCCAGTCTGTGGGGACTTCCCCAGTCTGCCATGACTTTTGGAATAGACTAGAGAGGGGTTTAGCAACCTCATCTGCCAGTTCTCTCAGCACCCGTGGGTGTATCCTGTCGGGTCCCATGGACTTAAACACTTTCAGGTTCTTCAGGTGATCACAAACCTGATCTTCACTTATGGTGGGCAGTTCTTCCTCCCAGTCCCTGGCATCGTCTGCCATGACACCAGGAGTGTGGCTGGAGGCCCTTGCAGTGAAGACTGAGGTGAAGAAGTTATTGAATACCTCAGCCTTTTCCACATCACTTGTGACCATTTCACCACTTTCCTTTCTGAGGGGCCCACACCTTCCCTAGGCTTCTTCTTGCCATTAATATACCTGTAGAAATTCTTAGTGTTCCCTTTAACCTCCCTGGTTAGATTTAATTCAAACTCTGCTTTGGCTTTCCTAACCAGGCCTCTTGCTGCTCAGGCAGCTTCCTTATATACCCCCTGTTCTATCTGTCCTTCCCTCCACTTCCTGTAGAGTTTCTTTTTAAGTGATAGTGTGTCCAGCACCTCCTTGCTCATCCAGGCAGGCCTCCTAGCACTCTTTCCTGCTTTTCTCCTTGTTGGTATACATAGCTCCTGGACACAGAGGAGGTGGTCCTTGAATACTGACCAGCTGTCCTGGGTCCCTCTTCCCTCCAGGGCTTCGTCCCACGACACTTTGGCTAGCAGATTCCTGAAGCGATCAAAGTCTGCATGCCTAAAGTCTAGGGTCGTAAGCTTAGAATACGTCCTCCTGATTGCCCTGAGGAGATTAAATTCAACTGCTTCATGGTCACTGCAGCCAAGGCTGTCTCTGAGCCTCACATTGGTTACCAGCCCTTCCCTGTTGGTGAGAACAAGGTCCAGCATAGCACCTTTTCTTGTTGCTTCCTCTACCATTTGGTGAAGGAAGTTGTCTTCTATGCAGTCCAGGAACATCCTGGATTGCTGGTGCCTTGCTGATTTGTCCCTCCAACAGATGTCAGGGTGGCTGAAATCACCCATGAGGACCAGGGCTTGTGACCTGGAAGCCGCTTCTATTTGCCTGTGCAGGGCCTCATCTGCTTGGTTCTGCTGGTCAGGTGGCCTGTAGGAGACCCCCACAGTAATATCTCCTTCCCCTCTCTTGCCTTTAATTCTAACCCATACACTCTCAACCAGCTCATCATCCCTACCCAGGTGGAGTTCTGCTGATTCCAGCTGGTTATTGACACAGAGGGCAACACCTCCTCCTCTCCTTCCCTGCCTATCCTTCCTAAAAAGCTTCTACCCGTCTATCCCTACATTCCAGTCATGGGAATCATCCCACCAAGTTTCAGTAATGCCCACTATGTCATGGCATCCCAGGAGCACATTGGCCCTTAATTCATCTTGTTTGTTGCCCAAGCTGCGTGCATTTGCATAGAAGCACTTCAGCTGGGCTGGCCCTGTCGTCCTCCTGTGCCAACTCCCCTTGGTTTCCACAGGGTGTCCTGGTGCATCGTTCGTGGCTTGCCTCAGGGCAGCAAGTTGAGAGCCCTTACCAGCTCTCCATCCCTCTGCCTCTGGTGAGCTGCCCCTCTGTTTGTCACAGGCCAGCAGGAGACTATTAACCCCTCCCCCTTCAAATCTAGTTTAAAGCCCTGCCAATGAGCCCTGCCAATTCCTGCCCCAGGATCCTTTTCCCCCTCTGGGACAAGTGTGTCCCATAAGTTGTTTTTAGCTCTGCTGCCTTGAAAACCAAACCATGATTGTAGAACCCAAATCCCTGTTGATGACACCAGCCCCAGGGCCATGAATTGACCTGTTGGCTCTTCCTCAATGTTCCCTCATCCATCACTGACGTTAGAGGGATAGCAGAGAACACTACTTGAGATCCTGATCCCTTTAGCAGGTGCCACTTTTAATGGATTGTGAGCCTCTCATTGTTGCATCATCACTACTTACCTGAAAGACCATCAGTGGGTAGTAGTCTGAAGGACTCACGAGGTTGGGAATTTTACCCACAATGTCCTTTACTTGGGCACCAGGGAGGCAGCAGATCTCCCTATGAAATGGGTCTGGTCTGCATATTGGGCCCTCTGCCCCCTTCAGTAGGGAGTCTCCTACAACGATGACCCTACGAGGTTTCCTTTCCGGACTAGTTTTGATGGCTGGCCTGAGGGAACCTGTCATTGGTGCAGCTTCTGTCTTCCTTGAGTCCTCGTCCTCACCTATGACCTGCTCCTCCTGCAGAGCCTCATACCTATTCTGTAAGTGCACTGTAGGCAGTGTGCTGCTCAAAGTAGCACGCTTGCTCCGTCTGCACTTCTTCCGTCGGGCAGAGACCTGCTCCCATTGGCCCTGCTCATGTGGGTTACTGCAGGGAGGCTGAGAGGCTAGCTGATGGGAAGGTATCAAACTCCCTGCTCCACTAAGAGTTACCCCCTGTTCTGGTTTGGTACAAGTTAGATTGTGGGGATAGTCAGTGTTCCTTTCGCTGTCTCTTACAGCTCTCAGCCTTTCTACCTCTTCTTTTAGTTCGGCCACCATGCTCATCAGATCGCTGATCTGCTCACAACTCACACAGGAGTTGTTCCTTCCATCCTCCATATCGAGTGCCAGGTCCCAGCACTCACTGCAGCCACTTACCTGAACACCTGCATGCTTGTGAGTGGCTTCTGTTTGGGTGCCAACTGTTCTTCTACTAGCCTTACTTCTAGTAGTAACCATGTTGCAGTAACCACCCCTTTTTTTTTTTTTTTCCCCGGTCAGTAAGGAGGCCTCCGAGCCGAGCTCCTGGCCGCTGCCTGCTCTCAGCCACGCGCTGGGGTCTGTTTGGTTTGCCGCGGTTTCTACGGCAACCCCTCCCCCTGCTACTTCACTGCCCTCAGGCACGTGGGCAAACCGAGCCTGCCGCCCCTCCTCCCCTCTCCAGGAGGTCCCGAGCCACCAGCCCCTTACCTCCCGAAAAGCAAGGAAAGCAAAGGCAAAAGCAAGCTCTCAGAGCCGAGTTCCTCGCTGCCTGCTCTCTCAGCCACGCGCTGGGGACACAGGACTCAAGGTGTGGCCTAACCAGTGCAGTGTACAGGGGCAGAATGACCTCCCTGCTCCTGCTGGCCACACTGTTCCTGATGCAGGCCAGGATACCATTGGCCCTCTTGGTCACCTGGGCACACTGCAGGCTCATGTTCACCCTACCATCGACCAGCACCCTCAGGTCCCTCTCTGCCTGGCCACTCTCCAGCCACTCTGACCCCAGCCTGTAGCACTGCATGGGGTTGCTGTGGCCAACGTGCAGAACCCGGCACTTGGATGTGTTCAATCTCATGCTGTTGGATTCTGCCCATCTGTCCAGCCTGTCGAGGTCCCTCTGCTAAGCCTCTCTATCCTCCAGCAGATTAACTCCTGCCCCCAGCTTGGCGTTGTCTGCAAATTCACTGATGATGATTTCAATGCCCTCATCCAGATCATCAATAAAGATGTTAAAGAGCATGGGGCCCAGCTATCTTCGCTGAATAAACCAAACTGAGAGGTTGTAGCGATGCACACTTTGTTAATCAAAGTTGCTAGCAGGCCTCACACATGTGCACTACCAATTTGTTAGCTTAACAAAGGTAAAAGCACAATAACTTTATTTCCTTGTATCAATCGTGACCAGCATAAATTTCTTGAATCCAGAGTAGTCTGTTTATATCAGCTCCTTGGTGGCAAGGCAAGGCAAGAAGGGAGGGGGAAAAAAAAAGAAAAGTACAATTAACTTTTTTTTTTTTTAAAGCCAGAATGAGGCATTCCCCAGTTTCAGGACCAAGTTTCAAAACCAATCTTACTTTTAACACTACAGTCCTACTCTCTCTGCTACTACCTTTAGTTTATATGATGTTTGCAGTTGCATCTCATTGCACTTCAGAGATGACAAGAGTTCAGATTAAACAAAATATCTAATGACAAACAGGATTTTGTGCATTAAAGAAAAAGGCAAAATAATTAAATTAACAATAAATTATCATAAAAAATAGCTGCAATGTATGTAGCTATAGTATATTGCCAGAACTACCATAACTCTTTACTTATGAGGTGCACCTAGCAGAGTTCCTCCCTAGCAGGATGCAGTTTACCTTGTCTTAGATACTTTATCTTAGCAACAATTATTCAAATGTTCATCATCACAGCACCACAAAAGCATAACTAAAATATAGGTAAACCAAACCAGCCAGCTCCAGATGTATTCCAAGAATTCCCGTGTTTGCTTCCCAGCCTTTAATAAAAGATAGGCAAGACTCTTTTCGTCACACATGTCCTTTTTAATGAATGTAATTAAAAATGTAATTTCATCATTTACAGTATGGAGGAACAAGCATGTCCCAAATTCAAAGTTCAATCTCAGTATCATTTCCATTTCTTGCAATCCATGTTAACATCTGCATAATGCAATATGGCAATTTAAGTTGCAAGCACCAGGCCTGAGTATTGCAAGATCTTAAGGTTTCAGAGATGACAACCATTATTCTCAGTAGCCCTCTGCTTATACATGGTTTTATATTATGTAGCTTGATTGAACTAACTGAGGCTTGCAGACATCACCCTTAAAACAAACAAAAAAATGTTCACTCTCATCAAGTCAGCGTATTTCAAAAAGCTGAGAGGAGTAACCTTGGTCCAGGAAGGGAGAGTGGGAGACAGCTTAAAAAAAAAACCCCAACACCAGAATAAGCTTTAGGTGTAGTCACTGAAAAGGAAGATCCTATACCAGAAGTATTTGTTTTCTATATAACCTTGTTTTCTTGATCATTTAATTCCAACAGCATTATCTGACTTCTGAGAGCTGTGGATTCACAAGCTGACACCTTAATCTTAAAAAAAAAGAAAAGATCTTTTATTCAAACTAGAATAGATAGCATGCATGCACCTCTTAATCTGTTTGGTAACTACACTGGAGGTCCAATTCCATTTAAAAATTGGAATTATTTGGGACATTTTATTAATTCAGTTCAAAAAGCCAAATCAAATTAAATTTTCTGCACTTGAAGACCACATTTGGGGCACTCTGGTCAGTTTTGCACTCCCCAGGACAAGAAAGACAATGACATACTGGAGAGCCCTGGGAAGGTCACCAAGGTGGTCACTGATGTATGAGCAGAGGCTGGCTGTATCACACAATCATAGACTGCATCAGGTTGGAAGATGTATAACTGCCATCTAAATATATGCTCAGACCTAAAATGAAAATATAAAAACCAGAGGGCTGAGTCCCCAAAGCCTTTCATTATTCTGAGTGTTTAAAAAGTGCCAGAAACTAAAGTTTTGTGTCAACCTACCCTAAAACCAGCAGATAAAAATCCCCACTCACTTTTTTTTTCCCCCTTTTCCATTAAATCAGCTGATTTCTACCTGCTAAGAGCAGAGCTTTTCTACAGAAGCCACACGACAACACAATCATCTGAGATTGTTAACCTTGGCCACTCACATCAGTCATTGTATTAAAAACATATGTATCCTGAAATACTAATCTTGGATGCTGTCTTATCCAAAATTATTTAACTTTACTGCTGACTGGTATTTACAAAGAATCAGTTTCTGCTAGTGCAAGGACATTCACAATTCAAGAACTCCTGAATCCTAGCATCAAAAAATCACAGTAAAAGTCAATGACTTATTCTTCAGATTTTTAGTAATTCACATCTCTTCTGTATACAAACCAAGCTTCTCTTATGTTCCTATGAAAAGCACAGGTATCTGTATTTTCAAAGAACATTTTCACCAAGAGTAACCAGAAAGTTAAATAAAATGTATCCCCCAATTAGAGACCACACCTCACTGAGGCAGAGATGACAAAGAATTTATACATGTTCAAGGGAATACTTGAGATTTTCTTAATGAAATATTCTGAGAGTTACTAAGAAAACAAACTAGTCTTTTGACTTCCCTGGAGCTGAGGAATAGTCAGAAATGATAAGAGTACACCAGTGGAGGAAGACGAGATGAGAGTATCACATGCATAAGCTCATTTTAGTCCTTCCTGGGTCTCCATCTGTGGCCTCTGATCACTGACAGACTCTTGGAGACAGTCATTTGGTCTGAACAAACAGAGTTAACTCCTGTATCTTGATTTTTACCTACGCAGGCAAAAGCTGACTGTCTCATCTTTGGGAAGAGCTCAGTAACTCAGCTTTGTGCTTACTCTGGATGAGCAAGAACTTGAGCTCCACAGAAGAGGTAGAACTGGTGAACAATTTCAGAGGAGAGCTGATCTTAGAGCTGCTTAGAGGTTGGTGCAGACGAATGAATTTTGGGTTTTTTGATCTTGAAAAACTTTCTACTGCACCAGGTCAGCTGGTAACAGATGGAGTACATCTGTCCCAGAGGAGGGGAAAGGTCACAGTACATGAGAATGGCCTGTCCCCCAAAGGTAAAAAGATTCTGGGAAGGGAATTAGCAAGTCTCATTGACAGGGCTTTAAACTAGCTTCGAAGGGGGAAGGGGCTGAAACCAGTTCCCCCAGACAGGAGTCTGAGGGTGGTAAGCTGGAGTCAGGGGCAAAACCAGCAGCCCAGCTGAAGTGCATGTACACTAATGCACGAAGTATGGGCAACAAACATGAGGAGCTGGAAGCCTTGTTGCAGCACGAAAGATATGATGTAGTTGCCATCACGGAGACATGGTGGGATGACTCGCATGACTGGAGCGCTGCAATTGATGGCTACAGGCTATTCAGGAGAGACAGGCAGGGAAGAAGGGGTGGAGGGGTGGCCCTGTACATCAGGGAGGCTCTTGATGCCATTGAGCTAGAGATCAGGGATGATCGGGTTGAGTGCGTGTGGGTAAGAATTAGAGGGAAGACCAGCAGGGCAGACATGCTGGTTGGAGTCTGTTACAGACCACCCAACCAGGAGGATGATCTTGATGAAGCATTCTATAGGCAGCTTAAGGCTGTCTCAAGATCGCCTAACCTTGTTCTCGTGGGAGACTTCAACCTGCCTGATATCTGCTGGGATCACAACATAGCAGAGAGGAGGCAGTCTAGGAGGTTCTTAGAGTGCATGGAGGACAGCTTCTTATCCCAGGTGCTGCGTGAGCCTACCAGGGGTAAGGCTCTGCTTGACCTCCTCTTCACCAACAGGGAAGGGCTGGTGGGTGATGTGGTGGTCGGAGGGTGTTTAGGCACCAGTGACCACAGGATAATTGAGTTTTCAGTATTCAGCCAAGCCAAGAGGGGGAACAAGAAGACCTCCACTCTGGACTTCCGGAGGACGGACTTCAGGCTACTCAAGGAACTAACTCAGAAGGTTCCTTGGGAAACAGCCCTTAAAAACAAAGGGGTTCAGGAGAGCTGGACCTACTTCAAGAAAGAACTCTTGAAGGTGCAGGAACAGGCTGTGCCAGTGTGCCGGAAGATGAGCCGCCAGGGCAGACGGCCATCCTGGTTGGGTAATGAACTTCTAAAGGAACTAAGGGAAAAAAAGAGGGTGTATTATCTTTGGAAAAAGGGGAGGCAACCCATGGAATGTTTAGGGATGTTGCTAGGTCTTCTAGGAAGAAAATTAGGGAGGCAAAAGCACATTTGGAGCTCAGACTGGCCTCTGCTGTGAAGGACAACAAAAAGTCCCTCTATAAATATATTAATAGCAAGAGGAAGGGCAAGGAGAAGCTCCACTCCTTGGTGGGCATAGAGGGGAATGTTGTAACAAAGGATGAGGAAAAGGCAGAGGTGCTTAACACCTTCTTTACCTCAATTTTTACTAGCAGGACAGAACGTCTTCCAGACAGCTGGCCTGCAGAGCTGGCAGAAGGAGCCAGGGAGCAGCATAGTTTTCCCCTGTTCCAGGATGGGATAGTTAGAGATCTTCTCAGCCGCTTGGACCCCCACAAGTCCATGGGACCGGATGGGATCCATCCTAGGGTGCTGAGGGAGCTGGCGGATGAGCTGTCCAGGCCGCTCTCCATCATTTTTCAGCAGTCCTGGCTCACTGGAGAGGTCCCAGAAGACTGGAAGCTGGCCAACGTGGTGCCCATCCATAAGAAGGGCCAGTTGGAAGAGCCGGGGAATTATAGGCCTGTCAGCCTGACCTCAGTGCCAGGCAAGATTATGGAACGGGTCATCTTGTGTGCGATCACACAGCACTTACAGGATGGCCAGGGGCTCAGGCCCAGCCAGCATGGATTTAGGAGGGGCAGGTCCTGCCTGACCAACCTGATCTCCTTCTATGATCAGGTGACCCGCCTGGTGGACGTGGGGAGGCCTGTGGATGTGGTCTACCTGGACCTCAGCAAGGCCTTTGACACAGTCCCCACAGCAAACTCCTGGCCAAGCTGGCAGCCCATGGCTTGGACAGGAGCACACTGCGTTGGGTTAGGAACTGGCTGGAGGGCTGAGCCCAGAGAGTGGTGGTGAATGGTGCCACATCCAGCTGGCAGCCTGTCACTAGTGGTGTGCCCCAAGGATCTGTGCTGGGCCCCATGCTTTTCAACATCTTTATTGATGATCTGGATCAGGGCATTGAGTCCATCATCAGTAAATTTGCAGATGACACCAAGCTGGGGGCAGGAGTTGATCTGCTGGAAGGCAGAGAGGCTTTGCAGAGAGACCTCGACAGGCTGGACAGATGGGCAGAATCCAATGGCATGAGATTTAACACATCCAAGTGCCGGGTTCTGCACATTGGCCATAACAACCCCAGGCAGCGCTACAGGCTGGGGTCAGAGTGGCTGGAGAGTGGCCAGGCAGAGAGGGACCTGGGGGTGCTGGTTGATGGGAAGCTGAACATGAGCCAGCAGTGTGCCCAGGCAGCCAAGAGGGCCAACCGCATCCTGGCCTGCATTAGGAATAGTATGGCCAGCAGGAGCAGGGAGGTCATTGTGCCCCTGTACTCTGCTTTGGTTAGGCCGCACCTTGAGTCCTGTGTCCAGTTCTGGGCCCCTCAGTTTAAGAAGGACATTGAGACACTTGAAGGTGTCCAGAGAAGGGCAACAAGGCTGGTGAGAGGCCTTGAGCACAAGCCCTATGAGGAGAGGCTGAGGGAGCTGGGGCTGTTTAGCCTGGAGAAGAGGAGGCTCAGGGGAGACCTCATTGCTCTCTACAACTACCTGAAGGGTGGTTGTAGCCAGGAAGGGGTTGGCCTCTTCTCCCTAGCAACCAGCACCAGAACAAGGGGACACAGTCTCAAGCTGCACCAGGGGAAGTTTAGGCTGGAGGTGAGGAGAAAGTTCTTCACCGAGAGAGTGATTCGTCATTGGAATGCGCTGCCCGGGGAGGTGGTGGAGTCTCCGTCCCTGGAGGCATTCAGGAGGGGACTGGATGTGGCACTTGGTGCCATGGTCTAGTTGTGAGGTTATGGTTACAGGTTGGACTCGATGATCTTCAAGGTCTCTTCCAACCTTGGTAATTCTATTCTATTCTATTCTATTCTATTCTATTGTATTCTATTCTATTCTATTCTATTCTATTCTATCTCATTATGGCTATACTTTAGCTACTGGAGGAGAGTACTGGTTCATAAATAGTATTTTTAAGATTAAAATAGCACCATAGCTTCCCAGCACTCACTGCAGAGACATTAATCACCTACAGAATCCCAGCTTAATTAGTGGTATTACCTTGGTCAACAGAGCAAGGTAACCACCTTGCTGTGTTTTGTGGTGGTCTAGTGTAAGATCTTTCTTTTTTTAAGCACAACATGGAGAAGAGAAAAAAAAAAAAAAAGAAAAAAAAGAAAGAGTATCTGACAGGTATATCCCAAGTGTCCTAATTTACAACAATTCCAGTCTTTAATCAGAGTCTAGACCTCTAAAGCATAGGTTTGTAATAACTTTCTTGTTACTGCTCAGCTTTTCTGCATCTCCATTCTTTACATTTGGAAATACATTACTACAAAAAATTCACAGCATTTTCATTTTGCTAAAGCCAGAAAACATAGGCTTATAATTGCTTTCAATATCTGCATGCCTTGGGAATGAGCATGGGCTTCTGAAATACTTTACTGGTCTCTGTCAGCATTAACTGAGCAGAAGCATTTCTATGAAGAAATGAGAGTTTGCCTGCGTTAGCAGCAAGGCTTATTGGGTAACTCCATGAGCAATTGGACATTAAAATAGGGATAGGATTAGGAAAAGAAGGGAAGAAAATAAAGCAGAGCATGATGTTCAGAAAGGCTAAGAAACTATCACTTTTAGTATCTATTATTTCAGAAATGTTTTAACAAGAAAGGTGCCTGGTCATGCAGTGAGAACATGGCATTCTAAGTTAATAAGTTGCATAGTATTTGGCCAAATTGGCATTAAAACCCACAACTATTATATTTTACATATAGTCAGAGTACAGATATTTATCCTTGCCAGGATAATTGCCTGTGACATGAAATGTTGTTGTTGAAAAAAGAATACAAGGCCAGAATTACAATACCAGACAATGCTAAGAAACAGAAAGATGAAAGCTATGTTGTATGCTTGATGCTTCTTCTTTGTAACATTTGGGTATAATACACCAGGCCACTGTCAAGTGAATCTATCATTTTTGTGTGCATGAAATTTAATAGAAATGTCCCTGCTTAGCACCAGGTTTTCACTTATATTTGCTTCTGGCAACATTTAAACTATGTACTAAAGAAACTAACCATAACTGTGACTAATTCCAAGTTTGAACTCAGACTACACCACCATTTCAAATACAGTATAAAAGAAGTACAGAGGGACATATTTTGAAACAAGATGATTTCTACCAGAAAAAAAAACCCAAAAACTAAACAAACAAAACATACCAACCTAACCCACCAAAACAACAACCACCCCCCACACAAACACAAACAAACAAAACCCCTAAATAACATTATTTTTAGAACTATGGTTCTTTAACTTGACAATCAGGATTGATTTCTTTTCTGTTTAGTAAGTGATGAGCTAATAGGCCTATACTTTGCACAATTTTTTTGGGGTGCTATTAACTCTCCATCCTGAGTGTGGTGGGTTTAGGCTATGCCTTTAAAATTTAGTTACAGATTTTGAGCAGAAAAGCAGAAAAAATACAAACAAATTACTATTGGGTGCAAAAAGGAAAACAAAAGACTATTCTAAACAAATTCATTGGATAACAATCTGCCGTAAAACAGGCTGTACCTAAACAATTCTCTCTCTTTTCTGATCTTTCTGCTTGCTTTGCTTCGCAGAGATTAACCTGCTTCTTGGCTCACCTTGTCATGGTTGCATTGTTTAGTTAAGTCTAAGCCACCGCTTTCTCTCTGCTCCTTTCTCTCTTGGGACCGGGGGAGATGGGAGCAGTGGAATGGCTTCCCTGGTCTCTGACCAGAGGGGTTTCATATTGTTTGCTAATTGTAAATATCTGTATAATATTTTAAATACTGTATGTTTTGTACCTATTCATTGCATCCCATTGTAGGGTGTAGTTTTGCTTGTAAATACGGCTTCCATTTGCTTCTAATCAAGTTGGTCTGGCAAAGTTAATGCTGGGGGAAATTTCAACCCACCACAAAGAGCTAAACAAGAACTTGAAAGTTACTTTATATATGGTGAGAACAAACTGGAAACAAGTCTGTTTTCTTAATATTTTACTCACTGACAGAGGAACTACAGGTTGAAAAGTTTTAAAATATGCAGAGCTGCCAGGAAAATGTGCATTTTATAGAGCCATAAAGTCTGAAAAGACCTTTAAGATCGTTGAGTCCAACTGTAACCCAACTACCACAAGCACTAAACTACTGCCTGAAGAGTCACATCTACATGCTTCTGGAACACCTCCAGGGATGGCGACTCTACTACCTCCCTGGGCAGCCTGGTCCAATGCCTCCTATTTTACACATATAGCTACTGACATTCACTCATTTTGCATACACGCAAAACAAACAGTAAGATTCATACTGGAAGCAGCAGTTCATTTTCGTACACATTTACAGAAGATTTGACAATAAATTTCAGATGTTTTCATTTTACTGAAGCCTGACACTACAAGCCCCGCTAGTCTTTCAGCAAAGAATGACACCTTGCATTCTCATAGCACACATACACAATTAATTTTGAACTGTGTTTCATAAGAACATTTGAGATTGCTTGTTCGCTAAGAAGCACTGTTTACCTGCATGGACATGTAATTTCAGTGCATTCCTATCATCTAGAAAGTTTTGAATGCAGAATTCTCTCAAGAACTGTAAGAAATTACAAACACTAGTATGAGAAAAGAAAAATTATTAAAAAGATAAGATTTAAGGGCTGGATTAAGCAAGGTAAAATATCTGAATTTGGGAAATAGAAGAAAAAGGTGTTTCCTTTGAAATGAGATTAGGACTTCTTATCTAGAGAGTTCTCTGAATGCTTACTTCCTCCCATCTGTTTACCATTAAGTAAGATAAGAACGGAAAAAACACCCGAGGGTGAGGGTGAAATTGAAGAAATAGGTAGGTGGACTGCCAATGCCAGTCTGAACCAAGAGAACACATTCACTGGCACTGTGATAGGCTAGCATTAAGCTCTGTGGCTAAGGCAAGGATTCAGATTGAAAATAGTAAGCACACAAATCCAGGAGAAGACGACCAATTAAACTAATTGTTTCTATTACCATCACTCACTGGGCTATGCCAATTTATGGTGCAACTAAAAGAAGTGAGATAACCATTATAAGAATATAAATGGTAAAAAGCTGGCAAAATAAACTGCAACCAAAATGAGCCACTTGGATATTACAAACCCTGCTGTCAGTTTTCCTCACACATTCATGACAGCAATTACAGGTTAAGACTATAGCTACTGTTTGGCTTTCTATTATGGGGGTAAATCACAGACAACAGAACATCAGTTCTAATCTCAGTTAAGGACTGTGGTACAAGAAGCCTGTGAACCTGTTTTTTTCAGTTCCAGATGTAACATAAGTGAGGGGTCACAACAAAGGTATTTAGAATGTGTTGCCATATAGTAATCACCTCTGTAAGCATAATCTGTGAAGCCAAATGAAAACATAGTGTGTCAGGTTGTGCAAAATTAGAGCTAAGGAGAAAGCCAGTGTATATGTTCAGGTTGTTCAAAGAGCTAAAAAAAACCCCCAAACTTAAAAAAATGCCAAGAATATGCAGCAGAGTAACAGGAAGCCTAGCACAGAAACTGGAAAAAACAAGCTCCAAATGACAACAAGAAAAAATCACTGGTCTGAATCTGCAAACACCTGGACTTCACTTTACCCTACAGGGAGAGCAAGCTTTTGTGCCAGTGACATTTGACTAATTCTACGTAAGTCCATGGATCAACCAAGTCCATTTTCACAATCATGAAGGACTCTCCCTGTGGGACACCAGGAAGCTGAAGCTTACACTTACTATTACATTGCAGTGGTAACTGGCATTGAAAGGAGCAAAAAAATTACTTTCTCTTAAAACTGCTGGGTTAAAGATACAAAGATATCTATTATAAGATCTCTAGAGCAGAATGGTAGCATTCATTATTGAATGCTCACTTTTCAGAATTGGCTGCTCTTTTGAAAACACATGGAGGCGTTTTAACTCTGTTAATATACAGTTTGCCCCACTTACAACTGCCAAGAGAACATTTCTGAGCTGTCTTGTTTCAGCACATCCAGCAGCCTTTACAGAAGGCTGAATTAAGCCATACAACTGTGTTTCTCCACAATTACAGTCAAGTCCCAATGGATGTGGGTATTTTCTAAGTCTTGAGCTTTTAGTACAAAACTACTTAACATTTACAGAGAAAATAACAGATTACATTCCAATACCATTTCAAACATACCCAAATTAGTTGTTTTTTTTTTTTCCTATTAAAATGAAATCTAAACTGACAATACCTAACTGAAGGGTCTACAATTTTAGTGATGATAGCATTGCCATTCTCAATACATAAAAAAAAATGAGGTCATGCAGTTTCTGTGCATGCAGATATAGGATTCATTATTTTATTTTTCTAGCTTTACAACTAAACACTGTAGTAATGTGCTAATATATAAAGGGCTAACCCCTCCTTCATATTCATCTTGTTTAATGCAAAAGACAGAAATAGGAGCTTAAGAAATTTTTCACACTAGACCAAGAGATAAGGTTAAGCCTTTATTAAAGGAAAACCTACTCACTTTTTCTACTATCTAATAAGACTTCAAATTTGCTTTTATGATTTGTAAGTGAATGTGAATTTATAGAGACTGTGGTGGTGAAAGAAGTTCAGTTCTCTCTCCCCAGAAACCACGGCTAACTCAGTCAGAGGAGCAGATGGAAAAGCTATATTTTACAAGCAGGATGCAATGCAATGAATATATACACAATATGCAGTATTTACAGTATATATACAAAAATATACAGGAAAGAATGCAACACAGAAAACCTGCCCCTTCCCCCTGGAGTAGCGTCTCCCCCCCAACCCCCCTTTTCCCCTCTTCCGCATTTTTTCCCAAAAAGGGTTAGAGAGAGAAAAGTAATTATTAAGGGGGAAATTCTGTTAGTTCAAAGCATATGCTGAGGGAAGAAAAAGAATTAGTTTCTTATCTCATTAGTCCAAGGTCAGCCAAGCACAGAAAGAGAAACAGCTGTCCAGGCAGACTGAAACAGACTGAGACACAAACTGAACTAAAACTAAAATTTAGAGTTGCATTCACACTGATCTACCAACGAAATTCATTTAGAACTATCTTTTGTTTTCCTTTTCCCACCAAAACATTCAGGCAGAGCATTTCAGTAACTGCCCTTCTTAAAGGCACAGCCTAAAACTGTCACACACTTTCCGAAACAGCCTACAAACTCACCAACGGGTGTATTCTCAGAGCTACTGTGCATTGCACTTAATTCAGCAACATAAATTCACACTTTCAAGATGGCAAGTGTGGTTATTGCAACACCAGATCCAAATGGTCCAAGCATTTACCAATCCATTGGTGTCTACTTCCATTTGTAATAAATAGTAAATTTTGCACACTTGTATCAAAGTTTACAAAAACAGTAGAGTTCCATTCATGAAATGCATTGCAGAAACACAGGGCAAAAAAAGAGTATGAAGAGGACTTGAAATTGAAAACACAATTTAAAAATATTAAGACCTCAGCAAGTCTTAATTAGTTGCATTTTTGAAGACATACACAATATTATGCTTTTGATTTGTAACACACAAGAGAAAAAACTTATCATACAAGGGTGGTGTGTACCACTTCAGTCTTAAAACAGTTTTGAACTTTCAAAAAGGACTATGATGGATGGCAACACAGCCAATACCCACACAAACATTATACACAAAATAAAATTGAGAATAGATTAGCAAATTTATTAAAAGGTGTGGTTTTCCAATTTGTAGTGTTTCCATTAACACATATTATTACCTCCTTCCTCCTCTCACTGCATTAAGAGTAACTTCAGCAACTGTATCCTCCTACAGAACCAAGCACTATTGTTAGTAATTATGGTAAGCAGAAATCTGGAGGTGTTGAACGGCAGAATGGAGGAAGCTACAAAAAATGTTTTGTATTCTTGAAGCATTCTGCTCCACTGTGACCTCATTCCGTGTCTACAAAGAGAGATGAAATATTTCCTCAATTAAGCTATCAGTACAGATAAAGAAAATTTCTTCTTAGGTCCCACAGTCCATCTTCCAGATTCTCCATCACATATACTACAATGTTTATTATAAAGCTGAAGTGTGAGGAAGATATTTTAGAATAAAAAAATAATTTTCAGTATTTATTCCCTTTGCTTTTGCAGTTCTTATCTAGCAGTCACCCACATTGACACCAGTATGGAATTTTCCCCTTATGCCTAGTTTCCAGGAGAAGGATACGTGGCTTTTGAATCAGGCCCACCACCACCGATTCACTTGCTTGCTTATATCGCAAGACTGATGTTGCAGTTTGGGCTGGGTGCCCCCTGCTTCCTGTGTCCAGAGGTCCAGCCCAGTGGGTGGACACAGGAAATTGGGTATTTCTACCACAATTCTCTGCACCACTATAAGATCTAGTGCGAGGTCTAAGCACCTCCTCTTTCTTCCTTGCCGTCGCCCGGTAATGGGGGAGTTGTTGTCTCCCGGCCATGGGCCTGGCTAGGCCCAAGGCCACGGGGGATGGACAGTCTCAGATCTGGCCAGCTGAGACTAGCCTAGCAGTGGGGAGGGGGGGGAAGAAGGAGCCCTGGGGGTCTTGGATGTACCCCCAGGTGGGGATGGGATTATCTTGGGACTGTTTTGGGATTTCTTTTGTCACTCTGCTTTTGGCTTTCTGTAAAGATTCACTGCTTTTCCTTTAAACTTTCCATCACTTTTGCAATCCGTTTTGTTTTGAGTTGTTTTATTCTGCCCGTGATGGGGAGGGTTTGGAGGGGGGCTGCCTAAACCCATCACAACTGAAGAAACACTATTTCATCATGCTGCTTAAATAAGAATAGTAATTTAATCTTCAAAATGCATGCATGAAGTCATACACACTATATTGTCAGTTAACTGTGCTATTCTAAATAACTATTTTTGTGATTTTTAGAACAGAATAGAATAGACCAGGTTGGAACAGACCCTCAAGATCATCGTGTCCAACCTATCAACTAATCCAACCAACCTAATCAACTAAACCATGCAACCAAGCACCCTATCAAGTCTCCTCCTGAACATCTCCAATGATGGTGACTCCACCACCTCCACAGGCAGCTCATTCCAATGGGCAATCACGCTCTCTGGGTAGAACTTCTTCCTAACATCCATCCTAAACCTGCCCTGGCGCAGCCTGAGACTGTGTCCTCTTGTTCTGGTGCTGGTTGCCTGGGAGAAGAGACCAACCTCTGCCTGGCTACAACCTCCCTTCAGGTAGTTGTAGACAGCAATAAGGTCACCTCTGAGTCTCCTCTTCTCCAGACTAAGCAACCCCAGCTCCCTCAGCCCCTCCTCATAGGACTTGTGTTCCAAACCCCTCACCAACTTTGTTGCCCTTCTCTGGATATATTCCAGCAAGTCAACATCCTTCCTGAACTGAGGGGCCCAGAACACGACACAGTACTCAAGGTGCGGCCTAAACCAGTTCAGCATAGAGGGGGAGAATCACCTCCCTGTTCCTACTGGCCACACTGCTCCTGATGCAGGCCAGGATGCCATTGGCCCTCTTGGCTGCCTGCACACACTGCAGGCTCATGCTCAACCTACCATTGACCAGCACCCCCAGGTCCCTCTCTGCCTGGCCGCTCTCCAGCCACTCTGACCCCAGCCTGTAGCACTGCATGGGGTTGTTGTGGCCAATGTGCAGAACCCGGCACTTGGATGTGTTCAATCTCATGCCCTTGGATTCTGCCCATCTGTCCAGCCTGTCAAGGTCCCTCTGCAAAGCCTCTCTACCCTCCAGCAGGTCAACTCCTGTCCCCAGCTTTGTTGTTGTCTGCAAATTTCCTGATGATGGATTAAATGCCCTCATCCAGATCATCAATAAAGATGTTAAAGGGCACGGGGCCCAGCACTGATCCTTGGGGCACACCACTAGTGACTGGCTGCCAGCTGGATGTGGCACCATTCACCACCACTCTCTGGGCTCAGCCCTCCAGCCAGTTCCTAACCCAAAGCAGTGTGTTGCTGTCCAAGCCACAGGCTGCCAGCTTGGCCAGGAGTTTGCTGTGGGGGATGGTGTCAAAGGCCTTGCTGATGTCCAGGTAGACTACATCCACAGGCCTCCCCTTTAAGTATGATTTGTGACAATGTTCAATTTTGGAACACAACTTTGCCTTGCTATGACTATTTTTTGTTTGTATTCAACACTTAAACTGAAAAAAAAAAAAAACAAAACAAAAACCCAAACTAGAACTAAAAGAAAACCCCAAACCAGACTTTTAATACACTGAGCAATTTTGGCATCACTAATGACATGTTAAAAATGTTCTTTTTAGGTCCAATTCAGCATAACCTCTTTACAGAATTCAAACTTTATATACAGCTGGAAATATTTCATTCACTGAGTTATCTGGCTTAAGCTAAACTAAGCTAAGTGAGAGGCAGTATGCCTGAAAAATATACAATACAATACACCAGGTTGGAAGAGACCTTCAAGATCATCGCGTCCAACCCATCAACCAATCCAACCCACCCAACAACTAAACCATGCAGCCAAGCACCCCATCAAGTCTTCTCCTGAACACCTACATAAAGCTGGCATATTTCTTTTAAGCAAGGCAAAGAGATATTGATGAAAAATTTGGTGTTAAGCTGAACATATAATAATCAATACAACTGTGAAAAAACACTGGGCATTTTTCAGTTAAAAGTACCTCCAAGTGCCCACTGCGAGTTCCATACTTTTTCTTGTATTTTGTGGTTTTGCTTCCAGAATGCATCAGCTTGCTTCAAAAGTTTCAGATACCATGCACCATAAAACAGTGTCTGTACAGTCTGTGAGGTGAATGAAAACCTGGGACAGCCACATAACCATGTTACCTGAACCCAGCACTATTTAGCCTAAATTTTGCTATTAAGAAGGCTCCACAAAATCCCCCATATGTAATTATTTTTCTAATTTGGAGGCTAATACTGAACATTCCAATAAACCTGTGGAGGCCTGAATTTGTGACAGACTACAATTTTCAACAAGAAGTTATGTTTGTGGTGGTTTGGCCTTGGCTGGGGGCCAAATGCCCACCGATGCTGCTCTATCACTCCCTTTTTTAGATGGGCAGGGGAGAGGGGAAAATACAACAAAAGGCCCACGAGTCAAGATAGAAGCAATTTAATAGGATGCAAAGCAAAGTCCACACCCAGAAGCGAGAGCAAAGAAAGATGTTATTCTCTGCTTCCCATCAGCAGACACTGTTTGGTCACTCCCTGGAAGCAGGGCTTCAGTATGTGTAGTGGCTGCTCCAGAGGACAGATGCCATCAATGAACACCACCACACTTCCTTCGTTCACTTAGCTTTTATATCTGAGCTGATGTCGTGTGGTATGGAACACCCCTTTGGTTAGTCTGGGTCAGCTGGCCCAGATGCGTCCTCTCCCAAGATCTTGCCCATCCCTCAGCCTACTGCTGGGGGGAAAATGCTGGAAAAGCAGAGCCTTGGTGCAGAAACAGCCAAAACACTGACGTGTTATCAGCTACATCACTGCAAAACATAGCACTAGAAAAATGCTCTGCAGAGAATTAACTCCAGCTCAGCCAAATCAAAGTTACAGGTACTGTATGACTTCACAGGCTTGTCTTCTCCTTATTTACACACACACAAAATACTGAGCTGAAGTCCAAATCAGAATGAAAGCATCGTTTATTTTCTTAACTAATGCGACAAAGCAGATGAGCTC
The DNA here is from genome assembly GCA_033816785.1 of Picus viridis. NCBI lineage: Eukaryota > Metazoa > Chordata > Aves > Piciformes > Picidae > Picus > Picus viridis. Next base: position 54,835,448 of record CM066606.1, read on the forward strand.
TTCAGTACACTGAATATGGTACTTTAGACCTACCTGATGCTATAACATTCCCTTTATCTAGGTATTCAGTCAACTACAACGAAGTACTGAAAGGGAAAAAAACTCTGACATGAATTCAACATCTGTGTAGTTATTGTAATGAATTACTCCTGAACCCTACAAAAGTTTTGTCAAGTATGCTGCACTGGAGACAACAGAAGCTGTGAACACAACACATGCATTTGCACTATGCATCTTCTGCTTGCAAAGGTGATAGGAAATCCACAATTAGGGTGGCTTGCCATCTGATAGCACCAAGATGCTTGCTCAGGCTATCTATGCAAATTACGCCAGTCTACAGCCAAAAAGGTAATATTAGAATGGTGAAAGTAAGTCACAGGACCTGGGAATGAAGGAAATCCTGGATTCTAGTTCTAGGGTATGTGCTCTACATAACCACCAGTCAGAGGAATACAAGTCTTAAATTGCCTTCCTGGTAAGTGAATATAAACCACGCATATCAAAAAATATTGTGCAAGGTAAAGAGACACCTGTAAATATCTAAAAACATTATTTTAGCTATAATATGGAAAACAATGTCAAAAAGCAAGAAGCTACATTTCAGCTGTTGGTGCGGAAGAGGTTTCACACACATAATGACCTATTTGTCCTTTTACACATATCCTTGACTGAGCCGCCTTCTCTCCAGATGCTTTATCTTTTTTGTTTGTTTTTCTCAGAAGGAGGATATACAGTGGACCTATCAGGCCTTCTTGGTGGTGGTGAAGATAACTATTAAGCAGATGAAAATAATGACAACATTGCAAGCTTCCAAGTGAAAGACAACTCGATTATGTGCAGTTAAATAATTGTAACAACACCTGTTTTGGAATAATACATCGATTTCCAAATGACAACCAAATACAGCAGTTATGATTCAGAATTAAAACCAGCTCTTCACATTCAGCCTGCAGATTGATGCACACATGTTTCTTCTGAGGCAAGGGAAGCCATACACACACACACATCTTTTAAATCAGCATGTCTTAAAACCTGGCATGACTATTAAAACTGTAAAAAGATATAAATAGTTAGTTTCATATGTTAACTACTGCCGCTGCTTTTGATTGGTTACCTGTCAAACAAAGGAACAACAGATGGAAAATAAATGTGTGACTACTCAGGGGGTGCTTGCCCGCGTCTAAACCGTGGTGGGCCACTTCAGACACGTCCAGCCCTGCCCCAGCCTCTCGGAACTGCACTGGTGGGGCGGCTTTCCCAAACTCCAATAGCCGAGACCTCTGAAAGAGGGGTTCGACCTCAGCTGACGAAGACGAGGTGTGAGTTGCGCCCTCCGGCTAGGGGAGAAGTCAACAACCACAGGGTCCTACCCCGCTCGCCGGCAGGGAAGGCCCGGCAGACACCTCCTCCCTCCGCCTGGCTTCAGAATGAGTTGCAGCGCTGTGAGGAAAACCTCTCAGCTTCAGCAGACGGCTAGGGCTTTTCACAACAATCTCACCTCTCCATCTACTCCGCAGACCAGGCCCAGACCCCTTGTGAGGGAGACAGCAGAACACGCATTACTGCAGAGCCGTAGGAAGAGTCTGAGGCGGGGAAGAAGCAGAGCCCCTCCTGCCCGCTGCCCCGCCCCCGCACGTTACCCGCGGCTCTCCGCGGGCCGCTGACCCGGAAGCGCTCTTCTCGCCCGACCGGCGCGGCGGAGCTGGCTGCGGAGGGGTAAGATGGCCGAGTCGCCGGAGGAGGTGGCGGTGCTGGTGCAGCGGGTGGTGAAGGACATTCGCAACGCCTTCCAGCGGAATCCCTACATGTGAGTGGCAGCACGCTGCGTGCTTCGGGGCTGGCGGCGACCCCTCTCTCTTGCTTTCGATGGGACAGGGTTGTGGGGTCCCCGGCGGTGGTGCGGCGGGCCGCCTACCAGTGCCCGTCAGGCCGGGTGCCGGGCCCAAGGTCACGCCCTGAGGGGCGGTCGAGCACCAAGCCTGGTTTCCTAGGCAAGCGCAAAGACTCCAGAGCTGCACCTCCTTGGGGAGTGCCAACCTGCGAACGGGAGGGCAGCGGCAGGCGGCTCCTCTGGTACCTGCGCTTTGTCGGGGTAGGACGCCGATGTTGCGTGTCTTCTGCGCTCTCCTACTGCCTCATCATCTGGGGAAAACCACGTCCCTACCCCGGGAGCTGAAGTAGCACCTGGCCGGCCTGCGGCCCGCGTAGTGCAGGCTGCGGCAGCCGCACGGCCGCTGCTTCGTCTGCCCGGCGGCAGAAAAGATCTCGTCGATAAAAAGTACTTGTTTATGGAAGTCGGCAAGGACTCTGTAATCTGAAAGTGATTAATAACTTTTCAAAGATAATTTCTTGAGTCGACTCTGCTTGAATTTGACTTTTGGCAATGTTAAACGCACAGTGCTCGGGAGATGGGATTGGCCTTTTCTGTGCGGGTGGGTCGGGCTTGCCGAGCCTCGCTGAAGGCGGCGGGGCCTGTGTGTGTCTGAGGCTGTCCCTTAGCGCTGGTGGATTCAAACACCTCGGGTTTGAATTTTAGAGTGGCACCCTCGTACAATCCGCGCAGTTTTATGAATGCCAGGTTCAAGTCTGTGTTAAAGAGATGCCCATGCTTTTCATTGTTTGTGGTTTTGATGGAGGCAAACAGAATGATGCTACATTATTGCCATCGTGTGAGAATCAGGTTTATCTAACAATCTGTCGGGGCAGATGTTCTGTGTTTTTTTTTTGTTTCTGTTACTGATAAGCTCTGAGACCCTGATTTAGGTACTTCCAGTATTTGTGTTTCCTTAGCTGTCCTTTGGTGTTTCAAGACACCCACTGTGTAGGGAAATGCCTTTCTATTGATGTAAACTCCATATTGATTATGGCAAATGAGGTAGTTGGATATCAACTTCATAACATAAGTATGGTATATTAGTGTTGGTTGGAAGTGCTGCAGTCTCTGAGGTGGTGGCCTATTAATTTGTTCCAGAAAATGGTACGCTGAGCAGCTACACAGGAAAATTTTACAGGCACATAATTTATTCCTTTGCTTAAAAGAGAGAATTAGAATGAATACTCTCATGTTTCTATAAATGTAGTAAGCAACTTGGGTGGGTGGTCAGGTTTTAAAATGCAGCATATGGATGCCGTCTGAAAAAGAACTGCATTTTCCTATGAAGCTTCATTTTTAGGTTGTAAGGCATAGTGTGTTGTAAACAGGCAGTAGTTATGAATGAATGTTCTGATTCTTCTTAGTTCCTACTCCTTAGCCAGGATTGTTTATTGGTAGCAAACTTTGAGCCTGTGATTTTAAAGAATGTGCTGCTGCTGTTATTTTCTTATATAGACAAAAACTCAGATGAATGTAGGCTACAAGAGTCATGTACATCAAGACTGATTTCACATTTCATGTCTTCTTTCACTTGTCCCCTTTGAATGTGTCAGAATGGGTGTTTTGCTCTGGGAGGTTCATAGTTTTGCAGCTGTTAAGGTGGGTGTTGGGCCTGGTCCACATTTAAAAATTATCTGAAAATACAATTTCAGACCTAATAAAATGTTGGATTGTTGGGGATTTTTTGCTTTAAATTATACTTGTGCAAGGGTGCATCTTTCCATGACAAGCTTACTTCTAACTAAATGTACAACATGATTATTTTTGTTGTATCTCCCTAATAGCTCCATTTTCTTCTGGCTGTGGTGTGTCAACATGCTACTTTTCAATTTTGTAATGCTGTGACATTTACTGGAAAATATTTTTACCTATATGCATAAATCCTGATAAATTCATACATGCCAGCTATTCCCTTGGACCTGAATAATTCACCAACACTAAGCAGATCAACATATACTTTATTTTTGAACTTTGCTGTTATTTTGCATGTGAAATCAGAAATAGATTCACTTGCTAAAAAAAGTATGTTAATTTGATGGGTGTAATTGGAAAGGTGAACTCTTAGGTGGTAACCTAGTATTTGTGTGCAAAATCTGAGGGTACTGTTTGGTGTTTGACAAGACTCTTTTACAAAACTGAGTCAAGGTTTTTACTGGAGTGATGGAAAATTTCTTTGTGGTGCATTCAGAAAGAGAGATACTTTCTTAGGTCTTTACTGTAGCTGAGTATTAAATTTGTCTTGCCAATGTCCTTTTTGTTACATTATTTAACACCTTTGTGCAGCATTTATACTTCCAAACACACCATTAGAAAGTAAAATAATTTGCTTGTAATAATTAGTGAGAGTGTCATCAGTGCTGAACTTTGTTGTTGCTGCAGAAGTTTCTATTCAAGTGCATGTTAATGTGAACAAAGGGAAACTCCTAGATAGTGCAACTGTCATATTTAGAGCTTCCTCTTAGAGCAAGTATTGGTTAGAAGTGCCTGGTATTTAAGTAATATATTAGCATTTCTTTCATTAATTAAAGATCACAGTATCACAGTCCATTAGAAGTTGGAAGGGACCTCAAGAGATCATCGGGTCCAGCCCCCCTGCCAAAACAGGGTCACTTAGGGTAGTCAGCACAGGAATGCATCCAGAAGTGTTTTGAAAGTCTCCAGAGAAGGAGACTCCACAAACCCCCAGGGCAGCCTGTTCCAGTGCTCTGTCACCCTCACTGTAAATAAGTTTCTCCTCATGTTGAGTTGAAATCTTCTATGCTCAAGTTTGAACCTGTTGTTTTTTGTCTTATTAGTGTGCACCACCAAAAAGAGCTTGGCCCCATCCACCTGACACCCACCCTTCAGGTATTTATACACATTGATGAGATCCCCTCTCAGTCTTCTCAAGACTGAACAACCCCAGGGATCTCACTCTCTTTCATAGGGGAGATGCTTAAGTTCCCTAATCATCCTTGTGGCTCTCCATTGGATTCTCTCTAGCAGTTCTCTGTCTTTCTTGAGCTGAGTAGCCCAAAACTAGATGCAGTATTCTAGGTGTGGTCTCATGAGGGCAGAGTAGAGGAGTGGAAGAACTTCTCTTGACCTGCTGGACACACTTTTCTTGATGGACCCCAAGATACCTTTGACTCTCTTAAGATTTTGGTTGTATCACTGAAGTACCTACTAATTGTTACATGCAAGTTAATTTATTCTGAAATTCTAAAAGAGAGTCATATATGTGATGCACTCTTCACAGTAAGGGGGTGATGTTTCAATTCTTGAATTTAGTCCCACTTTTCCCTACCTTTCATATACTGTAAATTGATCAGCAATGTAGTTATTTCACAAGACTTAATTTGAATGTAAAAATACACACCTTTCAAATGTTCATGTTTTAGATTGTCTTCCAGCTTTTTATAATTGCAGCTGCTTAGATCCAGTCTTTATTGTCAGTAGAATTGTAGTTGCACTGATGTACCTTACTCGCATCTCCTAGCCATTAGTTATTTCTGTGGGGACAGGTTGGTTTATTTTAAACATGGTAGTCCAGGAAAAAGAAAAGGAGATACCATGGGATACCTAAAGCTCAAGACCTGTCACAGTACCATCACAAGAAATACCTCCTTCCCTAGCAGTGCAGTACTATTGTGATTTTGTGAAAGAAGAAACTTTTTGTATCATCATGTGTTTGAATATGTTGTCTAGGATTTGTTTTAGGGAGGGCCACTGGACACGTGAATCAACATATTGAGGCTCTTGAAAGATGTTCTGCAATGGTTTGTCATTACTCCTGTGCCACAGCTGAAGCTTGCGCTATGGACCAGGTATGGATTGTACAGATCTACAGTCTCCAGGGTGTCACCTTGCACATCTTCTGTGGACTTGGCATAGGCTGAAGAAGCTTTGTGATGGCTGCAGACTTCATGGCAACCCATCCAAAATCTGTCACTAAGTTCTGGCTGCTTCCACAATGTGTATATTTCAGGATTGTGAACTAGTGAAGCATGCTGTAAGTATAGGGATAATTCATGCAGTTTTTGAAACATGGCTGTGGAAAATAAAATCGCCAAATAACTCCTCAAATTCAAGAGACTGTATCAGAAAACTGTGATATAAATTTTACTTTCATAGTAGGTGGTCCTTTTTTCTACTTTTCTGCTTGAAATCTGTAACAAAAACTTAAAGGCATAGCCTAAAACTACCACAACTGTGTCTGGGAAGATCATGGAACAGATCCTCCGAGAAGCTGTGCTAAAGCACATGGAGGACAGGGAGTTGATTCAAGATAGCCAGTATAGCTTCACCAAGGGCAAGTCCTGCTCTGACCAGTCTGGTGCTGTAATGACGATGTAACTTCATCAGTGGATACGGGAAGACCAACAGATGTCATCTATCTGGACTTCATTATAACGTTTGGCATAGTCCCCCACAACATCCTGCAGGAGAGAGGTGGATTTGTTGGGTGGACTGTTCAGTAGCTAAGGAATTGGTTGGATTATAGCATAGAAAGCGTAGTGGTCAATGGTTCAATGTCCAGATGGAGACAGATGGCAAGTGCTTTTCCTCCAGGGTCTGTACTGGAACCACTGCTGTTCAGTATCTTCATCAACGATATAGAGAGCGAGATTGAGTGCACCCTCAGCAAATTTGCAGATTATACTAAGCAGAGTATTGTGGTTGATAAGACTGAAGGATGGGATGCCATTCAGAGGGATCTGGACAGGCTGGAGAAGTGGGCTGAGGAGCATCTCATGAGGTTCAATATGGCAAAGTGCAAGGTCCTGCATGTAAGTTGCGGCAATCCTCGATATCAGTACAGGCTGGGGGCTGGTGAAATTTAGAGCAGCCCTGCAGAAAATGACTTGGGGGTACTGGGTGGATAAGAAGCTGGACACGAACCAGCAATGCACACTTGAAGGCCAGTGGCATCCTGAGCTGCATCAAAAGAAACCTGGCCAGCAAATCAAGAGAGTTGATTTTGCCAGTCTTCTTGGTTCTGGTGAGACCCTTACTTGGAGTACTGTGTCCAGCTAGGGGACCCCCACCACAAGAGGGACACAGACCTGCTGAATCAGGTCCAGAGGAGGGCCAACAAGATGACCAGAGGGCTGGAGCAGCTCTGCTGTGAAGAGCGGTTGAAAGAATTGTGGCTGTTAAATGAGAAGGCTTTAAGGACACCTTATGACTATTCTTCAGTATCTGAATGGGACCTACAGGAAGGCTGGGGAAGGACTGTTTACAAGGGCTTGTAGAGATACGACAAGGGGCAAAGCTTTTAAACTGGAGCAGGGTAGATTTAGGTTGGACAGAAGGAAGAAGCTCTTTACAGTCAAAGCGTTAAAAGGCTGAAACAGGCTGCCCAGGGATGTGGTTCAGGCCCCGTCCCTGGAGACATTCAGGATCAGGCTTGATGTGGCCTCAGGCAGTGTGATCTAGTTGGAGGTGTCCCTGCTCACTGTAGCCTGGTTGGACAAGATGACCTTTGAGGGTCCCTTCCAACCTGATGCAATCTATGAACAATCTGTGTACTTGTGTTAATTAAGCTGAGTTAAACTGTGAAGTGGATAATCTAAAAATAAAAGAAAGGGACCTTCCTCACTTATGATATTTGGGGAAATCTAATAAAACTTTTCCAATTATCTTTAAGTGAGAAGAGCTAAAATCACCAAAAGGAGTCTTCCTAGAGAACATTTAAGGGATTTTAAAATTCATTCTAATGCATCTAATGATGGCTGTTAATTCCAGGGTCTTCAGCAAGCCTTAACATATTTCTAGTTTTTGATCACTGCAGCATTGGGGAACACAACCAACTTTCTTAGTGGCTCTTAACTCAAAACTACAATACTATGTCACAGTAAAACATACAGAGGTAAAATACATTTTATTCTTTTGCTATCATAGGTCTTTATTTGTGTCTTAAAACATGTCTGAATCATTTATTTGCCAAGTTAATATACTGCATGGGTTTTGCAGAGGATGGCTTCCTGAAAATGTGTTTTATCATATCTGCAATCTGGCAAGAATCAGGAGAGTGAATTGAGAATAACGATTATAGATTTAGACAAAAACAGGGAGAAAGATGGACTGACTGGATGAGAAGCATTGCCAGTCTGCTATGTTGAGAAAAATAAGTGGAAATAAGTTTAATTGTATTTCTTTTTGTTTTGTTTTGTTTCAAGAGATGAAATTGGATTAATACCCTGCCCTGAAGCCAGGTATAACCGGAGCCCTATTGTCCTGGTAGAAAACAAGCTTGGTGTGGAGAGCTGGTGTGTCAAGTTTCTGTTGCCATATGTCCACAATAAACTTCTCCTCTACAAACAAAGAAAGCAATGGCTGAACAAAGATGGTAAGTTACCCAGATGGAGAGTAGTATTTTATGTGGTTGTTAGTGCACATTTTTTGCTTATCATCTAGGTTGGAAAAGACCCTTAAGATTGAGTTCAGATGTAAATCTATAACACTGAAGTCCACCATTAATACATGTCCCTAAGTGCCACATCAACATATCTTTTAAAATACCTGCAGGTATTCCCTTCCTTGGGCAGCCTGTTGCAGCTTGACCACTTTCACTGAAGAAGTTTTTCCTAACACCCAATCTAAACCTTCCCTGGTGCAGCTTGAGTCTGATTCCTCATGTCCTGTCATGTGTTATTTGGGAGAAGAGACTGACCGCCAGCTCACTACAACCTACTTTAAGGTAGTGTAGAGAGTGATAAGGTCTCTTCTTAGCCTTCTTTTCCCCAGGCTAAACAACCCTGGTTCCCTCATAAGACTTGTTCTCTAGACCACTCAGAAGCTTCATTGCTGCCCTTTGGACCCGCTTCAGTGCCTCTGTGTCTTTCTTTTGAGGAGCCCCTTCTGAGGGGCCCAAACCAAGCAGAGTAATCAAGTTGGGGCCTCATCAGTTCCAAATGCAGGGGGACAATCACTTCTCTGATCCGATTTGTCATACTGTTCTGATGCAGGCCAGGATGCTGTTTGCCTTCTTGGCCACCTGGGTACATTGATGGCTTATATTCAGCCAGCTGTTGAACAGAACCTCCCAGGTCCGTATCTACTGGACAGCTTTCCAGCCACTCTGCCCCAAGTCAGTCATATTGCATGGGGTTGTTGTGATGTCCGTGCAGGACCTGCCTCTTGGACTTGTTGAACATCATGCTGTTAACCTTGGCCCATTGATCCAGCCTGTCCAGATCACTCTGTAGAGCCTTCTGGGTGTCATCTGCAAACTTACTGAGGGTGAGCCTAATATTTTTGTTCAGATAATACACCTCTCTTGATATCAAACTGGCCTTTCCTAAAGGCAGTTTAACCTGTTCTGAAAGAAAGGAGTGTAACTAGGGGGTGAGAGTAGGCTTTGGATTGTGTACCTTGGCAACCAAAACAAGCTGTAGGGTTGCTGAGTTGAAATTGTCAATCCCAGACACCTAAGGGGACTTAGATCCAAAGAGAATCCATCTTCAATCCATAGAATCCTTGGCCAGCTGCACCTGGTTTTGTATACATTTTCATTTATCCTTTCTCCTTACACCTCAGTAACCTTCCTTTTACTTAAATACCTTTTCTTTTTTTTGCTAAACTTAGCTTTTTACTTCCAAATTGATGCAAGACTGTTCTTTCGTTGTTTTACCTCTTTCTTCTTCCCCTGCCTAGTATTATTTTTTCTACTGGGAAAGGGGGAGGGACTCCAACTAAATCTGTTGCTCCATTGGGCTTTTGGGCTTCGGGAAAAGCTTAAACTGCTACAGCCATACATCTTTGGCAATTGCAAAGCTTTGTTTCCTTTTTCATCTTTTTTATTTGATTTGGTTTACTTTAATGAAAAATACTTTGGTATAGGTTGTCAATTTTCAGTCTTTAACAAGATTTATAAACAGGTGTAGTATAGGAGATACTTGCTTACAAAGTGTCCTGTTCTATTCAGATTAAGAATGAGAAAGGGTGACTAGTTTAAAAAACTGCTGTTTTTGTTTATGGTTTCAGGTCTTTTCTAAACAGCAGCATAAAAAAAATGTTTGTCCTCTAGGCTTACTTCAGCATCTTGTTTCTGGTGTTTATTCATAATTCCTTTTGAGTCTTCTTTCTAGTCTCTTCTACCTGCTGTGTCATTTTCCACATTTTTGTGTCCTAGAAAGAGGAATGTGTTTTCTGTTGGAAGAGCACCTTGTGACTGCTCAGTTCACATCTTTAGTGTCTCACATGGACCTGGGTTTAAGTTTGGAGCTGTTACCATATTATGATGTTTTTCTTTTTTGCATAAAACGAACCTAATCCATTGTGAGAAAGCAATCTTCAGCCTCTCAAACAATGTGTGTGGCAGGGCCTGGCTGATGGCCCTTAATGACTTTTCCCTTATATTGTTTCAAACAAGGTGTGATGTATCTGTTCTGAATAGACAGATGGCCTTTTGATGGCCTTTAATAGGAGAGCTGCTGGCCGGGCCTTTTGCAGCAGAAATTTCCACTTTCTTGATTTTTAAAACCACCTGAGGGGCACCATATGAAGGCTAGTGGCAGACTCTACAGACCTGGGGTGCAGCTCCCTCTGTGATCTGGAGAGGCTGCCCCAGCTGCCAGAAGGGTATAAAGAGACTGCAACTTCTGGGGTCTGCATGTTGCATCTACCATAGGTCTTGCTGGGTGTACATCCACCACTGAGAACTTGAACACTGTACCTGCCCAAGGGTGGTTATATCTCTTTTACTTTCTCACTGTCCCTCCCCCTCCCTTCCTGCCTCTGCCCCCTACTGTGGCTCTCCTTTTTCTTCCCATTTTCCATCTCCTCTGGTCCAACTAGGCATTGTTAAGGTGCCAGTGACCAGGAGCTTTCATTTGATCAACCAAACCTAACTCATCCACCGTTTGGAGCCAATTCGCCTTAATTTACTCCAAGGGAGTTTTTGAATCTTAGCATGACCCTGCCCCAGTTGTCCAGAGTTGGCTCAGGAAGCCTGGTCGTGGCATCCATAAAGCTGTAGCTGTGTCCACTGTGTCAGGGTGTCTTCCCTTCCTGGAGCATACCCAACAGCTACCATCCCTTAGGTTGCACTGATTTCAGCTACAGCAAAGACAGCCTCCCTGGTTGCTTGATGAGCTAGTGAGGCAAGGAATTGTTTCCAATAGTGGGATGCTAGCAGGCATCTCATGCAGGCACTAACATCTAATTATCCTATAACATGCTTTATGGTCTTGAACATATTTTGAGGGTAGGTCTGTGCAGATCAAAAAACCAAATCTGTTTAGTAACATATCTTTCTTGGCAAAACTGTAATTTGCATTTCTCTCTTTCTTTTTTTTTTTTTTTTTATATTACCGTAGTCTGTTTCACTTTAAGTGGATGAAGCCATCTGTGCACTTAACCTTATTAAAGTGCAAATTAAGGGACAGTCAGATGATGTTAGCTGAGTCTGTAAATGTGCACTTGAGCTTCTTTTCTTTTGCATTCAGGGATGATATGGTGAAAGAAGACTGAGATCTTCAGTGGGCCTTGGCAAGGGAATTTTCTTAAGGCAATGAAAGTTGCCTTTGTTTGCCTGAGGGCAGGGTCTAGTGTTTTAAAGAGACTATAATTCCTTACTGTAAACACATGGATATGTAATGCAATCATTTTGTGCAGAGTAGCATTAAATAGCTAAGAAAGCTCATGATGTGCTTCCCTTTTAGTGGATGGTGAGAGGTCATGAATAAGAACTTTTTATCTCTTTGTGAGCCAGATTGTGATACAGAGGAATCCGTTCCATTGGCAACATAGTTTTTCAGTCCTGGCTCTGTATCTTGGGTGGTATGAGTAACACAGCACTGGCTTAGTACTTATAGTTAATTCTCCATTCAAAAGAACAACTTAAAGTTGAGGAGTTCTTATATATTGGGCATGACTAACCTGTCTATTGTCTGTATTTTATTTTTGTCAAACAGATTTGTTTGTGTGTTTCCCCCTCCCAACAGAAGACTAATGTCATATTGGTACATGATTATCTAGAAAAAGTGGTTTGTGGACTTCTAAAATTTCACATTGTCCTTTATTTTGTATTTTCACATAGCTTATTTTTTTAAAAATATTGTTTCTCATTACAGATATCTCTAAAAGACTTTTATTCCTAGGGAATATGTATTTCTAGCATAAGTAACTTTCATTTCTGTCTCTGGTTTTTGGGTTGGACCTAGTAACACCTGGATCTTTTGGACAGCTGCTACCAAGTTGCTGGTGGTAGATTCAGTTCTATTAGAAACCTGCGTTTGTGATCTAATTGCAAATTTGGAATGTATAATGCAAATGATTATAAAATTCAATAAAAGTAGCTTATAATGTAAGAAATTGTGTTGACTCTGACATGTAGCTACAAACAAACTGTATTATTTAAAGAGATGAACCTGCTGGCACAGCCATCTTAACAAGACCAGTGGTTCTCATTGCAGTGGTGTTTTTACAGGTCTTAGGCAGGAGTTTGTGAGGTGAATTTGTAGCCAGGTGGGGTTGGTCTCTTCTCCCAGGCAACCACCAACAGAACTAAAGGACACAGTCTCAGTTTGCGCCAGGGGATGTTTAGGCTGAGTGTTGGAAGGGATTAATGTTTGACTGCAACGAAACTAAACTGTGTGTTTTGATGATGCTTATAGTAAATGGTGATTGTAAATGTAGTCTCTTATTACCTCTCTTGCATTGTTTGGATTACTGTAAGTCATATTTAATAGAACAAGGAGGAAAACCAGTGCTGGTTCCAGTGTCTGCTTTCAAACATAGTGTAATATTTTTCCGATGGGATCCTGAAGGATCCGGTAAATTACTGTCACAGACATTTCATTTAGCTATGGTTTCTTTTGGATACTTGGAATCCAGAATCATGACTACTACTTTTTATTGCTATTGTTCCATATGCTTTTATCTTTCTCCAGTACTGCCCCCCAATTTATGTGTGCACATTATTTTTTACCACATTATGGTTTTCTGAAATTGCTATTATTGTCTCTCTTTCTTTTTTTTTTTTTTTTTTTTTTCTCTAGAATGGTTTGGGTTGGAAGGGATCTTAAAGATCATCCTGTGTCCCATGGGCAGGGACACTTCCTATTAGATAAGGTTGCTCAAATACAGTAATACAATAAACCAGGTTGGAAGAGACCTTCAAGATCATCGCATCCAACCCATCAACCAATCCAACCCACCTAAACAACTAAACCATGGCACCAAGGACCCCATCAAAAATCTCTGACCATCCTGGTCTTGAACACTTGCAGGGAGGGGGCATCCACAACTTCTTTGGACAGCTGATCTTAGTGCCTCATCACTGTCACAGTAAAGAATTTCTTTCTTGCATCTAATTTAAATCTTCTTTCTTTCAGTTTAAATCTGGTATCCCATATCCTATAACTGTACTTGCCAGTGAAGAGTTCTCTATCATTTTTGTAGGCCCCCTTTAGATGCTAGAAAGTCACTATAAGATCTCTCTGGAGCCTTCTCTCCAGGCTGAACATTCCCAACTTTCTCAGCCATTTCTCAGATTGGAGATGTTCCAGCCCTGTGATCATATTTATTGCCTCCTCTGGACCTGCTCAAGTTGGTCCATGTCTGTGTTGTACTAGGGCCAGAGAGCTGCACACATTACTTGAGATGGGGTCTCTTGAGATCAAAAGAGGAGAATCACCTCCACTAATGTGCTGATCACACTTCTTTTGATTCAGACCAGGATACAGTGGGCTTTCTGGGCTGCAAATGCTTGTTGTGGACTCTTGTCCAGTGCCCCCAACTCCTTCCCTGCAGGGCTGCTCTCAATCCACTTACCGCCCAGCTCACGTTTGTGCTTGGGGTTGCTTGGACCCATGTGCGGGATCTTGCACTTGGCCTTCTTGAGCTTCATGAGGTTGGTGCAGACCCACTACTTGTGTAACAATGGCAGCTCACAATTTTAGCTGTAGATCCTTATGAAACTAACGCTTCATTAAATGTTGCTAATGCAATTTTTAAATGTAAAATTGAAACAGTAGTGAGCAAAACACTCTATGTTTAGTTTGAAATACAGATGTGTAGTACTGAATATTTCAACTGGGCAATTCCTCTATCTAAAATTAAATAGGTCTTGAAGTACTTTCCTGGTTCATGGATTGGGTAAATCAAAGAAAAGGATTTGTACATTTAGGTAGCAAACTGTGAAGAAGCTTTGCACGTATGAGAAATATTCATTCCTTGGTCACAAAAAGCCATTCTTTAAAGGGAGGGGAAAAAAACACCTGAACTAAAAGTTGTGAAAATAGGAAGTTAAATTATTTCCTTGGGGTAATTTAAAAAATATCACTTTAACAGTTTAGTGCAAAGTTGCTCAAGTACACGAAAGAATTTTGTTGGACGTAAATGATCTAGTAGTTACACGGTAATACACAAAGGTGCTCCACTTCTGTCGGAGTCTTGGTTCAAAAATATATGAAGCCACATTCTTCTGAATATTTAATTAATATACTTGCATATTATTTATTGTGCTACTGTTGCATTTAATCAGGTAGTGTTTAAAATTTCTTTTTACAGTGTTAAATCTAGGTCCCTGAGAAGATACCCTCTTCTTCATTTAAGGTTTTACCCTTAAGAAGTTAAGAATGCCTCTTTTTGATGGAAATCACCTGGAGTACGATGCTCTGTTTAGTATGTTAAGTTCAGAGTGATAGGAGAGAGTGTAGCCAAACCTCCTTGTCTCCAAAAGCCTAGATAGTTTTGAAGCAATTGTCAGTTGCAAAATCATATATTACTTAGAGAACAAATTAACTAATCTGATGTTATGCCTCCCAAGACTGGAGGTTAAATGACTCTAAGGCAGTAACTGTCCTTATCTTAAGCCTAAGTAGAGATGCCTTATGAATCCCCACTGTTATTGTGGTGGGGCTCAAAATTACTTGCTTGGTGCAGTGGAGTGCAAAGGGAATGGGCCAGAGTCACATTCTCAGTGGGCACATATCTCAGTCTTTTTTTTTGACATTGTTTCAAAGTAAGTGTAATATGTGTAATATGCTCTGTGTAGTTGCAAATAAATATTCTGTTTATTCTTTAAGTGATTTAGTCTTAAAACTTCAGTCTGAAGCAAGGCTGTCCCTCCATGTGAAGTCTTCTCTGTGCAATTAGCAGAGTTATTTTGGGGTCCTAATTCATAGTTGTGGTGTTTTATTTTCCTAGCTACAGGTTTTTTTGTAGTGCATGTATTTTTTTTATAAGTGTGATATAGGCAACCTTCTGCAGCTCAGACTTAGGCCAAAGTAGTAGGGTGTGTTTTCAGTGGTACTGTCTGTTAAGGAATTAATTGAATAATTAATTAAGATATGGCAAATGGGTATTAATAAAAATATTAACATTATTATGAAAAATTTGCCAAAGACAAATAGGTTCAATGTATGGTTTGGATATGTATTTACAGTGGGAATGTACAGTATTTAGGCAATTTAACAATTTTTACCAATTTAAGCAAACCAGTAGGAATAACATAAAGAGAGAATCCCTGGGAGTGAAATCGCTCTCAACCACAGAGTGGGGAGACTAGACAAGAACCGTTAAGCCAGAGAGGCAATGAATTAATTACTCACAGCTGATTCCACCCAAGTGGGGAGCGCTGCTGCTGTGTGTAGCTGTTGAGGCTTTTTGGGGCACTCTCTTCCACCAGTCTCAGGGCTGGTCTGGCTCCAGCAGGATGGTGGGCCATCTACGACACTTCTTGCGATGGATGCTTGCTTTGTCCTGGGTAAACTGAGGCCTAGCAAAATTCTAGTTGCAAGGGGAAGCAGGGCTTGGCTCCAAGGCTTGTGGCTTCTTTAGCTTGCAGTGAGTAGGCTCATAGCTTTTATCCCAGGCTCTGGACTGGGCAACTCTTGGGGAGGCACCTCCAGGCAACTTCAAGCAAGGCAGATCCAAGTAGGCAGTGCAGGTTCAAGCAAGGCAAGACAAAGGTGCATAGAAATTAGCCTGTATATAAATCTTGCCCAAGATTCAATCGGGTCAATAGGGCAACAGAAGCCAGCACAATTACCCAATGAAAAGGGATTCTGCCAGGCTGTGGCCATAAAAGGCAGAAACATAGGCATGGTCTGGGAGAAGCAGTGGCCAGTACATGTGCTCTTAACCCCAGAAGTAGACTTATTCACCCAGACATGTTTGGGCCTCTCTTTTGTCCCTTTTCCTGCATTACCCCAACTCCTGCAAAGGCAGGGGGAAGAGGGGGACCATGTCTAGGCACATCAGTGCTGGGCCTGTTTGGCCCTACCATATCTGTGTAAGATATATCAAATGTGTTTGCAGTTTTAAATCACTAAGTATTCAAGAATGATACGGAAAGGCTCTTTCTCACTGGGGTCATGGTGTATAGTTGATTATAGCAGTACAGGTAGAGATCAGAAATTTCGACCTGTAAACTTCTTAGATGCAAGTTGTTAGGAAGTCCATTATTTTAAGTAACGAAAAGGGAAGATATGCCAAATTTTGGTCCCTATTGAACTAAGCTGGCATTTCTTCTGCAATAAAGTGGCACAGTGTTTTGGAAAGGTAGGTATCCATGGTACAACTTGTCCATACAGAGACTTTGAGGAAGGTTGGGGAGTAAGGGCCTACAGAGGGAACACCACTGCGTGTGAACATTACTAATCTTTGTGTCTCTTGCTACTTGTTTTAGAGTTGATAGATATCACATGTACACTGCTGCTGCTGAACCCAGACTTCACCACTGCTTGGAATGTGAGGTATGTAGCACTCGGCAAATCACATCAGAAAGACCTGAGCCATAAGTATTAAGTCAGCTGTAAGCTGTCAGTAGTACTTAGTGACACTGTAAGAGCTTTTCAGCTAAGGAGTACTGAAGAATTATTACAAATCTCTCTGTCCTGTATGCCTTGCAGATAGTTTCAGACTATTTTTTAAAATGTATTATTAATGTTTTACTATATGTTAAAGGGTACACTGTTGCATGTGAAAGTACGTACTTGGCTCACATATTTGGGGGATACAAGTTCCACTGAACTGCTACCTCTCTTTCCTCCTATCAGCTAAAGAAGGCTGTTTGCAACCTTAAGATGGGCATATCCTTTTCTCTGCATCATGTAATGCGCAACTGATGTATGCCGTCTTTTCAGTGTTCTCATGTTGTCTCTCTTTGAATATTATACTTGAGTCCTTTTGAGACAGTAGTTCAATTTGCTGCCATGACCTGTGCACCTTGTCAAAGCTGAATAAACCTCAATGCAAGAAAGGTTGGGGAGCTGACAAAAAATTGTGTTAGAATCTGGGAGGGCTTTCATTGTCTATTTTTGTAGATAAGATACTTTATTGCAGTAGAAAAAGATTAGTTCCAGAAAGATGGTGGCTGTGGGTAGCTGTCAGCCCTAGATATGGCAAATTCAGCTCTTGTGGGGTTTGTTTATTTCTGTGTGTTTTGTTGGTTTGGATATTTTTCCCTTCTCTTTCACTGCTGGTGTAGTTCTGGAGGATTCTGGAGGTGGTGGAGTCACCGTCCCTGGAAGAATTCAAGAGAGGATTGGATGTGGCAGTTGGAGCCATGGTTTAGTTGTTGTGAGGTGTTAGGTTGGACTTGATGATCTCTGAGGTCTTTCCCAACCTGGTTGATTCTATGATTGTATGTTTCCAGCATTTTCAAGTTTAAGAAACATGTTAACTGCCATGAAAATGTATAGCTTGAGAAATTTTAAACTACAAAGTGTAATTTGGAGCATGTATAAATACTAGACCTACTAACAATATGGTGGTGAGAGGTTCAGTTCTCCCACACACGCACAAAGAAACCACGGCTAACTCAGTTGGAGAAGCGAAAATGAATAAGCTATATTTACAAGCAGGATGAAATGCAGGTGAATATATACATAATATACAGTATTTACAATATATACAGAAATATACAGCAAAAGACGTAACACAGAAAGACCTTTCCCTCCTCCAGGAAGGAGGGTCCCCACAATCCCCCTTCTCCCCCTTCCCTCCTTTTTCCCCAAAAAGGGTTAGAGAGAGAAAAGGTAATTATTACGGAGGAAATTCTGTTAGCTCAAAGCATATGCAAGAATTAGTTTCTTATCTGGTTAGCTCAGTTAGTTCAAGGTCAACTCCATCCAGCACAGAGGAAAGAGAGCAGCTGTTCAGAGGGACTGAAACAGAACAGACTGAACTGACTGAGATTCAAACTGAACTAAAGCTAAAAATTTAAAGTTGCATTCTACCAATCTACCAATGTAATTTGTTTAGAATATCTTTGTTTTCATTTTTTTACCAAAACATTCAGCCAGAGTGTTCCAGTAACTGTCACTTTCTTAAAGGCACAGCCTAAAACGGTCACAAACAGTAATGCAATCTTTTGTTACTTAAAACTGACTTCAGGCTTTTATTTTGGGTTTTATCAGCTATTTTGATATTCTCCTCTTTTTTAATGCAAAAAGATCCATCTTTCCCTGTTTGACAGCTGAAAGCGTTCGTGCGTATGAGTTCGTACAAGAGTAGTTCAAATTGTCAATAATTAAGTAAGACATAGGAAAAAAAAAGAAATATGGTTGAGGATTTTTTTTTTTTATCATGTTTGCGGTTTACCCAAGTATACAAACTGCTACAGAAGGTGGCTTTACTTCCCAGTTTCTTGGCCAGTGGTCTGGTTAGCCATCTGTCTTTGATGCTCCATTTTGCATGCGGAGGGAAGCTGTTGGTAGCTGCTGAGTGTACTGAGCTTACTGTAGCCAAGAGCCTGCAGAATTGGACTCTGTTGTTTTAGGATGCTGCTGAAAGCATGCTCTTTTGATTCTTAGTTGACACATTTCAGCTTCTAATCTGTGAAATTCCTGCTTCAATGAATTACCAGCCAAGCTAGCCATTTGTACATTGTACACAGTCAGAGAGCAGAGGGCAGGCTGTGTCCTGCACTGATGCTGGAGGGATCTGAGCTGGCATAAGCTGGGACCTCGTTGTGTGGGGCTTGAATTCTGCTTGCAGAACTTGATAGATCTGCGTCTTGGTTTGAGCTGGAAGCAGCTGCAGACAGAAAGTATTGTACCCTGAAGAAGTAAACACTCACACCCAATCAGACATTAAATAAAAATACTATTTACAAAAGTAAGCAAGAGTATAAAAGGCATTCAGGGAAAAGGATATAGATAGATATAGATATACTCAATCAAAATCAGCTCAGGCTTAGTTCTCCAGCTGGGCCTACCAGGCCTCAAGCAGTCAAACCTCCTCCACTTCCAACACTAGGCCTCATTAGGCCTTACTGCCCCCCTTCCAAGGCAGGCATTGTGTTAGGCCTCAGTGCCCTTCCTAAGATGGGCCTACTAGGCCTCAGCTAGAAAACATCTTGGGAGCAAGGCTGCACTCCCACACCAACCAGAGAGACAGCAGCAGTCACTGCACGCCTGGAAGAGGGAGGAGAGAGAGAGCAGCAGCAGCTGCCTGGGAGGTGGCCTTACACAGGGAGGCGCAGGATTGTGGGATGGCCAAGGGATCAGGCCCAGCCAGCATGGATTTAGGAAGGGCAGATCCTGCCTCTCCAACCTGATCTCCTTCTATGATCAGATGACTGCCTGGTGGATGTGGGGAAGGCTGTGGATGTGGTCTACCTGGACTTCAACAAGGCCTTTGACACTGTCCCCCACAGCAAACTCCTGGCCAAGCTGGCAGCCCATGGCTTGACAGCAGCACTCTGTGCTGGGTGAGGAAGTGGCTGGAGGGCCGGGCCCAGAGAGTGGTGGTGAATGGTGCCACATCCAGCTGGCAGCCAGGCACTAGAGGTGTACCCCAGGGATCAGTGCTGGGCCCCATGCTCTTTAATACCTTCATTGATGATCTGCATGAGGGGGTTGAGTCCATCATCAGTAAATTTGCAGATGAAACCAAGTTGGGAACAGATGTTGATCTGTTAGAGGGTAGGATGACTCTGCAGAGGGACCTTGACAGGCTGGACAGATGGGCAGAGTCCAGCATGATGGCATTCAACAAGTCCAAGTGCCGGGTGCTGCACTTTTGGCCACAACAACCCCATGCAGCACTACAGGCTGGGGTCAGAGTGGCTGGAGAGATGCCAAACAGAAAGGAACCTGGGGGTACTGGTTGATAGTAGGCTGAACATGAGCCAGCAGTGTGCCCAGGTGGCCAAGAAGGCCAATGGCATCCTGGCATGCATCAAGAACAGTGTGTCCAGCAGGAGCAGAGAAGTCATTGTGCCCCTGTATTCAGCTCTGGTTAGGCCACACCTTGTGTAGTGTGTCCAGTTCTGGACCCCTCAGTTTAGGAAAGATGTTGAGTTGCTGGAACGTGTCTAGAGAAGGGCAACAAAGCTGTTGAGGAGTTCACAGTATCGCAGTATCGGTAAGTTTGGAAGAGACATTGAAGATCATCGAGTCCAACCTGTCACCACAGACCCCATGACTAGACCATGGCACCAAGTGCCACGTCCAATCCCCTCTTGAACACCTCCAGGGACAGCGATTCCACCACCTCCCCAGGCAGCCCATTCCAATGGCAAATGACTCTCTCAGTGAAGAACTTTCTCCTCACCTCAAGCCTAAACTTCCCCTGTTGCAGCTTGAGACTGTGTCCCCTTGTTCTGGTGCTGGTTTCTAGGGAGAAGAGGCCAGCCCCTTCCTGGCTACAACCACCCTTCAGGGTTTGGAGCACAAGCCCTATGAGGAGAGGCTGAGGGAGCTGGGGTTGCTTAGCCTGGAGAAGAGGAGGCTCAGAGGAGACCTTCTTGCTGTCTACAACTACCTGAAGGGAGGTTGTAGCCAGGTGGGGGTTAGTCTCTTCTCCCAGACAACCAATGCCAGAACAAGAGAACACACTCTCAAGCTGCACCAGGGGAAGTTTAGGCTCAAGGTGAGGAGAAAGTTCATCACAGAGAGAGTAGTTGGCCATTGGAGTGGGCTGCCCAGGGAGGTGCTGGAGTCACCATACCTGGAGGTGTTCAAGAAAGGGTTGGATGTGGCAGTTGGAGCCATGGTTTAGTTGTCATGAGGTGTTAGGTATTAGGTAATAGGTTGGACCTGATGATCTCTGAGGTCTTTCTCAACCTGGTTGATTCTATGATTCTCTTTGTATCAAAGAGGGAAAAAAAAAAAGAAGGAATATTAGTTAGAGAAGCAGTGTTCTTATCTTTTCTCAAGGCCAGCCAGAAGTGGTTATTATCTCCCTGAGTGAAGCAGAACAGCTAACACCACAGGAGAAAAGAAAAGGAATGAGAATAGAATTGAAATATGAAAGATGTTACGGAACAACTGCTTCTACACCCCAGACTTTGCCCAATGAATTTATTTAGAATAATCTTTTGTTTTCCTTTTTACACCCAGTAGTGAATTATTTATGTTTTTCTACTTTTCTGCTCAAAATCTGCAGCGAAATTTTAAAGACATAGCCTAAAACTGCCACAGTGTGTTACCTGCTTGGAAGAGACAGATAATGTCTTGACTTTAAAGCTGTTCTAAACAAGTCTAACATGCTGATATAGTTTTGATCAAATTGATAAGCCAGAAATAGGATAAAATATTAATATGATTTATTAGACATCAAAAATCACTTTTCCAAGCCAGTTTGCTCCAGGTTCATCTGCCTGGTCGATGATAGGTTGATTACACATAACAGGATGTTAACAAACAGTGGAAAAACAGTCTAGGAAAATCAGAAACTTGGAATATAGAGGAACAAACTGGAAACTCTTATAAACTTGAAAACATATGACAGTGCTGCTTCAGGTGGTGAGATCGACCACAACGGAGTTAAGCAACAGGTAAACAGGCTATAAACCTTAGAAATAACCAGGTGAATTAGTGTAAGTTACTCATGAACCACTGAGCTGTTAATCACCAAAACATTTGCTGAATGAAGCGATGCTCTGAGCTGCAATTGGTAATCCAAAAGGCAGGAATAATCCAAATAGGTAGAATCCAAAATTAGAGGAAGTGAGAGAGAGGGAGAGCACTCTGCTGAGGCGGAGATCTGTGACTCAAACACGATGCTGCTAGAACAAAATAAGCTAATTGCTGTGAAGACAGGAGCACGAAATGGGTGCTTGTCACTGACTCGAATAGCATTAGTGAACAAGGGAGGAAAAAGATGTGGGTGCTCTAATCATCCCCTATAAATCTTTATGAAAACTGAATGGCCCAATGGCAGATTACCTATTCAAATCAGTTCAAAATGTTGTATGGCAGGCAAACTGCACAGGCCTTCTCAAATAGCCTCTGATACGTGTAGATGCTTCTCTGAAATGTGAGGCACAGTGTCCAGCTTCCACACCCCTAGGCTGCCTCAATGGTGCCTGTCTGTTGGCTACTCGACCTCAAACCTGGACCCTGCAACAGGGAGGGAAGAGAAAGGACAGTGGCCAAACGGTTTAGCTGATTCGTTAATGCCTTTTCCAGGACACATGCCTGCATGGGTTTATATTTTATGGTTTATATTTTTAATGTTATTTTAATGCTGTAATATAGAAAGAAAAGTTTCTTCACCAAGAGTTTAGGGTTTGGGAGGTGGATATTCCGGTAATATAAATTCCTAGAACATCAAAGAAACAGAAAATCCCATGCTACTCACCTCCCCAAAGAACACCCTCCAAACTCATGCCAAAGTTGCTTCTAGTTCTTGCACTCACAGTTTTGAACTATGGCTTCTGGAATTTCTGTGAAATGCACATTTTGTGTCTACAAATGGTGACTTTGGGACTTACTGTGTCATGACTTCAAAACTGCTATATATTAGTTTGGAGAATAGGTCATGGAGTCTAATGTCCTGTGAGTAACCAGTGCTGAAGTGATGTTTACAAACATGTCCAGGACAGTCAGTAAAATAATAAGAGTGTGGGTCAGAGAATTCTGTGCAAAGAAGGCAAGAAAGGTGATTACAGATGTTCACTTTGTTCCATGACTTAGTGATTTTGGGTAGGTTTTGGATCCAATTAGTTGTGTATTCAGATTAAGTTCTTTGAGATGGATTTATTTTATTTGGCCTGGCTGAGTAGTATTGAAACATACATAGCAGAGTGGAATGGGTTAATCCACCAGAGGCTTTTTAAGCTCTTGTAGCTTGACAGTGAAGTGTTATTATGACACAAAGGTAATGTGTGACCGGTTTAGGCTGTGCCTTTAAGAAAGAGACACTTTCTGAACACTCTGGGCGAATATTTTGATATTAGAATGAAAACAATGATATGCTAATTCAATTTCATTGGTGGGACCCAGTTGTAGTTTTTTGTTTAGTCTTTCAGTCGGGGGGAGTCAGTCTGTAGTCGTTTTCTTCTTCCCCCTGTGCTGTGAGCTGGCTCGTTTCTCTCTACGATTCCTTCTAACCAGATAAGGAAACTAACTTTTTTTGCATTTGCTTTGAGCATTAACAAATTTTTCCCCTTTTAATTACCTTCCTTTCTCTCTCTCTCTAACCCTTTTGGGAAAAAGGGGAGGTAGGGAGGGAGAAGGAAGGGGCAGGCCGAACCCCCCTGGCCGCAGGGGGGGGGTTTGGGGAAAGGTTTCCTGTATTACATACATTGCTGTATATTTCTGTATATATTGTAAATATTGTATATTTTTGTACATATTCATTGCATTCCATATCTGCTTGTAAAATATAGCTTTCATCTGCTTCTCCGGCTGAGTTAGCTGTGGAATTCTTTTGTGTGTGGGGGGGGGAACCTTCCTACTCCACCACATATTTTTAATTGGCGGTCCAACGTGCGGCTTGTGGATAATTGCTGTCCAGAAGCTGGGCGAAAAGGTTGCTTGATTTATTGCCTGCTCGAGTCGGAGTTGCAAACATGAAAGTGTTTTGGCTTTTAGAGCGTTTGGTCTTTTCAGTTTGTTCGGTACTGGTCTACAAGTACTTCATGGGAATGATTTTCGATCGCTTAGGCAGATACTTGATGTATAAATTGTATTTATGGTTTAAGTATAAGATTCAGCTTCTTTACGACCGGTGCCTGGGATTCTTCTGGCTTAACAGATACGGGAATGTGACCTCCAGCACTCTGCCCATAGAGATAAAGGAGTTTAAGATCCCTGTAGGCGAAAGGGTTGTTTTAAGTGATGGCTGGGATCCGAAGGTGATTTATTTTATGTGTGCAATCCTGCTGTTGGTGATAAGTAATGTGTTCTTGTTATATGCTCTCTATCGGGAGAAAAAGTTTCGAAAGCGTGCTTTGTAATTAAGCGTAGATCGAAACGCAGAAAGCGCAGCTCTAACTCTACCCCAGAGGTATCTAGTGATGAGGAAAATGCAGAATCTGTATCAGTTAACGACAAGGCTAAAAAGTCCATCGGAAAGGCTGCTCTGAACGGTGCTGTTGGTGGCTCTGGCAATCAGCCAGCGGCAGCGGCAGCTCCTAACATGGCTTCCACGCCCTCGGCAGCCATTAATGGGGCAAAGCCATTTCCTCCTTCTTCTTCGGCAGGACCGGAAGTGTCCTCCACAGCAGCTGATTCGTCTCAAAACCTGTCAGCTTCTATTAAGCCAGCTGTAAATCCAAACACAGCTCCAGTTAAGCAGGTAGCTGTTTTAAGTACGAGAGGAAAAAAGGGCAAAGCTGATCCAGATGCTGATGGGGGAGAGCAGCAGGATCCTGGTGAGGGAACTTCTGCTCAAAGAGATCCTGCTGAGATGGAGGAAAAGGTTTGTCTTAAAGATATAGCTGAGTTATTGAGATCATCACTGGATGGAGATGCAGGGCAAATTGCTGATAGCAGAACAACTAAAGGTGGTACTCCTGACCTGTGGCAGGACATTGCTGATCGAATCGAGAGAATTCCAGTGAAGGTGAGACACATTGATGCTCACATTCCTAAGAGCAAAGCTACTGAGGAACAGCAACATAACCATCAAGCAGATCTAGCTGCAAGAGTTTCTCCAGTAGACATGGACTCTGATCTTGATCTCGACTGGAAACACCGAGGTGAGATATTCTTAGCTCGGTGGGCTCACGATTCGTCAGGACATCAAGGCAGAGATGCAACATACCAGTGGGCACGTGACAGATCCATAGACATTTCCATGGATGCTATCACACAAGTCATCCATGACTGTGACATTTGTGCTGCTATTAAGCAGGCAAAACGACTTAAGCCCTTATGGTATGGTGACAGATGGTCCAAGTACAAGTATGGTGAAGCTTGGCAAGTTGACTACATCACTCTACTGCGTTCTCGTTCTGGTAAGCAATATGTGCTTACTATGGTAGAGGCGAACACTGGATGGTTGGAAACTTACCCAGTTCCACATGCAACTGCGCGCAACACCATTCTTGGTCTGGAGAGACAAATCCTGTGGAGACACGGAACTCCAGAGAGGATTGAGTCAGACAACGGAACTCATTTCAAAAACAACCTTGTAAAGAGTTGGGCCAAAGAGCACGGCATCGAGTGGATATTCCACATCCCCTACTATGCACCAGCTGCAGGGAAGATTGAAGGCTACAACGGTTTGTTGAAGACCACTCTTAAAGCCATGGGGGGTGGATCTTTGAAAAACTGGGAAAAGCATTTAGCACAAGCAACCTGGCTGGTAAATAGTAGAGGTTCAGTGAACCGAGCTGGACCGGCACACTCAGATCTGCTACAGAAAGAAGAAGGTGATAGAGTTCCTGTTGTTAAAGAAAAGAATCTGTTAGGTAAAACTGTTTGGGTATTTTCTCCCTCAGGAGAGGCTAAACCTGTCCGAGGGGTGGTTTCAGCTGAAGGTCCGGGTCACACTTATTGGGTAATGCAAGAGAATGGTGAAATTCAGTGTATTGCACAAAGAAATTTGACTTTAGCTGAAAGAGTTTAATTTCAGAGTGTTGTACAGCTACATCGCGCCCAAAGGAAGAATCCATGAGGAATCCATGGTGCACGAACCCTGAGAACCCTGAGTCAACTGAGAGTCCCTGTTTCCCTGTTTCCCTGTTTCCCTTTTCTTCGCTTCGTCTGCGAAGAAACAAACTGTTTTCCATTTTTCTTCTTTCTTGGACTTCTGAATCATCTACACCTGAGGATAGCCGGAATGGACTATGAACTTTACTTACAAACTGTGGATGTTGTTTTGGATTGGATGGACAGTATGAACAGCCAATGAAATTGTTTAGCAGGGGTGGATTGTGACCGGTTTAGGCTGTGCCTTTAAGAAAGGGACACTTTCTGAACACTCTGGGCGAATATTTTGATATTAGAATGAAAACAATGATATGCTAATTCAATTTCATTGGTGGGACCCAGTTGTAGTTTTTTGTTTAGTCTTTCAGTCGGGGGAGTCAGTCTGTAGTCGTTTTCTTCTTCCCCCTGTGCTGTGAGCTGGCTCGTTTCTCTCTACGATTCCTTCTAACCAGATAAGGAAACTAACTTTTTTTGCATTCGCTTTGAGCTTTAACAAATTTTTCCCCTTTTAATTACCTTCCTTTCTCTCTCTCTCTAACCCTTTTGGGAAAAAGGGGAGGTAGGGAGGGAGAAGGGAGGGGCAGGCCGAACCCCCCTGGCCGCAGGGGGGGGTTGGGGAAAGGTTTCCTGTATTACATACTTTGCTGTATATTTCTGTATATATTGTAAATATTGTATATTTTTGTACATATTCATTGCATTCCATATCTGCTTGTAAAATACAGCTTTCATCTGCTTCTCCGGCTGAGTTAGCTGTGGAGTTCTTTTGTGTGTGGGGGGAACCTTCCTACTCCACCACATAATGCCACACCATTTGTTATTGGAATTTGTGTTTTGGTTTTGGGTTACTTCTTTTATTCATACAAATTTATTTTATCTTTTGTAGGAAAGAATTAATACTGTCTGGCACTTTAAATCCACTTAAAGACTTGCATCTTGGAAAACTGGCATTAACCAAGTTTCCAAAGAGTCCAGAAACATGGATTCATAGGTTTGTTTCTCTTGTCTCCTGTTACCCCCCTGAACTTAAATGTTCTTCCTGTTTGCTTTTTAATTTTTCCCCTGTTCTTGGGTTAAGGACAGCCATAGGTGAAGGATGACACCTAGACATACAGCAGATTCTTTGAGCCAGACAATGCAAAGTACTGTGCTTTGGCTCTTGAAGGTATTTGCCTATGTTTCACACTTACAGTTAAAGTCATGTGTACCTTTTTTTTTTAATTTAATATTTTTAATGAACTTTGGAGGTAGGATAGATTTTCCTAAAGGTTTATCATGTCTTGGAACACCTCAAGTTCTCAGCCAGAGAAATCTGACTCCATCAATAGTAAGTATTTGAGCATTGTAGATTACTACATTTTTCCCTCCTCCAACTTACTACTATTATATTGCTTGTCTACAGGTATTTGGGACAGGCAAGAATCTGTAAAATCTAATCTTCATAACCAAAGTTGTTTTGTTTTATCTTCTCTATTCCAATACTGGTCTTTTTGAGTTAGTGAATTTATTTTTATTGTTTCTAACTTAAGCAGTGTCATTAAGTCACCACTACTAAATGCTAAAGTTGCAGAGTGTATTTCTTTGAAAATTGCTCAAACATCCAAAGCTGACCATCTCAGTAATGACTGATTGTACATAAAATGCTTATAGCACAGCCACTTGAAGTATTGATCCAGTGCTCAACTTCCTTGTTAAAAACACCCCACTTGATATGTGTGATTTCGTCCCCCCCGGTATATTTTTCACAGGGTAACTTACTCTTTTGTAGACAGCCTTAATAGAATGCATTTGAAAGCAATTTGCAATGTTTGCATTTCACATGTCCATCATTAGGACAACCATAAAGCTGATAACCCATTTGAGGAGTCATATTCTATCAAAAACATAAAGAAACTTTCAGTTGTACTAGTAACACAAATTTTTGGAAGAGGAAGTTAAAGTCTTTAAGTGCATGGGCTTAACATTCTCAAAATTAACTCAGAATGGCATGTGTGGAATATTCTCAGCATTTCTTAACATCTACTTAATTTTTGTCAGTGTATTTCTAAGTAGTATTGATATTAGCATTCTGGAATGTTGGCTTTCAGTTTTGTTGTTCTTGAGCTGTTAGTCATCATCATCTCCATGCTACTGACTTATGCTGCTTGATTGCTTTGAAGCAGAAGGTGTATTTAGAAATAATGGGGAAATAGCTTTTCCTGCAGTTAGTAGGAATAAGAAAGCTAACACTGGAGAGGTATGACTTTTTTGCATGTAACTAATGCTGAACTTGATGCCATACATATCATTATGATAAACAATATATTTTTATTAAATTAGGCAAAATGGATGATTCATTATTTATTGATTTATTAGAAATAATTAAAAATAACTTTAAAATATGTTTGTAACTTCATGCAATCTTAAATTATGACTGTTTTAGTAGTGTTATAATTTGTCATTATTGTATTTGCCTAAACTAGAAAAAATACATTTGAGCATAACTACACAAATGTTTGACCTGAACTGGGATGTGGTGACTGTGATTGATATGTATTACAAACAAATTTCTGCATCAGCATAGTGATTAATCTTCTGTTTTCTCCGCACCCATGATAACAAATTTTTGGGCACAAGTGCAAAAAATTAGAATGGGGCAATTATAAAATACAGTAAGACTGACACAGTCTTTTTTTTTAAGCAAAAATTAAGTCTTAAAAATGGCTAGATTGAGTGAAATAAAATTGCACAGCAGTCCAAAGAGCATGATTTGCTTAGCTGTACATTTTTCAATAGCTGAGAGACAAAGACACTGTAATTGAAAATATACCAATGAACAAGAATATTATAAACATTTTCAAATGAGAGAAAAAGCAGATGGATTCTAAACTTCTTTCTTAGCAGTCACGTTTTTAGTTTTTATATGTCTATACAATTGTATATATAGATTGCAAAGTAGTTCTTTTAAAAAGAAATTTAATGTATTATTATTGTATTTATTAATTTCTTTTAACCAGGAATGATACCTTTCTGAAAACAGCAATAAATTGGTTTTGGAACCAATGCGAGCCAGTACAAAGCAGAAAAACCTCTGTGTTGCAGTCCAGAGAATGTCCAGATTTCTACAGCATTCTGCATGCACCTATTGCAATTCTGTTGGTGTACTCTCTTGTGTGCAGGTTGACAGATCTGTGATCCCTTTTGTAGGGTCTCTTTTTAAAGTTAAAAAGCTGTGTAGGAATCTTCACTTATCTCAGTCACTCCAAATCATAAAACATAAACATTTGTTTTGGTTATTCTCAGAACCCTTGAAACCATAACCCTTTCACGCTTTTTTCCGCTGGTGATGTACAGAAAGTAATTTGACTTGCTGTGTACAGTACTGTCAAATGTGAAAAACAGTCACAAACAACAGTTAAATTTTTGTTTAAATTATTATCTGTCTCATTTTGGATACTTTATTTTAGTGCCATACAGTTATCTGAAAGACAATGCAGACAGTTTTTGCCTTTTTTTCCCATTTATTTTGTTGTTTCCTTCTGTTTTCTTTTAGTATGCTCTAAGCAGACATTATCACTTAGAGTGCATGAACAAACAAATACAGCTAGAGTTAAAATTATTTTGGGTTGTGATCATGAAGTCATAGCTTTCAATATGGGAAGAGTTCAGATGGCTGTGTTTACTGCTTATTGTCTAATTAGTATGGTATAGATAATTAAAATACCAACAGGGTTTTATTTCTTTATATAAAGATAAAAAAATATTTTTGTCTCTTAAAATTGCTCTCTCACTGTTAACACTGTACCTTGTTTAACCAGACGATGGGTGCTGCAACAACTAATTCAGGAAAACTCCCTGCCTAGTCTTCTGATTAAAGGAAACTTGGGAGCAGTACCTGTGGAGAGAATTCACCAACTAGTACAGGAGGAAATGAATGTCTGCTCTGAAGCTGCTGGGAGGTATCCAAGCAACTACAATGCCTGGTCCCATCGCATCTGGGTTATACAGCATTTGGGAAAGCTGACTGTCAAGGTATAATACAGTAGCAAATAAAATCTTACATTTCCATGCCTGAAAAAAGTAAATATAAATACTGCTGTGCCAAGCAGATCCTATGGCTTGGACTGAGAGTATCATGTGAAGTGAGCACAGGTAGCTAAGGTAGCTAAGAATGTTTTGAAAGACAGGCAAAATACCGCACTACATACATTGTCCATTTTTCTTGTCAATGTAGGCAGGCTGTGCTCAGCAGAAAGAACAGCTGTTTCTTGTGCATGTACAAAGTCCTGTTTGTCTGTTGGTACTTGGTGTTAGTGAAGTTGTGGTAAAAGGATAGAAGGGACTATGTGAGCTGAAGTAAAGAATGGGCACTTGAAAGCAATTATTCTAGCTCTAATCTTGAAATTCCTAAGAGATACATGTAATATGTGATAGTATTTGGATAATGTAGTCACAGGACTGCCTAGATTGGAGAAGACCTTAAAGATCATTGTGTCCAATCATACATTCAATGTCTAGTTTTGATAACCTTAGTTAGTTTATCTGTGTTTTCAGAATATTGAAGGATTAAGTCAAGATAGCAGGAATTTCAGAGAAAGCATGGTGGTGTTTTGTGGTGGGTTAAAGTTTTCCATGCACATTAACTAAGCATGACCAGCTTAGTTGGAAGCAAATGGGAGCTGTATTTACAAGCAAAAACTACACTCTACAATGGAAGCAATGAATATGTACAAAATAGACAGTATATACAATATTATACAGGTATTTACAATCAGAAAATAGCATGGAAACCCCCAGTCCGCCTCTGGCTTTCACAGAGAAGCACGGAAGCTCCTCCACTCGCCCCCAAGCCTCCCCTCCTTCCCCCTGTAACAGAAGAAAAGAGAGAGAAGCTGGAAGAAAGCAGTGTTAGTCTTACCTCAAGGTCAAAGACATTATCATCCCAGCAGAACAGCCAGACCAGAGGAAAAAGAAGGAATGGGGGTGAAAGTAAAATGTGTGAGATGTTGTGGTACATCTGCATCCATCCCATACATTCTGGCCAATGAAATTCGTTTAGAGCAATCTTTTGTTTTCCTTTTTACACCCAATAGTGAATTATTTATATTGCTCTACTTTTCTGCTTGAAATCTGCATCTGACTTTTAAAGGCATAGCTTAAAACTGCCACATGTTTTAAACTAGTTTCTTGAGCACCATGACAGCATTTAAACGGAGGGTTCATCAAGCTATTTCAGCTCCAACAGGGGTGTCTTATGCAGTGATGATTATCTGTGATTACATGGTACTATCTGAAGCATCACGACCTGCAGGAAGTTGAATTAATGTGACATGGTCTAAAATTACATAGAAAATTTCATACTGTTGTTTCTAAGCTGTAGGTGAATACCCTGTGAATATGAGGATAACACAGTGGCATCTCTCTCACACTTTTAATAGCAGCTGCATCTTACCATCATCTAAATACCTAAGGGAGTGAGGGGAGAATGTGGCGAGGTTAAGTTAGTATAGCTGTTTTTATGGCCTGTGGGTGACCTACTGCTAGCTATGGATGGTGTTTTGCTGATGTTTCGTGATGTCACCTGAGAAACTTTTAAAACAGCTTAGTCAGATTGGTAGTAAATAGCAGGTATGTTCCCAGCTCCATGAAGAGACAACCTAGAATTTGGACTCATCTGCCCAGCAAGTTTGTATGAAAAGGCGGTTAGAGAAAACTCAGAAGAACTGCCAGCTTGGGTTAGATTGAAGGTTAGACCTTGGGGTTAGAGGTCTGTATTAATAAGAAACAAGGACTTTCCTGTAACTTTTTCATAGTTTTACTAAAAAGA
The DNA here is from genome assembly GCA_033816785.1 of Picus viridis. Classification (NCBI taxonomy): domain Eukaryota; kingdom Metazoa; phylum Chordata; class Aves; order Piciformes; family Picidae; genus Picus; species Picus viridis. The sequence goes on from CM066606.1 coordinate 54,866,949, forward strand.
GCAGGAAAAAAAGTACTGTTAATTAAAACTCGGGTAATTTAATGCTTTAGTTAGCAGTACTTGGAAGGTTAGAGGAACACTCAAGCATTTTTATTTTTGCACTTACCGTTCTTACTGCATTTACTAATTTAGGTAAACAGAAGGAAATACATTGTGATAGAAACAACTTAGAGCTGAAATTATTTTGTGGGGTTTATTCACTGGCAACTTTCAGTGTTTTGTGAGACAATGAACAAGTATGCCTGTGAAGGAAGTACTTTAAATTTGTTAGATTTAAAACTGCCGATTCTGTTTGCCTTGCCCACCGTTGCAGTTCCCCTGTTGGTCTTCTTTTCAGACCGATTACTGAGGAATTGACTGTCCAGCTGCTTTTCATTACCCCTGGCTAAATGTCATTGGTTCTGCTGGTCCTCAAGCATTAGGTAATTCCTTAACCCATTAGGAGATCTCCATCTTGAGATAAAATCTGTGTCTAGATAATTTTAAAAGGCAGAGTTAGAAAGTGTTTTATTACAAGTTGTGATGCAAGGATAAAAGCAAATGTGAAAAAAAACCCAAACAACAACCAAAAAACAACCCAAAACACACACGAAAAAAAGGTAAAAAGCAATCATTACAGATTTTCACAAAAATATGCAGGTTGTTTGATGTCTCATTCTGTACCTTCAGCCATTTGGGTTTGAATATTTGAAAACAATGTTAAATTTAACTGAGATGTATGACTGGGATTATGCTGTGAAAATTAGCAGATAGAACAGTCATTTAGTTCTTCCAAGTTTGTCTCAAATTGGAGTATCTTGTATTATTTAGGGCCACATGCAGACTTTGCCTATAGTTTGAGACAGTTTTTACTGTAATCCCAGAAGCATAATGTATGTATTGTACTGTTGAACTAAAATTTCTCAAAACAGGTTGGTCAGTTATGAAACTGTTGGCTTGCCTTGGAGGATTTCAGGGTTTATTTTGTTTGGGAGACTTTGGGTTTTTCTTCTTTTGGTTTGGTCACTTTATGCTTCTGTGTGCTGAATCTTGGTTCAAACTGTGGGGAAAAAAATTAGAAAATACTAGAGGAGAATGTTTTGTCCCTATGGGAAGATTTTCTCACAGAATATGGATGTTCTTTCTTACACTGGACAGTAAAAAACTATTATCTTGTTTGAATATAGAAAATTCAAGGTAGTTTTTCCTGCAGAATTTGAAATACATTAGCAAGTTTACATTAGTACTTGAATAGTGTTCATTAATGTGAATTAAGGATTTATCAAGAACAGATTATTCCAAACCAATTTAATCTTTCTGATAATGGAGTACTTGCCTCAGTTAAGGACAAGAAATCTTGACTTCAGCTTTCTTATGTGACTTCTTCAGCTTTCTTAGGGTTAGCTAATGGGGCAAAAACATGAGCTCTAGGTACCTACTTGTAGGTGGATGTGTAATTACAGAACTGGAGTAAGCAAGCAATACTGTTAAATGTCATACACATCATGGTGCTCCACACAAATTCTGCATGTGAAAAATAGGAAGTAATACAGCAAAAGTGTTTTTCTTTAGACAGGAATACTCAACTTCATAATTACAGGATAGAGAGTGACTTATCAGGCCCTACAATGAAAACAAAAATAAACAAACAGAAAACCTCCCAACCAATCAACCAACCAAACAAAAAACAAGCAAAGGAACAAGTGATGCGGTGATTGTTATGAGGTAAAACCTCTCGTGTGGTGCCCAGAAGACAGAAGTAGGTTTGTAAGACACAAAGTAATTTTCCCAGGTGTCATCTGCAGTAAGGCCTTTACTTTTTCTTAGACGACTGGAACTTCAAAAATACCTGTCTTCAGTGTGAATGGAAATTGCCATATTTATCCACTTATCTTTGTTCCCCAGATACAGTTCCTTTTCATTTTCCAGGTGTCCCAGATCTGGGGACAGTGGGCTGCATTTTATGATGGGTAAGCAGTTTAAAAAAAACAAGCATGGGGTCAAGGGAGACTATGAGAGGGAATGCCGACCCAGAAGTTGAGGCAGAGGTCGCAAAGGTCACAAATTGCCTATGTCCTATTCTGGAGCAGCATGCCAGTTCCATGATGACCATCTTAGCATCCAAGCAGAAGAGGGCCCTTTGTGATAGGTTGTCAAGGAAGACATGGAATGTGTTTACAGATAGTTTCCCCTGCTTCAGGAAAGAATGGCAAAGGCCTTTTCTCCATATGGAAATGGAGAAAACTGATTTGCTAAGATCTGTTGGAATTCAGACATCACCTGGCTTTTTGTTTTGCCTCCAGTAGTTTGAAGCATCTTCCACTGTTACTTTGAGGTTCTTAGAGGAGAGATTTTGTGTTTTTTAGATCTCAAGAAATTTAATGACAATCTTCTGCCTTGCTTTTTGAGAAGAGGTTTTTCAGTTAAGGTAAAGAGTGATGCTGAGAATCATTGTTTGCTTTGTTCAAGGAGTTAAAATGCATAATTGCAATGTCCCCTCCTAATGTCATATCTTATAAATGTGTTGGGTGAATGAATTGGATTATTCCAAGATCTAAGTTGGACATAATGTGTGCAATGTCAGTTCCAGCTGAATGAAGACTGCATGACAAAAAAGGTGTATACCTGGCCTTTGCGCGTTTCTGTAGTTCTCTTGTGGGAGGTTGTGCCTCTTGCGCTGTGGGATTGAAATAAAAAACTTCTGTCTATGAAAGTTGCTTTCCATCATCTGGTCCTGTTAAGTGATGTAGATAGCTTGGAAGAAGAGACTAAACCAGTAGACTTATACCCAAAGTCTTTAGAAATAAATTGTAGTTTTGATCCCTGTGGAGAGTTTACACTCCAGAGGAGGATCAGTGTTAAGTGTTCCTTAATTCTAACAAAGTAAAAGAAGCTTTGCCCAGTAGCCAAACACTTCCATCTTCGTAAAAATAATTTTTTGAAGATTTAAAACTATTTGGAATTAAAAGAAAATGTGTAGGTGCCAGCACCGATGTACGCATTTACCACAGTAATTGTGAACTCCCTTCCTGGGAGTTCAACAATTACCAGATCTAGCAACTTTCTTATGGACAAATAGGTTTGTATGCCCCAGGCTCTAGGAATTGGAGCACAGTATTTAGTGGTTGACCTTTCTTTTTTTTTTTTTTTTTTTTTTTAAGGAACTCACCCACTCTGACATTGGTAATGCCCTGGGCAGAACTTAAAATGCTCCTAACTATAGCCATGTCGCCTACCCTCTACATCCTCAAAACACTCTTTATTTTGAGCCACTTCTCATCCTAAGTGATTTGGAGTTTTTTCCCCCTTAATCATAGAATCATTAAGGCTGGATAAGACCTTTAAGATAATTGAGTACAACTGTAACCCAACTACCGTGACCACTAAACTATATCCTGAAGTGCCATATCTTACATGCATTTTGAACACCTCCAGCCATGGCGAATCCACCACCTTCCTGGGCAGCCTGTTCCAACACCTCAAGTCTGTGGGAAGGCTTCTGAGACTCCTACCTTTTTAGAGTTTGGAAGAAGTATGATTTCTTTTGTGCAAGGATGCAAAGATACGTATCAGCACACAGTGGAAAAAGCTTGGTGATTTTGTTTTTCTCTGTGTGTTCAACCATTCCCATAGTGGCTGAAATCCCCAGGAGAGGTGACCTTAATACAGAAATGGTGGTGGTCAGTTCCTACTTTGTACCATTTGATAACTGTCACTGCTTTTTTGTTTCAGATTCTCCTTGATGAACTTTCATCCACTAAATATTGGGTATCCGTGCATGTCTCAGACCACAGTGGATTTCATTACCGCCAGTTTCTACTCAAGTGCTTGATAGGCAGAACTGTGACTGACAATAATACACTGGTTCAAAATCAAATGGTAAATGAGCAAAAGAAGGAGGGGAGTGCAGGGGCAGAAGCTGCGTGCACAGAAGAGCAGAGTGTGGATCTCCGCCATCATTTAGAAAAAGAGTTGGAGCTGTGCACTGAACTGATTGATACTTACCCAGGACATGAAACCTTGTGGTGTCATAGGTAAGGGGACTTGGTACAAAGAGTGTCTTTCTGATTTGTGGATTGTTTTTTGCCTGCTGTTTCAAGATAAGTTGTTCTGATTTTAAAGGGTACCTCTCAATAAAAGATATCTAAGCTAAGTCTGCAGCCTTTGGAAAACATTCAAGAGCACCATCAGGGTTGCTGAATGGAAAATTGATTGAGCTTAAATATATTGTTGATGTAAGCTCCACTTGTCCCTATAGTTTGTGCAAGAGGCACAAGACTGTTACCATCCTCCTCACACTTTGAAGGGCAAAAGATGAATGAAAAATAGGTGGAAGATAGATCAGCTGCAGAAAGCTTTTGCTTTGCCAGCTGGGTATATGTTCCTAACTAGGTAACAGTAGATTTCCCTAAGTGACATGGAGCCTGTTATTGTAGGGTGTGAGCAGTGACAGCAGATTATGTGTCTCTTTATGGGGGAGTCTGTTGGGATGGAAAATTAACTGAAGCAGTTCAGCAGCAACAGTAGATTCTTTTCCGTGCATGACTTTGTTTTCCCCCTCTTTTCTTCCTTCCTTTTCCTCTGAAGAAGGCATGTATTCTACCTTCAGCACCGCTTAAGCAACAAACTTCCTCTGCTGAGCACGATGGTACCATCTGTGGATAGCAGTGATGAAACTCTGAGTAACTCCCACCACAGTCCTGTGACAAGCCACACAGCACAAGCTATGGATGTTGATGGTTTGAATGAATCCAGCGCCAAACAAGGTTATACCCAAGAAACAAAACGCCTGAAGCGTGCTCCTATGCAGGACTCTCTTGGTCTTGAAATGGAATACCAGTTCATTGATAATGTATTATCAACTTGTAGGGATGTGGACCAAGCCAGGTTTGCTGCTGCTTATAGGAAATGGTTAGTTACCTTTTTAGATCAGTGAAGAAGAGTTTAAAGCCTTTAAGGTTGTTCTTTTAGTGCAATATTCTCTTTTCAGACACAGATGCATGTCTTGGTTGCAAGTGTTAGCTAACCATGTGTCTCTCAGTCTTTAATGGTCAGTCCTAAAGTTCATACTCACTTTATGAAAGAACTGACATACCTTTTTATTAAGCAAATGCAGTTCTTTCTTTAATTTTTTAAAAGAAATCTCTGTCAGCTTCCTACCATGCTGCTTTCTTACTTTTTAACCTCTGCAATAAGATGGGCTCTAAGTCACTCGGCTTTAAAATAAAAGTCTGAAATGCTTTTGAAACAGAGTCTACGGAATAGAATAGAAAGATATATCAGTATCAGCTAAAACTATTTCCAGTCTGTTCCTCTTTACTGTAGTGGAATTTTGCTAATGTACTTCATTGAATTCTGACTATATTCAGTGAGTGCTATGACTTTTGTATTAGCAACACCAGACTGCAGTGTTTCTTTCTCAAAGCTCCAGTAACAGTGTTGGAGCCATGCCTCTTACTATGTTAACTAGCTGGGGTTTTTTTCTTGTTAGTTGTCATAGAAGTTTGTCAGAAGAGTTGATGAAGTAGAAACTCTGAAAAAGGAGATGCAGGAAAATGTGACAGAAAATAGTTAAAACACATGCTCACACTCATGCTTACAGCTAAATCTATATTTGGAAATACTTTTCTTTTTTTTTTTTTTTTTCTCAGTGGTCCAGAACTAATGATACTTGATACACATCTTTGAATGTAATATGTACACTACAGAATCTCAACCTGCTAAATCACACATTGATAACTTGTACTTAACCAAGACCACACAAGTCCAGTAGATGATGGAGTAAAAAGTAATGCTTCTGAGTGGTCACTGAGATGATACAATTTAAACAAACAAAAAGACAGCAGGAGGGAACTATCTCTTCACTTCTGCTGTTTTGCAGCGTTCCAGTCTGTGTTTTTTTTCTTTTAACTATTCCTTAAGAGCACTTCTCCAGCCATGTATCTCTGTTTACATAACTGTAAATTGTAAGGGAATTTGAAACACATTTCTATTTCAGTGAAATTAAGTGTGAATAGTTTATTTTGCCACATACATAGAATTTATCTATATAAGGGATTTTTTACACTAATGGAATTGTGCTGGTCCAAAGACACAGGGGAGAAACATTGCACAACTGTAGGAGTTTGTACGATGGCAACATTGCCTCTGTTTCAAACAGACTATTCACTGAGGGGATTAGATGTTCAAGCTAGAGCCTTTACCAAAATTGCCGTATATTTCTCCTGCCTGAAGTGCCTCCTGACTGTGATAAGTTTAAAACGCTGTTTCTGTTCAATAGAGAGCAACAATGAAGAGGGGAAAAAATAGGTAGCCTGCTCAAGAGGTATCATTTGGAAGGAAAAAACACTTGAAATGTGGAATACCAGTAGTTCTAAATGATTTCATGGATGGGGATTACTCCTGCATTTCAGAATGAAAGTAGACCACATCTGATCTTAGAAAGTGTGTTCGTAACTCATTTCAGCCACAGAATAGCTAACAGAGACATTTCTAGATGTACATTGTTCTGCTTACAATACCTAGGTAAGATTGACCTAGGTCTAGCATCTCCATGGCAAAGCTTTGTTTTGCAGGGCATTGACACCTGCCTCTGTTATAGGTAGGGCCATACTGGAATCATAGAACGGTGGGGGTTGGATAGGATGTCTGGAGATCATCTAGTCCAATCTCCCTGGTAATGCATGGACCCCTAGATCAGGTTGCACAGGTATGTGTCCAGGCAGGTTTGGAATGTGTCCAGAGAACGATACTCCACAAACTCTGTGTGCAGCCTGTTCCAGTGCTGCCTCACCCTCAGAGAAGTTTCTCCTTAGAAGTGAAACCTCTTGTGTTTACACTTGTACCTGATGCCCCTTGCCCTATCACTGGACACCACTGAAAAGAGCCCAGCCCCATCCTCATGATTTCCACCCTTTAGATATTTACACGCATTAATAAGATCCCCTCTCAGTTTTCTCTTTTCCAGGCTTAAGATCCCCAGGTCTCTCAGCCTTTCCATATATGAAAGATACTCCAGTCCCTTAATCATCTTTGCCGCCCTGTGTTGGACTCTACAGTAGTTCCTTGCCGCTCTTGAAAAGCAGAGCCTGGAACTGGACACAATACTCCTAAGTGCAGTCTCACCAACGCAGAGTAGAGGGGGAGGAGAGTTGACCTGCAGAGTTGCTTTCCAGCAGCTGTACTGATGCATGTAGTTATTCCTCCCCAGATGCAGCACTCTGCACTTGCCCTTGTTGAACTTTACAAGGTTTACCTCTACCAAGCCCTTCAGTTTGTCCAGTTCTTGCTGAATAGCAGCACAGCCTTCTGGTGTGTCAGCCACTCCTCCCAGTTTTGTATCATCAGCAAACCTGCTGAGAGTACACTCTGTCTCTTCATCCAGGTTGTTGATGAAGGTATTGAACAAGACTGGACCCATCATTAACCCTTGCAGAACACCACTAGCCAGGACACCACACAGGCCTCCAACTAGATCCTCCACTGTTCATCACAATCGTGAGCTCTGTCATTCAGCCAGTTCTCAATCCACCTCACTGTCCAGTCATCTGACCCACACTTTCTGAGCTTAACCTGTTAGGATGTAGTAGGAGACAATGACAAAATTCTTGAGAAAGCTGAGGTAGACAAAGTCCACTGCTCTCCCCTCACTTACAAAGCTGGTCATTCCATCTTAGAAGGTGAAGAGATCAAGAGACAAGTATGACTTCCACTCTGTGAATCTATGCTTACTATGCCTGATAATCTTTTCCTCTATATGCTTAGAGATGACCTCAAGAATGAGCTGTTCTATCACCTTTCCAGGCTGACTGGCTTGTGGTTTCCTGGGTCCTTCTTGGTCCTTTAGAACACTAGAGAGACATTTGCTTTCTTTCAGTCCTCAGGCATGTCTGCTATTCTTCATGAACTTCTAAACATGATGGAGAGTGGCTTAGCAATAATTTTAGCTAGCTCCCTCAGCACATCGAGGCCCATGAATTTGTGGATGTCCAACTTGTGTAGATGATCTCTAAACCAGTCCTTCTTGACTTCAAGGAGAGTCTTCATTCCTCCAGACTTTCTTACCTCCATGGACTGAGGGCCAGCCTTAGTAGTAGAGATAGAAGCAAAGGCGATATTCAGTAAATCTGCTTTCTCTCTGTCTTGTTTCACCAGGACATCCACCTCAATCAGCAGCGGGCCCACATTTTGCCTGGTGTTTCTTTTCCTGTTAATGTACTTGAAGAAGCCTTTCTTATTTTTTCACATCCTTTGCCAGATTTAATTCCAAGAGAGTCCTCAATTTCATTGCAGCATCCATACACACTCTGGTAATGTTCCTGTTTTCTTTCCAAGTGGCCAGTCCCTTTTCCCACATACTGTGAACTTTATTCTTTCATTTGCGTTTTTCCAGAGGGTCTTTAGTCATCCATGCAGGTGTACTGCCTCCCTTGCTTGATTCCTTGCTCTTGGGGATGCACCAAATTTGAGCTTGGAGGAGGTGGTGCTTGAATATTAACCATCTCTCTTCAGCAGTTTCTTTTGAGATGCTCTGGGATGCTGTTTTGATAGATGGTTTTAGTTGCAGAATGTAGCTGCTGTGTGAAGGAGGTGTGAGTGTGGCTTCAGAGGATAATTTCATCACACAATGTTGTTTCTAAGAGCATTGACACATGGGTAGGTTCAAGTACAAACTAGAGTCTGAATTTAAGAATTTGAGGAATAACTTTTATCAATCCCTTGTCATCTGATGGTTTTGAGTATGAAACATACATTAAAGCATGGGTAATAGCCTGGATCAGCTTGAATAACTACCCTTTTAATGACTAAACCTGGAAAGTGTGAAGTCAGCTGACAGTGTATTGAGGATCAGAATCTTGGTCCTAGATTGTTTAGACAGTAATGTACTTGTGTGTTCTGTTTGCCTTGACAAAAATTAACTGTTCATGAAAAAAATATTAATGGCAGGAACAGACTGTGAAGTGGCAACATGGTAAGGAGTATTTACTGACCTCTGCAAGGGAAGAAGTGGCCTTTAGCACTAGAATGATTTAGGTTTTCAGAGGAGAAGATTTGTGTTAGAAGCTCGCTTGAAATCCACTATATATTTTCTCCAGACTATAATCTGTAGTCTTAACTCTCTTTTTCAGATGTGTTTTGGCAGTACTGTGCTATTGGTTTTGACAATCTTTCCATCATAAATACTCAAGAGCAAACAGACGACCTCAAATACACGCATGCTGTCCTCATTCATGTCGGCACAAGTTATGCCTCCTTTCAGGAAGACAAGATTTGGTCCTGTGTAACTGAACAGAGTTGTATTCTATTTTCATAATTGTAAGATGTTCTGAGAGCTTTGATTTAAAAGGGTTCTGATGTTTTGATTGCTTTTGCAGAACACTGATGGCTGTAATACAGTATCAGCTGTGAGATTCAAAAGTCTGTACCTGATGGAAATGCTGCCCCCCACCAGCTTTTTGTTCAACTTTTTTTTTTTTTTCTTTTAAATCCAGTGAGAATAGTTATATTTAGAAATGTTTGCAGGCTGAATTCAGGCATTAACCAAGAAAAATATCAAGAAAATTGAAACCAAAAGAAATCATATCTTCCCTTTTGAAAGAAGTGTAAACAATAAACAATCAATATTGACCTCTGTTTCTTTAATGGTAAGAGTATAAATTATACAAAAGAAGAAAATACTTGACAAATTTAGTTGTCAGTGTCCTGAAGCCTCTTACATGAAATGACTGAAGAGATGATTCCAACATACTGCATACTACAACTGTGTTCTGGCCACTGGTAGTTAACATGCATTAAATTTACAGAGTACAGCAGCTTTAGGTGAAAGTATTTAGCTGCTTTGTGTTTCAGAGGTCAGAGAATTACAAGGTCGTCAAATGTTCTTGCAGAGAAAATGCCCAACAGAAGCTGCAAAATACTAGGCTCTCACTCGCTGAAGTTTCTTGAAACATAAAATCAAATGTTGTGCACTTGTAAATGTTTTCATATAAAGTTCAGCATCCCTACTGATTTTATCTTCTGCTGCAGTATCCCATTTGAATTGAGGTAAGTTCTTTTTGTTCACTGCATCAGTCTTTGTAAAAATTCATTTGTGCTAGACACAAAGGGTTTTGAGGAACAAATGTAATTTGCAACTGTGGAAATTAGTTGGAATCACATTTTTAAGGGGTTGAATTCCCTGCTGCTATGTACTTTATTATATCCTTGTCATTTGGTTTATCTTTTGTGTTAATCACTGAGTTATGTGTGCAGCACTAAAGACAGCTAAAATTAGAAGCTTGTATGAAGTTATTGGGGTGCATTGCCATAGCTGCTCTGATTAATATTTGTTAATCTACTCATGCCTGCATAATACTGTTTTGTTGACTTCTTACATATTCTTTATGCAGTCAGATCCTTGTGTCATGTAAATAGGGAGAAAAGTAAACTTTCTTTTTTTACTATTTAATTACCTTCTACAGAACTTGTTCTAAGGCAAATAAGCAAAGTGCTTTTTTAGTGAGAAAACCTAGTTTCTGTTTTACAATCAAAATTTCTGGCATTTACAGTTTTGTGTTAGTGTTTAATTATAATATTTAGCTAGTCTTTTTGGACAGGAGTGATGTTTTTCCTAAGCAGGAAATTAATGAGTTTTTAAACCTTTACTCTTGTAATATTTATGATCAGAAACAAAGGATTTTGGAGGGCTTGTCTGCATAGCCAGACTCAACAAATATAGTTTTTCAGAATAGTATATAATACAATGAAGAAAATGTAACTACCCAAGAATAAATTGAATGGTAAATCTTCAGGGACTTGCTGATTGAATTTCAACAAGGTTATTTGGTCTTGTTTTGCATTCTGTGGGGGAATAATGCTCCTTAGGATTTCTTAAATTCAGTATGAACCATTGCATTTACAATGTGAAGGGGAAAAAAACAACAGAAAAACAACCAAAAAAAAACCCACCAAAAAACCCAACAAACCAAAATCACAAACCCCCAGTACTCCTGACTTTTATCGTAGTGAGCAGTTTTGGAAAAAGAAGCAGTTAAATGAAACATAGGTGTGACTTAAATGCTTGTTTGTCTTGTGTTTTCTGGTGATGAGAAGTCTTTATAATTAGAACTTGTTTCATTAAATTTAGGAGAGTAACTCACCTATTCTCAAATACACTTTATATTCAAGTTAGTTTCAAAGGAAGTTTAGCGTCCCTGTTTAAGATAATTTTGCTTCGTTTTTTTCTCTTGTGCTCAGAGGTGTGTTGCTTTTCCAACTTCTCTGTTCTTCCAACTAACAAAGAAGAATGTAGCAAAGCATTGGTGAGGTGGCCTCATTTCATGTTTAGATAACTCTGACTACCTCCCCAAGACTGCTCTGATTGATGTCCTTACATGGAGCTCATCAGGTTCATTTTTTTCAGAACCTCATGCTAGGCCTATATTCTCTTTCAGAGGTGAAAAACAAGAGCTTTATCTATAAGCCATCTGGTTTCCCCAGGAGAGTTTGAAGGAGAGACAAAAAATAAACAAACCCCAAAAATGTTTAGAGAAAGTTGGTGAAACTAGAATTAGCATAAATTTTCATTAGTCTTTTCCTCCGAAGAGGCAATATGTTGCTGAAAAGTGGATGATATCACAGAATCACAGGATCGACCAGGTTGGAAGAGGCCTCCAAGATCATCAAGTCCAACTAATCACCTAACCCCCACTAATCAACTAGACCATGGCACTAAATGTCTCATCCAGCCTCATCCAGTCTTTTCTTAAACACCTCCAGGGATGTTGACTCCACTAGCACCTCCCTGGGCAGCCCGTTTGAATGGCCAATCACTCTTTCTGTGAAGAGCATCTTTCTAACATCCAGCCTAAACTTCCCTTGGTGCAGCTTGAGACTGTGTCCTCTTATTCTGGTGCTGGTTGCCTGGGAGAAGAGACCAACCCCCACTTGGCTACAGCCACCCTTCAGGTAGATGGAGACAGCAATAAGCCTCCTTTTCTCCAGGCTAAGCAACCCCAGCTCCCTCAGCCTCTCCTCATAAGTCTTGTGCTCCAAACCCCTCACCAGCTTTGTTGCCCTTCACTGGACATGTTCCAGCAACTCAACATCTTTCTTGAATTGAGGGGCCTAGAACTGGACACAGTAGTCAAGGAAGGCGTGACCTAACCAGTGCTGAGTACAGGGGGAGGATGACCTCCCTGCTCCTGCTGGCCACACTATTGCTGATACAGGCCAGGATGCCATTGGCCTTCTTGGCCACCCGGGCACGCTGCTGGCTTGTGTTCAGCCTACCATCAACTAGCACACCGAGGTCCCTTTCTGCCTGGCTGCTCTCCAGCCTCTCTGACCCCAGCCTGTAGCACTGCATGGGGTTGTTGTGGCCAGTACATGCGCTTCCAAGAAACTCCTTGTAGACAGTTTGTTTCTGAATTACAGACCCAATGCTTTCTGATGGCTTTTGCTTAACATGTAATGCTGTTTCTCAGGGCACAGTCTATTGTAGTAGATTAGGATATGTTTTTACAGTTTATTGATTAAAACAAACAAACAAAAAACCAAAACCAAAAAAACAACCAAGCAACAACAAAATACCACAAATAACACCCCCAAAACAACCACCACCCAAACAGGCAAAAAGATGAGGCACCAAAAAACCCTAACTAAACAGGCAAAAAAATACTTACTGCATGTACAAAGATGTACATTGTAACGATGGGGAAGTGTTTTACAGATTCTATGTTGATGCACTATGTATCTTAGGTGTCATTTTTTTGTTTTGTTTTAAATAGTTAGGAGTCTCAATACTAGAATTGCAGAACCTTTTAGTTCTTAGCTGGCGGATGTTTTTGTATGATACAGTGGTTCTGAAGAGTAGAACCCTTAACTGAAGTCTTACTTAAGCATCTTTATCTGCACCACCTGAAACCTGCTGTTAACACTGCTGTATAAGGTGGAGGTGGTGAGAGCCCATAGCGAGGCACACATTTTCTTCATGAGACACTTCCTGAACAGAATGTAATTATGGCGAGACAGCTTTTCTTGGACAAGGTATTCCTGTACGTTCATTGTGAATGACGTTACGAAATTGATATGTCATTAATACAAGTAAGATATCCTGAAAGACTGCACAGAACAAGTAGATAAATGTTTTCTCCTACAGAGTGTTATCTGTGATTGGAGAAGCACATAAATTATACAAGGTACCAGAATTCCTTTTTACGTGGCACAGTATATTTATACCTACTGTGTGCATTCCACTTTGTTCCAGTTTTTCAAGTGGCTACACATAAAACTGGATAGTAATCTTGAAAAGTGTGCTTGGAAACATCATCTCTATTTTTGTGTAGCAGAGTTAGTAGATGTCTTAAGTTTAGGGTTTTTTTAAGTAGCATTAAGATCCAAGGTAGTGACAGCACTGCAGTATCGAAGTGAGCCATTAAAAACTGATTTTGTAGCACGGTCATGTCCATTAGAGTCCTATTCTATACCAAGATATGTAATATATAGTTAATTCTCACAGCTGTCACATTACAGGGAACTATATTTGGTTTTAAACTTAGTATTCAATTTTTTTTTCTATGAAGAATTAGATAAACAGCTGTGACCATTGTAAATTTTGTGTAGATATCCAATGCAGATAAATTAGATAAATAGCATTTTTGGTGTCAGAAATAGCAAACTGATGTGAGGACAGTTAAACACTGGCAAGTAAGCTGATAAATGACTAGTGTGTTACAGAATAGTGAATGTAAGGCATTATGTTGCTTTTTCTCTGGTCTTACTTTGTCGTAGGATGAATTAATTTCAGAAGGGGATTGTTTTCTTTCTTTTCATCGTCGGTAGAGATATGCCTAAATTATCTATATTTATTCTCCCACAATAAGTGTGTGTGTGTATGTGTGAGTAGATGGATGGATGGCAGAACTGTGTTTATGGAGTGAAAAAGGGAAAAAAATCTCCCACAATGGTTGGGACTAGAACTGTCTTTTATGGAAGACCTGCAGCATCATTGCTGGTGTGAGGGTTTTTGCTCAAAGCAGCAAGATCTGTTGCTTCCTCTGTCTCAGTCTGCTTCATGATACTTGGGTAAATGTGTGCATACACAAACCAAATCGTTAGATGTTTTTTCCAAGTGCTTGTAGGGGATGTTTCAGACTGTGAAAGTTTGTAAGGTCTTGCAGGCTGGTAGAACTGGAAAGTTCTTAGACAGCGTCCTACCTGGAATATGCCTTCCAGGAGTCCTCCAGGAAGGAACAGACAGGTGTGTTTTAAAAGATGTAGTGTTTTAGCATCACAGGAGACTGAGAAAAGTATGGCATACAGAAACAAACTACTGAAACTGGTGTTTGAAGACAAGAAGTAGTCCTTGTAGTACTCTATTTTTTTTATATTTTTCTTTCATTTACAAAATTTAATCACATTAAAAACCATGTTTTTTCAAAATTAATTGTAATTTTGAATGCCTTCTGACTGTGAATTACTGGATTTGAGAGCTTTCCCTACAGGACTCAGTTTTATGGGAAGGTGCTAACACCTTTTCTCTATCCTCCTAGACAGTGTGACTAATTCCAAGTGTTCTAAAACGATCACTTAAAATCAGGGCATTAATGAAAATACTGCTTATCTTAAATGCAAAACTTAAAAAAGCAAGGGCATGTTCTTCTCGTACAGGAATATGAAAGGAAACCTCGAGTTGATGTTGGTTTACTTAATTTGGGGACTCAATAAAACAGAAAGCTTAGTATGAACAAGTAATAAATGCTCCAGGATCCTTGTGCCGGGAGTATTTCCCATAATCTGGTCATTAGTTTGTTTCCGATCTGAGTGCTTGATTTTTATGTGTGTTAAAACAGGTGACAAAATTCCCACTGGCTGCACTGACTAGGATCGGCCATGTAGCAGAAAGCATGATTGGTCACTGCATAGCAGCTTTGACATATTTAATGTCATGGATCGTAAGCAATTTCTTTGTCTTTCATGTCTGGTCATGTTTAAGGCTTCAAGGAAAAAAGCAGTTGTGCTAGTGGATTCTCATTAGCACTGTGGCTGAGGAGAAACTGTTAAGGTCATGGAGTATTACAGGTTTGAAAGGGCAGCTAAGAGAGAAATGGGGGTACTACGCTTATAAATAACTAGGGAAACTTTTTTCCCCTCTCTTCTTCCTCCCTTCCCTCCTATGTTCCTCCCACTACTTTACCCATCCCTTGTGTTTTTGGGGGTTTTCTTGTTTGTTTGTTTTGTTTGGGGTTTTTTTTTGTCTTGTCTCTCGTAGTAGAGAAGTTTCATAAAATACACCTGTGTGCAAACCAGGATCACAGTTTGGGAAGTATTGCATATGAATAGCATACAAGTTAATGCCTGAGTCTTATGCAAAATATTTAGGGATGAACGTTTATGGCACAACAAGAAACTGCGCATTTGTCACCCTCTTCTCTCACAAACACTTAAAACTAGGTAACAGCTAATTTCCTTTTTAAAGGAAGTGGCATACACTTAATTTGACATGTTTTACAAGTATTTGTTGTTGTCTAGTATTAGATAATCTTCACACTTCTAATTAATTTTCAGTGGAACCTAGTCACGTAGAGATTTTCATGGTTGTAAATCTAGTTTTGTTCTGAAGGGAAGTTGAAACTCCACCACGTAAAACTATTCAGTTTTCGGATGTCTAGTTAGAAATGTAGGAGGGCATTGCAATGCTGCATTCCAGTTGTCCACACTGAGTTTTACCTTGTTCATAGCATATACTTTGCACGGCATGTGAATTAAATTTTTGCATACCTAGTGCTACAAAATAACAAAACAAAAAAGAACACCCTGTCAGTCCTAACCCTTCTACTCAGATGTCTTCCAGAATTTACAGGTACAATTCTAGTGGTGGTTCATAAATAGATTATTTATTTTTTTCCTTTATTTATTAGCAGACTTGGTTTTATATGTATTAGTGACAGGATGGATTAAGCACAGCTGTAAGTTACTGTATTTCTGTAGAAAATGGGAAATAGTGTAAAATTGGTTTTTTGTTAAATGTTGGCAGTTTTTAAATAAACCTTTCATCTCCTAAAAAAGCCCTCTGGTTTATGTGACAACATACTACCCTGGACTCCACTTTCCTTGCTTACCAACAGATACCATTTCCAGTTACTGCTACTCTCTTTTCAGTTACAAGCTTCTAACAGGAACTGCATGTTCTCTTCTGAATTTAGGTGATGGCAGAAGGTGGTGTGTATTTGGTCTATGTAAACACCAACAGTTAAGATTTTTCCAAATGCATTTCTACTTCTTTGTTCAAGCTTAGTTTATGAAAGGATGGAGATGGACAGCATCTCTTCCCTAAAAGAAATTTCTCTCATGGCTATAGACTGCTGTCTGTACTGTCTAGAGTCGCAGAACTTGGACAGCTGAGTAAAGCTCATGTTTCTGTAACTTCTGAAGCCTCAGCAGGATGTTGAGTGATCTGCCTGCCTTTTCAAAAAATCTCTAATCAGCTAGAAGAGTTTACACCAGTTCTTCCAGGTTCTATACCATTTCTGTTCTGTTGTAATTGAAAGGAAAAACATTTTTACAGGTCTTCAAAGCAGGTCAAAACAAACAAACAAACTAACCCACCAAAACACCCAAAACAAAGGCCAAACCCCCCTTGGTTTGATTCATACTAAAGATAGGTGTACTATATAAGCATAGTGCTTTGATCCCAGTTTATTGGCTTTAAACCTGGAGAAGAATCATCAGGTGACCCCTAATATGAACCCAATGAAAAGCTGCTTGAGGTAAGCTCACTGTTTTTGTAACCTTTCTAATTATTCAAATACATGTGCATTAACACCTGGATCCATGGTATTAAAATTTTAGAGCTGCAGTTAAGCTCTTCATGTGTATTTGTTTTGTGTTTTCAGTAATCAAAAATTATTCCTTGTTTGCCAAAACTGACTTGCATGTTGTCTTTCATAGACTTGAATTACTGCTGCAGTAAATCTGTTTCTAGCCTTCTGTTTCAGGGCAAGCAATAGCTGTCTAAAGAGTTCTCATTTCAGGCTGTTACCTAAATAGCTCTGAGCCTTACGGAAATTAAGTAGATAATAATTAATCAAACTAATTAATATAAAATAATACTGCATTTCTAACAATGTGTGATTGGGCTCTTTTTTTTTTTTTTTCATATCTATACAATGGCTATGTTGCAATAGTGTAACAGCATGTGAAAATTATTCAATAAAGTAAGAGAGTTGTGTATCTTAGCTTTTTTCAAAGCATGACTGGAATTGTAGCTCAGATGATTCTCAAGTTTACTGAAATATTTCTTAGATTGTCTTGTGACCCTATTAGCTCGTTCATCACACAGGCAAAGTAATGGGCTAACAACACAGAAAAAAAGCCCTAAGATTGTAATGTCAGCATGGTCATTCTCTCCTGCTTGTGCTTTTTTATATTTATTTGTTCTCTGGTATAAAACTTCAAATCTTTCACTGTTTTCCATTTCAAATAAACACAACATTCGATAGCTACTAATAAGCATGTGAAGAACTCTAGAACTCATTTGCTGGATGCCAGAAGGCAGTGGTAGTATTGTCTGTTTTCTCAGAGGTATGGAGCATCTGTCTGTTCCAGGGCAGTCTGATGGGGTTGTTGCACCTCTGATAACCACTTCCTTTATGTAACTGCTTTTCTGCAGTGTCTGTTAAAAAAAGAAGTTAAAATGTTAGGTCAAGAAATCTCTCTCTAGAGTGGGGTAAGTTGGTGGGGTACAGTGTGGGAAAAGCACATCAGAAGCAGTTTCATTGTTTGCCTATGTCTTGTCATTACCTACATGAGAAGTGTCTGGCATGCAGACGTGTTGACAAGCTGGGAAAGCTATGTCTAAGGGAAGACAACCTTTTTAGAGCAGGTGTATTTCAACATTCAAAGTGGATAATTTGCAAGGAAAGTGTTCTCATTCACTATAGAACAGCTTTTTTTTAATTTCTCTTACATGTATTCTCAACTGTAGTGTGCCCTGTATTACCTATTTCTTTTGCCAAAGTAACATTTCCTGTGGCATGCAGCTCAAAAGGCAAGGTATATAACAAATTTTTAGCTGCAAAACCCATGGAGTTTCAAAGGTCTTGCTTTCTTTCTCCATACAAGCTTGCTTATTTAAATGGACATACTAATCTGCCTGGCATTCTCTGAGTGAAAAAGGTGATGTCATTGAAGGTGCACTTAGTGGTTTCCATGGCAATGATTGATTACCAAATGGAGTCAAATAGAAGGCAGGAAGAGAAAGATCAGTCCAGCCATTTATTATCATTATGCACCCTAAAGCTAAAAGCATCCGTCTGTAAGCATGTACAGGCATGAAGCAAAGTACAACTGCAAGGCATCCCAGTTATCCAGTGTCAGTTCAGCTAGTATATCCATATATGCATGTTTAGCTGTGGAGTAGATGACTTTTTAGACAAGGGGATTTATCAGAGCTGCAAACAAAGCAGCAGAGCCATGAAAGTTTAGTAGCCACTGATGATCCATGGGCCTTAATTTCTTTCATTGTTGGAGTGGCCTCACTACTGAAAGGCAATACGGCTTTTTCTGCAGCACAGGGAAATAGGGATCTTCCTCCACTAATAACTGCTGTATTTACAACGTAGTGTCTGGCCCCGTTTTGCAGGTGACTGATCCCTTTTGCACCATGTGCTGTACACCATCGCCTTCTCACTCCTGCACATTTCTTCATCAGTCTGCGCAGCTCCAATGACCTCAGCTGTCACAAATCTTCAGAGTTTCCTCATCAGCTGCCGGTTCTGATTTGCCTCTGGTTTTGTAATAACCTGTTGATTAATATGACTGACGAGGTCTGTTTCTTGCCTTTGTTTCTGCTAGTTCATATGTGGGGTTTGTGTATGTGGCCTTGTTAATGGCTTCCCCTTTACGTATTACCCCCATAAGTGTCGAAAAGGGCTTTGACCAGATAAGGAAGAAGAGGCTGTCCTGTGTTACATACTCTTGAAAGCCTGCCTTCTGTGAATTTATCTGATCTTTACTTTCTGAAACCCTTTAGTTTGGTAATTTAAAAGCTTTTAAAAAAGCCTTAAAAAGTTGTGGATAGATTTATTTCTACAGTCCCAGTAAAAACAGCCTATTCTGTTCAGCAGTGCTTGACATGAATTAATACAGAAATTAAAGTACATTCCATCTGTGATGGCACCATCTCACAGGGAAACTGCAACTGTGCTCTAATTAAGGAATCAGAGAGGAAAGTAGGTAGTAGAGGTGAGAAGTAGTTTCCTACAGGCTAGAATGAATATGGAAAGAGAACAACCTGAAATATAAATAGATCAGTTCCCTTTCTGTCTTACAAGAATTAGGGGTTTCTCGATCAGCAGTAGGTTTTCAATTATAACAGCCCAAATACTCTGTGAGAAAGAGAATATGCTGGCATTAAGGAAATGGATGCCACCTGGTTAAAAATAGGGATGCCAACTTACTGGTACACGATAGGGCAAAGCTGGCTCAACAGAGTCATGTATAGAAACTGGAAATTAACTTGGAAAATGTCAGTTCTTTGCTCTCTCTGTTATAACGGTGCTAATCACTGCAAACTTGTTAGTAAGTAGGTGAACTATTAGATCACCTATGGGAGCTGGCAGAAAGTAGCACTGTAATAACCTGTTGATAATTCCAGAGTTGAGAAAGGTAAGTATGCATCTTCATGCCTCTCTAATCAGAGATTTCCTTAAGGGAAGCAGAAACATAAAGCATATTAATCCTTAAACCTGAGGGCAAGGGGGAAAAGCCTACTGAATTCTTTAGGGTTTTGTCACACTGATGTAAGATGGGCTCCCTACCCTAGAGGACAGGAATCACACTGCATGAGAAACCTGCTTTACACCACAGGGAGCAGGCCAACTGACCTGTGTGTTGAAGATCTTGAGCCTAATCAATCTGTTTTGTGAAGGCTAAAAGCTACTTCTATGTTGAATGTTTCTGCGCGTCTGGCTATGTCAGTGAAATTGAGCCTTCTTTACATCCTTGTATTGCTAACTAGTTTACAAGATATTGTCATACTTCCCTTTCTCTCTGTTGTGTTCTGGCGCAGTGAATGTTTTCTACTTTTTTCCTCTGTAGTGACAGAGGTTCAATAGGAAGAATAAGGAATATGCCCCCATTGAAGCCAAGAAGGTAGCAGTGTTTTATATATGGTAGTTAAATGGGATAAGTAGTATGTTGCAGAACAAAACAGGAGTGATTTATTGTCATTCATGTTTCTGTTTCAATGATTCTGTAGGAGAAGTACAGGACTTCATCTGTGCATTTGTTTTTAGCAGCTGGCTGCTGTGACTTCTGAAGAGTTTAAGTCATGTTGTGTGTTGTGAAAGGGCTTGTTAGTTACACTAAAGCAGAATGATAGGAAATAGTCTTACAGGTGTTGACCCTTGAACAATTTGTGGTTTGATAGTCAGAGTTACTATGGTTGGCACCTCTCTCAGGGAGTCTACTTCATATTGGAATGAATGGTATTTTGATACTGATATTTGATATACAGAATTTGATATTTTGTTTAAGGACAATGAACCTAGATATTAGTGCTTAAATCCCTATTTTGTATTTTTCTCAGTTTTCCTGTGAAATAAAGCAATAGCGTCTGTGCTGTGGACATGGGTTATTAACACCGTAAAGCTAAAAACTAAAGCTGAGAAAAATAACCATTAAATTTGATCCTGCTCTTAAAAGCCTGAGGCCTTTTTGTACTTAATGATAGACATCACATTTTACATAGGCCTCCTAACATTCAGCACAACATTGCTTTTCAGTGGTAGTGCTATGCATTGCATGGCACACCGCAGCTCTTACCAGGTACCCAAAACCCGAGGACTATTCAATGTGCTTATATTTACAAAATGCAAGTTGGTTAATGCGCTGTCAAACAAGAATCCTGTGGAGAAAGCATCTGGGACACAGGTCTCTGGTTTGGCACTTAGCTTCCGTAAGTCATTGTTCATGCACCTAAAGGGGATAAATGCAGTGTGTATACAAATGTTTTTATTACAGTCTGATCTTTGTATTCCTATGTTTTCCAATAATAATGCAAGTATATGTGTGCATGCATATATACATTTTGTGATTTCAGTTTCTAAATTCTACATAAACAGTAGATGGAAAGCACTTAGGTTAATGAATAACAGACATAATTACTAAGACTGCAGTGTTGTAACTGCGACAAGGAATCCACGTAATTTTTGTGATATACCACATCTTAACCACAGTATTCATGCTTAGTATTGATATTTTTGTGTGAACATATTGCATATAGGGGGGAAAAAAAAACAACAAACTTGTAATAGGTTAACTGTTTAAATGTCTACCTACCACACTTTGCTTCAAAAAGTGCTAGTGAAATTAATTTCTGCACATACTGTTTTCACAGCAGCCTTCACTGGGGAAGGTCTCTAACACCTGAAATTCTGCTTGCAAACATCTTTCCTTTTCAGTGTCATTAGTTGCGTCGTAGCAGCAAACAGTTTACAAATAACTTGGTACGCGTTGTCAGTGAAGCATATTCTTTTTATTGTAGATTAATGTAAAGTAATAATATCATAAGTCAGTAAAACCAAGTTTAATTTTAATAAAATTTAATTTAAAAAGAAAAACGCTTTCTTCTTTCTTCACTATTTTAATATCCTTTAATTTATTCTTATGGTGACTTATTATAAAACCATGACAACAAAACACTCACAAGAGGTCTGAAATACCAGACTACCTTTAGCTAAAATTAACCTGTAGTAAAATGAAAAGAGTACATGCAACAGTAATAGTTGGCTACATCCTTACAGCAAGACTGCTTTTAAAAGGAATTGTGTACTTGTAATTTGTCTGTACTGCTTCCGAAGCACATCTGTCTCCTGTAACTCTCCTAAGAGGAAAAAAATGTATGTCTAGGCTTTTCCCTTTCTCCTGTTTCCCTTCGCGGGGGCGGCGGGGGAAGGTTATATGTGAACATACATGAAATTGCCTCACTGAAGTAATCAAAGATCTGATTTCTTTAGCACAATCCGTAAGCCTGCCTTTCACCTTAACTTGGTTTATATGCTAATGCCAGAATGTATCTCAAACTAGCCATCCACTGACCACTTTCACTCACTTCTAGTGCCTACTTTTTTTACCTCTCCAAATGACAGTCATCCTTAAACCTGGCCTATCAATCTTTGCAAGAGGAAAAGATGTCATTGTGGAGGAACTGTGCATGAAATAGATCATCCTTCAGATCTACCAGAATTTACATCTCATTTGTTGCTGCTATCTGCCATTTAGTGGCTAGCTTTTATGCATAGCCGCTCATTAAGTGAAACTTCTCGAAATGGATGGTATAAAAGGATCTTTCTATACTGAATATAGGAGATGTATCTGACCTTGCTCTAAACCAGCAGGCCTCCTCTTAGGCTAACTGACACAGAGGGTGCTCTATTTTCAGCGTACAGAATAATACACAACATGACTGGTTGTGTATTAATGAGTGGTTTCTGTGGCATCTCATAGAGTGCTAAGAGTACCTGACTCCAGAACCCAGCCCACGAGGGTACTGTTTGGCTTGTTGCTAAAGTTAAAAAATAAAAATAAAAAAAAAAAAAAAAAAAAAAAAAAAATCCCATTTAGAAAAAAATCTACTTCTATGATCTACAACAGAGTCATTTAGGATTTTTTACACTCTCTAGCATAACACTCTTGCTGTCCATGTTCCCCAAAAGTGTCTTCGGCAAAGAGTTTCCCCTCCCTCACTAATTAACGGAATGGGCACTGGCCCTGCCTGGTTGTACTTTTCTTTCAACCTTGCAAACTATACAGCCCTGCTGCCTTTTCCAACTTGGAAAGATGAAACTAAGGTGAAGCTATCAGCAAAATTACACTGTGAGAGAGCACACAGTCCAGAATATCCGATTTGCCTCTTTTTCTTTTTTTTTTCCCCCCCCGCCCCTCCATAGAGTTGGCTGTTGTGACTCTGCAGAGTCACTGTTAGTGAGTCCACCCACATTACTTTCTCTGTTTTATCTCCATCTGCTGCTAGCTCTTAGGTAATGAAGGGCAAAGTAGTGTTGAATTGTACCATCTGATGTGTAGATCTCACAAGCAGATAAATAACTAGACAAAACCAGCAGTGAAACTATTTGTTGCACTTTGGCAGTGTACTGGCAGAGATTGACAAGGGAAATAATTCTGGTCTGAAAAGGCATGGGAAATGGGAAGCTAAATACAAGTGATATTGAAGCATCTTTGCTAATAAACTTAATATAAAAGGTTATCAGAGGGAAGATGTTTGTGTCACAGCAGTTTTTGGTGAGGACAAAGAGATGTCATTTTCAACAAGATGCTACTTCTTTATCTCTTGCCTGAAAAATGCCTTTTCAGCACACAGCCACAGGGAGACAATATCAATGCCTGTACTTGTCACCAGTGTCCCAAACCTCCACTCTTGGTTCCAGTAGTTGTGAATGACCAGGATGCTGCCAACAGGTCAGGTCCTCAAAATCTCCATGTATGAAAGTAGCTGAGGAGGAGTATTAAGGTAAGGTAAATCAAGGCAGTACTCTTCTGTCTCCTTGTGCTCCCTTTCCCATTGTGTCGAGCTGGCTGCTGTATTCTAATGAGCTATCAGGGTAAAACTACAAGGGCAGATAGCACATTTAATTAGTTTTGGGGATTGTGGGGGTTTGTTTGTTTGTGTGTGTATTTGTTTTTTTAATTTGTTAGAGGTTTCTGATGTGTGAAATTTGCTAGAGATTTCCGTCGTGCACCTCTGAGAAAAATGTGAGAAAAGCTGGGTGGACTAAGTGCAAGATACTCTTTCTGAATTAATTTGCTTTGGTAAATACCAAGACTCCTGTGTGTAGGGAAAAAAAAAACAAACAAACCCCAAACACCACACCAACAACCAACCACCATCATGAAAAACACAAAAAAAACCAAACCAAAACACAAACACACAAAACCCCCAAACACCCCAGCTAAAGAAGTATGAAGCCAGCTATTTCACATAGGTAAATTCTTCAATATGACTATAAAGTAAGGGGCTTTGTACTCACTACACAAATAAGTATTCTGACTGTTATACTTGGAAAATACATTTTCTTTTCCATCACTCTGATCACTGAAAATCCTAGGGTGTTCATGTCATAGTCTGAATGTATATTGTAATCCATAATACAAAAGAAGTTTTCTCAAATCATCGTTAAACTCTTACAGCTTAGAAAAAAATTACAGTTTTGGTTTATTCAAAATTTCTATATAAAGAACCACTATCAGCATAAAGAACCAGAACCACTATCAACGTTATTGCTTACCTATGCTTATGTCTTAAAAATCTAAAAACAGTATGAAAGTGTGAAGCATTCACTAGTGAAGAAGAAGCGTGAAGCAAAATCCTCCACTGTGTAAAAAAAGAAGACAGTAAATTGAGAGTCACCTTCATGCAGATTACACTCTTACCATATTTCCAAACTGTCAAAATTGCCTACTCAATGTGTCATTTCTGAATTCCTCAAATACCCTGTAT
This sequence comes from Picus viridis, assembly GCA_033816785.1. NCBI lineage: Eukaryota > Metazoa > Chordata > Aves > Piciformes > Picidae > Picus > Picus viridis. Next base: position 54,891,427 of record CM066606.1, read on the forward strand.
CATTATATTATCCATATGGCTGATTCCTAACTGATTATTTTCCCATTTTTATTATACTTTCAAGCTTTAATTTAGTTTATATATATATACACATATATATCTTTGGGATTTTGTTAATTTTATGATTAAGTCTATTACTTAGCATTCTGGAGGGCACCACAGTTTTACTTTATTATACCCTAAAGAGCTTTCTCTTTGCCAGCTCTCTAATTAAGATCTCTTCATAGATGAGGCTGGAATCTTTATAATTTAAATTACTTAAATATTTAGTATATGGTCCCTTAAGGAGAATAAACGCTTCAAAGCATAACTAGTGATATACTGTCCCCTCAGATGGCTATAACATTAGAAAAGGGACAACCTGATTTTACAGGTTGTGGTGGGCAGGCTACAATAATTGCAACCCACAAGCTGTGAAATTTTCTATTGTAATACAGGCCTGCTCCAAAGCTTGGCCTTCATTAGAAAATATGATTTGTTGAAATCTGCATTGAGCCTTTTGGAAGCAACGACCAGTGCTTGAAGCAGCATTAGGAGACTTCAAGGGGTGTTGAATCACAATTAATTAGAAGCAGGCTGTCTTGCTGTTGTATCATAATATATGATCAAAGAAAAGAAAGAATAAGCATTTATAGATTAAAGCCTTTGATACCTTCCAGTACTATCTGCTGTAGTCTTTACTACACCTATTCAAGTGACAAAGAAAATGCAAGCCATCTTCTTCGTGCACTTCTCTAGTGTGGTGGAATGCTTGCAATTATCTTAACGTATCATTCCCTGACAGGGGAAATCACTTTATGAAGGAAAATATCTGTGGAGCCTTAGTGTCTGTTGTGCTGCTAATAAGCTGCAGGCTGGATGCAGACAGATATGGTGAAATTTTACAGGTATGTTATATGAAAATTCAGAATAGCAGACAATACTGGTGATTTCTAGACTTGAAAAACACAGATCTGACTCTGTACTCCTAACTTAACTGTAAGGTGGTTGAGTCTAGAATACTTTATTCATCACACTGCTTTCCTTCAGTTCATTGTGCCAGGATCAGAATTCAAAACCAATTCAATTTCTGAATGCCATCTACTTCAGTATCAGGAAGCACCTCTGGAACAGCCCACAATCTTTTTGACCTTTGGAAGCCTTAATCTCAAGCTTTCAGACAGTAAAAAGCATTCATTCTGTCCCTCATGGATCCTGAGCTGCGTAACCTTAAAGCTACAGCAAGCTTGTACTTGTCTTTTCAGCCTGTGAGAGCTGCTCTGCCATTGGCCCAAGGCTGAAAATAACAAGTCACAGATGACTGCAACGTCCAGTCCTTGAAAATACATACAAACTAATGTAAACTAATGTAGCAAAAAGTGTCTGAGATGTCGTGGCTAAGTACGTTTTATCTAATGTACTTCACAAAGCATAGGATTTTTTTCCTGAAAAGAGAAACCTTCATCCAAACATCTTCCTCTTTGATATTTATCGAGGCCCAGGTAGTGAGATGTCTGTCTCTACCCTGTAGGATAGATCTTTGTGGATACCTACACAGCAGCTTGTGATAAATGACCCTGAAGTATTCCAAGAACAAAGGTGTACTATGGCATTGCAGAGAAGAGTTAAAAATCCCGTGTAACCCTGTCCACAAAGCTCAGAGTAGCTCTGTGCATGTGGAGGAAATAAGGAGGAGGAGTGCTCTCTAAAATTTGACAATTTCTGTGTGCCTTTCTACCTTGACAGCAACACTGAGCAACAAGCTGTATGTGATCAGCAACGCTGGTCTCAGCTGGTGCAGGGCATCTGGGAAGAAAGGCTCACTTACGCTAAGTCACCCCAAGGTAAGTATGTTTTGATCATTTCTGGGGTGCTGAGCCTTAAAGCATGCACATGGAGTGATGCAAATGCTTGTCTTTAAAACGAAATATGGGATGGTGTGTGTGGGAAAGTATGTACAATGAAAAAATGGTTCAGTGTACATAGCACTATTTATGTAGCACTACTTAGTGCTATACATAGCAAGAGTGTCTGAATATGCCAGAAGCTGGTTTGCATTTGTTACAGATTGCCATAATGACTCATTACACCATTACCCCTACAAGGTTATAGTTTACTGTCAAGCAGATTCTATAGATTCATCCACGCCATTACTTTAGTTTGTAAATACTACAGTTTAGTCTTGGAGCTTCTGGTACTCATTTTTCACTCAGTTTTTATTGACTATATTTAAATGTGAATGGATCAGTTTTTGAAAACAGTTTACATCAGTCCAGTAGGTGAATTTCATGTAAGAGTGTATTTTTACAAAACTCAAAATTGTTTCTACATTTTCAGAAAGAACTAACACAGAATTGTGTTGCAAAAATAGAAAGCTTTACTGGGAAAAGAACCAGACTGCAATTTCCAGCATTTTAATTGCAAAAAATGAAAGACAGGAGAGAAAAAAGAAAGAAAGAAAGAAAGAAAAAAAAGACTAAATAATGATGATCAGATTGAAAACATGTAGGACCCTGAAGGTAAGTGTTAACATAGCATACTTACTCTGTTACATGAGCAATACCATCTCTTCGGCTTGTGCGCTAGAAGACTTGTCATTATGAATTGTAAAACAAATGAGGTAAAGTGGAGCTCTGGAAGAAAAATGCATTTAGGATATGGACCTTCAGTATAATTTAGCAGTCATGAAGACTGCTATCATTAAATCTTTTGACATTGTATGAATGTAATAGAATAAGGTAGGTCGGGAGGGACCTCTAGAGGTCATCTGTTCAAATCTCCCTCTTAAAGCAGGGCAAACTTATATCACATTCAGGCACAACTGTGTTATTTTGAGGGTAAGGACAGAAAGAAAGAATGTAATCACACGTAAAGTATTTTACCTGTGTAACTACCCAAGAATCAATAGCTTAGACGTTCTCTCAATGTACATTCTATACACCTTAAATTGTGGTAACCTGGGGCTGTACCAGGGCCATATATCCAGGCCATAGAAAAGAAGGGAACAGAGATTTCTTACAGATTTTGTTATTTTCACTATAGAAGTTATCAAGTTAGAAGATGTCTTCATGACAGGAGAGAAAAACATCAATGAATAATACCAATTAGCAAAGGAGGAAAAAAAATGAAATGGTGCAATGTGTTACAAAGAGGAAAGGATTATTGTAGCAATTATCTAAGCAACAAAGGTCACTCATATTTTCTTCATTTTTTTTCTTATTTTTAAAATCTTTTTCATGCTCTCATTTTCAAAGTCTTCATTTGCAGAGTCCTGCAGCACTTTAACTGGGATATAAAAGTACAGCTGGACTTACACAGTGACTGAACCGCATCATACTGGTGGAATAGGCACTACCTTGTTACCAAAACCTGGGAGAAGTGTATTTTGGAATGGGAAAAACATAATTATATTCCATATCAACACCATGTTATCTTTGTAATTAATCACAAACCTTTATATGTACACCATATGATAGTCTGCAGTGGGGCATGCCCACCACATTCTCTGAAGAGACAAATACACAATACTGCCAAAGGTCCCAACTTTGGTGGCAAATGCTATAATTTTTCTTTAGTTGTTAGGCATCCTAAAGTCTCCTGTCAATTTTTAAAATGGAAAAATCTGGCAGTGAAAAAAAGAAAAGTGTATTTCTTATGATAGGTTTTTGGTGTGGGTTGGTGCTGTTTGTGTTTTGCCTGTTTTCGGTTGGTTGTTTGTTTTTTTTGTTTTGTTATGACTGTCCAGACATATTGAATTAAATACTACGAAATACTGGAAACTGTCTTGAGGAATTTAGGATTTTGTCCGTGCATGTGGAATGACTGAGGCAGCAAAGTACAGGGAGCAGCTGCTTGGAGAAGCACAAAACACAGACCATACGTGCACATGGGACTAACGGTCGTATTTCAGGAAAAGAGGTGCAAGGTAAGAACATTATAGCAGGGAATTTCGCCTCAACAGGCTGCTAGCGCACTTTGTGAGTTCTTTGCAGCTATGGCAAATGCCTAAGGTGGGCTGCCAGTGGCACTGCCTGGGTACATGCACCTTTACGCCTTGCAGCTACAAGGCGGAAGCCTGCTCCTTTCTCCTCTGGCCACTCACGGCTGTGGGAGGGAGGCGAGAAGCAAAGGGTCGTGCTTTGCTGGGCCTCTCTTGCGCTCTACCACCCATTCAAAAGCCAGTGTGCCAGGGAGCGCTGAACGTTTTATCGGGGTCCACTCCTGCACCGCCCGAAGAGTGCCGGCCCTGGGTGCCGGGCCCCTTCCACTCTCTCGGCCGCACTGCTCTGGCTCCCCATAAGGCCGGCCATGGTAGCCGCGGGGCTGCGACCTCAGCACCCCTGTGCCCACTAACCCCATCCCCAGCCCTCGCAGGCCTGCGGAGCTGGGGGCGCAGCGCGGGGCAGGCGCGCTGACGCGAGCAGGGCGGTGCTGCGCGGCAGGAGGGGCCGGGCCGGGCGGTGCTGGCGGCGGCAGGAGGAAGATGGTGGTTGAAGGGGGAGCGGCTGGCTGCCGGGCTTTCCGCCCTGTGCTGCACTGCCACCCCCACCGGAGCTGCCCTGAGTTCTGAGGAGGCGGCGCGGACCCGCATCAGGTGCGGAGGGGCCGGGAGCCGGCTCGGTTGGGTGCCTGGGCGGACGGGGGGCCCGCGGGCGGGTGCCGCGGGGTGGGTGTCGGCCCTGGGGAAGGGAGGCGCCGGGCAGCCCGCATCCCACAGCTGTGCTCCCGTCCTTGCGGCGCCTCTCGGTGTCGGGGGGCTGCGGCGGGCGGCGACGCTGCGTGTGCGCCTCCATGGGCCTGCGGCGGGGGCGGCTCGGCACCTGCCCTGCTGCGGGCGTCCGCGCCACCGCTTACGTGGTGCCGCTGTGCTAGCCCCCGCCGGGCTATGGCGTGCCTGCGCTGATGGCTATCTGTGCCGTTTAATGTAGGTGGGGTATGCGTGGGGTCATACTGCGCGGAACCGTGCCAACCCTGTTGCACCGGTTTGCCGCTTTTGATTTTTTGATTTTATTTTTTCTTACCGCATCTTTTCTGGGGTGAGAAAGGAAAGGAGAAATGTGGGGGATGCAGTCGCCAGTGGAGCGACCACGGTCACAGCAGTACGGGGAGCCAAGCCCTCTCCTGCAGGAGATGCTGTCGAGGTCTCTGGCCGCGTTCCGGTTTGCAGAAGGGAACCCAACGGGGCCTGGATCTTCCCAACCTCTCTGTGGGGTGCAGCTACCTGCTTGTTCTGCTCTTCATCCCTGGGCTGGGCAGGAGGTGACATCTGCTACCATCGCGTTCTGGTTTCAGGAAAGAGAAGGCATCTTGATCTTTTCTTCCCGGAAAAGCAGCGTGATACCACAGCCTAAACCACAGCCGTGGCCAGTGCAGCCATATGTGCTGCACTTGTTTTCTGGAAAGATCAGTGTTAACAGGAGCAATTTACGAAGACTTGTTTCATTGCCATCTTCTATAAATCTGCCTTTTAAGAGAGGCAGGAACTTGGGCCTAGGCTGGAAAACCACAGTATCTTTTTGCTTTCCCCTCTGGTGGCTTTTTAGGGCTGTGAAATTGCAGTTTGCTCTAGAGAGTGTGTTGCAGATCCCGCTGTTTTCATAGCTGCTGAGGAACTGGAAGGCAGAGATGTTTGCCTGCCTCTGCATATATTAAGAGTGAGCTAATGTGGGTGTAGGGCAGATTGGGCATACAGCATTTTTCTTGTCTTTGACGTACCTCATGTCACACCACCTGATAAGAGTAAACCCAGGTAGCTGCAGTTTTCCATCTCTTCTGTGGCTGTAGCCCACAGAGTCCAAATCAACTTGCTCTGAAAAATACTCCAGTCATAGTACTCCAGGTTCTGCTGCATTGCTGTTAATACCTGGACCAGCTGCACCTGCCTTTGCAGCCTGTGACTGGAACAAGCTCGTGATGCCTGATTTTTCCAAACACCCATGGTGATATAGAATGTCTTTATTCTTAAGGTGCTACATTTTAATGGTATGCAGATAAGCAAAAGTGATGTACACATTCATATTTTCTTCTAATGGGGGATCAGGAGACGCAGACTGCCCAAAAAAGCTCTTTGGGAGTGAATTGTGTTCAGTTGTGTATTTATAATGAAAAATTATGTGCCCTGTAAATAGTAGTGGAAGACCTCAGGAAACTGGAAAAGCAAAAATATATCATTGTGATGCACTTTGGGAGTGACATTATGGATGTCTAACAAGTGAAATGTAAACCCGAGTGAAAGACATCTTGACTTCCTTAGAAAATGTGATCTCAGATTGAGAGATCTATGTGCTTTTTAGGCCAAACGCTTTCTACAAAGTAATGGCAGTTCAAGGTTGGTCATGTAGTGTGAATCATAGAATCAATTGGTCTAAATTTTCTTAGAGGTTTCTTGGCAGTTTGAAGTGATACTCATGTCTTACATTAATGCATTGTCCTTGCTTAAAGGAGCAAATTTTCTGGCTGCTGTATTGTCTGCTAACAGATGCAAGGCCAGCCTTTGGGAAGGGTATTAAAATAAAGGTAGTCACAGATTAGCCCTTTAGATATGAAATACAAAAATGCTGGGAAGATGATTTAGTGTGGCTAGGTATGCAGAGAAGATGATTTTCATGGTTTGAAGAGGAGGGAGAGACATTAAAGCTTCTTTATGTAACCCTTTTTGGATGCTTAATATAAAAGCCTTTTTAGAATTTCTTGAGTTAATAATGTAATTCTCAGTCATTTGTTTATCAGGAATTTGCCATTCCTTACATGGGATGCTTAATGCTTGAGACAAAGTTTTGTGATGTGGGATATAGTGATGTGGTAGGTTGCCAAAGGTAAAAATTGTGCCCTCACTCTTGTGGGATAGGGGAAGTGGGCATATAAGTCTGAACATGTTGTGTGCTTCACACAAAAGTAAATGCTCTATAATGCTTTGCAACCAGGGACTACTGATTTGAGGCTGAATTTTGTGTCATCTGGCTAATAAGCAACAAAAAGCAGAAACCTGAATTCTTTTCATATGAGATTTGAATGGAATTTAATTGCACCAGGAGTTGTCTTCTGACTTTTTGATACCGTATTAAACCACAATCATCTACAATGTTTGTGTTCTCAAATATAACAAGACTGCAATATGGTGATTATGTGCATCTTTGGAATGTACTCAACCTTTTCTTTTTTACAAGCAGTGCCTACTGATGCTAAAGCTGACATGAAAGATTTGTGGGTGCAAAGAAATTGAATCTCCTGTTCAGTTGCTTGTTTCGTATTTATAACAGGCCAGTGGGGGTTACCATTTGCAGTGGTTTTATTTGCTTTTAGGTTCTGTCACTGTGAGTTGGTGTTTATGACAAACCAGGTTTAAAAATGGATGGTAAATCCACAGAAGATAGCTGGGAGAATGGATGCTGCATTGGCTCTGTGGTGTTACTACATGTGTGTGAGTGAAGGGTTAGTATCCAAAACTATTGATCATGTTAAAAAAAAAAATTTAAAAAAATCCAACAAAAAAAACCCACTTCAGTTGTCAAGAAGACAAAAAGAAGGAATAATCAGACAGTTAAAACTTGCATCTCATGACCCAGATACTTCAGACTAGATACAGCATTTTTCCCCCTTGGCACACGCACTAATTGTCTGCTCTGGATTAACATGAGATTAAGAATTAGAAGAATCATCTTATGCTCAGGAAAAAAAAAAGGTAATAAAAAAAAAAGAAAAGATGCTTCAGGTAGTTTAACACAAGTTGTCTGTAAGCAGCTCAGGTTGCTTAATTGAATCGTAACTTTGAACAAGACCCTGTTACTGTAGGTTTAAGTCAAGCCTTGATGTTCCAGCAATCCATTACATGTTCTCTTCTGGTTTCACAGAAGGTGAAGATTCCTGCTTAACGAGAGAGCTAGCAGACAACCCTCTGCTCATTTATTTCTAATAGTTTGCATGTGATACAATAGGGGTTAAGGGTTTCTGAAAAAACAAGTTGATTGGTTTTGCTTCATAACATTGATTGATTTGATAAACTGGCTGCTCAGAGCAGTGTGATAGTGATTTTGTGTTTCTGCAGCATGAGACTGAAAAGGCTTTATGTTTGTTGCTTTACTGAAGGGACCTAGGGAAATATTTTTATTTGCTGCTTTCACATATAGGGGCAAGTAAGAGAATACCTGCTCTAATTCTGAAGGAGCAGCACAATAGGTACATGATGGCTCTGGATGGCAGAGCACTTATGTGAGGATACTGTAGAATGATGTTCCACTAGACTTTCCTCTGGAGAGAGGGTCCATCCTGATATGGAAGGAGGATTGGGAATGGGAGTGCAGATGTTTCTAAAGAGCCAACAGAGAGATGCACTGGACTGGTAGCTCACCAGAGAGGTCCCAGATGACTGGAAGCTGGCCAATGTGATGCCCATCCACAAGAAGGGCCATGAGGATGAACCTGCAAACTACAAGCCTGTCAGCCTGACCTCAGTGCCAGGCAAGATTATGGAACAGGTCATCTTGAGTGCAATCACATAGGACTTACAGGATGGCCAAGGGATCGGGCCCAGCCAGCATGGATTTAAGAAGGGCAAGTCCTGCCTGACCAACCTCATCTCCTTCCAGGTGACCCGCCTGGTGGATGTGGGGAAGGCTGTGGATGTAGTCTACCTGGACATCAGCAAGGCCTTTGACATCATCCCCCACAGCAAACTCCTGGCCAAGCTGTCAGCCCATGGCTTGGACAGCAGCACTCTGTGCTGGGCCTCATCCTGTTCAGTGTCTTCATTGATGATCTGGACAAGGGGATTGCATCCTCCATTAGTAAGTTTGCAGATGACACCAAGCTGGGGGCAGGCGTGGATCTGTTAGAGGGTGGTAGAGCTCTGCAGAGGGACCTTGACAGGCTGGAGAGATGGGCAGAGTCCAACATGATGGCATTCAACAAGTCTCAAGTGCCAGGTGCTGCACTTTGGCCACAACAACCCCATGCAGCACTACAGGCTGGGGTCAGAGTGGCTGGAGAGCAGCCAGGCAGAAAGGGACCTGGGGGTACTGGTTGATAGTAGGCTGAACATGAGCCTGCAGTGTGCCCAGGTGGCCAAGAAGGCCAATGGCATCCTGGCCTGCATCAGCAATAGTGTGGCCAGCAGAAGCAGGGAAGTCTTTGTGCCCCTGTACTCAGCACTGGTTAGGCCACACCTTGAGTCCTGTGTCCAGTTCTGGACCCCTCAGTTTAAGAAGGTCATTGAGATACTTGAACATGTCCAGAGAAGCGCAATGAGGCTGGTGAGAGGTCTGGAGCACAAGCCCTATGAGGAGAGGCTGAGGGAGCTGGGGTTGTTTGACCTGGAGAAGAGGAGGCTCAGGGGAGACCTCATTGCTCTCTACAACTACCTGAAAGGAGGTTGTAGCCAGGTCGGGGTTGGTCTCTTCTCCCAGGTAACCAGCACCAGATCAAGAGGACACAGTCTCAAGCTGCACCAGGGGAGGTTTATGCTTGAGGTAAGGAGAAAGTTGTTCACAGAAAGGTCTTTGCCATTGGAATGTGCTACCCAGCGAGGTGGTGGAGTCACTGTCCCTGGGGGTGTTCATAAAAGGATTGGATGTGGCACTTGAAGCCATGGTTCAGTTAGTCATGAGTTGTTGGGTGACAGGTTGGACTTGATGATCTCTGAGGTCTTTTCCAACCGTACTGTTTCTATGATTCATCCAGTCTGTTCTGTTGTCCTTACAGGATCATGTCCTCCAAAGTGTTTCTCTTGCTGTGTTCTGTCTAATTGCAAACACTGGAGGAAGTTTCCCTTATCCAGTAAGTCTATATAAACAACTGCTAGTGGATAAGCACTGGGGTTTGAAAAAAATTTAGTGAAAGAAATTATTAGAAATATTTAAAGCAATACATAGTCTAGATGAGGTAGACCACATGGTGAGCCTCTGTTTTTCCCATTCCCTAGCAAAAGGAGATGTTCTGTGACACTTCACCAATTATTTCAGAATGTTTAAAAAAAATGGGGTGCTTTAATTTATTTTCTTTTCAGGCTTATTTCCTCCCCCTATGCATGTTGTTAGATTATCTAGTTCATCTATGAGATCTTTCTTGCCACCAGCAATTAAGCAGTACTTGCTTCTTTCTTTTTAATGAGCACTTCACTAAAGAATGTTCTTTGTAAGAAGGTGACCACTTTGTCACCCATCTGAGGAAAATGTAAGAGTAGGAAGTGAGAGACTTTATTAAAAGTCTGTGGGTGAATGTGACAGATGAGCAGCACATACTTAGAATTTGGGCTGAATTCTTATAGTAGTAATTTCTTTTTTCAGCTAATTAAACTCTTCTGAACCTTTGTTCTTGGTGCACCTCATATGCATCAAGAGCACCCCTGCTGAGTTTGATATTCAAACTTTCAACAGTAATAGAGGAGCATGGATCAGAAAAACACCAGGACAGCAGAGCCAGGGCATCTACAAAACTTGGCCATCTGCTACCAAGATCAACTGAGCAGCTACTGTACAGTAACTCACTGTTGGTTGGGTTGGTTGTTGTTTGGGTTTTTTGTTTTGTTTGTTTGGTTGGTTGGTTAGTTGGTTTTTCGTTTGGTTTGGTTTGTTGTTTGTTCCCCATGCCGTGCATGTATGTCAGGGGAAGAGCTGCCTTTCTGTGTATGTGTGGTTGAGTTACTGGTTTGAGATCTAGGACATACAGGCTTGATGCCCTATATTGATCTGGATAAACAATTTAGTTTCTCTGCAATTTTCATATTTATGCATAATAGAAAAGGTTTCTGATTGTTCCTTTTCTGGGAGTAATTTAATTTTTTTAAATTTTTTTTTTTTTTAACAAGAAACATAAATATGCACAAAAACTGGTGTGTATCCAGGTGAGCATGAGTTTAGGGGCTGGGTTAAAAAGTATTTGTAGAAAGAAAGTGGAGGAATAATGGAAGATTGGAAACACACGATTCTGTGTTGTTGTTGTCGTTTGGGTTTTTTTTGCTAACTTACTTAGATTTAATTTGTGGGGTTTTAAATTTTTAATTATTTTTTTTATATTGGTTGTAATTCTTGACAAGATTGTTATTGTTGCCAAGTATTTATATAGTGCCCATTCGGAAGGAACTTGATCATGGTGCTTGGAAATCTCGGTGCTTTGGAAATCTTAAATACAACTCTGCTTTAGGATAAATAAATTTAAAGCAGAAAAATATTTTTAAAAGAACAACTGAGAGTAATACCTAAAAAAGCTCTCATCGGAACTGGAGGAGAAAAGCTCTTGCTCTGGGTCTTCCCCAGGCTAATGTGATCAGAATTCTATAACTAATACTTTTCAAATCCAAAAAGCAGCCAAACCCAGTATTTTTCTCTCTGCTGTCCAAGGTGAGTTTTAGGAGGGTGAGTACTGCCTGCACTGTTAGAAGAGGAAATTGCTATGTTTTGTGTGGTGTGTGTTTTTTCTTCTCTTTTCTTAACAGCTTTCTCAAACCAGCTTTTTTTTTATAACCACTGAGTAATTTGAGTTGGAAAGGATCCCTAAGTGCCATCTGATCTCAGCTCTGCTCAAATTGAGTGACTAAGATGAGGGCTGCATATGCCATGTTTGTAGCTCTTGGCTTAACTAAAGCATAAAGCTCTAAAGCCAAAGCACTACACCTCTCATGGGCTTCAAACACAAGAGCATGCCAAATTTGTTGCTTATCGCCTTGGTGGGATGAGGCTGGCTGCTGGAGACAAGCCTCCTCCTAATTGCCCTCCTTCTTGGCTAGCCAAGCCTCATTGCTCAGAGCTGCTGCCTCTCCTACAGCTGTTGGGGTGAAAGGAGTGTTGGGCTGAAGAGTGTCTACCATGTGATGGAAACAGTGATTACGTGCTAACGAGGGCTAGCATGTAAGTCCATCTCTCCATAATCATTCCACTCAAGAAAGGGCTGAATATTTAAGATGAGCAAAAGAGTGAAGAGTAACATCCAGAAGTTTAGAAAGCTTTTTTTTTGTTTTTAAAATGTGTGTTGCAACACTTCAAAAATTGGAGCAGCCTTTTTTTTTTTTTTCAGTGAAAGACTTACAAGCTTTCCTACCAACTATTGCTATGCAGTTGCCTTTTACCCAATGAAGAAAAGCTCCCCCAGTATCTGTGTGTTGATCTGACAGAAACATGTATTGAATAAAAGAATATGTGTAAAACTCATCTGTAGCTTCATAATTCTGCGTTTTCACTGAACATTTCACATCCTCTCTGCATGAAATCCACGTGTACTTCTGATAGCCAGAGCTATTGTACTTTTTGTCTTAGAGTGATGAAGGTGAAGTCTTGTTCAAGAATTATCTTCCTTTGCTGATAAATGATTAATCTAATCCACTTATGAGATTGGTGTGACATCATTCACATATTGGCATGCTTAGTTTTATTTCATAACAATGAGAAAATCCCAGAGGCCTTGGAAACTTCTTTGCGCAGGGCTGTGAGGACCATGGTAGAGATGTTTGAGTTTGATGCCTTCTTGACAAGGAGTCCATCTGTTGGGTGTCAGTTTGAGGGAACAGCACTCTATTTTGTAACGTTGGCTCTGTGTTAACTTCGGCATGCAGACTTTAGGCTCCCAGCTACAGCCTTACGGTAATTAGGCTGATTGCTTAGCCCTAGCTTAAAGTCTTGTCCAAGCCAGGCAATGTTACTGCATTGCATTCTGAGTGTGGTACCCTTTGGGCCATGCTGATTTTGGAATCAACCAGTTTTAGTTGAAGTTGAGTTAGGGACTTAACACAATCTCACACATCTTTTTATTTCTTAGTCTGAGGAAACTACATACTGATTGTCTTTATTTCAGCTTATGTCAAACTGGTTTTGGATGCAATTTTAGAAGTAATTAAGGCTACAGGAAGACATATTTTTGAGGAGTTCCACATGTTTAATGCTTTGATATATGATACACTGAAATATTCTGGATTCAAATCCAGCTACTTCACTAAAAAGAACTAGTATTTTTAGTTAGCTATTGACTTGATTATTTCTGTTTTGGAGCCAACATATGCTATCCTCTTGGAACAAAAATTGTCTTGAGGAACACCAAATAAGTAAGCTAGAAGGAGAAGAGAAAAATAAATAGATCAACATGTCTGTAAACTGAATATATCACTGCTTACTTTAAACAGTAGTCTCAGTAATGTATCATGTAACTGGTTATGTTGGTTATTGCAGGTGAGCTTCACCTACTGTGTTCTGCTGCACTTGTTATGAGGGATCCAGATGTTAGCTGTCACTGACCAAGAATAAGAAAGCATTTCCTAGAGGAGGTTGGTTCTATGGCAGGCCCCCTTCAGTATGAATTACTCCCTGAGAGCCAACAGAAGTGATGTGAAATGAATGTCAGTCTGGAAGAACAGCTGCGTGAAAAGTAAATGTTAAAAGCACAGTCCCAGCTTTTATGCAGTTAGTATTTGTATAGTCAGTTTTCAAAAATCGACTATACAAAGTAATAAGTTCTCCACTCCAAAAATGATTTCATTTTGGTGAATCTCTAGGAATTAAAACTCCAATGAACAGCCTTTTTGTGCATGGAGCAAAGGCAGTATCTGCAGTGTTAAACTCTGTTATGGACTTGTAAGCAGTGGCATCCCCAAGCACTGTAGTTCAGGGACAACATGAGATAGAGGACGTGAAGTTGCCAGTTGCTTCTCAGACTGTGCATCACAGACAATACAGAACCAACCGTGACTCTTTGTTGCCTATTCAGAATCTGATTTGTCAATTGGAAGAGTCAGAAAATCATCAGCAAAACTCATTCACCTTTCAACAGTCCAGTGTGGCCTGTGCGAAAGCAGAATGGAGACTGGCGTCTGACAGTCAACTTCCGAGCCCTGAATGAAGTAACTCCACCTATGAGTGCAGCAGTACCAGACATGATGGAACTGCAATATGAGCTGGAATCCAAAGAGGCCAGATGGTATGCTACCACAGACATTGCTAATGCCTTCTTCTCTATTCCCATAGCAGAGGAATGCAGGCCTCAGTTTGCTTTCACCTGGAGAGGAATCCAGTACACTTTCAACAGATTGCCAATAGGCTGGATCCACAGCTCCAGCATCTGTCATGCCGTGATCCACGATGCTCTGGAGGAAGGTGGTGCTCCAGAACACATCCAGTTCATTGATGATATCATCATCTCGGGTAAAACTGCTGAGGAAGTCTTCGAGAAAGGTAACAAAATGATTGACATTCTCCTGAGTGCAGGTGTCACCATCAAGCGAGACAAGGTGAAAGGACCTACCAGAGAGATCCAGTTTCCGGGAGTGCGGTGGCAGGATGGACGCCGACACATTCCAGTGGATGTGGTAAATAGAGTCTCTACCATGGCAAATCCCATGAACAAGCAAGAAACTCTACGTTTCTTGGGGATAGTGGGATTTTGGAGACTGCACATTCCTGGATACAGTCAGATTGTGAAACCTCTGTATGATGTGACTCGAAAGAGAAACAGTTTCCACTGGGGACCTGAATAACAAGCAACCTTTGACCAGCTAAAACAAGAAGTGGTCCAAGCAATGGGTCTGGGACCTGTTTGAGATGGTCCAGACATTAAGAACATTTTGTACATGGTTGCAAGTGACAATGGTCCAACCTGGTGCTTGTGGCAAAGAGCTCCAGGTAAGACACGTGGATGTCCTCTTGGTTTCTGGAGTTGTGGCTACAGAGGTTCAGAGGCAAATTATACTCCAACAGAGATTCTAGCTGCCTATGAAGGAGTAAAAGCTGCTTCTGAAGTGATTGGAACTGAGTCACAGCTTCTTCTAGCTCCTCGATTGCCAGTTTTGAATTGGATGTTCAAAGGCAAAGGTTCCATACCACATCATGCCACAGATGCCACATGGTCTGAATGGATGGCTCTGAAAACACAGAGAGCTTGAATAGCAAATCTTGAAAGACCTGGTGTGGTGGTGATCACAAACTGGCCTGAAGGCACCAACTGCACTAAACCTCCAGAGAAGAGAGTAACTCGTGCTGAGGAAGCTCCTCCTTACAGTGAGGTTTCTGATGATGATAAAAAATATACTTTGTTCACAGACAGTTCCTGTCACCTTGTTGGAAACAAGTGAAGGTGGAAGGAAGTCTGCAGTGTGGAGTCCAACACATCACGTTACAGAAGCAAATGAAGCTGTATTTACAAGCAAAAACTACACTCTACAATGGAATGCAATGAATATATACAAAATAGACAGTATTTACAATATTATACAGATATTTACAATTAATAAACAGCACAAGGACCCCCTGGCCAAGGACCAGGGGAAGCTACTAGCTTCTCCCTCCTTACTCCCCTTACCCCCCTGTACAAAAGGGACAAGACAAAGGACCAGAGAAGTTAGACTTAGCTAAAGCCAGTTGATAAGCAGGTTATCTCTCCTGAATGAAGCAAAACAGCCAGAGATCAGAAGATGAGAAAAGGGAAGAATTGTTATGGCACAGCTCCTCTTATTGTAGATGTTTACCCAATGAATTTGTTGAGAATAATCTTTTGTTTTCCTTTTTACACCCAGTAGTGATATATTTATATTTTTCTATGTTTGGGCTCGAAATCTGTAGCTAAATTTTAACGGCATAGCCTAAAACCACCACAACTTGTAAGCAGTGGGATCCCCAAGCACTGTAGTTCAGGTTTGTGTACATACATTAGATACATTCTGGGTAGCAGAACAGCACAAAAAGCGGTAAGGTGGTAGTTCCTCTTTTATGGAGAAATAGCACTTCATTTTTTTTAGAAAAGGAAGACTTTTTCAACTGCCCCGTCCAAAAGCCCTGTGACAGAGTGTGTAGACCAGTGACTTCAGAGCCATTGAACCTTGGAAAATCTGAGGGAGATGCACTGCATTTTTGTAGGTGTCTTACGCCTGAAACCAAAAGATTAAATTACTGGGAGGGATCACAGGCTGGGGGTCGAATAATCCAGGGTTTCTTGTGATTTGAGGAATAAGAGGATATTTTTTCATTCAGTTAAAATAGTTTTTCAATCAGTCTGAAGATCCTGTGTTTTGTTTAATATGTCAAAAAATGAGACTCAGCCCTAATAGACTAACCTCCTTCACTTAGGTGTACGTCTACAATCCCTTTATTTACTTTGCCTGAGGAATGCTTTCCCCCTCTCCAATGTATGACGAGAATCCTGTGGCTTCATGGACTTTCACAGTATGTCACACAGTTTTTACAGCATAGTAATGTACAAACCTTGGTGGCATGCTTTTTTGGGTTGGCTTTTCAGACATTCTGAGTTAATGAATAGTCATACCTGCTAATTCCCCTTTTTCACCCTGCCCCCTCTCCCCCTAAAAATGAAAACCAAAACCTGAAAGGACTAATTGGTGTGTTGAAAATGCGGAACAGTATCCGTCACCTGTTAAGGTAGTACTAAGAGAGCTTGCATGAGATTGATGGCAGGGAGGATTATTTGGAGAAGAATTAAACTTGTCTGCAACTTTACATTGTTCATAGTTCTGTGTTCACCCTAGTCAAACTAGTCCATCCTGAAGTCTTGCCAAGCACTGCAGCAGTACAGTTTTGTAAGTGGTTTCATGACTGACACCAAATTTTGCTATTAGTTTTGACTGAAGTAGTTGAAGCAATGTCTGCACTTTGGTAGGGAACTAAGTATCAAAATAAGGTTTTTGATATTGATGTTCTTTAAAAGTTATGCTCTGTGTGAAGGAGGGAAAAGACTCTCTGTAACTGGAGAATCCATCTAGTGTGTTTTGATGACACAGCGTGTTAGCGACTTGAGTTATGTCACACTTGCTGTAACAAGGCAATGCCAAATTCGTAACAAGGGCTCAGCATAAAGTATAAAAAGCACCTGTTGTTGTACTTGGTTTTATATATTAAGGATGTTTCTGAATTTCTAAAGTCTGTTTATTCTTGTATGCTGAATATTTTGAAGACATCCTAAGATCTCATGACCACAGCTGGTTAACGACAGTGTTCATGAAACTCAAATTCTATTACTGATAGGAAGGAATCACCCAAAGGTCTCCACCACGTTTTTATTATTCAAAGAGCAAATCTTCTGACTGCACTCCTGCGTAAAGAGATGTGTGGATCAACATGTTACGTGTCAAGGGCGCAGATCTGGAAGCCTTGGAACTGTAGTCTTCTGTTGTGTTGCTCATCAGCTGTGATAACTTTCCCCACAAGCAGTACATTCTAAATTCTCTTTTAGTGGGCTCCCAGATCTGTTCTTGCTCATGTTTGCGGCTTACTAAGCACTGACAGAGAGAGCTGATGGGATTTTTGACACCTTAACTTGTGAAGAGGTATTTGAATTCAGAAGAAGTGAAAATACACCAATTTCAGTTGGCGTATTAGCAGTCGTATGGTAGCCAGTTTTTGTCTAGGGCCTTAGGATGGTAATAATGCTTCTGGTTGTATTCCATGATTATCTTTGTAATTGCAGATTTCAGCCCTAGACACCTAGTTATAATTTTATTTTTCCTGACCCTAATTGCAGCATTGAGTTCATGCAAATGAGAATTGAATTCCTCCTTCTAAGGCATATCATTGCCATCTTCATTGCCATACACATGTGCACAGGGCTTGTGACAAGGTCTGGAAGGTAATCTCACATACACATTTTATTTTGCATCTGCTTTGTATCTGTTCCATTTTTGCTGTGAGTACTTACTTTGTATTTTAAATGCCTTTCAATCATGTGTGGTGAGGATTTAATCCTCTTGTTTTTTTTCTCTTCCCTCCCCATCTGTGTCTGGTTTG
This sequence comes from Picus viridis, assembly GCA_033816785.1. Lineage (NCBI taxonomy): Eukaryota > Metazoa > Chordata > Aves > Piciformes > Picidae > Picus > Picus viridis. The sequence continues at coordinate 54,909,114 of CM066606.1, forward strand.
TAAGTTACGTCATGATGTTTTCCACTCGTTCTTTGTCCATGAGAGTCTAATTCTTCTGCTTCTAAATGTAGCCCCATTCATGAGTTCCCAGTTTGTGTGACATATTCCCTCATGAAAAAACAATGATGTAACAGTGGATTTTTAATCTGAAAAGTAACCACAAACGATCTGATGAACCTGTGGAGGTCACAGGGGAAGAAAGTAGTGAGTTCATTTCTGGATGTGGATTTAATAGATAAAATAATTTTTTCCTGAAGCATATGTTTCTCTTGGAAATTACAGGACAATCATGAACTGATTTAATGGGAAAACCTTAGAGATTAAAAATCGGTGAATGTTTTGTCATTGTGCTAGAAACAGCTCCAGAGTCCACAGTTTTGAGCCTGTGTCTGTCCCACAGTGTGATTGAATTTTTGTCTCTTTGTGCTAAACACTCGGCTTGCCATGGCTCAGATGGCTTAGTAATTTATAGTCAAAGAAGTAATTTTTTCTGAATTTTACATTTGTTTCTTTGTGTACATGAATAAGATGGCATCTCGTTTTCTTCTGCCACACTAATAAATAGAACAAGAGGCTGAAGTCTCAAGCTGCACCAGGGGAAATTTAGGCTCGGAGTGAGGAGAAAATTCTTCACAGAAAGAGTGATTTGCCGTTGGAATGGGCTGCCTGGGGAGGTGGTGGAGTCACCATCCCTGGAGGTGGTCAAAAAAGGATTGGATGTGGCACTTGAAGCCATGGTTTTCTTAGTCATGAGGTGTTAGACAGTAGGTTGGACTGAATCATCTCTGAGGTATTTTCCAACCTGTTTGATTCTATGATTCTAAAGATGCTCAGTGAATTGCAGGAATGTAAGAGATTGTTGGGCTAGGCATGGACACAGTTATCTGCATATCAAGCACATGGTACTTCTATAGTGACCAGTTAGCAAATGAAGTTACCATGTTGTTTCTACTGTGATTGTGAATTGCTGCTTACAACAGTTTGTGTGGTTCTATCAATTCATTAGAGACAAATCCATTCCTGCATTGCAGGAGTAAACTTTATTTCACTTGGTAGACCTTATGCTGTCAAGAAAAGGATGACAGTATTTTTGAGCAAAATAAAATATAGATCATTGGTCTGGCCTGTAAAAATTATTTTGTTTCTACATTTATTAAACAAATTAGCTTTTTTTCTCAACTCTTTGAATTGAAATATGTGGGAAGTCCAAGGTTAGTGTTTTAGAAATGTCTCACAAGAGACATTTCTGCTGATGATTTTTCCGCCTATTGAAAAGAGACAGAGAAGAATGCAGGGACTCAGTTAGGGGTAATATTAGTCTTAATAGCAAGTTTCCACTGTTGGAGTTGGACATGCCATTGAAGCTCTTTGTGTTAGAAGAATTTAGCGGTTTGATCTCTGCCTTAGTGGTGTGTCTCTGTGGCAGTTTTAGGCTATGCCTTTAAAAGTTAGCTGCAGATTTTGAGCAGAAGAAGTGGGAAAATATAAACAATTCACAGTTGGATGTAAAAAGGAAAACACGAGATTATTCTGATTGAATTTCATTGGCCAGATATGCGAGGAGTACCCTAGCAATCTCACACATCCCACTTAATTCCTTTCCTTCTTCTCTGGCTGCCTGGCTGGTCTGCTGGTCTGGAGAGAGTCTTGTCGCTACTGTCCTTGCAGATAAGGACACTAACAATGCTTTGAGCTAACATTTCTCCTAACATCTTTTTCTCTTTTCATCTAATTAGAGGGAAAGGGTGGTTAGGGGAGAGTGGGGCAGTTTCCCTGCTCCTTTGGGGATGCCAGAAGGGGTTCAGGGGGTTTCCATGCTGTTTTTCTGATTGTAAATACCTGTATAATATTGCAAATACTGTATATTTGTACATATTCATTGTATTCCATTGTAGAGTGTAGTTTTTCCTTTGTAAATATAGCTCCCATTTGCTTCCTGACTGAGTGAGCCATGCTTTAGTTAATGTAGTGGGAAATTCCAAACCACCACATTACACAAAATAATTGGCACCTATTCAACGTGGGGTGATTCTGCTTAGACTAAGGAAGCAAAATGAAGCTGTTTTGGATTCTGTGGCATTTGATAGATTCTGCTCTGACCGTGGTCATTTAGAAATACATTATTGGTTTAATGTTTGATAAGCTGGGGGGATATCGGATATATAAGTTGTACCTTTGGTTTAAGTATAAGCTCCAGCTCTTATACAGTTGATTTTTAGGGTTTTTGGTGGTGGTGGGGGGGGGTTTTTGGCTTTTTTTTTTGTTTAAGAGATATGGCAATGTGACAGTGAGCACCTTCCCTGTGCTGAATTTACTGAATTTACAAATTCAGTATTCCTGTGGGTGAAAGTATTGTCCGCAGTAGCAGATGGGATTCCAAAGTGATTGATTTGCTGTGTGTAATCCTAATGTTGGTAATAATTAAGTTCAAAAACCAGGAAACAAGAAAACAGAAAACAGTTTGTATCTCTGCAGATGAAACTAAGAAAGTCTCTTACAACATGGGTTAATTATCTTGAATTAAACAACACAAGGATGTTAAAAGAGTAGGAATGATTCTTAATAATTGGTTAAGACTGAAATATTATCTATCTTTTGTTAATGAAGGAGAATAACCCCTTCCTCGTAACTAAAAAGACCGGGCAGAAGCAGCAGAAAACAAAGCTATGTAGCTTGGACTTAGCTCTGAATGATGGGGTGAGATACAGAAAGGAGAAATAGGAGTTGGAAAAAACATCTCAAAACTGAGGTGTACTAGACTGTGACAAAGTCTCTCAGAGAGTGAGGGAAGATGCACGTTTCAAGAATTGAAAACTCAGTGGTGCAAGGATTTCAACAATCCTGTAGGGAGTAATGCTCAACTTGAATCATTGCTTTCTGATGGATTTGATGTGGCTTTGCTTTTCGTAGTCTGGGATGACTTCATCCTTGAAACTGATATAAGCAGATTTTGATTCTTTTGTTTGTTTGCCACCTGATGTAGTTTTCTGATATCTTTGATTTTATTGCTGTGTTTGCATGAGGACAACTGTTTGGTAACCCAGTAAATTATTTTCCATTTTTGTTTTGTCCTTGAAGCAGCATTTGAAAACTCTTTGTTTATATTTGTTTAAATATTGTAATGTTTAGGAATTAACACTGGTATGTTTAATTCTTGCAAGAGAAGACCAAAAGTTGGTGAGTCAGCATCACCTCTCTCACAAGTGATCATAGTGTATTTTATTCCTCTGGAAGTGAGTGCAGTGCTTATAAGAAATGTTGCCTTCACCAGTGGGGCCATCTTTGATGTAATTCCAAACAAGCCCTCTGAGGAGAGACTGAGGGAGCTGGGGTTGCTTAGCCTGGAGAGGAGGAGACTCAGGGGTGACCTTATTGCTCTCTACAACTACCTAAAGGGAGGTTGTAGCCCGGCAGAGGTTGGCCTCTTCTCCCAGGCAGCCAGTACCAGAACAAGAGGACACAGTCTCAAGCTGCGCCAGGGCAAGTTTAGGCTGGCTGTTAGGAAGAAGTTCTATACAGAGAGAGTGATTGCCCATTGGATTTGGCTGCCTGTGGAGGTGGTGGAGTCACCATCATTGGAGGTGTGCAGGAGGAGACTTGATGGGGTGCTTAGTTGCATGGTTTAGTTGTTTAGGTGGTGTTGGATGATAGGTTGAACACGATGATCTTGAGGGTCTCTTCCAACCTGGTTTATTGTATTGTATTGTATTGTACATTGCCACAATTTGTGCTACTTACCCTTCCTCTTTAGAAAATACAGGGAAAGTAAAATCTGTAGGAAAATGAACTTAAATTATGTAGGGGAAGATTTGCCTTTGTTCGAATTAGAGAAAGCTATGTTTAGTCTATAGCTCAGAGAGGAATGTAAACACTTTGTAATGAAAGGAGAGAAAGTGGGCAGAATTTGGTTGGATGGGCTAAGATGTTGTTTTGTTACTTTGGCCTATTATGTGCCTTAATTACACGCATGTCAGTAGAAAATAGCCAGTTAAGATATGACACTTATGGTTTCAAAAAGGCTGTATAACCTTGCTGTATAACATAATAAACATCTTTGCCTGCTTACATCTTGTCCTGGAAGCATTGCTCTGGGTGATTAAAACATCTATCCAACAACAAAATTATAAGGATCAGACACATGCACAGTGAATGGCAGAGGGAGAACAGTGCAGGGTAAAATGAGTTTAATACTGGGTAAAAGGATTTTAAAAGATAAATGGTAATACCGTACAAGTACCTGTAATGAAATTATGTCTAGCATGGACTGGGGGTTTATGTTGGGGTTTTTGTCTTTGGTTGGTTGGGGTTTTGGTTTTTTTGGAAGGGGGAGGGGGAAAGAAAACTGGAGGATGTTGGGCTTTTGGTTTCTCCCTCTCCCTCTCCCTCTCCCTCTCCCTCTCCCTCTCCCTCTCCCTCTCCCTCTCCCTCTCCCTCTCCCTCTCCCTCTCCCTCTCCCTCTCCCTCTCCCCCTCTCCCTCTCCCTCTCCCTCTCCCTCTCCCTCTCCCTCTCCCTCTCCCTCTCCCTCTCCCTCTCCCTCTCCCTCTCCCTCTCCCTCTCCCTCTCCCTCTCCCTCTCCCTCTCCCTCTCCCTCTCCCTCTCCCTCTCCTCCCCCTTTTTTCTTTTAAAAATATTTTTTCTTTCTCTTTTTTCTTATTTTGTCTTGAAATATGAAGTAGATACTATGATTGCAAGGTTCTATGAGCTATTTCAGAATATCTGTCCTTGCTTCCCCACAGGTGATTCAAGCAGTGCCACCACAGCCCTGGGGATTCTCATTGTTGATTCTCTCCAAATCTTGTTTACCATGATCTTGAAAACTGGCATTGTGGCTAATGGTTGTTAGTAATTGAATACTGATTAACATTCTGTAGGCTCTTACTGTCTCTGTAATTATCTTGAATTTAATAATGTTCTTTATTATATACCTGCATTTTCACATAGCTGTAATACTTTCAGAGTGCAAAGCAGGCAGTGCTGCCTGCTGAACATTTACAACCTGAGGCTGCACAGACTCAGAAGACCTAATTAGTCATCAAGCCTGACTCCACTGAGTGGTGAGGTTCTAACTGCTAATGGTGTGATTGTAGCTGTGTCAGCTGGTGGTGTGTCTTCAGTGCTACTCAGAACTGAGAAAATCGTAGTGCAGCATATAATTGATTTAGCTGACTCCTTGGATGCATTTTGCTTGAGAGTATTTTATCATGTATTAGGTTGCACATGCTGTTTCTTCTTTCCCTCCCTCAACTTTTTTTTTTTTTTTTTCCAAAGAAGCAGATAGATTTTGAGTTAGAGCTGAAAAATTATACACTCTCCAATAAAGGAGCTTCTGTAAGAGGTACACAGCAGAGTGTGATATACTTTACCGCTTTAGGCTGTTTTTCCTGCTTTTGAAAGCTGTGTGGAATGCATTAATCTGTCCAGCTCTTTAAAGTGAAACAATGGTGAAATTGGATGTAGAAGGTAGTGTAGTCCTCATAGCCATGTGCTGCACGTGGGTTGCTCACTCTGATGAGGTGACCCCAGAGACTGCTGTAGCAATAGTTTCTGATGTGAAAGCCAGTTCCCTGAAACAGAAGTTAGTGTACTGAAGGTTTGCCTGTTGTGCTTGACTGCTGTATTCCTGTGTTATGTTAGTAGTTTGAGGAGTCTGAAGACACATTGTAGCTTGGAGGAGTTGGAAGTCACCTGGCAACATTTGTTTCTATTTTTTGTTTCTAAGTTTGATAATGAATTGCTACTGCTGCTGCGTTGCTGCCTATGTAAACCACATCTGAGGTCGTTGTGATATGGCAGAATGGTAGGGAAGCTAAGGTGCAGTTTGTGACCTCCAGGACCCTACTAAGGCTTAAAAAATCGTTCTCTTTTAAATAAATACAAAGGATGTAATTGAATAACTACTGCCTGATGCCTGGGGCTTGCCATTTACACAATTCACAGTCTTCTATGAGTTTCAGCAAAATTCACTGAAATTTGTGTAGAGCTGTAACTCGTCTGTGTTGTGTGTCCAAATCACAACAGATAGCTGGAAATGAAAAATGGAAAAGCCCTTCTACCTGCTTTTTTCTGTGTAGAGCCACCTGCTCAGAATTAAGGCGACTTTGCTGCTTCAATGTTGAGTGATAAGGGTAGAAGTAATGAATTGATAATCCTCTCTATGTGCGGGAGATGACTTTTTTTTTTTAATTGAAAGTAGCTCTTAGTTTATTTTGATAGTAGTTACTACCTTATGTGCTTCTATTTACATTGTCACTGACAGCTTGCTCTGTAATAGCACCTAGAAATGCCCCATGGAGATGAGCATGCTGGGTTTTTCTGAACAATAAAGAGGTTAGCAGAGTGTGGTGTTGAAGCTCTGGATAGCAGCTGAGACTATGCCTTTGAGCCACAACATCCAGAATTTCTGAGGTGGAAATTGTGAAAGTGAAGGGTTTTATCAACAGCATTCTTTTTCAGTTTAGCTGTATCATCCCTAAATGGAATTTTATTCCTGGAGATCCCAGGATTGCAGATCTTTGGGAATTTTGAAAAGAAGGATGAGAGCCTGTGATCAAGATGTCTTCTTGAGCTGGAGTAAGAAGGCTTCATCAATAGGCTCCACTTGATCAGTTGGCCTGTAGCAGACTCCCACCACAAGGCTCCCTTCGTTGTCTTGATCCCTAATACCTACGCATAAGCTTTCAACCTGGTCATGGCTATTCTTTAGTGGCAACTCTTCACCCTCTATTCACTTCTTTACATAGAGGGCAACACCTCCACTGCTTCTTCTCCTGTCCCTTCCGAACAGCTTGTAGCCATTGATAGCTACACTCCAGTCACAGGATTCATCCCACCAAGTCTCTGTAATAGCCGCTATGTCATAGCTTTCAGGTAGCAGGACAGCTTCCAGCTCCTCCTGTTTATTGCCCATAGTGTATGCATTGGTGTAGAGGCACTTCAGCCATGCTGTTGGCCATGTCACCTTCTTAGAGGGATACCCCACTGTTCCCCCAAGGTGTTTCATGGTAGCTACCCTCCTGTCTCCTATTACCTTAGAGGCCCCTGGCTCATCTCTGCAAAACCTTGCTTTTGCTGCTGTGTTCAGAGCATGCTTCAGGCCAGCAGGTTGAAGGCCCTTACTATCACCCTGTCCTTCCGATCACAGGATCACTCACAGGATGTGAGGGGTTGGAAGGAATCTAAAGAGATCGAACCCCCTGCCAGAGCAGTACCATACAATCTAGCTCAGGTTACAGAGGAATGGGCCTTGAAAGTCTCCAGACAAGGGGACTCCACTACCTCTTTGGGGAGCCTGTTCCAGTGGTTCCCCAGAGAGGTAGTGGAGTCACCTGGTGTGTCCATGCCACTTGTCACAGGCAATTTTGATATTATCATTGTCTCCCACCTCAAGTGAAGTGGCAGTCTGAAGGCTGTCCTTAGGCTCGTCTCTAGTGCACCTGGTTTTAACGCCCTGACCCTTCAAGCCTAGTTTAAAGCCCCTTCAATGAGCCCAGCCAACTCAAGTGCCAGGATCTTTTTCCCCGCTCTGAGACAGATCTATTCCATCTGCAACTGGCAGATCTGGTGCCTGTGATGAAGAGGTTATTAATGTATTAATTATGAAATTCAAAATATGAAAATTAATTTTAAAAGTAATGTTCAAATTATTAATAACCCATTGTCACTCTTTTATATACAGATTCTAGTGCACAGTTGTGAGGTATATCCCATAACTGGTCTCATGCACAATCTGAGCCCAATTAGAATATTTACAGAATAAATTTTGATTAAAGAATGAAACTGATTCTGCCACTTGTCCACCAGATGGTGGCTTGACAAGATGCTTGCAGCTTTAGGTATATATGGGAAATGTTATAGTGGCAGAGGCTTAAACTAGAAATTGTCACATGGCTAGGCACAGGGGCTTTATACTGAACCTTAGCTGGTGGAGAACACCAGAAAAGATACACTGTGTCTTTGTAGCTAGTTAGGCTGCATCTGGTTGTTGCCTGCCCAGCTTGCTCCAGAGCTGGCTCCAGGGTTGTTCTGTTCCAGGCAGGGGCTGTGGCCAGAGCTACTGGCAGGCCCGCGCTGGGGGCATCACTCCAGATGGGGGGGTGTGGGGGAGGGGAGGGCAGCCTTCTCTTCCTCTGGTGGCAGAGTGGGCATGAGACGTAGACTTCTGCCAGTCAGCAGATTCGTTTGCAGGGATCAGGTGGCTCCTTTGGAGTGGCTTCCTGGATGGGTTTGGGCCAGCAGGCCAGTGGAGTGGTCCTGCGGAGTTGGCTTTTGCTGTGGCAGTGGGGCGGGCTCTTTTGGGGTCGGCCTGTGCTGCAAGGTGGTCAGGGCCGGCGAGGCAGCCCCAGGGAGGGGTGTAGCTGTGCGGAATGGCTGTGACTTCCCCTTGCTTGGCTCAGAGGAGCTGGAAGGACTCTCTTGTGGGTCCCAACTTTGAGTTACCCTGGGATTTACAGGACAAGCAGAGTGGTGAAGGTAGCAGCTTCCTTTCTCTCCTACAAATGGCAGGGTCAGGCTGGGTGCAGCTGGATGCTGTTCCTGCTTTTGTAAACAGACAGCTTTAGCCTATAGGAAGTGTGAGGCCAGAATTATGCCCTTACTTGGAAGGGGCCTGAGCATCCTATATGATTGGGTGCGTGTTGCTGTTTACCCCATCTGAATGGGACATGATATCTTTATTCCCCTCAGCTCTGGGCTGAGTACCCACTCCAGAAAGGAAGGTGGAAGGGGAAATGTGCCCAAATGTTGGGACAAGTTTACAGCATTTGGGGCATAATTCTGGACATATGGTGCCTTCACCACAGTGCCATATGAAGTTTCCCAAGATCAAAACACCCAAAATTCTGCTGGTGGTGCCAGCCTCTGAGCCACTTACTAATCACACCACTTACTAATTCATGTAGGAGGTGGTATTTCATTACATCTCCAAAGTCAAAATTGCCCTTTGGTGGTATCACACACTGGCACTCTCCGAGTACAAGCATTTTTACTTCTGGAGCACAGAACCAGGTATATGTGCTATGGCAAGTTTACTGGCTGAATGTGAACTGAGGCATTTTGTCCCTGTTTCCTTACATCTTTTGTAGTTAAAAACGTGTTGGTTAGTGGCATAAGAAGGGATTTTTAGCCTGCTTCTGCTTACTCTAAATCAACATTTGCTCTTCTGTGAAGTGCCTATGCACTAAAGTAATGGGAGCTCTGTGTTCTTAGGGTGAAAGAGCAAATCAGTCTGTAGGAGATTTGAAAGATGCATGAATTTGTCATGCTTAGTGTTGTGCAAGGCTACATGGGCCTTCTGTATGTACATCACAGTGCTTTCAGAGGTTGTGAACTGTGGAGCAAGGTTAAGTAGCTTGAGGAGATGTGTGTATTCTTTGTCAGTGCAAGAGATTTACTTTGAAAACCATGTTAATGGTGTAAGAAGGACTCTAAACAGAGCAAGTTACCTTTTTTTCCTTTTTGAAGAATTTTAAATATTGATGTTTATCAGTGTATGATTTTATTAATCTGTTGCCTTCTACGTTTGTACTTCCACTTCCTGAGAGAGAATTGTTCCAAGGCTATGACTGTTTTGATGACTGATTGTTTTGCAATGTTTTAGATTTTTTTTCTCTGGTAAGTGTGAGGTACAAATACATCTTTGTACTACAAGTTGAGTCAACTTTTTTGGGGGGTAATTTTGTTTTAAAAATTATTTCAAATTCAGTATTTTTCTTCTCTTTGCAGAAAGTTTCCTGATGCACTTCTGGTCTGGATTTATTTATTTATTTCAGTAGCAGTGGAATGAGGCTGGGTGAATTCCACTTTGTGCTTCCTGTGAGATTCATTTTAACCTTGGCTGTAAGACATGCAGACTGTAGAGAGCAATCTAGAGTCTTGCTGCTGAAGTGAAAACCTGCATCCAGGTTTTTGTAGGATTTTGTCAGCAGTATTTAATATTTTTGTTAGAGGTGTGAAAACTTGAGTAGAGAGACAGCAGTCTGACAGGACCCACCAGGGTGCTGGAGGACAGAAAATCGATGTGTTTGAGTCTTCAGAGGGAGAAGGAAGAAGGCTACTGCCATCATCATGGACCAGAAGGAAGTGTATGGTACTGCAGTGAGGGAGCAGCTGCTGAAGTAGCAGGGCTTAAGAAACTTCTCTGTGGCTGATGGTGTAAGATGGGTTGTTAGTAACATGTTTTTACTGAAAGGCAGTTGTTGTACTGAGACAACAGAAATGCAGCTTTCGGTGAGGAAAAGCGATGTTCCTTGAGGGTTCAGATGGCGTATCCTTTTTATCATGCTGTGTTGGAGAGAGCTGGAGAGGATTTGAAAGAGAGTACTGGAAATCTATAGGTGGACAGGCAAGACTATGAAGAGTGCATCTGCACTATCAAGTGGGGATTATTTAGGCCAAAGAAGAGAGGGTCTGTACAGAACACTGAAAATAGTTGAAGTAAAATGGTGGTAGGCAGTCTCTGCTTTGTTTGACAGAACTGGATATAACTAACCAGCTTCCACTGAAATAATGAACAGTCAGGTGAGATCTTGGGGAAAAATTACCAACAGTGTTGTACCAAATCTGGGTTCTTTCCCCAGTGTTAAAAAAACAATTGACACACTAGAGTAAAAATATTTGTTTTATTACAGTTGTGTGCTAGGTGATAATTCCACACCACACCAGCTGAAATTTGCAGCAGATATTTGCACAGTAAAAATGTGTTAGCTACACCTAATGTCAGTGCCTGCTAACTGGTCGTTGGTTAGTTTCTTTCTTGCCTCATCTTAAAGATACATCTCTTTTTAAATTCACTGTATATGCTCAGAGAGCAACGGGTTTGTCTGGGTACAGGGCTTCTCTAGCTGAGAGGTGTGTTTTTTCACATTATAATGAAATAGGTTCAACATCAGGGCACCAGTTTGGGGGATATTGCTGACTTTACCAAATGATGTTAATCCTCAATGCTGTATGTCAGACGTTTTGTGGATCTCTGACCTTACACCTGTAATGAAGTTCCCTAGGAACCAGCTATCTCAGTACACTCTTGCCTTAAGGTAGACAGTATTAGTGTAACTTCATTAATTCCTCTTTCTAAGATCAGGTAAGCAATTTCAGCCTAACTTTAAACAGTCTCCAACAGTAAGAATATTGAAACACTCAAATCTGAGGCATTTGAGAATGTCACTGATGCCGATTTCAGGGACAGAGGTATTGCTGTGATTGTGTCAGATGGCGTCTCAAGATAGGACTCAGTGATTACAGAATTTTTGGTATGCTGTCAAATAACTGTGCAGTTTGATTGCTTTTGCAGACACAAAGTAGAACCGATCCAGTGGAGGGGACTTAAGCATGCCCCCTTCACTCTCTCACTTAAGGCAGAAGCATCAATTGGGGCAGAGCCTCAATTTTCTTTTTTTGTTTTTTTTTTTTCCCTCCCCAGCAGTAGCTTTGCTGGTTAATTCCAGATTGATCTGGAGTTCAGACCTCTGAAGTAAATAACAAATATTTTTTAATGAAAGGGAAGATCTGATAATGGGACATGCATTGCTGTCTTCCTTTGAGAAGAAGACAAGCTAAACTTTATGTATAAACTTGGCAGTTGTCATTTGACTAGGCAGCTGTGTGTATTGGACAACCATTACTTCTGTGTCTCTGGGTTCATAGATTGTTTTAATTCTTGTCTGATCAGGATTTCTTCAGGTGTTAGAAATGACTCCTCTATCATAATAACGAAGATGGTTTAGAAGACAAAGAACAGAAAGCCATAGTGATTTGAGCTTCTTCTGAGCTATCTGATCAGCAGGATTGTTTTTACTTATGAAGCAGTAATCCCAAATGTTCATGGAAAGAATGCCTTCATCATAGCATAAATATATATCTGTGTGTGTGTATGTGTGTATATAAAACATTTTCAGACTACCTTAATAGCTCTTAACTTCATCCATATTTTTTTCCTTTGTACTAATCAGATTTCATATGTAATCTGTAGCAGTCAAGATAAGAACCATGTGTAGAACCATGTATGTGTTTGAGAGAATACCAGTGGCTTTATCAAAATTCTACCTGGTGATCTCCAATATGTAATTTAGATGCTGAGCTAAAAATCTTACAACATATATAGGGGGACTGGACAGGGCACTTGGTGCCACGTGGCACTTGGTGTCGTGGTCTAGCCGTGGGGTCTGTGGTGACAGGTTGGACTCGATGATCTTCAAGGTCTCTTCCAACCTTAGCGATACTGTGACTGTGATATATACAGGAGGCATCTGAAAAGGGGGCTGTTTACAGTCCCTGGTTCTAAGTAAGGGTTGTAAATCCATTGTAGCAGCCATTTGCCTACTAGTGTTTTAGACCTGCTGATTTGTATTCTGTATTGCACAGAAGGCAAATCGTATCCTAAGGCAGCATGAAGAGGAGTGTGGCCATCAGGTCACAAGAGAGGTGATTCTTCCCCTTTGCTCTGCTCTTGTGAGATGCCATCTCAAATACTGCATCCAGTTCTGGTGTCTCTATCATAAGAAGGACACAGAGCTGTTATAGTGAGTCCAGAGATGGACTACGAAGACAATCCAATGACTGGAACATTTCTACTATGAAGATAGGCTGGGGGAGCTGGGCTGTTCAGCCTAGAGAAGAGTTCTGGGGGACCTTATACCTGCCTTCTAATACCTGAAGGCATCCTACAGGAAAGCTGGAGGGGACTTTCCATAAGGGTATCTAGGAATGGGACAAGGAGGAATGGTTTTAAGATGAGGGAGAGTAGGTTTAGGCTGGATTTTACGAAAAAGTTCTTCAGTGCAAGGGCGGTACAACTCTGGAATAGGTTGCCCAGGGAGGTTGTGGATACCTCCTCCCTGGGGGTGCTCAAGGACAGGTTGGATGAGGCCTTGAGTAGCTGAGTCTAGTTGAGAGGTGTCCCTGTCAGTGTCAGTAAGGTTGGTCTAGATGATCTCTAAGCTCCCTTCCAACCTAGACTGTTCTGTGATATTGAATGCTAGCTGTGTCCCATGTTGGTTAGAAATTGTAACACATCTATCTGAGCATCCTCTTCAGGTAATCTGTAGGTGGAGTGGAAGGAGTCTGGCTTTCTTGCTTTTTAAGTTGAAAAGCTCAGACTGGCTGAGCCTCTCTGTCAGAACATGAAGCCTCTACACTTGCCTATATATATGAATTATTTTCATCTGACACAGAAACTGTGTGGCTGGAAGATTTGATTTATGGTGGAAAATCGGGTTATGAGACATTTATTTGGTGAGTTGTGGAAGTGGCTTATTTTCTCTGGATGCAAGTTCTGTGATACAGTTTAAAAAGAGAGTAAATGTTTGCATATTAATAATGTTTAAGCCACAACTGAAGCCTGAATTAATCGGTTCTGCAGGCTGATGTGGCTGTTCCTCCGTTTTCCTGAGTGTTGTCTCTAAAACCTGCTTTGCTGTCTTTTTTTTTACTTACTGACGTGATTCTACATTAGGGAAAATATCCAAGATAATTCCTAGGGGAAATGAAGAAATTTGGAGAAGATTGGCTTGGTGTGAAATGCTGTCATATCTCTAATTGAGAATAGCAATATAATCCAGTTCATGTCACAAATAGAACATTATGCCTGAGAGAACACAAATGGAAATTACTCATGCAGGAAGGAAGAGTGAACTGCAGTAGTCTGGATATTGCTTTGCAAATACAATGGACAAATCCATTCTGCTCAAATTCTTATGCTATGGTTTTACAGAGGGCCTCAGTATAAATGACTGGGTAGCATAATTATTTTATCTCAGCATTTCTGTATGTTGACTGTCAATCCAAGCTGTACTTTGGCACAGCTTGCTGTCTAGTGTGATAGAAATTTTCTAGAGCTTTCAGATGAATGGGATAGGTAAATTTATGAGAATGTTTCAAATTACAATTAAGGGGGTTTTCACATTGCAAAAGCAAAACAATTACATGTCAAATCAAAACAAAGTAAAAGGTTGCTAAAATTGGGGGATTGTCCTGCTTCCAGTACAACTGTTTTCTAACTTTTTTTTTAGTTTTGGGTAGTTAATGACTACATGGAAGTCATTTATACTGTCTGTTTTCCAGAAATCAAGTTTTAATCTGAAAGCTGCTTTGTCTTTTTTGAAAGGTCCTGTGAATAGAGAAGGGTCTCCTTCAACTTGAGAAGGGCGAACAACGCACCCAACTTCAAAAGAGAATATTGGTCATAGAATCATAGAATCATTTTGATTGGAAAAGAACTCTAAAGTTATTGAGTTCAACCATTATCTAGCTCTACCAAGGCTTGTGTTAAACCATGTCGCTCAGCACCACATCTATGAATCTTTAACACCCTCAGGGATGGTGATTCAATGACCTTCCTGGGGATTCTGTTCCAGTGTTTAATAACCCTTCCAGTGAAGGAAGTTTCTTCTAATACCCAATCTAACCTCATCTGGTACAACTTGAGGCCATTTTTGCTTGTCCTGCAACTTGTTACTAGGGAGAACAGGCCAACTCCCACCTCATTACAACCTCTTTTCAGGTGGCTGTAGAAACTCATAAGGTCTCCCCTCAGCCTGCTTTTCTTCAGACTTAATGTGGTGGGTTGAAGTTTCCCCAGTCACATTAACTGAACGTGACTGTCTCAGTTGGTAGCAAATGGAAGCTGTATTTACAAGCAAAAACTACACTTTACAATGGAAGCAATGAATATGTACAAAATAGACAGTATTTTACTTACAATTAGAAAATAGCACGGAAACCCCCTCTCTGGGTTCCCAAGGAAGCTGCTCCACCCTCTCCCCCCAACCTCCTCCCCCTTCTGTAACAGAAGAAAAGAGGAAAGCCAAGAGGAAGGAATGTTAGTCTTATCTGCAAGGTCAGCCAGAAGCAGATTATCTCTCCCAGGCGAAGCAGAGAGCAGCTAAAACCACAGCAGATAAGTAAAGGAATGGGAATAGAAGTGAAATGTGAAAGATGTTTATGGAACAACTGCCCAATGAATTTGTTTAGAATAATATTTTGTTTTCCTTTTTACACCCAGTAGTGAATTATTTATATTTTTCTGCTTTTCTGCTCAAAATCTACAGCTACATTTTAAAGGCATAGCCTAAAACTGCCACAATAAACAATCCCAGTTCCCTCTGCTGGTCCTTGTAAGATTCATTCTCTAGACTTTTCCCCAGCTTTGTTGCCTTTCTTTAGACTACTCCAGCCTGTCTTTGTAGTGAAGCCCCCAAAACTGAACAGAGTACTCAAGGTGTGGCCTCACCAGTGCTTATCACACTATTCCTGATATGGGCCAGGGTGATGTTGACGTTCTTGGCCATGTGAGCACACTGCTGAGGGATGTTGACAGGCTGGAGAGGTGGGCCCAAGCCAACCTCATGAAGTTCAACAAGACCAAATGCAAGGTCCTGCATCTGGGTCAGGGCAGTCCCAGGCACCAATATAGGCTGGGCAGTAACTGGCTTGAGAGCAGCCCTGAAGAAAAGAACTTTGGGGTGCCAGTGGATGAGAAGCAAAACATGAGCCACAAGTGTGCACTTGCAGCCCAGAAAGCCTATTGTATCCTGGGCTGCATCAAGAGAAGTGTGGCCAGCAGGTCAAGAGAGGCAGCTCTCCTCTACACTGCACTGGTGAGACCCCACCTGGAGTACTGTGTCCAGTTCTGGAAGCCCTATTACAGGAAACATGGATGTGCTGCAGTGTGTCCAGAGAAGGCCCACAAGGATAATCAGAGGACTGGAGCTCCTCTCCTATAAGGACAGGCAGAGAAAGTTGGGGTTGTTCAGTTTGGAGAAGAGAAGGCTCCGAGGAGACCTAATTGTGGCTTTCCAGTATCTGAAGGGGGCCTGCAAGAAAACTGGTGAGGGACTTTTTAGGGTATCAGGTAGTGATAGGACTAGGGGAAATGGATCCAAGCTAGAGGAGGGTGAATTTAGATTAGATATTAGGAAGAAGTTCTTCCCCATGAGGGTGGTGAGACACTGGAACAGGTTGCCCAGGGAGGTAGTAGAGGCCCCATACTTGGAGGTTTTTAAGGCCAGGCTGTATGTGGCTCTGGGCAGTTTGATCTAATGGAAAGCGTCTCTGCCCATGGCAAGGAAGTTGGAACTAGATGGTCCTTGAGGTCCCTTCCAACCCTCACAATTCTGTGATTCCACTGGCTCATATTCACCTGTCTGTCAATCAGCACCCCCAGGTCTTTCTTTATTGGGCAGCTTTTCAGCCACTCTTTCCCAAGCTGATGGTGTTGAATGTAAACTATAGTCTGTCTAGCCTCACTTCTGTCCTTGGCAAAATATTGGAGTGAGTCCTGCTGGAGTACTTTTCTGGGCACATGAGAGAGGAGGCGGTCATCAGCATGGATTGACCAAAGGTACCTCATGCCTGATCCACCTCTTGGTTTGGTATGATAAAATGACCAGGTTTGCAGACAAAAGTATGTTGCTTACCTTTACTCTAGCAAGGTTTTGACCTTATCTACTACAATATTCTTGTATTCATCTGGGATATTACAGTCTAGGAGGGAGGACAACCAGAGGGTTAAAACTTGTTTGTTTTTTTTGGCTCAGAGGTCATGGTTAATTGGTCCATACACTATTCAAGAGTAACCATTTGATATGTTGGAGGGCAGGGCTGCTGTTCAGAAGAACTGAACAACTGGGACCTGATGGTGTTTTATAAAGACAAAGGGCAAGCCCTTCTCTAGGAGTGGCAGAGCTCCTGGCAATGATGTAAAATTGGACAAAACAATATGGAGAGCAGCTGTGCAGAGATCATAAACTGCTCTGTACCACTGTGGTGGCTTTGAGTTTGGCTGGCTGCCAGCTGCACACCCAGCTGCTTTTGCATAGGAGTAAAAATCCCATAAAGAATAGGAAAATCACCTACCAGTTGCTGTCTTGGGCAAAACTAACTTCACCTGGGGAAAATTAATTTAATTATTACCAATTTAAAACAGAGTAGGATGGTGACAGAGAAAATGAAATAATTTTTGCCCTGTCTTCTTCCTAGCTCAATTTCACTTCTTCAAGCATGATTCCTCTACCTTTTCCCCATCCTTTGCAGTGCAGGGTGATGGAGAATGTAGGGGGAGGTGGGGAGGGCTTACTGTCAATCCACGATATCTCCTCTCTGCTGCTCTTCCTTTGTCACACTGTTCCCTGGCTCCAGCATGTGGTCTCTTCCATGGGATGCCATCCTTCAAGAATTGTTGTGTAACATAGTGTGGTGCAGCCACTGGTCTCTTCTCATAGAGGCCAGCTGCAGCCTCACTATTTTCAAAAACCTTGCCACATTAGGACAATACAGCCAGTCATGGCTACTTCCCATCTTAAGGGCATTAGCAGTATTTTAAAATATGCAAAGAGCAAGAAGTCTTAATGATGAAATCAATGCAGTTAGATATTTAATTCCTCTAAACGTAGCTTTACCTTGAACATCTTGGCTTTAGAGATCCGTAGAGGTTTTCACATTTCACTGTTTTGTTTTGGTTTTTTTCCCCTTCAAATTCTGTACTCCTCTTTGTGCCTCATAACCCTTATCTGAAATACAAACTTTGATCCGAAAGGTATTTCTGAAGTTAGAATCAAGGAAGAGAACATAAGAAGCTTTGTCGGCATTTTTCACAATGCTATGTTTAAGCTGCTTTACATTAAAATATTTCAGACTAAGCCTGGTGTTAAAAATGCCTTTTCAGTCTTCCTAGGACACCTCTGAAAAGCATGTTGTGGAGGCATACTTAAAATTATTTGGAAAAATAAAATAGGAAGTTTTTGTCACTGTGTTTGTCTCATGTAGAGCCAGACACTGTGCAGGGTAAGGTTCATACTTTGGACCATTGAATCAAACAGAGAACTAGAAGAAAAGGTCTTTCTGTGCATGTAGGAAGATTTCCTTGTCTGTTTGCAATAGTTGGTGTCACTGGGGGTGGAGTTTGCAGATTGACGTTACTTTGTCACTCAGCTGCCTTTGAGAAAGCTGAAATGACCTTTTTTTTTTCCATACAGCATGGTTGTCTATATACTCTATTCATTCAGCCTGCTAGTGTACCTGCAACTTCTGATCCTGAGTAGTTAAAACCTGTGTTGTGGGCCATTCTTCTGTGACTATGAGATTATAAATTTTTAAATACTGTGTTTTGAAAACTATGCAGTTGCCTTTAATAGGTTGTAAGGTGGCATTAATAATGCAAAACTTGTGTTAGGAAGGGTTTTCAGCCTTTTTGCCACACTGCTATGCCGTGTTTAGTGGGCTTAATAAAATGCCAGTGAATTCTATCAGAAGAGTTTGCCATTTTCATTTTGTCTAGCAACCTTTTAAACAAAAGGGAACTGGGTCTTCAATTATTTTGTTGTAGCAGGTGACAAGGCCTGCAGCCACTCACGGAGTTCTCATGGGAGCCACTGGCAGTTTTCCTTGCAAAACAGTTTCATGATTAGGTACGCAGCATACATGGATTAAGGGGATCAGTCTGTGTTTTAGCCTACGAGCTGCTGAAGAGAATCTGGGTCTGTCCTGTAGTGGGAGTGGAACTACCCTGCTGTGAAACTGCTGAAGTGATCTCTGTCCTTAGGAGTGCTTTCCATAGTGTGTAGAAACATTTATATTTAGGGAATCTGACCTCATTCTGATGCCCAACTACAGCAAATAGGACTGCCAAATCAGTCCTTAACTATACAAGCCAAGAAGTCCTGAACTTCAGGTGAGAAACTTGGCATCAGTTTCAAACAAAAAGCAGTACTGCTTCAGTTTGCTGCTTAAGCTAGTTAATACTTGCAGGACTTTATGGTTTTGCATCACAGAGAGTAACTCAGCTCACTCCATTTGTGGCACCTCTTCACTGATTTATAAGCATATCTGATTTCAACTACTCTCCACTTAGATTTGAAAAAAATAAAAATAACCCTATTCATAAACTACTTCTTTTCTGTCAGGGTATACAGAGAATTCAGTGCTACATTTTGCAGTTAAAGTCACCATTTCTATAAATATTTAAATCTCAGCTGCAATACACCTGATTTAACTTGCAGTGAAAAATTCATACCACATGTAATTGATGTGCTTGAGAGATGTTTGATTTAATTGCTGCTGTTGCATGCAGTTATGTATCATTTCTCATAAATTCTTGCAGATTATTACCTTCAGGAGATTTGTTTCAGGATGACTTAGTTCCTGTATTTCTAAAATGAGTGTTTGAGTAGACTGGCTTCATTTTAAGCTTTATTTTTGTCCTGCTACATGAATAAAATAGATGAGAAATCAAATTTTTGAAAAATTGTTTCTCTTCTGCTTCTTGACTGTATTTGATGTTGCCAGTTCGGTGTCATTTAAGGACTCCTCACTGATGCAAATTGTCCTTTTAATTTTCACAATTCATTCCAAATAAGCATTAATCAATTTTTACTGTAGTCTAGTAGGGTGATAATTTTTTATCATGCTCTTTGGTTGTTACAGACAAGGAAACGAAAGGAACAATTTTTCTGTGAATCACCTACTGTCAGGAATAGGTTAGACTGAAGTAAAGAATTTCTGATTGCTAGCTATATTCTTGGAGCATTCTTTTCTGTCTCAGTACAGAAATCATCAAAAGATCACAAAACAGTGGCACAAGGTTTATCATAGAAGATGTTTAAGCATTGCGGCTACTGATTTTTTTGTTAATTGAGAAAAACGGACTGTTGCAATCATAGAATGATAGAATGGTTTGGGTTGGAAGGAACCTATAAAGGCTGTCTAGTCCAGTGGACCCTGCAGTAGGCAGGGACATGCTCAACTAGATCAGATTGCCCAGAGCCCTGTGAGCCTCATTTTGAATATCACTCTGCTCACCAGCTAGTCTGGCTTCTTCTTGGCTTGTGATCACA
Organism: Picus viridis; assembly: GCA_033816785.1. NCBI lineage: Eukaryota > Metazoa > Chordata > Aves > Piciformes > Picidae > Picus > Picus viridis. The sequence goes on from CM066606.1 coordinate 54,928,938, forward strand.
TGCTCACTTTCACTTCCTGCTGTGTTGGTGCCATGAATGCACACGCCCTCTAGCTCATTCTCTGACTTGTGTGCTGCACCTAGACTCCCATGCACATGCACCCTTCCAGTAGACAGTCATTTGCACAGAAGCAAGTTAGGCATGTAACAAGACCATCAAGTCCAGCTGACAAACCAGCACGACTATGCCCACTAAACTGTGTCCTAAAGTGACACATATACATGTTTTTGAACATTTTCAGGGATGGTGGCTCCACTACTTACCTAAACAGCCTGTTCCAATGCCTGACCACTTTTTCAGTAAAGCAATTTTTCCTGATACCCAAGATAATACTCCTGTGGTGCAACTTGAGTCCATTTCCTGTTGTCCTATTACTAGTTACTTAGGAGAGGAGACTGATCCCCCACCGTGCTACAAACTCCTTTCAGGTAATTATAGAGAACAATGAGGTCTTCCATGAGCCTCCTCTTCCTCAGACTAAACAATCCCAGTTCCCTGAGCCACTCCTTCTGAGACTTGTTCTCAAGACTCTTTACCAGCTTTCTTGCTCTTCTCTGGACATGTTTCAACAACCTAATGTCTGTCTTGTAGTCAGGGGCCCAAAACTGAACACAGTACTCAAGGTGTACCCTCACCAGTGCTGAGTACAGGGGCATAGTACTTCCCTGGTTCTGCTGGGCACGCTGTTTTTGATACAGGCCAGGATGCTGTTGGCATTCTTGGCCACCTGAGCACAGTGCCTGCTTATGTTCAGACACCTGTCAGCCAGCATTGTCACCACTGCCCTTTTCTGCCAGCCAGCTTTCCAGCCACTCTTCCCAATATCTGTAGTATTGCATGGGGCCGTTGTGACCCAAGTACAGGACCTGTCAGTTGGTCTTGTTGAATCTCATACAATTGGGCCTTGTTCCAACAATCCAGTCTGTCCAGGTGCCTCTATAAAGCCTTCTTATCTGCAAGCAGATCAGTACTCCCACACAGTGTGGTGGTGTCTGCAAACTTAGTGAGGATGCACTCACTCCCTTCATACAGATCATTGATAAAAATATTAAACAAGACTGTTTGAAAAACTGAGCCCTGAGGAACACCACTTGTGACTGCCCACTGGATTGGACTTCATTCACCACAACTCTCTGGGCTTGGCTGTCCAGCCTCTGGTTGTGTGGAGATGGGCTTTTGATGGTCTTGTGGCTCCTGGGATGGTGTCTGGATGCAAATCACCTTGTGGTTACATCAGTAACTGAGGAATGTCTCAAGAAAGATAAGTTCATTTCTGCCCACCAGACAGTAGCTGCACTGGGGCAGGGGTGTGTGTGGAAATGCCTCCTGGAACTTGCAACAGAGCACCTCCTGGCCTGATAAGCCCATGGATGTGTAGTGGTGTGTGAACAAGTGGGAAGCAAAGTGCAGGGTGAAGGCCCACTCTGCCACTGGACTCCTGCAAGCACACAGGAATATGCATTAAGACCCCCTGTAGGTAACACCTGGAAGACAATATGACTGTGGTGAGGGGCCAGGGAAGCTGCAAAACAATTTAAACTCTATAAAAGCCCTAAGTTTGCCAGCTGTGAAGAAGGACTCCACCAAAAAAACACTACATGCCAGAGGCTGCTCAAAGGAGGGAAAAACATCACAGAAGTTGTTCAGACCTCTCTCCATCTTCTCTGTACTGGTCAACAACACAAGCTGAAAAGGACTTGGGCCCTGAGATGCGTCTCTCTCTCTCCCTTCTCTTCTCCAAGCCGAAGAAGTGACTCGTCAGAACCCTCACTGGACCTCCTCTGGACAAAGACAGAAAAGCATCTTGAGAGTGATAATGTAATTCCTTTCCTGCTCTCTTGCTCCACTTTCCCTCCCTCTCTCTCTCCCTTTTCTCCCTTTCTCTGTTTACTTTATCCTTTAATAAATAACCTTGCTTTTGGAATTTGGGCTCATTTGTGCCTTAATTTCACACACAGGAGTGTTTTGAAAGCAACTGAGTCTCTCTCCCAACTTCTGGACTGAGACAGATGGGCCTGGGGGTAGCTGGGGCAGAGCATTACTTGATCTTCATTCCTGCCATTGTCTCTCTCTGCTACTTCATGGGTGACATTTTATCATGTAACCTCACTCACACTCTCTGTAAGAATGTCAGAAATAATTGCTGCAGATACATTTCTGTTACAAGGGTTCAACACATGCCCTGTGTAGAATGGAGACATAAAACTTAGATGATGTGAACCACTGAGATGTTTTTTGATTAATGAACACTCTAAGAGGAAATAGGTAGAGCAAAAGTAATCTTTATGCAATAAAATTAACCAATTTACAATTTCATGATAATACAGAATGCAAATTCTGAGGAATCCCATATGTGATTACTACTGAACTACATTTTTTAGAGTACTGAGACTCTGTTTCCTGCTTGTATCCCACACACCTCACCCCAATCTTAAGAAAATAAACCTGATGGAGTGTCTGGCATGTCATACAAGGGGATTTCCTCCAGCGTCCTTATAAACTTAAATCCACATGTCAGTATTACTACCATTGAAAGGCTCACCGTTCTTTTTTCTCTACTTGATTTGGCATTTTATTCTCTATTTTGTATTTGATACAACATTTTTTCCTGAGTTTGTGGCCAGCATTTGATTAGTCTTGCACCTCCTTCTCTTTATCACAATTCTGCCCAAGTAAACTGCCCTCTCATACTTACTCTGTGTCATTGGTCCCTGTTGTCTACATCTATATCCAGATTAGCCTTACTTAGTGTCATCCACAGGATTGCTTCAGTATGAGTGGCTTGACAGCCCCACATTCACCAGTTGTTACCAGGTGAGAGCATTTGGATTTAGTTTACATTTTTCAGTAGATTATTTTAGTCCTAAATCTCTATCTAGATCAAACGTACCATGACCATGTTCTTACTGTATGTGCTGAACATGTGCAAGAGCAGCAGGGTAGCTTGTTTTTCACACTTCTGCTGTGGTCCATCATGGTGTCTTACTAGGCCCTCAGCCATTGTGAGGCGTTTTCCTCCAGTTTGACTTCTGCCTCACAATTTCATTTACATGCAGTCCATTTCTTACTGAAGTCTTTCTGTTTAATTTACTTGGAAGTAAATGAGTACCTTGATAAAAGGCACAGAGCTGAATATCTTGATTTACTTGCTGTAAAGAAGCCTATAAGTGTTTTAGTAAGCAAGAGAAGCTTACTGCTTATAAGCCAGGAGGTTTTTCCAGGTATGACTCTAATTCATTCCTCTCTATGTAAATATGATTAATCATTTAAATTATCTTTGTCTAGATAATTTCCTCTGTTCCTGGATCTCTGGATAAAGAGACAAGAGATTCCACAGCCTCCAAAAGTAATCATAGAATCATAGAATCATAGAATCATAGAATCATAGAATCAGTCAGGGTTGGAAGGGACCACAAGGATCATCTAGTTCCAACCCCCCTGCCATGGGCAGGGACACCCTACACTAGATCAGGCTGGCCAGAGCCTCATCCAGCCTGGTCTTAAACACCTCCAGGGACTGGGCCTCAACCACCTCCCTGGACAACCCATTCCAGGGCTTCACCACTCTCATGGTAAAGAACTTCTTCCTCACATCTAGCCTGAATCTCCCCATTTCCAGCTTCATTCCATTCCCCCTAGTCCTATCACTACCTGAGATCCTGAGAAGTCCCTCCCCAGCCTTCCTGTAGGCCCCCTTCAGATACTGGAAGGCCACAATGAGGTCACCTCGGAGCCTTCTCTTCTCCAGACTGAACAGCCCCAACTCCTTCAGTCTGTCCTCATAGGAGAGGTGCTCCAGCCCTCTGATCATCCTCGTGGCCCTTCTCTGGACACGCTCCAGCACGTCCACATCTCTCCTGTAATATGGGCTCCAGAACTGGACGCAGTACTCCAGGTGGGGTCTCACCAGAGCTGAGTAGAGGGGGAGAAGCACCTCCCTTGACCTGCTGGTCACACTTCTCCTGATGCAGCACAGGATCTGATTGGCTTTCCGGGCTGCAAGCGCACATTGAGAGCTCATGTTGAGCTTCTCGTCCACCAGCACGCCCAAGTCTCTCTCCTCAGGGCTGCTCTCCAGCCAGTCACTGCCCAGCCTGGATTTGTGCCTGGGATTGCCTCGACCCAGATGCAGGACCCTGCACTTGGTCTTGTTGAAGCTCATGAGGTTGTCTTGTGCCCACCTCTCCAGCCTGTCCAGGTCCCTCTGGATGGCATCCCTTCCCTCCAGGGTGTCCACTGCACCACACAGCTTGGTGTCATCAGCAAACTTGCTGAGGGTGCACTCAATGCCACTGTCCATGTCACCCACAAAGATGTTGAACAAGACAGGTCCCAGGACTGATCCCTGAGGGACTCCGCTTGTCACTGGCCTCCACTGGGACATGGACCCGTTGACAGCCACTCTTTGGGTGCGGCCATCAAGCCAATTCTTTATCCATCTGGTGGTCCATCCATCAAACCCATGTGTCGCCAGCTTGGAGACCAGGAGGTGGTGCGGGACAGTGTCGAAGGCTTTGCTCAAGTCCAGGTAAACGACATCAGTTGCTCGCCCCTCATCTATTAATGCTGTCACCTGTTCATAGAAGGCCACCAGGTTTGTCAGGCAGGATTTGCCCTTGGCAAAGCCATGCTGACTATTCCCAATCACCTCTTCACTATTCTTCTGAGTCATTAGTGCCTCCAGGAGGATCTGCTCCATGATCTTTCCGGGCACAGAGGTGAGACTGACTGGCCTGTAGTTCCCCGGTTCCTCCTTCTTGCCCTTTTTGAAAATGGGAGTAATGTTTCCCCTTTTCCAGTCTGTGGGGACTTCCCCAGTCTGCCATGACTTCTGGAATATAATAGAGAGGGGCTTGGCAACCTCATCTGCCAGTTCTCTCAGCACCCGTGGGTGTATCCCGTCAGGTCCCATGGACTTGAACACTTTCAGGTTCTTCAGGTGAACACGAACCTGATCTTCACTTACGATGGGCAGTTCTTCCTCCCCGTCCCTGGCATCGTCTGCCATGACACCAGGAGTGTGGCTGGAGGCCCTTGCAGTGAAGACTGAGGTAAAGAAGTGATTGAGTACCTCAGCCTTTTCCACATCACTAGTGACTAATTAATGACTAGTGACATCACTAGTGACATCACTAGTGACTAATCAGTTCTAAAACTTCAATTATTTATGTGGTATTGAGAAAAGTTCCATTCTCCCCCACAATCCTTTAAGTTATAGTTTTATGTTTGGTTGGTTTGTTTGCTTTTTCTTGTTTTCATTTGGATTTTTTTGTTCCCTAAACTCTGTTCTCAGTTTTTATAATTGCCTTTGTAGGCTGGCCTTTTGTTTTCTCTCTCTCTTTCTTTTTCCCAGGGGACTTAAAGAAACTAATTTCCTTCACTCTTTTCTCAGAGATCATGTATTCTAAGCTTATCTTAATTACTTTTTCTCCTCTGATGCCTTTTCCATGTCCATTGTCCTCATCCTGTCACGCTCAGAATCCTGCTGTTCTTACAATGCTCAACTTCAATGTTTCTTGTTTGTGACACAATTTTCTATCACATCTTGATTTTGCAACACTAATTCCTCCATATTTAGTCAGAATAAAATGTCCTTTCCTGATAACCATCTAAACTTTCTTAATCAATAAAGATATTTGCACAGTTCCAGTAATTGTAATACAATAATAATTGTACAATAATAATTGTATTTTCTTTGACATTTCATAATTTCTTGTACCTATAATATTTGGTGTTTTCTTCCCTGTCTTTAATTGTCAGTCCACTCATATGTCTTTTCTTGAATTTCAGAATAAATGCATTATGCATGAAGTACAATACTTGTTACATTTTTTCTCTTGCTGTGGTTGCCCTTCATGAATAAGATTCCCCTTCTATATTCCAGCTTTTTGTAATTGTCTCACGGAATTTAGTGGTGCTGGGTAGGACACTCTGCACAACGTCTTAGGTGATTTGAGAAGGCTGAGCAGGGATCTTATTAATGTTTACAAGTATCTGAAGGGTTAGTGTTAAGAAGGGGTCGGTCTCTTTTCAGTGGTGCCATGTGATAGCATTAGGGGCAGTGGACAGAAACTGGAACACAGGAAGTTCTGCCTCAACTTGAGGAAAAGCTTCTTTACTATGAGGGTATTGGAGCACTGAAAAAGGCTGCTAGTGTTCTGAACTGTTTCTCCATCTCTGCATTTTGGGGCAGTCCTTCACTTGCTGGAGTCTTTCAGTTGAGAAAATTAAAACCTTTCTGCTGGTGCTTTTTGTGCAGCCATGTGTTAATTTCTAATTAGGCATCTGCCCCACCTGGGTATGTACACCTGGGATTCAAGAGAGAGTCACTTAAGTCTCTGACTGCTTCGGCAGGTTCCTAGAAACTAAATCTTTCTGATCTGTTCCAGCCATATCTGGCAATGTTACTAGTATCAAGTGACTAGTTAGCATAGGGCAGAAGGGTCCCCAGAGGGGACACAAGAGAAGTAATTAAACTCTTTGAGGCAAGTAGTCTTTTAATATTATGGAATAGAATGCTATAGGTTTGTTTGGAAGCCTGTGCTGTCCTGGAGTCATGCAGCATTTAGGCTTTCTAAATTGCTTTTGAAAATGAGCCTTAGGCACTAACATTCACATGGATGCTTCTGAATATGTCTGTGGTCTTGAGCCATATTTCAGAGCAAGAGTGCAGAGGAAATTCTGTTACCTTTATGTTCTCAGTCTGTGCTCTGCAGATGAGTGCTCACTGCAGTTTTTCTTTTTTTTCCCACCTGCTTTAATTGCAGAGATTTGAGACATGTTTCTGCAATGAGATATTTGCAGACAATCACATGCAGGAATTTGTCAATTTATTTGGTGCAGGAGGTACTTGCATGTTACTCTAAGTTGTCCTACAAGGCATAGTTTACCAAAAGCTTTATAGAAGTGGGGTTTTTGCTTGTTCATTTGTTTGTTTTTATTGTTTGTTTTTCTTCTTGCTGAAATAGTGTATCATCACCGAATAATGACCTCCTGTTTAAAGAAATGCAGAAACAGAACTGTGTAGGGAGGGATTTGTAGGAGAAGGTGGTGTCCTCTTGCAAATTGGCTAGCCTTTGTTTCTGAAAATCTTTTATACTGACTTAACATTGGTACTCCAGATATTACATATTGGAATAAGGATGTCTATGCGTGTTTTAGTCGAGGTTGTTGATTTGCTCCAGTTGCATGAATTTATCAATCATTTTCAAATTGCACCAACTATTCATTACACTGTTAATGAAGACACTCATAGCAACATAACAGCTTACGTAGAAATAGTTTTTAATAAACATGTTGGCCTTTGCAGACAGCAGGTTGGCTTGTAAAACAAAATATTGCTGAAACGGAGGTCAGGTACAATATCACTTCTTACGGGGCAGGGCTATGATATCACAGAGACATGGTGGGATGGCTTTCAGGACTGGACAATAGGATTAGATGGGTACAAGCCCTTCAAGAAAGACAGGCTGGGGAGAAGGAAAGGGGTGTTGCCCTCTACTTCAAGGATAAACTGGAGTCCATGGAACTCCACCTAGGGATAAGTGAAGAGGTGACAGAGAGTTTATGGGTAAGGATTAAAGGGAAGTCAAGGGAAGGAGACATCATAGTGGGGCTCTGCCAAGAAGACTAAGTGGATAAGACCCTCTATAAGCAGGCAGGGGAACATGAGGCTGCCCTGGTTCTCATGGCGATATCATCCACCTGGATAGGACATGTTGGAAGGACAACACAGCGGGGCACCAGCAAGTTCGGAGGCTGTAGCAGTTTGAATCACAACAAAACAGGTCAAACCAAACCAGTGGGTTAACCTGGCTATTTTCCCAACACAGAATTGAGGGGAAAGTAACACACAAAAACTTGGGATTGAAACAACACAGAAAAGTGAGGTAAAAATAGAGCTTACTGCTCAAAATCAGATAAACATGGTACAAAATGCATAATTACCTTAGCCTGTTTGCAGGAAAAGCACAGCACAAAGCAGCAGCAAGCAAGCTAAAAAGCCCAAGCCAGAAAACTACTCCCCCATTCCTCCTTGTCCTGCTGCCATCCTGGCAGAAAAGATCAACACCCAAGAACCTGGAATCCAGAAGCAGCAACCAGAACAAGAAGCCTCCCATGTTACAATCTGAGCTTCAAGCCCCATAATACTTTGATCTAGCCAGTTCTTTCATTTTTGAAGCTAGTGTGACTGAAGCATGGTATGAACAACAGCAGCAGGTTAAACTCAATCCATGACAGAGGCTCCTGGAGTGCATTGATGATAGTTTCTTCCTCCAAGTGGTAAAGGAACCCACAAGAGAAGGTGCTATGCTGAATCTTGTTGTCACCAACAAGGAGGGGCTGGTGGGTGATGTGAAACTTAACAGGAGCCTTGGCTGCAGCAATAGAGTTTTAAATCCTCAAGGCATCAAAGAAGTTGCAAAGAAAGCTCACTATTCTGGACTTCTAGAGAGCAGACTTCATCCTCTTCTGGGATCTGCTTAGCAGAGTGCCCGTGACAAGGGGGGTTGGAACTAGATGATCCTTGTGGTCCCTTCCAACCCTGACTGATTCTAGGATTCTATGGGATAAAGCCCTGGAAGGAAGAGGGGCCCAAGAAATCTGGTCAGTAGTCCAGGATCATCTCCTCTAAGCCCAGGAGCAGTGCATCCCAAGAAAGAGGAAGATAGGCAAGAATGCCAGGAGGCTGGCATGGGTGGAAAAGGTGCTCCCGGGCACTTGAGTAATAAAGGAAAGTCTATTAAGGAAGAGAAGCAACAATGGGCTGTGTGGGAGGACTGCAAAGAATTTGTCTGAGCAGCCAGGGATCACGTTAGGAAAACAAAAGAACAGATAGAATTAAAACTTAGCTAGAGACATCAAAGGGAATAAGAAGCATTTCTTCAGATGTATCAGTGACAAATAATGGCTAGGGAAGATGTGGGAACTCTACAAAAGGAAAATGGAGACCTGGTCATGAGGGATACAGACAAGGCTGAGGTATTCAATGACTCCTTTGTTTCAGTGCTTAACTGGCAAGGGCTCTAGCTGCACTGCCCAAGCTCCAGAAGACAAAGGTAGGAAGTGGGAAAAGGAAGATCTGCCCACTGTAACTGAAGATCGGGTTTAAGACCATCTAAAGAATCCGAAGGTGCACAAGTCCATGGGACCTGACGAGATCACCCATGGGTCCTGAGGGAAGTGGTGGATGAAATTGCCAAACCACTGTGCGTCATATTTGAAAAGTCATGGCAACCTGGTGAAGTCCCTGCTGACTGGAAAAGGGGGGAAAAAAGGAAGACCCCAGAAAGGTGTCTCTGCCCATGGCAGACTGGGGTGGGGGGTTTGGGCTAGGTGGTCATTCAGGTCTCTTGCAACCCAATCATTCTATGATACTGTGATTATTTAGCTCAGTTGAGCTATTGCTTAATTCAGTCTAATTCAGACTATTCAGTCAGATTTTGGCGACAGCTTGGAATTCTGCATAATGTGATGTTCCTTACAAGAAAAACTGAGGTAAAATTAGGGTTTTGGACTTCTGTGGAATTCTATGCCTAGCTCCAGAGGATGTCAAGAAACTTTTACTCAGTAGTCAATATGTTAATTCTGTCTTAAGTGTAAGCTGTTAGCTTTATCATTATTAACTTCCTGGGACAAAAGTAACGTCTTAGGTATTTTCAGTAATGCAGTCTATTTTTAAAAAGTCATGTGAGAAACTAGCATCTGTGATGCTGATACCTGTTTTTAGCACAGTGTATGATGCCTGCAGTTTGGAAGTTTGCTTAAGTGTTATAAAACATTGTAGTTCTCATAGCAGGAAAGGGTAAATGTAAGCTTAAAGTTACTTTATTTTGCATTCTGAAAGTTCTCTCTGGCCCTTTGGCTCTTTGCAGCTGTATTAAGGTGACACTATATGTTGCCATCAGAGGCAGCTGAAGTTCACTACTACTACAGAGTAGCCCCAAAAGATTTTGAGAGTAGTAAAAATAATGGTATTTGTGTTTTGCTGCATAAAAAAAAATATCTAGATAAACTTTCTATTAAAAAAATTATAAAGGAATTCTTCATGGAAGTACTCACACCTATGATGGAATGGCCTGGAGGAGAGAATGGTGATGAAACTCGCAAGAACCAGAGTAGTTTGTGGCTGGTTATCTATGGTGCTTTGGCATATATTATAGTAAGAAGGCACAGTGGCTTTACTTTGCCTTTTTAATAGTCCTACACTGGGTAGAAAGGTGTCACACTTTGTGTTTGAGAGTCTTGTGATGACAGTAAGTGTCCTTAGAGCTTGAAGTGTACAAAAGTATAAGCAATTCCCAGGTAACATTCAGCAAAATTGGAGGTGCAAGTCTTTGCAATAGAGCTAATATATAATAGAATCACAGAATGGTAGGGACTGGAGTGGACCACTGAAGATAATCTAGTCTAACCTCTCTGCTAGAGCAGGATTATTTTAGAGTAAGTCACACAGGAACATACCCAGGCAGGTTTTGAATGCCTCCAGAGACAGACTCCAAAACCTCTCTGGGCTGCCTGTTCCAGTGCTCTACCACCCTTAGAGTCTAACTCCCATCTTCCTGACATTTGCTGTTTAGATATTTATAAGCATTAAAGAGCTTTCCTCCTCAGTCTCTTCTCCAGGCTGAACAAAGCCAGCTCTCTCAGCCTTTCTTTGTCAGGCAGATGTTGCAGTCCCCATATCATCTTAGTGGCTCTGCACTGGACTCTGTCCAGTCGCTCCTTGGCCTTCTTGAACTGGGGAGGCCAGAACTCGATGCAGTATCCAGATGAGGCCTCACCAAGGCAGAGTAGAAGGGAAGGAGAACCTCTCTCAACCTGCTGGCCACACTCTTCTTAATGCATCCCACAATGCTGTTTGCCTTCTTAGCTGTGAAAACACATTGTTGGGTCATGGTCAGCCTTTTGTCCACCATGACTGCCACATCCTTTTCTGCAGAGATGCTCTCTGCTGGTGAGTTGCCAACCTAATGCATAGGGCTGTTCTTCCCCAGATGGTGTACTCTACACTTGTTGAATTTCATTCAGTTTCACCCTGTCTGACTCTCCAGCCTGCCTAGATCATGCTTAATGGAACCACAGCCTTCTGGTGTGTTAGCTACTCCTCCCAGTTTTGTATTCCCAGCAGACTTGCTGAGGGTACACTTTGTGCTTTCATACAGGTCATTGATGAAGGTGTTGAGTAAGAATGGACCCAAGTACAGGTCCCTAGGGAAAACCACTAGTCATGGGCCTCCAATTAGACTCTGCCCAACTGACCACATCCCTCTGAACTCGGTCCTTCAACCAATTCTCAGTCTGTCCTGTCCACTATCTAGTCATCTAATCTGCATTTCTTAAGCTTGGCTGTGAGAATGCTGTGGGAGACAGTGTCAAAAGCCTTGCTGAAGTCAAGGTAAACCACATCCACTGCCCTTCACTTGCCTGTTCATCCAGTTATGACATTGTAAAAAGCTATCACATTGGTGTCCTGGTTTGTGGCTGGACAGATCATCTGTTGTCCCTAAGAGGGGCAAAAGAATGACACTCACAAATGGATTGCAAAAGTGATGGAAAGTTTAAATGGAAAAGCAGTAAGTGTAAGGAGAGGTAACAACTGCTGCCACTGCCCAACATACAAAACGACTGAGCCGCTGTCACCTCTACCACCGTGGTAAAGATCAAAGCCGCTGCCACCACTTGGGCCACAAAAGTGGCTTTTCCAGCCAAAGCCACTACTTGCTCCCTGGGTCTCAGGAGCAGCTTTTGAGCTAAGGCCACTGCTCGCCTTCTTGGGTTCCAGGAGCTACTGCTTGCCTTCCCACTGTGGCTAGCTCCCCGTGCTGTGGGACAGGCTGACTCTGGTCTGCTTACAATTGCTGCTTCCCCCACTCCATGCCGCTCACTGCTCACGCTGCACAGAACAAAGGGGAAAGGCAGTAAACACATTCTTAAGCTTTCCCTTGGTGCCACTGGCTACAGAATCACCACTGCCACCTTGAAACAGCAGGACAGATTCCACACCACAGCTACACACCCAGGTGTCCCCTCGGAACTTATAAAATACCCACACAGTCACCCCAAGAAAACAAAACTTGAGCCTACCCACCAAACCCAACAATCCCCAGAATTCCATATTAACTTTTCCACCTCTGCACTTCTCCAGTCCAGCTTGCAGAATTATTGCAGCAACCATCCTCTGCTACCAATAATCTGTCCTGGATTGAGGCCAGACAGGTTCTCTCTTGCCCCTGAGAGCGGCAAAAGAATGACACTCACAAATGGATTGCAAAAGTGATAGGAAGTTTAAATGGAAAAGCAGTAAGTGTTCTACAGAAGCTGCAAAGGATAGTGGCAAAGATATCCCAAAGCATACAGAGTCCCTTATAGCATACCCAAAGACCTCACAACACTTCCTTTCTCCCTACCTGAGGGTTTACCCCAAAAACCCAGGGCTCTTTCTTCCCCCCACCACTGCTAGGCTAGTCTCAGGCTGGCCAGGTCTGAGACTGCCCCCCACCTCGCTCCTTCTGTTGTGAAGAGGTTATTAAATTTATGACTATGAAATATGAATTATGAAATTATTATTTTTATTATCAAAGTATTAATGACCGATGAATCAACAATTTATATAGATGTTCTTGTGCACGTTTGTGAAATACATTCCATAAATGGCTTAGTATTATGATTAGAACTTAATTAAACTATCTACAGACTGTCTCTGTGTTTTATATAGCCAAGGGTGCAGTTCCGCCGCTTGGTCACTAGATGGCGACTCGGCGGAACGCGGACGGCTTCTAGCTACGTACAGCAATATTACAATCTTTCTGTGCGTCAGCGATGACTCTGCCACACGCGGATACTTCGAACTGAGTGCTAGTGGGTGGAAAGCACGTGGAAGATACTCTGTAGCTATTGTTTGTAGCAAGGTGGGGGTCCGGCTGACTACTGCCGCTGGACTGGTTCCTGGTCGGGTCGGCCCTGGGAGTCGGCTCGCACAGGAGGGCGGGGCAACGGTTGCCGGTAGGCGGGCTCAGAGGGTCCCGGTCGGACGATAGCTATGGGGTCGGCCCTGTGGCAAACAGCCTTAGAGAGAGAATGCGGCTGCGCTGAGCTGCGGCTTCTCCGTTCCTGGGCTTACAGGAACAGCGGGAGGCTCAGGATAGTCCCGGGCTAGGTATATGCGGACTCGATCTCTATCAAGTCCCTTCTCCCAGACAAATGGGCAGATCTTACCCTCGGGGGCTGGTCCAGTCCTCCGATAGCACGATGGGCTCTCCTGGAGATATAACTGGTTGTAGCGATGCTGGCTTCTCGGGCTCAGCGAAGGACCTCCCTCTGGAATACTCACAATGCCAGGGCTTCAGTATGCATGCATGTATGATAGAAGCTAACAACAAGCTCGATGGCAGAGGCTGTGGCTCGAGAGCTGCTCTCTCGAGCCAGTACAAAGTAAGAGAGGGGGCAACTTGTTTACCAACAGGGGTAATATTTATAGGTTCCTCGAGGCTGGGTTTCACCAATGGGCACTCGCATAGACAACTGGCTTCAGCCTATAGAAAGCATGAAGCTGGAATTATGCCCATACCTGGTAATTTTTTCCCCTCCTGAAGGAGGGGAAACCTATCCACATGCTGGGCCCAGATCTAGTATCTGGGCAGAATGTGCCTTCACCACACCTTCTCCTCCTGGCATTAGGCCTAGCCAGACCTAAGAGGCCTTGAGATAACACCCCCATCATTACCCGATAGGGAGCGTCTCCCACGGGAGCAGAGAGGGAAGACAGAGGAAGAGAATGACTTTGCAGATGAATTTGTAGGGCACAGGATTTATGGGTGTGAAATATGCTGTTTCCTGTGTCCACCCACTGGGTTGGACACTCAGGACACCGGAGATGTAACTGATGCGGCAGTAACATGAGGCACCCAGCCTAAACTGCAACAATTGGTCACACATGATGTCTACTTGGTGAATCCATTTCGACTATCCCTGATAACCATCTTTTCCTCGATATGCTTTGAGATGACATCAAACAGAAATTGTTCCATCACATTTCCAGGGATAGAGGTGAGGCTGACACCGATCCTCCTTCCTGTCCTTTGTGAAGACTGGAGTGACAGTGGCTTTTCTCCAATCCTCAGGCACCTCTTCCATTCTCCAGGACTTTCCAAAGATGATTGAGAGTGGCGTAGCAAGGACTTCTGCCAGCTCCCTCACAATTCATGAGTGCGTCCCCTGAGGGCCCACGGATCTGTAGATGTTCAGTTTAGTTGATTAATCTCTAACCCAATTCTCTGACTGAAGCAAAGTCTTCCTTTTTGCTGATTTTCTGTGTGGTCTCAAAGGTCTGGAACTCAGGACAGCTGGCCTTAACAGTGAAAACCAAGGCAAAGAAGGCATTTAGGAGCTCTGCCTTCACTGTTTCCTCTGTCACCAGGACACCCACTTCATTCAGCAGCAAGCCCACATTTCCTCTGATCTTCTTTTTGCCTCCAATGTACTTCAGAAGCTTTTTTTGTTGATCTACCTTGACAGGATTAATTTTAAGGAATCTTTAACTTTCCTCATTGCATCTCTAGATACTCTGACAACATTCTTGTATTCCTTCAAAGTGGTCAGCCTCATCTTCCATATTCTATAAACCTCCTTCTTCCACTTGAGTTTGTTCAGTAGCTCTCTGCTCAACCATGCAGGTATCCTGGCTCCCTTAACTGATTTCTAACTCTTGAGATGCTCCGCTCCTGAGCTTGGAGGAAATGGTGGTTGACTATTAACCAACTGTCTTAGGGACCCCTACCTTATATTGCCCTATCCCATGTGATTTCTCCAAGAATTTTCTTGAAAAGGCCAGAGTGAGCCCTTCTGAAGTCCAGGGTTGTGATCCCTCTCGTTGTTCTAGGCCTAGTGCACATTGCTGCCATTTGGCAAGAGAGCGGCTCGGGACCAGCATTGGGTCTGGCGTGCTTGAGCTGAGAGGAACTGAGAGGTGCTTTAGGACCTTGACAGACAGTGAGGACCAGCAGGATCATCTTCTCATGTGCCTGCTTGGGAGGTGATGTCGGCCACAGGAAATTTAAACACTGGGAGAACAAAGCCACTGTGGTGGGTTGAGGCAGCCCCCTCCCCACCACAGGCAAAATAACGACTCTGACAAACGGATTGCAAAAGTGATGGAAAAGTTTAAATAGAAAAGGGCGAATGTGCACAAAAAGAACCAGAAACAGTGACAGAAGAAACCCCAAAACAGACCCAGATACACCCCATCCCCACCTGAGGGTGGGCCCAAGACCCCCAGGGCTCGTTCTTCCCCTCCTCCACTGCTAGGCTAGTCTCAGCTGGCCAGGCCTGAGACTGCCCGTCCCCCTGGCCTTGGGCCTAGCCAGGCCCAAGGCTGGGAGACGTCTCCCCCAGTTACCGTGCGCCGGCGAGGGAAGAAAGAGAAAGAGGCGGACCCCACGCAAGGTCTTATAGCGGTGCAGGGGATTGTGGTAGGAGATACCTGGCACTTCCTGTGTCTACCCACTGGGCTGGTCTTCTGGACACAGGAAGTGTGCCATGCAGCATAGGGCACCCAGCCCAAAACACCACAGCCACGCAACTGCCTTTTGGCAAGAGAGCTGCTGTCTGACTGGATTGCAGCAAGCAGCGTGTGCTGGGTGAGGTGACAGAGTGAGAAGCCTCTGCAGTAGCTCGGGTAAAACATAGTAGTCAGGTGGAATATATGTTGAAAAACCAAAACTAAAACAACCACAAAAAAACCCAGACCAAAGCAAAAACCCACTAACCTGAAGAGATCCAGCCATGGTTACAACTCGGCCAAAGGCTACTATAAAAACAACGGGTACCCAGACAGACCCCATATGCAAGCATGTGAGTATACAGGCTGCTAGCTGCAGAGAGTGCTGGAGTCTGGCACTTGAAATGGAGGGTGATGGAGACAACACCTGTGTGAGGTGAATTATCTGTTTAACCTGGTGACTGAGCTAAAGGAAGAAGTGGTAGGAGTCAGGACTATAAGGAAATTTGAAAGGGAGTTAGGCGTGTGGGAGCAGGCTTTACAGACCTCCCTAGTTGAGGGAGGCAACTCAGGAAGCAATGGGGACTGGATACAGGTCCCTGTTAGGATAGTCATGGAGAGTCCATTCTGGCCCTCTTTGCCTCGCCCGTTTCCCTTTGCACAACAGGTATGAGGCACTGCAAGTTGAGGGCAATGTTCATGAGAAGGCTGAAGAGGTACCATCTGAGGGGATGCCTAAAGCAAATCAGTCCCCACCTTGCATCAGGACTCCTACCATAAAGAAAGAGAGGAGGGTAATTGTTATTAGTGACTCTCTCCTGAGGGGAACAGAGGGACCTATGTGTTGTCCTGACCCATCCCACAGGGAAGTCTGCTGCCTACCTGGGGCCCGGGTGTGGGACATCACAAGGAGACTACCGGAACTAATCCAGCCCTCTGACTATTACCCATTGCTGATAATCCAAGATGGCAGTGATGAGCTTGATAAGAAAGGCACCAGGACAATCAAAAAGGAATTCAAGGCTCTTGGTCAGTTGATTGATGGGGCAGAAGCACAAGTGTTGTTCTGCTCAGTTCCCTCAGTGGCAGGGCTGTACACTGAAGGGAACAGGAGAACCCGTGCCATCAACAAATGGCTCAAGGGCTGGTGCCAGCAGCAGAATTTTGGGTTCTTTGATCAAGGGGCAACTTTCACTGCTCCTGACCTGCTGGACCCAGATGGACTGAATCTGTCTAGAAAGGGCAAAAGGGTTCTGGCACAAGAGTTGGCAGGGCTCATTGAGAGAGTGTTGTAAATGTTCCCCTCAGGAATGAGCGGCAAAGGTATTAATGAATATGTGTTAGTAGTTTATTTATGTACAAACTATGCAACGGGTTATTTACAGTCACTGTTTACAGGTATCAGTATTCAGTTGGTGGAACTACCTCTACAGAATGACTATGCATGGACACTTCAAACAAAGCAAAGTATTTATAGAATTTAGAATTGAAACTGATTCGAAAAGCGTTGGGGAGGGGTTTGTCGGCGGCCAGCAAACCTACAGCCCAGAACGGTTTGGCACCACGTTAACCAAAATTCTATAAAGAAAATGCTTGGCTTACTCACAAACTGAAAACTTTGAGGAATCTTTCACTGATAATGTGTTTATAGTCCAGAAAATGTGGCATGGATATGCTGTAATAAGGAAATAGAAAATGGCGTTGACCATGTGGCGCTGTGGTGCGTGGTTGCTGCTTCTCCCAGAGTACAAAGGTCCAGGAGCCTCCCAGAGGAAACTTCTGAGGTTTTTGCAACTTGATCGGTGAAGCACTTTGCCTGGCAAGGGTTCCCCATTCTGGGGGCTGTAGCTTTTCAGGATCAGTGGTGCACGAAGGCTACCATGGTTTCCTCCTGCAGCAATGGGTCATAGTATCAGTCAGTCAGGGCTGGAAGGGACCACAAGGATCATCTAGTTCCAACCCCCTGCCATGGGCAGGGACACCCTACACTAGATCAGGCTGGCCAGAGCCTCATCCAGCCTGGTCTCAAACACCTCCAGGGACGGGGCCTCAACCACCTCCCTGGACAACCCATTCCAGGGCTTCACCACTCTCATGGGGAAGAGCTTCCTTCTCATGTCCAGCCTGAATCTCCCCACCTCCAGCTTCATTCCATTCCCCCTAGTTCTATCACTACCTGATAGCCTGAGAAGTCCCTCCCCAGCCTTCTTGTAGGCCCTGTTCAGATACTGGAAGGCCACAATTAGGTCATGCAGCAGTTGAACACACAGAAGCAAGTTCTGGTAATATTTGGGGCACAATCCTGGACATAAGCACCATTCACCACAGAGGGTTTTAAACTAGGTTTGAAGGTTTAGGTGGGTGATGAAACCAGTCTTTCCAGAGAGGTGACGGAGGTAAACTGGAGTCAGTGGTGAAATCAGCAGCCCAGCTGAAGTGCATGTACACCAATGCATGCAGTATGGGTAACAAACAAGGAGGTGGAGGCCTTGGTACGCCAGGAAAGCTACAACGTAGTCAGCTTTAGAGGGGCGTAGTGGGATGACTCACAGGACTGGTGCACTGCACTGGATGGTTACAAGCGCTTTGGGAGAGACGGGAGGGAGAAGAGGGGTGGCCCTGTATGTTAGGGAGTATCAGTGCCTCAGAATTTGAGGTTAAGGATGAATGGATTGAGTGCCTATGGGTTAAAACCAGAGGAAAGGCTAACAAAACTGACATCCTGGTTGGAGTCTGTTATAGACCATCCAACCAGGATGAAGAGGTAGATGAAGTATTCTACAAGCAGATGGAGGTCGTCTCAAGATCTCCAGCTCTTGTTCTTGTGGGTGACTTTAACCTGCCAGGTATCTGCTGGGAACTTAGCACAGCAGAAAGGAGGCAGTCCAGAAGGTTCCTTGAGTGTATGGAGGATGGCTTCCTGACACAGCTGTTATGTGAGCCTACCAGGGGTGAGATCCTGCTTGACCTGCTGTTCTCAAATAGAGAAGGGCTGGTGGGTGATGTGATGGAAGGAAGCTGTCTAGGGTGCCGCTAGCATGAAATGGTGGAGTTGTTTATATACAGGGAAACAAGGAGGAACAACAACAAAACCCTTACCTTGGACTTCTGGAGGGCAGAGTTCAGCTGATTTAAGTAACTAACCTGGAGAGTAGCTTTGGAAGCAGCCCTTAAGAGCAAAGGGATCCAGGATGGGTGGACCTACTTCAAACAGGAACTTTTGAAGGCACAGGAACTGGCGGTTCCCATCTGCCGAAAAGACGGGCCGGCGGGGAAGGCGACCGGCCTGGATGAGCAAGCAGCTCCTGAAGGACTTAAGGGGAAAAAAGAGGCTGTATCACCTTTGGAAAGGGGGGGGAGGCAACATTTAAGGGTATTGTTAGGTCATGTAGGAGAAAAATTAGGGAGTCAAAAGCCCAGTTAGAACTTAAGGTGGCCACCTCTGTGAAAGACAATAAAAATATTTTTTGTAAATATAGTAATGCTAAAAAGAGTGGCAAGAGGAACCTCCACTCTGTATTGGACTTGGAGGGAAATGTTGTAACTAAAGATGAGGAAAAGGCTGAGGTACTAAGTGCCTTCTTTGCCTCAATTTTCAACAGTAAGACAGGAGGGCTTCAGGATAATTGGCCTCCTGAACTGGTAGATGGGGACAGGAAGCAGTATAGTCCCCCTGAAATCCATGACAAAGTAGTTAGGGAGTTGCTGAGCCACTTGTATACTCACAAGTCCATGGGATCCATCCTAGGGTGCTGAGAGAACTGGCAGATGAGCTGGCCAAGCCACTCTCCATCATTTTTGACTAGTCCTGACTCACTGGAGAGGTCCTTTCTTTGTTGGCTTCTCAATGACACACAGAGATCTCTAATTCTTCCTGTTTATTCCTCATACCGCATTCCTTGGTAGTAGTAGTAAAGTTGGCAAAAATCATGCTCATACCTTAGCTCTACATCCCCGGCTCCCAGAGTAGCATCTGAGCATGATTTGGGTAGTGAGTTGACTAACATCACAGAATTGTCAGGGTTAGGAGGGACCTAAATGACAATCCAGCTCAAACTCTCCTGCCGTGGACAGGGACACGGCACACTAGATCAGGTGGTAGTCATGTGTGTTTAGCATGTTCTTCATAAGGCTCACTGTCGTATTCAGAGGTATATGCTTTAATAGTAATTTTGCAGATACTCAAGAAAAGTCTTCACTTGGGCACTATACCCTTCAAGATCTGTGTCAAAGCTCCTTCTGTTGCTATAGCTGAAACAGTACCATCTTATCTTCACAAGGCTCCTTTCTTCAGCTGTTCAACATGCCAGCTCAGTGGATCTCCACCCCTGGTGAGACAGCATGGTCTGATGGTCTACAAGACTCTTAACTTTTCTCCCAAAGTGTATTAAATTAGCCTGCATTCTGTAACACAGCAAGCTGGACAGCTATCCTACAGACCCTCCTCCAAACTCTCTCATGCCTCCTCCTCAACGGAACAGTGGGGAGAGAAGAAGATGAGGAACCTTGTAGGTTGATTTAAAAAGATCAGTTGGCAGTTGCTGTCATAGGCCAGACTTGACTTGGGGAAAACTAGTTTATTGCCAATTACAGTAGAGTTGTGTGGTGAGAAACTACCACAAAAATGGAATTCACTTTCCCTGCCTTGTTTCTTCCCAGACTCAACTTCACTCCTTTGTTCCTGACTTTCCTGCCACCTTCCTGATGTGCATGGGGGGAATGGGGGCATGGGGAATGAGGGTTGTAGTCAGTCTATACCAGCCCTTCTGCCACTCCTGCTCCAGCATGCTGTTACTCCCACAGACTGCAGTCCTTCATGAGCTACTCCAGCATGGGTCTTTCTCATAGGATATAGTTTTTCAGGAACAGACTGTTCCAGCATGGGTCTCCCAAAAGCTACAACTGCCAGAAAAACTGCACCAGCATGGACTCTGCTCCATGGACTGTAAAGGAGTGTCTGCTTCAGTGCCTAGAGCATCTCCTCTCCTCCTCCACCACCCTGGTATCTGCAGGGCACTCTCTCACCGATTTTATCTCACTCCACTCTGCTGTGCAGTGCCTTTCCTAAATACACTTTCCAGCGGCACCACCATCTCAGCTTCAATGGATAGGTTGGAGCCAGCTGGAACTTGTATCCCAGCCCAGATTATCTGAGACAGCCAGCATGGCTTCACCAAATGCAAATTCTGCATGACCAACCTAGTGGCTTCCTATGATAGTGTAGCTATATCACTGGACAAGGGAAGACCAGTAGATGCTGTCTGTCTGGACTTCATTAAATGGTATAGACAATGAGATTGAGTGAACCCATAGCAAATTTGAAAATGATACCAAGCTGAGTGGTGCAGTTGATAAAACTGAAGGACAGGATGCCATCCAGAGGGACTTGAACAGGCTGGAGAAGTGGGCTTAGTAGAATCTCAGGAGGTTCAACAAGGCAAAGTGCAAGGTCCTACACCCAGGTCAAGGCAGTCTTCTCTATCAATAGAGGCTGGGGATGATGAGATTGAGAGCAGCCCTGCAGAGAAGGACTTGGGAGTGCTGATGGACAAGAAGCTGGACATGAACAGACAGCCTGTGCTTGCAGCCCCCGAGGCCAGTTGCATCCTGGCTGTATCAACAGAAGCATGGCCAAGAGAGGTAATTCTGCCACTCTACTCTGCTCCTGTGAGACCACACCTGGAGTATGGTCCCATATGGGACCCCCCATTCAAAAGAGACATGGACATGCTAGAGTAAGTCCAGAGGACGCCCACAAAGATGGTCAGAGGGATGGAGCACCTCTCCTGTGAAGACTGTTGTGACTGTTCATCTTGGAGAAGAGAAAGCTCTGGGGAGACTTTACAACTACTTCTCAATATTGGAAGGGAACCTGCAGGAAGGGTGGGGACGGACTATCTGGGAGAACATGCAGCGATAGGACAAGGGGCAGTGATTTTAAATTGGAGCAGTGGAGATATAGGTTAGACACAGGGAGAAAGTTCTTTACAATGGGAGTAGCAAAATACTGGAACAGGTTGCCCAGGGATGTGGTTGAGGCCTAATACCTGGAGACATTCAAGATCGGATTTGCTGTGGCCCTGGCCAGCCTGGTCTAATTGGAAGTATCCCTGCTCACTGCAGGGGGCTTTGGATAAGAGGGCTTTTCAGGGTCCCTTCTAGCTGGATGCAATCTGTGAATCAGTTGTGGGCAGCCACATGTTTGCTTAAGACATGTGGAGTATTTTAGGGTTTTGCCAGGAAGGAACAGTGCAGCTTCCTGGGAATTTGGGTGGGGCCTTTCTGTGCTGTGACAGGAGAAATGCAAACTTTGGGACAAAAAGATTATGAAGTATGATTTACTGGAAAATATACAACAGAACACCCAGCTTTGTAGGAAATCTAGGGAAGTTAATGTACTTGTAGATAGTCATTCAATACCATCATCCGAGTGCTTAGGTTTGTGGTTGGCAATGCCCCTATGCCAGATGGTGCTGCAGGTGTTAGTCTGGACATGAACTTCTCATGCCCCTGCTGCTCAGCTGAACTCCTGCAGAAGGAGCCCATCTTTTCCCATGCAATGTACATGCATAAAAAGACATGCCTTGCATATGACAGAAATAATTAATTTTGGAGAAGTGAGAGAATAGAAATAATTTATTTCCACATTCTTAAAAATATTGTTATTTTGAGAGGTTCCTTTTGCTCTGGGCAAAACAAGTAGCCACAGCTGGATTTTGTGAAATGCAGGAACAGGTCTAAGGTGAGAAAAATGTGGGCAGTGACGCTACTGAGCCAGGTGCCAGCAAAGCTGACCCCTGTAGAACTTATGGGGAGTGTGTGGGGATGGAATATAGCTGTTGTTGCTATAGCTGAAAGCCAGGGTGTCACTGGCCAGGCCACTCTCCATCATTTTTCCGCAGTCCTGGCTTACTGGAGAGGTCCCAGAACACTGGAAGCTGGCCAGTGTGATGCCCATCCAGAAGAAGGGCCACAATGATGAACCTGCAGACTACAAGCCTGTCAGCCTGCCCTCAGTGCCAGGCAAGATTATGGAACAGGTCATCTTGAGTGCAATCACGCAGGACTTACAGGATGGCCAAGGGATCAGGTCCAGCCAGCATGGATTTAGGAAGGGCAGGTCCTGCCTGACCAACCTGATCTCCTTCTATGATCAGGTGACCCGCCTAGTGGATGTGGGGAGGCCTGTGGATGTAGTTTACCTGGACTTCAGCAAGGCCTTTGACACCGTCCCCCACAGCAAACTCCTGGCCAAGCTGGCAGCCCATGGCTTGGACTGGAGCACTCTGTGCTGGGTTAGGAACTGGCTGGAGGGCCGAGCCCAGAGAGTGGTGGTGAATGGTGCCACATCCAGCTGGTGGCCAGTCACTAGTGGTGTGCCCCAAGGATCAGTGCTGGGCCCCATGCTCTTCAACATCTTTATTGATGACCTGGATGAGGGCATTGACTCCATCATCAGTAAATTTGCAGACGACACCAAGCTGGGGGCAGGAGTTGATCTGCTGGAGGGCAGAGAGGCTTTGCAGAGGGACCTCGACAGGCTGGACAGATGGGCAGAGTCCAATGGCATGAGATTTAACACATCCAAGTGCTGGGTTCTGCACATTGGCCACAACAACCCCATGCAGCGCTACAGGCTGGGGTCAGAGTGGCTGGAGAGCGGCCAGGCAGAGAGGGACCTGGGGGTACTGGTCGATGGTAGGTTGAACATGAGCCTGTAGTGTGCCCAGGCAGCCAGGAGGGCCAATGGCATCCTGGCCTGCATCAGGAACAGTGTGGCCAGCAGGAGCAGGGAGGTCATTCTGCCCCTGTACACTGCACTGGTTAGGCCACACCTTGAGTCCTGTGTCCAGTTGTGGGCCCCTCAGTTTAGGAAGGATGTTGACTTTCTGGAACGTGTCCAGAGAAGGACAGCAAGGTTGGTGAGGGGTTTGTAACACAAGCCCTATGAGGAGAGGCTGAGAGAGCTGGGGTTGCTTAGCCTGGAGAGGAGGAGACTGAGGGCTGACCTTACTGCTCTCTACAACTACCTTAAGGGAGGTTGTAGCCAGACAGAGGTTGGTCTCTTCTCCCAGGCAACTGGCACCAGAACAAGAGGACACAGTCTCAAGCTGCGCCAGGGCAGGTTTAAGCTGGAGGTTAGGAAGAAGTTCTACCCAGAGAGAGTGATTTGCCATTGTAATGGGCTGCCTGGGGCGGTGGTGGAGTCACCATCATTGGAGGTGTTCAGGAGGAGACTTGATGGGGTGCTTAGTTGCATGGTTTAGTTGATTAGGTGGTGTTGGATGATAGGTTGGACACGATGATCTTGAAGGTCTCTTCCAACCTGGTTTATTCTATTCTATTCTGTATTGTCACTACTGAACAGCCTTTGGCTGCTGTGTTTTGTAGTCACTCAGATGTGTGGTCCCAAACAGTAGCTGTCTTGCTTATTTTCCTTTATTAATTTCTGGTGGTTTAGTTCTTTGCTATAGGTCTGGATTACTATTCTGGAGCTTGTTGACTCTGCAGTTGACTCTGTGTTGTTGTGCCTTGAATATAACTGGTGGGTTTCGTGATGATTTTTTTTTTCTTAATTTTTGTAATATTCCTGTTTCCTGGATGAGCCCTTTAAAACTTTTGTCTTCATATATGTCACATTTTTCTGCATGCTGAAAAATATAACTGTATTTCAACTTCTCAGTCTATTTGGTTACCTAAATTAAGGTTGGTATTATTATTCCTACACAGAATTAAATATTCTACTGTGAAGAACTGATTGAGGTTTGCTTTAACCTTGAGGAAGGAAGGCATTTTTCTTTGTTCTTTTTTATAATGTATCAGGTTTTCTGTCACTACGGTGGTTTCTTTTTCTGTTAGGTTAATCTATTTTGTATTTTCTCTCAATATTGCTAGAGCAGGCATTTGAATAAGGCCTATCTTGATTTGACATGCAGCACAGTATTTATATTTGTTCTGATATGTTTGAAATCATATACAGAGTTGGGAATCTTGTTTCACTGTTTTTATTTAGGTTCATTTTCTATACATGGTAAAAGAATTGAGGTCATAGTTTAGCTGCATAGTTTTCTTAGTTTTCTTAGTTTTCATAGTTTCTTCTTTACCTTGCAGTATTTCCATTTATGGCTACACACTGTCCCCTTGAGAGAATAATCAGCCCAATATATGCTAATTTGTGTTCTCCTTGATGACTTTGCCGTCCAGTGTAACTGATGCAGAATGCTTGCTGCTTGCTTTCAGACTGTCTGATTTAAGTAGCTAGTCTTTGTTTTATATCATACCTGGGAGGACAAAAGCCTCTTGCCAGACTCTCCAGTCCAGTTTGAGCTACACAAGGAAAAGTTACTTTTACCCTTTGGGTTTTTTTGTAACCTGCTTTTAAGAGGAAGGTTTTGAATGCTTGCATCTGCCTTAGAACTCAGTGTGTGTGTGTGTGTGTGTGTTTCTGATGTTTGTGACTAGCTTACAGTTAAATATGCTGGGTACTCAAAGATGTGCCCAGAGAGCAGCTGGGCAGGGCATTAGGAGATTCCTTTCTGTGTGAATGTTAGAAGATTTCTGGTGTTGAAGCTTGTCCCTCTGCCTGTGAAATCCCTAGTTGCAAAGTTTGCAGGAGAATCTGAACTGTCTGTTCCATGTCAGTGGGATTACTTTCAGGGAGTCAGGACATGACATTATTTGATCTGTTTCCACTCTCTGATCCACAGTGTCATGTAATTTTCCTGCACGTACTGGAATGCCTGTTCCATTGGATTAAAACAAGCTTGTAATATCAGATGCTTTGACCAGTGCCTTCTAGTGCCTGTTATACATTTGTTGTCTTTTGTTTTGTAAATTTACTTTCCAGGTTGATCTGACGTTTGCATGTGCATGCTTTGATTGAACCTGCTGCTCATCTCCACAATGCTGCTAATCTCCACAGTCTCAAACTGCACCGGGGGAAGTTTAGATTCGAGGTTCTTCACAGAAAGAGTAATTGGCCATTGGAATGGGCTGCCCGGGGCGATGGTGGAGTCACTGTCCCTGGTGGTGTTCAAAAAAAAGATTGGATGTGGTACTCGGAGCCATGGTTTAGTTGCCAGGAGGTATTAGGTAATAGGTTGAACTTGATGATCTCTGAGGTCTTTTCTAACCTAGTTGGTTCTGTCATTCTGTGAAGGGGTTGGTATATAGGTATTTGAATCAAATTTCATGCTAAGCTTTACAATAGCTAAATATTAGTAAACCAAAGAGTAAAAGAAAAAAAAAAGTTTTACCTGGAATATTTTCTTTGTTCTGGAGATAATTCTGAAAATATGACTTGGAAGGGAGTAGGTCACTGAAGTTTTAGAATTTAGTTTTTCTTTTGATAAATATTATTTTACAAACAAACTGCATAAGAAATATCTGAGTTTGCAAGGGTCATCCCTACTTATCAGCAGAAGTTGCAGGCAAATCTTGTGTTACCTGTTCCTAGTCTGCATGCATGTTGTCACAGGAACTGTATAACCTAGGGATTTGACCTGTGGTCAGTTTTACCTTGTTTGTATTGCCAGATGACACACTGCTGTAATCTTGGTTGACAAAACTGCTATCTGCTTAGCTTGAAGCAACTATCCGTGTATGTTTCTTAGCTCAAAACCACACACAGAAAAGACAAAGCATTTAAAAACTAGTTTGAAAACTTAAGTCCTATTTAAAAAGACATGCATCTTAAGTGGTACTGAAAGAAAACACTGTTGTTAGTCCTCATCTGCTTCATGGACAAGCCTTTTCTACTTAAGACCTTTCTGTATGTTGCTTGGGTTTTTGTTTGTTTCGGTTTCTTTTTCTCTTCTTAAATGTTTTTCTCTTCTTAAATGTCCCTTCCAACCCTGACTGATACTATGATACTAAGCTGGGGGTGGGGAGATTCAGGCTAGATGTGAAGAGGAAGTTCTTCACCATGAGAGTGGTGAAGCCCTGGAATGGGTTGTCCAGGGAGGTGGTTGAGGCCCTGTCCCTGGAGGTGTTTAATCCCAGGCTGGATGAGCCTCTGGCCGGCCTGATCTAGTGTAGGGTGTCCCTGCCCATGGCAGCGGGGTTGGAACTAGATGATCCTTGTGGTCCCTTCCAACCCTGACTGATACTATGATACTGTGATACTATGTTTGGTTTTCTTGAAAGGTTACTTGGGATAATTGCATGGCAAAGTGTTTTGTTTTTAAACATTCATCTAGTGATGGATGTTTTTCTTTTGGAAAGGTGCAGCCTATTTTTTGATACCCTGTTAGATTATTTTGTTAGGACCTGAAGTGGAATTTCTGACTTCATCTTCGTGCAAGAAGTAGCACAATAAGAATAACAGATGCAAAACTTGAAACCCGTAGGAAAACATGTTTGACCATGAAAAGTTTTTGAAAACCCTCTGGTGTCCATCAGTGATTGTTAAGGCAGCATAGCTCTGGCAGAGAAAGGAAATAGTTTTGAGAAGGAGTTCTCAGTAGCATAGTTTCATCTCATGGCAAAGTTTCATATATTGTGTTCATTTCTGTACAGTGAGCGAGCCATGCTTCAGACTACCTAAAGAGGTGTATATGTGAGAGGGTGACAGAGCAATCAATGCAGTTGGTTCAGAGGTGAATTTTGTCCATTGAACATTACTGCATTTCCTTATTTTTATGGTTCCATGAAGCATTGATCTTCAGTGGTTCAGCTTACTTACAGAAATGCAGTGTTGAGACGTGCTGGATCAGATCATTTGTGTAAATCACAGTGCCTTACTAAGGCTTGTAGGTGTTTGGGGGTTTTATTTGAGAGCTGCCCCAAGGCTGCTCTGAAGGCTGTAATTTTGTGCTTGTACAAGTGGAAAAGCCATTAAACTGTGCTGCAGCCTCATCTTGCCAACACCATTACTCATTTTAGGGAATAGTGTGTGCATGCTTAGGAGTCTGTGAACAAAACAGTGTGTAGACAGAGTTGCTCTATAATTATGGGATTTTTATTATTATTATTATTTGCCTGTAATAGATAAGAGATGAAGTGGGTTATTGGTGCACTTGATCCTAAGAAAAAATCTATGTGCATGCATGTAGACTAGTCCTTACTTTTAAGAAATCACAGCACAAGAAAATTAACTCAGAAATCTATTGTATTCAAATAGTGGAAACTGCCTTCTTAACCATAATTTAAATGCTACATTGGTGCAGCTGTTACACTGTACTCTTGTACCCTGTATGTTGTGATAAGGTTTTGGTAGCGGAGAGCCTACAGATTTTTGTGAGAAAATGCCAGAGGCTCCTACAATGCATGACAGAGTCAATGCTAGCTGGCTCCACGATGTGGCCACTGCTGGCCAAGAGCTGGTCCATTAGTGATGGTGGTAGGACCTCTGTGCTAACATATTTAAGATGGGAAAAAAACTCTGCTGCAGAGCAGCAGTCTGAAGAGAGAAGTGAAAATACGTGAAAGAAACAGCTCTGCAGGTGTGAAGATCAGTAAAGAAGGAGGGGGAGGAGATGCTTCAGATGCTAGGGCAGAGGTCCTTCTGAAGCCTGTGGTGAAGGCTGTAGTGAGTCAGTCTCCCTGCAGCCCATGAAGGTTCATGGTACAACATCCAGTTGCAGCATGTGAACGGCCCCATGCAGGAGCAGATGAATGGACCCTGAAGGAAGCTGTGACCCCCAAGGAGAACACACGATGGTGTAGATTTTCTGCCAGGACTTATGACTGTTGGGTAACCTTCCTGAAATACTGCACCCTGTGGAAGGGCCCAGCGCTGGAGGAGTTCATGAAGAACTAGACCCAGACTAGAGAAGTTTGTGGAGGATTGTCTCCACTCGGAAGGGCTCCACGCTGGAGTAGTGGAAGAGAGTGAGGAGGAAGGAGTGGCAGAAACAACATGTGATGAACCTCCATTTCCTGTGCCCCTGTGCTGTTGTTGGGGAGGACATAGAGAAACCAAGAAGGAAGTTAAGCCCAGGAAAAAGAAGGGCACGGGTAAAGTTTTTATGAGATTTGAGTTTATTTCTTGTTATCCTACTCTCTTTTTATTGGCATTAAATCTATTAATTTTCCCAAGTTGACTCTATTTTGCGCATCATGGTAAGTGATCTCTCCTTGTCCTTATCTTGGACTCCCTGTCCTTTTCTTGACCCATGAGCCTTTTGTTGTTGTGGTGGTGAGAGAAAGTTCTCCCCCTACACACAAAGAAACCACAGCTAACTCAGTCGGAGAAGCAAATTAATATAAGCTGTATTTACAAGCAGGATGAAATGCAATGAATATGTACACAATATACAGTATTTATTTACAATATATACAGAAATATACAGCAAAGAACGTAATACAGAATAAAACTCCCTCCTCCAGGCAGGAGGGTCCCCCCTATATCCCCTCTCTCCCCCTACCTCCATTTTTTCCCAAAAAGGGTTAGAGAGAGAGAAAAAGGTAATTATTAAGGAGGAAATTCTGTTAGCTCAAAGCGTGTGCAAGAATTATTCTTATCTGTTAGTTCAAGGTTAACTCTGTCCAGGAGCTGTTGCTCAGAGAGAGACAGAAACAAACAGGCAGACTGGAACAGACAGAACTGAACTGAAATTCAAACAGAACTAAAACTTAAAGTTGCATTCTACCAATCTACTAATGAAATTCGACTTTATCTTTGTTTTCAATTATTTCACCAAAACAGTCAGCCAGAGTGTTCCAGCAACTGTCCCTTTCTTAAAGGCACAGCCTAAAACGGTCACAGTTGTGTTCTTCCTCCTGTTGCATTGAGGACGGGTAGTGAGGGTGTCTGGGTAGGCACCTGTCATCCAGCCAAGATCAATACAACCCACCTTGGTACACAAATGAATCTGTAAGTAGCATCTTCAAATGAATTTACATGAAAGTTACAGTCTTTTTATTAATGCAATTCTTAATGCAATTTTTAAAGGATATTTTTAGAGACAAAAAATAGCA
Source organism: Picus viridis (assembly GCA_033816785.1). Taxonomy (NCBI): domain Eukaryota; kingdom Metazoa; phylum Chordata; class Aves; order Piciformes; family Picidae; genus Picus; species Picus viridis. The sequence continues at coordinate 54,958,357 of CM066606.1, forward strand.
GGACACATAGAAAGGAACTGAAGCAAAACATGACTATGATTGTAATAATAAGGAAATGTCATTGACTTGCATGTGTTACTTATTTTTGCAAGAGTGAGGAGTCCATACACTCACATGAAAAGTAAAGAAGAATTTAAATTAAACAAAAAACAAACAAATGAACAAGAAAGATCAGGCAAGGTTTTAAAAATTAATGCAGATCTTTGGCTGGATTACTAGAAATGTTTGAATGAGAGTTGCAGAAGGTACTATTATGAGAAATTCTTAACTTGTTAATGCATCTTGTGTACTGTATTCCCCTCCTTTCCTGCGCTCTCTCCACCCTCCTTTTCTTGTCTTAAGCTATTCTGTCTCTTGGTCCTCTAGATGTCTTTTTTTCAGGGTCATATTGACTTGCAACCAGGCATATTATGTGCACAAATAAAGAATGTGTTGAATAACTTTATTGATGATCTGGATGAGGAGATAGAGTCCACTGTTACTAAGTTTGCAGATGACACCAAGCTGAGGGCAGGAGTCAATCTGTTAGAGGGTAGGAGGGCTCTGCAGTGGGACCTTGACAGGCTGGACAGATGGGCAGAGTAAACAGGATGGCATTTAACAAGTCCAAGTGCCAGGTGCTGCACTTCGGCCACAACAATCCCATGCAGCACTACAGGCTGGGGACAGAGTGGCTGGAGAGCAGCCAGGCAGAAAGGGACCTGGGGGTACTAGTTGACAGTAGGCTGAACATGAGCCAGCAGTGTGCCCAGGTGGCCAAGAACGCCAGTGGCTTCCTGGCCTGGCTCTTGGCCAGCAGGAGCAGGGCAGTCATTCTGCCCCTCTACTCAGCACTGGTTAGGCCACACCTTGAGTACTGTGTCCAGGTCTGGACTCCTCAATTTAAGAAGGACATTGAGGTACTTGAACATGTAACCTACTTGTACAGACCTGTGAGCCATCTAAGGTTTTTTTAAGTCAGTTCTGTTTGAAAGAAAGATAAAACCACTGCCAAAGAGTCAAAAATAATACTAAAAGATGACAATGTCGCCCTACATATGTTTAGGAAATATTTTATTTATTTATAATCTGTTTTGCTTATGACTTTAAATACTGTACACTAGATTCTGTTTTGCCATTATCTGTATTTATTACTTGATTTGGACTTGTTTTCATGGAGATTCTAGCCATAAATGTTGCACAGGAATGTGAAAAGTGTGTTTGGATAACTGCCTTCAATTTTCTGTTTTCTTCCTGTGCAATTGTATTACGGTTAAGTTTGTTCTCGTAGTGGATAAAGACTGGCAAGTACATGGAGAGCTTTGTGGTTTTGACAGAATACATCTGCCTTTGATTTTTGTGATCTGGCAGTAGTGTGTCATCTGGTTAACTTGATTAGCATCAACAGATTTATTTTTTTCTTGCCCTGATGTGACCCCTGTGGCTGTAGCGAGGCATCACTCCCATCTCTCTTGCTCAGACCGTAATTTCTAAGCAAGCTGCCATTTGAGAGACAGATCTGAGCACCCTGAGCTGTGTACAATTCAATCAGTAATACTCCTCAAGTTCTCTTCTGAGCTGCAGATCTGGAAAAATGCCAGCCTACATTAGGGCTTAATTGTCTGGAGGACAGATTTCATGTGTAATTTTCCTTGGAGCAGTAAGTTCCACTAAAAAAGATGTGCTTGTGATGAAACGTTGGTCTCAGTCAGGACCTTAACTCAGTACAGAGAGCAGAAAGTGCTGCTCATGTTCTCCATCTGAGTACGTAACTTTTCTTTCATCAGCTCTGGGGAGGAGCACAGAGTGTATCTTGCTTCCCAATTCACTGAAGGTGCAGAAATTTTTAATGCATTGGACTAGAAATAACTTTGCTGTTAGGGAGTCTGGAATAGGCAGATAGGGCTGGTGAGGCTAGTCCACCATTAGTAAATCTGCAGATGACACTAAGCTGGGGGCAGGTGTGGATCTGTTAGAGAGTAGGAGAGCTCTGCAGAGGGACCTTGACAGGCTGGACAGATGGGCAGAGTCCAAGGGCATGAGATTTAACGCATCTAAGTGCTGGGTTCTATACATTGGCCACAACAACCCCATGCAGTGCTACAGGCTGGGGTCAGAGTGGCTGGAGAGTAGCCAGGCAGAAAGGGGCCTGGGGGTACTGGTTTACAGCCAGCTGAAGATGAGCCTGCAGTGTGCCCAGGTGGGCAAAAAGGCCAATGGCATCCTGGCCTGCATCAGAAATAATGGGGCCAGCAGGAGCAGGGAGGTCATTGTGCCCCTGTACTCAGCACTGGTTAGGCCATACCTTGAGTCCTGTGTCCAATTCTGGGCCCCTCAGTTTAGGAAAGATGTTGACTTGCTGCAATGTGTCCAGAGAAGGGCAACAAAGCTGGTGAGGGGTTTGGAGCACAAGCCCTATGAAGAGAGGCTGAGGGAGTTGGGGTTGCTTATCCTGGAGAAGAGGAGGCTCAGGGGAGACCTTCTTGCTGTCTACAACTACCTGAAAAGAGGTTATAACTAGGTGGGGGTTGGTCTCTTCTCCCAGGCAACCAGCACCAGATTAAGAGGACACAGTCTCAAGCTGTGCCAGGGGAGGTTTAGGCTGGATGTTAGGTGAAAGTTCTTCACAGAAAGGATAATTCGCCATTGGAATGGGCTGCCCAGGGAGGTGGTGGAGTCACCGTCTCTGGAGGTGTTGAAAAAAGGATTAGACATGTCACTTGAAGCCATGATTTAGATAGTCATGAGGTGTTGGGTGATAGGTTGGACTTGATGATCTCTGAGGTCTTTTCCAACTTTACTGATTCTATGATTCTGTGATTCTTCTGTATTACACTATTAATGGCATCTGAAAGGAGGTAGAAAGAGTATTGTGCTTGCAGGGTCAGTCTGGGGGTTTTTTTTGTTTGTTTTGTTGTTTGTTTTTTGGTTTTGTGTTTGTTTTGTTGTGTTTAATTTTTCCCTAGCACAGATCTAGTATCTCTTTGTTTACATAAGGATAAATACATTATTTTTATTGCTATAAAAATGTCATTAGTGTAATTTCAACTCCGTTTCCACTCAGAATTCATCACTGGAGAATCAGTATTTCCCACTGTGATCTTTGCGGCTGTTCTGCCAGTTTACATAGAGAAGAAACAAACAGTAAATTATGAACAACTTATTCTGAAATTTAGTAATGATTAATTTTTAGTAACTGGACCTGTAACAGAGACTGAAGCTAGTCTTACAGTGTCTTATTGATCTTACATGTTGTTGTGCTTTGACATTCCCCTGGTTTGAGCTCTAGCAGACTAATTCTCTTCAGTGATTTTACTTTACAACTAAGTCTCTTCTGCACTTTCTGAATTTAACAGCGTATTTTTGCCGACAGTGTCTGCTTCTTGAAGTGATAACACGTGATGTTTATAGTTAATACCAAAGACTGGTATGCATAAATGCTCTTGCTTATCCTTGCTCCTGTAGAAACCAGGGTCTCTGCTAAATCTTCTTTTATCCTGTTGCAGGTGCAGAAAGTAAAAGGTCACCACTGTGGGGAGGAGTGAACAGGACATGTGACTCTAAACTGACCAACAAGGTATTCGTTCAAGTATGTCATACTCAGTGCAAAGCTGATGGATCACAAGAGTCAATCTCTCTTCTTCAGTGGGCATTGTCTGAGGGGGACTCAGCTCTGCCTTCAAATCCTCATCCGTGAGTTCCTGAATCCAGTTCCAAAATCCAATTCCCAAATCTAGCTTCTGAATCCAGCTCCTGCCAGTCTGGGACTTCCTCATTACCTGCCCACAGCATCAGTGGTAGTAGTGTTGTAATTGCCATCAGAGGACTTGCCTTCGATGTTAGTTTTGTATACATCTGTATATATTTAATTGCATTGATAGTGTTTTCCTTAAAGCTGCTACAGTTTTTTTCTCCAATCCCTAAGTCACTCTCCCTTATTACCTTTCTCTTGCCCTTAGGGAAAGGAGAGTGGCTGATAGAGAGAGGCTGTCACTCATTCAGCAACTGGTTCAGCCCTAACCCTTGACACTTAATGTACTATTTCAGTTACTCTTTCTTCACTGGAAATGGCTTTTATTAGTAACTGATTCCAATTCATTCAAACGGATTCAATTCTAGTGGTTAAAATCTCTGATTTTCCATCTGCTTATTAAAGATGCAATCCATAACACACATAGAAATGAAGCAATCAGTTACCTGCTAGAGAAACATAACAGAGTGAAACACAAATTTTCTTATTTTAGCTATTATTGGACTTTTACTTATAATGCTTAATTGTTCTGGCTGATGAGAACAGTCAGACTTATTCCCTCAGCCTATCTGGGATTTATGATTTTTCTTTTTAAGTATTTTGGGCCTAGTATGTCTAACTGTTTTATTTTACTGCAGAGGTTGCCTGTGGATCCTTGTTAAGATTTTTTCTCTACTGCTTTTGGATCAATTCATCTGTGTGAGCCAAAAAAGCAGTTAACCTTCTGGCAACAGGTGGATGGCTTCAGATACTCCACTGCTTCTGTTTCTTGTGTAGGCAAGACTTTGATGTTAAAAGGTAGTGGGAAGGAGCTGTTTCTATTTTATTCAGAGGGGTCTCTCTCTCTCCAGTGCCCTGAAGCATTAGAAGATCTGTCCCATCTGTACTGAAGATAACTAAATAATGTTTCTTGCTCAAGTTTAAATTTTATTTATGAGTAAGATGGAAATTGGAAGGGGAGGAGGGGAAAGTAAAATATGTTTTTAGAACTCATTAACTCAAATAACTCTAGATCAGTTTTCTATTTACAAAAGTTCAAGATTCTTTTATGTCCAGTGCAGGTTTCTCTCAGCTCCCTTTTCTTTTCACAAAGACAAGAATGGACTTAGAAAAAAGGAGGCCTCTGGGGCGGAAGTTAGAGAGCTGTTTGATTTTTATGCTATGTCTATTAATGTTGACTATTCATGAAAATATCCTGTTCATTGGTGACTTCATAGTGGTCATCGTCTTTTCACTGTGCTCAAGTTCAATGGGACTGGAAACTGATTTTGATTTTTTTTTTTCAGATAGTAAATTCTCCTAATCAGGATGCCTAAAGCTAATTATTACTTTTCTTAAAAATATTATTAACTGAAGCCTTGCAAAGTGCTGCTTCTGACCTGTTTTGACCCCATACTGAAAACAGAAGTGATCTGCATAGGCAGTAAACAATTGCTGTTTTTAACGAGCTAAAGTTAAATTTGTAAACTTAATACTTTATCTTTTTATTCCTACTTTACAAGTATTACGAAAAGTTGTAAAGATGTTTATCAGTAAACTGATCTTCTGTAGTTTCACCAGTTTATGTGTTGCAGTAGGTGAAATGGAAATGTGCTGTTGAAGACTTACAGCAAGGGTGAAGTTGTGTTATCCAAAAAAATGCATAGAATTAAAAAATGGAGAGTTAAAAATGCTGTTGGAAAAAAAAAAAAGGTATTGTCCTAGTGCTCTTTTTACCTGTTGTCCAGGGAATGTTGATTTCCACACTCCGCAAGAGAGTTGTTCAAGTTAATTTAGTTATGATGTCAATTCAATTTAAGAGATACTTAAATTGGAAGCAGAAATTCAAATTAATTCCCAGTAATCACAGGGTTAGTCTGAGATGATGTGGTTTAGGAAGCCTGATGGCTACATGTTTGTCCTTTCTACCACAGAACTGGTGAGAGACAAAGTAGATTTAGAAACAGTGAGAGACTGAATCTGATGTACGAGCCTTTGCATTGCTCAGGTACACACTGGAGCTTAATTCGATTAATTTCAATTCAAGTGTGGCTTGTGTATGTTCCACATGGATCTGTGGTAATAATGACAGAATTTAAAATTGTGCTATGTATGGGTAAGTTTATAAGTATGCACATCTAAATAACAGATATAATTATGTCTGCTACTGAATTTGTGGGTTTTATCTATCTTCTGTCTACCTAAATCCCATGGCATTCCTGTTCTAGTAATTCACTGGCTCTGTGGCTGTAAGTTCATAGTATTGTAGTATCAGTCATAATTGGAAGGGACCACAAGGATCATCTAGTTCCAACCCCCTGCCATGGGCAGGGACACCCTACACTAGATCACGCTGGCCAGAGCCTCATCCAGCCTGGGATTAAACACCTCCAGGGACAGGGCCTCAACCACCTCCCTGGACAACCCATTCCAGGGCTTCACCACTCTCATGGGGAAGAACTTCTTCCTCATGTCCAGCCTGAATCTCCCCACCTCCAGCTTCATTCCATTCCCCCTAGTCCTATCACTACCTGATAGCCTGAGAAGTCCCTCCCCAGCCTTCTTGGAGGCCCCCTTCAGATACTGGAAGGTCACAATGAGGTCACCTCGGAGCCTTCTCCAGACCGAACAGCCCCAACTCCTTCAGTCTGTCCTCATAGGAGAGGTGCTCCAGCCCTCTGATCATCCTCGTGGCCCTTCTCTGGACACCTTCCAGCACCTCCATATCCTTCTTGTAATAGGGGCTCCAGAACTGGACACAGTACTCCAGGTGGGGTCTCAGCAGAGCTGAGTAGAGGGGGAGAATCACCTCCCTTGACCTGCTGGCCACACTTCTCTTGATGCAGCCCAGGATCTGATTGGCTTTCCGGGCTGCAAGCGCACATTGAGAGCTCATGTCGAGCTTCTCGTCCACCAGCACCCCCAAGTCTCTCTCCTCAGGGCTGCTCTCCAGCCAGTCACTGCCCAGCCTGGATTTGTGCCTGGGATTGCCTCGACCCAGATGCAGGACCCTGCACTTGCTCTTGTTGAAGCTCATGAGGTTGTCTTGTGCCCACCTCTCCAGCCTGTCAAGGTCCCTCTGGATGGCATCCCTTCCCTCCAGTGTGTCTGCTGCACCACACAGTTTGGTGTCATCAGCAAACTTGCTGAGGGTGCACTCGATGCCACTGTCCATGTCACCCACAAAGATGTTGAACAAGACTGGTCCCAGGACTGATCCCTGAGGGACTCTGCTTGTCACTGGCCTCCACTGGGACATGGACCCATTGACAGCCACTCTTTGGGTGCAGCCATCAAGCCAGTTTTGTATCCATCTAGTGGTCCACCCATCAAACCCATGCTTCACCAGTTTGGAGACCAGGAGACCAGGACAGTGTCAAAGGCTTTGCTCAGGTCCAGGTAAATGACATCAGTTGCTCGCCCCTCATCTATTAATGTTGTCATGATTTTGACTTTTTCTTTTCTTTTTAATTCTGTTCTGCCCCAAGTTTGACTTTCTTACTTTAAGGTGTGAGGAAATCTGAATGGTAAGCCACTGAATTCTGTGTCACGGTGCTTGATATTTGGCTACTTGTTCTCTTGTTAGGCACAAGACTTCTTTTAGGCATTGTGGCCAAGCTGATGATGTAAGCATGGGCCAGCATGTACAGCTCTCTTTTATATTAATAAAAGTTTTTCCTTACTTTATGTTAGGGGTCTGTGGTCAGAAAAGACTCGTGAGGGTTGAAGCTACCTCCTTTTGAAATTTACATAAATCACAAGAGCACAAAAAGCTTTTCTATTGTGCACAGGATAATGTGTGATTTAAACTTTGCTCCTACTGAGTTCGGAAGCAGACCTGGGACTCAGAAATGGAAGCTTCCAAGGTTCTTATGAACAAAATTGGAGTAAAAGGCTTTGCAGAAAATATTAAAGGCAAACTATGGTGTAGAAATTAATGTACTTTTTAAACTTATTTAAAATATTAGTGATACAAGGATTCCACACCAGCATCTGTATGAAATTGTGTGTGCAGAGAAATAATTTGTGTGCAGATTTTCTGTTTCACAGCTATGATATTATGAGTACTCATAGTTGTTCAGCCTTATCAGTATGTTTGCATGTATATGCATGTGATGGGGTGTTAGTGTCACTTTCTAGGTGCTGCTTTTGCAAATTGGCAAGAAACATACTTTTCACAGCTTTTTTAGCTTAAAGCTGTTTTAGATTCCTTTAGTTAGCACATGACAGCAGAAGCAGTTGGGTTCCCCAGGCAGGCTACAACTCACAGAAGTGAGAGCTGTCTGACACAGGAGAGGTGGTGAGTTCTTGTCAAGGAATTTATTGAATTTATAATTAAGATAGGTCAAATATAGATATTAATAAAAATACTAATAACTCGTTATTAATATGAAAACTTGCCAAAATGTGTCAAATAGGTAAGAGGTATGGTTAGAATATATATATATTTACAGTGGGAATGTACAGTATGTAGGCAAATATAACAATTTTAACAATTTAAGCAAACCAGTAGGAGTAACAGAAAGAGAGAATCCTCAGGAGCGAAGTGGCTCTCAACCACAGGTTGGGGAGACTCAACAGGAACTGTTAAGCCGAAGAGGCAATGAACTAATTACTCACAGCTTATTCCACCCAAGTGGGGAGTGCTGCTGCTGTATATAGCCATTGAGGCTTTTGGGGGCACTCTCATGTGCCAGGCATGGCTGCTTGCCGGCGGGAAGGCCACAGGGTCTCAGGGTTGGTCTGGCTCCAGTAGGACAGCAGGCAGTTTACGATGCTTCTCCCAACGGGCTCTTGCATCGTCCTGGGTACGCTGAGGTACAGCAAAATTCTCGTTGCAAGGGGAAGCAAGGCTTGGCTCCCGCTTCTAAAGCTCGTGGCTTCTCTAGCTTGCAGTGAGTAGGCTCATGGCTTTTATCCCAGGCTCTGGACCGGGCAATGTAATGCAAGGCAAGGCAACCTGAGGCAGCCTCAAGCAAGGCAGATCCAAGCAGGCAGTGCAGGTTCAAGCAAGGGAAGGCAAAGGCAACTAGAAATCAGCCTGTATATAAATCTTGCCCAAGATTCAATTGGGCCAATAGGGCAACTGAAGCCAGCAAACAGTTACCCAGTGAAAGGGAATTCCACCAGGGTGTGGCCATAAAAGGCAGAAACATGGGCCTGGTCTGGGAGAAGCAGGGGCCAGCAGTGACCCCAGAAGGAAACTTATTTACCAGACACTTTGGGTCCTGTCCCTTTGTTCTTTTCCCACATTACCCTGACTTTCTGCAGGAAGGAGCAGGGGAGAGGGTGACCATGTCTAGACACCTCAGGGCCTGTCTGGGTTCGTGCCCTACCATGACAGTTCTCTCTAAGGGAGCATTGCATATGCAATTAAATTCACAGCCATTTTATACCACAGGTTGTCTTTAAAAAAAACAACAAAACAAAACAAAAAGCAAAAACCCAAAACCTAATAAAAGATATTTTTAATGTGAATCTCTAAGACAACATTTGCTAAAACATTATGTTGGTTTTTTGAGGTAGCATGTGGTCCTGTCTCTTGTGAGTTAACTATATCTGTACAAATAAGACTGGTGTGTGTGCTGGAGTATGGAAAAACATAGGTGGTTTTTGAAACTCCAGCCTTTGCACTGGAAGTAGAGACTGTAGAACCCAGTCTGGAATAGCTGGGAGGAGAGATGGCTTCATACACAACAGGAGGATATGCAGTCAGGCTGTTCACAGTAGTGTGTGGAACAGTGGAAAGCCACAATTATAAAATAAGGACACAATTATAACAACAAGGACTGCTTTGAATGCAACTGTTTTAATGAAGGATTTTTAAACCATCCTCTATTTTAGCCTAATTCTGTCTACATGCAAAGCAGTGGAAATTTTATAACTGACTTCAATGGAATCAGGAAATCCAGTGTTGGATGGACTTTTCAAAGGGCTATTATGTCTAGCTATCTTCACCTTTCTTTTTGTGAGCTTAAAATAGAAAGCTCTCCAATATGGTTGTTCTTGGTTACTTAAATATTACATCTTATACTGCAAGGAGGAGAAAGTTTAGTTTGTTAGCTCTGGTACACGCTTGCATGCACACCTGTACGCTGCACATTCTTCCCTGGTGTTGTGGAAGTCTTAGCTGGAAAATGCCTTACCTTGTCACTGAAGGTTTCTTACTAATATGCCTCCTTTAGCTGAAAAAAACAAATTGAATTTTTTCATAGTTATTTTGGAAAGGGATTCATTTTTGTAGAATACTTCTATCTGTTCGGTTAAGGTGATTTATTAGCTATTATTTTACAGCTGCATTTTCTTATAAACTGTATGGTATACTATGCATTTTTCTCCCTTGTGATGAGGATGGGAGAGGCAAGTCTTAGAGATTAAACACAGCATGCTAGATTTGCAAAGGCTATGTATCTGCTGTTTCTGAAAATTAAAAGATCTGCTTGGAACAAGGGCCAAGATGGTTTTTGCTTCCACCAAGAAGTTTTTTGCTGAGCTGAAAGATGCAGCCACTGGATTTTCCATGGAGGTATAGCACAAGTAACTCTCACATAGCCTTGCCTGCCTTTTCTAATAGAAGGCAAATGAAATTACTATTGGTTTCTTTTGCAGGAACTTGTTCCTGTTGATTTTTTGTACAGAGCTCATTTAGTCAGCAAAGTGTCATTCGAACTGTCTTGCCCCAGTTCAGTAGATTTGATTTAAGTTCTATTTTACATTCTCAATATTTTTTCTGATTGGTTGTTGACACATGGTTTTATGCATCCATCAAGTTAGAAGTCTTCCAACAGGAACCTTTTCTTTAGTATGTATCAGTAATTCAAAGTCTAGAGCCATATTGTTCTTATGCACATACCGTTTGACTGGGGGCCAAAAAAGATATAAAATGTCCTTTCTATGACACTGCATTTTGAAAACACAAGGCAAGGTTCAAAGCAGCTGAAGCTTTTACATGAAAATGAAACCTGATGATCCAGATAGTCCTGACTGATCTATGAAACATGTAGAAGCTAATATGTATTCTTAAGGAGTTTCCTCATTTCTGTGGCCTCCGTATTTATTACTATTGTCAGACCTCTTTAGTGTCATCCTTTGATGTTTTTATTCATCTGGGAAGGCTGAGATACCTTACTAGTTTCATATTCATTGTTATGAATACTAGTTAGACCTTCACCGTGTTTTAGGAAAGATGTTTGGTGCTGAAGTCATCTTACATGATTATAAATACATTCCACAGAGTTGACTGCATTGTATCTAGCAGTCATGTGCTCCTCTAGGGAGAAGGAACAAGTGCTTCAGATACCCTGAGAGTGTATTTTTGTTTCTAATGATCTTTTGAGAGTGCATAGGATGACTTGCTCGGCTGCAGATACCATACTGAAGTAATGTAGTATACATAGCTGTCATGTATCTGAGCAGCTGCAGACTCCTGCAATGGGATTAAATTTGTCATTTTACATTACAGCATCCTTGCTTTGCACTGAGTTTCTGAGCTGCAGGGATACTGTTGTAGCAAAGGTGGAGTATTTCATATCTCTGCTGTGGCTGAACCCCTGGCAAAAGTTAGCTTTCCTAACATGTGCTTGCCAGTGTCATCAAAGTGCCACAGCAGTCCACAGCATCTCCAAGGGTTTGCTTGGAAATAATTCTTATACAAAGAATTTGCCCATAGAAATGAGAAGTAAAGTCCCCAAGGTGATTGGTTTTGGTTGCTGCTGTTGAACATAATTTTCATGGCTGGTCATACTGTTGTGCTGCCTGTCATCTGACTTCAGAGCAGAGGAAGTCATGCATTATTCTGCTGGGGTAGGAAGAGTGCCTTTTGTTGCTTCTGTTTATTAACTCCTCTTTTTTTTTTTTAAGAGTAACATCAGAGGTTTGTTTTTTGTTGTTTGTTTTTTATTTCTTTCCAGCTGTGATAGACAAAATGTTAATAGAGTAAGTGACCTACCCACCAGAACTTGCCATGAACCATTTGGTTGGACCACCTGAGGGGGAGGTAAGTGAAGAACCAGCAAATGGAGCAGTGAATGAGTCAGTGGAAGCTGACCTGCAGCACCCAGAAGTGGAGGAGGAGCAGCGGTATGCAACTCGGTACCCAAGGCATACAAACAGCAGCCAAGGGGGCCTGTCTGGGCAGGAGGAAGAAGGGATGTTAGCTCGGTCAGCCAGCACTGAGAGTGGTTTCCACAATCACACAGATACTGCAGAAGGGGACGTGATAGCCACAGTGGAGGACAATTATGACACAGAGAGGGTCCAGGAAAATGAAGATGAGAGCGCGTACGCGGTACAGTACAGGCCTGAGTCTGAGGAGTACACGGAGAATGCTGAGGCTGAGCATGGTGAGGCCATTCACAATCGAACATTGCCCAATCACTTGCATTTCCATTCCATTGAACACGAGGAAGCCATGAATGCAGCATACTCGGGGTATGTCTATACACACAGGCTCTTCCACCGAGGAGAGGATGAGCAGTATGCTGAGCCTTATGCTGACTATGGACTGCAGGAGCATGTGTATGAGGAGATAGGAGATACACCAGACATCGATGTTAGGGAGGGGATCCAACAATATGAGCGGGAAAGAGAGGAAGTTGACAATTACCGCAAGGAAGCACTTGGTGCCCGCCTTCACCATTATGATGAACGATCTGATGGAGAGTCTGACAGCCCGGAGAAGGAAGCAGAGTTTGCACCCTACCCAAGAATGGATAGTTATGAACAAGAGGAGGACATTGATCAAATTGTAGCAGAGGTGAAGCAGAGCATGAGTTCCCAGAGCTTAGATAAGGCTGCTGAAGACATGCCAGAGGCGGAGCAGAGTTTGGAGCATGGCCATGCTCTTCCCAGTGGTGGGCATGAAAGTAACGGTCAGCTCCCAGCTGGTTCTCGAGTTACATCCAGTTCAGGAGAATCTGTGCAGAGGTACAGCAAGGAAAAGAGAGATGCAATTTCACTGGCCATCAAAGATATTAAAGAGGCTATTGAGGAGGTGAAGACAAGGACCATCCGCTCTCCTTATACCCCTGATGAACCTAAGGAGCCTATCTGGGTGATGAGGCAGGACATCAGTCCAACCAGGGACTCTGATGACCAGAGGCCACTAGAGGGAGATGTGAGTATACAAAGCTTTCAGCTGAGGTTTTGTGTTCTTTTAATTGTGATGTATGTGGCAGTGAATGTGGGTGCATTGTGTTCTTGCTCTGTGACTCATCCTTCAGCGAAGTATGTAGTGCTTTATCTAGTTTAAATTTGTAGTCTGGAGAGCACACAGGAGATAAGCATGTGTATTACCAGTGGACCAGTTTTTCCTTTGTGAAGCACTGCTGTTATGAAGCACTAAGGTTATGTGGTAGAAGAATTTGTCACATGAAGCTCTATACTTGTTTTTTCTGAAACAAATACTGTTAAAATTTTCAATGCTATAGGATATATTTTAAAAAATGACAAGCACTATGTCTTCTAGGATCTGTCCCTGAATGTTTCTGTTAATTCTAGGTTTCTAAGTTCATTTTCTGTCATGTAACAGTTCTGACAGTTCCATCAGAAGTCTGTTAATATTCTTTGTGGTGATATCATAAAGCAGATTCATATTCCAGAAAAGTTGCTGATTTTATCCATTTGCAGGCTCTGGAAATGTTTTATGAACCTAGGGATATTATTACTTCTCTAAGTATTGAAGACCATCACATTTAAAGCATCAGCTTTTCTAAAATTCTGTGCTTCTAGCACGAAGCTCAACTTGCATCGGAATCAGTTCCTGGTTAGTGGTTCCAGCTGCCTGTGTGATAATCTTTACTTGAAGTTTTATGGGGTTTGTGCATTTCTAATAAAATAAAATCACAGATCACTATTAACTGCATTAAATTTATGCCTGGTACAAAAAGACCTGATAGATTAATTTATTGGACAAAAATAGGCCATCATGTGGGCCTGTGCTATTACTTCAAGGATAATTGCACTACAAACAGCTGCTCCACCCCCTTTATTGCTGTGAGCTGATTTTTTTATAATAGAATAGAATAGCATTAACCAGGTTGGAAGAGACCTTTGAGATCATCGAGTCCAAACTATCATCCAACACTATCTCATCAACTAAACCATGGCACCAAGCACCCCATCCAGTCTCTTCCTAAGCACCTCCAGGGATGGTGACTCCCCCACCTCCCTGGGCAGCCCATTCCAATGGCCAATCACTCTTTCCATTAAGAACTTCTTCCTAACATCCAGCCTAAACCTCCCCTGGCGCAGCTTGAGACTGTGTCCTCTTACTCTGTTGGTGGTTGCCTGGGAGAAGAGACCAACCCCACCTGGCTACAACCTCCTTTTAGGTAGTTGTAGACAGCAAGAAGGTCTCCCTGAGCCTCCTCTTCTCCAGGCTAAGCAACCCCAGCTCCCTCAGCCTTTCCTCATAGGGCTTGTGTTCCAAACCTCTCACCAACTTTGTTGCCCTTCTCTGGACACCTTCCAGCAACAAACGGGTACAGAACTGGACACAGGACTCAAGGTGTGGCCTAACCAGTGCTGAGTACAGGGGCACAATGACCTCCCTGCTCCTGCTGGCCACACTAATCCTGGTACAAGCCATGATGTCATTGGCCTTCTTGGCCACCTGGGCACACTGCAGGCTCATGTTCAGCCTACTATCAACCAGTACCCCCAGGTCCCTTTCTGCCTGGCTGCTCTCCAGCCACTCTGACCCCAGCCTGTAGCACTGCATGGGGTTGTTGTGGACAATGTGTAGAACCTGGCACTTGGATGTGTTAAATCTCATGCTGTTGGACTCTGCCCATCTGTCCAGCCTGTCAAGGTCCCACAGCAGAGCTCTCCTACAGATCCACACCTGCCCCCAGCTTGGTGTCATCTGCAGACTTACTAATGATGGACTCAATCCCCTTGTCCAGATCATCAATAAAGATATTGAACAGGATGGGGCCCAGCATTGATCCTTGGGGCATACCACTAGTGACTGGCTGCCAGCTGGATGTGGCACCATTCACCACCACTCTCTGAGCTCGGCCCTCCATCCACTTCCTAACCCAGCACAGAGTGCTGCTGTCCAAGCCACAGGCTGCCAGCTTGGCCAGGAGTTTGCTGTGGGGGATGGTGTCAAAGGCCTTGCTGAAGTCCAGGTAGACTACATCCACAGCCTTCCCCACATCCACCAGGCAGGTCACCTGACCTCACTTTTTGTGACCTTTGTCTGTCTTCTTTCTTTCTTTCTTTCTTTCTTTTTTTTTTTTTTTTTTAACACCAGTGTTCTTTGTAATTTTTAACATCAATTATTTAAATGTTCTAGGAGTGTATCACAACTATCCAAAACACCTTAGAATCATAGAATCATAGAAACAGTACGGTTGGAAAAGACCTCAGAGATCAAGTCCAACCTGTCACCCAACAACTCATGACTAACTAAACCATGGCTTCAAGTGCCACATCCAATCCTTTTGTGAGCACCCCCAGGGACAGTGACTCCACCACCTCGCTGGGTAGCACATTCCAATGGCAAAGACCTTTCTGTGAACAACTTTCTCCTTACCTCAAGCATAAACCTCCCTGGTGCAGCTTGAGACTGTGTCCTCTTGATCTGGTGCTGGTTGCCTGGGAGAAGAGACCAACCCCGACCTGGCTACAACCTCCTTTCAGGTAGTTGTAGAGAGCAATGAGGTCTCCCCTGAGCCTCCTCTTCTCCAGGTCAAACAACCCCAGCTCCCTCAGCCTCTCCTCATAGGGCTTGTGCTCCAGACCTCTCACCAGCCTCATTGCGCTTCTCTGGACATGTTCAAGTATCTCAATGACCTTCTTAAACTGAGGGGTCCAGAACTGGACACAGGACTCAAGGTGTGGCCTAACCAGTGCTGAGTACAGGGGCACAAAGACTTCCCTGCTTCTGCTGGCCACACTATTGCTGATGCAGGCCAGGATGCCATTGGCCTTCTTGGCCACCTGGGCACACTGCAGGCTCATGTTCAGCCTACTATCAACCAGTACCCCCAGGTCCCTTTCTGCCTGGCTGCTCTCCAGCCACTCTGACCCCAGCCTGTAGCACTGCATGGGGTTGTTGTGGCCAAAGTGCAGCACCTGGCACTTGAGACTTGTTGAATGCCATCATGTTGGACTCTGCCCATCTCTCCAGCCTGTCAAGGTCCCTCTGCAGAGCTCTACCACCCTCTAACAGATCCACTGTAAGGAGAATTCAGATGATGAAAATGATGGCATGCAATGTAGATCTATGACAGGTGTGGTAGTTTTAAGCTATGCCTTTAAAAATTTTTCACAGATCTTGAACAGAAAGTGCTAAAATGTAAATAAATCACTCTTGTGTGTAAAAAGTAAAATAAGGATAGCAATCCTATTGGAAAAGATAACAAACTTAAACTAGTTGTGCAAAACAATCTGGCTCTGTTTTTGCTTCTTCGCCTCTGGCTGATGCTTCTCCTGGCTTTACTGACCTTGGCTGCACTGCTTTGTTGTGACTGGTATTAACAACTTGTCTGCTCTTTTTTTTTTTCCTGGTCCGTTTGTGTACAGGGGGTAAGGAAGGGGAGCAGGGGAGGGAGAAGCCGTTGCAGCTCCCCTGGTCTTTGGCCAGGGGGTTTTATGCTTTTTATTAATTGTCAATACCTGTACCTATTGTAAATACTGTATAATTTGTATGTATTCCTTGCATCTTCACTGTGTTCATTGTCCAACATTGGGCGCCAATTAATTTTGTTAATTGCTCAGCTCAGTTGGAAGCAACTGAAAGCTGTATTTACAAGCAGAACTGCATACTACAATGAAATGCAATGAATATGTACAAAATAGTATTCACAATATTTACAGCTATTTACAATTAATAAAAAGCACAAGGACCCACTGGCCAAAGACCAGGGGAGCTGCAATAGTTTCTCCCTTCCCTGCTTCCTTCCTTACTCCCCTCTACACAAAAAGGACAAGAGAAGATAGCAGAGAAGTTGTTGTTAACACCAGTCACAACACAGCAGTACAGCCAAGGTCAGCAAAGCCAGGAGAAGCATCAGCCAGAGCTGAAGAAGCAAAAAAACCCCAGCGTTATTTTGTACAACTAGTTTAAGTCCATTATCTTCTCCAGTGGGATTGTTTAGAACTATCATTATTTTCCTTTTTACACCCAATAGTGATTTATTTACGTTTTGCCACTTCCTGCTCAAGATCTGTGAAAAATTTTTAAAGGTACAGCCTAAAACTACCACAACAAGTTCCTTATTTTCCTACCTGCCTTTGAAGAAATGAAGGCCAGTAATCTACACGTGCAAAGAGATTTTTGGTGAACAGTGTTTCAGTTGCTGAAAATACATGCAAACTAATTGAGACATGTAGCTTCCAGGCCTTACTTTTCCTTAAAAATGTTTGGAAATGCATACTAATGAATATGTTTGGGTTGGGTTTTGTTTCTTCATAGTTTCATTGAAACATTTTTAAAAAAAAAAAAAAAAAAACCTCAAACATATGGCAAAAATTACTTCTACAACCGGTTTGTTTTGTTGTTTTTTTTTTTAAATTATGTATGTTACAGAGTTGATTAACAGACACATGAAGAGCAGAAGTGATCTTCCTGGATTATTTTATAATATTCCAAAATTTCCCAGAGCTGTACTTATTTCTCTTTTTTTAAAATTACTTTTCTGCTGTAAATTGTGTTCACCAGATTGTCTGTGTTTCTAAATTCTGTCTTGGTCTGGGAAGATCTAAGAATTTCCTTTTGCATCCTGATTGCCTGGTTTTAACATCCAGTATCATAATGTTTTCAGAAACATTAGACTGGGAATCCTGAGGGCAGTGAATCTTTCCTGAAGGTGCTCCATCAGCTCTCCATAATCTTGCTGCACCCTGTAGAATTAAACTTTTGTAAGATATGCAGGCAAGACTCAGCCTGGTATGCTTATGGTCCCCCCACCTTCTGAGTTGCAAGACAGGGATGAGGAGTAGAACGAAGACCCCATAATCCAAGAAAAGTTTGTCAGTAATTGACTACACCATTTAGACGTACGTAAGTCTGTGGGTCCAGATGGAATCTACCCAATGACACTGAGGGTGCTGATGGAAGTGGCCACGAAACCACTCTCCACCTTTTACCGTCATTCCTGGCTAACAAGGGAGGCCTTGGTTGACTGGATATTAGCAAATGTAAACTCCATCTACAACAAGGGCTGAAAGGAGGATTCAAGGAAGTACAGTCCTTCAGTCTGACTTGGTGCCAGGGAAGGTCATGGAGCAGATCATCTTGAGTCCCATCTTGCAGCACATACAGAACAGCCAGGTGATCAGGAACAGTCAGTGTGGGTTCCTGAAGGGTGAGTCCTGCTTGATAAACCTGATTGCCTTCTATGAAAAGGTGACCTATTTAGTGGGTGAGGAAAAGATTGTGGATGTTGTCTGCCCTGACTTACTAAAACTTGGATCACTACAGGAGATGGTATAGGCTTGAGAAAGAGTGGCTGGAAAGCTGCCCAGCACAAAAGGACCTGAGGGTGTTGATCAACAGTGTGTTTAAGTGACTGGGAAGGCCAACAGCATCCTGGCCTGGATTTGGAATAATGTGGCCAGCAAGGGTAGGGAAGTGATTGTTTCCTTGTACTTGGAACTGGGAAGGCTACACACCTTGAATACTATGTTCAGTTTTGGGCATCTCACTATAAAATGAGTTGCTGGAGCACATCCAGAGAAGAGCAGTGGAGCTGGTAAAGGGTCTAGAGAGTAAGTCTTATGAGGAGCAACTGAGAGAACTGGGCTTGTTTGGTCTGGAGAAGAGGAGGCTCAGGGGAAACCTACCTCTCTACAGCTACCTGAAAGGAAGTTGTAGCAAGGTACAGGTCAGTCTGTTCTCCCAAGTACCAAGTGATAAGACAAGGAGAAATGGCCTTAAACTATGCCAGGTAAGGCTGAGAAAGGATATTGAGAAAATTTCTTAACCTAAAAGGTTCTAGAATAGACTTCCCACAGAAGCAGTGGAGTTACCAAGATGCATGAATTCTGCACTTAGGGACATGGTTTAGTGGTGGCGATGTAGCAGTAGCAGTGGGATTGCAAACTCTAGGTGAACAGTTAGTCTTGATGATCTCAAAGGTCTCTTCCAACCTCAACAGTTCTATGATCTTATGATTCTAAGTGTTTATGCTGGTCAGTATTTTCCTAACATGAATGTGCCTAATGTATTTAAGTACATAGGAGCTACCATTTTGCACCAGAAGTTCATTTCTCATTAGATACTTTTCATAGCTTGTCAGATAAAAACCTGACTGAGATTTTTCAGTGCTGGTTGTAAGCAAAACATATGTATAATGACATAGAGTATAGCTCAGTGTCATGGTAAATAATGCTTGTGAATGTGCAGGCAGTCTGTGTCCTTTGAAAGAGGAAGTATATTAAGCAAATAGTTTAGAAGATCTGTAGCAGATTGGCAGGAATATTTGTTGCAGAAGAAGGGGCTTAGGACTGGGTAGAAATTTTGGGTTTCACTGAGATGAACTATGTATGTATTTGCTTTACTCATGAGCGCATGAATAGTGTGCTTCGTTTAACAAATACTTCCTAGAATTTCTTATCAGTAGATTCATCAAAATTAGGTTGTGTTGGCTAAGTTACCATAAGTGATCAGTTGTAGTGAAAATATAGTTGAAGGCAAATCATCTAAATGTAGATTTTTTTTCTTCTTTCTGCCTTGAGAAAGAAACAAGATTTCAGACTGGAGCTTTGCAGTATAACTGGTATATGCCAGAGATGTTTATCAGTCTGATTTGTAACACTGGCCTTGAAATAGCGGGAAATACGTAGAGTGTTTTACCTTCAGGCAGACACATTTTTCTTCCCCCAGAATGATCAAAGTGCTGCAGATAAATGATGCAAATTTGATGCTTTTAATTTCTTCAGTTATTTTGCAGTTCCACTTTGAAAATTGTCCAGCATTTTGTTTTTAGGGAAAGAACTTAATTGAAAATATTTATTATAATTTTGTGGCATTAATCAGATGACAGTGAAACTGGTAAGACTGCTGTAGATATAAACAACAATCACTTTTTGTTTAGCTAGGAGCTCTGAAGGAGAGAGCGATGAAGCAAAGGAGTCAGAAGAATGATTTGCAGTTGAAATTCATTAACTATGACAACTTTGTTTGTTTGGGTTTTTTTCCACAAGAAAGCAACTGTTACTCCTCAGTGTTGTGCTAGAATGACACATTCACAGCAGAATGTTTGGCAGAATACCAGTTGGAAGTGTCCAGAGACTATCTGGAGAAGCTAACCATTCAGAAGTTTTCAGCTAGCCTTCAGCTGGATGTAATTTGGGACTGTTAGAAAAGGCATGCAATGACTATGACAGTAGGAAAGGTACAGGTCACCGTATCCTTTTTTTTCAGGATGCCCTGTTTCCAGTTTTATTTACAGGAATTTCAGTCATTCCTATGTATTCCTCCTCAAAAAGAATATTAGGAAGATATATAAAACAAAAAAGTAAAATTACTCACTATTGCTCATTATTATTCTGTAATAGGATGGTGGTCATGCTGTGAATATTTAAACAGTGTACAAGTGTACAACAGTACTTGCTTAACATTTAACAGTGGAGAGTATTTGCGGTCCTGTGCTTTGTGCCTGACCTAGTGATGCGTGCTTTCACTGGAGTAAGATGATCTGTATGTCTAGTTTGTGGAAAAGCTGTTCTGCTTGTGTATTTGGTAAAAGCTGAAAGATTCTCTCAATGTCCTTTGAGTAAATGCATTAAGATTTATTTTTCTTTGAAGTTTCTCACACCTATGAGATATGAACAATTAATGTATTTCCAAGTCTGTTTATCAGATGATTTTTTTAAACCACAGCATACCATCACTTGGTTATGGCCTGGGGAGAATGTCTTTTTCAAATACAAGAGCAGTTAGAGCTGCACAACTGCACGAAACTGACTGTACTGAGTTAGCACAGCCCACTCTCACAAGCCCCACTCTCTCCCCACACAGACAGGAGGAAAGTGACACAAAAAACCCCATCTGGATTGAGATAAAGAATGTACTGAGATAATACAGTGCATAATTACTTTAGCCTATTTGCAGAAAACGTGCAACAAAATTCAGAAGCAGCAGCCGCAAAAGCCATCCAGTTCTCCCTACCCCAGTATGCTGCAGCCAGCCCAACAGAAAAGACCCAGCATCCCAAAACCCAAAAGTGAAAGCAGCAATCAGAGCCAGAAGTTTTTTGTGGTAATCTGAACTTCAAGTCCCACGGTACTTTGCTCCAGCCAGCACTTTAATTTTGAAGCTGGCATGATGTCAGCATGGTTTTGAATATCAGCAGCAGATTCAACTGAACCTATGACACTGACCCCTGACAAAAAAGACTGTGGAACTGCAGTTAGGTTGTGTTTTCCGAGTGTGAAATGGAGGAGAGCCTGTTCACACTGCAGTGAATAATATTCATAGCTGGAGACCAGAATGGAGCTTATGGTATGCATGTGTCTGAGAGTGATGGAGTGGGATACCCTTTAGGCAGAAGTGTTCATCTAAATGCACACAGATACCTCACTGGAAGGAAATGCTCACACCCCATTTAGGCCAGTCTTGCCCATTGTTATTCTCCATTGGATTCTCCATCAGAAATCTGCTGTGAATATGCTTAGCCCAGCACAGGAATAGTGGTGTTTAAAGGTCTAAAGGGAAGACATCTGCAGTGCATGGATCTCACTTGAAGGTGACCAGGTGTTTAAGTGGAAAGAGGAATAGTGTTGTGTAGTAGGTATCTCAGAATACAAGTAGAAATTGTGCAGAAGGTCTAAAAAAGCGTCTTTAAGACACCATAGAACTTTGAGAATAGTGACTTGCTTAGTTGTGGAAGTACAGAGACCTTCTGATAAAAAGCACTGAAGGCACAAAAGCTAAATTATTTTGTTTTGGCTGGGATTTAAAAACCTTTCTTGTCCTCTCATATCCACAGAAGAGAAGCAGGCTACCTTCTTGACTTCTGCCACAATCAGGAGAAAACAGTGGTTTGTAGGAAGAAACTACATCTTAGAACTAAATACCATGACTTTTTTTGTGAAGTGTATGTAGTTATCCATAGGTTTGTCTGAAAGACAAGTTTTGTTGAACTGTAGGACATGGTTTGTTGCTGCTTGCCAAGATTCAGTTTTGCAAAGCCCTTTCATCAGTGTACACAGTCTGTGTTGCCCTGCAGACACTTGAGGTGGTGCAATGTTAGAATAAATCCTAATACAGCATAAAACCATATACATGGATGGTAGAGTTTCAGAGCTGAAAACAAGCCCTTAAGGTAGAATCATAGAATAGCTTAGATGAGATCTTGGATATCATCTACTCCAACTGCACAACCATGGCGAGGGACACCTCTCCACTAGACTCGGCTGCTCAAGGCCTTATTCAGCCTGGCCTTGAACATACCCAGGGAGGAGACAACCACAACCTCCCATGGCAACCTATTCCTAAGTCTCACCACCCTCATACTGAAGAACTTCTTCCTAAGATCCAGTCTAAACCTACTTTCCCTCATCTTCAAAGCATTCCCTCTTGTCCAATTGCTAGACAACACTTATGAACACTCCTTCTCCAGTCTTCCCATGGGATCACTTCAGGTATTGAAAGGCAGCTGGAAGTTCCCTCCAGAGTCTTCTCTTCTCCAGGCTGAATAACCCCAGCTTCCTCAGCTTGTCCTCATAGCAGAGGTGTTCCAGTCCTTGGATCATCTTTGTGGTCCTCCTCTGGACTTGCTCCAACAGTGCTGTGTCCTTCTTATGATGGGGACACCAGAACTGGACGCAGTATCCAATGGGGGGTCTCACAGCTGCTTGCATGGTTTTGCTTTTCTGTTCTTTTTTGTAATTCATATTTTATTTCAACCTTTTGACTTCTCAGTTGCAGGATTTTTCAATTCTAGTAACTCCAGAAGTGGAGTGGAGTGTCTTTATGGAGATTAATTTCCTTCACTTTTTCCACAGCAGGAGTTATGTATTATTAACAAGGCAATAGAGAAGGTAGTTTTAAATAATTAAGCAGGTTTCAGTAATAGATGAACTAAGCAGGGGGGAAGGGGGGGGGGGGCAGAGAGGGGGAGAGGGAAAGAGAAAGGAAGAAACAAATTAAATAAAGATGAGTTTATATTGACAGGATTCTGTTCTCTTTTTCTGAGCAGACCTTTTAGAACTGTTGGTTGAGCACACAGAATACAGGTCATCTTTCTGTCATCTAAAATTAATCATCTAAAAGTCTTTAAAATTACACAGAAAAAACCCACCCCAAAAGTCCCAACCCCAAAATCAGTAAAAAAATACAGATGAACAAAAAGCACTTTAATATCCAGGGAAGAAAGCATTATGCTGACTAATCAATCATACAGAAGAAAGCTCACATTTATTTATTAGTCTGCTTGAAGATAAATACCCTCCAGATGAGTTACAAGCTTTTAAATCGGATTGAGCACTGGATACATTTACCCTTATAATTTGTTTTTCTGTTTGTTTCATTATATTTTTTAATTATTGAAAGATGAAAGCAATTTCAAGTGATTCTTCTGTGCTGGAGAAAACTGTAACAGCACTTGTAACAGTTAAAAGTCTTCTGGAAATACAGGAGGGATCCACATTAATTTTTTTCAAACTTACACCTGAAATTGTGTTCAAAGTGCAAGTGTAAGTGAAAGCATAGATAAGGAGGTACTTGAGAAAGAAACTGCCAAAACTGAATCAGCTTCCAGGAGCTATGCTGGCAGACCTCTATCCATCGTGTGCACTGCTGGACAGACTGTATCTGCATAGCATGTGTGTGTGATCTGACAGGTAGTCAGAATCTGTACAGCCTAAGATTTTGTTAAAGCAAAGTTGCCAGATGCAAAATCAGAATGTAGTGCTACATGATTAGCTGCTAGTGACTCATGTGGCCATCTTGCCCTTTGAAATGGGCAAAATAAAGGGCTGTCTTGCCTTGAAAGGCTCAGTTATATTAATTGTTTGCTCACTTGGACTCTTGTTTGTCGTATCTAAACCACTATGGATGCTTACATATATTTTTATTTTGTATTTGAAACTTGGTAATTATATCAGTAAGAATTGTAAGTTGTCCTTCAGAGACTTTTGACAGAGGTACATAGCTGTTGTGTAGGTCAAGACATGTATTTTTGTAACTTCAATGAACTTTTCTGAAGAACTAAAACTCATTGGTGTTGTGGAGACATTCGTGAGCATTGTGTTCGTTTTTAAAAAGCTAGTTTATTCAGAGCTCTTGCAGAGGTGTGTTCAGACAGTCAGATCTCTCAAGTGGGGCTGTCAAACATTACCCAGATGGTGGGAAGTGGCTGGAGGATCCATCTTTTCAGGTCTTTTTCAGCTGAATCAGTGGAGATTCTGCAAATTAAGACTCCTCACACTGCATTTGTTCCCAGGTCTTGCATATAGCTGGTTTCTGATGTCGCTACTCTAGCACGTATGAGCCAACCCTATCCAATCAACTCAACCATGGCACCAAGCTCACCATCCAGTCTCTTCCGAAACACCTCCAGGGATGGTGACTCCCCCTCCTCCCTGGGCAGCCCATTCCAATGGCCAATCACTCTTTCTATGAAGAACTTCTTCCTAACATCCAGCCTAAACCTCCCCTGGCGCAGCTTGAGACTGTGTCCTCTTACTCTGTTGGTGGTTGCCTGGGAGAAGAGACCAACCCCCACCTGGCTACAACCTCCTTTTAGGTAGTTGTAGACAGCAAGAAGGTCTCCCCTGAGCCTCCTCTTCTCCAGGCTAAGCAACCCCAGCTCCCTCAGCCTTTCCTCATAGGGCTTGTGCTCCAAACCCCTCCATGCTTTGTTGCCCTTCCCTGGACACCTTCCAGCAACAAAGGGGCCCAGAACTGCACACAGGACTCAAGGTGTGGCCTAACCAGTGCTGAGTACAGGGACACAATGACCTCCCTGCTCCTGCTGGCCACACTAATCCTGGTACAGGCCATGATGTCATTGGCCTTCTTGGCCACCTGGGCACACTGCAGGCTCATGTTCAGCCTACTATCAACCAGTACCCCCAGGTCCCTTTCTGCCTGGCCACTCTCCAGCCACTCTGACCCCAGCCTGTAGCACTGCATGGGGTTCTTGTGGCCAATGTGTAGAACCCAGCATGCCCAGCATGCCCAGCATTCCATTAGACTCTGCCCATGTGTCCAGCCTGTCAAGGTCCCTCTGCAGAGCTCTCCTACCTTCTAACAGATCAAAACCTGCCCCCAGCTTGGTGTCATCTGCAAACTTAGTGAAGATGGACTCCATGCCCTTGTCCAGATCATCAATCAAGATACTGAACAGGATGGGCCCCAGCACTGATCCCTGGGGCACACCACTAGTGCCTGGCTGCCAGCTGGATGTGGCACCATTCACCACCACTCTCTGAGCTCGGCCCTCCATCCACTTCCTAACCCAGCACAGAGTGCTGCTGTCCAAGCCACAGGCTGCCAGCTTGGCCAGGAGTTTGCTGTGGGGGACGGTGTCAAAGGCCTTGCTGAAGTCCAGGTAGACTACATCCACAGGCCTCCCCACATCCACCAGGCAGGTCACCTTATCCTAGTAGGAGATCAGGTTGGTCAGGCAGGACTTGCCCTTCCTAAATCCATGCTGGCTGGGCCTGATCCCTTGGCCATCCTGTAAGTGCTGTGTGATTGCCCCCAAGATGACCTGTTCCATAATCTTGCCTTGCACTGAGGTCAGGCTTACAGGTCTGGAATTCCCTGGCTTCTTCTTCTGGTCCTTCTTGTGGATGGGAATCATATTGGCCAGCTTCCAGTCATCTGGGACCTCTCCAGTGAGCCAGGACTGGTGAAAAATGATGGAGAGCAGCTTGGCCAGCTCATCTGCCAGCTCTCTCAGCACCTTAGGATGGATCCCATCCCATCTCATGGACTTTTGGGGATCCAAGCGGCTAAGCAGATCTCTAATTACTTCCTTGTGGATCACAGGGGAACTATACTGCTCCCTGACTCCATCTGCCAGCTCAGGAGGCCAGTTGTCCAGAAGACAACCTATCATGCTATTACAAATTGAGGCAAAGCAGGTGTTAAGTACCTCTGCCTTTTCCTCATCTTTTGTTACTATGTTCTCCTCCACGTCCACCAAGCAGTGGAGGTTGTCCTTGCCCCTCCTCTTGCCATTAATATATTTGTTGAAGGATTTTTTGTTGTCCTTCACAGCTGTGGCAAATCTAAGCTCTAAATGGGCTTCTGCCTCTCTAATTTTTTTCCTGCATGGCCTAGCAACATCCTTAAACATTCCATGGGTTGCCTCACCTTTCTTCCAAAATGATGCACCCTCTTTTTTCCCTTAATTCACTCAGAAGCTCATTGCCCATCCAGGCTGTCTGTCTGCCCTGGCGGCTCATCTTCCAGCACATTGGCACAGCCTGTTCCTGTGCCTTTAAGAATTCTTTCTTGAAGTAGGTCCAGGCCTGCTGGACCCTTTCGTTTTTAAGGGCTGTTTCCCAAGGAACCTTCTGAGTTAGTTCCTTCAGTAACCTGAAGTCTGCCCTCCGGAAGTCCAGAGTGGAGGTTTTGCTGCCCTTCTTAGCTTGACTGCATATTGAAAACTCAATTCTCTCATGGTCACTGGACCCCAGTCAGCCTCCAACCACCACATCTCCCACCAGCCCTTCTCTATTGGTAAAAAGAAGGTCAAGCAAAGCCTTACACCTGGTAGGCTCACACAGCAGCTGGGATAAGAAGCTATCCTCCATATATGCTAAAAAGCTGAACTGCCTCCTCTCTGATGTGTTAAGTTCCTCACAGATTTCAGGGAGGTTGAGTCGCCCATAAGAACAAGGTCTGGTGATCTTGAGACAGACTCTAGCTGCCTGTAGAATAATTCATCAGCTTCTTCATCCTGGTTGGGTGGTCCTTGTTGGTCTTCCCTCGCATTTTTACCCAGATTCAGTTTGGATGTTAGGAAAAGTTCTTCACCATGATGGTGGTGAGACACTGGAACATGTTGCCCGGGAGGTTGGTAGAGGCCCTATCCCTGGAGGTTTTTAAGGCCAGGGTGGATGGGGCTCTGAGCAATCTGATCTAGTGTGAGGTGTCCTGCCCATGGAAGGGGGGCTGGGACTGGATAATCTTTGAGGTCCCTTCCAACCATGACAGTTCTGTGATTCTGTGATGTTGGTCTCTTCTCCCTAGTAACAAGTGATGGAACAAGAGGAAATGGCCTCAAGTCGCACCAGTGTAGGTTCAGTTTGGCTATCGGAAGAAACTTCTTCACTGAAAAGGGCATTAAGCACAAGAATAGGCTCCCCCAGGAGCTGGCAGAATCCCTACCCCTAACAGGGGCTGCTAAAGGACATGGTTTAGCACCAGACTTGGTAGTTAGAAAGTGATTGTACTTGATGCTCTTGAAGGTATTTTCCAACCCAAACAATTCTATGATTCTGTCTGTGTGCAAACTGTCAGGGGGCAGGCCCTGTACCACCCAGCAAACTGATAGGTTAGTGCAATGGGTGTGTGCAGAGGCAGTGAGACCACAGTTACAATTACACCACCAGGATTACAGTACAAATTTTAATTTCATCCTTATGTCAAAGTCATAGATTAAATTGCATAGGTTATGCCACATTATGCATCTATGTATGCAATAGTTCTGAGTTGGTGTTATTTTTTAAAACCCTGAATTTTTAATAGTATAGCTAAAGCAAATTTGAAACAATAATGATGACTAGTTGTAATGAAATTTAGCTTTCAACTCCATGCTTTATCGTTAATGTAGGCTGTCTAAAACCTATATATTCACAGTCTGCTTATGTTTTAGTGAACCAGGGATTTACTGCTGTAGTTGTGCTGTACTGGGCAGTGCTTGTGAAATTATGTATCTGACTATACTTGAATGGTTGACCCAAATATTTCACAGTGCTTTGACCTTTGCATAATGTGTGTGGATACCTGTCAGAGGACTTCCTATCACTAAAATAAAATAAATTTAAAAGCCTTGCTTTATCCATTTTTCTCCTCTGAACTAATGTACAGGAGGAGTGTATTTACCATTCCTCTGGCAAGAAGCCTGTAGGTGGGCATTAGCGTTATATAAGTAATGGCCTTTTGTTAAATGAATCGTAGATTGCTGAAGTCTTTGTTCATTTCATCCCCTATCTCAGCCTTGTATGTGATTATATGACCCACTTGGTTTTATTCTTTCCAAATATGTTGCTGCTGAAAGCCGGTAAAACAACACTGCTTTGATAAAGCACAAGCCGGTGGTTGTCTCTGAAGTTGTGTCTGTTATGTTTGTCTTCATGATCTGTTCAGCAACCAGCTGGGTTGAGCTGGATCGCTTAGATGCAACACAGTCCTCTCCTGTTACAAGTTCTGTTACTAAATCCTTCTTCATGGGAAGCAAGGATGTGTGATAGCAAGGAAGATTTCTCAGGTTAACTGGGTTGCACATTACTTAGAGTCACACAACGGCAAGACCGAAATGGAGAATTTCTGGATGTACCAGGTGGAGTATCGTAAGAAAAATCATGTAAGTAGATATTTAAGAGGAGAAATGGGGTAACTGGTATTTTCTGTTGCTGCACTCAAGAAAACACTTTACTGTTCCATTGGTGGAACTCTCTGTGTAGTAACAGCATGCCTCATGTGAACTTAGTATGTTTGTGCTGACAGCATTTTTGCTAAGTTTCTGAAACCTGTTTTGCAAACAGACAACAAAGCAGGCACTAAGAATTCATTTTAGACAGCAGCTGCAGTGTTTTGAGCAGTTATGCAATTGTCTGTCTGCTATGATTATCAAAATATTTCTTGTTATAGCTGTGACTGCACACTTTCCTTGTATGCTGTATATGATACCTCTAAAAGTGCATTATTACACAGAAGAGAACACAGTGTTTATTCTTCAAAGACGGAACATTTTTGTACAAATGCTTTTGGGGACAGCACTCACATCATGTAGTATAGCAAAGTTTGTAGGATGTTTGGGGATTGGTAGTTTTGGGTTTTGAGGCTTTTTCTCTGTGTTTTTGGCTGGTGGTTTGTTGGGGTTTTGTTACTGTTTTTCTGGTGTTTTTTGTCCTCTGAAAAATTTGATCAGACGTTCAAACAGAACACAAGAAAATCTCTGATCTTTTAGATGGTTGCTTAGTTCTGATACTCTGCAGATGAAAATAGCTGAGTAAAAGAATTTTTTCCTACTGTAGTAACTCAATATATTTTATATGGTTCAACATTTCTTAATGTCTGGTTTAAGTGATGTATTTTATTGTAATCACTGTTGTGTGTGAAGCTTAATCCTACAATACCCTGATGTCATTATTAGTTTAACAGCATTGTGCACTTTTTATACTACATAGCTGTAGAGAACATGAGCACCATGAGTATCCTTCCTTAACAGGAGTTCCCATTTTCAGTTGAGTGACTATGTCACTCTAACTCTGGTAGGTAGACAGGAGCTCACAGTAGCCTGTATCATTCCCGCAGTGGTGCCGTCATTCAGTCTGACGATGCAAGTCTGTGCCAGCATTCTAGGGAGTCTTGCAAAGATTAATCTGTTCAGGAACCATTTCATTGGGAGATGCAAGGACTGCTCTTTTCCATAGGAGATATCTTTATAAGCAATTGCTTCTTAATTCTTTGGAAGCTTTTATTAGTTAACAATAACTCTAATATTTAGTAATTATCCAAGAGAGTCTCTTTAAAGGAACAAGGGTAAAGAGAAAGAGAAGGAGAAAGGAATGCATTTTCTTGTTTTGTTCCATTGTTAAGATAAAGTTGCAAAGCCTCAATTGTTTTGGACATTTTTTCAGAGAGCTCAGTGTTTCAGCTGGAATGGAGGCAGAGCAGGAGGGCATTCCTATATTGGGAACACTACCAGCTGAGAGTGTTGAAAGTGTAGCCCTTTTCTGGTATGACACTTAGGCTTTGAGAAGTGCCATGTCATGTAATTGTTTATGAATCCAGAAGAATAGCATTCAACTATTTTGCCATCAATGATGAACTGTTGAGCTGGCAAAGCTAGGGCCAGCCTCCCTATGTCAAAGTGAATCCCAGGGGTGCTGGGTTAAATGCCGAGCTTTCCTAGCTAAATACTAAACCCTTCTCTGAGGATTCGCATTTTGGCGTGTGCACTGACATATTTTACATGTATTTCCTTAAGTTCTGCCTTTTAAAATACCTGCTAGATTGAAGCTTTGTACTCTTTTTCATTTTAGTCACCTTCATTGATTCCACACTCAGTGTTCTTGTGTCCCCCCTGCTCTGGATTTCAGATACCTTGCTGCAGTCTTTAAGTGTCACCAACATTCATTAGGAATTGCCTATGATTAGAATATCTTTTCCTAAAACATTCTTTCCCTTTACCAAGATAAGTGCTGATGAATCACTTAGAGGTTGATATTCCATGATATTGCTTTTCTGTGCTCTCTCCTTTGTGTTTCTGCTATGACATTCCCAGTGATCATGAATGACTAGGGCATGATTGGAAAGACAGTTTACGGTAAAGGGAATAAAATTAGGAAATCTGATCTAGAGAGCAAGTATAATACTGAGATCATTGCATAAACTGTAAAATATCTTCCAAGTTCATGCTGTACCTAGTATGAGGAATCATAGTCCCTGATTACACTGATATTTAATTGTCCTTGAGTATATTCATAAGTCCTTGGACACACTAATATTACTGTGTCCAATTTGTAAAAATTGTTTTCTAAGGTGATGGAATAACATTTATTAATAACCACTGCAGCCTACCTCTGCTCAGATTAGACTAGTTCAACACTTTAGGTTAATTGTACTTGAGAGTGTGTGTGCTTACAGGGAATTCACAGTCTTTTTTTTTTTTTTCACTTTTCCTTGTATGACAACCAGGCCGTCTTTAGCTGAATCCCTCCATTCTGGTCATGGTCAATTCACCTCTCTGCCATGACAGCTTACTCCTTTGTGGCTTTATCTTTTATTTCCTAGAATGTCGGAATTTAGGACATGTGTCTGCACTGTCTGCAGCCTTCAGTAAGGTCACAGTCATTTACCTGCATGTAGTAATCATGTACTTGTGCCAATGAAAGTCCTGTAACTGCAGCTAAGAGGAATGCTGACATTAAGCCTAAGTAGTTGGTCCAGAACCAATATCAGGCAATCTTTCATTCACCTTGCAAAAATACAGTTTTACAACATAGTTTTTATCTGAATGTTGCTTGCCACAGAGGACAGCTTTTTGTTTTTCCATCTGCTTAATTTCATATATTACTGACAAATAAAGGTGCTTTTTAGAAAGATCTGTCTGCTCAGAATAAGTTCACTGAGCGGGTTATTACATTTTTAAAAGTGTTTGTCTTGTTGGCTTTGTTTTGTGTTGTTTTGTTTTTCTCCTCTTCCCTTTCCCCTCTTGTATCAAATGTTTCCTCTACCGAGTTAGAGGAAAATAAGAAAGAATAATTTCTACACTGGTCACTCAGATTATTGTTTAATTTCTTGCCACATCAGTCTCCATCTCCAGATTCCTCTTCACCTCGGGGTGCTGAATCGTCAAGTAGGCAGCGTCCCCAGGATGTCTGCAGTACAGCAGAAGCCTCCACTAACAAAGAGGTACAGTGAAATCTTTTTAAAAGCTACAGTCTTGTTCATACTGCTTATGCCTTTTTATTTTCCCATCCCCCTTGTACCTGTGCCATCCCTTCCCTTCCAAAAGTCCAATAAACTTGAAGAGCTGATTTTTTGGTCGTTTCCCTTATGCTTGCCTGGCTGTCTGACTGAATTTCTAGTATACTTAAGGCTGTTTTGTTTAGGGGCAGAATCTCTTCCTGCAAAGAAAAGAGTGTGTCTCAGCCAGATGAGAAACCATGCTTAAATGAAATTAAGTAGTAATTTCTGTTGCTTAATACTTTGTCATCATAGAAATTGACCTGCGAGTGATTCAGTCAGAATTCAATTCCTCACTCAAAGCTCCCAAAAATGAAGCTAAATACCTACTTTTATGTTTTTCCCCCACTTTTTTTATTTGTTTGTTTTTGTTTTCCCCCTACCTTGCAGCTTTTTACACGGTGGTATGCCCACAAACACAAAATGAGAAGTGTGAATACAACTTTTCACGAAGTGAAAAGAAAATGATTTGCCATTAAAACTGTTTGGATTAGTGTAGGATGGCTGGCTCTGTAAACAGAAAAAAATCTGAAGTAGTTGATTTATTTTTTGGAAAGAGAAAACAATTTTTTAAAAATCTGGAAACAAGGCACCATGTTGTTACTGATAGCAATGCATGTGCTATCTTCCACAGAGAAAAAAATGATCTACCATAACTGCAAAGACTGATTAAAAATGAAACGCTAATTAATAATCCATTAATTCTTTTTTTCTCGTTTGTTCTTTTAAAGGGACACAAAATCTTGTAACATGCAAGTATTTCTGCTAGGGTATTTGTGCATTTAGAAAGTAATGAAAGATTTCAGAAGATTTAAGAAACTAATAATTTTGCATGTACTAAACCCTTCAGCCATAGACTGTGCCATTAAATTTTCATCTGCTATATTGTTAAAGCCTTTATCTTTCTTCAGTACAGATTTTGTCACTTCATACATATACTAACTTCTAGCAGGTTTTGGTTTTTGATAAACTTCCCCAAAGGAAGAAAACAAACAAGATGCTACTCATTTCAGTTTTTCAGATGTGCTTCCGTGTAGCATCAGAGGTGGTAAACCACGTTTCACAGTGGGATGTGTCAGGCTGTTTGTTTACCTCAGACGAACAATAATTCCTGCTGTGATGCTTCCAATGAAAGAACAACGGCAATAAAGCAACTCTCAGCATTTTTGGAAATGGCTTTTAGGTCTTCGTAAAACATTTTTTTTTAGATTTAAGTTTTATAATCTTAGGTGATAACAGGACTAACAGGAGCAATGAAACATTAATTACCTTCTTATTTCATTATTCATGGATTTGTAAAATTGAAAAGGTGTAGGTTTTCTCATATTGGTAACCTTACCAGTTACTTTACTCTTCCTGTGGTCTTAGTAGCGTGTCTTTCAACCTGGGTAATTAACAAAAACCTTATTTTTGTGTGTCAGATTTTGCTTTAAAAGCATGTATGTTGACAGATTACATCATGCTGTCCTGAAAAGAAAGAGCTGCTCAGATTGCTGAATAGTTGCTAAATCTTTTTGCTAAATCTTTAATTGTAGACTTTGCTCACTCTGTTTAACAAAAAATCATAAAAGTACCTCAGAAAGGATATCTATATATGTGAGCTGTCTCTGCAGTGGTTGAATATCCCCCTTACCGCTACACCAGCAGCAATCACAATTGTTTAAATCGGTGTGCGTAGGTGATCCAGTAAAACTGTTCATGTGAAGATATGAAGGAGCCACAGATCTGAAAAGGCATGCTAGTGTCCTCACAGCAGCTTAGATGCTTTGGCATTGGAAGATCATTGGGTTTTGACATCTTTATTTGTGCCAGTGTAGTCTCTGATGGAGAGTTTTCTTAGTTTCCTAGTATAGCTCACCCCTTTTCATAAGGAACAGCAAGTAATTAAAGGCTGCACAGGCTCTGCTGTGTCACACATTTTTGGGTTTGTTTCACAAGTTGTTTTATTGTATAGCAAGATGAGCATTGTTGGTTAGAGAGTATTACATCAATTGCGTGCTGTCTGGAAATGTACCGGAAATTGTGCTTCTGAGATGTTATGCATCATTCTGCCTATATGTAGGTTTTCTTTTAATAAAACTGTAGTAAGCAGTCATTGCAGGAATTACTGCTAATACAATCAGCTGTAGATCCATTAAAGTTTTGTAATCCTTGGACTACCCAAATTCATATTTGCAACCCATATGATACCAGCAGATACTTCACTATACCTATTACCATCTATATAGTAATACAGAGACTTTTCCTTGATAAATTTTCCAGTGTGCTTTATGTTACTGGTTATTACAAAATGGTGAGCCTTACTCACTGAAAGTTCTGTGTTTCAGGTGTTTGAAATGTTAACCACTGAGTCTTTCACATAAAATTGCAGTTGAAAATAAGGTCTTACTTTAGATGCTGTATTTGCATATGCAGGTCAGGATTATTTTTCTACTTGTTTACCACTTATATAATTGAAGCTACCAGATATGATATTGTGCTCGATACACTATAAACATTGTTGGTGGTGAGGTGTTACTGAGTCCAGTTACCCCACAGAATACTGGTTGCTGTCCAATCTGTTCAAATTTAGAAAGTTTCTTTGTAAGCTGCTTTAATGTGAGGAATGCAGGTAAGAACATTCCTAATGAATAACGGAATTTGGTTAGTGAATAACTGACTTGGCTAATAGTTTCATCCATGAATAATAACAATATAGTGTACTTTTATATACTCCTGCATGCAATTGTTTATAATTGGAAGATCCAGTGTCATTGACATATGATGTATTTTCCTGCATTCTTCTTGATTAATAGAAGTAGAGCACCTGACAGGTAATATACTATTGAACATCACCATGTAACTGAAAACTGGTCCTGGCATGTTGCCTGATAGAACATAATACACTGAATTTAACTTTAGTAGGTGCTTAGAGTTTGAAAATAGTAAATTTAATAATGAATCTTAATAAGTTAGTTATGGTCTTCCTTTGCTAGTAACCATCACTAATTAATTTTTTCTCTTTTTTTGGCATGGAGAAATTTGTAATGCATATTTGTGCATTCTCTGTTCTGTTTGAAATCCTTTTTGTCTTAATTACAGTCCAGAAAAAGCTTGGCTTCATTTCCAACCTATGTTGAAGGTAAGATAATTCTACAATTTTTTTTCTTCCTTCATACCCCCAAAATCCTGTATTTATAATGTATAAAATTTTATTATAATTTGCTGAACAGAAAAGCTACTAGGATTTGGGATACTGGTTTAGATTAAACTGTCTCTAATCTGGAACCTGACTTAAATACTAGTGTGCTTTTTAGGAAATTTAGAAACATGGAGCTTTTATTTTTGCACAGTTTCTTCATAGCTTCTGTTTCAGTTCTGCTTTTATCAGTTTCACTTAAGACACTACTGATTTTTTTTTTATGGTATTTACATAACACATATGAATGTGTGAGAACAAGGAGAACAGGCTAGGTGTGAAAACTGTTGTGCTGCCTCCAATACTGATTTCAGTTGGCAAACTCAGTCTGATCTCAGCTGGATTGATTAGCAGAATTGAATTAATTGCATTAATTAGCAGGCATGCCAGAGGAAATCTGCACTGCTTTTCAGCGACTTGTCCTCTAATTAAAGAGTGCTTCCTGCATAGATTTAAGGTTGTGTTAGTTCAGCTGTTTGTTCAGAACAATGTGAAAAAGCAAGCTACCTGCTGCATGAACTGCTGTTACCTTTTGCATGAGTGTGCATCTTCCGTATACAGGAAGACTGCATGCTGTAATACTCAGTTACTTCATTATGAGAACATGACGGAAGGAGAAGATTTGAAGATTCAATTG
The DNA here is from genome assembly GCA_033816785.1 of Picus viridis. Taxonomy (NCBI): domain Eukaryota; kingdom Metazoa; phylum Chordata; class Aves; order Piciformes; family Picidae; genus Picus; species Picus viridis. The sequence continues at coordinate 54,993,488 of CM066606.1, forward strand.
TTGGGGTTTTTTATCTCCTGGCAATGGTTGCTGCATGTGCTTGATGAAATGCCAGAAATACTGTTGGAGTGATGCATCATTTAGACCATTTTGCAACTCCCTGAATTGCTTTACAATGTGCTGTGTTAAAATGATTATTTCATCATTCTTCTCAGACTACAGATTTGTGATTGGTTTAGCTTTCAGCATAGGGGCTGTGTATTTTGGAGTCAGTGACCAGAATATCAACAATGCAGCAATGAAGGATCTGTCGTAGAACTGAAATTCATCTTGTAGTGGTAGCCCTGTGTATCAAGGCCTGCCTTAAATAATCCTCTCCTTCTTAAAAAAAACACCCAAAAACTACAGTTTTCTTAGGTATTGGTGCAGTGTAAATTGGTGCAGACTACTGTCTGAAGTCAAAACGTCTGAATATTTACCCTCTGTTCTCAAAACAAACCAACTTCCACTACCCCCCTGAATACTGCATTCTGTAACACAAATCACAAACCACTATTGCATTTATAACAGAAAATGAAGTGCTGGAAGTGGTGAAAAGGCCTTGGTGTGATGAATAACAAAGAGCAACGCTTGAAATGCTATATGGTTTCAGGACTGGAAGAGTGTACTAATACGTAATACTTTCTGGAAGCAAAAATTTCCATAAGGAAAAAGTTCAGTTTCTGTCGGTCGTGTACTTGACAGTTGCATGTTAATTTTGAGAGTTTTGCAGATACATAGTATCTGAACAAATTCTTCACGTAGGACATGTGCATCTTAAAATTTTAATACATTTTCAGGGTCAATCCACCACAGATGTTGTGGTGGGGTAGGAAGGTTCCCCACACACACACAAAAGAATCCACAGCTAACTCAGCCGGAGAAGCAGATGAAAGCTATATTTACAAGCAGAAAATGGAATGCAATGAATATGTACAAAAACATACAATATTTACAATATATACAGAAATATACAGCAATGTATGTAATACAGGAGACCTTTCCCCAACCCCCTGCGGCCAGGAGGGTTCAGCCTGTTCCCCCCCGCTTCTCCCTCCCTACCTCCCCTTTTTCCCAAAAGGGTTAGAGAGAAAGAGAAAGGAAGGTAATTAAAAGGGTAAAACTTGTTAAGCTCAAAAAGTGAATGCAAGAGTTAGCTTTCTTATCTGGTTAGTCGTTCCTGCGTAGCAAGCCGTTGCTTCAGAGAGAGAAAAAGCAGGCCAGCCCACAGTACAGGGGGAAAAAGAAGACTGCCTGCCCCAGACTGAATAGAGTAAGCTAGAACTTACAGCTGGATTCTACCAATGAAATTGGTTTAGCATATCTTTGTTTTCATTCTAATATCAAAACATTAAGCCAGGGTGTTCAGAGAGTGTCCTTTTCTTAAAGGCACAGCCTAAACCGGTCACAGATGTTCAAAGCATTTGCCTGGTGTTTTGTACCTTTGAAAGTAGTGATTGCCATATCATCATGCTAAACTAAAGTATTTCAGAGGAGGTTTTGCAGCCATCATGTGCAGGCTCAAGTTGTCATAGTGCTGCCAGTTTGCTGTGGTTTGGTATGATTTTCTTCAGTGATTACTCTCCCGTGTTACAGTTCCTGGACCCTGCGATCCTGAAGATTTAATTGATGGAATAATTTTTGCTGCCAATTACCTTGGCTCGACTCAGCTCCTTTCTGACAAAACTCCCTCCAAGAATGTGAGAATGATGCAAGCTCAGGAAGCTGTCAGCAGGATCAAGGTGAGGAGTAAGGCACCACTGTGTGAAGCACCAGGAATTAAGGTTGCAGATATAGATTTGTAGTACATACTGTACTTTTTTCATGTGGGGTTATCTGTGATTTCAGAAATGTTAATTGTCTCATCTTTCTTTCTGCAAAATAAGTCACGTGCTTAATGCTGCTTTTGGAACAGGACTGATAAGGAAAAGTTGCCAGATCTTTTTAATTCCCTATAGTAATACTTGTGCCATGTACTTGTAAGCCAGAATCTGAAGTGAGTTGTGGTCTAAGTTATTTATTACCTGGGTGTTGAGAGACAGCAAGTTTAGGGTATAACTAGTAAGCACTGCAGTAGCTTCTGACTTGGCACTTGATGTAAATGGTGCTGTAGTAATTTCTGCAGTTCTTTTTTACCCCACTGTGGATACTAGTTTCTCCACCATAGAACAGCTTAGTTTAAAAAAAAAAAAAAAAAAAAAAAAAAAAGCCTTTTTCTCATAAAAAGATGCATGGAAAAAATTAATCTGGTATGTTTGCTTTGTTTCTTTGGAGAAAAGAACTGCCCATTGATTTCTGTGCAGACTGCAAGAAGCAATGGCTGTCCTCTTCTGCTGTAAATTACAATGATCACATTGTCAACTAAAACTAAGATGTGTGGATGAAGTATTGCACAATGGTGGAGGATGCGGCAATATTCCTGTTATCCATACAGGGATGAGTGGTCGGAGCACAGCTTCATCCTCTGCTAATTCAGCTAACCAACACAATCTCACCTGAAAGTTTTCCTTAGTTTAGTATATGAGTGTTCTTCTTTTGTATAATTTATTTTGGATTCCAACTCAGACTGTGTGTATAGTTGCATAAAAGAGAGAGGAACAGAGATAGAATCATAGAATTGTTAGGATTGGAAGGGACCTCAAGGATCATCTAGTTCCAACCCCCTGCCATGGACCTGTCACACTAGATCAGGTTGCTCAGAGCCACATCCAGCCTGGCCTTAAAAACCTCCAGCGATGGGGCTTCTACCACCTACCGGGGCAACCTGTTCCATTGTCTCACATATTATCATCAAGATCAGTAGCACTATCTATTAAGGTTGACTGAAGTTTCCCACCTATGTTATTCATTGCAGCATTTCCTATGCCAGGTGTTCAGTTAGGTCTATGTATGGAACTTTCATAGGGAACCGTTAATTAGAACTCTCAAAACACTTCCAAAAGTTGCAGTTTTGCTAATTTTCAAATGCAGAAGTTCTTATAACCTTGATTTTGAAAATCACTAACACTCTAGTGTTTCAGAGGAGGCAGGAATATAGCCTTTCTTTTACAGATAATTAATTTTCTGCTGTCTGTGGTGGAGTAGGAAGGTTCCCCCCACACACAAAAGAATTCCACAGCTAACTCAGCCGGAGAAGCAGATGAAAGCTATATTTTACAAGCGGATATGGAATGCAATGAATATGTACAAAAACATACAATATTTACAATATATACAGAAGTATACAGCAATGTATGTAATACAGGAAACCTTTCCCCAACCCCCCCTGCGGCCAGGGGGGTTCGGCCTTTCCCTCCCTTCTCCCTCCCTACCTCCTCTTTTTCCCAAAAGGGTTAGAGAGAAAGAGAAAGGAAGGTAATTAAAAGGGTGAAAACTTGTTAAAGCTCAAAGCGGATGCAAAAGTTAGTTTTCTCTTATCTGGTTAGCAAGAATTGTAGAGAGAAACGAGCCAGCTCACAGTACATGGGGAAGAAAAAAAACAACTGACTGCCCCCCCGACTGAAAGACTAAACAAGAACCTACAGCTGGGTTCCACCAATGAAATTGGATTAGCATATTGTTATTTTTCATTCATATACCAAAACATTCGGCCAGAGTGTTCAGAAAGTGTCCCTTTCTTAAAGGCACAGCCTGAACCGGTCACAATCACCCCTGCTAAACAATTTCATTGGCTGTTCGTACTGTCCATCCAGTCTAAAACAATATCTACAGTTTGTAAGTAAAGTTCATAGTCCATTCCGGCTATCCTCAGGTGTAGATGATTCAGAAATCCAAGAAACAAGAAAAATGGAAAACAGTTTGTCTCTTCGCAGACGAAGCGAAGAAAAGGGAAACAGGGAAACAGGGAAACAGGGACTCTCAGTTGACTCAGGGTTCTCAAGGTTCGTGCACTGTAGATTCCTCAGGGATTCTTCCTTTGGGCGCGATGTAGCTGTACAACACTCTGAAATTAAACTCTTTCAGCTAAAGTTAAATTTCTTTGTGGAATACACTGAATTTCACCATTCTCTTGCATTACCCAATAAGTGTGACCCGGACCTTCAGCTGAAACCACCCCTCGGACAGGTTTAGCCTCTCCTGAGGGAGAAAATACCCAAACAGTTTTACCCAACAGATTCTTTTCTCTAACAACAGGAACTCTATCACCTTCTACTTTCTGTAGCAGATCTGAATATGCAGGTCCAGCTCGGTTCACTGAACCTCTACTATTTACCAGCCAGGTTGTGTGTGCTAAATGTTTTTCCCAGTTTTTTAAAGATCCACCCCCCATGGCTTTAAGAGTGGTCTTCAACAAACCGTTGTAGCCTTCAATCTTCCCTGCAGCTGGTGCATAGTAGGGGATGTGGAATATCCACTCAATGCCGTGCTCTTTGGCCCAGCTCTTTACAAGGTTGTTTTTGAAATGAGTTCCGTTGTCTGACTCAATCCTCTCTGGAGTTCCGTGTCTCCACAGGATTTGTCTCTCCAGACCAAGAATGGTGTTGTGTGCAGTTGCATGTGGAACTGGATAAGTTTCCAACCATCCAGTGTTTGCCTCTACCATAGTAAGCACATACTGCTTACCAGAACGAGAACGTGGTAGAGTGATGTAGTCAACTTGCCAAGCTTCACCATACTTGTACTTGGACCATCTGTCACCATACCATAAGGGCTTAAGTCGTTTTGCCTGCTTAATAGCAGCACAAATGTCACAGTCATGGATGACTTGTGTGATAGCATCCATGGAAATGTCTATGGATCTGTCACGAGCCCACTGGTATGTTGCATCTCTGCCTTGAAGTCCTGACGAATCGTGAGCCCACCGAGCTAAGAATATCTCACCTCGGTGTTTCCAGTCGAGATCAAGATCAGAGTCCATGTCTACTGGAGAAACTCTTGCAGCTAGATCTGCCTGATGGTTGTGTTGCTGTTCCTCAGTTGCTTTGCTCTTAGGAATGTGAGCATCAATGTGCCTCACCTTCACTGGAATTCTCTCAATTCGATCAGCAATATCCTGCCACAGGTCAGCTGCCCAAATGGGCTTTCCTTTTCTCTGCCAACCATTCTTTTTCCAGTTCTTTAGCCAACCCCACAGAGCATTGGCTACCATCCACGAGTCGGTGTAGAGATAAAGCTTTGGCCATCTCTCACGTTCAGCTACGTTGAGAGCTAGCTGGACAGCTTTCACCTCTGCGAACTGACTGGATTCTCCTTCTCCATCCTTTGCTTCTGCAACTCGGCGTGTTGGACTCCACACTGCAGACTTCCACCTTCGCTTGTTCCCGACAAGACGACAGGAACCGTCTGTGAACAAAGCATACTTCTTTTCATCATCAGATAGGTCATTGTAAGAGGAGCTTCCTCAGCACGAGTTACTCTCTCCTCTGGAGGTTTGGTACAGTTGGTACCTTCAGGCCAACTTGAGATCACCTCCACTAGACCAGGTCTTTCAAGATTTCCCATTCGAGCTCTCTGTGTTATCAGAGCCATCCACTTAGTCCAGGTGGAATCTGTTGCATGATGTGGTGTGGAACCTTTGCCTTTGAACATCCAATTCAAAACTGGTAATCTGGGAGCTAGGAGGAGTTGTGATTCAGTTCCAATTACTTCAGAAGCAGCTTTTACTCCTTCATAGGCATCTAGAATCTCTTTCTCCGTTGGAGTATAATTAGCCTCTGAACCTCTGTAACCTCGACTCCAGAAACCAAGAGGTCGTCCACGTGTCTCACCTGGAGCTCTTTGCCACAAGCACCAGGTTGGACCATTGTCACTTGCAGCCGTGTACAAAATGTTCTTAATGTCTGGACCATCTCGGACAGGTCCCAGACCCATTGCTTGAACTACCTCTTGCTTTATCTGGTCAAAGGCTGCTTGTTGTTCAGGTCCCCAGTGGAAATGGTTTCTCTTTCGAGTCACATCATACAGAGGTTTCACAATCTGACTGTATCCAGGAATGTGTAGTCTCCAAAATCCCACTATCCTCAAGAAACGTAGAGTGTCTTGCTTGTTCATGGGATTTGCCATGGTAGAGACTCTATTTACCACATCCACTGGAATGTGTCGGCGTCCATCCTGCCACCACACTCCCAGAAACTGGATCTCTCTGGTAGGTCCTTTCACCTTGTCGCGCTTGATGGCAAAACCTGCATTCAGAAGAATGTCAATGATTTTGTTACCTTTCTCGAAGACTTCCTCAGCAGTTTTACCCCAGACGATGATATCATCGATGAACTGGATGTGTTCTGGAGCACCACCTTCCTCCAGAGCATCATGGATCACTGCATGACAGATGCTTGAGCTGTGGATCCAGCCCATTTGCAATCTGTTGAAAGTGTACTGGATTCCTCTCCAGGTGAAAGCAAACTGAGGCCTGCATTCCTCTGTTATGGGAATAGAGAAGAAGGTATTAGCAATGTCTATGGTAGCATACCATTTGGCCTCTTTGGATTCCAGCTCATACTGGAGTTCCATCATGTCTGGTACTGCTGCACTCATAGGCGGAGTTACTTCATTCAGGGCTCGGTAATTGACTGTCAGACGCCAATCTCCATTCTGCTTTCGCACAGGCCACACTGGACTGTTGAAAGGTGAATGAGTTTTGCTGATGACTTTCTGACTCTCCAGCTGACGAATCAGATTCTGAATGGGCAACAAAGAGTCATGGTTGGTTCTGTATTGTCTGTGATGCACAGTCTGAGAAGCAACCGGCAATTTAATGTCCTGAATCTTGTGTTGTCCCACAACTGCAGATTCATCAGAAAGCTCAGGTCTAACAGACAGCTTCAGCTTTTGTCCATCAATTTCTACAGATGCTACTCCAAAAGCCCATTTGTAACCTCTAGGGTCTTTGAAACACCCTTCTCTCAGAAAATCAATTCCCAGAATACAAGGTGCGTCAGGTCCGGTCACAACTGTATGCTTCCTCCACTGTTTACCAGTTAAACTTATATCAACCTCCACCTTAGTTAACTCTTGAGATCCACCAGTGACTCCCAGAATAGTTATAGTTTCTGATCCCTGATAATTTGATGGCATTATGGTGCACTGAGCCCCTGTGTCAACCAAGGCCCTGTACTTCTGAAATTGCAAAGTGCCAGGCCACTGGATGTACACATCCCAATAGATTCTGTTATCTCTGTTACCCCTCTCCTCCCCCTGGCAGGAGGTAGGGCACCCCTAGTTATGGGGAGCATGCCCACATGTGCAATGAGCACAGTGTGCAGTGTTAGAACTGGAGCCACTGTTGGAGCTATTAGAATTGTCCTGGGGAACTGTGGAAGTAACAGCTACCCTTCTGGTATTGCTACCTCGGGTTCTGCCACTTTGCAGTTCCCTCAGTCTCCTGAAAAGATTAGCAGTTGGTTGACCATCCCATCTGTTCATGTTCTCACCAAACTGATCACGCAGAGTTATCCAAATACTCGCACGTGATTGCCTTGGTGGTCTGTTTTGGTTGGATCTGTTTTGGTTGGATCTGTTTTGGAATGTCCTGTTTTGGAATGACATCCTTGGAGGACGTCTGTTCCTCACAGAGGAAACCTGTATCCACCTGGAGGAAGAATTGGAATTATCTCCTTGTGCCAATTGGGAGATAGTATTTTTAATTTCATCCTTCATCTCTTTCATGTAATTCTTCATTTCACCAGACAGAGTTTCAATGGCTGAAACCAAAGAAACACGTGTCATGCTGTCCTCCAGTTGTCTCATTTGATCAGTGAATTGGCCAACCGTAGGAGAAGCTCCACCATAATTTCTTGCCACAATTCTGCTTGCCAGAATATTTGCATAATTAGGAGGAGCAAGTTTGATGAGCTTTTTAGCAAGACCAGTTCCTACAGGAATTTCATCAGGATTCAGAGTCTCATGGCCACCATAGACTACCTCTCTAACAGCAAATTCTCTCAGACGCTTGATTCCCTCATCTATGGTAGTCCAGGGTTTAGGATTCCATGGAAGATCATCTCGGGAAGGATACCTCATGAGAATTGCCATTAAAAAGCGTATCCAGAGAGTAACCTTACCGAGAGTCCTGCCTAGATGTCTATCTATTCCATTATCCTTCGAGAGAGTTCCTAGTTGAGCTGCTGACTTGTCTCCAACTACCAGAGCTGGAGCACCTGTATCATAACATCTACCAAGCCAAGCTAGGATTGGCTCCTTATCTGCTCTGATGTAATCTTTACGCACATACCTCAATTCTTCGCGCGGTGAAGAACAACTCTCTGTGTCATCTGACTCCTCCTCTGCCTCATCTTCCTGAAGTTCTTGTCCCAATAATCTTACTGTCACTCTCCTAAGAATCTGCTTAAGGTCAGGAGTACCACCTTTAGTTGTTCTGCTATCAGCAGTTTGCCCTGCATCTCCATCCAGTGATGATCTCAATAACTCAGCTATATCTTTAAGACAAACCTTTTCCTCCATCTCAGCAGGGTCTCTTTGAGCAGAAGTTCCCTCACCAGCATCAGCATCGGCATCTGGATCAGCTTTGCCCTTTCCACTTCTCGTACTTAGAACAGCTACCTGCTTAACTGGAGCTGTGTTTGGATTTACAGCTGGCTTAATAGAAGCTGACAGGTTTTGAGACGAATCAGCTGCTGCGGAGGACACTTCCGGTCCTGCCGAAGAAGAAGGAGGAAATGGCTTTGCCCCATTAATGGCTGCCGAGGGCGTGGAAGCCATGTTAGGAGCTGCCGCTGCCGCTGGCTGATTGCCAGAGCCACCAACAGCACCGTTCAGAGCAGCCTTTCCGATGGACTTTTTAGCCTTGTCATTAACTGATACAGATTCTGCATTCTCCTCATCACTAGATACCTCTGGGGTAGAGTTAGAGCTGTGCTTTCTGCGTTTCGATCTACGCTTAATTACAAAGCACACTTTTGACACTTTTTTCTCCCGATACAGAGCATGTAACAAGTACGCAATCACCATCACCAGCAGCAGATTTAAACACATCACATAAATCACCTTCGGATCCCAGCCATCACTTAAAACAACCCTTTCGCCTACCGGGATCTTAAACTCCTTTATCTCTATGGGCAGAGTGCTGGAGGTCACATTCCCGTATCTGTTAAGCCAAAAGAATCCCAGGCACCGGTCGTAAAGAAGCTGAATCTTATACTTAAACCATAAATACAATCTATACATCAAGTATCTGCCTAAGCGATCGAAAATCATTCCCAGAACATGCTTATAGATAAGGGCCCCAAAAATCGAAAAGAACAGACGCTCTAAAATCCAAAACACTTTCATGTTTGCAACTCCGACTCGAGCAGGCAATAAATCAAGCAACCTTTTAGCCCAGCTTCTGCACAGCAATTATCCACAAGCTGCATGTTGGAACGCCAATTAAAAATATGTGGTGGAGTAGGAAGGTTCCCCCCCACACACGAAAGAATTCCACAGCTAACTCAGCTGGAGAAGCAGATGAAAGCTGTATTTTACAAGCGGATATGGAATGCAATGAATATGTACAAAAACATACAATATTTACAATATATACAGAAGTATACAGCAAAGTATGTAATACAGGAAACCTTTCCCCAACCCCCCCTGCAGCCAGGGGGTTCGGCCTTTCCCTCCCTTCTCCCTCCCTACCTCCCCTTTTTCCCAAAAGGGTTAGAGAGAAAGAGAAAGGAAGGTAATTAAAAGGGTGAAAACTTGTTAAAGCTCAAAGCGGATGCAAAAGTTAGTTTTCTCTTATCTGGTTAGCAAGAATCGTAGAGAGAAACGAGCCAGCTCACAGTACAGGGGGAAGAAAAAAAACGACTGACTGCCCCCGACTGAAAGACTAAACAAGAACCTACAGCTGGGTTCCACCAATGAAATTGGATTAGCATATCGTTATTTTTCATTCATATACCAAAACATTCAGCCAGAGTGTTCAGAAAGTGTCCCTTTCTTAAAGGCACAGCCTGAACCGGTCACACTGTCATATAAAGCAAACAGAAGCAACTACTGTGACTTTTGAAAAATAATTGTTTATCTGTGTTCATTGGAGACTCTGAATTCAGTGACATTTAAAAAAAATATATTTCACTTAGCTCTTCCAACTCTGGCAGATTTTGATGCGTTCTTCCCAAAGCAAGAGTGGAGACTCCCTTTCAGAGTCTTTTTCTTTTCTGGTGTGAGTGCAAGTAAAGTTGTGCCTCTGTTTAGTAGTCTCATATGTTCTTCACTGTTCTTTAGCCACGTGGTAGAAAAATTGTCTGATTTCAATGCACAAGTAAAGATAAAGAATGTAGAGAAATAAGAGCTTCAGGGAGGCTGGATCTAGAGGGGATTCATCAGCAGATGTTGAAAGGAAATATAAGCATCAACTGTCTCAGGAAACTAGTATCAGGAGCTGAACTTGAACATGGGGCAGGGCAGGAAGTTAGCACCTAGGAAGGAAAGCTTGCATAGGAGTACACAACAGGCAAAGATTGAAGGGATGTGTTAGAGAAGAGTGGAAGATAATTTCTTCAAAGCAGACTGAAGAGGTGTAAGTGTATAGAATCTTTCTCTAATACTAGATGCATTTCTTAGAAGTTCATCAGCAAAATAAAGTTCTTTCAGAGGATTCTGTTATGCCTCAGCACTGCTGTGCCTCAAAACAAAAAGCTTAACTCATTTCACTCATAAGCCCTATAAATTATACATCCATATAAATCAGCAGGCATGCTTATTCTTAGTTGTAGTGGCTTAGTCTTAGGATGGAGGCCCAAGTAGTTGCAATGTTGGCCTGGTAAAACACCAGCAGTTGAGCATATTCTTCTGAAACTGTACGTGTATTTCAGAAAATTACTGGCTTACTGCATGACACACGATACCATAGTGCACTTCTTCGGCAGTTACTGCCTTTCTACTTCTACATGAAGCTCAGGCAATGTAAATATACCTCCCTGCACCTTAGGGTCTTTGTATTAGGGTTGGTTTTGGCTGCTTTTGCTGATTGCCATTAAAGCTAAATTTTTTAGGGAGAAATTCGTGATGACAGATGGAGTTCCTGCTGCCAGGAACTGCAGATTCATCACTGCATGAGATAGCCTTTAGCCTGAATGTTTGAAATTTTGCTCTCACAATGACTGCGATATTTGTGCCCTACTCATGTTTGTTTACAGAGGGTTAGGTGTTGCATATGAAACATTTCTCTGCAGTTAAAGAAAACAGAAGTTATGAATTAAGAATGAGCTTTTTAAAATTTGCAGACTTGAAATTATGGTCATTAAAAAGAGAGGAAGAGTTTTGTTTAAGGCCACCTGTGTGCACATACCTTCTACAAGAGTGTGTTACTTTTGACTTTAATAATCCCTACAATGCTTCCTTCTAGCAGAGCCTTCTGACCACATATTAATTCATTTAGAATGTGAAGATATTTTGAAAACGACTCTTCATGCTGCATCTTTAAACAAGTATCTCTTCAGGCATAACTCCAAACAAGAGCTGGGGGCAGTTCTTGCTTTGGTGTTCATCTCTGTGAAGTCCAAAACAGATACAGTGCTTTGAAGGCATTCTTCCTATATACTTATTTATATTTCGACTGGGAGGTACTTTTAATAATAGAAAAGGTATTTCACTATTTATAGTCTCATTTTTTCCAGACAGTGCAGAAAGAAATATCTTCCCACATTTTCCTTGGAGTGGATCCATAATGCTGATCTACATTGTTATATTTTGCATGTGAACTAACAACTTTAGTTTTGTTATATTCATCAGCAGATTTGAGCAGTGTGGTGGGCTTGAGTACTTTTAGATAACAGCTGTTACAATTACTAAATGCAGAGTAAGATACAGACCAAAATTTTAATATCCTGCACATTTTGTTAAGGCAGTGTCATCATAGAACGCACTGGTTTGGAAGTGACCTTTAGAGGAACTGCCCTGCACTAAAAAGGCACATCCCCGATTTGACCAGGTTGCCCAGAGCCCCATCAAGTCTGGCTTTGAGTGTTTTCAGGGATGGGGCCTCTACCACCTGTTCCAGTGTTCCACCATTCTCATACTAAAGAGCTTCTTCCTAACGTCCAATTAAATCCATCCTTCTCTCCTGCTTCGTGACCTTGTAAACAGTCCCTTCTCAGCTTTCTTGTAGTCTCCCAGGAGCCTTCTCTTTCCCAGTCTGAATAACCTCAACTCTCTCAGCCTATCTTTGTAGGAGTGGTGTCCAGATCGCCCATCATCTTTTTGGCCCTCCTCTGCACCCACTCCAGCAGGTCCACGGTCTTCTTGTGTTGAGGGGCCCAGAGCTGGACTCAGTACTCCAGATGAGGACTCACCAAGCTACACTTCTTTTGATGCAGCCCAGGGAGCAGTTGGCCTTCTGGGCTACAAGTTCCCATTGCTGGCTCACACCCAGCTTTTTGTCCACCAGTACTCCCAAGTCCTTTTCCACAGGATGCTCTCTACCTCATCATCTCTCCCAGCTTGTATTAATACTGGGGACTCCTGCCTGGATGTTCACTCAGTGGCAGTGTACTTTTTGTACAGGTTAAATGAGTTGAGTATATCTAAGTCATCTTTGTAGCAAATGTGGAAGCTTGATGGTTTTAACAGTTTGTGATTTTGGAAAATGCTACTATATTTATAGTTGTATTTAAGTTATCTTAAATAAAATGTCTGGACTCTTTAAGTATTTGTTTGGATTAGGTATTTTCTGTTTTGTCTTATAAATAATATTTTTATTTCAGTTAGCAAAATAATGTGATGATAATTTATCTGATAAAATGTCTTACATAGAATTATCCTTTTTTTTTTCATGGGCAATAACTTCTTTTATGGCATTTCTCTGCAGTGTTAAATGACTTATTAAAATTGGCTGTTCCATATCATTACATTAGTTTTATGAAATAGTTGAAAGTCATTCTTCAAAAAATTGAAATAGTAGATGCTTCCATTGCAAGAGCAGAATTGTCAGTAAATTTAGTAAATTGATTCTGCATTGCAAACCTCCAGCTTGAGGATTCCCTCACACCTTTTTCATCTTTTTTGGCCTGTGCTTTACTTCTTTTGTGAGATCATCATGCTGAGAAGTTTAAGGATGGTGGGGGCGGACAGGAATTGTTTGAAGGGGAGCTTGATTTTGGAAAGCAACTTCAACACTCTCTGTTATTAGTGTCTCCCCCTTGCCCAGTGTATGGCAGGCAGCTGTTACTCAAGATGAGTATATTATTTCTGAGTACTAAAGTAAATTACTATTCATATGATGAAGAGCCTGCAGCATGAGACAGTTCTAATGGCTTATGCTATTGTGTTTGCAATCAGCAGGCTGTCAAATATTTCTTATTTTGAAAAAGCTGTCTAAAAGCCAGTGTGAGAATGTTTATATCTGTAAATAAGTAGCTCAGTCTCATGTCTCAGTGCTCCTTTCAGGTTTGTTTAGACAAAACCTGGTAAATTTAAGTCATGAGCATCAGTATAAAATATTTGATGTGCTTTGTGACCCAGGTTTCCTGTTTGTTCTTCATAAAAGTAGTTAGCCATAAATCTGTAAGAAGCCTGTAATAGTAAAGACACCTGTGAATTACCTGTTACTGTCAGTAGTAAAAAAATAGCTGCCAGCCTGATGAGCACAGCATTTATTCAGGAAGCAGGCCCCTATGTTCAGCTCACCAGGGTTTGAATTAATGATTGCAAGACTTAAAAATTATACTATTATATGCTATTGTTGGCAGCATAGTACCAAGCACATAAGAAATCAGTTTGTTTCAAGAGGTTGGTATATCTCTGGATGTAAATTAATTAAACTACTTAGAGACGAGAGACCTGCTTTCAGGTGTTTGTGGAACTGAAGTACATGCTCACTGCCTTCTTGAAAAAGTGTGATAGTATGGACATGCCTTGGTGAAAGCATCACAGGAAGACCTGTTGCCCAGATATGTAATGCTAAGACTGGTATGGGTATATTTGCACAGAATGGGAGAAGGAAGCGGCAAAAGTTACCTTCTGCCATTACGTTTTTCCAGGAAAAAAATAGGATCCTTTTATGGAGGTTATTTATTAGAGACTATGTGAGCATGAGATCATTAGGAAACTTGAATTTTTGCATCTGAAAAGCTGAAATAATAATGGTTAAGGTTCTTCTGTCATATTTTACACTGGTTTTCTTCAAAAGAAGTGACGTTATGGATTATGCTGCTCTACATGAGAGGAAGCTCTATGTTTTTTTCCTTAAGAAAACCCAAAAAACCCCAAAACAAAACAAACCCCCACAGTTCAATATGCAAAACATGAACCCACAAAACCCCTCATGTTGCAAGTAACATTTTAAATGAAAAAAATAAGTAAATAAATCCTCTTCTGGTATGGTTTCTTTTCATTTTTAAAAGTAATTATACTAAACATGAAAATTTTAATTACATTTTTGGAGCCAAAACGTAAAGGAGGAAATTAATCTAAGCAGGGACTAATTTAGAACAGCTAATAGCCTGTGATTCCTGGCATTAGCATGCAGATTCCTTCTTGACTTGGAGTCTCTGTAAGTTCTTCTCTAACTATATTCTCCTGTCTCTGTTTGTTCCATGCTAAGCAGATGGCCCAGAAATTAGCCAAAAGCAGGAAGAAGGTGCAGTACGAATTCCATCAGCTTGATGTTACGCTTGTTCTTTTGTTTTCTGGGTTTTTTTAATTTATTTTTATTTTGTGTTTTTATTTTCTGCATCCAGCAAGGTTTTTTTTTTAGATTAATTTCTGAGCCACCATTCGAGTTGACATTTCTCAGAAATCAGTTGCCTGATTGGCCATTTTTTGTTGCTTATCATTAGCCATTTCATATTAGAAACAGAGTAAAGATTGGATTTATCAAATGGTTACAGGCAGTACCCAAAATGCCCACTGAGGAAACCCAGCTGACATGGCAAAGGTTTTAACTCTGTAAAATGATAAATTAAAAATGAGTATTTTTTATTGTATTTTGGTTTGGTTTTAATTTTGTCTTTCTACATGAGTGTTTTGTTTGATTCATGGAGCTGTTGAATTGCTGGATGCAAAAAAGAAACAAGTTTCTGTATATACACACACAGAGTACTGTGCTGAGACTGACTTATAGTCATGTTTTGCTTATGGAATTTTTAAGTATATTCTTTAATTTTGTTTGTTTGTTTTTAATGCAAGAGTTTGCTGTCTGTTAAGAACATAGAACTTCTGCAGTGGGTTAGTGCTTGAATAGTATTATGTTGTCTGACTGTGAGGGTCTGCTTATCAGAACTGCATTATGAATTTCCTAAACTGTACCTGCCTATGGTACAAGTTTTTCCATTGGTCTCGGCAGTCACTGTTAGCCTGTATAGAACTTCCTCAAACAAAATACTGTTAGGCCTTTCTATGTCTTATGTGGAAAAAGCTTCTTTAAAGTGGGATTCATAATGTGGAGAAAATGGAAGAATAATTTTGATTTTCATGAAACCTATATATAGTTCATGTTGCAATGAGGTGTAATTTTAGTAAATCAAGAAAAATACCAGAGAAGCTTTTATGGGGTTAAAAATTATTCAATTAATATCCAGTTCACATTCTCATGTATGTATATAATTTCCACATCTTTGTGTTTAGCTTCTGCAGCCTAATACTTTATCTTGCATTGCTGTTCTGGTAACTGTGACTTATCACACCCCTGTTCATGAGCTAACACCATTAGTAAGTATGTTATCTAATGAGTTTGTTTGACTCTAATCCATTGATTTGCAGGCTCCAGAAGGTGAATCTCAACCTATGACTGAAGTGGACCTCTTCATTTCTACACAGAGAATAAAAGTACTGAATGCAGACACACAGGTATAGACAAAGATGCCATTGTAAGTATTGTGGGAGTAAGCTACTGAAACAGACTTTCGCAAACTTGCCAAAATTCGTCCTTGTGAAAGTCCTGGCTATCTTATTTTCCTTCAGGATTTCCTAGTAAGAAATCAGTGCTCAAGAGCTATGCCATGCATGCAGTTCTTTGGCATGTCTGAGTGTAGAAATTATTAGAATTTGCAGGTTAGCAATTGCAGTCGGCTCATTACTTACAAGCCATGATGCATCGAGTATTGATTGTGCCCAGAATAGCCCAAAATGTCTGCTTGTAATGCTTTTAAGTTCATAGTCCTTTGCACAGGCATGCACAACAAATTTGGGTTCTGATACTGAGGTTTTTGTGCTTTAATTTATGAAACTTGCTCTTTGCTTCACTTTTGGAAAGTGAAACTCTTTGTTTTCGCATCGTATCTACCTTCAAGCATGACGGGCATTACAGACTTAACAGAGCTCTTATATTGCCATTTCTTTGTTTCCATAATAACAGGTGTGGAATAACAACTTAGTTGGAACAGCTGCTCATGTTGTTTTTTGTATTCCCCAGGAAACCATGATGGATCATCCCCTGCGGACCATTTCTTACATAGCAGATATAGGAAACATAGTTGTTTTGATGGCTCGTAGACGAATGCCACGGTCTAACTCCCAGGATAATGTGGAAGCATCTCATCCTTCCCAAGATGGAAAGAGGCAATACAAAATGATTTGCCATGTCTTTGAGTCTGAGGATGTAAGGAATTTCTCCATTTTGTAATTTTCTAAAGGTGGAAATGTAAGCATGTTGTGGTAGGCAGTGGCTGGCCCTTGTTACTTAACTGCAATCAAAAAATTCATTTAAGCAGGGGAACTTGCCTTCTGTTTGCATGTTTGGACTCCACATTTGCTCACAAAAGTGGTGTTTATAGAAATTATTGACATTTTAAGGACTTTTTGTTGTCCTTCACAGCAGAGGCCAGTCTGAGCTCCAAATGTGCTTTTGCCTCCCTAATTTTCTTCCTACAAGACCTAGCAACATCCCTAAACATTCCATGGGTTGCCTCCCCTTTTTTCCAAAGATAATACACCCTCTTTTTTCCCTTAGTTCCTTTAGAAGTTCATTACCCAACCAGGCTGGCCGTCTGCCCCGGCGGCTCATCTTCCGGCACACTGGCACAGCCTGTTCCTGCGCCTTCAAGAGTTCTTTCTTGAAGTAGGTCCAGCTCTCCTGAACCCCTTTGTTTTTAAGGGCTGTTTCCCAAGGAACCTTCTGAGTTAGTTCCTTGAGTAGCCTGAAGTCCGCCCTCCGGAAGTCCAGGGTGGAGGTCTTCTTGCTGCCCCTCTTGGCTTGGCTGAATACTGAAAACTCAATTATCTCATGGTCACTGGTGCCTAAACACCCTCCGACCACCACATCACCCACCAGCCCTTCCCTGTTGGTGAAGAGGAGGTCAAGCATAGCCTTACCCCTGGTAGGCTCACGCAGCACCTGGGATAAGAAGCTGTCCTCCATGCACTCTAAGAACCTCCTAGACTGCCTCCTCTCTGCTATGTTGTGATCCCAGCAGATATCAGGCAGGTTGAAGTCTCCCACGAGAACAAGGTTAGGCGATCTTGAGACAGCCTTAAGCTGCCTATAGAATGCTTCATCAAGATCATCCTCCTGGTTGGGTGGTCTATAACAGACTCCAACCATGATGTCTGCCCTGCTGGTCTTCCCTCTAATTCTTACCCACACGCACTCAACCCGATCATCCCTGATCTCTAGCTCAATGGCATCAAGAGCCTCCCTGATGTACAGGGCCACCCCTCCACCCCTTCTTCCCTGCCTGTCTCTCCTGAATAGCCTGTAGCCGTCAATTGCAGCGCTCCAGTCATGCGAGTCATCCCACCACGTCTCCGTGATGGCAACTACATCATATCTTTCATGCTGCAACAAGGCTTCCAGCTCCTCATGTTTGTTGCCCATACTTCGTGCATTAGTGTACATGCACTTCAGCTGGGCTGCTGGTTTTGCCCCTGACTCCAGCTTACCACCCTCAGACTCCTGTCTGGGGGGACTGGTTTCAGCCCCTTCCCCCTTCGAAGCTAGTTTAAAGCCCTGTCAATGAGACTTGCTAATTCCCTTCCCAGAATCTTTTTACCTTTGGGGTCAGGCCATTCTCATGTACTGTGACCTTTCCCCTCCTCTGGGACAGATGTACTCCATCTGTTACCAGCTGACCTGGTGTAGTAGAAAGTTTTTCAAGATCAAAAAACCCAAAATTCTTCTGACTGCACCAACCTCTAAGCCACTTGTTGACTACAGCTGCTGACCTGTTCCTTCTCATATTCCCTCCTGCAACTAAGGGTATAGACAAAAAAATTATTTGTGCACCTGAGTCCTCCACTAGATCCCCCAGGACCTTGAGGTCATTCTTGATAGCCCTGGGAGTTCTAGTTGCAACATCGTCATTCCCTAACTGCATAATTATTAATGGAAAGTAGTCAGAGGGCTGCACCAGACTAGGCAGCCTTCTGGTAACATCAGCAATTTGAGCTCCTGGGAGACAACAAAGTTCCCTGTGAGCAGGGTCTGGCCGACATATGGGGCCCTCTGTTCCCCTCAGTAGGGAATCACCAATAACAATCACCCTCCTCCTGTAGAGGAAGCAACAAGAAAAGGTGCTACGCTGGACCTTGTTCTCACCAACAGGGAAGGGCTGGTAACCAATGTGAGGCTCAGAGACGGCCTTGGCTGCAGTGACCATGAAGCAGTTGAATTTAATATTCTCAGGGCAATCAGGAGGACGTATTCTAAGCTTAGGACCCTAGACTTTAGGCGTGCAGACTTCGATCGCTGCAGGGATCTGCTAGCCAAAGTGTCGTGGGATGAAGCCCTGGAGGGAAGAGGGACCCAGGACAGCTGGTCAGTATTCAAGGACCACCTCCTCTGTGTCCAGGAGCTATGTATACCTACAAGGAGAAAAGCAGGAAGGAATGCTAGGAGGCCTGCCTGGATGAACAAGGAGCTACTGGACACACTATCACTTAAAAAGAAACTCTACAGGAAGTGGAGGGAAGGACAGATAGAACAGGGGGATATAAGGAAGCTGCCCGAGCAGTAAGAGGCCTGGTTAGGAAAGCCAAAGCAGAGTTTGAACTGAATCTAGCCAGGGAGGTTAAAGGGAACACTAAGAATTTCTATAGGTATGTTAATGGCAAGAAGAAGACTAGGGAAGGTGTGGGCCCCCTCAGAAAGGAAAGTGATGAATTAGTCACAAGTGATGTGGAAAAGGCTGAGGTACTCTATAAGTTCTTTACCTCAGTCTTCACTGCAAGGGCCTCCAGCCACACTCCTGGTGTCATGGCAGACGATGCCAGGGACGGGGAGGAAGAACTGCCCATCATAAGTGAAGCTCAGGTTCGTGATCACCTGAAGAACCTGAAAGTGTTCAAGTCCATGGGACCCGACGGGATACACCCACGGGTGCTGAGAGAACTGGCAGATGAGGTTGCCAAGCCCCTCTCTATTATATTCCAGAAGTCATGGCAGAGTGGGGAAGTCCCCACAGACTGGAAAAGGGGAAACATTACTCCCATTTTCAAAAAGGGCAAGAAGGAGGAACTGGGGAACTACAGGCCAGTCAGTCTCACCTCTGTGCCCGGAAAGATCATGGAGCAGATCCTCCTGGAGGCACTAATGACTCAGAAGAATAGTGAAGAGGTGATTGGGAACAGTCAGCATGGCTTTGCCAAGGGCAAATCCTGCCTGACAAACCTGGTGGCCTTCTATGAGCAGGTGACAGCGTTAATAGATGAGGGGCGAGCAACTGATGTAGTTTACCTGGACTTGAGCAAAGCCTTCAACACTGTCCCTCACACCTCCTGGTCTCCAAGCTGGTGACACATGGGTTTGATGGATGGACCACTAGATGGATAAAGAACTGGCTTGATGGCCGCACCCAAAGAGTGGCTGTCAACAGGTCCATGTCCCAGTGGAGGCCAGTGACAAGCAGAGTCCCTCAGGGATCAGTCCTGGGACCTGTCTTGTTCAACATCTTTGTGGGTGACGTGGACAGTGGCATCGAGTGCACCCTCAGCAAGTTTGCTGATGACACCAAGCTGTGTGGTGCAGTGGACACGCTGGAGGGAAGGGATGCCATCCAGAGGGACCTTGACAGGCTGGAGAGGGGGGCACAAGCCAACCTGATGAGGTTCAACAAGACCAAGTGCAGGGTCCTGCATCTGGGTCGAGGCAATCCCAGGCACAAATACAGGCTGGGCAGTGACTGGCTGGAGAGCAGCCCTGAGGAGAGAGACTTGGGGGTGCTGGTGGACGAAGCTCAATATGAGCTCTCAATGTGCACATGCAGCCCGGAAAGCCAATCAGATCCTGGGCTGCAAACAAAGGGGTCCAGGAGAGCTGGACCTACTTCAAGGAAGAAGAACTATTGAAGGTGCAAGAACAGGCTGTGCCGGTGTGCCGGAAGATGAGCCGCCGGGGCAGACAGCCAGCCTGGTTGGGTAATGAACTTTTAATAGAACTAAGGGAAAAAAGAGGGTGTATCATCTTTGGAAGAAAGGGGGAGGCAACCTACGGAATGTTTAGGGATGTTGCTAGGACATGCAGGAAGAAAATTAGGGAGGCAAAAGCCCATTTAGAACTTAGACTGGCCTCTGCTGTGAAGGACAACAAAAAGTCCTTCTATAAATACATCAATAGCAAGAAGAAGGGCAAGTACAACCTCCACTCCTTGGTTGACACGGAGGGGAACGTTGTAACAAAGGATGACGAAAAGGCAGAGGTACTTAACACCTTCTTTGCCTCAGTTTTCACTAGCAGGGCAGAATGTCTTCCAGACAGCTGGCCTGCAGAGCTGGCAGAAGGAGCCAGAGAGCTGCACAGTTTCCCGCTGCACCAAGAGGAAGTTAGAGATCTACTGAGCCGCTTGGACCCCCACAAGGCCATGGGACCGGATGGGATCCATCCTAGGGTGCTGAGGGAGCTGGCGGATGAGCTGTCCAGGCCACTTTCCATCATTTTTCAGCAGTCCTGGCTCACTGGAGAGGTCCCAGAAGACTGGAAGCTGGCCAACGTGGTGCCCATCCACAAGAAGGGCCGGTTGGATGAGCCAGGGAATTATAGGCCTGTCAGCCTGATCTCAGTGCCAGGAAAGATTATGGAGCAGGTCATCTTGTGTGCGATCACACAGCACTTACAGGATGGCCAGGGGCTCAGGCCTAGCCAGCATGGATTTAGGAGGGGCAGGTCCTGCCTGACCAACCTGATCTCCTTCTATGATCAGGTGACCCGCCTGGTGGATGTGGGGAGGCCTGTGGATGTGGTCTACCTGGACCTCAGCAAGGCCTTTGACACCGTCCCCCACAGCAAACTCCTGGCCAAGCTGGCAGCCCATGGCTTGGACAGGAGCACACTGTGTTGGGTTAGGAACTGGCTGGAGGGCCGAGCCCAGAGAGTGATGGTGAATGGTGCCACATCCAGCTGGCAGCCTGTCACTAGTGGTGTGCCCTAGGGATCAGTGCTGGGCCCCATGCTCTTCCACATCTTTATTGATGATCTGGATGAGGGCATTGAGTCCATCATCAGTAAATTTGCAGATGACACCAAGCTGGGGGCAGCAGTTGGTTTGCTGGAGGGTAGAGGCTTTGCAGAGGGACCTCAACAGGCTGGACAGATGGGCAGAGTCCAATGGCATGAGATTTAACACATCCAAGTGCCGGGTTCTGCACATTGGCCACAACAACCCCAGGCAGTGCTACAGGCAGGGGTCAGAGTGGCTGGAGAGTGGCCAGGCAGAGAGGGACCTGGGGGTACTTGTTGATTGTAGGCTGAACATGAGCCTGCAGTGTGCCCAGGCAGCCAAGAAGGCCAATGGCATCCTGGCTTGCATCAGGAACAGTGTGGCCAGCAGGAGCAGGGAGGTCATTGTGCCCCTGTACACTGCACTGGTTAGGCCACACCTTGAGTACTGTGTCCAGTTCTGGGCCCCTCAGTTTACGAAGGATGTTGACTTGCTGGAACATGTCCAGAGAAGGGCAACAAAGCTGGTGAGGGGTTTGGAACACAAGCCCTATGAGGAAAGGCTGAGGGAGCTGGGGTTGCTTATCCTGGAGAAGAGGAGACTGAGGGGTGACCTTATTGCTCTCTACAACTACCTGAAGGGAGGTTGTAGCCAGGCAGAGGTTGGCCTCTTCTCCCAGGCAGCCAGCACCAGAACAAGAGGACACAGTCTCAGGCTGTGCCAGGGCAGGTTTAGGCTGGATGTTAGGAAGAAGTTCTACACGGAGAGAGTGATTGCCCATTGGAATCAGCTACCCGTGGAGGTGGTGGAGTCACCTTCACTGGAGGTGTTCAGGAGAAGACTTGATGGGGTGCTTGGCTGTATGGTCTAGTTGTTGGGTGGGTTGGACTGTTTGATGGGTTGGACGCGATGATCTTGGAGGTCTCTTCCAACCTGGTGTATTGTATTGTATTGTATTAAGAGAAGTGTGACCAGCAGGTCAAGGGAGGTGATTCTCCCCCTCTACTCAGCTCTGGTGAGACCCCACCTGGAGTACTGCGTCCAGTTCTGGAGCCCCTATTACAGGAGGGATGTGGACGTGCTGGAGCGTGTCCAGAGAAGGGCCACGAGGATGATCAGAGGGCTGGAGCACCTCTCCTCTGAGGACAGACTGAAGGAGTTGGGGCTGTTCAGTCTGGAGAAGAGAAGGCTCTGAGGTGACCTCATTGTGGCCTTCCAGTATCTGAAGGGGGCCTACAGGAAGGCTGGGGAGGGACTTCTCAGGATCTCAGGTAGTGATAGGACTAGGGGGAATGGAATGAAGCTGGAGGTGGGGAGATTCAGGCTAGATGTGAGGAAGAAGTTCTTCACCATGAGAGTGGTGAAGCCCTGGAATGGGTTGTCCGGGGAGGTGGTTGAGGCCCAGTCCCTGGAGGTGTTTAAGACCAGGCTGGACGAGGCTCTGGCCAGCCTGATCTAGTGTAGGGTGTCTCTGCCCATGGCAGGGGGATTGGAACTAGATGATCCTTGTGGTCCCTTCCAACCCTGATTCTATGATTCTATGACTCTAAAATTGATGAGAAGATCACAGAATCACAGGATTACAGAATGTTAGGGGTTGGAAGGGACCTTGAAATATCATCTACCCCAGTTCCCCTGCCAGAGCAGGATCACTTACACCGAATCACACAGGAAAGAATCCAGGCAGGTCTGAATATCTCCAGAGAGGGGGACTCCACAACCTGCCCTGGGCAGCCTGCTCCAGTGTTCTGCTCACAGTAAGCGCTTTTTCCCCTCCTGTTTACATGGGGAGATGCAACTCTCACAGACTATTTCCAAGCATGATCCCAGGTTACTATATCCCACTGGTGTGAATATATACAAGACTAATTTATTGTTTGTAAAAGTAATTAGTCATGTTAATAAAGGCAATAAAGAACTTTTCACAACCTGTCTACCTCCTAATTCTGGTAGCACACCTGAACTACTGATATGATCAGTGAACCACTCATATCATATGTTATTCAGTGATGCCTAAATGAAGAGATCATACAGAATACGTATATAATAGTAGCAGTAATACCTTACATCAAATAAACAATTTCTGCTCCTTTTAGAGACCTTCTTGGTTCTTCAACCAAAACTGCATCTTGAGGCACAGAGGAGTGTCAGTCCACCCTCCAAAATACAACTAAGGGTGATTTATAAGTATTTTTTGTTCTATTAAAATGACCTATTTCAACTCACATTCTTGATTGTTTAGGTTTTAGTAGTAGTAGTGCCAATTTAGATGTTTGACAGCTACAATTCCAAAGATTTATGTAAGGAAAAGTTTCATTTTGGAATTGAGTATTTTTGAAATTCAGTACTCAATAAATCATTAGCATTTCCATCTGTGCAATAGCTATGTGGAAATCCTGAATCTTAAATATACTTGTTTGGGGTTTGTGGGGGTTTTTTGTTTGGTTGTTTTTTAGGGCTAAGAATGCTTCACTTTTTAAAACTAATTTAGCACAGTATAACTGCAATAGTGTTTTGCCTTTACCTTAGCATCCTCTGGACTTTTAAAATTAATAATTTTTCCAAATTCTTTTGCATGGAACACAGACTTAACTCGTTCCTGAAAAACCAAAACATAACAAGGAAACAAAACCATAGTAATTAATAACTGAAGTTAGTTTCTTCAAACATTACAACTCAGAAGCAGCTATATGGTTCAGCCAGCCACATGTACCCATTACACTAATTGAAGTATCTTCACATCACATGCACACATCCTGAGAAACTTCTTTTTCTGCATGAAAGCAGAGTAGAGTGGAAAACTCCAGCAATGACAGACTTCCCTTTTTACCATGGAGACCAGACTATAAAGGTGTGTAGGAATGGAAGGCAGATAATGGATTCTTTGGGTTAACAAAATCCAGTACTCTACCCGGTTCAAATTTTAAATTCTTCTTGAAGCCACTACCTGGGTGGACATTCCATCAATACCGACTTGCAAGTAGTGTTATTGGGTAGTGAAAAGAGCAACTTAGGCTTCAGAAACAGAAGATAAGCAATGCTTTAAAAAATACAGTTTTCAACTACAGATTTCAGTAAAGAACACACTGCAGACATGTGAATGGACACTGACATGACTGCTGTGTAGGGGTAAATGTTATTCAGCATTGTCTGAAATGGTAAAAGTTCACTTGCAGTCAGAAATCCAGTTTGGAGGATTCCAAACCAGTATGGCTCTGCCCTTCATGATTGCTGCAACAGAAACAAATAATCTGATTGAAGAATTGAATGACTTTGTAGCTTGTCAACACAGTCCTGATAACCAAGATGTGTTAATTACACACATGAAGCTCCTCAAAAACAGAAACAAATCTGAACAGTGGCAGGTACATTTATCAACTGATATTAAATTCAGTTAGCATTTCAACAAGACTCTAGGAATTATAGTTTTGTAAACCAAAACGTTAAGTTAACATACCTTGGCTTCAATGCGTAATCTTCTGCCATCGATGATGAATGGTTCTTTGGTAAATTCATCATAAGTGTATTGCCACTCACATGTCAGCTGTCCAAATGTCCCTTTTGTCACAAACAACACACCACTAGGCACCAGAAAATAAATTAGTGTCTTTAAAATGAACCTAGAAGCAGTTACAAGTTACCCTAACTCTGGTGAAGTACTCCTTGTTCCAAAACAGTTCTCATCTAATAATATAACAACCATACAGCGTAATCTCCAGAATTAATTTTGAACCTTCCTCTTATTTAAAGACTGTGTTTACAGCAAAACCCTAACACTACTTTTATTTACACAAAAAAGTTGTACAGACCTAATTGAGAAGGATCCCTGACAGCCTACTGTGTAAGACATTATTGTTTCTGTATTACCCTTTTTTCCTTCGATATACTAATTTGTAAAGTAAATCCCAATTTCACTGACATCAGTGAAACCTAACCAAATCTACAACAAATTTCCTCATTTGAAGAAATGATAAAACCAACATTCCTTTTCTCTCCTTCAGAAATCACTACAATACTCAAAGTAACACACCCCTCTACCAAACAATGCTGCTGCAGAGCAAAATTAACAGCACACTCAGCATTCTTTCCCCACTGTTTTATCTACAGCCATGGCAGACATGTCAAAGCACAGTTACTGTTCAGCAACTATTTTGATGATAGTTTTGAGCACTTATTATTCAGAGTCAAAACTGTTTACCTTTTTGTAACCATTAAGAGGTCTGTACTGTTGACCATAGCATGTGCAATGTATCTGAGTTTTGCAAATCTTCCATTTTCGATTTTCTAAAAGAGATAAAAGTTTTATAGCTTTGAATATGCTGGTATAAATTAATGTACTAATTCTGTACTAAAAATGTATTTATGGTCCAAAAGGCTAAATTGTAACAAAGCACAGAGCATATACTTAAAAAAAAACAGGATGCTTTTATAAAGTCAGACTATGACTAAAAGGTCTGTGACAGCTAATGTGCATTATTACACATAACTATTCAGTTGCTATTAATGCAGATATGCAAATAAAAATCAACCCCAACCACGACTGGCAAAGAGCAATCGAATTTCTCGTGATGTTTTAGGACTCACTTGTTTTTAGCATGCCCAACTTCTGCTAATACAGGTCTGACACAACAAAAAAAGTAAGGATTAATTTCCTCAAGTCACCTCCAAAACATTAATCTTTTTACTTAATATTTTCCTGCAATTCCTATGAATATTCTTTTAACGGAGAATAACTTTTAAATATGATTGACAGTAGATGAGTATAACATGACTTGGCAGCCACATGATTTCTGACTTTCTGAGCAATGAGTGACTAAATCAGGAATGAAATTAAGACTACTGCATCTTATAATTGGGAATAGCAACATAACTGAATGGTAGAATCATAGAATCAATAAGGTTGGAAAAGACCTCAATGATCATCAAGTCCAACTGCTTGCATACTTCCTATCTGTTACAAACTGGAATGTAAAACAGGTTAGCATAAACCAGTGTGATTCATAAAACTTAGCTATAAACATTCTGCTTCAGGTGTATGCTAATATTTAAAAACATATAGGTTCTCAATGCACTGAAAATAGCAAAATAATTTAATGAATATTTCTCACCACTATAAAATGATATAAGATGTTAAATAAGACATACCCTACAACTTCAAATTTTGCTGCAAGGATAAATCCACCTCCCCAAAGACACTTTTAAAATTACGCAATCCCTCAAAGATGCTGGTTCTTCAGTAACTAAAATGCAAGAATTATTTGAGTAACAGGTGTCCAAAAAGTGAGCTTACCAGAAAGCTCTCAAATTTTGGACTATTTCTCTGTCTCTCAACTCTGTTGGGCTACAAAAATCATTGCTGTTGACCATGTACCTACCTACTTAAGTCACTGCTGCATAACTAACTAACCAAAAGTCCTCTCTTCAGTTAGCCTCTCATGAGGTTCAACATCAACAAGTGCAGCATTCTGCACCTGGGCTGGAATAATCCTATCAATACAGGCTGGTGGATGAGGTGATAGAAATCAGACCTGTGGAAAATGACTTGGGGGTGGTGATGGACGAGAAGCTGGACATGAGCAGACAGTGTGTGGTTGCAGCTCAGAAGGCAAATTGCATCCTGGGCTGCATCAAAAGATGTGTTGCCAGAAGATTGAGTGAAGTTCTTCTACTACTCTACTCTTTTCTGGTGAGACCTCACCTGGAGTAATGCATCCAGCTCTGGAGTCCTCAATAGAGGAAGGACATGGACCTGACGGAGGGGGTCCAGAGGAGGGCCACAAGAATGATCAGGGGGCTGAAAAGCCTCTGCTATAAAGACAGGCTGAAGGAGCTGGGGTTGTTCAGCCTGGAGGAGGCTCAGGGAGACCTAATAGTGGCCTTCCAGTTCCTGAAGGGAGCCTTCAAGAAGGAGGGAGAGAGACTGTTTACAAAGGCCTGTAGTGATAGGATGAGGGGCAATGGCTTCGAAATAGAGAAGATTGGATGTTAGGAACAAGTTCTTTAACATGAGGGTAGTGGAACACTGAAACAGATTGCCTGGTGAGGTGGTTGGGGTCCCATCCCTGGAGATGCTCGGCATAAGGCTCTACAGGGCTCTGGGCAACCTGATCTAGTTGATGATGCCCCTGCTTACTGCAGAGGGGTTGGACTAGATGACCTTTCGAGTTCCCTTCCAACCCAGACCATTCTGTGCTTCTGTGATCCTTCTAGTTATAGTTTTAAAAAATACTATTTGTATGTGTGATACAAATGTTGCAATGTGTGATACCCTTCTTGAACTCATATGAAAGGGCATGTAAAAACCAATACTGTAAAGACCATTACTACTGAAAAAGTGGTTATAAAACTGATAACCTGAACAGCAAGAGAGAAGGGTAAGTTGAAGTTTTCAATTGGATTTTAGATTGTCTTTCCTTATCAACTGATTACTCTCCAAAGGAGAGTTCTGAAGGCAATTTGCTGTTGCTGCTAGAAACTCCCAAGACTCCATGTGTCATTCAGCTCACATTATAATGTGACTTCTTCAAAAACTATAGAACTGCTACTTTAAGCATCCTCATCTGGTATGATTACATCACATCCTCTTCACAGGAACACTTAATAATTCCAAGCAGTACTCTAGTCACTTGTTAGATCCAGCCTGAATGTGTGTGAAAAAAGATGGAAAAATATTAAGTACAACTTTCCCCCGCCAATATGCAAAACATTCATTCTGCTGCCATGCACAATTCTCTCTACATCTTTTATCAAAGAGAACAAATCTTTTATTGCCTACTCCCTCATTCCAGTTATCTTAATGTGCAAGTCACTCCCAAAGCTTTTGTCTTGAATTCTAGGTTCCATTCAGTTATGCTGAACAGTAACTCTGAAATCCACATAGTTTTGTTGAACAGAAATTTGTGGTCAAAGATAACATTTCAGTTTAAGGCCACAGTATGCAGACCAGTAGCTCTATTTAGGAACACAGCTTCTACTTCACAACAGAATCATCATTTCCCTGTGCTGACTGGCAGAATTATCTTGGTCGATTTTTGATCTAAATGCCAAGAGAATTAGTTTGATCATCTGAATGGTTAAATCCTACTGATCTACACTTTTATTATGATGACCACATCTAGATATTCTTTCTGTTTCCTGCACTGACTTGTAGCATCAGAAGAGAAATGTAAAAATATTTCTGTTTTCTTTCCTGTAATATCTGTGAGCAAACAAGCTGGTGCATGGTTTGCCTATGATACTTTTAACTTTTACCTGCCTTTCCTCCACATACAAGCATTTACACTTCAAGCACAAACAAGCTAAAATAAAACTGACTCCCAAGTGTTACATTACTCTGAAATATACCTAAGCCTTGTTTGAGGAGTTATGTGCTAAGAATCATGCTCTTCCCTTTAACTCACATGACAGGTTTTCCAAAGGAGGATGGAGAGTCACAGAATGTTCCGAAGGGACCCCTACCGATGAGTCCAGCCCTGCTGCCAAAGCAGGATCATCTAAGCTGCACAGGTGAGTTTTAAAAGATTTCAGAGGAGACTCCACAACCTCCCTGGGCAGCCTGTTCCAGTGCTCCATAACCCTCACCATAAAGAAGGGTCTCCTTGTGTGGAGGTGGATCCTCCTGTGTTCCAGCTTGTACCCACTGTTCCTTGTCCTATCACTGGGCATGACCAAAAAGAGACTGTGACCATCATCTTGACGAGTACCCCACAGAACAGAACAGAACAGAACAGAACAGAACAGAACAGAACAGAACAGAACAGAACAGAACAGAACAGAACAGAACAGAACAGAACAGAACAGAACAGAATAGAATAGAATAGAATAGAATAGAATAGAATAGAATAGAATAGAATAGAATAGAATAGAATAGAATAGAATAGAATAGAATAGAATAGAATAGAATAGAACAGAACAGAACAGAACAGAACAGAACAGAACAGAACAGAACAGAACAGAACAGAACAGAACAGAACAGAACAGAATAGAATAGAATAGAATAGAATAGAATAGAATAGAATAGAATAGAATAGAATAGAATAGAATAGAACAGAACAGAACAGAACAGAACAGAACAGAACAGAACAGAACAGAACAGAACAGAACAGAACAGAACAGAACAGAATAGAACAGAACAGAACAGAACAGAACAGAACAGAACTGAATTAACCAGGTTGGAAAAGACCTTTGAGATCATCAAGTCCAACCTATCATCCAACACCATCTAATCAACTAAACCATGGCACCAAGCACCCCATCCAGTCCCCTCGTAAACATCTCCAGTGATGGTGACTCCACCACCTCCCTGAGCAGCCCATTCCAATGGCAAATCACTCTTTCTGTGAAGAACTTTTTCATAACATCCAGCCTAAACCTCCCCTGGTGCAGCTTAAGACTGTGTCCTCTTGTTCTAGTGCTGGCCACCCGGGAGAAGAGACCAATCCCCACCTGACTACAACCTCCCTTCAGGTAGTTGTAGACAGCAATAAGGTCTCCTCTGAGCGTTCTCCTCTCCAGGCTAATCTGTAACTCATTTAAGGTAGCAGCAAGCTACATGGCATGCATGAATGGATGCCTGGTAAGAGTCAGTACATTGTTGAATAAAATGAAGTTATTTTGAGCTGGGGAAAATAATTTGTCTCTGTAACTTTATTATTTGAGCTCAGCCCCAAGGTGTGTAAAGGAAGGAGGGAAAGGAAGAGGATAGCACACACTAGCCCACTCTGCAGATGTTATTTGGCAGACTGAAGTAATACTGAGATATGAGAGTCTATTCAACCCCATTACACCACTGATCAGAAGCTTACCTCACGACCAAAAAAGGATCACTGAATTGAAAGCTGAACACCTCCAATACAGTAGGATACAGGATTGAAGCACAGCTTTGAAGGATTGTCTTCTATACAAGCTTACATCCACTGCAGATAGTTGGGCAGCAACTTTACCTAACATCATAAAGAGGCCCTCACAAGCTCATACATTATAGAGGCAAATTAAACAGAAAAAAAGGCTTTCGAATTAATTTTTGTTTTGGGTAGGCTATGAAACAGAAATCTCCACTGATTTCAGGGTACAAGGGTCAATGACTTATGTTTGTAAGCCTGAAACTAGCTGGTCTTTCAGTTTTATTCACTGACAGGAAGACCAGTGATTTCTGGCAGGTCTATAGCTTCTAAAAATGACTAAAACCAACAAAGGTATAAATACTATTAAATAATGCCAGAAACTGCCTCCAGTATCTCTCTGCAGTAACTGAACTGTATAGAATCTCTTGAGAAAACAAAACGACCAAAGAGCCCTGATCAAAAGGGAACTACTGGGTAACATTAAAGATAAAAAGAGCACAGTCAATTCTTCACTGCAACAAGGAGGAAGCCTATGAATTCAAGTTACCATTATAGAAGTCACTTGGGAACAGCTGAATCATCAGCTTGATCTGTAGCTGAGAGCAGAAAGAAAACTTGGCAACCTGAGCTGAAATGATGGCACTTAGTCCTGGACTTTTCACTAACAGCACAGGACTTAGAATTTTGATTCACCAGTGAAAAAGCAAGAGGAAAAACAACTGTGCAGGAAAAAAAGAGCTATTAAAATACATTAGACTGAAAGAGGAGGGGGAAAAAAACAGAAGGACCGAAAAAAGATGGACTTTTTTTAATATGCCACTTTAAATCCCTAAAGAAAATAAAAATAAACACAAAGTGGGGCTTTTTGCATTTTTGGGGCCTTAAAAGATTATCACTTTCAGCTACTTAGCTATTACATTTTTGAGAGGTTCGTATTCCAGACCTTACAAAAACCTTACAAATGCATTAAATATTGATATCCCAGGTGAAACAATTACATTCTGTTATTCTAAACCCAAGTAATTTCTTCTCTCAATGTACATTCAGAAGATGTTAGATTCAGTACAGAAACAAATAAAATACTTGTACAAAATGTCTATAATTTTATTAGTATGAAAACTTCAAATCCAGAAATATATTCCATGGAAGAGACAAATTACTCTAGGCCATATAATCACATTTGCCAGCTATAATGACGAATTTTTTTTAACTGTTTTGGTGGGGTGGGTTTTTTGTTTGGTTGGTTGGGTTTTGCTTTGTTTGGTTGCTCTTGTTTTTAAGTAGTTAGGATTCTACAGCCTTTCAATCAAGTGAGTAAGAAATAACTCTTTTTAATTATATTACAGTAGAATTTGAAGTAGTGATACCTGACCCAGCAGCACTACCATTCATGCTAAATTTTACTTTTACATTCTGTAATTATTTGTGGTATTGTAAGTTAAAAAAATTAAAATTACCACAATGTGATAGGGGGAAAAAAGAAAGTATTGTTTCTAAAAAACCCAAATTGTTACTTCTGCAGGGATGACTTTTCAGTCAAAAAAATTATTCCACTTCTTTCTAAAGCTTTTTTTGAATGAGGAAAAAATACATTGTGTTATAAAACGGACATGCATTGCCTTGTAAGACAGGTCATTACAGAAGAAAACGTAACATTGAGGTCGGAGTGCTGGAGAGCTGCCAAACAGAGAGGGACCCGGGGGTGCTGGTTGACAACTGCCTAAACATGAGCCAGCAGTGTGCCCAAGCGGCCAAGACGAATGGCATCCTGGCATGCATCAAGATTAGTGTGCCCAGCAGGAGCAGGGTGGTCATTGTGCCCCTGTACTCTGCATTGGTTAGGCCACACCTTGAGTCCTGTGTCCAGTTCTGGGCCCCTCAGTTTAGGAAGGACATTGAGACACTTGAATGTGTCCAGAGAAGGGCAACAAAGGCTGGTGAGAGGCCTTGAGCACAAGCCCTATGAGGAGAGGCTGAGGGAGCTGGGATTGTTTAGCCTGGAGAAGAGTAGGGTCAGGAGTGACCTCATTGCTCTCTACAACTACCTGAAGGGTGATTGTAGCCAGGAAGGGGTTGGTCTCTTCTCTCTAGCAACCAGCACCAGAACAAGAGGACACAGTCTCAAGCTGTGCCAGGGAAAGTTTAGGCTCAAGGTGAGGAGAAAGTTCTTCACTGAGATAGTCGTTTGTCATTGGAATGGGCTGCCCAGGGAGGTGTTTAAGAGGGGATTGGATGTGGCACTTGGTGCCATGGTCTAGTCATGAGGTCTGTGATTACAGGTTGGACTCGATGATCTTCGAGGTCTCTTCCAACCTTAGTGATACTGTGATACGTCTTACAGTCTAAAAAAGAAATCACTGACAGGTCAAAATGGAAAATGTCAGGTAACAATCAAAAATTTCCCAAACATTTCCATAAAGTTATGCCTAATGATTACATCAACTTTTATGCACGATGTGTTTTCAGGACTGAAGATCAAAATTATTTCCTACATTCTTCAAAGAAATATCTGAAATCCATTTGTACCTGAAATATTCAAAATCCCTCCCACATTGTTTCAAGCAGTAACCCCTTGCAATACAGTCTTCCATCTACTTTGCCAAGACATCCTTTTGAGACAACAGCATTTCCAAATAAGTAGCAATCACTATCTGTAGAAATCTTAAGCACCAACAGCTTCAGCTAAGACAAGCTCTGAGTTTGTCCCTTCTTTTATCTGGGAGATTACAGGCATCTATTCCTTGGCTCACTGCCCAAGAGAGCAGACCGTACAGCAGCTTTTGAAGGGCTTCAAGCCAGAACAAGTGGTCTTACAGAATGTAATGGCTCTTCCTTCAGAATTCTGACAGCTGGAAGACAATAGACAATGAAGGACATGGCACCCACTTTGGTAAATATGTACATATTTAAGCAGCTCTTTTTGCTTTAGAGCAATTCTAATTCTTCAGATGCTGGCAGAAGAATTAATTCTTGCTACAATACTTACTGATAGGTAAATACCTATTTCATGATGTCTTTAAAATGCAATACAACAATCTAAATTTAGCAATACCCCAAAACAAAGAATGAGAAAACAGGGCAGAATAGAGTAATTCTTAAAGAAACAAGTCACTTCTAATACTATATTGTATAAATAACCATATGGAATTATAGTGGTTCACTGATGGGTTCCACCCCTTCTATGTCTAGGTGCAAAAAAGGATAAATACTTTCGTACGTTACAGATGTTTAACTACATAGGGCTTTGTATGAGCACTGTCATTTTCACCAGCTGTCCAGGATTTTGTATAACATTTAGTTCTGGGGTAGGCTTTGTACTTTGTTGTTGTTGCTTTGAAAACAAAACCATTTATTTAAGAACCAAATTAATATGGCCACAAACAAAAAATAACTAAATAAATAATTACTTCACACATTTAAGAATTCCACAGGATACACAAAATAAGTACTTGAAAATTATGGGGGAAAAAACAGTTAAAATTTAAAAGCTTATGTTAAACAGTCCTTTCAAAATATATGTATCTTATCATTTAAATACTTTTATAGGTCATTTCATGCTTTTACACAGTCTAGTTCCAAGAAACATGAGAAACAATGCTGGAACAGAACAGATGAATCCATTTTAGATCTACTTTAGACTAGTTTATTGTTAAAAAGAAAAGCAGACAAAATATTTTTTAAATATGTAATCAATAAACAGTCAAAACAGCATTTTAACAAAACTAGTGACTGTACAACTCAGTAAAGTTTTAGTAAACACATTTAAAAGCATTTCATCTAGCAAATTGTAAATAAAACCTGTCAAACATTTACAGAATTTCAGAAACATTAAATACACTTCATAGAAACATATCTGAAAATAACTGTCATGATATTACTATTTATTTGCAGTATTCAATACTATTTTCAACTGATGTCAGGTTTTATCTATAAAACTACTTCTATATTTTGCTCTTTCACCTAGCACTAATCATCACACAGTTTATTTCCCCACAGGGTTTTTTGCACAGTTTTAAAGGTAAGAATTTAGTATAAGGCAACTCCACTTGCTCGATGGGAATTATAGCAGAAATATTTCGGTCAACTAAAAGGTCAAAAGTACGTGACAAAGGCCATGAATATCTGTTCAAGTCCGTATTATCCTAACTGTCATCATCATCATCATCACTACCACTGTGAGTCTTAGTCCATTCCCTGTAGGCCTATCTTTTCTGAAAGCATGGCAAGGAAAGAAGAAAGCAGAAGTATTAGTTTAGAAATGTTAACTTCTCTAGCAAATTTTTGAAATAAAATCCCAGAAAACAAAGAAATTCATTACTTACACCCTAGTTTAGGACACAGCTTGAGAAAATTAAATCACCTATGTCCTATGTGCTCTATGTCTAAATCACAAAAATGTTTTGTTCCAATGTAATCCAGTAATCTGTTGAAAATGCTAGAACGCAGTGGAGCAAGTCACCAGGCCTGTACATATAGCAATAACACAAAAAGGGAGAATCATCTTTTTTAACCTTTTAGGAAAGTATTACACTATTCAAACTGCTTCAGCTAGGGGACATGGGATCCACTGAGCCTCATGCAAAACAAGTATCTCTAGAACCAGAAATACTAAGAATCAAAATCATTAGAATACTTCAGGGTAAAATAAGTTTAAGACATCAAGCACATTATCTCAGAAATTAATGTCTGAAAAAAACCAAACTATGTAATTCATTATCTGTCTTGGCAGTCTACAGGGAAAACTACTGCCCTGCTTGGGGCTTTGAAAAATGTTTCTTTGAGAGGAGTTTTGCCTTAGAATCTTCAGTACTGAAAGCTAATATGAAACATACAATTTTCCAGCCTTAGCTATTCTCTAATAGTAGTTCCCACCTCAATATATGACAAGAGCTACAGAAGGCAATAATATCTTTCTGCTTTTTTAAGTTAGATAATGGAAGATTGTGGTACTGTACTCAACAATACCACAGAGAAAAATTAGAATTAGATGTTACATTGCTGAATTTTTCCTCAAAAAAACCCTAAAATGCAAACATACAAATATTTGAAACAAAAACACTGCAAATTCACTAGCTAAGTCTGCACAGCAGAGCTGACTACTAGCTTCCTAGCATTTGTTTCAGTGGTACACTAGAAAACAGAAAAAACAAAAGCGGGGAAAGATTTAACAATAAGCCCATTCCATTCAGCAGTATGCTTTAGTTAAGGTAGCTTATAAAAGTAGATCTGCAACAGTAGCTTTAAACTGGAGAGCACGTGTAAAAACTACCTCATTAGAAGAAAGGAAGACATGCTAATTGTTATTGAAGAACTTTCACAGTCTGCTAAACCTAATCACCAGTGAATATTAGGACAAACATAGCTGAGATGCCTCAAATAGGACAACCCTTTTTTCTACCAAAAAATAAAAGACACACTAATTAAATGCAGAAGAAATAGAAACAACCAGAGTGGAACTCAACATGAAACAAAGAGCTGTGGCACTTCTCAAAATAGTAAAAAGAAAAATAAATAAATTTCGCCAAAGGCTACTTCATTCTTATCTACTTCTCCAAAAAGGTTATTAGAAAGTTATTTCTGTATGACTTCTCCAACAGATCACTGGCAATCTGTGAGACTTTCAATGTGTATTTAAAATAGTGTTTACATTCGTTCAATCAGTAAACTAATTTTATTCCGTCCATTTGAATATTTCTAAAATACAGCTTTCATTCTAACAGAGAAAAAAATCAAAACTTTCTAAGTAATGTAACAGCTGATACCTGCCTCCAATTTGCCTAAATGGCAGATGAATTATTAAACAACTGCTGCTCAGAATGGTCTTCAAGTAAACAGTATTCCACTTCAAAACTGTTCACATGCTTTCACTGGCTGTAGCATCACATACATAGAGCTACTTTCAGTGTATTTAAAACACTGGTTTATGTAAAATTTAGATTTAAAAATCACTGCTTACAACCAGCATTATAAAGTGACTTTAAAACATACTTTTGTGCTTATCATCACTGTTCATAAAAAGTAAAAATTCAAGACATAAACCTTCCAAAATGCTCTCTATCTTGAACAAACCTCTACAGAGATACTGGTATAAACTATGATGTCTTTCTCAAAAGGTCAATCACAGAAACTGCATCAAAAATATTGTCCCAATCCCAATAAAGTCAATGAAACTTCTTGACTATTTAGTCACTAGTTGGTAGGGAATTTAAGAAATGAGAAATTCTGTTACATATTTATTTCAGAATTTCAGTTGTTACAATTTATGTCAAATTATCATTCATTGTCTTCACCTGTAACATTTGACTTCCAGTTCCATCTCTTAATCTGTAAGGTCTAATAACTCCATCTTCACTGAAGAAGCGAGGTGGGCGCAGGCTTATCACATCTTCTGAGGAATCTGCAACTCTGACAATAAAGTAGCAAATTTAAGGTATGTGTCAGTATTTATACTCAGCTGTAATATTTAGGAAAGGTTCAACATTGAGCAGATTCTCTATCAAACACTACCAGATTTTACTCAGAAATACATTTCAGTGAATGATTATTGGAAAATCAGTTGGCACAACGCAGCACACGCCTGCAAAACTTAGTGTCTAAGTACTGTACTTCAAAACCGCAAAATTAAAGACATCTGTGCCACACAGAACTTCTCTGAAACTTTTCTTGCATTACTGTGCTGGAGAACTTTGTGCAAAACAGAGACTGTCAACCTTTTTGCACCAAAAGTTCTTCATCTCACTAAGAGCAACAGGGCCATTAAATAGCTGTATTCGGGTGAAACTACTAAATTCCCCCTCAAAACACTTTCTCTTACTTTACATACTACAGTGTGAGATAATCCACAGCAATGGTTTATTAACGTGAGACTACCTTAGGATTCAATATGCAGTCCTAGAAGTTCTTGGACTAAGTACATGTCATCAAGTTGTGTGGTGCAGCGGACACGCTGGAGAGAAGGGATGCCATCCAGAGGGACCTGGACAGGCTGGAGAGGTGGGCACAAGCCAACCTCATGAGCTTCAACAAGACCAAGTGCAGGGTCCTGCATCTGGGTCGAGGCAATCCCAGGCACAAACACAAGCTGGACAGGGACTGGCTGGAGAGCAGCCCTGAAGAAAAGGACTTAGGGGTGCTGGTGTATGAGAAGCTCAACACGAGCTCTCAATGTGCACTTGCAGCCCGGAAAGCCAATCAGATCCTGGGCTGCATCAAGAGAAGTGTGGCCAGCAGGTCAAGGGAGGTGATTCTCCCCCTCTACTCAGCTCTGGTGAGACCCCACCTGGAGTACTGCGTCCAGTTCTGGAGCCCCTATTACAGGAGGGATGTGGATGTGCTGGAGCGTGTCCAGAGAAGGGCCACGAGGATGATCAGAGGGCTGGAGCACCTCTCCTCTGAGGACAGACTGAAGGAGTTGGGGCTGTTCAGTCTGGAGAAGAGAAGGCTCTGAGGTGACCTCATTGTGGCCTTCCAGTATCTGAAGGGGGCCTACAGGAAGGCTGGGGAGGGACTTCTCAGGATCTCAGGTAGTGATAGGACTAGGGGGAATAGAATGAAGCTGGAGGTGGGGAGATTCAGGCTAGATGTGAGGGGGAGATTCAGGCTAGATGTGAGGAAGTTCTTCACCATGAGAGTGGTGAAGCCCTGGAATGGGTTATCCGGGGAGGTGGTTGAGGCCCCGTCCCTGGAGGTGTTTAAGACCAGGCTGGATGAGGCTCTGGCCAGCCTGATCTAGTGTGGGGTGTCCCTGCCCATGGCAGGGGTTGGACCTAGATGATCCTTGTGGTCCCTTCCAACCCTGACTGATTCTATGATTCTATGTCCTGGCATGACCTAGTAATCTTGGAATTAATTTCATAGCAGTAACAATATAAAATTAACTTTTAATACAGCTAAGAAGTCTTTTTTGCCAGTATATTTGGGATAAATAGTCAGCAAATTAAGAAAGATTTGTTGTGTTAAGAAAGTTGTGTTGTTTAAACACGTTAACCATGAGCCAGCAGTGTGTTCTTGAGGTCAAGAAGGCCAGTTGTATCCTTGAGTGCGTTAAAACTACAACCAGCAAGTTGAGGGAGGTTCTCTTACCCTTCTACTCTGCCCTGGTGAGGCCCCATTCAGAGTATTGTACTTATTTCTGAGTTTCCCAGTTCAACAGACAGAACTACTGCAGTGAGCCTAATGGTGGGCTACAAAGATGATTAGGGGACTGGAACATCTGTCTTGCAAAGAAAGGCTGAGAGACTGGAGAAGACTGAGAGGGGGGTCTTATGAATGTTTATAAATACCAAAAGGACAGGTGTAAAGAGGATGGTGCCAGTCTCCTTCCTGAGTGTCTTTCCTATCTGGTGAATACCATTAGTGTAGAGGCTTTTTCCAGGCCTGTGAAGACAACTCGTAGCACTCCTTACTTCAGCATTTTATGTTGTGGGAAGGACCATTTTCTGCTGAACGCCATGAAACTGTGGATGCTCCTGCACAGACAATGCTGTGATACGTCTCCATGCTGCGTAAGTGCAGCTTTTCTCCTACCATTGTGAGGACACAGTCTCAAACTGAGCCAGGGGGAAGTTTAGGCTGGAGGTGAGGAGAAAATTCTTCACAGAGAGAGTTGTTAGCCCCTGGAATGTGCTGCCCAGGGAGGTGGTGGAGGTGCTGTCCCTGGAGGTGTTCAAGAGAGGATTGGTTTAGTGGTCATGAAGTCTGTGGTGACAGGCTGGACTTGATGATCTGTGAGATCTTTTCCAACCTTATTGATTCTATGATTCTGCTCCTTGCAGTAGTGCCACTGATAGGAAAAGGGGCAATGGGTGGAGGGTCCTTCTCCAGAGAGACTTTCAAAATCCACCTGGACACATTCCTGCACACCCTGATCTAGGTGAAACTGCTTTAGAATGGTGGGAGAACTAGATGATATCCAGAGATCCCTTCCAAACCCTGCCAGTCTGTGAAATGCTATCAACTGTACATTTTTTAAGAGCCACCTATTTATTATATAAATAACAATATGGATAATTATTTTTTTCCTAGCTCATCTATATTAGTGACAAAATTGAGAGATCCAGAAACACTAATGCAGAAGTGATATGAAGACATGATATACTACTGCCACTGCTATTGGCTGGTTTATGGCATATGTCATTCTTCACACTTACTTTTTAATACCCTGAAAAGTGCTGCTTGCCATGTCAATGATTCCTCCAGTGGGCCTGGCCACTGCTCCCACTAGACCTTTTCCAACACCTTTGAAAAACCCAGCTGCTCCTTCTTTCTGAGCTCCTAAAAGGATTAAATTCATTATAAATTGTTACAGACCATTACATTTTTCTTACAGTCTTAGCAAAATTTATTACCATTTAATTACATTATTTAATATGCCCCCTCCACACAAAGTTCAGGTAAACAACATTTATACAAAAATCCATTAGGAATATAAAATTTGATAAAAATCTTTGCAACTCAAAGTTTATAATGTCTCATCAAATATTAAGAATGTATCGCGAACTGTTGATGCATCAGAAGACCTAAACTTACCTCTTATTGGTTTCGTAACTATTCCTGTTATTCCACTGACAAAACCCTAACAAAAGAAACAAGAGATATCATAAATATATACACTTTTCATACTGCATCTTTGTTTTGTTTTGCATTTTTCTCTCTAATTCCTTGCTGAATAGGTTGAAAGTGTATGTGTTGCAGCATTCCAAAATTCACTACAAGTTAAGAGAGGCACCTGCTTCACAGTTCCTTGTATATTTTTCTTTAAAACTACCACTCAATTGTGTCTTTGTATTTGCAAAACCAGAATTAAGTACTCTCTGGTGACTACAGCAGCCTATATATGTTACTTTTGCCTGAATAAAATTCACTAGTATTTTCATAACTATTTTCCTCCTTACAGAAACTAATCCTTTTCCACCACGAGTGATACCCTCTCTCAGACCAGTAGGCTGTTTATTCATGGCTTCTCTCCTTTTCTGCTGGTAATCCTCATCCATAGTTATTGCAGCTACTCCTTTTGCCATAGCGCCAGTGATTCTTGATGCAGCACCTGCCAATCCACCTAGTGGAAAAGAAAAGTAAAATTCCAACGCAATTTACATCTGTAAATATCACATATACTACTTCTTATTAGGTATGCTGCCATGAAAACACTGAAACTTACCAACAGCTCCCCCTACTAGTGCTTTAAGTCCTAGTGCCATTCCTTCTACAAATTCCTCAGGACCCTGGATGGCTCCCTAAGGGGAAAACAAACCTATTTATGTTAAGCTTCAAGTAACATGACCTACATATTTTTTAAAATCTTAAGTTTTTCTAGGGATTTATATGTAACAAAGAGAACAAGAGCACAAGACCTAGTGATAAAGTGTGAAAGTGCCCAGAGGTGCACCTGTGAAAGGAAGACTATTTTCAAACAAAAATTCTTTCTCTGAAGTCTGCCTATGTTAAGGCAAATAGAAAACAAAAGAAAACAAA
Organism: Picus viridis; assembly: GCA_033816785.1. NCBI lineage: Eukaryota > Metazoa > Chordata > Aves > Piciformes > Picidae > Picus > Picus viridis. The sequence goes on from CM066606.1 coordinate 55,034,031, forward strand.
CCACCAAAACAACAACAAATCAATCAAAAAACCCCACAAAACCCAAACAAAACCCAAAAACCAAACAAACCAAAGAGTAGATCTACTTTGAAATATAAACAATAAGGAACAGTCTTTTGTGACTTAAATTACATGGACTACTCTCACCTTTTTATCTGAGTTGGGTTTTCCAGGAACTCTCCTGACACTTGCAATTTAATTTTTTTTATTTCTAATCTAAATTTAAAATCAAAAAAGCTACAAATACATCTGTGTTTTTTATACAATTCATATCTATCTTCTTATACTTCGTTTAATAAGAAGGCAGCAGAGAATTTTACCTGGTAAGGTTCATAGAAGAATGCTTCAACTCCTTCAGACAGGCCTCTGATGAATCCAAATGGATTACCCAAGACATCAAGGCCAAGAATAAGAACATACATCTGTTTAATAGCCTAAAATATAAATAGTTATTAGCAAAAATATTTCAGCCACACTAAAACAAAGACAAATAATACAGTATACTCAAACTAAAAAAAATTAAAAGTGCAAGTAATGTGATCTAAAATTATGTTAATATGATTTTGAATTATTTTAATCCCTCAAAATTATTTGGAAAAGTAGCTGAAGTTGTATTAAAAACGACCTTACACTGAGTGAACATATTAATTCACCCAAACAAATGTTACTTCTGAGAAGCATTTCACAAATAACTGACATTAATGCTCTCAAGATTTTACATAGATAACTCACTTCCCAATTAGAAACCTCTATAGGTAGGCTTTTTCTTCTAGAAGATGAACAAAGCACTAAATCAACTCGTCCAAAGCAACATCTTGGAATGGCTATCAGTTGATGGATGAATAGAAGAGAATGAATTCCTCTACACAAAAGCACATCTGCTGAATTGTCTCCACTGATTGACAGGACATCAACAGTACACAAAGGTCAAAAAAAGACCTTCATATTCCACTAATGCCCAAGAAAAAGCATTAATATTTCAATACCAACTCTGAAGAGCTGTATTGTGTTTGCTTCCACTATCCATTCATGCAAGTTTTGTTATTCATGCCACCTTTCCTCTAGTCATAATTTGGAAATGGTACCTCCCACTGAAATAAAGGCAACAGAATTCTGAAAATAATGTCTTCTATTTTCATAGAACCTAAGCACACAGAAGTTATTGCAAAATATAAATTTACTGAAATATTGGCATGTACTAATTCTAACCTGTTTTGAATAATGTCTCGTAACTGCAGACTGGAGCTGTTGTCTAGTACAAAAGTGGTAACTGAGTTCAAAGAATGCCAACCTAAACGAATGTAAAACGTAAGTCATTATGCAGAGCAAAATAAAATCTAACATATGCAATATTGGTTTAATTTTTGAATTAAACTTTATAACCATATACATAACCTACTTAAAGACAATATCTTGCACATCTGTGAGGGTGGCACCTATACTCTTCAGCAGAAGATTCAAGGACTGAAGTGGTATCAATTCATTCTTTCTTTCTTCCTTGTTGCTATCTTCTCCACCCGTACTGAGCGAAAAGCTTAAGTGTAACTAAAGGATAAACATGAGATTGGGAAATAACATGGTTGGTTATTAGAAGTATTATATTTCTAGCTTCACAGTGATCTGGATGATGTAAAAACTGAGATAAGACTTTTCTAATCTTGACTGAAATCAGACTCATTTTGATATCAGAAAACAAATACATTACGTAGGCCAATTAAAATCCACGGACGTTTGACATTGAAGTGAACTACTGCAACCACCTTTAAGAAAACGAGAACTTGAAAATGCTTACTTATGTTTTCATATAAGGTCTTTAGACTGTTTCAGATATAATTTAGGTTATTAGCTTGTTCCCAAAACATTGTTTCTGTAACTAATACCCAAAATCAAAGCAGATAGAAAATGTTTACACAGCATGGCATCCAAGCATCAATGAAAAAGAAAAGCCTGAAAATCAGCAATTATTAACACACATTTCACAGGTGCTAAATAAACACTGCAATGTGCTTACAAGAAAACCTCTGCCTATGCAGAATTCAATTAATCAAAGCACTTCTTTCAGAAATTGAGAGTCTCAAAACAGAAAATTGCTCAAAGGCCTCTCTAGTGTTCAAGTGTATTCAGCGGTTTTCAAAATGAGGTAAAAAAGTTATGCCTGTTACTGATTAGCTAATTTCAAAAATACATAGCTCATATTGAGGAATCACTGTCACTTAATTTACAACCCTGTGTCGACTTTGTAACTGTTAAAGGATAATCTTAGACTGATATTCTGTCTTATCTCCTCCATGTAATTTTTCTTGCCAAATATGACAGAGTACACTCAAAAATCAGCTTCTGTTTACTTTATTACAAAGTGTTCACTTTGCGATCTTAACACATAAAAGGCATTTTATGTTTGTGAAGTTCTGAGCAGTTCTTGTAATAAACGAACTGGAGGCATACCTACAAACACCTAAATGCAGACAACCCGAAACTGTTACTAAGAAGACTTGGAAGGAGTTAGGCTCTTTACATAAAGCTAGCCAAGCATTTCCTGGCATTGCTTGTTTCTAACATCTTACCAGATACTGTAAAGACGTGAAACTCAAACTGTTCTTTGATATATTTCCCATGGGATGGAGGGGAGATTCTCTAACTACAACTGCTATAGAGCCTACAATTACCATCACAGCTTTCACAATGTCTGTCAGCTATTCAATAATCAAATCAGCCAGGAAAAAAAAAAAAAGGACTAGAAAGATAAAAATGCATCAGAGTTAGATTTGGACATAAAGGCTGTTGTTTCCATGTAAGTACACCATGCTATTTAACAGCGGTACCTGAATGTTTATGGCAATGAAGAAATGGCAAAAAAAGGCAAAATGCTTTTCCACTTAGTAAGTAATGAAAAAAAAACAGGAAATATGATTGCACAGTAATGCTGGCTGTGTATGTTTTCCAGAAATAACTTAATTCCCCAATCCACACCACACAGTCTGCATACAAACTGTAGCACTTTGCAAGGTTCTCCTAAATAATAATCACTTTAAAAGAATTAATGTGTTATGAAGAAAATCATGGATAGGAATTAAATAATGGAAAATTTAAATAAATATTAATGTAGGCCCCATGTAAATTAATTACAACAATGAAAGCACTTTTCCAGGACACATTTATTTTATTTTTGATCACTTCTTTGCACCTTCATTTCCCATGTCTACTAACTTGTAGGAGACACAAAATTTTGCAGTTCAAGAGCAAACACAGCCTGTATGATGAAAAAGGCATACCTTAATTGGAGAGATATGAAAGTATTCATACAAGCTGATCTGTGATGTGTCCATTGATGACACACTCATCAGTTCTTCTTGAAGAGATTCAACATCCTTTTTGAAAAGTTCTAGCTGTGAATACATTTTTAAAAAATCTTTTAAATTTAAGACTAAGAGTAAAACCACTATGCACTTGCTACTGAGATGCAATACACTGACTAAACTGATTATAGTTTGCTGATCTCATTTTCCACTTAGAGTCAACATTTTAGAGACCTTTAGTTTGCTGCCTGTGTGAGGAGGAGGAGACATATATAAAAAGGCAATCTAACATAAATCTATTTAACAGTAAAGATTATTTTTAAAAATAAATCTGTTTTTATGAAAGTTCAAGCACCAAATATTTCCACAGTAGAGTTGGGGCAATTTTTACCTAGATCAGACAAAGGGAATACATATACATCCTTCTGAATGCCTAATACAGCACACGGCTTTTTAAATACAGAGACTAAAGCCTATTTTCCTTTATACAGAAACCAGACTTCACTATACTCTGAGAAGATCTCCATCTAGCCCTTCTCTCTTCTGTCCTTCAAAAGACATTATCTCCTTTACAACAGTTTCTGTAAAATTTTTCATACATGGGCCAGAATTTTAAATAACAACATTTCTAAACATTTAGAATGAAAAGACTCAACCAGTCAAAGAGAATTAAGTTTCAAATGAAAACAATGTGAGAGGTCTTTTCAGAACAGTAAACCTTGCTATTTAACCAATCAAAACAGTAAACATACTAAATACTAAGCTGGGATCAAATCCTACAATTATGTCTTGCAATTCCACTCAAAATGAAAGCACAGAAGAGGGCCTTCTATATTCAGCTCACAATACTTGGGGGAAGGAAAGAAGAAAATAGGACAATTTTTTTTTTTTGACTAAACAAATGTGCACTGAAAATTAACATTATTTTGCTAACTACTACAATAATCTAGAATTCACAGGTATCGCCTGGTATTGAAAAATGTAACAGACTGTATGACCCAGCCCACTGCTGGGAACAGCTACTTTGGACTACTTTCCCTCATAGGAAAATAACAGCAATGTTTCAGAAACAATTCTAAAGTAACAGTACTAATGTTCACTAGTAACTTAAGTAACATCACTACTGTTCACCTGCTTTAAGGAAGCCTTCAAACTTCCTTACAAGTCACCACTTCTGGCAGCTTTAGGCTATGCCTTTAAAATTTAGCTGCAGATTTCAAGCAGAGAAGTAGAAAAACATAAATAATTATTGGGTGTAAAAAGGCAAACAAAAGATTATTCTAAACAAATTCATTGGACAGAATGTCTGGGATAGAAAAAAGCTGTACCATAACAGTCTTTCACATTTCACTTCCATCCCCATTCCTTTTCTTTTCTCTGGCTTGGCTGTTGTGCTGGGAAGATAATAATGTTTCTGTCTGGCCTTGAAGATAAGAACTAACATTCCTTCCTCTCAACTATTTTCTTCTTGTAGGGAGTGGGGGGAGGAGGAGGTGGTGGTGGCAGTGAAGCAGTTTCCCTGCCCTCTGGGAGAACCAGAGTGGTGCCAGGGGGATTCCATGTTATTTGCTAATTGTAAATACCTGTATAATATTGTAAATACTGTATGTTTAGTACATATTCACTGCATTCCGTTTCAGGTTGTAGTTTTTGCTTGTAAATACAGCTTTCATTTGCTTGTGAGTTAGTCATGCTAAGTTAATGTTGATGGGAAACTTCAACCCACCACACCACTACAGTCATTCTTCCTCTGAGCAACCAGATGGCCAGGCCCAGTCAGCACAGGTTTACAGTCAAGTGACTGCTATTACAACCAGTCACTCCCAGCAGCAGACCAGGAAATCAGCCTTTTTTTTTTTTAGTTCGGTGACAAGGTAGGCTTTCTGTAATCAGGAAGCTCAGAGAAGCAGGCAGCCCCCACCCAGGTTCCAGTTTGCCTTGAGAGGGAGGAAGGGATAGGCGTGGGCCAAGCCCCAGCCACTGCAGGCTATTTAAATGCCCAAGAAGCAAGGCCAATCAAGGGTAAGTCATCCAGGCGCATCCCGGTAGCCTGGAAAGTCAGCTGCCCAAAGAGATCCAGCCATGGCTGCAACACAGCCAAAGGCTGCTGTTAGGAAAACTGCGAACACCCAGAGTCCATACACAAGCGTGTAGGCATCCAGGCCCCTGGCTGCAGAGAGTGCTGGAGCCTGGTACTTGCAATGGAGGGTGGCAGACACAACACCTATGTTAGGTGTTAACAGGTGAATGATCTGCTCAGCCTGGTGGCTGAGCTGAAGGAAGAACTGATAAAACTAAGAATTATAAGGGAATGTGAAAGGGAGTTAGACTTGTGGAACCAGGCTCTGTGGATTCCCCTAGCAGAAGGACATGACCCAAGAAACAGGAGAGAATGGATATGAGTCCCTCTTAGAAGAGGCAAGGGAAACCCCTCCCAGCCCCCTTCACTCTCCCAGCTGCCCTTCCACAACAAGTATAGTTTTATATAATTTTTCTAAATTTTTGACCAGTGGGTGGCGTGTCCAGGGGCAGCCACGGCTGTGGCCAGGGGCAGCATGGTTATAACGCGCAGCAAAATCTCCTTTAAAAAATCAGTGTCGACCCAGACTGAGGTAGAACACAAGCAGGTAGCTGTCCAGGTATCTGGCTGTAGTGAGTGCTGGAACCTGGCTCTTGAGATGCAGGGTAGTGGGGGCAACTCTTGCATTAGGTGTGAGCAGATTGGCTATCTGCTCGACCTTGTGGCCAGACTAAATGATGAGGTTGCTAGTCTTAGAGATGTATGGGATTGTAGAAAAGTGATGAGCCACAGGAGGAAAGAGATGAACCCGAGTAAGCAGGCTCCACAGGCTCCCTCAGCAGAGACTGGTTGTTCGAAAAGCAGAGGGGAATGGATACAGGTTCCTCTCAAAGGACACAAATTAAAACCTCCTTGCCTCCCCCCACCTCCCTCACTGCCCTTGGAAAACAGGTATGGGGCGCTGGAGATCGAGGGTGAGGTGATACTGATGCCGGAGGACACACCATCTGGGGTCTTCCCTGAGGCTAAACAGCCTAAGGTTAAACAGCCTAAGGTTAAACAGCCTAAGGTAAAGCAGCCTAAGGTAAAGCAGCCTAAGGTAAAGCAGCCTAAGGCAACGCAGCCTAAGGTTAAACAGCCTTCCCCTGGCATCAGGACTTGCTCCCTAAAAAAAGAAAAGGAGGGTAATTGTTATTGGTGATTCCCTCCTGAGGGGAACAGAAGGTCCCATATGTAGGCTGGACCCATCTCATAGGGAAGTTATTAGCCTAGCAGGAGTCCAAGTTGGAGATGTTACCAGAAGGCTGCCCAGTCTGGTACAGCCCTCTGATTATTATCCCTTATTGGTCATGCAGTTAGGGAATGATGATGTTGGCCTCCCAGGGCTATCAAAAATGACCTCAGGGCCCTGGGAGATCTGGTTGAGGGGTCAGGTGCACAAATAATTTTTACATCAATACCGTTAGTTGCAGGAGGGAACACAATAAGGAACAGGTCAGCCGCTGTAGTCAACAAGTGGCTTAGGGGCTGGTGCAGACAAAAGAATTTTGGGTTTTTCGATCTTGGGGAACTTTCTACTGCACCAGGTCAGCTGGTAACAGATGGAGTACATCTGTCCCAGAGGAGGGGAAAGGTCACAATACATGAGAATGGCCTGTCCCCCAAAGGTAAAAAGATTCTGGGAAGGGAATTAGCAAGTCTCATTGACAGAGCTTTAAACTAGCTTCGAAGGGGGAGGGTTGGAAACCAGTGCCCTCAGGCAGGAGTCTGGAGGTGATAAGCTAGACCTAGAGGTGAAACCAGCAGCCCAGCTGCAGTGCATGTACACTAATGCACGAAGCATGGGTAACAAACAAGAGGAGCTGGAAGCCTTGTTGCAGCAAGAAAGTTATGATGTAGTTGCCATCACAGAGACGTGGTGGGACGACTCGCATGACTGGAGCGCTGCAATTGACGGCTACAGGCTCTTCAGGAGAGACAGGCAAAGAAGAAGGGGTGGAGGGGTGGCCCTGTACATCAGGGAGGCACTAGATGCCCTTGAGATGGAGATCAGGGATGATAGGGTTGAGTGCTTGTGGGTGAGAATTAGAGGGAAGACCAACAGGGCAGACATCATGGTTGGCGTCTGTTATAGACCACCCAACCAGGAGGAGGATGTCGATGAGGCATTCTATAGGCAGCTTAAGGCTGTCTCAAGATCACCTGACCTCATTCTCATGGGTGACTTCAACCTGCCTGATATCTGCTGGGATCTCAACACAGCAGAGAGGAGGCAGTCTACGAGGTTCTTAGAGTGCATGGAGGACAGCTTCTTATCCCAGGTGCTGCGTGAGCCTACCAGGGGTAAGGCTATGCTTGACCTCCTCTTCACCAACAGGGAAGGGCTGGTGGGTGATGTGGTGGTCGGAGGGTATTTAGGCACCAGTGACCACGACATAATAGAGTTTTCAGTATGGAGCCAAGCCAAGAGGGGGAGCAAGAAGACCTCCACTCTGGACTTCAGGAGGGCAGACTTCAGGCTACTCAAGGAACTAATTCAGAAGGTTCCTTGGGAATCAGCCCTTAAAAACAAAGGGGTCGAGGAGAGCTGGACCTACTTCAAGGAAGAACTATTGAAGGTGCAAGAACAGGCTGTGCCGGTGTGCTGGAAGATGAGCCGCCGGGGCAGACAGCCAGCCTGGATGGGTAATGAACTTTTAATAGAACTAAGGGAAAAAAAGAGGGTGTATTATCTTTGGAAGAAAGGGGAGGCAACCTACGGAATGTTTAGGGATGTTGCTAGGACATGCAGGAAGAAAATTAGGGAGGCAAAAGCCCATTTAGAACTTAGACTGGCCTCTGCTGTGAAGGACAACAAAAAGTCCTTCTAGAAATACATCAATAGCAAGAAGAAGGGCAAGGACAACCTCCACTCCTTGGTTGACACGGAGGGGAACGTTGTAACAAAGGATGAGGAAAAGGCAGAGGTACTTAACACCTTCTTTGCCTCAGTCTTCACTAGCAGGGCAGAACGTCTTCCAGACAGCTGGCCTGCAGAGCTGGCAGAAGGAGCCAGAGAGCTGCATAGTTTCCCACTGCACCAAGAGGAAGTTAGAGATCTACTGAGCCGCTTGGACCCCCACAAGGCCATGGGACCGGATGGGATCCATCCTAGGGTGCTGAAATTGCTGACAGATGAGCTGTCCAAGCCACTTTCCATAATTTTTCAGCAGTCCTGGCTCACTGGAGAGGTCCCAGAAGACTGGAAGCTGGCTAACGTGGTGCCCATCCACAAGAAGGGCCAGTTGGATGAGCCAGGGAATTATAGGCCTGTCAGCCTGACCTCAGTGCCAGGCAAGATTATGGAACGGGTCATCTCGAGTGCGATCACACAGCACTTACAGGATGGCCAGGGGCTCAGGCCTAGCCAGCATGGATTTAGGAGGGGCAGGTCCTGCCTGACCAACCTGATCTCCTTCTATTATCAGGTGACCCGCCTGGTGGATGTGGGGAGGCCTGTGGATGTGGTCTACCTGGACCTCAGCAAGGCCTTTGACACCGTCCCCCACAGCAAACTCCTGGCCAAGCTGGCAGCCCATGGCTTGGACAGGATCACACTGTGTTGGGTTAGGAACTGGCTGGAGGGCCGAGCCCAGAGAGTAATGGTGAATGGCGCCACATCCAGCTGGCGGCCTGTCACTAGTGGTGTGCCCTAGGGATCAGTACTGGGCCCCATGCTCTTCCACATCTTTATTGATGATCTGGATGAGGGCATTGAGTCCATCATCAGTAAATTTGCAGATGACACCAAGCTGGGGGCAGCAGTTGATTTGCTGGAGGGTAGAGAGGCTTTGCAGAGGGACCTCGACAGGCTGGACAGATGGGCAGAGTCCAATGGCATGAGATTTAACACATCCAAGTGCCGGGTTCTGCACATTGGCCACAACAACCCCAGGCAGTGCTACAGGCAGGGGTCAGAGTGGCTGGAGAGTGGCCAGGCAGAGAGGGACCTGGGGGTACTTGTTGATTGTAGGCTGAACATGAGCCTGCAGTGTGCCCAGGCAGCCAAGGAGGCCAATGGCATCCTGGCTTGCATCAGGAACAGTGTGGCCAGCAGGAGCAGGGAGGTCATTCTGCCCCTGTACACTGCACTGGTTAGGCCACACCTTGAGTACTGTGTCCAGTTCTGGGCCCCTCAGTTTACGAAGGATGTTGACTTGCTGGAATGTGTCCAGAGAAGGGCAACAAAGCTGGTGAGGGGTTTGTAACACAAGCCCTATGAGGAAAGGCTGAGGGAGCTGGGGTTGCTTAGCCTAGAGAGGAGGAGACTGAGGGGTGACCTTATTGCTCTCTACAACTACCTGAAGGGAGGTTGTAGCCAGGCAGAGGTTGCCCTCTTCTCCCAGGCAGCCAGCACCAGAACAAGAGGACACAGTCTCAGGCTGCGCCAGGGCAGGTTTAGGCTGGATGTTAGGAAGAAGTTCTACACGGAGAGAGTGATTGCCCATTGGAATCGGCTACCCGTGGAGGTGGTGGAGTCACCTTCACTGGAGGTGTTCAGGAGAAGACTTGATGGGGTGCTTGGCTGTATGGTCTAGTTGTTGGGTGGGTTGGATTGGTTGATGGGTTGGACGCGATGATCTTGAAGGTCTCTTCCAACCTGGTGTATTGTATTGTATTGTATTATTGTATAGGGCACTGAAAGTTGAAGGTAAGGCAAAAGAGAATGCAAAAAACACCATCTGGGGAGCTGCCTGTAGCAAATCAGTCTCCCCTTTGCATTAGAACTTGTGCCCTTATAAAAAACCAGAGGAGGGTAATTGCTATTGGCAATTCCCTTCTGAAGGGAAAAAAGGGAGTATGTTGTCCAGATCCTTCCCACAGGGAAGTCTGTTGCCTCCCTAGGGTCCAGGACAGAAATGTTACCAGAAGGCTGCCTAGTCTAGTACAGCCCTCTGATTACTATCCCTTGCTAGTTATGCAGGTGGGAAGCAATGAAGTTGAAACCAGAAGTCCAAAAGCAATCAAAAAGGACTTCAAGGCACTGGGGAGAATGATTGAAGGACTGGGGGTGTTGTGGTAGGGCCAAGCAGGCCCAGCACAAACCCAGACAGGTCTTGATTTGTCCAAACATGGTCCCACTCACCCTCCCTTGCTCCTGCAGGAGTTGGGGTAATGTGGGAAAAGGAACAAAAGAACAGGCCCCAATGTGTCTGGGTAAACAAGTCTCCTTCTGGGGTAAGAGCACATGCACCGGCCACTGCTTTTCCCCAACCAGGCCTACGTTTCTGCCTTTTATAGCCACAGCCTGGCAGAGTCCCTTTTCATTGGGTAACTGTTTGCTGGTTTCAGTTGCCCTGTTGGCCCAATTGAATCTCAGGCAAGTGATTAAATACTGGTTGATTTTTAGTCGCCTTTCCTTGCCTGCTTAGACCTGCCTTGCCTTAGTTTGTCTTGGCCAGGTTGCCTTGCCTCAAGGTGCGTGATCCTAAACCTGGGATAGAAGCCACGAGCCTCCTCACTGCAAGCTTGAGAAGCTAAGTGCCTTAGGATCCAAGCCTCACTACCCCTTGCAACTAGAATTTTTGCCATGCCTCAGTTTACCAGGGAAGTCGCAAGAGCCCTTCACGAAAATCATATCACCCACTGTTCTGCTGAAGCCAGACCAGCAGTGAAGACCACATGGCATTCCTGCCAGCAACCAGCCGTGCTTGGCGTACAAGAGCACCCCAAAAGCCTCAATGGATAATACAGCAGCAGCACCCCACTACTTGGGGTAGAACTCTTTGTGAGTAATTAATTCATTGCATCCCTGGCTTAACAGTCTTCATCGAGTCAGTGTTCAAGCGCCAGTTTGCGCCGGGGCATTTGCTCTTTCTGTTACTCCTCCCAGTTTGCTTAGAAGTGTTAAAATGTATTATATTTGCCTAAATATTGTATATTTCCACTGTAAATATATATTCCAACTGTACATTCAACCTATTGAATAAGTTTAGGGCAAATTTTCATATTAATGTAATATTATTAATATTTATATTTGACATAGTAATTTTCATAAATTATGTAACAGGGGGCTCAGGTGATTTTTTTTTCATCACTTCCCTTAGTGGCAGGAAGGAATACTGAAAGGAACAGAAAATCCTGCATGATTAATAAGAGGCTCAGAGAGGCTGGTGCCACCAACAGAATTTTGGGTTTTTTTTGATCTTGGAGATCTTTATATGACACCAGTTCTGCTAGCAGCAGATGGAAGACATCTGTCTCAGAGGGGGAAAAGATCGTGGCACTTGAATTGTCAAGGCTCATTGAAAGGGCCTTAAACTAGGCTCAAAGGGGTTAAAACCAGGCACACTAGTGATGAACCTAAGGACAGCCTTCAGTCTGCCATTTCACTTGAGGTGGGAGACAATGATAATATCAAAATTGTCTGTGACAAGTGGCAGGAAGACACACCAGGGTTTGAAGGATGGGGTGACAGTAAGGGCCTTCAACCTGTTCACCTGAAGCATGCTGTGAACACTGCTTCAAAGGCAAGGTCTTACAAAGGCAAGCCAGGGACCTTTGAGGTAATAGAAGACAGGAGAGTAACTCCCATGAAATCCCTTGGGGGAACAGTGGGCTCTTGCTGTAGGAAGGTGACATGGCCAGCAGCACAGCTGAAATGCCTCTACACCAATGCACAGAGCATGGGCAACAAACTGGAAGAGATGGAAGCTACCCTGGTACAGGAAAGCTATGACATAATAGCAGTTATTGAAAGGGACCTACAAAGGTCATCTAGTCCAACCCCCATGCAGGGGCATCCTCAACTAGGATCAGGTTGCCCAGAGCCCTGTTGAGCCTCACCTTGAGTATCTCCAGGGATGGGGCTTTAACCACGTCCCTGAGCAACCTGTTCCAGTGTTCTGCTACCCTAATGGGAAAGAGCTTGTTCCTAACATCCAATCTAAATCTTCTCTTATTTCAAACCATTGACCCTTGTCCTATCACTACAGGCCTTTGTAAATAGTCTCTCTCCATCCTTCTTGTAGGCCCCCTTCAGTAAGACAACACCTTTCAGTGCCCCATCAAAAAGGACCTCTACTCAACCAAGGAGATTGTTTTGTTTTGTTTCATTTTAACCTGAAAAACTCTGTCCCCTGTGCTGCTTTACAGTAGTATCTGAAATTTTCATTATTACTTCTCAAGCAGACTGCCTTGCACTAGATATTACAGTATTTCATTTCTACTATTCCTACACACAAAACCTTTTTCTTTTCCCTCCACAGTAATTCAATTCCCTCCCACTGCCCTCTCCTCTTCACTTAGTATCAACATAAAAACTGTATCATCCTATTTTATAATTTTGCATAAAATTACCAAAACTGCTTTCATTTTCTAGATAATTTCCCTCTCCATTCCATTCACATTCTTCTGCTCCTGTTTGTAGATCAGTTTTACTCATTTCCTGATCAAGACTTTCTTGTTAACAATTTTTTTAAAAATTTTATATTTTTAAACAAGCTACACTGAAGAAAGACAATTGTTTTCACTTCCTTCCTGTCTTGGGTTCTAATCCTTTCAGCATTAGTAAGGCCAAAATGTATGCAAGAACATTAGTTTCATTCTTTCAAGAAGGCATTAAAGCTTTTTTTGCATACCATGCAAAATGAGGGTAAAAACTTTGCTGTTTGGCAATTTAAAAACCCTCACAGCTACAAAATCCTGCTCTTAAAAGCCTCACAGCTTCATATTAGTCTCAGACACAAAAATTGGTGAGTGTTACAGCTGCTGAAGACCAAGTTATTTTTTCTTGATGTAAATATAATTTAAATAATTACAAACTTAAAAACTATTAGCCTTTAAAAAAATAAAAGAGTTCTACCTCTTGGTCACTTGGCACATCAGTCTGTGTAAAGAATTCAACCAGTGCATACAGGAAGCCAAGATCTAATCTGAGATCCATTTCTTGTATCAAAACCTTAAAATACCTACATAAGAAACAAAAAGTTACAGTTTTAAGGTGTTTTACAAGATCATGTAACACACAAAATTTGATCCAGAGTATTTAGACCACTTATGTACTAACTTCAGGTGTGATTTTTGTTTGGTTATTTTTGAGGGGTTTGCCATTACTGGTGAAAAAAAATGCTTATAATAGTAGTATAAGATAAATAAGGTTCCTCTAACAAGAAATATTTTAATCAAGTACAGTATACAGCATTGTTAAACATGTTTGGTTTTTTTTTTTTCTAAATTAAAGACTAAAAATCTTTAAAAGATGCCTTAGAAAGACATTTAAAAATACATGCTTTGGTCTGCAATTACACGAATAATGAAGGGAAGCTGACTTTACCTCTAAGTGCTTTTATCTTTCCAAAAGTGAGTTGGTGTACAATTCTCTTACATTATATTTGCCCCTATAGTAATTTCAAATTTAAAGCTTGATTACACATAATAAATAGGAAAAAAGATGGAACATGTCAAAATACTTACTTAATATGAGATATCTGTGAATGTCCTGCAGTTCTCATGACAATACTGACATCAGTGAATGGCTTTGGTGCTATGAAGTTGTAAAATGAAAACAATCAGCATAGATTTTTGTATGATATACATACCATTGTGTTTATAATACAAAAATGCCTTTTTTTTATTTTTTGAAGCCTCTAAATCAGGATTACATAATGGATATGACTGGAAACAGCTAAGTCAGGAAAAAGAGTAGGAAAAGAAAGGAAAAGGAAAAGGAAAAGGAAAAGAAGGATGAAATGAAATATCAAATTCTATTTCACTGACCTCTGAAAATGTAGCATTTTCACTTAAAAGCAAACTAATAAAAAACTGACTTACTAGACTTATGCAATTTCTCTAGGCATGGAAAAATATTTTTCGATGGCTGATACAAAAAAAAAAAAAAAAAAAAAAGAATTCTGCAAATTTATGTGCTGTAGTTTGAAATTGATCATGTCTAGAACAAATACCTGACATCTTACTAGCTTCTGTGCAAAATTACAAGTAGTATTCTTTATCCCAACCTAGAATCCCTCCTGAGTTTACTCTGGTCTTCCAAGGGACTTTTCCCTGAATGAGACAATGGAAGATTGCAGTTCATCACATAGTATATTGACATGGAGCTCTACACTACAAGCAATTGAAAAGTTGGGAGGCTACACACAAAACAGGCAAAATACAATTTGCTCTCTACAGAGCTTGCAAATGGTGCCTCGCTTAGCAATTTTGAGTTTAGCCTGGCCCTGGCACACATTTCTTTTCTTACTAATTAAGATTATTTCAGACAGCTCACTAGGTTGTGTATTACATGCCAGCAAATAAAAAATTTAACATCATGATTGAGACAAAAAATTTATTTGTATCAGGTAAAGAAAAATCAGATGCTAAACATGAAAAGTAATCCTCACTGCAACCAAACTCCAAATGCTACTATTAAGACAAACAACAATTTGATCTTATTTTCTGCAGGCAACCGTCCACAGTTTTAGCTGTGGTCTGAATTCAGCTGCCAAAAGCCCCGTTAAACTTGATCCAAATGTAACTTTCGTGTTATGCTCTCCAAAAGCACTGAAAAAGTGTGTCAAAAAGATGTGCTTAAACGTTATGGTATTGGTGGATGAATGTAATTTTGTTTCCTTCTGACTCTTAACTGGTTAAATGGCTTTCTGTATATTTCATTTTTAGAAAAAATTGCTTCCTTATCTGTGTTGTCTGTAGTCAGTAATCTTAGAGAATTTGTCTGATAAAAGTGACACAGTTAACTTCAGTTCAAGCAATTATCTTCTCATTTTAGAAGTAAGGATTGTGTTAAACTAGAACAACAAACCTGAATCCAAGGTGATGGACTTTGGAGGTTTAATAGGATAGAACACAAAGGGAAATATGGCTCCAGGAATCTGGTTTTGTATCTAATAGGGGTAATGACAGGACAAGGTGCAGCACATTAGCTTTTCAATAGTGAAATATATTAAAATTAGGACAAACACAAGACCTATGAACACTACTTGTAGCATTCCATTACTTCAAACAGAGAAAAAAGCAAGCTGCTATTGTGCTTCAAAATACCCTTATTTTCAAAATTGTATCATCCAATTCAAACAGTCAAAAACAGCTTCTCTAAATTGGTTGTAATAAATTGTTCACATAATTTTTACAAAGGATTGGGTTTTATAACATGAACATATGTAAGGCAAAAAATTGTACCTATTTTTAGTTGATTGTAAAGAAAAGCCACAGGAAAAAGCATGGAAGGTGAATGGCAAATGTTTTTCCTGAACAGTCATAGCTGACTGGGTTTTCTTTCTGGAAGCATTTAAGTAATACTTCCAAAGATCAAGAAGCACCGGTGTAAGAGTCAATGAATATAATTAAATTAAAAACATGACAAATCTCAGCAATTCTGAAATTAAATCCAAGTTGCAATAGAAGTTGCTTTTTAAATAAATAACTCACTGTTTCTTGACAAATCTTACCTGTATCCTGTAAATTTGAATTCTGAAAGACTTCTGATGCGCAGATGAACTGTACTCTACTTTTAAAGCTGGTAGATAATTCCTTCTGATAGGAATCTCATTGGGTTGTTGAATTTTCATGTTCATTCCATTAGGAGTTAAACATACCTATCATATTATTGAAGAAAATTTTATCTATGTGTTTCAAAAGGCTGCCTATAAAACACTTCAAAATTTGCACTGTTAATTAACACTATAATACTAACAGTAAAAGTTTTGTAGCTTTAAGTCAGATAACCTCAAAAGAATCAAATTTTGTCATACATTTCAATAGCATTAAAGCTACAACATATTGCATTATTTGGAGGGTTACTAGCACTTAATACACAGCTTTCTAGAGGAAAGATAGAGTAGTAGAATATAATTAGCTATGACCAAGATAAAAATTGGCTTACTTGCCTGTTCCATGCTCATTTGCCTACAAGACAATTCTAATGACTATCTATAATTTCTTTACAGACAAGGGCAACATTTTGAGCATAATGTGCTTTTATATTCTACAGTAATTTCTGTAATTACTTTTTCATACCTATGTTGTTGAATGACACATTTGGATTATCCCACTTCAAAAATACAAGATTTTGTGCTACCAACAAACCAAACCAAATACCCTTTCCTCTCCCCTGATGTAACAAAACAACCAAATGCAAAGCTACTGTAAATTAGCTTTACACATTCTTAGGACCAGGACCTGCAAAAATGTTACACTTCTATTTCAGAGTTAGCTTCTACAACAAGTTTCTGAATATTTATGGATCATTTCCAAAGATTTTTTTCTAGACAGTGATACAAAAAGGTTTTAAAATTAATTAGGAAAGTCAGTCATCTCAATTTTCACTGGAAGCTTCTTAGATGTATCAGTTTTGATACCTTTGATCTTTTTCCTGTGTATATGTATAAACAATAGAGAACTATCAACATTACCAGAACATTTGACTCCAACTCAATAATCTTATTTTCTGAAGGAGTTAGCTCACTGTAGTCTTTGAATTCTTGTTCTAATTTATCTGTCTGCTTAACACTCAATGGTCTCCATCTTGACTTCTTCTTGGGTTTTGTCTCCCAAACCACATCAGAACTTTGAAAACAAAAGACCAGGAGAGAAGGTTTAGCTGTTTCAAAATGTGTTTCACCCACCATAATATGGCTTTTAATAGGAAACCATAAAGTACTACTGTAATAAATATGACCCAAACCACCCACTGCCTTCTTGGTATCAAGGGGAAGCCAATCTCTCCAATACAAAGCAAAAAAAGAAAACTCAACAGCAAGTCTGTGTACTCCCCACTTCGATGAAGATGGATTCAGCTCTGGTGAGGTCACACCTTGAGTTCAGTTTTCGGCACCTCAATACAAGAGAGATGTTGAGGTGCTGGAACAAGCGCAGAGCAGGGCAGTGGTGAAGGGCCTGGAGAATAAATCTGAAGGAGCTGGGGCTGTTTAGTTTGAAAAAGAGGCGGCTGAGGGGAGACCTCATTGCTCTCTACACCTCCCTGAAAGGACGTTGTGGAGAAGCTGGTGCCAGTCTCTTCTCACAGGTGATAGAACAAGAGGGAACAGCCTCAAGCTGCGACTGGGTAGGTTTAAACTGGACATAAGGAAACTTTTTATCACAGAAAGAGTGGTCAGGCATTGGAATGGGTTGCCCAGAGAGGTGGTTGAGTCACCTCCTGGATGTGTCTAAAGGTCATTTGAAAGTGGTGCTTGGGGATATGGTTTAGGGATAAACCTTGTACAGTAGGAATAGTCGTTGGACTTGGTGATCCCGAGGATCTTTTCCAACCTGAATGCTTCTGTGATTCTGTGATTTGTTTCTGTTACAAAGACAGAAAAATCCACTGACCCAAACCACCCAAAACCCTTTCCTTAAAACTCTATTATCAATCCTCAAACCATGGACAAAAGTATTTCTGTTCAATGTATTGATAAGTTTGCCACACAGTTACAATCATGTGTTGCAAAACTATGTACATAAAAATACAGAAAACATATGCATTAATATAAAACACGGTCAAAATGTTTCTCTTTACAATGAGAAAATAAAATTATTTAGTTCTGGATACTCTTGCTCAGACCTCTTTTTTCTCACAGCTTTTTCATCACAGCCTAAAATGAACTCAGTGAATGAAAATACCTGAAGTTCACATTACCTTGTAATTCCAATGTAGGACACCTCTTGCTTTGTACAATTATTAACCAATGAAATTCCAACATCTTGCAAAGACAAAACAATCTCTTGTTCTGCTAGTTCTGCTTTTACACTTTCATATGTCAATTTAAATACATTCTCATCTTCAGTGATCAGGACAATACGCTGCAAACCTTCAAAAAATGACACTAAATAGACCACTTTTCTGTGGTCCAGGGTGAGTATTTCCATTTTGTCCTGTGAACAAGAACAGAAGGTTCATTCTGCTCTATAAGCAAATGGAAAGGTTTTATCAACACACCCACAAGAGACGTTTTTAAAAGGTACATGAAAATAATAACATTTTAAATTATGAAGTCTTACAGCAGCTCTGTCACACACATGCTTATTGGTACAAGGTCCAGTAAAACCCCTTGTTATTTCTGTGCTTGGATTTCATGTCTGAGATCTCTGATCATATTCATTGCACATGGAATTCCATATATACGCTGATGAACAGGGTAACAAATTAGAGAGAAGTAAAAGGTGATTTATATAATAAACATACTTCTTTTGGAGTAATTTCCTCAGTTCTGTTTCCACACCTCCATTTCAATTTTCTAGATCCTGCTGGGTCTGCCCAAGTATACAGTACTGCTTTATTCGGCTGAAGACAGTCTTCCAGTTCACTGAGGGAGCTAGAACAAAGTAATATTCAATTAGAAGGCCTGTAATTACTTCATGTCAATTATTTTTGCATCCTAGAATTCCAACAAAAGCCCTTTAATTTTTTTTTTTTTTAAATAATGAAAACACTTAAAACATCATTGTGCATGACAAAAACATGAAAAATCAGTATTTGTCCTTCAAAATACAGATACATACTTCAGTAAAAAAAAAAACCATACTTTAGATTTCAGATACTAATTTTCTTCCTTGGTTGTGATTCATCAAGAAACATTAAATGCAGGGGAAAAAAGATTTCTCCTATATGTATTGCTGAAGGAAAAAATGCACTGTTTAATATCTGGATAGAGTGGATATTCTCAGACAAACAGATACTCAAGTCCATTTCTCCTCACATACCATTAAAGACTGGCACACTTGTCTTCTGCAGCTGCCTGAAAGTGTACACAAGAAGGGGAAGTGGAGAGGCAGGTGCTTATCTCCAATCCCTGGGATCCAGGGACAGGACACATGGGAATGGTACATAGGAAGCATTTCTCTCTCAGGAGGGTGGTCAAACACCCAAACAGACTTCCTACAGATGTGGGCAATGCCCTCAAGCCTGTCATTTGGGCAATGCTCTTAACATGCTTTAACTTCTGGTTAGACCTGAAGTGGTCAGTTAGTTAGACTAGATAATCGTTGTTGGTCCCTTCCAACTGAAACATTCTCTTCAGTTATATATATACACTTGTTAAAATTACACTAAGGATGCCCAAAAGCCATCTAGAAAGACAGAAATTACTAATCTCTACAGATAAAAGCCCAAGCAAGCCATTGTTTGTATTCTTCAGAAAAAGAGGAACATACAGCTACAAGCTTAGTTTGACTATCAACTCTTCCAATTTAAAGTAAAAATCTTTAATTAACACTCAATGACTGAAAGGAAAAAATAGTAGAGGCTGTTTGGCTTTCAAAAACAAACATGTAAGCATATCTAAGGTATTCTTGACACTTCTCAGAACTGCACAGTATTTGCATATAGTAGCTAAGCATAAAAAAGAAATTCCAGCTTGAGAACAGAACCAGTAGAGCAGTATGCAAACACAGAACCAAATTTTCACCAATTCCAGATAATTTGCATTTGTTAAAATCATGGCTTTGACAAAATTTTTTTAACTGTCTACCCACTTTCACTCCATTCCCTCTTCTCTAGTTTTTTTAACCCACTTTCAGCTAAATCTCAGCCAAATGACAGAATAGTGAAAGTCTCAAATGTAATTACACATATAACTCATTTGTTACTTATTCTCAACAGTCATTACCTGAATATTTGCAGAAAAGCCAAGCATACTGTTTGTCTCCACTATGAATGTAAAAGAATGGAGGGCAAGGTCGCAAAATGCCTTGTAGATGCCACAAAGAGCCTCCCTCTCTCAAAACAGAACAGTTTCTTCAGCTCAGAAAACAGCTTATTTTCTTATAGAATCAGGTACCTAGCACTACATAATGCATCTCTGTTAACAATTAGTAGATTTTGGGTTATTTTAAGTTAGACAGTCATTTGTCTTAGGCTTCTTAAGAAACAGGCACATTTACACTACATGAAATAACAGTTTGCATGTCTCCATGCAGACAGGCACACTCTACAACTCTTCTTAGGTACCTTTGTCCATATTCAATAATTTCCTCTTTAGTATGGTTTATCAACAGAAATGGAGCTGCACCATCATGGTAATTAGAAAACGTAATCACTGTAGAATGTTCAGTCAGGTTAACATCCACTGTAATACCTCCAAGCTATCAGATGGAAAAACATAGAAAATAAATAAATAGATGTGGCATGAATTTCTAGAAAAGCAAATATAATTTAAACATTTTTGAAAACTGTTTCTCTCATAATATAAAAATTGTCAAATACTCAAAAAAACCACCTCTTTTAATATCTCTTTAAAATATTCCCTGCTCTATCCAGTAGGTAACAGCAACTGCACTTTGTAATCAAACCTATGGAGAAATTCTGTTCTGTAAAAATTTGGGCTGACAGTAAAGAAATCTTCCTTGGATTATTCATATGCTTTAATGCCCTCCCAAAAGTTCTATTATTACAAATATTCACATATTTAAAAAATGTGTTAGATGAAACTATATGCAACACAGAAGCACATTCAGTGGAGTCAGTTACTTTTCAAAGTTAGTGTTACTTTAGAACTAATCTGAATACTTCTCAGCTGAGCAAGAGAACAGCAGCTAAACAACATCCCTTTTGGCTACTATTGATCCACTTCAGAGAAAACCACTTAAAATGAAACACCTGCTGATAACTGTGTGTACACACACAGGAAAGGAGAGCATGAAAATAACACTTGCATACACATAAGCTTTTATCCAGCTAAGGTTTAGCAGTATTTGATTGGATGCGAAGACAGGAAGATTTGAGTACAGAAATAAAAGTTGTTTACATTGTTTTGCCTAATTTCTGAAGGCAACCATTTACCTTGTTGTCCAAATGCAGTAGCAGACAGTTTTCTTGCTTATCAAAATTTATCTTCTTTGGGGGAAGATCAGAATTTTCAACTCTAACAAGCAGTTTGTTGGCATCATTCTCAGGCCAAAAGGGAATGCACTAGAACAAAGAAAAAATCCGGTATTTTAAATTAGGTGGGAAAACAAACTAGACGTTAAATGACATTCACTTTAGCACAAAGTTTACCTGCTAAGATTCTACCCAAAAGTGTAGTGAGTTGGATGAGAAATTGTACTAAAAAAAAAAAAAAAAAACCAACAAACCAACAAAACACCACAAAACCAAGAGTAATTACTTACCTGGACACAATAAATTGAAAGGAAGTCAGAAATAATTCAGCAAAAGTAAAAATTGTAAGACTTCATATACAGAAGAAGTAGATTTAAAATGGATAATATATAAGCAAATCAAAGACCAATGAGAAAAAGGGATATTAGCATTACACCCCATAATAACTCAAGTACACAGGACATCAGCACACAAGATGTTATTTTGAAATACTCCTCATACATTTAGAAAAATACATAATCACATACATGCATGCACATACATATACACATGGGTATAAAAAAATACAAATAAAAAGATGAAACATTAGTCAGATAAATCGGAGAACACCTTCTGCTCTTCATATCCACAACTGAAGCCACAGCCATTCTGGATTTACAAACACAATCTACAAACACAATTTACAAAGACAATCTTTCTTCAACAGTTTACATACCAAATGGACAGGGAAAATAAAAGTTTTAGTTGTAGCAAATGAAGTTTAAAACCTATTAAAAAACTTCTGCCACAGGAACAACATCTGATTAACAGTAACTCTCAACCATCAAGAGCCAAAGTCTGTCTATATATACCAGGTTTCCTGTATTTCAAACTGTTCACCTGCAATATCCAGGACTTCAGCAGCATCATTCTCCAACAGAGGGTAAGAAATGAGATTTTTCTATTTAACTGCATGTGAGTCCTAGAACTAAATCTTCAATTGTGAAAAACTAGTTCACTAACTTACCATGCCACTAAGTTCCCTTTCCCATTGTTTCTCACACCACAGGAAGCAGGAAGACAAAGGAAAAAAATATGGTTAAACAGTAAGGCTGAGGGTGTTATCTACAGCAACATGTACCCCACAGACAGAGGAAATTTAAAGTGTGCTGTAAACTAGCATAAAACACAGCAAGTAAGCCTCAACATTAAAATGAAGAGTTTCAAGGAAATTCAAGAAGAATCAGTCAACAGTAAAGGAAAGGTTAAAATCAAAACCAATGTAAGTAAAAAGGATTTGCTATACAAGTTACAGAATCAACCAGAAAGAACTGAAAAATAAATTTTTGCTTTTAGCCACATGTCACAAAACTATGATGCTCTCCTTCTCCCTCTCTCTCCCTCCCTTGCTCCCCTTCTCTGCCTTGCTCCCCTTCTCCCCCCTTCAAGATGTATGTATGTAACCTGTCTTGCACTATACCAAAGTAAATGACTGTCCTTTCAACAAGCTTTTGATTTTTTTGAAGATCAAAAAAGAGTAAAGTGCAAACCACTCAAAAAAAAAATTTAAAATCACAGACATTATTTAAAAAAAAAAAAAAATCTAGGTTAGCTGGATAGAAGTGTTCTGTATCTCAAGAACAGGATCAGATGAGCCCCAGTTGCCTAAAGACAAACTAATAACGGCTATACTCTTCTTAGATTTAGGAGAGATAATATTGTAGGGTACGAAAGCCTTGGCAGACTTAACTCTCACAGCACTGATCTTTTAGACACTGCTTATCAAAAGGGGAAATATCGTCATAATGTAGAAAGGCAAGCAATTCGCACAGTGACATTTAGAATAATTTAGGAGGTGTCTTGACCTCTACTACTCCATTTGACAAATGGCCAGAGCTAATCTTTCGAAAGGTATTAGGAGTGATCTCAACATCTACAGAGATTTGATATGTAAGAAACAAAAGATGATTATGATCAGTTATTACAATTGTGAACCACCTAAGAAAAAATGTTTGTTGGACAACCTAGAAAATACTTTAAGTGTACCAATAAAACAGCTGATTAAAGAAAATCACAGATTATATGTGTAGCAATGTATCTGAACTTTCAAAACTATTACCTTTGAACAGTATTTGAAGAAAATTTCTAAAGTTCCTGCAAAATAACTTCATTTATTCTAATAATTCTATATGAAATATAAACAACAGAACATCACAAAGTAATAAAATCTGACTATGTTTTCAGAGAGGAAGAAGTTCAATATGAAGAGGCCCACGCAACCTACATATTAACCTTTGTCATTTCAGAGCTTTATCAGGGAACTAGTTGAGGATTACGCATGTGAAGAACTCAAAAACTATGTAGAGTCAAAAAGATTTGGTTTGGAGAAACATAAGAATATTACAAAACAGAACAAATGTGTAGGCTTAGGAGAATCAGCCTATTTTTCAGTAAATTCAAACTTTTTTTAAAAATTATGATATTATGAAAAATTGAAGTGACTTAAACCCAAAGGTCTAAAGATCATTGTATATACTTAAAAATTCACAATGTTACAAGGGTGAAAAATCAAACAAAGTTGTACCCATTTAATAAATTGAAACAACAATATTTAAATTACATGTCTGTTCCATAACTATTAACGATAAAATGCACACTTTCGTTCTTCCCATAATTTAGTACAGATCACTTTCAGCTTTCATAGACCTTCACCACTACCCCAATCAGGTGTTGCTTTTCCTACTTGTCTTGAGGAAAGTCATGGCTGCCTCAAAACACATGGAAAATGTGATTTGGGGATACTGCAGCGCAAACAGCTAAGCTGCACACCCAGTCTGTGACAGTCTAGACCACTGTAGCACAGACAAAAATCCAAAAACCATTTTCACACCACTTGGCTTGGGACCCAGTGATACCTCTCTAAAAATGATGCATTAAGCACTAAAAATCCTTCTGTGAGAGTAAATCACAAAGAACTGTTCAGAGCTATCTGAACTGATCCATACAAGGGATTTACTTTCTATATGAAAGTGACAGAACATGTGCTAGGGTCAGGCAAACCACTCTATCTGATACCACTGCAAAAAGTGAAGTTTCAGTGACACAGAATCACAGAATCACCAAGCCTGGAAGAGACCTCAAAGATCACTAAGTCCAACTCGTCACCACAGACCTCACGACTAAACCATGACACTACAGAGAGTCATAATATAGTAACAGTACATGTCTTTTCCTTGTACTATTTATGATGCAGGTAACAGAAAACATTCAAATTACAATGTAATCCATCTTTACAGAATGTCCTAAAGCAACACAAGGAAAAAAATAAGAGGATACAGATCATTTATTGAAAAGGTACAACATATTCAGATGTTGTCACTGAACACAATGCATGGCTCACATTTTCCATCAGTGAGTGTTCAAACCAGTTGTGTTGGAGGTTTTTTTGTTGCTTTATTTAATTTTGAGGGGGTTGTTTTTTTGCCTTAGAGAAATAACTCAGAATAGTTTCCTTTATAAACATTTACCTGTTGCAAAACAATAGGAATCCACTTTTCCTTGCCTTCTTCAGCAACTTCCAAAGTGTATTTGCTTCTATTTGAGATCATAAAAAATGGAGTGAAAGTTACAATTCTAGTAATATTAAAGCTGCTGTTGTTTATGGTGACACCAACCTGTGAATAGGAAAACATTGTTAGAGGTACACTGCTCTTTTCTTACCTCTTTTATAAATCCTGAAAGTAATGAAATTGAACGATAAATTTAACTCACTTGATATTCCTTTTTATGACTCTTGCATTTCACAGAACCATGACTTCCAACAGTGTCCAGAGAAAACTGATCAGACAGTTCACTGTCAGTTACCATGAGCTGCACCTGTGAAGAAGTATTCACATAGCAGATTCAAATGGTAAACTTCATCTCAGCATTAGCTTACTACCAACTAAGACACAACCTACCAACCACCATGAAAAGATTCCATTTTCCAAGTACCACACTTCTTACAGAACTTCTATGTCTTACTTGGAATAAGGACCATTATTAATGGACTTTAAACAGAATAAAGGAAATTCTTTTACCTAACAAAAACTTCTCAGTGAATTTTATTCCTCTCAAAGGTAATAATCTCTGTCTTAATGCCTTTGGTGATGCAGATTTCCTATTTGAAGCATATCTGACAAGACACATTTAACATCTTGTCTTTAGAGACAATCATAGGTTTTACCACTTTTACAGAACAGATCAAAGCATACTTGTGACCTACCCCACCACAATACTGTAGATAGCTTCCAAAGTGTTAAACATGATTTCATACAATAGCAGAAGGGAGTACAGAGCTGTCACATTTTACAAAATATTATACCTTGTTATTTTGGAAGAAGTTTTTGGGCTGGAAAGAAAAAAGGAGTGGCTTTTTGTAATCCGGGGATGCTTGCGGTGAATTCCATCAGCTTTGTACTGCAACATTCGGCCAGTTTTATTTACCATCCAGTATGGGCTGTGAACTGCTATAACCATTTGCCCAGTTGTGTAGGTCACGTGGACAGCAATATCCAGTTCAGTCTTATCCAACTCTGTGACGCAGTAAAACGTTGTGAAGCTGATTTCTGGTAGATTGGTTTTTATATGGTACTCACTTTTCCAATTTTGATCAAGATAGTTAAGCAACTGTAAATCTAGTTTTGTTTGATCCAACACTGCATTATGAATCTGGGCTGAACAACCCTCTTGTAGAGTGGTGTACTTGGTCTCATCTCCCTTCCAAAAAAACACACAAACAAACCAAGTGTGCATTTACAAGACTCACACTCAAAAGTCATAGCAACTTTTACCTTCTAGCTAGATTTAAAAATTAAGATACAAATTATTTAGGCAAGATTTTAAAATGCTTATTATGCTATTGAACTATGTTTCATTCTTAAATGTCTACCTTAATACGCCTTACAGAAATCAATATGCATAGATTTTTTAAAAATAAAAATTAAAAACCACCTGTCACAAAATTCAAACACATAAATACATGTCCATGAGCTATTTCCTGACTCAGTATTTCTTTTATTACATTTAAATTTGTAAGACACAAATATAAAAAAGCCTGTTATTTCTGTGTGTTTGGTAGAGGCTACTGTCTGTAGCATTTGTGCATTTGTGACAGAAATTCTACTGTTTACATCCAAATACTAAATGTTAAGACCATCTGAAAAAAAAATAGTTTCCATGTCTCCAATTGTATTTCTATTATTCTAAGTCTACATCAGTAAGCAGTGGGACACAACAGTATCAGATCCACAGAATAAAACATTCAGTGCTGAGTAAACAGTGTTTATACCGTACACGTTTAAGGTGTTTCACTTGAGAGTGGGTCTCATCTGGCCCTAGAATGAATGTCTATTAATAGTCAAAGTACACCTAATTATTTAATTTCATCTGAAAATAATATATCCTTAAGTCTGACACTAAACTGCAATTCCAGTGAAAAATCTGGCAAAAGGTCAGGCCTGCGAGAATTTGGTAAAGGAAGGCTACATTAAATCAGTGACAGAATGTAAGATACTTCTGTAGACTGACCCACCTATGTTACTTAGTGCATTCATAATTTAGATGTACTGTTTAATTAGGCTCAAGCTGCTCCTGAGCAAATTAAAATAACTTTTAAGAGGCCAAATTTGAACAGCTCAGGTCTTCCTTAGCCTATCTAATGTGTGACTTATTACTAATCATTAATGCCTACACTTCTCAGATTCTGGTACTGTTTCATTTCTGTAGATACAGACTTGCATTTACAGGATCATAAACTTACTTCACAATTACTCAATCAGTTCACCAGCTTTCATATCATAAGTGGGAAACATCATTTAAAAAAAAAAAAAAAAAGAAAAATAAATACCTCTGCAGAGTAAGTTATTTGATAAGGAAGAAGATTGTGGAGAAGAACAGAAGGCCATAAATGAACAACATAAGGAAAATCCCATTGATCTTCTGTGAAAAACGAAGATGTCAATGTGTCTTTTACAGGAACGATATTGATTATAAGTGAATGGCTACTTGACCTCACAGACTGGCACTTCCTTTGTAATAAACTGTCAACATTTTTCATAATTTCATCAAAAGTAATTCCTTCACACATATCATATTCTCCATCTGCTCCGTCTTCATTGGCTAGAGGCTGCAAACTCAGTATGGATCTGTAAATGAAAATTTTTTTTAAACACTCAGTGTGAGATTGCATTTTTTAATTACAATACAATACAATACACCAGGTTGGAAGAGACCTTCAAGATCATTGCATCCAACCCATCAACCAATCCAACCCACCCAACAACTAAACCATGCAGCCAAGCACCCCATCAAGTCTCCTCCTGAACACCTCCAATGAAGGTGACTCCACCACCTCCACGGGTAGCCGATTCCAATGGGCAATCACTCTCTCCGTGTAGAACTTCTTCCTAACATCCAGCCTAAACCTGCCCTGGCGCAGCCTGAGACTGTGTCCTCTTGTTCTGGTACTGGCTGCCTGGGAGAAGAGACCAACCTCTGCCTGGCTACAACCTCCCTTCAGGTAGTTGTAGAGAGCAAGAAGGTCACCCCTCAGTCTCCTCTTCTCCAGGATAAGCAACCCCAGCTCCCTCAGCCTTTCCTCATAGGGCTTGTGTTCCAAACCCCTCACCAACTTTGTTGCCCTTCTCTGGACACGCTCCAGCAACTCAACATCTTTCCTAAACTGAGGGGCCCAGAACTGGACACAGTACTCAAGGTGCGGCCTAACCAGTGCAGTGCACAGGGGCAGAATGACCTCCCTGCTCCTGCTGGCCACACTATTCCTGATGCAGGCCAGGATGACATTGGCCCTCTTGGCTGCCTGGGCACACTGCAGGCTCATGTTCAGCCTACAATTAACCAGTACCCCCAGGTCCCTCTCTGCCTGGCCACTCTCCAGCCTCTCTGATCCCAGCCTGTAGCACTGCATGGGGTTGTTGTGGCCAATGTGCAGAACCCGGCACTTGGATGTGTTCAATCTCATGCTGTTGGATTCTGCCCATCTGTCCAGCCTGTCGAGGTCCCTCTGCAAAGCCTCTCTACCCTCCAGCAGATCAACTCCTGCCCCCAGCTTGGTGTCATCTGCAAATTTACTGATGATGGACTCAATGCCCTCACCCACATCATCAATAAAGATGTTGAATAGAGTATTATGAGTATCACTCATGTATTACTTGGATTTTGGAAATTTATGACAGCAATTCATTGCCTGCCTTGCTTGAGGAAGAAAAGTGTGTCCTGGATCCCTAAAGTTAATAGAATTGCACCAGCTGGTGCTTTTTTCCTTTATTTTTTTCTGGTTGGTTGTGGTTTTTTTCTGTTGGTGGTTTTTTTTGTTTGTTTGTGGGTTTTGGAGTTTTTTGTTCCATATTTCCACATATTTCCCTTGCAAAAGGCCTGCTGGAGATTCTTTGGAAAAGACTACTTAATTCCATTTCAAGTACTTCTCCTATGACAGATCTGCAAAAGGTGCCCTGCTTTCCAGACTCACAGAACATTCAGATTATGGATTATTTACACACATGCCTTTTGCAAAGCAAATGCTTTAATCCAGTCAACTGCTCCTTCACTGAAGATTAATAAATATTTGCTGCCTACCTAGTAGAACTCAAGCATATATATGTCCAGTGAATCAGAGTGTCACTAGACAATCTTAAATAAAATACGGAGTTAGAAATAATAATGAACTTACATTATCTATAGTAAAATCTAACCCATTTGCCAAAAACATACAAAGCCATCATCTTAAAAAACATGGAGTGCCTCAGGGAAAACAGAGGGAAAGTCTCTGTAACTATGAAAAACAAAGAAAAACCATCTTCCTAGAGGCTGGTGACAGTTCATCTTAATTTTTACAAACTCAGTCACTACAGTTTTAAGTAAGTATTAGCTTGATGGTACTAAGAGCATAACTAAGTTGGAATTGAAGTCTAAGGCTGACAAGCCTTTTTATACATAACCAATAGTGCTTAAGCGTATTTGATTTTTACTGCAGAATCACACACACAAAATTTAAAGTCTTTAAAAAGAGGGGGGAAAAAAACAAACTGTAATGTATCACTAGACATGATTCTAACAACGAGAAGTCTGTATTTTGTGGATAACAATCACTGTGTTCCTGCAGCATCTGGGCTCAGATCCCTAAAGTAACTTAGCTAATTTAAGTTGTTCAGTAAGATGGATTCCAGAAGAGTTCCAATTCATGAATTAAATAATATTCCATTTAATTCTGACTACCCAATAATCATAGTACAGTATTAATTACAATATTAGGTAGGCAAAGGGAAAACATGTTTTTTTTAGTGCTATTGTTGGATACAGTAATCAACAATGTATAAACGTACTCCATGATAAAAGAGGAATGCAATAAAGTACCTGTAAGAAGACAATGGTATGTTAAATTCATTTTCTGGTGAAGCAGTTCCCAAACATCTTCCTTCTTCAAAAATATTCAGTGGAATTGAAAAATGATTCCTTATCTATGCGAAATAAAAACCCAGGAACATACATTAGGGAAAAAGGGAAAGACAAAAGAGTGTTTTGAGCCAGTTTTTTAAAAAAAAAAAAAAGTATTTAAAGGCCAAAGGATCATTTTCATTCACAAAAAATTAAAAATAGTAATGAAAATATTATGTAGGGTAACATAATTACCTGAATAGGAGAACGTATAGTTATCATCTTGCTTCCTTCAACAGTATCAATTTGGCAGACAATAGACCTCTCAACACCTGATTCCTCATGCCTTACTCTGTAAATACATCGACCCACTTTTGTCAATGGAATCTTTTCCACAGTGGAATGATTATGAGGATCTAGAATAAACACAATGAGAAACAAAAGTCTCAAAAAGAGCATGAAGATGCACTTGAAAGACAGACATGGGCATTTAATTGAATCCTTTTTAATAGATTCAATGACACAGAAACAAATAAATAAAAAAGTACAATCATTGCTTTTAATATGCCAGTCTTGCAGTGTTAATAAAAAGACATGAAAAACAGTAAATGAGTCCATCACTCAAAATATTTACATGCATTTTGATAATGCAATTAAAATCAGTACCTAAAGAGAAATGTTTACAAGATGAAATTGCTTATTAACAAGGTACAGCTCATATATATGGCATAAACAATTCAACTAACAAATCATATGGTCAAGACTAATTTGAAAAAAATCAATTTTGGAAAATTATCAAATTTTACAATAAATTCACTCAAATGGTTAACCCATTCACCATTAAAAATAGCTAAATTTCAGTTTTAGCTTTAACTGTGTTTTAAATTATCTGAAATAATCTTTTGTTATAAACATCCCCCTTAAAAATAACAACTTCTACAAACACATACATATACAGGCCTCAGAAATCTACAAATAGACATTGTGTTGCACATCTTAATTCTGTAAATGTAAATACAAACAAAACTATCTTATTCCAGTAAAATTATGAATTAAACCTTTTATGCTACAAAAGTTAACAAGCAGGATAACTTCTAGCTGTAAAGAATAAAGCAAGATTTCAAATAGTACTACCCATCTAGAATCCAAAGAAACACTCCTTTCATGTTATGTAACCCCTCAACACTTATTAATGTGTTCAAGATGCAGTTTTATACAACATGCAGTATTTAAAACAACAAAACCAAACCAAACCCAACCACCAGAAGATATATGAACTTCGGAACTTACAGATCTGAATGTAAAACCTTTTGCTACTCAGAGTTGTCATTGCTGTGAACTGGTCACTCTCATTTTTAGTTCTGACAAATTCCATATTTAAATTTTCTCCATCTTTTAAATGAAATATTTTTGCTCCAAATTCTACATTTAGGACACTAAATGAATCACTAGGTGAGACAGTGATGGGAAGTCCTAAAGAATTCATTATTACAAATGGTGCTCGGTCTTTTTTGAAGATGTCTGAAGTTTGACTAGCTGCTTCAGCAAATGCCTAAAAAGCAAAGAACAGACACAAATGCACTAAGACAATCTATGCAACCATTCATTTAACAATTCTGACACTGCACAGTTACATAAGCTTTCTTACCGTGCCCAAGTTACTTAACATTTGTAGCCCACATTTGGAGAGTGTAATGTTCAGCTGGTCTTTTGAGGACACATTTATTACTGTTTTATATTCTGGAACTTTGTAGTGTTCTTCTTCTGCATCAGATTCAACTAATGCTTTCTTAGCTTTTTTCTTCATCTGAAAGGAGATTTTAAAAGAACTCTTATTTACCACTCCTTCTAAAGAAGCAATTTTCACCTCAAGATCCTTTTTTTCTCCCTTTCCCACTTCTGCGTCCTGACACATTTTTGTTTGCTTGTTTTCTTCATAAAACAGGAGAAAGGAAGGCAAGAGGCAGAAGATACATTTCAGGAGGCAATGAAATTTCAAACAGCAGCAGTTAAAACTGTTATTATTCAAAAATATAGAACATACAGGTAAACGCTACTAACGTATCCAGTAAATACCATGTGTGAAAATGTTCATCTTAACATAGCTAATAACACAGTGAAAATTAAATAATTACTCAATTTCCTATTATGGAAACAGTAAGCCCAAATTCAGCCTTCAATATTTTTCCATATCAATTACTTAAATTTTATACATTTTAATTCTGTTGAAGGGAAAAAAAAAAAGAAAAAAAGAAATAACTATGTGGAATAAATCTTCCTGACTTTGAACGTTTTTAGAAAATAAGTATTTCCAAATGTTACTTTAAAATCTGGGCAAAACGCTGGTTTGACTCACTGTATTTCCCCTATTTTCTGGTTCTTAAGAATATTTTTAATAGCAATAGCAGACTCTTTAACCTTCAGAGTTCATTACAACAGTCCATGTAAAAAGTCTGTTCTTCTCTCCGGTTACAAATATTTGAAAACTTTTGAAAAAATCAGAAAATTGTGCAATAAAACAGTTAAGATGAAAGGAAAATAGTATCTCCTGACCCCACATAAATGCTTATCTATTTTGCAGTCAGAAGATAGACTAGTGCATTTTGTGCTGGTTAGTAACAGGTGTCAGTTTTTTCCATACACTTCTGCTACACACATTGCTGTAGAACAAGCTGAGTGGTTTCCCATCTTTCAAAACTCACTGAATGCATCATTAGCATACAACCTAACTTTAAGAAAATTATAAAAATCCATTCTATCCAGTACAACTGGAAAAATATTTTCTTACCACCTGAAAGACAGCATTATTTAACAGACTTTGAGTCCGGATTTTAACTTGTCCAAGACCTAGCATCAGTAACCAACAAAAATCAACACAATTCTTAGCTTAGTCTGCACAGTGAAACATGCAGACCATTTGTCTCTTCTGAGGTATTTAAATGGAAGATTTTAGTCAAGCCTTGGAAATATACCTTGATTTCAAGAATCCATGGTTTGAAAAAATCAGTCTTCTCAACTTCTAGTGGCTCAAGCAAAGGTTCCCATACCCCAAACATCTCATTAAAATAGTGTACCTATAGAAATGCAGAAGTCAATTAGGAAATTACATACAACTTAAACCAATAAAAGCTCTGTAGATCTCAGGAGACTTGAAATTATGATTTACATGTATACTGATTACTTTGGTAATAAGATTTATAATCAGATTGCATTTTCCACACCCGTTATAAAAGAAGGAAGATGCATCAGAGAAATAAATGAAGCAAAGTATACTACAAAGATATACTCCCAAACACATGGCGTAAGGTGTTTCACTTAAAATATAATTTTGGCTTGAACTGCAGACACTAGAAGTCAAAACCACTATAAATAAGAAAGAATCTACCTATTACAACCACCAAATTTAATGTCACTGATTTCCAAATACAAGCCATTCTGGACATTTTATGTGCAACACTGGTACCACATAGTATTTTATAGACACGATAAATAAACATTTTGACAATTTTAATTTAAGATTACAGTAGAATATATTTTAGTCAGATGTCAACCCAAAATTTAATATGGATGCAACAAGCCTTACGGAATTCTATACAACTATAAATGTGAAATTGTATAACACTAACTACTGCCATTTTAACACTACATATAATGCATAGTATTTTCATTTTAACTACCCTAACATCTTATTCACTTCCTGCTCCCAACACACATATCCACAGTTTAGTCATTAAATACATGGATTATTTTTGTTTTCTAAATAACATAACGGAATTAAAATATTAAGAATACTTTTCTTTCTTTTGTAAGACTCCTCACCTCTAGCTCAAGATAAGAACGTAGGTTGATTAGTGTACTCCAGTTTTTCACTTCTCCCAGAAATGAGGACTTGGCTAAAAGCATTGGTACAGTTCGGTGCCCAACTCCAGCTTCAAGTGTTAGGAAGACAGATTCTATATTTATTTTCAATGACTCTCCAGTAGGAACTAGTTCAGCAGTTGGATTTTTATCTTCATTTTCCTTTGACTCTTCAAGAAACCACATTTTTAGATTTTTTATATCCTTCTTATTCCACAGGTCTGGAGGAATTTGACTAACATCTTCTTCTGTTGTTTCTGCAGTTTGGTAAAGGGCTGATGTAATAGTTATTACCGTGTTTAGGATTATTGGTGAAACCTACAAGTAAGAAGTTGATATCATTGGAAATAAGAAACTAGTACAGGAAAGTTATCTACTGTCAGACACAAAACTATAATGAATAGGTAATATTAATAAAACACTTCTGTTCCCTGCTATGTTTGAAAACTCATTCCTTTCCACAAGCTACAGCAACTTATTCAAACTTTCAGCCCCTGCCTTTATCCCAGTTGGGAGCCTTCTAAACAGCATCATCCAGTGCTGCTCTCTGAACACTTCAAGACTTATCTCTTGCACACCAGTCCATTTTACAAAACAGATTCCAAAAGCAAAGCCTGTGACACAATCATTACTTTTCAGTTTTATTTGTTTCCACATGATAAACACCTGATGAAGAACAGAAACAATTCACCATTTCAATCACCCCTTATTTTATGGGTTTGTTTAAGAAACATAACCCACAAGCAACTTCTGATCAGGAAAAAGAGAACTAAAAACATAGTAAAAGTCTACCTACTTTTATTGTTAGAGATTTAATCGTTAGATCAGCTTCCTGTGGATTTGTACCTGACTGTTTCACCTCAAAGAAGAGGTCACAAGGCTGTAATACCTACACAAAAAGAGTAAGACCAGGTTAAATAGGGAAACAAAGCCAACAACTTGACAGTCATGTACTTTTAAATTACTGCATGCCAAAGGCACCAAAAGGAAAGGTTACCATTTTTTGGTTCTTGAACATTAAGATTAAGCTGAACACCACTAACACATTCAAACATAAAGAAAAAGAGTAATCAGAAGCATCACCTCAATCGTTAAAGATTCAAATGTCAGCTACAGTAAAATGCATTACACATCAGTAACTCCACTCCTGACACTGATGTTTTTAAAATGCTGCTACATGCAGAGAACATCTTCTTTTTTTACCTCTACTACTGAGACCTTTCCGAATCTTTCAAAGGTACTGTTTTAAGAATCAAAACCAAGGTGCTCTGAAGTTTTCTTCCCCAATTTTATATTTGACTGTATCTTGTCAAATACAGCCTTCCTCAGTTTCTACAGCCCGCGGTAATGATAGATTCTGGCACAAGATACTCCTCCAAGAAAGCAAGCTTCATGTGATGCCTTATGTTTGCTTTCTATAAAGCCAGCCACATTTATGCCACATGCACCAGCTACGGAAATTCAAGTCAAGCAACTCAGCATTGTGTTGTAGCTATCAGTCCAAATGCATCACTTTTCTCAATCACTAAATTAACAGATTGTCATGGGTTGAATTCAAATTTGCTGCTATTATTCAACACCATCCTGCCTCATGCCAGCTTCACAATGAAAGTGCTGGCTGAAGCAAAGCATTATGAGGCTTGAAGTTCAGATTGTAACATAGAAGAATTCCTATTCCAGAGAATTCCTATTCCAGTTGGCACTTTTCGGTTCCAGTTTTGGGTGTTGGTTCCTTTCTGCAGGCATGGCAGTGATAGGGGTGGAAGTTGGGTAAAACACTGGTTTTGTTTTCTGTTGTAAGCTGGTTTTTCCCTTTCCTGCATTTCATTGTGCTTTTCTTCAAGTACGCTAAGATAAGGTAATCACACATTATGTTATTAGCTAAAGTTGTTATCTGTTTTGCTCAGTAAAACTTTTTTATCTCACCTCTCTCAACCCAGAGGGTCTTTCTTTTTTTTGTGTGTTACTTTTTCCTCACTTCTGTGTTGCGGGAAACAAGAAAAGTTAACCTGTTCACTGTGCATTAACCTGTTGCACAGATTAGTCAAATAAAGGGCTGTGTCTACCCAAGCAGTAAAATGAGCTGCTATGTTCAACACAGGAACAACACTGAATTGTTAGAGTGGGCCCAGAGGAGGGCCACAAAGGAAGAAGCACCTCCCCTATGGTGACAAGCTGCAAAAGTTGGGGCTGTTCAGCCTGGAGAAGAAAAGGGTCCCAGGAGACCTTCCAGCAGCCTTGCAGTACCTGAAGGAGGCCTACAAAAAAGCTGTAGAGGGACTTTCTACAAGGGCTTGTACTGATAGGACACAAGGGAATAGCTTTAAACTGGAAGCAGACAGACCAGACTAACAAGTTCTTTACTCTGGGAGTGGTGGCACAAAGAAGTTGTGGGCACCTCATCCCTGGAAGTGTTTAAGCCCAGGCTGGACAAGGCTTTGAGCAACTTGGCTAGTGGGAGGTGTCCCTGTCCATGGCAGATGGGTTAGAATTAGCCGATCTTTAAGGTCCTTTCCAACTTATAGAACTCCATGATTCTACAAAATTGAAGTATCTGATAAAGAGCTGAAGTGGAAATCCAGTCCTCCATGCTTGCAGTTTTGGTCTTTTCTACATATCTCCATAAACCAAGCAGGCAGGCATTAACAGAGATGACAAGACTAGTTCTTCAAAATTCCTCTGTGGTCTGCAGACACAGATAACATTGCATACACTGTCATTTTGAACTCTCTGAGATATAACAATATCATTTCTGAGGTAACTGAGCGTGCTGGGTTACACCATCCTGGGGTTGGGCTGCAAGAGCCCTGCTTCCCCCAGGGGACAAAAGAAACCTGATCCAGGTGGATGTGGTTTCTCCCTCCTGGGAGAAGGGATCACCCAGGTCTAAATTGGTCTCTTCCACTCCCACCTCCTGTCCAGCAAGACTATAAAGGGGAGGGCATGGGAGCCATCTTCCCTCTTTGCGCCTGTCTGAAAGGACCCACCGCTGCTGCCAGCCTCCAGGTTCTGCCACATGGTTGGGCCTGATCTTCTCCAGCCACAGCCATGCTCCTCTAAAGGACTTAAATCCATGTACATCGAGGGAGATACAAGGCCATCCAAATTCGGTTTTGTATATTCTCCTACTCATCCTTATTCCTAATCCTTGTAAATACCCCCGTTATTGATATATATATGTATATATATAAAGGAATTTATGAACAGCATACTCTGATGTATTTAATAATAAGTACTTAGCATTCTGTCTGTGACCTTTTGATATAGCTATTTAATTCAAAGTTTCAGATTGAAGTACTCCAAATTTACTACATTGCATCTGAAATACCGTGTTCTATTTCTCTGGCTTACATTGGATATAAGAGGTTTTTTGACATTTTACTCCTCTGGGTTCTTACTTTTTACCTTGCCTTACAAAGCAAATTTGAAAGCCACAGAACAAGATGGTGTTTTCAGAATATAATACAATACAATACACCAGGTTGAAAGAGACCTTCAAGATCATCACGTCCAACCCATCAACCAATCCAACCCACCTAAACAACTAAACCATGCAACCAAGCACCCCATCAAGCCTCTTCCTGAACACCTCCAATGAAGGTGACTCCACCACCTGCACGGGTAGCCGATTCCAATGGGCAATCACTCACTCTGTATAGAACTTTTTCCTAATATCCAGCCTAAACCTGCCCTGGTGCAGCCTGAGACTGTGTCCTCTTGTTCTGGTACTGGCTGCCTGGGAGAAGAGACCAACCTCTGCCTGGCTACAACCTCCCTTCAACAAAATAAGTTAGCCTCAGAATTTTCCTCAAATGTCTAATACACGTGCTAGTGACGGAAGCTTCAAAAATACCTTGCATTCTAGTATCACCTTTTAAATACAAACCAGATGTTTGCAAACTCACCGTAGTAACGTTCCCTTTCCTTTTCTCTGGAAGAAATGGGCATGCTTTTATTTGTATCTCTTTAACAGCAGCTGTCATGCTGTATCTTTCAGGGCTATTTTTAATGAAGACTTCACACTGTGTTGTAACCACCAATGCAGGAGCATCACTTCTTGTTAAATCAGCCACAAACACAATCTCTGGATTTTTAACAACAATGTTCATTTCCATTGTAGATACAGGCTGCACAGGTGCTTCAAAACAAGAAATTAAATTAATTATTCAAAGATTAAATTACCATTACCTATCATCTCTCTTGTAACTTACAGAGAAGTTTTAAAGATTTAGCAATAAGATCTACCATAACTGGGGTGAGAAAACCTATAGATCCCAATAGCATCAGTCAGCTATGATAAGTTTCTATGAAAATGCCATGACATGTTTTCTGCTCTCTGGAGAAGCAAAGCAGTACAGTAATGCAGTATTCACTGTTTTTGATATAGCCATTTCCAATACACTTTTATGAAAGACTTCTTAATCTGTTTAGATTTTGATCACCTACTAAATAATAACAGCAGGCCTAGCTGAGGGGGACACAACTAATACATCTAGGCTATGGGAAAACAAAACATAAAAAAAAATTACTTGCTTTGCAGACTTGAACTACCTGAGGCCTAGAAGCAGAGATAGCCCATTTCCTGCCCAGATGCTCTAATGGTCTAATTTCTGTCACGTATAAGGTCCTGCATTAGAAAGCCAAAACTGGGCACTCAATCTAAAAGCCCGTTTCCTGATACAGGGAGAAATGCACCTCTGTGGACAACTGAAATGACATTTTTAGGCAGCAGTAACTGTCAGGCTGAATTCATATTTAAGTATACTACAGTAAGCGCCATCATTTTATAAAAACTTTCTTGAGACTACAAGACTGCCCAATAAACCCAGAGTGCTAGCTGTGACTGTCCCTTTCCGTTTTATTTTAGACATACATTTGTAGGTATTGCCTTTGTCTTGTAAGACAGAGCTTCATTTGGAAATTAAGACCAAGGGACATGAAGCCATTTCCATGACACAAATAAATTGCATAAAAGGATTATTATGATTTTTAAGGTAGTATTGTAATACCAAAATCACAGAGATAATTAAATACAAATTCTTAAATATTTTCATTATATACCTTGCTCCTTTAACGGTAAGGACTGTTTGAGATTTCTCTGTGCAGCAGCACTTTCTGCATTAGCCTTTAGGAATATATCTGCAACAGTAAGTAGAAACTCCATGCTTGCACACAGGTATATCTCTTGAACAATAACATCAAGAGCAGTGCCATCTCTCCCCTGCTTATAGCTTATATCCATCATAACTTTCTTTTCAAATCCATGTTTCATTTCCACCATCCTGAAAGACCATTAAGACAGCATTTAATAACACAATAAAAAATAGCCATAAATACTAAAAAACACTCAAGGTTCTCACTCCAGCTGCAATACATTAACAAGAGTGAATTTTAAAAGTAACACCAAAAGATACAATTTATCAAAACAATATAAATTGAGTAAAACTTCAAAACTAGCTAGTTATTTATTTATGGGAGTCCAAAGGCATTCATACTTTTTAAAAGACAAACCATTCCTTGTCTACATATCAGAAGTATTATCCTTCACTGAAGTTTGCTACTCTTCATGAAAACAAAATCAAAATCCAAACTAAATAACAACCAAACACCGAACAAACAAAAAAACCAACCCCTTAAGCCTTACTTAGTGAACGGTTTATTAAAGCTGAAAGTGACATTTGTTTCTGTATGTATTTATTAATTTCATATTTAAAGTTCCATTTCTTAAATATTTTACATTTGTTTTCAGCATTTATACGCTCAGGAAAAATGTGTGAAAAACAGGCAAGTAAACCACGCAAGTCTAGAGTAACATATACTTTAAGAACCACCTATACCAAAACAATTGTAATTTTAACAGAACAGTAAAAAAGAAACACTGTGTGGAACTCCAATAAATAGTAATTTATGTCAAAACACAGACCTTGGTGTAGCCTTCTGGATTGATTGTCTTTTATCATCTAATGTACAGTTTGCTAGTTTGACTGATGCATTCATTGAACCATCTGATGACATTTTGACAGCAGCTGACATCAAAACTAACTTAAACTCTGCAAGCTTCAAAAGGTCATGTCTCTGATCCAAATTTGCAGCCTGTTTAAAACAAATGAAAATACATTTGTGGACTTGCTTATACGTAAATGGAAATAATACTCAGGTGTGATAAAAAGCTTTATCCTAACCTGTAAGACTTATAATAATAGCATGTTAAATAAACCCACTTGTAACACAAAAGACAATAAAAATCAGTAACACAGGGAAAACTGAGCAAAAGGGAAACTCTACCTTTCTCCCAGCTTGCTAAAGCAAGCTTATATTATTAAGAAGGAGATGCTGTTCAAAAGAAAATACAATTTTCATATGCAGGTTTTGGTTGTTTGCTGTTTAAAATACACAAACACCAAATAAGAAATTAAGTTTGTCTCTTAAGAATACATATGAGATGTTTAGCCACTTGATAAGAGTGTTCAGATATTAGAAAATTGTTCAAACTCCAAGATAAAAGATTGTAAGTTTACAATAAAATATTAACAAACTTTAAGTCAGAAATTTGCTGACAAGTACTGTAAATTTAAACCAGTAAGAATAAAAATGCATTCATACTGCAATACAATTTTTAGGTATTTCTCCACAATTTTACTTATATGTATAACTAAATAGGTTGCACCCATCTGAATTTTTTCTTCCCAAACTGTATTTTCAGTTCAGCTAAGTTTTAAGCTAATTCAGCATCACAGAAGATACCGTGTATTATGTGTTACCACTGGTTATTCTCTTTTCTGCAATATCTGACACAACTTAGATAAAACGGTTATTTATCATCTCCATCATGCTTCCTACTATTGCTAAAAATCACTTTCTCCACACATAAATTAAACTACTCCTGTTCAGAATCTTCAGGACTCCAAGCAACCTTAAAGCTATTTCTCTCTTTTTGTAATAAAAACCTGTATTTACCTGTTTTGAATTTGGACTATACAATACTAAAGTCAGAGAGTCGAATCTGAAGTCCAGTTTTAGTGTTGTTTTTATTTTCACAGGTGAATGCAATTCCACCACAGCTGATGTTACAACAGTTACACCTTTCAGAAATGAGAAAGACATTTAATATTAAATTACCTGACTGCATATAATAATTAAAAAAAGAAAGGCAACAAAATAACCCCACAAAAAAAATCCAACCAAACTCAACATCCACTAATGACTCTAAAGACAACTTCCCTTTTCTTCCACATGCAAACCCGTCTACCCTTAGGATATGGTTTTCACGCTCTCTGTAATCACTTTTGGCAGCATCACACAATAAGAAAATAAACCAATTTGCTCATATATTCTCCATGCAATGTTACCATTTTTAAGATATAAATGTCTAAGATGCCTTAATGTTATAGGGTACTGTGTTCAAGAATGTCACAGAAGATGCAAGTCTATTCCCAGCACTGTTTGTTTGTCTTGCCACATTTTTGCTGATTTTCACATTTAAATAAAAGAGTTTCCACATAAGATTTTTCTCTTAACCTTGCTTTTATTTACTATGTGCTGAACAGTTCATGGGCGTGCCATCATTATGACAAGGCAAACATCCAAAACTGAACAGCAGCAGAACCACCACACACAGGAAAGAGAGTAACAGCAGCTTTCCAAACTTGGGATGTTACCAAGTCCAACTGACAGACTTGTAAGTGCTCACCGCATTAATGCCAGCAGAACAAGACAGTCCTTAAATTAAAACACATCATGCTACAAAACTCACTCTTCATTATCATTATTGTTGGGTATAACTCAAACCATCATGTCAAGATAATACAGCAATACCATTAAAGACAAATGACTCTGGCACCAACAAAAATAGTAAATGGACAAATGCTAGGCCAACAAGTAACTTCAGAAATATTACCTGCAGAGTGTTGTGAAGTACTATGCATATCACTACTATGGCTAGTTGAATCTTTTAGTTCTGGTAAAGATGTTGATGCACCAGAGCTTCCACCAATATTTTCATTTAGAGTCCTCAATATTGTGGTAATATCTTCCTGACTGAGAATTAGCTTTAACAAAATACAAAATTAAATTCAGTTCATTAAGCTACTGGTAACTAAAAATCTAAGTTTACAAATTAACAGATACACCAAACTAATCTCATATGAGTGTCTGTTTAGGAGACTAAAGAACCAACTGTTTGTTGTTTGGGGTTTTTTTACAGTTTAGAAACAATGTCAGAAGTACATGTGTAGTTTGACTTACAGTCCCTCAAAATTGCTATCTGCATTTAGCTACAAGGCACTTTAAAGCAGCGGTTACTGGGTTTATTTCAAAATTTGGCAAACTGTTTTTTTATATAGAACCAACAAGATACATATTTTATTAATGTTAAATTTAAATAAGCATGTGCACCAATATTCAGGCTTGTCATGGGTATGAAGTCAGCAGGTGATCATGCTGCACATGACCAGTAAGCCCCAAATTTTTCCAGTCCTGGCCTGAAAGAGACTAACTGACAAGTAAAGAGAAGGCTGTAACAGCATACCTATTTTTAGCTAGTGGCACTAATATACAGTATAAAGTCTGACTGCAGTATCATAGATTAAATACAGAGATTAGAGCAGAAAGCTCTTTAATTCCTTTTTCTCTATGAAACAACAAAATCCAGTCCACTTATGTGTCTTGAAATCAAAAATACCCTAAGGAAACTGGATTTGTATGGACAGAAAAATATATCCTTTTTCTACTGATATTTTAACTGCTTCAATGAGAAGTGAATACTTACATTCATAGGCTTGAGTCTGCCAGATATTTCAATGTCAGGAACTTCATTATACCATGCCGCAGCTAAATTTCTTTCAACAGCTACTTCCAGATTGAGTGGCTGCAGCAATTGTACTTCAGTTTGCAATGAACCCTGCTCATAGAACGATCTGTGAACAGAAAAATACTCCCAGATTGACATGCTTCACGTACACATTCTAACAAACACATTTCTGTCTTTTCCTCACCTTTTTGAATAGTACTCTAAAACAGTATTCACACTTCTTACAGTATTTCTAGTTAGAGCCTTACTCCACCAATTAGACAACTCTTGGCAGGGTGGAGACCTTAGACACATAGCACACATTCAACACACTAACTTCTTGCAAGTTACAACCTCTCACACAGGTTACAACCCACTCTCCACTGAAATGCAATTCCTTCTTTTTTCAGAGCTCTTCAACTATATTAGAAGATCCACTTACCTTTCCTCTCCCCTCCTAATCCCCAGCACCAAGGGCCATTTTCAAACACTCTTTACACCTATCTGTCTTGATAGACACCTTTCCCAATATGCATGCCTTGAAAACCCCATCAAAATAACCATTTGCAAACAGGTATAACCTGTCCAAAAGAAGTGTATTTTACACACTATTATGTAAATTAACTTTTGCTTCTATTTAAAGATGTGTAGATTGCTATTTATCCTAAACCATACATTTTAGTTGCTTTTACAAAACCTTTATTAATTTGCTATTGTATTTCACAGTATCACAGTATCGCTAAGGTTGGAAGAGACCTCGAAGATCATCGAATCCAACCCCACAACTAGAGCATGGCACCAAGTGCCACATCCAGTCCCCTCTTGAACACCTCCAGGGATGGTTTCTCCACCACCTCCCCGGGCAGCCCATTCCAATGGCGAATCACTCTCTCCGTGAAGAACTTTCTCCTCACCTCGAGCCTAAACTTCGCCTGGCGCAGCTTGAGACTGTGTCCCCTTGTTCTGGTGCTGGTTGCTAGGGAGAAGAGGCCAACCCCTTCCTGGCTACAACCACCTTTCAGGTAGTTGTAGAGAGCAATGAGGTCGCCCCTGAGCCTCAAGACAGTTTGTCAACCACCAAC
The DNA here is from genome assembly GCA_033816785.1 of Picus viridis. Lineage (NCBI taxonomy): Eukaryota > Metazoa > Chordata > Aves > Piciformes > Picidae > Picus > Picus viridis. The sequence continues at coordinate 55,077,301 of CM066606.1, forward strand.
CATTAACTAATTATTAAAACTTATCAAAGCTCCCCATCTGAAGTATGCCACAAGGATTACAGGAATTTTTACAATAATCTTGACACTACATTACCTGTATAACTTCAATTCACTCAGCTTCACTGTCATAGAGTCAATGACAGGTGGGAGGTTATACCGTGTTTTTGTTTTAGCAATAAAGAAGCGGTTCTTCACGGTGATGAGACCAAGATCAGCCACCAGGACATTTGCAGACATTGCTGACTGTGGAACTATCACAACAGGGGCTTTAATATTGATGTCTAGTGCCAAACGGGAACTACGCTCCGCTAGCTCTTTTACACCTGTAGCTGCTTTTTCTGCTGCTTGAACAGTTGCCTCAGTAAGAGCTTCCTTAGCTGCTTGGAAGTTATTTATAAAAGCCTAGGAAAAGAAAAAAGATCATGGGAATTTTACTAAGAATTACACTACTTCATAAACACTAAGAGTCATAGTTTTTAAAACAGAAAAGATACTCATAAGTATCAAAAGTATCTCGTAAGATACTATTCTTCTAAAATCTTTAATGGAATAATCTCATCCCCCAATATGGTGAGGTGTGCACATATAAAAATTAAATTTCCATACTAAATATTTGGCAGATCAGATGGTCTAAGCAACAATACTATAACAAGGCTTGCAGAAATTAACATTTCATTTATTTTTACAGAGAGTAAATGATACATTTACTTTACAGAATTTACAGAAATGCATAAGTAATAAACCTTGAGCGTTATCAACAATGAGCATTATGTATATCTAAAATCTCTGCAAGTTATTTAATAAAAAGAAAAAAAAACACCCTAGCAATAATACCAAATATTGTTGCTCAACCATTCACTTTACTTCGCCATATGTTTGTAATTGTGAACACCCTAACCACCAACCACACTGAAGTTTTTACAACATTATGTAAGAGTTCTTATGCAAACAGGTGCTGTCCCGTATGGGATGCTTGATCCTCTTCCACCTCTGACAGCATTATCTGAATGCTAAGGAATAGTATCCAGAAAATTTAACTTACCAAAATACATGAAACAAACTTGTTGACAAAAACTACTTGAATACACCCTACAGTTAGGTAAACACGATTGTCAACAACATCCATATTTGTATATGCTGCACCATCTGTAGCACTGACATATGATACCATCCTAAAGTTGAAGACTTCATTTCCTGTGATGTAAAGAGCCTTAGGAAGGGAAGGGAAGAAAAATATTATCTCTACTGCAGAAACGTATGGAATCGCATCTTGAACAATTCTGTCCATGCAAGTCAGCAAAATAGGGAGTACAATAAGCAGCTGGGCATCACAGTTGTACAAATTCAGTGTCAGCCTAACAATCACCAGTTATGTGGGCAAAAATAAGTCTGCCTATAGACAATAATGTTTTTATTTAAAAAATTTTAAATTAAAAATACATTTTAAAAAGTCAGACTTAAAGAGTAGAGTCCACAAAGTAAGTTCCATTTAACATCTATATTCCACTCATAAACAAATGCATACCTTTTTATACAGTGCCATTTCATCAGAATCCACAACAATGATGTTTTTTAACTTTGCAGTCACTTCTGTTGCTGCTTTCTTCATGATCACTTGGCTATCCAGACCTCACAAAACACAAAAAGACATACAAAATCTGAAGAACATTCAGTTACAAAGTTGTGTGCCTTTGTGATTAAAAGTTGTGTTCCTACCTTCAATGTGAATTTCAGCTATTCTGTGTTTTTTCTCTCTAACAAAGATACGTAAACAGGATAAATCTGCACAGATATTGAGGTCAATAACATCTTCATACTTCGACTTTTTTGATGCTGTGGGAAATACAAAACAATAAAAATATATAATTCTTCAAGGAGCAGAAGGAAATATTTTAGTATCCCTTCCAAAAAGTCTAGTTTATATCAAGTGTGCAGCCCTGGCAAAATGCACTGCATATTGGTTATACATACCAATATGTATAACACAAAAGAATTGTATACAAAAAACTGTATACACGGGAGTTGTCACGTGCTTTATGAACTGTGGTAATCAGCATCAGTATTTCATTAACTGCAAGAAACGCATCTGATATACACCTGCAGAGCACAATGCAAAATCAGAAACAGATTATTCCGGACTAAGCAGTTTACCTCAAATAATGGCAACATGATGGTGACATTAATACACTGCTCTATCTGGTCTGCTGGTTTTAGTTACCTGCGCTAAACAGAATTTAATAGCTAAAGGACTCAACCAATATCTTAGTTAATATTTCCTGTGCTAAGTGCAAAGCCCATGTCTACACATCAATAAATTCCTAAATAAATACCTATCTGCAGGTTGCAAACTTAAACTAACAGAAATGTTTTGGTAATGGGAAGAAAGATGCATACAATCATTTCAGTGAAAAGTTAGAGGAAAATGGTGATTATGTTATTTGGAAAGTACAAAAGTGTCTATAATACATTTAATACACTCACCACAGAAAGTTTGCACCTTTATGCTACATTTTCTAACCCATAACTTTTTTTTCTAATTTATTTTTTAAGTATCTTTTCTGCATAAATACTGCAATGCAGAAATACATTTCTCATTATATGAGATAACACCATTAGGAACATCATCATTGCCAGTAAGCCATCACTCAACAAAAATTATTGTTAACTAAGTGAATTTGCATACCTTTAAAGCACATGGTTAGTGTTTACACCTCAAGGAAATGTCAATGGCTGTAGCATTGACCTTACTGTAATATACAGTTATTCCTCAGATACATGTTTCTAGTCAGGGAGTAAGAGTATACCCCTGCTACTCCCACAGCCCTCTAATGACTAACATTCTTATTGCCAGTGAAATAAAAAAGGCTGTAAAGTGGGAAAGTAAATAAACAAAATTTCACATTTAAAAAGACATTGACAGTCTTACAAAAGCAGAAAATGTTTTGTTCCTTGTTTAAGTAAGTGAAGAGAGAGAACTGAATAAAGAAAAACTAATAAAGAATCTTACTTAATTTCTTAAGAACATCCTTCTTCTCCTCTGTTCTTTCATGGATTGGTTCTTCTGCAACTTTAGTTTCTTGTTTGGGTAGAAGATTATTCAGATAATTCATAGCATTCAGTAGAGCTTCAGTATGCAAATGAATATCTAGAGATGAAAAGTTCACCTAAAACAACAAATTATGTTCATCCAATATGTCTCTCCTCTCATAATGAAAAATTATGTTAAAAAAAATATAATCTCATACCTTTATTTTCTGTAATACGTTCTGATAGACAGTTTTCAATTCCGGTCCATTAATATCAGCCTATTCCACCAAAAGTGCACACAAGACAAACAAAGCAGAAGTTTGCAAATTTCATTAGAGACAATTTATTTTAAAAACCACTACAACTTAAGATGTACAAGTTAATCTGTTCAGAGACAAGACAGACTTTGTACATGACACTCAATATGTTAAGGAATGACAAGTAAAGAAAAGCCTTCAACAATTGCTCAGTAATACTGTTCTGTTTATGACTGGCTTACAATTCAAAGGTAAAGCCTGCTTGTTTCTCACCTTTATGTACTCCAGAGTGAGAAGATCATCTTCTACATTGTCCAAAGTAGTAATTATGTAAACTGGCTTCTCATTATCATCTTAAAAAAAAAAAAAACAACCAAAGCAAATAAAAATAATTTACTGTTAAAAAAAAAAGCACAAATTATCTACAATTCTCTTAATTATCTATAGAATACAAACTAGGCTGCTAGCTGGTGTTACTATTTAATCACAAAACCTCTTCTGCAGATCTAAAATAGACTTCTCTACTAAAATAAAACTAGAACATATTTACCAACTAAGAGAATGGGATCCGGAGTTACTTTTCCCTTCCCTTACTCCCTTTTAATTTTGAAAGCAAGTATCAAGTATTGGAGAACTTTCTCTGGCACCAGGTCCGCTAGCAGCAGATGGAGTACACCGGTCCCAGAGGGGGAGAAAAATATGAGCACATGAGAATTGGCCTAAACCCCAGAGGGAAAAGGATTCTAGGAAGAGAGTTGGCAGGTCTCATTGAATGGGCTTTAAACAAGATTTGAAGGGGGAAGAGGCTGAAATCAGTCCCCCCAGAAAGGAGTTTGAGGGTGGTAAGCTGGAGTTAGGGGTGAAACCAGTAGCCCAGCTGAACTGCCTGTACACTAATGCACACAGTATGAGTAACAAACAAGAGGAGCTGGAAGCCTTGTTAGAGCAGGAAAGTTACGATGTAGCTGCCATCACAGAAATGTGGTGGGATGACTCACATGACTGGAGCACTGTAATTGATGGCTACAGGCTCTTCACTAGAGACAGGCGAGGGAGAAGGGGTGGAGGGGTGGCCCTGTATATCAGGGAGGCTCTAGATACCATGGAACTAGAGATCAAGGATGATCAGGTTGAGTCCCTGTGGGTTAAAATTAGAGGAAGGCTAACAACGCAGACATGCTGGTTGGAGTATGCTATTGACCACCCAACCAGGATGAAGAGGTTGATGAATTATTCTATAGGCAGCTAGAGGCTGTCTCAAGATTGCCAGACCTTGTTCTTATGAGTGACTTTAACCTGCCTGATATCTGCTGGGAACTTAACACAGCAGAGAGGAGGCAGTCTAGGAGGTTCTTAGAGTGTATGGAGGACAGCTTCTTATCCCAGCTGCAGTGTGAGCCTACCAGGGGTAAGGCTTTGCTTGACCTCCTTTTTACAAACAGAGAAGGGCTGGTGGGACATGTGGTGGTTGGAAGATGTCTGGCGTCCAGTGACCATGAGATAATTGAGTTTTCAATATGCAGTCAAGCTAAGAGGGGCAGCAACAAAAACTCCACTCTGGACTTCAGGTTACTGAAGGAACTAACTCAGAAGGTACCATGGGAAACAGCCCTTAAAAACAAAGGGGCCCAGGAGGGCTGGACCTACTTCAAGAAAGAATTCTTGAAGGCACAGGAACAGGCTGTGCCAATGTGCCTGAAGATGAGCCACCGGGGCAGATGGCCAGTCTGGATGGGTAATGAACTTTTAATAGAACTAAGGGAAAAAAGAGGGTGTATTATCTTTGGAAGAAAGGGCAGGCAACCCATGGAATGTTTAAGGATGTTACTAGGTCTTGCAGGAAGAAAATTAGGGAGGCAAAAGCCCATTTAGAGCTTAGACTGGCCTCTGCTGTGAAGGACAAAAATCCTTTTACAAATAATGGCAAGAGGAGGGGCAAGGACAACCTCCACTCCATAGCAGATGTGAAGGAGAATACAGTAACTAAAGATGAGGAAAAGGCAGAGGTACTCAACACCTTCTTTGCCTCGAATTTTAATAGCAGGAATGGTTGTCTTCCGGACAACTGACCTCCTGAGCTGGCATATTGAGTCAGGCAGCAGAAGAGTTCCCCTGTAGTCCAGGAGCAAACAGTTAGAGACCTACTTACCCACTTGGATCCCCACAAGTCCATGGGACCAGATGGGATCCATCCTAGGGTGCTGAGAGAGCTGGCAGATGAGCTGGCCAAGCTGCTCTCCATTATTTTTCAACAGTCACTGGAGAGGTCCCAGATGACTGGAAGCTGGCCAGTGTGATGCCCATCCACAAGAAGGGTCGGAAGGAGGAACCAGGGAATTCCAGACCTGTCAGGCTGACCTCAGTGCCAGGCAAGATTATGGAACAGGTCATCCTGAGTGCAATCACACAGCACTTAACAGGATGACCAGGGGATCAGGCCCAGCCAGCATGGATTTAGGAAGGGCAGGTCCTGCCTGACCAACCTGATCTCCTTCTATGATCAGGTGACCTACCTGGTGGATGTGGGGAAGGCTGTGGACTGGACTTCAGCAAGGCCTTTGACACTGTCCCCCACAGCAAACTGCTGGCCAAGCTGGCAGCCCATGGCTTGGACAGCAGCACTCTGTGCTGGGCTAGGAAGTGGCTGGAGGGCTGAGCCCAGAGAGTGGTGGTGAATGGTGCCACATCCAGCTGGCAGCCAGGCACTAGTGGTATCCCCCTGGGATCAGTGCTGGACCCCATCCTGTTCAATATCTTTATTGATGATCTGGATGAGGGGATTGAGTCCATCATCAGTAAATTTGCTGATGACACCAAGCTGGGGGCAGGTGTGGATCTGTTAGAGGGTAGGAGAGCTCCGCAGAGGACTTTGACAGGCTGGACAGATGGGCAGAGTCCAACTGCATGAGAATTAACACATCTAAGTGCCGGGTTCTACGCTTTGGCCACAACAGCTCCATGCAGTGCTACAGGCTGGGCTTAGCGTGGCAGGAGTGTGGCCAGGCAGAAAGCGACCTGGGGGTACTGGTTGATGGTAGGATGAACATGAGCCAGCAGTGTGCCCACATGGCCAAGAAGGCCAGTGGCATCCTGGCCTGCATCAGGAATAGTGTGGCCAGCAGGAGCAGGGAAGTCATTGTGCCCCTGTACTCAGCACTGGTTAAGTCACACTTTCCTTGAGTCCTGTGTCCAGTTCTGGGCCCCTCAGCTTAGGAAAGATGTTGAGTTGCTGGAAGGTGTCCAGAAAAGGGCAACAAAGCTGGGGAGGGGTTTGTAGCACAAACCCTGTGAGGAGAGGCTGAGGGAGCTGTGGTTGCTTAGCCTGGATAAGGAGAGGCTCAGGGGAGACCTTCTTGCTCTCTACAACTATGTGAAGGGAGGTTGTAGCCAGGTCTCTTCTCCCAGGCAACCAGCACCAGAACATGAGGACCAGTCTCCAGCTGTGCCAGGGGATGTTTAGGCTGGATGTTAGGAAGAAGTTCTTCACAGAGAGAGAGTGATTGGCCATTGGAATAGTCTGCCCGGGAGGTGGTAGAGTCACCACCATTGGAGGTGTTTAAGAAGAGACTTGATGGGATGCTTGGTGCCATGGTTTAGTTGACTAGATGGTGCTGGGTGATGTTCGATGATCTCAGAGGTCTTTTCCCACCTGGTTAATTCTATTCTGTTATATTCTATTTTCCTCAGTGGATAAAATAAAGCCCTATAGGCCTTTTGAAACAAATTCTCAGTATTACTTGTGAATAATGTTTTGAACAGCTTATAAATACTTACCCATATACACTGGACACAGCAGACAAACTTCACGAAGGAAGGCATTTGCAGTCATGTCAAATGTTCTTAATTTAAGCTCTGTGCCTAGCCCTACAACCTCAAGCTGCAGAACAGGTGTTTCAATATTAGCAGTAAGATGGCATAGCTTAATTAAGACCTGGAGAGAAAACAAAAAAGACAGACATAGAAGTACAGGATTATCCCCATAGTTTTTACTAAGCCTACTGAGACAATGTATATACATACATTTTACTGGTTAATATGTATTGATCATTTAACTTTATACAGCAAGGATATATTAAGCCCTACCCTGAAACTGAACTTGCAGAGTTAACTGAATTTGTATGTTTTATTTGTAAGGTTATACAGCATGCAGTGCAACAGTGGTCTAATGATAAAGGTAATGACAGTGGTAAGAGGCCATCTCTTTTACTAGACCAACTGATGCAGTTAGAAATAGTGTCTTGCATTTGGATACAATCCCCCTACTAAGTCTGAAACAGCAAGAATGACATACAAAATGCTTCATAGTGAATACGGCACAGATTTAAGTGCTTATTACAAGATGAAACATTAATGAAGTTTTCCCAGTGACCATAACAGTACCTGGAAAAAAAGATGTCAAGCATACATCGTAAAGCAAAACACAACTATAATATGATTTTAAGTGATATTGTAGAAAGTCAAGGACAAAATGAGTTGGGAAATCAAGTAGATATATAAAAGAATTTCATTGACAATGAGAATGTAGAAGTGTAACTGAGACTTGGGAAAAAAACAGTCTACAGAATAGCTTTAGGAAAAATTAGGAATCAATGCATTGGCAGATGGATTCACAAACACAATAAACAAGGAAAAATTACAGTTCAGATGTGCCTCAGCGAAAACATAACTTTACCTCAGCTACTTCAAACCTCAGTTGGAATTCTGTCATATTTTTCAAAGATTCTTGTTTATGTAATTTTTTTCGCCTTGTACTACCAGCTTGCTTGAGGGAACCAGATGCAGCTTCAAAAAATGGCATGTCTTCTACAGGACTGCTGAGAGCATCATAAAATTCTTCTTCTGATTCTAAGGATTAATTCACAACAGTATATATTTTAGATAGCCAGTGACATATACATTTTAGATAGCCAGTACTTTGCAATACTATTACCCAAAATTCTTACATCTGTTGCCGTAATTACCTCCACTCAAGCCACCACATTTGACTACACATACAGCTCCCTCTACCACAACATCTTAAGTCAGTTCTCAAAGGGGTTATGCTTTGTCAGCATTCTCTCATTTATTGGCTGTGCAACAGACAGCACAAAACATGGGTCATCTTGCATTCAGTGTGTTCTAATAGCTTAAGTCTTCTGCCAGTTTGCTGATAACCATGCAGAAGCCTAATGCTCACAATCAGTGGCACTGCTTTGAATTTCTCCCTGCTAGGATCTCCCATTTCAGGGAAGAATACCTGCTGTTATTATAGAAGCATAACCAAAACAAACTGCACATCTTTTAAGGCTCTCTTCCTTCACCTGAAAACTGTAAAAAACAGTCAAGTTAAAGGTAACTGTGGAAGTATCCTTATTGAACAAATGACAATTTGAGGTACTTTCTAAGGCTTAACAACATCCGTGAATGTGGGAGGTGATGGTAGAGAAATAACATCAATCACTTAAAATGGCTGCAAAGGTGAATGTACTACATAAATAAAAAACCAGACTTGATTCAGTCTAAATCTAATTACTTCTTTCTCAGATTAGTTGTTGACAGTGTTCTCTCTTATCTCATCCTAGACTTTAAGAACTTGAAGACACACTCTACCTTTGAGCACTTAAAGAAACTCATACAAAAATAGGTTAAGATGCACAGATAACATATTTCTATACATACTGTACACATGCTGAATTTAAAATACTGAAGCAGATGTAAAAAATAATTTTGCTGATAATTCTGCTAGTGTTTGCAAACCACGTGTCTCATTAACTTGAGACAGGGAAGTATTCTCCATTTCTCCAGTTAAGCATTTTTGGCATGACAAAAATAACTGACACTGAAATAATAGAGACTTTGTTATTTTGAAAAAGTAACTACTAGATGGAATGTTACAATCTAGCTAAGCTGTTTGAATAGTTTCTCTACACACAATCCTCTCATCCTGTAGAAGTCAAAAAGATGTTTGTTTACAACACAGTAGTTTCCAAGAGTCATTGTTCATGCACTTTGTAATTCAAATAAATCCAGTTAAGTGGAAGATAAATTCTTCACAAGAAGAAATATAATTAAAACCATCCTCAAAGGACATGTAAATAACAAGACATACTACTACACATGTTCTGAAGAGAGATTTTTTAGTAACATACAGAAAGACAAAAATAAACAAATCCACTCTACCAAACATTTCACTGCTTTGCAACGGAAAGAAGTGGTGTACAAAATCATACTACTATGAGAAAATGTATAAATATTTTGTACAGAGTAAATTACTACAATATCACAAATATAAGCTGTACAGAATGTAATGCTTCTCAAGCATTACTTGAAACAAAGCCACAAACAACAATTTACTCTAAGAGAAACAAATTAACTGAGAGAACTTAAAAACTTTCACTGTTTACTAAATCAGACTGTAAAGTAGATTGTATTACCTGACTCAGCAAATGAATGAAGATCCAGTACAGGAAAAACACTTTGTGACAAATGTGCTGCTGAGAGCACAGGAGATATTGCAGCCTGAAATAGGAGATAAATTTTTTTTTTGCTTTAATTCATTGCTTATGCTATTGCATGCATATATGCTTCACAGAAGTTTCACAACTGAAGGAAACTTGTCTTAGTTGCAAATGATTAAACACTTCTGTTACTAAAATGAAAAGTGTGGGAGAAATGAGGCCTAAATCAGGCAGAAGCAGCAGGTACTGCACATTCATCTATCTGCTCTGAGGAGAACTAACTCCAGCTCAGCCAAACCAAATACACCCCTCATCAGATTTGTTGCCCTTTGGACACGATCTGGCACCTCAGTGTCCTTCATGTAACGAGTGACCCAAAACTGAAAGCAGTAGTCCAGGTGTGGCCTCACCAGCACTGAGTACACGAGAACAATCACTTCTCCGCTTCTGCTGGCTACGCTATACCTGATACAGGGCAGGATGCCACTGGCCTTCCTGGCCACCCAGGCACACTGCTGGCTCATATGCAGCTGGCTGTTGACCAACACTCTTAGGTCTTTCTCTACTGGGCAGCTTTCCAGCCACTCTTCCCTGAGCCTGTATTGTTGGGCATGGTTGTTGTGACTTAAGTAGGACCCAGAACATGGCCTTGCTTAATTTCATTTCTTCATCTATCTGGAAAAAAAAGGTGCTAGTAGGTACTTCAGATGTGAGATGCAGTTCTGCAAAACTCAAGAGAAGTAACTGAAAATACATTAAATGTCACGGCCACTGGAGTGGACAAAAGGACAAGAAGTCTTACTCCATGTGGCATTGTACGAGACAGAATTAAATTCTCTTAATGGAAGTAACCAAATGGTTTATTCATCAGACGTGATTTTCCAGCAAGACTCAGAATATACTCTTGGTGGTTTGACTTCATAAAGACTTCTCACCTGTGTCTTCCATGGGCACATTTAGTATCCATGTGCCTTGCACAGAGTACTAAAGTAAGGAGAGATGCTCATTGTCTGTGCGCCTATTCTTCGTAAGTGCCTTTGGACTGCACAGATGACAGAAGTCTGGGATTATTTTTCCCCCACTGTTATTGCTACTTCCAAAGTCCAGTTTCAGAAAACTATACAATAACTCACCATATCTTAAAGAAACCTAAGTACTGATGGCAGCATTAAACAAGAAATATTAAACTTTGAATGTTGTTTCTAAAACTCCATTTTTCATCTCACTCTTCAGATTTCAGTCTACATAATTTGACCTTACTGAATGTATCCATGTCTACAAGGGACAGATAGTTGTGGAAGCACAGAATCACCATGGTTAGAAAAGACCTCTAAGATCATCAAGTCCAACCATCATCTAACACCACCAAGGCCACTACTACACCATATCCTTTAGCCACCACATGTAGACAGCTTTCAAATACACAATTCAAGCACTTCCCTGGGCAGCCTGTTCCAGTCTTTGGGAACACTTTCACTATAGAAGTTACACCAAGTCTTCAAGAGCCTGTTAACTGTGAAAGCGCCTCATCCGCTAACACTTTCTCATTCTAAGAAGACAGGGAGAAGAAGCTGTGAGACTGACTCCACAGTACCAAATCACAAGAAAGCAAGCTTTCCACACAGAAGTGGAAAGCCTTCTTATGCTGAAGCACAAGAAAGTGTAAAGGGCAAAACCCCAGAAGAATCTGTTCCTAAAGAGACTTCTGTTTTCGCAGCCCAAGAACAAGTCCTCTGCTAACTCAAAGAATGAAGTTCACATGGGGAGATCTGAAAAAGGATTTTACATCCTTTTTTGTTCAGAAGTAATGAAATGGCAAAAATTAGAAGAATTTCAGCTACCAGGACAAATGCAATGGAGTACATTTGCCACTACTAAAGCAGCAAAACCATTCAAATTAACTGAATTTAATATCAGCAGTTAAGAGTATGTCAAGCTCTGCAGTACATGGAAGCTTAAGCATGCAGGTTTAACCATCAGTTTTAATATGAACACGGACATAATACAAACACATTCACAAAGACTAAGTCTTTCCTTACCTTATCCTGCATGTTGCAAGTAATGTACAGGTATTACTGAGCACAAAATCACTTAAAATAATTGAAATACACTTCCTGAATTTTATAATTACATTCAAGTATAGGAACTGTTATACAGCACAGGACAACCTAAAGTGAACATTTTATTTATGTAAAACTAAAATCCCATCACTTGTCCTTGAAAATAGTTTAGGTGTGATTATATTTGTGATTTGCACAAAAAACCAGACTATGGCAGCTTTTTTGTGAGGATACACGAGGAGTGAAAAAGCAGGTCAGAACAAGGCAGAATTTTAATGTCACAACTAAAGAGATGGCAGGAACTGCATGTTGAAAGGAAACAATTTTCACTTTTTATGTACTTTCAATAGGCATGCATGTCTAGTCACATGCATTTTCAGTTAGTGAATACTATGCTAACATAACCCACAGAAAACACCAGCAAAATGGCAGCAACAACCATAAGGAAAAGGGCACAATAATTTGTATATGGATAGAAAGATAATTAAGTAATCTTATTAAAAAAACACACCAAAACAAAGATGCCCATTCTACCCTTATAATCAATACTCAAAAGATTAAATCACAGATAGAGTTTACAAACCACAACAAAAATGGATAGCTGAGTTTAATTTTTCACCTTAAGATTTCACATATGTTCATATGATAGAACTGCTTAAAAAATGTATTAAAAATCATAGAATCAATAAGGTTGGAAAAGACCTCAAAGATCATCAAGTCCAACCTGTCACCCAACACCTCATGACTACTAAATCATGGCTTCAAGTGCTATGTCCAATCCCTTTTTGAACACCTCCAGTGATGCTGATGCCACCACCTCCCTGGGCAGCCCATTCCAATGGCTAAAAACTCTCTCACAGCTTGTTCTGGTGCTGGTTGCCTGGGAGAAAAGACCAACCCCCACCTAGCTACAACCTCCCTTCAGGTAGTTATAGACAGCAAGAGGGTCTCCCCTGAGCCTCCTCTCCTCCAGGCTATATAATCCCATCTCCCTCAGCCTCTCCTCATAGGGTTTGTGCTACAAACCCCTCACCAGCTTTGTTGTCCTTCCCTGGACACCTTCCAGCAACTCAACATCTTTCCTAAGCTGAGGAGCCCAGAACTGGACACAGGACTCAAGGAAAGTGTGACTTAACCAGTGCTGAGTACAGGGGCACAATGACTTCCCTGTTCCTGCTGGCCACACTATTCCTGATGCAGGCCAGGATGCCATTGGCCTTCTTGGCCACCTGGGCACACTGCTGGCTCATGTTCATCCTACCATCAACCAGTACCCCCAGGTCGCTTTCTGCCTGGCCACTCTCCTGCCACGCTGAGCCCAGCCTGTAGCACTGCATGGAGTTGTTGTGGCCAATGTGTAGAACCTGGCACTTAGATGTGTTAATTCTCATGCAGTTGGACTCTGCCCATCTGTCCAGCCTGTCAAAGTCCCTCTGCAGAGCTCTCCTACCCTCTAACAGATCCACACCTGCCCCCAGCTTGGTGTCATCAGCAAATTTACTGATGATGGACTCAATCCCCTCATCCAGATCATCAATAAAGATATTGAACAGGATGGGGTCCAGCACTGATCCCAGGGGGACACCACTAATGCCTGGCTGCCAGCTGCCACCAAGAGGGTCACCTGATCATAGAAGGAGATCAGGTTGGTCACGCAGGACCTGCCCTTCCTAAATCCATGCTGGCTGGGCCTGATCCCCTGGTCATCCTGTAAGTGCTGTGTGATTGCACTCAAGATGACCTGTTCCATAATCTTGCCTGGCACTGAGGTCAGCCTGACAGGTCTGGAATTCCCTGGTTCCTCCTTCCAACCCTTCTTGTGGATGGGCATCACACTGGCCAGCTTCCAGTCATCTGGGACCTCTCCAGTGACTGTTGAAAAATAATGGAGAGCAGCTTGGCCAGCTCATCTGCCAGCTCCCTCAGCACCCTAGGATGGATCCCATCTGGTCCCATGGACTTGTGGGGATCCAAGTGGGTAAGTAGGTCTCTAACTGTTTGCTCCTGTACTACAGGGAAATCAAAGAATGCACTCCACACTCCTAAACCTTAGAAATACAAAGCACAATTGCCATCCACTCAGGTGAGTTGTATAACTGAATAAAGAAAAGCTGGGAATAACAATGAAGCCATTTGAAATGAAGCTGCTACATTTGCCAGGCAAGAACTGTTTAAGCCAGGTTAGCCACAGAGCATGTGTTTCAGTTTGCTCTCAAAAGCTAAAGTCCTATGAGATTAAGATCCACATAATACCTCACCTTTTAAATTTCCAAGGTTCCAACCTTTTCTTTGCTAAACAACACAGATGAGTCCAAATGCTTCAGCACTCTTGATACATGTGTAAATTTGAAGGTAGAATTAAACTAATCCTCAACAAAAGCAAGTATGTTTGTTCATCAGTAGTTTGAACTATGAAGTAATTCCTAGAGGTTTTTATTTTCAATTCAGTCACTGGGAAACTATTTAATAATTATTGCCTAAAGATCTTAACAAACATGAAACATTTCTGTAGCTTTAAAGAATTACCTAGTACCTGTTGAAAAAGAGACAGTAAATGTTTGTTCTTCATTTTCTTGTGCTCCCTTTCAAAACTGCAATGTTACTAGCAAGGAGGTATTTTTTGGATAGTTATTAATGAAATATTTTTTAAGAACCTTACCTCAGGTATTTTTGGAGGAGAACTGGTAACAGGAGCACTTTCTGGCTTGGGAATGCTATCAACCAGCTCCAAGATACTTGTCAGCTTCTGGTCCGATATTTGGATGGAAAGTAAAGGCAGCTGCCCAGACAGTTTGAACCTGTTTTGTATACGATCAAAAGTTGCCTTCAAACTGTTTCGTTCAAACTTTACATTCATTTACTTCTAATAAAACACACAAATCTTCCTAGTCAGAAAATAATTCACCTTATTTTTGCATGTAATCTATAAACACTCAAAGACACGTCACTTCTGCTACACACCAGAGTTTTACTTAACCATCAAATACCCAGTTATTAACCTGATTTGTATTTCCAGCGTCTTGTGGATCAGGACTGCAAATAATACTAACAACTTCTGATTCAGCCACACAAAGCATACTTTTCTCACAATCAGAAATTTTTCATTCTTTTTTTATATTTCATTTCATCACTTGAAATACATCACATAACTGAACCTTTACCCAGTATTTTACAGACAAAAAGGTGTGATTTTTTTTTTTGCATAAGAATGTTTACCACTCAAAGTAGGTGACCTCAACTAAAGGACTGTGGTGGTTTTAGGCTATGCCTTTAAAATTTAGCTGCAGATTTCAAGCAGGAAAGTAGAAAAATATAAATAAATCACTGTTGGGTGTAAAAAGGAAAATAAAAGATTATTCTAAACAAATTTTATTGGGTAAATATCTGGACTAAAAGGAGTTGTACCATAACAATTCTTCTCTTTTCTCTTCTGATCTCAGCTGTTTTGCTTCGCTTGGGAGAGATAACCTGCTTATCGGTTGGCCTTGGCTAAATCTAATCCACTGCCTCTCTCTCCACTCCCCTCTCTCTTGGGTGGGGGGCAGTGGAACAGCTTTCGTGGTCTTTTTGGCCAGGGGGTGGGGTTGTTTTGTTTTCTAATTGTAAATATCTGTATAATACTGTAAATATTGTATATTTTGTACATATTCATTGCATTCCATTGTAGAGTGTAGATTTTGCTTGTAAATGCAGCTTCATTTGCTTCCAACTGAGTTAGTCTGGCAAAGTTAATGTTGGGGGGAAACTTCAACCCACACAAGCACTTATTCGTACAATTTTACTACAGTAAACAAAGCCAGTTTGCTATAAGTTTTTGCTGTAGAACAAACATTTTTCCACTTCTCAACACAAACTTTGCTGTTCCAAGCACAGTTCCAAACATTAAGTTAAAAATTAAAGGCAGATACATAGCCAAATGTAGAAATTTATCATACGATCTTTTCAAAGAGCTCAAAGCAAGAAGGAAGAGCAGCAAGTCCTTAAAGAAAATGTCAGATCTCCACCATCAGGTATAAAGCTGCCATACCAGGCATTTCAAGACTGGTAGATGATTCTAAAGTATTATAATACCATCTGCAGAATAAATCCTGGATGCACTTAGGAGACTGAACTAGGTGCAAAATGAAAATGTTCAGCTGCTATGAAGTCCTGGTACCAACAAGCTAGATTGGAAGTAGTTAACCTGCACCAAAAGCAAGAATTTCTTATGGTTAGTAATTCACTACCAATGTACCAAAATACTGTTCATGGCATTTTTAACAGTTGTAGATAGTGCAGACACTCAGAAAGAAGCAGCAGTTGATCCCCAAGAAATATTAGTATCTTAGAGTAAGGAAAAAAATGCCAATTGCTAGACACATGTAGAAGCTTTTATCTGTCAAGTAAGTAAGTGACTGTATGAGAATTCAGAATATAGACATAATATCCATTAGGGCAAAATTTCCCAGCATCACTATAGACCCAAACTGCTGAAACAAGAAGCACACCTGGTAGCCAGGACAGTACTGCAGAAGCTGTTCTCATTAACAGTAGATACTCCTTAATTCACTTAACACAACCATTACTTGGAGAAACATCAGTTACAAGCCCACATTAAAATGACATCCTGTTACACAACCACAGAAATGAAATCTCATTTTCCTCTCTGGTCTTTCTTGCATAAACAGAAAGATTCATGGAAGTTGCTTTCCCTTATGTAACCTTCTCCATAGAGAAAAAGTAAGGCAGGAAAGAGTCAAATGTTAGAACTCAGAACCTGGCCCTTCAGCTTTCCAGAAGGTGGCACCATTGTACCACGCCATCACCGATACCCATTTACAATACACAACAGGACTGGGATTTTTTTTTTTCCTGGATTAAGCAAATCCTAGATGCTTCTTAATTCTTTTGTTTCATAAACTGTTTCTTGATTTTGCTGACTTTAATAAAAAGGTTTTTTGCAACAGCCTAGGTCTATTTTAATGCAATTAATTTTCTGTAGTGCCTAGCTAGAAGAATATCCAACCGTGTTAACAATTAAATAAGCATATGATCGTTTATTGTAGCAAAATAATATGATTCTTGTTTATGACTTAATAAACCAAACTAATTCATAATGTAATGATGTGCTACCCTGCAACCACTTCTAAAACCGATCAAATTTTTTTAGATAGCGGTGTCTTTATCAGACATTAGCAAAGATGTCTGTTCCAAAATACATGCAAAGTTAATTTTTGCTGCTTTGACTAAGTGATCTTTAACATAAAGGTTTCATACTTAATTGTAACATACATTTTCCTCTAATTGAGTACAATTCCCATAACAAATAGGAGTTTTGATAAATGAGCCTAGTTACAAACTCAGTGCATTAAGATCTGTCCTTGAGCAGTGACCTCTAGAACATAAACAAACACAAATAACCTAAGGGAAAGTATGACAGGACGTTACTTTTCAGAATATTTTTTGTGATGCTTATAAAGGAGATTTTGTAGGTTCAGATTTTTTTGCCCCCTAGTATTTCCAATGAGAATGGAAATGTAGCTATTGTAAAGACCCATTACAAACAATTATTAACACTTTAATAAAAATATTTACATGAATTATACATATTTACTTTTTAACATTCTATCACCTCTTCAATATATGACAACTTCTTGGATTTATTCTCTGTTTTTTCAATTAACATATTTTACTTTGAAGATTCACACGTGATCAATGTAATAATGCAAGTATAATTAGACTTTTGATTTTTTTTCTTCTCTCCTCCTCCTATAATTTACCATAAAATTTCAAAATAGAAAAAAAAAAGAAAGGAAAAAAACCACAAAACACACATACTTGGGCATTCTTGCATCAGTAACAACCATAGCCCTGCTAAATTCCACTTTTACATCCAAGGGCTGCAAGATATGTTGAGATGAGTATTTCAGCTTCCGAGCCTCTTGCCAATTCTCATCTAAAAGAAAGAAAACCTTTGTTTTAAATATCAAGAGATTCTTTCTCATTACACATCACAGAATTAAAATATCTGGTATTAGTATATAATGCTAAAAATGTAGGTGATAATCTCCTTTACAGTTCTATCAATACATGTATATTGTACAAGATCCAAGCTTCAGACATATAGGACTACTTCATAACTTCTACCATCCACAGATGTACAGCTATCCTATCTACACGCAGACTTCTAAGGGCCAAATTCCTCACATGCACAATATAGGAAGTTTAGGATCTGGATTCCCTTCTGGAACTAAATGGTTAAGAACCAAATACTTAAGGATTCTTTCTCTAACATTGTGACTTTCTATATTGTTAGCTCCCAAAGTATTAGTAAAAGTTTTATGCAATAAAGGATTGCACTGCTTTAGAGTCCACAGCACAAGAAGGACATGGATCTGTTGGAAAGGGTCCAGAGGAGGGCCATGAAGATGATCAGAGGACTGAAGCACCTCCCCATAAGGACAGGCTGAGACAGCTGGGTCAGTTCAAGAGAAAGCTACAGGACGCCTTTTACTGGCCCTCCAGTACATGAAAGTGGCCTACAAGAAAGCTGGAGAGGACCATTTACAAGAGCCTGTGCTGACAGGACAAGAGGCAATGGTTTCAAACTAAAGCAGGGTAGGTTTACGTTAGACATTAAGAAGTTCTTTACTCTGAGGGTGGTGAGATACCAGAACGAGTTGCCCAGAGAAGGTATGGCCACTTCATCCTTTGAAGTGTTTAAAACCAGGATGGATGAATCTTTGAGCAACCTGCTCTAGTGGGAGGTGTCACTGTCTATATGGCAGGAGCATTAGAACTAGATGATGATCCAAATCAAGCCATTCTATATGATTCTATGATTCTGATGCTTTATCTGCACTCACAAAATTATCAAAACTACAGCTATTCATGCATTCTTGTCCTGGTTTGAGGCCAGGCAGATCCTCTCTTGCCCCTGAGAGGGGCAAAAGAATGACACTCACACAAATGGATTGTGAAGTGATGGAAAGTTTAAATGGAAAAGCAGTAATGTTTTACAAAGACTACAAGCACAGTGACAAAGATACCCCAAAGTGCACAGAGTCCCTTACAGCACACCTGTAGGGGACTTTCTTCCCCCCACTGCTAGGCTAGTCTCAGGCTGGCCAGGTCTGAGACTGCCCTTTCCCCCTTCTTTTCCTGGCATTAGGCCTAGCCAGGCCTAAGAGGCCTCAAGATACTCCCCCACTGTTACCCGAGAGGGAGCATCTCCCAGGAGACAGAGAGCGGAGAAAGAGGAAGAGAAAGAATTTGCAAATGGATTTATAGGGCACAGGATATTATATGTATGAAATACGCTATTTCCTGTGTCTACCTACTGGGCTGGACACTCGGGACACCGGAGGTATAGCTTATGTGGCAGTAACAGGAAGCAACCCACCTAAACTGCCACAATTCTGCTTTAAAGGTGGAGAGAAAGAAAAAGCACTCAAGAAAAAAAAAAAAAAAAAAAAAAAGATAAATAGACTCTTGTATTTATTATGCAACAAACTGAATCATGAATCCTCAAAAATAAGGGATTTATTATATAAGAGTTTTTACTTAATAAAAGCTAAAAATTAAAGCTTAAAGGCCTAAATGTATGTTCTGGAAACATGTAACACATTCATAGGATTGACTCCAGAACACGAGTTTAAAGAAGTATGTTCCAAAGATTCTCTGCTACTACCGTTTAAAACAAGTGCATCAAGCACCAAAATATTTTTGCACATATAGAGAAATATTACTTTCATGAACACTTACCATGCTTGCTGTACAGTAACTGTATACTGCTGAGCTGGATATCAAAACTGTCATAAGCTCTTGACATTATATCTTCAATAGTGCTTTGTCCTACTTTGAGTTCTGATAAGTCAGAACGACTTTTGCTTTTCATCTGAAAAAAGTCACGAGAAAGTGCAAGTCATTTTCAAAAATATACAGAGCACTAATCCTACACATACTTGATCCTACCATGACAAAAGATTAAAGACCTCGTGATAAAGGGACAGAGTCTTACAAATATCACAGCAGGGAAGATATCTAAAATTAGCAGCCTCTATCAAAACAAAACAAAAACAAAGGGAGTATTACACTCTCTCTCCTTCAAGGAAAGAAACAAGACAGAAATTAACATCTATTAGGTTGTACACATTATATTCTGAATTGAGTAATTTCCTTTAATAAGTGGCTTACACCTGAAAGTATAAAGTCTCAAACTTTTTGTAATAATTAAAATAATTTTTTTGAGCTTAAAATAAAAAAAAACCCTACTGCTTTAATAGTCTCAGAAATATGAAACCTATTTTTTAATCCATTTTAATCAAACAGAATAAAAGGGAAAAGGAGGTTTGAACTGTTCATCATGATGTCCAATGTCTTTCCTTTAGTACCAGTCAATATTCTTTCGACATAGCTTTGTCCATACTGCTTTGGTATGTCACATTTCCATGTACCGTCTTTGCTGTTCATCTCTGATGAAATATTACTGTCCTCATCCTCAAATGTCTAACAATTTTGAATCCGAATCTGTTTTTATTATTAGATTCAGGTTATCTAATCTAATGAACTATGACTACCTTTACATTAAAAGTAACTTGCATATTGAAAACACAGAATTTCAACAATAATATTGCCTGTTCAACCTTAATTAAGTCCACTTACATATCTGCATTTAGATACAGTTTAAATTTTATATGCCATTTTTCCCCCAGGACTTGACCGTATCCAGTACATAACAGAGAGAAAAATACCATTTGTTTTGTATTAAGCATATTCATCCAACAAATGACCTGTCTCTCACCTAAGCATACATCAATCAAAGTGAAAACAAAATCAACCACATCCTTACAGGCATCTAACCTTTGTCTTTTGGTATTGCCAAATTCCTTCATATTACTAATTTCTAATGAAGGCCAGGAACCAACCCAAGAGTCACATTCACTAGGAAAGTTACTCATCTACTTCAGGAAAAAAAAAGTTAACAAAAATTAAAAAATCACAGAAATATTTACTGAAGTCTGATTTCCAAACCTACTCATCTATATATTATCTTGACAGGAATGCCTTATGGATGATGAACAGCAGTAAGGCTGTTCTGCTCTCTCCCTCCACCAGAGCTAGGAGGCTGTGTCATGCACCCAACCAAAAACCAGTTCAATTATTGAACACTGCAAAGGGCCCAAAAGTTGTAAGAATTCTGAATAGCTGGTTAAAGTATTAGTTACTGAAAAAAGCTCTAAATCCAAATTGTTTTTACTACGTACACACCATGTTTTTCACTAATTCCACCTTCCAAAGTAACTGCCATACTGCACCTGGGGCAGAGCAACCCCAGATACAACTCCTGTTTTCAAAACAGGCAGCAGGATAGATGGAGAACACTCCTGTGAAGGAGGGCTTGGGGATACTGATGGATGAAAAACTGGACATGAGCTGACAGTGTGCATTCACAAACAAACACAGGTCAGATTCTCACTGAAACTCATGTGCTTAGGAGGTCGTTTTTGGCGGGGACATCAAAAATTTGCTTTACCAGATTTCAAGCTTTTTTGGCAAATACAACTGCCCTGACAGAAACATAAAAGCCTTAAACACCTGACAAACAGCTGAAGCTTGCTGGAAGCTGATAAAGATCAGCTTGTCACCTCTCAGGCATTAACCAGTGCCTCTGTGCCCACACTCATCCCGCTTTTGTGGTTGTATGGGCTCAACCCTTCAACTACTTAGAACTGACCATATTGCATCCTCAAGGCAGGAGTCCTTGAGAAGTCCTGCTACAGAGCCATTCTGAATTGGTCTCATCAAGACAGCAGTCTTGTAACTGGATCTTTTCCCCTCAGAATGGAACATTATCTAAAGATACTTCCACAAACTGAATGCAAATGACAAATGACCCCACCTATGGTTAGAGCATGTTTTGGGTACCCTTGAGTGGAAGATCTCCCATTTACAAGTGAGGGTGCACACATTTTGGTTCATCAGTCTAGAAAGAATATTCCTTAAAGCTTAAGGTTAAAGCTTAATTGATTGTGCAGCAGGATATTCCCAGCTGACATCTGAACACATGATTTAATTGCATCGGAAAGAGTGCGGAGTAATTCTGATTACAGTAAGTCTGATTTTTGGGTAGCTGTTGCTGTTTGTTTTGTAGATACCACCACAACAGCTTTGAAACAGATTCTTATTTTAAAAAGCACATAATACAAACTAAATAGTAAGTAGCAGAATTATTCTTACCCAGAATAAAAGTTAAAAAAAAATATTGTCTGCATACATGTAAGACGATTTGTCCCAAAAGAATACAAGTTCACCAATGAGTAAGATGATGACTAATAACAAGCAGAAAGTCTCTTCCATGATTTTATGGTGTTAAAGCATAATTTAAATTACAGCATTAAACTTCCTTTCTGACCCTTCCCTTTGTATCTCTAATATATCTCTAATTTTATTAATTTAAGAAATTGCCAATGTATGTTTACTTTTCTTATTTTGAAGTAAACTGAATGACCAAAAGGTAATCAATAACAAGAACAGCAATATTAAAAACAAGACCGTCACTTAATCCTGTAAGAGTTTACTGGGTTATATTCTGAAGTGAAAAATTGTTTGAGATTTTTCCACAGAGCAGTTCAAAGAATCAACTGTGGTTCATTTCAGGGGAGGATTATTTTCTAACAATTCTTTGGAGCTAAAAGAATCTACTTAGAGAAATTTTGTAATTTCTGCCTTAGATGAAAACCAATTTAAAATAAATATCCAATTCAGAAACTGAAGGAGGACCTTTACTTAACGTAACTACAAAACAGAAGTTAAGAAACTGGGAAAAAAAAAACCCACATAAATCCAAACTATTATTTTTAGTAAGTAACTTCATAAAGGAAATAAATACCTTAAGACTACCAAGATCCAGAAGTAGTAAGTTTGATGTAGAGTCATAGAATCCTTCTTGTGGAACAATGATGTATGAGGCCATAAGATTTATTTTGAGGTCAAGAACTTTCTGGGTTTCAATAACATACAACAAGCCTGAAAAATAATATAATTAGTAAATACAAATAAAGTGACCCATTGGGAAGGTATAAGAAGAAATTAATATTTAACTTTGTATGAGCTGGGAATGCTAGATAACTTAAGATTATTTGCAGGTACAGATGCTCTTCAAATTTCTTCTGAGGCAGCAATTAATAGGTAGCCTTTAAGGAAGCACCACAAAGACAAAATGATGATAGCAAATAATGCTAATGGCAAGTAGAAAGAGCAACACAGTACACAAAAATCCAAAGAAGATTCATACTCAACAGAGATTAAATCGTAAGAACCGAAATTTGTAGTGCAGCTTGGGAATTGATGAGTTAATCCATTGTGCTCTGTAAATTCTAAAATGTAAATTGTTCCAGAAGTTCTTATTGGGAGCATCCACATGTTACTGGCCAAACTGCTAGCACTGTTACCTCTGAGATACTGAAGTTTATACTGGTTACACAGACAAGCACCTCCATTTTGAGATGCTAAAGATGAGCAAATAAAAGGACTTAACTCTATTTAAAAAGCATGAAGCTAGTTGGAAAATTCAGACTGTCGGAACATTTGAGATTGAATTTTGGCTCTTTTGTGCACTTGAAGAGGATCAGTGGTCTTGCTTTAAGTTAGCATTGAAAACTGCTTAAGGATGCAGCCACAACCAGTTAAATATTTACCAGGTGCACAGAAAGAGAGACAGTAATTTATGAACATTACATGACACTGCACCACACCCACAATGGTAAGAAAGCAATTAGAACTGTTCCAACATTATCAAAAGTTGTCCCACCACAGGAAAGCTAGGCTTAGTCAATGAAGAACTGGCAGCCACACTTCAGGATTCACATGACATGACTTGGATTAACAAGATTAAGGTTTTTTTTCAGTTTTGAATCCTAATCATATTCAAGTTAAGTGGACTTTCTTTTTCCTTTCATTTGGGAAGTGAATATAGGTGAGTCCATAAACTGAACTCTGGGAAGCTGCTGTAACATCCTTTAGTGGCGCTGAAAATCATAGCTGCTTTGGTGTAGCAAGTTGCTTCACTGCTGCAGTTCACTGCTGCAGTTCATAGCTGCCCAATAATTTCCAGGTAACATCTATTGTTTGAAAGAAAAGTATTGAATGTCCTGAAAGCAAACAACTCTGGAAAGATTAAGGGGTTTCATTGGAGGACCAATATCTCAGCATGAGTTTTTGAAAGAGTAAGAAACAAGTAAAGTAATTTAGTTACTCAGATAAACACAACAGCAACACTGGACATTAACAAACTGTTTTTAACCCTTCATAGAGTACAACAGAAAAATTACTCAAATACTACCTCAGAGTGTGGAGAAGAAAGAAAACTGAAAAACATACAGACATAAAATTATCCAAAACCTAGAACAAATGCTTTGTAATAAAACTGGAGAATTAAACTTCTTCAGGTGTTGTGTTAGAAAGCTAAGACTTGGATCTCCGTACCTCCATATGCAAATAGATAAAGCTTCTATACTCCTAGAATCTGAAATGTGTCTGTGTATGCAATCAGAATAGCATGTAGCACTTGCCTGTTGATGTTTTTTCACGGAATTCTTCAAGTTTCATCAAAGTGGCTGATGTCAATTGTTCTAAATGTACATCTTTTGGAGGTCTGAAGAAATCCACTAAGCTATTTATTGTCATCTATTAAAGCAAAAAATAATACATGGCAAGTTTACTATTAAGTAACATTTTTCAAGATGCATAACTTAAAAAAATATTTACTCACTGCATCATATACTATTTCCAGTGGCTGCGATTCTATTCGAAGCCTCTGATCTGCTTTCTCATCCAAAGGATTAGTCTCAAACATTATGCTTAAGAGTGAGGTACTCTTGTCTGAATAGATTGTTCGAGAAGAAAGGAGACAGGGTGTACACTTTTCTCGGGACATGCCTGTAACTTCAAGTGAGGTAATTTCTGTTTCAAATCTGTAAAAAAAGGTGAACAGCATGTTCAGATAAAGTATCTTTCTGGCTAAGTACAATTAGATAGTAAGGGTAAAGGAATGAGCTGAAAGAAAAACAAAACAACAACCAAAAAAAAACAACCAACAACATATCTCCACCCTAGCCCAAATACAAATAGCTCAGTCTAAGGTTGTGAGAAACATATATACATATGTGTTTTCCATTTCATTATCTTTTCTGTCTATTAGCCATCTGTGAGTAAATAAAAAAGGGAGTTATTGCTTCATACACTTATAATAAGGGCAAGTGTCAGGGCAGAGAAGACACATGCAAATGGAAATTCTGTAGTATGACCTCAGGAGATAGATGGCAACAGATACAGCAGAGAAGAACAGATTCCAGTGTAGAAAAATAAAAAGAGCGCCACAAGAAATGCACATGATTAACAGCCTCATTACTCTGAGGAAGCACTTTTCAAGTGTTGGATTTATTTTTTTTTTCTTAGTCCACCTCTTTAAAAGCTCTCAATTTAAGACCTTTATCATCCAGCACTCACAAGAAAACATTTTACTGTAAAAACATAACAATTTCTTCCCCTTTTTTAAGTACAATAGCATTATTAGGTCCATTTAGATGGAGAGCGGAACAAACAGAAAAGCTACAAACAAAACTTTAAAGAGTTATCCACAAAAATCATCAAGATCAGTAGCATCTTACTAGACAAATAAGCTCCAAAGTAAAAGCAACAAATTTTAAAACTGGAAGGTTACCCTCCCCTGGAGTTACATCACTATATTTGAAACTAAACCAAAACATTTCAGATTGCTGCTTTTTGTCATCGACAGGGCACAAAATCAAGAACAAAAAAAATCATTAGGTACAGTTTTCCTCTGCAAATCTAAAGGCTCAGCTGAGAAGACAAGAACTTTTCAGTCACATTAAATGCATGTAACATAAGGAGTTACAAGGTCACCTTGCTCAGATTAAATTTCAAAAGGACTAACAGTCACTGCTCTAAGAAACAAGTTAGTAGCTGGACTGCATGTACATCACAATGATAAACTGAAAGGCAGGTGAAACTCTGTATTCATTCACTTTGTCCATCAGCAGCAGTGTAATTCTCTCAAACTGCACAGGAATCATAGAATTGTTTCAGTTGGATCAGACCTCTGAGATTATTGAGTACAACCATCAACCTAACACCATTATGGCCATTACACCATGTCCCAAAGTGCCATGTCTACACATTGTTTGAATACCTCCAAGGACAGCAACTCCACCAGTTCTCTGGGCAGCCCATTCCAACACCTGACCATTCTTTCATTACAGATATGTTTCCTAATATCCAATCTCAACTTCCTCAGACACAATTTAATGCCATTTTGTCTTGTTCTGTACTAAGGAAAAAAGGCCAATATCCACTTCAATGCAACCTCCTTTCACGTTGAAATGACAGTGAAAAGTAGAAATTAAACATCATAACAGAGCATTAAACCAGCTGTTCGACATCATCTACATCTTATGACAAACAAAACCAGTTTGATAGAGAAAGTTTACCTTATTGCTTGTGCACCTGGTCGCTGGGTAAATACTGTACTCAAGCCAGTTAATGCAAATTTTACCAGCTCAGGAGCTTGGTTGTTTTCTCTTATTGATATAGACATGCTTAGTAACTTCACTGAGAACTTCATGGCTTCATACTAGATACGAAGGAAAAACAACAGTGCATTATAAAATATATTCATATATATTTTTGTACAGTTTATAAGAAGAGATTAAAACCACAAACACTACTCTGATATTATTTTTCCTAGTGCTATTAATAACTTGTATCATAGCTGGTGTGAAATTTCCAAATAATTACTACTGAGAGACAGAGATACAGTAAGCATAGGCTATGCTTACAAGTACATGTGTTTGATGTCCCTACATTTTGAGATAAAGGGCCTCCAACGCACAGCTAGAAGACAGTCTATTGTAACATGCATGGGATCTTGACTATTTCAGAATGGATAAAAACATTGCTACTCCTCACTACAATCTTTCAGTCAGCTCTTTCCTTATGTACTTACCTACACTACCTCTTGTATTATTATTTAAGATTCCAGTGAATTACTTAGTGCACTTAACAGTTTCTGAAAATTGTAAGAAGATATACAAAACATTTAATAACAATATAGTCCTTACGTGACTTTATTCTAGCTTCAGCAAGGAAAATTTCATTCTGAACTTATTCAGCACATCCAAAGTAAGGTCTATAACTACTTTCCTGAAACTACATCTAAAGATGTTCTGCTCTGCACAAAGACAGCATGCAGCAAGTTCACTACAAAGCACCAGAACTCAAGTCAAATAAAGAGACAGAACTTCAATTGATTTTAAAAATAATTTCCTTTTTTCTTTTTTTTAGCACATAAAGCTACCAATTGTTAGGTATTGTAGTCGGTTATGACTTAACTGATTTTGGAAGAGTCGGATCCACAGCTGTTTCACTATATCCAATTGCGGCATAAAGTTTAGCCTTCTCTTCAAGTGTCATCAGCTCTTCGAGACCTGCCACATTGCAAGAGGTTAGTTAAACTTAATGTAAGTATCTGAAAAAATACAAATAATGTACATTTTCCAGTGCTTGGTATCTCTACGACATACAGTAGATCTTGTCAACATTGTCCTGAAGTAGCAAAAGCAAAAAAACTGAGGTTTGAAGCAATGTCCTGAGTCTCCTAAAACATGCTTGAAAACGCATTTATACTTTTAGTGTGATCTACTCTATTTCCTAGCTTGCTAACCATAGAAGCAAACTTTTGGATTTACTTTGTGTGTTCCACAGCCTTTACTAGGTGCCCTGTAGTTCGGTGAACAAAACTCTAAAGGCACTGCATGAAATATCCAAATTATAAAATTAATAGAAGTAAATTGTTTACAGTCCATTACCTGCTAACATTTCCCAGCACGTCCTTCAAATCCCCATACACAACACACCACACAGACAAATACAAATACTGTGGCAGGAGGATACACAAATTGAAGACAGTTCAGAAAGACAGAAGGAACTGTAAAATATTTCTGCAACATGCAATTTACAACTTCATCAGTGAAAAAAAAAGAAGAAATATAAACATCAACAATTGAAGAGACCAAAAGTTAAACAAATCCAAGATTCCATTGCTAGGACCTATTTATTGTTCTAATAAGTTGGTTTTAATAACAGGGAAAAAAGGAATAAATGAACATACTTGAACCTTTTATTTCTTGCTTCTGCTGATCCTTTTTTTCACCTGACCAGCCCCATATCCAACTAAACCAGCCACCAGAATTTTCATCATCTTGTTTTACTCCCGGTCTGTAGATTTTTAATCCAGCCTTTGTTGCCTGAAATTAGTAATAATAAGCAAGTCATTTTATTCCTTCTACTTTCTTAATTTTTGTAAGAAAAATATAGACCTAAGACATGCTCTAACACATCAAAACATCATTAGACAACCATTGAAAAGGTGACCTTTTTTTTGTTGTTTTCTTCTAATAATTTCAATTACTTCATCATTCTTACTTACATAAAATCAACCACCTTTATAAACAAGCTCTCACCATGACATATGTCCAGAGCAATAATAATTACAATAATAAAATAATTACAATAATAAAATAATTACAATAATAAAATAATTACAATAATAAAATAATTACAATAATAAAATAATTACAATAAACAATAAATACTCTTGAAATATTTAAGGAATACAGAAAACTACTCCTGGATCTGATACATATAGCCATAAGAGCACAGAAGCACTTCTTTCTCTTATATTAGTTAGTTTAACAACTGGGGGATGTCATGTCTGATGCCAGCGGTGATTCCAATACCAGGTCCTCACAGAAAGTCCTAACTACATCCAGACTTGACCATCAAAAATTTAGCATAAGGGCAGCAAACAATCAGCAAGCAATTTAAGAGACAGATGAGTGGACCACGTTAATTGTTTTGTTTCATGACTAGCATGACTTGAAATGATACAAACACAAATAAATCCTGAAATTCAGAGATGCTCTAATATATGTGATACCCCGAAGTGATTAAAAGAGGGATCCTTTGTCAGCAT
Organism: Picus viridis; assembly: GCA_033816785.1. Classification (NCBI taxonomy): domain Eukaryota; kingdom Metazoa; phylum Chordata; class Aves; order Piciformes; family Picidae; genus Picus; species Picus viridis. The sequence goes on from CM066606.1 coordinate 55,106,114, forward strand.
TAAAAAATACCAAGATCTCTCTGCAACACAGCTAGAGAAAACAGCTGGCTGTAAATCAGAACATGTCACTTGTATTCACCTATAGGGCAGTGACAGGCAGGACTTGCCACAAAAACAAAAGCTTCTGAAATTAATATTAATTCACCTCAGAGAGATAACATAAGCAACAACACAAGGCCTCAAAAAACATTTGAACAAAGTCCCCCTCGGAAAGGATATTACTTACTTTTAGTTACATCTATTATTAATGGAGAAAGACCACAGATTTCAGAAAGCCTATACAGCTTTCAGTTCTGTCTCATCAAATAACATTCACACATACTGGAAACTAGGAAAAAACAAGGCTAAAAATTAAGTTTGCTACTCAAGTCACATTATTTTGCCCAGTTGTGACTCTCTATTTATTGAATTCTATACTTGCTACATTCAGAATATCATGTACAAATAGTAACAAAAGGCCATACACATGCGGATGCTCAGCCTACATTACAGAGTACCAGGAAAGGAAAGGAATGCACCAATAGTCTAGCTTGTTGGGATGAGGCAAAATAGCCTGAAGCTGGCCACTTCCAACTTATCCTATCATCCTTTGATTGTATTCTCCACAGTAGCCTTCCTACCAAGAGTGGAAAGAAATTTATCCCAGATCAGTTATTCTGAAGCAGCGGTATATGGAGCTATTTAATTTTTTGTTCAATTACAACATGAAACTAACTAAGCCTTATAATAAGAAATGTGAAATACAGGGAAAACACACAATTCAGTGCATCTGCCTAAAATCTCCACAATCTCATGTTACAGTTACTTTCAGACTCAGTTAACAGATGACATTTTACCTCAACTTCTGCTTGCTGCCTTGCCAGAGTGATGTTAAAAATATCCAAGGCCTTTTCAAATTCCTAGAAAGGAGGTGAGAAATTATTTTTTGACAATTTCATTTGGTTAGACTTCACAGCTCAGTTTTACAGGAAATGACAGTAAACAACTCTTTCAGTGCAATTGCAAAGGGACCTTGACAGGCTGGACAGAAGGGCAGAGTCCAACTGCATGAGAATTAACACATCTAAGTGCTGGGTTCTACACATTGGCCACAACTCCATGCAGTGCTACAGGCTGAGGTCAGCGTGGCAGGAGAGTGGCCAGGCAGAGAGGGACCTGGGGGTGCTGGTTGATGGGAGGCTGAACATGAGCCTGCAGTGTGCCCAGGTGGCCAAGAAGGCCAATGGCATCCTGGCCTGCATCAGGAATAGTGTGGCCGACAGGATCAGGGAAGTCATTGCACACCTGTACTCAGCACTGGTTAGGTCACACCTTCCTTAAGTCCTGTGTCAAGTTCTGGGCCCCTCAGTTTACGAACAATGTTGAGTTGCTGGAAGGTGTCCAGAGAAGGGCAACACAGCTGGTGAGGGGTTTGGAGCACAAGCCCTATGAGGAGAGGCTGAGGGAGCTGGGCTTGCTTATCCTGGGGAAGAGGAGGCTCAGGGAGACCTTCTTGCTGTCTACAACTATGTGAAGGGAGGTTGTAGCCAGGTGGGGGTTGGTCTCTTCTCCCAGGCAACCAGCACCAGAACAAGAGGACACAGTCTCAAGCTGTGTCACGGGAGGTTTAGGCTGGATGTTAGGAAGAAGTTCCTCACAGAAAGAGTGATTGGCCATTGGAATGTGCTGCCCAGGGAAGTGGTGGAGTCACCATCACTGGAGGTGTTTAAGAGGGGACTAGATGGGGCACGTGGTGCCACGGTTAGTTGATTAGATAGTGTTGGGTGATAGACTGGACTCCATGATCTCGAAGGTCTTTTCCAACCTGGTTAATTCCTTTCTATTCTTTCCAAGCTACCCTGCTCAAGATGAAAACTTAAATCTGGAAAAGCACATCGATTTAAGAGATTTCTTCATTACAGTCACAAGAATCATCTAATGAATTTGTTCATAATCCTCACAGAGAAAGGTACTGAAGTTATGAGTCTGGTAACTAAAAATTTGGTGTTAATTCACTAACACAAAACATGTAAACATTTATACTTAGGAAAATAGGAAGATGGACAGCATTTAAGCCTTGAAGGGAATATGGCTAACCTCCAACAACTTCAATATTTCTTCACTAGGTTTTTTTGATGTTATCTTTGTTTTATACATCTCTTTATAGTTCTTCACTTGCTTTCTATGGTGCCAAATATGTTCCCATGACCACATTTGGAGCTTAGGTTGAATGTTTACTTCAAGGATGCCATAAATAACATATTTCCACCTAAAAGCAAAGACAAATTAAGTATATTTAACATTTCTTTTAGTGTACTGAAAAGACACCTAGAGCTATGCAGATTACCACTATTCAACACGCTGCAAGTTTCTAAAATTAAAAAGTGACCTTGTACAAAAAGTAGCCACAGATACATATGAGTGTGAATAATCAGAACTTTTGTAGTGGTTCTTCTGAAACCAAATCTCTACCATCTGTGCTGAAAAAGTTTGTCTGTTAAGGTAACTACAACTATGTTCCTGCAATAGCACCTAACATATAATGGAGTCTCCTTCATTAAAACAGCCAGGGTATTAAACACTATCCAACTTAAGTTTCTGATAATGGTCTTTACGACGGCAAATGCAGACTTTCAAATATTGTGGCTTCACCTCCGATGTGAGGTCATCACCAATGTTCTTTAAAACTCCTAGCTTAAGAAAACCAAACAAAACCAAAAGATTTTTTCAGGAGGAAGTGAGTTCTAACTTCCTTAGGTAAGAAACATTTTTTTAAATGAGTAACTAACAAATTATTTTTAAAGCCTGAGGTGGCCTACCATGTCTTTGCATTGTTATGTAATGGAACATCAGGTCTGTACTTCCTGTATGGCAGATTTCGAGTCATCATATCAATAGACTCAAGAAGCTCCATAACACTGAAGTACTAAAGACAAACAAAACAAACTGGGTGTTATTTTCCAAGCAAAAAATGAATCAAGCTTCCTTTTACAATGAAAATAGTGTACAAAGAAAAAAAAAAAGATTAAGTGAATTGATTATGTTTATTATAAAATTTCAGACTACTTTTCTTATTCTTACAAACTGATTTTTTTACCACATGAAATATCACTTCAGGAAAACAGTTTGTACCTGGGGCTTGTTGAATTCAACAGTTATATCCTGTAAATTTACATCTAAATCCATTTTTGGTGATGAAAAGTCAACATCAGATCGAGGATTCATAAGGAGTTTGGCTTTAGCTGAAATTGGGCGGAATACTGAAAAACAGAAGTTGATACAGAAAGTGCAATTAAGTTATTTAAAACTGCCCTAAATGATACAGAATATTTATCAGATCACGTTATACCAGATTAACCTTTTAAAAAATGACAGACTTCAAAACATGAAAACTTCAACACAACATAAAATATAACACAGTCCATATTCAATTCCCTGTTTCATTCTGGCAACATTTGTCACACTTTTTCACAAAATGTCCTGTATGCAGCATTACATGGCAAATGTTTCAAATAACAATTTATATTTGCAACTTTTTTTTTGCTAAAATATATGCTATTTATAGTATGAGACTGTTTCAGATGTAACATTTATTTCACTATAATCCTTATTCCACAAGGATTATTCTTGAAGTTGCTGATGTTTTACACTGTTCAATAAATTATAGTCAAAACAGAGGACAAAACCAAACATTCCACATTTCTAAATCTAAGCCAAACTTAGCATGGAAAAAAAAAAATCAATATAAATCCTATGTAAAGCCAAGCATATCACGTGAAAAACATTCAGAGCAGAAATGTTTAATCCTTCCCACAATTTGGCACTATCAGGCACTCAGTATAGCCTTCAGAATCCATGTTTAGTTTCAAATTTTCCATCTGTTTCTTCATTTTACCTAACTTAAATTTCTACAAATCATATTTCTATCAACTAATTTGATTTCAATAGAAATATTGGTAGACCATCTACATAACAAATATTCTAAATTCACTGAATTCATGTTAGTTTAAGAACTGCATTTCTGATGAACATTATTTTACTTTTATCTAAACATTTTATGTGGCATCTCTAATACGCCTCCCCATATTTAGCTTCCTAAATTTCATTTTTAATCCTTCCTATGTGTAAACATTTTGTGTTTACAACAAACAACAGAAGCAGACTTTGTGCTTATAACCTTTCTGTCAATGTCTCAGTATAAAGAGTTGCTGTAAAAGAGCCAAAATTTTAACTTGCTGTAGAACATCAGAATGGCAGAATATTCTTTAAATACCTGTATCTCTGATGGCACTGCTGAATTGTAAATCCTACATCCTGCAATTTTGCATTCAACTATTTTGAACTTCTATGAAAATACTTAATGTTTAAACTTGTTTTCTTCTAAAAAGATGACCTGCATCATGGCAACACTAAATAAATGAATTGATGTTTCAGAGCTGTTTGGTCACCATTTCCACCCCTAACAAAAACGATACACTTCACATAAGGCAGGTACTACTCTAACCAACCTGATTCACAAACTTAGATGATGCACATAATTGTTCACATCAATGGATGTGAACATAGAATTATTTGGATGACATTCCATTAGACTAATACATGACTCAAGAGTCGTATTTTAATCAAACCCTTTGTTAACGCTACGCCTATGGTACAGTATTCACCGTCAGAGAGAGTTATTCCCACAGAAGAACTAAACTGCACTCACTCTGTGTTAAGATTTTTCAGTAAGAGCCAAAGAAGGAACCTCTGAGAGACACTGAAAATTAGTAGTACACACATACATTATAAATATAAAACCACTCACCAAAATCATAACCTTCTGGAATCACATTGTGGCTGGCAACTCCCTGTTTTAAGTTAACCTACATATACACACATTTAAAAATTAAGTTGCATTTTTATTTCATAATATATTTTTTAAATATAAACTGTTAACATTTAATACAGGTCTCAGATAATCCCTTTGGTGCACAGTACAATTCAAAATATTTATCTATATTTTGAAGAGAGGAAGACTTCTCTATTTATCAGCTAAAAATAACTGAATAGTATGATAATCACATATTGTGTATAAGTTTGTAACCAGTACTTTTTTTCAGCTTCCTCAGATGAGTATTCCATCACTTCCATCACTTAAAAACCTTATTATTGATGCTTTTTCCTAAAGAACTTGTGAATAACAGGACAATTCTCCAGAATACTGACACAAATGGGAGCAAAACTGAATCTGGAGTACACTCTAAGCTTCACAGTATCAACTAGAACACTAAATACATTATCTCTTGCTTTACTTACCAATGACTCCTCACAACCACCATGGTAGAACATCTCTGATTTCACATTCCAGTAAGCAAAAAGGTTATCCAGTCGTACAAGCTGAAAATTCAATAGAAGATATGCTTTAATACCTACAAATAAAATCAAATATTCAGAATGCTCCTTGCTAGACTATAGGCTCTAAAATAAAAGGATACATAGTTACATGTTTTCCTGATCTCACTTTCTGTGCAAGGAACTCTTAATTCATCTTGTTTTATTAACAATTCTTTCATTAGTATAGAGTTTATACTGTACCTTGTAAAACAATTTGGCAGTTTCATCATGTAAACATGGATTCCAATTTTTATCTGAGGTCTAAAAAAAAAAACAAAAAAACAACAATTAAAGAAAGTTATTTCAGTATCTATAATACACCAATATTTTATCATCACTGAAACAAACCAGAAATGAAAAAAAGAAAGGACATCATAAATAATGGGACACTATCTTCTGATTTAAGATGATAAAGCCTTTTCCTTTACGCCAATATTATTTTCAGGCAGGTTCTCGGGAAAAAGTTAAACAAGGGACTAGAATATTTTATAATTCTAGTAGCAGCATTTTAGTTTGTGCTCAAGATAAACATCCCATGTTGCTACATTTTTTCAAGGCTAATACGCCTTGAAAAAGTAGTAAGAATATCAGAGCTACTGTTCACTATGAAAAACTGTTTAGGGAAGGGGGCTGGCAAATATCTTTGAATATATTAGGCACAAGTGTTTAATAAGACACCTACTTCATTCAGGAGAGTTACATTTACTTAGACATATTTTCTTTAAGATTATCAGTTATACAGCATGAGCTACTCAGAGCAACTCAGCAGAATAAGTAAATTGCTTTTACTAGGCAGTCTTCCAGAAAAAAAGACCAAGTATACAGTCTACAATGACTATTTTGAAGTGGAGCTGGCAGATGAAAGAAATGAGCTCCAGTCTGAAACAAGACGCCATCTTTTTTGGTTTCCCCTTCCTCCCCAACATAAAGTAGTACTTTCCTTTCTTAGGGCTCATGGCAGTTTCAGTAAAATGGATTCTGAATAGCCCAAATTCAGAAATTCAGCAACTCAGCAACTGCAGGGTGTATCAAAGTGTATCAGAGAGTTACAAGTGTATCAGGCAGAAGAAGAACTTCCTCTCAAAAGTCTGTTTTAATCATAGTACTTTACTTTTCACCACCACAATATATATGATAATTAGTTTGATCAACCAAGGTAATTGCCATTGTGCATTGCTCATGAGTATATCTTCATTAGACAGTATGATACCAGACACCATAATAATACAGAAAAATGTAACTTAACCCATCGGCACTCATCAATGTGCTTTTTAGATTAAAAATAAAATTACCTGCAAACTTAGATTCTGAAGTGAGATGCCGAACGACAAGGGGTTATTCCGATTCGTGATCTAATAGAGCAGGGGTAAAACACCAAAAAATTATTACCCTATGCTTTACATTTACCTACAGAAGTCAACAGACAGTAACTGAGAAAATACATACAGCAAAGACCTGATAACTGTATCTTATTTGTACCAAACCATATGCTTAACTATATTTATGCTTTTGTACAAGCTTTTTATCACGTTTTATTTATTTGTTTAATTTTAAGACTATGACATTTCCAAAACTTTACCAGGATTCTCTCAATGTGGAATACAACTAGAAGAAAAGAAATCAGGTTCTTAAGTTCACGTTACAATACACAAAAGTACTTACATCATCTTCGTAGCGAATATGGATGCTGGAAATTTTCACCTGAAGATTTTTGATGACCTGAGTGACTAGTTTTTCTACAAACGTGTCTTGTTTCTCTTCTTTTACTTTATCTATGTTAAAGAGTTTAACATTTTGTTTGCATTTTAAAGCATTTTTAAAACTAGGGAAAACAATAACGTTTGTATGAAAGATCTTTACATTTTCTATTACATTGCACTTTAATCATATAAAATCATGTCCTTTATAAACTGTAACACATATCCTCAGACTACACAGTCTTAGCTTTTTTATGTGCTGCATGAAGAATTAAGTTGTTCTAAAGCATGACCTGAACCTACTGATAGTCAAAGTGATGAATACGTATTTTTTGGAAGAAGTTGAATTTAAAATTACAAGACTTAACACATATCAAGAAGCAAATTTAAACAGTTTTTAAAAAGGTTTGCCTGCAAAAATTCTTTGCTACTGGAAACAAATAAAATTGTTTCTAACAAAAAAAGGAGAAAGAAAATATCATGGAAATTATGACAGAAGCAAACAATATTTCAAAAGCATTATTTATATCTAATCATGTAAATGCTTGAATCTTTTTATTTTCAGGATGCCCATTGTGCAATACCAATGGCAGCTACATCTAAAAACCTGTAACTAGTAAGTTAAGTATCAAGAGGAAAAATTAATATAAAACACTAAGTGACAAATCCACCATCTTTCTGAATTAAAACAAAGAAAGTGACATTTTAGTAGCTTTTCCCACTCTTACCTTGATCAGCTATTTTCTGCTTTGCTTCTTCTATCCTTTGCAATTCTCTTTGTCTTGCTTCCAAGAGCTGCTTGGCTTCTTTTTCAGCATCATATTTTATGCCTAAATACACAATGTAAAAAGATACAATTAAAAAAACCTTGCATAGTTTTGGAAGATGCCATTTCAATAGCGGTAATTTTCAGGTTTGTATTAGTAGTCACACAACAGCAAAAAATTAGGTAATTAACTGTAAAATACTGAAAGACATTGCAGTCCCATTACCTGACTGTACTCAGGTACAGTCAACCCATTACAGATACTTCCATAATCCCACCCTCTACAGTCATTTCTTTTCTCTACATTAACTTACTGGCTGTGGGTACAATAAGCAAATAAACTCCATCAAGAACTGCCTCAACAGGTTGAGTATAAAGGTTTTGCCAAGGAATCTGTAGGTTAAGTTGACCTACAAACACAAAAGGAACAGGTTGAGGTACACAGTTAAACAGTCCACATGAAAAAGAATACTAGAAAGATAATGGACATTACTCACTGAAAGTCTCTAATTATTACGACAGACAAAAAGCAGTGCATCTGAGGCACATGTCCACAGCACACAAATGAACAAGGCAAGTTTTTCCATGAGCTGAATGACTAAGACTAGAAATCTTCTTCTTACTCCCTTGAATTATACTCCTTCCTAACAGCAACCTCGCCTTCCTTACAAATCCACTACAGCACCCTTAAACAAGAAAAACACTGGCAGCTTGTACATAGTCAACTAAACATTCTCAAAGCTAGATTTTTTAATTTTTTTTTTCTCTGTGGAAGTCTTAAAGTAATGTGCATATTTTGTGAACATTTAGACTCTGAGGTTACAGCATCTTTTATTCTTCACACAAGTGCCATTTTAAATAAACTATGATATCAATCACAGGAAAAATATACACTTCTAGGGTATATTTAAGGAAAATTTGACAGCTTTAGACTTAAATTTGCTTTAAGAAACCACTAATTCTACAGTACAATCAACTGGCAATGAGAAAAGTTTTCATATTAGCAAAAACAAGGAAGATAGCAACGGAATGCAAAGTAGGTTGCGGAGTCCTACTGATACAAGGGATAAATTCCACTCCTCCATGCCAGGAACTAGGTAAATCACTTGCAAAAGATTCCACATGCAAGAAAAAGTAGCACATTTAGTAACTTTTGCATGACTTTATTACAAAATACAACTTACCAATATGTCCTGCTTTAACCTTAAATGGCACATCCAGCTGACTCTGAAAGAAAGTGTTTTAGAACACTTAAACTCATTTCCGCAATTTGTGAAATGTTTCCGTACAGGAACAAAAGACAGTGATAACCTTAGCAACAAATTTTACCTTTCAGCTGCTAGAAAAACCCATTCAACACAATGGAACAAGTAAGCACTTGGTTACTGATTTAGACTGTTATGCTATACTAGGCTAAATGCATTCCCAAGAGCAAGTTTCTAGCTTCATGAACTATACAGGAAAAATAAAACAACATTCAGTACCATTTTTGACGAAAACACATTCTTTTAGCAATTACTGAGAGTTTTGTCTTAAACAAAAAGGTAAATGAAGCCAGCATACTCAAATTAACTAGATAATTCAACACAAGTGTAGAGAAAACAAAACACTGTTTTCACTTAAAAACAGCTATCAAAAAAGAATCTAAAGAATTATGTACAACCCAATACATTCTTCAAGAATTATTTCTGCAACAGTTTTTTTTATTTTCTCTAACTTACCAGTGCATTTTCTTTTATTTCAAGATTCTTCAGTGCAACAGCACCTAAAAAGAAAGCAAGCATAAGCAGATGAAGTGCACACTAAACATCTCTATGCATGAGTCACTGGTCCCTGGCCTGTAATTCTTTAACTCTTTGCTTTGAAGATATCAACAACCTACATATCAAACCTACACATCACGCTACAAAGGAACACTGAAGGTTTTCTTATGGAGCCCACATGTCCATAAAAAGAACCTATGATTCCTCAAAGCAAAAATGTTGGAAATTACTGTTACATTTTTAAGAACCCATTTTGAATTTTGAAGTTTGATTCCTTTTCCCCAACCATCTGCTTCCTATACTTGTGGAAATACAGCAACACTAATTTAGAGTGGATTTTTACCTCTCAAAAAATCTAACATTTGCAAGTTACATTTATAGGCTGATAAAACTTCACAGGAAGCACTTCAGTAAGTCTATTTTTTAAATGCCTTAAGACAACAATAAATTCAGTACCCTCTAAAGACAGAAAATTTGAACTGCATTATCTGTTTTTACAATATACTTGACATTAGACACTCGCAATTGAAAGGGAGCAGAAAACTCCTAACTTAACATGCGTATAGTCTGAAGCAATTTCTTCTGAAAGTTCTGCAGGAAGGATAGAACACCTACAATGGCTACCTTCAAATTCATTCTACATTATTAACATATATATGGAAGAGACACAGACACCTGATACAGCTAAGCAGGGGCATAAATCAGATTCAGGAAAACACAAGCAGATTACAGGCCTGAAAACAAACACAACTTGATTGCAAATGAAAATCTGATTGGCCCAATAATTCCCTACTGCAAGAATATTCATGCAGCTATACAGTACTAATGGCACTGGGGAATTGGACATCAGCACAGGCAGTTCAAGTTGTTGAACTGCTGCAGAACTGAGTGGGTAAACTAAACCACCTGTCTTGTACTTGCAGAATTCTCTGAAGTTTTTATTTTATTTATTCATTAGAACAACATATTATCTCTTTCTAGTAGAAATATATATATGACGTGCCACCATCAGCATCTGCAGAGAAATATTGTACACAGAAGGATGTTTTTTGAGATCCAAGAGTTCCACTTTTAAACCTTAACAATACACACGGAGTGACAGGTACATTAGGAAGGGCCAGGGGAAACAAATACAGAGACTGCACTACCAATAGTAGTTTATAACTACCCTAGTAACTATAACTAGTCTACACAGACTTTGTAGTAAGGTCACAATTGAGTTCAGTTCTACTCTAAATATATTTTCTGACAAGCTGACCCTAAACATACAATTTTAACACTACAAATGTATGACAAAAAATTAATTTTTTTTAAAATATTACATCACTAATTATAATTGTATTCTCACTAAGTGTATTCATGTCAAGTAGTAAGTAATTCTAATGATATCCAGAGCAAAGGTTCATAGAATCATAGAATGTTAAGGGCTGGAAGGGACCTCTGAATATAATTGTGTCCAACCCCCCTGCCAAAGCAGGATCACCTAGGGCAGGCCACACAGGAACATGTCCAGATTGGCTTTGAAAGTCTCCAGAGAAGGACACTCTACAACCTATATGGGCAGCTTGTTCCAATCTTCCATCAGCTTCACAGTAAAGCTCCTCACGTTGAGGTGGAACTTCCTGTGTTCTAGCTTATATCCATTATTCCTTGTACTATTACCGAGTGCCACTGAAAAGAGCCTGTCCCCTTCTGCTTGACACCCACCCCTCAGATATTTATAGACATTAATAAGATTCCCTCTCAGCCTTCTCGAGACTAAACAGGCGCAGTTCCTTCAGTCTTTCTTCAGAGGAGAGATTTTCAAGTCCCTTAATCATCCTCATAGCTCTTCATGAGATCCTCCCCAGTAGATCTATATCTTTCTTAAATTGGAGCCCAAACCTGAATACAGTTTTCCAGGTGTGGCCTCACCAGGGCAGAGTAGAAGGCGTGAAGAACCTCCCTAGACCTGCTCCAGATACTTTTACTAGCACCCCAGGCATGACGCAACGTAGTTACCATGCATGACAATTCCTGCACTTATCTGAGCCAAGGTAAAAACGTTCACAGGTAAACTCTAGGACTATGTAACACATGAAGCAGTTTTAGTTTCTGTGCTTTCACTACTGGCTAAGTAAACCAGCTATTTAGCAAGTGTTGCCACACTCAACTGAGGCACACGAGCTCAGTAACTCAATCTGCAATAATTTGGCAGCACTAATACTTCTAAAAATACAAGGTACTGCAAAATGAGCAAGGATTATTATCTCAAGCATTCCCAACCAATATTGTGCATTGAAGATGTATAATTATAGCTGATTTTACCTAATTGCATCAGAAAGACAGAGAATAAACACAGTGTTGACACTCTTTCAACCAGTTCTACATGAACTGTCAGGATTGGGGAAAGGGTAAAAAAAAACCTTCACCATTTTTCTTTATTACATTTAAAATGTTTAGCTAAACTCATAGAGGTTAGTAAAATTTTTATAATCTGTTTTACTATAAAATCACTGAAACACATTCACTAAGACAGCACAGTTGACTTACAAAAACTTTCACCATCTGAATGTGAATGTGTTATCTAAGTGAAACTGCATAAATGCCCACATTATAGTGATACTGCATTTGTCTTCCACGCAGGACCATTAATCAGGGGCTTTATGGTATAAAGGTGTTCGCTTTGAATAGAAAATGAGTGTGTTATTAGCAGCTACATCCTTGAAGAGCAAGTGACAAACTGATAATCCCTAGCCTGTGGCGGAAGTTCCCATGAACATAAAACAAAAGGCTGTATGAAAGCACCAAGAATATGAAGACCTGAAGAAACAAGAACCCGTCAAAAGAAGAAACTTTAATCAGCAAAGCCTGAAGATGTAAAGCTGTTGCAACTTACATTTGTAATAAGTTTTACTCATTAGCAAACGATTACAATACTAAAACACACACACCCTTGAGCTCAGAAGACCTTTAGCTACAAGAGCAACCCTCAGTGGATGTGTTACTAATTTTGTAGATGCTTTTGCTTCAATTGAAGGTGAAGAAGCTGTAAATCAATCAAGAAATAGAATAACAAGAGATATGCATGGGTAGAAGTATGTAAATCAAAGTTGTATGAAAGTGGATTTTGTGATTTGTTTATGCAAGCTTTGCAGAGGACCAAACTTGCCCAGCTTTGCTAACAAATGAGTATCTTGGCTCTGTGTATCTACTGGCTGTTGCACATCAGGTGAAAGAATCCATTTTTTACAACAAATGGACTACCAAAGCACACAAAAGGCTATTACTGAAGCACTGTGTTGCGCATTGATGCAACCAATTCTTTTGCGACTTAAGAGAACACAAGACAGGCTGACTAAACATCTCTTCAAGTAAACATGAGCTACTTTCAAAGTCACACCACCACCTCAACCAGAAAACAAATTCTAAACCACAAGATTCTAAATGCAATAACTATGACAGCATTCTCTTTCACTGACAAAATTTAGCCTCTATCAGACCTGATTGTTTCTATTTCTGAAACATATCTCCAAGTGCAAAATTGCAAATACATTGAAACCTCACTGTTTAACTAGGGAAAAAAAGAAAAAAAAAAAAAAACACACCTACACACATACAAATAACCCCACCAAACTTCACAAACAAAAGCAGGAAAATCAAGGAGCAAAGGTCTGTACACAGGACACAACAGAGCTGCTACATTTTACTGTCTTGAAGCCCTGCCAAAGTGCCAATGCAGGAATCTCAAAATACATCAAGACTTGGCTGCTTGGTTTTGCTGGAATTTTGGTAGCTATTTTCCCCTGTTGGAGGCAAGTGGGTATTTACAATACAATACAATACAATACAATACAATACAATACACCAGGTTGGAAGAGACCTTCAAGATCATCGCGTCCAACCCATCAAACAATCCAACCCACCCAACAACTAGACCATACAGCCAAGCACCCCATCAAGTCTTCTCCTGAACACCTCCAGTGAAGGTGACTCCACCACCTCCACGGGTAGCCGATTCCAATGGCCAATCACTCTCTCCGTGTAGAACTTCTTCCTAACATCCAGCCTAAACCTGCCCTGGCGCAGCCTGAGACTCTGTCCTCTTGTTCTGGTGCTGGCTGCCTGGGAGAAGAGGCCAACCTCTGCCTGGCTACAACCTCCCTTCATTTCTTTGCTTTGACTGCAGAAGTACCAGTCCTGACTCAGCAGAGAGGTCCCAGATGACTGGAAACTGGCCAACATAATGCCCATCCACATGAAGGGCTGGATGGAAGAACCTGCAAACTACAGGCCTGTCAGCCTGACCTCAGTGCCAGGTAAGATTATGGAGCAAATCATCTTGGGGGCAATCACACAGCACTTAAGAGGGTGGCCAAGGGATCAGGCCCAGCCAGCATGGATTTAGGAAGGGCAGGTCCTCCCTCACCAACCTCATCTCCTTCTATGATCAGATGACTGCATGGTGGATGTGGGGAAGGCTGTGGATGTAGTCTAACGGGACTTCAGCAAGGCCTTTGACACTGTCCCCCACAGCAAACTCCTGGCCAAGCTGGCAGCCCATGGCTTGGACAGCAGCACTCTGTGCTGGGTTAGGAACTGGCTGGAGGGCTGAGTCCAGAGAGTGGTGGTGAATGGTGCCACATCCAGCTGGCAGCTGGTCACTAGTGGTATCCCCCAGGGATCAGTGTTGGGCCCAATCCTATTCAATATCTTTACTTACGATCTGATGAGGGGATTGAGTCCACCGTTAGTAAGTTTGCAGATGACACCAAGTTGGGAGCAGGTGTTGATCAGTTAGAGGGTCAGAGATCACTGCAGAGGGACGTTGACAGGCTGGACAGACGGGCAGAGTCCAACATGATGGCATTTAACAAGTCCAAATGCCAGGTGCTGCCACAACAACCCCATGCAGTGCTACAGGCTAGGGTCAGAGTGGCTGGAGAGCAGCCAGACAGAAAGGGACCTGGGAGTAGTGGTTGACAGATGGCTGAACATGATTCAGCAGTGTACCCAGGTGGCCAAGAAGGTCAATGGCATCCTGGTCTGTATCAGAAATAGTGTGGCCAGCAGGAGCAAGGAAGTCATTCTCCCCTGTACTCAGCATTGGTTAGGCCACAGCTTGAGTACTGTGTCCAGTTCTGGGCCCTTCAATTTAAGGACGACACTGAGACTCTTGAACGTGTCCAGGGACGGGCAACAAGGCTGGTGAGAGGTCTCAAGTACAAGCCCTGTGAGAAGAGGCTGAGGGAGCTGGGGTTGTTTAGCCTGGAGAAGAGGCGGCTCAGGGGCAACCTTATTGCTCTCTACAACTACCTGAAGGGAGGTTGTAGCCAAGTGGGTGGTTGGTCTCTTCTCCCAGGCAACCAGCACCAGAACAAGAGGACACAGTCTCAAGCTGCATCAGGGCAAGTTTAGGCTCGAGGTGAGGAGAAAGTTCTTCACAGAAAGAGTTATTTGCCATTGGAATGTGCTGCCCAGGCAGGTGGATTGGTTGATGGGTTGGACGCGATGATCTTGAAGGTCTCTTCCAACCTGGTGTATTGTATTGTATTGTATTGTATTGTATTGTGATGGAGTGACCGTCTCTGGAGGTGTTCAAAAAAGGATTGCATGTGGCACTTGAAGCCATGGTTTATTTAATCATGAGGTGTTGGGTGATAGGTTGGACTTGATGATCTCTGAGGTCTTTTCCAACCTTACTGATTCTATGAATATGTGTACACACATGTAAATACCTAGCACTGAACACTAGGCTAACAGCCAAAACAGTAATAAAAGCCAAAGCCAGAACATTTATAAATACCTATAGTGCAGCATAGTATTTATTTAGGTTATATTATAAAGCAAATTCTTATCTCTGGACATTGTAAACAATTAATCAAAACAGAACATTTGCCAAAGTTCTGGAATAAACATATTTATCATTTTAATTTTAGATACTCAGAATAATAATGATTGTGAGTGTATGAACCAACATCCATTATCAGTGACTTAGCTCACGAATATCTCAAAAATAAGATAACACTTGGTAAACTATTTCAACTAAGAAGCCTGTCTTACATTTTGTTATGACTGTTAGATAAAATTAAAGAGGAAGAAAATTAATCCACACAAAAATCCTCCATACTTAGTCTATATGTATTAATTGCATATCTGCTACTCTGTAAATAAGGAGCAAAGGGATGATGAGACAGATATTCTTCAGCCCTCAGACAATTCAAATTACTAACATGTAAAGGGGGGACTGCACTTCCTATGCCCTTGCAGCTGCTATACCTAAACAAGACAAGACAACAAGACATCCAAAAGTAGTAGGTTTTTACTTTAATAGATTTTTATTATAACAACTGGTGTAGCCAGGAATTAAAAAAAAAAGTTATTTTGGTCTCACAAATGGGTGTCCATTACTGCCCATGTCATCTTACTAATATAGTTGCCTCTGTAAAATATATTGGCTATTTAAATAACAAGTTGTGTTAAGTAAGACATGAATGAGACATTACCTAATAGTTGATGTGCTAAGACCACAAAGAATTAAGTATTTTAAAGGGCGGTACAGAGGGTTTGACCAAGACACATAATTAAAAGTTATTTAGACCTACTTAGAAGAAACAAGTAAAAAAAAAAAAAAGGTCTTGCATAATATTTGGAAACCTCAATGACACTTCTTCTCTAAGATAACCATCAACACCTCACAATGCTTCATTCATTTCATCAGGTATTGAAGTATAACTTTATTAGGTCTAGAGCATTTCAAATTATCTACCTTGTTTATCTAAGCCAAATACTTACATATTTGTTAATATGGCCCAATGAAACTATCTTTTTAAGTGAAGACCAGAACAAAAAAAAAAAATTTTTAATACTGTCCTTCCCAGCACTGACTATCCATCCAATAGCTTTCCTTGATGGCTGCCTAACACAGTACCTTTTTATTCTGCTTCACAATACTGAAGATCCTACAAAACATGATTTCCTTCCCTATCACATTCTTTTCTGTATTTTCTAGTATTTGCCTTACTTTTTTATATTATCTTTTTTACTTGTAGATTGTACCACATTTTCCTTTTTGCACTGACTTCTCCTGCATTTTCCCTTTTGCACTAACTTCTGTATTTCAGGTCATTAAGTTCTTGCAACTCTCACACATGACTTTGTTTCCAGACATCATATTTTTCTCAAGTATTGAGACAGTCAGCCTTTCTACCCAACAACCCAAACAAACAAGCAAATAAAAAACCCACAACACATTTTAAAACAATTCTGTAGTTGCTACTGCATTCATGTATGTTGTTTGGACCAGTGTCATCACACAAAATTTATCTGGACAGCTTTCATATAGAATCACAGGATCATTTTCCTAGTGAAAGACCTCTGAGATCACTGACTTCAAGCATTATATAACTCTGCTAAGTCCGGTGCTAAACCATATCTCTCAGCACAACTTTGCATCTTTTAAACACCTCCAGGTATGGTACCATGCTGAATTCTTTCACTGTGCAAAAAATAATGTTCAGTATGTTCATTAATATAGCTCCCAATTTTGCAGAAGCTGAAATTATATAAATATGTTTTTATACTTATTTCCAGAGAGGTTAACAGTCTTAATCTCAAAAGGCTAGATATTAAATATCACTAATTTCCTACAGTATCTAAAAAAACTGAATTTAAACATTCAGAGGCGAAGAAATGTATGCCATCTAAATATTAAGATAATGATATACAGCACCTATGCAGTGCTATAACATCCAAGAAGCACTGTTACAAGGAGAATTTTCCTGTTCATCACTACTAAAATATTTGAATGGTTTTAAGACAATTTAATTTCAAGACCATACAATTTATGTAAAATTTAGTAAGTTTATCATGACACAAAGACAAACACTGTACAAAAATACACTGCTGTAATGTGAACACTTTCAGAGTACACAGAGAACCATTAAAAAGTATTAAGTTTACACAAAATACAAAGGCAAAATGTGATACTAGTTTCCTAAACAAAAATAAATAAATTAAATCGGTCCACAATTTCAGCAGTTAGGTAGCCCATAAAACTATAACTAGACTCCAAATAGACTTTAGATATACTGCAAGTGCAGGGATGGCTGCATACAAGGAAACCAGTCTACTACTGTTAGTTCTAACGTTTAATGACTTTTAGATAGAGGATGGCAATTTCTAGCTCCTCCCAAGATCTGAGGGAAAATTACCTTAATTTGTTCTAGCTCCTCCCAAGAACTGAGGAAAAAGGAATTTGAAGAAAAAATACTAAAGTCTCTAAATATTACAACTACCTGAAGAGAAAAACCTCAAAATCAAGTACCACATACATAAAAATATGTAACAGCTGAGTATCAAACCTCCAAATTAAAAAAATAGTGAAATGTATTTCATTGCTGTTGTTTACATTTGTTTGGGGTCTTATATGTTTTTTTGTTTGTTTGATTTGTGTTAAGTGAGAGCCAACGTCTACCAAATTAGATAAGAGTTGCCTCATAGAGGAATAAACTGCCAAGAGTAACCACCAGCAATCCACTAGAATATTAAGCTTTTATTGCCTTTTCAATATACAAACATTGCCCAAAACATTTACAGAATGCTCCATATTTTATAGTGATTTTTTTTTGCTTGCCTTTCCTGGACAGAAAGAGAAAACTACAGTAACTGAAGAACTTAAGAATACAAATCAGTTAGTTTGATACTTCTCTTGAAAGATGCAGTAACTCAATCCTTTCAAATAAGATGCATATAACTTATAATACATATGCTCTATTAGGCCTTACTGTCACAGATTCACAGATCAAGCACTACTTTCTCTCCAGCAGTTACACATGCCGATACAGTGCTAAGACTCCGTATAGACCAAACTTTGCAAATGCACTGACTAACTGAAGGAAAATTACTGGAGAGATTAAATTAACAAAGACGCCAGTTCAGAAAACGGAAACATTAAAACAAAAATAGTCCAAGAGAAGTTTCCAAAACCCGATTCACATGTATAAGTACCTAAGAATGGAAATGCAGGTAGTTCATACCTCAAGGATGCTTCAGATCTGCATGCAAAAAATCCCTGCATATATGTGCTTGCTCTTGCAGATGCTATAGACGTCTGGACTGAACATTAAAAAGTGAGCCAGGAGTGATCATAGCACATTAATTTTATGTGTCTTACTCTTATGCTATGCCACTTTGCCCATACATACTGGATAGAATACCTTTGTTGCTGTTTTCTTGTACATAGGTTACTAAAGAGATCTCAGTTGAGCACGTTGGAAAAGAATAGTTAGCACTTCTCAGAACTGGAGGTATGCTGATTTCTTTCTACAGACTACTGCTTACCTCATCTAGCATTGCTACTCGAACTCCTGCAAATGCCTAACCCGGTCTCTATTCTTGATTAGTTAACGCTGAAAATAACAAATATTCTAGAACTATTGAAGGAAGCACCAAAGAAAAATGACCCGTCACTGCTGTTGGCGAAGAGGCTACTGACCTCCAGCAGAACACCACTGACACTACAATGCTATCAACCCCCCCAGGTCTTTTTAGTTTATTTCCGGGAAGGGAAAAAGGCTGTTCAGTTTCGCATTCACTTAGCCGGGTCAGGCTCCCTGGTCCAGGTCGCCGGCGGTTCCCCCAAACTTTCCACGAGTGCCAGAAGTACCGCGCGGATCCCTCAAGCTCCTCCCAAGGAACGTTCCCCGTCAGGACAAGATAGCAAGGGCAGCTCCATATAGAAAATGAAACCAAATCGGACATTCGCACACTTCGAGCGCTTTGAGTTGTTTTGGTTTTAGGGGGTTTGGTTTCTTGGTCTTTTTGTTTGTTTGTTTGTTTCCCGTTCTGCAGCTCTTCCTGGTCCCCCGGCCGCCTCCCGCTCCTCCGCCCTCCCCTGCAGCAACTGACTGCTCCACGCTCCCAGCGGACCCTTCCTCCCCAGCACGCCCGCACGCACGCCCCCACGACTATTTCTAAACAGCCGGGCAGGTGGACAGGCAGCAGAGGTGCCAGGCAGGCAGCGCCCAGCGCGGCGGTTAGCGCGGCACCACCGGCCGGGCGGGGCCCGGCCCAGGGGACACCGCCCTCACCTCTTCCGTTGCGCGGTCACCAGGACGGCCGCGAGGCCAAGGCGGCAGAAAGTACCGCGGGAGTGCTGAGGGCGGCTGACAAGCAGGCAAACAATCAGGCGGCGCTACAGCGCGGCCAGGCCGGGAGGCGCGCCCCACCGCGGCCCGGCAGCCCCTTACCTCCCCAGATGCCCAGCTTCAGCTGAGAGCTGTCCAGGTTCACCACATAGTCGCCGAGGAAACGGTTAAGGACGTCCACGACCAGCGACTCAAACACCATCCTGCCCGGCCGCCGCCTCCTGGTCCCGGCAGCGGCACCAACACCACAGCCCCGGAATGTGCCCCGGCCCAACCGCGACCCCGCCCCGCCCTCCGCCACACACTGCGGCACCCCGCCCCGCGGGCCGAGGGGGCTGGGCCTCGTGCGGCTCCACCCCTTGCCCCTCCCTCTTCCCGGGAGCCACCCAGACGGGGGCAGTCTACAGCCTTCCCGCACGCGCCTTAACAGCTTTCTCGCGCGCCAGCGTCGTAGGTTGGTGGCGTCTGCGCGCGGCTGGGAGGAGCCTCAGGCTACGGGAGCCGGCGCGGGTCAGGTGGCGGCGGCTTGAGCTGTGTGGGGTTTTCGCTCCTGATTGCGTCATGCGGGTTCCGGGAGAAATAGGAGTGTTTCGCACTGGTTAGCCGTTTCTTTCTGGTTTTAAAATACTTATTAGCTTGTCCAAGGAGTTTAAATGTGGTAACCATTACATTTTTATTTTTTTCTGAGGCTAGGCAACTGTAAAACTTACTGTGTCGCTCAGGTATTTGAAAGTAGCTGAGCTGTTATTAGCATAATGACTAAACCAAGCTGAATTTAAAATACTTCTCCAAAAAGCTTGACTATGGTGCTGGGTTTTGGGTTGACGAAAATCTGGTACGTGTTCGCCACACATGTGAGTGTGCTGCCACAATGCAGTTCTTCAGTGATGACGGGAAGAATGTAATTATTCTCCAGCTTGCTTTTGGAATTGCAATAATTACGTTTTAAATTAAAAAGATTATTGATAAGTAATCCTCAGGATTCTGTTCTACCAGGCAGTTTTCGAAATTTAACTTTCTTTTCTGTGCCTGCAGTTCCTTGGGGTATTAGTAAGACTTGTCATACTGAGGTGTCCTGCAGAAGACGTCCTTAAGTCGGGAGGGGAGCATACTAGGTTTTTGTTACCATAGATCTTTCCATTACACAAAGTATCTGTGAGTCTTTCACAGCAGTCAGCTAGACTAGAAGGTGTCCACCTGAGAAAAACCTGTTACTGCAGATTAGCTGCTATGCCTAGTGTTGGCAACCATGGATAAGCATGTGATTTCTACTAGTGACTGGTAGTTAGAAATCCTTAATATTTGCAGACTCGCCAAAGGCAGTGGGGTTCAGTTCTTTGTTTTCCCTCATCCCTCTTCAAGTGTCACAGCACACTAGTACCAATAGGTGCAGTGCGATTTCAAGCCTGCTTGGAGCAGTAGCTGACAAGAAGCAGAGTACCTCTGTGAGCTACCTGTGGAGTGTCCATAGAATGACATTAACCAAAATTTCTTCCTGCATTTCCACAATACTTCAGAACTCTGTGTACATACATGACAGAGTCACAGCCACCAGGACAGCAATTTTTCCACTTGAACTGGTGTTCAGTGTATTCCTGTGTGTTGCCAATTGGCAGAGTCAGCACAAGGGACGCAGACGCCAGGTTAAAGAAATAAAATTTTATTAAAATACGTAAAACAGAAGAAAACTAAGCAAAATGATAATACAGCCAGGATAAAATAATACAGCCAGGATAAAATACATCAAGGTAGTGCACCTAATTATTTCTACAAAAGGTTATCTTTAGTGATTAAGCAAAGCACCGATTGCCCTAATACTTCAACATCATCCAGATCAGCAGTGACCAGGGAGCCCCGGTTACATTGGTGGTTTGGAGAACCTTTCCCAGGTACTGGGAGGTCCCATGCAGTGCATCCACTTTAGGTGAGATCAAAGTTAGTGCCAGAGAGTCCAGAGAGTTTTTGTTGAATAAACAAGTATATGACTTTGAATGCAGAAACGTCTGACTTCATCTTCCACTTGGATTGTCCCCAAAGCCTGGCCACGTTTCAGGGAGATGCCAATGGAGTGTCTAAATTAGCTTTGACCACATACACCTTCACAAGGCTGCACATCTGCTTTCATGGTCTAGGCAGCCTGCCTCTAAACCAGGAAAATTTAATACATTCTCCTGGCATTTAATCCTCACTAATAAATGTGTTTTGTCTAAGCTACATCTTTCACTGGTAATTGTACACATATCACTAATAAGCATATATGTTTTGCTAATGATTGGATAGTAGTAATCAATCATAAGCAGTTGGGCAGTTGTAAGAAGATTAAACTCATTTCTTGCAATTTATAGGGGGTTTTATAAGCTGTGCATATGTAGTGTCTAATTTGTATTGATAGTGGCATGAAAAGTAAATAAACAGAGCTGGAGATATGTTGTATGCTTAGCTAGATTCCAAATATTTGCTTCCACCCTGCATTATGGAATCCTGTGTTGTTTTTAAAAATGAAGCAGACTTTTTGAAATTGAAGTGTCTTAATTCCTACTATATCAAAAAAGTTCAATACCTTTTGTCAATTGAGACAGGTGTGTTGCACTGAAATAGCTTGACTTTAATTGTTAAATATTTTCATTGAAATGTAGTGCATACCCTACTAGCTGGGTACTGTCTAATTCAAGCAGTAGTCATGATTTTGGTAATTTGGGCTTCTCAGAGCAGACATATGGCAAGGTTTCATAAGTGGTAGAAGGAGAGGTGTTCATGTCCGAGGGAATGGCGCAGAATTTGTTGTAAATTAAAAATCTGCAGAAAGTGGCTGGACTGAAAACAAGCCTAGAGGAAAAGATCTGAAAAGAGACTGAGACACTTCCAAACATAAAGATTACAATTTCAGAATTTCAGTCAGATGAAAACCTTTGACATATTTTTAATAATAGCAATTATTCTTTTTGATAAACAGGGATTAAGAATTTATAGTTTAAAAATATGTATCATTAAAAACCATTAGTTCACCCCAAAAGTTCCCAGAAATGCATACTTCCATCAGCTAAACCGGACACCAATAGAAGTGGTATCAGAGCCCTAGTAGGACAATTCTGAATACCAGAAGTACAAGTAATCTGTACTGAATCTGACAAAGTTACACAGGAGAAACCAATGCTAGTAAAATTAGTCAAGAATACAGGTGCTCTCCAGACTTCTTTTTGACACAAGGGGCAGCTATGTATCATAAGAAATGACTTTGTGGAACTCATAGGCTGTCCTTTTCTTTGAGTGAAGCACAGATCATTTTATTCATTCCTACCATGGTGCAGTGACAAATATCTACAGTATGCTGCATGTCCTGCAAAATGTGTGGCAGTTTGTGTCTATTTATAGATGCTGTGGAATTGTTGAGCATGTTATTCTTGTTTTAATTAAGCACTAAGCACTAGTCTTCAGTGAGGCCTTGTGGTGGTGAGAGAAAGTTCTCCCACACACACACAAAGGGGGGAGAATTCTTCTGCTTTGCTACTAAACTTCAGTCAGATGATGTAGTGCTATTGCAGCTGTATTGATGCAATGCTGAAGGTTGGTGGTAGGAGTAGTCAAATGGTAGTTTGTGGGTTTAACCTGTAGGACAAGTTAGTCTGCTAAATGCATGTCTCAATTTTTTTTGGTGTGGGAAAATGTAGGGAGGGAGAGAAGAGAGATAACAAGTACGTGGTGTCAGATGTGAAAGTCAGGTTGCAAGTAAATATTTTTTCATCTGTTTCATTTGGCCAAACTAGAAACACGGAGTGTGTATTTCTGGGACTGTTTTGTAGTAGCTTGCTTTTTTTTTCTTCATTCTCCTATGTCAGCTAATAGGAAAGTACTAAAACCAGAAGACCTTAAAAGGCAGGACTACATATAATTACAAAGAAAAAGAGGGAAAAAAGGAGAGAGAAAGAAGCAAAGCTCAGATAATAGTAGAAAACCTTAACTATAAAGGAACCTTTGAATGCTGAACTTGGCTCTCTGGTTATTCTGTCAAGACAGTGGGAATCAGAATTAATGAGCAATGTAGCTAGTAATATTAGACAGCAATATCTGGTGGGTATTGTAGATTTCTGAGGATAGTATTGGACTGATGGACTCATGCATCTTCTGGTAGTTTACAGTGAACAATCAATTTCAATATGAATAATTTCAAGTTATGTCTCTTTTTCTGTGAAGTACAGAGGGCAACCATAGATTCTCATGACACAGAGCTGGTTGCATTGTATTTGGTTGCAGTTTATGACGAAAGTTTATGGTCTTTGGAATCACACAGAATCTCAGAATGGTTTAGGTTGGAAAGGACTTAAAAGATCATCTAGTTCCAGTGGAGAAGCTGTCCATGGCATGGATGGGTGGATAGAAATTTAGAATAGAATAGAATAGAATAGAATAGAATAGAATAGAATAGAATAGAATAGAATAGAATAGAATAGAATAGAATAGAAATAGAAATAGAATTGGACCTTTGAGATAATCAAGGCCAACCCATCACCCAACACCATCTAATAACTAAACCATGGCACCAAGCAACCCATCCAGTCTCTTCTTAAACACCTCCAATGATGGTGACTCTACCACCTCCCCAGACAGCCCATTCCAGTGGCCAATCACTCTTTCTGTGAAGAACTTCCTAACATCCAGCCTAAACCTCCCCTGGCACAGCTGAAGATAGGTCCTCTTGTTCTGGTGCTAGTTGCCTGGGAGAAGAGACCAACCCCCACCTGGCTACAACCTCCCTTCAGGTAGTTATAGACAGCAAGAAGGTCTCCCCTGAGCCTCCTCTTCTCCAGGCTAAGCAACCCCAGCTCCCTCAGCCTCTCCTCATAGGGCTTGTGCTCCAAACCCTCACCAGCTTTGTTGCCCTTCTCTGGACACATTGCAGCAAGTCAACATCTTTCCTAAACTGAGGAGCCCAGAACTGGACACAGGACTCAAGGAAGGTGTGGTCTAACCAGTGCTGAGTACAGGGGCACAATGACTTCCCTGCTCCTGATGGCCACACTAATCCTGATGCAGATCAGGATGCCATTGGCCTTCTTGGCCACCTGGGCACACTGCTGGCTCATGTTCATCCTACCATCAACCAGTACCCCCAGGTCCCTTTCTGCCTGGCCGCTCTCCTGCCACTCTGACCCTAGCCTGTAGCACTGCATGGGGTTGTTGTGGCCAATGTGTAGAACCTGGCACTTAGATGTGTTAAATCTCATGCAGTTGTACTCTGCCCATCTGTCCAGCCTGTCAAAGTCCCTCTGCAGAGCTCTCCTACCCTCTAACAGATCCACACCTGCCCCCAGCTTGGTGTCATGTGCAAACTTACTAATGGTGGCCTCAATCCCCTCATCCAGATCATCAATAAAGATATTGAACCGGATGGGGCCCAGCACTGATCCCTGGGGACACCACTAGTGCCTGGCTGCCAGCTGGACGTGGCACCATTCACCACCACTCTCTGGGCTCGCCCTCCAGCTAGTTCCTAGCCCAGCACAGAGTGCTCCTGTCCAAGCCATGAGCTGCCAGCTTGGCCAGGAGTTTGCTGTGGGGGACAGTGTCAAAGGCCTTGCTGAAGTCCCGGTAGACTACATCCACAGCCTTCCCCACATCCACCATGCAGTTCACCTGATCATAGAAGGAGATCAGGTTGGTCAGGCAGGACCTGCCCTTCCTAAATCCATGCTGGCTGGGCCTGAGCCCCTGGCCATCCTGTTAAGTGCTGTGTGATTGCACTCAAGATGACCTGTTCCATAATCTTGCCTGGCACTGAGGTCAGGCTGACAGGCCTGTAGTTTGCGGGTTCCTCCATCCGACCCTTCTTGTGGATGGGCATTATGTTGGCCAGTTTCCAGTCATCTGGGACCTCTCTTGTGAGCCAGGACTGTTGAAAAATAATAGTGGCTTGGCCAGCTCATCTGCCCGCTCTCTCAGCACCCTAGGATGGATCCCATCCAGTCCCAAGGACTTGTGGGGATCCAAGCAGCTTAGCAGGTCTCTAACTAATTCTGGACTACAGGGGAACTATACTGCTCCCTGACTCCATCTGCCAGCTCAGGAGGCCAGTTGTCTGGAAGACAACCATTCCTGCTATTAAAAAGTGAGGCAAAGAAGGTGTTAAGTACCTCTGCCTTTTCCTCATCTTTACTTACAATATTACCCTCCACATCCACTAAGGAGTGGAGGTTGTCCTTGCCCCTCCTCTTGCTATTAATATATTTGTAGAAAGATTTGTTGTTGCCCTTCACAGCAGAGGCCAGTCTAAGCTCTAAATGGGCTTTTGCCTCTCTAACTTTTTTCCTGCGTGACCTAGCAACATCCTTAAACATTTCACAGGTTATTTCACCTTCCTTCTAAAGATGATACACACTCTCTTTCTCTGTTCTCCCTTAATTCACTCAGATGTTTATTGCCCATCCAGGCTGGCCGTCTGCCCCGGCGGCTCACCTTCCAGCACATTGGCACAGCCTGTTCCTGCGCCTTCAAGAGTTCTTTCTTGAAGTAGGTCCAGCCCTCCTGGACCCCTTTGTTTTTAAGGGCTGTTTCCCATGGTACCTTCTGAGTTAGTTCCTTAAGTAACCTGAAGTCTGCCCTCCAGAAGTCCAGAGTGGAGGTTTTGTTGCTGCCCCTCTTAGCTTGACTGCATGTTGAAAACTCAATTATCTCATGGTCACTGGACCCCAGACAGCCTCTAGAAGGTCAAGCAAAGCCTTACCCCTGGTAGGCTCACACAGCAGCTGGGATAAGAAGCTGTTCTCCATACACTCTAAGAACCTTCTGGACTGCCTCCTCTCTGCTCTGTTGAGTTCCCAGCAGATATCAGGCAGGTTAAAGTTGCCCATAAGAACAAGGTCTGGTGATCTTGAGACAGCCTTAAGCTGCCCATAGAATAATTCATCAACCTCTTCATCCTGTTTTGGTGGTCTATAACAGACTCCAACCAGGATGTCAGCCTTGTTGGCCTTCCCTCCAATTCTCACCCACAGGCCCTCAACCTGATCATCCTTAATCTCTAGTTCCATGGTGTATAGGGCCTCCCTGAGGTACAGGGCCACACCTCCACCCCTCCTCCCTCGCCTGTCTCTCTTGAAGAGCCTGTAGCCATCAATTTAAGGGCTCCAGTCATGTGAGTCATCCCACAACGTTTCTGGGATGGCAACTACATCATAACTTTCCTGCTGCAGCAAGCCTTCCAGCTTCTCTTGTTTGTTACCCATACTTTGCGCATTAGTGTACATGCACTTCAGCTGGGTTTCACCCCTGACTCCAGCTTACCACCCCCAGACTCCTTTCTGAGGGGACTGGTTTCAGCCCCTTCCCCCTTCAAATCTAGTTTAAAGCTCTATCAATGAGACCTTCACTGCGTAAAAAATAGGCCTGATGGCTGGGCCCAGAGAGTGAAGACAATTGGAATTAAACCCAGCTGGCAGCCTGTCACGAGTGGTGTTCTCCAGGGCTCAGTATTGTGGCCAGTTCTGTTTAATTTCCTTATCAAGGAAATATCTGCAGCAAGGATCTGCAGCAAGTCTGTAGGTGATGCTAAGTTGGGCCTGAGTGTTGATCTTTTGGAGGGCAGAAAGGCTCTACAGAAATCCGGACAAGCTGGATTGATGGGCTTAAGCCAGTTGTATGAGGTTTAACAAGGCCAAGTGCCAAGTTCTGCACTTGGATCACAAAAACCCCATGCAAGGCTTTGCAGAGAATGCCTGGAAAGCTGTCCAGGAGAGAGAGACCTGGGGCTGGACACAAGCCAGCAGTGTGCTCAGGTGGCCAAGAAGGCCAACAGCATCCCAGTGTATGTCAGGAATAGTGTGGCCAGCAAGAGTAGGAAAGTGATCATGACCCTCTAATTGGCACTGATGAGGCCACACCTCAGCCCATCACTACAAGAAGTAAGATGCTGGAACATGTCTACAGAAGGGCAACAAATCAAGTGAAGGGTCTAGAGAACAGCTGGCTGAGGAACTCACGTGGTTTAATCTAGAGAAGAGGAGGCTAAGTGAAGACCTCATTGCTCTCTGCAACTACCTGAAAGGAGCAGAGGGACCTCGACAGGCTGGACAGATGGGCAGAGTGCAAGGGCATGAGATTTAGCACATCCAAGTGCCAGGTTCTGCACATTGGCCACAACAACCCCAGGCAGTGCTACAGGCTGGGATCAGAGAGGCTGGAGAGTGGCCAGGCAGAGAGGGACCTGGGGGTACTGGTTGATTGTAGGCTGAACATGAGCCTGCAGTGTGCCCAGGCAGCCAAGAAGGCCAATGGCATCCTGGCTTGCATCAGGAAGAGTGTGGCCAGCAGGAGCAGGGAGGTCATTCTGCCCCTGTACACTGCACTGGTTAGGCCACACCTTGAGTACTGTGTCCAGTTCTGGGCCCTTCAGTTTAGGAAGGATGTTGACTTGCTGGAACGTGTCCAGAGAAGGGCAACAAAGCTGGTGAGGGGTTTGGAACACAAGCCCTATGAGGAAAGGCTGAGGGAGCTGGGGTTGCTTAGCCTGGAGAAGAGGAGACTGAAGGGTG
This sequence comes from Picus viridis, assembly GCA_033816785.1. NCBI lineage: Eukaryota > Metazoa > Chordata > Aves > Piciformes > Picidae > Picus > Picus viridis. Next base: position 55,134,347 of record CM066606.1, read on the forward strand.
ACCTTATTGCTCTCTACAACTACCTGAAGGGAGGTTGTAGCCAGGCAGAGGTTGGCCTCTTCTCCCAGGCAGCCAGCACCAGAACAAGAGGACAGAGTCTCAGGCTGCGCCAGGGCAGGTTTAGGCTGGATGTTAGGAAGAAGTTCTACACGGAGAGAGTGATTGGCCATTGGAATCGGCTACCCGTGGAGGTGGTGGAGTCACCTTCACTGGAGGTGTTCAGGAGAAGACTTGATGGGGTGCTTGGCTGTATGGTCTAGTTGTTGGGTGGGTTGGATTGTTTGATGGGTTGGACGCGATGATCTTGAAGGTCTCTTCCAACCTGGTGTATTGTATTGTATTGTATTATTGTAAGAGGTTGGAGCAAGTTGGGTGTCAGTTTCTTCTCCTGAGAACTAGAGGGAATGGCTTCAAGTTGCACCAGGTGAGATTTAGATTCTCATTTTCTCCCTGCTGTCACATTCCACTTAGCCTGAGAGAGAAGAGGGAAAAGGGGGGTGACTCCAATTTGTTGACTCACTACGGTTCAATTAAGGAGACTTAACCATAGGGCCATACAAAAAGACTGAAGTTCCCAGCATGTGATGTGTCTAAGAGAGACAATAAGCTGATAGCTGGATCACCACCCAGGGTTATAGCAGCGTGTTTCCTGGTCTGTTCTTTGGTTCTTCAGTGGTGGGCACACACCTGTCAGTGTGTTCAAGTCCTTTTTATTCACTGCCAAAAGTTGCTTTGTGGCATAGGAAGCACTGGGATGTGGTGCCTACCAGTGTGCATGTGTGATGGGGGAAGGGCAGCATTAACCCTTTCTACTGAGTTGGGGGCCGTAGAGACCCTGTATTTTATTTCTGCTTGCACCATACACAAGAAACTTCCTTATTTCAGTGGAACATAAGCAAAGTTGGCCATGCATACTCCAATACATTCATTCCTTGTCATAAGAGCCACCGAGCACACTTTTGTCTTTTGGTATCTTTTAAACCTCAGAATTCAGGGCCTTGGCTCTCTCTGCTGAGTTCTTGTCAATTTGTGATTTGGAAGTTGCTTTACAATACTCCTAATTTCTCCTTCCACTTCTTGTACCACATTAAGGTTGACTTCAGTGTTCAAAAGCACAGTGTTCTCCCAGGATCTAAAAGATCTGAAGCCCCAAACCTGTTTTGATCTTCTGTCCTTTTTTTTTGTGAGAAACATCTGTTTTTTATACAAATGTAAAATTTCTGTACAGCATAAAAAATACATCACATGATGCATCAGTGAGAATGTGCATGTGTATCACATAGGACAATATATATCAAAATGTCTATCACTTGTAACTCAGCAGTAATACAAATATCTTAGTATCTGGGGAACATAATTGCATTACAGATACGTTGGCCTAATTCTTTTTTGGTTTTGTTGTTAAAACTCAGGACTTCATGCATGCTTGTCGATGTGCACCTGCCTTGTTGTGAAATTGTATAGTAGATTTTTTTTAAGTGTCTGCCTGACTCAGAAGAATGTTTTGAAGAGAAGTATTTTTGAAAACAGATTGTGAATTTTTATAAAACCAGATGATGGCAGCAAGTGCTGACTAGAATTTTGTAACACTAAACTACTAAACCACTTTCACAGGAAATCGATATCCTTTGTAATGCAAGCGCTTGCTTTGAATGCGGTGTGTAACAGGGAAGAGCTGATTTACATTTGCATCAGTACCATTGTTCTTGCACAGGGAAATAAGAGGGCTAATCCATTTCAAACAGATTTATCCATTTGAAAAGACTAATGTCCTCACATGTCTGTGTGCATGTGCTAAACAAATAATGCAATAATCTGTCTAGTATGTTCCCTGATAATACAAACCCACATACATAATGACTTATTTTTTTTTCCCGTGGACTGCCATGTCTGAAGCTTTCTGCAGCAAGTGTTTGGAAGATAGATACTTCTGAAAGCTGAGAGGATTAATGGTGATGGAGAGACATTATATGTTGATTCCAGGGTTCTTGAGAATGAGGATAGGGCTCCTGCAGAGTTTGGTGCAAACACTTGAAAATAAAGTCTAATTCTCCTGAGTTTATCAGCATGTTTCTGCTTCTGCAGGGTGGATGGGAATGTGCCTTGAGACAAGATTTTAAATTGTGTTTTGTATTATAATGTCAGTTTGTAGAAAGGTAGAAGTAAACACAGACTATAGTCTCCACACATATTTATTAGAATAATGCACTTGCCTGCAATACCTGATGGGAATAATTTTAAATACTTTCTGGAAATCACATATTGGGCAACACATTAAAGCTAACTGCTGAAGTTAAAGGGAGAAAAAGTGCTCCCTACTTAGTATAAGTTATAGTGGATCAGAGAGCAGAACTGTGAGAAATACAACAAACCTAACAGATCTTTAAATGTTTTGTAATACCAACATCCTACAAAGATTTAAATGTAAAGAATTGTTGTGTAGCTATGTTGATGTAAGGTCATCAAAAGTAACATGGACATCATTCATAATTTTAAAAGCCTTCTGCATATTTTGCCTCATCTAAGCCTTCATAAGTCTGAAGGATCTAAATTTATTTAGTTTCTCTTCAGACAAGCCATACCATAACTTTTATTTTCCTTATCGTCTAGATTTTGTTTTTCCAGTTTATCTATTCAAGATGCAGGTGAGCCACAGGTTTAGTACAATGGTATATTGATGTTTATTCACTGGTGTTGTCCGATACTATTTTCCTATTAAATTGTAACATTTGATTTGCTTATCTGTAGCTGCTGTCCACCAGTCATACAGTGAGGGAGGGAAACAAAAGAAAAATAGAACATTTGAACTTGCAACAGGGTTTTTTTGTGTTGTGACAGCATGTTCAAGAAACCTCTTCAATGCCTTCTAAGTGGAACAGTTGTGATGACCAATGAAGGACAAAACTTGTGAACTCCAACTAAATGGAGATGGGCAGAGTCCAATATGGTGGCATTCAACAAATCCAAGTGCCGGGTGCTGCACTTCAGCCACAACAACCCCATGCAGAGCTACAGGCTGGGGTCAGAGTGGTTGAAGAGCTGCCAAACAGAGAGGGACCTGGGGGTGCTGGTTGACAGCCACCTAAACATGAGCCAGCAGTGTGCCCAGGTGGCCAAGAAGGCAAATGGCATCCTGGCCTGCATTAGGAATAGTGTGGCCAGCAGGAGCAGGGAGGTCATTGCGCACCTGTACTCAGCACTGGTTAGGTCTAGATTTGTTAGATTGTTTTGTGTGAGGAGGATTTATGTGTTGCATTGGTCAGGGGAATATTGGTAAAAATACTGTGTGGGCGTCTCAGTGTGTGGTGGGTTAACACCCTTTTTCTGAAAACAAAAGAACAAAGCAGGGTGGAGGGCTTGCAGGTACTTTCACTCCCTGCAGAGCATTTTTCACCTGGGAGGCCGAGTCTGTTCCACTCCCCCTCCCTGCCCAGCTAGGGTATAAAAAGCAGGACATCATAGCTGTTGGCATGGCTTTTTGGCTCCTGCCTCTGCTGGATGAGAGCTACTGCAGCTGCCCTCCTGCTCCTCTGCCACGTGGTCGGCCCTGAGCCTTCTCTCTGCTGCCTCCACGCTTCCCCAGAAAGGCTGGGTTTGTATTACTCTCTTGTTTTTGTCCCCCTCCCATCCATCATTGTTCCTTGCCCTTGTGAACATTTCTTCTGTTATTGTTTTATATATATATATATTGCTTAAAGACAACTCTTTACCTCTCTACTTCCAAGCCGACTCCAAATTATTGTTTGGTGAATTTGCTCCTTCCTTTTCTCCCCTCTCTGTTCGGAGGAAGGAGAGGGGGAGGGGAAGTGGGGGGAGAGATTCTCAGCCTTGCCCCATCTGAGCTCTTAACTTCCAGTTAAGGCTCAAACTACCACCCAGTGCCATCCAGCTAGCAGAATAATGGCATATAAAACTAGGGCTTAAAAAAGTGCACATATCTTAAGCAAAAATATTACCCATCAATGTTATTCAGTTGAACAGCAAAGAAAATTGTTATCATTGTTATGGCTACCTGTATACTGGTCATTGGGTACTACTGAAAACTAGGCCTGATTTCTTTCCAAAGTTAAATGCAGTTCGGGAAGCCACAGGCCCTTTTTAACTGGTCCTGCAAGGTTCTAGTCACCTGTCCAGTTCAATGATAATGTTGAGGGTTAGGGCTGGGCTGGCCACTAAGCAAAGATAGATGCTTTCTGTTAACCTGTCTCCCTTCCCTAAGTGGAAGGGAAAGGGAAAAAGGCAAAATTATAAGTTGGAAAAGAAAACTAAAACTAGTTTAATGAAGATAATAACAATAAAATCAAATACATACAAAACCAGCATCAAACCCAACTTCTCTGACAGCAGCTACATCACTGTCACCACTGATGCCACAGGGCAGCTGCTGTAGAAGTCTCAGACTGGACTTTATGCAGTCTGTGACTCAGTGGCATATGGGAAACAAATTCAGGAGCTGGATTCGAGAACTGAATTCAGGTATGCACAGATTGAAATCAAAGGTAGAACAACTGACATAGTCTTCCTCTGACACTTGCCACTGAAAATCAGCTCCTGAGATTCCTCACAAGCCTTTGTGATTCCTCACCTTTATACTGAATATAATGTACATAAAATGAAATACCCAGAGGTGCAACCTGTTACTTTATGGCACCCCCGGCTTGGTGCACAAGATTTAGTCATAACCTTCGTCTCCATAGGAGTAAATGTAAGCTAGAGATTTTCTGCATAACAGTCCTTAGTAGTAACTGTAAACATCAAGTGTTATCACTTCCAGACACAGACTGTCTGCAAAAATATGCCATTAAGGTCAGAAAGTACATCCACTTGCAAGAGACAAAGCTGAAGCACCGAACAGGAGTAGTAATGTTCTAATTCAGACAGGGACAGACAAGTTGGAAGAAAGAATTTAGATAGGAAGTAATTACATGTATTTTTTTCTGTAGATCAGTTTATTAATTAGATCAACTGATTATCTGATTCATTAAGTTATTGGTGAATTTCATGAGAAACTTCTCTAATTTCCTAGTAAAAATAGACTGTAACAATGGTTCTAAAATAAATCCATTACTCTTTATATATATATATATATATATGCACACTACTCTTTGTTATTGTGCGGAACAGTGAATGCTTTCAAACTGAACATCTGAAAGAGTGAAAAGGTGCATTTTCAAAATTCTGTGGTTGCTGTCTGTAACGTTTATATATTTTACTATTTCATGTCTTGGGCAGTGGTATCTTCAAACACCACTGTAACTTATTTACAAAGTGTATTTACAGGTTCAATTATACAGTTGTTGGTATTACATTCCACATATAAAGACAGTTAAATGATTTAAGGACAGATCTAACATTTCCAATACAGCAATTCAAATTGGAAATACAGGTGCTGTCATCTGTGGTTTTCCCACAAGTGGGATTCCGTGGCAGAGAGAGGGTTAGGGGGCCTCTCTCTTGTGTGCTCTGTTGCCACGACTGTAGCCTCTTCTGGGATTCAACTCTTTTCCCCTTTCTGCCTTGGTCCAGGTGCAAGGCCTGGATGTAGTCATTGCCTGTTACGACAGGTTCTTCAGCTGCTACTCAGGCAGCATCTGGCTGTGGTTTCTTTGTGGTAAGAACAAGGTCCAGGTGTAGTTGGTCTGCTAGAGCAGACCCTCTAGCTGCTACTCCAGCAGTATTTGGCTTTTGTTTCTTGCTGAGTGAAAACAAGGCAAGTTGCCTAACTGCTTAGCTGGTTTAAATGCTGTCCCAAGACAATTAATGTCCTTTAGTAGCACAGAACCTAACAGGGAACACAGGACCTATAGGATGGGGCATATACAAAGACGGCCAGGGACACACAAAGTTCTTAACTGTGTTACAAAGTTAATCACATGTGCTACATGTTTATCTGGACCCCAGGAACTGTCCAGGTTAGCACATTTGCAGGTGCTTAACCCATTGTTTGGGTTAGGGTATGTTTTGGGGTTTGATCTGTCAGGACACTGTCAAATATAAATTAGCATTCAGTGCTTTGTTGGCTGATACAGCTTCTTTGAAGAATGAAGCAAGACACTTAAATGATCAGTTCTCAAAATATTTACTTGAAATATTTTCTATTAGTTTTCAGTCAAGGGGAGAAGACAGAGATTGAGAATTAATGTCAAGTAGTGTCAAGACTCCTCAGTTCATAAAGCTGATAACTATGTGTCTTTGCAGCTGTTACGGTCTCTCTATTTACTAGCATTTGACAGAAGAAAGTATTATTCTGCTACTTGGAGAATTACACTAGTGCTGTACTATTTGTTTCCAAGGATAAGCAGCTCTGCAAGATTATATAAATGAAAAGAAAATTAGACCTTGATTTTGAAGGCATATTACCTCTAAAAAAAAAAAAAAAAAAAAAGCTAATACATGCAAGTCACTGAAGCATAGGAACATCTGGATTGGCTTCTTGACTATATGAATGAGGAATTTTTATGCCTAGTAATGTTTCATGGGTTTTATGTCTTCTGTTTTTGTTTTATCTTATCTATCATTACCATGAGTGATCTTTTATATAGTCTTTCCTAATCCCATTCAAATTATTTCTTAGTGCCCAGTGGAATGTAAAACCTCTTGAGAGTCACATTTTCCTGCTGAATTTCTTAATTGGTAGGGGGTTAATTATATAAACCAATGCACCACAGCTTTCAATTGTTCTGTCATTTGTGGCCTACATGGAATATTGGTCTTAGCACAGCCTGAGAAATGTATACTTTTGAAAACAATTTTTAAAAATGTTTTAAGGTGTTGGTGTTCATGAAACATGTGTCAGTCATGCTGAAATAAATTTATGATCTCTAGAAGCACTACTCTAAAAAAAAAAAAAAAAGAAAGATCTGTGTCTTCATATTGCCTAAATAAGTGCCAAAAACATAAAGGGACCTTTTGACCAATACTAAAACTCATCTGTATTTTTGTGATACTGAATTTATCTCAGGAAGGAGGTACAGTAATAAACAGTGTTTTTATATATGTATTCATGTTTTTTAGCTTCTGCTTTTTCTGCATCATGCCAAGTGCAAAAGGAGATCTCAGGCTTGCAGCCCAAATGTGTTTTAAAGGATGGCTTTATTTTTATCAGCTCCTTAATAACATACATTTTCAATTTTAAATGTTTCCATTGCCAACAAAGCTCAGTTGTAAGCCACTAGACAATTACAATTCCTGTACCAAAATTTGTATTTTCACTTAAGGACAGACTTCCTCAGTTGCAAGCTACCCAAGATTTGCAATATTTTGGCATTTGTCTTCCACTCTGTCTGTTCTTCAAGTATCTTTCTTAATTTATCTTGTTGGGACTCTTTCCTCTCAGTGTGCTAGTATTGAAGTGCAGAAGTATGTCTGGAGTCTGTTCATTTATCTGCAGCTTTGGTGTGCGAGTCTCCTTCTGGGGAGGAGGCTGCAATAGCAGTGCACTGCTTACAAACTGCAATAACTGATCTTCAGATAGATGTGAGACAGTGATAAAAGCAATGTTATGATTCTTTTTGCTTTTCAAAGCAAATGTTTTTATTATTTTTATTTTGTTTGTTTTCATATGTTTTTTTAAAAGGAAAGAGAAGTGGAAGGTTCAACTATTACTCCATAGGAGATTTGTGGTGTGATTGAACTACTGAATGACATCACTGGGGAAGTTATGGTGAACTTTTAATAAAAGAGTGGGGGCCAGATTCTTTACAAATTCCTTCTGTTTCACAACTCTTTTATTTTTGGGGCTCATCAGCATTGTTCTCTCAGCACTTGTTATTAGAATCTAGGTGGTTGTTTAATTGTAATAAATGGATAAGATTAAATAAATGTCATTTGCTAGGTTTTTTTCCATGTTTCATGTTCACACGCATTCTTGACAGTTCCTGCAATCTCCTTATCTTACACAAGAACTTCAGGGTTTTTACCTATTTCAGTTACAACATCTAGTTGACCAACTTTGCACCGGTTGCTGCTGAAATAAGTTCATTGGCATGACCTTTAGACTGCAATATATATTCTTCCCCAGTGTGTAACTTTACAAATTTGCACAACTTTGTACTGATAAGCACATAATAAATTTAACATGGATATATAAGGATATGTATTATCCCTTCAGTTTTCCAAAGTTTCAGCTGTTATGTTACTGTACAATCAAATCTGAGAGAGGACCTTAGGAAGAAGTTGGGACATTAGGGAGAAGTTTTGGATGTTAGGAAGACATTTCAGAGATTAGGAAGAAGACTGGACATTAAAAAGGATTGGAGATTGTGAAGAAGGTCTAGACCTCAGGAAGAAGTTTTGGAGATTAGCTAGAAATTCTTCACCATGAGGGCAGTGGAACACTGGAACAGGTGGCCCAGAAAGATGTTGGAGGCCCCATCCCTGAAGATATTCAAGGACTTGATGGCAGTTTGAGCAACCTGCTCTTGTTGGGGATGTCTTTGCTGACTGCAGGGGCTTAAAGAAGAACATGTTTAGTTTCCTTCCCAAATCATTCCATGATTACATGATTCTGTGTTGCACCCCCAGCTCCCAGAACTACCAAAGCCAGCACCTGGCACCAGTAGCTCTGTGACATTATCCCTGGAGCCAAGGACACCATGTCAGCATGAATCCTGAGGTCATTGTGTCGACTGCTACTCTAGTGCAAAGAGCCCTCAGTTCTTGTGGTATCCACATGCCACTGGCCAGGATCTCACCATCCTCATGGTCATTTCTTCCCCACTGATACCTCCATTGCCAAGGACACCTCCAGAGAGGTGGGAGATGTTCCAACTCTGGAACCATCCCAGGTCACATCAGACAGGGCTCTGAACAACCTACTCTGTTTGAAGATGTCCCTGAGCATGGCAGGAAGTTAGACTAGAAATGTCCCCTCCAACCAGCCCATTCCATAGTTCCATGATTGGTGATGTTCCAGGATCAGGCTGGACAAGGCTTGGAGCATCCTACTCTATTTGAGGACACCATGGCACTGCATGACATGCCTACCTGAGGAGATAAAAGGGAGCACAGAACAACGGGTCCTGCACTCTGGAGCAGCATCTAGTGGTGGAATGAGCTCCTGTGTGGTTGTTCCCACTATGGAATGTCCCACCAATGAGAGACTGACCAAGATGGACTTCAAGGATAGTCTAGAGCCCATCTTCACGAATGCCCAGTATCACTGCTGAAGGTACAAGGGATTGGTTGGGACCTTGAGGTGACCAAGACCTACTGCAGAGAGGGGGGCATGAGAGACACCCTGAGGTCATCTCAAGGGAGTGTGTGACCGGTTTAGGCTGTACCTTTAAGAAAGAGACACTTTCTGAACACTCTAGCCGAATGTTTTGATATTAGAATGAAAACAATGATATGCTAATCCAATTTCATTGGTGGAACCCGGCTGTAGATTTTTGTTTAGTCTTTCAGTCGGGGGAGTCAGGTAGTCGTCTTCTTCTTCCCCCTGTACTGTGAGCTGGCTCATTTCTCTCTACGATTCTTGCTAACCAGATAAGAGAAAACTAACTTTTGCATCCGCTTTGAGCTTTAACAAGTTTTCACCCTTTTAATTACCTTCCTTTCTCTTTCTCTCTAACCCTTTTGGGAAAAGGGGGAGGTAGGGAGGGAGAAGGGAGCGGCAGGCCAAACCCCCTGGCCGCAGGGGGGGGGGGGGTTGGGGAAAGGTTTCCTGTATTACATACATTGCTGTATATTTCTGTATATATTGTAAATATTGTATGTTTTTGTACATATTCATTGCATTCCATATCTGCTTGTAAAATACAGCTTTCATCTGCTTCTCCGGCTGAGTTAGCTGTGGAATTCTTTTGTGTGTGTGGGGGGAACCTTCCTACTCCACCACATATTTTTAATTGGCGGTCCAACGTGCGGCTTGTGGATAATTGCTGTCCAGAAGCTGGGCGAAAAGGTTGCTTGATTTATTGCCTGCTCGAGTCGGAGTTGCAAACATGAAAGTGTTTTGGCTTTTGGAACGTTTGGTCTTTTCAGTTTGTTCGGTACTGGTCTACAAGTACTTCATGGGAATGATTTTCGATCGCTTAGGCAGATACTTGATGTATAGATTGTATTTATGGTTTAAGTATAAGATTCAGCTTCTTTACGACCAGTGCCTGGGATTCTTCTGGCTTAACAGATACGGGAATGTGACCTCTAGCACTCTGCCCATAGAGATAAAGGAGTTTAAGATCCCAGTAGGCGAAAGGGTTGTTTTAAGTGATGGCTGGGATCCAAAGGTGATTTATTTGATGTGTTTAAATCTGCTGCTGGTGATGGTGATTGCTTACTTGTTATATGCTCTCTATCGGGAGAAAAAGTTTTGAAAGCGTGCTTTGTAATTAAGCGTAGATCGAAACGCAGGAAGCGCAGCTCTAACTCTACCCCAGAGGTATCTAGTGATGAGGAAAATGCAGAATCTGTATCAGTTAACGACAAGGCTAAAAAGTCCATCAGAAAGGCTGCTCTGAACGGTGCTGTTGGTGGCTCTGGCAATCAGGCAGCGGCAGCTCCTAACATGGCTTCCACGCCCTCAGCAGCCATTAATGGGGCAAAGCCATTTCCTCCTTCTTCTTCGGCAGGACCGGAAGTGTCCTCCACAGCAGCTGATTCATCTCAAAACCTGTCAGCTTCTATTAAGCCAGCTGTAAATCCAAACACAGCTCCAGTTAAGCAGGTAGCTGTTTTAAGTACGAGAGGAAAAAAGGGCAAAGCTGATCCAGATGCTGGTGGGGGAGAGCAGCAGGATCCTGGTGAGGGAACTTCTGCTCAAAGAGACCCTGCTGAGATGGAGGAGAAGGTTTGTCTTAAAGATATAGCTGAGTTATTGAGATCATCACTGGATGGACATGCAGGGCAAATTGCTGATAGCAGAACAACTAAAGGTGGTACTCCTGACCTTAAGCCTCCTTCCGGAGGGCGGACTTCAGGCTACTCAAGGAACTAACTCAGAAGGTTCCTTGGGAAACAGCCCTTAAAAACAAAGGGGTTCAGGAGAGCTGGACCTACTTCAAGAAAGAACTCTTGAAGGCGCAGGAACAGGCTGTGCCGGTGTGCCGGAAGATGAGCCACCGGGGCAGACGGCCAGCCTGGTTGGGTAATGAACTTCTAAAGGAACTAAGGGAAAAAAAGAGGGTGTATTATCTTTGGAAAAAAGGGGAGGCAACCCATGGAATGTTTAGGGATGTTGCTAGGTCTTGTAGGAAGAAAATTAGGGAGGCAAAAGCACATTTGGAGCTCAGACTGGCCTCTGCTGTGAAGGACAACAAAAAGTCCTTCTATAAATATATTAATAGCAAGAGGAAGGGCAAGGGAGAAGCTCCACTCCTTGGTGGGCATGGAGGGGAATATTGTAACAAAGGATGAGGAAAAGGCAGAGGTGCTTAACACCTTCTTTACCTCAATTTTTACTAGCAGGACAGAACGTCTTCCAGACAGCTGGCCTGCAGAGCTGGCAGAAGGAGCCAGGGAGCAGCATAGTTTTCCCCTGTTCCAGGATGGGAGAGTTAGAGATCTTCTCAGCCGCTTGGACCCCCACAAGTCCATGGGACCGGATGGGATCCATCCTAGGGTGCTGAGGGAGCTGGCGGATGAGCTGTCCAGGCCGCTCTCCATCATTTTTCAGCAGTCCTGGCTCACTGGAGAGGTCCCAGAAGACTGGAAGCTGGCCAACGTGGTGCCCATCCATAAGAAGGGCCAGTTGGAAGAGCCGGGGAATTATAGGCCTGTCAGCCTGACCTCAGTGCCAGGCAAGATTATGGAGCGGGTCATCTCGAGTGCGATCACACAGCACTTACAGGATGGCCAGGGGCTCAGGCCTAGCCAGCATGGATTTAGGAGGGGCAGGTCCTGCCTGACCAACCTGATCTCCTTCTATGATCAGGTGACCCGCCTGGTGGATGCGGGGAGGCCTGTGGATGTGGTCTACCTGGACCTCAGCAAGGCCTTTGACACCGTCCCCCACAGCAAACTCCTGGCCAAGCTGGCAGCCCATGGCTTGGACAGGAGCACACTGTGTTGGGTTAGGAAGTGGCTGGAGGGCCGAGCCCAGAGAGTGGTGGTGAATGGTGCCACATCCAGCTGGCGGCCTGTCACTAGTGGTGTGCCCCAGGAATCAGTGCTGGGCCCCATGCTTTTCAACATCTTTATTGATGATCTGGATGAGGGCATTGAGTCCATCATCAGTAAATTTGCAGATGACACCAAGCTGGGGGCAGGAGTTGATCTGCTGGAGGGCAGAGAGGCTTTGCAGAGGGACCTCGACAGGCTGGACAGATGGGCAGAGTCCAATGGCATGAGATTTAACACATCCAAGTGCCGGGTTCTGCACATTGGCCACAACAACCCCAGGCAGCGCTACAGGCTGGGGTCAGAGTGGCTGGAGAGCAGCCAGGCAGAGAGGGACCTGGGGGTGCTGGTTGATGGGAAGCTGAACATGAGCCAGCAGTGTGCCCAGGCAGCCAAGAGGGCCAACCGCATCCTGGCCTGCATTAGGAATAGTATGGCCAGCAGGAGCAGGGAGGTCATTGTGCTCCTGTACTCTGCTTTGGTTAGGCCGCACCTTGAGTACTGTGTCCAGTTCTGGGCCCCTCAGTTTAAGAAGGACATTGAGACACTTGAACGTGTCCAGAGAAGGGCAACAAGGCTGGTGAGAGGCCTTGAGCACAAGCCCTATGAGGAGAGGCTGAGGGAGCTGGGGCTGTTTAGCCTGGAGAAGAGGAGGCTCAGGGGCGACCTCATTGCTCTCTACAACTACCTGAAGGGTGGTTGTAGCCAGGAAGGGGTTGGCCTCTTCTCCCTAGCAACCAGTACCAGAACAAGGGGACACAGTCTCAAGCTGCACCAGGGGAAGTTTAGGCTCGAGGTGAGGAGAAAGTTCTTCACCGAGAGAGTGATTCGTCATTGGAATGGGCTGCCCGGGGAGGTGGTTGAGTCTCCGTCCCTGGAGGCGTTCAGGAGGGGACTGGATGTGGCACTTGGTGCCATGGTCTGGTTGTGAGGTTGTGGTTACAGGTTGGACTCGATGATCTTCAAGGTCTCTTCCAACCTTGGTAATTCTATTCTATTCTTAGGAGAGTGACAGTAAGATTATTGGGACAAGAACTTCAGGAAGATGAGGCAGAGGAGGAGGAGTCAGATGACATTGAAAGCTGTTCGTCACCCAGGGAGGAATTGAGGTATGTGCGTAAAGATTACATCAGAGCAGATAAGGAGCCAATCCTAGCTTGGCTTGGTAGATGCTATGATACAGGTGCTCCAGCTCTGGTAGTTGGAGACAAGTCAGCAGCTCAACTAGGAACTCTCTCAAAGGATAATGGAATAGATAGACATCTAGGCAGGACTCTTGGTAAGGTTACTCTCTGGATTCGCCTTTTAATGGCAACTCTCATGAGATATCCTTCCCGAGATGATCTTCCATGGAATGCTAAACCCTGGACTACCATAGATGAGGGAATCAAGCGTCTGAGAGAATTTGCTGTTAGAGAGGTACTCTATGGTGGCCATGAGACTCTGAATCCTGATGAAATTCCTGTAGGAACTGGTCTTGCTAAAAAGCTCATCAAACTTGCTCCTCCTAATTATGCAAATATTCTGGCAAGCAGAATTGTGGCAAGAAATTATGGTGGAGCTTCTCCTACGGTTGGCCAATTCACTGATCAGATGAGACAATTGGAGGACAGCATGACACGTGTTTCTTTGGTTTCAGCCATTGAAACTCTGTCTGGAAAAATTGAGAATTGCATGAAAGAGCTGAAGGATGAATTTAAAAATACTATCTCCCAATTGGCACAAAGAGATAATTCCAATTCTTCCTCCAGATGGATACAGGTTTCCTCTGTGAGGAATAGACGTCCTCCAAGGATGTCATTCCAAAACAGGTCATTCCAAAACAGGTCATTCCAAAACAGATCCAACCAAAACAGACCACCAAGGCAGTCACGTGCGAGTATTTGGATAACTCTGCGTGATCAGTTTGGTGAGAACATGAACAGATGGGATGGTCAACCAACTGCTAATCTTTTCAAGAGACTGAGGGAACTGCAAAGTGGCAGAACCCGAGGTAGCAATACCAGAAGGGTAGCTGTTACTTCCACAGTTCCCCAGGACAACTCTAATAGCTCCAACAGTGGCTCCAGTTCTAACACTGCACACTGTGCTCATTGCACATGTGGGCATGTTCCCCATAACTAGGGGTGCCCTACCTCCTGCCAGGGGGAGGAGAGGGGTAACAGAGATAACAGAATCTATTGGGATGTGTACATCCAGTGGCCTGGCACTTCACAATTTCAGAAGTACAGGGCCTTGGTTGACACAGGGGCTCAGTGCACCATAATGCCATCAAATTATCAGGGATCAGAAGCTATAACTATTCTGGGAGTCACTGGTGGATCTCAAAAGTTAACTAAGGTGGAGGTTGATATAAGTTTAACTGGTAAACAGTGGAGGAAGCATACAGTTGTGACCGGACCTGATGCACCTTGTATTCTGGGAATTGATTTTCTGAGAGAAGGGCATTTCAAAGACCCTAGAGGTTACAAATGGACTTTTGGAGTAGCATCTGTAGAAATTGTTGATGGACAAAAGTTGAAGTTGTCTGTTAGACCTGAGCTTTCTGATGAATCTGCAGTTGTGGGACAACACAAGATTCAGGACATTAAATTGCCGGTTGCTTCTCAGACTGTGCATCACAGACAATACAGAACCAACCGTGACTCTTTGTTGCCCATTCAGAATCTGATTCGTCAGTTGGAGAGTCAGAAAGTCATCAGCAAAACTCATTCACCTTTCAACAGTCCAGTGTGGCCTGTGCAAAAGCAGAATGGAGATTGGCGTCTGACAGTCGACTACCGAGCCCTGAATGAAGTAACTCCGCCTATGAGTGCAGCAGTACCAGACATGATGGAACTGCAGTATGAGCTGGAATCCAAAGAGGCCAAATGGTATGCTGCCATAGACATTGCTAATGCTTTCTTCTCTATTCCCAGAAAAGAAGGAATGCAGGCCTCAGTTTGCTTTCACCTGGAGAGGAATCCAGTACACTTTCAACAGGTTGCCAATGGGCTGGATCCACAGCTCAAGCATCTGTCATGCAGTGATCCACGATGCTCTGGAGGAAGGTGGTGCTCCAGAACACATCCAGTTCGTCGATGACATCATCGTCTGGGGTAAAACTGCTGAGGAAGTCTTCGAGAAAGGTAACAAAATCATCGACATTCTTCTGAATGCAGGTTTTGCCATCAAGCGAGACAAGGTGAAAGGACCTACCAGAGAGATCCAGTTTCTGGGAGTGCGGTGGCAGGATGGACGCCAACACATTCCAGTGGATGTGGTAAACAGAGTCTCTACCATGGCAAATCCCATGAACAAGCAAGAAACTCTACGTTTCTTGGGGAGAGTGGGATTTTGGAGACTGCACATCCCTGGATACAGTCAGATTGTGAAACCTCTGTATGATGTGACTCGAAAGAGAAACCATTTCCACTGGGGACCTGAACAACAAGCAGCCTTTGACCAGATAAAGCAAGAGGTAGTGCAAGCAATGGGTCTGGGACCTGTCCGAGATGGTCCAGACATAAGGAACATTTTGTACACGGCTGCAAGTGACAATGGTCCAACCTGGTGCTTGTGGCAAAGAGCTCCAGGTGAGACACGTGGACGACCTCTTGGTTTCTGGAGTTGTGGCTACAGAGGTTCAGAGACTAATTATACTCCAACAGAGAAAGAGATTCTAGCTGCCTATGAAGGAGTAAAAGCAGCTTCAGAAGTAATTGGAACTGAGTCACAACTTCTCTTAGCTCCCAGATTACCAGTTTTGAATTGGATGTTCAAAGGCAAAGGTTCCACACCACATCATGCAACAGATTCCACCTGGTCTAAGTGGATGGCTCTGATAACACAGAGAGCTCGAATGGGAAATCTTGAAAGACCTGGTCTAGTGGAGGTGATCTCAAGTTGGCCAGAAGGTACCAACTGTACCAAACCTCCAGAGGAGAGAGTAACTCGTGCTGAGGAAGCTCCTCCTTACAATGACCTATCTGATGATGAAAAGAAATATGCTTTGTTCACAGACGGTTCCTGTCGTCTTGTCGGGAACAAGCGAAGGTGGAAGTCTGCAGTGTGGAGTCCAACACGCCGAGTTGCAGAGGCAAAGGATGGAGAAGGAGAATCCAGTCAGTTTGCAGAGGTAAAAGCTGTCCAGCTAGCTCTCGACGTAGCCGAACAGGAGAGATGGCCAAAGCTTTATCTCTACACCGACCCATGGATGGTAGCCAATGCTCTGTGGGGTTGGCTAAAGAACTGGAAAAAGAGTGGTTGGCAGAGGAAGGGAAAGCCCATTTGGGCAGCTGACCTGTGGCAGGACATTGCTGATCGAATCGAGAGAATTCCAGTGAAGGTGAGACACATTGATGCTCACATTCCTAAGAGCAAAGCTACTGAGGAACAGCAACACAACCATCAGGCAGATCTAGCTGCAAGAGTTTCTCCAGTAGACATGGACTCTGATCTTGATCTCGACTGGAAACACCGAGGTGAGATATTCTTAGCTCGGTGGGCTCACGATTCGTCAGGACTTCAAGGCAGAGATGCAACCTACCAGTGGGCTCGTGACAGATCCATAGACATTTCCATGGATGCTATCACACAAGTCATCCATGACTGTGACATTTGTGCTGCTATTAAGCAGGCAAAAAGTATTAAGCCCTTATGGTATGGTGACAGATGGTCCAAGTACAAGTATGGTGAAGCTTGGCAAGTTGACTACATCATTATACCACGTTCTCGTTCTGGTAAGCAGTATGTGCTTACTATGGTAGAGGCGAACACTGGATGGTTGGAAACTTATCCAGTGCCACATGCAACTGTGCGCAACACCATTCTTGGTCTGGAGAGACAGATCCTGTGGAGACACGGAACTCCAGAGAGGATTGAGTCAGACAACGGAACTCATTTCAAAAACAACCTTGTAAAGAGCTGGGCCAAAGAGCACAGCATCGAGTGGATATTCCACATTCCCTACTATGCACCAGCTGCAGGGAAGATTGAAGGCTACAACGGTTTGTTGAAGACCACTCTTAAAGCCATGGGGGTGGATCTTTAAAAAACTGGGAAAAGCATTTAGCACAAGCAACCTGGCTGGTAAATAGTAGAGGTTCAGTGAACCGAGCTGGACCTGCACACTCAGATCTGTTACAGAAAGTAGAAGGTGATAGAGTTCCTGTTGTTAGAGAAAAGAATCTGTTAGGTAAAACTGTTTGGGTATTTTCTCCCTCAGGAGAGGCTAAACCTGTCCGAGGAGTGGTTTCAGCTGAAGGTCCGGGTCACACTTATTGGGTAATGCAAGAGAATGGTGAAATTCAGTGTATTCCACAAAGAAATTTGACTTTAGCTGAAAGAGTTTAATTTCAGAGTGTTGTACAGCTACATTGCGCCCAAAGGAAGAATCCATGAGGAATCCACGGTGCACGAACCCTGAGAACCCTGAGTCAACTGAGAGTCCCTGTTTCCCTGTTTTCCCTTTTCTTCGCTTCGTCTGCGAAGAGACAAACTGTTTTCCAATTTTCTTGTTTCTTGGACTTCTGAATCATCTACACCTGAGGATAGCCGGAATGGACTATGAACTTTACTTACAAACTGTAGATATTGTTTTAGATTGGATGGACAGTATGAACAGCCAATGAAATTGTTTAGCAGGGGTGGATTGTGACCGGTTTAGGCTGTGCCTTTAAGAAAGAGACACTTTCTGAACACTCTAGCCGAATGTTTTGATATTAGAATGAAAACAATGATATGCTAATCCAATTTCATTGGTGGAACCCGGCTGTAGATTTTTGTTTAGTCTTTCAGTCGGGGGAGTCAGGTAGTCATCTTCTTCTTCCCCCTGTGCTGTGAGCTGGCTCATTTCTCTCTACGATTCTTGCTAACCAGATAAGAGAAAACTAACTTTTGCATCCGCTTTGAGCTTTAACAAGTTTTCACCCTTTTAATTACCTTCCTTTCTCTTTCTCTTTCTCTCTAACCCTTTTGGGAAAAAGGGGAGGTAGGGAGGGAGAAGGGAGCGGCAGGCCAAACCCCCCTGGCCGCAGGGGGGGGGGTTGGGGAAAGGTTTCCTGTATTACATACATTGCTGTATATTTCTGTATATATTGTAAATATTGTATGTTTTTGTACATATTCATTGCATTCCATATCTGCTTGTAAAATACAGCTTTCATCTGCTTCTCCGGCTGAGTTAGCTGTGGAATTCTTTTGTGTGTGTGGGGGAAACCTTCCTACTCCACCACATCTCTGGGGTTGGGGATGGTGATGACAAGTGGCATCATGTTGAGGGTTGGTAGACACAGAGAGTGAGCTGGTTCTTCTTTGCTTTCCAAAGCCGCTGCCTCTATGCATGCACTGGCTGATTTGGTTTGACAACACCTTCTGCTGCACAAGGTATCTTTCTCTCTTCTTCTTCCTCTTGTCTTTCTTCTTCTTTCACATCTTCTTAAGCAGCAGCATATTCATCATAGTCAATATCATAGCTGCCAACATCCTCTTTTTTTTTGTACTTGTTCTTCTTTGTAATCCTCTCCCTCTTTTTATCTCTTATTCTGTGTGGCCCATTTATTCTGGGGAGAACAGGCTGCCCAGGGAAGTTGTTGAGTCACCATATTAGATTCTTGTGATTCTGTGGTGGTCTGTGGGAGGACATGGTGTGTATGGGTGGGCATGGGATGAACATGGTGGATTTGGAGAGAACAGGCTGCACAGGGAAGTGGTGGAGTCACCATCCCTGGAGATAGGTAGGTAGATATTCAAGAAGCATGTATTTTGGTGCTTCAGGATGTGATTTAGTGGTCATGGTAGTTGGGTTATGGTTGAAATCAATGATCTTAAAGGTCTTTTCCAACCTTCATGATTCTTGTGATTATGTGTTGTCTGTGGGAGGACATGGTATTGGGCATGGGTGGGCAGGTGGGAGATCATGGTGGATTTGGGGAGAACAGGATGCACAGTGAAGTGGTGGAGTCACCATCCTTGGAGGTAGGTGTTCAAGAATCATGTAGATGTTGTGCTTCAGGCTATGGTTTCTTGATCATGGTAGTTGGGTTATGGTTGGACTTCATCCAACCTTGGTTGGTCTTTTCCAACCCTAATGATTCTGTGATGGTCTGTGGGAGTACATGGTGAGTGGGAATGGGTAGACATGGAATGAGCATGGTGGATCTGGTGAGAACAGGCTTCCCAGGGAAGTGGTGGAGTCACCATCCCTGGAGGTAGGTAGGTAAGTAGGTGGGTATTCAAGAAGCATGTACATGTGGTGCTTCAGGGTATGGTTTAGTGGTCATCATAGTTGGTTTATGGTTGGAATCAATGATCTTAAAGGTCTTTTCCAACTTCCACATTTCTTGTAATTCTATAGTGGTCTGTGGGAGGACATGGTGGTGGCCATGGATGGGCAGGGGGAGATCATGGTGATTTGGGGGAACATGGTAGTGTGGTAAAAGCTGCCTATGCCCACAATTTTGCCCCAAATATTGCCAAAACTTATTCCAACATGTTTTGCTCAAACGCCTCTTTCCCCCTCCTTTCTGAAGTGAGTACTCAGCCCAGAGCCAAGTAAAAGGCCAGGCATCACCAAGCCAGGATAAACAACCCAACCTGCCTTTTTTGGGGTAAACAAGATCTCATGCTCACCTTATGAGGTGCTTATGGGATACTTGTGCTTATTCCAGGTTTGGGCATAATTCTAGCCACGTGCTTTGTCATTGGCTAAAGGTGTTTACCAAGTTGGACTATTGGCCAAATCCAAGCCTTGTGCATATTATAAATATTACCCCAAACTGTAAGCCAATTGTTCATTGCTCTTTTGCTTAAGCTCTTTCACTCTTGCCTTTGCTTCTGCTATTGCTCCCTGCATGTGTACTGCCTTTGTCTACAGTCTGCTACCTGGAAAGCACCATTGTGTCTCAGTTTACCCAGAAGCCTGCAGAGTCCTTTGCATTGCTGCATTGAAACTACAGCCAGCCTTGCATTGTATCCCAGTCCCACTGTTAGGAAGCAGCTGCCACCACATCTTAGAGGGACTGAGTCCCGCTGGTAAGCCTGGCCAGCTGGGAGAGAACCTGCCTGAATCTCTTCAGCAGTCCTAAAGTCTGCTACAACCATGAAGCAGCAGACCTGTGAGCCAAAGCGGCCCTTCGTGTACCTGCTTGCAAAGTAAGGAGCAGCCACCTGCTGCTTGATGCAATTCAGAACACTGCCCATGCTCTGCTGGGACCACCTGTGAGTGTCCCAGGCACTTGGTCATTTCTAACCTGAGCAGGGGAAAACTGCACCGCTCTGTGCCCCCTGCCTCCCCAACTCTCAAATTGCTCTGGGAGGGGAACCGCACCCCCACAGTGTCCTGCCACCTCTGCAGGACTACAGCGCTGAGGGAGCCACTCAAGAGCCTGTCTAGGTGAACCTGCCTGTTGTCAGAAGTCTATACTGTGCCCCCGCAGCCACCCAAGGAAGGGACTGCCCCTGAGAGCCAGTGCCAGATCCCTGCGAGCCCATGAGCCTCGGAGCCAGCCAAAGCAGCTGCAGCCCTGCCAAGTCCCTTAGCCTTGGCCACCAGCCTCAGCACCAATTAGCTTTGGTAGCTTAGGAACAAGGGAAACTGTATCTTTTCAGTGTTCATGCGCTTAACACCAGCTTTGGTTCTGTTTTAAATCCCCTCTCTTTAGCCTGCATGGTAATGTGATCTATGGTTTATTAAGGCCAAACCCAAGGAATGCCCGGAGTCATAATTTGTGATCAAAATTGATTTAAGACTCTGAAAGGTTCCTTTAATTATATGCCCTGACATTTTGTCTTTTCTGGCTGTTTAGCAGCTGCCAAGAATCTTGTCGAGTTGACATCTGGCAGAAAAGTGGCAGAATTGCACTCTTGGTTCTATTATTGAATAAGTGTTTTGTATTTTTCTAATGTGGTTCAAAATTGTTAAACTGGACCAGTTTATAGGATATATTCCACAACCATGCACTAGAATCTGCATATAGATATTGATAAAAGGTTATAAATATTTTTATGTCACTAAAAGAGGGTTGGCCTCTTCTCTCTAGCAACCCGCACCAGAACAAGAGGACACAGTCTCAAGCTGCTCCAGGGGAAGTTTAGGCTCAAGTTGAGGAGAAAGTTCTTCACCAAGAGAGTCATTCGCCATTGGAATGGGCTGCCCAGGGAGGTGGAGTCACCATGCCTGGAGGTGTTCAAGAGGGGATTGGACATGACACTTGGTGCCATGGTCTAGTCATGGGGTCTGTGGTGACAGGTTGGACTCGATGATCTTTGAGGTCTCTTCCAACCTTGGTGATACTATGGTACTGTGAAATAATATAATAATTAATTTTTCATAAATCATAATTAATAACCTTATCCTTCACAGGTGGACTTGAGGAGAAGTTGGTGGGCTTGGTGAGAAATGGTTCTTCTGTTGTATTGTTCCCATTGTCACCTCTTTATGTCATCCTCTGTTTCTTCTTCTGTGTCATGCTCTTTCTGCATCATCCCCTTATTCATCACTCCCTTCTTTGTTGTCCCCTTATGCATCACGCTACTCTTCTTCCTCATCATCCCCTTATGTGTCACACTCTTCTTCTGCATCACTTTGTTATGCCTCACACCCTTCATCCTGTGTGTTGTCCCCTCATGCACCGTACTATTTTTTGTCATCCCCTTATGTATCACACCCTTCTTCTCCTGCTTCGTCCCCTGATGTGTTGCACCCTTCTTCTGTGTTGTCCCCTTAAGAGTCACAGCCATCTTTGCCATCCACTTCCACATCATGCCCTTCTTCTGCATCATCCCCTTACGCAACACACCCTTCTTTATGTATCATGCCCTTCTTCTGCACTGAACTTTCTTCTTCCTTCCTGCTGAGTCATCCTCTGTCATCTTCCCTTCCTCCACTTTTTGTTCTTTGAGGGGATCATGGTGGAATTCTGCAGAGAGCAGGTTGCCCAGTCACCATCCCTAGAGGTGTTCAAGAAGTGTGTAGATGTGGCACTTCAGGGTATGGTTTAGTGGTCAGGGTAGGTAGTTTACAGTTGGATTCTATGATCTCAAGGGTCTTTTCCAACCTTAATGATTCTATGGTGGTCTGTGGGAGGACATGGTGGATGTAGCTGAGCATGGAGAGAGCATGGTGGATTTTGAGAGAGGATGGTAGGCTTGGGGAGAACAAGGGTGGGCTTTGTGAGAACATGGTGTGTTTGGGGAGTACATGATAGACTTGTGGAGAAGATGGTGGGCTTGGTTAGCAATAGTTCTTCTCTGTTGCATTGTCTACTTTTGCACCACCATCTTTATGCACCCTCCTCTTCTTCTGTGTCACACCCCTCTTTTGCGTCACCCCCTTAAGTGTTGCACCCAACTTCTATGCTGGACAGTCTTCCTTTTCTTTGTGCTGTGTCATCCTCCACTGCATCATGGCCTGCTGCTTTTATGTTTTCTTCTTTGAGGAGAACATGTTTGACTTTGGGGAGGACATGGTGGGCTTAGGAAGGATATGGCTGGCTTGGGGAGAACATGGACATTGGTGGATTTGGAGACAACCTGGTGGATTTGGGGAGAACATGGTTCTTCTTTTTCTCCTGTTGTGTTGTCCTTGTCATCCTCTTTATGTGCTTCCTCTTTCCTTCTGCCTCTTCCTTTTATTCTTCCTCTTCCTTCTTTCTTCTGCATCTTCCTCTGCATCATCATCCTCTTTGCATCATCCTCTTTGCATTAAAGGAGGAAGGGTGTTTGAGGGGTGTTTGAATTCCTACCCTCAGCTCCTTGGAGGCCATCCCCAGAGGGATCCATGTTGGAGACCAGATGGTCTGTCCGGTTCCTGTGGCCAGGAACACTGATAGATTGTCAAAGCCTACCTCTCTACTGTAATGGTGGCTTTTGAACCTTGGTTAATGTCACCCCATGCTCACATGCCTTCCCCTGGGGCTTCTCTATGCTTCTCTATGTTGTGGAGAAAGTCCAACTGTGGTGGTTTTTTGGCTGCTGGTTGAACATCTGTATCCATTTATTCTGGTTCTACAGGCATCTAGGAGATGGATGCCCTCAGGTACTCCCAGCTGGCCATGGTTACCTCAGTGTACAGAAGGAAAGTAGATGGTTGCTGGCGGAGGGAATTTTTACCGCGGCTCAGACAAGCGACCAACTCAATATCAGTGATAAAACAAGTACAACTTTATTTGGGTTGCATCAGACTTTATAACCAACATGGGCCTGCTCGGCGCAACCTTATTGGTTCTAACCTAAAGGGTCCTGATTACATACTCCTCCCACCTGTGGTCTTTCACAGTGGCTACTCTTTCTTTTCTACCCATCTCTCAGTGCAGTTTGTTTACCAAGTTCTCAAGGACAGACCGTCCTTGGAAGGCTTGCTGGCTGACATCCAGCTCAGCCTATAGTTATGCTAACAGCCCAAACTTACCAACTTATTTACATACTTATTTACTTGATCACCGTCAAAGCCTGGATTGTGCAGTACTTTTAGGGGTCCATGTCCTCTCTCTTTAAGCCGTTCTTCAACCAATGGTTGCATTGAAAGGGGCCACATCCCTCATCTAGACCCCCAGGTCCTTCTCCACATGGTTGCTCTCCATCCCCTTCATCCCCAGCCTGGACTGATTTCCAGGACTCACCCTGACACAAGTGCAGAACCTTGCCCTCAGCCTTGTGGAACCTCGTGAGTTTCACCTGGGCCCTCTTCTCAAGTATGTCAAGGTCCCTCTGGATGGGTTTCTGTCCCTCAGGAGTGTCAGCTGCACCACTCAACTTGGTGGCACCACCAGGACAGGGGATAAAATAAGATGATAAAAAGCTCATGACTCAAGGTAAAGGTGGTTTAATATAGCTAAAGCAAAGTAATCTGCATGCAGAAGCAAAGAAAACAAAATATTTATTTTCTGCTTCCCATCAGCAGGTGATGCCCAGCTGCTTTCCAGGAAGCAGGGCTATAGCACATGTAGCAGTTGCTCTGTGATAAACATTTATATTAATGATGCCTAGTCTCCTCCTTTCTTTTACATTGCAAAGTTTATGTGCTATGGAACACACCTTTTGATCTGTTTGGGTCAGCTTTCCTGACTATGTCCTCTCTCAAGAACTTGCCCACCTTCAGCCCTCTGGTGAGGGGCAAATGCTGGAGAGACAGATGGCCTTGATGCTGTGAGCACTGCTCCACAGCAGCCAAAACACTGGTGTGTTATCAGACCTTTCTAGCTACACATACAAGGCACAGTACTATGAAGGCTGCTGTGGGGGAAATAAACTCCATCTCAGCCAGACCCAATGCAGTGTGTCCTTCACACAGTTACAGATCTTCATAAACTGTTCCAGTGGGAATCCTTTCCACATGGTGAAGTCCTTCAGGAACAGACTGCTCCATCATGGGTACCCCATGTGGTCACAATTCCTGTTTGCAAACCTGCTCTAGCATGAGCTCTACTCTCTAGAGGTCCACACCTCTTGCCAGGGCTCTCCACAGGGTCACCGCTTCCATCTGGACACATCCACCTGCTCCAGCATGGAGCCCTGCATGGGCTGCTGGTGAGTATCCACCATTAACTTCCATGGGCTACAGGGGATAGCCTGCCTCACCAACATCCTCACTACAAGCTTGCAGGAGAATCTCTGCTCCCTCTCCTTCACTGAACTTGTCTGCAGAGTTGTTTCTCATACTCTCTCTCCAGCTGTTGTTGCACATAAGGGTTTTTACCATCTTAAATGTGCTGTCACAGAGGCTCTTCACTGTCACTGATGGCCTCAGACAGCAAACAGATCACTCTTGGAGCTGGCTGGCATTGGCTCTTTAAGACATAGGAGAAGCTTCTGGCATCATGTTACAGAAGCCACGACTGTAACCACTGGGCTACCAAAGAACTTGCAATGCAAACCCAGGTATTACAGAAACATTTGATACCCTGAGATTGAAATGTGCCCAAGTTATGTTTCAGGAATACATGACTTGATATATAATTCTGTGGAATTTTAAGTACTCTTACATATTAATAAATATTAAGTATATGCAAATAAAACTACTTGTTCAGATTTTTATTTCAACATGTTAATATTCATCTTTGTATATTAGTAAATCTTTATGAAATAAAGTATTTTTTAAAGACAATAATTTCATAAAAATATATATACAATATATATACAAAATACACAAAAACATATATACTGGACATGCCCTTTGAATTAATGACTGTTATTCATATATGAAAGTGAATGTAACAATGCTTAAATGGAAACTTGCCATGTGTATTAGCTAATTCCACATTGACCATTCACAGTACCATATAAATAAGGAACACTGAATTATGACATTAGTAACATTAATTCACTATAGCAATTTGAGCAACTTCTAGCTTTTGGTTACAAAGTGAGAGAGTAAATCAAAACTGAAGTTGTTTGAAGCCCATTGATCATGAACCCAGCTGCTGAATAATGTAGACAAGATGCTGGAGATGAATGGCTTGGGCAGGCCCCTGATGAGTGCCCGGAGAGTGTGTTTATTTGGTATATTTATTAGCATCTTTTTTCAGTGACCTCCAATTTAGAGAAAATCCCTGAAACATTTATAATCAGCAGTTAGGCCTGCTAATAGTTAATGGTTCATCAGCAATGGTGCTAGTCTTGAAGACCTTGAATTGGTCCAGAAGATAAATATTTCAATTTCTGCAGCATACTACAGTCATATTTCCATAAACATAAAGGGCTAGGTCTAGGATTTTAGATTTACAGACAAAATGTGTGTAGGACATTTTATCTTTTAACAGCGTCATTGAAATTATACTCTACAATTTAATCTTGGGTTCTTCTTACCTTGGCCAAGGAATCAGAAGCAAAGGTCATTGTGGTGAGTTGAAGTTTCACCCCCCAACATTAACTTTGCCAGACCAACTCAGTTAGAAGCAAATGGAAGCTGTATTTACAAGCAAAACTACACCCTACAATGGGATGCAATGAATATGCACAAAATATACAGTATTTACAATATTATGCCGATATGTACAATTAGCAAACAACATGAAACCCCCCAGCCAGAGACCAGGGAATCCCATCTCCCTGTCCCAAGAGAGAAAGGAGCAGAGAGAAAAGCGGTGGGTTAGACTTAGCCAAGGCCAGCCAACAAGCAGACTATCTCTCCCACACGAAGCAAAACAGCCAAGATCAGAAGAGAAGAGAATTTGTCTAGAATTATCTTTTGTTTTCCTCTTTACACCCAATAGTGATTTATTTATAGTTTTTTACTTTTCTGCTTGAAATCTGTAACTAAATGTTAAAGGCATAGGCTAAAACCTCCACAGTCATCTGCAAGGATCACTGTGGCATTGCTGCAGGGTATTTTTCTGCTGCTGGTGCAAAAGAGCATCGGGGGACTTACCTATTCAACTTCCAATGAAACCTGAGAGCCTTGTGCAGTGAGGTGGCTACCTTGGTGGACAAAGGTAGAGCAGTAAATGTGACTTACCTCAAGGCATTTGATACGGTCTCTTGCAGCATCTTCAAAAACAAACTGGCAGATTGGTTAAGCAGACATTGAAACAGATGGAAAACTAAGTAATTAGCCAGGCCCAGAGATGTGTGGTTGCTAGTGGTGAACTTTAATGAACAATACATGGGCCAGTACTGTTTAATGTATCATCAGTGACCTGCACACTGAGAGTGCACCTTCAGCAGGTTTGCAGGTGATACAAAACTGGGAGGAGTAGCAGATACACCAAATTCTGCATAAATGGGCTGGGAATAATCTCATGAAGTTCAAATAATGCAAATATTTGCCCTTTGAGAGGAACAACACCATAAAACAGTGCACACTGAGAGACTGCCCTCTGGACATCATCTGAGAGAGTCTGAGTGATGTCATGGGTTGAGTTGAATCTGATGATGATACTCATTATCATGCTGCTGTCATGCCAGCTTCAAAATGGAAGTGCTGGCTGGACCAAAGCATTATGGGGCTTCAAGTTCAGATTGTAACATGAGAAGCTTCCTCTTCCAGTTGCTGCTTCTAGTTTCCAGGTTTGGGGTGTTGGTCCTTTCCTGCAGGTCAGGAGGTGGGGGGAGGTCACTGACTTCTGCTGCTTCTTCTGCATTATGCAGGACTTTTCCTGCAAGATGGGCTAAGGTAATTGTGCATTGTATTATCTTGTTATATTCTTTATCTCAACCCAGAGAGGCTTTTGGGTAACTCTCTCTCCTACCTGTGTGAGGAGAGAGGGAGACTTGTGAGAGCAGTGTCCTGTGTTACCCCAGGACAGTCCATATTTGGTGCACAATGTGGGGCTCAAAAAGCTGCTGTCTTAACTAAGACAGCAAGATTTTGTCTGGAAATGAAAGGGTTGACATAATGAGAAGTGAGATAAAGAGAAGATTCATTTAAGGCTTGACGCTTGTTAAGAGAGTTTGATATACTTGTTAAATTTTACCCTGTGGTATATTTACTATGTCAATGCATTTGCTTTTCAGGGGCAGCTGGAGCCAATGTGTTCTCTCTGGTGCAGTGTGTCACCTCAGGAGAATGACTTAGAGCTGTGCTGTTGCTGTGCTATCCAGTGCACAGTGGGACAAGTTTTGTCCAGAGCAATGCACATCTCTCCCAAGAGTACTACCTGGAGATCTGCTCCAACACTGCATAATTTTGAGTGACAGAATGTGTGGGTGAATATGGGCAAGGGCCTAGGATGGTGGTCACTTCCAGTGTTTTGGAATTTCACCCCTGAGCAAGTACAAAGTCCTGACAAGCTGGTGACAAGTTTGGAAAAAGTCTGTTGTCAGCCCAGAAGCTTCCAAGAAACAAAATCACTGCAATGTGTTTGGACCTGGCCCCTGCTGGTCATGCTATTCTCATCACTATTCAGAGTGCTCAGGGGCAAGAGAAGGTCTCTGGGCCTACAAACAGACCAACACACATGGCAGCTGCACCAGAGAGCCAGCCAGTATCTGATGTCCCTGGACAGAAAAAGAAACGTATAAGGAAAGTGGCTTATCTGGCAAAGGAGGAGGCTGAATCAAGGTCATCATGGGAATAGCAGGAAGAGCCGGGGGTGGTCACTCAATCTTTATCTCTTTGAAAAATGGCCAAAGACAACAGTGGATGAAATGACTGGCAGGCTCTGGCGATGTGAGTGAAGTCTCTTTTCCTCTGTCCAAGCCTGTGTTTCAGCTGTGAAGGAACTCTCCTAGAGGGTTGAATGGGTCCAGGAGTACATGTTCTACTCCCGACCTGTGTGGTCCTTTGTTGCACACATGAGAAGCAGGCACTTCCTTGTCCAAAGGAGAGAACCTGGGGGGTACACATTACACTGTAGCCTGTGGGTTTACTTGTAGGACCATGGGGAGGACATGAGAAAGTAGGATGGAAAATCCACTTCAGTCCTAGCTGTGCAAATTACAAGGAAATTCTCTGTAGAAGAATGCTGCCCAAATTTCCAGTGGAAAATCACCCCAAAAGAGCAGAAGAAACAATACTGCTTCTGAACCTCCTGAAGGGACAAAGCATCTTCACAAGATGTAAGCATAGTAATACATCCAAATGCCCTCTCCCTCCCCATGAAGCCACGCTGGGGGTGGGGGGTGTGTGTGGAGTAGTAGGGATGGAAGGAGCCATGGGGGGAGACACCTCCCCCACCCAGGTGTATGGGTCAGCAAACTCACATGACCCCTTCCTCCAAGCTATGTGCCCTGCCAGGCGCAGTAAGACACAGACTCCATACTGGGAACAAGTCTTGGGCAGGAGGCTGAGGAAAGACTGAGGGAGCTGGGTCTCTTCAATCTGGAGAAGAGGAGACTACGAGGTGACCTCATTAATGTTTATAAATATGAAAAGGGTGAGTGCCAAGAGGATAGAACCAGGATCTTTTTGGTGATGCCCAATGACAGGACAAGGGGCAATGGGTGGAAGTTGAGGCATAGGAAGTTCCGTGGAAACATGAGGAAAAACTTTTTCATTGTGAGAGTGACAGAACACTGGAACAGGCTGCCCATGGGGGTTGTGGAGTCTCCCTCTCTGGACATATTCAAAACCCACCTAGATGCATTCTTGTGTGACCTGGTATAGGTGATCCTGCTCTGGCAGCTCTGTGTTGGACTAGATGATCTTTCAAGGACCCTTCCAACCCCTAACATTCTGTGATTCTGGATCTGTTCCAGCACCTACCTGTATTGTCTGTCTGGGATTGAAAATGCTTTTCTTTTGTGACCTATGACAAACTTTAACTCATTTTTCATAAGATGGGATAGTTGCAGAGAGAGCTCCTTGCCTCAGGTTTCCCTCCCCAGTTTAGGAGGCTTCTCTGCTAAAGAGGGACCTTAACAAGAATTTCCACAATCAGCAAAGAGCATTTGTGAGTATTGATACATATAAACCTGAGTCCCTGGAAAGTTCTTTCTTTTTGTGAGTGGGGTATTTGCTACTTGTGTGGATTTATCTTTTGTGAATACTGTTCTGTAATCATTATTATTGTGAAGATAGCTCACAACTGAACATCCAAATCTTTACAAATTTTGTATTATGTTGTAAGGGAGGTGGAGCTAATTTTATAAATAAAGCAGAAATTTATGTCTGGGGTGTTGGTCTTTTCCACTGTGTGGGCTGTAAGTCAGCAGGTGCAGGGAAGTCACTGAATTCTGTTGCTGCTTCTGCATCTTGCAGCACTTTTCCTGCAAGATAGGCTAAAGTAGTTGTGCATTGTGTGGTCTCATTATATACTTTATCTCAACCCAGAGGGTTTTTTGTGTAACTTTCCCTCCCATCTGTGTGGCGAGAAAGCAAGGTTTGCAAGAGTGGGGTGTATTAACCCAGGATAGTGTCCTGGTGAACACCAAGTTGAATAGGAACCAATATTGTCTGGATCTGCAATAAGCAGAGTGCTGCCAGCAGGTTGAGTGATGTGATCTTTGCTCTCTACTCAGCATTCCTAAGATACATCTGGAGTGCTGGGTGCAGTGCAGGGTTCTGCAGTAAAGGAAAGTTACAGATTTAATGGAGTGAGCCCAGTGCAGGGCACCACAAAGGTGGTGAAGGAACTGGAGTATTTTTCATGTGAGGAGAGGATGACAAAACTGAAAGTATCCAGTCTGAAGAGGAGAAAGCTCAGGGAGATTTACCCACATGCATTAATACATGATGGGAAGGAATTCAGAAGAGGGAGCCAGACTCTTCTTACTGATGTGCACTGAGAGGACAAGAGGAAATGGGCACAAATTAAAAAACATTAAATTATTTTTAAAAACAAGAAAGTTTTTTTTTTTTTTTTTTTTGTGGGGGTAGCCAAGCACTGACAGAGGTTGCTCTGAGAGGTTACGGATGTTTCTTCTGTGGACATAAACATAACCCTACTGTACAAGGTCCTGAGCAACCTGATCTATATGACCCTGCTTGAGTAGAGGTTTGCAGGAGATGATTCAGATTCACAGGTTGCATAGGGTTGGAAAGGCTCAAAGCTCATCTTGTCCAACCTCCCTGCATTAATCTGGAACACTCCAACTACCTCAGGCTTCCCAGGGCCACATCAAGTCTGATGTTGAATGTCTCCAGGAATAGGGCCTCAACCACATCCCTGGGTAGCCTGTTCCACTATTTTACCATTCTCATTGTAAAGAACTTTCTCCCTGTGTCCAACCTAAATCTCCCCTGCTCCAATTTAAAACCATTGCCCCTTGTCCTATCACTACAAACCCTTCCAAACAGTCCTTCCCCAGCCTTCCTGTAGGTCCCCTTCAAATACTGAAATACAGCTATATGGTCTCCCCAGGGTCTTCTCTTCTCCAGGCTGAACAACCCTAACTCTTCCAGCTTGTCTTTGTAGGAGAGGTGCTCCAGCCATCTGATCATCTTGGTGTGGCCCTCCTCAGGACACCACTTGTCACCCACATCCATCTGGACATTGAGCCGTTGACCACTACACTTTGTGTGTGATCATCCAACTAATTGCTTATCCACTGGACAGTCCACCCATCAAATCCGTATCTCTCCAGCTTAGAGGAAGGATGCTGTGTGGGGACTGTATCAAGTGCTCTACGAAAGTCCAGAAAGATGACATCTGTTGTTCTTCCCTTGTCCACTGATGTAGTCACACTGTTGTAGAAAGCCATTTGTCTGGTCAGCTACGGCTTGCCCTTGGGGAACTTATGCTGACTACCTCAAATCACCTCCCTGTCCTCTGTGTATTCCAGTACAGCTTCCAGGAGGATCTGTTCCATGATCTTCCCAGGCGAAGTGGTGAGGCTGAGGTAA
The DNA here is from genome assembly GCA_033816785.1 of Picus viridis. Taxonomy (NCBI): domain Eukaryota; kingdom Metazoa; phylum Chordata; class Aves; order Piciformes; family Picidae; genus Picus; species Picus viridis. The sequence continues at coordinate 55,165,605 of CM066606.1, forward strand.
TTTTCAGGGTTGTCTTTTTCACCCTTTTAAAAAATGGGCACAGTATTTCCTTTCTTCCAGTCTCTAGGAACTTCACCTGACTGCCAGAACTTTTCAAATATCATGGAGAGTGGCTTTGCAGCTACGTCAGCCAATTCCCTCAGCACTCTGGGATGCATTCCACATCTCACCACTTCCCTCGGATTTATGTATGTTGAGATTCCTCAGGTAGTCCTGAACTTGATCTTCCCTTGTGGCCTGTACCATTGACTCAAAAGGAGACAGAGCAAGACTGCCAGTGAAGACTGAGGTCAAAAAAGTTATTGAGTACCTTAGCCTTCTCCTCATCTGTTGACACCAGCTCTCAATTCTCTCTCCTCAGAGGGGATGTGCTTTCTTGGACCTTTCTTTGCTGGTTGATGTTCCTGTAGAAGCCCTTCTTATTATTCTTTTCATTCCTTGCCAGGTTCAGCTCTAGCTGTGCCTTAGCCTTTCTGACCTCATCTCGACAAAACCAGGGAGTGTTCCTGTACTCCTCCCAGGTTACCTGCTCCTGCTACCTCTATCTGTATAGTTCCCTCTTCCTCTTTATTTTGACCCTCAAGTCTCTAGCCATGGTGGTCTCTTCCCTTCCTAGCCTGGTTTCATACACACAGGGATCAAGAAGTCTTGTGCTCTAAAGATAATGTCCTTAAAAATCTGCAGTTCTGCTCTGCTTCCCTGTCCATGAGGAGCCTTTCTGGTGGGGTCCCACTGACTAACTCCCTAAGGAGCTGGAAGTTTGCCATCCTGAAATGTAGAGTCCTGACTGCTCCTTTCCTGTTCCATATCCCTCAGGACTGCAAACTCCACCAGTGCATGATCATCAGTGCTGCCCAGGCCACCCCCAGTCTTGAGTTCATTTGTTACCATCAGTACAGTGTTGCATTCCCTCTGGCAGGGGTGTCTGTTGTCTGGCTCAGGAAGTTACCATCGAAGCACTGCAGGAGTATCTTCCATTGCCTACAGCTTGCTGTGCTGTTTTTCTAGCAGATGTCATGGTACTTGAAGTGCCCCAGCAGGACAGGAGCCTGTGAGCACAGAGCCTCCAGCTGGAATAGGAAAGCTTCATCATCGAACTCCCCTTGATCAGGTGGCCTGGAGTAGACACCAAACTTAAGGTTCCTTTTTTTGCCTTTGTCTCTAATTCTTATCCATAAGCTTTCAACCTGTTCATAGCAGTTCTACAGGGACAGTTCTTCAGACTCTATCCATTTCCTGATATAGAGGACAATGCCTACACTCCTCTTTCCTCACCTGTCCCTTCTGAACAGTCTGTAGCCATCAATAGCCACACTCCAATCATAGGATTCATTGCCCCAAGCCTCAGTGATGGCTATCAGGTCATAGTTTCCTAGCTGCACATTAGTTTCCAGCTCCTCCTGTTTATTGTCCATGCTATGTGAGTTAGTATAGAAGCACTTCAGCTGGGTCACAGAATCACAGAATTATTGAGGCTGGAATCAACCTCTGAGATCATCAAGTCCAGTCGATGATCTAACACTACCACATCAACTAGACCATGTCACTAAGTGCTATATCAAATCTTCCTTTAAACACCTCCAGGGATGATTGCTCCACCACCTCCCTGGGCAGTCCATTCCAGTGTCTAATTAACCTTTCCACAAGGAAATGATTCCTAACATCCTACCTAAGCCTCCCTGGCATAGCTTCAGACCATGCTCTCTTGTCTTGTCACAAGCTGCCTGGGAGAAGAGCCTAAACCCCACATTACTACAGCTTCCCTTCAGATAGTTGTAGAGTGTGACAAGGTCCCCCCCCTCAATGATTCTACAGTTTTGAGCAGTTTCTGAGAAAGGTTGGAACAATACACTTTTTTCCTTGCTTCTCTGCATTATATATCTGCTGCTCTTATTCTGGAAGACAAAAGTTTATCTAGTAACTTCTCTGGGTGGTCATGATGTAGGTATTTATGAGAGTCTAGTCTGGTGATAAGAAGGAGGGAAGGGAAGAAGGAAAAAAATGTATTTTTAGTTCATTTTTTGTTTATTCTATACAGGACTGTCATCAATTTTCAACAACATGACACACATTCCAATAAACTAATGGTACTCAACAAGTTCATATGAACCTTTACATACCAAACAATTAATACATGTTAATATTGAAATGACAAAATGCTACTTTAAGCATCACTTAACATGTATTCATAAATAATCATGCATACAAATATATTAAGCCACATAGAACTATAATTAGTAATTTTCAAGTCCTTGCAACCAGCAAGATTCAACAGGAATATCCTCTTTGGCCTACCCAGCCCTAATAAAACTTCAAAGAGGGGGCTGCATGTCCTTTTTAATCTGCTTCTCAATGGCTAGCAGTAAATAAATGAACATGAGATTGGTGAGTATGACAAATTAATATGCACACTGACAACTTATAAACACAGCATCACTTAGGAATTACTATATGAATATATACAAGCAATTATATGTTTTAAATTATTTATTTCATTTTCCAAATAATACACCGCTGAAGTGGAAATTGATAAAATGGAGAATACAAAAACAATATTATATCAACTTTTTACTGAACTTATTAAGTGGAAGCCCTCTTAATGAGGAAATTAATGAATGAAGCAGTTCATTATGGCTAAGCATTCTTTGTGGTTGTTAAGAATTTGCCAGCATAGACCTGTCATAGTCAGTTTAATTATGATTAATAACTTATCTTGGATTCCATCTCCATTCATATCTGAGAAACAAATGCAAACCCTATTACATGATCAAAGTTCATAAAATAAGGTTAGTTACTAATGACCTTAATTTTATTCGTCTTCACATTCACATTTACCAGTTTTTACAAGAACTAAAGTCAATCTTACCATATTAAAAAAACCCACAAAACATTTGTTCATGGTATGTTATACAATCTCTTGTTCTTCTTAGGTGCGGAACCCTGTTTGCAAAACTGAATTCCTCAACAGCTGTATTACACCTTTTCAAATGCAGTTACCACTCTTTTATTGCAACTTGAATAAGGCAAATGCCTATATTAGCCTCTGAGATATGCTGTAAGACTCACTGGGTTGTATAATTTAAATGGATTTTATTTAGCCACATCTCTCACAAATATCAGAGCAAATTGTACTTCAGCTATAAGCAAAGTTTAGTCTGTTAGCTGTTATGTTCTTCTTCTGTGCATGTGTCTGGGGATTATGTATGGGGAGTACTTTTTAATTAGCTTGCTTTTTTAAGAGCCTGCCAGTCATCAATGGCCCATAATTTCCAGTATTTGACCCTACACTGAATCAATTCAGTCTTGTCCACACTAATATTTCATCCTGAAACAGTTCTCACGCTGCCTTTGGCTGTGTTGTACTGGTTACATTGATGTCATTATTTTATTCTGCACTTTGTTGTTGTTGTTTTTAATTAACAAAATAACTTTAAAATTGTGTGCTCAGACTCTCAATCTGTAATTCCTCTTCCCTTTTTTTGAGTACCCTGGCTGATTTCAGCTAAGCTTCCACATTTCCAGAGAATTATAGGTCTCAAAAGTATGAAATTTCTCAACATTCATGAAGACTGGTGCCTGAATGAAAAAAATGAGCAAAGGTATGGGAGTGATAGGCTTTAGGGAAGGTAAGATGGATGTCTGTAGTGCCCCAGCTTTAGTGTTTCCAGAGATTCAAAACAAATTATTTTGCTGTTTATAAGAAGATGTCCAGAGCAAAATATGATTGGACCACTAGATGGATAAAGAATTGGCTTGATGGCTGCACCCAAAGAGTGGCTGTCAACGGGTCCATGTCCCAGTGGAGGCCAGTGACAAGCGGAGTCCCTCAGGGATCAGTCCTGGGACCTGTCTTGTTCAACATCTTTGTGGGTGACATGGACAGTGGCATCGAGTGCACCCTCAGCAAGTTTGCTGATGACACCAAGCTGTGTGGTGCAGTGGACACCCTGGAGGGAAGGGATGCCATCCAGAGGGACCTGGACAGGCTGGAGAGGTGGGCACAAGCCAACCTCATGAGCTTCAACAAGACCAAGTGCAGGGTCCGGCATCTGGGTCGAGGCAATCCCAGGCACAAATACAGGCTGGGCAGTGACTGGCTGGAGAGCAGCCCTGAGGAGATAGACTTGGGGGTGCTGGTGGATGAGAAGCTCAACATCAGCTCTCAATGTGCGCTTGCAGCCCGGAAAGCCAATCAGATCCTGGACTGCATCAAGAGAAGTGTGGCCAGCAGGTCAAGGGAGGTGCTTCTCCCCCTCTAATCAGCTCTGGTGAGACCCCACCTGGAGTACTGCATCCAGTTCTGGAGTCCCTATTACAGGAGGGATGTGGACATGCTGGAGCATGTCCAGAGAAGGGCCACGAGGATGATCAGAGGGCTGGAGCACCTCTCCTATGAGGACAGACTGAAGGAGTTGGGGCTGTTCAGTCTGGAGAAGAGAAGGCTCCGAGGTGACCTCATTGTGGCCTTCCAGTATCTGAAAGGGGCCTACAGGAAGGCTGGGGAGGGACTTCTCAGGATCTCAGGTAGTGGTAGGACTAAGGGGAACGGAATGAAGCTGGAAATGGGGAGATTCAGGCTAGATGTGAGGAAGAAGTTCTTCACCATGAGAGTGGTGAAGCCCTGGAATGGGTTGTCCAGGGAGGTGGTTGAGGCCCCGGCCCTGGAGGTGTTTAAGCCCAGGCTGGACGAGGCTCTGGCCAGCGTGATCTAGTGTAGGGTGTCCCTGCCCATGGCAGGGGGGTTGGAACTAGATGATCCTTGTGGTCCCTTCCAACCCTGACTGATTCTATGATTCTATGTTGAACTTGATGATCTGTGAGGTCTCTTCCAACCTTGGTGATACTGTGATACTGTAATATAATACTTCTTGGAGTGGGGTAATTCTTGATTAACATCTCTGAAAATGCCAATGTTGTCATGTGAGAGCATACTTTTAGAAAGGTATTTATTTTCATCCACTGCACTAGCATGTGTCCCATAAATGAATCAGGATTATATGACAACAGCTTGGGTTTGTAAAACATAATCCTCATTACCCACAGAAGATAGGCAGGAGTTAGATCTTCAGGAGAAGAAGAGGCAATTACTAAGTGAGGGAAGGAGATTTTGAGAGCAGAGGATTGAATTCCATCCTATTCTCTTTTATGGAGCCTGTGGATGACACTGGACAAAACCACTACAACAGCGTCTTCTTTAATGCCAGTACTAAGGTAAAATTTTTTTGAGATTGGAGTCCCCTGAGAACATATGCAATGATTCAGAAACACTAAAATAAAAAATTTTCATCTAATTGTCATACATTTTATCATAAGCCAAACAGTAATACGAACATAAAAACACTATCTTCTAGACCCACTGAAAGAGCCAGAGTTTAACTGTAAGGGTAAGTGGGATCTACAACTACATTTTCCTGTAACTTCCAATCAGTTTTTAAATGCTTACAATAATGAAAATAATGAATGGATAATATCCCATCATTCTCTTTTACCAGAATACCTTTCGAGGTCCTTATCTGAAATAAGGGATTTAACTAACTGAAAGCTACTTTACTGAAATTTACCTACATCAGGAGAATCTTTTTCAGTCACAATCATTTGCACTGTTCTTCATGGGTTTTGTGAGGTGTTCTTCCACACCAAAATACTGTGAGGTTGGTTCAACTTGAACCAGTGCTGGAGATGGGAGGAAGCCCAAAATCCATCAAATAATTCTTTCTTGTACATTTTTTTTCCATAAAAATTAAGAAATTTAATTTTCCTGACCATTTGAAGACCATCTCATTTCACTTCAAATCCCTAGTACAACCAGACACAACTGTACCTCATCAATGTGTAAAGTGTCTTTGTACACCAGAGACAAGTGTACCTCATCAATTATATTTCACAGTGATCCATGACATCAAAATAAATAGACTCTGTGAGTGAAAGATTTGAAATACCACATTTTAATTATGATTTCCCATAGCTATTTGGGGGTCATATGTTTAAAAGCATGTGATGTACTTAAAAGTTATGTCTTTCAGCAGTCTCCACTCCTGACTTCATGAGTCTGCCCTTTTGAAAAGCATCCTCTATCATATTTATGGTGTTGTCTTACTTAAACTGACTACTAATTTAAGTCTGGTGAAGACTCAATTGTCTCTCCTTTGACTGTCAGAGCAGTGAATCCCGTGGGGATATCATGGGTTTGAACTCTATTGGTGACTTTTAGGTCATCTGAGTCTCATGGCTCTCTCCCTCCCTCATTATGGCCAAGATACCTTCTATAGCCGTTTCTCTTTCTTCCCATTCGTATTGATTACCACAAGATCATCCTCCTGCCGCTTTATCTTTTCTTTTCTGCACAATGTTACTAACCTCTGCTTAGAAAATTCTTTGTGCTTGCTTTTCACTCATTACATCCAATCTCAAAACTCTTTTTGTTTGTTCTTTGCCTGCATTACTCTGATTTGCTTCCACTCTGCCAGTGCTCTCAAGCACTTACACTCATCTAATTTTGATGCAATTCTTCTAGTCACAAATGTATCTCCCTGTGTGCATGACTCAAGATCCCTGCTACAGCCCATCAGAATCCTACCATATTCACATTGAGATTACCTTTAAAAATCACTCTATTTGTTTTATAGTGATTTAAACCTAATTTTAATGTTATATTTTTCTTAATTATGTAGATATTCCTTTATTTGTATATATAGTATGCAATTTGTCTATTATTATTCCCCTTCTGATCTCTGTATGTAGGTAACAATCTCTTTGGATCAAGGCTTTCTCAGGTATCCAGTTGGCATTATCCATTCTATGTTTGGAATAATTTTAATGACAAAGTAACCTATCCACACTTTTATGGAAATATTAAAAACAATATGCTAACAAGAATTTTCAAAGGATAAACAAAAATAATTAGGGCATGCACCTTTTCTGTGTTTGTTTCTTCATTTAAGATCTCTAGTTTATAATAGCTTGCATTAAAAATTTCATTTCTAATGTCAGCCATGGACAGTTCAAAAAACTATGCAGGTCTAAAAGTGATTGCAAGTTAGAAAGAAATAATTTCCTGGGATCAGCTTCTCTCTTGTTGAGATTTGCTGTAGTCACTTACTTTTCGTGTAAAACAAGCATGAGCCTGCACTTACCTTCTGCAGTCACTTTCACTGATGACCATTTGTAGAATATTTTGGCCTGGAATAAATAGCTTTAAAAGGTCATGAATCAACTTCCTGAAAAGTCTAGATTGCTCTCAGTGATCTAGCACTGACCTGCTTGTTCTTACAGTGTTTTTGTTCTGAAGTCCTTTTCTGTGTAAGTGGATAAAAGTACAGAAATGACAGAATCTAAAGGGAGGTTCCACAGCCACAACTGCTACAGCTGCAGGGGCAAGATTTATTGTATTGTCAGAACTATTCAAAGTGATAATTCCTGTATGGTTCACTGGTATACTGATACTTGGAGCAATTTTTCACCTCCTAAACAAATAGTACAAATAGAGAATGATAAATATGGCTGGATAACTGCAGTCTCACTTTTCAGACTGCACTCAGAGAGGACCCTTATTTACTCAATATTTATTGGGATTATGATTTATCTTCATATTGACCTAGTTTAGCATCTCTTTATTGATTTCTGTATACGCTGAAAGAAAAGGAGCAGGGAACAGAGGATAACAAAGTATAAGTATTTCACTATTATTTAAATACTCATAGATAGGAATAATTTCACAGAAGAACGTGTAAACTTGGGCCAAGGTAGGAGAATCCAGAGCCATGGATTTAGATGTCCAGCATCCCCACAGAAAATATTTGCTTTAAAATGGGATACATCAAAGTCCCTTCAATGAGATGTCAAACACAGCCAGTGATGATTGTTAAGATCCATTTGTTTATTGTGTGGCTGAAGGTGATGTGTGTCCTGGTTTCCAGCAACTCTTACATAGTATTCTTCCAGTTTGCATGAGACCTAGTTCAGTTCTTGTATGTAATGCAAGTGATATCTTCCATCTTCCTGGAGCATGCTATTAATTAACTGTCCTATGCCATGCAAAGAGGTTCCCTGGATGTCCAAAATTTTGTTGGCTTGGAATGCATGGACACTGCAAAGTTGTAACTTATGCCATCTTTAAGGACTTTTCTCCCTTTTCACCAGACTGGAAAAGACCTGAGAGATCATCAAGTCAACTCAACACCATCTTATCAACTAAACCATGGCACTAAGTGCCATTTGGCAAGAGAGCTGCTCGGGACCAGGACCGGCATGTTCAAGCTGAGAGGTGCTCTATTTTGGTTTCTTTTGGGGGCTTTTTGGGGTGGGAGGACCTTGGCAGACAGCGAGGACTGGCAGGGTCATCTTCTTGCGTGCCTGCTCGGGAGTGTGATGTCAGCTGTGGGAAATGTAAACGAGGCAGATCAAAGTCGCACGACTGCCATTTGTCAAGAGAGCCATCTCACTTGATTCCAGCTAGCGGCATGTGCCAGGTCAGCCAACAGAGTGCAGAAGCCTCTGTGGTATCTTGGGAAAAGTATAGTAGTAAGGTGGAACATATATATATTTTTAACAATAAACAATAAAACCCCCTAAATTTAATTTCACCTGCCTGAAGAGATCCAGCCATGGTAACAACTCAGCCAAAGGCTACTAGGAAAACAGTAGGTGCCCAGACAGAGACAGTGCACAAGCACTCAAGTGTCCAGGCTGCTAGCAGCAGAGAGTGCTGAAGGCTGGCACTTGGAATGGAGGGTGAAGGTGACAACACCTGTGTGAGGTGTGACCAAGTGAATTATCTTCTCCATCTGGTGGCTGAGCTAAAGAATGAAGTATCAAGGCTCAGGACTATAAAGGAATGCAAAAGGTAGTTAGATATTTGGGAGCAGGCTTTACAGACATTGTGGTGGAGTAGGAAGGTTCCCCCACACACAAAAAGAATTCCACAGCTAACTCAGCCGGAGAAGCAGATGAAAGCTGTATTTTACAAGCAGATATGGAATGCAATGAATATGTACAAAAATATACGATATTTACAATATATACAGAAGTATACAGCAATGTATGTAATACAGGAAACCTTTCCTCAACCCTCCCCCCCCTGTGGCCAGGGAATTTCGGCCTGCCCCTCCCTTCTCCCTCCCTACCACCCCTTTTTCCCAAAAGGGTTAGAGAGAGAGAGAGAAAGGAAGGTAATTAAAAGGGTGAAAACTTGTTAAAGCTCAAAGCGGATGCAAAAGTTAGTTTTCTCTTATCTGGTTAGCAAGAATCGTAGAGAGAAACGAGCCAGCTCACAGTACAGGGGGAAGAAGAAGACGACTGACTGCCCCCCCGACTGAAAGACTAAACAAGAACCTACAGCCGGGTTCCACCAATGAAATTGGATTAGCATATCTCTTGTTTTCATTTATATACCAAAACATTCAGCTAGAGTGTTCAGAAAGTGTCCCTTTCTTAAAGGCACAGCCTAAACCGGTCACAATCCACCCCTGCTAAACAATTTCATTGGCTGTTCGTACTGTCCATCCAATCTAAAACAATATCTACAGTTTGTAAGTAAAGTTCATAGTCCATTCCGGCTATCCTCAGGTGTAGATGATTCAGAAGTCCAAGAAACAAGAAAAATTGAAAACAGTTTGTCTCTTCGCAGACGAAGCGAAGAAAAGGGAAAACAGGGAAACAGGGAAACAGGGACTCTCAGTTGACTCAGGGCTCTCAGGGTTCTCAGGGTTCGTGCACCGTGGATTCCTCGGGGATTCTTCCTTTGGGCACGATGTATCCGTACAACACTCTGAAATTAAACTCTTTCAGCTAAAGTTAAATTTCTTTGTGGAATACACTGAATTTCACCATTTTCTTGCATGACCCAATAGGTATGACCAGGACCTTCAGCTGAAACCACCCCTCGGACAGGTTTAGCCTCTCCTGAGGGAGAAAATACCCAAACAGTTTTACCTAACAGATTCTTTTCTCTAACAACAGGAACTCTATCACCTTCTACTTTCTGTAGCAGATCTGAGTGTGCAGGTCCAGCTCGGTTCACTGAACCTCTACTATTTACCAGCCAGGTTGCTTGTGCTAAATGCTTTTCCCAGTTTCTCAAAGATCCACCCCCATGGCTTTGAGAGTGGTCTTCAACAAACCGTTGTAGCATTCAATCTTCCCTGCAGCTGGTGCATAGTAGGGAATGTGGAATATCCACTCGATGCCGTGCTCTTTGGCCCAACTCTTTACAAGGTTGTTTTTGAAATGAGTTCCATTGTCTGACTCAATCCTCTCTGGAGTTCCGTGTCTCCACAGGATCTGTCTCTCCAGACCGAGAATGGTGTTGCGTGCAGTTGCATGTGGTACTGGATAAGTTTCTAACCATCCAGTGTTTGCCTCTACCATAGTAAGCACATACTGCTTACCAGAACGAGAACGTGGTAGAGTGATGTAGTCAATCTGCCAGGCTTCACCATACTTGTACTTGGACCATCTGTCACCATACCATAAGAGCTTAAGACGCTTTGCCTGCTTAATAGCAGCACAAATGTCACAGTCATGGATGACTTGTGTGATAGCATCCATGGAAATGTCTATGGATCTGTCACGAGCCCACTGGTAGGTTGCATCTCTGCCTTGAAGTCCTGACGAATCGTGAGCCCACCGAGCTAAGAATATCTCACCTCGGTGTTTCCAGTCGAGATCAAGATCAGAGTCCATGTCTACTGGAGAAACTCTTGCAGCTAGATCTGCCTGATGGTTGTGTTGCTGTTCCTCAGTAGCTTTGCTCTTAGGAATGTGAGCATCAATGTGCCTCACCTTCACTGGAATTCTCTCGATTCGATCAGCAATGTCCTGCCACAGGTCAGCTGCCCAAATGGGCTTTCCTTTTCTCTGCCAACCACTCTTTTTCCAGTTCTTTAGCCAACCCCACAGAGCAGTGGCTACCATCCATGAGTCGGTGTAGAGATAAAGCTTTGGCCATCTCTCACGTTCAGCTACGTCGAGAGCTAGCTGGACAGCTTTTACCTCTGCGAATTGACTGGATTCTCCTTCTCCATCCTTTGCCTCTGCAACTCGGCGTGTTGGACTCCACACTGCAGACTTCCACCTTCGCTTGTTCCCGACAAGACGACAGGAAACGTCTGTGAACAAAGCATATTTCTTTTCATCATCAGATAGGTCATTGTAAGGAGGAGCTTCCTCAGCACGAGTTACTCTCTCCTCTGGAGGTTTGGTACAGTTGGTACCTTCAGGCCAACTTGAGATCACCTCCACTAGACCAGGTCTTTCAAGATTTCCCATTCGAGCTCTCTGTGTTATCAGAGCCATCCACTTAGACCAGGTGGAATCTGTTGCATGATGTGGTGTGGAACCTTTGCCTTTGAACATCCAATTCAAAACTGGTAATCTGGGAGCTAAGAGAAGTTGTGATTCAGTTCCAATCACTTCTGAAGCTGCTTTCACTCCTTCATAGGCAGCTAGAATCTCTTTCTCTGTTGGAGTATAGTTAGCCTCTGAACCTCTGTAACCTCGACTCCAGAAACCAAGAGGTCGTCCACGTGTCTCACCTGGAGCTCTTTGCCACAAGCACCAGGTTGGACCATTGTCACTTGCAGCCGTGTACAAAATGTTCCTTATGTCTGGACCATCTCGGACAGGTCCCAGACCCATTGCTTGCACTACCTCTTGCTTTATCTGGTCAAAGGCTGCTTGTTGTTCAGGTCCCCAGTGGAAATGGTTTCTCTTTCGAGTCACATCATACAGAGGTTTCACAATCTGACTGTATCCAGGAATGTGCAGTCTCCAAAATCCCACTCTCCCCAAGAAACGTAGAGTTTCTTGCTTGTTCATGGGATTTGCCATGGTAGAGACTCTGTTTACCACATCCACTGGAATGTGTCGGCGTCCATCCTGCCACTGCACTCCCAGAAACTGGATCTCTCTAGTAGGTCCTTTCACCTTGTCTTCGCTTGATGGCGAAACCTGCATTCAGAAGAATGTCGATGATTTTGTTACCTTTCTTGAAGACTTCCTCAGCAGTTTTACCCCAGATGATGATGTCATCGATGAACTGGATGTGTTCTGGAGCACCACCTTCCTCCAGAGCATCGTGGATCACTGCATGACAGATGCTGGAGCTGTGGATCCAGCCCATTGGCAATCTGTTGAAAGTGTACTGGATTCCTCTCCAGGTGAAAGCAAACTGAGGCCTGCATTCCTTCTTTTCTGGGAATAGAGAAGAAGGCATTAGCAATGTCTATGGTAGCATACCATTTGGCCTCTTTGGATTCCAACTCATACTGGAGTTCCATGATGTCTGGTACTGCTGCACTCATAGGTGGAGTTACTTCATTCAGGGCTCGATAGTCGACTGTCAGACGCCAGTCTCCATTCGGCTTTCGCACAGGCCACACTGGACTGTTGAAAGGTGAATGAGTTTTGCTGATGACTTTCTGACTCTCTAGCTGACGAATCAGATTCTGAATGGGCAACAAAGAGTCACGGTTGGTTCTGTATTGTCTGTGATGCACAGTCTGAGAAGCAACCGGCAATTTAATGTCCTGAATCTTGTGTTGTCCCACAACTGCAGATTCATTAGAAAGCTCAGGTCTAACAGACAGCTTCAGCTTTTGTCCATCAATTTCTACAGATGCTACTCCAAAAGCCCATTTATAACCTCTAGGGTCTTTGAAACGCCCTTCTCTCAGAAAATCAATTCCCAGAATACAAGGTGCATCAGGTCCGGTCACAACTGTATGCTTCCTCCACTGTTTACCAGTTAAACTTATATCAACCTCCACCTTAGTTAACTCTTGAGATCCACCAGTGACTCCCAGAATAGTTATAGCTTCTGATCCCTGATAATTTGATGGCATTATGGTGCACTGAGCCCCTGTGTCAACCAAGGCCCTGTACTTCTGAAATTGTGAAGTGCCAGGCCACTGGATGTACACATCCCAATAGATTCTGTTATCTCTGTTACCCCTCTCCTCCCCCTGGCGGGAGGTAGGGCACCTAGTTATGGGGAACATGCCCACATGTGCAATGAGCACAGTGTGCAGTGTTAGAACTGGAGCCACTGTTGGAGCTATTAGAGTTGTCCTGGGGAACTGTGGAAGTAACAGCTACCCTTCTGGTATTGCTACCTCGGGTTCTGCCACTTTGCAGTTCCCTCAGTCTCCTGAAAAGATTAGCAGTTGGTTGACCATCCCATCTGTTCATGTTCTCACCAAACTGATCACGCAGAGTTATCCAAATACTCGCACGTGATTGCCTTGGTGGTCTGTTTTGGTTGGATCTGTTTTGGAATGACCTGTTTTGGAATGACCTGTTTTGGAATGACATCCTTGGAGGACGTCTATTCCTCACAGAGGAAACCTGTATCCATCTGGAGGAAGAATTGGAATTATCTCTTTGTGCCAATTGGGAGATAGTATTTTTAAATTCATCCTTCAGCTCTTTCATGCAATTCTCAATTTTTCCAGACAGAGTTTCAATGGCTGAAACCAAAGAAACACGTGTCATGCTGTCCTCCAGTTGTCTCATTTGATCAGTGAATTGGCCAACCGTAGGAGAAGCTCCACCATAATTTCTTGCCACAATTCTGCTTGCCAGAATATTTGCATAATTAGGAGGAGCAAGTTTGATGAGCTTTTTAGCAAGACCAGTTCCTACAGGAATTTCATCAGGATTCAGAGTCTCATGGCCACCATAGAGTACCTCTCTAACAGCAAATTCTCTCAGATGCTTAATTCCCTCATCTATGGTAGTCAGGGTTTAGGATTCCATGGAAGATCATCCCGGGAAGGATATCTCATGAGAGTTGCCATTAAAAGGCGTATCCAGAGAGTAACCTTACCAAGAGTCCTGCCTAGATGTCTATCTATTCCATTATCCTTTGAGAGAGTTCCTAGTTGAGCTGCTGACTTGTCTCCAACTACCAGAGCTGGAGCACCTGTATCATAACATCTACCAAGCCAAGCTAGAATTGGCTCCTTATCTGCTCTGATGTAATCTTTACGCACATACCTCAATTCTTCGCGCGGTGAAGAACAACTCTCTGTGTCATCTGACTCCTCCTCTGCCTCATCTTCCTGAAGTTCTTGTCCCAATAATCTTACTGTCACTCTCCTAAGAATCTGCTTAAGGTCAGGAGTACCACCTTTAGTTGTTCTGCTATCAGCAGTTTGCCCTGCATCTCCATCCAGTGATGATCTCAATAACTCAGCTATATCTTTAAGACAAACCTTCTCCTCCATCTCAGCAGGGTCTCTTTGAGCAGAAGTTCCCTCACCAGCATCAGCATCGGCATCTGGATCAGCTTTGCCCTTTCCACTTCTCGTACTTAGAACAGCAATCTGCTTAACTGGAGCTGTGTTTGGATTTACAGCTGGCTTAATAGAAGCTGACAGGTTTTGAGACGAATCAGCTGCTGTGGAGGACACTTCCGGTCCTGCCGAAGAAGAAGGAGGAAATGGCTTTGCCTTATTAATGGCTGCCGAGGGCGTGGAAGCCATGTTAGGAGCTGCCGCTGCCGCTGGCTGATTGCCAGAGCCACCAACAGCACCGTTCAGAGCAGCCTTTCTGATGGACTTTTTAGCCTTGTCGTTAACTGATACAGATTCTGCATTCTCCTCATCACTAGATACCTCTGGGGTAGAGTTAGAGCTGTGCTTTCTGCCAATGGCATGAGATTTAACACATCCAAGTGCCGGGTTCTGCACATTGGCCACAACAACCCCAGGCAGCGCTACAGGCTGGGGTCAGAGTGGCTGGAGAGCGGCCAGGCTGAGAGGGACCTGGGGGTGCTGGTTGATGGGAAGCTGAACATGAGCCAGCAGTGTGCCCAGGCAGCCAAGAGGGCCAACCGCATCCTGGCCTGCATTAGGAATAGTATGGCCAGCAGGAGCAGGGAGGTCATTGTGCCCCTGTACTCTGCTTTGGTTAGGCCGCACCTTGAGTACTGTGTCCAGTTCTGGGCCCCTCAGTTTAAGAAGGACATTGAGACACTTGAACGTGTCCAGAGAAGGGCAACAAGGCTGGTGAGAGGCCTTGAGCACAAGCCCTATGAGGAGAGGCTGAGGGAGCTGGGGCTGTTTAGCCTGGAGAAGAGGAGGCTCAGGGGCGACCTCATTGCTCTCTACAACTACCTGAAGGGTGGTTGTAGCCAGGAAGGGGTTGGCCTCTTCTCCCTAGCAACCAGCACCAGAACAAGGGGACACAGTCTCAAGCTGCACCAGGGGAAGTTTAGGCTGGAGGTGAGGAGAAAGTTCTTCACCGAGAGAGTGATTCGTCAGTGGAATGGGCTGCCCGGGGAGGTGGTTGAGTCTCCATCCCTGGAGGCGTTCAGGAGGGGACTGGATGTGGCACTTGGTGCCATGGTCTAGTTGTGAGGTTGTGGTTACAGGTTGGACTCGATGATCTTCAAGGTCTTTTCCAACCTTGGTAATTCTATTCTATTCTATTCTATTCTATTCTATTCTATTCTATTCTATTCTATTCTATTCTATTCTATTCTATTCTATTCTATTCTATTCTCTACCATTTGGAGGAGGAAGTTGTCTTCTATGCAGTCCAGGAACATCCTGGATTGCTGGTGCCTTGCTGAGTTGTCCCTCCAACAGATGTCAGGGTGGCTGAAATCACCCATGAGGACCAGGGCCTGTGACCTGGAAGCCGCTTCTATTTGCCTGTGCAGAGCCTCATCTGCTTGGTTCTGCTGGTCAGGTGGCCTGTAGGAGACCCCCACAGTAATATCTCCTTCCCCTGTCTTGCCTTTAATTCTAACCCATACACTCTCAACCAGCTCATCATCCCTACCCAGGTGGAGTTCTGCTGATTCCAGCTGGTTATTGACACAGAGGGCAACACCTCCTCCTCTCCTTCCCTGCCTATCCTTCCTAAAAGCTTCTACCCGTCTATCCCTACATTCCAGTCATGAGAATCATCCCACCAAGTTTCAGTAATGCCCACTATGTCATGGCATCCCAGGAGCACATTGGCCCTTAATTCATCTTGTTTGTTGCCCAAGCTGCGTGCATTTGCATAGAAGCACTTCAGCTGGGCTGGCCCTGTCGTCCTCCTGTGCCAACTCCCCTTGGTTTCCACAGGGTGTCCTGGTGCATCGTTCGTGGCTTGCCTCAGGGCAGCAAGCTGAGAGCCCTTACCAGCTCTCCATCCCTCTGCCTCTGCTGAGCTGCCCCTCTGTTTGTCACAGGCCAGCAGGAGACTATTAACCCCTCCCCCTTCAAATCTAGTTTAAAGCCCTGCCAATGAGCCCTGCCAATTCCTGCCCCAGGATCCTTTTCCCCCTCTGGGACAAGTGCATCCCATAAGTTGTTTTTAGCTCTGCTGCCTTGAAAACCAAACCATGATTCTAGAACCCAAATCCCTGTTGATGGCACCAGCCCCAGAGCCATGAATTGACCTGTTGGCTCTTCCTCAATGTTCCCTCATCCATCACTGACATTAGAGGGATAGCAGAGAACACTACTTGAGATCCTGATCCCTTTAGCAGGTGCCCTAAGGTTCTGAAATCTCTTTTAATTGACCATGAGCCTCTCATTGTTGCATCGTCACTACCCACCTGAAAGACCAGCAGTGGGTAGTAGTCTGAAGGACTCACGAGGTTGGGAATTTTACCCACAATGTCCTTTACTTGGGCACCAGGGAGGCAGCAGATCTCCCTATGAAATGGGTCTGGTCTGCATATTGGGCCCTCTGCCCCCTTCAGTAGGGAGTCTCCTACAACGATGACCCTACGAGGTTTCCTTTCCGGACTAGTTTTGATGGCTGGCCTGAGGGAACCTGTCATTGGTGCAGCTTCTGTCTTCCTTGAGTCCTCGTCCTCACCTATGACCTGCTCCTCCTGCAGAGCCTCATACCTATTCTGTAAGTGCACTGTAGGCAGTGTGCTGCTCAAAGTAGCACGCTTGCTCCGTCTGCCCTTCTTCCGTCGGGCAGAGACCTGTTCCCATTGGCCCTGCTCATGTGGGTTACTGCAGGGAGGCTGAGAGGCTAGCTGATGGGAAGGTATCAAACTCCCTGCTCCACTGAGAGTTACCCCCTGTTCTGGTTTGGTAGAAGTTAGATTGTGGGGATAGTCAGTGTTCCTTTCGCTGTCTCTTACAGCTCTCAGCCTTTCTACCTCTTCTTTTAGTTCGGCCACCATGCTCATCAGATCGCTGATCTGCTCACAACTCACACAGGAGTTGTTCCTTCCATCCTCCATATCGAGTGCCAGGTCCCAGCACTCACTGCAGCCACTTACCTGAACACCTGCATGCTTGTGAGTGGCTTCTGTTTGGGTGCCAACTGTTCTTCTACTAGCCTTACTTCTAGTAGTAACCATGTTGCAGTAACCACCCCTTTTTTTTTTTTTTTCCCGGTCAGTAAAGAGGCCTCCGAGCCGAGCTCCTGGCCGCTGCCTGCTCTCAGCCACGCGCTGGGGTCTGTTTGGTTTGCCGCGGTTTCTACGGCAACCCCTCCCCCTGCTACGTCACTGCCCTCAGGCACGTGGGCAAACCAAGCCTGCCGCCCCTCCTCCCCTCTCCAGGAGGTCCCGAGCCACCAGCCCCTTACCTCCCGAAAAGCAAGGAAAGCAAAGGCAAAAGCAAGCTCTCAGAGCCGAGCTCCTCGCTGCCTGCTCTCTCAGCCACGCGCTTAAGTTACCTTTGTCTTCATGAGGGTAGTTCCTAACCACAACTGACTGATACTGTTTTATCTCTAAAAACATTATAAATACTGTAAAGACATTTGAGAGCACCATGCTGAATTTGCCTTATCTGTACTCTTTGGAAGTACTGAGCTCATCTTTTTTTCCTAGTTTGGCTGTGTCGAGGTGGGGGCAGCATTGAGGTTCAGTAGTCTCTGTGCCCCAGCTAAATCAAGAGCAATTCCAAAAGTCAAATTGATGCATCCTGTTATGTATACCATAGATCTTAAGCAAGGAAAAGAAAGTTGAAGTTGTGTGCACTTCTCACAAAAATATGAGTTTTCATATTTTCCTGGAAAGCTCTGTGAGCCTCACAACACCAACAGGAAAGCAAATAGAGGAAATGTCCTTGTCAGGAATGGGATTTTATCTTGTAGAAGGAGTATTTAGCAGATTCATTTAAAAACTGCCATATGGGCCTTGTGGACTACTCTACATAATATAAGTTTTTGAGTGTTACTTGCAGGCTGTTCAGACTGTAGCTTACTTCTGCAGCTGTGACACTTGTGCTTGTGTGTATAGAGAGATGACATTGAAGAAAGTGTTTTAGGAGCAGTAAAGTGAAACTAGCACCCTTTAGAGTAGAACAAACATGAGGTCATTTCAGTGACACTGGTATTTGAGGATTGTGCTAGGCTACTGGACACTACAAGTTTGTTCCATCTATGAGAAATACCATATTCTGATGGGAGTAGCAGTTTTTGAACAGCCAAGTCTTCTTTCAGACTGTCACCATCCTGCAAATCAGAGGCTCTGGTTTCCTTGAGGGGGCAAGGTTTTGATGTGGAGAAGATCCTAAAGATCTGTAACAGAGAACCTGATCTCACAATAGAATCTGATTTCCTTGAAAGCATTATGCAGCTTTCTCATGGCAATCCCTTTGTATAACTTAATCTCCTATCCTAGATTTCCATGTCAGTGCCTCCTTTGTGCTCCCCTTTTTTTAGTTAAAGAAAGCTTCCTTCTAAATATCATCACATTGCTGCAACCTATTTTTGCTTTTATCTTTTATTATCACTGTCATTTGTCTAGAGTTGCAGACTAATGTGGAGAGGCAGAGAATTAATAATGGGTGAAATGATGATGTAATTTAGTTCTTACAATATTGTTCATTGAAATATAGACCAGGAAAAAACAACCAAATCAATTACCTGTTGTGTTCAATGTCAGATATTTATATGTACATTGGTACCTTTTCATAGCAGAAGATCAGGGGTATAGGTTTACAAACTATAGTAGGATTCTGAGCACTGTGTTAAAATTCAGTTAGGAAGAGACTAGGTAGTGAAGTGTCTGGCCAACCTGATCTAATTTTCAGCCTCGTTGTATGGTTTTTACTAAGGAAATGTTTCTGTTTTTGACTTTTCCCTCACACAGTGGATTCTTTCTAAACTGGAAGAAGCGAGAGAGAATCAGCCGAAATTGTAAGGAATGGGGAAGCACCAAGATGTGAAGAACACTGAACAGCTACCATTTAGTTCCTCTCTCTACAAGCAGAACTATTTGAATATCAGCAACAAAGGCAATTAAATTATTTGTTATGGTCATGGTGGTCTGTAGCTATATCACAAAAATAGATGATGTTAACTTAAAAAAACAATGCAGTGATCAAAAACATTCTGCCAAGTTTTAGCTTGTTTTAATGCAAGAACACCAGATTTAATTTTTTATAAATACAGTGTAAAAGGAATTTATTTTACTGTTACAGTTCATACTGAAGCTGAACTCTGGAATAATTCTTAGGATACTATTTGGAGCATACCTTTTAATTTGATTCTGAAAGTCAATACTCTGTCTTTAGTTTTCATATGATTTGAGGCTGTGCTGAAATTCAGATTTCTTTAGTAAAGGAAATGTTAACTTCATAGTCACTGGTATTACAAATCAAATTCTATGGAGAAGGTTACTGACCCTCTGGTCTAATTTAGATGATCACAGGAGTGACTGCTTATTTAACAATACTATTTTCTTTTTGTACACGAATGGACCAGGTGACAATGAATTAAAAACACAGTATCACTTTTGTTGCAAGGGTTTTTTTAAGGAAACATTGGAGCACCTCTGTCAGTATTCACTGAAAGTATAACTGTTGACAAAAATGCATAATGGGGAAAATTAATATATTGCTGCACTAGAAATAATAATTAAAGCATATTATCTTAAATAATTGTTATTAACATTATTGCAATTCAAGAAGGAGTCTATGGGGTTATAAATGCACTGTTGCATACCAAAAATAAATGCCTTGGACTACACAGTATTGTGTGCTAAGTGACTAATAAAGTCAAATTTATATTAAATAATAAATATAGTATTTCACAGTTGCTTTAATCTACTTTTTGTACCCAAAGAAACTTTTCTAAATTTCATGTTCAGACAAGAGAACTTTAATAGGGAGAGCCTGGGTGTGCGCAGTTCTGCTTGTTTCTTTGATAGAGTAGTCATGGTATTGCTGAATGAATGCTTTCTGCCGTTGATATAAAAAAATACAGGAAACAGCACATTGTTACATGAAGATTTCTGTAAATTCCCATATCAAAACCTTTGAAATGTCTGATACATATAGAAAGTACCTGCTGCCAAGATACTTTTTCCAAACAATTGTTTAGAGTATTTATAGCTACAGGATACAATTCTGATTTTGCTGGTGGTGCTTGTGATACCCAAATTATTGCATTATTGTATAATCTAAAATGACTAGCATGCTCACCTACAGTTGCAGTTCTTTAATTTACTGTAAATCTTGCCTTTGGTGTTGAGGAACCATTTCGTGGGTTACAGAGTACATTTTATCTTGTAATTTCTCCCATAAATTGTAAATTGACCTTAAAGAGAATGCCAAACTGTAACAGTAACTGTGTTACTCTGCTTGTTTGTACACGAAGCACGTACCAAGAGTGTTGACTCAGGTTATAATCATGCCAATGGGATACTTTGCCTTAGACAAGTAGTATTAGTAGGTACACTAAGTACCAATATGTGCTTCTTTTGTCACTTCTCATCTTAGGCATGTTGTTTCAATTAATGGCCTTATGATCTTTATTCTTGTGTTGTTCCCTCTTTCCTAGCCCCAATATTTACTGAGTGCTGCAACTTCCACTTTTAGTACCTCTTGCAAGTAGTTCGTACTTTTCAGTTGCAGCCTATTTTAAGTATTTTCTCTTCACAGAGCCTCTATTTCAATTAATAATATTGCTAGTCCTTAACATACATTTATTTTGCCAACAACCTCCTGATTCTCAAATCTCAGCTGGCTCTTCAGTAATGTGTGATCAATTGTAACCATTAATGCTGAAGGACTGATTTTAAATACATGTCTTTGGTTAAGATAGTGTTTTGGAAAGCATAACAGTTCCTCCTAAATTGCATTTTTCCTGTAGAGTATGAAATACTTTGGTCATCTGTGCTAACTGTGGTGGAGTAGGAGAGTTCAGAAAGTGTCTCTTTCTTAAAGGCACAGCCTAAACCGGTCACAATAACTAAAAGCCTTAACACCAAGAACTAAAATGAAGCATTCAGAAGTCAACATGTTCCCCCACCCCCCTCCTTGTCTCCACATGTAATGACAAGACAATTTGCTATAGTTCTGTTTTCTAGTCAGTAAATTGTATGTTTTACCATTGTTTTTCCCTTACACTTTCTCTATACTGTCATGAATGAATTTTGCCCATCCTCAGCCAACACTCTCTGTTCTCTCTGTTTTAATTATTTATCAGGAAGAAGGGAGGTATTCAGACTTCTGCTGTTGCAGTTTTCTGGATTACTGCAGGTTTGAGATGTCCAGTCTACTGTGCCTCATTCCTTATTGCAATATGCTATTACACAAGGGGAATCTCAAGAAAAATGAAAATGTAGGCATTTAGGTCTGCCTGCTCTGGTGTTTAAAGGTATACCATGGTCTTTACTGAAGTACTGAAGAAAAAATTCTCTTCTAAATGACTGTTACCTAAAATTAATAACTTTGAGAAATATCATTTGGGTTCTCAGTAGAGTTAAGGGTCAGAATGACCTCTAAGAAATCAATGACAAACTAAACTTAGAATCAAAGATGCCAGACATACTGATAAAATATTTTTAAGTCTAACTGTACTCTTTTTCTTCAGCCGCACACCTTTGTATGGCATGGCTCTTTTCATTTGCACACTCCCCCCACCCCAGCCTCCTCTTCACCTTGAATAAAGTGAAACTGAATTTTATTTGACTGGAATATGATCAACTTACTTTCTTTATATGCTGCTTTAATTAACAGGTTATACTGTTACTTGGAAATTGAAATGGACAAGTCAGATCCTTCTGTGATAATGCAAGGTCAAGATTCTGCTGCAGCTACCTCAGTGAAAGCAGAATATATACTTTCGTCTTTACTTATGGTTTATTATAAGAAAACATTTTTAATAACAAAACTTGCACAATAAAGCTCCCTCTAAAGTGTTGGGGGTTTCTGTTGCCACATTAAGAAACCCCAGACATGCCTATGATGCTGCCAGATAACCAAATTGTTATGAATTCCTCTTTTTTTCCCCCTAAAATAATTCTGTACATATGCCATTTGCTACTTAGAATCTCTAGCACCTTGCAAGATGCACTGGCATATCGAACAAGTCACTAAGGTCTTTTGTTCCTTCTGAGTTATTTCCAGCAATCTATTTGCAAATAATAAACCCTGCACACAGCCAATAAACATTTAATATTGCTATGTAGTGGTAGCTTAAATTTGATACTTACAGCATAGTCTTGCACTGCAAACCCTAGGTTTCCTAATTACTGTGTTGTTGTAAAACAGTTTCAGTAAATAGGTCACATACTTTAATAAGATTGCTAAGTTGTGTGGCTTGTTTGTTAGTGGCTCCATGTCCACATGACATTTAAACAGATTAATTTGTATGTATTTCCTGATACTGTATTAGCTATGAGAATGTTCCACAAAACTGTTCAGGAAATTTCCTCCACCCACTCCTTGAGCCCTTTACATTTCAATTCCTGAAAAGACCACATTCCCTGGAATCACATAAGTAGTCTACAAGGCAAGTATGTGATGTTTCTTCAGCAAATCAGAGCACTCCACAGTCTTTCCAGCATGAAACTAAGAGTTGATATCTCTCTCTCTGCCATGAGTAATCTTTATTGAAGACACATGAAAAAGAAGCAATCAATACTGGTGAAACACTGCTCAGGAACTGAGGGTGTAGATGGCTGTGGCTGATTTCCATCCCTCACCTTGCCCATCTGTTAATCAATTTATCTGTAATTTCTGCTAAGGAAGGTTATCAGGTTCTGTGCTTAAAATTGTTACTAAAACCAGGCCCCCCAAAAAAGGAGCTGTCAATCTCTCTATTGTGTGCAGATACTACAGTAATTAATGCCATGGAAGTTTTGGATGCTATTTTTCTCCCAATTCCTTCCAGAAACTGGGACTGTATACCTCAAGAGAAGAGGGTTATTAAATGTGGGAACTGTTGGTGAAAAAACCTGCAAATACACGTTGTGTATTGTAATTTTCTCAGACACGGTACAGAAAGTTTCTGACTTAGATTTGCTTTTCAGGTGTTCCACAACATGTTTCATTATGGAGATCAAAATTTTACAAAGCACTTCACATCTTCATACAGAAAATACTTCTGTTTATCATCATCTTCTTTTGAAATGCAAATTACCATAATTTGGCTGTGCAGTTACTGAATGCTTTTTGTGCTTTTCTGTCTAAACTGCAAAAAAATTAGCAAACAGCTGACAGCTTTTTTCCCTGTCTATAACTCTTAGTGAAGATTTGCCTGTTTCGCCTACTGGGGGATTAATTTAGGAATTATCTGGCTACTATATATGTCACCTAGGAGCCTGAGCCTTATTTGGCCTAAGAATTGCAACCACAATTTGCTCCTCTGACTGCAAGTGGGCTTTAAGGATCTCAAATTCCACTCACGGCAGACAGTATTTTTATAAAGAGATTTTGACAGTTTTCTGCTTACAAGAATTATATATATTGTTGTAATATTTCAAGAGAGGAATAAATTGGCTTTTAAGTCTCCTAAGCATCTTCCTACAAGGAGTGAGAGTGTCCATGCCATGTTTATTAATTCATCATCTCCGGATCAATACACCAGATGCTGAAAAAAGTATGACTGCTGGAATGGGCGTGGTGAAGTAGAACAACGGGCAAAAAGGGAGGGAAAACTGAGCTCTCCTTTTGCTGGGTGTCTCTCAGCTTTTTGTCTTTGTGGCTTTTCATTCTGTGTTGCATCCAGCAGACTGAGAACTATGTGCAGAAATTTGTCTTGATAACTGTGCTTATGAATATTTTTAAATGTTGTTTCTGAAGTGTGAAAGAAAAGCATTCTTGTGTTGGTGCTCCCTGTAAAATGGTAACTCTCACAATCTGCAAAGCTTGTGTTCCCAAAAGCCAGGCTCTGTGTTCTTTGTGTAGATGGCAGATCTTGACTCAAGACATGAAATGGCTGAGTTTAAACAGAAGTTCCCAGGGGGCTCAAAATAATTCCTAGAAGTTTGGCATATCAAGGCTACTGAAAGGTGCTAGACAAAAAAGTCTAGCACCCTAAAATAACACTAGCTTAATCACTGCTTGAAATTCTGTAAGCTATGATTGTAAACGCTAAAGAAATAAAATACAGTAACAGTAACTAAAGAGTCATAAGAAAATACTAGATGGAGAGCAATGTAGTTATGTACATTTTCCTAAATATAGTTAATTCCCACAGCTGTCAGAAAATAATTCACAAACAAAACTAATAGTGGGAAACATGAACACAGTATTTTAAATTTATAGCTTAAAAAGCAAACTTTGAAATTCATTATCTAAAGTTCTCCTAATCTATTCTTCTTCAGTAAATATAAATCCTGACATTCATGTTAATGGTATTTAAAAATACACTTTTTTTTTTTTTTTTTTAAATCAGCACAGGTTGTGCTGTGAGTAAGCCACACTCTGTGGCTTACTTCAACCAGGTTGAAGTCCCTCAGGTTTAATTGCAGGATTGTGTCCTTGACAGCAGCAAACATGAAATAAGTATTTTCTGTGTCTGTGGCACAAGTGAAATGGGAGTAGGTGACTTTCTTCTTGTCTGGATTCTGGTTCTGATACAGCTTCAAAATGAAGTCTCAGGAAGCTTTGACATCTTGTTTAGGACCTAGTCAAAAGCACAGTTAGTGGTCTTGAACAATTAAAAGCTATGGGTCAAGGAAGAAACATGGACAATATTTTAAGATACTAGTTTCATGTGGCAGTGTCAAATTGCCATGGAGGCATAATCCCTCGTTTGGGTTCTTTCATTCATGTCAGTATACATGTGTGGAGTACCCTTTTTTCCACAGTAAACCATACAGACCATAGCACTAAATAACCAACTCCAACTGAAATTACGCAGCGTATGTTAATAGTTTGTCCATTTCTGTAGTATGCCAAAGACCATGAGAGTGTTCTAAAACACATGGAGTAAAGAGGATTCACTTTATCCAAGCAAGAGATGTGGCTTTTTCCTTTGTGGCTATTAGCTCATTATAACTCTTCATTATTAATTGTAGGATTCAACATGATGTACGTCTTGCAGAATATAATACTGTATGAAGTAGTGGAATCCGTCTATGATTGTTTAATTACTCCTCTGGTGACCTTAAGTAACAGAAAAATTTGTGAAGAAAAGTTCTTCGGACTGCTTTTTAAACTTTGGGTCTTATATATAGATAAGAATTTATAATAACAATTACAGAATGTTATGATAGGTTTTTAGTATATATAAAGAGTCACGTTAATAGCTGCATCCCTCAAGCCTTGGCCAGGGGGCTCTTGTGCTGTTTATTAATTGTAAATTCCTGTAAATATTTTATAATTTGTACATATTCATTGCATTTCATTGTAGATTGTAGTTTTGCATGTAAATGTAGCTTCATTTGCTTCCAACTGAGCTGGTCTGGCAAAATTTTATGTTGGGGGAATTTTCAGCCCACCACATTACAAAATTAATTGGCACCTATTCAGTGTGGGGCATTGCTTGATTGATTAATTTCTGCTCAGATCAAGGAAGCCGAAACAAAGCTATTTTGGGGTTTGTGGCATTTGGTATACTCTATCTTAAGTGTGATGCTTTATAAATGGTTTGTGTCTGCACTGATTGACCAAGCTGGCAGGTACATAGTATGTAAGCTGTTCCTTTGGCTTAAATACAAGTTAAGAAGGTTTGGTGATTGCTGCCATGGATTTGTTGGTTTGGGAAGATACAACAATGTAACTGTGACTCTCCCTCCTGAGTTATTTGAATGTAGTGTTCCTGTAACTGAGAGTAACCTTGGAGGTTTGAATCCTAGGGTGATCTGTTCGACATGCCTGATTTTGCTATTTGTGGTGGTAATAATAGGTCTGTTGATAGTATTGTACTGAGAGAGATGTGCAGCTTATTGCTCTGCCTCTAAGTAGAGGAGACGTAAGAGATTTTGGTCTAATGCAAGCAATTCTAGTAGTGAAGAAGACACAAAGGCAGGAGAAGCTGCAGCAACAGGTGGTAGGGGGCAGGCAGGAGTTAATGGGAAAGCTGCTTTGAACCACAGCGAATGCTAGCTCCTAGCCGGGGAGGGTGGGGTGGGGTGGTGGCAGCTGCTAGCCCCTGTGCTGGCAGCAGCGAGCCCTCCTCCAGCAGCAGTAGTGCCAGTGGCAGCAGACCTTCCTCCAGCGCCTGTAAATGCGGTGGCAGTGGCAGACCCAGCTGCACTGGTAAAAGCGGTAGTCCTGGCAGTTTTCACCCGTAGCCCCTGCCTAAGAGGCAGCAATGGTGGTGGCAGCTATACAGGCAGCGGTCATTACTGAGGCTAAGAAGGAAGAGGGACTTCCACTTGCAGGAGCTGGACCAGAAGTGAGTCCAGCAGTAGCAGCAGCATGGTCCCAAAGAGTACACGCTGATGACATTTCCCTGTCGGCCCCTTCTGCTTCTGCTGGTCCTGCTGTGAATTTCCAAGCAGCATCAGTAAAACTGGTCGCTACTCAGGACATGAAGCCTAAGGACAAGGACCTTTCTGGTAAAGATCCAAACCGCCCTTCAGCTGAAAAGGGTCCTTCTGTTGTGGAAGAGAAAGTCTGTCTTAAAGAGCCAGCTAAATTAGTGAAGCCACCAATGGATGATGGATATGCAGGACAGAGTATGAGTTCTAGCAGATCACGAACCAAGGGAGGTCCTTCTGAACTTGAAAGGATCATGTACAAGATTTTAACAGGGAGTCCTAGGGAACCACAGGATGGTGAAGAGGAGGATGATGATGACATACAATCAGCTAATGAACCCAAACAGGAAATTAGGTGTGTAAGAAAGGATTACATTAGAGGAGACAATGAGCCAATAATGAGCTGTTTGGGAAGGTGCTGTGACACAGGAGCCCCTGCCTTAATGGCAGGTGACAAGTCAGAGGCCCAGCTGGGAACTCTCGCAAAGAGAGCGGAATTGACAAGCGTTTAGGCACTTGCCTTGGTAGAGTTTCTGGGCATAACTTTTATTGCCTGTGCTAATGAGATATCCATCCAGGACCACCTCCCATGGAACCCTTAGAAATGGGGTACAATAGATGAGGGAATCAAGCATTTGAGAGAGTTTGCTGTGAGAGAAATAATTTATGGAAAACATGGTACACTCAATCCTGATGACTTTTCTGTGGGGACAGGTCTTGCCAAGAAGCTCATTAAACTTGCTCCTCCTAATTATGCTACTACCTGAAACTGTTCAAGTCCATGGGACCCAATGATGGAACTGGTAGATGAGGTTACTAAACCACTCCATCATATTCCAAAAGTTATGGCAGTCCTGGGAGGTCCCCACTGACTGGAAAAGGGGAAATATCACCCCCATTTTCAAAAAGGGTGTTGCAGTTTGGGCTGGGTGCCCTCTGCTCCATGAGGTCCTTCCTGTGTCCAGAGGTCCAGCCCAGTGGGTGGACACAGGAAACTGAGTATTTCTACCATAATTCTCTGCACCACTATAAGATCCAGTGCGAGGCCTAAGCACTTTCTCTTTCTTCCTCGCTGTCACCCGGTAATGGGGGAGTTGTTGTCTCCCAGCAATGGGCCTGGCTAGGCCCAAGGCCACGGGGGGATGGGCAGTCTCAGATCTGGCCAGCTGAGACTAGCCTAGCAGTGGGGAGGGGGGAAGAAGGAGCCCTGGGGGTCTTGGATGTACCCCCAGGTGGGGATGGGATCTTCCTGGGACTGTTTTGGGATTTCTTTTGTCACTGTGCTTCTAGCTCTCTGTAAACATTCACTGCTTTTCATTTAAACTTTCCATCACTTTTGCAATCCGTTTGTCTGAGTTGTTTTATTTTGCCCATGGTGGGGAGGGGGCTGCCTCAACCCATCACAAAGGGAAAAAGGGATGACACAGGGAACTATAGGCCAGTGAGTCTCACCTCTGTGCCTGGTAAGATCATGGAGCAGATCCTCCAGGAAGCACTGCTGAGGCAGAAGAATAACAAAGAGGTGATTGAGTACAATCAACATGGCTTCATCAAGGGCAAATCCTATCTGACAAGGCTGGTGGCCTTCCATGACAAGGTCACAACATTAATAGATGGAGGCCAAGCAACTGATGTCATTACCTGGACCTGAGCAAAGCCTTCAACACCGTCCTGTATGACATCCTGGTCTCCAAGCTGGTGCAGTATGGGTTTGATGGGTGAACCACTCAGTGGATAAAGAACTGGTTTGACAGCCACACCCAAAGAGTGGCTGTCAATGGGTCCATGTCCAAGTGGAGGCCAGTGACAAGTGGAATCCCTCAGGGGTCAGTACTGGGACCAGTCTTATTTAACATCTTTGTTGGCTTCATGGACAGCAGCAGTGCACCCTCAGCAAGTTTGCTGATGACACCAAGCTGTGTGGTGCAGCAGACTCTCTGGAGGGAAGGGATGCCATCCAGAGGGACCTTGACATGCTGAAGAGGTAGGCCCATGACAATCACATGAGGCCCAACAAGACCAAATGCAAGGTCCTGCATCTGGGTCAGGGCAAGCCCAAGCACCAATAGAGGCTGGGCAGTGACTGGCTTGAGAGCAGCCCTGAAGAAAAGGACTTAGGGGTGCTGGTGTATGAGAAGCTCAACATGAGCCACCAGTGTGTACTTGCAGCCCAGAAAGCCAATCACATCCTAGGCTACATCAAGAGAAGCATAGCCAGCAGGTCGAGGGAGGTGATTCTCCCCCTCTACTCCACTCTGGTGAGACCCCATCTGGAGTACTGCCTCCAGTTCTGGAGCCTCTATTACAGGAAGGATCTGAATGTGCTGGAACGTGTCCAGAGTAGGGCCACGAGGATGATCAGAGGGCTGGAGCACCTTTCCTATGAGAACAGACTGAGGGAGTTGGGGCTGTTTAGTCTGGAGAAGAGGAGATCTAATTGTGGCCTTCCAGTATCTGAAAGCTGGTGAGGGATTTTTTAGGGTGTCAGGTAATGATAGGACTAGGGGGAATGGAACAAAAATAGAAATGGATAGATTCAGATTGGAGGTTAGGAAGAAGTTCTTCCCTGTGAAGCGGGTGAGACACTGGAACAGGTTGCCCAGGGAGGTGGTAGAAGCCCCATTCCCTGAAGGTTTTTAAGGCCAGGCTGGATGTGGCTCTGAGCAACCTGATGTAGTGTGAGGATTCCCTGCCCATGGCAGGGGGTTGGACCTGGATGATCCTTGAGGTCCCTCCAACCCCAATGATTTTATGATTCTGATTCTATTCTGGCAAGAAATTATGGTGGAGCACCTCCTGCTGTTGGTCATTTTAGTGACCAAATGAAGCAACTGGAGGATAGTCTCACATTGGGTCTCAGCCATTGAAACTCTGTCAGGTGAGATAAAGAATTGCATGAAAGAGCTGAAGGAAGAATTAAAAACCTCCATACCCAAATTGGCCAAGGGGGATGATCTCAAGTCTTCCTCTTTCAAATTCATAAAAGTTTCAGCTGTTAGAAAGAGATGTCTTCCAAGAAGGCCACTCCAAACTAGGCCAATCCAAAATAGACAACAGAGGCAATCATGTGGGAGTATTTGGATAACTCTGCACGATCAGTTTGGTGAGAACATGAACAGATGGGATGGTCACCCCACTTCTGCTCTTTTCAGGAGATTACAGGAGCTGGAGAGTGGCAGGGGCGGAGATAGCAATACCAGAAGGGTAGCTGTTACTTCCTCAGTTTCCCAGAACAACTCTCATTGCTCAGACAGTGATTCTGACACTAACACTGGGCACCGTGTCAACTGTACATGTAGACATAATCCCCATAATTAGGGGTGTCCTGCCTCCTGCCAGAGAGAGGAAAGGGATAATGGAGATAACAGAATCTATTGGGATGTGTGCATCCAGTGGCCTAGCACCTCAACATTTCAGAAGTACAGGGCCTTGATTGACACAGGAGCTCAGTGCACCATAATGCCATCAAATTATCAAGGGTCGGAGCCTACAACTATTGTGGAAGTCACTGGTGGATCTCAAGAGTTGATTAAGTTACAGGTTGACATAAGTTTAACCGGGAAAGAGTGGAAGAAACATACTATTGTAACAGGACCTGATGCACCTTGTATTTTTTGAAACTGATTTTCTGAGAGAAAGGTGTTTCAAAGACCCTAAGGCTTAAAATTGGGCTTTTGGAATAGCAACTGTAGAAATTTAAGGAGGAAAATTGAGATTGTCTATTAGACCTGAATTTTCAGATGAATCTGAAGTTGTGGAACATGAGAAAGAGGATGTAATACTGCCAGTTGCTTCTCAGACTGTGCATCACAGGCAATACAGAACCAACTGTGACCCTTTGGTGCCCATTCAAAACATGATTCATCAATTGGAATGTCAGAATGTCATCAGCAAAATTCATTCACCTTTCAACAGTCCAGTCTGGCCTGTGAGAAAGTCAAATGGAGACTGGCATCTGACATTCGACTTCTGTGCCCTGAATGAAGTAACTCCACCTATGAGTGCAGCAGTACCAGACTTGATGGAACTCCAGTATGAGCTAGAATCCAAAGAGGCCAAATGATATGCTACCATAGACACTGCTGATGCTTTCTTCTCTGTTCCCATAGCAGAGGAATGCAGGCCTCAGTTTGCCTTTACCTGGAGGGGAGACCCAGTACACATTCAATTGTTTGCCCCAGGGGTAGATTCACAGTTCAAGTATCTGTCATGCAGTGACCCATGACCCTTTGGAGAACGGTGGTGCTCCAGAACACATCCAGTTCATTGATGATATCATTGTCTGGGGTAAAACTGCTGAAGAGGTCTTTGAAAAAGGTAACAAAATCCTTGACACTCTCTTGAAGGCAGATTTTGCCATTAAGTGAGACAAGGTGAAAGGACCTTCCAGAGACATCCAGTTTCTGGGAGTGCAGTGGCAGGATGGACGCCGACACATTCCAGTGGATGTGATAAACAGAGTCTCTACCATGGAAAATCCCATAAATAAGAAGGAAACTCTATGTTTCTGAGGTATAGTGGGATTTTGAAGACTGCATATTACTGGATACAGTCAGATTGTGAAACCTCTTTACGATGTGATGCGAAAGAGAGACAGTTTCCAGAGGATGCTGAGCAACAAGCAGCCTTTGACCTGATAAAGCAAGTAGTCCATGCAATGGGTTTGGGACCTGTCTGAACTGATTCAGACATTAAGAACATTCTCTACGTGGCTGCGAGTGACAACGGTCCAATCTGGTGCTTGTGGCAGAGGGCTCCAGGAGACAAGATCAAAGTGTTCCCTAGAACATTAAATCACAGTGGGGCTGTGTCATGATAGCAGATTCTAGTTCTCTGTAGTAACTGCTGGCAGCTGTTTGTTCTTGATGAAATGGGTGTTTTGGTGGAAAAGCATTTATAATAGCATTAGTGTGAATTCTGCAGTATTGAAATTTAAAACAGAAATGCCCTCCTTAGAAAATCAGTAACCCCACCTGTTGTAATATCATGTCTAGTAGCAGACAATTTTAAGGTGCTTCTCAGACTTTATTTCATCTTCATGAGGACATTTGTTTCAATTGCAATGAACATAAATTTTGGCTATATATTATGTAGCAGGAAGAATAGAACTATCAGCTCTTGTGCTTCCATTTCTTCTGTTTTATTAATTTTTAATTTCATTTTAATTCTCCTTCCCTCAGTGTCTCAAATTTCCTCCTCTAACTTTATCTGAATTGAAAACTCACTTGAAATCTTTAGCATTTCTGTGAGGGTCCTCTTTTCCAAACAGTTAACTCAAGAGGCAGAAAATGTTGACTCAAAATGGAATTAAACTGCATTCTGATGTGATCACTCATATGAGTACAAATACATTACCTCTGCAGCCCTGTGACCCATCCAAAGCTTCTAATTAAACAAATACTTCCCAACACACAGTAATTTGGCTTCTTGAATTAAAAAGCTTTTTTCCTGTAATGTAAATTTGAAAAGGAATGTTTTGAAACACAACTCATTGCCCATTGGAATGGTCTGCCCAGGGAGGTGGTGGAGTCACCATCATTGGAGGTGTTCAGGAGGAGACTTGATGGGGTGCTTGGTGCCATGATCTAGTTGTTTAGGTGGGTTGGATTGGTTGATAGGTTGGATGCGATGATCTTGAAGGTCTCTTCCAACCTGGTTTATTGTATTGTATTGTATTGTATTGTACAACTCAAGTTACTGTATTAACTTTAGAGATTGAAAGTGCTGTAAACACAATACACACTGAATGCAAAATCTTATAGTGAAGTTGCAGCAACTACCATCACAGTACTGAAATATTTGTCAAGCAGTCTTACCTAAATATAGTATTTTCTAAATCAAAAGGATACTCAGTAATTCCTGCAGTTGGCACTTGAACTCTAAGAATATCATGCTGAATTGGCACAAACGAGGGCATAGCAATATGATCAAGGTCAGTAAGATAACTGGAAAGTTAAATATACAACAGAGACAAGACTAATGTTCTATCACAAAACTGATCATGCAGATTCAAAACCAAAATACTCACCTGCAATCACAGAAGTGCTCCCAAAGAGCAGCTTTAACAAATTAATCTGTACATAGCACAATTGTGCTGGTAAAAAGCAACAGAACTCTTTAACTGAGATCTGTGTGTGCATTTCAAACAAAATAGTAGCAGTCAAAAAAAAAAAAAAAGTACCTGAATGTTCTGCAGACAATCAGCACACACCCAAAATTGGCTTTTATTTGAATAATCATTGCTATTACACAAAATAAACACCAGAATTAAGATCTGAACACAAACATAAATATGAGCCCTAGTCATAGTATTTGCCAACAGTACTTTATCTCTTGTCACTTCATCTGTGATGCCAATATTGCATGCAAATAGTGACAGGCTGCTGGACACAGTTCAGAAAAGACGAATCACAGAATCACAGAATTGACCAGGTTGGAAGAGACCTCAAGATTATAAAATCCAACTGATCACCCAACCCTATCTAATCAACTAGACCATGGCAATAAGCACCTCATCTAGTCTTTTCTTAAACACCTCCAGGGATGTTGGCCCCACCACCTCCCTGGCAGCCCATTCCAATGGCTGGTTACTCTTTCTGTGAAGAACTTCTTTCTAAGATCAAGCCTAAACTTCCACCTGCACGGTTTGAGACTGTCCTCTTGATCTGTTACTGGTTGCCTGGGAGAAGAGACCAACCCCCACCTGGCTACAACCTCCCTTCAAGTACTTATAGACAGCAATAAGGTCTCCCCTGAGCGTCCTCCTCTCCAGGCTAAACAACCCCAGCTCCCTCAGCCTTTACTCATAAGGCTTGTGTTCCAGACCCTCACCAGTTCTGTCGCCCTTCTCTGGACATGTTCTAGCAACTCAACATCTTTCATGAATTGAGCAACCCAGAAGTGGACACAGTACTCAAGGTTTGGCCTAACCAGTGCTGAGTACAGGGGCACAGTGACTTCCCTGCTCCTGCTGGGCACACTATTCCTGATACAGGTCATTAAATATTGGAAAGCATTAATTAATGGAAAGCATTGCAAACATGAATGCTTCGAACAAGGTGATTCCCATAATTTCTTATCTGCCCATGAAGTAGTCTTAACTTCGCCCTCCTTAGTTCCACATCTCTTCTGCTTTTAAGATCTGGGGCTAAATTGTAGGATGATACTCCTGTGCCTCAATAAGTGAGGAGTGTGTGAGCAAGACACAACCGGTGCCTGGTAGTCCTCTCTGGAGTCTATCTTCCGACCACTAGATGGCAACATCAGATCATCCAAAATCCTAGGAAGGCTGATAGAAATGTCAAATGTGTTCCAAATGTGTGGCAACATGGGTGTAGAGCAAAACTTCTGCTCAGCACTAATTTCACCCCTTTCCTTTGGTGGAAGAGGGAGCTGTTGATGTGCTCTCCTCTTGCTGCACAAACATTCCTCACATTAGGACTCTAAAATAAAAATAATCCCACTTAACACTATTGCTTGCCCAGAAAATATTTCTGTGAAGAAAATGTCTCCTCTCCAGCAATGTGCTAAATTTTTATTAGGATCTCAATTATAATTAACAGTATAAGGAAGAATTAATAAATGTTAAAAGGAAACTGATTTTCAGTTGTAGCTGATATCTTAGAAAATGGGGCTACGACAGATCATTAAAGTGACATCCTTCTCCAAAGTTGGATTATTTAGGAACAAGACAGACAAACCTCTGTCAAGAACAATAATGCTTAACGCACTGAAATAGATTGCCTGTGTGTAACCACTCTGAGCTATTTTACCATCAATATCTAATCTGAATATTCCTTGCCAAAATGTAACCCTATTACCTCTTGATCTTGGCAGAAACAGCAATGTAAATTTTCTGCCCTTGTGAAGCAGTAACTTTTCACAAATAATTTGAAAACTGGGGGAATGAATTATCTCTTTTCTTATTTAAATACTAAACTTTCCACAAAACTGAAATGTCTGACTTGCTTGACTGTTGATATATTTTGTGCAGCTGTTTTTCATTATTTCCCTCATGGGAAACTCAGTGATGTACCAGCTGTGTTGACCTCAGAACTCAGAGGGATGATGGTCCAGTATGTTCAGAAAGTTTAAAATTAGTTTCTTTCACCACTCTAGCATAAAACTTACTATGTTTCACAGACCAACATAGACAGAGGCATAAGTTATAAAAATCTCTCTTCATTATGAACCAGCAGTGTGCTCAGGTGACCAATAAGGCCTGAAGCATCCTGGCCTGAATCAGGAATAGTGTGGCCGGCAGGACCATGGATCATGCCCCTGTAACTCAGCAATGGTGAAGCTGCACTTCAAATACTCTGTTCACTTTTGGGCTCCTCACTACAAGAAAGACATCAAGAGCAAGAAAGATGGTGAGGTGTCTAGAACATAAGCCCTGTGAGAAACACCTGATGGAACTGGGGTTTAGTCTGGAGAGAAGGAGGCTGAGGGTGAGACCTTATCACTTTCTACAACTAACAGAAGGAGGTTTTAGGTGAGGTAGATGTCAGTCAGTAAAAAAGTGACAGAAATTGCTTCAAGCTGCACCAGGGAAGGTTGGATTAGATACTATGAAAAAAATTCTTCACCAAAAGGGTTGTAAAGCACTAGAACAGGCTGCCCAGGGACGTGATGGACTCACCATCCCTGGAGATACTTAAAAGTCATATAGACATGGTGCTTAGGGATATGGCTTAGTGGTGGATTTGGTGGTAATGTTAGGTCAGTCATTGGACTTGATGATTTTTAAAGGTCTTTTCCAACCTCAATAATTTTATCGTTAACGTCATGAAATCTGACTTGTCCTTGTCATTACATGGTGTACTTACTACTTAGCAGAGTCTGAGAGCTGGTATTCCTTCCGTCTGTCATAGCAATCTTGAAATCCTGGGTCTTTCCAGAGTTTTTTAATTGCTTCAAATTGTTTCCTTGTCAGCACTGTCAGTTTATCTGCTTCTACTTCTTTGAGCACTCTCCTAATCAATTAAATGATTACACTATTGTGAGAAAGGATGGCTGTTAGCATGCAGTACATACTCTCCCCTTTATTATGCTCTACCCATCAGTGACAGTAAGCATCAGAAATAAACCTAGGGTAAAATAAAGCTTTAATCCTTGAATGTGTTTATTTTTTTAAGTCAATTGACTCCTACTGAATGTTTTAATAGTTGTCCCTGTGTGATTTTTCTTTTTCAAAAGGTGACCTTAACAAAGGTCAGAAGGAGATCTAAATGTACTATTTTTAAACCCACAACATTTTACTACCAGTTTCTAACTGAGGTAATGTTTCTAAAATTCTAGATACATTCTTTAGTATAAGAATTTTTGGTTTGTTTGCAGGTTTGGTTTGCTTCAGGACAAACCAGAGCCTGATGTAGCATACAGGTTATTCAAGCAGGCACCAAATTCCTACAAGCCATCTTCTGTTTAATGCCTGTCTCGGTGAAGTATATCCAAGGTACTGCTCTATGGAAATAATTTTTTTTTCTTTGCTTTAAGCATAAGAGGTATTGCAAAGATAAGACTAAGTTTTACTTCTATGGGATACAAGAGACTTGTTCTGCAGCAAGTGGTGCAGATGAGTCACTCTCAGGAAGGGCTGCCATCTAAAGCAGACTTGACAGGAGGAATGGGCCTGTGAAAACCTGAATACAGGCTGGGGAATGAATCTGGATATGAGCAGGCAATGCACCCTTCTGTGGTGGGTTGAAATCACCCCCCCAAAAAAATTGCCAGACTAGCTCAGGGGAAGCAAATGAAACTATATTTACAGGCAAAATTACAATCTAAAAATATGAAATGCAGTGAATATGTACAATTAATATGTACAACGAATATGAATATACATATGAATATGTGGAAAACTGTTGGGTTCTGCACTTCGGCCACAACAACCCCATGCCAGGCTACAGCCTGGGGTCAGGGTGGCTGGAGAGCAGCCAGGCAGAAAGGGACCTGGGGGTACTGGTTGACAGCACATTCTGCACATTGGCCAAAACAACCCCATGCAGTGCGACAGGCTGGGGTCAGAATGGCTGGAGAGCAGCCAGGCAGAGAGGGACCTGGGGGTACTGGTCGATGGTAGGCTGAACATGAGCCTGCAGTGTGCCCAGGCAGCCAAGAAGGTCAATGGCATCCTGGCCTGCATCAGGAATAGTGTGGCCAGCAGGAGCAGGGAGGTTATTGTGCCTGTGTACACTGCACTGGTTAGGCCACACCTTGAGTCCTGCATCCAGTTCTGGGCCCCTCAGTTTAGGAAGGATGTTGACTTGCTGGAACGTGTTCAGAGAAGGGCAACAAAGCTGGTGAGAGGTTTGGAACACAAGCCCTATGAGGAGCAACTGAGGGAGCTGGGGTAGACAGGCAGAGGTTGGTCCCTTCTCCCAGGCAACCAGCACCAGAACAAGAGGACACAGTCTCAAGCTGCACCAGGGGAAGTTTAGGCTGGATGTTAGGAAGAAATTCTTCATAGCAATAATACAATACAATACAATACACCAGGTTGGAAGAGACCTTCAAGATCATCGCGTCCAACCCATCAACCAATCCAACCCACCCAACAACTAGACCATACAGCCAAGCACCCCATCAAGTCTTCTCCTGAACACCTCCAATGAAGGTGACTCCACCACCTCCACGGGTAGCCGATTCCAATGGGCAATCACTCTCTCCGTGTAGAACTTCTTCCTAACATCCAGCCTAAACCTGCCCTGGCGCAGCCTGAGACTGTGTCCTCTTGTTCTGGTACTGGCTGCCTGGGAGAAGAAGCCAACCTCTGCCTGGCTACAACCTCCCTTCAGGTAGTTGTAGAGAGCAATAAGGTCACCCCTCAGTCTCCTCCTCTCTAGGCTAAGCAACCCCAGCTCCCTCAGCCTTTCCTCATAGGGCTTGTGTTCCAAACCCCTCACCAGCTTTGTTGCCCTTCTCTGGACACGTTCCAGCAAGTCAACATCCTTCGTAAACTGAGGGGCCCAGAACTGGACACAGGACTCAAGGTGTGGCCTAACCAGTGCAGTGTACAGGGGCAGAATGACCTCCCTGCTCCTGCTGGACACACTGTTCCTGATGCAGGCCAGGATGTCATTGGCCCCCAGGGTTCTTTCTTCCTCCCCTCCCCCTCCACTATTAGGCTAATCTCAGCTGGCCAGATATGAGACTGCCCTTCCCCCTTCTCCTCCAGGCGTTAGGCCTGGCCAGGCCCCAAGAGGCCGTGAGATGACTGCCTCTTCATTACCAGATAGGGACCTTCTCCATAGGAGTGGTGAGGGAAGAAAGAGGAAGTGTAGGACTTTGCAGATAGACTTGTAGGGAGCAGGACATTATGGGATGAAATACACATCTTCCTGTGTCCACCCACTGGGCTGGACCCTCAGGACACCGGAGGTATGTCTTATGTGGCAGCAGCAGGTGGGCACCCAGCCTCAACCACCACATGACAGCCCTTATTTCATACCATAATGCCTGCACCCAAAACATATCATCAAATTAAAAAGCTTCAGATGACATGTCTAGCAAAGTCTGTGACTTCATCTGGGCATCCTTCCAAACAGTCTCTCATTCAGGCTCAGATATTAGTCCATTCCGGTTCTTCTTCCTCATCTGATGGAGCCTCCCAGCAATGCAGAATCGTTCTTCTGCAGTGCAAGCTCTTCATGGAGTCGATGGTCACCTGGTCACCTGGAAGAACCTCACAACTTCTCAACCAAACCTTTATTTCCATCTACATCTCCTCAGTGGCATATTTCCACCCCTGGGGCAAGCCAGTTAGAACAATCAGGCTCCTCAACTGCTTTTTTCCACCGCTCCAGGAAACAGCACACTGAGCCTCTCATAAACCTGTGCAGACCTATTCCAAGCCCAGTGCTGACTGCTTCTAACCACAGCCCGAGGCTGTACAAATGCATATCATGCACAGGAATATCACTCCCCCACTGAGCATTCACGTACCGAGGCATGACAGCATCCAGCTACACAGCCCTCCCCCAGAAGAGGAGCGGCTGCACCGCAACCCACTGAGAAAAGAGGTGGAGCCAGGTGCTAGACGCTATTTTCAGAACACGTCCAAAAATTGGGGAAGAGATTACAGCTGCCACCGCTGCCCAAGTGCACGGCCAGGGCCGCCGCCATCTCTAATGCCACGGTACAGGATCAGAGTCACCTCCACCCCTCGGGCACACAAGCGGCTTTTCCAGCCAAAGACATGAATGTATTCCCAGAGCCTTTGAGAACAGCTTTCTAGCTGAAGTCCCCACTTGTCTTACTGGGTTTTGGCACCAAAAAAGACTGTGGCGGTTTGGCCCTGGCCTGGAAGTCAGATGCCCACCAAAGCCGCTCTATCACTCCCCTCTTAAGTGACCAGGGGAAGAAGGGAAAAAACATATAACAGAAGCCAGGAATAGGATAGGAGCAATTTTAATAACATTAATAAGGAAATAGCAATAGACTGTGTGGAAGCAAAAAAGCAGAGGGAGAGATGTTAGTCTCTACTTCCCATCAGCAGGACAATGGTCAGTCTCGGGAAGCAGGGCTCTCTAATCTTGGTGTTACTTGGGAGGATAGATGCCATCGACGAATCCCTCACTTCCTTCTTTCACTTCATTCTTATACCTGAGCTGACATCATATGGTATGGAATACCTCTTTGGCCAGTCTGAGTCAGCTGGCTCAGCCATCTCCCTTCCCAAGATTTTGCCCACCCCTCAATGTACTCTTGGGGCAGGGAAATATTGAAAGGACACAGCCTGGATACTGGATTCAACAGTAGCCAAAACACTGTTGTGTTATCAACTACTGCTGCAAAAAACACAGCACTAGAAAGACGCTGTGAGGAGAATTAACTCCAGCTCAGTCCAACCCAACACAGCATATTTCTTTTCATCATCAGAAAGGTCATTGTAAGGAGGAGCTTCCCCAGCACAAGTTACTTTCTCTTCTGGACGTTTTGTATAGTTAGTGCCATCTGGCCAATTTGTGATCACTTCCACTACGCCAGGTCTTTCAGGATTTCCCATTTGAGCTCTCTCTGTTATCAGAGCCATCCACTTAGACCATGTGGCATCTGTGGCATGGTGTGGTGAAGAACCTTGACTTTTGAATATCCAATTTGAAACTGGCAATCTAGGAGCTAGAAGAAGTTGTGACTCAGTTCAAATTACTTCAGAAACAGATTTTATTCCTTCATTAGCAGCTAGAATATCTTTCTCTGTTGGAGTGTAGTTTGCCTCTGAGCCTTTGTAGCCATGATTCCAGAAACAAAGTGGACATCTGCCTGTCTCACCTGGAGTTTGTGGTGAAGGCACATTTTTGCCCAGATATTAGATCTTGTCCCATCATGTGGACAAGTTTCCCCTCCTTCAGGAGAAAGACAAAAGCCAAGGCATTAGCCAGGCCAGCACGCACTCAGTGCACCCAGTGCCTGTGCAAATACCAAGTATAGGCATTATTCTAGCTTCACACTTTCTATAGGCTGAAGCCAGTTGTTTATGAGAGTGCCCATTGGTCAAACCCAGCTTTGAGGAATCTATAAGTATCACCCCAGTTGGTAAACAAGTTGCCCTCTCTTTCACTTTGTACTTGCTTGAGAGAACACCTCTTGAGCCACAGCCTCTGCCATTAAGCTCATTGTTGTTAGTTTCTATCATACATGCACGCATACTGAAAGCCTCTGCATCGTGAGAAGCACTCGTGAGGATTATCTCCAGAGGGAGGACCTTTGCTGAGCCCAAGAAGCCAGTGTCGTCACAGCCAGTCGTACCAACCAGGAGAGCCCACTGTGCCACTGGAGGACTGGACCAACCCCGAGGGTAAGATCTGCCCAGTTGCAGGGGAGAAGGGACTTGATCGAGACTGAGTCCACATATGCCTAGCCCCGCCATAGCAGGAGAGGAGCCGCCACGTGTGCTGCTCTGAGCCCTGTAAACCTCAGGGAAGACTAAAGCACTGTTCATGCCTATACTGCACCAATACCAGGACCACTCCGAGTGTCCCACTATTCCTTTAAGCCCAGTAAACGAGAAGCCGCCGCTCAGCGCAGCTGCATTTTCTCTCTGAGGCTGTTTACATCAGACCCGAGACTCGTCGCAGCGGGGCCAACTCCATAGCCTTTGTCTGCTGTCATTGTCTGATAGGAAACCTCTGAGCCCACCTACCAACAACCGTTGCCCCGCCCTGTCATGCGGGCCGACCCCACGGGCTGACCCTGACCAGGACCTATCCCTATTGTCTGGAGGGAATCCACCGAGTCCTGAAGGGAACCTGCCTCCGAGCTAAGCCCAGGTTCCATTATTCACTCTCCACTGCTGCGGAGAGAGGAGACAGTAACCCAACACTGACATCCAACTCGACTAGGAACCAGTCCAGCGACAGTAGTCTGTTGGATCTTCACCTTGCTACAAACAACAGCTACAGAGTATCTTCCACATGCTTTCCATCCACTAGCACTCAGTTCAAAGTATCCGCGTCTAGCAGAGTAATCGCTGACACATAGAAAGATTATAATACTGCTGTATATAGCCAGAAGCCGCCCGCATTCTGCCGAGTCGCTATCTAGTGGCCAAACATTGGAACTGCACCATTTGTTATATAAATATAGAAATAATCTGTAGCTAGTTTAATTAAGTTCTAATAATTACACTAAGCCACTTATGGAATGTATTTCACGAATGTGCACTAGAACATGTATATAAGTTGGTGATTAATCAATTATTAATAATTTTATAATTAATAAAACCAATATTTTCATAATTCATACACATAAATTTAATAACCTCTTCACAACAGAGCTCTCTGCCATAAGTCCCAGGTTGGACCATTGTCACTTGCAGCCATGTACAAAATGTTCTTAATGTCTGGACCAGTTTGAGCATGTCCCAAACCCATTGCACGGACTGCTCCTTGCTTTATCTAGTCAAAGTCTGCTTGTTGCTCAGGACCACACTGGAAAATCTTCCGAGTCACATCATACAGAGGTTTTACAATCTGACTCTATCCAAGAATGTGCAGTTTCCAAAATCCCACTGTACCTCAGAAACATAGAGTTTCTTGCTTGTTCATGGGATTTGCCATGGTAGAGACTCTGTTTACCACATCCACTGGAATGTGACAGTGACCATCCTGCCACCACACTCCCAGAAAGTGGATCTATCTGGCAGGTCCTTTCACCTTGTCTCACTTAATGGTGAAACCTGCTTTCAAGAGAATGTCAACTATTTTGTTATTTGTCTTGAAGACTTCTTCAGCAGTTTTACCCTGGATGATGATATCACTGATGAACTGAATGTGTTCTGATTTTGCTGATGACATTTGGACCTTCCAATTGACAAATAAAGTTGTGAATGGGCACCAGAGAGTCACAGTTGGTTCTGTATTGCTTGTAATACACAGTTTGAGAAGCAACTGACAGTTGCTGATACAGCCCTCAGAAAGGCAGTCCTGGCATGGCAGTTTTAAGAAGTCATCATAAACACAATTAAAATACAATGCAGTATAAATATAAAACAAAACAAAAGCCCACCACCAACTTTTTCTCACTGCCCATGGAATCCTTGTATTTGAGAGGAATATATTCTATTTAATCCAACTTGAATTGCTGGCCTGAATATTTATACAACTCAAAATTAACCATCTTATCATATTACAGGAGTGCCATCTATAAATGTCTGATTTAAATTAAAAAATAAATAAATTACAACTATTAACTTCACTCTTAGAGATATGACACATTAAGGAAACAAATAAATAAATATCTAATTTTAATGAAAGATGATTTCTTCCAAGCCCCACAACAATTAAAGGTAGATGCAGCCAAATTTGAAGAGATCGCCATCTGCAGAGTTTCTCCCTGTAGCAAATCTAATTTGATGAAGTAAAATTTAATTTTTAAAGGAATTTAACATTAATATTTTAATATTATTTTATTTGACCTGATCTTTGTCAACCTATAGCAAACAAAAATTGCCTGTTCAAGTGTATGAAATACATGGGTAATAACAACCATCCTGCTTTACCCCTTGGCCTCTAATAATCCTGAACACAAATTGATTTATAAACTTTGTGCTTCCTACTCCAACCTTGATATTATTCACAGTCTTTCTTCTATGCTTTTCCGTCCAGCAGCTCCTTGTGTGCCTAGCTATGCCTCTTGTCACAAACCCAGAATATAGGGTCTCCATGCATATCTAACACTACATGCTCATAAAAAAAAACAAAAAACAAAAAACAAAAAACAAAACAACCCAAACATCTTCAGGGCTTATCAGCTTAAAATGAAACACAACTTTTGAAGTACCGCTTGACAGAGCATCATTTCAAAGCACATTAAAAAAAGGCCTGACTTTCAAAACCAGTTTGAATGGGAAGCATCCATGCCAATATACATAACCGCTACATGGTACTTTAGCTTTGTATTTGGTATATTTTAAATTAAAATAATGGGAAAATAAATGGAGGCATACCAATTGAAATTTGGGGTTTAAGGCTTCAACGGATGGGCAGAGTCCAACATGATGGAATTCAACAAGTCCAAGTGCCAGGTGCTGCACTTTGGCCACAACAACCCCATGAAGTGCTACAGGCTGGGGTCAGAGTGGCTGGAGAGCAGCCAAGCAGAAAGGGACCTGGGGGTAGTGGTTGACAGCCAGCTGAACATAAGCCAGCAGTGTGCCCAGGTGGCCAAGAAGGCCAATGGCATCCTGGCCTGCATCAAGAATAGTGTAGCCAGCAGGAGCAGGGAAGTCATTGTGCCCCTGTACTCTGCACTGATTATGCCACACTATGAGTCCTGTGTCCAGTTCTGGGCCCCTCAGTTTAAGAAGGACATTGACACTCTTGAACATGTCCAGAGAAGGGCAATGAGGCTGATGAGAGGCCTTGAGCACAAGCCCTATGAGGAGAGGCTGAGGGAGCTGGGATTGTTTAGCCTGGAGGAGAGGAGACTCAGGGAGACCTCATTGCTCTCTACAACTATCTGAAGGGTGGTTGTAGCCGGGAGGGAGTTGGTCTCTTCTCTCAAGCAACCAGCACCAGAACAAGAGGACACAGTCTCTGCACCAGGGGAAGTTTAAGCTCGAGGTGAGGAGAAAGTTCTTCACAGAGAGAGTTGTTAGCTGTTGGAGTGGGCTGCCCAGGAGGTGGTGGAGTCACCATCCCTGGAGGTGTTCAAGAGGGGATTGGACCTGGCACTTGGTGCCATGGTTTAGTAGTCATGAGGTGTTGAGTGACAGGTTCGACATGATGATGTTTGAGGTCTTTTCCAACCTTATTGATTCTATGATACTATGATTCTAAGTATTGAGGGGTTAAGAAAATGTGAGCATAGTTTTTATATTAGGAATAACAAAAATAGTAATGTGGTAATAAAACGGGAGTAGTACAGAGAGGGTAGCTAATAGAACAATGAAATATTAATTTATTAGACACGTTTTGGAGGTATAGAATAATGTCTTAATGCCATCCATTCTAGAAGCACTAGAGAATGGGAGGCTTTAAAAAGTGTCTACATATGTCCAGGGTGTTGGAATTCTGTTAGTACAA
Organism: Picus viridis; assembly: GCA_033816785.1. Taxonomy (NCBI): domain Eukaryota; kingdom Metazoa; phylum Chordata; class Aves; order Piciformes; family Picidae; genus Picus; species Picus viridis. The sequence continues at coordinate 55,209,753 of CM066606.1, forward strand.
GAGGTTGTGGGTGGGAAAGAAATAAATATTTACCTCAAACCAAATAACCAAGGCAAAGTACATTTACTCCTCAGTGACATTTCTGGTAAGTACTTGCCCAGAATACATTTAGTGCATTTATCTTCAGGAAATGACCTATTGAATCATTACTACCAAAATAGGGAATTCAAGAAGAAACACAAGATTCTTAAAGAATTCACTTTTGACTGTCATATAGGTAAGTTTACCTACTCAAATAGACTTTCTCAATTAAAGAAAATATCAGAACTTTGCTAGTTAATGCAAAGAATAAAATATTATATCTGTTTTGGACACTGTCTCTCTTGTCCTTAACTACTTTGCCTGTCAGCTTTATTTTCCACTTCTAATACCTCAATTCCTTATGGAGGAAACAAGTTACTAAAAAACCCCAAGCAAACAAGAAAGACAAAAAAAAATTTCAAACCTCAAACAACACAATTCTATGCTCTCATTCTCCTAAGAACTTTGTGTGAGCAACTTCATTGCATCAGTGAGCACACTGGGAACACATTCACAACAGAACTAGAAGGCTGTAATTGCTGAGGGTACTGTAAAGCTAACTAACTAGTTTTGTTACTATCATTACAGACAACACCACAGCAGCTTTCGCAGATTTAATAAAGCTGCTTGCATTGCTTAATTTGGTGCTTGTATTAAACAGCATCTACAATATTTTGTACTGTAGTTTTTAGGCTTGTTCAGCTCACAGAAGGAAGCATCTTTCTGTAACTGTAGGATTAATAGTTTAATGTACAGAACTAAATATGGACATAGCAGAAATGGCTCATAAGTAAATAAACTTGATTTACATTAAATGTATACATTAAGAGCAAGAAAAGCAGTTTTAAAACAACAGAGGCAGAAAAATTATACAGAATAAAAGCCTCTCCATTTCAAGCCAGAGACCTGAAGCAGGAGAAAGGAAATTTTTGAGATTTATGAGAAAAGGAACATATTTAGAGTCATTCAGCAGTCTTGGAGGATTACTTTGCCCATTCTCTTTACCTTCACAAAGGTAGCACGTTAAATGCTGAAATTAACTTCACAATTGTAATGCACATTTGAAAACAATGACACTGCTGTTCCTGCTACTATGAAACAGGGACAAGACAGTGTTTCCAATGACCTCGGGAAAAGCCAAAGCAGATTTGATCTCTAGGGATCAAACAAGTTAGCTCTTGTTTTCCAATAGGAATTTAACACACACCCACAACACCAATAAAATAAATTTTGAAAAAGGAGTGTTTTCCCTTCTCTTGTGTCCAATAAGCATGGACCTAGAAGCCTTATTAGTAAGCATTCCTGATATCTGTGCCAGGAAATGTTTCAAAGTATTAACTGTCAGTTCTTACTAATCCCTAGGTCATTAGAACTGGACAGAGGACAATCAAAAAAACAACCCCAACCCCCATATAACCAGCTATTCCAGATACTCCATTCATATTCTACAGGATCCAGAACCATTGTCCAAATCTCTTACCAGGGAAACAGCTTTCATTATTTTTAAAATGCCATATATTAAAGGCATATTCTGGTAACTTTCCCCCTGCTGATGACAAGGAATATGGTTAACAATAAAAGTTTTTCAATTTCCAAAGACAGACAGACAGGATCCAAATATGGACCACTAGATGGATAAAGAACTGGCTTGATGGCCACAACCAAAGAGTGGCTGTCAATGGGTCCATGGCCCAGTGGAGGCCAGTGACAAGCGGAGTCCCTCAGGGATCAGTCATGGGACCAATCATGTTAAACATCTTTGTGGGGGTCATGGACAGTGGCATTGAGTGCACCCTCAGCAAGTTTGCTGATGACACCAAGCTGTGTGGTGCAGCAGACACGCTGGAGGGAAGGGATGCCATCCAGAGGGACCTTGACATGCTGAAGAGGTGGGCACAAGCCAACCTCATGAGGTTCAACAAGACCAAGTGCAGGGTCCTGCATCAATACAATACAATACAATACAATACAATACAATACAATACAATACAATACAATACACCAGGTTGGAAGAGACCTTCAAGATCATTGCGCCCAACCCATCAACCAATCCAACCCACCTAAACAACTAAACCATGCAGCCAAGCACCCCATCAAGTCTTCTCCTGAACACATGCAATGAAGGTGACTCCACCACCTCCACGGGTAGCCGATTCCAATGGGCAATCACTCTCTCTGTATAGAACTTCTTCCTAACATCCAGCCTAAACCTCCCCTGGTGCAGCCTGAGACTGTGTCCTCTTGTTCTGGTACTGGCTACCTGGGAGAAAAGACCAACCTCTGCCTGGCTACAACCTCCCTTCAGGTAGTTGTAGAGAGCAAGAAGGTCACCTCTCAGTCTCCTCTTCTCCAGGCTAAGCAACCCCAGCTCCCTCAGCCTTTCCTCATAGGGCTTGTGTTCCAAACCCCTCACCTACTTTGTTGCCCTTCTCTGGAAACGTTCCAGCAAGACAACATCCTTCGTAAACTGAGGGGCCCAGAACTGGACACAGGACTCAAGGTGTGGCCTAATCAGTGCAGTGTGCAGGGGCAGAATGACCTCCCTGCTCCACTGGCCACACTGTTCCTGATGCAGGCCAGGATGCCATTGGCCTTCTTGGCCGTCTGGGCACACTGCAGGCTCATGTTCAGCCTCCCATCAACCAGTACCCCCAGGTCCCTCTCTGCCTGGCTGCTCTCCAGCCACTCTGACCCCAGCCTGTAGCGTTGCATGGGGTTGTTTTGGCCAATGTGCAGAACCCGGCACTTGGATGTGTTCAATCTCATGCTGTTGGACTCTGCCCATCTGTCCAACCTGTCGAGGTCCCTCTGCAAAGCCTCTCTACCCTCCAGCAGATCAACTCCTGCCCCCAGCTTGGTGTCATCTGCAAATTTACTGATGATGGACTCAATGCCCTCATCCAGATCATCAATAAAGATGTTGAAGAGCATGGGGCCCAGCACTGATTCCTTGGGGCACACCACTAGTGACTGGCCACCAGATGGATGTGGCACCATTCACCACCACTCTCTGGGCTCAGCCCTCCAGCCAGTTCCTAACCCAACGCAGTGTGATCCTGTCCAAGCCATGGGCTGATAGCTTGGCCAGGACTTTGCTGTGGGGGACAGTGTCAAAGGCCTTGCTGAGGTCCAGGTAGATTACATCCACAGGCCTCCCCACATGCACCTGGAGGGTCACCTGATCATAGAAGGAGATCAGGTTGGTGAGGCAGGACCTGCCCTTCCTGAATCCATGCTGGCTGGGCCTGATCCCTTGGCCATCCTGTAAGTGCTGTGTGATCGCACTCAAGATGACCTGTTCCAGAATCTTGCCTGGCACTGAGGTCAGGCTGACAGGCCTATAATTCCCTGGCTCATCCAACTGGCCCTTCTTGTGGATGGGCACCACGTTGGCCAGCTTCCAGTCTTCTGGGACCTCTCCAGTGAGCCAGGACTGCTGAAAAATGATGGAGAGTGGCTTGGACAGCTCATCTGCCAGCTCTCTCAGCACCCTAGGATGGATCCCATCAAGTCCCATGGCCTTGTGGGGGTCCAAGTGGCTCAGAAGATCTCTGACTTCCTCCTGGAGCAGCGGGAAACTATGCAGCTCTCTGGCTCCTTCTGCCAGCTCTGCACCCCAGCTGTCTGGAAGACGTTCTGTCCTGCTAGTAAAAATTGAGGCAAAGAAGGTGTTAAGTACCTCTGCCTTTTCCTCATCCTTTGTTACAACGTTCCCCTCTGTGTCAACCAAGGAGTGGAGGTTGTCCTTGCCCTTCTTCTTGCTATAAATGTATTTCTAGAAGGACTTTTTGTTGTCCTTCACAGCAGAGGCCAGTCTAAGTTCTAAATGGGCTTTTGCCTCCCTTATTTTCTTCCTGCATGTCCTAGCAACATCCCTAAACACTCCATAGGTTGCCTCCCCTCTCTTCCAAAGATGATACACTCTCTTTTTTCCCCTAGTTCTATTAAAAGTTCATTACCCATCCAGGCTGGCCATCTGCCCCGGTGGTTCATCTCCCAGCACATTGGCACAGCCTGTTCCTGCACCTTCAAGAGTTCTTCCTTGAAGTAGGTCCAGCTCTCCTCGACCCCTTTGTTTTTAAGGGCTGTATCCCAAGGAACCTTCTGCGTTAGTTCCTTGAGTAACCTGAAGTCCGCCCTCCGGAAGTCCAGAGTGGAGGTCTTCTTGCTCCCCCTCTTGGCTTGGCTGAATACCGAAAAGTCAATTATCTCGTGGTCACTGGTGCCTAAACACCCTCCAACCACCACATCACCCACCAGCCCTTCCCTGTTGGTGGAGAGGAGGTCAAGCAGAGCCTCACCCCTGGTAGCTTTGCGCAGCACCTGGGATAAGAAGCTGTCCTCCATGCACTCTAAGAACCTCGTAGACTGCCTCCTCTCTGCTGTGTTGAGATCCCAGCAGATATCAGGCAGGTTGAAGTCACCCATGAGAACGAGGTCAGGTGATATTGAGACAGCCTTAAGCTGCCTATAGAATGACTAATCAACATCTTCATCCTGGCTGAGTGGTCTATAACAGACTCCAACCAGGATCTTTGCCCTGCTGGTCTTCCCTCTAATTCTCACCCACAAGCACTCAACTCGATCATCCCTGATCTCCATCTCAACGGCATCAAGAGCCTCCCTGATGTACAGGGCCACTCCTCCACCCCTTCTTCCTTGCCTGTCTCTCCTGAAGAGCCTGTAGTCGTCAATTGCAGCGCTCCAGTCATGTGAGTCGTCCCACCACGTCTCCATGATGGCAACTACATCATAACTTTCCTGCTGCAACAAGGCTTCTAGCTCCTCTTGTTTGTTACCCATGCTTCGTGCATTAGTGTACATGCACTGCAGCTGGTCTGCTGGTTTCACCTCTAGCTCTAGCTTATCACCCCCAGACTCCTGCCTGAGGGGACTGGTTTCAGCCCCTTCCCCTTTGAAGCTAGTTTAAAACCCTGTCAATGAGACCTGCCAATTCCTTTCCCAGAATCTTTTTACCTTTGGGGGACAGGCCATTCTTGTATACTGTGACCTTTCCCCTCCTCTGGGACAGATGTACTCCATCTGTTGCCAGCTGACCTGGTGCAGTAGAAAGTTCTCCAAGATGGAAAAACCAAAAATTCTTTCGACTGCACCAGCCTCTAAGCCACTTGTTGACTACAGATGCTGACCTATATCTGAACATCTAACAGCACACCACCACTACTGCTTTGTTTTATGACAGATCCAATACTCAGTAGATCATTCTCTTCAGTAAGTTGTAAAGTTGCATTTTGTCCATCAGCATCACATAAAATTGGTTCTCATCAGCTCATTCCCAGGGAAAAATCACTAAAAATCCTGCTTCAGTAGTGTTCTGTGGAATAAACACGAAGGGACTGCTTCCTTTCCTGTATTTTTACAAGCATTTTATCTCTTTATAGGAGTTTGTTTGTTTTTAAGAGCAAACCACAAACAAACAAACAAAACCCCCATCCGAACCAATCAATTTGAGCACGCATCTGAACACCACCTTCAAAACTCAGCACACTTTTGTGCTGATCACTCTTCCTTTGAGTCCTTCCTTCGAGTCCTTCCTTCATGCTTGGGATTCTGGCCATTTCTTGCAAAGCTCACATGTTCTCCTCACTCTAACAGCATTCCTCATGTCAGAATGGAACCTGTGAGAATGAAGCTGCCAGCATGCTAAGATGCACTGCGATGGGTGCAATATGAAATAGCTTCTAAAACGCACTAAATCTTCACATAGGATGTTGAAGTTCAGAAAAAAAGTGGTAGCCGTTCTATACTGCTAATTAGTTTCCTAACCCTGCTCCACCTTCCTCCCAGACACAGGTCTCTTTATTCAAGGAAGTATGCTAGGCTGGATGGCCTGCTGCCTGTGTATTTCATGGGTGCTGTAAGTTCCATTTCCTTCAGCTGGCAGTGAAGAAGCAGCAATGCACTTGTAAGCAAATCTGTGTGGGTTACAAGAACTTCAGAGATAATCCAGGCTTCACATTCCATTACGCTGAACCAGGACGATGTATCTAAGAGAACAAATGCATGTTTAAGGAAGAACAATAAAAGGTACCTTCCAGGTTTTTATTTGAACCTGATTTCCCAGCTTCCCTGAATTTCTCAATCCTCATAATAACATGCAGCTTTCAGTATGCAAATGCAATTATTTTAATTTACACTTTATATATTATTTTTAATTTATTTTTAAAGTCCCTTTTTGTACTAAATAAAAGGAAACAGTTAAATAGATTCCTTATGGAAAATCTGTTGCTGCAGGATGTTCTGGATGATTCCAGAAACAGTTTGTCTTCTCAGTGTTGTGTGTGTAATGGGAAGTACTGTAATAAGCAGGAACAAAAATTAAACACAAGTAAAAGCTTGTTTAAAACTGACAATGTCCATCAGAAAACATTTTCTTGCCTTGCTAACTTAACCTCCATCAGCACAAGGGATGGGTCCAGTGCAAACCCAAGTGCCAGAACAAACTAGTTAAGTATCTCCTCTATAATAAATGAGAAAGTGCCAACAAGAGTAATTTAAGCTCCCTTCTACACTCCATACAGAATTATCCTTGATTACTACAAAGGCAACTATTTCTTAAAGTCACAAATGTTCATCTCACCAGTTTAATTTTAAATTAATTGCAAATTAATCATAACATTTCTATAGTGCTGAATACTTCAAGTAACAGCAGGAGGGGGAGAAAAAACAACAACAACAACAGCAAACCCACCACCAAACAAACAACACTGTCATTAATGTAGTTCCTGAAATGCACATCTGACTTCTAAAGGCAGAAGCCTCCAAACCACATTAAAATGGATGCATGGCTTTGCTTAGAGAGACAGAATTCCTTCCATGTGTTGTTACAACAAACAAGTTAAAACTGCATGCCACTGCTCAAAGAGTGTGCTGGGTTGCACCCATCCTTGATGGGTGGGCAGAGAGAGATTTGGTTTTTTCCCTCCCAGGATGTGACCGGTTTAGGCTGTGCCTTTAAGAGAAGGACACTCTCTGAACACTCTGGCTGAATGTTTTGGTATATAAATGAAAACAAGATATGCTAATCCAATTTCATTGGTGGAACCCAGCTGTAGGTTCTAGCTTGGTCCTTCAGTCGGGGGGGCAGTCAGTCTTCTTCTTCCCCCTGTACTGTGAGCTGGCCTGCTTTTCTCTCTCTGAAGCAGCAGCTTGCTACGCAGGAACGATTCTTGCTAACCAGATAAGAGAAAACTAACTTTTGCATTAGCTTTAAGCTTTAACAAAGTTTTCCCCTTTTAATTACCTTCCTTTCTCCTTCTCTCTAACCCTTTTGGGAAAAGGGGGAGGTAGGGAGGGAGAAGGGAGGGACAGGCCAAACCCCCCCCTGGCCGCAGGGGGGTTGGGGAAAGGTTTCCTGTATTACATACATTGCTGTATATTTCTGTATATATTGTAAATATTGTATGTTTTTGTACATATTCATTGCATTCCATATCTGCTTGTAAAATATAGCTCTCATCTGCTTCTCCGGCTGAGTTAGCTGTGGATTCTTTTTGTGTGTGTGGGGGAACCTTCCTACTCCACCACACAGGAGGAGGGGGCCCCTGGGACAAAGACATTCTATTCCTTTCCCCTTTCCTGTCCAGCAAGCCTATAAAAAGGGTGGACACCCTTTATTCCCGTCTTTTTCCCTGTTTCGCCTGCTCAAGAGCGATCACGTGCTGCTGCTGCTTCCTGCACTGACCACGTGGTGGGGGCCTGTCATGGCAGATTGGTCATGGACTCCAATGTGATCATTGAAGACATTTATTTAGAGCATCTGAGGGCCTTAGATACCTGACCAAAGATTAGTGATGTAATGCATAAAAGTTACAAAGACTAGAGCAGTGTCAACTAGCTATTCTAACATTGACATAATATATGGGTAAAGATAGCACTCTTGCTCTTACACTGGAATAACAAACATGCATTCCTTTCACTAGTCTAAATTGTTTCTACTTTCTTATCTGCAAGGTCAGGACTGTCTTGGATAGTAAGATGTCTTTATACTCCTTTCCAAGACTTTGAGCTTACTTGCACAGTCTCCTTTGTTTGTTTCATCTGCTATTGATGTTCCAATCCCCACATCTCCCCCTTTTCTATGAATAAAGAAGACTCAATTAACTGTGTGAGTTATCATGCCTTGAACTCATTGTACACAGGGAACCCAAATCAAGATGCAAAGACCTACAAACAGACCAAGTTTTCAGCATTGTCTTTTACAATCTGCTTCAAAGGTGTGAATGTTATGCCTATGCCTTTTCCTAAGATGATTAAAGGGTGGTCTGTGAGGGTAAGGTTGTCCAGGCTCCACAGATGAGGAAAATACCTGTAAGCAGAGAGCAAGGGTGAATATACCCCTTCACTGGTGTGAATTTCGTCTGATTACACCATGCACTATAGTTGCTGTATTGCCTCCCTGCTGGAGTGACATCCTGAATATTTGTGGTTCTGTCCGATGTAGCATTAAACATAACACAATATTCCATTTTTACTGATCCTAACATATTGATCTCTTGAGGCTCTAATTCAGCTAAGGGCAGGTACTGAGTCCTTATACTCATTCCTCCCCTTGGCCTAATGTTTCTTCTTTCAAATTTCTCCCAACTAGAGCCTCTGAAATTTTTATCCTCCATAAATTTTGTTAAACTGCACTTAAAACCACATATAAAATGAAAATTTGAGAACATAACATACATTGACTATTCTTTCTTGTGACATAATACCTGAACTCCCCCTTTTTATTTTCATAACTTAGAATGAAAATGTCTTTTGTGCCATAATCCATTTTGACATTATTACTTAACTATGACATTCTGGCAAGTTAACATATAAATCTGTGCGAACATATTCCCTGATTACATAGCAATTAAGCAATCATGATATTCATTCCTAATTCAGGTGTTTTCTGGTGATATTCTTGTGCAATCAGCCTCAGATTGATGCTTTTGATCTCACTTTATCATGGCGGTCATTATGGTTAGTCTCAGGTCTGCTGATTTTCAGCTTCATGGGCACTGCTGTTTGTCCCATCCTTTGATTCTTGTGCTGTCTTTTGCTGAGGTGATTGAAGCACTGAGTTGCAAAACTGATGTTTCCCAGTCATGGCATGGGTTGGCTTTTGCTTGCTGGTATCACTAAAACCTGTGGGTGATAACATATGCATCCCTTTCCTAGATTTTTTCTTTTCCTAGGTGTAGTGGTTCAGGCTGGGTGCTGGTCCCTGATGCCACCACACAGGCCACACCTGGGATGTCCCAAAGGGGGCCCAGCCCAGTGGGTGGACACAGGAAGCCAGGTATTTCATCCCATAATGCCCTGCTTCCCTATAAAACATCAGCGAGAGGTCCTCACTTCCTCTTTCTTCCCTTGCCACTGCCTAGATAATGGGGTGAGCTGCCTCCCTTGGGACTGGCCAGGCCCAGGGATGGGTTGGGTGGGGGAGAAAGACCCCTGGCAGGGGAGGTTTGGGTGTACCTCCAAGTGGGGGTGGGGTGTTCTTAGGTATGTTTTGGGATCCCTTTTTTCATGGTGCTTGTGGTTTTCTGTAAAACTCTCATTGTTTTTCCATTTAAAATTTCCACCATTTTTGCAATCCATTCGCCTGTGGTGGGAGAACTGGTCTCTCAACCTACTACATTGATGGTGCAGCCAGGCCAGGAGTTGGGTGCTGTGAAACTGCAGATCAGATTGCAAAAGATGGAGAGTTTAAAATTAGATCTGGGCGTTGTTGGCTTTGGAAGTTGGGGCTCAAGTTTTCTTGCCAGGGCAACAGTGTGAGCTTTTATGGACTGCAGGAGGACACCTGGTACATGGTCGAAGGCACAGAAGTCCCTCCTGCTGTTTGAAAACAGCGAGGGGTGTTTCTTTCTGTGGTTTTCGGATTGGGGTAGCTTGAGAATGTGAAACCTGCCTTTTTCCTCCTTGTTCTCTGTGGAGCAGCAAGCGGTAGGGAGTGAAGTGGAGGAGGGGCAGCAGCAAGCAGACCAGAATCAGGCCCATTGTCACTGCAGGGGTGGGCCACCTATGGCAAGTGGACAAGCAATGGCTCCCAAAACCTGAGAAAGTGATCAGTGACTTCATCTGGAAAGCCGTTCTCAAAGGCTCTGGGAACACGTTCATGGCTTTGGCTGGAAAAGCCATTTGAGTGCCTGAAGGGGTGGAGGTGACTTTGATTCTGCATCGCAGCAATAGAGATGGTGGGAGCCATGCCGTGCTGCAGTCGAGCGGCAGTGGCGGCTCTGCCTGTGCTGTGCTGTGTTTGGGCAGTGGCGGCAGCTGTAAATCTCTTCCCTAGTTTTTGTATATGTTCTGAAAATGGTGCCTAGCACCTGGGTCTGCCTCCTCACTTCTCAGTGGGCTATGGTGCAGCTGCTTCCTCTTCTGGGGGAGGGCTGTGCAGCCAGATGCTGTCATGCCTCAGTACGCAAATGCCCAGTGGGGGCGTGATGTACCTGCAATATGCATTTGTATAGCCTCGGACAGTAGCTGGAAGTGGTTGGCAATGGGCTTGGGATAGGCCTGTGCAGGTTTATGAGAGGCTCAGTGTGCTGTTTCCTGGAGCGGTGGAAAAAAGCAGTTGTGGAGCCTGATTGCTCTGACTGGCTTGCACCAGGGGTGAAAAAGCTGCTGAGTAAATGTAGATGCAAATAAAGGCTTGGCTGAGAAGTTGTGAGATTCTTCCAGGTGACCAGGATGCCTAACAAATCCACGAAAAATTTACACTGCAGAAGAATGACTCTGCATTGCTGGGAGGTTCCATCATATGAAGAAGAAGAACTGGAATGGACTAATACTTGATCATGAATGGGAGACTGTGTGGAAGGACACCCAGATGAAGACATGGACTTTTGCTAGACATGTCATCAGAAGAGTTCTAATTTGATGATATGTTTTGGGTGCAGGAATTATGGTATGAAATAAGGGGTAGTGTGTGGTAGTTCAGGCTGGGTGCCAGCCCCTGATGCCACCACACAGGCCACACCTGGGATGTCCCAAAGGGGGCCCAGCCCAGTGGGTGGACACAGGAAGCCAGGTATTTCATCCCATAATGCCCTGCTTCCCTATAAAACATCAGCGAGAGGTCCTCACTTCCTCTTTCTTCCCTTGCCACTGCCTAGATAATGGGGTGAGCTGCCTCCCTTGGGCCTGGCCAGGCCCAAGGCTGGGCTGGGTGGGGAGAGAAAGACCCCTGGTGGGGGGGGCTTGGGTGTACCCCCAGGTGGGGGTGGGATGTTCTTGGGTATCTTTTGGGATATCTCTCTTTTTGTCACAGTGCTTGTGGTTCTCTGGAAAACTTCCATTGTTTTTCCATTTAAACTTTCCACCGTTTTTGCAATCTGTTTGTCTGAATCTTTCTTTTGCCTGTGGTGGGAGAACTGGTCTCTCAACCTACTACACTAGGCTAAACCTCCTTGTGAAGTATCAATTTTTTTTTTTTTTTCCCTTTTTGATAATTCTTATCTTAATGCTATTGTGCATACAAAGAAAGGAGAAAAAAAAACCCAAACCAACCCATTTTATAATATCCACATATCAAAATCCTAACTTATGCTTAATACCAAAAATTCCTAAAAACCTTAAAGAATTATGTTAAAATTAAATCATCAAATCATCAAAGCTGGTTTTGCCAGTCAAGAGACAATGTGAAAGCACCTGCCAGAGAGATACAGTTTCTGGGAATGCAGTGGCAGGATGGTCACTGTCACATTCCAGTGGATGTGGTAAACACAGTCTCTACCATGGCAAATCCCCTGAACAAGAAAGAAACTCTCTGTTTCTGAGGTACAGTGGGATTTTGGAGACTGCACATTACTGGATAGAGTCAGACTGTGAAACCTCTGTACGATGTGACTCAAAAGAGAAAAAGTTTCCAGTGGGGTCCTGAGCAAAAAGCAGTCTTTGACCAGATAAAGCAAGGAGTAGTCTATGGAATGGGTTTGGGACACATTCAAACAGTAAGAACATTTTGCACATGGCTGCAAGTGACAATGGTCCAACCAGGTGCTTATGGCAGAGAGCTCCAGGTGAGACATGTGGACGTCCTCTTGGTCACAGAGGCTGCTGTGGCTGAACCATTTTGCCACCCAGCTTGTCTATCACATCTTGCTGCTCCTGCATCAGAATTGGAATGGAAACATATGCCTCAGGCTCTGTCACCCAGGTTCAATCTGGTAAGTTCACATCTGCAGCTGTCGCAATAAAAATTAGCCAGAGTTCATTTTTTCAGAGCTCTTGGTCAGCAGAGCAGGGAAACAAGGGACTCTCAATCAGAAAGCAACAATAATTTCTCATTTTTTAATGACTGATTTGTCATAAACTCTGAAAAAATAACATTTAAAACAATGCAAAAGTCTCCATCTACAGATTTGCCATGGGGAGCCAGAGACCAAATCATCTCTGAAAGGAAGATATGTGAAAATGTGTCACAGCTGGAGACTTTTAATATCTGCACATGAGGGGCTGTGTAGAAGATGTGTTCCCTGTGGTTTTGTTGACAACTTCCAGTTCATGAAGTTTTCTTCTGCAATCTTCCTTGATACTCGAGTGAGTGCATACAGCTGAAAATTTCAATTCTTAGAAGAAAGACATACTAATTTTTAGAACTTCTTTATTTTTCATTTACTGTATTATGGAGCTCCTTGCACTGGAAAATTTGATTATTTTTTTTATAAAAAGCTTAATTGGTATTTTTCTGAAGGAAAATTGGCAAGCTTTTGTGTTTCTGCAATTAAATCTCATAATGAACAAAAAGAGAAGTAAATTAACAGCAGATAAAAAGAGACCAATTAGTAGCAACTCAGTAAAAATCCCTTAACCTGTCAGCAAATGCTGATTTAAAAATATAAAACACCATGTCAGAAAGAGAAATGGCTAAGAAACTCCTCTAGGCCTGTCCTTTCATTAGTGCTAAAGCCTGTGACACTTTCTGTGGGTTTATGATCTCCCAACAAAATTATTCTTTCTATGAATTTGCTGTAGCAAAGTGTTTTTTATGTTAGTCTATTTCCTAGCAAACACCATGTACTATTTTCTTACTTTCTTTTTCTCCTTATGCATGTTGAAAAATGATGCATCTTGCTATTTTCATGAATTTAACATTTATATTCTTACACTGTATGAAGTGACTCTGAAGACCATTATATTGATGCTGATCAGCATAACTGTATATCTGCTGTGAAGAGGTTATTAAGTTTATGAATATGAAATATGAATTATGAAAATATGAATTTTTATTAATTATAGAATTATTAATAACCGATGAATCAACAACTTATATACTTGTTCTAGTGCACGTTCGTGAAATACATTCCATAAATGGCTTAGTGTTATGATTAGAACTTAATTAAACTATCTACAGACTATCTCTGTGTTTTATATAACCAGGGGTGCAGTTCTGCCGCTTGGCCACTAGATGGCGACCCGGCGGAACGCGGGCGGCTTCTGGCTAATATACAGCGATATTGCAATCTTTGTGTGCGTCAGCGATGACTCTGCCACACGCGGATACTTTGAACTGAGTGCTAGTGGGTGGAAAGCACGTGGAAGATATTCTGTAGCTGTTGTTTGTAGCAAGGTGGGGGTCCAGCTTACTACTGCCGCTGGACTGGTTCCTGGTCGCGTTCGGCCCGTGGGGTCGGCCCTGGGAGTCAGCTCGCACAGCAGGGGGAGGCGACGATTGCCGATAGGTGGGCTCAGAGGTTCCTGGTTGGACGATAGCTATGGGGTCGGCCCGTGGCAAACAGCCTTAGAGAGAGTAATGCGGCTTCTCCGTTCCTGGCTTAAAGGAACAGTGCGACGCTTGAGGTAGTCCCTTCTCCCCGACAACTGGGCAGATCTTACCCTCGGGGCTGGTCCAGTCCTCCAATAGCATGATGGGCTCTCCTGGAGATATGACCGGCTATAGCGACACTGGCTTCTCGGGCTCAGCGAAGGTCCTCCTCTGGGCTGATCCTCACGATCAAAGTGCTTCTCGCGATGCAGAGGCTACAGCATGCGTTCATGTATAATAGAAGCTAACAAGCTCAATGGCAGAGGCGGTGGCTCGAGAGCTGCTCTCTCGAGCCAGTACAGAGACAAAGTGAAGAGGAGGCAACTTGTTTACCAACAGGGGTAATATTTATAGGTTCCTCCAGGCTGGGTTTGACCAATGGGCACTCTGATAGACAAGTGGCTTCAGCCTATAGAAAGCGTGAAGCTGGAATTATGCGCATACTTGGTAATGGTCTTCCTCCTGAAGGAGGGGAGACCTATCCACATGCTGGGGCCAGATCTAGTATCTGGGCAGAATGTGCCTTCACCACAGTATCTGACTCTCTTTCTTGGAAGGATACAGGCAATTTTGAGGGGCAGAATATGCTACATTTTTACTGAATATCTCTTTGCATGTTGTCAGTTTTTTGTTTTTTCTTGTAAGCCGTTTCCATGGCTTTGTGTTTGACTGGGAAATTAATGCAGAGGTATGGAAAAATGCCTGGTTATGGTGAGTTGAGATTTCCCTCCAACATTAACTTTGCCAGACCAGCTCAGTTGGAAGCTGATGTCTGGAGTCCACACTGCCAAAGCAGCAAGGAAGCTCCCTTAGTCTAGTTGGGCTTAACAGTGTTATTATCATCAGACAAATCTCAATAGGTGTTCTGCCCAGTAGATACCAAGTAGCTTCTACAAAGGTCCTGCTTACTTTTATAAAACAGGAATTTCAGTGGATTTAAAACAGTATTTACTTGATGATCCATAAAACAGCAAGAATACAGTAATTAAAAGCCACATGGGTTATTATGTGCAGACGTTGTTCACTCTGCTTAATCAAATTGCAATGATAGCACTCTGTGAGTTTAGCTTTCCTGGGGAGTGTTTGTGGTAACAGTGGGGAAAAAATAGGGGGAGGGAAGGATGGGGATAGACTGTAATCATCACTTGAAAGGAAAGCCTGAAACAAACTTTTGCAACTTTTAACTTGTGGTGGTTCAGGCTGGGTGCACTTAATTATTGTGACATTACAGAATATATCTCTTATCTCTTATCTTTCATATATCTTATCTCATATCTCTTATATATATCTTAGAATGTATCTCTCTTGAGGTGTTTATAGGTTGCTACATAAAAACCGGGGTGAAAAGTTATCTAATTTGCCCTTAGGCTTGAGTGTATAACAGATTTCAAAGCAGCAGCAGCATAAACTGAGTACAAACAATTCATACTAAAGAGGAAAAGGATGAGGATGTAAAATGCTGCAATAAGATATGAACTGTTTATGGGCATTAATGAACTGATTTCAGATTTCTGCTTGTATTCTCCTTTGAACAGGTTTGGTACAAGAAAAATTATCTCTGTTGTAGGACATACGGTCATCTAAAGGTGGTCAGTAGTCATTTATTCAGCAGTCTCTGAAGCTGAGACTGCATGGTGGTAGAATAAAGCATAAAGCAGTTGCATGTTTTATGAGTGGCATGCTTCTTTCTTTTTTTCTGTTGTGTTTTTGTATTTATTTGTGATGTTGGTATTTCTTCTATTTTCCTCTTATCCTTTAGTCATTAGCAAAAATAAAACTCTACACGGATGGTGCTGGATGGACAAGGATGAGGGCATGGCTCAGAGCAGTGTGGAAAGAGGTGGTCCAGAAAGTACATAGTGAAGAAGAAATCCAGAGGACCTCTGAAGTTTCAGTGGTTTTCGTCAGCAGACATCGGAGAGGTCCTTCTCATAATTGCAGGCCAAACCTCCTTTGTGAGCCACAAAACTGTGTGTCTTTTACTTCTGCTTAAAGGGAGAATTGTCTGATGAGCAGAAGCAAGGAGAGGGCAGTTAGACAGGGTAACAGAAACTGAGTGTAATGAAAAAGCAAATTTGGATAAGACATCAGAAAGCAGTTGAGGAAGATTAAGATAGAGGTATAGGAAACCCAAAGAGGGAAAAAAGGACAAAGAACGAACTAAAAATTGGAGTAGGAATTCTAAGAATAAATAAAGTGTAATACTGTATAAATTGTCATTTGTTAAATTCTCAAGTACCCCTTTTGATGCTAGATATGTGCTTTTAATTTTCCTCCTCTGCTGGCTTCTGCTCTATGCTCCCACTAGGAACAAGTTAAATAAAATATGTGTAACATAACACATTGTGCTGAGTTCTAAGAGGTAATATTTCTTAAAATTGTCTCAAAAGCTGACAACTTTTTTTCTGTTGTGCCATGCAGATATGTGCAAAAGTATTTGGCACAAATATACATTGAAAGTAGCATAATGGGTTAGAGAGATGGTATCTGCTCTACAGCGTGTACTGTAGGACTTGCATTCCAACATGTTTTGGGTTTTTTTTCTGAAAGTTATGCTCCAATTCAAAACAAAATAAGAACCAATGTCATAGTAAATTCACCTCGATTCTTGGTAAAGTATTCCTGTGATAACTTATTCTTATAGGGGTGGATGAAAAAGGCACCTTGTTGTGTACTGTGCCGCAGTTCCACTTCTGGCAAGTGGGTATTATTACATATTTCCTGGTTATCTTGAAAAGTCATCTTTTACTGTCCTACAATTAAGTGATTGAGTTACTTTTGCAACTTTCTTTGATCTCTTAAAAAATTCTCTTAAAAATGTATTTTGCTGAAGTGATTGCAGCACTGAGTTGCAAAATTGATGTTTCCTGGATATGACATGGGTTGGCTTTTCCTTGCTGGTATCACTAAAGCCTGTGGGTGAAAACATATGCATCCCTTTCCTAGACTTTTTCTTTTCCTAGGCTAAACTTCTGTGTGATGTATCAAAAATTCGCTCTTCCCCCTCCCACCCCTCCCATAATTCTTATCTTAATGCTATTGTGAATACAAAGGAAAAAAAACACAACACAAAACAAACAAAACCCCACACCATTTTATAATATCTACATATCAAACTCCTAACTTATGCTTAATACCAAAAATTCCTAAAAACCTTAAAGAGCTATGTTAAAATTAAATCATCAAATTAATGTCTAAAAAGGAGCAAAAAAGATGTTGCATTACCTAAAGTGCACCTTTTTTTTAATGAACATTTGTTTACTATAATCCATACTTATATTGCATATTACATATTACATAGAGCTCTTTTGAAATGCTGTAACACACATAAAGAAGGTTTCAACTCAAAAACTTAGGCTCTGAATTTGTAGAATAACTTATTCTACTGGAAGTTACCCATTATCACTTGTATCTTATTATTAATTACTGTATGTATTTTAATTAATTACTTACTAAATATAATAGTATATGATAATTATACTATTAATAATTATTGATAAACAAAGGATGAGAAAAAGGCAGAGGTACTTAACACCTTCTTTGCCTCAATTTTCACTAGCAGGAGACAACCTCTTCTAGACAGCTGGGGTGCAGAGCTGGCAGAAGGAGCCAGGGAGCTGCATAGTTTCCCGCTGCTCCAGGAGGAACTTAGAGATCTTCTGAGCCGCTTGGATCCTGGGGGACCGGATGGGATCCATCCTAGGGTGCTGAGAGAGCTGGCAGATGAGCTGGCCAAGCCACTCTCCATCATTTTTCAGCAGTCCTGGCTCACTGGAGAGGTCCCAGAAGACTGGAAGCTGGCTAACGTGGTGCCCATCCACAAGAAGGGCCGGTTGGATGAGCCAGGGAATTATAGGCCTGTCAGCCTGACCTCAGTGCCAGGCAAGATTCTGGAACAGGTCATCTTGAGTGCAATCACACAGCACTTACAGGATGGCCAAGGGATCAGGCCTAGCCAGCATGGATTCAGGAAGGGCAGGTCCTGCCTGACCAACCTGATCTCCTTCTATGATCAGGTGACCCACCTGGTGGATGTGGGGAAGCCTGTGGATGTGGTCTACCTGACCTCAGCAAGGCCTTTGACACTGTCCCCCACAGCAAAGTCCTGGCCAAGCTATCAGCCCATGGCTTGGACAGGATCACACTGCGTTGGGTTAGGAAGTGGCTGGAGGGATGAGCCCAGAGAGTGGTGGTGAATGGTGCCACATCGAGCTGGCGGCCAGTCACTAGTGGTGTGCCCCAAGGATCAGTGCTGGGCCCCATGCTTTTCAACATCTTTATTGATGATCTGGATGAGGGCATTGAGTCCATCATCAGTAAATTTGCAGATGACACCAAGCTGGGGGCAGGAGTTGATCTGCTGGAGGGTAGAGAGGCTTTGCAGAGGGACCTCGACAGGTTGGACAGATGGGCAGAGTCCAACTGCATGAGATTTAACACATCCAAGTGCTGGGTTCTGCACATTGGCCACAATAACCCCATGCAACGCTACAGGCTGGAGTCAGAGTCGCTGGAGAGTGGTCAGGTAGAGAGGGACCTGGGGGTACTGGTTGGTGGTAGCCTGAACATGAGCCTGCAGTGTGCCCAGACGGCCAAGAAGGCCAATGGCATCCTGGCCTGCATCAGGAACAGTGTGGCCAGCAGGAGCAGGGAGGTCATTCTGCCCCTGCACACTGCACTGATTAGGCCACACCTTGAGTCCTGTGTCCAATTCTGGGCCCCTCAGTTTATGAAGGATGTTGAGTTGCTGGAAGGTGTCCAGAAAAGGGCAACAAGGTTGGTGAGGGGTTTGAAACACAAGCCCTATGAGGAAAGGCTGAGGGAGCTGGGGTTGCTTAGCCTGGAGAGGAGGAGACTGAGGGGTGACCTTATTGCTCTCTACAACTACCTGAAGGGAGTTTTTAGACAGGCAGAGGTTGGTCTCTTCTCCCAGGTAGCCAGTACCAGAACAAGAGGACATAGTCTCAGACTGCGCCAGGGGAGGTTTAGGCTGGATGTTAGGAAGAAGTTCTATACAGAGAGAGTGATTGCCCATTGGAATGGGCTGCCTGTGGAGGTGGTGGAGCCACCTTCATTGGGGTGTTCAGGAGGAGACGTGATGGGGTGCTTGGCTGCATGGTTTAGTTGTTTAGATGGGTTGGATCTTGAAGGTCTCTTCCAACCTGGTGTGTTGTATTGTGTTGTAAATATAAAAATGCATGAAGAACATTATTGTATTGTATTGTGTCATCTGCAGTCATATTGCTGTGGTAGGGAGAATCTGGAAGCTAACTGAAACCCTGTCCCTACAAGGCAGGGACACTTCATATAAAACCTCCATTGATCCAAAATAATGTTCAGGCTACTTCGGTCACAAAAAGGACAAGAGAAAAAAAACTAAATACCACTAGTCCCCCTCTGCTCTTGGAGATGGGTGGTACAGCATCCTACCTAGAGAAGGAGAGGTTACTAAATGAAAGCAGTTTCCCAAGAATCTGTGCGGCGTCAAAGCACAGCTGCATACCAGCCACATTCAATGTACTTTTTTGGGCCATAGATTTATTGTTTTTTAAATAACATTTTTTGTTCTTCCCAAATCAGCAGCAGAGGTGAATGAGGGTAAATCCGTATTCGCATCACATTGATACAGATACCTGCTAGCTCTGAAGACTGCCTGACATACCTTCAAACTTCAGCATCATAGCATGACAGCCACTGTTTACCACTGCAAGTTTTGTACACCATCCTGTTGGTTTTAGGCTGTGCCTTTAAAATTCAGTCACAGATTTTGAGCAGAAAAGTGCAAAAATACAAATAACTCACTATTGGGTGTAAAAAGGAAAACAAAAGATTATTCTAAACAAATTCATTAAGTAAATTTATGGAATAAGATGAGCTGTACCAGAACAATTCTTCCCTTTTCTCTTATCTTCTGATCTCTGGCTGTTTTGCTTCACTCAGGAGAGATAACCTGCTTATTGACTGGCTTTGGCTAAGTCTAACTTCTCTGCTCCTCTCTTGTCCCTTTTGTATGGGTCAGAGCAGGGGGAGGCAGGAAGGGAGAAGCTAGTAACTTCCCCTGGTCCTTGGCCAGGGGGATCCTTGTGCTGTTTGCTAAATGTGAATATCTGTATAATATTGTAAATACTGTGTATTTTGTACATAATCATTGCATTCCATTGTAAAGTGTAGTTCTTCCATGGAATACAGCTTAATTTGCTTCTAACGGAGTTGTTCTGGCAAAGTTAATATTAAGGAGGGAAACTTCAACCCACCACAGCCATGACAATCTTCCATTGTGAGAACAAGCTGATAATGCACATTCTTTGCACTAAGATATAGAAAGCTTTAGAAACCAGAAGTAATAAATCCTAGCAAAGTCTGTTTTCACAGTGAATATCTTTTCCTGATTTTTAACAAAATATAATAAAGTTTTCTAGTTTTCTATTTTCCCATCAAGACTTTGAAGATGTTGCTAGCCATTTACAGAGGTGAAGAAACATAGGACAATTATTCCCAAATTGGTTTATAATATCAGAAAAATGTATATGTTATTCTTGCTATAGCAGCCCTTTAATTATTCATAGGTGCTTCAAAGAATCCCTTTACTTCAGTTAGCAAGTTGTTGCTACATCTAATTGCATTTGTTGAATGGAGCCTCTATCTTGGTATCATCTCACCAGGTTCACACACTAGAGCAGTTTAGACTTAGTGCCCCACAATCAAATACAGCATTCAATATTCAATACCACTATGCCTTGACCTGTCATCTGAACCAGACCTAGAATTTACTAAAAATTCTATAGCATAGCATGCCAAAGAAATTGTGAATGAATTTATACTTGTGAAAATTCTGTCTTTCCCATTTTTGTTGCTTTAAGTGAGCTGAAAAAAAAAAAAAAGGGGGAAAAAAGGCTCCATGAAACACTATTCTTCAACCTCCTGTCATTACCTCCAAAATCTCTGTTTTGAAACCAAACCAATTTTCCAGCCCCTGCACCTAACCAAACACTGCACCTAACAAGCAAGTTCCCAATATAGCACTGCAGCAGATCAGATCCAGAATGGTCTTGCTTACTAGATACAATCAGTTCCCAGCTAGTCTACTAAATATGCCATGCGGCCCTCCAGTGAGACTCTGTGGGTACACAGGTATTGAACTTGGATATGGATCTGACATTAGCTACAGTTACTTGCTACTTCAATTACACAACAATGACTATAGTTTCTCTAAGGGCTCAGAATCAGTTGCTCGTGCATGCCCATGTGTCCTGGTTTGAGTTTCCAGGGCAAAAACCCATGGGACAGGATGTAGGTTACCCCTCTCTCCATCCTCCCTCTCCCCCCATAGGGAAAAGATAGGCAGGGAAAGATGAAAATGGGTAAACAAAAAGACTTGCACAGAGTTGGACGTTAAGAAAGCAATTTTAGCAAAAATTAAAGGGTACTAAGGGAAAAGGGATGGACAGAGAAATTGGGAAAGGGCATAGATACAGAGATATGTATATACAGAACTGAATCAGCAATGGATTAGGCTTAACCACGTGGCAAACAGCTCTCAGCCAGCAAGAAGCACCCCACCAGGCAGCAAAGCAAAAGGGAAGAGAGAGCTTGACAGATGTTCCTGGCCCTTAAATAGAGGGTAGGCAGGAAAGGGAAGGGAGTAACATAATCCAGTGCCTCCCCCTCAGTGTGGGTTTCCACCCACTGGAATTGAGTTCCACATTAGGGTCCATTAGTTAACCCTCAACCCACAACACCATCCAATAATTTGCAACCACTTAGGACCATTTATATCTCTCATCATTTCATAGACCAGCTTAGATTTACATCCCAGCTACTAAAATGGCAAGTTTGATCACTAAATTAAAGTGTCAAATTACATAATACTTATACACATTTAGATAATCATAGAATCAATAAGGTTGCAAAAGACCTCAGAGATCGTCAAGTCCAACCTCATGACTAACTAAGCCATGGTTTCAAGTACCACATCCAGTCCTCTTTTGAACACCTCCAGGGATGGCAACTCCACCACCTTCCTGAGCAGCCCATTCCAATGGCAAATTACTCTTTCTGGGAAGAAATTTCTCCTCACCTCAAGCCTAAACTTCCCCTGGTGCATCTTGAGACTGTGTCCTCTTGCTCTGATGCTGGTTGCCTGGAAGAAGGGACCAACTCCCACCGGTCTACAACCTCCCTTCAGGTCTCCCCTGAGCCTCCTCTTCTCCAGGCTAAACAATTCCAGCTCCATCAGCCTCTCCTCATGGGGCTTGTGCTAGAGGCCTTTCACCAGCCTCGTTGCCCTTCTCTGGACACATTCAAGTGTCTCAATATCGTTCTTAAATTGAGGGGTCCAGAACTAGACACAGGACTCATAGTGTGGCCTAACCAGTGCTGAGTACAGGGGCACAATGACTTTCCTGCTCCTGCTGGCCACACTGTTCCTGATCCAGGCCAGGATGCCTGACTCATGTTGAGCGGGTTGTCAACCACTACCCCCAGGTCCCTTTCTCCCTGGCTGCTCTCCAGCCATTATGTCCCCTTCCTGAGGTTTAAGTGTCTCATACTTAACCATTTGTTGTAGCTGCTAACACCAAGCACATAGTTCTCCAATGTGTTTCAGGTTCAACATTAAAGATCAGAATTAGGCTTTGAACCTACAACCACTGCCAAGTCTCAAAAAACACCAGGATTCTGCAGAGCATAGCTAAGGAAAACAAAACAAAACAAAATAAAACGAAGCAAAACAACAAATAGGTGTTTAATGCTTACTACCTAATTAAGAGCCAAAACCCAGTTGCTGATACTGAATCCTTCTTAAGATTCATTTTAACAGCTGGAAGCCCTCATAGAACACTTACTTGTATTTATTATGTGAATACTAAGACTAACACTGATACAAAGACTGTGGTGCAAACTTACAAATTAGCCAAGAAATACGGCTATATTATGAAAGGGAACTGTTTTTCAGGAGCACTCAGGAGGCTGAAAGCTTCTCAGAAAACTGTAAGACACTATTACAAATTTCTAATGGTACTTTAAAAGGTAACTGTATCCAATAATATACAAATATGGTAATACAAATCCACTTGAAAAACAGCAACATACATCCATGTAAACTAGAAAAACAAGCAAAACAACAAGTCCCAAACCCAAACCATAACCAACAGGATTTGGTGTCATGAGCAAAACTAAAACCATATAAGCTGAAAACAAAACAGTTATATTAACATTTGAACCGAAAAGGCAAAATAAAGTAGAACAACTTACAGTAAGAATTCTCTTTTATTTCCTGGCCCTAGAGAATACAAACATGTCAACCTGTTAATATTTGCTTTCTTGAGGTTGTTGTAATAAACTGAGTGCAGTTGGTTGGATCTTATTGAAAGGAGAGGAATAAATAGGTGATTTTGAAATGCAGAGTTTTACTCCTCCTACAGAGATTACTTTAACTCAAATACAGAGGTTTTGGGTTGCAGTGAAGAAAAAACATAGCCTCCACACCCATACAGGCCATTATGTTTACACCTGACATGTCTATAACTAACATTTTAATATGTATAATATATAGCACTTAAGAAACAACTACAAAACTCTACTCTGGACCCCAAAAGTAAGAGATAAATAGCCAAGCAAATATTCAAGACACTATGCAAATTTATTAAGGGTTACTTCTACAGCCATTTGGCAAGGAAGAAAATGGTTTCATGGGTGGCCTATCAAAAAAAGAGCAGTCATAAAGGAGCACTTCAAAAAGGTAGTCAAACAAAACTGTTCTGACAAAAATTATACTAATACTATAGTTTTATGCAGCAGTTTCTGCAGCTTCTAAGTAATCTGAGTTGCAATTATTTAGTTAAAGCAGCCTTCATAGGAAGTTCTCAGAATACTTCTATTATTACCAAAGGTCTTTTTGACATTTAAGAACAATTCTGGAATACATGAGCATGAAAAAGGTATCTCAGCACATGCTCCCACATACAGCCACACCATTACTCCTAGCAACAGCAAATTACTAAGTAAAACAGATGCCAATTATGGATTACACTCTAAGTTCAAAGTATGTTTAGACAGTATAAGTCATTCAATTGCTTTAACAGATATCACATATGTACTTTGATAATCCACACAATTAGGACAAAATTTATTTACTGATCTCCTTGAGACTAGCCCTAATGAAAACTGTCAAATGATCAAACCCATTGCCTGATTACAGCAGATATCACTAGCAAAGAAGTGCTGAGCTCCATAAAGCCCAGAAGCTCTCCCAGAAAATAATAAATAGACTCACACAGCACTATACTTGGTCATATACACAGTGTTTTCCTCAGAAGGTGATAATAGATATACAATGTCCTAATCTGTTCAAAGCAGCAAAATATTAGACCTCTATGATTAGACTTCTACATTTTCTTTATGTTAGATGCTAATACTACCAATGTACAATCTCTTTTATCTCGTCTGGTTTCACAGGTCATAATTCCAAACCATCTGAATTACGGTTAGAAACATGCCCATGAAATACCACACCACCATTCCTCTGCTACTATCGCCATGCTTCTATCAATCCTATATACTTCAGAAATACTGCTCTGAATTTAATGTGTGTGCCTTTGCTTCAGAGACAAGCTCAAAAGTGTGAAATACTTTACACATTTGACTTGTGATAAAAAAGACTGCAAGAACAAAGCAGGTTCCTCTGTTTAGTCTGCATTTCACAGTGCACCAGCTGTTTCTCCACATAGCTAAATAAAAAAAAAAAAAGGCATAACATGCAATCCCAAAAGATCCCTTGTTCATTATCCTTTTTGGCACTTAAACCTGGGATTTTTAAGCATCTGGGTATTAAAAACAATTATTACCACATTAAATGTTGATGAAGAGTGCATTGATACTAAACCAACAATAATACCACCACATAATAGTGCAAAATATAACAACTTAAAACTATTTGCTGTATTTTTATGGGCATAAGTACATCTCATGAAAAGAAATCTCTGATGCATAAAGTTTAAAAGTACTAAACAGTATACTTTGCATGAAGTAAAATAACAGACTTTTACATTAAAATGAAAAACAACTTTTTAAGAAACTGCTTCCATTTAATGATTCCTTTTATTTTTAGAAATGCAAACCTCTCACATCACCTGAACATGCAAATTCCTCAAAATTTCACTGGGCCTACTGGCATTATATAGAAGGCATATTTCTTAATCTGTTGTTTTAACTGTCTTTTACTAGAGTTTCAGCATGTAAACAGTTTCAAAACAAGGTTTGACATGTCTGTCTCATGTTACCACATATGGGTAACAGGCAGCTCTACCCTCACTGTGCAGGCCGTCTCTGTGAGTGTTGCCCCATCCCGGGACTAGCCCTACTGGCCCTGCCGGGCTGACCTTGCAGGACTGCTCCCTGTCGTGTGGAAGGAACTGCCCGAGTGCTGTGAAGGGAACCTGCCTACTAGCTAGCCTAGGTTCCATCTCCTCTCCACTACCACAGAGAGAGGGTTGCCACCCACCGTTGCTGTCTGGACCAGCCTAGGAATCAGCCCGACGACAGTAGTCTGCTGGAACCTAACCTTGCTACAAAGAAAGAACACAGTGTATCGTCCATGTGCTTTCCGCTCACTAACATTCAGTTCAAAACACCCGCATCGACCAGCATAATCTTTCCAGTCCAATTCTCTGATATACATGGTGTCTCGATCCGGAGAGGGAAAGAGATTGAGGTTTTTAATGAATATTCCCGTGCTGTGAAATTAGAGGCACAAACGAGGCCAAAATATCAACAGCTAGACTATTTATTACATAAATAAGGTGGAGAGAGAGAAAAAATAAAGAGAGAAGAGAGAAGAGGGAGATTAAAGGAAAGGAATTATATTACCACACCCCTCACCCCCCAAGACAGTTTGAGTCTGTGGAGGAAAGGTGCTGCAGGAGATGTTGGGTCTGTAGAGGAAGGGTGCTGAGGCTTTGGCTGTAGAAGGGATGAGGTCCTCTGGGCAGCTTCTTCAGCTCCATGAGTTGCAGCAGCCGGAACTTAGGGCACGGAGAGTCCAAGATCCATTGTGTTGGCCCCGTGGTGTTTCCAGCGTGTGCTGCCGTCTGCTTTCTTCTGCATCTTGCTTCTCCAATTTTCTCCTCCTAAAAGCCAGTAGCTGCTCCAGTCTTTTATACAGTTTTTTAGCCCTTAGGCAAGTGTCCAGGTGGTGTTCCCCAGGATATCGTTCTGGGAAATCATCTTTAGGTCCAGGTATCTTTCCCCAGGAAATCTTTCTGTGTACTCAGGTGAGTTTGGGCAGCCACTGGATGGAGGGGGAAGGCCTCTGCCTCCTCCTGCTCCATCTAGCTACCCACACACTCTTTTCACATCAGGAACCATTGTCCTTTCCTGGGGTATCTGATGGCTGGAAATGATCTTGTCCTGAAGGTGTGAATGCTGGGCCCTTGGGCCATTGTTGTAGGCCAGCTGCAGTCAAGAGCAGTGTTATCTTTGCACCTTCCAAGAGTCCTTCCAGTGGCTCTGCCCAAAGCACATCAGCTATTTTCTGGACAAACAGCAAGTGATTTTATCTTTGTTGAGTCACCAGGAGACACAAGCTTTAGTCTCTCACACATGGGAAGATCTCTGTATATTATTAACAGCAGCCAACGTCCTGTTGAGTCGCCATCTGGTAGACAAGTGGCAGAATTGCACCCCTCGTTATATAAATAGAAAGTAATTCTGTAAATAAAACACAATGCAATACAATACACCAGGTTGGAAGAGACCTTCAAGATCATCGTTGTCCAACCCATCAACCAATCCAACCCACCCAACAACTAAACCATGCAGCCAAGCACCCCATCAAGTCTCCTCCTGAACACCTCCAATGAAGGTGACTCCACCACCTCCACGGGCAGCCCATTCCAATGGGCAATCACTCTCTCTGTATAGAACTTCTTCCTAACATCCAGACATCCAGCCTAAACCTGCCCTGGCACAGCCTGAGACTGTGTCCTCTTGTTCTGGTACTGGCTACCTGGGAGAAGAGACCAACCTCTGCCTGGCTACAACCTCCCTTCAGGTAGTTGTAGAGAGCAATAACATCACCCCTCAGTCTCCTCTTCTCCAGGCTAAGCAACCCCAGCTCCCTCAGCCTTTCCTCATAGGGCTTGTGTTTCAAACCCCTCACCAGCTTTGTTGCCCTTCTCTGGACACGTTCCAGCAAGACAACATCCTTCGTAAACTGAGGGGCCCAGAACTGGACACAGGACTCAAGGTGTGGCCGAACCAGTGCAGTGTGCAGGGGCAGAATGACCTCCCTGCTCCTGCTGGCCACACTGTTCCTGATGCAGGCCAGGATGCCATTGGCCTTCTTGGCCGCCTGGGCACAATGCAGGCTCATGTTCAGCCTCCCATCAACCAGTACCCCCAGGTCCCTCTCTGTTTGGGAGCTCTCCAGCCCCTCTGACTCCAGCCTCTAGCACTGCATGGGGTTGTTGTGGCCAATGTGCAGAACCCGGCACTTGCATGTGTTCAATCTCATGCCCTTGGATTTTGTCCATCTGTCCAGCCTGTCGAGGTCCCTCTGCAAAGCCTCTCTACCCTCCAGCAGATCAACTCCTGCCCCCAGCTTGGTGTCATCTGCAAATTTACTGATGATGGACTCAATGCCCTCATCCAGATCATCAATAAAGATGTTGAAAAGCATGGGGCCCAGCACTGATCCTTGGGGCACACCACTAGTGACTGGCCGCCAGCTGGATGCGGCACCATTCACCACCACTCTCTGGGCTCGTCCCTCCAGCCACTTCCTAAACCAACGCAGTGTGATCCTGTCCAAGCCATGGGCTGATAGCTTAGCCAGGTGTTTGCTGTGAGGGATGGTGTCAAAGGCCTTGCTGAGGTCCAGGTAGACCACATCCACAGGCCTCCCCACGTCCACCAGGTGGGTCACCTGATCATAGAAGGAGATCAGGTTGGTCAGGCAGGACCTGCCCTTCCTGAATCCATGCTGGCTGGGCTTGATCCCTTGGCCATCCTGTAAGTGCTGTGTGATCGCACACAAGATGACCTGTTCCAGAATCTTGCCTGGCACTGAGGTCAGGCTGACAGGCCTATAATTCCCTGGCTCATCCAACCGGCCATTCTTGTAGATGGGCACCATGTTGGCCAGCTTCCAGTCTTCTGGGACCTCTCCAGTGAGCCAGGACTGCTGAAAAATGATGGAGAGTGGCTTGGCCAGCTCATCTGCCAGCTCTCTCAGCACCCTAGGATGGATCCCATCAAGTCCCATGGCCTTGTGGGGGTCCAAGTGGCTCAGAAGATCTCTGACTTCCTCCTGGAGCAGCGGGAAACTATGCAGCTCTCTGGCTCCTTCTGCCAGCTCTGCACCCCAGCTGTCTGGAAGACGTTCTGTCCTGCTAGTGAAAATTGAGGCAAAGAAGGTGTTAAGTACCTCTGCCTTTTCCTCATCCTTTGTTACAACGTTCCCCTCTGTGTCAACCAAGGAGTGGAGGTTGTCCTTGCCCTTCTTCTTGCTATAAATGTATTTCTAGAAGGACTTTTTGTTGTCCTTCACAGCAGAGGCCAGTCTAAGTTCTAAATGGGCTTTTGCCTCCCTAATTTTCTTCCTGCATGTCCTAGCAACATCCCTAAACATTCCTAAACATACCAATTGAGTCTTAATTATAAATACTAAACTACTTATAGGATGTATTTCACAATCATGCACAAGAACATGTATATAAACTAGTGATTCATTGGGTATTAATAGTTTTATAATAATATTTATATATTTCATATTCAAAATCAGTAACCTTTTCATCACACACACTTCCTATGACTTGCAAGGGAGAAAGGTAAAAGGAAAATCTATAGTACAGCAATACAGGAGTAAAGTAAATGCCTGGCAATGGATTGGCAGGAACTCCTCACAAACACAGGTTTGCAAACTCCTGGTCTTGAAATCTATTATGACAGCTTTTAAGATTTTCAGCTGGAAATTTCACCCCTACGCATATGTCAAGTATAGCTAACAGCTCCTGCTATGTATCACAGTGTCACAGAAGGTGCCTGTGGTGGGTTGAAAATTACCCTCCAACATGTTAATTGCCAGACCAGCTCAGTGAAAGTGAATGAAGTTACATTTACAAGCAAAACTACAAACTAAATATGAAATGCAATTAGTATGTACAAAACATACAATATTTACAGGTATTTACAATTATAAATAGCACAAGAACCCCTCTGGACAAACCAGTGGGCTACTAATAGCTTCCGCTTCCCTGTTCCATTCCCTTCCCCCTGGACGTGATAGAGGAAAGAGAAGAGCAGAGCTGTTTGTTAATACTCAATCAAACAAAGCAATGCAGCCAAGATCAGCAATGCCATCAGAAGCCAGAGCTAATATCTGCTAGAGTGAAGGAAGTGAAAAGAGAGAAAGCTAGTTTACCAAACTAGCTTTATGTTTGTTATCTGTCCAATGGGATTCTTTAGAACTTATTATTTTCCTTTTTACATTCAATAGTAATTTATGTACATTCTACTACTGTCTGTTCAAGATCTGTGGAAAAATTTCTAGGCACAGCCTAAAACTACCACAGTGCCACCCCAGTAAAAACACATGCAGATACCCAGCTTTCAGATTGTGAAGTAAAAATAAAACAAAGTTAAGGATAAAAGCTTTCTGCTTGAGTAATGAATGCCAAGTTTTTATACAAAACATATTTTCATTTCAAATACAAAACTAGGGATTGTGAAACGGGTATGTCCTAAGGGCTAAAATTAATTGTATGGCCTTTCCTACCAAAGAAAATACATCAGGGGAATGTATTTGCTTGGCACAATAAGTACTTGGCACAATTATTTTGGAAATAATTAGGTAAAAAATATTTACTTTTATGGTTTGGGGGCTTTTTTTAAAGCCTTATTTTGTGACATAGTTTTACTTACTTGAAATAGTTTACTTTTCATTGAGTGTTCCATGCAATCCCAAATAAAGCAAATAAATACAGATAATTCCAAGATGTTGTGCATAAAGTTCTAATGTTTTTGAGAAGATGGCCACAAATGCAAGCACCACAAAAAGCAGTCACATTGAAATTTACTGCAGGACATACGAGACTGGCAGTGGAATCACGAAGCACTATATACATGCAATACTCATAGAAACCCACTCTTCTCTTTTATTTAAGCATTATTTTACAAGAATTTGTTCCTTCATTGAATACCTTCAGTTTGAAGACAGCAAATGAAGGTATTTCCATAAACTATCTTAGCTTCAGTTCAGCATTATGAGAGAAAAGGGTGAAAGGGCCCAACTAACACTTCAGTAGCAGAAATGGTTGTGTCAGTACTGAGGAGCATTAGGGTGAGAATGGCAAAAGAACTTCAATGACAAAATACCTCACTGGATTCCTTAACTTTAATGAAGTTTTATTAGCATAGTATCTATTACAAGCTGTCCTGGTTCAACAGAGCCTGCTCTAAACAAGACTCATTCTTACCATCAAGAGCAAGCAAAATAACACAAAAAGCCCTGTGGGTTGAGCTAAGGAGCTTAATGGAAATTATACGCTATTTCACCAAAAAGCAAAAGTGGAAGCAGCAGCAGAAGGCAGCCATAAAACTACCCCCAAGCCAGCAGACAGGCCAGTGGAAAAGGCCAACACCCCAAAACCAAAAACAAGAAGCCTCTCATGGTACAATCTGAACTTCAAGCCCCATGACACTTTGCTCCAGACAACACTTCTTTTTTTAAACTTCGCTTGGTATCAGCATGGTGTTGAATACTCAGCAGCAGATTCAGTTGGCTGAACCCATGACACAAGCACACTCTATTTTCTCTCAGAAAATTGGAATGCTGTTTTGAAAAATAATGAGGTGAAATATTATATGTTCAAACTTGTACCTGCTGTTTTTTGTCTTATTAGTGCACACCACAGAAAAGAGATTGGCCTCTTCCACTTGACACCCACACCTCAGATATTTGTAGACATTGATGAGATCCCCTCTCAGTCTTCTCTCCTTAAAACTAAACAGCCCCAGGGATCTCAGTCTGTCTTCATAGGGGAGCTGCTCAAGTACCCTAATCAACCTCATGACTCTCTGTTGGATTCTCTCCATCAGGTCTCTGTCTCTCTTGAACCAGGGAGCCCATAACCGGATGCAGTATTCCATGTGTGGTCTCACCAGGGCAGAGTAGAGGAGGAGGAGAATCTTCCTAGACCTGCTGGACTTTTCTTGATGCACCCCAGGATTCCATTGCCTCTCTTGGCCACAAGGACACGTTGTTGTTCCATAGAGAACTTGCTGTCCACTAGGACTTCAAGGTCTTTCTCGGTGGAGCTGCTTTCCAGCAGGGCAGCCCCTAACCTGTAGTGGCGCATGTTGTTGCTCTTCCCCAGGTGCAGGACACTGCACTTGTCCTTGTTGAACTTCATGAGGTTTGCCTGCACCCAGCTCTCCAGATCTCATTGGATGACTGCACAGCCAAACAGGATGTCAGCTACTCCCCACACCCCACCACCCTCCCACCCCCAGTTTTGTATCATCAGTGAACTTGCTGAGGGTACTCTCAATCCCCTCATCCAGGTCTTTGATAAAGATGTTGAACAAAACTGGACCCAGTACTGATCCCTGGGGAAGACCACTGGCCACAGGCCTCCAAGTTGACTCTGAGCCACTGATGACAACCCTCTGAACTCTGTGGTCGAGCCAGTTTTCAATCCACCTCATGGATCAACTGACTATGCCACATTTCTTGAGCTTTTCTATGAGGGTGTTGTGGGAGACAGTATCAAAAGCTTTACTGAATGGTTAAAAGGTACATGAGATTTCACTCTATTTTCTCTATGAAACTGAAGTCAGAAACTAGGTAAAAGCTTTCCTTTGAGAAATCCATGAACAAAGTTTTAATCTAAATATTGAAGAGATTAAGAAATCCAGCTTCAGAACCAAGCTTCTATGGATTGTTCATTCATGAGCTCTCCCCAGCATGACTCAACAACGTTGACAAAGCTGCCTACAGGAACACAGCCAGGAGTTACACCAACCCCCAGTTAAAAATTTCATCTCATCTCTGATACAAAGGTATAAAACTAATTTTCTTGATGCAGCAGCTCCTTATGATTTGTCTGTTAGGTTCTATCTTTCCATTTATTTTCCTATATATTTTACTAAAATCATACTACGGGTCTGCTCTTTCTTACTTACTCAGAAATTATGCTTGACCCCATGCTGTAAGTATTATTTGTATATTCTGCTTTATGTTCAAAGACCCAACCTGTCCAACAAAGTAATTCTTTCAGTTGTGTACAACATACATTAATCATAACACTATGGTCTTCGAAGTCTCTTCCAACCTTAGTGATACTGTGATTCTGTGATACTGCAGATAGTGTATGATTAAATGATGTCAATGTGAAATCACAGTATCACAGTATCGCTAAGGCTGGAAGAGACCTCGAAGATCGAGTCCAACCTGTCACCACGGACCCCATGACTAGACCATGGCACCAAGTGCCACGTCCAGTCCCCTCTTGAACACCTCCAGGGACGGTGACTCCACCACCACCCCGGGCAGCCCATTCCAATGACGAATGACTCTCTTGGTGAAGAACTTTCTCCTCACCTCGAGCCTAAACTTCCCCTGGTGCAGCTTGAGACTGTGTCCCCTTGTTCTGGTGCTGGTTGCTAGGGAGAAAAGGCCAACCCCTTCCTGGCTACAACCACTGTTCAGGTAGTTGTAGAGAGCAATGAGGTCGCCCCTGAGCCTCCTCTTCTCCAGGCTAAACAACCCCAGCTCCCTCAGCCTCTCCTCATAGGGCTTGTGCTCAAGGCCTCTCACCAGCCTTGTTGCCCTTCTCTGGACACGTTCAAGAGTCTCGATGTGCTTCTTAAACTGAGGGGCCCAGAACTGGACACAGTACTCAAGGTGCAGCCTATCCAAAGCAGAGTAGAGGGGTACAATGAGCTCCCTGCTCCTGCTGGGCACACCATACCTAATGCCAGCCAGGATGCCGTTGGCCTTCTTGGCCACCTGGGCACACTGCTGGATCATGTTCAGGCGGCTGTCAATCAGCACCCCCAGGTTCCTCTCTGTTTGGCTGCTCTCCAGCCACTCCGACCCCAGCCTCTAGCTCTGCATGGGGTTGCTGTGGCCAAAGTGCAGCACCTGGCACTTGGACTTGTTGAATGTCATCCCATTGGACTCCGCCCATCTGTCCAGCCGGTCGAGGTCCCTCTGCAGAGCCCTTTTTATCCTCTAACTGACCAACATCTGCTCCCAACTTGGTGTCATCTGCAAATTTGCTCATGACTGTCTCAATCCCCTCATCCAGATCGTCAATGAAGACATTGAAGAGGATGGGGCCCAGCACTGATCCCTGGGGGACGGCTCTGGTGACTGGCCTCCAGCTGGAGGTGGTACCATTGACCACCACTCTCTGGGCCCGGCCCTCCAGCCAGTTCCTAACCCAGCGCAGAGTGTTGCTGCCCAAGCCACGAGCTGACAGCTTAGCCAGCAGTTTGCTGTGGGGGATGGTGTCAAAAGCCTTCCTGAAGTCCAGGTAGACCACATCCACAGGCCTCCCCACATCCACCAGGCGGGTCACCTGATCATAGAAGGTGATCAGGTTGGAGAGGCAGGACCTGCTGTGGTGAAGGCACATTCTGCCCAGATACTAGATCTGGCCCATCATCGCTGATGCACACAAAGATTGCAGTATCACTGTATATTAGCCAGAAGCCGCCCGCGTTTCGCCGGGTCGCCATCTAGTGGCCAAGCGGCGGAACTGCACCCCTGGTTATATAAAACACAGAGATAGTCTGTAGATAGTTTAATTAAGTTCTAATCATAATACTAAGCCATTTATGGAATGTATTTCACGAACGTGCACTAGAACATGTATATAAGTTGTTGATTCATCGGTTATTAAAAATTTTATATTTAATAAAAATTCATATTTTCATAATTCATATTTCATATTCATAAATTTAATAACCTCTTCACAACACCTGCCTTTCCTGAATCCATGTTGGCTGGACCTGAGCCCTTGGCCATCCTTCAGGTGCGCAGTTATTGCCGCCAGGATAATCTGCTCCATCATTTTCCCTGGCACTGAGGTCAGGCTGACTGGCCTATAGTTTCTGGGTTCCTCCATCCGTCTCTTCTTGTGGATGGGGACCACATTGGCCAGTTTCCAGTCATCTGGGACCTCACCGGTCAGCCAGGACTGGAGGAAAATGATGGAGAGCGGCTTGGCCAGCTCATCTGCCAGCTCTCTCAGCACCCTAGGATGGATCCCATCCAGCCCCATGGACTTGTGAGTGTCCAAGTGACTCAGCAGGTCCTGAACTAATTCCTCATGGATATCCAGGGCATTACACTGCTCCCTGACCCCATCACCCAGCTCAGGAGGCCACTTGTCCTGAACTCCTCCTGCCTTGCTCTTAAAAATTGAGGCAAAGAAGGTGTTCAGGCCCTCAGCCTTTTCCTCGTCTTTAGTCACTGTGTTCCCCTCCAGGTCCAATAGGGAGTGCAGGTTCTTCCTGCCCTTCTTTTTGGCATTAACATATTTGTAAAAGTGCTTTTTGTTATCCTTCACAGAGGTGGCCATCCTCAGCTCTAACTGGGCCTTTGCCTCTCTAATTTTTTTCCTACATAATCTAACAACTTCCCTAAACATACCTCAAGAAGCCTTCCCCTCCTTCCAAAGGTGATACAGCCTCTTTTTTTCCCTTAGTTCCTCCAGGAGCTGCTTGCTCATCCAGGCCGGTCGCCTTCCCCGCCGGCTCATCTTCCGGCAGATGGGAACTGCCAGTTCCTGTGCCTTCAAGAGCTCCTGTTTGAAATAGGTCCAACCATCCTGGACCCCTCGGTTCTTGAGGGCTGATACCCAGGGAACTTTGCAAATAATTTTTTTAAACAGGCTGAAGTTTGCCCTCCGGAAGTCCAAGGTGAGGGTTCTGTTGGTGCTCCTCCTTATCTCCCTGCAGATTGAAAACTTTACCATCTCATGGTCACTGCACCCCAGGCAGCCTCTGAATTGGATTAATTCAGAAAATAAAATAAAATAAAATAAAGCCACTAACGCTTGATAAGCGGGATGATAAATTAACAAAGGGATTAATTTATTAATAGCAAAATTTCCGCGTCAAACGTTAATAAACGTATTTACAATTTGTTTAGGTTCGGGTATCCGGTGGGGAATCACTTACACAAAATGTTGGTAATATTAATGATATAAACACTTTAGTTGGAGGAAGGATTTGATCTAGAGTAACTACGCTCTTGATATCAAACTCAAAGTTGAAGGGAGAGCGAGGAGCCGCAATTCCTGATCCAGTAACAAAGTGGGTTTCCTTTGCTCCCTGGTGGAGCAAAGGCAGAGGGTGAGAAGGAAATTAATGTCCAATATGCCTTATGAAATCGATAATCAGAATCACTTACGAAGCACTATTCAGTCCGGAGATTCTGAATCAGTCCAAGACGTGGTGTTGTGAGCAGCGGTCAGGAAAGTTTGTAATCCAGAATTCTGTTCTTGGTATAATTTGTAAAGCCAAAGAAAGGGAAAAGTAGGATCCAAGCACGTTGCCCAGCACTGAAAGTGAAACTGGAGTACACGTGGTGGATGCTGGTGGAGGGGGATGGGTGAGTAGCACACACACCTCACCGGCTGGCGAGGAGCCGGAATCAAGGAAGAAAAGGCGCCGGGTCACTGAAGAACCCCTCTAGTTAACTGTTTTTTGAAACAAAACTGACCACTGGCAGAAAAGTGATTTGTAACTTAGCCAATCACCTTCTGGGCATCAGCACAGTGGTGAGTGGTCAGGATACCTGCCAAACAGGTTTGGCTGGCTTTTTATTGGTACATGTTTTCTTTTGTCTGTCTCCCCTAGCTTCTTAGGGCTCTTACTGAAGCCTGTTTTGGGCCTAGTCATGCCCAACCAGGACAGCCTCCCATGGTCATGTCTCCCACCAGCCTTTCTCTATTGGAGAACAGCAGGTCAAGCAGAGCTTGACCCCTTGTAGGCTCACTCGACAGCTGCATCAGGAAGTTGTCCTCCATGTGGTCCAGGAATCTTCTGGACTGCCTCCTCTCTGCTGAGTTAAGTTCCCAGCAGATATCTGGCAGGTCAAAGTCACCCACAAGGACAACATCTGATGACCTTGAGACAGCCTCCAGTTGCTTATAGAATGTTTCATCTGCCTCCTCATCCTGGTTGGGTGGTCTATAACAGACTCCAACCAGAATGTCAGATTTGTTGGTCTGCCCCCTGATTTTAACCCACAGGCTCTCAATCCCTTCGTTTTCCACCTCAAGTTGTGTGTCAGAGAGTGACTCCCTAATATACAGAGCCACCCCTCCTCCTCTTCTCCCTTACCTGTCTCTCCTAAAGAGCCTGTAACCCCCCAGTGCAGCACTCCAATCGTGCGTGTCATTCCACCATGCTTCTGAGATGGCGACTATATCATAGTCACCCTGGTGGACCAGGACTTCCAGCTCCTCTTGCTTATTGCCCATGCTGCGTGCATTGGTGTACATGCACTTCAGCTGGGCCCTCGACTTCTCTATTGACCCTAATCTGTGCCCCACTCCTTCATCTGCAGAGGGACTGACTTCCTCACCCACCCCCTTCAGACCTAGTTTAAAGCCCTCTTAATGAGCCCTGCCAACTCAAGCGCTAGGACTCTCTTACCTTTTCTAGATAATGTCACCCCAAATGATACAAACACTCACAGTAAAAGTATTTTGGTTTATTGGAGGTTTTTTGTTAGTTCTATGTTGTTCAAAACTAAACTGTATTCATGGTCACCTGCTTTCCTGGTAAAAACATTAAATCAATACAGAAAAACATACACAGTGTATTCCATTAAAGCAAATCAACATTGCGGAGTATGTGATACCCTGAAAGCAAACAGAGGATTAAGTGTGAAAACAGTGAACCTTAAAATGCCTAAATCATTTAGGCTCGAGGTAAGGAGAAAGTTCTTCACTCAGAGAGTCATTAGCCATTGGAATGTGCTGCCCAGGGAAGTGGTGGAGTCACCATCCCTGGAGGTGTTAAGAGGGGATTCGATGTGGCACTTGGTGCCATGGTTTAGTCATGAGGTCTGTGGTGACAGGTTGGACTTGATGATCTTTGAGGTCTCTTCCAACCTTGGTGATTCTGTGAAATAAGCTATTTCTCAGGCATTCATGACATCATCGTCAAAGACAAAACAGTGCCTTCAAGGTGCTTTTAATGCCCAGGTCTTATTTCTTACATCCACTGCGAAATCCAACAGACATCAGTTTAGACTGCTGTATCAGCCAACTATGGATTTCTACACAGGTAACAGGCAAAGGCAACAGCAAATCAGACACAGGGTACTGAAGGTGAGCCAGTAGTTTGGGGCTTTACTTCTTAAAATCAGCTTCATGGTAAAATAATTTTGCAATTTAATACTGAGAGTTGCCTGTTTGAAGTTAGTTTCTAATCTGCAGTTTTGGTCAGTGTTCCTAAACACTTACTCTTTAAAGCCTGATTATTTGGTGATGCACATTATGCAAACTGTTGTATCTCTGCAGCACAGGTGAAGGGTGAGTTTCTAGCAAGGGAGTGGCAGCACTAGCGTATGTAATGGCATCTCTCAACTCACTGCACTACAGATGCAGACTTCTCCTCTGGCAGTGGTTAATAGCAAGAGATGCTGTTCCCACATCAGGAGCTTTGACTCCTGAGAGCTACACTGAGCTGGATTGTGCACAAACAGCTGCCACAGAAAGATAAGCCTTTCCCAGTCTGAGGTTGCATCACCTTAGTTTAAGATCTGTATCAAGTTTCTTGCTTTCTTTCAGCAGTTGCTCTGGGCTGTTTCTCCCCTCTGCTGCCATCAGAGCAACCGGAACTGTATCACAGGTGTGTTTAGTGTCCGTGGAGAACAGCAACAGCCACAAAGGCTTAAGGTTGTTTTCACCTGCATTGAAGCTCTTGCCGACACCTTCAACAAGCTGAATTAACACCAGTGAAAAAGTTGATTGGCTGATGCAGGAAATAATGCCACAGAAGAAACGTTCTAAAGAGAACCTTGCAAGCAGGGTTAGGTCAAGCTAGTACTGTCTCACCCTGCTCCTCAGCACAAGGCCTTCAACACGGTGCTCCAGATACCAGGGCCAAGCACTACCATGCTCTCCCAGCCACGGGACAAGCCACACAATGCGGTAAGGCATACAAATACTGCTTCCGGAGGCTGCAGTTAGCTTCACTCATCGTGCCGCACCACAGCATCACCACACATTACATTATGGCGTCCTCACAATGCCTGGGCACGTTTGGGTTTGATTTGGTTTCCCGCAAAACACCCAGGCAGCAACGCTAGGCACACAGGGCTATGACAATTTGCCTGTCCTTCACAGCGCTGCCGCACGCGGGGTAGCGCCGGCTGAGACTTTAAACGAGCCGCCGCCGGCACCGGCAGGAGACATCCAAATCAGCAGCCCCCTCGCTGGTGCTTCCCCACTTCAGGGACTCGCAGGCAGGCAGCTCGGCGACGGCAGCCGGCACTCACCCAGCAGCAGCTTCAGCTCCTGGCAAGAGTCCTGTTTGTCCGGATGCAGCTGCCGCTCGATCTCCGCGCTGATGCTCTGCGACTCCTTCTCGGCGGAAAGGCAGCGGCCGGCCATTGGCCACAGGCATCCTCAGCTCCTGCCGCCGGAGAGGAGCCAAGGAAACCCGTCCTCAACCGTGCCTGTGCCTCGCCGTGGCAAGGGGCTGCCACCTTCCGTCCAGCCGCTGGAGGGGCCAGGGGCCTGGGGAAGCAGGCGGCGCCTCCTCCCGTTGGTTACTGACTGCAGGTGGGGCCGCGCCATTGCTCTGGAGGAGTGGGGTGAGGAGCAGCGCTCTGCAGCCTGCAAGGCTCCGGGCCGGGTGCGAGGGGAAGGCCGGCGGTTGCTTCGAAACAAAACCTGTCATAAACACAGGAAACAGGTTTAACATTAAGAAAAAAAAAAAATCCCAAAAAACCCGCACGCACCAACGGGTCAAGCTGCTAGGGAAAGGGGGAGGGTAGCGAGCTCTTACCGCGGAGCTTCGGCTCCCCTGGCTGCCTGCTTGCAGGGGGCGACTGACTCCCGCGGGCGGCTGTCTGCTTGCAGGGGGCGACTGACTGCAGCGGGTGGCTGGCCCGCGGGGGAACTGCTCAAGGGGGTCAGATCGGTAGCCCCGCTGTCACCCCTATCCGAGCCCGGTGAAGGGCAACGGGGCAGCCTGAGCAACCGCTTAGCGTTGTAAAATCCCTGTCTGGGGCTTGCTTGCCCTAATCTCACCTGACCCCTTTGCCTCTCAATAAGGATGGAAGTTATGATAGGCAGAACCTGTCTGCCTTTGGTGTTATCTGGTTTTACTTTTGGAGTTGTTTTGAAGTTAGCTATATTTCATTCTTTGCTTGCTTAATTTAATCTGGGATTTACCTGGCTTCTATTTTATAAGGAATACAGTCTTGGAAAATCTTTAACATCTAAGTCATGCCTGCAGTACTGTAAGTAGAAAATTAAATAAAATAGGTGAATAAATAAATATGAAATAGAATAGGTCAGTGAAATAACTGGAACACAGTAGAGAAAGCATAATTGTTAGCTTGTTTCTTTACGATAACACAGAATACAATGGGAAAGAGATCATCTTTGAAGGTTTCAGATAAGGAGATGACAGATTGCAGAAGGAAACTGTGAAGTAAGACTTTTTCTGAAGATAAGAAATAAAAGAGACTCTTCTAGACAATTAAGACTTTCACTGTGGTGGGCTGAAAATTCTCCCCCAACAATTTGCCAGACCAGCTCAGATGGAAGCACATGAAAGCTGCATTTACAAGCAAAACTCCAATCTACAATGAAACGCAATGAATATGTACAAAAATAGACAGTATTCACAATATTTACAGCTATTTACAATTAATAAACAGCACAAGGACCTCCCTGCCAAGGAGCAGGGGAGCCGCAACTGTTTCCCCCGCCCTGCCTCCTTCCCTCCCCCCATACACAAAAGGGACAAGAGCCAGAACAGAGAAGTTGTTATTAATACCAGCCACAACAAAGCAGTGTGGCCAAGATCAGTAAAGCCAGGAGAAGCATCAGCCAGAGCCGAAGAAGCAAAAAGAAAGAGAAATTATTTACCAAAATAATTCTTATAGTAGGTAACTCTCCAATGAGATAATTTAGAACTATCATTATTTTTCTTTTTCCACCAAATAGTGATTTATTTAAATTCTATTGCTTTCAGTTCAAGATCTGTGGAAAATTTTTAAAGCATAGCCTAAAACAACCACATTCACTAAATAGTCCAGACCTCTCTGAGCATGTGTGAACCTTCAGGTCAGCTAGCAAACAGACTGAGGAACATCAGAGTGGGACAGAGTTGGGGGACAGCAGCCAGGCAGAAAGGGACCTGGGGTTAGTAGTTGACAGCTGCCTCAACATGAGCCAACGGTGTGCCCAGGTGGCCAAGAAGACCAATGGCATCCTAGCCTGCATCAAGAATAGTGTAGCCAGCAGGAGCAGGGAAGTCATTGTGCCCCTGTACTCAGCACTGGTTAGGCCACACCTTGAGTCCTGTGTCCAGTTCTGCTCCCCTTAGTTTAAGAAAGACATTGAGATACTGGAATGTGTCCAGAGAAGGGCAACAAGGCTGGTGAGAGGCCTCTAGCACAAGTGCCATGAGGAGAGGCTGAGGGAGCTGGGATTGTTTAGCCTGGAGAAGAAGAGGCTCAGGGGAGATCTTACTGTCTACAACTACCTGAAGGGAGATTGTAGCCAGGTGGGGGTTGGTCTCTTCTCCCAGGCAACCAGCACCAGAACAAGGGGACACAGTCTCAAGCTGCACCAGGGGAAGTTTAGGCTCGAGGTGAGGAGAAAGTTCTTCACAGAAAGAGTGATTTGCCATTGGAATGGGCTGCCCAGGGAGGTGGTGGAGTCGCTGTCCCTGGAGGTGTTCAAGAGGGGATTGGACATGGCACTTGAAACCATGGTTTAGGTAGTCACGAGGTGTTAGGTAACAGGTTGGACTTTAGGATCTCTGAGGTCTTTTCCAACCTGGTTGATTCTATGATTCCGGGAACTTCCTACCTTTTTTCAGTAGGGGTAACACATTGCTTTTGGATTTATCTATTTCCAAATACTGTTCTCAAGCCATTTGTAACCCATTCCTAATACAAAGATAATCTCTTAACCAAATACCAAACCTTTATAAACCTTTATAACTTTTATATATAGTTACATGGGAGGAGGAGCCAAACTAATAAATAATTTATATTTTTAGTAATTTCTCACTTTATTACCTTTTATTCATAATGGATTGTGGTGGTTTGAGCCTTAACGGGGAGTTAAGAGCCCAGATGGGGGCAAGGCTGAGAATATCTCCCCCACTGCCCACTCCTCCCTCCCAACAGAGAGGAGAAAAAGGGAAAGC
Organism: Picus viridis; assembly: GCA_033816785.1. Lineage (NCBI taxonomy): Eukaryota > Metazoa > Chordata > Aves > Piciformes > Picidae > Picus > Picus viridis. The sequence goes on from CM066606.1 coordinate 55,250,959, forward strand.
GAAGGAGCAAGTCCACCTGTGACGGGTTGAGGCAGACCCCCTCCCCACCACGGGCAGAAATAACAACTCAGACAAACAGATTGAAAAAGTGATTGAAAGTTTAAATGGAAAGTGTTGAATGTTTACAGAGAGCCAGAAGCACAGTGAAAAAAGAAATCCCAAAGCAGCCCCAGAAACATCCCATTCCCACCTGAGGGTACACCCAAGACCCCCAGGGCTTCTTCTTCCCCTCCACCCCCTCCACTGCTAGGCTAGTCTCAGCTGGCCAGATCTGACACTGCCCATCCCACCATGGCCTTGGGCTTAGCCAGGCCCAGGGCCTGGAGACATCTCTCCCAGTTACCGGGTGGCAGAGAGGGAGGAAAGAGGAAGTGCCAAACCCTGCGCTGGATCTTATAGTGGTGCAGAGAATTATGGTAGGAAATACCTGGTTTCCAGTGTCCACCCACTGGGCTGGACTTCTGGACACAAGAAGCACCCCTCATATGAACAGAGCAGAGGGTACCCAGCCCAAACTGCTACACCACCAAACAATAATTTGGAGTTGGCTTGGAAGTAGAGAGGTAAAGAGTTTTCTTTAAAATACATATATATATATATATATGTGTATATATATATATACATATATATATATATATACACACACATATATACAGCAATAACAGGTAAGGTTCACAGGGGCAAGGAACAAGGATGGATGGGAGGGGGAAAGAAAAAAAACAAGAATACAAAACCAGTCTCTCTCTGAAGAGGCACGTAGGCAGCAGGGAGAAGGATCAGGCCCAACCACGTGGCAGAGGAGCAGGAAAGCAGCTCTTGTCCAGGAGAGGCAGGATCCAAAAAGGAAAGCTAATGACTCCAATGCCTTCCCTTTTATACCCTAGCTGTGCAGGGAGGGGGAGTGGAACAGACTCAGTTTCCCAGGGGGAAAATGCCCTGCAGGGAGGGCAAAGCACTCGCAAGCCCTCCCCCCTGTTTTCAGAATGGGCGTTAACCCACCACACGGATGGGTAGCAGGGTTAGCCTTCTAGATGAGGGTGACTTCTGCCATAATATAGTGAAGTTCTAAACAGTTTTTCAGTGACTGAATTTCCCTGCCTATGAATTTTTTAACAGGCTGAAGAACTCTTCCCAACATATTACATGGTATTGCACCTATTCTGTAATCTAAGAACAAGTTAGTACAATGTAAGAAATTATTTGGGCAATTTAATACTGGTGTGGTCTAAAAAGGGTTAGAACTCAAATAATTGATTGTCTGATGCGCATGTTGCTGGAAAGTAGCTGAAAAAGCTGTGCTTACATTAAGTTGGGAAAACTTTTAAATCACTTGGGGTTTTTTTAAGTGATAGTTTTGTCTGATCTCATGGAGGACAACAGGATTTTCAGTATATTTTCAGTAAATATCTAATAACAAAGTCATGAAACAGCTACAGGTGCTTCCCTCTTTTTGTTCTGCTTGTACACAGTTAATTATTCAAGAGTAAAGGTGCACAAAATCATGTGCTGCTCTTTTGTGCTGATTAGATTTTCATTGTTGTAACACTTCCTTAAGCATAAACACCATTTTCAGATCAGGAGGTGTGACCGTTTTAGGCTGTGCCTTTAAGAAAGGGACAGTTGCTGGAACACTCTGTCTGAATGTTTTGAAAACATTCAGATATTCTAAACTAATTTCATTGGTAGATTGGTAGAATGCAACTTTTAATTTTAGTTCAGTTTGAGTCTCAGTCTTAGTCTGCTCAGTCTGTTCTCTCTGTTCCTGTGGGCCTGTCTGTTTCTCTCTCTCTGAAGCAACAGCTGCTGGATGGAGTCGACCTTGAATTAACAAAGCTAACCAGATAAGAAAACTAATTCTTGCACACGCTTTGAGCTAACAGAATTTTCTCCTTAATTGCCTTTCTCTCTCTCTCTAACCCTTTTTGGGAAAAAAGGGAGGTAGGGAGGGAGAGGGGATACAGGGGGAACCCTCCTCTGGCTGGAGGTCTTCTGTATTACATTCATTGCTGTATATTTCTGTATATATTGTAAATACTGCATATTGTGTACATATTCATTGCATTTCATTCCTGCTTTGTAAATACAGCACCTTCATCTGCTTCTCCGACTGAGTTAGCTGCGGTTTCTTTGTGTGTGTGTGGGAAAACTCACTCTCACCACCACAGGAGGATACAAGCGCAAATGACCAAGAAACAGTCTCTGTAGTGGCCTGGAAGAGAGTGTATGGTGTGGTCTGGGGTAGAGGTAGGAACCTGGAAAACAGCTGCAGTAGAAGGAACTTTTAGATGTTTCATAATCTCATGTTTTATTTTGTGTTTTACATGGAAGTTGTTGGTTGTATAAATAAGGTAATAAGTATAGAAGCAGGGCTTTAGAAAAAGCAGGAGCAAAAAATCTGTCTGTGTACATTCAATGAAAGAAGTAACTTCAGTTTTGCTGCTTTTACAAGTTGGGTCTTTTTTTAAAACAGTCCCAGTGGCTTCGTGGTTATTGCTGATATGTAGAGAGAACTTCAAGGCAGAAAACTTGATAGGAATACTATTTCATTTTTACTCCTGAATCACATGTCCACTTTTTCTTAACTATTTCTAGCTAATCTGTTCTTACATACTATGAGTGACAGCAGCAGTAGAAAGGTATTGAAAATCCTGCTGTCATTCACTCAAGAAGTACTGACAAAATGAGAAATTGGCAATTTAGAACAGAATAGAATTAACCAGGTTGGAAAAGACCTTTGAGATCATCAAGTCCAACCTATCATCCAACACTATCTAATCAACTAAACCATGGCACCAAGCACCCCATCCAGTCTCTTCTTAAACACCTCCAGTGTTTAAACTAGCTTCGAAGGGGGAAGGGGCTGAAACCAGTCCCCTCAGGCAGGAGTCTGAGGGTGGTAAGCTGGAGTCAGGGGCAAAACCAGCAGCCCAGCTGAAGTGCATGTACACTAATGCACGAAGTATGGGCAACAAACATGAGCTGGAAGCCTTGTTGCAGCACGAAAGATATGATGTAGTTGCCATCACGGAGACATGGTGGGATGACTCGCATGACTGGAGCGCTGCAATTGACGGCTACAGGCTATTCAGGAGAGACAGGCAGGGAAGAAGGGGTGGAGGGGTGGCCCTGTACATCAGGGAGGCTCTTGATGCCATTGAGCTAGAGATCAGGGATGATCGGGTTGAGTGCGTGCGGGTAAGAATTAGAGGGAAGACCAGCAGGGCAGACATCCTGGTTGGAGTCTGTTATAGACCACCCAACCAGGAGGATGATCTTGATGAAGCATTCTATAGGCAGCTTAAGGCTGTCTCAAGATCGCCTAACCTTGTTCTCGTGGGAGAATTCAACCTGCCTGATATCTGCTGGGATCACAACATAGCAGAGAGGAGGCAGTCTAGGAGGTTCTTAGAGTGCATGGAGGACAGCTTCTTATCCCAGGTGCTGCGTGAGCCTACCAGGGGTAAGGCTATGCTTGACCTCCTCTTCACCAACAGGGAAGGGCTGGTGGGTGATGTGGTGGTCGGAGGGTGTTTAGGCACCAGTGACCACGACATAATTGAGTTTTCAGTATTTAGCCAAGCCAAGAGGGGGAACAAGAAGACCTCCACTCTGGACTTCCGGAGGGTGGACTTCAGGCTACTCAAGGAACTAACTCAGAAGGTTCCTTGGGAAACAGCCCTTAAAAACAAAGGGGTTCAGGAGAGCTGGACCTACTTCAAGAAATAACTCTTGAAGGCGCAGGAACAGGCTGTGCCGGTGTGCCGGAAGATGAGCCGCCGGGGCAGATGGCCAGCCTGGTTGGGTAATGAACTTCTAAAGGAACTAAGGGAAAAAAAGAGGGTGTATTATCTTTGGAAAAAAGGGGAGGCAACCCATGGAATGTTTAGGGATGTTGCTAGGTCTTGTAGGAAGAAAATTAGGGAGGCAAAAGCACATTTGGAGCTCAGACTGGCCTCTGATGTGAAGGACAACAAAAAGTCCTTCTATAAATATATTAATAGCAAGAGGAAGGGCAAGGAGAAGCTCCACTCCTTGGTGGGCATGGAGGGGAATATTGTAACAAAGGATGAGGAAAAGGCAGAGGTGCTTAACACCTTCTTTACCTCAATTTTTACTAGCAGGACAGAACGGCTTCCAGACAGCTGGCCTGCAGAGCTGGCAGAAGGAGCAAGGGAGCAGCATAGTTTTCCCCTGTTCCAGGATGGGAGAGTTAGAGATCTTCTCAGCCGCTTGGACCCCCACAAGTCCATGGGACCGGATGGGATCCATCCTAGGGTGCTGAGGGAGCTGGCGGATGAGCTGTCCAGGCCGCTCTCCATCATTTTTCAGCAGTCCTGGCTCACTGGAGAGGTCCCAGAAGACTGGAAGCTGGCCAACGTGGTGCCCATCCATAAGAAGGGCCAGTTGGAAGAACCAGGGAATTATAGGCCTGTCAGCCTGACCTCAGTGCCAGGCAAGATTATGGAACGGGTCATCTCGAGTGCGATCACACAGCACTTACAGGATGGCCAGGGGCTCAGGTCTAGCCAGCATGGATTTAGGAGGGGCAGGTCCTGCCTGACCAACCTGATCTCCTTCTATGATCAGGTGACCCGCCTGGTGGACGTGGGGAGGCCTGTGGATGTGGTCTACCTGGACCTCAGCAAGGCCTTTGACACAGTCCCCCACAGCAAACTCCTGGCCAAGCTGGCAGCCCATGGCTTGGACAGGAGCACACTGTGTTGGGTTAGGAAGTGGCTGGAGGGCCGAGCCCAGAGAGTGGTGGTGAATGGTGCCACATCCAGCTGGCGGCCTGTCACTAGTGGTGTCCCCCAAGGATCAGTGCTGGGCCCCATGCTTTTCAACATCTTTATTGATGATCTGGATGAGGGCATTGAGTCCATCATCAGTAAATTTGCAGATGACACCAAGCTGGGGGCAGGAGTTGATCTGCTGGAGGGCAGAGAGGCTTTGCAGAGAGACCTCGACAGGCTGGACAGATGGGCAGAGTCCAATGGCATGAGATTGAACACATCCAAGTGCCGGGTTCTGCACATTGGCCATAACAACCCGAGGCAGCGCTACAGGCTGGGGTCAGAGTGGCTGGAGAGCGGCCAGGCAGAGAGGGAGCTGGGGGTGCTGGTTGATGGGAAGCTGAACATGAGCCAGCAGTGTGCCCAGGCAGCCAAGAGGGCCAACCGCATCCTGGCCTGCATTAGGAATAGTATGGCCAGCAGGAGCAGGGAGGTCATTGTGCCCCTGTACTCTGCTTTGGTTAGGCCGCACCTTGAGTACTGTGTCCAGTTCTGGGCCCCTCAGTTTAAGAAGGACATCGAGACACTTGAACGTGTCCAGAGAAGGGCAACAAGGCTGGTGAGAGGCCTTGAGCACAAGCCCTATGAGGAGAGGCTGAGGGAGCTGGGGCTGTTTAGCCTGGAGAAGAGGAGGCTCAGGGGAGACCTCATTGCTGTCTACAACTACCTGAAGGGTGGTTGTAGCCAGGAAGGGGTTGGCCTCTTCTCCCTAGCAACCAGCACCAGAACAAGGGGACACAGTCTCAAGCTGCACCAGGGGAAGTTTAGGCTCGAGGTGAGGAGAAAGTTCTTCACCGAGAGAGTGATTCGTCATTGGAATGCGCTGCCCGGGAGGTGGTTGAGTCTCCATCCCTGGAGGCGTTCAGGAGGGGACTGGATGTGGCACTTGGTGCCATGGTCTAGTTGTGAGGTTATGGTTACAGGTTGGACTCGATGATCTTCAAGGTCTCTTCCAACCTTGGTAATTCTATTCTATTCTATTCTATTCAGTGATGGTGACACCACCACTTCCCGGGCAGCCCATTCCAATGGCCAATCACTCTTTGTATGAGAACTTCTTCATCACATCCAGCCTAAACCTCCCTTGGTGCAGCTTGAGGCTGTGTCCTCTTGTTCTGGTGCTGGTTGCCTGGGAAAAGAGACCAGCCCCAACCTGGCTACAACCTCATTTCAGGTAGTTGTAGACAGCAAGATCTTATATCTCATTTACAAATGCTATTTATTTTAAGAGTATGCCATTTATTTGAAGAGTAGCATACTTTCATATGCTTCAGACTTATAGAATCCATATTATATATATCCATATTTTATCTATATCTATATCTATATCTATATCTATATCTATATCTATATCTATATCTATATCTATATCTATATCTATATCTATATCTATATCTATATCTATATCTATATCTATATCTATATCTATATCTATATCTATATCTATATCTATATCTATCTATATCTATATCTATATCCATATTATAACTTGGTATTTTCCCTCCCTTCATAGAGCATAGGTCATTTTAACCTGTGAAAAATGGTTACAGGACTTTTGTTTGGTAGTGATTCATAACCACTTTTCTTAGGAGTAAATATCTATATAGAATACAGAGATTCAAAGAGAAACAGACTCTAAATGTTATGCATTTTTCAAAACTAGGAGATTAAAATAAACACGGTTTTGCTCTAACAGCCGTGTGGCTTTCTCTCTAGGGTGGGTGGTTTAGTTTCTGTTTGGTTTGTTGTTTTGCACAGTGGTAAAGTTTCACTCCAGCTGACTTGTTTATTTTCCTTGCCACTCTGTGTACTTTCTGTGTGTCTTTACTCAGTAACTCACAGTAGCTGCGCTCCTTTAAAGGAATATGTTCAGAGACTCTTTCTTACTGGCCCAAGCAAGTTTGACAAGTTCAATGACCCCAAACACTGGTACAGTGAAAAATATCCCAGATTCAACCACCCTCCAAGTACATGTTATTTAATATACTCCTTACCCTTACAACCAAAATGCCTGGATTAAAGGATACCAATTAAAGTACCACCTCAAAAAGTGAACAATTGATTGGACAAAAATCACAAACCAGTCTAATTCTCAAAAGGCAAAACTAGTCATTTCAGCAGGAGTACTTTGAAAACAGTCATTAGCAGCTCAGGTTTCTTTCTAACAGATAACGGAGGTATGATAGTGAAATATTGCTAATTTTGCTAGCATGGCTTCACCAAGGGCAAGTCCTGCCTCACCAACCTAGTGGCTTTCTACACTGATGTGACTAAATCAGTGGACAAGGGAAGTCCAATGGATGGCATCTATCTGGAATTATGACACAGTTGGAATTATGGAATTATTATGGAATTTTGCTGATATGTAGAAAGAACTTCAAGGCAGAAAACTTGATAGGAATACTATTTCATTTTTTGAATTATTATGGAATATTATTATGGAATTATGACAGCCTTTGACACGGTTGTGCACAGTATCCTTCTCTCTAAACTAGAGATATATGGATTTGATGGCTGGACTGTCCAGTGGACCAGAAATTGGCTGGATGATTGCATATAAAGAGTAGTGGTCAATGGCTTGATGTCCAGATGGAGATGAGTGACAAGTGGTGTCCATCAGCAGTCCATATTAGGACCAGTGCTGTTCAATATCTTCCACAATGGTAGAGACAGTGCAATTGAGTGCATCCTCAGAAATCTTGCAGATGATACCAAGCTGAATGGTGCAGCTCACAAGACTGAGGGATGAGATGCCATCTAGAGGGACCTGAACAGCCTGGAAGCAGTCTCAGGAGAACCTTATGAGGCTCAATAAAGTGAAGTGCAAGATCATGTGGATCATTATCAATACAGGCTGGGAGATGATGAAATTGAGAGCAGCCCTGAAGAAGAAGACTTGGGGATGCTTGGTGGATGAAAAGCTGGACACAAGCCAACAGCACACTCTTGCAGCCCACAAGGACAACCATACTTGGAGCTGCATCAAAAAGAAGATAGAGGTGATTCTGCCACACTGCTCTGTTTTGGCAAGACCTCTGTCATGGTAGGGCCAAACAGCCCCAGCACAAACCCAGACAGACCCTAAGGTGTCTAGACATGATCCCCTTCTCTCCCCTCCTTCCTGCAGAATGCCAGGGTAATGCAGGAAAAGGAACAAAGAGGACAGGACCATGCATGTCTGGTAAACAACCCTGTATCTAAGGTAAGGACATGTGTTCTGGCCACAGCCTGGCAGAACCCCTTCCCATTGGGTAACTATGTGCTAATTTGATGCCCTATTGGTCCAATCAACCTCAGGCAAAATTTATATACAGGCTGATTTCTAGTTGCCTGTGCCTTGCTTTTGCCTTGCTCTTGCCTTGCTCTTGCCTTGCTCAAGCCTTCATTGGAGGTGTTCAGGAGGAGACTTGATGGGGTGCTTGGTGCCATGGTTTAGTTGTTTAGGTGGGTTGGATTGGTTGATGGGTTGGACGCGATGATCTTGAAGGTCTCTTTCAACCTGGTGTATTGTATTGTATTGTATTGTATTGTATTGTATTGTATTGTATTGTATTGAAAGACTTGCTCAAGCCTTGCTCAGCCTTGCTGAAGCCTTGGGGGCTTGAACCTGCTTGGACCTTGTCTGGCTTGAAACTGCCTTGAGTTGCATACCCTCAGGTTGCCTGGTCCAGTGCCTGGAACAAAGCCACAAGCATACACACCACAAGCTACGAGAGAAGCCAAGAGCTTAGGAGTCAGAGTCCACCCTGCTTCCCCTGGCAAACAGGATTTTGCTGTGCCTCAATTCACCCAGGACAAAGTAAGCACCTGTCGTGAGAAGCATCATTAACAGCCCGCCATCTGCTGAAGCCAGATCAGCCATTGAAGACCGTGTGGCATTCCTGCTGGCAATCTGCCATGCCTGGCACATGAGCGCCCCAAAGCCTCTAATGCACAGCAACAGTACTCCCTACTTGGGTACAACCAGTTGTGAGTAATTAATTAACTGCCTCTTTGGCATAACGGCTCTTGTTCAGTCTCCCCCACACTGTGGTCAAGCACCATTTTGCTCCCAGTTTATTCTCTTTCTGTTATATTCCTCCTGGTTTGCTTAAAATAGTTAAATTGTTATAGTTGCCCAAATCCTGTGCATTCCCATTCTAAATATATCTAACCATACATCAAACCTTTTGATATATTTTGGCAATTTTCATATTAATAAAGGCTATTCATATGTTGATCATTTATAATAAAGGAAATATTATATTCCTTTTTGACAACCTCATCTGGAGTACTGTGTCCAGTTTTGGGACCCTCAAGAAAAGAAGGACATAGACCTGATAGAAGGAGTCCAGAGGAGGATCACAAAGATGATCAGGGGTCTGGAGCACCTCTCCTAAGAGGACAGGTTACAAGAGTTGAATTGTTCAGCCTGGAGAAAGGAAGGCTCCAACAAGCCCTCATAGGAGCTTTCCAGTACCTGAAGAGGACCTGCAGAAAAGCTTAGAAGGGCTCATAGTGATAGGGTGAGGGGCACTGGTCTTAAATTAGTTCAGGGTAGATTTAAGCTAAACCTTCACAATGAGGGTAGTGAAATACTGGAACAAGCTGCCCAGAGATGTGGTGGAGGTCCCATCCCTGGAGACATTCAAGGTCAGACTTGATGGGGCTCTGGGCAACCTGATCTAGTTGGGAATGTCCCTGCTTACTGTAGGGGTTGGACAAGATGACTTTTGAAGGTCCCTCCCAACCCACTGCATTCTATGATTCTAATTTAATTCCATAAGCTAATCTCACCTTTGCAAGGTGAAGTTACCCACTATTTTAACTACTGCAAAGAAGTAAACAACTATGAAAGCAAAATAAAACTGCTGATGTACTTTATCTCATGAGAGAGATAAAAACAACATTAAGGAGAAAGAACAAATGCGGGGGAAAAAGATTGTCATTCTTGTAAATGGAAGAATAAGAGGAAGACTCCTCACTTAAATCCTAAAGGTTTGATTAGACAGGAGAATTTTCCTGTGTAACACCACATGTGCATGCTGCTTTCTGTAAAGGTTTATGTGAAGGAATAAAGCTGCTAGTGCACATATAATTACAAGATTATAAAATAATTAAGATTTTCCATCATCCTGGTAGCTGACTGCTTTCAGTTTTGTATGGAAAAGTGGCTGACATGTTGTTCACTTGCAACCTACTGATGACATTTTAAAATTACTCAACATTAAATTCATGCCCACTGAGAACAGAGAAAAATTGTGGAAAAAAAGTACCAGAGGCCTGAAATAACCTCCATAACTTCATGTTTAATTTACTCGCCATAGGCAGTTTTTAGCTATTTGAACTAGGAACATTCATCCACTCCAAAGCAGTATGTACAGCTCCTGAAGAACTTAGAAAATACCTTTGGAATTGGTAAAGTTGGAATTTTGCAAATGCATTGGCAAGAAGCTTATGAAGAACCCGTTCTGTGCAGTGATGGATGACTCATTTGTATGTGCATAGGCTATTGGCATTTTTTATAAACGTGTTTTCTCTGTAAACAAAATTGACTACACTTATTTAAAGCAATCTGTGTATGGTTCACTCACTGTGGCATTGTAGCTAATCTACAAGTATCAAACTCCTTGGATAATCACAATAAACTGAAGACTTGAAATACTGGAATCAGAACCAGATATTTGGATTTCTACCCCAACACAGAGAGAAGCAAAGGAATAACAAATGCAAGTCATTTGTTTAACTGCTAATCCAGAGAAGACAGAAGTTCAGCCAAGAAACAGCATTGTTTGTTTTTTTCCTCTGAATTTCACATTTAGATGCGCTGTGACCCTGTAACTAATGTTTAAGCCTGGAAAAGATGCAAACCCTTTGCCAATGGCAAGTCATGCATGAGAACTACATGACTCCTAGAATTTGCTAAGTTCATGTTTGTTTTTAAAATACTCACTGTGACAAGTGTTTGTTGTGCTACAACATAGATGATGGGAAAAAGGGTCTTATTTCTTTGGTGGATAAATAAATCTCTATTAACATTTTTCTTTGAACACAAATAAAATTTCATAGTAATTGCTAGTGAAAATAGATGAAGTTGATTATAAAACTAGTTCCAAATTAATTCAGTATAGTTCTAAACACCAAAAAGCTGAAAGTCAATACATGTAGTATTAACACCACAGACATCTGAAAGGGCATCTGAAGGACATCTAAAACATTTTTACAAAATTGTGGCAAACAGGAGAGGAACCTGAGGACTGGAGGAAAGCAAACATCGCTCCAGTCTTCAAAAAGGGCAAGCAAGAGGTTCCAAGAAAGGGTCAGCCTCATCTCCATCACTGGAAAAACAATGGAGCAGCTCATTCTGGAGGTCATCTCTAGGCACTTGGAAGAGAAGAAGGTTATCAGGAGTAGTCAGCATGGATTTACCAAGGGGAAACCATGCCTGACTAATCTGATAGAGTATCAGGACAACACAGAATAGGTAGGTGCAGGGAGAGCAGTAGATGTAGCGTACCTTGACCTTAGCAAGGCTTTTAACACTGTCTCCCATAACATCCTTGTGAGCAAGCTCGGGAAGTGTGGAATTGAAGAACAGACAGTGAACTGGTTTCAAAATAGAGTCCAAAGGGTGGTGATCAATGATGCCAAGCTCAGCTGGAGAGCTGTAACTAGTGGAGTCCCCCAGGCACCAGTGCTGGGTCCAGTCCTGTTCAACATCTTTATCAATGACATTGATAAGGGGACAGAGTGACAGTGTCTGCTCAGCAAGTTTGCTGATGATACCAAACTGGGCTGAAACACCTGAAGGCTGTGTAGTCATTCAGCAAGACCCGGATGGACTGGAGAGCTGGGCAGAGAGTAACCTAATGAAGTTCTACAAGGATAAGTGCAGAGGGAAGGAATAATAAACTGCACTAGAACAGTTAGGAGGTGATCTGCTAGAGCAGCCCTGTGGAGAAGGACCTGGGAGTCCTGGTGGACAACCAGTTATCCCTGGGTGAGAAATGTGCCCTTGTGGCCAAGAGGGCCAATGGTATTCTGGAGTGCATTAAGAAGAGTGTGTCCAGCAGATCAAGGGAGGTTCTCCTCCCCTCTGTGCTAGTGAGGCCCTGTCTAGACTATGGCATCCAGTTCTGGGCTCCCCAGTGCAAGAGGGACAAAGATCTACTTGAGAGAGTCCAGCAGAGGGCTACAGGGATGATTAAGGGATTGGAGCACTCCCTTATGAGAAAAGGCTGAGAGACTTGGGGCTTTTTAGTCCGGAGAGAAGAGTGAGAGGGGATCCAATAAATGTGCATAAATATATGAGGACTGGGTGTTAAGAGGCAGGGGACAGCCTCTCCTCACTTGTGCCCTGTGATAGGACAAGGGGTAATGGATGTAAACTGCAGCACAGGAAGTTCTACCTCAACATGAAGAACAACTTTACCGAAAGGGTCACAGAGCACTGGAGCAGGCTCTCCAGAGAGGCTGTGGAGTCTCCTTCTCTGCAGACTTTCAAGACCCATTTGGATGTGTTCCTGTGTGACCTGTGCTAGATTCTATGGTGCTGCTCTGGCAGAAGGGTTGGACTTGATGATGTCTGGAGGTCCCTTCTAACCCCTAACATCCTGTGATCATGTAAAACCTCAAATGACGAGGTTAAAATTATGAAATACACAAAGACATTTGGAATATTTATTTATTTCCCCCCCCCCCCCCTATATTTTTTTTCCAGACAGCTACTTCTGGTATTTTGACCACAAGCATTTTGTTTGTGTTCTAGCATCCATGACTTTCTCATCACTGCTGTAGTTTGTGAAAACGTAACTACTCTTCAGCCCTGAACTATTGCTGTACTTATACATAAGATACTAAGACACTCAGACTCTTGTAGAAAACACCTTTAAAATAAATTTAAGTTAAAAAGCATTCAGCCAACCAAAACCCCCAAAACAAACAAATCAAACAAAACACAACTTCTAGTTTTCAGTAAAAAACATGAAATTACAATGTTTTTTCAGCATCTTTCTGGACATTCATTAAGTAGGTAAGCATTATCTGTAAGACTATGGCTCTCAGACATCATAAAGTGCCCCATATTCTTGCTATGCTAACAGAAATGTAAATGTAGATTTAAAATACTTAGAATTTTGTACCTGTCTGTCATCAAAGATGTAAAACTGCGTGGCTTTTCATTATCCTTTCTTTCTGACATTATTTTTATATGATGTTTCATAAGTGTCACACAGCTTCTGCATTTATAGCTAGGTAGGATATGGTTGTAGATATATTCTGAGCTTGAGTTTCCTTTGACAGCCTCAAAGTCTTGGCAATATGACTTGGGTTTTACCTTTTTATATTTTTTAATATTTTTTTAAATTAAGTGGTATGATGATTTCCATGCTGTTATTTTCAGTTGTGGTGGTTTGAGGAGCAGGAGGGCAGCTGCAGTAGCTCTCATCCAGCAGAGGCAGGAGCCAAAAAAAAAGCCGTGCTGACAGCTACAATGTCCTGCTTTTTATACCCTAGCTGGGCAGGGAGGGGGGAGTGGAACAGACTCGGCCTCCCAGGTGAAAAATGCTCTGCAGGGAGTGAAAAGTACCTGCAAGCCCTCCGCCCTGCTTTGTTCTTTTGTTTTCAGAAAAGGGTGTTAACCCACCACAATCCACCACTCTGTTCCACTTCCTCTCTCCTACTGCAGCTGCCCTCCTGCTCCTCTGCCACGTGGTCGGCCCTGATCCTTCTCTCTGCTGCCTCCACGATTCCCCAGAAAGGCTGGGTTTGTATTACTCTCTTGTTTTTTGTCCCCCTCCCATCCATCATTGTTCCTTGCCCTTGTGAACATTTCTTCTGTTATTGTTATATATATATATATATATATTGCTTAAAGACAACTCTTTACCTCTCTACTTCCAAGCCGACTCCAAATTATTGTTTGGTAAATTTGCTCCTTCCTTTTCTCCCCTCTCTGTTGGGAGGAAGGAGAGGGGGAGGGGAAGTGGGGGAAGAGATTCTCAGCCTTGCCCCATCTGAGCTCTTAACTTCCAGTTAAGGCTCAAACCACCACAATTTTTGGCGCCCCACGTTGGGCACCAAAAATGTAGTGGGTTGAGGCAGCCCCCTCCCCACCACAGGCAAAATAATGGCTCTGACAAATGGATTGCAAAAGTGATGGAAAAGTTTAAATAGAAAAACGTGAATGTGCACAAAAGAACCAGAAACAGTGACAAAAGAAACCCCGAAACCGACCCGGATACACCCCATCCCCACCTGAGGGTGGGTCCAAGACCCCCAGGGCTCGTTCTTCCCCCCCCCCACTGCTAGGCTAGTCTCAGCTGGCCAGGCCTGAGACCGCCCATCCCCTGGCCTTGGGCCTAGCCAAGGCCGGGAGACCTCTCCCCCAGTTACCGGGTGCTGGTGAGGGAAGAAAGAGAAAGAGGCGGACCCCACGCAAGATCTTATAGCGGTGCAGAGGGGTGTGGTAGGATATATACGGTTTTCCTGTGTCCACCCACTGGGCTAAACTTCTGGACACAAGAAGTGCACCATGCAGCATAAGGGCACCCAGCCCGAACCACCACATCAGTATATTTTTGGGCTAAACATAAGCAGTTACTCAGTTTTCCACAAAAGAAAGTTCCCTCCTCCTGCATCAGTAACTTCAGCATGTAAATACTTCATAGTGTATTGTCCTGTTTGCTTTCACTGTTGTTTCAGTACATTATTAATGGCCATCTATCATCTGCAATTTTTCTGGCCAGTTGAGGAATTCTAAACTTGAAAATACCTTTTACAGTATCACTTAAGATGTCTTCCTAAATAGCAAGAGGTATCTATGTATTTTACAAGTCAACTAGCAAAAGCAGTTTCACTTGCTTTATTGGGGATACAAGGTTTGCCTTCCATGTCTTGCAGCATTACACCATTCCCTGCTGCTGTTATTTGGGGGTATGCTTCTTTTTGAGCACTCTGCAACAGCATGTGTTGCTCAGCTCTTGAACACAAGAGTAAGGGAGGAAGAAATCTTGCATTATTTTCTAAATTTTTTTTGACAGGTGCTTTAAGAGTCTTTAAATGACATGCTGAAATAGTAGCTCATATCCACTTATGAACCTTAAACAAGTGAACATTCTCCCAAATGATTCTCCTGCTTACTTAAGCTTTTGTCTGCTTATGAAAATGTGCTCATTTACACTCTTAACACAATCATCTAGAACCAGTCCTTTCATTTCACCTTCTAGAGCTATGAAATGTTTTGCTCATCTTGCTTTCAAATCAAGAATTACATTTTGCTGTTTTGACTGAAGTTGCTTTTGTTTCACATTAGCAGAAATGCAATCAGCATGTATGAATGTGAATATATGTATATAAAGAGAATTAATTAATCCATAACCACAGAAATCTTCCACTTCTCCCACCATTTTTATACTTTCTTAGAAGAGATGCAAACAATTTATAGACCATATTAAATACTGCTGGAAATCAATGATCTGTTTTAAAAAATGTTAGTCAGAACATCATTTGAACACTGCTGACATGTGGTAGAGAATCTGAATAATATGATCATGTAAATAAGATGAGGAAAATGGAGTCCTTCTTACTCCCATCGTAGCCTCTTGCAATTCAAGAGGAATAGCTCCATCAGCTAAATTATACTGATATTATTGACCTGTTAAAAGAAAGTATTATTATACAAGAGAGGTATCCAATTTGATCACATTTTTAACTGGCCTTTTGCCTTTTACTAGCACTTAGGTTGCTTAACTTAGATAAGGTCAGATATCTAAAAACAGGGAAATTCTAAAGTACTTGAAGAAATGGAATAATGGATTTTACAAGGAAGTAAATTCTTTAAGCTAAAATAGATCAGATTCTATCTGTAAACGTGATGGTGCTTCTAAGACATGATGAGAAAAAGTAGCAATCAAGACGTTGACACAAAACACTGTTCTGTTTTCCAACATCAGCATTTAAAATAAACCTAGTATCTGACAGTGTGCAATAACAAACTGATTAATCTCTAGCATGCAATAATCACAATTGTGTGCAGTTAGTTGTTAAGAGACTCCAGATACTTCATCTTCAGATAAATGGGATTTTATTTGTAGGGAGTGAGTCTTCTTTATAATAAATGTATAAAAGTACAATATCTATTTCCTGCATGCAAGTTGTCTCTTTTTGTTAGCATCTTATAATCTTATGCAATAACTTATCTCTGCAAGAATACATTGAATTTATTGTCGAATTAATGCATATCTTGAATGTCAGCCTGTTTGTTCCATTAACCACCTTATATAAGAGTGCAGGGGAAAAAAGCAAATATTCAGCAACATCTTGGCAAACAGTTCTCTATTAACAATGCAAATTACATATTAAAATGGGTATTTTGGCCCATTTTGGCCTATACTAACCTACTGTATCCTTCAAATGACTGTATTATGACTAATGGTGTTACAGTTTTGATTTCCAAAATGCCTGTGCACAAGACTAATTGGATCTGCCAGTACTATCAATTCTATAATGATTACCAGAACTGAATCTAGTATGTGAAGCAACCTTGTTCTTATGGGGACAGGATAAAGACACACACACACACACATCATCGGAACAAGATGGCAGAATCATGGAATATGACTAAATAAAAGGGGTGTTCTTCAGCTGTATTGTACTTCATCAATTGTTGAATTTTAGCAGATGAGTAAATTCACAAGGGTCAGAAAATACTTCAGTGTGTACACACATAAAGCAGTACTTTAGGTGGCAGGGAGCAATTATTTGGTGTAATAGATGATCATGAATGGCGAAGGAAAAAGCACCTTGGAAAAGGTGTCTTGCAGAGAGACATGGCATTTTAGACACCTTAAGAATTAAAACCTTTTTCAAAAAAGATCTTACTTGTAAATAACTTTTTTTCCCTCCTCTGAGACAGATCTTACATTTTTCTATCCCTGTCACCAAATTAATCAGCTTTAGTGTGACTAGAGTTGGGTTTAGTCCATGTTTATAAAAATTCCTAATTCTTAAAGGGAAGCAGAAAATAATTCTGATTTCCACCCTCCTCTACCCCCCAGGATGTAAAAGCAATCAAGACCTTTCAAAGAGCAATGCTTTTAAGTCAGAATATCTAATAGACCATGAAGTGCATAACATGAGTTTCAGGTACCTGTTCAGGATTAGGTTTTGAAAGGAAGGAGACTCACTTGCTCCCTTTTCTTCTAACCTCTAAGCCTTTTGGTAACACTATTTTACTTCTTCCATTTAGTCAGCTTAGCACTTGTCTGAATGGTAGATTTGCTAAATCAGTTGAAATCCCTGAAAATTAGACTACCAAACCAGTCAAGCAAGACAATGAGTGGGGGTTTGCATAATTTATTGGCTGGAAGTGACATGGCTGATGTAAAGAGGGAAAACTCCATGCAGCTGGGAACTGGAGACTGAGGTCTTGGAGGGTAGCAATGAGCTATGTGAGGTCAGCTGCCTTGATACCAGATGTGGTCCCAAGGAGCTGTCCTCTGTGTATTTTGTGCAATCTATAAATGCTCTGGAGCTCTTAGATGTTTTGGATAGTATATTACATGGCAGTTGGCCACTAGGTGATGTGATCATAGTATGCAGTGTAAGGTTTTGTCACAACTATGCACGCACAGTTTATCACACAGATATAGTTTCTACATCTATGTCACGTACCTAAATATCATCACTTACATGGCATTTTTGTTCACATTATCTTCACTGACACATAAAGAGAAAAGAAATCCTTCCCCACTGACCCCTCTCTTCCTTAGTTTGCAAAAAAAGTCAGTTAACTATTCACTTAAGTCCTTGCTTAGGTGAACTTTTTGGACTTGAAGAATCTTACTTAAACTACTGCGATCACACAATAGAGAACACATCATTTTTGCAACTGGCCTGAAATTCTGTTTCTTCAGTAATAAAGATCTGACACCACTGATGGTTGATCAGGTATGAGCCAGACTCCTGAGAACCAACACACAGGCATCTTTCCATTATTCCTATCATCACACATATGAACAAGACAAATAAAAGAAACAGCCCACTCTTGTAATACTACTGCAGTCAGATGTAATGGATGCTGAAGAAATTCACCAATCTACAAATTCTGAGAATGTTCCATTATTGAGACACAGACTGTTACTTCTTTCCCCCATGCTTCTGAGTTTCCATTGTAACACAAGCCAAAAAACCCTCTGATACTGTCAGATAACTGCCTCCTTTGTAACAAACCTTTTGTATTTTGAATGTTCTGGTTGTAATATTCTGGAAATTTTAGTACTTAGGCAATAATGACAGAGCATATACCATTAAAAAGTAATAATGCAATAAAACGTCTATCTGACATTTATCATAGTAAGAATCATTTTAGGAGAACAGTAAGCCCACAGAATTTTTCAGAAAAGCTACATTTCAAGGAATAAAAATACTATAGTATGAAGTTATGGTCAAAAATATTGTATTTTTAACCAGAAACATTTTTGAGGGGCAGTTACTGTATAATATTTTTAAAAAAACCAAAACAACAACCCATTTCTGTCCCTCCAACACGACACAATACATGCATTTGACACTTCAAGAACAGCAAATATGGTTTTTATTTTTGAATACTGCAAGTTTAAAAATGTATCTGACACATCCCCTCAGAATAAAATGAACATTTAAAAGTTGGTCAAATGAGAATTTCCTGCACCATGGTAAATAAGGAATCCAGCAACAGACTTAAACTGTACTTTGACAGAGAAAAAAACCCAAACCAATAGAATTACAGCAAAATTCATCTGGCTGAATTTTCACACTATCTTCAAAATCCCCTTCTATTCCTTTCTTCCTTGCAGCATGGCTACTGTGAAAAAGCTTGAGTGAAACTTGAAGCAAAATCCTTTAAACTAAATTGTGACCCTCAATGTATTCTTCACTACCTAGAAACGTTTCCGGTCTGACTGATAAAACTCTTAAAAACCTTATGGGCAAGCAACAGCCAAAAAAAGAGGAAGTATCAGTAGCTTCTCAAACTACACGCGTGGTTTTGTAAAACTTCTGCTCTGCTAGTGAACTGGACAGGGACAGGTGGGTTTACTGGTTTGATGCGTGTTAGATTTTAGAATTTATGGTTTATGTCAAATGAGGGACTGTATCTACAGAAGTGTGTGTTTCTAAAATACTGTATTAATTACCTACACCAGGGCATTTTAATTTCCTAACTTACGATGGTATCTCCAAAACTGGTCTCTTAGCTAGAGGTAGGCAATTGGTATGTTTTGTTAATACGCAGTGCACATTTCATTACTTCACTAAGGTAACGATCTGCAGGATAACCATGCACAGAGCTCCAAGAACAGCAGCACATGTAATAAATTAATTGGTTACATTTTATTTTTATTTCATGGGGGGTAACATGTCTTTGCTTTCTCCTAGCATTTCATTCTTTTGTGAAGAATGTGTAACGAGGAAAAGATCATGAGGTTGTGTGATCTGAAAGTCTTCTGCACCTCACAACCAAAGGCTGGGAGTCTAGCAATGTCTTCATATGCAGCCCTTTTCTCCCCAGTGAGAGTTTTTGCAAATGCAGTCAATTCTGACTGATATCCAGCATAAAGTCTCTTCTCCACTTTCAAACTAAAAAAAGTGATTCACAATCATGTGGCACTATGATTAAAAATTACAGTCCATATACCTTGACAATCAAAAGAGTCTGAATTATAAAAAGTAAACTGCCCTTATAGCTGCATCATCCTATATATGTAAGGACAGTGACAGTTAAATTTCTGAAAAAGGCAAGTTTAAGGTTTCTGTAAAACATGTAATAACAGCTTTCTTGTGCTAGTGAATATTTAGAACACATGGATTCCCAAGACATTTTCCTTCTCTCCTCCCCCACTTATGACATTCAAAGAAATCGTATCATTTTGGCAAAGTTAAAAAGGTTTCTGTCCTGATGTTTTTGCCTTCAGCTTCATATTAGAGGCATAAACTTCTGGACTCAAGCACTGTAAGGCGTAGTAGAAACCACCAGGTAAAACGCCACCACCACCACAATGGAATAGACTGCAATTGGGAGCAGCTGTGTCATTTGAAAAGGAAATGTTTTTGTAAACTGTCACACTGCAATGCTGTGTTAGGTGATTGATGTAAAGCTTGCCTTGGCATGGTGATGATTTTATTTTTCCCCTAGAACATGCTCAAATTACCTAAAATACCAGAAGTATCCCAGTGGCACATACTCTTGAAAACTTTTGCTATCACAATATATCTGTAAAGCATGAATAAACTGGTTCTGTTTTTATACAAAACTCAGGACCATGTTTCCATCTCCCTTATTGAATATCCCTCTTAAAACAAAACAAAACAAAACAAAACAAAACAAAACAAAACAAAACAAAACAAAACAAAACAAAAAAACAAAACAAAACAAAACCACCCCAAACCTTTGCTTAGGCATCGCTGGCTGGGTTGTCATCCTTTTTTTTTTTTTGCTACAGTTCCATTTACTGCACTGAATCCAGCACAGGCAACATATTCCCAGGTTAAAAGATGAGATATTGTCAACACTGGAACTGTGAAAACAGCAGCTCTGATGCATATATAGCAAGTTCAGGACCAATTTTGTTATGCTGTGTGCAAGAGTTACTGCTCTGATCCCCTATTCAGAATGTCAGTGTTGCTTTTTATAACCTAGATCTATCTGCTTTAGTTTTATTAAATAGAACACCTTAACTCCTTAAAATCATTAATAAAAGTGACTTTTTGGTGGTTGTTGTTGTTACATGTTGTTGTTATGTATCTAAGATTTCTGCCATTTCTGAAAGATTGTTTGACTGATCTGATGTTCCATAATTTTTCATGGTGTTTTCAGGGCAACAGTGTATGCTGTTTTGTACTTATGTACAATGCTTTTCTAATAAAGCCCATCAGAATAGTAACCTAAGGTGAATCTGCCAAAAATAAATTAAAATTATAATTAAAAGCTTGTGTTCCAATCCTAGATACAAAGGTGTACGCTCTTCTAATAAGACTTGTTTCTACACTTGCTTAAAGCCCTGACAAGATTTAAGCATTATTTTGAATGTAAATGGCCTCGATATGGGTGTTTCCATACTCTACTCAGGAATGTGCAAATGATTTTATACAGCACAATGCTAGTACCACTCTGTACTAATTTTTTTTCTTTTGTAAAATAAAAAACAACAAATCCCTAGTCAGAAATAAACTGACAAAATTTACATTCTTCTCTCTTAAAAAGTAAATAACATTATTTAAAATGTGAATTAGCTATAAGACATACAATTACATAGATACATATCAATACAGCACATTCTGTTTGCCAAAAATTAATGATTACAGAGCCAATATGGATGCTGCCATATATATATATAAGATGTATGTACAATGATTATAGCATTCATAATTGCACTATACCTACAACCAGTTTTAAATTACAAGGTGTTTTAAGAGGGAGTCAAAATTAGCAACTGTTCTTATTATTGTTGTTTTGGAGTTGGAAGGGTTAAGGACGAAAAATGCCTTATTAGTATTTATCATTAACTTTGGTAAACAACTAACAAGCCATTCTCTTTACCACCTCCCATATGCTGCTTATGAGGCAGTAATTTCTGTGTTACATGTACTCTATTGCTACTTGGCATTGCAGGTAATTGATCCAATCATGTCTCAACTCTTCAGTTTTCTCGAGCTTGCCGGCAATCATGGACCCAGTCAAAAAACACCTTCCCACCTAAGCTGCAGAATAAAGGCTCATCAATGTGTGCTGCATTTCTGTTGTTACAAAAAGTGCACATTTAAATTCCAAGAAAATTTTTCTCACTGTTTCACTTGCATTAATGTATCTTTTCTAAAGAGCTCTGAGAGACTGTTTTGAATAAAAGCCTATCAGATGTCTGAGAATCAATTAACAAGCAACCCTCTAAAGAAAGGTTCCTAAAAGTGATCTCTCACAAACAGTTTTCTTGTTTTACAACTAATGGTGCCTTGATATTACAGAAAACAATCTTATGCCGTATTTGACATAAGGAGAGATATAAGCTGTCTTTAAATTAGTAGACCACATGTGTGTACATGGTGCACCTCATAGCATATTCACTCACACTCTTGGTTTTGGCATTAGAAAATGGAACAGTTTCTAAAAAAGGGAACACACAAGCTGAAACTGTGTTTGTTTATCATTTGGCAGTTGACTCAGTCAGATCAGCTCCCAGCCCATCAGTTTGGCGTTTCAATCAGTATCTTCTGTTTCAAGAGCATTGGTTTTATAAAAAGCCAGATTTGGCAACAATAATTTTATACAATAAAAATAATTTTTCTGCTGTGGAAAAAGAACACTTAAAAAAAGCTCTAACTTAAGAAAAAAACCCACACAACTGAAAAAAACACCCCCACTGGTTCAGGCTGTAGCCACTGGGGAAAACGTAGTGTCAATGACATTTCTATTTGGCATTTGTGAATAAGAGAGGAAAAAATGGCACATGGCAATTAAAAAAAGATTCTAACATACTACACATACAACCCAGGTTGTGTCTTAACTACTTCATTACTGTCTTCTCTGCCCCTTCCTGAACTGTGAAAATAAGGTTAAATTTAATATCCTTAGACGTCTGTAATTCTGTTTTGCAATCCCAATATTATAGTCCCAAAAGTGAAGACAGAATGAAGATTCCCATGTCAAGAATTTAGAAACTACAGTATCAACACTTTTGATTATTCAGAGAAAGCACATACTGTAAAATTAAAATGATTGATGACTTAGATTCTGATGATAGCATTTGCCTGACCGAAACACTCAACAGAATGTATTTCACCCAGGAATGCAACTGGAAAAAAGAAAAAAAAGGCCATTGTACCTTGTAAAAGGTAGGGGTGAAGGGGAAGACGGGAGAGAGAAACGGACAGGGAAAGAGGAAACCAGTTTGATTTTGCTTCAATAGCAAAAAACTGCTATCCTTTGTAAATGCACAACTGGGAATTTAAAATACATTGAGTCACAAGGTTGTGCCTAAAAAATGAGGAAATGTGCTGTGACTGTACTTCAGCATCTTTTGTTTTTCCTCAATATAGTTTAAATAAAATCGTAATATTAACTACAAACTCTGTGGACACTCACAGAGTCCAGGCCGGCAATAAATTAGTATTATGCAAATTGTTTTCACAGATAATACAGTCCCTCTTGAGTATCTTCAATCACACGAAGTTGGTTTTGTAGGGCCTCTTAGGCACAGTTAGACCAGGTTGTACTCCTTCAAGTTTAACTGTAGGATTGTGTCCTTGACAGCAGCAAAGACGAAGCGAATATTCTCTGTGTCTGTAGCACATGTGAAGTGGGAGTAGATAATTTTGTCACTGTCTGGATTTAGGTCCACGAACATCTTCAGGATGAATTCTCGTGCTGCTTGTGCATCTCGTTGTGGTCCTGGTAAGTAAGAAGATAAAGTCAGTTTTCTTAAGGCAGATTCAGTATTTGAATTTTAAGAGAAACTACAAAAGGCTCAGTCTGTGGGTGTGATGTAAGGTGAGACAGAGAACTTTTTCCTAACCAACAGTATCCTGTATTTGCTACTTTCTTCCCAGTAGGAACTATGAAAAATAAAGATGAAAGGAAATTTCAGCAGTTTATTGGGTCAGAGATATCATGGCAAAGCTGCTCTTTTCCTGCTGACTATCCTCTTAAACTCCATAGAAGGAAAAATTATCTATATTAATACAGGTTTGAAAATGTTAATAGAATTGATGAATGCTCAGTCTACACCTACTAAATTTAAAATTATACTTAAGTTCATTTAGCACTGCAGTATTTACTAGTTTTATGAGGATTTTGAGGGCAAATGAAGTTATATCCTGAACTGATCTGACACTGTCACCAACAGAACCTCATTTATGTAGTGACAGTAAAATATACATGCTGCTTATCTGAAGTGGTTTGATTGCAGAATGCTTGTGTTCTAAGAAATCACTTGTTATCGAAATAATGCATGATAATTGGTGGATCCTGCTTTGGCAGGGGGTTGGACCTGATGATCTCTTGAGGTCCTTTCCAACCTCTGATATATTGTGATGCTGTGATGAGAAGCTCAGTATGACCCACCAGTGCGCAGCTGCAGCCCACAAAGCCAACCATATCCTGGGCTGCATCAAGAGAAGTGTAGCCAGCAGGACAAGGGAGGTGATTCTCCCCCTCTACTCCACTCTAGTGAGATCCCACCTGAAGTACTGCATCCAGAGAGGTGGTGGAAGCCCCATCCCTGGAATTTTTTAAGACCTGGCTGGCTGGGGCTCTGAGTGACCTGATCTAGTGTGAGGTGTCCCTGCCCATGGCAGGGGGGTTGGAACTAGATGATCCTTGAGGTCCCTTCTAACCCTGACAATTCTGATTCTATAATGGTTCTACCAGATCTAAATTAAGGTTGTAATTCTCAGGACAGAGAGTAACCAAAACACATGTTCAGCTTTATGGAAGACTGAATGTAAACTAATGAATTCCAGCCTGAAATGGTGAGGATGTATTTACATTCACAGCCAGGAAAACAGTCAGAAGCAAGAACATTAGCCACAAGTTGTTGAATTCTGTTCCATTATTTCAGTGCTGTTTCTGAAGGACATTATTCCTTTGCTCTCCTATTTCTGTAATACAGGTTTCTACAGAACATGCACATTTTCTGTGCTGCCTCCTCCTCCTCTCTTCATCAGCTGTGTTGTTACATGACAATATAAGTAAGTGTTCAGCTGTTACATACAACTCTGTTCTTCAGTACTTAAGAAATCTGCACTTCAGGAGTTAACACATGCTCACATATTTTTCAACACATGGATAATAAAGTGTATTTTTAATATTTCAAGCTTGCAATTGTTAACATTTCCAGTTTGGATAACTCTGTAAAATTTAGGTGGACAATGCATGGATGAGAGATCACACATGTTCTGGCGTGCTGCAAATTCTTGTGGAGGGGGAGCAAGACTCTGCAATGTATGGGTGTATGCACATGAACATGTCTGTGCACACACAGACACGGGTGACATGCTTCCCAAGACAGATTGTAAACTCTGTGAAGCAGGACAGAGGACTGCTCAACACTTCTACAGCTTCTAAAACACAACAGGCTCAGACCTTTAGTTTGTCTCCCAGACTACAGAAATGGCAGCCACAGTAAATCTCACACTACCACAAATAAACTTGCAGTATTTGTGAAGAAAACTGTTAAGACTTTTAAAGACAATGATTTGGCAACCAGCACCAGAACAAGAGGACACAGTCTCAAGCTGCACCAGGGGAAGTTTAGGCTCAAGGTGAGAAGAAAGTTCTTCACAGAGAGAGTTGTTCGCCATTGGAATGGGCTGCCCAGGGAGGAGGTGGAGTCACCGTCCCTGGAGGTGTTCAAGAGGGGATTGGACGTGGCACTTAGTGCCATGGTCTAGTAGTCATGAGGTGTTGGGAGACAGGTTGGACTTGACGATCTTTGAGATCTTTTCCAACCTTGTTGATTCTATGATTCTATGAGTTCTTCACAATAAACCACTTACTATTTTAAACAACTTCCTAGAATGTAGCTAAACACAATGCTCTTTCAAAATCTGCTGCACTGTTCAAAGCCTGTATCCCAAGTTTGCTTACCTAATGACACCTCTACTGACTATCAGTAATCTGATTTTTTTTGGACTGCAGATCAAGTATGGAAAACTGAAGCCAGAAAGCTCTTCATTCTAATCTGCAAGTCAGTACTCTAGTACTAGCCATGCAAGGATGTCTCAAAGACTTCCAAGTGTTGACTCCAGTAGCCCTACCAGTCCATAATCCAATGGCAAAGGACAGAGAAACAGGGTTTCTCTGAACTGAATGGTTGAGTTTTGTCTGTTCTTTCTGGACTAGCATTTAAAACAGGCTTTATTGTTACTTAAGTGGTGACAACAGAGCAGACTGTAGAGTCTTCTCATCTTCAAAATGTCATCCAGGAAACTGTCAAACAAACTTGAAAGAATGAATTCAATTCAATCTCTTTCAATTCTCTTCTGCACAGCATTATGAAACTAAACTTCCACTGACTGACTCATAAATAACATGGTCTGATACTGAAGCCTGTTACTTTTTTCCTTCATCTTAAACAGGAAACAAAATGCACTTTTTTTTCCCTATCATTTCTTTCCATATTTGAACATGAGAGATCTAATCTTTTATTCACCTTTCAAATATGTTACTCACTCCCTGGTGGAACAAAACAGATTTACTTTTGGGTTTTGTGTTAATTTTTTTGTCTGTTTGTTTTAGTAGGACCATTTAGGGGTTTAGACCTCTTATACAGTTTTGATTATTCTCTGTTACTAAGGCCTCTCTACTCAGTTACCTCAAAATTAGCTTTTCGCCTTCAGAAAACTTGCTGAAAGTACAGTTTTAGTAGAAACAGCTGTACAATCTCCCATTTTTATTTTTCTTTTATGGACAACCACATTAAGCTTAGCATAAATAATGTAAAATTAAAGGAAAAAAAGAGGTACAATAAAATGATAGGAGTGATACTGTTTCCTCTCAGTGCCACAGAGAACTTACAACACTTCCTCTCAAATAATGAGCCTTACACAAGACCAAACCACAAAAAAGGAGGGTGACAATGTGTAATTGTGTTAATTGTGTAAATGTGTAGTGATTCATGTATTTTTACTTCTTCTTAGCTGTTATACTTACACTTAAATCCTAGCCCAAACTTATTAAAAAGGATAGATTGTGTTCCACAGCTAACATGAAAATACTCATCTACAAGTCAACAGCTTCCATGAAAGGAAACTCATAGTTAATTCAGTACAAAAACCAGCAAAATACATTAAAGGAGCTATCTGCCTAGCATTTGGAGAAGGGTATTACAATTTGCCATTACTGCAACATAAATAGGGCATAAGCTCATGTCATGCTACTTACCATCATATTCTGGGAAATAATCAACTAGGTGGGAGTACATAATTTTCTCCTCTAAGAGATCTTTTTTATTTAAGAACAGAATGACTGAAGAGTTCTGGAACCATGGATATGTGATAATTGTCCTAAACAGTGCTTTGCTTTCTTCCATTCGATTCTGGAACAAAGAAGAGGGCAAAATTTTGGTAAATCCATTCCATGTTTTGCCTTCCTATGACCTTTCTACTAATACGCAAGGTTTAAGAAAATGAATTACAATCAAGTAGTTAATTAAGTATGCAGCATTTTCCTTTTATAAATTTAATTGCCCAGTCATAAGCACAGAAAAGGGCCACCACTGGGGATATGACCTGTCAGATGCAACATGAAGGAAGCCTTAACAAACCAAAGAATCCAGCATAATGATAGACAAGTGCAGTCAGCTTATGTGGTTGTATCTGAGAAATACCCAACACAAGTAGTGAAGATTAAGAGAAGAATTAATTTCTTATGTTATTAACATGTAAAAAAGCTAGTACTTTAGCACAATTCTATCTAAAAATATACATGCACTTCTCAAAGTTTCTCCTTTACTTTCGTTAGGTTTAAGTCCAAATCCAGGCTCTCTGTTAGAAAATGAGGAGGCAAGTATTATATACTCTTTCACTTCAAGTTGCTCTTCTGAAGAGTTACCTTCTACATTTTTGTCACTAAGACACTGGGGCACTGATATTTGGAGAAGAATTTTGCCTTTATGTCACCATAAAATGCTCATTATGAAATTTCTAATAGTAATTTATAGTGTAGATCCCAAATGAGACTCTTCATACTGCTCCTACCCAATACACTTTCCAGGTCTAGCCACCTTGATGGCTTCAAGTAAGGGCTAGGTCTAGCAGTGGTAAGACCACTGCAACTGAATAATTGCAATTGCTATTATAACTTAAGAGGACAGAGAATGTGATTATGTAGACACGCATCAGCAGGGATGCTGCTGCACTGCTGATACCACTAAGGACCAGGCAACATGAATGAGTAACACAATCACTTCTGGTTTAAATGTAAACAGTTGTTAAGTGCACAGTGACTGTCACACATCTTCCACTGAAACATCACTGAAATGGCAGCAGAGTGTTGACTCTGGAAGGTCTGGAAGGCATCTCTAGAGTTTCATCTAGGTCAGTCTTTCATTCAAGAAGGATTACTAACAAAATGGGAGAGCACATCAGCCATTCCTGTCTTAGCAAGTCTTGATAGCCTGTACAGGCAGTGATTTCCCTCTTCCACTGCTAAAGTAACACCCAAGGGAAACATGCTTCCTAACATACAGCCTAAACTTCCAAGCTGCAATTTGTGATAACAACAAACTGCTTATTATTCCCAGTAATTTCTCTTAAAAAGGTTTTCTCTTACTCATGCTAGCTTGTACCATGGCAGGGTCACAAATTTCCTTTATTGAACATACATGCAACATTACCACCATGGTAATTTTAATCAGTTTAATTACAACATATTTGATAAGATAAAATTGTTGAACTACACACTGTTCTGAAAAATATCATTATCAGGTTGCCCTCTTTTGTAATGGACAGTTCCACATTACAGTATTTTTCATGGAAATAGGGATAGAATTAAAAGTATAAGACAAGGCTACCACTGGGGATCTGACCTTCTGTCAGATGCAATGTGAAGAAACTTTGCCAAATCAAGCAAGATTGCGGCTCTTTGAACAGTACAGGAGCAGTGGGGAGCTGGCAGTATTAAACAGTTTGTTCAAGCACTTGATCTGATTGTGTAAGCTACCTCTAGTTCACTAAATTGCTTCCAGAAAAATTTTGTTTCAGCTTCAGTGTAAAAGGTTACAGAAAGAAACTTGTGAATAATTAACGTATAGAAATGAACAGCTGGATACGGCTCATGGCTACCTTAGCAGATGACAGCCATTCTCAGCACTATTGCCAACCTTGACAGCCAACAGCAGCAACAGACTGCTGTGGCTTCCCTCACTTTGCAGACAGTTGGCACAAAGAAAATGAGCAACAGAGTCACTGTTTTTACCCTCCCTCAAGATCTGCTGGCCTGGGCAACTTCCCTGCTCTGTTTATGCTGGCAGTCAGTTGTGGATTGCATAAAGACAGATTGATACTGCCAGCCATTACTCCATTTTTCTCATGGAGATACACAGATGCCAACACAAAATTCTCCTTTCCACCATACAACGTGACACAGTCACCAGTACAGCATAAAAATACTATCATGAATAAAATACTACCATGGAATAAAAAATACAGCAAACTCCATAAAGGAACAGGATTTTTTAGCTATAAACAGATCATATATACAGTCTTTGACAACATTATTCCAATTTTGTATTAAACACTGTACTTATTTACACACCATTGAACTGTCCAGTTTTATGTCTAGAAACCTGTTTTTTTTATGAAACATAAATAAAAATGAATGTACCTCTCACTATATAAAAAACCCCATGCTGTTAAGTTTTTGAATGATGGTTAAACATTACTAGACATCCCTGGATGTTTTTGAAGTCAGGCTGAAACTAGATGATCCTTAAGATCCCTTCCAACTCTGACAATTCTGTGAAATATAACTAGACATACAAACCATATTTTGTAATATTTGTATTTGAATGCAAAACTCTTCCTTGTTTTTCAATACTTAAAAGAAGTACATGTCTACTGTTTATTTATTTTAGTCCTATACATTCATTTTTCATGTTAAAATGATGGATTTCTAGTTCAGATTCTTGTGTTGAACTTTTCTATCTGTTGCTCTGGAAAAATGGGCACCTACTCTTGCAATTTCAGAAATAGTAATATTGGCATAGTTCATAAGCACTTGACTTGAGAAAGTCAGATCTTGAAAATTACATGAAAAATGCTACAATAACATTTTTCAGCTGGTACCCAGTGAAAGGAAAGAAGCACTTCCCACTTCACAGTGCTCTGACAGAAAAGACCAAGTACAGTAGTACGGTGAAAGAATACAGAAGAAGCAGCAGTTTCATGTCCTCATGATTGTCTGAAGTGGCATCTAGTGGGTGTATTGTATCTTACACATTGAATGAAAAAAGTAGTAACTAATTTTTTTCTTTACAACTCTTACTAATTTTAATAGTGTCTGTTAACAAAATTGGGATTTCATGAAATTTGAGGGGCTGAATTTTGTTGCAGTGACATGACAGAAGGTGGTGAGGAGTTAAACAAGACTAATTTTTTAGTCAATGACTTGTATACAATTACATTTATGCTGGTATCCAATGTTTAATTGAAAGGGTATTCAGAGATGCTATCTGTAGGAGTGGGGGTATTGATGCAAGAGAGCTTCATTAAAAAAAAGCAGGACTTAACATTTCAGAAGTTGTTGAGTATCACAGTAATGAACTACATTGTCTTACCTGACAAGACCTTGTGCATGTGATTATTTTTTCTGCAGAAGTCTATAGTAATTAGGAATGTATCCAGTTCTCTAAATAGCTGCCTGGCTGCACAGAAAAATCTACACTGTATTTCTTGGCTAGAAATTCAGTAAGAGCTGCTATATTGAAGTTGTGAGAAGAAATCTGGAAGCGTAAGGCAAATCATCTACTATATATAAAAGTAAATACAGAATCGAAACTGGACATGCTTCACATTCTAGCCACCAGTATGAACTATGATCTTGCAGCTATGCTGTCTAAATAGTCATCTAAGAAAAAACTGCAATAGTTGTACAAATATTCTGATGAGTACAAACATTCTGATGAGTACAAACATTCTGATGAGTAACTCGAATGCAGTGACAACTTCAAATACAACTTGGAAGTAATTCACTGATCTGGAATCTTTCTGCAAACAGCCCTGACAAACAAAGCTGCTGGTACAGGACTAGCACGATAGCTCTGCAGGTGAAAACGGAATTTTTAAATCAGTTGAGTGAAGAACTTTCACCTCTCCAACAATTTAAATTTGCAACATGGCATTCACAAATATACATCAATTTAAGGTACTCAGCAGAGGGATAGATGAACCAAATGACACCTGAAACCCATCAGTCACATGTTCAACAACCATAAAAATACTGTGCAAAACCACACCAGACCTAAGAGGCGGTCTGACACATTTCTGTCAGATCTTTCCTAAATTAAAAAACGGCTGTTAAAAGTAATTCTCGTGAAGTAACATAAATGCCAGTATAATCAGTTTTCCATTAACACTTACATATTTCTGGGAGAAGTGGAGGAAAATACTTTTAAGTTAAATTGTCATTGGAAAAAGCCCTTTTATGACAGTTTTGACACTGGTTATTGAAAAAAGTAAGTGGTAGTTGTCTTTGCTACCAGTTGCTACCAACAGCAACATTTACCATCAGCATTTCTGGCAGCCTCTGCAAATAAGGTCACAATCTCCTATTTCCACTATGAGCCACCCAATTCAACAAAAGAGAGATTCTGCCTCTTACACAAATACTTCCCAGTACTAATAATTCACATTCAAAAGGTTATTGATACACAAACCAAGAAAAAAAAAAAGAATGTGTGAGCAGGTATGAAAAGATAAAATACATACATCGACAAGGTTTGGCACAGGTAGTTAACATATTATTTTCTCTAGTTTCCAAATAAGCAGTTTGGGAGATGTGGAAATTGTATTTTCCATGGAAATAACATAGTTAAATAATTACAAAGACCATTTAAGTATTTTAATTCTGGGATTTCCTATTATCCCTCTGCCCTGTGGTCAATTGTTCTCGATTGCTGATTCCTGAATGTGGTTTAGCTAGCCAACTTAAGTACTACTCACAATGTAGAGAAAGAAAGCCTTTCAGCCTTCATGTTAAACTATGTAGGACTAGTCTGTGAGCAAGTGTGATAGTTTCAGGCTGTGCCTTTAAGAAAGATAGCTACAAATTCTCTAGCTGCACAGTTGAATGTAAAAAGGAAAACAAAAGATTATTCTAAACAAATTTCATTGGTCAGATGTGAGATGTACCGTAGCAATATCTCACATTCTTTCCCCATTCTTTCTGCTGGCATGCTGGCTGTTTCTCGCTGGACAGAGATTTCTTATCAGCTAACCTTGAGAAAAGCATTACTAACTTCTTAATGATGCTTTGAGCTAGCTGAAATTTCCCTAACATCTCTCCTTTTCTCTTTTCTTCTAATTAACCAGAGAAAAAAGAGGGGTGGAGGTTGGCAGGGGGCGGGTGGAAGCAAGGCAGCATCCTCCTGGACAAGGGGGATTTCTGTTCTGTTTGCTTTTTGTAAATACCTGTATAATATTGTAAACACTGTGTATTTTGTACATATTCATTGCATTCCATTGTAGCTTTGTAAATACAGCTTTCCTATTTTTTTGCTTCTCTGAGTTCAGCAGAGCTTTTGTTGATGTGGATGTGCTAAACCATTACAGTAAGGAATGGAAAGTACTGTAAGAGAAGTGGCATCATGCCCAGATGTGAACAGCAAGATAGTTCTGATGAAAAAACAAAATATGTGCTTCAGGTAATTGCCTCCACACAAAATTAAAGTATTATGAACTCTGTGAGCACAAGCCCTATGAGGAGAGGCTGAGGGAGCTGGGGCTGTTTAGCCTGGAGAAGAGGAGGCTCAGGGGTGACCTCATTGCTCTCTACAACTACCTGAAAGGTGGTTGTAGCCAGGAAGGGGTTGGCCTCTTCTCCCTGGCAGCCAGCACCAGAACAAGGGGACACAGTCTCAAGCTGCACCAGGGGAAGTTTAGGCTCGAGGTGAGGAGAAAGTTCTTCACCGAGAGAGTGATTGCCCATTGGAATGGGCTGCCCGAGGGGGTGGTTGAGTCGCTGTCCCTGGAGGCGTTCCAGAGGGGACTGGATGTGGCACTTGGTGCCATGGTCTAGTCGTGAGGTTTGTGGTTACAGGTTGGACTCGATGATCTTTGAGGTCTCTTCCAACCTTGGTAATACTGTAATACTGTGGCCTCATGTTATTTCTTATTTTTGTCCCGCATAAAAAGAAAGTGCAACTGGAACATTGTACTGATTTGTCACCCATTAAGAGATTGCACTGAGGAGTGCTCAAGAGTTTCCACCTAGGCTTTGGATACTCAGCTATTTTGCAGATGTATTTGTCCAGATTCGAAACACGAGAACATACGCCTGCACATACATGCCCTTATACACACACAAATGAGTTCACAGTAAAAATACCTAATCTGGGTTTCATGTAATTATTTTCATGTAATTATAATACATTAGACTTTAACTGGAGTATCTTTTAACAAAGCAACGCTGATCCTTTCTATTGAGACAGCCTAAAAATAATAGAATTTTGCATCAAAGGACTGATACCCTGTGCACAGTACATTTATTCGTGCCAGAAAACCACCCCATGAAGTTCCTTCAATTTGCAGTTGTGGCTAAAGTACTGAAGCCCTGATTTTCTAAATATCCTGTTTTGCCTTCATACAAATGTTATTTCTGGTAAAATCACATGACAGATCTTCAGTGTAAATTAAGTACTGTGAAGGCAACTACATTAATTCAGATATCCACCATCAAAATAGTAGGAGTCTTGAGTGTTTTAAAGAAGCTATGGCAAAACTTTACTTCATGACCTCACAGATGCTACTCAAAAAAACCAAACAACCAACCAAAAAAACCTCTTTTCACTTGTCAAGATATGATTTTTCCACTTAGAATCACAGAGTAATTTATGCTGGAAAGACCTTGTGGAAGTGATCTGGTCCAACTCCTGGCTCCCAGCAAGACCATTGTTATTATTAGATAGGCTGCTCATGGCCATGTCTAGACAAGCTTTGAGCATCTCCGGGATGAAGATCCTACTCCTTTAAGCAACCAATTCTACTTCACTCACTCATAGGTAGCTATCATCCTTCAGCCCTCATTACCTAAGAACACCAAGCCATAACAGCTTTACTGAGGGCCAGTATATTTGCACATCATTAAGCCACCAGACAATTTTAATGATCCTCTAGTAAAAATGTTTTGGATGAAGCATTTTGTATGAAAAACTTCTTCCCAGATTATTTAGAATAGAATAGAATAGAATAGAATAGAATAGAATAGAATAGAATAGAATAGAATAGAATAGAATAGAATAGAATTACCAAGGTTGGAAGAGACCTTGAAGATCATCGAGTCCAACCTGTAACCACAAACCTCACAACTAGACCATGGCACCAAGTGCCACATCCAGTCCCCTCCTGAACGCCTCCAGGGACGGCAACTCAACCACCTCCCTGGGCAGCCCATTCCAATGGCGAATCACTCTCTCGGTGAAGAACTTTCTCCTCACCTCGAGCCTAAACTTCCCCTGGTGCAGTTTGAGACCGAGCTCCTCAGTGCTCCCAAAACAGACTTCACTACTTACATGTCCCTTCTTTTTTCCACCTCTTCTGCTACACTTAAATGCTTGAGTACCCCACTGATTTCCTACAAGGTTTGTGCAATGGCTTTTGGAAATGTTAATTAAGTCCAGCTCCGCTGGTTCAGTTCATATCTCAAAGATGCTACACATTCCTACTCCTAGTATAATGCAAATGTATCCTACTCGAAAACAAACCTGCTATTCTACAATTCAGAAAGCTTGAAGACTTGATGAAAGGTTACAGCTGCACTTTGCTGCTGTTACAGACACTGCTTTAGAAGTTTAAAAACTCAGAACAAATCCGTAAGACAGCAAGACCCTGAGCACAGAATGAGGGAGCATCAAGCTGTAGCAACAGAATTCTCAACAGCCTTCACAGAAGTCTGGCTGCTACACCACAGTACATTTCACACGGTTCAAGATGAGAATGTTTTAAATGTTGGAATGTTTTAAAAATGACCACTCATGGAGTCACAAAAAAGATTAAATCTGGTTATCATATCAGGTTAGATGATGCAAGTCCTTAAAGCAGGTAAGCCATTTATTTCCATTTAGTAAGGAAGTGGAAGTCAGTGGATAGATGAACAGGAGGCAAAAGCAAGAAGTCAAGAAAATGATAACATCACCTTTGTGGACGGATTCTTGAGCAATATGGCATTTACCAAGATCACAGAAAATATAGATGCTAGACAATAGTTTAACATGTGTGAATGTAGGACACAAAGGAAGTAATGGCCATATAAGAAACATCTTGAACACATATGCAGGATTTTTTAAGCCAGGGAATTAATTCTACTATTATTTTTAAAACTTAGAATCCTTAAGATGTTTCAGTCTGCTTCATACAACATTTCCACCAAGAACTGCATTCTGGAATCAAATACATGAATTATAGGGAGGTGGTACTTCCTATGAAACTTCAATGTAAGTCAGATGACAACTCTGATGATTAAAGGGAAAGGAAGGAAGTCCCAGTTTAAGAGAAATATAGTTATGCATCATTATGTTAAAGTTAACAATTTTGGCTGCAGCTAAACAAAATAATTTATCAAAAGAAAGCTTAAAAAAATCCTAAGAAAACAAAAGGTTGAGAAGAATCTCCTTTTCAGATTAAAAAAAAACCAACAATGGTTGTAAAAAAGAAATAATTAGCAACATTTATCTCCAAGTCTATTAATACTTGACACTTCACTGGTTTTTTTCTTAAAACAAGCAAACAAACAAAACCCCCAGATTATATCAGGTCTGACCAAAGTTA
The DNA here is from genome assembly GCA_033816785.1 of Picus viridis. Classification (NCBI taxonomy): domain Eukaryota; kingdom Metazoa; phylum Chordata; class Aves; order Piciformes; family Picidae; genus Picus; species Picus viridis. The sequence continues at coordinate 55,286,244 of CM066606.1, forward strand.
TTTAACTGGCAAAGGATATTCAAAATACTCATACTGAGTTACTTCCAAATATTATTTATTCTCAATGAATATTTCATGCTGCCCAGTGCCTCTACAACTCCACAGCCTCTGATGATACCTCAGGAAAGACAGTCTTTATCTTTTTATCCTCTAGAAGATTCTAAAATTTCACTTAGCCTGTTAATCCATTAATTTAGCTGAACTAAGGAAATTGTAACATGTATTTTCTGTCTTGCCTCTGCAAACACAGAGAAACAAAGAATTCTATCTACAAAAGGCATGCATTTTTGTAACTGCCGTAGGTCTACACAAGCTATATGAAATCACAGATAGCCTAAGACTCTTAGTGTGCTAATGCGGAAGGAAAATTCCCAGTACTTTAAAAGCACTGCAAGGATAATAAAATTCACTTTATTATGAAACCAGATATTAGAGATGTAATATGACTTCTCTAGACCTTCTCTAACTCTAAGTGGTTATTTGTACTCCTAAATCTGGGATTCATTTTTGCATTAATTTCATTGAGACCACTAATTTTTTTTATGTAGAAGAGTGACCTGTGACACAAATTTAAATGCAACATATCCTGGATTATGAATTAATATACTTTAGCGAGATTAAAAAAAAAAAAAAAAAAAAGGTTAGAAAAGCAAGTTGATTTTAAAAATGGAAAAGTTCTAAACTGTGCTTTTTGACAAAATTGCCAATTTCTCCTGATTTGCTGGCGTAATAGCAAAAGCATGACCGATATGACATTGTACATCATAAATTAGCAGAGAAATAATTCTTCCATTTTTTATCTCACTTTTAATTCTGTCAGACTGTTCTGAAAAATTCGATCCTCTGATCATTTAACTAACATCTTCTGTCACATCGTATCAGGCTGAGGAATGATTTACTTAATTTACAGTACTACAAATGTAATTAGAATATTATGTCCTCTGGATGAAATTCTGTCCTATTTTCCACCCATGAATCTAGATAGACTTACTCTTTCATTAAGGGCAGAATCTGGAACAGTTTGCTATCCTCTCTGTTTACATGTATTTAAAGAAGAGAAAGGCCTTTCAAAACTGGACATAATCTGAAGCTTTTGAGGTATGTTTATATAGACTGCCCAGACAATTTTTCTCACACAAAAATCAGGTGTTTAGTTATGTACCATCTAGACACATAACTAAGGGAGGAGACACGATGTTGTTTCTGCGTATTGCTGTTAGAGGAATCATAGTGAAAATACAGCTGGGCGCCCACATTTGCTTTTCTTCAGGACTGAAGCCACCATCCTTTAGCTGCAGATCTTTGTCATGTGAGTGCAATTTCATGGATGAATCCTTGAAGGGTCACCCTATATGGGACTCTGAACAATGGGCAGTTAGAATACTCATTTTCTGTGTATAATAACCCTACTTACAGAGTACTTACAATACATTCCTCAGAACTTTTAATTCCTCAGAGGGCATAAAGACAAAGCTGTTCCCAGCTCAATCCCACAAATAACTAGTAAGTAAAAGCCCATGAGAGGCACTAGCAAAGACTCACCACTCAGCATAGCCTCATATGATATATAATCCAAGCTAAACTAATGCTGGCTAAGTTGTCAGCTTGTGGTTTGGACAGCAACACTCTGTGCTGGGTTAGGAACTGGCTGGAGGGCCTAGCCCAGACAGTGGTGGTGAATGGTGCCACATCCAGCGGGAGGCCAGTCACCAGTGGCGTCCCCCAGGGATCAGTGCTGGGCCCCATCCTCTTTAACATCTTCATTGATGATATGGATGAGGGGGTTGAGTCAGTCATCAGCAAGTTTGCAGATGACACCAAGTTGGGAACAGATGTTAGTCAGTTAGAGGGTAGAAAGGCTCTGCAGAGGGACCTCGACCGACTGGACAGATGGGCACAGTCTAATGGCATGGCATTTCACAAGTCCAAGTGCCGGGTGCTGCACTTTGGCCACGGCAACCCCATGCAGAGCTACAGGCTGGGGTCAGAGTGGCTGGAGAGCTGCCAAACAGAGAGGGACCTGGGGGTGCTGATTGACAGCCGCCTAAACATGAGCCAGCAGTGTGCCCAGGTGGCCAAGAGGGCCAATGGCATCCTGGCCTGTATTAGGAATAAGTGTGGCCAGCAGGAGCAGGGAGGTCATTGTGCCCCTGTACTCTGCATTGGTTAGGCCACACCTTGAGTACTGTGTCCAGTTCTGAGCCCCTCAGTTTAAGAAGGACATCGAGACACTTGAATGTGTCCAGAGAAGGGCAACAAGGCTGGGGAGAGGCCTTGAGCACAAGCCCTATGAGGAGAGGCTGAGGGAGCTGGGGTTGTTTAGCCTGGAGAAGAGAAGGATCAGGGGTGACCTCATTGCCCTCTACAACTACCTGAAAGGTGGTTGTAGACAGGAAGGGGTTGGTCTCTTCTCCCAGGCAACCAGCACCAGAACACAGGGACACAGTCTCAAGCTGTGCCAGGGGAGGTTTAGACTTGAGGTGAGGAAAAGTTCTTCACTGAGCGAGTCATTCGTCATTGGAATGGGCTGCCCAGGGAGGTGGTGGAGTCGCCGTCCCTGGAGGTGTTCCAGGGGAGATTGGACATGGCACTTGGTGCCATGGTCTAGCTGTGAGGTCTGTTGGGACAGGTTGGACTTGATGATCCTTGGGGTCTCTTCCAACCTTGGTTATACTGTGATACTGTGATACTGTAAACAAGGAAAGACATAGATTTACAACTGAGAATCTAACAGGCACTGACTTTTGAAATGCAAGAGTTTAAACTAATTTTATAATGATGAAAGGTCACATAATCACACATGCACTGGATTGGAAATAATAATTCTTACAGATTTATGTTTACTCATGAAAATGAGATTAATGAAAAATATATTAGCTAAAAGCACGCCATGGATGAAAAAATAGTAGTTTTCTTTGTAAAAACATGCTATGAGGAGAAAGACTTGAGGCAATAACATGCACTGTACTAATTAGAAAAAGAAAGTAGGCCATCTTACAAAAACCCTAACATTTAATCAGGCCATGAAGGCAATGCAAAGGGAATAGCAGAATAGTGCAAGTTGTCAAGTCAGATCTAATTTCACAAAGAGGCACATGGGTCAAATAAGGATTTAGATTGTATCATCATATCAGACTGATAACATACATAAGAAGAAAGTAGGGCATTTACACAGTGTTCTTTGGTGCCAAATTTTTAATAACTCAATTTGAAGGTAAGTGTGACAAGTACCTCTTGGATGATTACCAAATTCCCCAAGTTAAATCTCTGTCTTCCCTGCTAAGCCTGCCACAACCCAGTGAAGAACAAAAGTATTTTTCAGGGGGTACATTTCTTAATGCAAGGTGTCAACTAAAACATTTTAAACCATTTCTTATATTTCTTCCACACCCCCCATACTCAAACAAGGTGCTGTTTGCTTTGTGTGGAATAAATGGATTCATTCTTCTCTCATGTGTTCTGGAACTGCAATGTTTATAGAAATACAGGGGAGTGAAAAGGTGAGGAAGCACACAGTACTTCCACATATAAAACAACAAAACCTAGACAGACAGGCTACAGGTTGTTGAAAGGCAAAACTAAGCTATACAGATGAGTGCTTAGCTTTAAAACAGCCTGGATCTATCCCAGAGCTAGCATAACACAGGCATAAGACTACAAAGCACTACTAGGGTATGAATTCACAACTTCAAGAAAAACCTGATCTAACCTAAAGTTATGAATGTATTTTAAACTACAAGACAAAAAGGTTCAGATGTTTAACAGAGAGGTGGAAGAACCATCTGCAAGACAATGAAGAGTTTTATAGCTTTTGCCTCAAGAAGTGTTCCAAAAGTGCGAAGATGAAAAATCAGAACAGCTTTATGAGTAAAAGTCATAGTAGTTTTTTCATAGTAGTTGCAAAATAGTTATAGAAAAGCTATCACAACTTCAGGCATACTTCAGCCATTGGAGAGCTAAAAACATAAAAGAGATTTTTCAGTCAGGTGTTCTATTTAGTTCACAACATATGAAGCCTTGCAGCTTGTGACAACATGGAAAAAGTGCATACTCCAAATCCTTCAGTATAGGAAGATACTGCCCTGTCTTCTAGGGCAGCGATAACTTAAGTAATCTGACAAACCAGAGGAAAGTTCTGCACAAGCCAGGATTCAGTTAATAGGTAACCAGAGTCTGGCAAATCTCTCCCTGCGAGAAAGACAGTACGAAAAATAGTGATAAATAGTTTGAAAGTTTATTTTGTAGTTGACATTTAAAAATTCTATAGCTGGCATTTTAAAATAATTTTAACCAATCTTCCTTCATGTGATTTCCAACATAATTTACGACTTGTATAATTAAAAGGCTTAATACATCTGTGTTGACTTTGTGGCTACAAAAGATTAACACTAACAGAAAAAGAATCAAATCGAATTGAATCAAATCAAATCAAATCAAATCGAATTGAATAAACCAGGTTGGAAGAGACCTTCAAGATCATCCTGTCCAACCTATCATCCAACACCACTTAATCAACTAAACCATGCAACCAAGCACCCTATCAAGTCTCCTCCTGAACACCTCCAGTGATGGTGACTCCACCACCTCCACGGGCAGCCCATTCCAATGGGCAATCACTCTCTCTGTGTAGAACTTCTTCCTAACCTCCAGCCTAAACCTCCCCTGGTGCAGCTTGAGACTGTGTCCTCTTGTTCTGGTGCTGGTTGTCTGGGAGAAGAGACCAACCTCTGCCTGTCTACAACCTCCCTTCAGGTAGTTGTACAGAGCAAAAAGGTCACCCCTGAGCCTCCTTTTCTCCAGGTTAAGCAACCCCAGCTCCCTCAGTCTCTCCTCATAGGGCTTGTGTTCTAAGCCCCTCACCCGCTTTGTTGGCCTTCTCTGGACACATTCCAGCAAGTCAACATCCTTCCTAAAGTGAGGGGACCAGAACTGGACACAGGACTCAAGGTGTGGCCTAACTGGTGCAGTGTACAGGGGCAGAATGACCTCCCTGCTCCTGCTGGCCACACTCTTCCTGACACAGGCCAGGATACCATTTGCCCTCCTGGCCGCCTGGGCACACTGCAGGTTCATGCTCAGCCTAACATCGACCTGCACCCCTATGTCTCTTTCTGCCTGGCTGCTCTCCAGCCACTCTGACCCCAGCCTGTAGCACTGCATGGGGTTGTTGTGGCCAATGTGCAGAACCCGGCACTTGGACGTGTTAAATCTCATGCAGTTGGACTCTGCCCATCTGTCCAGCCTGTTGAGGTCCCTCTGCAAAGCCTCTCCACCCTCCAGCAGATCAACTCCTGTCCCCAGCTTGGTGTCATCTGCAAATTTCCTGATGATGGACTCAATGCCGTCATCCAGATCATCAATAAAGATGTTAAAGAGCATGGGGCCCAGCACTGATCCTTGGGGCACACCACTACTGACTGGCTGCAGATGTTTCTGGCTTGGCTTCACACAAGCCCTATCTATATGTTTATCTATACGTGTCTAGCTTCCATAATTACAAGATAGGTAGTTGGTGAGATTACATAATCATTTTTCTAAGTTCATCTTCGAATGATATAGTTGGTTATGTAACTAATGAAGCAATATTGTTCTTTTATGGTGAGATTATAAATGTAAAAGCTGACAGAGCTCCCAGACTTCATTAAAAAAATGAATCCTAAAGAAGTTCATCACACAAACATTGATGTCCACAGACATGCGTGTTAACTTTGTTACATCAATCATTCTCTAGAACAGTCAAATTGACATGGATGCAGCCATGAAGAACATTCAAATGTTTTCTTTTTTTCAACTAAACTTTCAACTAAGTATGTGCTGAAAGACTTGCAGTGGAAGTGGGTAATTCATTGAAGTCTGATGAATAATTTAAAACAGTCCTCAGGAGAGATAAAAACTCACACATTTTCTTTGTTCTCTTTTGAAATAAAAACACAATATACATCCCATGCATTAAGTCGAAGAAATTAATTTCACTATTTTAGGGTCTGTTCTAGCTAAGAATTTATAAATTTTGTCTTAATATCCACTGCCTGTATGGCTCTGCTACATAATACTAACTGCACAAATAGCTACATGAAGGAGATTCCTCTATAGTCAACTGTATTCTTCAACACAAAAAAGTTATGTTTCTCTGAAACACAGCAGCTTTGCCATGTTTGAAGACAGATCCCCTCCTCCTCTCCTAATCCCTGTAATGATTCTCATTCCATTGCGTGCAGCTGTGGATGGCTACTAGTAGAAGCATCTGGAAGACACCCAGGATGAACAAGTTAAGTTATTTTTTCTTTAAAACTGGTGTTTTTTTCTAATGATGGCTTACCTCATTGTCTGACTCCACAAGCACTTGATCATATTCACTAAGTGCTACTAGGAACATGATAGATGTGACATTTTCAAAGCAATGTATCCATTTTCTTCTTTCTGATCGTTGGCCTCCTACATCCACCATTCTGCAAAATAAACATCCATATCAGCTCCATGAATACCTTAACAGGTAAGCATACAAGCACACACACAATGACAAAGTTCAAGAATTTAGTTGAAAAAGCACTTTGGTTTGTTTTTCTTTATTTTTTTCCCCACTGGTATTTCATAGAAAGTGTTCTGAGCAGACAGCTAACAATATTTACTCTCAAATCTGATTTGTTTTCCATATTTAAATTACTGAGGGTCTTGAAACCTCCAAATTTCTGAGATACAAAGGTCTCATGACCCATGATTTGGAAATGCACACCCTGTGTATTCATCAGAAACAGATGTGAATAGAATAGACTTGGTGGTTTGCCCTTTCCTTCAAATTATTAAAGTCAAAATTCCCTGATTGTTAAGTCTGCTCATTTTAATAGGATAAATAGAATACAATATGTACATACTAAAAAATGTAATACTCAGAATGAAAACTCAAATTAGCTTGCAGAGTATTCCCACATCATTCTGCATCTCTGTGTAACTAAATATACAATTCCAACCTAATCTGCAATTCAAATTCCATAGTTACTAAACAACTGCACTTGCACTCATGTAGGCAATTTCTCTCTAAAGGGAGAGTAATTTCTCTCTAAAAATCAGTTACACGAGTGTTAACTTTGTATTATGCAATTTACATGCAATATGAGGACACATGGTTTTATTTTCAGATTATTCTTCATAGTGAAACTTTGATACATATCACTGAAAAGATGAATTGCAGGTTCTCTGTCAGTAATAACTGCTTTCAGAAGAAGATAAACTTAGTCTGTGTTTAATCCTTTCGACATCTTTAACCTTAGCTTCTCATTACGCATGGATAATTGCATGAAAATACAACAATCAAGCTCAAATTTTGAAAATAGAGTGACTGCTTTTGATACACTTCTGACCTATATATGGTGTTATGAATGTAACAGGAAACAAAAGAAACAAAGCAAATGAGTGTTTTTTTTTCCTTCTACCTGAAAATGACGCTTTGCAAGTCGAAAGGATATTCAATGATCCCTGTGGTTGGGACTCGAACTCTGAGAACATCTTGCTGAGTTGGCAGATAGGTGGAATCTGCTATGCGGTCCAAGTCATTAAGATAGCTATAGACAGGGAGAAACAACAGGAATGCAAGACATTGACACCATCATTCCACTGAGGAAGAGAGAAAGGAAACTTGGAAATGGGATATGCGGTAGGAAGAAGTACAACAGAAGAAAAGCATTATCAGCATAGTAGAGGGGACAAGTATAAAACCATGCTGTATCCTCCCTTCCTTTGCACTTTCATAGCTTCAAGTAAATTCTTGAAGAAGGGTATCACGATTATTCTGAAGAAAATCCTGAACTAGCTGCTTTTTCCGTCTCACCCCTAGAAAATGGTTTTGTTTTTGTTCTGTGATTGTATTTTGGAATGGTATAAAGAAACACTGTTGTTCATTACATCCTACAGTGGTATTCACAAGAGCAGGACAATTTTAAATTAATAAACTGGTATCTGGCCCAATTGTATTGGGATATTCCTTTAGCATGCTTCAGCTGTGGTCTCCAATATAAGTCCTGTTACTGCACCTCTACGCCTTCAGCACAGTAGACACATTACTATTACACACTGCAATGTGCATCTGGCTGATTTTAAAAAGGCAGTAAAGCAAATGCATGTTACTATTAATTTGATCTCATCTCTGTTACTGGAAATCATGAAATGGACAGATGGATTTTTTCACCCTCACACAAATCACTGATGTCATTAGGTTCCAAACACATTAACTTGTCTTTAAGAAATACTTATCCTCATCCTCATGCAGTTCTGCTTAAGTTGTGCTCATTGAAATACTAAACAGCAACTTTCTCACTCTTCACTCATAGCAACTTAGAGAGCCTACCTGGTAAATAAAGAAATCCTTCTGGATACTCATTGAGTCTTATTTCTTTACCTAGATTTCTTCACTTATCAGACAGAAGTGCTAGACTCTCTAAATAAGTATCCAAAATTATACACCCAAACCCAGAATCAAGGAAGCCATGCCAAACCTAGTAAGAGTACCTCACAGAAAAAAAAAATTAAAAAAATATACACAGCATGCACAAAATCCTTCAGAAAGTAAATATTTGTGATACTGACAAATCATAAATAGATCTGTGGCAGTTTCAGGCTATGCATTTAAAAGGTAGCTGCATATTTTGAGTAGAAAACGGGAAAAATATAAAAAATTCACAGTTGGGTGTAAAAAGGAAATCATTGGCCAGATGTGCTAGATGTACCCTAGCAATCTCACACATTCCACTTAATTCCTTTCCTTCTTCTCTGGCTGTTTGGCTGTTTTCTGCTTGGCTGGGAGGATTTAATCACTGCTAGCTGACCTTGCAGATAAGGACACTAATGATGCTTTGAGCTAACAGTTCTCCTAACCATTTTCTCTTCTAATTATAGAGGGAAAGGTGGGTGGTTAGGGAGAGCAGAGCACTTTCCCCGCTTCTTTTGGGATAACAGAAGGGGTTCAGGGGGTTTCCATGCTGTTTTGCTGATTGTAAATACCTGTGTAATATTGTAGATACTGTATATTTGCACATACTCATTGCATTCCATTGTAGAGTGCAGTTTTTGCTTTGTAAATATAGCTCCCATTTGCTTCCTGACTGAGTGAGCCGTGCTTTCTGTTAAAGCAGTGGGAAAGTTCTAAACCACCACAAGATTCTACAGTTCAACAAAAGCAACTTAAAATACATGCTGCATATTTTGGTCTTTGATAATAACATTCAGCCCCTACCCCTTTTTCTTCTAACCTAAAGCTTAATAAACATAGTACTGAATGCATTTAAGTAAAAATGTCATGCCTCTGTTGCACAACCTTATTTTAAATCTTTCACTTTTACTCTTTTCATGCTGTGAGCATACAGCAAATAGTCAATGAAATACCTTGTAAGAAGAAAAAACCACTTAATTTTGGGGGGTTTGTTTGTTTATCTTAACAGAGACACTTCTGCTTAAGAATCACCTGTGCTGGAATTCAGCTCTTAGTGAATTCTGTGTACTGTTGATCTGAACCACAGGAGCATATTATATTCTGCTACTGGTTTTTACAGCTCCACAAATCAGTTACATGTAGGAGTATCATAGGGTTAGAATTGCTTTGGTTGGAAGAGACCTTTTCTGAGACCATCAAGATGAGACATTAACTTAACACTGCCAAGTCACTGCTAATCCTTGCCCCTAAGCACCCCATCTATAGATCTTTTTAATACCTCCGGAAGTGGTGACTTTCAGCACTTCCCTGTGCAGCCTGCTGTGCTACTTTACAACTCTTTGGGGAAGAAATTTTTCCTAATATTTGACCTAAACCTCCCCTGGCACAACTTGAGGCCACTTTGTCTTGTGCTATTGCTTGTGACTTTGAAAAAGAAAACAACTAACATCCACCTCACTGCAACCTCAGACAGCTGTAATGAGCAGTAAGATTTCACCTCAGACTCCTTTTCTCCATACTAAACACCTTCAGTTTCCTCAGCTGCTCCTCACAGGACTTGTGCTCTAGACCCCACACCAGCTTTATTATCCTTTGGACATTCTCCAGCAACAAAATGTCCTTCTTGCAGTGAGGGACCCAAAACTGAAGACAGTATTTGAGGTGCAGCCTCACCAGAGCTGAGTATGGGGCCATAATCACTTCCCTACTCCTGCTGGTCACACATTTTCTAGTACTGCCAGGATGCTGTTGGCCTTCTTGGCCACGTGGACACTCTGCTGGCTCATGTTCAGCCACCTACCAACAGCCCCAGGGCCTTTTCCACTGGTCAGCTTTCCAGCCACTCCTAGTGTGACCTAAATGCCAGACTTGTCAGTTAGCCTTGTTACACCTCACACTACTGGCCTCAGCTCACTGATTCAGCTTGTCCAGATCCCTCTGTAGAGTCTACCTATGCCCAAGCGTAGGTCAATACTCCTAAACGCTTTAGTGTTAGAATCAATAAAGCTGGAAAAGACCTGAGAGATCATCAAGTCCAACCTATCACCCAACACCTCATGACTAACTAAACCATGGCTTCAAGTGCCACTTCCAATCCCTTGTTGAACACCTCCAGGGATGGTGACTCCACCACCTCCCTGGGCAGCACATTCCAATGGCCAATAGCTCTTTCTGTGAAGAACTTTCTCCTCACCTCGAGCCTAAACTTCCCTGGCGCAGTTTGAGTAGACTGTTCATTGGATAAACAACTGGTTGGCTGGTCACCTCCATAAGGTAGTGGTCAATGGCTTGATGTCAAGCTGGAGATGGGTGACAAGTGGTGTCTCAAGGGGCTGTACTGGGACCAGTACTGTTCAGTATGATCATCAGTGGGATCAAGTGCACCCTAAGCAAGTTTGCAGGGGACACCAAGCTGAGTGGTTCACTCAGAGGGACCTAGACAAGCTGGAGAAAGTGGGCCCTAGTGAAGCTCATGAGGTTCAACAAGGCTATGTGAAAGGTACTGCACCTGAGTAGGGGCAACCTTCAATATCAATACAGGCTGGGATGATGAGATTGAGAGCAGCCCTTTACAAAAAGACTTGGGGGTACTAGTGGGTGAGAAGCTGGACATCAGCCAAGAATCCCAGAATCACAGAACATTAGAGGTTGGAAAAGACCTCCAGAGATCACCCAGTGCAATCCCCTTTCCAAAGCAGGATCATCTGGGGCAAGCCACAGTGGAACACATCCAGGCAGGTTCTGGAAGTTTCTAGAGAAGGAGACTCCACAACCTCTCTGGGCAGCCTGTTCCAGTGCTTCATCACCCTCACTGTAAAGAATCCTGGGTTGCACCAAAAGAATTGTGGCCAGCAGATCAACAGAGGTGATTCCGTGACTCTGCTCTGGCGAGACCTCACCTGAAATACTATGTCCAGCTCTGAGACCCTCAACACAAGAACATGGACCTGATGGGGAAGGTCCAGATGAGCACCATGAAAATGGCCTGAGAGCTGAAGCACCTCTTCCCAACCCTGGAGACATTCAAGGTCAGGCTTTACAAGGCTTTTAGCAACTTGACCTACTTGGCAATGTCCCTGTTTACTGCATGGGGGTTGGCGTAGGTGATCTCTAAAGGTCACTTCCAAACCAGTACACTCTACGATTCTATGATTCTTTAATATCCACAGCCTTTCCTTCACTGACTAAGTGGGTCACCTTGTCCTAGAAAGAGATCAGGCTAATCCAGCAGGATATGCCTTTCACAAACCCATGCTGAGTGGACCTTATCACCTGGTGGTCCTATATGTGCCACATGATGGCACTCAAGATTATCTGTCTCATAACCTTCCTCAGCATCAAGGTCAGACTCACAGTCCGGAAGTTCCCTGGATCCTCATTCCAGCCCTTCTTTGTAGATGGGTGTCACATTTGCTAACATGCAGTGAACTGGGATCTCCCCAGTTAGCCAGAACTGCTGGTAAATGATGTGAGGTGGTTTGGAAAGTTACACATGAGGATATGGAACCTCAAACTAAATGTCAAGGGGACTAAGCAAGTTTCTGAAAATCAGAATGAAAGCTTTGTTTGTGGCAACAACAGGAACTTCCATCAAGATACTCTAAAATAATTAAAAACTTCTTAAGTTTCTCTTAAAACTCATGTAACCACTAGAATAAATGAAAACAGTTAATTAAAAAAAAAAATCTATCATCTTTGGGTAAGTGTGGTGGTAGGGCCAAAGCAGCCTGGCACTAACCCAGACAGGCGCTGTAATATCTAGACACGGTCCTCCCCACTCCCTCCTGCAGGAGTCGCAGTAATGTGGGAAACGGGACAAAAGAACAGGCACCAACAAGTCTGGTAAACAAGTGTCCTTTTGCGGTAAGAGCATGTGCACTGGGCCATGCTTCTCCCAGACCAGGCCTATGTTCCTGCCTTTTATGGACACACCCTGGCAGAGACCCATTTCATCGGGTAACTGTTTGCCGGCTTCAGTTGCCCTATTGGCCCAACTGAATCTTGGGCAAGTGACAAATACGTACTGAATTGTATTCACCTCACCTTGCCTCGAGTTGTCTTGGCTGACTTTGCCTTTGCCTGGACTTGTCTGCTTGGACTCACCTTGCCTCAAGTTGCCTTGTCCAAGACCTGGGATAGACACCACAAGCCCTACTTACTGCAAGCCTAAGAAGCTATGAACCTTAGGAGCCAAGCAGTAAATAAATATTCCAGCTGTACACCAAACCTATCTGATACATTTATGGCAATTTATTATATTAATAAAAGTTACTAATATTTTTATTAATATTCATATTTGCCATACTGCTTTTCATAAATCCATATCAGCAAGAACAAGTATCATTGGGATTGACACCACTGTGGGTTTTACATCATATGCACTGCTTTTTATGACAGCTGAAGATTTTTGAGACATTGCAGAACTGAACCCTCTCTCTTCAGTTGGGTGCACCTTTCCTACAATACTAAAACCAGCAAATCAACACATATTCAATTCACTATCATGGCTTCTGTCTTACCTGCCTAACACTGTGCTTCCATGTCCATAGTAATACATACACAAAACACAAAACATTTTCTTTTCAAAAAATGAAAGACTGGATTTTTGCATTGCATTAGGGGGACAGGATGACAGCCTTATTTTTCTGAGTAACTGTTCTGCTGGGTTGATTTATTACTTTAAAATGCTGAGAATATGTAAGTGAATACAGATAACTAGTTACATAAAAAGACAACTGGAATATCCTTAATATTAAAAGACATACTCCCAGCACGTACCATTTTCAGTTATTACTATTATAGCTATTTCCGTAACATTGACAATTTCAGATTTCACTTACTTACCACAGTTTAATTCACTGGACCAGTAAAGACTTATATTTTCAAATCATACCAAAAAGGCCTGAAATACTGTTTTTCTTCCCCACATAAAAACTGGGGGTTAAAGAAATTCTCTCATCCTCAGGAGAATGCAGTACTGCATGCAGAGTCTTTAAGCCTTACTGAACAAACAATTTACTTATTTTTAAATTGATTTATCAAGTAGCAATGTTAAATGAAAGCATCAAAACATGCTAGCTAAAGCTAGCTGCACCTTTGCCCATTTTCAGCTGCAGGGTCTTTCACTTGTGCTACGGTTTGATAATAAATTTCTGTCAGTGTAACAGTGAACGAACAGTACTGAAACTGTTCAAATTAAGCCAATTTATTTGATGAATACAGCCTGGGAAGCTATACGCTCCAGAAAGAAAGCAGGGTGGATTAACTTCTTCCAGTGCTTTATCTGCAACCAGGAGATGACTTTATGAAGCAAGGACTATGTAAGTTTCTGAATTCAGATGGATGAGAAGAAAGTGAAGATCTGTGTTTACTTTTTTGTGTTTCTGTTTATTAAGAAAAACAATTCACCATGACTTTAAATCACTCACCAATTATAACCCTGAACAAAGTACTGCAAATGTATTGCTCATCTGGGCAAACAAGTCCTGTGCACATATCAAAGACTGAAGCAGGTAAAAGGTATACAAGTATTTCAGGGTAAGTGCCTAACTCAAAATGTACACACAAATACTGCATTCAGCCTTTAGAATGCATCTTACTCTTCAGCATATACCAGAAGTACCTATACATGGACTGTCGCAAATAAACCACAAGACTTGTCACAAACATGAACTTCCACAAAAAGTGTTGTCAACAATTGTCTAAACCAGATGCTTCCTCAGTTTATTAACTTCAAAATTTAAAGTTATACTAAGAATACAGAGAGTGGAAATACCCTGGCAGCTGTCCTGAAGGCTGGTTCAAAAATGCGTAACAGCCAGCATTACCACAGGCAATTGAGTTGTACTGGAAGTAGCAACTGTAGAAGTTATTTAGGTATCAACTGTATGGGACTCATGAGTTGATTTTTATCACCTGCTAAGAAGTATTTCACTTTGACAAGACACACCATAGCTATATGGCCTCTCACCGAGAGTACAGGCATTATACAAGGTGGGAAAACAAAAAAAGGCGCCATAAAATTACTTGAAAAGGCCAAACTACACTGATGTAACTGTATAGTACAGACCAAGTGTATGAAGTTAATTATATCTGTAATTGGTTTTGTAAAAATGAATTTTAGTGGCTGCTGAGGTAATTTTCCACAGGGTTGCTGTAGTACCAGGCCGAAGGTCCGTTACTGAGGCAATGTGCAGTGGCTCTGGCTCTCTCACATCAGCAGAAACAGCCACCCTCTCACAGCATACTTGTGATCTGCACGCTGACCAGAAGCCGTGGAAGCCTTTTGTTTCCCCGTCAGTGCTGAGTGCGAAGCCCTTATTTTTAATGCATTTTGCATCATCTAAGACAAGGACCCAGCCTGCAGACAGATTCAGGGAAGCTGCTAGGCTACAGAAATTCTAATTATGTCCTTGGAAGACAGCACATTTAGAAGGTAGTTTGTCCACATTTCAAAATAAACTTCAGGAGTGGGATCATGGGGGTACACCGACTTGCTTCATACTTTCCTATGTGCATTTCCCATACAGAAATTGGGCAAAGAAGTGAGACTTTTAACTGCAGGAAACTGACCAGAGTTGGTTTAAACAACAACCTTCGACAAGTTAAATATAATCCCCATGACCATGAATAGGAAGCCCAACATTCACCCTTAATTTATGATAGCAAGATCACCTAATGAAGATAGACTATCAAAACTTATTTGAATTTACTTTCAGCAAATGAGGTCTTGAAGTATCTCCAACATGAAGAAACATGGACCAGGAACTTCAAACACCCTTCGCCAGCCATGAACTACTCCTTTTCCAGCATTTCCTGTTAGCAGATTTTTATTCCACGTAATGATGATAAAGCAGCCTTTTCTCAGGAATAATTCTGTAAGAGGAGTTTCTGTAACTTAGTGTATAGCCTAGTTAATCAAGAGAAGACATTAACGCATAAGCAAAGAAATGCAGAGAAGATACAGCCTTCATTATCTGTAATGCTCATTTTCCTTTCTGTGGTTGGAAATGAGATTATTCTATTCATCAGTACTGCCCTGTAACTCTTCTCTAACTCACCAGGCAAAACGGATGTGACAAGATGCTGAATTAATATTCACCAGCACATTAATAAACCATGTAGTCAGAAGCAGCCCGCCTGCAAGACTTTGTGACCACAGAAGTCCCCAGAGAGCAGAGTGTCTCTAAAATGCAGGGCTGAGGGGAAGGAATCTGCTTGGCACCTGTGGCCGGTTTAGGCTGTGCCTTTAAGAAAGAGACACTTTCTGAACACTCTGGCTGAATATTTTAGTATATAAATGAAAACAAGAGATATGCTAATCCAATTTCATTGGTGGAACCCGGCTGTAGGTTCTGGCTTAGTCTTTCAGTCGGGGGGGTCAGTCGTCTTCTTCTTCCCCCTGTACTGTGAGCTGGCTCGTTTCTCTCTACGATTCTTGCTAACCAGATAAGAGAAAACTAACTTTTGCATCTGTTTTGAGCTTTAACAAAGTTTTCCCCTTTTAATTACCTTCCTTTCTCTCTCTCTAACCCTTTTGGGAAAAAGGGGAGGTAGGGAGGGAGAAGGGAGGGAAAGGCGAACCCCCTGGCTGCAGGGGGGTTGGGGAAAGGTTTCCTGTATTACATACATTGCTGTATACTTCTGTATATATTGTAAATATTGTATGTTTTTGTACATATTCATTGCATTCCATATCTGCTTGTAAAATACAGCTTTCATCTGCTTCTCCGGCTGAGTTAGCTGTGGAATTCTTTTGTGTGTGGGGGGAACCTTCCTACTCCACCACAGCACCACATAAGAAATACTCCAAGAGAAACATCGAAACCAAAGAAACATGTTGAGATAAAGGTAATTACTTGCACTGATAAAAGGGACCATCTAAAAGCAGTAAAGATTATCTGTTACCACCCACCCAGCAGACAACGCAACTGTTTCTTAATCTGTACAAGAATGAATACAGGGAAAGAGAGAAAGGACAAGCCACAAGAAACTTTATGAAGTTTCTTCATTTGTTAGATGATTTCAGTGTAACCACAGCTATAAAATCAAGGCTCACATTTCACATGCAAGTCAAATAACTTGCATCAACCACATGTAAGAGATAATATAGGGCTGACTTTTTCCAAGTATGCTAATAACCATAAACATTTACATTTTTTTAACTCCAAACCTCCCAGGTTTAACACACAGAAAAAGTATTTTCCTTCTAGTTAGGACAGTTCACAGATATGTCTGTCTACAAAATGCTGTATCTCATACACATGCAATGCCAGTGCAAGTGAAAACAAAAACCTAAACAAAGGCTATGAGTATGGATAAGTAGGTAAACTATTTAATAAGAATTTATATAACAGCCACAAAAATTATCAAAGGGATGGAACACCTCTCCTCTGAAGCAAGGCTAAGAATGTCAGGTTAGAATAGAATAGAATAGAATAGAATAGAATAGAATAGAATAGAATAGAATAGAATAGAATAGAATAGAATAGAATAGAATAGACCAGGTTGGAAGAGACCTTCAAGATCATCCTGTCCAACCTATCATCCAACACCACCTAATCAACTAAACCATGGCACCAAGCATCCTGTCAAGTGTCCTCCTGAACACCTCCAGTGATGGTGACTCCACCACCTCCCTGGGCAGCCCATTCCAATGGGCAATCACTCTCTTTGTGTACAATTTCTTCCTAACCTCCAGCCTAAACCTCCCCTGGTGCAGCTTGAGACTGTGTCCTCTTGTTCTGGTGCTGGTTGCCTGGGAGAAGAGACCAGCCCCCACCTGTCTACAACCTCCCTTCAGGTAGTTGTAGAGAACAAGAAAGTCTCCCCTGAGCCTCCTCTTCTCCAGGTTAAGCAACCCCAGCTCCCTCAGTCTCTCCTCACAGGGCTTGTGCTCTAAACCCCTCACCTACTTTGTTGGCCTTCTCTGGACACGTTCCAGCAAGTCAACATCCTTCGTAAACTGAGGGGCCCAGAACTGGACACAGGACTCAAGGTGTGGCCTAACCAGTGCGGTGTACAGGGGCACAATGACCTCCCTGCTCCTGCTGGCCACACTGTTCCTGATACAGGCCAGGATGCCATTGGCCCTCTTGGCCGCCTGGGCACACTGCAGGCTCAGGCTGTTCAGCCTGGAGACGTGAAGGCTCTAGGGAGATCTTATTGTGGCCTTTCAGTACTCAAAGAGGCCTGTAAAATAGATGGGGATAATCTTTTCACCAAAGTCTGTAGTGTTAGGACAAGGGGTAATGATTTTAAGCTAAAAGAGGGGAGATTTTTTATTAGTTGTAAATTAGAAGTATTTTACAATGAGGGTGATGAAACACTGGAACAGATCATCCAGCAAGGTGGTAGATGCTCCATCCCTGGAAACATTCAAGGTCTGGCTGGAGAGGGCTCTGAGCAACCTGATCTAGTTAAGGATGCCACTGCTTACTGCAATCTAGTTAGACTAGGTAACCTTTCAGTGTCTCTTCCACCTTGAAACATTCTATGGTGTATCTCTGTCCTTTGGAACCTGGCTATTCTGGCACTGAATAGTGTTACCCTCCATACTGTTGTTATGGTTTGGTGTGGTTTTGGGAAAATGGAGGTATTGTTTGTTTCTTTTGCAAAACTCTGAACTGGCTGATAGGACTACCTCAAATTACCACCAATTTTCATCAGGTGCTGGAAGACCAACTTTGAAACAGAAAATTCTTTTCCCGCATTTCTGAAAATGCATCCAACATGCTTGTCTTTCAGCTCCACATATGCAAAAACGTGTCCTCTTTCCTAACACGCAGCAACATAGTGAACTGAATCAATTTTCAGTGTACAAAAACAAGCCATGAAAAAAAAAATTAAGTGTAAGTAAGTACTGTCTGTGTTTTCAGAATTTCTGTAAAGGTTTCTATTTCTGAGGCTCTACAATACTGATGAATAGTTGAGGCTAATTTACCACATTCCAGAACTATCCAAACTTAGTCTAAAGTAAAAACAGTAAATCAAAGACCTTTGCAGTGACTGAGAAAGAAGTTTACACTGTATTCTTTTTATCCTTACCCCACCCAGATCCTACCTAGCTGTCTCACTCAATCTCCTACATGGCTAAAAGTCAGCCTTAGCAAAGGCTTAAAAAAAACAAGTCATTATATATAAAAAGGCTTCTGCAGACTTTTCTTAATAGGAAATGCCATTAAAAAAAAAATACAAATGTTAAAAACATGTTCAGCACTGCATGACAAAAAATAATCCAAAGATCCTTAAAGAAATACTGTATACTGTTTCATATACTTCACTTCCCTTTCTGGATTTCCCTAATTCTGTTAATAATATTCAGTTTTTCTACAGGATGCTGTCCTTTATGTAGCAGATTTCACATCCTCCTTTCATCAGACTTTCCTTTTATATCAGAGGACTGTATCTAAGGCATAAGTTAGGGTTAGCACTGTTCTGCTGCTCTTCAGACTAACATTTAATTGCTGGTTTAATGTCAGTACAAACTTACACAAGTAAGGCTGTGTAACCTGAACACATGAAAGCAGAATCTATCATTCTGCAAGACAAATTGCCTCCAAATATAGCTTTACTTTTTTTTTTTTTTTACAAATGAAGGAAATAAATAATCAATGAACATTGTTATTTTTAAGCAATGAAATGCATATGTATCTTAAAAATTTTGAGCACGATTTTCTCATCCCCAGCAAATGACTGTTACACAGATGCCACATAGATAGTTGTTCTTGCTGCACCAGTGTCAGCCACATAGCATGTCTCACTTTCAGACATTACTCCTTCTGAAAGGCTCACACAGACACATGATGACCCAAGAATTCCCCCAGTTTTAGGAAATGATCTGACTGCAAGAGGAGTAAAAATGGAGCAAACAGTAAACACTGCTGTACTCATACACTGATCCCTCCCCTTGTGTGCCTCTAGGCATATCCTATTTACTACACAGTAATTCCACTGAAATGGTTCAGAAGTGGAACATGGAGGGAAAATGCTATTTTTAACAGACAGATGTGAAAGAATTAAGTGTTCCTCTCAAGTTACAAAAAAAATCAAAGCACTAAAATGTATGCAATGGTTTCACAATACATGAAACATGCACATTAGTGAGCAGGTATCACTGGAACACATCTCTTTATTACCTCTAACAGTGTGCTCTGAATCACATTCTGGAGCTCTTCTTACATGGTAAAATACTGGAATCTGCATTTCCGTATTAACAGACCGGCTAACTCACCTCACATGACCACAGCTATATACATGGCTGTCTAGCTCTAAGAACTAAAATGTCAGCAAATGAAGAAACAAAAGCTTGAAAGACTCTCATGTATGTATGAAAAAGCCATGACATGTGTAACTGACAAAGTAGTGCATTAAATAACAGCCCTAACAGAGTGGAGTAGGAACTTGAGAAAAAATTACGTTAATTACCTGAAGTGTCAGAAAAGTGTCCAGAGAAGGGCAACAAAGCTGGTGAGGGGTTTGGAGCACAAGCCCTATGAGGAGAGGCTGAGGGAGCTGGGGTTGCGTAGCCTGGAGAAGAGAAGGCTCAGAGGAGACCTTCTTGCTCTCTACAACCTCTCTCTCTACAAGGGAGGTTGTAACCAGGTGGGGGCTGGTCTCTTCTCCCAGGCAACCAGGACCAGAACAAGAGGACACAGTCTCAAGCCGTGCCAGGGGAGGTTTAGGCCAGGGGAAGTTTAGGCTTGAGGTGAGGAGAAAGTTCTTCACAGAAAGAGTTGTTTGCCATTGGAATGGGCTGCCCAGGGAGGTGGTGGAGTCACCGTCACTGGAGGTGTTTAAAGAGGGGACTGGATGAGGCACTTGGTGCCATGGTTTAGTTGATGAAATGGTGTTGGGTGTCAGGTTGGACTTAATGATCTTGAAGGTCTTTTCCAACCTGGTTAATTCTGCTCTGTTCTGTCCTGTTCTATTCTATTCTAGTCTAGTCTAGTCTAGTCTATTCTGACAGCTAAGGAAGTGAAACTAAAGAAAGATCCTCAGTGCTTGTGTAACAACTAAAAAATCCTTGGTTGGAGGTACACAATGATGAAGTACTTCTATTTCATGAGGCCAGAGAAAGATAAAGTTCTTCAGCAAGGCTCTAGGACACCTTCCACTTCTAAAATACATCCTGGTTTTTCTCCACCAAGGGAAACCCCTTAGCATCATATTAAGGAAAACCAGCAATCAATCTCCACAAATGCTAATTGTAACCCAAATTCAGTAAGTTGTCATGTAACTGTGAAATGTAACTGATGACAGCTGTCTCTCTTACAGTAGGATTGTTGTTTATGTCTACAGGCTTTGAAAAGCTGTGATATAAACAGACTCAGTAACCTGTTTGCCTTTGAGTTAAGGTTCTGTTATCCTGTACAGTGCATACTGAATGATCTCAGCTCACATAGTTATTACTTAAGGCAATTCATAGTGTGGTGTTAGTTTACAACTGTCTCACGCTGGGAACAGTATCTTAAAAGGAAGTGGTTTAGTGGTAAGTGGCTAAGTTACCCTGCAACGTACATGGGAAGTGCGCAATTTCTATTTATGAGATATGCTCTGCAAATACAGAAACACACCAACACCTAACCTTTGGAGCATCCAATAGCAAGGACAAAAAATGGAATGTATTTGCCGAGTCTCTATAGATGTTCAAATCAACTCCCACGGTGCTGGAAATTTTCATTTTTACACACTGGTCTCTCCTGTTCTGGTAAATAAACTTCTGATGCATTCTTGAAAAATACTGACATGTATGCTCACAAGATACCTGCTGGACAACAAAGCATTGCGGTTTATACCTCGTATTACCAAGACTCACTAAGTCAATGGGCACAGGGTACTTATTTCTTACCCTTTTGAATCCAGGTTGTAATTTTTACGCATTTTTTCATCTTGCTTCATTACAGAGATTTGAAGCTAGGAAATTCTATGTTGGTGTTTTATTGCTAAACACACATATTATACTTTTGAAACAAAGTTTCCTATTTTCCACTTGCTGCTTTTACTGGACTTACATACCTGAAAAAATCTCTACGTGTAAGCATAAATATAGAAAAGGATGTTCTAAAGACTCATGTAGAGTGATTCACAATTCTAATTTAAATCCATAGCATCAACTATAATAGATTATAAACTCATCAAATCTGCAAAAACTCATGTTAAATTGCTAAACACTATAAGCTTGAAAAACAACCCAACAGTCAGTACGTTTACCTTTTGCAAGGCAAAGTGCTAGCAATTTGCTTCGATGTCTACTTAACGAATCATTCCCTACAATTTTTAATACAACTGCAAATATCCACTATGATCATAATTTCATTAGAATGAGGTCAAAACTACAGTATTCCAGACAATCTGATCAGAAGTAGCATCAGAAGATTATTTCTTATTTTGGAGATTAAGTAATTATATATTTATCCTGCAAGGCAAACATGTAAAGTAACTTTATTTCAACTTTAAAAACAGTAGCAGATCTGTTGTGGAAACAAAGTTATGACCTACAAATACAAGAAATTCAAAGTATAAAACAAGCTCTGCTTCACCTTCTACTTATGCTTGCTGCTCACTTCAGTTACTGATACAATATGGAAGTACATCCTCAGTAACTTGCCTCTGAAATTTTAATTTCACCCTTTATGCATTCTGAAGTTATTCATATTTTTTAACTACTTAAACCAAAGCACAGTATGCTATCTCTGGGGACAATACAAGAGAGATGTCATTGTCCTTTGTAGCATTCTGCACCAACATATACATGCACAAATTATGAAAGCCGCAGGCTGTGAAGGTGATCAGCTCCACAGGACAGCAAACTGCATAAGGCAATAGGAACTCTATGCAAATATAGCATATTTGCATATGGTGACAGCATCAGAGTAAGCCTAAAGAGATCTACCTCATGCATCTGCAGCTCTTCAGTAGTCTAAACTGCATCAGCAAGATACTAGTAAGTTTGTCTTGACTAAGTAACATACGAAGTATGCTAGGTAAGAATCCTCTGACTACTATCTCTCTGTCATCCCAGACATCTACAGCCCTGCTCCAGTGAGTCTTCATTCATGTACACCTGGAAAATGGAGACTGGACTGATGCCCCCGAAAAACTTTCATATATACTACAAAAATTCTGTGGAGATCATGGAAGGGTTTTGGCACAGCTTTAATAATTAACTATACTGCATTTCTTAATACAGTTTTGGTCAGTTTCCCTTACCACAATCTATTTCTTTGACAACAGATGTTACATTTTATCTGAGCTATATATATACTGCATTACTCATTAGTAACTATAGAGCCAATCTTCATGCAGTTCTCAGATTCCAATATTAAATTTCACAGTGCTAGTTTATTAAGATTTCTGCCTCAGGAAATGAAAAGCACAGCATTCCAGACAAAATGTAGTAACATACAAAATTTTATTATTGTTGAGTGTAACAAACCTAGTTTAACCGAAACTGCTTTTCCTATTGTCTTCCTCACAGCCCAGTTCTTTAAAATTTGGGCTTTGTATTCTTCAAACAAAGCCAGTTATTAAAAGACTAGAGCCCCTGTTTATTCTTATTTACCTCACCACCAGGACTAAGTAATATGTAATGAAAAAGGGGAAAATCTGGGAAAAATTGAAGTTCTAGAGCATTACAACTTTTATGAATTGTATGAAGGTCTACCTTGATTGCTATTCCCAGCATTCACTACTGCCATACTATATGAAAGTATTGTTGTCCAGCTAGTATTTGTGTGTGTCAGAGGAGGGCAAGGGCTTTAGCAAGTATAACAAAACCCCCACAAAACATTAGTGATTAACTATCCCTATTTAGAGTCTACTTTAAGACTTCAAATGATCACAGACTGTCATTCCGTGAAACAAAAAGAGGATACAATCCTAAACTAGATCTGCTTCACTCCTTAAAGTATCCTCTGCACTCATAAGTATAGTATATATTCAGTAAGTATATATTCAAGTATGTGTATTTTGCTGCATCTGCATACAAACATGTATGGAGACACATAGCACAAGAAACTAAAAAGTGAAAATTGCTTTATTAGAAACAGAAAATTATATATAGTTGTTTGCAGCCACCATGTACTTACTATTTAGTTGAATCTGATAACTGATACTCCCGTCGTCTATCGTAACACTCCTGAATTCCAGGGTCGTTCCATAAGCTTCTTATTGCATCTACGTAAGGGTTCTCAAAAGTTGACACCTTCTCTACATCAACCTCTCGAACTAACTGCGCATGAGCCTAATTCAAAACAATCAAAACAGTAAAAATTACTTCATTTTGTAGGTTTGCAGATAGCTTATATTCAGTGACCATGAATAACAGGAATAGTTTTTCATACCGACCATATCACCAACGTGTACAAGCAGTTTGAAAAGCAACTCATAAGCGGTGATGCGGTGTGTTCAGAAAAAGGGAAACAGTGTTAAATATGGCATTAGTGGCTTTTTTGAGATTACACATATGCCAGTATTATTTAGATTAAATGGATGAAGAACAAATGAAAAATCTGTATTTAATTAAGCTTATTTTAAAGAAAGCTTTCAGTTTTAGTTTTTCAGGAACACAGTATGTAAAATGTGATGACTGGTTAACCAATTTGACATATAGGCTCTGATGGTAGCTGAGAGAATAGAAACAAGGGAAGGAATTTGCCTTTCATAGTGTTAATGAAGTTCTTATAAGGCCCAAATGCTATCACAAATGTAACCCATAATAAACCCATTTTTCAAACCTAATAAACCCATTTTTCTCCTAAATACTTAAAATTTAGTTAAGGCTTATAGAGTCAGCACTACCAAACACAGCAGAACAATTTCCAGTTTGTCCTGCAAGTGTTATGTATGCACTCAGTAACAAATCCAGGAATCTGCCTATCTGTGCAGAGATATACACACATGCAAACATACACTCACACACAGAGCAAAGAAGACAACAGACGAAAACTTGATCAAACAAAAGAGCTGAGTGATTCAACTCTCATACTTAGCCTGCATTTTAGGTGGCAACACAAACTTCTCTCCAGTTTAAATTAAGTGAAAGTATACTTAAAGGATGGTTCTTGGTGTTTTTTTTAAAGTAATTCACCCTTTGTTTGCATGTAAATAATCCCCACTCTGCCTTTTTCAACAGCCCAGGAGAATGATGCAGCTGCTCATCATTACTTGACAAAATATTGTACTTAAAATTGTTGTGTACTCATGAGGAAAATGCCTCCAAGTTTAGTGAGAAAACTGTGTGTCAGAGAGAGAAGGAGAACATACGTTCTCTATCTCCTGAACACAAATCTGAACCTGGGTGTATACAAAGGAAGTTTCATGGTTTGCTATACTAAAGAACTGTATCTGCATTAAAGAGGTGTGCTATGAATTGCTGAAACAAGGCTTGGTGTAATGCTAATCATCCCTTATTTACTGACAAAGGCTGGTAAGAGTATCAAACTACCTAAATCAGGACCTGCCTAAGCCCTTTCCTTTTTTACATTCTAGCCTTGGAGAGAAAAGAATGCATGAAGGAATATTCTTTGTTACCAGTCATTCTTTGTACAAAGCCTAGGATAACAGACCCTAACCCATGACATATGGGTAATACAATGAAATGATGAGGATTTAAACAAGTTATCTTGTGATTTAAATGGAAATGTAATCCACTTACAATGCATCATTAAACACTAGCTATAGTACTTTTATATTATCTACTCATGTAACTGGAACAATGAAATTTCACAAATGGAGGTTTACATATTCATATTTTTACAATAGGGCTTGAAAGAAGCCTAGAAGGAAGTTGAATAATTATCAGCTTTATTTGTACACTGTTACTAGAGCCCTGAATTTTCTTATCTTATATGTAAGCTGCACTACACATGGAAGACAAGCAGTAACTCACCACTGTAGGGCTGCAACCAGGACAATCAAACAAGCTTTTATCATAGAACCATACAATAATTTTGGCTGCAAAAGACCTTTAAGATCATAGACTCAGAGATTCAAGAGATTCAGACCCAGCCACATCCTGAGAGAAGAGTCACCTGGCTGCATCCAGCAGGCCCCAGAGCAAGCCCTCATCACATGATGTCACAATTTCTAGACAGAAACAGCTTCTGAAACTTAAATTTTAAAGGTCATACTATTGCTACAGTCCTTCTTGGAAAACAACTGGTTTAATAGCACAGCAAGAGAATCACAATGAAACAACTTCTGGTCACTCTGGCAGATTCTCTTTTAAGTGTTAAGAGGTATGTGAATCAAGTCAAAGGAGAAGACAGGGGAGCTTAAGTGCACAATTTAAATACAGAATCCAGATCTTCATAAATATACTTTATTAGTTATCCTACTACTCTATCCAGAGGTTTCTGATATTCTTTTTATAAACAAATGGTTTCCATAGCAACAAAGTAAGATTTTTTTCCTGATGTCAGGTGGAAGAGTAAGAAGTTACCTTCCGCTCCAGTAACTAATTTACCCAGAGTGAATAACTGTTAAGTTTAGCTGACTTAGAAAATTAAGTATATAAAAATAGTTTCCTTTTGTGAAGCATAAGGTGCTCTCCCATAGAATGGAACAAATGCAGTGTTTTTTTTTTTTTAGGGAAAGGAAATCTCTGGGATGGTGCAATTACACCACCAATGTAGATTTAAAAGTAAATAGATCTAAAGAGCTCAAAGCTAACACAGACATATTCTGATACAGCAAATCACAGCAAGGAGGAACAATACCATCATAGTATCAGTCAGGGTTGGAAGGGACCACAAGGATCATCTAGGTCCAACCCCCTGCAATGGGCAGGGACACCCCACACTTGATCAGGCTGGCCAGAGCCTCATCCAGCCTGGTCTTAAACACTTCCAGGGATGGGGCCCCAACCACCTCCCTGGACAACGCATTCCAGGGCTTCACCACTCTCATGGTGAAGAACTTCCTCCTCACATCTGGCCTGAATCTCCCCACCTCCAGCTTCATTCCATTCCCCCTAGTCCTATCACTACCTGATAGCCTGAGAAGTCCCTCCCCAGATGATTGACCGTATTATTGGTTTTCTGCTTACTATGCAACTTTCCTGCTTTCCATAAATAAACTTTAGGTTCTCTGGCTATCACTGTTAAGCTGCTGCCTAACAAATAAAAGCAACATGAATATATAAATATTAACATTACTATCACTTCAATAGAATATCTGCTTCCATGATATGTCCTGTATATCCGCTTTTATCAGCAAACACACCTTCCCTCTCAAAATCCCATACCTACTGTAGTATTTCTATCAACTGATGCAACGTGTTCAGCAAATACTTGCGGCAACCAACGTCTACAGAAAAAAAAAACACAGGTTTTCAAAACAAAAAAGAAAATAGAAAAATATGCTGGAAACAAGAAATGAAGCACTCATAAGTCAAAAAGGATGAAGAGGTAGAATAAGTAAAATGAATCACTCTTGCCTTGATCTCAGGTAACTTCAACTGTTAAAGTCTTAGCTTTCTCTTGTGAAGAAGGCTAGGTTTTGGACATTCATTCTAATTTTGTTTGTAGTAATTGTAAGTAGAATAATTTACAAGACAACTCTGGTAAAGGAATCAGTAATTCCACATTTAACACAGTAAAATATTTCTGAATTCACCTTTCAAAATACAAACCCTGACCTTAAGACATTTGTTTAATAAAATATAGGACTTTAACCTGAAGATCTCAAAACACTTAAGTGTTAAGTCCTAAGTGCAACTACATAAAATTGTCACAAGACACAAGTCAATCATTTCCATTGGTGAAAGTGTAACCATATTACTGCTCAACTAAGAACAATTACTGATAGATTATTAATACATTTGAGAGTAAGATTCAGTTCCACAGGAAAAAGCAGTTGCTACCTTCAAATGGTAACAACTCTTCTGTAAAGGAGATAAGTGACAGAGTACAAAACCTGATGTACCTACATCATAAATCACAGGAGTGCTTAGTGGCATCCCATATCATATTACTCAGATGCCCATACACGAATACACACTTGTATGTCTTTACACATCCTCAAGAATAAAACTGCACTTCATCTAAACTATTACATCTATTTAGTAAAATGCTTCTGTGATTATTTGAAGAAAAGTTTCCTTCAAATAACAGGGTTCAGAGATTTAGCATAGCTTTATACAGTCAAATAATCCAGGCCCAGTTTCCTAATATACAAATGGTCCTTAAAAGGGTGCAAAGGAAAAAGAAGAATTTCTTTTGTTGCCAGATCAAGGAAGTCTATCAGATCCTACTGGATGAAAGACAGTGCTTTTATCTTAATAACTTATTTTTTTCTCCTGTTTGTTCTTCAGTTCTGGTTCTTCTCCATTCCAACAACTTTCTGATTTTTAAAAGTGTACTATTTAAGATAGTTGTTTTAGAACAGTATGGCTCCAGAACGTGAAAAAGGGTGAGGCAGAATTATATATTCCTATCACTCCCTTTGACCAAAACACATTAGAACTGTACATCAGGATAAAGGCAGAGTCCTTCTTCTGGGAAGGAATAATGAACTGTACCAGTACAGGTTAGTAGGTGATCTGCTAGAGAGCAGCCCTGTGGAGAAGGACCTGGGAGTCCTTCTCCCAGTTATCCCTGGGTCAGCAATGTGTCCTTGTGGCCAAGAGGGACAATGGGATGCTGGGGTGCATTAAGAGAAGTGTGTCCAGCAGATCAAGGGAGGTTCTCCTCCCCCCTACTCTACGCTGGTGAGGCCACACCTGGAATACTGTGTCCAGCTTTCAGCTCCCCAGTTCAAGAGGGACAGGGATCCACTTGAGAGAGCCCAATGGAGAGCCACCAGGATGACTAAGGCATTGGAGTATGTGCCCTATGAGGAGAGGCTGAGAGACCTGGGGCTTTTAGCCTGGAGAAGAAAAGATTGAGAGGGGATTTAATAAATGTTTATAAATATCTGAGGGTCGGGTGTCAACAGGGAGGGGACAGGCTCTGCTCACTTGCACCCTGGGATAGGACAAGGGCTAATGGATACAATCTCCAGCACAGGAGGTTCCACCTCAACATGAGGAGGAACTTCTTCACTGTGAGGGTCATGGAGCACTGGAGCAGGCTCCCCAGAGGGGTTGTGGAGTCTCCTTCGCTGTAGACTTTCAAGACCTATCTGGATGCATTCCTATGTAACCTGCCCTAGATTCTTTGGTCATGCTCTGGCAGGGGGGTTGGACTTGATTCATGTCCAGCAGTCCCTTCCAACCTCTAACATCCTGTGATCTGACTACAGATAAGGTGAAGATATGATGTTCATTCTGCTTTAACACACCATATATAGAAAATGTTTATTACCACGTACTTTTAAAAGTGTCACTGGTCACTGAGAATACTCAATGAAGCCACGACTTACACATCCTGATATTGGCAGGATAAGGATGGAATAGATTTAAGAATTAAGGAAAAGTATTTCTTCAGTTCACTTTTTCAATGGTAGGAAAACTGTGGGATTCCCAGAGGATATTTGATCCTACAAAGACTACTTCAAGAGGGAAACATAATTGCTTAAGAAGTCTTGGGAATTCAGCACTGCTATTAAGGAAAAGTTTCACACTTTCAAGACTTTGCTCTCTGGCACTGTAGGACTACTGCTGGTTAGGGTTTGTCACAAGAGCTTTCTGTCAATGAGCTGATGTCACACATCCACAGAGTTGCCACAGATTACTGTAGACCCATCAGTGACATGTAATAAAAGTCAGAAACTGCTACCAAATCTGAAATTTTCCTCAGAAACTTTCTGCAGTACAATTTCAGACCTAGCTGACAGTCAGAAGACTATGTGGATTAATCAGCAGAAACATTAAGAAATAAGTCACATGCAAAAATGGCTCTTTTGTGAGGCCTCCAACAGACTGAACTCATTTTAATGAACAATGAAGGCAAAGGACAGACAAGAACTACTTTGTTGTTTTGTTATGCTGTTACTGGGTTTTATTGCCAAAAACCACTTGCAGCATTTGAGATCAGGTCACAGGAGACAATGGGGAAAAGAGAACTTTATAAACACAGTCATAATGTAAAAGATACAAAAATAAACCTAATAATATAACTTTCCCCAAGCAATGTCTTTAGCATCTGGATTGTACTATAAAATAAATATGAATTACAGCTGTAATTTTAATCTCATGCATGAAATGTTTGATTTTTCTATGGCAGTCATTTTAAGAAAAGCGGGGACCTACCTGGATAGGATGGCTATTGCAACACTTAGAAAGTGAAAAGGTTGAAGCTGTGAGTCAGTCATGTACACATTAGGCAGCCAGAGCCTCACAAAATCCATTAGAGCTGCGTCCTCCTCATTGCGGCACCACTTGCAAGGTGAAGGTGTACACTATGCAGGCTCACAGGGACAAATAAGGATGCGTAAATAGCTACTTCATTCCTTCTCAGAGAAATAGTGAAGCCTCACCTAGGTGAACTGGAATCTCTTAGAATTTCAAACTGGCTTACACAGAACAGACCTACTGCAAATGAGCACACACTCACGTAATTCTAATCCATATTATCTATATATCACCAATTTACTGTACTGCATAATAGCAGCAATATTTACTATACTCAGGACATAATATACTACCCACAATCGTGGCACCTCTCTTCCCATGGGATAACTTGTGAAGTGGACTTCATAATCACCTCAGAAGTGCTCTTCACTGGGCTGATGAAATGTGCACAATGCAAACCCTCAAATGAGTACATTGCATACATGTTACACACTACAATTACAATTTTACACAACCCTTACTATATTTCCACCACTACATCATCCCTTTCATGATTCATAAGGAATCTGTTAAGAAGTAACACAAGAAGAAGATATGCATAAACTAAGGGTAGCTTGGCAGGCAAGTTTTTCCAAAAAGATGGGAAATTTTGTGTAATTTTTGAGGAAACACTCAAAAATCTTACAGCTCCAGGTTACCTAGAAGGGGATGAATCATTCTAGTACGATGGAGCATTTGTGCTCTGTCATGGAAGTCCTAATGACCAAAGAACCAGGCATAAAGTGCCATTTCAGGCCAGGTGGCTTTTCAGAGACTTGGAACTAGATGAAAATTGCAAGGTAAAATTTGTGTTTCAAAAGCACAATGAAAATGAAATTGAAACGTGTTGTAAAGTTTGAAGTTATTCAACTACATGTAAGTCATAACATCACAGTAATATCAGATCTTTTATTCTCTGTGCTTTTTCCTGAGAAGGAACAATAGCTACACTCAAAACTGTCTGCCACTGGAAGAGACAGGAGAAACTTACCCCTCCCTCTCTTGGCTGCACAAGATCTAAAGCAGATAAACCAGTGTCTTTTCAATTACCCTTTCAGCTTTCTGGTAACAGAGGTGAAAGAGAGAACCAGAAATTTTAACTTTGGATTTTAGTTAAGCTTGATTTCTAGATATAAAATAAAATATGCTCTACACAGTTAAACAAAAATGACAGCTCTTTTATCCTCTCTTGAAAGTTTTATACCCCCAGCTCTTCAGGCAGATCCTGAAGGTTTCTAGGAGACTTTTGGCTACTTTCTTTCTTTGGTAATATTTTTTATGAGGTCAGATAACTTTAAACATTACAACTTTGCTTGATAATCGCTGCATAGGCTGTTGTACTCTCCAAACATTGCTATGGCTAGGATACATGCACTGGAAGATGATATCAATGTCCAAAAACTGAACAGCGGATTGCAAAGACCTAGACTAAAAAAACATCATACTTTGTATTTAATTTTGAGTGTATGGCATGCTACATTTGCTGCAGATTATAAATAACACACTTTCATATATGCTAGCTATAAAGGCAGCATCCTAGCTGAAGTTTTTACACATTGGTCCCGAAACAGGGTAGCTAGTGAATATTTTCCTGATACATGCTGAAAGAACCTGTCGCTTTTGCTGTTGAGGATCCCAGAAACAGAAACTACTTTAGTCTCTGGACAAGGCTTCTATTTTGTAGAGCTGGAGAAATTCTACTGCTGACTTTCAGAAACCTCTGTATGGATCAGGCAATCCTCATATCCTTTCCAACTGCTTTAGCAATTCACCTCCAAATGATTGGTTTTGACTTCTTTGGAGGCTAGATATTCTGCCCTGAAATTGATCAAGATAATATGCAAAAACATCCCACTTGATTACATTCATTTCTGTTAAAATAATGTTAATGTACATATAATTATAGTCTGATTGTGAACTACAGGTTCCATTTCTTTAATTACAGAATTCATTTATACACATGTAACTTTTCACTTAGGGTTGTATTACACTGATTCACTAAGTTACAGTATCACAGTATCACAGTATCGCTAAGGTTGGAAGAGACCTTGAAGATCATTGAGTCCAACCTGTCACCACAGACCCCACGACTAGACCATGGCACCAAGTGCCATGTCCAGTCCCCTCTTGAACACTTCCAGGGACGGCGACTCCACCACCTCCCCGGGCAGCCCATTCCAATGGCAAGTTCTGTTTGTTGCCTAGGCTTTGCCTAATTTTGCTTTGTAAAAAACAAGGCAACAACTAAAATTCATGCAATGCAAGTTAGGAGATTAGAGAACTAGATTTCAAAGTTATTTCAAAGTTATTTCACTACTGACCTTGAAAATAAAGTAGTCCCAAAATGTTTTTATTTGTTTTCCAAATGTTACTACAGTTTCAAAATTTTCAAGTGTTTTCAGCAGGTGCCAAAATTCTGCAATTCACATCATGGTTCCAATAAATCCTTAAGATACCCAAGGAAGTAGTAGGAGCTATTTTTAATCTAGTATCTTAAAAAAAATATTGTGCAATAATATTACAAACAAATACTGAACACACACCTAAAAAAATACACCATTGTTTCCTGAGCTAGCTAAACCAGTTCATATACACACACCAAAAATGCAAACTACTGAACTGCTTCTGAGTGTTATTCCAGCTGAAACTCCAGGTGTCACTAAAACTACTGCATCAAACTAACACAAAGTAATCACAGATGCGGGAGGGATCTACTTTATCTGGTAAACTCAAAGAAGTCTCTCTCTATATTCAGCTGGTATAAAACAGAGCTGTTACTAACAACACTAAGAACAATGTCAGCCCCAGAGGCAGGGACACATTTTTCATTTCACTATGGTTTCTCATCATCCACATGGTTCAACAGCATGTGACTGACAAGCTTGTCACCAGGAAGCAGTATTCACAGTAACAAATTAAAACAACCTCCTCACAAGCTTTCCTGAAAAGCATCTTCCACCTAACTTTGCCCACGGGGGAAAAAAAAAATTCTACTGCCAGTCTCTCTACTTCCCAAGAAGCTTGGATAAAACACCAAATTTTTTAATTAATCCTTCTCCTACTTTATAGCAGGCTTCACATGTTAGTACATGTTTTTGAAGAACAGCGCTCAATAACAGTATTGCAAATAATGTCAATTTTTCCTGCAGTACTATTTTTGTACAGCAGTACAGTTGGATTTATGGAAGAGAATGTTATGCAAACATGGACATGTTGAAACTTTCATTCCATAATCACAAAAAGTGACTGGCTGTACTACACAATCCTGCAAGAACCCATCACCTCAGTCAACCACTGCAATACAAGAGTAAGGTCATTAATTAGTAAGACTTACACAGATGTAAAGAACTCCTGCTGAGCCTAGCACTACGGACACTTTTAAGGATCAAAGGAACGGCATCTTTGCTTGGCTTCATGGACTTAAATAGCTAGAACTGAAAAGATTGCATGTCTCTTCAGAACAGAAGTTATGGTCAGTTCAGAAATTCAGCCTCTCTATCCAGCTGCCTACAAAAAATAAACAGCAGAAGTTTTACTGCATTTGCAGTCTAGAGAACAAGCTATGGTTTCCTAGAAATCTAGGATTCCTTACCTCACAAGGAAAGAAGCAGGACAATGAGGGGCTCAAATCGTCATAGCTCCATTTCAGTTCAGAATAGGAAGTATTACACAAAAAAAAACCCCTGTACATAATTCTGCTGTATCAAAATTATAATCCATACACAATTCATACAACTATAATTTAAAGAGGGAAGGAAAAAAAAAAGAGAGACTACAAAGAAAAGCATTTCATCTCTGCATTTTAAAGCCACATTTTCTCTTATTTTTGAAGGAGGAGAGTGCCCTCTGCTGACTGACACGAAACATCAAAGGTGCTTCAAACTGGTACTTCCAGGATCCCTTTTAAAGTAATGAGTAATGCCAGCAGGGCCTTTCCGCCGCAAAAACTGCAGCTAACTTACATGTTTGAATTTGTGTGTTGCCCAACTAAGAACGTTGTCTTTCTAAACAATGACTTCATTTACTCTGAAAAGAGCTTCACTCAGACTAGGCATGAAAAGCTACATGATACCCTATCACCTACTTCTTTTGGGTGCTTTTGTTAATCCCTTTAGGTCTAATTAATTGGCAGGACTGGATTAAAGGGGCAATATGTAATCTCAGATGAAAAGCTGTTGTTTAGAACAGGGTTACACAAGTGTGAACTTAGCCCAAAGATGTTAAATACAGCAAAGCAGCATTAATTTCTCTAGAGAAACCACAGACATACTGTACCACGGTGATGGGCAACTATTTGAATATGCCTTGAGGGAGATTTAAAGGAAGTTTCATGCGATGCATGACCTAATAAAGACAAAGCTTCATGAAAAATCAGATGCACTCTTCTAATTCCTAGAAATACGTCATATTTCTGCTGGCTAAAATCAGATGCCAAGAAGAGTTTATTTAAGGAAGGATGATAAAGCAATACTGATTCCCCTTTCAAGGCTTTACACAAAATACCAGTCTCCTGAAATATGCTGTCAGCTTCTATCCCTAGGAAAGAGGAACAAAACCCAAAAAAACCACATCTTGCCTATACGGAAATTACAGAATCAAGTTTTATGGAAGTAAAAGCTTGAAAAGCTCCTTCATTTGCTGCTTAGTGTGTGCAAAATTGATTCACAGACTGATTAACAAATACATATTTTAAAATTATTCATTTTGCTGATTAACCATTCAGTATTTATAGGGAGAGGTCACAATAGGCTTTATAGCAATCATTTGGGATGGCTTATTTATCTGCCAAAGCTCAAATGGATTACCCTCCCAAAACATTAGCCAAAATAAGACATGGTCCTTATAAATGTACCACTACATCACCAAATGAGGAGAAATACGTTTTTGGAGGGTCCTGTTGCTTTGCTTGCAGTGTATTTTTAATAATCCAGTTTATACATGCCATGTTTCAGTAAAAGTTAAATCTATGTGAAAGAAAGCAAAACTGAGGGCTTTTTAAAATTACTTTTGATTAAATTTTACCTGGAAGAGACTTCTGGGACTGAGTAAGACTAGCAGAAAAGTGACAACAGAGTCTGCTCAGAAAAACCTGTATCCTCATTATTAATACAACCAGATTTCCATACTTGGTCACCTAATCCTGTTGTGCAATAGACTCTGGAGGTTTTCCAGGGCACAGCAAGCAAGTCTAGGCACAAAGTCAACAGCCATATACTGACGTAGTGTATCAGGTCTCCTCACCAGGCTCTACTAAGCCACAAATGTCCAAATCTACCCTCCTAGGTTTTGGGATTTGGCTTTAAGAAATGCCCAAGAAATGCCACCTTCCCAGAAAATCTTCAAGACAAATGCATGACGTTAATATAAAGAAGCTGTTGGTGTAGAAAAGACTGGCTGTTTGTGTTAGATTCTGCTGTCCAGAAGAAATGCTTATTAATAGGCCTTATCTACCCTGTCCACAGGCAACTACTTAAGAAATCAGCATGTAGCTGCCACACACACACAAACATTTCTAAATTGAATTACAGTATTAATGCAAATGCTGGTAGTAAGATTGAACTAGGTGGTTAAAAAAAGTAGACCGTAGCTAGTCTTCAAAACAGAAGATACCATCGATTCACCTCAAGACACAAGAAAGGATTTTCTTGGAAAAAGCCAGGAAAGCACTAACTATTGCCCTCTCCATGTACAAAGTGACATTATCAATATTTCGTAAGTGGGCTTTAAATTCCCTCTCAATGTGAAGCTTATCTTACTTCCTTTTTGGACAGAGTAGATAAGCATTTCAATTCAGACCTGTGATCTAAAATGAATAAAAAAATGGATTAAACATGAATAATACTTAGTTTCACTGGATAATTATTGCACTTTGACTTCACTCAATCATTGCAGCTATAGAACGCACCTCAGGCCAGGACTACTTCTCAATATTTGTGAGTATGCCAGGACACTATTAAACAAATTAAAGACAGCACTCCTGGAGAAGAGGAATTAGAAGAAGCTTTACTCTGGTTCTGGAGCCACTTGACACTATCTTTGGCAGTACTGATCACAAAATCTTCTACAAAATTAATGCAGCCCCACAGACACTCTAATGTGCAACAATGATTATTGGCCTGACACTCCATGCCACAGTAAGCACACAGTTGTGTTCATACCTTTAGGTATGCGACCACTGCTGTCTCTAAACAGCCTCTGCAGCCTAAAACACAAAACAGGAGCAGGAGGCTTATGTAGGATGAGATACACCTCCTTAAGAACATGATCTCACAAATCCTACTTGGAAACATTATCATAAGAGCGTTATCATTCTCTGGAACGTGTCCAGAGAAGGGCAACAAGGTTGGTAAGAGGTTTGGAACACAAGCCCTGTGAGGAAAGGCTGAGGGAGCTGGGGTTGCTTAGCCTGGAGGAGACTGAGGGGTGACCTTATTGCTCTCTACAACTCCCTGAAGGGAGGTTGTAGCCAGGCAGAGGTAGGTCTCTTCTCCCAGGCAGCCAGCACCAGAACAAGAGGACACAGTCTCAAGCTGCACCAGGGGAGGTTTAGACTGGATGTTAGGAAGAAGTTCTATACAGAGAGAGTGATTGCCCATTGGAATGGTCTGCCCAGGGAGGTGGTGGAGTCACTATCATTGGAGGTGTTCAGGAGCAGACTTGATGGGGTGCTTGGTGCCATGATCTAGTTGTTTGGGTGGGTTGGATTGGTTGATAGGTTGGACGCGATGATCTTGAAGGTCTCTTCCAACCTGATTTATTGTATTATTGTAAGAGGGTGACATTTTAAAAGGCTGGGAAGTTGAAGAGTATGTGTTAAGGACATGGCTCTGCCATCTCCTTTTTATGGTGATGGATTTTTTTTTCACACTATTATTCTGATACTATAACTAACACTGTCCTGGTTTAAGGCAGCCTGCTCTCCCAAGCAGCCCTTCCCCCTCTCTCCTGCAAAATCGGGAGATAACACAAAAAGCCATGGGTTGAGCTAAGGAGCTTAATGGAAATGATACAATGTACAATTACCTTACCCTATTTCACAGAAAGGCAGAGGCAGAGAGCAGCAGAAACCAGTTATAAAAAGACCACCACACCCCCTATGCTCACAGCCAGCCCAGCAGAAAAATCACCACTCAAAAACCAAACAAACAAAAAAGAAACCAAAACAAACTGGAAACAGTAACAGGAAACAAGAAGCCTCCCATGTTACAACCTGAACTGCAAGCCCCATTATGCTTTGCTTCAGCCAGTACTTTTTGTTTTAAAGCTGGTGTAACTTCAGCATGGTATTGAGTACTCATCAGCAGATTCAGCAGAACCCCTTACAAATACATAGCCTCAAATGACTAATTTAAACAACAACCCTATTAAAAAAGGTCAACAGTGAGCCAACAGAGAGAACCCTTAACAATACATCCTAACCGAGTAGTTATGAGATGTAGCATGGACTGTCCCCTGAAATAAAATCTTAATTATCAAACATATATTGGTTCAGACATCAGCATAACCATGTTGGAGCACTTTGCATTCCACAGAAGTGCTCTCAGTTGTAATCTCTGTCACACCATTAAAATTGTTTTCAACCAAAATTCATTGGCTGTATATTATAATGGATTTACAGCGGCTAAGTGTCACACAACGCATTGATGTCACACTGGTGGATTATTCTCAGCTGTGTAATAAAATAATAAAAATCACTTAAAGAAAATTCACAGTACAGTTCAAAGAAAACACTAAACTTTTTCTTATTTGTGGCACAGGACAAATGAACCTTATGATTTGCAGATTATTTCAGTGCTGTTTTCTTCTGCATCTTTTTCCTTTCAGTGATTTCCTTGTACAGAACACTATTTGCTGTAAATTTTAAACTGCTGCATACTGAACTTCTAAATTTTAGAATATGGCTTTAAAAAAAAGTCACATTCTGCTATTAGGGGTTTTTTTCATGCAGTAACCTGTCCTTGTCTTCTCTGATGACAAATGCTCTTCCTTGTTATTTTTCAACATTCAGCTTTTCATAGTACAGGAAAATCTTTCAGAGTTAGAGGCTCTATAATAAAGCTGCCAGATCCTCAGGTCCCAGTAATTCAGCAAAAGAAGAAATATTTATCTAAAGGCAAATTAGGATCAGCATGCACATTTACATCTCATAATTCCCTAATCATAGGGCAGTAAAATCATTCCATTCTATAAGGGAAAAAAGTAAGACACCAGTTTGAGGTCTGCAAGTCTTTTGCTCTTTGTAGGTCACCCTCTTTTCAATTTAAGCAGCAAAAAGCCAGAAGTGTTTCTGCAGTGTTTCCTCCCGAGACCCAGCACATGACTCAACTATAATGGAGAGGGGGAAAAAATGTATGAAGAACGAAACAGTTCAGATAAGAACAGAAGGCTCGGCCCATGTACATTTCTGTGGCTGCTGCCCCGCAGATGACATTTCAGCCTCCTGCACCACAGTGTCACAGGTACTGCTTCAGCTCTGACAAGGAGCCTATGTGCATACCATTTGAAAATATTAGTGAGGAAAAGAAATTAACTATGTCTGTTAAAATGCAGGCTCTTCAGGAGTAAATGGAAGTTTAACTAGAAATCATCCTCTGATCCCACAAAGACCAAAGGTCTGACAAGCAGCAGCATCAAAGTACAAATATGCATTTGTGGTGTGGCTGGCTTTCAGAGATGTCACTGTTCTTCTCCTATATAACGGTTTACTCTAATGGGTATCCACAAATGCTCTCTGTAAGTTGTACTGCACCTCCCTGCTGCTCCATTGTTGTAATTGCAAGCAAAGATTTTGATCAAGGATAATGAATAAAGTAATAGTAACTATAGCAATAATAATGTAAAAAACCCCAAAACAAACAAGCAGAAAAACAACAAAAACCCCCAGCAAAAACAAAAACACCACCCCCCCCAAACAAATGATTGTTATCGACCTCAAAATGTATCCAGCTTTCTTCATCTCTATGACTGACAGGTTCAATGGCAATGTATTAGGACTATCTAGTATTTCCACGCTAAGAAATTGTAAGAAGATTTAAAAAAGAGAGGGAATAAACAACAAAAAAGAATTCTCTAAGTTCTAAAGTGTTTAGGACCCTCATCCTTCCTTCACTGACATTTAAAGAAGCATAACTACTGCAGTCTGTGTTAAATAAGCACTGCATTAATCACTATCCCTACGTAAACTAGATTAATTCAGTACACCCCTAAGAGGGTCTTACAAAGATCTGAAAGTTGTCTTGTTCTCCTTTCTTTGTCCTAGTATCAGATTATACTGGAAATCTAACCACCATAAATATTTGATGAACGGTAAGTGGCTTGAAAAGCTGTGCTGCCTTTTGAGACAACAGGTTTTTTGTGTTAAAAATGACCTGCCATCCTTCTGTGAGGATTACTGTGAATTCAGTGGCCTCAATTTACAACAGACCTACTTTTGTTAATGCAAAGTAAAGCTACTGAGTGCATTTTCCTGATGCATGTGCCAACCAAGTAATAGCAACAAAAAGGAAGAGATGGGAAAAGGAAATTACATCTTTAAAGACAATATCCTGTGGGCAGTGTCATCTCCTGCTGTTTTAGGATTACAATTACAAAAGGAAAGCTGTACACCCTGAAACTAAGGGAAGTATTAAAACACTCCTAGAACTGTATTTTAGAGGCATATTTAAACTGATGCTGCTATAGTTCTCCTTACTTTTATCCACAGAACCAAGTGGGTGAGGTACAGAACTTACTATTTAAAAAAGAGGATCTGAAAAAAAAATATGGCTACAGATTTATTATTATGATTTTTCATGCTAAAGGCACTATCATATTGATTTTTTAATGTACAACCCTCTCACCACGCAATTATGTTAAGTCCAGTTTCAGTATTAAATGTTCAAGTGATTGAATTGGATTAATTCAGAAAAAAAAAAAAAATAAAATAAAGCCACTGACGCTTGATAAGCGGGATGATTAATTTTAAAAAAATGAATTAATTTATTAATAACAAAATTTCCGCGTCAAACGTTAATAAACTTATTTACAATTTGTTTAGGTTCGGGTATCCGGTGGGGAATCACTTACACAAAATGTTGGTAATATTAATGATATGAACACTTTAGTTGGAGGAAGGATTTGATCTAGAGGAACTACGCTCTTGATATCAAGCTCAAAGTTGAAGGGAAAGCGAGGAGCCGCAATTCCTGATCCAGTAACAAAGTGGGTTTCCTTTGCTCCCTGGTGGAGCAAAGGCAGAGGGTGAGAAGGAAATTAATGTCCAATATGCCTTATGAAATCGATAATCGGAATCACTTACGAAGCACTATTCAGTCCAGAGATTCTGAATCAGTCCAAGACGTGGTGTTGTGAGCAGCGGTCAGGAAAGTTTGTAATCCAGAACTCTGTTCTCGGTGTAATTTGTAAAGCCAAAGAAAGGGAAAAAGTAGGATCCAAGCACGTTGCCCAGCGCTCAAAGTGAAACTGAAGTACACGTGGTGGATGCTGGTGGAGGGGGATGGGCGAGTAGCACACACACCTCACCGGCTGGCGAGGAGCCGGAATCAAGGAAGAAAAGGGGCCGGGTCACTGAAGAACCCCTCTAGTTAACTGTTTTTTGAAACAAAACTGACCACTGGCAGAAAAATTATTTGTAACTTAGCCAGTCACCTTCTGGGCATCAGCACAGTGGTGAGTGGTCAGGATACCTGCCAAACAGGTTTGGCTGGCTTTTTACTGATACATGTTTTCTTTTGTCTGTCTCCCTAACTTCTTAGGGCTCTTACTGAAGCCTGTTTTGGGCCTAGTCATGCCCAACCAGGACATTCCACCCCGTTGCCCGTGGGCAGTTTTGTATCTATATCAACAATAATTATCCTTGTGATTGAGGATTCTCTCTCTCCCTTCATAAACAGAACAACCTACATTAAACACATAAAAGTCGCTTTCAAACATTCTATGAACAATATTATAAACCATATAACTAGGAATAATGTCAATTTGAGTCCAGTCAATCCTTATTTGGGTCATTCTCCGTCGGCTTTCTCCAGCTGTCCACCCCGTTGATATGCTTATGTCTCTGCAGGAGAAATCCTTGCTCATCAGGTGTAGGATGCTTTATTGGAGCTGGTTCTTGTCCTGTAGAGAAACAAATCTGCCCATGGTGTATAAAACTGGGCCTGTCAGTCAATTGTTAGTCTCCAGCGTCCATCGGGTTTGCGTACTGGCCGAACTGGTGAGTTGTATGGCGAATGCACCCTAGTGATAATTTGTCTTTTCTCCAGATCTGCAATTACTTCAGTAATGCCTTGCCTGGCTGCCACAGGTAGTGGGTATTGTGCAACACATGTGACACTCAACTGAGGTAGGGCTGGAGCAGTTTGTAGGGTGTAGACTCGAACAGTCTTAGTTCTGCCCAGTTCTACCCCATATGAGGCAAAGCTCCACAGCGAACCATTAGGGAGATGCCATCCTTTACCAGCCAGGACATCAAACCCCAAAATATTCCCTGGATAAGGGCTTAGCGCCACTTCCGCTATGGTAGTACGCTTGTCTCCTGGGAGCCATAGCCTGGTTTTGGCCAGATGACAAGTGTCAGGTGTTCCTGTGACACCACATATTTTAATCTTCCTTCGTGACGGTAAAATCCCCAGGCGCTTGGCTTCTTGTATGTTTAAAACACTAATTTGCGCCCCTGTGTCAATAAGAAATTTAATAGCAGTTCGTGTTGGTCCTACTGGGATTAAAACAAAGGGTTCCTTATTCTCAGACCATTGTAAAGCGTGTAGGAAGCGGTGAGGGAGGCCTGGATCGATCGCCGCCGTGTTTAGTTTTTTGGTTTTTTTTTTTTTAATTGTCCTGGGGACTCTGGGGTCGAGGCACAAAAGGATTGGTTCCCTTGTTTGGTGAAACTACTTTGGGGGGGCTTTGCTGCGGTGCTCTCTCCTCTGGTCACCTTTTCTTGTCATGATGATCACTATATCTTTGATTTGCTGGGCTGACAGCTGCTTCAAACGGTACTCAGCAACTCCTAAAGCGAGTGCTTGCTGGTACCAGCTTCCAGGCGGTGAACAGGATCCTTTAAATTCGTTGGGAAAACTGTTCCTTCTGTAGTAGTCCTGTCGTCCTCGGTTGTAGCATCGATTCTGCTCTGGGCTGCTGCGGGGGCTTACTTGGGGGAATGCTTTAGCTGGGCGAACCTCACGTGTTCTGCTGTTTGGTGGTGTCACATCATTGCGTCTGCCTGTGCCATACTGGCGTGTCCCCTCGTTTGACTTAGCTGCGGGCATATGGTCTGTGTATCCAAGGTCCTTGCCATTATAGGAAAGGTCCACTAAAAGCTCCTGCCAGGTCATTATGTGCTCTGGGGTGTTTCTTGTATCAAGATTTCGCTCAAGTGTTTGTTCAATCTGTCCTTTTAACACATTGGTATGTGTCTTTAAGGCTGCAGACATGCCCCTAATAAGAATCTTAAGTAGCATAGGTTCGATCGGGGCATCCAGGGAGAGTCAAAAAGTGATCTGTGGTGCATCGCTTGCACGCAGGCAAGCTTCCTAATTGCCGTATACAGTTCAGCTGCACTGTTTACTTTCACTTCATCTGGTTCACCCCTGTCTATTCTAAAGAGACCGCCAGCCCAGTAGACAATTCGCGCGGTTAAAGAAAGGTTCCCCTCTGGCCCTGGGCACAGGAAGACCTCATGCCCCCAGTTGCCCCTCGCTTCCTTGTCACTCAAAAAAATTTCATCACCTCCTGTGTTTGAGACTCTAAATAAAAAGTCGGTAACAGATTCTTCTGGTTCCCGGGTAAATTTTTCCCGTATCTCACTCAGTTTCGAAGCGGAGTAAGGACGAATCCGCGTGGTGGTTGTGGCGCCACGGCGACCTTTTGTGATCTCTTGCTTGATTACGGGGCGGACGCTGCGTTCTCTTGCGGTGTCCTCGTCTGAGCTAGTCTCCCCGGAGCTGCGATCCGAAGGGGGTTGTGTCGATCGGGCAGTCGTAGTTTTTTTCTTTCGGGGTTTGCCTGCGTCGGGATGCACTGTTGTGTTTACCAGATGAGCCGCGGGTGGTCCGGGCTGTAGGCTTGCCGGCTGGGGAGCGGAGGAGTTCGAGTCGGGCTGCGGGATCGTTGGGTAAGCGGCAGGCAGATTGGGATGGTTTTGCGGCGAGGCTCGCGCCTGCCACACGGCTGTAGAGCAAGCGGTAAAAGGTCCCGGCTGGTACGGGGTTGTTGGAGCTGAGTAGGGAACGGCCCGCTGCGGCGAGACGCATGGTTCTTCTCCCGGCGTATATAGTGCGGAGAAGTTCGCCATTATCGTGGCCGCCGTTGTCGGCAGACCGGGTCCTGCTACGCAGTTAGCGTCCACTGCTTGCGGCTCGGGCAGCCAGTAGGTAGGAGAAGTTGGTGAATGGGGTCCGGCACCTAACACCCGTTCCTCCCTTTGGTTCCCGCCAAGATAATAAAGTTCGGGGCTTGGCTCGCTTTGCGTTCTTACAGCTACCCTTGCCTCTTTAATTTCTTTAATTTGCATGGCTGATAAATCATGGAGTATCTGGTTCTGTGCCCTTTCCTCCATTAATTTTCTATCTAGATCATCATTGATTTCCTTCAAATAATGAATCTTTTCCTCATAACATTTAAATTCTCTCTGCAATTGACTTATGCAGGAGCCCAGCACCACAGCATATCTTTCGACTGTGGGTTCGCAACATAGGTCAGTCGTGCTCTCGGCCAATTTTTTAATGATTGCATTCGGATTTTTGCAATTAT
This sequence comes from Picus viridis, assembly GCA_033816785.1. Lineage (NCBI taxonomy): Eukaryota > Metazoa > Chordata > Aves > Piciformes > Picidae > Picus > Picus viridis. Next base: position 55,329,689 of record CM066606.1, read on the forward strand.
ATCTAGCCCATTCTAAATCAGAATGCTTAATAGCGTACCCCATTTTATGTAAGTATTCCAGCATTGGATAGCCTGCTTCGAACTGCGCCATCTGAATTGGATTAATTCAGAAAAAAAAATAAAATAAAGCCACTGACGCTTGATAAGCGGGATGATTAATTTTTAAAAAATGAATTAATTTATTAATAACAAAATTTCCGCGTCAAACGTTAATAAACTTATTTACAATTTGTTTAGGTTCGGGTATCCGGTGGGGAATCACTTACACAAAATGTTGGTAATATTAATGATATGAACACTTTAGTTGGAGGAAGGATTTGATCTAGAGGAACTACGCTCTTGATATCAAGCTCAAAGTTGAAGGGAAAGCGAGGAGCCGCAATTCCTGATCCAGTAACAAAGTGGGTTTCCTTTGCTCCCTGGTGGAGCAAAGGCAGAGGGTGAGAAGGAAATTAATGTCCAATATGCCTTATGAAATCGATAATCGGAATCACTTACGAAGCACTATTCAGTCCAGAGATTCTGAATCAGTCCAAGACGTGGTGTTGTGAGCAGCGGTCAGGAAAGTTTGTAATCCAGAACTCTGTTCTCGGTGTAATTTGTAAAGCCAAAGAAAGGGAAAAAGTAGGATCCAAGCACGTTGCCCAGCGCTCAAAGTGAAACTGAAGTACACGTGGTGGATGCTGGTGGAGGGGGATGGGCGAGTAGCACACACACCTCACCGGCTGGCGAGGAGCCGGAATCAAGGAAGAAAAGGGGCCGGGTCACTGAAGAACCCCTCTAGTTAACTGTTTTTTGAAACAAAACTGACCACTGGCAGAAAAATTATTTGTAACTTAGCCAGTCACCTTCTGGGCATCAGCACAGTGGTGAGTGGTCAGGATACCTGCCAAACAGGTTTGGCTGGCTTTTTACTGATACATGTTTTCTTTTGTCTGTCTCCCTAACTTCTTAGGGCTCTTACTGAAGCCTGTTTTGGGCCTAGTCATGCCCAACCAGGACAGTGATGCACCAAAAGTACTTACACCGGAAATCTGACTGATAAGCTGTAAATACTGCTAGGAGCTTCACACCTCTGAAACAAATGAAGATAGGTGGAGTAAGCAGCCCTCTTCATCAAGAGGCCTTGCCCAGATTAATGATAGTCTTTCCCTCTAACTTGAGTAAATAAAGATGCTGGAATAAGCAACAAGTAAAGTAAGTCCAGGAGAAACAAAATTACTCATCCAAGTGTCATAGTAGCAACCTGTGATGAATTGGTGACATGAGCCACCCAAAAATGTCATCAAAGCAGGAGACTGCTGCCCCTCATAAACTGCACAGTGATGGAGGAGATGCTTAACAATTTATAGATGACGGAAGAAGCTGGCCAGGTCTATCCATTCTACGCTTTCCTAATTGAATTGTGAATTGCTTTTGCAGAATATTAGTGATTGTGTTTTACTGTGGACTGTACGTGATAATCCCTGAAGTAAGCTGTCTGAGCCAGCCTGCAAAAGGAAACATGAAACTGAAGAATATGGTGAAGTTAATAGCCACAGAAAAGAAGTAAGTAAGCAGGCTGATAGATGAACAGATAATTTATGAATAAGAAGAAATCTTCCTTTTCCCATTCTTGCTTTCACTGCCTTACAACTACCTAAGAAGGCTGAAATCAACCTTAAACCAGAAGCATTATAACCATTTTAATTCCCATCTTAACATTTTGGCAATGATACTGCACACATTAAATCTTTACTTCTTATATTAAACAAACAAGTTTGTTTCTTTCTAAATTAAAAAATCCTACAAAACTGCTTGCCAAAGAGAGGATAAATATTCCATTTAGCTGGTCCTCCAGACACAAGCACCATCAGTGAGGTTACAGTCATATGCTAATGTCAAACATAAAGATGTAACTAAGAAAGAAACAATTATCACCTATTTTCAGAAGCATTTTAAATAAAATTTATATAGGAATACATTTTACTGGAAGTAATTTAGATCTACATGAATTCTAACAACTCACTGTGTTAGGTACAATACAGGTAACAAAATAATGTCTACCCTCTGTTTGAACTCCAGTACTGTGGACTGTTCTTCAAATTTATAAAAGGCTGATCCTTCTGTGTGTGAACCAATCCTAATTTTTACTTTTCAGAAGTCAAACACCACGTAAATCACTTACTCTGGACACCATTTATCTGAGTGAGGCTTGCTAGGTGTTTTTGCTACAATCTGTACCATCAGCAACGACAGCACTGTACCAGTTAAACCTGGAAAACAAGGCTTTGAGAGGTGCTGCACATAGATAAAGAGAATGGACAAAAGCAAATGCAGAAGCACAATACTTAACAATAAGAATAAAGGCTGAATTCAATGCATATGCTTTGCTACTTTGCAACAGACTAAGTGGAAACACTTCAAAGCTTAAATGCAAACAAAAACATTGAGCTATATTAGAAAAGAGCAAATAGAGGAAATGGTGTGGAAGAGGACCTAAGACACTTATGAAGTACATCCTGTATCAACAAATGCACTAGAGTATTGCCAAAAGGAATAGAGAAACTGTCCAGTGACTTGAAGCAGGACCTTAAAGTGAACTTTGCTGATTGATTTAGCAGAAATACACACATTCACAATCTAAAGAGGATGACTGGAAAAAAATAATGAAAGGGGAAAAGAAAGCCAAGCAAAAGCTGTTGAGATAGAAATTGCCTTCCCAGATACCATTTAAAACAGGTGAAGGGGCATTCTCCATCTTGTAACTAGAACCTGTGATTTCACTATTCTGATCTACGTAGAAGAAGATCATGTCTTTAATTAAAATTTTACATCAGTGATCATGCATTCAGAACAGATCATGCTGCCTGTATCACAGTTATGCTGGAGATCAATGCCTAAGTTATCATTAATACCACTCAACCACTAACAAGAAGACTAAGCCATGAAAAATTACCAAGTAAGAGAATATGTAATCGTGTTAATGCAACAGTAGGCTGCTGAAGCCAGACAGAAATCATCTGAAATCAGAACTACTAAACAGAGAAACCACCAAAATTGTAAGTCATGAAGGAAATAAAGCATGAACTCATTCATGTTCCTTTCTCCATTGAATCCTTATCAGTATTGCTCTTATTTTTCAACCACAGCATTCTCTTGTTATTTTTACCTCAGGACAGCCTTCCATCAGACATTAATTATTTCATTAATTTTATTCCATATTAAACTTATCCAGATATACGCAAATAATTTTATACGGATACTTCTGATTAGCACTCCATAACTTAACTGTTTTCTTGCTGAAGGTTTTGTGGACAGGTTAATAAATTCACCCCTCTCCAAAAATAAATTGAAGAAAAAAATTAGAAGTTCTCTTATTACTGCACTGCAAAATTAACAGTTTCTGTAGGAACAGTTTAAAAGCCAGACATGTAAGTCTTTATTTCCTTTCAAGATACTGAAACCTCTGGGCTTGTTCAGGAAGCTTGGAAGCCACCTAAGTTCCATGGTTTAAATTGAGCTCATTCTCTGACAGGATGAGTTTTTACTGACTCATAGGCTTTGCTGGATTTGAAAGCCACACACATCTATCATGCAGTTTCTGAAGGTTTGAAATAATTTGAGTTTCTCTCCGATACCTTATAGAAGATGTTTTATATCACATCTATAGCTCCACTAAAGTGTTGCAATTATACTTACTAAGTACTTTTTTGTATTAAGAGGATGGGGTCAAACTCTTTGCAGTGGTGCCCAGTGACGGAACAAGTGCCAACAAGAACAAACCAGAACACAAAACCTCCATAACGAAAAATACTATACTTGGAGAGTGATAGAGCACTGGAACAGGCTGCCCAGAGACATTGTGGAGGGTCCTTCTCTGGAGACTTTCAAAATCCACCTGGATACTTTCCTGTGCAACCTGATCTAGGTGAACCTATGGTAGCAGGGGACGTGACAGAGGATCTCCAGAGCTGTGCTTTGAACCCTCTCATTCTGTGATATGAATTTAATATTTATTTATTTAACTATTTATTTTTAATCAATCTATTTTAAGATTTATGTATTTTTCTTCCAGTTTAGAAGATGTCTTTCAGTACTACAGCATGTTTAAGGTGCATCTGCTACCAAACTCAATGGCTTCTCTATGTGTAAGCACATAAACACTTAGGAGAATTAAGTGGAATTCACCTAATTTAGCCACACTCATTCCACAAACAGTCCTTCATTCAGATCAGCCTAGTTCACTCTGGAAACTAGGTCTGCTCTTAAAAGCTATCAAAAACCAAACCAAAACAACAAAACCACCAAAAAACCCCAACCGAACAAAAAACCCCAACCAAACACAAGCAATGAAACACAACACAAACAAACACACACACACACACACAAAAAAAAAAAAAAAAAAGAGAGACAGAGTAGAAAAGTGGGGTGGGGGGAAGGCTGCACTAGAATGGAGATATGGCTTGCATCAAGAGTTCCCACTCCCAAGCTCATCTGTGAACTTTGTCCTACTTTGGACCTTGACTCTGGGCCATTTTAGACATTCACAGATGATATATGAAAATGGAGACTGCTAGTTATGATTGTCTCCATTACTTGGCCCATGAATGAGACAGGAAAAGCCTTCTGGGCGATTTTTGCCCTCTTGAGAACAACATGGTTTATTGCAATTTTTAAGGTGCTATTTTTATTTCTCTAGAGAAGCACATTACAATAAATGCTCATGAGTTTGTAACTAAATTGGGTCACTAACATTTATTTACTCAGGGGACTATATATATTTCTGAGTTAGATTCCTCACAAGGAGAATCAACCAGCTAGGAGGCCACACTCAGGTGGGCTTGCAAAGCCAAGAAACAGCTCAAAAGACTCAAAACTGTTTCAGTACAGGAAATTTTAGGAGGAGGTGCTAAGCAGGAGTGTTTTGTGTGCTGCAAGTCACTGAGGCTATGTCCAATGCAGCAATCCCTGTCCACCCAGTCACAACAGAGAAAGATGCAAGAATGACTGTATGAAATACTAATGAGACAAGTACCAAGAAATTTCTGTGGTGTTATGTCCTTCATTTGATTTTGTTCATGAGCTGTCTGCTAGAAATGCTGTCTTCAAATGGCAATACAAAAACCCCAGAAATTTTTCCTAGAAATGCAAGTGGCCTGCTTATGTTGTAAAGTATACTACAGTGTTTTAGTACAGGCTGAAATGTATTAAAAATGCATAATCCTCAGCCAAACTTCACAGGTGTTCTGATTTCCAACATCTAAATTACAGTAATATCTGAATGATTTACCTCACATCCCCTTTTGTATGCATAATATAAACTCTTTCTAAAGCTGATCAAGGCTGAAGACTTGCTGTGTAACTCAATCTCAGTTACTTTGCCTGCAATTTTCAATGTGAGATCAGTTGTTATGGCAATATCTTTTCTACTTCCCTAAACAAAGAACAGCAGATATGTATTTATTCCACTTTGAAAATCTGAAATCTTTAACTGGAGACTTATTGTGTTTCTTGGATTAGGAGAGTGTAAGTTATAGTTGAATGGAAATGTTTTAAGACAAACTCTTTTTTTTTCATAATTGGTGTGAATCTTGAAAATTCTAAACTAGTCTTTCAGACATTATTTACTGAAGGATGAAGTGTTCATAGTAGTTACATCTTCAAAATGCAGATGCTGGGTAACTTGAGGATTCTCCCCAACCTAGTCTCATTTTTCTGACACTGTTGTTTCCTCATCAGTTAACCTATTTTGTGAGTTCCAGATATATTAGCAACTATTTCCAAGACAGGACATAATAAAACTGCAAAACAGAAGTAAAACTGACTCTGGAACTACATTTCTAGAAACCAAGCCTTTGGTGGTGTCATGGGTTGAGTTGAATCTGCTACTGTTATTCATACTGTGCTCCAGTCATGCAGCTTAAGTTTTCAGTATGGTTAACAGTTGGAATTAATTTAGAACAATAAAGTGATCTATTAATTTTTTAAGCTACTTCACTAAGAGAATAGTAAGAAACAGGATGCATAGGAGTTTTTTCATTCTGGTCTGTTTCAATATTTATTTATTTATTTATTTAGTCTCAAAATATGGCAGATGTCCAAAGTCAACAACTGTCAGAGCTACGTAACATTTTCTGGCTTAATGGAAACCCAAAATTAAGTAACTTGGAATTACTGTACAGTAAATAGTATAGTAAGGCTCTACAACACTGCTTATCCAATACAGTATTACATATAGACAGAAAGAAAGAATTGGGAAGGTGCTTCACTACTTCAGAACACAAAACTAAGTGGATAAAAGAAACTTTACATAAACAAGTTTTGAAACAGCCACAGCTTCTTCATCCAGAGGAAGCAAGGACACAACCTCTCAAAGAGAAGCTGAAGAAAATGACATAACTCCTTTTATACTTCTCAGTATATTCTGCCAATACTTTTTTGCTCCTGCATAACTCCTCTACTCACTTTCAAGAACTATTACATATGAGATGAAATTAAAATGAGAAATGCAAGCAAGCAAAATAGTTTTGCTATCCTAGACTATATGCAACACATGAAACATTATTTCAATGTATAATTTGAGGAGGTGAACTCTTATTTCCCTACAATCCAGTAAGAAAAGTGTTCTAAATGAGGTATTATCCTGTTCTGAGATAGATAATCAACAAGATATCTGAAAAGAAAAATAATTTTCAGAGAACAAGTTGTACTTTGTCTTCTAAATTTGGATCTTCTTGCATGCATGTCAAACCTGGGATTTATATCAGTAACACTTTAAAGCGAGGACACAAGAAGCATGACAGGTTTATGTTTTATGGACAGAGAAAGGGCAGAAAAAGGGCAAGAAAGAGCTGGCCTGAAAAGAGCCACCTGAGAACTTAAGAGCACAAAACAGTGTCAGTTCAGACTATGATTCTACACAATCAGGTGCATTTCCATTTGAATTCCTTTTAGATTAATCTGTAATTAACAAAGATTTTCCCTCCATTTTCCCTCCAAACTTATTTGCAAATAAGTAAATAAATTTGCTAGCCAGGACAAGAGGCCAAACCAAATTTAATCATAAACTCCAGCCAAAGGACCAGGAAAGCTGCAGAACAGAATTAAATAAAGAACCAGACAAAGACAGTAATTTCATTACCATTCAGGATGAAACAACTTTCCACTAGCTTCATCAAAACATACCAAGGGTCACACAAAATTTCCATTAAATTGTATTTTCAATTGTAATCTGACAGATGGCTCTCTGGAAGATACTAAAGGCTTCTGAAGAAATTATTTTATTCTATTAAAATTTCTTCTCATACACATTCAGTAAACAGGTGATACAACTTAGAGTTAAGAAGCTGTCTTTCATTGTTCTTTGTCAAAAACACATTTAGCCAGTTTATGCATCCAGCATATATAAGAAAAAAAAAATTCTTGTGAAAAACAGGATAAGAGGCAGCTACAATTTCCTAGGATTCCCATGGGTTGCCTTCCTGCTTCTGTGCGCTGAGAAAAAGAAATCTGTTTCAACTCCTCTAGTACCTGCTGTGTAAGAGTTAGGACAATCCATTCAAAAATGCAGCACCCCAAGAACTGCAAGTATGAAACTCAAATGCATTGGGCAAGATTGGGAAGGGAAGATTTATGATTCCCACAGACTTCTTGGTGGGGTAGGTGACAGCTGACATCATACTGCCTGAACTGCCCTGCACAGGACCTTTGAATTCCACACAGGCCAAGCAGAAAATGATGCAATGGTACCACTGCCCCAAGTGAAGGCAGGAAACACATGGAGCTGTCTTTATCTTATCAAGACTCTGAAATTAAACAAATTATCTGAGCAAAATTAAGCTTGCTAATGTTCTGTAAAATAGTAACATAACATGAAAATAATCCAATCCTATGACAAATCACTCCAAACAGACCATCCGATCAGGAAAAAGAAGGGTATTTGATGTCTTCACTAAGCAGCTACCGCAACAGCCAATAGACCCATTTCCCCAGATTTGTGAAGCTGCAGAAGTATTGCTCAGCCAGTGCAAATCTTCAAAATCAGAAGTAACTAGCAATAATAATAGGAATGTATACAGCACAACTACAAAGGTATGGTCAGCAGAGTGTTTCCACCTGACAAGCACTCCTACAGGTGCTGCCACAGAAACAGCAGAGAATGGGGGGAAAAAATCAATGCATGTTAGTGCATATTGTATTTGCTAAAGGTAAGTAACAAATACAGTAATCTTTCTGTATAGTAAACATTCAGGCAAATTGCCAGCTTGGGCAAGTAAACTATGAAGTCTCTTTTTACAGTTCCAGTTTTCCCTAACTTATTACTCCCACTGAACACAGACATTAAACCTGCACAGCTAACCATGGTAGCAGAAAGGTAAGGTTATTTACCACATTGGCTATGATCCAAGCAATTTCTGAATGCAACATTAAGAAACTGAACAGTTTTACAATTCTAAATTAAATTGTCTGAACTGTTGTGGGCCTTTTTCCTAAAATTTAATTTTCTGAAATATCAGTGGAAGAATAAAACCAGGCATAAATTCCTCTTTAGAATGAAAACCCTCATTGGAGGACAGAAGGGCTTGACTGAATGCATGGTTTTGATGGGGAAAAAAGGGAAAAACCACACACACACACACACACACAAAAACCAACAACAAAAACAAACAAACAAAAAAAAAAACCACAAAAAACCACCACCACCCCCAAATAAAAAACCCACACCAAAACAACCCAAAAAACCCCACCCCAGAAACCAACAACAGCAACAAAACAACCAACTAACACAAAAGAAGAGCCACAAAGCAAAACAAAAGAACACCAAACAGCCCTACATTCCTAGTTGAATTTTGTTCGTTGAAAGGATTAAATGAAACACTGGCACCTGTTGGAACAACTATCTTTGGAAGCCAGTAAGTCTAGAGGCAAGTGCAGAATTATTTTCTTAATAGAATCTTTGTTACTACAGAAGAGTATCTTTAGGCAGCAAGAGAAAATGTATACTATGTACAGGTTAACTGTTCTTCCTGTAATGTCTCTAGAGACATCTGAAGAAGTCTGTGGACAAAAAAGAAGCAAACAATAGTAATGCCTTGACAGGTCGAGAGCAGGTAACTAAAGGTCTTTCAGAAGAACTAGAAGACCCTGAATGCCAAAACAAAACAAACAACAGCCTCAAAATCTGAAGGACAGCTGGGTACTGTATTCTGTACCTGATGATAGTTACTTTATTTTACATTGTCCTTTTGAGAACAGTGTAAGGAGTAAATGGCTACTGAACTCTGCAACTGACAAAAATTAACTCTATATAAATACTGATGAAGTTAAGAGTGATTACCTTTTTACACTTCTAATATAAAAGCCTTTTCTAGTCTGTGAAGGGAAAAACTAAGGAGCGGTATATACTGGATTACATGCCACTGCAACACAAATTGCAATTATCACATTTCTGCAACCTCACCTCCGCTCTGTCCCCTCTATTATTCCTTTCCCCTGTTCCTCATATTTCCCACTGCTCCATGTATTTCCTCTTCATTCTCACCCTGTAGCCTTTCAAGTTCTTGCAAGGTGCTGCCAAAACTTGAACAGTTTGTGTTAGACCCCATGCTACCTATAAATACTCTGGCTTCCAAAGGTGTGTGCACCTTAGGAACAGGGAAAATAGAAAACAGTAAATGCGTATGAGCCTGCTGTGATACACTACCACAACATAAAATCTTCCTCACTGTGTCTGAACTTTAGAAAAGAGGGGCTTCCAACACTTCCCTAGCAGATTATCATCTCCTTAAAACCAACCTAATTAAAAAAAAACCTAAACTTCTAAGTTATTTTTTGAAGTCATGAAAAAAAACCAAATCATTATGATCTTCACATACATTCTAATGTACCTATAGTCCAATTCTACCTGAGATTCAAGCATAGTCTTTACCAGAAGAAGTCTACATACTTGGAACTATGTCTTTTTTGTTTAGTAGGTTTAAGACTGTTGATATATTCAGTAAGAACCTTTCACCATTTAAGGTTTCAGGAGAAAACCCCCACAGAACAGAATTTATATTACACTCCTCTTTCCCCTCAGGGAAAACATAGGCAGGAGAAATAAAGGGTAAACAAAAGGACTTGCACAGAATTGGAAGTTAAGAAAGTAATTTTAACAAATAATAAAAGGTATTAAAGGAAAAGGGATGAGATTGAGGGAAGGGATATGTATACATATATATACACACAAAACCCAAGCTTGGATGGCAATGGATTCCCCCACAACACATGGAAGCAGGTCCAACCACCAGAACTTCCTGTCCCCTTAAATAGAAGATAGGGGAGAGAATAACATGATGCAGTCACCCCATGGGGGTTGGGTTCCACCTGCCCACCTGCTAACCCTTAAACCACAACAGAACCTGTTTAGGCAGGCTGACTGTAAATGTGAGTTTTAACAGATTTATTAAACACATCTCATAGAGTTACTAAATCAAAATTATCTGATGGTAATTCTGAATGTACTTATAATTAGTGAAACAGTTCAACACATGTATGTTTTATATCTCGTAAGTGCTTATTCACATTTTGTACCATGGCACAGCAAAGTACACAAAAAGAAACTTCCTTTTAGGGCAGCAGATCATCTGCAGAAGCTTTAAATCTTGGCAGATGAAGGGATGAAGCTGTGGTGGGTTGAAGTTTCCCTCCCAGCATTAACTTACAAGCAAGAACTACACTCTACAATAGAAGGCAACGAGTACGTAAAAAAATGTACAGTATTTACGATATTATACAGATACTTACAATTAGCAAACAACATGAAAACCCCCTTGGTCAGAGGCCAGGGAAGCCATTCCACTGTCCCCCCCTGCCCTTCCCCCACCTCCCTGTCCCAAAACAGCTCAGCCAAGGCCAGCCAACAAGCATGTTAATCTCCTGAGTGAAGCAAAACAGCAGAGATCAGGAAAGAAGAGAACTGTTACAGTACAGCCCATCTTATTCTAGATACTTATCCAATGAACTTGTTTAGAATAATCTTTTGTTTTCCTTTTTACACCCACTAGTGATTTATTTGTATTTTTCTACTTTTCTGCTCAAAATCTGTAACTAGATTTTAAAGGCATAGCCTACAACCACCACAAAAGCATATCTGCAGCATTTTTCCAGTTCCTCTTCCCGAGATCAGTACTAATGCACACCAAATAGGAAGCACACTTTCATACCATTAACACCACAAGATCAATGATACAAGGCAAATGGAAAAGTGTTGTAAAGCTGAACAGGTTTTTTACATGCTTACATAGTTTTGAACAGTTTGTAGTATGTTATCTGAGTAAAAGCTGAAGGCCATCTATAAAAAAAAATTTCCTTGCTTTCTTCTCCCACTCCTTTTATTTTTGGCATTATGGAGAATCACGAATAAACCGCATTTTAGCTTTGTTAAGTATATCGACTTGTTACCTGACTGCAAATCAATGTGAGGGATATTAGTGCTACTACCCATGCACGTACTGAGCAACTCTGTAACAACCGCTAGTGGTGTGATGTGTGTATCTCGACTCCAGTATGGGATGGGGGATACAAGGACACACACAACATGGGGAAGGACATAGGGAATGACTTCTAGTGATATGACTGTACTAACTTAAAAGTACAGTACCAGCTGACAAACTCTTATGATACTTCTGATTATTAAATTCATACTCTTTTTCCACCTTTTTAGCTAGTATTTCAAAGTACATTAATACACACTATGCTTATTTTCACAGAGTAGGAACTGGAGTGCATTTAGTGCATAGGGCTGCTGAACTGTGCAGAAGTTAATAAATTCTGACATTTCCTCATTAATTTTATGCCTTTATCTGTATGAACTAATGATTTTAGTCTCTTACGTCCTGAACACTGGCTCATAAACTCCCTAAGCATTACTACAAATCAAGCACACTCTAATATATAAACATGTTGCTATGCAATTTTCCTGTCTACCACACCATACAGTATTTTACATAAACTGGAATCTGTTCCTAACTTCATTTAGCATTCAGTGCTGAAAGCTTTCCCTTACACTTTTGATATAATCTAAGATCTTGCATTTTTTTTTATTGTAGCAGTGACACACATAGAAACAAGTTAACATAAAATTATTTTAGAACAGATAATTCAGGATTGGCACGGTTTTATCCAGTATGTTTCAAAATTACTTCAACTACAAAGACTTACATCAGTGTGGGAAACCCTCCCCACATTCCTACAAAATACATTTATCAGAAGATACCCAATCATTGATTGCATACATTCAAAGTAGGTTCTTTTTCTGAAAAAGCTGCAAACACTGCAGTATCACATCCTCCCTTAAAAATGCTCGAGAGTGCCAATACTAATAAAGCCAAACTTCCTAAGACCACTATCAATCATTGTTACCAAAACAGAACAAACAAGGAACTAAGGAGGAAATTGATAAAATATCCTTCTTGATGAAACGTCTTCTGCCTATTGCATTAACACTGAGTGGAAATCAGTTGAGAAGCAGTTTCATTGACACTAACAATGTATCAGGCAGAGCCAGTTGCAATGACTTTTTCTGTTGTAAAACCAGGACACTGGACTAGGTCTCCTGCCACAAATCCCTGCATGACAGTATCTGTGTCCACGGCTCCCATGGAAACCTGCTTGATTTATAACACATATTGACCACTTTAGTAACTCTCTTCAACTGTTTGGTTTAGTTCAGTTTTCAAGGCTATTTCATTAATAACTTGACCTCTCAGTGCAGCACTATCACACTGATTGCCTCCTCCTTTTGTATTTACAGATACAATAAGCATGCACATTAAAATAGTGCTGCCTTCCGAAGTTAACAGGCAGGAAGCTGAGTTGCTGGTGCTGCTCTTCATAGCTCTCTCAAACACCAACAGAAGGATTTAACAAGTTTACTATCAGTCTTATTTTTTTCAGGAGAAATCATATAATTAAATTACAATGCTAATATTGTGTTCTGCTGCTAATGCTTAAGGGATGTTACAGAATGCAATCTTCTTGTTCTTCTAGAGTTGTTAGGGAGGAGGCAAGCCTAAAATACAGCCTGAGACAGGAAGCCTTAGAGGGACACATAGACACAGAGGCTTTCTTCTTCTCTTCCTACATTGAGGAAGACTGATAAGGCCATCACCTTATAATCAGAACCTAATACAAAGGGAAGCCCCAGAAATTCCAGTTCAGCACCTCTAGGATATGTAACAAATCATCAAGAGAATGGTGCCTCTCCTTCTCCAGCAGCTATTTACTGGGTGTTACCAAAACTTTAAAGAGAAGCATAGCCCACTGTGGATGAGAATTTTCTCTTGTAATTATTATTTTGTTTACTTCTGGCTCCTTAGGTTTACTTTTCCTGCTTAGTGGAATAGGTGTGAAGAGTCTCCAAAGACAACAGCCAAAATGAACTAGTAGGTGAATGACTGGTCATGAAAGATTCATCAACCACCACCAAATGCATGACTTAAGCAAGTAACCAGTAAATGCTTCCCACTTAGTTCAACTACTGGGTGCACACATTCACCATTTATTTTGGGCCTCAGGACCAACAACAGAAACACCAAAAACATATATAAACATATCAAAATTATACCATTTACTCCTCATTATAAGATTTAATTCAATAAAAGTCTACTGTAAGTTTTCATTTCAGTTAGGAGACAGAAAAGTAATGAAAGAAACATTTAAAAAGAACACAACTAGAAGGTGCACAACTAGTGCATCAGCACTATGGATTAAGTAAACATTAGTAATTTCTAATTTGCTTGCCACCAAGTATCCAAACCTATAGACTATCTAAACAAAACCACAAGTTTCTACAACAGAAATTTTACTGTTGACAGCACTCTGTAGTGGACTGAAACTCAACTGTAACAGTATGAACAGAAAAGATGCACTGATTCCTGCAGGAGGTCTTTAAAGAGTGCCATACTTTGGGAAGGAAGACAATCGGCTACAGACCTGTCTTTTAAGCATTTCAAATATATTGAGCCCAATTACACAACCTTTGTTTGTGCTCATTAATTCTTACAGGAATAACCTGGTATTGGTTTGAGCAAGTGCAAACCCCACCCTGGCACCAACTTAGCTGACCTATGGACTGTATAGATGGTATTTGTGCAAGTATATTTTCTTGCAGAAGTCGCATGCCTTATCAGTACATGCTGCATACCAACACTGACAAGATACAGAGAGTAGAAAAAAATGCTGATTAGCTGTGCCAGTGAGTTTTCCTGGAGCAAGGCTGGTGGTGCAAATAAAAAGAGGTATCTTCTCAGAGGTCTCACTATGCTGTCACTGTCCATCCACTATGCACAAATCCACTTCTGCTTACAGCATTCAATTGGAAGGGCTGTAAGACGACGCAATAAGCCTTGCCTTCCTAATTGTTATATCTGAGTTCTATTCAGTTGCAAAAAAGTATCCTTCCATTTTCATATAACTGAAGCAGTGATGGAGGAAGGTTAAAAGAATTACGTGCATTAAAAAAAGGAGAAGAGCAGGTAATGTAGGGGGAAATAGGATAACAGCGGAAAGCACTAGCATTTATTTATTGCACAATCCTACAATTTCCAAAATTAATAATAGCTTGTGACAACTTCTCACAGAAGGCAGATTTGCTAAACTTAAAACCAAACCACAAAAAAATCCCCCCCAAAAGTGGGATGGGGGTGGGGGAGGGAAGAGTTACTAAAAGTGGAATTAGCAGCTTAGTTATGTGTCTTGTTGAATTCAAATTTAGGAATAAAAGCACTGACATCAAAAGCTCCTCCCTGTGTCTAGAAACTGCTAGTACCATTAATAACCTATTAAAACAGCAACCAAAAAAAAGCTTTAAAATTCTGTCAGACATATTTTCACAAAGAGCAGAGATTTTCTTTTTAAATATTTAAAAGAACTGATGTCAGAAGAGGCAGCGTTAATTTAATCAAAGGAAATTTACTGCAGCTTGTCGTCTGAATCTTTCAGAAATAAACTGTATTTGTTGAAGCTAACATCTCTTTTCCTGCCTTTTATACAGACCGTATTAAAACAGAAGCATTTTTGAAGAGTAGCTCTTTATAAACTATCTTACAAGTGAAATTGTAGATAAATCACTGCTGTTACATATCTAGAAGATGGAATTTCACTTCTTGAAAGTAATCTTTCCACCATAAAAACCCAACAAAAAAAAAACCCAAACCAAAACAACCCAACCAAAATCAAGCCAACCAAACAAAACCAACCAACAAACAAAACTCTCAAATAAACAAAAACTCCCAGGACAATGTGTGCAATCCCTGCTCAGAGATAAGTGAACAGAGAAAATTTCTGGACATGTAATAGTTTATACCTTCACTCTCAAAACAAAGGTGAAAATATATGTAGTTTTTTAATGGGGAGGTGGAGGGGGACGAAGGGGAGCAGAGGGAGGGTATAGGAATTGTCTGTCCCAGTTTTGGTGATAAATTAAAAAGAAGTCTTCAACAAATAAATCAAGTCTGAAGGAAATAAGACTTAGTAGCAACATTCAGCTCCTCACTTCATTCTCTGGTAGACCATTTTCTCATTTAGCTTAGGGAAATGGTTTGTTCTTTGCTTTAACCAGCGGAACATATATTTAATTACCTGCAGTATCTCCAAAGCCAGCAAATACATGTATGTCAAAAATTACCCCCAGAAAGCATCTGGTATTACCTTACTGACATTTATTAGAAAGATTTATTTTTGCCTGTGAAGTCTGAAGCCAAATCCAGAAAGTTAGCAAAGCCATATATGCTCAAAAGACTTACTAAACCTGGAGTGGGGGCAGAGAAGGAAAAACCAACAAAACAAAACAAGATAGGCATAAAGCAGTGATATATTCTCTTAATACCCTTCTGACTGGTGAGCTTTATAGCTCCAGACACTACTGCAGGTTAAACTAAAAGATCCTCTGGGCTGACATAACTTTGACCAGCTGCTAATGGATCTGGCACATACTGCCCTTCTTTCCGTATTTCAGCAAAGCCTAAGTGTGATCTAATCACACCTCCATACACAAATGCTGCACATGACTGCAGGTAAGTTTGTGTCCTGAAGTGTCAAACCCCATAACATGCCCTAACCCAGACAATGAGTTAAGTACCTGTGAATGTGCAAACCTGGACGCTTCCTGGGGTACAGATGGTCCAGGCAAATGCACAGCACATGTATTTAACCTTGTAAGCACCTGTGAACATGTGTGCCCCTGGCCATGTTTGGATATGCCTCATCCTATAGGTTCAGTTATCAGGTTTCTCTCTTACCAAAGGGCATTGTCTTGGGACAGTATTTAAACCAGCTGAGAAGGTAGGCAGTTTCCCTTTTCTCACCAAGCAAGTAACAGGAACCAAATGCTGCTGGAGTAGCAGCTGAAGAGCCTGCACTAGCAGGCCAGCAACAACTGGGCCTTGTACCTGGACCAAAGCAGAAAGGGGAAAAGGTCCAAGAGAACTGAATCTCAGAAGAGCCATGGAAAGGCTACAGCCTGGAGACTGAGCACACAAAAGAGACAGAGGCCCCCTAGCCCTCTCCAAGCCAAGGGCAAGTTCCAGACCAGGAAATGGGCATGAGAGGAGAGAGGACCCCTTAGCCATCTCTGAGCCAAAGGCAACTCAAATTATAGTCACAGCATCTGGGAAAACACCAGTGGTGTGGCATGGCCAAAGAGGCCCAGCACAAACCCAGACGGGTCCTGGAATGTCAACATATGGTCGTCCTCTTCCCCCTCCCTCCTGCAGGAGTTGGGGTAACGTGGGAAAAGGGACAAAAGGACAGGCCCCAACATGTCTGGTAAGTAAATCTTCTTTTGAGGTAAGAGCACATGTACTGGTCACTGCTTCTCCCAGACCAGGCCAACATTTCTACCTTTTATGGCCACAGCTTGGCAGAGTCCCTTTTCATTGGGTAACTGCTGGCTTCAGTTGTCCTACTGGCCCAATTGAATCTTGGGCAAGTGATAAATACAGGTCAACTTCTACTCGCCTTGCCTTGCCTGCTTGGCCCTGCCTTGTCTGAATTGCCTTGCCTGGTCCAAGATCTGGGATAGAAGCCACAAGCCCTACTCACTGCAAGCTGAGAAGTCACAAGTCTTAGTATCACAGTATGACTAAAGTTGGAAGAGACCTCGAAGATCATCAAGTCCAACTGGTAACCACGGACCTCACAACTAGATCATGGCACCAAGTGCCACGTCCAGTCCCCTCTTGAACACCTCCAGGGACGGCGACTCCACCACCTCCCCGGGCAGCCCATTCCAATGGCGAATCACTCTCTCAGTGAAGAACTTTCTCCTCACCTCGAGCCTAAACTTCCCCTGGTGCAGCTTGAGACTGTGTCCCCTTGTTCTGATGCTGGTTGCTAGGGAGAAGAGGCCAACCCCTTCCTGGCTACAACCACCTTTCAGGTAGTTGTAGAGAGCAATGAGGTCACCCCTGATCCTCCTCTTTTCCAGGCTAAACAGCCCCAGCTCCCTCAGCCTCTCCTCATAGGGCTTGTGCTCAAGGCCTCTCACCAGCCTTGTTGCCCTTCTCTGGACACGTTCAAGCGTCTCGATGTCCTTCTTAAACTGAGGGACCCAGAACTGGACACAGGACTCAAGGTGCGGCCTAACCAAAGCAGAGTACAGGGGCACAATGACCTCCCTGCTCCTGCTGGCCACACCATTCCTAAAGCAGGCCAGGATGCCACTGGCCTTCTTGGCCACCTGGGCACACTGCTGGCTCATGTTCAGGCGGGTGTCAATCAGCACCCCCAGGTCCCTCTCTGTTTGGCCGCTCTCCAGCCGCTCTTAGGATCCAAGCCTCATTCCCCTTGCAACTAGAATTCATGCTGTGCCTCAGTTTACCCAAGAAGATGCAAGAGCCCTTCACAGAAACACATTGTAAAGCCTGCTGTCCTGCTAGAGCCAGACCAGCATCAAAGACCACATGGCATTCCTGCCAGCAACCAGCCGTGCTTGGCACATGAGAGCCTCAACAGCTAATACAGCAGCAGCAGCACCCTATTTGGGGTAGAACTCTTCCTGGGTAATTAATTCCTTGCCTCCTTGGCATAATGGTTCTTGTCAAGTCTCCCCACCCTGTGGCTGAGCATGATTTTGCATCAGGGGATTCTCTCTTTCCCCATTATTCCTCCTGGTTTGCTTAAATTGTTAAAATTGTTATATTGCCTGAATATTGTATATTCCCACTGTAAATACATATTCCAGCCATACATCTAACCTATTTAATATGGGTTTTGGCAATTTTTCATATAAGAATGTTATTAATATTTTTATTAATATTCACATTTGCCATATTAATTTCATAAATTCATAAACCCTCTAACAACCGGAGAGAGGAGCAAGTCACAAGTACCTGGCTCATCTGCCACAGAATCCCCTTTGTGGCAAATTGCAGATCACAGAACCTTTATTTCCAATTTGAATCCCTGTATTGGAAATTCTTAGATATCTGTTTGCATCATTTAACTGTCTTCATACTCACAACTGAATAACAGAACCTGCACATAAGTTATATTGGTGTCTGAAGATAGCACTGCCAGGAAATATTAAATATAAAATATATAAAAATATACATTTTATTACAGTGTGGAGATTCCAAGGTTGGAGGTGGGTAGCATATATCCAAAAATCCTGCAGATGATTATCTGAACCAGCTCCTGCATATGCAGAATATGTATTTCTGTATGCTTGTATAGTGGCACAAGACACAGACTCACAAATACATGACTCCATCACTCACTTCTGCACTCATACAAGGTTTTGAAGCAACCCCAAACTAGTATGATTAACACTTTACTACAATGATACCATAAATAGAGGAAAGAGTTCTGGTTCACACAGAGGTCAAAAAGAACTAAAAAAAAAAGATATAATTGCCATAGTTAAATTCACTTGCTCAAAGTTTTCTTCTTTAAAGTAAACGACATTAATGTTGATTTAAGTGCCATGAAATCCTATTCAAGATCCACATTTGGGTTCTTAGATACACTGCTCCAATTTACTTAATAGCAGTTATGCTAGCTATTGAGTAAATTAAGCAAGTAAAACAAATTGAGGCATTACTAGAGCATATTTAGATCAAATTGCTCAGATTTACCATATTCAAGTATACTCAACACTTCTGATAAAACTGACTTTCTCATGTCTGTGTGAGCTAGTGCAAGTGAGAATGATTAAAGACAGGATCCCTACCACCAAAGGTCACTCAAACAGTCTATAGAATCTAGCTCAGAGACTCAGTGGTTATCCACAGCAGCATGTGCTGGGCATGCTGCTGCCGCTCTCCATTCCTGACTGTGCTGTCAACCTGGCACAGCTCACAATGAGAGTGCTACTGCACATGGTGTATGGGATGTGGAAGCTGGGGCACTGGATGGAGCCACAGTCCAGCACACTGGAGAGAGGAAAAGCTCTGTCTTTGAATAGTCTCCAAACACCTTTCAGCAGTTTTAAGTACTAGGCAATTTAAAGTCTTGTTATTAGTATTTCACACCTATTCCAATGGTCCTTAACTTCACAGGTCTCTGCACAGGAGAAGATGTTGCAAGAATAAAGACATCACAAACTAATGCTCAGAATGGGGAGATTCCCTTGAATCAATGTAAGATACATTTTAAAGGGCACATTCCAGAATTGATTGTGCTGAGGAAAAACAGTTCTCTGAAGTGAAGAAAAAAATGCTTCACTCATTTACTGATTTTATTTATAAACTTCAACAGTGCCAGCACCTGTAACAAAATGTAAGAGCAAAGATTTATTCTTGTTACTTCCATTACATTGATTTGCTGATGCAGTGAGGCATAATTGTGAGATGGAGATGAATACAGATGTCTGAATTCTGGATGTGGTAGGGTTCTGGTTAAGCACTTTTTATTTCAGTCTTTTGAACTGTCTATGAATGCTGGTTTCAATGACAAAATTGATTCTAAGGATTACTGTCCTTTCTTTTCACACAGCTTATAGACAGGATGTTTTGCATTTTGTGCAATGGCACCAACTGCAGACCCCAAATCATGGTATTATTTACTCTTTGGTTCCTCAGCCACTTGGTTTTGACAAGTACTGTAGTGAAATTCCCTGGAACTCTGCAGCTGGTGGTAACACTGTCTCTGCAAAATGGGTGATAGAGATGCAACTACATCAGGAAGTCTGTACCCCACAGCCAACTTAAAAACATTTGGTTCATCCATATGAAGCCATGTCAAGTAATGACTACATCTAATTAATTCTGCAATCCATACTGCTGGAGAAAACTAAGATTAAGCTCAGTAAATTTCAAAAAGTCTAGAAGTTCAAAAAACAATTTGGGAACCAAATAAAAAAACCCAGCAGTAGAATAGTTCTTGTTTATTACCATCATCTTACACTCATCAGTAGAATATAACTGCACAATATCTGATAGGGAAAATACCAATGATGAAATAAAAGAGTAAAAAAAAACCCACACCAAAACCCCCAGAACAAAACAAAACCAAATACAAAATCCAAAACAAAACAAAAACCCACAAAACCAAACCACAAACCTTAGCATGAAGAAAAAATTTAACTACCAAATCCAGAATGGCAAAAAATCCAAACCAAACCAACTGTTTAGGTAAGAAGCTTAATTGTACCCTATTGAGAAACAACTATGTAATGACTGAGACCATTACTAAACAAAAGTATCTTCAAGGGACTAACTCTTTAAAAGCAGGTACCTGACAAATCAGCCTACATATCATCACTCCCTACACCCACATTTCTTGCAAATCCCATCCAAGTCATATTTAAATTTACTCTCATTGCAAGAGCTTCATATGAGAAATTTAATTTTTATTCCTTTCCCAAGAGGAAAGAATGAATAAAATCTAATACTAATGTAGCTTGCATCAGTAATACAGGACACAGTAAGAAATTGTATTAAAATGTTGACTACCCAGAATCTGATTCCATTTTATGTTGGAAAGGTTTCTGTAGGTAGTGTCTGTTTCAATACACCCAGACAGTTACAAGAGCTGCTTTGAGATGCATTCATAAAAGGCTGTTTTCCACTCCATATCCTAGTCAGTAGAAGATAAATCAAAAAGGACCTACTGGAACACAGAAATGCATTCTAATGCTAATTAAGAAAATGACTCACTGAGTAGTACTGACCCCAGTGAAGAAAAATTAAAAATATTGTTGTTGCAATTTATTTGTCAGATGGGCAAAACACACCCACATTGCTGATTCATATGGTATCAGACAGCAGTACACAGGAAGCTCTACAGGAAGACCACAAAACATGACAAGTGTCCAAAAAGGGACAGACAGGCAGCAACACAGCAGCACACAGCATTGGAATGAGGAAACAACAGAACTTGTGAGCTATGGCTTCTCTTCATCATTAGTACTAGATCCTCAAAAATCTACTTCTTCAAAATGTACATTTTCTGAAACAGAGCTGAGGAACAGTTGTGCAATTTTTCATGAGGGAAATGCAGTGAATGAGTAACTCTGCTATGGCAGAGGCAGCCAGTGCAAGTCATTGTTTATCGCACAAGAATGACATGAACTACAAGGGTTCACTGCCATGCCCCTCTCTGATTAGCACGGTTTTATTTATAAATATTGCCCAGCAGATGAACAACTTCTTTGAAAGGAAGCTTTTCATAATGAGTCTAATAATGAAGCCATACAATTTGTCTTCCAAGTCAGTGGTGTTAGAACAACCCACAGGTGAAATTAAAAAAAATGATTCTAAAACTCAGCTTGGGCAAATGCTAATGAGCACCTAGGTACCTCTTTAGAGTGGGAAGACTTGGACTGCAAGCAGTAAATGAACTATACATAACACAATATTATTACCAAATTCTAGAACTTACTTCTAAAAACTAACCAGCCTACACAAATAGACCTATCTCTAATAAATCACAAAAGGATCCTTAGAAACTTCCTGATCATATTTTAGAAGCCACCTGCAGTTTATGTTCTCCCTTGAAGAAATACCTCATTTATTCTCAATGGGCAGGTGCCTTGCAACCTCTGAGGTGCTCTTTCCATTCACTTTACTGCACACCACAATGCATACAGGCACTGGTTAAACATTCTGCATGTCTTTAAGTGATGTTGTAGTCCAATACTGAAGGCTCCTCCATTATGATCAACAAAGAACCACTAAAATTCTTTCACTGCATAGTAGTTTTCAAAAGCTGCTCTCTTTCAAAAAAGAGAATAAGTATTGAAGTCAGTTTCTTCCCCAATTTGTTACTGCACTCTTAAATCAAAAAGCCTTAAAGTATTTTTATAAAATGCACCACATTTCATTCTGACCCATGCCTTTCTTCTAATCTGCAGACTGCTGGCTGCAAGAAAATTTAGAATATCCAGTATGGTTTTGCACTGTTGTGAAGGGATTAATTTTCAGTTCTTTATTTTTATTTTTACAGTTCCAGGTTTATAAGATAAAGTAACTAAACCTTTGCCACTAAAGATTTCAGTAAGTCCTTTTTAAAGCACAGCTTGAATAAAATCAGCTTTTAAAAATGCACAGGGTCAAAGGAATCATATAAAAATTTACATTAATGTTTTCTCCAAAATATTCCATCCCAGAATCATCTTATTTCATGAGTTTACGAGTAAGGTGGGGGGAAAGAAAGCTTCTTTCCATCATGATGGGTGCCTTTAAGAAATGAGGTTAGCTTCAGAGGCTGGTACAATGAATTAGTCTGGTCTAAGTTTCATTTTCAAATTATCTTTGTAGGTATGTTGTTATGGCTTAAGACACTGAAATGTATTCTCGCACAGACAATCACCTTGATCGGTACCCTTAATAAAAAGAAATATAGTTAAAAACAAAAGCAACAAAAAGACTCCTCTTCTAAAAAAGTGGACTGGTAACTGGCACCACTGTTGCTTCTACACTCAGTTCAGAAGCAGTATTTTAGTAAACTGCAGAAAAATATCAGAAGTATTCTTAATCTTTTTACACAGGACACAAATCCTGTTTCTGCACAACTAAAACTTGCCATTGTAGTCTAACAGAATACTCAGTGAATCCTGGGGGTGTAAAAACTATTTTATAGGTGGTTCATACTCAGCAGATTTCTGCTTTAAATGATCCTTGAAAGAGCCTTGAGTAATGAGTGCTATCGTGTTTTTCCAGTTCAAGTACTGAGTTGTGCAGGAACAGCAGTAAAGAAACTACTGGGTTACCTCAAAAATAATTGTAATTGACTACAGACACGAATACAAGGATATGCATAAAAATCTAATTTGCACTTTGTTCCAAAGCTCTTCACAAATGCAGTATGACATAGTAGTTAGAAAAAAATTCTGCAGTCAGAAAAAATTTCTGAATTCAAGGTGATGCTTTTCCTTTGCAACGTAGAGAGTAAAATCTCTGTGGATTAGATACAGAATAGATCACGACTCAACATTAAATCCCATCCCTGTGTTTTTCCATTATTTGGATAAACAGAAACTATCAAAATAGCCATGAAGTGGTTTAACTATCCCTGAATGCCACAGTAGGGTCTATGAGGCTTACATAATGAATATCTCAACAGCTCTTCCTGTGTGGTATGTGCTTACTGTTCCTCCAACCAGCACAGGGCTGTGCAGCTGGAGTTGAGGAGGCAGACAGATAGGACCAAGGCTTCTTTATGCTGCAGTGATAGGCTGTAACCATTCCATCATTTATGTGTAAACAGCACCATTTTGCTTATGGAGAAGAAGAGCTGGATAAATACTAGAGATGAGATGCTTTTAAAGGCATAGCCTAAAACTACCACAGATGCAAAGAACATTTTCACAGATCAATAGCACTCATCTACCTGCTTGTACAGTCATCAATACATACAAACAACTTAAGTTCTCAAACAAGAGGACACAGTTTACCAAGCAAAACATACCTAAAGAGCATCTCCAAATACCAATGACTCAGGACACAATTTACATTTTGGAGATTTCCAACCTAGCAAAAGATGGACATGTAACCTATTACATACTGTAAGGCTTAGAATGTTAACAACTAAACAGTATGTCAAATTTTAATCACAGCCAATACACCACATTAAGAAAAATGGAAAGCCACCATCCTGAAATAGCCTTAATTAAGAACAAAAAACCTTAATTGTAACAGTTCTTCCACAGTATCACTTACCCTAACCAAGTGCCCACAAACTCTCATATATGATAGCATCTAAGGAAATGGAGAGACACGTGAGAGTTAGAGAAAAGTTTAGAAGTATTAAAAGCAATGGAAGTTGCTGCCCCTCCAACCCACTGCTAAACTCTTTTTTGTCATGCTTGAGCTTGTTCACATAAATGACTTGATCATAATATGCAATTTCCCCACATAGCCTGTATCTGATACAGTGAAGATCTGCATGTTGTTTTATCAAAAGTGACACACACCACTACAGCCTTCTGTTGTTATAAAGATTATTATAAAAAAAACCCTAAAAACACGACTAAAGTAATTCTTATATTTCCCTTTTCCAATCTCCTCTTCCAGATGTAAAACACTAGATCCTTGCCTCACCTCTACAAAATAACCAAAACGAATACAAAGTATAAGAGTGGAAGTAGATAAGCCCATAGTCTGAAAACAGGTACATGCATGATCAAACTGATGAAATGTGAATACGGAATCAACCCTTCATGAGCAAATTTTATTCATATTTTAACCAGGCAGAAAAAAGAGCAAAATAATCTCTGTGAAAGAGTAGACAACCAAAGAAATTAAGTACCTCTATTAGGCAATACATCCCACAGCATATAACAAACTACACTTGAGAAGAAGAAAAAGGCTGTGTTGTGTTTTGCTTTGGATTTGTAAAACAAATCTCTTGAATAACACTAGCCGAAGCTGAATTTGATTGCAGGACAAAGCTTTCCAGCAGATGTTCTAACTTTTGCCACATATGAAGAGCAACCTGAACAAGAGAATGGCAAAATTTTCAGAAAGGTATGGTCCACTTTAGCTGACCATTTTTTCATGCACTGCAGTAAACCTTATTTCAAGCAACTCTTGTGTGTTACTAGAAATGAACAATGAAGACATGACATTTCAAGAACTTTCAGTCATTCTGTATAGCATAACTGAAACATAACTGGATCCAAATTTATTGCAGGGAGAAAATATTTTCATAAACTGTAAGAGGAAAATATAAGAATATTACTTCAGAAATAAATGATGGATAACCTTCGTATGTCTTCTGCAGAAATAAATTAAACTATTAAGAAGCTATTATTTCTAAATATTTTCCTCTAGGAAACACGCACATATAGTTATGTTTATTTATGTCTAAAAACATGTTGTATAAATACCTACATTTACATAACCTTTCTTAATTATGGAAGTCAGAACCAGTCAAGACTATGAAACTTTGTTACTTTATAGTAAATGCCAAACTCCCATTATATACAAAAGTTACCCTGAGTGTCTTTCACATTTTCATTGCCAGAGAGCATGCTCACATTAGTATTTCCTTTCACAGGCACAACGTGATCTGAAAGTAAAATACTTAAGTGACAAACATATCTGATGTAAAGCAGTCAGAAGGGAAACATAACGCCTGTTTTCCTATAATTATGGTCCTTCATCCAGTGCATGAGTGATCACAAAATCTACAAAAATTTGCCAACATTATTACTACTCATTTGTTCTTCACAACAGCAGAAACAGCAAAAGGGTGGAACCAGAAAGATAAAGCACGGACATCACGTTCCACATGAGTGTTTTTGTATATGACTTATCATTTCCTGTTAGCAAAGAGTAGTTAATCACTTAAGAAGTCGTATTGAAAAAAATAAAAAAGCTTCACTTAAAATGAAATATAGAAGGAGGAAGGAAGAAATCTTATTGCTCTGCAAAAAGAGAGGAGCTAAAATTTAGTTTCCAAGTTTATGTTGAACCACATGCTAAGATAGTCTCCTTATTTGATATCAGTGAAATTGTCTAGTATTTACTGGGGAAGACTGTTCATTTACCTGTGTATTTATTTTAAATACAGATAGTCTCAACTCTTCATAGGAACATTCAACCCTGCTTGTCTAGCTTTCTCCTGATACACAATCGTGGTTTTGCTACACAAAGAAAATTATCCAAACTTCATGCTTCTGTTTGGGTAAAACACAAAAGAGTTAAGCAGAACATAACAGAGGAAACAAGCAAATTACAAACCCATGGAGCAGTACAGGCAAACACAAGGGACTCTGCTCAGAACAAAGAGCAAGCAAATGAGTGAGCTGATAAAGAAAAGAGAGGATCTGAATTAGCACATGTTGAGGTTTTGGGAGCTTTTAAAGATTTTATTCAAATATAAAGGAGGAGAAAGAGCAGAGAATAGGACAAAATGGCATAGCCACAGGTAAGAAGATACAGACCTGCTGAGGTCAAGTGTACTTAGTAAGACTGGAGGTGCCAGACAGAAAGGGAAGCCATGACAGAAGTAAATGACTGACAGAAGGAGACTGAAAAAAAGAAAAAATACAGTAACAGGTTGTGATCTTCTTAGGATTGTCAAAGCCCTTGTCAAGGACTTTCTACAAAGTGCTCAAAAAGAAACTGTTTATGGCTTTACTGTAGCCCCTAAAGCTTACTTATAAAGGTCCTCATGGGAGGAAACATGGCTATGAGGGAGATGGGTTTTACTTCACATTAGAGTATCACAGAATCATAGAACCATCTACCAGAAAAGGCTTTTAAGGTCATCAGGTCCAACCATTAACCAAGCACTCCCAAGTCTGCTAATAAGCTCCATGCCTACAGGTCTTTTGAACACCCCGAAGAATGATGACTCAACTACTTCTCTGGGCAGCCTGTTTCAGGGCTTGACAACCCTTTCGGTGAAGAAGTTTCTCCTAACATCCAAGCTAAGCCTTCTCTGGTGCAGTTTGAGGTCCTCTCCTCCCATCTTGTCACTTGCTGCTTGAGCGAATACACCACCAAACACCACAGCTCAACATCCTTTCAATTACTTGTAGAGAATGGTTAAGGTCTCCCCTCAGTCTCCTTGTCTCCAGATTAAACAGCCCCTATTCCCTCAGATGCTACTCATAGGACTTGCACTCCAGAGAAACTAGATAATTCTCAGTTTTGTTGCCTTTCTCTGGATCCATTCCAGCATCTCAACATCTTTCTTGTAGTGTTGGGCAAAACATAACACAGCATGGGTCTGTGAGAAAAACAGGTGTCTTCAGTTCCTGTATCTGAATACCTGTTGCTAATGGACCATGATACTTTATATTTAACTATACTCTCTTCCACATTGGCTGGCTCTGCATCAATGTATTTCTTGCAAAAACGATGTATGTGGAGCTTTACAGTATTAGAAGCATTTTAGTCTCCTGTAACGGTAACTTCTCTGGTTTTAAGTGCGTGGAGAAGAACACTTGAAGAGTCCCTTGATTATCCCTGTTCCAAACGAATAAACATGTCATTTCACCATCCCAAGAACATCATCCTTGCTTTGTAAAAAGAAGAAAACAAAAGGCAAGAAAATCTACACAGTCTGCATCACCAGGCAGTCAATAACCCTCCTAGTGTTTGCACACTGCTGCTTTGGATTCAGTCTTCATACTCTTTGTGTATCAAGTGAGGTGTCTGCAGGAGGCCCTTTCCTTCAACGCAGGTTTGTTTCATCACATAGATCCAGAACATTTAAACACCTCCAACTGTTTATTCGAGATAAAAATTTATGTAGTCCAACTCTATACCCTCTCCCATTGTCATACTTCTGTCTGTACTTTTACTTGTTTGCTCTGGTGGTTTTAGCTGACTTAGAAGAATAGAATTAACATGGTAAACATGGACTTAAAGATAATGCAAGTAAGGTTTTGTACTTTGAGCATTTCCCATTATCTGCTTATTTTCACTCAAAAAAAAAAAATCCTCAAAGGGACTAGGTATAAACACAGAATTACCATTACTCACATTAGTTACCTTGTTATGAATATTTAAGAAGTCTCACAGGAAATTATAGGCATGGGATTCAAGTAAGATTTCCTGCCTGTTTATCACCACAGGGTGACACCTTCCTGATACTGTCTGCTAAAGCTGAGGGGCAACTTGTCTTGGAAGCCATGTTGAAAGTGAATAGTGCAGGTTAATAGTGGGTAGTCAGTGTTTAGTATAGCAACAGATTTGTTTAGAACAGTAACAGATGTTACAACTTCTTAACAACAAGATTAAAAATAAAAGCCACCCATGTATACTTCCCAACTTCAGAAGCACTAGACATGTTTAGAACAAAAGAAAAGGAAAAAAGAGCATAGAAAAGGAGGGAAAGGTTTCTCAGACAGTGTGTGGAATACTGGGAATGTTAAAACTCAGAAAATTAAAATGAATGTTCTTATTTCAGTGTTTGAAAAGAATGACAGAAGCAGATATACAGATACCTTTCTAAAAACAACAAATCCTAAAAGTACAAACCTGCATTTGTTTTTAAAAAATGTGCATTTGAATACCTCGAGTTGCACATGAGTTAGTACTGTAGACTCTCCAAGTTTTGAACAGACAGGCAACTTTGAGTATTCAATATAAAAACTAAGGCTTTCCTGTGTATCATAAAATACTTCTTACTCCAAATCCCTGTGAGGAGAGGCTGAGGGAGCTGGGGTTGCTTAGCCTGGAGAAGAGGAGGCTCAGGGAGACCTTATTGCCATCTACAACTACCTGAAGGGAGGTTGTAGCCAGGTGGGAGTTGGTCTCTTCTCCTAGGCAACCACCAACAGACAAGAGGACGCAGCCTCAAGCTGCACCAGGGGAAGTTTAGACTGGATGTTAGGAAAAAGTTCTTCATAGAAAGAATGACTGGCCATTGAAATGAGCTGCCCAGGGAGGTGGTGGAGTCACCATCACTGGAAGTGTTTAAGAAGAGACTGGATGGGGCACTTGGTGCTACGGTTTAGTTGATTAGATGGTGTTGGGTGATAGGTTGCACTTGATGATCTCAAAGGTCTTTT
Source organism: Picus viridis (assembly GCA_033816785.1). Lineage (NCBI taxonomy): Eukaryota > Metazoa > Chordata > Aves > Piciformes > Picidae > Picus > Picus viridis. The sequence continues at coordinate 55,358,619 of CM066606.1, forward strand.
CCAACCTGGTTAATTCTGTTCTGTTCTATTCTATTCTATTCTATTCTATTCTATTCTATTCTATTCTATTCTATTCTATTCTATTCTCATTCCAATCCATTCCCTTCCATTCCATGTGACAACTTCAAACCCTCTACTTAAAAAGTAACAGAAGTGCAGTAACATTTACCCAAAATGAAACTAAAAAATATCTTGTATGACAAATTCTGAACAGATCACTCTCAGTCATGCTAAACCTCAGTAATTTTCCAAAGTTTAACATGAAAAAGAAATGCTTTTTGTTATAATGCTCTAACATTAGTTCTGACATATTACATTCTAAACATTAATAGCTACATTTCTCAACATTGGTAATAAACCTTTAACAACAGCCCAGACTATAATGTTGCACAAGGCTTTTAAGTCTCTGCCTTCTTAGTTGTACTGGTGACTATGAAGGCAACACAATTCCAGAAGAACTAACTTGGTAAACTTAACACTTGCCTCTTGTTACATTGATTATATTAAAATATTTCAATCCAGGTGTGTTGAGACCTCAAATGCTATCATCTTGTACACCAAAGAAAGACTGCCATTGCCTACTTAACTAACTTCTTGATATGAAGGCACTGCAAATTTCAGCAACATTCAGAGATTTGAAATGCTTCAGTTTTAGCAATTCCCAAAGTAAAAAATAATTTCTACTGTAGACCCAACTTGATGAATTTGACAAAAAAGAGAGTAACTTCTCTTAAGGCCTAACGACATCAATACCAGCCTGGGCTGCAGCTTTCTGAACTACTTTGCAAAACAGCAACTGTGCTAAAAATACATTGTTACTCAAACTTTGAGATATTCTCTCCAGGGATAGGATTTCCTGATAGGAGCTTCAAATTAATAGGAAGTGCCCTTCCCGTGTTTTCTAGGCTGCTAGATTAATGAGTTTGTTTTCCATAGCCTTTAGGGGGAAAAAAAAAAGGCACAGATTAACCAACTGATTGATGTTCACTGCTTTAAACTTAAATGATTTTGTATACAAAACCTAAGTGTAGTAGACCACAAACATCTCCATTCAGGCACAAGGCTACATCAAGTTTGGTTTCCTCTGTATTTCCAAAGGACTTCACACAGTCCTTGTCTGTGATCCTGTCAGTTAGCAACTTCTACTTCACTCTCCCGTGCAGCCCTGTAAGAAACTGATGGGAAGAAGCTGAGTAGAAAGACAGACTCCCACTTTCAGGGAAATTATGTTAATATAGGGAAAGTAAACAACTCTGGCCATGTGTATACAGCTATGCCAAGCCCAAACAACTTATTCCAACTATACAAAAACACTACATAAATTCAGCACTCTAAACTTAAAGCAGTAACTCCAAAACATATGCTCCACAGTATAATTTGGGGGGAAGAAATTCCAATTTACAATTAGGACACCCAGACAGCAAGGAAAGTGACAATCAATACCAGTTTTGAAGATAAAACAACTGTGCTACATAATCAACTAACTTTTCAAGTCAGTATGGGGGATGCTTTGCACACAGCAAAACCATGGTGCCAGAAGGCTGAAATACAAAGAAAAATGTAATTTTCTCTTACACATTTGATTTTGACTTTTGAGGGATGAGCAGAAACTAGTCAGCTCCCACATGCAGACTATGAAATTCAAGTCTTTTTTACCAATTAGAACAAATGTTTCAATATTCTTCATTCACACAAAAATCCCCATGAATCATTAAACAAGGTACAGATTTTGACAGACACAATACTGGCTCAAATCTGGATTCTTCATGTGGCATGCAAAAGCCAACTGACACACAGAGCTGAGATATTTGTTTTATTCCAAACCTATCCAGAAAAGGGTGCTAGGGGGTAATTTTTCACAAAGCAAGCACACTGGCTGAAATTCACAACAGCTATTTACACAGTAAAATTTATTAGCTATACCTAATGTCAATGCCTGCTAACTGGTCATTACTTTCTTGCTTCATCATAAATTCACTGTGCATGCTCACAAAGAATGGGGTTTGTTTGGGTAGGAAGATAGTCTAGCTAGGAGGTGTGAGTTTTTACATTATAATTATATTACAACGAGATAGGATCCACATCAGGACACCAGTTCACAGGAGTTTGCTGTATTTATCAGTGTTAATCCAAAAGGATGTAGGTTCAATTTTCTGGGAATCCCTGACCTTCCATCCTTTGATAAAGTTCCCCTGGAATCAGTCATTGCAGTACACTCTTAAGGTACACAATATTAGTGAGACCACTGCATCCTATGATAAGCAACGCCAGCCTAACTTTAAACAATCTGGCACGAAAGATTCTCCTGACTCTCCACTGCACGAACACAGGCTCCTGCAATACTGGTCATTGCAACACTGCATCACCAATAAATTGATGACCACCCGCAGTAGCTCTGGCAGAGTTAAGTAGAGAATAAAAGCTTCTTTAACCTGCTAATAGGCTTTATCTTTTCTACTTCTAAATTAGATGTTTTCAAACACATACAGCAGTTCAGTTCTAATAACTAAATTACATATATGTAGATACAAGACTTCAATATTACTAAGTATTTATTTAACCCTCTCCTCCCCAGTTAATAGAAATTTGCTTCTTTATTGTAAATGTCCCTGCTCTTCAAAAGTTTCTGATACTAAAAGAAGTATTAACTTTTGAGTCATCAAAGAAAGTATTATTAAATACTCTTCCACATGACTGAAAGAAAGGTGAGCCCTGCACTTGTGGGATGCTTCACCCGACAGAAGTTGCTTCATAATGGCTCAACAACAGAAATCAGAACAAGTTCTCAGAACTGCTACCAAATAGAACTGTACCAGTCCTGTGGAAAGAACTGGGAGATACAGCCATGCAATTTTGTGCCTTACCAAGTATTCAAATAAGTATGAAGCATTTCACTCTCCTTTGTGGAATACTTGAATTATTTTACTCAACTATTTTTAAATAGATAAATATGTAAAATAAAATAAATAGGTAAATATGAAAAATAAAATTGGAAAGAAGTCAGACTAGTCAGAGACAAAGCTTCCAAATATTTCAAATCATATAAACACAAACAACCATAAAACCACTTAGGCTGGAAAAGGCATTTAAGATCAAGTCCAACCATTAACCTAGCACTATCAAGTCCACTGCTAAACCATGTCCCTGAACACCAAGTCTACGTATGTTTTGAGCACCTCCTTGAATGATGACTCAACTACTCTGGGCAACCTGTTCCAGTGCTTGACAACCCATTCAGTGAAGAAATTTTTCCTAATGTCGAACCTAAACCTCCTTTAGTACAACTTAAGGCTATTTCCTCCCATCCTGTCACTTGGTACTTGGGAAAAGAGACTGACACTCACCATTCCTCCATCTCCTTCCTGTTAGTTGTAGAGAGTGATAAGGTCTCCTCTCAGACTCCTTTCCTCTAGACTAAACAACCCCAACTCCCTCAGATATTCCTCATAAGACTTCTTCTCTATTTCCTTCGCCACCTTTGTTGCTCTTCTTTGGACCTGCTCTGGCACCTTAATGTCCCATAGAATCACAGAATCAACCAGGTTGGAAAAGACCTCAGAGATCATCAAGTCCAACCTATGACCTAATACCCAACACCTCCTAACAACTAAACCATGGCTCCAAGTGCCACATCCAAGCCTTTTTGAACACCTCCAGTGATGGGGACTCCACCACCTCCCTGGGCAGCACATTCCAATGGCCAATTACTCTTTCTGGGAAGAACTTTCTCCTCACATCCAGCCTAAACCTTCCCTGGCACAGCTTGAGACTGTGTCCTCTTGTTCTGGTGCTGGGTGCCTGGGAGAAGAGACCAACCCCCACCTGTCTACAACCTCCCTTCAGGTAGTTGTAGAGAGCAAGAAGGTCTCCCTGAAGGTCACAGTTGTAGTGAGGGGTGCATTCAAGGTGTGGCCTCACTAGTGCCAAATAGAGTGGCATGATCACTTCCCTACTCCTGTGGACAAGATGATGTTGGCCTTCTTGGCCACTTGAGCACACTGCTTGCTCATATTCAGCCAGATCTCAACCACTACCCCCAGGTGCTTTTCTGCCAGGAAGCTTTCCAGCTACTGTGTCCCAAGCCTGCAGCATTGCCTGGAGTTGTTGTGACCCAAGTGCACGACCTGACACTTGGCTTTATTAAGCCTCATATAATTGGCCCTGGCCAATCAAGCCAACCTGTCTAGATCCCTCCAGATCCCTCTGCACAGCCTTCCCACTCTGAAGCAGAACGACACTCCCACTCAGATTGGTGCTGTCTGCAAACTTACCGAGGTTGCACTCAATAATACCCTCAAACTGATCACTGAAAATGGTATTTAAAAGAATTTGTAAAAGCAAACATGTTTTCTCCTTTTAAATTTCAGTAACAGCATCAGTCTCAAAAGAATCTCTTCTAAGGTGTTGAAAATTTTATTTCACAGTATGTTCACACATAAACAGGTATCTCTATCTATTTTTCTAATGTGATTTTTTTTCTACATGCAATGATAATGCCAAAGCTTAACCAGTGACATTCTGCTACCAGTTGGAAGAATGGCCTAACTGTGCTTTGGCCAACACATGGCATGGGAGGAAAAGTCAAGGGGCAACAGTCAAGCAGTAGCCTGCCATTAAACCTCTGCTCTGCAACAAATCCCCAAGGCATCTTATTAAGAGCAGCTCTCTTCTTAAAAGCAGAACCTTTGTGTTGTCAAAGTAACAAAAAAGGGTAAAGAACTAAAGTGAAGACTGGAACATGCCCTTTCCTTCTGAGGTTTGAGAAAGATTTGCATGACATCATTTTTTGAGACCTTCAGTACATTTCCTAAATTAAAAGAGGAAAAACTTCAGGCACAGACATTAAAAAAAATCTCACCTTGTTATGTTCATACTTGTATGGGATTTTGAGGGTATCCATGGCTCTGATCATGGCCTGCATTGCTGTAAATATATTCTGGTACACCAGTTTTGTAAAGCCCTTTTTGTCTTCATCAGAGTAACCTGATCCATGAATGATTCTCATCTGCTTGATAAACGTGCTTTTGCCACTCTCTCCCGTGCCTGCAAGACAAGTAAGAAGGACATGCTTTAGCCGCTGGACACAAACATGACTTGTTTTGTGCAATGCTTAAAGCTTGTTTAAGGCAGGGCTGAACAGTGTCAGGTGGTCCTTGCAAGGTAACTACAAGGACCAGTTCAGTGTCAAACAACAGTATCAGTAGCAACCAAAGTTACCACTGAATTAAAACTTGCATTTTAATTTAGCAATTAAAGTAATCAGTAAAACAAAACTCAAAAATATATACATAATATATGACTGTTTTTTACAGATTTTCCATTCTGGAAGGTGCAATTGTCCAAAGCACGTAACTTCAGGTAATTACGTCAAAACAAACAAAACAGTACTGTAACTATTGCAGCCCCAAACTTTAACTTCATAACACATGGTATCTGTGTTAATTAAAATTTGGCTCATTCATTAATAGGCAGACATTTCCTCCTTCCTTTAAATTTTTTTGTACTTTGTACTAGAAGTAGTTTGTTAATGAACGCTGCTATTTGTCAATTTTACGTTAATATTTTCTTGCTGGAAATTTCACACAGGATGCATCACACATTTTTCCTTTACTCCAGTGCAATGAGCTCATCCTCTGTGATTAGAAGAGCTTATGTATTTTATTCCTGCATTTGCTCAAAAGGACAAGTTGAAATTCAGAATAAGCAGTTGCACAGTCACATAAACCCTGCATTCAACCAGCTACTCAGCCCCGCAAGAAACAAAATGCATGCACCAGAATGCACTGTTCAGCACTATGCTGTTTGGCCTTTCAGCCTGAGTTTTATTTTAATAATTTCTGTAAAGCTTTCATACCTTGTAACCATAATAATTGTGTCCTAGGATGAAGGCAGCCTTATGCACCTTACATACTGTTTCACATGCTGGTTTAGGTGTCTTGCCAGAGAAGTGTGTTTCACAGCAGTGCAGTGCAAGGATAAAGAAGCAACCCTTAAGCATTTTTGAGAAAGCACACACTGCAAAAATCCAGAAGCTTTTGCCTTTACCATGAGCATCACTTCAACACCTTCAGTCCCATTTCCCACACACATAAACCAAAATCCTAACATAAGTTTTTACATACATATTCCCAGAAAATCAAGCACAATGTTACATACTGACCAATTTTACTTTATCTGGGGAGAAAGTGGTTATTATTGTAGTAAAGAAGAATGCATGCTAAAGCTGAAAAGTTGGGACCAAGCCTGCTTCTATGCTCAACCTTCATGGGGATCCTCAGCCTGCAGTCTGGTCAGGAGTGCTGAACTAAGTGCACAGGCCACCTCTGCAGGACACTGCCTGGCCAATCAGCAGACCTTGCCCCACATAATCAGACAAATTGATGCTAATGAAGCACAGGTCTCTGCCAAAAGGGTGATGCAGTATGGGCTATCCTGAATCAGTGAAATTACTTTAGCCTACCCTTAAGATCACTACAGTTCTCTTTTCCTGAAACCTATGAAACAGAATCATGTCCTTACACATAAAGTGAAATAAAGTGCCATACCACATTTTTTTTCAGTAATTCTGTAGCACTATACAGCTTTCCTGAAGATAAATAAACATTCAGTGCAAATACCTGTTCGGCTTGAATACACAGAATGGTATGACAAATTATTTTTTTTATGTGATCAACTATTTTATTGAAGATTCTGCTTTAACTAATGCAGAAAGTAATTTCCACCAAATACCTCTGAATCAATGCAGTACAAGGTGATTTCTGGGTTTGGTCCTGATCGTTTCCTTTCTGCATGGGAATCCAAATTTCTTCAAAATCCCAAACTACAAATTTAGCATAGAGATAGAAAGAACATGCTTTGATTATCTACACTGGTTTAGTATCATGATTTTCTAATTCCTTTAATTCTTTATTGGGAGTATTGGGAGTATAGGTAGCAATTGATTTAGTGTAGGTAGCTCAGAGTTTTATGGTCAATGACATCTAGTTGGGGTCTGAAACAAGTGATGTTCCCCAAGGGTCACTACTGGGTCGAGTCCTATTCAATCATCTACCACCTGGACGAAGGGATAGAGTGTACTCTCAACAAGTTTCTGTTCACACAAAACTGGGAGGAGTGGCTGACACACCAGAAAGCTGTACTGCATTCCACATGATCTAGACAGGCTGGAGATATGGGCAGCTAGTAACCCTACGATGTTCAACAAGGACAAGTGTAGGGTACCACATCTGGGGAAGAATAACCCCAGGTTATCAGTAAATTTGGTGGCTGATGGGCTGGAAAGCAGTTTTGTGAAAAAAAAAGACCTGGAGTCCTAGTGAACAACAGGATAACCATGAGCCAACAATGCACCCTTATGTCCAAGATTAATGATATCCTGGGATGCATCAAGAGTGTGACAAGCAGGTTGAGGGAGGTTCTCCTCTCCCTTGACTCTGCCCCTGGTGAGGCCTCATCTGGAGTGCTGTATCCAGTTCTGGGCTCCCCAGTTCAAGTCAGACACAGAACTGCTTGAGAGGATACAGCAAAGGGCTATGAAAATAATTATGGAACTAGAACATCTGTCTTATAAAGAAAGCATGAGGGACTTGGGGATTTTTAGTCTGGACAAGAAAAGAATGAGGAGGATCTTACCAATGCTTATAAAAATACTTAAAGGGTGGGTGTCAGGAGGACAGGGCCAGTCTTTTTTTCTGTTTTTGGTCCAGTGACAGGACCAAATGTAATGGGCACAAACTTGAGCCTAGGAAGTTCGATGTAAACATTAAAATCCAATAAAGAATATAAAATTTAAGCTGCATCTTATTCAGCTTCGTGGTTCTGTAATTGGGTGTCATCGTACTAAGACCCTGTCAGCCAAATACCAGTAACAAACTGTACCTGAAGACATAAAGACATAGATATACACACACAATGTACTCTTATTTTTTCCCCATGTATATGAAAAAAATGTATGTATTGGATATACGTATAACATATATCTAACTACACATACATACATGAAAATGGTATCTCTCTTTTTGAATGCTATCTCAAAAAATTTCTCAAGTTTGTCCTTCCCCAGATCAGCGCTTAAAACTACTTTCTTGTCCCTGTTTGTAGACAACTTTCAGGTTAAGTCAGAGGCAAAGATGAGAACATTTTGGGTCCTCCTTAACTGCATGGAGTGTCACACACACAGGGGCAAAGTGTGAAAAGTATCCTGGTGAAAAAGGATACCATGTCAAAGCTCTAGCACAAAATGCAATAAAACAGGATAAGAGAATATGAATAACAGGTAATAATAAAACATGCATGATTGCCCACAGATTACTAAGAGGTAAAAATAAAGGAACTCACAAGAACTTAACTTTTGATGGCCCCTCTTAGATTGCTACAATGCCTCAAATAGCAATAAATTCCCACTGTAGTGTGGGATAAGTCTCTTTCTCTGGAAAATTTCAAAACTCACCTGGATGCATTCCTGTGCAGACTACCCTAAGTGATCCTGCTTTGGCAGGGGAGTTAGACCCAGTGATCTCCTGAGGTCTCTTCCAACCTCTAATGTTCTATGATACTGTGATAAAGAACTAAGTAAGAGCTTCCCACCTTACAACCTATCAAATCTCTGAGCATCTCCCCAGAATTTTTTTCTTTGAATAGCAACAAGTATTAGTGCATCAACAAGAATTTTACAACCAGATACCTGAAATCCTTCCCCTCATCAGTATGATCTCCAAAAGAAGAAACAGGAAGGAAGTCAGCTTGCTTAAATGCAGCAGTAATTCCTTACGTGCATGCTTGCACACATATACTTACACACATATCACGCATCATTTATTGTATTATTACTTCTTCTGCACAACCTGCAAAAAATTAAACTACAAAATGCTGAAACACAACACTCTTTGCCCTTTGAAACTTACATAAAAACTTAAAACATTGTTTATTTGCAATAGGATACAATGCACCTACTGGTAGGCTAGCTTCAAAACTTGTGGTAGCAGAAAAGGAAGATAGTGGAAACTTGAACAATAACACAAGAATAGAAGCCCAGGGTAAAAAAGTTTTCGTTCACATGGGTGTGTAATGCATACCTGTATTTGCTTCTGCACTTCTCTTCATTGTATCTTAATTAGACCTAATATTTTCAGTGATCAAATATAAGGCTGTTTTTAAATTAAAGCAACAACACGCTCTAAGGAAAGTCCATGCTGGCAGGTGTTAATAAAAGAAACACTGCTGAGTTATGTTTGAGACTCTGCTTTTATTCCTAACTTTGACCTATGAAGAGGCAAGAAAAAATAAAGGCTTTGTTTTATTATTTGGAATTTTATATTTAAATCAGATAGCAAAATCATGTATAAAAAGAAAATGCTATCGAACACTACCCTGTTAGTCACTCATCCACATATATTCACTAATAATTGCTGAATCAACAGTGTGCACGTTTGCAGAAGGCTGGCTTTTAACTTGGGGCTCAGTGGTAGAAAGAAATGCAGAAGTATCTGCGAAGTGAAGATTCATGGGTCAGAGTGGAATTAACACCCTGTGAAGACTGCACACAGCCTGACCCTTCTACTTGCTGACCATATTGCTACTTCCAGTATTAATATACCGACATTGTTTCATCAAACATTTACCCAGAAAAAGTAGTGTTTCGTGCACTGCCTCACCGATTTAAAGTGCAGAAATCAATTTCATCAGGTATGAAGTAGCAGAATAACTCCTATGACTAGCAACAGTTAAAACAGTAATAAAGAGGTGACACATGAGAAGAAAAATGTTTGATTTAACTATAGAGTTATATTTCACTTGGAAGAGTGTTTTATGTCCTCTCTGCCACTACTAATTATGCTATAGGGAAAACAAAAAACATGGTTATTTTCTGTTGCCATTCCAGCAGTGGAATGCAGCAGGATCACATTTCTGCTGAAACTGAGTATGCCCTTGTATGAAAACATAAAAACTGCACAACTTAGGCCTTGGACTGGCTTGGCTATGTAGGTGCTAAAATACCCACAATGTATCACATGAGATCAGCCTGGGAGCTGAAGTAAAGGATCCACTTTGTCCCACCACTTGGAGCAGCACTTCCAGGCTCACCACTGAAGGGAGTCTCCCTCCTGTAGTTATCAAACTCCTTAATTAACAGATTACCCCTCACAAGAGTTACTTGATGTTAGGAAACACTTTTGATGGTGTTTCAGTTCAACAAATGGAAGACTATAGAACAGAAAAGGATCTGAAGTTTCAAGCAAGACAGCAAAACAAAACAGGAGGGAGATAAAGTCTCCAGATATCTGTTCCTGTACATCTCTTTCTTTTAACTTAATGCTAAAACCTGAATGGAAGCTACTGAGAACTAAGTTAGGAGAGAGCCCAAGAGAGATCTAACCCAAGAGAGATCTAACAGAGCACAGGTTTAAATTAAGAGCCATTAATAAAAAATCGGGGAGAGGTGCACATACCTCTTGCCAACATCACTGTCAAGTGTTTGGCCCACTGACAGAATCTCTAATTAAAATCACTACATAATAATTTTCCTAATTAGTTTGTTCATGATCCACAACTGCATATTGCACCTGCTTTCAAAATGGAAGCATATAATCACTTTGCCATTCACTAAATTACCTTGTCTACATCATTTTAGTAGTTTATAAACATTAAGATGACTATCAATATTCTATGAAAGAAACCAAAATATCATTTTGTTTATGACTCATGTCGACAACACAGGAGAGCCTGACAAGATAAGTAAAGATTCCTTCCAAAGAAAGATCCAGTAGAATATTATAAATACAGTTCAGAAAGTGGAGAATTGCATTGAATAAGTAATGCGAAACATCTACATTGATCTAGTATGAACTGTTTCAAGAACGGCCTTCAATGTCTTTATGACAAGCTAAGCAAATGTTGCCCACTACAGAACATTTCTAGAGCTGTTGCATATTGTCCTCACCTACACTATAAAAACCCTAATAACCATCTTTAAGAATGATTTAATTTATTCTCTCCTTGATTATTACATGCGTTAAGTATCATACTGTACTAATTAACTTCTCCACAATATGGGAACTGAGTTCTCTTACTTCCTTTTAAAAAGCAAAGAAACCTCCCATTATGTAGACATCCAGTCAATGTTTTCTAAAGCAGAGAAATCCTCTTAAAAATTTAATCCAGGAGTTTAAGCAAGTAATAAACTTTGCTTGTCACTCTAGTGCAGCCACTAAACTCAAAGAATTAAAACTAATATTTATCTTTATTATACCACTAACACAATTAAAAACAGTCAAATGACTGCTACAACGAAGTAAGGCACTGAATTGCAGACAATTGGAAAGATAGAATTAAAATTTAAAATTCAGTTGATACAGATTCTTAAATGAATATTAATTTGAGCTTTTCAGTGAAACAGAACCTCTCAAACTGTTTTACAAGAAATTCAGTTAATCAAATATAGCTATGTGGCAGATAATCAAAACCAGACTTCACTACTATGCAGCCTGCACAACCCCTTACTGGAAGTCAGCATCTTTCTCTCCCCATCTTCAGTTCTGAAAAAAATAACAATCCAGAATCTGAAACAAAAACATCCCATCAACCTTCCACTCAATAAAGCAAATGACCCTCCTTATTTTTCAAGCTGTAATAAGGTAATTTTCACAATTCTAGAGATAGCTTCTTACAGTTTGGGTACAATTCAGAAGCAAAAAAGCAAGAGAAGAGATACGCTGTCTGCTTTCACAGAGGAAAAGGAACTCCTCAATATATCACTGAGCTTGGTAAGTGGGTTCAGAACAGGACAGAAACCCAGGCCATGTGACCTTCTTCCTGCTCTTGAAAGGATCCCTCTGAAACTAGGAACTCCATTAAGAGGGACTGTGCTTGATGTTTCATTTTACACAGCTTGGAGAAATTCCAAGAAATCCTGCTCCATCCATGCCACAAATAAAGTTTCAACCTAAAAAATGTTTTCTTTATATTACTGGAACTCCACCTGTCAGCAGGCCGTTGAAAATCTGTACACTACATGTTGTCCATATGAACAAACTCAGAAATGAACACCAGTATTAGTGAAAGACAGCACTATGCAAATTCTTACCTTCCGTGAACAGACAACAGGCTACGCCTGTCTTTAGAAACTAATATGTAATTCATTTCTACACTAAATCCAAGGGCAGAATATGGCATTGGAAAGCAGACATACTTAAGGCACCAATATGTCAGAGTTGATCACTGTTCCCAAAGGTGCTTGGTTTTCACATAAGTGACAGGCCAGATATAAAAATCCAGGTAGATAAACCAGTATCCTCATCCCATAAACTTTTGTTTTCTCTTATTATTTCAACATGTATCTTCATTCAGGAAGACTGAGGTTAAACTTCTTAACCTTTTCTGTATCCCACCTATGGTTTTTCATTTGTGCTCATACAATGAACTGAAAACGCTAGAGTTCTACAACAGATAGTATTACCCTACATGTCCTGCAGATCTCCCAGGAGCTGAATTTCTCCAAGAAACTTTAGTTTCCGGCATGGCAGGATAAAGCCTAACTTAGCTCTGAACTTTATTAAGGAAGACAGTTACATACAACATTTAGCGGGGGGAGGAGGGGGAAGTAGTACTCTTCCCATTAAATAAACCTATGTAATAGAAGGTTTTAAAATAAAGTTGGGGAAAAAATGTAACCATGCTTAAAAAAAACAGTTTACAAGTTGGTTAAAACTCAAATATCTCAAGTATCTCAAATAAGATTTTTCTTAAGGGAGGGCAGTGTGTAGAGAAAGAAACCACTTAAGGCTTATTACAAAACAGTGTTATCAAAGTATCAAGATGGTTTGATGGCAAATAATTTAGATTATATCAATATATTATAAAAATTTATTGTCTTTTGTACTGTTAAATGCAATTGCAAAATTAAGTAATAGCATCTACTCTTCAAGTTGATGTTTCATTAAAGCTCTAAGTACTCATTTTCAGCTAATCAAAGGGATCATGATCAGGTAAACAAAATCTGCATTCCTTGTAACTCTGACAGACACCATTTCAGGGACAGTATACACCACTTTTCTTTGATTAGTCAAAAGCAAGCACAAATATTGTTAGCATTCAAAGTAGTTTTGGGGTTTTGTTTTTATCTTCTTTTTTTTTCCTGTATTTTTACCATGGGAGTGAATAAGATACCATTACTACTCTAAAAAAATAACTGCATCTTTTTTTCTAAAGATCACTATGTCTAAGATACAGCAACAGATATTTTTTCCACCTTTTCCCCCAAGCCTCTGTGGTTTAACCTTCTACCCAAGTGAAACTTCCATCATTACAACTGAAACAGGATAATCTAGATCTCTTAACTTTTTCTACTATCAAGCCTAATTATGTACAAGAACATATGTACAATAGCTGTGTTTACCATGCACACAAAGGCTTATAACTTTGCAAGTCCTGCTTTCATGAGATGTAGTTAAAATCTTTGTGATTTTTTTATTTATGTTTTAAAGAAATACTGTAATACCTGGAGAATATACCTGATGCACCATTGTATCATAGTCAGGGTTGGAAGGGACCACAAGGATCATCTAGTTCCAACCCCCTGCCATGGGCAGGGACACCCCACACTAGATCAGGCTGGACACAGCCTCATCCAGTCTGGTCTTAAACACTTCCAGGGATGGGGCCTCAACCACCTCCCTGGATAACCCATTCCAGGGCTTCACCACTCTCATGGTGAAGAACTTCGTCCTCATATCCAGCCTGAATCTCCCTGTTTCCAGCTTCCTTCCATTCCCCCTAGTCCTATCACTACCTGATAGCCTGAGAAGTCCCTCCCCAGCCTTCCTGTAGGCCCCTTCAGATACTGTAAGGCCACAATTAGGTCACCTGGGAGCCTTCTCTTCTCCAGACTGAACAGCCCCAACTCTTTCAGTCTGTCCTCATAGGAGAGGTGCTCCAGCCCTCTGATCATCCTTGTGGCCCTTCTCTGGACACGTTCCAGTACAACCATATCCCTCATATCCTCATTGTGTCCATGAGGAATGCTGATAAAACCCAGTATGCTATGGAATTCGTTTATTTTTAACAATGTTAACAACAGTTAAGTGAAATGCCTAAAATCACACTTTCCAAAGCTTTTTTTTTTTTTAATAAGGTTTTGCCTATTTTGTGTTTGAGCCTGACATCAGCTTTTGACCTGCCACTCATACAAAGAGCTCCATCAAGGAGCTGAAAGGATATAGTAAAGTGTTATATTGGTTTGTGACCATTTTAGGCTGTGCCTTTAGGAAAGGGACAGTTGCTGGAACACTCTGGATGAATGTTTTGAAAAACATTCAGATATTCTAAACTAATTTCATTGGTAGAATGCAACTTTAAGTTTTACTTCAGTTTGAGTCTCAGTCTCAGTCTGTTCTCTCTGTTCCTGTCAGCCTGTTTCTGTCTCTCTCTGAAGCAACAGCTGCTGGACGGAGTCGACCTTGAATTAACAAAGCTAACCAGGTAAGAAAACTAATTCTTGAACATGCTTTGAGCTAACAGAATTTCCTTCTTAATTACCTTTTTCTCTCTAACTCTTTTTGGGAAAAAAGGGAGGTAGGGAGGGAGGGGGGGGAGTACAGCCGGGGGAACCCTCCTGTCTGGAGGGGAAAGGTCTTCTGTACTATGTTCATTGCTGTATATTTCTGTATATATTGTAAATACTGTATATTGTGTACACATTCATTGCATTTCATTCCTGCTTGTAAATACAGCTTATTTCATCTGCTTCTCTGACTGAGTTAGCTGTGGTTTCTTTGTGTGTGTGGGGAGAACTCCCTCTCACCACGACATGGTTTAACACAGTTTGCTCTAACAGACAAGCTCTGCCCTGCCCTGCCCTCCTCTCACCCCCCCCCAAATCGGGAGGGAATATCACACAAAAAAGACTAGGTTGAGATAAGGTGTTTAATAAGATGACATACAATTACCTCAGCCTATTTGGCAGAAAAGCACAGCAAAATCAGAAGCAGCAGCAGAAACCAGCCATGAAACAGCACCCCACTCTTCCAGCTCTTCAGCCAGACCAGCAGAAAAGACCACCACCACAAAACAAGAAACCAGACACACTGAACTGGAAACAGGAGGCCTCTCATGTTACAAACTGAACTTCAGGCCCTATGATATTTTGCTCCAGACAGTACTTTCATTTTAAAGTTGGCATGATGTCAGCATGATATTGAATACTCCTCAGAAGACTCAACTGGCCAAACCTCCAACAAACATTTTGTTCCTTAGAATGTGAAAATACTTCAAAAGTGATTATTCTACTATACCAAAACTAGTATAACTGTTCTACCATTAAAAATGAAAGGCACAGAAATAGTAGCACTTCCATTATAATGCAGTATTTATGTCAAGCAGCATTTCTGATATTGCTATGTAACACTATCTTACATTACAGGCTATGAACAGCAAGCGCTTCTCAGTAGTTTTGCAGATATATTTTTTCCTCAAGAATGGTTATTTCTCCCTCAAAATTGGTTGAAATAACTTCCAGAAAAGATAATCCTTCAAATTCTAGGCTTTAGCTTAGATATCAGGTATTAGATATTAGATATCTTGTACTCAGCTCCAGTGAGGGCACACCTTGAGTACTGCATCCAGTTTTGGGCACTGCAATACACAAGAGATGTCAAAGTGCTGGAGCAAATGCAGAGGAGGGCAACAAAGATGCTGAAAGGCCGGGAGAATAACTTTTATGAAGAGCAACTGAAGGACCTGGGGCTGTTTAGTGTGGAAGGAAGGATGCTGAGGGGAGACCTCATTGCTCTCTACAACTACATGAAAGGATGTTGTGGAGAGGCTGGTTCTGGTCTTTTCTCACAGGTTATTAGCGATAGAACAAGAGGGAATGGCCTCAAGCTACAACTGGGCAGTTTAGACTGGACATTAGGTAAAACATTTTCACAGGAAGAGTGGTCAGGCATTGGAATGTGCTGCCCAAGGAGGTGACTGAGTCACCATCCCTGATGTGTTTGAAGGTCGTTTGGGGATATAGTTTAGGGGTGAACTTTGTAGAGTAGGGTTATAGGTTGGACTTGGTGACCCTGAGAGTCTTTTTCAACCTGAATGTTCTTGTGATTCTGTGATCATAGAGTACTTCTCCTATGAAGAAAAAACACAAACAAAACTGCAAACAAACAAAGAACAAAAAACCCATTTAAGTTTCAACTTCCTTATACATCCTCCATTCAAGACAGAGTCACAGAATATTAGGAGTTGGAAGGGACCTCAAAAGATCATCTAGTCCAACCACCCTGCCACAGCAGGGCCACCAAGCAAATGTTACACAGGAACTCACAGTTCCATCATCTCATCCACACAGTTGCTGAATGTCTCCAGAGAAGGAGACTAAACAACGTCTCTGAGCAGCCTGTTGCAGTGCTCTGTCACCCTCACAGTGTTCTGTCACCTTTCATGTGTGGAACCTCCTATGCTCCAGCCTACACCAGTTGACCCTTGTCCTATGGATGGACACCATTGAGAAGAGCCTGGCTCCAACTTCTCTACACTCAACCTTCACGTATTTATAAACAATAATGAGGTCATCCCTCAGTCCCTCCAAGCTACAGACCCATCTCCCTCAGTCTTTCCTCACAGGGGAAATGTTCCACTCCCTTAATCATCTTTGTGGCACTGAGCAGGACTCTTTCAAATAGTTCCCTGACTTTAATGAACTGAGGGGCCCTGAACAGAACATAATATTCCAAATGCAGCCTCACCAGAGTAAAGTAGACAGGGAGGACAACCTCTCTTGACCTACTAACCACACCCCTTCTAACATACCCCAGGATGCCACTGGCCTTCTTGGCCACAAGGGCACATTGCTGGCTCATGGTCATCCTGTCGTCCACCACGACTCCCAAGTCCTTTTCCCCTGTGCTACTCTCCAACAGAGCAGATCCCAGCCGATACTGGTACATGGGGTTGTTCTTTCCCAGATGCAAGACTCTACACTTCTCCTTGCTGCATTTCATTAAATTTTTCCTGGTCCAACTCTCCAGCATTTTCACATGGATTTAGATGTATAAAAATGACAAAGGAGATTGTGCTGGTACTTAGATAAAGAGTTAGGATTTTTTTCCACAAAGCTATTTGAGGTCTCACTGTCAGATTATGCACCCCTGAGAAGACAAGTTGTCCACTTGGCCTCTTCTACTCGTGCTTTTTTTTATTGTTCATGCTTCAAGGTGCTTCATGTCTTCTGTACTAGTAAGTTTCTGAACATGCCATTAGACAAGAATCAACACTAGTATCAAAATCAAACTTGTATCATTAGAAACATAAAGGAACTCTATCTCTAACACTGGTATGCAAATAGCTGTTGGACAGCTTTTGTGGGGTCCATTCTGGGGCAGCAAAAAGGAGGTATGTTGGGAAGTGGGAGGGCAAGGCAAATATAGATACCACTTTCAAATAAGGAATCATGAGGTGAGCTAGGAAGTGCTTTCCTCTTCCCCTATAGGGGCAGGATTCCTCCCACCCTGCCTTTGTCCCAAGGTCCTCACCCCATAGTTGCAGGGTTGCAGATGCAGGGCTATACGCAGCCCCAGGACTGCCACCTTCAACATGAAAGGTTCTCCGAAGATCCTCAGCAACACTGAGAGAGGCTCTGTCCCTAAAAGACCTGTACTTTACACCAAACACGACAAGAATAAGCCTGGAGAAGCTGATAGCACATGATAAAGAACTCTGGCATGGCAGCAGCAAAAGAATAAAACCAAATTACTTCATTTTTATTTTCATCCCTCAAACTAAGAGGTTCAAGTGTTGGATTTGTGTTCTCTGTTTCTGCAAAACACAGCGTCACCTACAGCTTTATTTCTCAGCACACACAGGGGAGGGTGTGTGAATGCAGAGACCTGCATGCGCAGAGAGCTAAACCCAGGCTGGCTCAAAAGCCAAGAGGAAAGCACAGTCTCAGATACTGTGACACAATTCCTTCAGCTTAGGGCAGATCATTCTTAGCTCGAAAGTGCTTTTAACTGCTACCTTATCCTGGAGAGAGTCACTAGCTATTTATTTTTTGCTGTCTTCTTGCAATTTACATCTTCTCAACCACTGACAAGGAGCCACACACTAACCAAGTAGCTCCCTAAAAATGAAGCTAACTCCTCTGCAAACCTGTTCCCTTTGCAAAGAGAGGTGATCTCAGACAGACAGCTCACTAGCTGATGGGAGTGACACAACTGATGTATCATCATTACCTCAGGAAAGACAGTCTACACTTAATTTCAACCATTTCAAATCTAGCAAGGTTTGAATAGTATCAGTAGAAGAAAGATTGAATAAATATATGTTTTAATAATTTTGTTGCTTATTTTAATGTAAATATACCTATATGCATATTTTGTTATGCATGCACAGAGAATGATAAAGACTCTAGAGACACAAATATACTACTAACACTCTCCAAGTTTAAGAAATCGGGTCAAGGGTAACACTACCAAAGAACAATTTTATAACTTATAGAAGTATAATTAGATTCTCCACCAAAAATCCAAAACCAAACCAAACCAAACAAAATCCACTCCCCAACCCCCACACAAAACCCACCCTGTTTCTTATTAAAAAAAAAAAAAAAAAAGAAAGCAAACTGAATAGATAAATTCCATGAGGGTATCCTTGTCAGCCTTATATACACACCATATAGGTATTTCCATGCTAAGTACATGGTTACAGAAATGTAATGTTTTCAGATGCAGCATTTGCTCATGAAAATAATTGAAAAGCTGAAAATTTTTAAGTTTTGGGGAAGCAAAGGATAAAAGCTACTACTGGGTCATTAAGAACATGATATGAGAACATACCAGGGACAAGAGGGTGGATTTTACTGGTCAAAGAAGCCAGTCACATCGTTTTACGTTTACCTATCTAACAGCATAGTGTATGACCATGCCAAGTCACTTAAAGGTTTGCTTTCCTGTGGCTGAAGCAAATAACATTTTCATGCTCTGCTCCTCCAGCAGAGAAGAAACTGGAAGACAGCAGCAGGGTGGAGCACTGGTGCATGGATGTCATGCACCACACATGCTCCTTCAAACAACCAGCTTGAGCCCAGCTCCAATACCACTGATGTGCTCAGATGAGTTTCCAGCTGCTTCACAGATATGCCAACACTTAGGGCTCCAGAACTCCTGTGCTCTTTTCAAGAGAAAACGCTGATTCTCTTTATGATTGTGTTATTATAGGCTGTTTTATTACCTTGAAAAGGTTTAAAAAATAGTTCGGACAGTATCATAACACAACGGCAACTGTGCAGAAGCAATATGCTTTGCTACCACTCAGAAAAAGCATCCATTTGCTGGGTATTTTTACAGTTGTAGAAGAAATCTTAAGAAATGCATGAACTAGATGCATTTGGAATTACAGCTACTGTTTTAACTCAAACATAATCAACTCTAGCCAACAACATGTACTAACCAGATGCAGCTATTTACCTTAGAAAAAACATCTTCCTCTCCTAGTGTCTCATCATAGCTTTGACCTCTCCTCATAGACATTTGGTTTCCTGCTTAATGGAAGTCCACATGCTGTTCATTGGCCGCTAAGTAAGCAATTATCATTAAAAATCTTGGTTCACATCTGCATCTGAGAGAAAGTTATAAATTCCGTTATGTCTCCGGGTGCTTAAGTTTTCTACAGTTCAGAGTTTTGGGTTTATAGGCATTCACATAATTCTACTTTTCGCTAGTTATACAGGTGTCTAGTTTCACAAAGATGACACTGAATATATTTCTACTAATTTTCACTGCTATCACAGTATCACAGTATCGCTAAAGTTGGAAGAGACCTCAAAGATCATTGAGTCCAACCTGTCACCAAAGACCTCATGATAGACCATGGCACCAAGTGCC
Organism: Picus viridis; assembly: GCA_033816785.1. Taxonomy (NCBI): domain Eukaryota; kingdom Metazoa; phylum Chordata; class Aves; order Piciformes; family Picidae; genus Picus; species Picus viridis. The sequence goes on from CM066606.1 coordinate 55,378,490, forward strand.
ATGTCCAGTCCCCTCTTGAACACCTCCAGGGATGGTGACTCCACCACCTCCCCAGGCAGCCCATTCCAATGGCAAATGACTCTCTCCGTGAAGAACTTTCTCCTCACCTCGAGCCTAAACTTCCCCAGGCGCAGCTTGAGACTGTGTCCTCTTGCTCTGGGGCGGGTTGCTAGAGAGAAGAGACCAACCCCTTCCTGGCTACAACCACCCTTCGGGTAGTTATAGAGAGCAATGAGGTCTCCCCTGAGCCTCCTCTTCTCCAGGCTAAACAATCCCAGCTCCCTCAGCCTCTCTTCATAGGGCTTGTGCTCAAGGCCTCTCACCAGCCTTGTTGCCCTTCTCTGGACATGTTCAAGTGTCTCAGTGTCCTTCCTAAACTGAGGGGCCCAGAACTGGACACAGGACTCAAGGTGTGGCCTAAACAGTGCTGAGTACAGGGGCACAACGACTTCCGGGCTCCTGCTGGCCACACTATTCTTCATGCAGGCCAGGATGCCGTTGGCCTTCTTGGCCACCTGGGCACACTACTCATGTTTAGGTGGGTGTCAATTAGCACCCCCAGGTCCCTCTCTGTTTGGGAGCTCTCCAGCCACTCTGACCCTAGCCTGTAGCTCTGCATGGGGTTGTTGTGGCCAAAGTGCAGCATCCGGCACTTGGATTTTTTGAATATCATCCCATTGGACTCTGCCAATCTGTCCAGTCGGTTGAGGTCCCTCTGCAGAGCCCTTCTGCCCTCTAACTGATCAATATCCACTCCCAACGTGGTCATGACTGTCTCAATCCCCTCATCCAGATTATCAATGAAAATATTAAAGAGGATGGGGCCCAGTACTGATCCCTGGGGGACACCACTAGTGACTGGCCACCAGTTAGATGTGGCACCATTCACCACCACTCTCTGGGCTCAGCCCTCCAGCCAGTTCCTACCCAGCACAGAGTGCTCCTGTCCAAGCCACGAGCTGACAGCTTAGCCAGCAGTTTGCTGTGGGGGATGGTGTCAAAGGCCTTGCTGAAGTCCAGGTAGACCACATCCACAGCCCTCCCCACATCCACCAGGCGGGTCACCTGATCATAGAAGGAGATCAGGTTGGAGAGGCAGGACCTGCCCTTCCTAAATCCATGCTGGCTGGACCTGAGCCCTTGGCCATCCTTCAGGTGCACAGTTATTGCCACCAAGATAATCTGCTCCATCATTTTCCCTGGCACTGAGGTCAGGCTGACTGGCCTGGAGTTTCCTGGAGTTTCCAGGTTCCTCCATCCAACCTTTCTTGTGGATGGGGATCACAGTGGCCAGTTTCCAGTCATCTGGGACCTCACTGGTGAGCCAGGACTGGAGGAAAATGATGGAGAGCGGCTTGGCCAGCTCACCTGCCAGCTCTCTCAGCACCCTAGGATGGATCCCTTCTGGTCCCATGGACTTGAGTGTCCAAGTGGCTCAGCAGGTCCCGAAGTACTTCCTCGTGGATTTCCAGGGCATTACACTGCTCCCTGACCCCATCACCCAGCTCAGGAGGCCACTCGTCCTGAACTCCTCCTGCCTTGCTGTTAAAAATTGAGGCAAAGAAGGTATTCAGGACCTCAGCCTTTTCCTCATCTTTAGTCACTGTGTTCCCCTCCAGGTCCAATAAGGAGTGCAGGTTCTTCTTGCCTCTCTTTTTAGTGTTAATATATTTATAAAAATGCTTTTTATTATCTTTCACAGAGGTGGCCAGCTTAAGCTCCAACTGGGCCTTTGCCTCTCTAATTTTTCTCCTACATAATCTAACAACATCCTTAAAGGTATCAGGAGAAACCTTCCCCTCCTTCCAAAGGTGATACAGCCTCTTTTTTTCCCCTTAATTCCTTCAGGAGCTGCTTGCTCATCCAGGCCGGTCGCCTTCCCCGCCGGCTCATCTTTCGGCACATGGGAACTGCCAGTTCCTGTGCCTTCAAGAGCTCCTGTTTGAAATAGGTCCAACCATCCTGGACCCCTCGGTTCTTGAGGGCTGATACCCAGGAAACTTTCTGAATAAGTTTCTTAAATAAGTTGAAGTTTGCCCTCCAGAAGTCCAAGGTGAGGGTTCTGTTAGTGCTCCTCCCTATCTCCCTGCATATTGAAAACTTCACTATCTCGTGGGCACTGCACCCTAGACAGCCTCCCACCATCACATCTCCCACCAGCCCTTCTCTATTGGAGAACAGCAGGTCATGTAGAACCTGACCCCTGGTAGGCTCACTTAACAGCTGCATCAGGAAGCTGTCCTCCATGTGCTCCAGGAATCTTCTGGACTGCCTCCTCTCTGCTGAATTACTTCCCAGCAGATATCTGGCAGGCTAAAGTCACCCACAAGGACAAGATCTGATGGTCTTGAGAGAGACTCCAGTTGCCTGTAGAATATTTAATCTGCCTCCTCATCCTGGTTGGGTGGTCTATAACAGACTCCAACCAGGATGTCAGATTTGTTAGGCCTCCCTCTGATTTTAACCCACAGGCTCTCAATCCCTTCATCCTCCACTTCAAGCTCTGTGGCAAAGAGTGACTCTCTAATATACAGAGCCACCCCTCCTCCTCTTCTCCCTCGCCTGTCTCTCCTAAAGAGCCTGTAACCCCCCAGTGTAGCACTCCAATCGTGCGTGTTATCCCACCACGTTTCTGAGATGGCAACTATCATAGTCATCCTGGTGGCCCAGGACTTTCAGCTCATCTTGCTTATTGCCCATGCTGCGTGCATTGGTGTACATGCACTTCAGCTGGGCTCTTGACTTCTCTATGGAGCAAGATACTCAAGAACATGCTCATATTATTCCTATTCTGATTTTGTAAACCAAATATATACAAATTTAACTGTTAGCGCAATGAATCATACTGCAATTGCAGATCAGACACAGGCAAGGTAGTGATGGGAAGAACTAGTATCTCTTAGCCTGTTTTTTTTGTTTTTTCTTCCCAGAGGAAACTTTTCCTTCCAGGAAGTAAACATTTATTTTACATGGCATTCCTTCACTCAATAGTCAAATGAAAAGTGTTCCAGTCCATATTTTTAGCTTAGATTTTAGGCTGTTAAAATGCTATATGTCAACATTCTTTATAAATGTTTTGTATAATTTCAGTTCATCTACAACCCACCAACTAAACAACCAAGGCAGTGTCAAGAAAAATCTTTGAGCAGACAAGCTACTCTATTTCAACTGCATCTCCACACAATGCCATTTCAATTTATCTAGAAGTCTGCTTGCTGACACTCCATGGCCCTTTTGATTATTTACCTTTCACTGGAAGGTGCATTAGATGTCTTCAGTAAAAGCTGTGGCAACAATCTGGGACAAAATAAGCAGAGATACAGTAATCTGTACTCACTACTGTATACCAGCTTGCAATTATACAAATGTTTCACCTCCTATACAATAGATGGCTGCACACAATCTGGCATTTGATTAACTTTGAAAGACATGTCAAATCTGAAAAAGTTCTGAAATTTTTCTAGCCCTAGATACTGTGGTCTGAAGCCTAAGACAAGTATCTTAGATTTTTCTCTTCCCTTACACAGGTATTTCCTGAATTAGCAAGACATCCTTATTTCTGTAGATGAACAGAAGATAAACTTTATGCTGGAAGACCACCTACTACCTGGCAGTACAGGGCTGCCAGCCATGACATTTCCTTGCTGCAGAAAAAGCAGAACCTTCCATGTTTGTATACAGCCTACATATCTGACACATTAATAAAATCACTGGGCTTCTCCACAGCCACAATAGAACCACTGTTGGCATGCATACAGTAAGCTTGGCACTCCCAGAAACCATGTACACAGCGGCTACAGTATACGTGTACACTACTTTTACTCAGAGCATGAGTGGGCTGTGTAAGTATATTCACTGGCTACAACCACTTCCATCGCACTTAACTGTCCTACGGATTATTCTGTACTGCCTCTACAAGAGTACAGATTAATGTGTCCTAACATGTTGAAGTACCTACATTTTGAAAAGGACAACATTATATTCAGCACACATTGAACTGTCCAAAGCTATGCTTATTTGGGCTATTCCAGGCAGAACCATTACAAATTACAAACAAGAAAACACAGAGATCTCTTTGTGGCACTGGCATTCACTTGAGACTTTTACAGACATAATCCTGGGTTCAATCAAATCATTGCTGATAGGCACTCGTATTCTGAACAGGCATAATACATGAGTACAAATGTCAACCAATTTGAAGCTCTACGGGTTGAAGAAAGCAGACAGGGCAATGGCTTCCTAAGTTTTTGCTAGTGGACTAGTAAAAAGTAATGTGTCTCTCATGCTGGGAAATGTCATCACACACATAGGGAAAAAGATGTCCTGAAGCTTTACTGTAGCCAGGGATCATGCAACTTGGAAGTTAGGATAAAGCACCATGCCTGCAATTCACTAACTAGCCCCTAATTATTGTCTTTGATTTATGAACCACGAAGGCCTGCTGGAAAAGGAACTGGACTGGGAATTAAGTTCTACTCCTGACACCTTCCTTGATTTGTTGAGTAGGTTTTGGGAAATACAATCTTTGTTATGGTTTTTCTTTATTGCAGTATTTATGCAAAAAGAAAAAAAAAAAAAGGGAAATAATTTTAAAATCTACAAACTCAACTCTGCAGAAGATAAACGGTTTAACCATCCCAGCTGGTATCTCTACAAGCTAAGGATCAGTGAACCTAAGCACATTACACAGATACATTGCAATGACCTTAACATCCTGTCACATTACAGAGATACTGTCTTCAGCACCTACCACTAGCCCTGAACATATTCACACTGCAACAGCAGTTCGGTACATGCCTCCTAAGGCAAAAAGGCAATTCCTTTATGTGAGATACTGCTGTGGAGCAGTTGCTTCACACGCGTTTCTGAGAAATATGTAACATATATTTGTACATCAAGTTAAAGGCATCTGGCTCACTTTAAGCATGAAAAAAAATTAAAGGGTTATTTTGTTAGACATAGAGCTGACACACGCAAAAGCCTGCGAGGCCATTTATATAATTTCCTTACTTTTAATATCAGAAATATTATCACTATCTTCTGGTTTTAATTTAGATGTTAACGATGACAAATAATAACCAAAGTTTTGACAATACCTAATCCTTCTCTAATCAACTAATTGTTGCAATATAAAGTTTCTGCAAGAAAAGTGAAGGGCAAGCGAAACATCACTAATTACTCAAATAACTTAAAAGACATAATAGAGGACCATACATTCAAAGTTTTTCACATAATGGACAAATGACTTTAAATTACCACTGACACTGATATACAGAAAAAGAGACCAAGTAGCTCATGTTCTTAATAAAACTTAACTGAAAGATATTTCTAAACCTAAATTAACCTATTCCAAAGAATAAATACTTCATTATCTCTCAACAGTAGCAAAAGAAAATTCCAGAGGAAAATGACAGTTCCATAAGTTCTGTGAAAGGCAGTAGCCAACCACCAAGGCCAAGTTCTTGGTCCATGTATATGAAATGGCATTTGGAGATGCTTGCAAACATAAGCATTTTTCCAGTTTAGCTGTGCCTAGCAGCTCTGAAAGTCATTTAAGTTGGCAAAGATCCTGAAGATTATCAAGTTCAAATCTTAACCTGGTATTGGCAAATACACCACTAAATCATGTCTCTAAACACCACGCCTACAGTCTTTTAAATACCTTCATGGATGGTCACTCAACCGCTTCCCTGGGCAGCCTGTCCCAGTGCTTGACAACCCTTTCAGTGAAGATATTTTTCTCAAGATTCAATGTAAACCTGCCCTGGCAAAACTAAGCACATTTCCTCTTGTCCTATCACTTGTTACTTGGGAGGAAACACTGACTCCCACCTCACTACAACCACCTTTCAGGTCATTACAGATAGTTATACAGACGCCACTCAACCTCCTTTTCTCCAGGCTAAGCAACTAGCCTGCAGGAATAGCAAAACTCACCTGAAACCACTTGCCAGAGCATTCCTCTGGGTATGCATACAAGCTAGGGCAGACACTTGAAACAAACTTTCACATCTCCCTTACTCACTGAGCTCTCTTTCATCACAATCAAAATACCTCCAAGTGAGAAGCTAGACTTCTTTAAAATGAAATCAGAAAAAGTGGAAGTTAAGGACCATACCTAATGCATTCTAAACACAACCAGGCATTTAACCTCTTGGATTAGACCAGACCTGATTTAAAGTTTTAAAAAAAAAAACCCTGGAAGATGGACATCAGGTTTTCAGCACCTACTGTTTTGCCCTACAAACCCACTCTCCCACTCACATTATTTGCTAACTTAGATACAGCCTTTGTCTCCACTCCCTCACCTATGATCACAGGGATAATAATAATTAGCTACGTCCTTCCTTGCCAAGGTGGCGGAGTGACTGATTAGCTAGTGGGTGTGAAAATGTGCAGTGCTATGTAATGATTTCCTCTTACTACAAATACTCTTGTGTTAATATCAATCAAAAAGAGAACAGTGTGAAAACAAGATTCAATCCAGAATATCCTTGATTCCTTTACAGTAAAATTTTGTTTCAGTTGATTAAACCACTCTGATCATAGCATGTTTATTTCAGAGAAGTTAATATTAATCTGACACGCTGACTGAAAATTCATGTATTGATTTTAGTTAGGATACAGTTCTCCTAAGCAGAAGTATGCCCTTTTATATAGCAAAAGCTTTTATAGGCCTTAAAAAGTTAATGAGCATTTATCAATCAGGACTGAAAAAACAATTACATTTTTAATGAATATTCAATGCTGCTACTACTCTCACGATACACAGAAGCTGCATGTACCTACCACTGGTTTTGCGTATTTCCTACTTATTTATTCTTGCTTAAGAGAACCAGATATAATTTATAAGGAGTTAATGGATACTTACATTAGATTATCTTTGATGTATCTTTATGGTACTGTAGTTAAGCTTCCAGAGTTCCTTACTTGTCAGGCTTGGCAGTACAGCAGCAGTCGGTTGTAAAATTTAATTTGTGGAGTTTTGAGGCTGAGGCAGAAGTCGACAGGGGAAGGCACATGCTATTACAAAAGCTCATCTGTTAGGTATGAGATGAGAAAGTACTTCCCACGTGAAAACTAGGGAGGGCTCTGAACTATGGGGCTTTGACTTAGGCTACTGACTGCACTGCTCTTTGCGGGAAGTTCAATGATTGTCCTCAGCAGGACTTTTGTGGATGGCTGTGAGACATACTTCCCTCACTCAACAGAAGAATTACTTCGAATTTAGGCCCAGCTACACGCGTGCTAGTATTTCACATCTGTACTCTGTTGTTTTATATTTCTACTGAGCAAAATCTGTACTTCCTCAGTTTTTTACATTCAGGTTCCCCAGCTGTTGGCAAAACCAAGGAGTGGTTGCCACAGTTTCTATGTGCCAATGGAGTCTGTAAACTAATTATCTTAGCTCCCAGAGGGACTCATCTGACCATTTAGTCCACCAGAGCAAGCCTGACATACAGTGCAGGCACATATGCACCACTTCAAAACACAACCAGAGGAGGAAACAAATATTTTTACTGCAAAACTTTGCTAAACAACTTACTGTTTAGCAAAGTCTTGCAGGACATGGAAAAAACTTTAATGGATTTCTCTTGTTTGATCAATTAAGCTCAAATCCCCAACTTCAAGCTCTCAATAAAGGTAGCTCACTGTGAGCCTACACTACTGTAAGCCTTCCATCCTTGCATTAGATACAGGAAGCATCAACAGATAAAGGGAACAAAACCAACGACATTCTCTCAATCAAAAGGTTGTCTCAGTTTCTGCTCCTGACATTTCTGCACATTTACACACGCACTTAATTCACTCACTCAATTCTGCCTAGGCTTCCAAATCAAGTCAACGGGTAAGTAAGCTGGGCACTGAAGTGGTTACTGGTGAAGGACCCAGTGCTCTTCAGGAATCCTGCAATCTCTCTGTAAGAGATTTTTTAAGTCCAGGTAGACTACATTCACAGCCTTCCCCACAAGCAAGGAAGTCATTCTGCCCTGTACTCAGCACTGGTCACTGCCCACTACTCAGCACCTTGAGTACTGTGTCCAGTTCTGGGCACCTCAGTTTAAGAAAGATGTTGAGTTGCTGGACCATGTCCAGGGAAGGGCAACAAAGCTGGTGAGGGGTCTGGAGCACAGCCCTATGAGGAGAGGCTGAGGGAGCTGGGGTTGCTTAGCCTGGAGAAGAGGAGGCTCAGGGGAGACCTTCTTGCCATCTACAACTACCTGAAGGGAGGTTGTAGCCAGGTGGGGGTTGGTCTCTTCTCCCAGGCAGCCAGCACCAGAACAAGAGGACACAGTCTCAAGCTGCACCAGGGGAGGTTTAGGCTGGCTGTTAGGAAGAAATTCTTCCCAGAAAGAGTGATTTGCCTTTGGAATGGGCTGCCCATGGAGGTGGTGGAGTCATCATCACTGGAAGTGTTTAAAAAGAGCCTGGATGAGGCCATGGTTTAGTTGATCAGATGGTGTTGGGTGATAGGTTGGACTTGATGATCTCAAAGGTCTTTTCCAGCCTGGTTAATTCTATATTACGTTTTCTGTATTCAGTTCACCTAGACATTGCAGCATGATGAGGATGAAATGTATGCAGTTAGATGTGCAAGCCTGCCAAGAGCTGCAGTCTGAGAAGGCATTAACTAAAGAAGCAACACGGATGCACTGCAAATATATTACCAAATTTTAGCATCTCTAAACAGAAATTTAGAAGAAGGAATGACAGGACCTTTCACACACAGTAAAAAATATTAATCACAATTAATTCTAAGTACCAGTATGACTGCATAAATCAAATATAACAGCATTCAAATACATCTCACAATAAGGTTTGTCAGAATAAATTAACTACTGGTGCCACCAAAAATGTCTGTACTGGACTGTACACAATACAGAAGAATGAAAAGGACCTTCTATACATAGTTACTTTTTATGGAATTTTAACAAGATGTTCCCAAGATATTTAAATGTGAAACTTAAAACGTTTAGTAGAGTATTGGATAAGACTTACTTCTCCAAGGCAAGCATTTCCAGTCCAATGTAAATTAAGCCATGCTTCTTTGGAAGCGCTGGTAGCTCAGTCTCTTTGTTCATCTCAGTCTATAAGATGGCATGCTAGAGGGGGAACACCATCATCTGTAAGAGCAACAACTCCTGCCTCTCTCCTCTGCTACCTGAAAATTTTGTTCGGTATGTCACTTTCCCAAACAGAAAAATCTATTGTGTGAACATAAAGATCCACAACATCCTCAGCTGATGGCAGATTCCTTATAATTTAGAATCAGAATCATACAGTAGGATCCAAACTTTAATGATTACACCAGACTGAATGATCGTATTTGTTTGAAAACTGATGTTGATTGTGGACTCATTAATTGATCCAGGAATAAAGCCTGGTATAATTTCCATAATTTCTTTTGAAATGTAACTTGTAGAACTGTAATTACAATAAGATTACTTGGAAGCAGAGTACACTCATGATACCTAGCATTACAGAGGCACCATCATCTTTACAAAAAGAGGAAATACTCCTAGGCGATATTTCGGTGACAAGAAAGAATTGCAATAATCTGCATTATCACAAAAGGAGTCTACTTGGCTTGCTGATGGGCTTAAAGGCCTGTCTGAAATTCAGAAGGTTACCTGTAAAAGCAATAAACTTTGGAATTTGCATTATGAATCGGTCACGAAAGACTTCTGCTTCAGAAAAACTTAGGGAGGAGATCCTTCTCCCCCTTTGTGAAGAGCAATTGATTAGTAAAGAAACTGAGTAGGAAGGGAGGACAGGAAGGCAAAGCCTTAATTTACAATGGCAAACCTAAAAATTCTATTTTAGGTTTCCTTACTACAGTCTTCTCAATGAAGGAGATTTGAGATATTCCAAAGCACTTCAGCATAGACCAAGACTGGAAAACTAGCAAGCTGAGTATACTGGTCTGCAAGATGAGTGCACACCACTCTGAGCTTTAAAGTTTTCCAGACTCCTAATCCATAATATGGAATAGGGCTTGTTTTTTGGTTTCCTTGGGTTTGTTTTTTTTGCTGGGTTTTTTAAACATGCCTTATTCTGCAGAGAGCCAGGTAAGACTAAAAGATAAATCTTGGTAGGAATCAAAGGCCTCAGTACATTTAAAGCAGGCTACTACGAAATTACAGACAAAAAGATAATCGATCATTCAAACAGCTTTTGCCTTCCTTGCATCTACTGGTTTTCACAAAGAAAGGAAAGAAAGTAGTATAACCCCAAAAAGCTGACTTGACTAACAGCCATTACTGGAACCATTGAAGGAGAGCCTGTGAAACAATTTTTCATCATTTGCTTTCTCAGTTCAAGACGCAAAGAAATTCTACGGGTTGAGGGCTAAGAAAAGTACTTTTAAAAGCAGCCCAAACTCCACAAAAACAAGAGAAACTCCAGAAAAAAAAATCCACAAAAACACAAAACCCCACACAAGTCCATTTTAAGAAAATAACGTTAAAAATCTGAGCGTAACTACCCAATGGCTCTCACTTGCTGAGGTCCAGCCTCTCCCAAGGGCTTTACTGCCTAGTTACCACAGAAGCACTGAGCAGAAGTTTCACATTGAGATGTACTGATGTGCCAACATTCCCATTGCAGTGCAGCCTGAAGACTGTCCTATCTTTCACAAATTCAGCTGCATAAGCTGTCTTACTGTAAGACTTGGCTTCTAAGAATGGACCTGGTTCCTCTGCAGAAGATGCAGAACTCTTCACAACAGGCTTCTCAAGCCCATGCTTCTCAAGCTGCAACCTGAAGCTGTTTTCCTTTTTCAAAGAAGTACTAAGCAGTGAATGCCAGCATTTATTAAGCACTGGCAAACAGCGCTCATCAGATGGATAGGCCATAACCACTGTGCATGCAGTACACAGGAGAATCCTGGAGGTGCCCTGCAGTGTAGAACAGAATGGAGTAGAATTAACCAGGTTGGATAAGACCTTTGAGATCATCAAGTCCAACCTATCATCCAACACTATCTAATTGACTAAACCATGGCACCAAGCACCCCATCCAGTCTCTTCCTAAACACCCCCAGTGATGATGACTCCACCACCTCCATGGGCAGCCCATTCCAATGGCAAATCACTCTTTCTGGGAAGAATTTCTTCCTAACAGCCAGCCTAAACCTCCCCTGGTGCAGCTTGAGACTGTGTCCTCTTGTTCTGGTGCTGGCTGCCTGGGAGAAGAGACCAACCCCCACCTGGCTACAACCTCCCTTCAGGTAGTTGTAGATGGCAAGAAGGTCTCCCCTGAGCCTCCTCTTCTCCAGGCTAAGCAACCCCAGCTCCCTCAGCCTCTCCTCATAGGGCTGTGCTCCAAACCCCTCACCAGCTTTGTTGCCCTTAGGCACAGACAAGTGTGTAGGCACAGACAAGTGTGGGATAGCTAATTCATTAAAGTGCACCCTACCTGGATGCAAGCAAGCCCCTGAGAATAGATCAACAGGCTTGCTAAGCTAGATTTAACAGAAATAACACATGAAAATGGCACATGTACCTGAAGTACACTCCATGATACAAACTACTTTGAATCTTGTAAATTATAAACATGTAAATGCCCCACACTCATTATCCTGATCATTTTCATTCCATACCAGAGCTAGCTAGAGGTGAACTCCTAGAGAAGTAAAGAATACATGATCAAGTATTTCATACTGGGGACTAGTCACTGGATTTCTGTGGAAGATGGAGTTGCAATATTTGTATCCTTTTGATTGCTAGAAAAGAAAGAAAAAACATTCAGAAAGGCCAGCTGGCCAGAGAGCTCCGAGTACTGTTGCACTGTTGAAAGTGAAGGTGGCAGGATGTGTGTGCGTTTGTGTGTGCACATTTATTTAGCATAAACACCAAAGTAAGATTAAAATTAAATAAACATCAAATGGAGACATTACACTGTACAAATGTTGTAGGTGCAAAAAGAAACCCAAAGAATTGGTAATATATGGATGTAGAATTGATCAGCAAGGTATCACTGAAGGAAAGATATACAAAAGTGAAGTTTAGCAATTTTTTTTTTATATATATACTTCAGAACTGGCTTGCAGCCCATGATCTTTAATATTTTTGTTTCAAATTCTAATAGAGAAAAAAAGTACTCGAAAGCTGATGACTACGTTAACAGCTAATGCAACACAAAACCAAGTAGGGATTCATAAACATTTTAATGCAAAGGGAAGGAGGTCTATCTCCCAGGACCATGTAACTGATGCTAGAAGTCCTCAAGTAAATTACCTTTGTATTTCTGCATGTTTACAAATTGTAATTTCTGTGGCTGAAAAGCACCAGAGAGAAGTACTTCCTAAGAATAACAACGTGGCAGACCAAAGGCAAAAGTAATGGCAGAAGCATGTGATTACAAGTCTATACCATTTGCCATTTTTGTTGCAAGTGGTGCTCCTCAGGGCTCAGTGTTGGGACCACTTCTGTTTAACATCTTTATTGATGGTTTTGATGAAGACACATAGTGAGTCATCAGTAAGTTCACAGATGACACCAAGTTAGGTGGGAGTGTTGATCTGCACGAGGGTAGTGAGGCTCTACAGAGGGACCTGGATAGATTGGATCAATAGGCCAATGTCAGTGCTATAGGCTTCAACAAGGCCAAGTGCCAGGTCTTGCATTTGGGTCACAACAACCCCAAGCAATGTGACAGGCTTGGGTTAGTGTGGCTGGAAAGCTGTCTGGCAAAAAAGGAGGTGCAGATTCTAATCAACAAGCAACTGAATATGAGCAAGCAGTGTGCCCAGGTGGCCAAGAAAGCCAATGGCATCCTAGCTTGTATCAGAAATGCTGTCTGCAGCAGGAGTAGGGAGGCGATTGTCTCCTTGTACTCAGCTCTGGTGAGGCCACACCTTGAGTAGTATGTTGTTTTGGGCATCCCAATACATAAGAGGTGTCAAGGTGTTGGAGCAATGGCAGAGGAGGACAATGAAGTTGCTGAAGGGCCTGAAGAATAAATCTTATGAAGAGCAACTGTAGGAGCTGGGGCTGTTTAGCTTGACAACGAGAAGACTGAGGGAAGACCTCATTGCTCTCTACGACTACATGAAAGGACACTGTAGAGAGGCTGGTGCTGGTCTCTTCTCTGAAGTAATGAGTGATAGAACAAGAGGGAATAGCTTCAAGCTGAGGAGGGCAGGTTTAGAGTGGACATTAAGAAAAAAAAATTCACAGAAAGAGTGGTCAGGCATTGGAATGTGCTGCCCAGGGAGGTGGCTGAGTCACCATTCCTGGGTGTGTTTGAAGATCGTTTGGACGTGGTACCTGGGGGTATGGTTTAGGGGTGAACTCTGTAGAGTAGGGTTCAGTTGGACTTGGTGATCCTGGGGGTCTTTCCCAACCTGAACCATTTCTATGACTCTGTGATGTGTAAACGTAAGTCCAGGGCCAGTAGTAGAGGTATGTTACAGGTACATTGTGCTTCATGAATACTGCTTAGCAAAAACTGACAGGAGGGCAAGTCTAAATATCTGTATTTAGATTTTGAATAGGAACAACTGAGAGTTGTTTCAAAATATTTTATTAAACAGCCTAGACAACATCAATTCTACAAAACAAAACAAAAAAAGAGAAAAATAATAAAAGCAGCCTGGACAGAAGAGGAGGTAAAAGCAGAAAGTTGGAATACTTAAACAAAAATCTGGGGAGATTTCATAACTTGTTAATAGAAATTCAAACAAAGAACTCCAGGATTCCACATGAGACCTTGTTTGGCTGTTTTTTTAACCACAAAACCTTTAAAACAATGTAGGTCGTTCATTAAGCTGATACTGTAGAACACTCAAAGACAGACACAACTTGCAAATCTTTCTGTTTTGTTTTTAGGGAAACACAAAGCACATTTGCAATGACAGCGGTAGCACCCACTGAAGATAAATGTTACAGAGGATTCATTGAAGTTAGAACATCATCACTCAACAGGTACAGACACCTCTTACTAAAGAGCTGTAGTTGGACTAACTAGGAATTAAGCCTGCCTTCTAACTCTTGAAATATCACCCCCAAAAAACTGCAAAAACCAACCAATCACCCAAATAAAAAAAAAAAAACACAAAACCAAGCCAAAAACACAGGATGGGAAAAAGACAAGGGAATGAATGCATACCTAGAGCTGTGCAGTACATTTGAGATCATTTACTGTACAAAGTCAATGGTTTTGAGAAGCTAGGTATCTGCTAAGCAGGTGATCATACAACAAATCAACACAGCATGCATCAAGTAATAGTTGTTTAAGCAGTAAGTATTAAATTACATAGGTGAAAGTCCTCAACAGACAGCTGTCTTCCAAATATGATCCCAGTGATATTAAATCTGGGGTGAGAACTTAAATATTTTCACCCATGAGACAAAAAGAAACTTAAGTGTTTTCACCTACGAGATAGAATAAAAGCATAAATTAATTACTGATAGTACTTGTAGGTGACACAAAAGCTGTGGGCTGGTGAATTATGAAAAAGATATGAAGCTGTAAAGTAATCAGAATAACCAATAAAGCAGAAACTGCAAAGACTGTGTATCTGTTAAATGTAATCAGCCATTTTGGCTGCAGAGCCAATCGGGACTGGCATCCAGGACCACTGCGCTTGAACCGAGAGCTTTCTCCTTTGCATTTGCTTTCTTTTTGGGGCTTTGCAGGTTGGGAGGACCCCTGGTAGGCAGCCAGGTCCAGCAGGGTCTTCCTCTTGCGAGCCTGCTCAGGATCATGACATCAGCTGTGGGAAGTTTAAAACCCACCGGGGCTGTGCGTGCGATGCCATTTTGGCTGCAGAGCCTTCTGCCCAACTGCACGTGCAGGGGCTGCTGCCTCTGTGGCAGCTCAGATAAACTGTAGAACTTTGGTGGAATATATATTTTTTGTAATAACTAACAATAAAACCCTGAACCATGGTTATTACTCGGACAAAGGCTATTAGAAAAACAGCATGTACCCAGACAGAGCTGGTGCATCAGCACGCAGGAGTTCAGGCTGCTGGCTGCAGAGAGTGCTGGAGCGTGGCACTTGGAATGGAGGGGGAAGGAGAGAACACCTGTGTGAGGTGTGACCAGGTGAACTTTCTCCTCAATCTGGTGGCAGAGTTAAAGGATGAAATGGCCGAGCTGAAGGATGAAGTATCAAGGCTCAGGTCATTAAGGGAAAGCAAAAGGGAGTTAGATATGTGGGAGAAGGCTCTGCCAATCTCCCCTGCTGAGGGAAGCGTCCCTGGAAATAGGGAGGGATGGATACAGGTCTCTGCCAGGGGTGGCAAGGGAAATCCATCCCGGCCTTCTCCTCGTCCGCTGCCCTTGCATAATAAGTATGAGGCGCTGCAGGCCAGTGGCAGTGTGGATGAGACAGCTGAGGAGCAGCCATCTGGGGAGATGCCTAAGGCAAAGCAGTCCCCACCAACTATAACGACCAGCTCCACAAAGAAAAGGAGAAGGGTTAGAGTTGTTGGGGGACTCTCTCCTGAGGGGGACTGAGGGACCCATATGTCGTCCCAACCCATCCCACAGGGAGATCTGCTCCCTATCCGGGGCACGGGTAAGGGACATCACAAGGAGACTCCCAAAGCTGATCCAGCCGTCTGACTATTATCCATTGCTGATAATCCTAGCTGGAAGCAACAAAATTGATAAGGGCACCAAGGCAATTTAAAAAAATTCAAGGCCCTCAGACAATTGTTTGATGGGGCAGGAGCTCAAGTGGTGTTCTGCTCAGATCCCTCAGTGGCAGGGGAGTACACTAAGAGGAACGGGAGAAACCATGCCATCAACAATTGGCTCAGGGAATTCCAGCAGCGGAATTTTGGGTTCTTGGATCAAGGGGCAACTTCTACTGCACCCAACCTGCTGGATGCTGATGGGGTGACATTATCTAGAAAGGGCAAGAGGGTACTGACAACTAGAGTTGGCAGGGCTCATTAAGAGGGCTTTAAACTATTTCTGAAGGGGGTGGGTGAGGAAATCAGTCCCTCTGAAGAGGAGAGAGTGGGACACAAATTAGTGTTAATTGAGAAGTCGAGAGTCCAGCTGAATTGCATGTACACCAATGCATGCAGCATGGGCAATAAGCAAGAGGAGCTGGAAGTCCTGGGCCACCAGGGTGACTATGATATAGTTGCCATCTCAGAAACATGGTGGGATAACATGCACAATTGGAGTGCTACACTGGGGGGTTACAGGCTCTTTAGGAGAGACAGGCGAGGGAGAAGAGGAGTGGCTCTGTATATTAGAGAGTCACTCTTTGCCACAGAGCTTGAAGTGGAGGATGAAGGGATTGAGAGCCTGTGGGTTAAAATCAGAGGGAGGCCTAACAAATCTGACATCCTGGTTGGAGTCTATTATAGACCACCCAACCAGGATGAGGAGGCAGATTAAATATTCTACAGGCAACTGGAGTCTGTCTCAAGATCATCAGATCTTGTCCTTGTAGGTGACTTTAACCTGCCAGATAACTGCTGGGAACTTAATTCAGTAGCAAAAAGGCAGTCCAGAAGATTCCTGGAGCACATGGAGGACAGCTTCCTGATGCAGCTGTTAAGTGAGCCTACCAGGGGTCAGGTTCTACATGACCTGCTGTTCTCCAATAGAGAAGGGCTGGTGGGAGATGTGATGGTGGGAGGCTGTCTAGGGTGCAGTGCCCACGAGATAGTGAAGTTTTCAATATGCAGGGAGATAGGGAGGAGCACTAACAGAACCCTCACTTTGGACTTCTGGAGGGCAAACTTCGGCCTGTTTAAGAAACTTATTCAGAAAGTTTCCTGGGTATCAGCCCTCAAGAACCGAGGGGTCCAGGATGGTTGGACCTATTTCAAACAGGAGCTCTTGAAGGCACAGGAACTGGCAGTTCCCATGTGCCGAAAGATGAGCCGGCGGGGAAGGCGACCGGCCTGGATGAGCAAGCAGCTCCTGAAGGAATTAAGGGAAAAAAAGAGGCTGTATCACCTTTGGAAGGAGGGGAAGGTTTCTCCTGATACCTTTAAGGATGCTGTTAGATTATGGAGGAGAAAAATTAGAGAGGCAAAGGCCCAGTTGGAGCTTAAGCTGGCCACCTCTGTGAAAGCATTTTTATTGACACTAAAGAGAGAGGCAAGAAGAACCTGCACTCCTTATTGGACCTGGAGGGGAACACTGTAACTGAAGATGAGGAAAAGGCTGAGGTCCTGAATACCTGAGTACAGGGGCATGGTTAATTCTTACTCATGCTGCCCACAGTATTTGTGATACAGGATAGGATGCTCTTGGCCTTCCTGGGCACACTGCTGGCTTACTTTCAGGTGGCTTGTGTGGGTTTTGTTTGGTTCATGTATTGGTTGATAAGTTTTGTTTAGTCTGTTTTTTGGTTGTGGGGTGTTTTTTGAACCAAAACATGTGGCTTTTACACAAAATGCTAACAACCTGTCTGATACAACCTGTTTGTTTGTTGTGGAATTTATTTTCTGACATCAAATGAACAAGTACACAGAATCACAGAATGCACGGGGCTGGAAGAGACCCTTAAAGGTCATCTTGTCCGACTCCCCTGCAGTAAGCCCAGACATCTCAAACTAGATCAGGTTGCTCAGAGCCCCATCAGGTTTGACCTTGAATGTCTCCAGGGATGGGACTTCAACTGCACCACTAGGCAATCTGTTCCAGTATTTCACCACTGCTTGTGAAGAACTTCCTATTTATGTCTAACCTAAATCTACCCTGCTTCAGTTTAGAACCATTGCTTCTTGTCCTGTTGCTGCCCTTTCAAACAGACCTTTCTCAGCCTTCCTGAAGGACCCTATCACATACTCAAATGTAGCTGTAAGATCTCCCTGAGCTTTCTCCCCTCCAGGCTGAACAGCTCCAATTCTCTCAGCCTCAAAAGAGGTTCTCCGTCCCTCTGATCATCTTGGTGGCTGTCCCCTGGACCAAATCCATCAGGTCCATGTCATTCTGATGTCGTGGGCCCCAGAGACTACCACAGTCCTCCAGGTGTGGTCTCAACAGAACAGAGTACAGTGTCAGAATTGCCTTTCTCGACCTGCTGGCCACACTTCTTTTGATGCAGCTCAGCATGTGATTGGCCTTCTGGGTTTTAGATGTTCTTCGTTTGCTCATGTCCAGCTTATTGTCCATCTGTAAACCCAAGTTCTTTTCTGCAGGGCTGCTCTCAATCTTATCATCCTCCAGCCTATATTAATACCAAAGATTGGAAGGGGATTGAAGAACAGAAAATACTCCATGTTTCTGTCTCAGGTTGAATGGTTCATAGTTCAGTCTGTAACTCTGTAGTGTGGGTCACCACAGACCTCATGACTAAACCATGGCACCACATGCCAGGTCTAATCCCCTCTTGAACACCTCCAGGGTGACTCAACCACCTCCCTGGACAGCCCATTCCAATGGCTAATGACTCTGTGAAGAACTTTCTCCTCACCTCGAGCCTAAAGTTCCCCTGGCGCAGCTTGAGACTGTGTCATCTTGTTCTGGTGCTGGTTGCCTGGGAGAAGAGACCAAGCCCCTCCTGGCTACAACCTCCCTTCAGGTAGTTGTAGAGAGCCTCCTCTTCTCCAGGCTAAACAACCCCAGCTCCCTCAGCCTCTCCTCACAGGGCTTGTGCTCGATGCCTCTCACCAGCCTTGCTGCCCTTCTCTGGACACGTTCAAGTGTCTCGATGTCCTTCTTAAACTGAGGGCCCCAAAACTGGACACAGTACTCAAGGTGTGGCCTAACCAGTGCAGAGTACAGGGGCACAATGACTTCCCTGCTCCTGCTGGCCACACTAATCTTGATGCAGGCCAGGATGCCATTCATCTTGGCCGCTTAGGCACACTGCTGGCTCATTTCAGGCGGGTGTCAATTAGCACCCCCAGGTCCCTTTCTGTTTGGCCGCTCTCCAGCCACTCCGACCCCAGCCTGTAGCTCTGCATGGGGTTATTGTGGCCAAAGTGCAGCACCCAGCACTTGGACTTGTTGAATGTCATCCCATTGGACTCTGCCCATCTGTCCAGTCGGTCAAGGTCCCTCTGCAGAGCCCTTCTGCTCTCTGACTGATCAACATCTGCTCCCAACTTGCTGTCATCTGCAAATTTGCTGATTATGGACTCAATGTCCTCATCCAGAGCATCAATAAAGATATCGAACAGGATGGGACCCAGCACTGATCCCTGGGGGACACCACTAGTGACTGGCCTCCAGCCAGATAATCTGCTCCATCATTTTCCCTGGCACTGAGGTCAGGCTGACAGGCCTGGAGTATCCAGGTTCCTCCATCCAACCCTTCTTGTGGATGGGGATCACAGTGGCCAGTTTCCAGTCATCTGGGACCTCACTGGTGAGCCAGGACTGGAGGAAAATGATGGAGAGCGGCTTGGCCAGCTCACCTGCCAGCTCTCTCAGCACCCTAGGATGGATCCCTTCTGGTCCCATGGACTTGAGTGTCCAAGTGGCTCAGCAGGTCCCGAAGTACTTCCTCGTGGATTTCCAGGGCATTACACTGCTCCCTGACCCCATCACCCAGCTCAGGAGGCCACTCATCCTGAACTCCTCCTGCCTTGCTGTTAAAGGCTGCACACTGCATACTGTGTTCAGTTTTGGGCTCCTCTCTACTACAAGGGGAATGAGGTCATGGAGTATGCCCAGAGAAGGGAAACAAAAGTGGTCTAGGGAACCAATATTATTCAGAGCAGCTGAGGGAACTGGGGACAGTTGAATCTAGAGAAAAGGAGGTCACGAGGAGACCTCATTGCTCCCTATAACTACCTGAAATTCTTGTGAGGTGCTGGTCAGTCTCTTCTCCATAGTAACTAGTGATAGGACGAGAGGAAATGGCCTCAATGAGTGTCAGGGTAGATTTATATTGGATACTAGGAAAAATTTCTCCTCTAGAAGAGTGGACAAGCATGGGAACAGGCTCTCCAGGGCAATGTTGGGAGTCAGTTCCCCTGCGGGTATTCAAAAACATGTAGACACGGTACCATGGAACATGGTTTAGTGGGCATGGTGGTGGTGGATTGATGGTTGGATGCAATCACCTCAGAAGTCTTTCCAACCTTAATAATTCCATGATCCTATAAGCAATCCTGAGAGCTACTGAGTACTGTGATATATTAATTGCACAGTGACATCACTAACTATATCCAAACTCCAGTCTAGATAGGTAGCTTGATAATTGTTTTGAAAGAAAACATACCTAATCAAAAAATCACATGGGCCCAGGTGCACCTCATTAAGTTCAACAAGAGTAAGTGCAAGGTTTTGTACCTGGCCTGGAACAATCTTCACTATCAATACAGAGTAGGGGATGAGATGCTAGAAAGCAGCCCTCTGGAAAAAGATTTGGGGGTGCTGATGGACATGAAGCTGGACACGAGCGGGAAGTGTGTGCTTACAGCCCAGAAGGCAAAGCACATCCTGGACTGCATCAAAAGATGTGTTGCCAGTAGATCCAGAGAGGTGATTCTACCACTTTACTCTCCTCTGGTGAGACCTGACCTGGAGTACTGTGTGCAGGTTTGGAGCCCTCAATATGGGAAGGACGTGTACCTGACAGAGAGGGTCCAGAGGCGGGCCACAAAAATGATCAGGGGGTTGGAGCACCTCTGCTACAAGGACAGGCTGAGGGAGCTGGGGTTATTCAGCCTGGAGAAGAGAAGGTTCAGGGGACACCTAATGGTAGCCTTCCACTACCTGAAGGGGGCCTACAGGAAGGATGGGGAGAGAATTTACAAGAGCCTGCAGAGACAGGACAAGGGGCAACGGCTTCAAACTAAAGGGCAGATTTAGACTGGGTATCAGAAAGAAGTTCTTCACTATGAGGGTAGTAGGACACTGAAACAGGTTGTACAACGAGGTGGTTGAGGCCCTTTCCCTGGAGATATTCAAGGTGAGGCTTGAGGAGGCCCTGGGCAGCCTGGTCTAGTTGGGGATGTCCCTGCTGACTGCAGGGATGTTGGAATAAATATCCTCTGGAGGTCCCTTCTGGCCTGGACCATTCTATGATTCTATGATTAATTGTAATCATACATGAAATTGCCATGCAAATGTTGCCAGTCCATGTTTAACATACAGTAACAGAAAGCACTCTGCATTCTCAGTAAGCCATTTGTAAACACAAGTGTAGAGAACACAAGTGTATGATGTAAATATGTGGCCTAATGGCTTGACAAATCATATATACAGTAACTTTGCATAATTACCAGTAAACAAAACACCTTATTTTGCCTTCTTAAACAACAAAACTTGTACATCTCCTGCTTTACTGTGTTTGTATTATTTAACGGAAAAACTCCAGATCCAAAAAAATGCTATTAAATAATTTAAATATTGTATTTCTCACTCTAGGACATGAAACTGTACACCAATGAATTCTGTAAATAAAGAGATTTAGCCAAATTTTCTCAGAATAATAAAATTTAAATTGTATCAGAAAAAATAACATGGTTGCAGACTATTTTTTTAAGAGGCAGAGGAATGCCATCACCCAAGGAACACCTGTGTCAAAAGTTTCTCCAAGGGAAAAAAAAAACACTTCAAAGTGTACCTATTAGCTTTACTGCTCAGTGTCAGAGGCTTACAGCTGTCATTGAGAGCAGAGCCACAATTACAGTATTAGCAAACTATGTTCACGTTGTTTATCTGATTTTGGTTCAAAGGCTAAAATCTTTAGGGATTATCACAGGCCTAATTTTTAACACTAACTAAGCTTAGTAATAATAGTAGTGTGTTACTCTGCTGTGCAACCAAGCACCCATCAAAATCACAGTGATTCAGAATTCATTATCATCATGTCTTATGTACAAGACACAGGAATTAATGGAATTAAGTAAATAAACCCCAAGAGAACAAAAACTACTTTGGACAAAGAATGTTTTTAGATTCCAGATATTTCTAGATCACAAATGGTATTAAAAGCCAATATTAAATGACTACACACTAACATCTTTTAAAGTAAAATATTACTGATGCTAACATCAGAATTAGATCAAATGTGCTAATAGTCAACTTGCTCAAATTCAGTAATTCCCATGAACCTCTAAGTTCTGTTTACATAAAATACTCCCTTTCACATATTGACAGAAGCAAATTCACTCTTAAATGGTCCATTCTGCCATTCTCTGAAATCAGCTTATTACAAGTAACTGGAAGAAAAGTGTAACTGAGAAATATTATAAGAATCATTATATCCCCTCCTAAAACATCAACTGATTTAAAGCATAATCTGCTTGTTCCAAAATGAGTATTTCGAGGTTTCTTCCTGTTCTTAAAAAAAAATAATTCCTTTGTCCAAACTGCCCTTAAAAAGTTTTCACTATCAACCTAAATCTTGATTTCAACACCATCTAGACAACACATGGCAAAAAAGCAAAAATCAAATAATCTAAATAGCTGGATGGGTATATAAGAACCTGCTGAGTATAGATGGTTGATGCTTTTAGTTCTCAGCATTTAATTTCCATTGCTTTTACTGCGGTATGGGAGATGAAGTGTACATACCAATGCTTAGCAAAATCAGTATCAGAGTAAAATAAACGTTCCATAGTTGATCCTCAGTTTCCAAAGCCTGATCAGTTCCTGAAAGCACACAGAATGATGGCATCTTTCCCAACTTGTGTGTCTGAGTTTTTCCTGCATTCTAAGTTAGCAGTTGCTGCTACAGAAATCTGTTTGACTTCCTGCCTGACTCTTATTCACCCAGAAACATGGGCTGGGATAGCTTTTGCCATTCCTTTTCAACGTTTTGTAATGTTAGTAATACAGTTAACATTAACACTGAAGACAGTTAAAAGCTCTCCTGTGATGGGCTTATAATGGCAAGAAAAAAGCAGCTTTAATAGAAATGTTCTCACTCAGTACAGTGATTCTTGACAAATACTATCTTGTATCTTTTGAGTTTGCAGGTGGTAGAGGAATGAACTAGCCAGGGACCAAGAAGCAGTATGCTAGCTGCCAGTAAATACATAGCTCAGGTACTGTGACAGACATAGTAACAAGACTAGGCAGTAATGTATATTCTGTGCCATGAAAGCAAATACTAAAGTGATCTAAAGCACTTTTTCTCCTATATAGAGAATTTGAAAATGTATGTAAGTCACATTCTTTTCATAGTGCCCCTGTTTAGAAAACTATGATCAATAAGGGGATTTCTTTTATTTGATTTAGTGGATGCACCATAGCTAAACCAGCAACTTCTAAACTCTTTGATTCCTGTTTACTGGAAGAATCACTAACCGTTTGGGTTTCCATCAAATACAATTATACTAAACTCCCACAGAATAGTGAACTTAAGCTCTTACCTTGGATTTAAGTTAAAGGTGGATAACCCCACCTGGAAAACACTCTGATCCAAATGTGGTTATACTTACCAAGATTAAAGCTGTATTTTCAGTTAACTTCAAAAGAGTTAAGAACCTAACCACATTGATCTCTTCAGAGAAGATAAGACTTCAGGGAGAAAAAAGGGAATAGAATGTATTTCAAATGTTGGCTGCCCTTTTCACAATTTGCCTTAGAGAAAAACAATCCCTTCTTCAAGAGATTTATACCTGAGGCAGAATCCCAAAAAGTTTTGAGAAAGACCACCATGGCATTCTCCTAGACGCTAAAGAAAAATATCAGATAATCAATTAGGATAAGACATCAAACAGACATTTAAGCCATCTATTTGCTCCCACACCCAGGCACTAGACAAAACTGTCTAGACCCATTCCTAACAGATGCTTCTTCCACACAAGGAGCAAGTCAATCTAACTTGGAAACAGCACAGTTCTGAGATAAAGGTGTCAATACACATCTCAGCTGGGCTGAGGTAACCATGATACAGTCTCTGCCTTTTCAATTTAATGAATCACTAGGAGTTTCCACTTTCAGAAATTTTCTGACCTGCTGTTGCTTTATTCAAGCTATGCATATATTGCATACTGCCTCTTATTCAGAGACAGACAAGCTGCACAAATGCAGTAGAGCTCACCTAAACCATACAGTTTGTATCAGTAGTTTGCTTGATAGAACAACAAAGAATGAATCTTGTTTGATAGGGTTTACTTTTCTTTCTGGAATAACCACACTACCTTCTCAAATACAGAGCAAAATCAACAATAGTGCTTTTCTGTTGGCAACTGCATCTACACAGGAGTTCTGAGGGGGGAAAAACAAAACGGAACTCTACAGTACAGTTAAATGCTAAGCATAGTGCACAAATTAAGTAGTTTAATTATTCCATGACATTTGTCCTTTGAAAACCCACAAAGGACAAAAATCTGTAGACAATTACCTTTCAGTTTAGTCTCTGCATCAACATTACTTATTGGTGGAACAATGTGCTTTCAGAACATTTAAGATATAATCTTTAATTTAGCTTGCAAAAACATTCGTACCGTTCCTGGAACTCTCCCAGTAATTTTCAAAACTTTTAACTTCTGAATCTGTGGCACGTCTTAGACTTGCATAAATGCATGCAACTTCTTTGCACAGTTAACAATATTTAAAGCCTGCTGCTACCTTCTTCCATGCTATGAACAGTGAATATATGGCTTCCCAGTATTTCCTACACTGTAATACATCCTTGGCTTTGTACTGCATTTCTGCTCTTCCTTCTTGCCAGCTCAAGGTTTTATAATAAATAAAAGATAAATGCTGAAAATCTTCTGTAACATTATTAATAATAACTGTTCATACTGAGCAGCATTTCAGTGCAAGAATGTATTTCTCCTGAGTCTTCAGACCATGCAGCAGGGCAGGAAAGAATGCTTGGGTATTCATAGCACTACTATTACTATAACAAACCTTACAATGCTGCATCACACCTTGCTAGGACTAATTTTTTAGAGACTGCCATAGTGTTTCAAAACAAATGCTGTCCCATATGAAGAATACATTATACATCAACAATGTGAAGCTGCTGAAAAAGCAGAATTACTTTTTCCTTAACTTTGCAGCATATGCTCAAATGTCTACTCTTAAAAGATTCTTCTGCTCAGCATGTCATTTTCCCACCTGCACTAATTCAGTATTTTTTTGTCAATGCAAGATAGAAATTTGCGGTCACTTGGCCATTTGACATATGAATAAAATTAAATTAGTCAGAATTCTGTGACTATTTAGGTACAGTGGGTGTAGATCACTTGTAAAGAAGTAAAACCAAACCAGCCACAAACTCCTTGTATTGGCTGAAAACAAAATAGTCATTCACAATGCACTAAATGTCTTCTTAGGTTCTAAACATATGTACCTCACCTGTTATCATACTGATATCCAAGTGGTGATTTGCGTTTCCCTCAAAAAAAATGAGGTATTTTTACATGTCTATATATGAATGTACTGATGTGTTTTGCATCCAGAAAGAAATAAATTTCCTTAGAAACAGCTTATGCTTAATAAGAGATATTTATCAACCTAGTTAGAACATGTATCAAGATGCAAGTTAACTATTTGTTCATTTTACACTTGTAAATAGGTACTGTGGTACATACCTAAAATTATTTCACAGTGTTCAGTGTAAGACAGACCAATACAAATTAAAAATGACTGCAAAAATAAGGAAGGTTGCCATTTTCCTAGCTAAAGAACAAAGTTACATAAAACTAGTGTACCTCCTTGTTGGCTTAATGGACCCATTTCCCCTTCAACTTATTTACTGAAGTCTTAAGTCATTGCTAATTTACCAAGTTCTGCACCTAAATCTTTAATGTAGCCGACACCAACAAATTAAAGATGTAGATGCACAACTTCTAAGAAACTAAATGCGTATATACGCGGCACGCTTACTGAATATTCACCTTGTGTTCAAAAGCATTTCCCCACATAAGACTGGTTGCCATTCATACCAATTCAAATGGCTTATCACCTGCTTCCTTTGTTAATGCACAGAGAATAAAAGGACACCGGTATCAGGCAACTCTCTTCATTAACGTATCTGCTCTATCAAATGGAAGAAACAATTACTCCTTAAAAAAACGTTTTGCTTATGACATAATACCAGGAAACATGCCACAAAATAGGAAACATGTCACACACCTCCCATATTTAATTTGGCCAAGGTTTACAGACATATAGGCATAGACAGCCAGCTACCATCATAATGCCAGATTATTTTCAGATACTCAAGGAATTCCTCACTGAGGAAACAGCATATACTATAAATGTATAGAGTGTACAGACAAAGGATGTGCAGGGTTGAAGGTTTACAGCTACAATCTATGACAGAAACTCAGATGCTGCATTCTGAGACCAAGCAAAATTTCCACTGATGACAGGCAAAAAGATACTAAAAAGAACCACAGCACATGGCTTCTACTACTTAAAAAGAAATATGTACATGCATACAGAATACTGTACATTTATTTTAATACTGTACATTTGGCACATACCAATATAAACCATTAAAATGTCTCTCTTTTTTTTCCAATTATAAAAACAATGCGTTTTCACAGCTAACAGCAAACAATGGATGGATATTAACAAATGTGAACTCTGGAGAATACTCACAGGCTCTTACTAAGCATTCAACAGTAATGAAATCCACAAGAATTTGGTAAATATGTGCAATTAAAATCAAATTCAGTCAAAGACTGAGCTTGTTCTGAAGTGCCTTGAAACATTACAGACAAGTGGTGCAGCCAAACTATTACTCTGTAATATGCTTCAGTATTTCTGAATTCTGGCTTTTCGAAATTACAGTAGTAAATAAATACTTTGTCCTGTTCTAATCAGTTCCAAAAATTAAGCAGTGAAGTACAATAAAGTCTTTAAAGCTCAGATTTTAATGTTACACTACAAAGAAAATTTTACTTTGAAACTAAAACATAATCCTTGTAGGCAACAAAAGTTTTCCATAAACGACTTAACATTTTAAGCTCTTTGATCCCACAAAAAGCAAAAGGTTATCACCACTAATACACAAAAAGGGTGTAGAGACAGAGTGTGTGACACAATAACCAGAGGAAACTAGTGCAAGAAAGCACTGTATCTTCCAGGAGTTAAGGGGGAATTTTTTTTTTAAAATCTTCTTTAAATTTGCTATTCCTGCATTTGTACATACATATGCCTTAACCTACATACATGTCAGAACACAATCTGGGATAGATAGGCGTCCTTGTGCCTTTAAATATTTTGAGTTAGTAATACCTTTCACTTTGCACTTGCAGGAAGTCTTAAGATCACACACAATTAACATGGCTCTGCTTAAACTGCACCAGGACTCTCCATAATGCCAAAGGATATGCCTCAGTCCTATATTAAAAATTCACTTAGGCTTTTAAGTCCCACTAATTTTACAGTAGTGGGACTGAGATGTTGGCATTTCTTAAAACACAGGGAAAATAAATTAAACCAAGAACAACCAAAGAACACTGGAACAAACATGTTTGCTTACGCTTACATAAAATAAAACTAAACACCACTAGTAATTTAAGTTTTGAGAGGAAAGGACGCCTAATAGGACAGTAAAAATCTATTCATTTTTTCTTAAAGATGACTTAAGGCAATTTCAAGTGTTTTTGTACTACCAGTCTCACTATTTTTAATAACTACTTTTCAATTCTAGAACGGTTATCTCATAACTGCATAAATGAGCCACAGAAAATTTAATAACCAAGCAACTGCCTAAGCTGGGACACAATGGTAACTGAAAAACTTATTTAAAAATAAAAACAACAAAAGACAACACAACCAACAGAAACATGATGTCAAATACCTGTAATATATCCACTAATAATAAAAAAAAGTTTCCCTCAAAATTTATTAACAAATTGAAACTTGAGTCTCTACCAAATCACCCAACTCCAACAGTTGTTCACTACGATACCACAATTTACAAGATGAGATCATTAGGTATTAATCCAGACAGCTGCACATGCGCACACACTTTCAGTCAAACACAGGACAGAGATTGACAAAGCAAAAGACTAAAATTGTGTGCATAGTAACAATTTCTGTACTATTTCATTACCCAAGTATAAAGATATGCTGCCAAGTACGAACAGCAAAATGTGCATCTCTCACTAGTATGTCAGAAGTCTTGGTTTGTACTGACAGTGATGAACGCAAAAACTTTTCATACAGACACTCAGGACAGTTTTCCTCAATGTTTCTCCCTTGCTCTTCCTCAAGTCACTTCATACTGTTTGACCCAAAGTGATGCCACAAGTGGACCAAATCTACCACCACCCCTTCACGTTACTGGCGCAAGGACCTCACAAAGCAGTACAAGCTCCACATTACTGATTGCAAAAGTGGACCTCTGAACTTCTTCCCTGGGTAACACATAACAGATTCATTCAGTAAATTCCATACAGTATTGAAAACCTGGGAAAAGCCTTAACACAACTGCAAGAAAAAAACAAAAAAATACCACCTGCCTCTCCTGAAGCAAGAATATATCATTAAGTAATTATACTTGACTCTCCATAGAATTAAGCAAAGGAAAGCTACCCATCCCCTATTTTACCATCTTCATAATCTTCATATGCACTTCTATAAACCAAAATCAGGCCGAAATGACACAGAACATTATTACAGGCAGTGCTGCATCTGTGTCAACCAACCCCTTCCCACACCAGTTAAGGATCCGAACATCTTTCCCCGTATCCAGGAGAGAGGCTGCAGGAAACCGCATATTCACACAGAAGCACTAACGTGCATTCCATCTGTTCTTTTCAGTTCTCCTTACCATACCGAAAAAGCGGTCTACTCCCCCATTGTGACTCGTTTCATATAGATGACCCGCGACAAAACATCTCCAGCATAAACATCCCGCATCCACTTGGCACATCCTCACTCATCCACACACCAGACATTGGTGCAGACCTATTTCAAGGCCTGCGAGTCCCAGGCAAAAACCATATTTTCCTAAGTGCTACACAACATAAGAGCGCACACGGGATATGAACATATTTACATTCAAATACATTGTTTTAAAATAAGCCGAATTTCCTTTACATAAACACTGCTTCTGCACAACTGCAGCTCTACAAAAAACACCCCTGTTTCAATTAAAGAGAAATTATACAATAGATTTTATTTCCTGACCAATGAGTGGATTCTGAAGGTATTCAAGGACCTGTCATCCTCCTGCATACTCCAGCTTACTCCTCAGCTTTATGTATGAATCTGGGCCTTTATGGTTAACCCCTTTCTTTCTAAAAACTGATCTACAAACTGAGCATAAACCCCTTATCCCAATTTACTTAATTAAATGAAAAACACAATAAAATATGCAACCGGTGAGCTAACAACTTTCCCGAGGTTCACAGAACAATGCAGATACGAAACCAGCCACCATTGATCCACACAGCAACTCCCCCTGCGAGTCCCTTCCTTAATACGCTTCCTGGCCACCGCTCTCCCGCACACAACACCGCTCCCCCAACACTGACCTATGGGCCGCAGCAGCCCGGCACCCCCTCACTTACCCACCATCCTTCCCCTCTGCATTTCAGAACGCCACACCAAGTCCACCTGCGGAAGCAGCAGGTCGGCCCGCAGGCGGGCATACACGCCCCACCGCGGCAGGGGTACGGCCTGCGGCTCTCCGCGGCAGACGCGGCGAGAGCCCGGGGGCAACCCAGTCGGCCCCGCCGCCGCCTGCCTCGCCCCCACCGTGAAACGCGGCGGCCTGGGCTGCAGCCCCGCAGGCACCGGGGACGAGCGTCCTGGCGGCGGCCCGATGAGAAGCGGCTGCGCCAAGCCACACAGCGGCAGCCGGCACTCACCCAGCAGCAGCAGCTTCAGCTCCCGGCGAGCGTCCCGCTTGTCCCGGCGCAGCTGCCGCTCGATCTCGTCGTTGATCCGCCGGGCTTCCTTGGCTTCCTCGCTGAGGCAGCACGCCATGATGGACTCCAGAGTCATTCTTCCTAACTGGTTCAGACACAACCCCCACCCACCCACCCCCTAAAATCACACGCACACTCACACACACGCACCCCGCTGCACCGGCCCTGGGGACACAGGCGCTCTCTGCTGAGGAGCCTCCGCCGGGCGCAGTAGCACAAGCGCAGGCAGCTGCTTCGATGCTACACAGGCGAGAAACAGGGCCGCTGGCAGCGCGGATCCCCGCTCCCTCACGCTGACACCCGCCGCTACCAACTACTCCTCTCCTCTAAATCATGCACCAAAAAACATGGAACCATCCGCCGCGGCGGCAGCAGAGCTACCCAGCCGATCCGCGCCGCTCGCCACCGCCGCCCTTCGTCCTGCCACTTCCCTCGCCGCCGCCCACAGCCCCCGAGTGTCCCTGGTGGATGATATCCCCACTGCCCTCCGACGCGACTACCCCACCCGCTGTGGAAATGCTAAAGCCCGTTAATCCCTCCCCCGCTCCGCACACACATTCCCCTGTCGCGCCCCCTGCCCTGGAGCGGGAGCCCAGCTTCCTGGGAGGGACGGGGTCGCCGCTGCCCACCGACCGAGGCGCGCGCCTAGCTGCAAGCTGCCTAGCTGGAAGCTTCCTGACGAACGGCCCTGCTTCCTGGCGGAGTGGCTGCTAGCCCGTCTAGCAGGGGCAGCAGCTGCCGCGGCTTGCCCTTGGCCTACCAGGAAAGACAAGAGGGGAAGAGGGTGGCAGGCAGACACCAGGGAGGGAGAGAATGCAAGAAGAATAACAGGGACTAGGCTCGCACGGCTTTTCAATGGCTGAGCTCTGCGGGTGTGGTGAGGCAGAAATATGGCCGACCGTCTCTCCCGCTGCCTCTCCCGCGCCGTTGCACGCCGGGGGAGAGCGGCCAGGGGAGCCGGGCCCCCGGGGCTGCCGCCTCCAGCCGGGCCCGGCGCCCCAGGGCCGTCCCCGCCCGCCCTGCGTCGGCGGCGATGGCGGTGGAGGGCAGGGGAGGGGAGGTCGGGAGAGCGGGCGGTTTCTCACACCAAATGGCCGCGAGGAATGCAGCCTGCTCCGTTTCGTCCTGCAGGGCAGCGCTTCCCTAACGCCAGGCGTTGTTGTTGGCTCGACTTTATTTTGTTTTCAGTCGAATACACACATTTTTATTCCATTCTTGTCCTAGAAGAAATAACATGTGTTGGTAGGGACGGGGAGAAAGTGACAACTTGAGAGGAGGGAAGGGACAGAAAAGGCAGAATTGCCTTCTTCACCTTCAGCCGGAATGAAAAAGCAAAGCGGGACACACGTACACTTCCAGGCACTAATACGTTTTTATGCCCAGAGTTCCTACTCCCCGCCCATCACATGTAGGGGAACACCTGCCACAGAAGCTGTAGAACACTTGTCCACCTCATCGAAAGGCAGCGATATAGACCAGTTTGTACTCTGCTGTTGTGACCTCTATTCAGACTATGCTGTTAACTGTCACCCCTTCCCACGGCCCTGCTCGCCTGCAATCCCAGTCCCAGAAAAATTCTCCTCACATAGCCTCCAGTAGCCCCCAGAGTGATGGCACACAATTGGATAGGATGTGTTGACACAGCTTCTAGTATCTGTGGATTCATGAAGTCCTTGCAAAACTCCAACACCTGCCCACCCTTTGCCCGTCTCCATATTAAACTATTTGTATCGGGGAACACTGCAAAATCTGCTGGGGAGCGTGGCCTATGTAGTAGGTAGTGGGGCACATCACTCTTCATCATGTAGCTCCAGGTGTGATGCTCTTTCTAGTACCTGCTGACATCTGTTTTGAAATTAACATGCCCTTTCCTGAAAGTCTTAATATGTACTGACAGTTTGAATTAGGTATGGTCCTCCATAAAAGCATAAGAGTGGGAGAGGATTAGAAAATGAGAATAAAATAGTAGGAAAATAAAATATTCAATCTATTTTTTAGAAAAAAATGAAAGTTACTTTAAAAATGCATTCTTTTCATGTAGATCACTGTTGTATTAGTATGTATAAAACCAGCTGATATAACTTGGATTTTTTTTATAGTTACATCTCTTTATTCCAGTAAATTAATAAGAGTTTTAGTCAAAATTGTGTAATTCTAGTTATTAATAATAAAGTACATTTCATTTCATTCAAGGCATTTTCTCTGTTTAAAACATATGTGTATGTAGGTATGTCTATGTATTTTTATGTCCTGTGGTCCCAGATATTATTAAATCCAATAACCATTTCTAAAGATTGAATTACAGAGACAGCTTAAATGTGAATAATAACAAAAGGAAGAGGGAGTGGGGAGAGAAGTGGATTTCTTCATGAGATTAATTCTCAACATACCGGGGCTTTCTTTTCAAAACCAGGGCCTAAAAGGGAAAGATGGGTTCATGATACAGGTCACAAGAGATAGTTGATGGATGTTTTGTGCCTGGAACTCTGGTACATGAAGTTCAAACCTGCAACAGCCATCTTCTGGCATCACATCTACAGAAAGGATATGAATGTGTCAATGAGTTTGCAGCTTTTGGGTGAACTGTATCAAAATCCACCCCCAAACTGAGGGCACAGTGATTCTATTACAAACTACATACCTTAGACAATATTGTAACAGTCCCCAGTAGATGAAGTCTCACTCAATGTTCTTAACCAACTCTTTTATATTCTCACTGTAGAAGGCATGATCACAGTATGTGCCTTAAATGCAGAACTGTCGTTTAATTTCACATTTGTTACAAGAAAAGACACTCTAGGGACTGTAAATTTAATCTGTATGTGCCACTCCCATGAACATCATTGGATTTTAAATCTCCACTGAAAAAATATCTTCAGAGTTTTAATGGATGAGCCATCTAGCCCTGAATCTGGCATCAGCAGATAGCCATTGCAGAGTTTTACCCATTTAGTTTTACCCATTTAGTGGAAGTCAGAAGAACCCCATTATAGACAATTACATGATAATAAACCTCTAAGGAAATTTCTTTCCATTCATCAGCTCCATGGCGGTTGGATTTTGTTTTGAAAAATGAAACATTCTTTATAAATATTTTATCCTAGCAAGAACTATCAGTAAATGACAAGCACCATTATTGTCCATACAGATAATTATTATCCATAGATACTATCCATACTTTTACCTAATCCTGGACAGATACTTCCTGATAAGCCCCCTTGTAGCATTAATGATCTCATATTCCTCTATCCAAGTAGTCTCCAGTGCATGGCTCATAGCAACTCGTTGCCTGTGAGATGTTTTAATGTTGCTTACTGCCACAGGAAATTAAAAATGAGACTGACAGAGGGAGCAAATTATGGTATTAAGCACCCTGCATCCACAGTATTCTTGCTCAGAAGCCAGTGAAGACTGGGAAACCACCACTCTCCATATAATTCTCTGCACTCTTCTATCCCAGTTTTTAAATTCTTCTTTCTAGATGTCTTTTCTGCCTGAGGTACATTTTTTGAGAGGTTTGACAGTTTCCAGACAGTATCTGAACTCAGTACTCACATGACAGTAGAACAGCAGATCGTTTATAGGAGCATTTCAGGATCTTCATAGTTGGGTCAGTTAAGCCATGGATTATCTTGGAAGTGCTTTCTGATTGACATGTTTTCATATTGCTGTGCACAAATACATCTCAGTCTTGTGAGTACCTAGTTAATTTAGAGGCCATCAGGATATGTGATTAGAGAAAAAGATCCTTCCAGTATGCCATCCTAATTAGGTTTTTGTTTGGGTTTTGTGTTTTTGTTGTTGTTGTTGTTTTGTGGTTTTGGTTTTATTTGGTTTGGTTTTGTGGTGGGTTTTGTTTGTTTGTTTTTTAAGGACAACAAGGTTGTATCTGCTACATGACAATAATCAATAACATCCAGTCTTTGCCATTTCCTTCAATCAGTTTGTTCCATCCAGTATGTGTTGTTTTGACAAATCACCTTCTGAAAGTTTCCTAGTGCATTTTTTTTTCAAAGTAAAAGCTGATTGCCAAGATCCTATGGTACAAACTAATATCTGGGAAAGGGTTAAACCCCCTATTTGTTAATTCCATTTATGTGCAATTTAAAAAAAATATTTCCTTTTACCTATTTGCATGTCAAGGATCTTATTGAATTTTGTCTGAAAAAGCACAAGAATTGTTTGATATTTTTGTCCTCTTCAAATGCTCTCTTGATCCTCCTACTTTTTGCTATCAATGCCAGTAGAGGGATGTTCAGTAGTGCATGTAACCATACATGCCATATACACATTACAGCCTAGCAGAGTATGCTACCAGAAGCCTCAGTATTGTTTTATGTTTACCTTGGCAATCTTACATAACAGATACTTCTTTTTCTGCATGAGTTGCCTTTATTAACAGTTTCAGGTGTTTGCCACAGCTTGCAAAATTACAGTGACAACTCCTTAACTATACCCCCTGCCACTGCCAGAGTCAGCAGCGGTGCAGTGTCTGACTCCATCCCAGCTATGTGAAGCAGGAAGCAGGAATGAAGTGACGA
Source organism: Picus viridis (assembly GCA_033816785.1). NCBI lineage: Eukaryota > Metazoa > Chordata > Aves > Piciformes > Picidae > Picus > Picus viridis. Next base: position 55,412,759 of record CM066606.1, read on the forward strand.
AGTCATGGTCTCATGTGCAGGAGCTGGGCTCCTTGCCACCTCCGCACATACCTCTGTACAGAGCATGCCAAAGGAGTAGTTGATGCGTGCACATATGTGCCCCCGTGTGTGCTTAAACTTAAGAGTTCACTTCTTGAAGAACATTTATCCTCCACATCCCTGACCAGAGCTATACAGCAGCCATACTGGGGGAGCCCACCTGGCAGTGCCAGCACACCCCAATGAAGGCCATGCTTTGACCTGGACTCCGCTTGCATGGGCAGAGCGTTCCAGCCCGCCCCCAGCAGCATCCCCTGCCAGCTGGAAGGAGTGCGACTCAGGACTCGCATTCGCGGGCAGGGGACATGGCAGGCAGCTGGTGCTGTCCGTTTCCTGCTCCTTCATGTTCCATGGCAAAAATGGTGATTTTTCCCTCCATCTATCAGTTAGGACCCTGATGAGGTCAGCATTGCTGCATTTCTGCCCTTGTCCCTGGCTCAGTGAGAGCTGTGACTCCCTGCCATTGCATGGGGTGTGGCAACTCTTGGACTGTCTGGCCACTACCACAGGGCTGGCTCTGCCCCGCCACCAAGCAGCCGCTGACAGAAACCACCCTTCGTGGATCAGAGGAAGTTCTCTGTAAAATAGCACCTCATGGCCTGCTATTTCTCTCCAGATGTCTGTGCTGTCAAGTGGTGGGTTTGGCACAGGGGTGAGTGAAGTCTTGACCAGAGTTTATTTTTCCTCTTTCTGGATAGGGCAGTCAGAGGCTGAAAGATGAGGGAAGGTGTCAGTGCAACTGCAGGGACAACAGTGAGACCCAGGCTTATAGATGCTGCGAGTGAGATGGTTCCTGTCAGCAGCACATTTTGTCCATAGATGGCCACTGTGGGCAGCAGGCCCTGGGGCTCATAGTTCAGGCAAGTGGGTAGAAGAGGCAGAGGGAGACTCTGCCCTCCATCACTTTACAGTTTTCCGTCCTACACTGCACCATCTCATCCTCAGTCCTCTGTAGTGGCTGCCCTAGCACTCACTGGTTGATTTAACTCCTTAACTCTGCATGGAACTGTGTTTAGTTGTGATTGGTTTGGTTGGCTGATTTTGTTTCATTCAGAGTTTGTGTGCTGTTAGCTTAAGGAATTACATTGGCTTCCTGAAGGTTAAAATGACCCTTCCCAAGGGAAGTGACCCATAGGCACAGGGTGGTCAACCCTTCCTTTGGCAATAAACAACTGGATTAGTTGCATCAGCCAGCTATTCCCATATGGTCTGCACAGGTCTGGTGGAATATGATTAAAGTCCTAGCTTTTAAAACAAAAACAAACCAAAAAGCAACAACAACAAAACCCAACACTTGACATAGACATATGACACAAGTTACATTATTAGTTGAGGATGAGTTGATATCACAGTGTTACATCACCTTAGTAGAAAGACATACCCGAGTGGTCAATATTAGCACCTGCTGTCTCTGTGGGGACTTTTCCTATTACTTATTTACTGCTTTTGCATTAAATGGATGCCAGTTGTGAATCCAGGCTATCTGTTTGTATTTTTGAACTACACAGGTTAAAATTTGTTCTCAAAAGTTTCAGCAAAATTCTTGATAGTGTCCCAAAATCTAGTCTGTGGAATACTAGTCTCCATCTCTGTGACATAAATTATAAATCTGTATTTTTGTGGTATAGGAATACTGCTAATTCTGTTAAGATACCTTTATGCTTATTTATTACATTCTTTACATTTAAGCTTATTTTATTTCACCTTCTTGAATTAAGATTTTTCAACAAGGCAGTTGTTATTCTTTATGGGGTTCCTATTTTTGTGCAGCTCTGAAATAAATTACTCTTAGCTATTGGAGTCATGCCTACTTAGCAATCTACAGAGACTTTGTATAATGTCTAGTTCATTTTCAGTCGGTTGGACATCTCATGTTTTGACAGATTAAAAATGTTAATGACACTAGGTGTTTGGATTATTTACTAAAACCTGAACCATTCTTTCCTTAATTTTTATTTCTTCTTCTACAGTCTGCTCTTGGATACACACTACCTAATTCTGATTTCATTCTAGTTTCATAGTATTGCAACTCACATCATCTTCAATAGAATTACACTGGTATTCATTATCATACATAGCCATATCAAACCCTGCACTTCCTTCAAAATGTTCAGCATGCGCACTGTGATGTTGCAAATTCTCCAGTTTCTTCAGAATAATCTGATAGGCAGTCATTCCTATCTTATTTCTTTGTGGCAAAACAGGAAGACAGTATGTAGACAGGGTTAGATCTTTTAGCATGCCATTGGGAATTGTTATTCATGATTCCATCATCCAATGAGTGTATCAGCTGAAGTGATTTTTTTGCTATTCAAAGTATATCACTGTGAGAATTGTGGATAACTATCTTGCTGGGTGTAACTTTGTAGTGGAAGACAAACCCAAAATTAAAGCACACCAGAAATACTTCTCACAACCTGAGATCAAAGTTTAGTATGTAAAGTGAAAAATTATCATCTTACATTATACAAAGGGCAAGAGAGTCCTAGCTCTAGAGTTGGCAGGACTCATTAAGAGGGCTTTAAACTATTTCTGAAGGTGGTGGGTGAGGAAATCAGTCCCTCTGAAGAGGAGAGAGTGGGACACAAATTAGTGTTAATTGAGAAGTCGAGAGCCCAGCTGAAGTGCATGTACACCAATGCATGCAGCATGGGCAATGAGCAAGAGGAGCTGGAAGTCCTGGTCCACCAGGGTGACTATGATATAGTTGCCATCTCAGAAACGTGATGGGATAACACACACAATTGGAGTGCTGCACTGGGGGGTTACAGGCTCTTTAGGAGAGACAGGCGAGGGAGAAGAGGAGGAGGGGTGGCTCTGTATATTAGGGAGTTGCTCTTTGCCACAGAACTTGAGGTGGAAAACGAAGGGATTGAGAGCCTGTGGGTTAAAATCAGAGGGAGGCCTAACAAATCTGACATCCTGGTTGGAGTCTGTTATAGACCACTCAACCAGGATGAGGAGGCAGATTAAATATTCTATAAGCAATTGGCGGCTGTCTCAAGATTATCAGATCTTGTCCTAGTAGGTGACTTTAACCTGCCAGATAACTGCTGGGAACTTAATTCAGTAGCAAAAAGGCAGTCCAGAAGATTCCTGGAGCACATGGAGGACAGCTTCCTGATGCAGCTGTTAAGTGAGCCTACCAGGGGTCAGGTTCTACATGACCTGCTGTTCTCCAATAGAGAAGGGCTGGTGGGAGATGTGAAGGTGGGAGGCTGTCTAGGGTGCAGTGCCCACGAGATAGTGAAGTTTTCAATATGCAGGGAGATAGGGAGGAGCACTAACAGAACCCTCACTTTGGACTTCTGGAGGGCAAACTTCGGCCTGTTTAAGAAACTTATTCAGAAAGTTTCCTGGGTATCAGCCCTCAAGAACCGAGGGGTCCAGGATGGTTGGACCTATTTCAAACAGGAGCTCTTGAAGGCACAGGAACTGGCAGTTCCCATGTGCCGAAAGATGAGCCGGCGGGGAAGGCGACCGGCCTGGATGAGCAAGCAGCTCCTGAAGGAATTAAGGGGAAAAAAAGAGGCTGTATCACCTTTGGAAGGAGGGGAAGACTTCTTGAGGTGTGTTTAAGGATGTTGTCAGATTATGTAGGAGAAAAATTAGAGAGGCAAAGGCCCAGTTGGAGCTTAAGCTGGCCACCTCTGTGAAAGACAATAAAAAGCATTTTTATAAATATATTAACACTAAAAAGAGAGGCAAGAAGAACCTGCACTCCTTATTGGACCTGGAGGGGAACACAGTGACTAAAGATGAGGAAAAGGCTGAGGTCCTGAATACCTTCTTTGCCTCAATTTTTAACAGCAAGGCAGGAGGAGTTCAGGACGAGTGGCCTCCTGAGCTGGGTGATGGGGTCAGGGAGCAGTGTAATGCCCTGGAAATCCATGAGGAAGTACTTTGGGACCTGCTGAGCCACTTGCATACTCACAAGTCTATGGAACCAGAAGGGATCCAGCCTAGGGTGCTGAGAGAGCTGGCAGATGAGCTGGCCAAGCCGCTCTCCATCATTTTCCTCAGTCCTGGCTCACTGGAGAGGTCCCAGATGACTGGAAACTGGCCAATGTGATCCCCATCCACAAGAAGGGCCAGATGGAGAAACCTGGAAACTCCAGGCCAGTCAGCCTGACCTCAGTGCCAGGGAAAATGATGGAGCAGATTATCTTGGTAGCAATAACTGCACACCTGAAGGATGGCCAAAGGCTCAGGTCCAGCCAACATGGATTTAGGAAGGGCAGGTCCTGCCTCTCCAACCTGATCTCCTTCTATGATCAGGTGACCGGCCTGGTGGATGTGGGGAGGCCTGTGGATGTGGTCTACTTGGACTTCAGCAAGGCCTTTGACACTGTCCCCCACAGCAAACTGCTGGCCAAGCTGTCAGCTCGTGGCTTGGACAGAAGCACTCTGTGCTGGGTTAGGAACTGGCTGGAGGGCTGAGCCCAGAGAGTGGTAGTGAATGGTGCCACATCCAGCTGGCGGCCAGTCACCAGTGGCGTCCCCAGGGATCAGTGCTGGGCCCCATCCTGTTCAATATCTTTATTGATAATCTGGATGAGGGCATTGAGTCCATCATCAGTAAATTTGCAGATGACACCAAGCTGGGGGCAGGTGTGGATCTGTTAGAGAATAGAAGAGCTCTGCAGAAGGACCTTGACAGGCTGGACAGATGGGCAGAGTCCAACGGCATGAGATTTAACACATCCAAGTGCCGGGTTCTGCACATTGGCCACAACAACCCCATGCAGCGCTACAGGCTGGGGACAGTGACTGCCCCTGTACACTGCACTGGTTAGGCCGCTCCTTGAGTCCGGTGTCCAGTTCTGGGCCCCTCAGTTTAGGAAGGATGTTGTCTTGCTGGAGCGTGTCCAGAGAACGGCAACAAAACTGGTGAGGGGTTTGGAACACAAGCCCAATGAGGAGAGGCTGAGGGAGCTGGGGTTGCTTAGCCTGGAGGAGACTGAGGGGTGACCTTATTGCTTTCTACAACTACCTGAAGGGAGGTTGTAGCCAGGCAGAGATTGGTCTCTTCTCCCAGGCAGCCAGTACCAGAACAAGAGGACACAGTCTCAGGCTGCGCCAGGGCAGGTTTAGGCTGGATGTTAGGAAAAAGTTCTATACTGAGAGAGTGCTTGCCCATTGGAATGGGCTGCCCATGGAGGTGGTGGAGTCACCTTCATTGGAGGTGTTCAGGAAGAGGCTTGATGGAGTGCTTGTTGCCATGGTTTAATTGTTTAGGTGGGTTGGATTGGTTGATGGGTTGGACGTGATCATAGAATCATAGAATCATAGAATCAGTCAGGGTTGGAAGGGACCACAAGGATCATCTAGTTCCAACCCCCTGCCATGGGCAGGGACACCCTACACTAGATAACGCTGGCCAGAGCCTCGTCCAGCCCGGTCTTAAACACCTCCAGGGATGGGGCCTCAACCACCTCCCTGGACAACCCATTCCAGGGCTTCACCACTCTCATGGTAAAGAACCTCTTCCTCACATCCAGCCTGAATCTCCCCATTTCCAGCTTCATTCCATTCCCCCTAGTCCTATCACTACCTGAGATCCTGAGAAGTCCCTCCCCAGCCTTCCTGTAGGCCCTCTTCAGATACTGGAAAGCCACAATGAGGTCACCTCGGAGCCTTCTCTTCTCCAGACTGAACAGCCCCAACTCCTTCAGTCTGTCCTCATAGGAGAGGTGCTCCAGCCCTCTGATCATCCTCGTGGCCCTTCTCTGGACACGCTCCAGCACGTCCACATCTCTCCTGTAATATGGGCTCCAGAACTGGACGCAGTACTCCAGGTGGGGTCTCACCAGAGCTGAGTAGAGGGGGAGAAGCACCTCCCTTGACCTGCTGGTCACACTTCTCCTGATGCAGCCCAGGATCTGATTGGCTTTCCGGGCTGCAAGCGCACATTGAGAGCTCATGTTGAGCTTCTCGTCCACCAGCACCCCCAAGTCTCTCTCCTCAGGGCTGCTCTCCAGCCAGTCACTGCCCAGCCTGTATTTGTGCCTGGGATTGCCTCGACCCAGATGCAGGACCCTGCACTTGGTCTTGTTGAAGCTCATGAGGTTGGCTTGTGCCCACCTCTCCAGCCTGTCCAGGTCCCTCTGGATGGCATCCCTTCCCTCCAGGGTGTCCACTGCACCACACAGCTTGGTGTCATCAGCAAACTTGCTGAGGGTGCACTCGATGCCACTGTCCATGTCACCCACAAAGATGTTGAACAAGACAGGTCCCAGGACTGATCCCTGAGGGACTCCGCTTGTCACTGGCCTCCACTGGGACATGGACCCGTTGACAGCCACTCTTTGGGTGCGGCCATCAAGCCAATTCTTTATCCATCTAGTGGTCCATCCATCAAACCCATGTGTCGCCAGCTTGGAGACCAGGAGGTGGTGCGGGACAGTGTCAAAGGCTTTGCTCAAGTCCAGGTAAACGACATCAGTTGCTCGCCCCTCATCTATTAATGCTGTCAACTGATCATAGAAGGCCACAAGGTTTGTCAGGCAGGATTTGCCCTTGGCAAAGCCATGCTGACTATTCCAAATCACCTCTTCACTATTCTTCTGAGTCATTAGTGCCTCCAGGAGGATCTGCTCCATGATCTTTCTGGGCACAGAGGTGAGACTGACTGGCCTGTAGTTCCCTGGTTCCTCCTTCTTGCCCTTTTTGAAAATGGGAGCAATGTTTCCTCTTTTCCAGTCTGTGGGGACTTCCCCAGTCTGGGCAGGGGACATGGCAGGCAGCTGGTGCTGTCCGTTTCCTGCTCCTTCATGTTCCATGGCAAAAATGGTGATTTTTCCCTCCATCTATCAGTTAGGACCCTGATGAGGTCAGCATTGCTGCATTTCTGCCCTTGTCCCTGGCTCAGTGAGAGCTGTGACTCCCTGCCATTGCATGGGGTGTGGCAACTCTTGGACTGTCTGGCCACTACCACAGGGCTGGCTCTGCCCCGCCACCAAGCAGCCGCTGACAGAAACCACCCTTCGTGGATCAGAGGAAGTTCTCTGTAAAATAGCACCTCATGGCCTGCTATTTCTCTCCAGATGTCTGTGCTGTCAAGTGGTGGGTTTGGCACAGGGGTGAGTGAAGTCTTGACCAGAGTTTATTTTTCCTCTTTCTGGATAGGGCAGTCAGAGGCTGAAAGATGAGGGAAGGTGTCAGTGCAACTGCAGGGACAACAGTGAGACCCAGGCTTATAGATGCTGCGAGTGAGATGGTTCCTGTCAGCAGCACATTTTGTCCATAGATGGCCACTGTGGGCAGCAGGCCCTGGGGCTCATAGTTCAGGCAAGTGGGTAGAAGAGGCAGAGGGAGACTCTGCCCTCCATCACTTTACAGTTTTCCGTCCTACACTGCACCATCTCATCCTCAGTCCTCTGTAGTGGCTGCCCTAGCACTCACTGGTTGATTTAACTCCTTAACTCTGCATGGAACTGTGTTTAGTTGTGATTGGTTTGGTTGGCTGATTTTGTTTCATTCAGAGTTTGTGTGCTGTTAGCTTAAGGAATTACATTGGCTTCCTGAAGGTTAAAATGACCCTTCCCAAGGGAAGTGACCCATAGGCACAGGGTGGTCAACCCTTCCTTTGGCAATAAACAACTGGATTAGTTGCATCAGCCAGCTATTCCCATATGGTCTGCACAGGTCTGGTGGAATATGATTAAAGTCCTAGCTTTTAAAACAAAAACAAACCAAAAAGCAACAACAACAAAACCCAACACTTGACATAGACATATGACACAAGTTACATTATTAGTTGAGGATGAGTTGATATCACAGTGTTACATCACCTTAGTAGAAAGACATACCCGAGTGGTCAATATTAGCACCTGCTGTCTCTGTGGGGACTTTTCCTATTACTTATTTACTGCTTTTGCATTAAATGGATGCCAGTTGTGAATCCAGGCTATCTGTTTGTATTTTTGAACTACACAGGTTAAAATTTGTTCTCAAAAGTTTCAGCAAAATTCTTGATAGTGTCCCAAAATCTAGTCTGTGGAATACTAGTCTCCATCTCTGTGACATAAATTATAAATCTGTATTTTTGTGGTATAGGAATACTGCTAATTCTGTTAAGATACCTTTATGCTTATTTATTACATTCTTTACATTTAAGCTTATTTTATTTCACCTTCTTGAATTAAGATTTTTCAACAAGGCAGTTGTTATTCTTTATGGGGTTCCTATTTTTGTGCAGCTCTGAAATAAATTACTCTTAGCTATTGGAGTCATGCCTACTTAGCAATCTACAGAGACTTTGTATAATGTCTAGTTCATTTTCAGTCGGTTGGACATCTCATGTTTTGACAGATTAAAAATGTTAATGACACTAGGTGTTTGGATTATTTACTAAAACCTGAACCATTCTTTCCTTAATTTTTATTTCTTCTTCTACAGTCTGCTCTTGGATACACACTACCTAATTCTGATTTCATTCTAGTTTCATAGTATTGCAACTCACATCATCTTCAATAGAATTACACTGGTATTCATTATCATACATAGCCATATCAAACCCTGCACTTCCTTCAAAATGTTCAGCATGCGCACTGTGATGTTGCAAATTCTCCAGTTTCTTCAGAATAATCTGATAGGCAGTCATTCCTATCTTATTTCTTTGTGGCAAAACAGGAAGACAGTATGTAGACAGGGTTAGATCTTTTAGCATGCCATTGGGAATTGTTATTCATGATTCCATCATCCAATGAGTGTATCAGCTGAAGTGATTTTTTTGCTATTCAAAGTATATCACTGTGAGAATTGTGGATAACTATCTTGCTGGGTGTAACTTTGTAGTGGAAGACAAACCCAAAATTAAAGCACACCAGAAATACTTCTCACAACCTGAGATCAAAGTTTAGTATGTAAAGTGAAAAATTATCATCTTACATTATACAAAGGGCAAGAGAGTCCTAGCTCTAGAGTTGGCAGGACTCATTAAGAGGGCTTTAAACTATTTCTGAAGGTGGTGGGTGAGGAAATCAGTCCCTCTGAAGAGGAGAGAGTGGGACACAAATTAGTGTTAATTGAGAAGTCGAGAGCCCAGCTGAAGTGCATGTACACCAATGCATGCAGCATGGGCAATGAGCAAGAGGAGCTGGAAGTCCTGGTCCACCAGGGTGACTATGATATAGTTGCCATCTCAGAAACGTGATGGGATAACACACACAATTGGAGTGCTGCACTGGGGGGTTACAGGCTCTTTAGGAGAGACAGGCGAGGGAGAAGAGGAGGAGGGGTGGCTCTGTATATTAGGGAGTTGCTCTTTGCCACAGAACTTGAGGTGGAAAACGAAGGGATTGAGAGCCTGTGGGTTAAAATCAGAGGGAGGCCTAACAAATCTGACATCCTGGTTGGAGTCTGTTATAGACCACTCAACCAGGATGAGGAGGCAGATTAAATATTCTATAAGCAATTGGCGGCTGTCTCAAGATTATCAGATCTTGTCCTAGTAGGTGACTTTAACCTGCCAGATAACTGCTGGGAACTTAATTCAGTAGCAAAAAGGCAGTCCAGAAGATTCCTGGAGCACATGGAGGACAGCTTCCTGATGCAGCTGTTAAGTGAGCCTACCAGGGGTCAGGTTCTACATGACCTGCTGTTCTCCAATAGAGAAGGGCTGGTGGGAGATGTGAAGGTGGGAGGCTGTCTAGGGTGCAGTGCCCACGAGATAGTGAAGTTTTCAATATGCAGGGAGATAGGGAGGAGCACTAACAGAACCCTCACTTTGGACTTCTGGAGGGCAAACTTCGGCCTGTTTAAGAAACTTATTCAGAAAGTTTCCTGGGTATCAGCCCTCAAGAACCGAGGGGTCCAGGATGGTTGGACCTATTTCAAACAGGAGCTCTTGAAGGCACAGGAACTGGCAGTTCCCATGTGCCGAAAGATGAGCCGGCGGGGAAGGCGACCGGCCTGGATGAGCAAGCAGCTCCTGAAGGAATTAAGGGGAAAAAAAGAGGCTGTATCACCTTTGGAAGGAGGGGAAGACTTCTTGAGGTGTGTTTAAGGATGTTGTCAGATTATGTAGGAGAAAAATTAGAGAGGCAAAGGCCCAGTTGGAGCTTAAGCTGGCCACCTCTGTGAAAGACAATAAAAAGCATTTTTATAAATATATTAACACTAAAAAGAGAGGCAAGAAGAACCTGCACTCCTTATTGGACCTGGAGGGGAACACAGTGACTAAAGATGAGGAAAAGGCTGAGGTCCTGAATACCTTCTTTGCCTCAATTTTTAACAGCAAGGCAGGAGGAGTTCAGGACGAGTGGCCTCCTGAGCTGGGTGATGGGGTCAGGGAGCAGTGTAATGCCCTGGAAATCCATGAGGAAGTACTTTGGGACCTGCTGAGCCACTTGCATACTCACAAGTCTATGGAACCAGAAGGGATCCAGCCTAGGGTGCTGAGAGAGCTGGCAGATGAGCTGGCCAAGCCGCTCTCCATCATTTTCCTCAGTCCTGGCTCACTGGAGAGGTCCCAGATGACTGGAAACTGGCCAATGTGATCCCCATCCACAAGAAGGGCCAGATGGAGAAACCTGGAAACTCCAGGCCAGTCAGCCTGACCTCAGTGCCAGGGAAAATGATGGAGCAGATTATCTTGGTAGCAATAACTGCACACCTGAAGGATGGCCAAAGGCTCAGGTCCAGCCAACATGGATTTAGGAAGGGCAGGTCCTGCCTCTCCAACCTGATCTCCTTCTATGATCAGGTGACCGGCCTGGTGGATGTGGGGAGGGCTGTGGATGTGGTCTACTTGGACTTCAGCAAGGCCTTTGACACCGTCTCCCACAGCAAACTGCTGGCTAAGATGTCAACCAATGGCTTGGACAGGAGCACTCTGTGCTGGGTTAGGAACTGGCTGGAGGGCTGAGCCCAGAGAGTGGTAGTGAATGGTGCCACATCTAGCTGGCGGCCAGGCACCAGTGGTGTCCTCCAGGGATCAGTGCTGGGCTCCATCCTGTTCAATATCTTTATTGATAATCTGGATGAGGGCATTGAGTCCATCATCAGTAAATTTGCAGATGACACCAAGCTGGGGGCAGGTGTGGATCTGTTAGAGGATAGAAGAGCTCTGCAGAAGGACCTTGACAGGCTGGACAGATGGGCAGAGTCCAATGGCATGAGATTTAACACATCTAAGTGCTGGGTTCTACACATTGGCCACAACAACCCCATGCAGTGCTACAGGCTGGGGATAGTGACTGGAAAGCAGCCAGGCAGAGAGGGACCTGGGGGTACTGGTTGGCAGTAGGCTGAACCTGAGCCAGCAGTGTGCCCAGGTGGCCAAGAAGGCCAATGGCATCCTGGCCTGCATCAGGAACAGTGTGGCCAGCAGGAGCAGGGAAGTCATTCTCCCTATGTACTCAGCACTGGTTAGGCCACACCTTGAGTCCTGTGTCTAGTTCTGGGCCCCTCCGTTCAAGAAAGATATTGAGTTGCTTGAACATCTGCAGAGAGGGGCAACAAAGCTGGTGAGGAGTTTGGAGCACAAGCCCTATGATGAGAGGCTGGGGTTATTTAGCCTGGAGAAGAGGAGGCTCAGGGGAGACCTTGTTTCTGTCTACAACTACCTGAAGGAAGGTTGCAGCCAAGTGGGGGTTGGTTTCTTCTTCCAGGCAACCAGCAATAGAAAAAGAGGACACAGTCTCAAGCTGTGCAAGGGGAAGTATAGGCTTGCTCTTAGAATGAAGTTCTTCACAGAAAGAGTGATTGCCTATTGGAATAGGCTGCCCAGGGAAGTGGTGAGGTCCCCACCCCTGCAGGTGTTTAAGAAAAGATTGGATGAGGCACTTAGTGCCATGGTTTAGCTGATTAGGTAGGATCGGGTGATAGGTTGGACTCAATGATCTTGGAGGTCTCTTCCAAGCTGGTTGATTCTGTGATTCTGTGACTACACTCAAGTAAAATGAAATGTAAATGTTCTTTAGAATCTTTAAAGATTGCTTGCTGTTTGTGCTAACTTACTTCACTGCTAGTCCATATGCAGTTGAAATTTTTTCTCTTTGATTAGTATGTCCATTGTGACATTTGTAATTATAAAAGTCCTTTATGTGTCTTTGTTATCTGGGCAATCTTTTCACTCAGTCAGGGTTTTGCTCTTGCATGGGACGACATCTACAAATCTTCTTTTATCACAGTATCACAGTATCGCCAAGGTTGGAAGAGACCTCAAAGATTGAGTCCAACCTGTCACCAAAGACCCCATGACTAGACCATGGCACCAAGTGCCACGTCCAGTCCCATCTTGAACACCTCCAGAGACTGTGACTCCACCACCTCCCCGGACAGCCCATTCCAATGGCGAATCACTCTCTCCGTGAAGAACTTTCTCCTCACCTCGACCCTAAACTTCCCTTGCTGCAGCTTGAGACTGTGTCCTCTTGTTCTGGTGCTGGTTGCTAGAGAGAAGAGGCCAACCCCTTCCTGGCTACAACCACCTTTCAGGTAGTTGTAGAGAGCAATGAGGTCTCCCTGAGCCTCCTCTTCTCCAGGCTAAACAATCCCAGCTCCCTCAGCCTCTCTTCATAGGGCTTGTGCTCAAGGCCTCTCACCTCTTACTTCACTGCTAGTCCATATGCAGTTGAATTTTTTTTCTCTTTGATTAGTATGTCCACTGTCACATTTGTAATTATAAAAGTCCTTTATGTGTCTTTGTTATCTGGGCAATCTTTTCACTCAGTCAGGGTTTTGCTCTTGCATGGGACGACGTCTACAAACCTTCTTTTATCTACAAATCAAAATCACTTTGAGGTAGAATATTTAGGCATGTTTCTATTTTCTTCGGAAAGTTACTCTAGTGTGCTTGATATGATATTTTCAGGAGTAGTGACCTGGAATTCTATGCAATTTAAGTTACAAAGCACAGAAAACACCTGAGAAGATTCCAGCAGGAACAGACCTGGATTTTGCAGACATTATTTACCAGAGATTCTCCAGCCTTGCATTTTGTTGCCTGTTTCAATGTCAGTTATGGTATCAGCTGTAGTGACTAGGATTTCAGGATGAATTTTGAATCACGGCATCACTGACACTGCCATGTAAATGCACCAAGAAGCTTGTCTGTATGCAGTTGATTAGTCATGTGCTGTGCACCAAGAATAAGCCTGAAATAAAAGCAAGATGAAAAGTGATTAGACTGCATATATAGCACTTAACCGTTTTGAGGCATGTCAAAAGTATTATCTGTCTTCTTCATTTGCTATAGCCTTGAAACAATCACACTAGGTCATAGAATAGCTTGAGTTGGAAGGGTCCATAAAGATTGGTTACTTAGCCTAGAGAAGAGGAGATTTAGATAAGACCTTATTGCTCTCTACAACTACCTGAAGGGAGGTTGTAGCCAGGTGGGGGTTGGTCTCTTCCCCAAGGCAACCAGCACCGGAACAAGGGGATACATTCTCAAGCTGTGCCAGGGGAGGTTTAGGCTGGATGTTAGGAAGAATTTCTTCACAGAAAGAGTGATTTGCCATTGGAATGGGCTGCCCAAGGGAGATGGTGGAATCAACTTCACTGAAGGTGTTTAAGAAAAGACTGGATGAGGCACTTAGTGCCATAGTTTAATTGATTAGATGGTGTTGGGTTATGGGTTGGACTCGATGATCTGAGACGTCTTTTCCAACCTGGTTAATTCCATTCTATTCTATTCTATTCTTTTCTGTTCTGTTCTATTCTATTCTATTCTATTCTATTCTATTCTATTCTATTCTATTCTACTCTATTTTGATGGATCTGCACCTTTGAATAGACTAAGAAATTGACAGAAGAATCATATTTAAATTTTAGGTGGGGTGCTGAGAACAGTTTTATCTGTATTTTGGATTAACATTGGATATTCAAACCTCTTGTGTTTATTGGGGGAAACTGCCATTAATACCTGCTTGTGCCAAGAAGCCGTGACATGTGCCAGGAAAGGAGTGTCGAGCTCCCCTACTGTTCCACTTCCTACAAATAACGAAAACCTGCGGTTTGCTCCTAAGGGCAAATTGTGAATCAGGTGGAAAAAAATAACAATAAAGAAGTACCTTTTATTAACAGCGGAGAGAACTAGAGTATTTAATTATTTTTTGCCCCAAGTACTTCGTATTCTCAAAATTGTTTGGCATTTAGACCATAGTGTGCATGAGTGTGTATATTTTGACATTTAACAGTTTTCCAAGTTCCATGTGGAAAGACAGAATTTAATGTTTGTGCATGCATACAGTTAATTTTATTCCATTTTCATGTACATGAAGAGAGTCCTAGATGCTAAAGAAAAAGGTACATCTTCTTTACAGTGATTTCTTTTTCTATAAGGAGAATTATGAATTAATGACATGTTGATAACTGTAAATTCTGTAGCTTATGATAATCTCCAGTTTGTGATAATAATATGACAACATCTATGTGCCCATGGATGCTTGAACGACACCAATTCCTTTACAAGCCAATAATGCTGTTCTCTCTACAGATACTTTGAATAGAAATCAAATCAATTAAACTGAGCCTTTGGGTTCAACTCAGAACAGGGTGGAATTTATTCCTCCAAAAAGAAAGCTTAGCAATGTCATACAGCTAAACACTCAATAAGAAATAAACATGGGTATGTTTTTTGATATTGAAAGGTGAAAAAGAAGGAAAAAAGAAATTTAAATAATAAAACACTATGGTAGATACTGCCTTTGCCTTCAGGTAAGCCAGCACTGATAACATTTTCTCACAAATACATGGAAGAGCTACAAACACATACAGATAAGAAACTAAAAGGTACTGCTAAACTCTGTATCTTGGGATACCAGAATACAGGGATACCATGGGCTTCTCTGAAGAAACTCTTAATGTCAGTTGTACTCTCTTATAACTGCTTATCTACATAAATATTTCAGAAGTACCTTATGCCTTGACATTAAAAGATGCTGGCAGAAGTAAGTTTCTTTTAATGTGAATCCTGATTAGCAGTTAGTCTTAGACAGAGTTTAAGTAGGACATTATCCCAGGACTTTATAATTTCTGTCACTATTTAAATTTTGGTTTTATTAGTGACATTTCTTAAATTGGGCAAAGGCTTTTGATTCTCCCTCTCTCCTCCCCCACCAAGCCCACCTCTCCCCATCCCAGGCTTTTGTTTTGTCAGTGTATTACCGAAGTATGGGATGAGTACTCAGTTGACAAAGGAGATTTTTTGGGTGATGGCAGAAGTCTGCTGTGTTTCAGAATACTTGGAAACTCAGGCTAGAAGTTAAATATAATGTTGAAATAAAGAAAAGTTCTCCACTGACTTGCTGCTGGAAAGTCAAATGCATTTTATTTTGTTGTAATGAAATTGTACTTTATAAAGGATACAGAGAATGCCTGTTTATATTACAGGCCCTTTGAATTCAGAACCCACAGATAAGAATCACAACAAATACAGTGCACACAGATACCAGAAGAAAGCTGATGCCTTTATGTCAGTGATACCGTTGTTTCTGTATGTATTGTAGATGAAAAGACAACCAGAATGAACATTTATGTTCTGTTCAGGATAGACTTTATTCCTCCAGAAGTTCCATGAGATAAATGAGGCAGATATTGTGTTTGAGCATCTGCATGAATGCATCTACATTTTTTTGCACTTATTTCCTTTCTCTTCTCAGCTGTTTGGTGACCTCTGAACTTTGCAAGTGTTTATGAATGGCTCATTTTTAAACTCAAATACAAATAATCAGTTAAATCTGATGAAAAAGAAGCCCTGTGGATACACTGAAAACCAGAATTAGTCTATTCCTGTAATTTCTTGCACAATGTACCAAGAAGCAGTGCTTTTCATAGGAAAAATATCCCACAGGAGCCTGGAAATCTAAGTGCATCAGATGGTTTGCCTTTAATGTTCACAATGCTTTGCACACCATTTGCATTGTAGTTTTGAGGTTTTCTTGGAAAAAAGCTTAAGACATTAATTCATCACATAAAAGAAACATACTTATTTATTTTTTCCCCCCACAGAAATGCCAATGTCACTATTGTCCTTTTTCAGGTAATTATAAATGGTCATGCCCCACCTTTACTTCCTGATATTCTTGAGTCATATATGTATTCTATTTTCAGTGACCTCAGATGAACTAGCACATAGGAAAAGGGCCTTAGCATGAATCAAAACTATCCTAAATGTGTTCTGGCATACATGCCAATGATACCAATACCAATTAAAGGTTTTGCAGTAATAATCTGACACAATGATGATGTGTCATGACTAAGTTTTGGGATGATGATTTTTCTGTTGGAAGCAGCCAAACAATGGATAGACAAGCATGAAAACAGAAACATAAAATCTCACCAAAATAACATACAAGTTGAATTTACATTTTGAAAACCCCCAGATGCAAGTGGTGAGTTTAATTTCTTTTCCCAGATAGTTTTCAAAAAACCATGACTTACTTCATAAGTGATTGGGGAACTCCCACATACTGCAATTTCTAATTAATTGACTATTTGCAATCTACTTTCTGAGGTCCCTTATGTTACCGTCATGGCAAGTAACAGAACTCTAAGAATTACATTCACATTACATTTCCTAGAGTAGACTTCTACACTAAAAAAGTTATTGGTTACTGGGTCAGGCTCCCCAGGGAGCTGGTTGGGTCACCATCCCTGGAGATTCTCAGGGGACACAGATGTGGTGCTGAGGGACATGGTTTAACACCAGTCTTTATAGAGTTAGATAACGGTTAGATTCAATTATCTTGGAGGTCTTTTCCAACCAAAATGAAGTTACGATTCTATGAACCTAAATTTTTAATCTCATAATGGCCAGATTTGTTTTTAATGTAATTTCTGAGTTCAAGATCATTATCAGCACCCATGATCAAAGCACTTTTACCTGTTTATTAGGATGCTCTTTGTTAAATAGAACTTAATTTTTCCAGGAAAAAAGGCATGTTGGCCTTAGCACATACACTGAACTTTATTTGAGGCTCTGTGCTGTCATTACTTAAAGTTACAATATATTTCTGTGCTGGTTATCTCAAACATTGTTATACCCATCCTCATAAAGTTTCTTTTAGACTTTTCACATGTAACCTTAAGACCTTAAGATGGCAGTGTACACACACACACACACACACACACACACAAAGGTAATATTCTGTAGTATATATATTGGTACTAATGTTTAAGTTTCTCTGTAGAGTTCAAAATTCCCCATATGAAATCACTTTTTTTTTTTACTGTTCTGACTTTCAAAAAATATTTCAGCAAATGCCCAGTTGTTTTGGCCTCAGAAAACTGAACACCACTGGGCACAAAAATAAATGGCTTAATAACATAACAGCTTTAAATAGACCACCTTGACAGGATATCCTGCAAGAGGCATTAACAAGACAGCTAAATCTGTTTGAGCCACTGCTGCTCTCTCCTACCTGTCTGTTGCAGGGTCCAGATTGAGGTCAAGGAGCCCAATAGGCAGACACTGTTAAGGCTGCCTGGAGCAGGGTGGAAGCTAGACCCCAAGCCTCATGTTTCAGAGAGGTGACCACATATGTCAGACACCATGAGAAAAGGTGTGTGCAGTTTGCTCACTATGCAAAATTTTGAACTGATTGGTGAGATTTGAATAGCTAATGTGCCATTGGGACGTTCAGTTGTCAGAAAGGGAATTTATAGGGGAAGACTTCAAATGCTTATATGCTCATATACTCATTGCTCATATGCTCATTACTCTCTCATCTCGTCTTCTCCCCGTCCTGCCCCCCATTAATGGGACACAAGGCGGTGATAAGCACCTACTTGCTCCTGTCTTCAGGGCAATTAGCTTCTTTTGTTCTAGCAGCATAGCGCTTGAGTCGGGCCTCCACCACAGCACTGTTCTCTCTCTCACACACTTGCTCTAGTTTTGGACACTGCCCTTTTGGACTATAACTACGAACTCAGAACATACTTCAGTCACCAAAGGTTTTGATAGTTAACAGCTTGGCAGTTCGGGAGTAACTTAAGCTAATTTACCTGGTTATTTGGGAGGTTTATAGCTTGTTACCTGTTGGTTAGCTCCGTTGTGAACTCGAGGTGGTCTGTTTATGTCACCCGAGGCAGCATTGCTGTTTGGTTTCGCACATACAGGGAGATTCCAGTTTGTTCCTCTGGATTCCAAGTTCTGATTGTTCTAGACTTTATTGTTTATTAGCCTTATATCGTATGTAATTAACCTATCATTGACCAGGCAAATAAATCTGAATCAAATTGGCTCAGAAAAATATTTTTTTATATTTAATAAATCATAGACATATTTTATCATATTTCTGGTTTATCAGTTTGATATATAAACTAAATCACAGGAGTAGGACTAAATTCAAAGAAACCTTCAGCCATCCTGAAAATAAGCACAAAGTGACTCATTTAGCAGTTATAGGCATCGCTATTAGTAAAAATCATAATGAATTAGCAAGCTCCCCTATTACTAATGTGGTGGGTTAAAGTTTCCTATTCACATTAACTAAGCACAACCAGCTCAGCTGGAAGGAAATGGAAGCTGTATTTATAAGCACTAAGTACACTCTACAATGGAATGCAATGAATATGTACAAAATATACAGTATTTACAATATTATACAGGTATTTACAATTAGAAAAAAAACCCAGCAAATGTCAAAACAACCAGGGGAGCTGCTCCACTCCCCCCAAACCTCCCAGACCCCCCGAGAGAGAGAGAAGGTGGGAGAAAACAGTGTTAGTCTTATCTCAAGGTCAGAAGTGTTCTCTTCCCAGCAGAACAGCCAGACCAGAGAAGAAAAGAAGGAATGGGAATGGAAATGAAATGTGTAAGATGTTTATGGAACACTTGCTTCCATACCAGACATTCTGTCCAATGAAATTCATCTGGAATAATCTTTTGTTTTCCTTTTTACACCCAATAGTGAATTATTTAAATTTTTCTACTCTTCTGCTCAAAATCTGCAGCTTGATTTTAAAGGCATAGCCTAAAACTGCCACAACTAAGCAAATAAGACTTCTTTGATTCATCAGCATTTAGGATCTGTTTTGTTTCTAGCTGTCCATTTAGCACCTACTGATCTCAACCTCATAATAATATCTATCTTTTGAAGGAGCATATTGAGTCAATTATACATGTTGTGTAATAGTTTCCACAATGACCAGTTTTTTTAAAAAAGTAGACACTTAATCTGAGTTTATTTAAGAATTGCAATAAAGATCATACAGATGTTTACTTTTACACAAAGATTTTTGTGGCTGCATGCCACCAGATGATTTTTTTGAACTTTGACTAATTGTGATAATCCAACATAAAATTCAGAAAAATTTCAAAGGCATTCAAGCATGCTAAATAAATAATATTTTGATTAAATTCTCACAGAGACTCATAAAGGCTTTGTTTCATGAGACAATGTTTAAAATGAAGGTTTACTTTTGCATTAAAACCATCATTTTATTTATATCCTGCCTGTCTATATTAGCATGAACATCTTAATATTTCAGAGTAAAGAAATGTTAAAGATGTTCTCTACTCAAAAAGCCTGAGTAGAGCTTCAGCTGATAAACTAAAGCCTTTAATTGCAGGTCCTAGAGTGAATGTTTATTCTCTCACTAAGAACAAAGTTTAATCAATATGTTTAGAAATCCTGACTATTGACTCCTTAAGTAACAATAAATAATAACTATCTGTACAAATATATTTTAAAATATTAACATCTAGATATGTGAGTTTGATAGTAAAAAAATGTATTTTATTGCATATGATACAGCAACAAGTTGCTATTCTTAAGATCACTTACTCTATTTTTTGTCTCTTCCTTATAAAAATATCAGCTATGATGTGAAAATTGCAAAGCACTTAGCTGTAGACTTGGCTCAAACATATTTACATACATGAATGACAGTTAAATGACTTTTAAAGTGTTTGGCTAAATAAGTACAGGTTGCAAAGCTAAAAGCCAAAGGAAGAGACTTTGTCTTGTCTAGGTACTGGATAATTTAAATACTTGACTGCTGGTCTTAAAGGTAGCTGTACTGTGAAAAAGAAAAATAAAGAAGTCAACATACAGGAAATTTCAGGTGGATAGTTTAGATAGCAGACAGGCAAAATTCATCTGAAAATGCATTTCTTTCCTTAGCATAATTCTGAATATAAAGAAACAGAGATAGCAATATGTCACAGGAAGGAGTCAGAGATCACTCAGATCTGATCTAGTAGTTAATTAACTACTATTCCTGATCTATAAATGTATGTATGTAAAATATTTAATAAGTGTAAATTGTCAGTCAGTACTCAACTACATTTAAAGTTAGTAGAGGATAGAAGGATTATTGCATAAACTTGCTCTATACATCTTACATGATGAATGCAAAAGATGTCACATGCTGATGTCTAGTGTCAGGTAGGAGATCACTCAGCCTTGAGGGTAATCTTGAGAAGTGTCCTTGCTCAAGAAGAGATCACTGCTATGCAGCCAGGTGCTCTGAAAGGTGACCTCAACAGGCCCGGATGACTGCAGATATTTACAGTGTAAGATGGTTGATTTGTAGTCAGACTTTCTGCTGTGTTAATGCAGTTTTGGCTGCTTAACAGCCCAGTCTCCATCCAAGTGGGTTTTCTTGGGTTTGATACTGTGTTCTCACTGACAGTTTTCTACAATAGCATTAACTTTGTTTAGGCTTGCATGCTGGGCATCTGCCTGGGCCAAAGTTTAGCTTCAACAGGAGGACTGCATTCATCACACGATATGCATTTGGGTTATTTCGCAGGATCATGACTCAGTGGATCTCCTGTTGCTGTTGGCAATTCAGTGTAACCCCCTTTAGAAGTACACGGAGCTGAAATTCTTAAGACATAACTTTTACCTTCACAACTGGAAGTGGATTACTGTACCTGGCCACTTGAATGGTTGAGGGCTTCCTTTGAGGTTCCAGCCCAAATGTGTTTGTTCATGGGCTGCTTCATTCACCACATAAGGGATACAGGGGTTCTTCAAGACTGTCTACTCCAAGTCCCTGTCCAGAAACTTCTTGTCAGTTCCTTTCTAAGGCACTTGCACATAACTTTTAATTTGCATTTGTTTTCTTCTAGCATTGTCTCAATTAAAAGATAGTTATTTGGATCACTAGAATTAGCTGTCCAGTACTGGACAAATACTGGCTACATCCCCAATTCTGCAGCTTTCTGCTGTTCAGGAAAATGTCTGACCTCAGTGAACAGAGTGGCTACAATAGCACTTGCATTCTCTTTTTTGGTAATACAGGAAGACATTATTTTCTTATAGAAAATCACAGTAGCTACATAAAAATGAATAAAAATTTTGATGAAGTTGAGTCAAAAAAGGAAAACAAGTCTCATTACCAGACATTAGGGAAAAAATGTTGAACAGTTACTATCACCTGCCTGATAAATAAACATCTTCTTGCATGTCTAAGTTAGTGATTTTCCACAAAATTAAATGCTAGTCTCTCAGTTATCTGCATTAGTAAAACCTCATGTGAGACAGAAAAATTTAACAGTAAAGAAAGAATGAAACATGAGGTAACACTATTATTTTACTGAACAAATCCATCTTCCAAAAGACATGCCTTTTCTTAACTTTCCTCAGCTATTTTTGAAACATATCAAGTTAGAGCATTTGATCTCGGGTCAGTGAGCATCAGAAACAGTCTTCACATGGAAGTCCTGCTGAGACAGTGTAACAGGCCTTGTTAGTTACATGTTCAGGACAAGAACTATCTCCCTTAAGTACTTTTTGAGTGTTTTGATTCATTCCTGCCTTACTACATTTTCCCAATCTTCTCAGGATCACATGCTATCTCTAGATGTGTCTTCTCATCTTTGTTTCCTCTCTCTCTCTCTCTCTTTTTTTTTTTTTTTAATATAAATTAAACTATCACTTGAGAAACATCTAGTTTCTATTTAGTACTTGGTGCAGTATATTCTCATCGTGTACTCTTTAGGGTATGCACTGAGTCATTAGCAGTACAATCTCTTATAACTGTGATGGCAACTGTATGAACCTTGTCAGAAACTTTTGATACCAAAAAAACTGTTACTGACATTTCCTTTGTATATTGTTCATTCATTGTATTTCTAAGTTTGCTTTGCTCTTCTGACCTGGCAAGAAATACACTGAGCAGGGACTGCTTTCTCAGTTAGCCTGTTCTTTGTGGAGAGAATTACATTTTCATTACAAACTGCTGTATATTGTCTCTGAGAACATTGTTCCATCAAGGATCTATTTGCTTCTGTTACTCAGATAGTAACAGTTATCTTCAGAAGCATACAGACACTATTTATTTATGCTTATTTTCCAGAAATCTTCCAAGACTGAGAAGCATGTGTGCTTTACATTATACTGATAATTACACATAAACATTTTCCTTTCTGTGTGCCACTTTGTTTCTTGAGGCAGGGGCTGTGGTGTGGTGTATGGGGTGCAGTTGCCTGGTGCTGACATTGGGGGCTGCAGACTGGCCCCTGTGAAGGAGGTTGGGGCTGCTCTGTGCCAGACACAGCCAGCTCCAGCTGAACCTTTGTAGGGCATGGCTGGGCAGTCCCCCTAACAAGTGCATTTGGGAAAGGGTAAAAAACACTGCACAGCACCTGTGAGAGATATGTGAGAGGAACATGGGGAGAATCAGACATTATGGTGAGTGGAGGAGGGGAAGGAGCTGCTCCAGATACTGCAGCACAGACTTTCCTGTAGCCCATGGAGAAAACAATGTTGTAGCAGGTTGTCCTGCAGCCTATAGAGGACCCCAGTGGAGCAGACATCCACCTGCAGCCCATGGAGGACACAATGCTGGAGCAGGTGTATGTGCCCTGAAGGAAGCTTCAGCATGTGGAGAGTCCACACAGAAACAGGCTCCTGGCAGGAGCTGTGGACTATGAGCAGTTTGTGAAGGACTGAATGCCATGGGAAGGACCCAGGCTGGAGCAGCTGGTGAAGGGCTGTATCCTGTAGGAGGAACCTCATGTTAGAATAGGGAAACAGTGTGAGGATGAAGCATTGGGAGAGAAGAGAAATTATGGACTAACACAAACTTCCATTCCTTTTCCTCTCTGTGTTCCTCAGTAAAGAGGAGAGGTGTTAGATGACTTGGAAATGAAAAAACGAAGTTGAGTCTGGGAAGAAAGAGGAGTAAGTGTCTTTGATTCTCACTGCCCTACTTTATTTTTAAATACTGGCTAACAATCTTCCCCAAGTCAAGTCTGTTATGCCCATGATGGTAACTGGTATGCAATCACCCTGTCTTTATCTCAACCTATGAGCTTTTCTTGTTCTATTTCCCCACAGAATACCATTCCTGTATGATTCTTTTCTCTGCCTCTATAATGATGTATTTATGGCTTCTCTAGAGAAGGTCGAAGTTGGATGTTGGAGCTGTGAAGAGTAAAAAGGACATGAAATGATGTTCAAGAGAACAGTGGAGAAAAGAACAATCTAATTCCAGATTGAGGTATTACTGGCAATGAAATCCAGAGGAAAAAACTAATTGATGAAAAATATTTCTATAGGCAATTCTTAGGTACCATTCAAACAAGTACCAGCTCACAACTAGGACATCACATATTCCTATACTTCTAGACTCACATTTCTATATACCCACTTCTTCATTCCACTCCCCTCCTACTTCCACATGCACTGATTAGGATGACGGATTTTTGTCCTTTAACATTTTTCACACAATAAGTCTAAAATTGGCTGGCTGCCAGGTTACATTTTTTTCTGAGCCAGACAAATGTTACTGTGTCTTTTTATATAATTTTTGTGAAGATGTGTTTGTTGGTGGCTACAATTCTGAAAAATACTGCTGTTTGGGGAAAATTGGATGTTTCTTTTTGTGTTTTGTAATTGCCATCAACCACATATAGAGCAGCTAAATGCTCAACTTCCAGTCTCCCAATTTCTTACATGACTATCATCTGGAGAAACCTCAAGCAGTATAGCAAAATCTTTAGTGAGTCATGCAAGTTTTCTTATTGTAATAGATTAAACCTCCTCATCTATTTTGTGTTCCATTTAAAAATTTGGATTGCATAGAATACACGTAAAGTACTAATAATATCAGCTTTTGTTTCTGAAAAACTTCAGTCTTTAAGGCTCTTGAACAATAATAATTATAAAATTCTTTATTTTCTACTTCATCCCAGCTGCTTCATCTAGACAACTGAATCAAAAACTGCTGTTTCAGGCTTTTAAAAATAATTACACATGTTAGACGAATATCACAGTATCACAGTATCACCAAGGTTGGAAGAGACCTCAAAGATCATCGAGTCCAACCTGTCACCACAGACCCCATGACTAAACCATGGCACCAAGTGCCATGTCCAATCCCCTCTTGAACACCTCCAGGGATAGTGACTCCACCACCTCCCTAGGCAGCCCATTCCAATGATGAATGACTCTCTCCGTGAAGAACTTTCTCCTCACCTCGTGTGGTAGGGTGAGAAAGTTTCCCCCACACACAAAGATACCACAGCTAGCTCAGACGGAGAAGCAGATGAAAGCTATATTTACAAGCAGAAATGGAATGCAATGAATATGTACAAAAATATACAATATTTACAATATATACAGAAATATACAGCAATGTATGTAATACAGGAGACCCACAGCCAGAGGAGGGTGTGCCCCCTGGCCGCTATCCCCCTTCTCCGCACTACCACCCCTTTTTTCCCAAAAAGGGTTAGAGAGAGAGAGAAAGGCAATTAAGGAGAAAAATTCTGTTAGCTCAAAGCGAATGCAAGAGTTAGTTTTCTTATCTGGTTAGCTTTGTTAATTTCAAGGTCGCTCCTGCCCAGCAAGCTGTTGCTTCAGCGAGAGAGAAACCGACCAGCCCACAGGACAGAGAAGAACAGACAGACTACAAACAGACTGATCCCAAAACTTAAAGTTGCATTCTATCTACCTACCAATGAAATTAGTTTAGAATATCTTTGTTTTCAATACATTCAGCCAGAGTGTTCAGAAAGTGTCCATTTCTTAAAGGCACAGCCTAAACTGGTCACACCTCGAGCCTAAACTTCCCCTGGCACAGCTTGAGACTGTGTCCTCTTGTTCTGGTGCTGGTTGCTAGAGAGAAGAGACCAACCTCTTTCTGGCTACAACCACCTTTCAGGTAGTTGTAGAGAGCAATGACGTCACCCCTGAACCTCCTCTTCTCCAGAATGTCCCAAGTAGTGCTGTATGACTTCTGAGGCAGCATCTAGCATAATGTCGTGGTGAATAAAAAGAAGGTACATTTTCCCTGGTGCAGAGGTAATAACGTGGAAATTAATATTTATATGAAGAAAAGTGATTATTGTATTAAAAAGCTTTTCTGCTATAATTTTGTACTTTTTCCTGCAGCAAAACTGTTACTGCTGAACTCACACATATGGTTTTCCATGAAGCATAGGCGAAAGATGGAAGACTACCACAGCAGCAGTACTTCCTGGTTTAAAATCAGTACTCATGAGGAGTTAATTCTTTTTAATTCAAGAAGCATAGGAATATTCAGCACCAAAGCCATTATTTTACTCAGAACAGGAGTAACACTAAGCACACAATTAAATGCTTTTATAAAACATACAACTCAAACTTACAACTCAGGAGGGAGTTCTGGAAGTCATCAGTGATACCTCTTTGAAGTCATCAGCCCAGTGTGCATTAGGACCTGAAAAAAAAAGGATGTTGGCAGTCACAAAAATGGTACTGAAAACAGGTCAGAGGCATCAACTTGTGATCTAAATCACTGAGCCTGTGGGTTCTGTGTACCATGTCAAGTGCTGTTTTCTGAATCTCAAGCAGTATGTAGTGGAGTTAGAGAAAGCTCAGAAAATGGTGACTAAAACAGTCAGGTGGTATACAAGCTGTGTTGCTGGACTCCAGTTTGAAGAAGACAAGCCTGACTGAGGATATGATTGTGGTTTACAAATTCATGACACTAGCTGTGCATGCAGAAATGCTGCCTGCTAAATGCCTCCCTGCTGTGTTGTATTTCCAGCAGATATTGGGTAAATTGAAGTCCCCCATGAGAATAAGGAACAGTATTTGTGAGACTTGTCACAAGTACCTAAATAATATTTCTCAGTCTCTTCATCCTGCTTGGGTGGTCTATAACAGACTCCCGCCATGATATCTGCCTTGTTGGCCTTCCCCCTGATTCTTACCCATAAACACTCAACCCTGCTGCCACCATCATTAAGCTCGAATCAAAACATTCTGTAACATACAGCGCCACCCCACCATCCTTGGGAAATTATAGATTATCTAGCAAAATATGTAGATAACATTATCTCAACAGAAAATAACAGAAGTTCTTTCCAAGTGTTTTCATGAAGTTTCAGAACTGGAGATTTAAACCTCCTGTGGCTGTCGTCACGCTCCTGATCCCGAGCAGGCTCGCGAGAGGATGATCCTGCCGGACCCCCCTGCCAACCAGGGGTCCTCCAACCCACAAAGACCCGAAAGGAAAGCGAAAAGCCAAGCAGAAAGCTCACGATTCATGCAGAGTGGTCCTGAATGCCAGTTCCTGTCAGCTCTCAAGCCAAAATGGCCCCATCCTCTTTAATATCTTCATTGATGATCTGGGTGAGGGGATTGAGACAGTCATCAGCAAATTTGCAGATGACACCGAGTTGGGAGCAGGTGTTGGTCAGTTAGAGGGTTGAAGGGCTCTGCAGAGTGACCTTGACCTACTGGACAGATGGGCGGAGTCCAATGGGATGGCATTCAACAAGTCCAAGTACCAGGTGCTGCACTTTGGCCACAACAACCCCATGCAGAGCTACAGGTGGGGGTCGGAGTGGCTGGAGAGCTGCCAAACAGAAAGGGACCTGGGGCTGCTGATTGACACCCGCCTGAACATGAGCCAGTAGTGTGCCCAGGTGACCAAGAAGGCCAATGGCATCCTGGCCTGCATGAAGAATAGTGTGACCAGCAGGAGCAGGGAGGTCATTCCGCCCCTGTACTCAGCACTGTTTAGGCCACACCTTGAGTCCTGTGTCCAGTTCTGGGCCCCTCAGTTTAGGAAGGACATCGAGACACTTGAACGTGTCCAGAGAAGGGTAATGAGGATGGTGAGAGGACTCGAGCACAAGCCCTATGAAGAGAGGCTGAGGGAGCTGGGATTGTTTAGCCTGGAGAAGAGGAGGCTCAGGGGAGACCTCATTGCTCTCTACAACTACCTGAAAGGTGGTTGTAGCCAGGAAGGGGTTGGCCTCTTCTCTCTAGCAACCAGCACCAGAACAAGAGGACACAGTCTCAAGCTGCAGCAAGGGAAGTTTAGGGTCGAGGTGAGGAGAAAGTTCTTCACGGAGAGAGTGATTCGCCATTGGAATGGGCTGTCCGGGGAGGTGGTGGAGTCACAGTCTCTGGAGGTGTTCAAGATGGGACTGGACGTGGCACTTGGTGCCATGGTCTAGTCATGGGGTCTTTGGTGACAGGTTGGACTCAATCTTTGAGGTCTCTTCCAACCTTGGCGATACTGTGATACTGTGATAAAAGAAGATTTGTAGATGTCGTCCCATGCAAGAGCAAAACCCTGACTGAGTGAAAAGATTGCCCAGATAACAAAGACACATAAAGGACTTTTATAATTACAAATGTCACAATGGACATACTAATCAAAGAGAAAAAATTTCAACTGCATATGGACTAGCAGTGAAGTAAGTTAGCACAAACAGCAAGCAATCTTTAAAGATTCTAAAGAACATTTACATTTCATTTTACTTGAGTGTAGTCACAGAATCACAGAATCAACCAGCTTGGAAGAGACCTCCAAGATCATTGAGTCCAACCTATCACCCGATCCTACCTAATCAGCTAAACCATGGCACTAAGTGCCTCATCCAATCTTTTCTTAAACACCTGCAGGGGTGGGGACCTCACCACTTCCCTGGGCAGCCTATTCCAATAGGCAATCACTCTTTCTGTGAAGAACTTCATTCTAAGAGCAAGCCTATACTTCCCCTTGCACAGCTTGAGACTGTGTCCTCTTTTTCTATTGCTGGTTGCCTGGAAGAAGAAACCAACCCCCACTTGGCTGCAACCTTCCTTCAGGTAGTTGTAGACAGAAACAAGGTCTCCCCTGAGCCTCCTCTTCTCCAGGCTAAATAACCCCAGCCTCTCATCATAGGGCTTGTGCTCCAAACTCCTCACCAGCTTTGTTGCCCCTCTCTGCAGATGTTCAAGCAACTCAATATCTTTCTTGAACGGAGGGGCCCAGAACTAGACACAGGACTCAAGGTGTGGCCTAACCAGTGCTGAGTACATAGGGAGAATGACTTCCCTGCTCCTGCTGGCCACACTGTTCCTGATGCAGGCCAGGATGCCATTGGCCTTCTTGGCCACCTGGGCACACTGCTGGCTCAGGTTCAGCCTACTGCCAACCAGTACCCCCAGGTCCCTCTCTGCCTGGCTGCTTTCCAGTCACTATCCCCAGCCTGTAGCACTGCATGGGGTTGTTGTGGCCAATGTGTAGAACCCAGCACTTAGATGTGTTAAATCTCATGCCATTGGACTCTGCCCATCTGTCCAGCCTGTCAAGGTCCTTCTGCAGAGCTCTTCTATCCTCTAACAGATCCACACCTGCCCCCAGCTTGGTGTCATCTGCAAATTTACTGATGATGGACTCAATGCCCTCATCCAGATTATCAATAAAGATATTGAACAGGATGGAGCCCAGCACTGATCCCTGGAGGACACCACTGGTGCCTGGCCGCCAGCTAGATGTGGCACCATTCACTACCACTCTCTGGGCTCAGCCCTCCAGCCAGTTCCTAACCCAGCACAGAGTGCTCCTGTCCAAGCCATTGGTTGACATCTTAGCCAGCAGTTTGCTGTGGGAGACGGTGTCAAAGGCCTTGCTGAAGTCCAAGTAGACCACATCCACAGCCCTCCCCACATCCACCAGGCCGGTCACCTGATCATAGAAGGAGATCAGGTTGGAGAGGCAGGACCTGCCCTTCCTAAATCCATGTTGGCTGGACCTGAGCCTTTGGCCATCCTTCAGGTGTGCAGTTATTGCTACCAAGATAATCTGCTCCATCATTTTCCCTGGCACTGAGGTCAGGCTGACTGGCCTGGAGTTTCCAGGTTTCTCCATCTGGCCCTTCTTGTGGATGGGGATCACATTGGCCAGTTTCCAGTCATCTGGGACCTCTCCAGTGAGCCAGGACTGAGGAAAATGATGGAGAGCGGCTTGGCCAGCTCATCTGCCAGCTCTCTCAGCACCCTAGGCTGGATCCCTTCTGGTTCCATAGACTTGTGAGTATGCAAGTGGCTCAGCAGGTCCCAAAGTACTTCCTCATGGATTTCCAGGGCATTACACTGCTCCCTGACCCCATCACCCAGCTCAGGAGGCCACTCGTCCTGAACTCCTCCTGCCTTGCTGTTAAAAATTGAGGCAAAGAAGGTATTCAGGACCTCAGCCTTTTCCTCATCTTTAGTCACTGTGTTCCCCTCCAGGTCCAATAAGGAGTGCAGGTTCTTCTTGCCTCTCTTTTTAGTGTTAATATATTTATAAAAATGCTTTTTATTGTCTTTCACAGAGGTGGCCAGCTTAAGCTCCAACTGGGCCTTTGCCTCTCTAATTTTTCTCCTACATAATCTGACAACATCCTTAAACACACCTCAAGAAGTCTTCCCCTCCTTCCAAAGGTGATACAGCCTCTTTTTTTCCCCTTAATTCCTTCAGGAGCTGCTTGCTCATCCAGGCCGGTCGCCTTCCCCGCCGGCTCATCTTTCGGCACATGGGAACTGCCAGTTCCTGTGCCTTCAAGAGCTCCTGTTTGAAATAGGTCCAACCATCCTGGACCCCTCGGTTCTTGAGGGCTGATACCCAGGAAACTTTCTGAATAAGTTTCTTAAACAGGCCGAAGTTTGCCCTCCAGAAGTCCAAAGTGAGGGTTCTGTTAGTGCTCCTCCCTATCTCCCTGCATATTGAAAACTTCACTATCTCGTGGGCACTGCACCCTAGACAGCCTCCCACCTTCACATCTCCCACCAGCCCTTCTCTATTGGAGAACAGCAGGTCATGTA
This sequence comes from Picus viridis, assembly GCA_033816785.1. Lineage (NCBI taxonomy): Eukaryota > Metazoa > Chordata > Aves > Piciformes > Picidae > Picus > Picus viridis. Next base: position 55,442,773 of record CM066606.1, read on the forward strand.
GAACCTGACCCCTGGTAGGCTCACTTAACAGCTGCATCAGGAAGCTGTCCTCCATGTGCTCCAGGAATCTTCTGGACTGCCTTTTTGCTACTGAATTAAGTTCCCAGCAGTTATCTGGCAGGTTAAAGTCACCTACTAGGACAAGATCTGATAATCTTGAGACAGCCGCCAATTGCTTATAGAATATTTAATCTGCCTCCTCATCCTGGTTGAGTGGTCTATAACAGACTCCAACCAGGATGTCAGATTTGTTAGGCCTCCCTCTGATTTTAACCCACAGGCTCTCAATCCCTTCGTTTTCCACCTCAAGTTCTGTGGCAAAGAGCAACTCCCTAATATACAGAGCCACCCCTCCTCCTCTTCTCCCTCGCCTGTCTCTCCTAAAGAGCCTGTAACCCCCCAGTGCAGCACTCCAATTGTGTGTGTTATCCCATCACGTTTCTGAGATGGCAACTATATCATAGTCACCCTGGTGGACCAGGACTTCCAGCTCCTCTTGCTCATTGCCCATGCTGCATGCATTGGTGTACATGCACTTCAGCTGGGCTCTCGACTTCTCAATTAACACTAATTTGTGTCCCACTCTCTCCTCTTCAGAGGGACTGATTTCCTCACCCACCACCTTCAGAAATAGTTTAAAGCCCTCTTAATGAGTCCTGCCAACTCTAGAGCTAGGACTCTCTTGCCCTTTGTATAATGTAAGATGATAATTTTTCACTTTACATACTAAACTTTGATCTCAGGTTGTGAGAAGTATTTCTGGTGTGCTTTAATTTTGGGTTTGTCTTCCACTACAAAGTTACACCCAGCAAGATAGTTATCCACAATTCTCACAGTGATATACTTTGAATAGCAAAAAAATCACTTCAGCTGATACACTCATTGGATGATGGAATCATGAATAACAATTCCCAATGGCATGCTAAAAGATCTAACCCTGTCTACATACTGTCTTCCTGTTTTGCCACAAAGAAATAAGATAGGAATGACTGCCTATCAGATTATTCTGAAGAAACTGGAGAATTTGCAACATCACAGTGCGCATGCTGAACATTTTGAAGGAAGTGCAGGGTTTGATATGGCTATGTATGATAATGAATACCAGTGTAATTCTATTGAAGATGATGTGAGTTGCAATACTATGAAACTAGAATGAAATCAGAATTAGGTAGTGTGTATCCAAGAGCAGACTGTAGAAGAAGAAATAAAAATTAAGGAAAGAATGGTTCAGGTTTTAGTAAATAATCCAAACACCTAGTGTCATTAACATTTTTAATCTGTCAAAACATGAGATGTCCAACCGACTGAAAATGAACTAGACATTATACAAAGTCTCTGTAGATTGCTAAGTAGGCATGACTCCAATAGCTAAGAGTAATTTATTTCAGAGCTGCACAAAAATAGGAACCCCATAAAGAATAACAACTGCCTTGTTGAAAAATCTTAATTCAAGAAGGTGAAATAAAATAAGCTTAAATGTAAAGAATGTAATAAATAAGCATAAAGGTATCTTAACAGAATTAGCAGTATTCCTATACCACAAAAATACAGATTTATAATTTATGTCACAGAGATGGAGACTAGTATTCCACAGACTAGATTTTGGGACACTATCAAGAATTTTGCTGAAACTTTTGAGAACAAATTTTAACCTGTGTAGTTCAAAAATACAAACAGATAGCCTGGATTCACAACTGGCATCCATTTAATGCAAAAGCAGTAAATAAGTAATAGGAAAAGTCCCCACAGAGACAGCAGGTGCTAATATTGACCACTCGGGTATGTCTTTCTACTAAGGTGATGTAACACTGTGATATCAACTCATCCTCAACTAATAATGTAACTTGTGTCATATGTCTATGTCAAGTGTTGGGTTTTGTTGTTGTTGCTTTTTGGTTTGTTTTTGTTTTAAAAGCTAGGACTTTAATCATATTCCACCAGACCTGTGCAGACCATATGGGAATAGCTGGCTGATGCAACTAATCCAGTTGTTTATTGCCAAAGGAAGGGTTGACCACCCTGTGCCTATGGGTCACTTCCCTTGGGAAGGGTCATTTTAACCTTCAGGAAGCCAATGTAATTCCTTAAGCTAACAGCACACAAACTCTGAATGAAACAAAATCAGCCAACCAAACCAATCACAACTAAACACAGTTCCATGCAGAGTTAAGGAGTTAAATCAACCAGTGAGTGCTAGGGCAGCCACTACAGAGGACTGAGGATGAGATGGTGCAGTGTAGGACGGAAAACTGTAAAGTGATGGAGGGCAGAGTCTCCCTCTGCCTCTTCTACCCACTTGCCTGAACTATGAGCCCCAGGGCCTGCTGCCCACAGTGGCCATCTATGGACAAAATGTGCTGCTGACAGGAACCATCTCACTCGCAGCATCTATAAGCCTGGGTCTCACTGTTGTCCCTGCAGTTGCACTGACACCTTCCCTCATCTTTCAGCCTCTGACTGCCCTATCCAGAAAGAGGAAAAATAAACTCTGGTCAAGACTTCACTCACCCCTGTGCCAAACCCACCACTTGACAGCACAGACATCTGGAGAGAAATAGCAGGCCATGAGGTGCTATTTTACAGAGAACTTCCTCTGATCCACGAAGGGTGGTTTCTGTCAGCGGCTGCTTGGTGGCGGGGGCAGAGCCAGCCCTGTGGTAGTGGCCAGACAGTCCAAGAGTTGCCACACCCCATGCAATGGCAGGGAGTCACAGCTCTCACTGAGCCAGGGACAAGGGCAGAAATGCAGCAATGCTGACCTCATCAGGGTCCTAACTGATAGATGGAGGGAAAAATCACCATTTTTGCCATGGAACATGAAGGAGCAGGAAACGGACAGCACCAGCTGCCTGCCATGTCCCCTGCCCAGACTGGGGAAGTCCCCACAGACTGGAAAAGAGGAAACATTGCTCCCATTTTCAAAAAGGGCAAGAAGGAGGAACCAGGGAACTACAGGCCAGTCAGTCTCACCTCTGTGCCCAGAAAGATCATGGAGCAGATCCTCCTGGAGGCACTAATGACTCAGAAGAATAGTGAAGAGGTGATTTGGAATAGTCAGCATGGCTTTGCCAAGGGCAAATCCTGCCTGACAAACCTTGTGGCCTTCTATGATCAGTTGACAGCATTAATAGATGAGGGGCGAGCAACTGATGTCGTTTACCTGGACTTGAGCAAAGCCTTTGACACTGTCCCGCACCACCTCCTGGTCTCCAAGCTGGCGACACATGGGTTTGATGGATGGACCACTAGATGGATAAAGAATTGGCTTGATGGCCGCACCCAAAGAGTGGCTGTCAACGGGTCCATGTCCCAGTGGAGGCCAGTGACAAGCGGAGTCCCTCAGGGATCAGTCCTGGGACCTGTCTTGTTCAACATCTTTGTGGGTGACATGGACAGTGGCATCGAGTGCACCCTCAGCAAGTTTGCTGATGACACCAAGCTGTGTGGTGCAGTGGACACCCTGGAGGGAAGGGATGCCATCCAGAGGGACCTGGACAGGCTGGAGAGGTGGGCACAAGCCAACCTCATGAGCTTCAACAAGACCAAGTGCAGGGTCCTGCATCTGGGTCGAGGCAATCCCAGGCACAAATACAGGCTGGGCAGTGACTGGCTGGAGAGCAGCCCTGAGGAGAGAGACTTGGGGGTGCTGGTGGACGAGAAGCTCAACATGAGCTCTCAATGTGCGCTTGCAGCCCGGAAAGCCAATCAGATCCTGGGCTGCATCAGGAGAAGTGTGACCAGCAGGTCAAGGGAGGTGCTTCTCCCCCTCTACTCAGCTCTGGTGAGACCCCACCTGGAGTACTGCGTCCAGTTCTGGAGCCCATATTACAGGAGAGATGTGGACGTGCTGGAGCGTGTCCAGAGAAGGGCCACGAGGATGATCAGAGGGCTGGAGCACCTCTCCTATGAGGACAGACTGAAGGAGTTGGGGCTGTTCAGTCTGGAGAAGAGAAGGCTCCGAGGTGACCTCATTGTGGCTTTCCAGTATCTGAAGAGGGCCTACAGGAAGGCTGGGGAGGGACTTCTCAGGATCTCAGGTAGTGATAGGACTAGGGGGAATGGAATGAAGCTGGAAATGGGGAGATTCAGGCTGGATGTGAGGAAGAGGTTCTTTACCATGAGAGTGGTGAAGCCCTGGAATGGGTTGTCCAGGGAGGTGGTTGAGGCCCCATCCCTGGAGGTGTTTAAGACCGGGCTGGACGAGGCTCTGGCCAGCGTTATCTAGTGTAGGGTGTCCCTGCCCATGGCAGGGGGGTTGGAACTAGATGATCCTTGTGGTCCCTTCCAACCCTGACTGATTCTATGATTCTATGATTCTATGATCACGTCCAACCCATCAACCAATCCAACCCACCTAAACAATTAAACCATGGCAACAAGCACTCCATCAAGCCTCTTCCTGAACACCTCCAATGAAGGTGACTCCACCACCTCCATGGGCAGCCCATTCCAATGGGCAAGCACTCTCTCAGTATAGAACTTTTTCCTAACATCCAGCCTAAACCTGCCCTGGCGCAGCCTGAGACTGTGTCCTCTTGTTCTGGTACTGGCTGCCTGGGAGAAGAGACCAATCTCTGCCTGGCTACAACCTCCCTTCAGGTAGTTGTAGAAAGCAATAAGGTCACCCCTCAGTCTCCTCCAGGCTAAGCAACCCCAGCTCCCTCAGCCTCTCCTCATTGGGCTTGTGTTCCAAACCCCTCACCAGTTTTGTTGCCGTTCTCTGGACACGCTCCAGCAAGACAACATCCTTCCTAAACTGAGGGGCCCAGAACTGGACACCGGACTCAAGGAGCGGCCTAACCAGTGCAGTGTACAGGGGCAGTCACTGTCCCCAGCCTGTAGCGCTGCATGGGGTTGTTGTGGCCAATGTGCAGAACCCGGCACTTGGATGTGTTAAATCTCATGCCGTTGGACTCTGCCCATCTGTCCAGCCTGTCAAGGTCCTTCTGCAGAGCTCTTCTATTCTCTAACAGATCCACACCTGCCCCCAGCTTGGTGTCATCTGCAAATTTACTGATGATGGACTCAATGCCCTCATCCAGATTATCAATAAAGATATTGAACAGGATGGGGCCCAGCACTGATCCCTGGGGGACGCCACTGGTGACTGGCCGCCAGCTGGATGTGGCACCATTCACTACCACTCTCTGGGCTCAGCCCTCCAGCCAGTTCCTAACCCAGCACAGAGTGCTTCTGTCCAAGCCACGAGCTGACAGCTTGGCCAGCAGTTTGCTGTGGGGGACAGTGTCAAAGGCCTTGCTGAAGTCCAAGTAGACCACATCCACAGGCCTCCCCACATCCACCAGGCAGGTCACCTGATCATAGAAGGAGATCAGGTTGGAGAGGCAGGACCTGCCCTTCCTAAATCCATGTTGGCTGGACCTGAGCCTTTGGCCATCCTTCAGGTGTGCAGTTATTGCCACCAAGATAATCTGCTCCATCATTTTCCCTGGCACTGAGGTCAGGCTGACTGGCCTGGAGTTTCCAGGTTCCTCCATCTGGCCCTTCTTGTGGATGGGGATCACATCACATCAGCTTCCAGTCATCTGGGACCTCACTGGTGAGCCAGGACTGGAGGAAAATGATGGTGGCTTTGCCAGCTCATCTGCCAGCTCTCTCAGCACCCTAGGCTGGATCCCTTCTGGTTCCATAGACTTGTGAGTGTCCAAGTGGCTCAGCAGGTCCCGAAGTATTTCCTCATGGATTTCCAGGGCATTACACTGCTCCCTGACCATCACCCAGCTCAGGAGGCCACTTGTCCTGAAATCCTCCTGCCTTGCTGTTGAAAATTGACGCAAGGACTGTATTCAGGACCTCAGCCTTTTCCTCATCTTTAGTTACAGTGTTCCCCTCTAGGACCAATAAGGAGTGCAGGTTCTTCTTGCCTCTCTTTTTGGTGTCAATATATTTATAAAAATGCTTTTTATTGTCTTTCACAGAGGTGGCCAGCTTAAGCTCCAACTGGGCTTTGCCTCTCTAATTTTTCTCCTACGTGATCAGACCTCTCCAGTGAGCCAGGACTGTTGAAAAATCATGGAGAGCAGCTTGGCCAGCTCATCTGCCAGCTCTCTCAGCACCCTAGGATGGATCCCATCTGGTCCCATTGACCTGTGGGCTTCCAAGTGGCTCAGCAGATCCCTTACTGCTTCCTCCTGGATTACAGGGGGACTATACTGCTCCCTGACTCCATCTGCCAGCTCGTGAGGCCAGTTGTCTGGAAGACAACCTATCCTGGTATTGAAAAATTATGCAAAGAAGGCGTTAAGTACCTCTGCCTTTTCCTTGTCTTTTGTTACTATATTCCCCTCCATGTCCAATAAGGAGTGGAGGTTGTTCTTGACCCTTCTTTTGCTATTAACATATGCATAAAAATGTTTTTTATTGTCCTTCACAGAAGTGGCCAGTCTCATTTCTAAATGGGCTTTTGCCTCTCTAATTTTTCCCTATATGACCTAGCAATATCCTTGAAGACTTCCTGGCTCGCCTCCCCTTTTTTCCCAGGATGATACACCCTCTTTTTTCCCTTTAATTAATTCAGAAATTCATTGCCCATCCATGCTGGCTGTTTACCCTGTCAGCTCATCTTCCAGTGCACTGAGGCAGCATGTATTTGTGCCTTCAAGTTTTCTTTCTGGAAGTAGGTGGCATCAGGAGATATGACAAACACTGCCAAAACTTTGTCATAGTCATGAGAAGAAAAACTGCTGTTGCCCTTTGGCTGATCATGGGTCCCTGTCCCTTATGTTTAGCTCACAAGCTACCATGCTGAAACAACCTATACAAATGGTGAGCTCACACTGAAGTTGTTCTTATTCTGGCACCATTGATTACAGCACTCTGGCTATTGAAGTTGCTTGCAAAGACAGTGTCTTACATTCTATGTGTGAAAACAGTGTTCTCACAGTGTTCTAGGGGCCTTAGCCTGGAGTTTGCTCAGCTTCAATGTGCAAATCCTGCTGCCTATAAGCAGACTGGAAGTGTAACTTTTTGAATAACCAAATCACTCTTAGTCACCCATTCACAGTAATCATTAAGTAGTTTGTGTCCCTATCCATGCATGAATTATAAATCCTAGGATCAGTGCATGGACTTCATTGAGCCATTTTGCCTCAAATCACGCACCTTCCAAGGCCCTGCACTGAATGATCACATCTCTGAAGTCACGTCTCTGTAAAATCAGGTCTCTACCTGCCCCCCAGGAAAAGGAAACGGTAATTTCCACTGAGATGTGGAGTCTGTCTAAAACCTCTGCTGCTCCTTCCTACGCTGGTCAACGCCACGCTGCACAAAACGCTCGCGTGGGTACGAGGGCGGGAAGGAGCGCGTTGGACACTCCCTGCCCTCGCCAGGGATATTTGTGTGGCAATGACTTGAATAGTTTCCAGTACCATGCCGGTCCCGCAGGGGAGGGGGCGATGCCCCTTGCCGAGCCCGACAACAGTGGCTTGGAACACCTTAACGCTGGGAAAGCCTCGCTACCGACCCCCACAACCGCGCCAGCGCCGAAGCAACTTCCCGCCGTGGTCCAATAGGCGCACGCCCTCACGGATCCAGGCGGATCGGGGCGGGCCACACTCTTAGGGACGCGACGCCCCGCCCCTCGCGCGCAGGGCAGCCGTTACGGTGCGAAGGGACTCCCGCGGCCCCGGCGCGCGCCTGACCCAGCCTGGCTCTGCTGCGGTCGTTTTCAATCCGCGAAGGCAGGAGGCCAGAAATCGGCAGCAGCCAATCGGGGTGTCAGCCTCGTCCGCCACGCGGCGGCGGGCGGGCCAGCGGCGGTTGAGAGCTCAGGGAAATGGCTGTGTGCGGAGGTAGGCGGATCTTGGTTTGGGCGGCCGTCGCCGGCGGGCTCGGGGGTAGGTGGGAGGTTACCGTCGAGGTTCATGGGCGTCGGTGCTGGGCGAGTGGCTCCCGTGCAACCATGTCTGTGCCATGATGGAGGAGTGGGCCTGGGAATGGTGGTCTAGCTGGGAGTTCGCAGGGGCTGGCTGAGGTGGCTTTCGGGGAGGAGGGACCGTCCGGACTGGGGGAAAATGGGGGCTGATGCATACGGGGCGAAGGGTATCAATTGTGGGTGCTTTCGCTCCCGGGGTGCATCTCTTGTACGCCATCCGCCGTGGGGACAGCGCTGTCCCCGGTTTGTCCTGGTCTGATCAATAGTGTACTTTGTGGGGGAAGCGGAGCACTGGAGTAGTTCCCGCGCTGGTGTCAATGTTGAGTAGGCTAAGCAAGAAAATGCACCCGTTATAACCACAGGTGTTCATTTGCGTGTGTTATGTGGATTATATACTTAAATACAGCGGTTCCTCGAGTTAAATGAAATGTGTGCAGTCCTAGCACACCATCAGGCCATGCTTTCTAAAGTATATAGGCGAACAGTAACCATGTAGGTAAGCTGCTTCTGTGTGCCTTGCAATTCTGGATTGTATCTGCGGTCAGTGGCCTTCTATGGGATTTTTTTGCGCTCCCCTTACCCCCCCACCCCACCCCCGTAGAACTTACTGAAAACTGTTAGCACGGGACTGAGTTTCTCAAGTTTACTCAGTGATTTGTTTCTTTCCGCTTTGTCACTAACTAGTAACATCTGATATCTTCTTGGATCAGCATTGAATTTTTGCCCCCTGTATACATTCTTGGAGCAAGTCAGAATATTCTGGGGTTGTGTCTTCCATGCAGAAGAGTTCTAGATTTTGTAGTTGTTTCTCAATTGCAAGTTATTTGGGGTCTGATTAGTTTGTCTCTCTTCCTTTTTGCCTGCAGGTGAATTTAAGTGCTAGGACCAGGAGTTCCTTTCTTCAATTAAAGGTGAGGTGTTTCAGTGTTACAATGAAAGCCACTATGAAAGAATATTGCTTAAGCTCTGGCAATAGAAAGCTGACTTCTGCATTGATACATCACCTAAGTCAGTGGTGCTTTACAATTGAGGGTCACTTTGTGAAGCTGAATGGTTGGATTACTGTTTTGTTGTTTCCGTGGTCCCAGTGTGGTCATTATCCAATGCTAATAAGTCAGAGTTGAAATAGAAAGGTGTGGAAGAGCTATTAATGGAGCTTCTGTTTCTATTATTATTACACTTTCAGTCATCCAAATACTAATAATGTGGTGGGGTTTTCTTAATTATATTATTATAAAATGTTTTCCTCGTATGGCTTTACATAGTTGGTAATATGTATTCCATGTTGACATAGAGGGTTGTTCAGATTTGCTGAGGATCTCTAGTCTTTAACAGTGTGGAGAAAAATGTTTATAATATGAATGTCTGATACCCCATGTGAGATCCTTAATGCTGGCCTGAAAAAAAGGAAATATAGATAATTGAGTTTTCTAAATATTCTGACTAATATTCCTGTTGAGACCATGGAATTATGCTTAATAGTTGCATCATAACAGTGTTCAGAGATTCAGCTAGGGCGTTTTGCTACATGGGTACTAACAGGTAACAAGAACTTATGCCTGAGAGCTGCTTTCCTAAATTTACTTGAATAAGCATGTAAGATATATAATAGCAAAAATATTTAGGAGAACACACATTTTATTCTGTATTATGAGAATCCAAACTGTTGGTTGAAATAGCAGAAAAGCTCACAACTACACCTCTTTATGCGTGAGGAAAAAAGCACAGGTTTATAACTAGTTTCTTTTTCCCACCACCCTGTTCAGCTGTACTTACACAAGGAAGTACACAAGACATCACTGTTTTAGCTCTTTCAGCTGCCACATCAATGACACATAAACAATATAATATGGAGGAACAAATTAATGTTTTGTGAAATCAATGATACATTGGAAAAAGCTTTTCTTCTTTCCCCCCCTTCCTTATTTTAGAGAGACGTGACATGACATTAAAAAATGATTGAGTCTGTCAAAATAAGAAGGCAGTGCATGCTGGATTTCTACTCACATTATGAACATCTTTGTGCTCTTCAAAACTCTGTCCCACTGAAAGCTGTGAAGGCTAACCTGGTACAGGGTGCGCTTGACCTAACTGTAGATCGCATCAAAGCTGCTGACTGGGCACCGCTCTTGGATGCTATCAGGCATAATAAGACTCTGACATCCATTGGAATAAGAAGTTTTCATCACCAAGGTCTTGCAGAATCAGGTTTGTAGTAATGCCTAGAAAATATAACTGTGTTATGTATACATGTTATAATGTGTTGAATGAAACTTTTGTGTGATTGAGTATATGGGGAGAGGAGTTGTAATGCAGAAGGAATTGCTTCTACTTAAGAAAAAAAGGCAAGATATGATCACTATTGCCTTTAAGTCAGTAGGGATTAGATTTTACTGATGTGTCATTTTTGTTGTTTACTAGGTGTTGAAAGATACAAAACTTACTTTAAAAGGAGAATTCCAGCAATTCGAACAAAAGACTTGACTGGCCAATTATGCAAAGCTGTCAAAGGCTGCCTCAGTATATCAGATGTACTGAAAAATTTAGAGCTGCAGGGTTTGCTTCTGAGAGAGAGAGATCTAATGCTTCTAACAAAGGTGAGAATGTAGTAGTACATATATAAGTGAAAAATATGCTTAGAATGTAGAGAAGTAGGAAGTAAATGTTGTAAATATTTGTCACAGACAAGGATGTTCCTTTTATAAGATAGCTTTGTGTTATGCATCTTGTGGATGATTCTTCTGAGCCATTTAGTATAACAGTCTTGCTGCATCTTTCAAAATCACATAACCTACCCTTGCCCTAATTCATCAATGCATATTAGAAGGATCTCGGCAGCATCTCTGCTACATGTTTGGAACTTGTGCTTGTGACTGAAACTTTTTGTTTTGACCTTGCTCTGAAGCTCCTGAGTTTCTTGTGGGGAGCACAGAGAGTTACGAGCAGTTTGGGTGCTTTGGGAGAGGGTTGTTTGTTTGTTTTGTTTTTCTCTCTGTATTTCTGCTTTTCAAGCAGTTAACAAACTTCATTTTTATTATGAAGGGCTTGGCTGCAGCATCATCGCTGGAGAGTGTCTCATTAGCCCATTGTCCAATTGGAGATACAGGATTGGAAAGTAAGTTCAGAATCAAAATTGTATAAATATTCTTCTCTCTTGTTTCTTTAGTCTTTTAAATAGATAGCAGAGTTGTTCAGTATTTCTATTCCGGTTTTAGACTTGTCTATAATTAAATAATAATCTCTTTATTCTACATGTTTTAACAACATTTAAAGAATTTAATTTCTTCATTTGATGCTAGTAAATAGCCATCCTACTTCATTATAAAGTTTATGCTGTTTGTTTAAAACAGTCGTAATACTTGTTTGAGATTAACTATTGATGATGTTTATGTAAACTGAAATAAAATAGGTTCTAGCTTATTCATATATATTTTGCTGAACCTGTGTGCTAGGAATAGATAATCTTAGAACACTTTAAAATACATTTTGTATTTCAGCACTAGATCTTTGTTGAGGCTTTTCTGCATCTTAATATAGCAGTGAAAAAGTATGTTCTGATAATCTGGTGGTGGTGTGTGCAGATAATGTGCATGTTTTTATTTTCTTCAGCAATCTGTCAGAGTATAAAGAATTCAGCTACTATCAGATATGTAAACTTCACTGGATGTAGCCTCACATGGCAAGGGGCGGAACATATAGCAAATGTATTAAAGGTAATTTAATCACCTTTCTTAGAACCAAATGTTCCCAAGAACTTAAAATACTTTTTTTCCTCCTCAAGCTCTGAATTATGAACAGCGTATGTGCATATTGAAGTTAAGTATGTGAACAGTCCTCCTGAAATTTGTTACTCTCTATGCACAAAGTAGCTTAGTTTCTGGTGAGGGATTTAAACATCAGCTAAAGAACAGTTCAGAATTACGTATTTTCTTTAAGGATTAGGGCTGTAAAATCTCTGGCAGTGGTATTGGGGAACATTTCTTTCATTGTCACAAATTTTGAAAAATCTCTTAATTATTCTTTGCCAATGCCTAAGAATAATAATGTTTATAATTGAGAAGCTACTAATTAACTGGTTAGTAAGCTTGTGATTAGTACAATAGTCTAATTAATGTTAGCATTGTTTGGCATGAAAAGACGTAACTTCCTAGTACATATTTCCTATTCAAGATGTGTTGATAGTGTCTGTCTGCAAAAACAAGAAGATGTTTTGTAGTCATATTTAACAATTTACATTGCAGATTGGATGATAAGAACAAAAAAATGCTTGTATTTCTTGAACTCAGAAACAGCATGTATTTCTTACAGCAGCACTTGAGCCACTAAACATCAATTGCAAACAAAGGTAACTTGTGATCTTCTCCGTAGTGGTTTTGGTATTGCAGTCGGTAACAACTTCTTTATTTGCAAAGCACCAGGCAGTGAAAAGACTTAGTGAGGCCTGGGCTGAAAGCCTGCGTTACCGGAGACCTGACCTTGACTATATGACTGGCTTGAGGCGGATTACTTTCAACTGCAATGTGCTTGTTGGAGATAGAGGAGCAAGTGCCTTTGCAGACTGTCTTGGAGAGGACCTTTGGCTCAAAGGTATTGCAAAATACTGTTAAGATACAGTGGTGGTGGCACACAGAAAACTTTAAAATGTCAGTTTTGTATGCAAAGAGAATAGTAACTTCCTGTTTCAAAAAAATGTCTCTTTTAAATTGTCCAAGTGTCTGAATACTGTTGTTTATAGATTCATAGAATGGTTTGGGTTGGAAGGGACCTTCAGTGTTGTCCTCTAGTACTTTGGAGAAGTATTACATTCATTCTGTGGTGTATCTGTATGAAATGACTGATGGTGCTGGTGTAAGTTGTGCCATTCAGTTAATTGAAACAAACACCTACCTGTTGAAACTGTTACATAGTTTGAACCAGGTGTGCAGATAATGTGCATACTGATGGAAGAGGATCAGGCTAGAGAATACTTACACAGACTGGGCCTACAGAAGGCTGTAGGTCCTGATTCACAAGTGCTGAGAGAGATGACTGATGTAATTTTGAGGCCATTGTCAGTAATCTTTGAAGGATCATGGTATTTGGGAAGTATGCCTGATAGCAAATATAATTTCTATCTTCAAGAAGGCTAGGAAGAAGTACCTAGGGAACTATAGGCAAGTCAGCCATACCTGCATCCCTGGGAAGGTAGGGATGTGATGCTAACCAGAGGGACTTCATCTGGCCTGAGAGATGGGCTGATGAGAACTTTGTGAAGTTTAACAAATGGAAGTGCAGTGTCCTGCATCTGGGCAGAAATAATCTGATGCACCTGAAAATGTTGGGGGCTGTGTAATTGGAAAGCAGCTTTGCAGAAAGGGTCGTGGAGGTTCTGGTCAACCACAAGCTGACTGTGAGCCAGTAAAGCACCTTTGTGTCAAAAGAAATACAGTGGTATCCTGGGTAGCATTAGAGAGTTGCAGGGAGGTTGTGGGAGGTGTTTCTTCATATGTAGTCAAACACTCAGGAGGCCAGACCTCATCTTCCCTATATATAGGAGAGTGATGAAGCTACCAGTCTTGTGAAAGGCCAGTAAGGTGATGGAAGGACTAGAGCAGAGTGCTTCAGGCAGGGCTGAGGGAGTTTGCACTGTCTAGTCTCGACAAGAGAAGGCTGAGGCCAGGTCTCATCAAGGCGCATGAATATCTGAAGGATGGATGTAAAGAAGATGGAGCCAGGCTCTTCCCAGTGGTGCCTAGATATAAGGCAAGAGGAAGTGAGCACAGACTGAAGCACTGGGGTCCCTCCTTGAACATCAGGAGACTCTTACTGTGAGGGTGATTGAACACTGGCACAGGTTTCCCACAGTGGTTATAGAGGTTTCACCCCTTGAGTTCTTTTAAGAGCTGTCTGGATATGGTATGGGGCATCTGGCTTTAAGTGAGCCTGCTTGAGCAAGATGATTTGGCAAGATGACCTCCACAGGTCCCTTCCAACCTCAACCATTCTGTGATACTGTGCATACACAACATGAAATAAATGCCAAAGTCATGGCAATACTATTTCATGGCTATTTCAAAGTGAGGCTTTACAGGGCTCTGGGCAACCTGATCTAGTTGAGGATGCCCCTGCTTACTGCAGGTGTGATTGGACTAGATGACCTTCAGAGGTCCTTTCCAACCTAGACTATTCCATGATTTTACCTGTCATTGATCGAGTTGAATCTGCTGCTGTTGTTCATACTGTGCTGCAGTCATGTCAGTGCCTCTTCCAAGACTCCAGCTTCAAAAATGGAAGTGCTAACTGGAGCAAAGTATTATGGGGCTTGAAGTTCAGATTGCAACATGGGAGGCTTCCTGTTCTGGTTGCTGGTTCTGAGTTCTTGAGTATTGGCTCTTTTCTGCAAGCATGGTGGAGGAACGGGTGGGCGATGAGTAGCTGCTGGTTTTGGTTTCCTGTTTTGTGCTGTGCTGGTTTCCCCCCCCCACTGTATTTCAATGTGTTTCTTCTGGAAATAGGCTAAGATAAGGTGATCATGCATTTTATTATTAGATTCATTGGATTATTAGCTAAGGTAATTATGCATTGGGATTATGATATTTTATGTTATATTAAACTCTTTATCTCAACCCTGAGTTTTGTGTGTTACTTCTCCCCTCACTTTTGTGTTGGGGGAGAAGGCAGGTTAGCCCTTTTGCTATTCCATTACACTAGCACATAATGATGCATGCAAACAATGATCTTGTAGAAGCATTGACTCAGAATTTCTAAATGGAAGTTGTGCATTTGTACAAATGATGTTGCCTTGGATGTTTGAATTAATTGATGCTTGGGAATATTGTACCTGGTAGGAGTTTTCAAGAACAGTGACTTGACTGTGATCTTTGTATTCCTTCCTTTGCAGTTGTTTGCAGTTATTTTTAATGTTTATCTATAATAAGGGTTTATATTTCTAGCTTTCTTCTGAAAGTAACGTTCGTAGTTGTACATGTGACTGTTATCATGACCTCTTTTCTAATGTTTCATGTTCTGTGACATGAAGGTTTTCAGGAACTGTGGATTAATTGTATTAGACAGTGATTACAGGTTATGGCACTGAGTAGCTTTCTTTTTTGATTTTACCTCCGTAAATATTTTAGCACTTGATTTGCAGCAGTGTGGAATATCCAATGAAGGAGCGAGGTCGTTATTAGATGCCCTTCAAACTAATACAACGTTAGTGGTACTTGACATAAGAAAAAATCCTTTAATTGGTATGTATTTCTACTTACCTTTGTCTTATTTGCGTGTCTTTTTGTTGTATTTTGGCTGCCCCCCTTTTTTTTTCCTTTCCCCAGTAATTCTAGGGGGGAAGAAATCACTTGTAAGAGGGGAAAAAACTGCAACACTATTTTGATAAACATTTTTTCAAATGGGAGAAGGGAGTTGGGTAGGTAATGTGTGCTGGTTATTCAGTGATTTGTTGGTTTGCTTGAAAACTTGTGTCATATGGGAGATTCTTAGTAAGATATTTCAATTTATTCTAGATCACTTTGTGATGAAAAACATTATTGAAAGAGTTCTTATGAATGGAAATAGTGCTAATTCAGAGGTAAGTGTTAAGGACTTGGGTTTTCTTTGTAGTTGTTATTGGCTCTTATTTTTTCTTGTAAAGGACAGCTTTAATCAGAATTAATCTAAAACAACTATTCAAGTTATAAAACAGAAGTCTGACTCCTGAGCTGCTTAAAACCAAAAAACACTATGAAGATTAAAACAGAAAACAGTTCTGGCAGTTTGATATTGCGCTGAGCAATTTTTACAACTTCCTATGTAGTTTAAGATGGAACATGTAGTAAAGCCAGGCAATAAGGCAGAAATATATGTGTGTACTGGGGCATTACCATAGAACATTAGGTAAGTACTGCTGTAAGGTTTCTCTACTACATGTTTCTTGTTATCATGGTAATAATAACTTTTAATGGAATAGTAAAGGAAATAAAAATGTAAAGCTTACTTTAAACCACTTTTTTCCCCAACAATGTACATAGTTCAGATTTTTTAACAGTCACTTTCCTTTTCTGTGCTAAGAAACCTGAGTTTAGTTCAAGGACCAGTGCCCCTTCACTTAATAGTCCATAGACAATTGACAGTAATGTACATTAACTGAATATCTGCACTGTTCAGTATTATAGTGTATAGATACTAAGTCTACTGTTTATGACACTGAAATTGAAAAGTTTCCAAAGGAGATAGCAAAAAAAAAAAAAAAAAAGAGGGTCCTTTTATTCTTGTTTTCACATAACTGCAACCATCCCAGTTCTTGTTCTGGAACTCACTGCTCTTTTAGTTTTAAAAAGGTTTAAAAGTCAGAAGCGTCGATCTGTAGGGTGTATCTAAAAATGTGAGAAGTTTGTGTGTAGAATTCTGTGAGGATTGATATAGGTCCTTATTTCAGTCTCTTCACACCTAGTCTCAAATTCTCTAAAAAAAGTTCCTTAAGACATTGAAAGAACTTTTCTTCTTGGCAAATGCAATCCGTATTCACAAAGTGTTCCGGGGTCACATGAAAATAGCATGTGCCGGAGATGCTCAAGATTATTGGAAAGTTCAACCATGACAAGAGTCAACTCTTTGTGGAATCTCCCATATACTAAGAGATCATTCAACTGAAGACATCTGTTTTATATTCATCTAGATAATGCAGTATCTTAAGTCATATGGTGATTACAGTAATTCTTCACACATTATTTCCTTGAGTACTGTGTCCAGTTCTGGGCCTCTCAGTTTAGGAAGGATGTTGACTTGCTGGAGCATGTCCAGAGGAGGGCAACAAAGCTGGTGAGGGGTTTGGAACACAAGCCCTATGAGGAAAGGCTGAGGGAGCTGGGGTTGCTTAGCCTGGAGAAGAGGAGACTGAGGAGTGACCTTATTGCTCTCTACAACTACCTGAAGGGAGGTTGTAGCCAGGCAGAGATTGGCCTCTTCTCCCAGGCAGCCAGTACCAGAACAAGAGGACACAGTCTCAGGCTGCGCCAGGGCAGGTTTAGGTTGGATGTTAGGAAGAAGTTCTATACAGAGAGAGTGATTGCCCATTGGAATCGGCTACCCGTGGAGGTGGTGGAGTCACCTTCATTGGAGGTGTTCAGGAGGAGACTTGATGGGGTGCTTGGCTGCATGGTTTAGTTGTTGGGTGGGTTGGATTGGTTGATGGCTTGGACGCGATGATCTTGAAGGTCTCTTCCAACCTGGTGTATTGTATTGTATTGTATTTGCAGGACAAGTAAAAGAGCTAACAGCTTGCTGAGTAACTTTGCTTCTGCAAAGTAAACTAGCCTAGATCTTTTCATTTTGTAAGCTCTGCGAGTAGGCTCTTGTGGTTAATATTTGCTGTTTATCATGGGACCAGTGCAGACATTCAAGAAGTTGTAATCTAATAGGTTAGCAAGATGAACACAAACATTTGATGTTGAGGTTGATACTGTTTTGAAAATGAAACATTTATCACCCTAATCTAGGATTTGCAGTTAGTTTGAGCTATATTCAGAAGCTTGGATATTATAATGACAAAACCAGTTACATTTCTTTGAGGTAGTTCTGTATTTTAATGATTTGCTGTATGCTGAAAGTGAGCAGTTTGAGTGTTTGTTTTGTTGTGTGTGTTTGTTGGTGGTGTGCTGTTTTGTGGGAGTGTGGTAGTGAGAAAAGTTCAGTTCTCACACACACACACAAACCACAGCTAACTCAGAGAAGCAAAATGGAAAAGAGCTGTATTTTTACAAGCAGAATGAAATGCAGTGAATATATACACAATGTACAGTATTTACAGTATATACAAAAATATGCAGGGGAGAACATAACACAGTAAACTCCCCCTGCCTTGATAGAGGAGGGCTCCTCCCAAAAATCCCTTTTCCCCCTTCCTCCTTTTTTCCAAAAAGGGTTGGAGAGAAAAGTAATTATTAAGGCAAGTTCTGTTAGTTCAAAGCATTTGTTAAGGGAAGAAAATAATTAGTTTCTTATCTCATTAGTCCACAGTCAGCTTCAGCAAGCACAGAAGAAAGAAAAACAGCTGGCCAGACTGAAACAGACTGAACTAAAACTAAAAATCCTTAAGGTTACATTGCTACTAATCTACCAATGAAATTAGTTTAGAATTATCCTTGTTTCCCTTTTTGTACCAAAACATTCAGCTAGAGCATTCAGTAGCTGACCTTTCTTAAAAGCACAGCCTAAAACTGTCACAGGGAGTTTTTGGTTGTGTTTTTTGTAAGGAGTCAAATCTCCGGGACTAAACTAGTCAATCAGAGATATTAATGAAGACAAATGGGTTGTCAGCACACTGTTGCAGGGATAAGTGCAAGGACTGTCAACAGTCATTCCATCAGAAGTCAGAATCCCACAACATGGAAGTGAAAATAATTTACTAATGTATTTTTGAGAGTCTTAATGACATATTCTGAATTCTGGATGTAACTAACACTTTGGTTCTTTCTGTTTCTAAGAAGGTTAACACAATACAGAAATTTCAGTTATTTTTCAGATTTCTCATTGTTTTTTTTTAATGACAGATCCATTATATACTAAGTTTACAAATTGAAGTAGTAATGATTGTTTCTTGTAGCTTGTGCTTGTCAATCACAATATATCAGCATTTACATTGCTTCCTTTTATATGTGTATTTCATCTAAGCCTGTGAGATTTTAATATAAGCTGATCCATTTTTTGTAGTGGAGAAGACATGAGTGTCTGTCTTCTAAATTACTTAATTTAGTAGGGGTATTTTTATTTTCTTTTACCTGTCATAGTTGCCTACAGATCTGGATTTCGTATTGACAGAAAATGAAGAATCAGTTGGACTAAGTTTAGCCTGTGTGTAGAGACTTCCTGAACTCAAGGTGTAAGATGCAATTTTCTGTGAAACTACTCTTTTCTGTGTGAAACTTGCTCTTGCAGCAAGTGGCCCAACTTAGGCCATATCTCACCCAGAAGATAACTAAAGTGTTTGCACGGATAATCATGCCTAGTGCTGTCTCCATTTTCATCTACCTCTAGTTTCAGTGTTTTATCCTGCAAAAGGCTAGCTATCATAATTCTCATGAGAAAAACTCGGTAGTGTTGAATTTGTTTATATCTGAGAAACAGGCCCCGTCCCTGGAGGTGTTTAAGCCCAGGCTGGATGAGGCTCTGGCCAGCCTGATCTTGTGTGGGATGTCCCTGCCCATGGCAGAGGGGTTGGAACTAGATGATCCTTGTGGTCCCTTCCAACCATGACTGATACTATGATACTATGAAACAACAGAGCTGCATTCATGTATTCATGCATTCATGGCATCTGTTATGTCAACTCCATGATTTTGCTTATGCAGAAAAGACATTAAGGTGCTTCTACACAGTTTTACAAAAAGAGAAGTTTAGTGGGCTGTTGAATGGCCTTACAGTAGTAAGCTGTCATAACTACAAAACATCATGTCTTGGCTGCCACAAATAGCCTGTAATGTATTGTCACCACTTGCTTACTGGGTACAAGTCACAGTAGCCTCTCCATCCTGTTTGCTTTTCAAGAGCGTGTAGGTGCTTGCTGTTTAGGTTGAGTTTCCATGTCTGCATGGAGAGGACCTGCTACTAATTGATTCCTTTAAATTTTATGAGGATCTAAACCAGAAAATTCGTATGTCCTAGTAGCTCTGTGTAGCTAGTATAGTTGATTGCAAGTTATAGATATGATGGAGTGTAATAGGTGGAGAAAGTTTGTGTGGCTTCTGTGAGAGACTCAGTGTGAAGGAAAAATCCACTGAAGGAGTCTGCAAAACAAGTTACTCACAGGGACTTAGCTATTGTTAGTTATTTTTCAATATTTAGTATGTTTGCTGTCATTACACTGAGGTGTGGCACAACAGCAGCAGGTAGTATGACAGGAGACAGGCCTCTGGGCTAGATGAACTTGACGTTTAACAGTAGCAGTTTGTGGTGGTTTGGGCTGGGTGCCCACTGCTGCATGGCACACTTCCTGTGTCCAGGAGTCCAGCCCAGTGGGTGGACACAGGAAAACCGTGTATCTCCTACCACAATCCCCTGCACCGCTATAAGATCTTGCGTGGGGTCCGCCTCTTTCTCTTTCTTCCCTTGCCAGCACCGGGTAACTGGGGGAGATGTCTCCCGGCCTTGGGCCTGGCTAGGCCCAAGGCCAGGGGGATGGGCGGTCTCAGGCCTGGCCAGCTGAGACTAGCCTAGCAGTGGGGGGAAGAACGAGCCCTGGGGGTCTTGGGGCCACCCTAAGGTGGGGATGGGGTTCATCCAGGTGTGTTTTGGGGTTTCTTCTGTCACTGTTTTTGGTTTCTTTTGTGCACCTTCACTTTTTTCTATTTAAACTTTTCCATCACTTCTGCAATCCGTTTGTTGGAGTCGTTATTTTGCCTGTGGTGGGGAGGGTGGTTGTCTCAACCCACTACACAGTTCTTTTATATGTGTAATAAAAATAAAATTAATACTGTCGCTTGTAGAAATTTACAATTGTAAATTTTACTCTTCCTGTCTGTTTATCATTTTAAAACAATTCAGTTGTCTCAGTAGCTAGATTTAGCTGTAGGATGTACAAGGATATTCAAGTCCACAGTTAAAAAAACTCGTCAATGACAAACTTGGTTAGTTAGAACACAAAAATGGTATTTTAATCTTCCATGTGCATTAGGGGGAAGTAACTGGCATACTGTTTCTAGTACTCTGATGTGAGGTTTAGGGCTGTCTCAGGTAAGATGCATTTCTGTCATGATTTTAGGCTCAGCTGGCAGCCAAGCTCCACACCCCACACTCCGTTCACACAACTATCCCTCTCCCACCATCATACTATCCCTAACTCTAACCACTCCACAAACACACGCTTCTGTCTGTTTCAGTGGGATGGGAAAGTGGGAGCAAAAGGGAAAGCCTTAGTTGCTAGCTAGTGTTTAATAGAACAATACAAAGAATGAACAACAGGGCTAACAACAATAGTGAAGAAGTGATATGTAAAGTGAGTAATACAAAAAAAGATGTGCTCACCTAGCTGTCTGCACTTGCCAGTGCTGTAGACCACCCCATTGGGTCTCAGCTGGCTATCCTGGGTGTGGCTCTTCTCTGCCTCTTCTGAATTAACCCCATCCTAGCTGAACCAGGACAATTTTCTTCAGCACTGGACTTTGTACTAACTAGTTTTTGATGTGTGCTGAAAAATAAGTGACAGTGTAACTTAAAAATATCTGTGTGGAGTAATAAAACTGTTATTGGGGAAAAGGGAACCTGTAAGAAAATAAATGTTGAAGTACAGCAGTTGCCTTTGGTTATCACTGTATTTTCATTTTAGTGTGGAGGCTTTTATTGTGAAAGGGTAAACTTTCATTACAGGCGGTGAAATCCTTTGTATTTTTAAAAATACCTGCTTCATTGTAATACAAAAATGACACCAAAGAAGCTCTTATTACTCTGGAGAAGTTGGGCCTCAGCTGGTCATTCCTAGCAAGCCCACTTTCTGAGAACAAAATGCAAAATCCAGAGTTTCCTTTTTATAGGGTCCATGCTGTTTATTTTGCTGTAGAAGGAGATCTGTTTTGCACAAGAGAAAGTATTGGAACAGAGACTGTAGTGGTGTTATAAGAACACTTTCTGATAATGTAGCACTCTGACTAGCATTGAATATATGTTTTAATTGGGGGCTTGTGGGATATATTTTTCCCTTAATTTTGCAGTTTGTTTAAGCTTTCTATAACTAGCAGTGTGGTCCACGTATCTGAAAAAAACCCTTCTAATCTTTAATAAGCACCTCTTTAAATATCAGCTACTAAAACAACTTGTCTTTCTTTTTAAAAAACCCCAAACATTCCAGTATAAGTGGCAGACATCTCCATCTTCCAAGGATGCTTTGAAAACTAGACCAAAGAAAAGAACTATTGTCCTAGGAAGTGGTCGAAAAGGAAAAGCTACTATTCGTATTGGTAACACTGTTTTCTCTGACTATGCTAAATTTTGTCATAAAAAATAATCTTTCAGTATTTAAGGATGTTAGTTTTGAAACATATGTCTAAATTGAATGTTTGCAGAAGACTAGTCTTCAAAAAATGTCAATTTATTCTTAAGTCAATAATGTGTCTTCTACTGGTTTCTGTAGGAAATTTGCTCTTGATTTTAGTTCTCCTAGATACTTGGCTGGGAAAATATGCTGACTTAAATATGTGGAAGCATTGCACGTATTTATTCTGAGTGCATCCCTTCCAAAAGCTTTCACTTCTAGGAAGCTTTGTGTTAGTGAATTGCCTAGTTCTGATGTTTCAATCTTTCTGCAGTGGACTGTCCTTTGCCAGGACAAAGAAGCATGCATTCTTTACTGATGTACAGAATGTTTTACATTATGTTTTCTTTACTTTTAAAAAAAAACAACATGTAAATGTATTATAAATAGTATGCTTAACATAAATACCTTGAATATTTATAATTAACTACTTATAGTCATGATACACTAAATATTTTTCAATAAATTACTAAAAATGTCACTGTAATACATTTGACTGTCTTTCATCTTTGCTTTAGTTATCTGGAAACAGAGAGGTAAGCATAAATAAGCAAATAAGCTGGTTATCAGAGTTTTGGAGGTACTTGGGGGTTGGGTTTGTTTGTTTTTTGTCATCCTGATTCAGTTTTGTTGGGTTTTCTTTTTTTCTTTTCAAAGGGATGGGGGAGGGAGGAAGTGAAATCTAATCTATACTGCTTACTTGTTCAAAACAAGCTGAAATTTGGAATCCTGTTACCACAGTTAATGCAAAATTAGTTGGCTTATTAGCGATCACTGGTTTAACTGTATTTTGCCAGTAATAAAACCATCATTCCTCACATCAAAGCCACTAGAGGGCAATTTGAAGCACACAGATAACCTTATTGTCTCTGTGGACTGTCTGTTCTCTCTCTTGAGACTGCAGAGATAGGAATCTAAAATCTGTAATTTGAATAAACCTCTTTAGCTACAAAACTTCACTTTTTTTGAGTAACAACATGTCTTTTAGGTCCATAGCAACTAAACATATCACCTTATAATTGCAAGTAGATAAGCTGTCTTTCCCTCTTTTTTGAGAAGCAGAACTACAGTTTTTAAAAATGTCAGCAAAATGTGACTGAAAGGTAGCTTTTAAAATGTCCTTTTTATTTATTACATAAGGAGATTTTACGTATGAGCATTAACCTGTCATTATACATAAATAAATAGGTATAATGAATTCTCTTTTCTTGCATTCTTACTGTTCAATACAGGATTACCATGTAAAAAGTCTGTAAGTCCTGGGAAAAAAAATACACCTGTGAAAGATAGTTACTCGCCAAAGCCACTACCACCAGGCACAAAAGGCTTCATTCCTTGGAGGACTGCAGAACGTGCAAAAAGATGCAGGTGAGGTTTTCATGGTACACAGGAAAATAAAAAACATGAAAACTACATGCAGCTGTAGTAGAGAGCAATGTTATTTTTTTTTTAATAAGTATTTGAAAGTTACTTCCAGAATTTCATATTGCATCTATAATTAGTTCTATTAATATAATTTTTGTGGATGTTACATGTGTTCTATTGCAGGAGATTTTTAAAATACACAAGGTGTGATTTCATGGCTGTACTATGATTTTATTCAGGTGTAGCAAAAAAACCAAACCCCACAGAACCAAACCCACTTTACTTGTTTGTTCTCTTCTTACTAAGGATTTATCATATTTACAATAGCTAAAGATGCAATCCAGTCCTCTAAACTTGTAGTGTAGCTGATTTTGGCATCCAGTTTGAGGTCTCTAGATATTTTTTCCATATCATCTTTGTGCTCCATCTCCCTAATCCCAGCATAGTAATTGGATCACCTAAGGCCTGTGAAGTAAGACTAAAAATAAAACAAATTATTACATTTGGAAGCCATAGTATTGCTAGCATACTTCCTTTCAAAACAGTTTGTGTACAGGGTTCACTTTTAAATTCCCTAGACCTTGAAGTGTAAAAGTGGAGGCCATATAAATACTTAAAAACCCCTTCATTTTAAGCTCTATTTTAACTTGTTTTTCAATGTGATGAACATTGAAGTCTCCTGTTGACTTTAGTTTGCAATAATTAAGCAAGATGCCTATTGAAGATACTAATGTGGCTTCAGCAATATTGCTCTAACGCATTATTTAGTAGGAGCACTCATAGAATAAAGTGAGGATGTAAAGAGTGGTAAAGGGGTACAGTGCTGTGTGCGGTTTTACTCGTAGTGTTTACCTATTCCAAATTCTGTGTTTAGAAATGGAAGGAGCAATGATGGCATTACAAACTAATTTTTCTCAAAAGTGTGTTTTGTCCCTAACTTTAGACAGAGGCCAGTGGATAATAGTGATGAAGAATTACCAGTGAAGATTGAGGTAATCTATCTTTTTTATGACAGTTTATGTAGTAGATGAATGCCTGAAAAAAACTATGAAAAGTGTGCTTGACAGACTCTTAACTGTCTTAAAGCAGAAACATACTTTAAAAGTTTCTTTCTCAAACAAGTGCAAAATAATAGTTTGTGTCAGCATTTGGTTGAAACTTCTTTGATACTTAGTTCACTCCCATTTCTATATTACTAGGTTTTGGTTTTTTAGTTTTTTGAGCAAGCAGGGTTGGAGTATGAGCACAATTCCACCAGAGGCAATAAGGAAAGTTTTCTCTGAAAGATTCTGCATGCCCCTTCCTCTCTTTCCTCCTTTTTTCCTTTGGACTATGTACTATGAACTGCTGTAGTAAACATAGCAGGTGGAAGTCTTCTCTTTGCATCTAAAGTCCATCTGCTCACTCACCACAGAAAAGCTGGAGAAGTGGTTTAGTGTGTACTAAGGAATTAATGTGGCTCACAGGAGGATCTGATTGTTGCTGAAGGCAGCATATTTATTTCCCTATTCTGGTGTAGGCTTCTCAGGGTTTGCAGCCCTTTGGGAAAACCTGCTTTGGCACAGACTGTCCATGGGCTGCAGCACTTTAGGTCCATCCCTCTGGCATGGGGTCTTCCGTGGACTGGAGTTATGGGTATTGGCTCCACTATGGAGCACCTGCTTCTCTGAACATGGTGTTCCCTTTGCTATTTCTCACTTTTTTTTTTTTGCTCACTCTTCTCCTGCCTGTCAGGCATTTTTTGTCCTTTTCTGAATAGCTTTCCCTGAGGCACCACCCTCTTAGCTCCTGAGCCCAGCCTTGCACTGCAGTAGTTTGGATGGAGATGGCTGGAACTGGTGTCCAGCATGGGGCAGCACTGGCCTCTCCTCACAGGATCTGGCCCTGCTATCTAGTCTTTGCTGCTTTATACCCAGTATGTGTACACATGTGATTTTTTTAAAAATACTGTTTCATGCAAATTTATTTCAAAATAGCATAGCTAACCAATATATTTGTAGTGTAAGGAAATACAATACAAACTGATTACATAGTGTAAAAAATCTTAATTTAAATGCAATCTTTGATTCTTGTGGCACAATGTAATGCTGTGAGTGGGTATGTTTTTCTTTTCTGATGTAATTAGACAGGTGTTCCAGTAAAAGTTACAGTAGAAAGTGCTCCTACTTCTGAAACTGAAGACACAGAATATTCAGATGATGTTATCCATGATCCTAATGTGGCAAAATCATTAGAAAAGATTAATGTAACAGCGTATCCAAAATTACAGGTAAGAAGCATGTTCTTGTGCCTTAAACTCTGTAAAGGCAAATTATATCAGTTAAGCCATTTCTTATCCAGAAAATTATGATTATGCTAGTAACTAGTCACAGAGCAGGATTTTTTAATAACTTTTAGTTATCCTGCATTATGTCACACAGGCTTCTGTTTCAAAAGATGTGGCAAATATTCACTGAATTTCCAGTCTAAGTATTTCTAATGAAGTTGTTTGCATTAAAGCATATTGTCAAATCAAGGCCATAACAAGGAATAACTTAACACAGATCTGTAATTTCTCAAGTCTTGAATCATTGTACACAAATATTTAATCAGCATTAATTGCCTGTTGTATTTATTTCAAAATATTTCCTTTAGAAATAATATCAGATTATAAGAGAAAATATTTTAATGATTGTTGTGTAAAACATAATTTTTAAAACCTGTGAAAGTGTGTTAAGGCTCTATTTTATAACTGAGCTTGGTAACAAACTTTTTTCCATTTGTTCTTTATTATTTCCTCTAGTTCTAAAAAACTAGCAGTAGTGAGACTGACTATTGCTGCAAATGTCTTGACAGGGGATGTTCTTGTGAAAGCAAGGGAAAACAAAGGTGTTTTCAGTGGCTTGTTATTGCTGCCAAAGTATCATAGAATCAATAAGGTTGGAAAAGACCTCAGAGATCAAGTCCAACCTGTCATCCGAGACCTCATGACTACTGAACCATGGCTTCAAGTGCCACATCCAATCCCCTTTTGAACACCTCCAGGGATGGTGACTCCACCACCTCCCTGGGCAACCCATTCCAATGCCCAGCAGCTCTTTCTGTGAAGTACTTTCTCCTCACCTCAAGCCTAAATGTCCCTTGGTGCAGCTTGGGACTGTGGCCGTCCTCTTGTTCTGATGCTGGTTGCCTGGGAGAAAAGACCAATCCCCACCTGACTGTAACCTCCCTTCAGGTAGTTGTAGAGAAAAGTAATCTATCAGTATTATAAAGCCACACCCTTAGGCAGGATAACTGGATTGATTCTGAAGCACTGGAATTTTAAATTTGCTTGGAGAATCTGCACTACCTCCAAATAAGTACTGCTAAAAATAAGACTTACATTCAGTTTGGGTTTGGGGTTGTTGTCATAGATCACCACACTGGGTGAATCAGCTGTTTGAGTATATAAATATTAAAACCATATAGCTGTTTTTATGTAAGTGAAGGGAAGTATATGTAATGGAAGAGTGTGGTGGGTTGAAAGTTCCCCCAATATTAAATTACTACACCAGCTCAGTTGGAAGCAAATAAAGCTGTAATTACAGGCAAAACTACAATCTAAAATGAAATGCAATGAATATGTACAAAATATACTGTATTTACAATTTACAAACAGCACAGGAACCCCACTGGACAAAACCAGGGGAGCTGCTAATAGCTTCCCATTTCCTGCTCCTTCCCCCTGCACTGTATACAAATAAAGGAGAGAGAAAAAGGCAGTTACTTTGTCACAATAAGAATACATTCAAGGTCAGCCACAGCCAGCAGAAGCACCAGTTAGTATCTGCTAGCGTGGGGAAACCGAACAGAGAGAAAGTTAGTTTGCCTTACTAGCCTTATGTTTATTATTTGGCCAATGGAATTGTTTAGAACTTATTATTTTCCCTTTTACATTAAGTGGTGATTTATTTACATACTGTTACTTCCTGTTCAATTTTCCCAGCACAGCTTAAAACTACCACAAAGAGTTTGATGGTGTAGATTTACCATGGAAGGCAAAAAGACTGTAGAAGTACTGCATAAATTTCTATGTGCCTTTGGTTGTTGGTTTTTTTCAGCCAATGTATACTTTTTTTTTTAGGCCTCCCCATTTTCTCTAAACTTGTCTTCAGGAAGATTTTCAAGGTTTTCATATGTTGCTGGGACTTAAAGTTATATAGTGGCTTTCTTCTCTGTAGGTGATTCCATGTTGATATTCAGTATGTAGACATTGTGCTATGTAGTGGCTTCAAGAGCATTGTGTCTGGAATCTCAAAAACTTTTATGCAGCAAGTACTGTGCTTTCAGGAAACTCATGATGTGTTTGTTCTTGGCATTTGGAGAGGGAGGAATATTGTTTTAAGGACACGCTGATGGGGCAGACAGTGTTTTGTGCTTTGGGGGAAGGTTGTTACATCAACCGTGTGTTGTCAGTGTTACCTGTAGTATTACATATAGAGCAACAGTAAGGAAGGCATAATTTGTAATTACTCTGAGCTTCCTGGGAGGAAAGTAGCCCAAAACAGGTTCAAAATTTCCTGTGCTTGTAAAAGCTCAGGTTTTCCTGATTATCTGAATTTAAAATCCAGAATAGATTCTTAGGCCTTGACTGCATATCGTGACAGCACTGTTTAAGTAATCAGTAATTGTTTCTGTGCCTCTCACATCCTTTTTGTTACGTTGATGTAAGGCATGGTTTCACATTATGTCAGAACCAAGCTATAACTTTTCACCACCGAATTATGAGGTCTGTTTTCCTGCTGTTGTTTTGTGTTTTTCTATTTCTTGCTACAGTCTTTTTATTTCTTACATCTTTTTTCATCTACATCTGACCATAAGGCAAGTTGATTTAACTTGCTATTATGGAGAAAAGTTGTGTGGTTCAACAAGAAGTGCGAAGTTCTGCACTTTAGGGAAGAACAAGCCAATGCACCAAGAGGTGCTGAGAGCAGACCATCTGGAAACCAGCATTGCAGAAAAGGCCCTTGTGGTCAAGGTGGACACCCAAGTTGAACACAAGTCAGCAATGTGGCCTTGGAGCAAAGAAGGCTAATGGGATCCTGGGTTGCACTAGGAGTAAAGTTACCAGCAGCCTGAGGGAGATGATCTTTCCCCTGTAGCCAGCACTAGTGAGGCCACACCTGGAGTGTCATGTCCAGTTCTGGGTTCCGCAGTACAAGAGAGATGTGGGCATACTGGAGAGAGTCCAATGAAGAGCCACAAGGATGATTAAGGGACTGGAGCATCTCTGCTGTGATGAAAGCCTCCCTGCCTTCCTGTAGTAACCCACAGGAGCAGGGTCAATGGGAACAGGTATCTGCCTGATGAAACAAATGGAGCAAGCATGTTCCTTTAAGAAGCCCATCACCTGCAGTGGCCTTCCAGAACAGGTATGAGGCTCTGCAGAAGTTAACTCATTGTGAGCAATAACAAGGTAAGGCCTCAAGTGCCACCAAGGCTGACTTGCCTCAGGCTGGCCATAAAAACTGACCCTCAAAAGAAAAATCAACAAGTCATTGCAGTAGGAGACTCCCTGTTGAGGCCAGTGGAAGGCTGGATATGCAGATGGAATCTGCTCCGTAGGGAGGTCTGCTGTGGTACCTGGGTAAAGGACATCATAGGAAAACTTCTGCCCCTTCAGAGGCCTTCATGGAGCAGATCCTCCTGGAGGCACTGCTGAGCCAGAGGAATAACAAAGGGGTGATTGGCTACAATCAGCACAGCTTCACCAAGGGCAAACTGTGCCTGACAAACCTGTTGGCCTTCAATGACAACATCACAACATCAGTAGACAAGGGGAAAGCAGCTGACATCATTTATCTGGACCTGAGCAAAGCCTTTGACACTCACAGAATCAATAAAGTTGGAAAAGACTTCAGAGATCATCAAGTCCAACCTGTCACCCAACACTTCATGACTAGTAAACCATGGCTTCAAGTACCATGTCCAATCCCCTTTTGAGCACCTGATCCCCAAGCTGGTAAAACATGGGTTTGATGCATGGACCATTTGGTAAGTAAAGAACTGCCTTGAGAGCTGCACTCAAAGAGTGGCTATCAATGGGTGTATGTCTAAGTGGAGTCCCTTAGGGATCAGTACTGGGACCAGTCTTGTTTACTGTCTTTGTTGGTGACACGGACAGTGGCATTGAGTGTACCCTCAGCAGGTTTACTGATGACACTGAGCTGTGTGGTGCAGCTGACATGCTGGAGGGAAGGTAGGCCATCCAGAGGGATCTTCTCAGGCTGGAGAGGTGGGCCCATGGCAACCTCATGAGATTCAACAAGAACAAATGCAAGGTTTTGCATTTGGGTCAGTGCAATCCCAAACATCGATATAGGCTGGGCAGCAACTGGCTTGAGAGCAGCCTTGAAGAAAAGGACTTGAGGGTGCTGGCCAATGAGAAACTCGGTATGAGCTGCCAGTGTACATTCGCAGCCCAGAAAGTGAAACACATCCTGGGCTGCATCAAGGGAAGTGTGGCCTGCAGGTCAAGAGGTATGATTCTCCCCCTCTACACCACTCTCCTGAGACCCCCACCTGGAGTACTGTGTCTAGTTCTAGAACCCCTATTACACGAAAGATACAGACATGCTGGAACATGTCCTAGAAGAGCCACGAGGATGATCAGAGGGCTGGAGCACCTGTCCTGTGAGGACAGACTGAGGGAGTTGGGGTTGTTCAGTTTAGAGAAGAGACGGTTCCGAGGAGACCTTATTGTGGCCTTCCAATATCTGAAGGGGGCCTACAAGAAAGCTGTTGAGGGACTTTTAGGGTGTCGGGTAGTGACAGGATTAGGGGGAAGGGGTACATGCTAGAGGAGGGTAGATTTAGATTAGACATTAGGAAGAAGTTCTTCACTACAAGAGTGCTGAGACACTGGAACAGGTTACCCAGGGTGGTGATAGAAGCCCCATCCCTGATAGTTTTCAAGGCCAGGCTGTATGTGGCTCTGGGCAAACCAATCTAGTGGAAAGTGTCCCTGCCCATGGCAGGGGATTGGAACTAGATGATCCTTGAGGTCCCTTCCAACCCTGACAATTCTGTGATTCTGTGAAAGGCTGAGAGAGCTGGGGCTGCGCAGCGTGGAGAAGAAAAGGCTATGGGGAGGATCATATTAATGTATAAATACCTGAAGGGAGGGTGCAAACAGGACAGAGCCAGGCTCTTTCCAGTGGTACCCAGTGAAAGGGGAAGAGGCAGCATGCACAAGCTGAAATGCAGGAGGTTCTGTCTGAATGTCAAGAAACACTTTTATTGTGAGGCTGAATGAACATTGGCGCAGGTTGCCCTGGGAGGTTGTTGAGTATGTGTCCTTCGATTAAAAAAACCCCATCTTGACATGGTCCTAGGCAGCTTGTTCTAGGTGACTCTGTTTGAGTAGGAGGTTGGACCAGTGACTGTAAAAGACTAAATCTTGTCTCTCTTGATGTGAATCAACAAAGATAAAATTACCTTTGTTCCTCGCCCAGACAATAGCTGCCAAGGGAGGGGATGGTGAGCAGATGCCACTGGATAACGATTCTCTGGAATGTGCATAGACAAGATCATCTCTACCCATCAGCTACCCCAGAAAGGGAGGATGGTGAAAAGGACAACAGATTCACCACCTGGGGACCTACCTAAAAAAATCTGTGACTAAAAAACTGTATAAAAGACCTGACCAGTGCCTGTGAAGGAGAGGAAAACGCCAGGAGAGAAAAGGACAGACACAGGAGAAAAGACATCACCGTGTAGCCTGGAAGCAGCAGACCAGGAGGAACCCTCTCTCCATGTCCTAAGTTCCACCTTCTACAACTCATGTTGCTGAAGAGGCGGCTCAGAGAAGGACTGCGAATTTGGGATCTCTCCCTTCCCTTCTCCAGCGGAAGACCGCACAGCCAACAAGGATGACATCTCCAAGCCAATGCAGCAGCACCCTTCCTCCATGGACCCAAACTGTCATGGGGGGTGGGGATTGGTAATATAATTCCTTTCCTCTTCTTTCTCCCTCTTCTCCCTCTCTCTCTGTTTTTTCTCTCTCTCTCCCTTCTTCTGTTCCGTCCACTTTATTCTGTTAATAAATAGCTTCACTGTTGATATTTTGGCCTTGTTTGTGCCTCTGATTTCGTAACACAGGAATATTCAAAAGAACTGAGTCTCTTTCCCTCTCTGGACCAAGACAGTGACCTCTAGAGGTTCCTTCCCACCTCAATCATACTGTGATTATGTGATTTCCAGGTTGGTTCTCAGTCATCTTAATGACTCTCATTGGCATATGTAATTGGGTGTGTTCCAGAACTGGAGGGTAGTAAGTGACAGAAGTCAGTGGCTGATAATATGAAAAGGGAAGTGAAGGACCCTTTTTATCTACTTTAATTGATCTTAGGTCATTAAAATTTCCATATTGTGGAGCTGATTGATGTTGGGGTTGACCTATGGAACTGAAAAAGTAATCTAGTGCATTTGGCTGTAGTACGCCTTGACACAGCCTTTCAGTCAGGAAGGACAACCAGTTGTGCTAGAACAATGATGGGATTGTGTTGTGGGAATACACAGTAAAAGATGTAGACTCCTTAAACTACCATTGTGCCAGAAAAGCTTTCCAGGCATGTCTTGATGTGACTAGATGACCAGACATTCAGTTTAGTATGAGAACTGGATCCTTCTGCTCAAAAAGGGGCTTTAGGCATACTACTTAGTGAAGTGACATTAGTTGTGTTTTCCTTTTTCAAAAAAAGCAGGGTAACCCTCTAGACATTAGCACTATGTGAATTACACAGAAGTAGAAATTGCACTGTAAGTGTTTTTTAGGGAAAGCCATGTAATCAAGTAGAAAACCATGTCTAATTCTATACATTTTTCGTATCTTAATTTCAGTTTCATACCTCTGTCTAGTGTCTACATTGCATAGAGTACTTCTGAGGACAACATAACTTTGCTATTCAGCTTCATCTTGAAGGCTGTCAGTGCTGTCTTTCTGGACTACACTAAGTCTCCGTCTTGTAGCTTGGATGTCTATTTAACTCTTTATTTTTTTTCTGCACAAGCTACTGAATGTCTCAAAAGCACTTCACAGGATAGTCTACATATGCTTGTAATTTAATGGCGACAATAATGTTTGCACAGGTGCAAGGCATCTTCCTTTTAAAGGTAGGCTTCTGATACTGCTTATGAGGAGGTGTAGCTGCAGTTTTTTTTGTGAAGTCAGTCCATAACCATCAAATAATATGTACATCTGCAGTGTGGTAAATCAAGTTTACACAAAACTACACAACCTCCATATCTATTAAAAAAAAAATCTTGGTAATTTTTCTAAGATTCTGCCCTTTGAAAATACAAACCAGCAGTTTGAGGTTACCTTTGGAATTGTCTAAAATCTATCCACAACAAAAATACTACAGAAATAAGGTTTCTAAAGTACCATTTCTCACCAAAATGACTAAACTCTAGAAACTTTAAAATACATGGACATACATTAACACACACATGATAAATGAAAGTGTAGGAATTCTTCAAGTCTGTGGTACTTGTGACTGATCTTCAAAGCTAGATGACAGGATTCTGTACTGTGCTGCTTTGTCTATAAAAGGATTTCTGGGTCCTACTGCTTTTATACATTCTGAGGTAGATTGCTTTAAGATTGTGGTGTTTCCTGAGGGTTCTTCGTAGAGATTCCACTCCCTCTCCTATGCCTTAAGGTGATCTTGTTACATCATAGCAATTACACATTGTTAAGTAAGACTCTGACCTCCTAGAGTCTTTCTCATGTGTCCAGATGATAAAGATAGGACTAGTTTTCTAGTCTTGGGGTCAGCTTGATTTATGCTAGTCTAGGAATTTTCGGATTCACTGGACAGTAAGTAGTAACAGACCCATAGTCTTCACACTGAGTGGTTGCCAGCAGGCTATTCACTAGAATGCTTTAGAACCCACATCTTTGAATCAGATGCAGATGTCTCTTGGATCCTACAAGACCTATGAGGACCACTTTGCATTTGTAGAACAATTATTTTCACTACACGTGCTGTTGCATGCCAGTCTTCTCAGTTGATTGTTTGTGTGAAGTGCTGTAGTATGCTTTTGAAAGTAAACAGAATTTCAGTATTTGGTTCTTTACTCCTCTGTGGACCTGATTGATAAAGTATGTACAAAGAGCAGTGTTTTCTGTGTTACCATATATATTTGTATACCAGATATATGGAAAAATAAAAAAGCTTTGTATACTGTTAATTCATATAGGTTACCCTCTGAAAAATAGAGCAGCTGGGTAATTTAAACATTTTTTTGCCTTTGGAACCAGAAGACTCTTAAGACATGCAAGAATAAAAATTCCCTTTGATGAAGAATACATTATGAATATCTAGGTATGGGTGCTAAGGATGTTTTTTACAGCCTGATCTGAGCTTTTGGTAAGTTTGATGTATTTAGTTAATTTTTTTTTTTTTAAATACAAAGAGGAAGTAGAGAAGAACTTATATTCCTGATGTTAATGTCATAGGCCTATGACATTTGTTCTATAATCCCATGTTACCTACTGCTATAGTGCAAATCTGTAAACTGAATCCTACTTGTTTCCCCTTTCCTCTGTTAATTTTCTGCATCCTGGAGTTACGTACTAGCCTGTCCTATATTTTTGTGGAAGATACATCATTGCTTGGAATGCCCTTTGATAGTTGTAAATTGGACATGTTCAATTTTTGTATGTTGCATGTTGATCTGACATTTCGGTTATCTGTATTGTGACAGTTGGAGCTGGAAGACTGCATGGAAAAATTAAAAGAAGAGCAAAGAGCCAGAGTAAAGGCTGAGGAACGGATAATAGAGGTAATGACAGATTAAAACCAGATATCTAAAACCAGATAGTGAACTGTTTATCTTACTGTTACTTATAAAGGAGGCACCAATCTAACTAAACATTTGCTTAATTAGGAGTAATTATCAATGACCTCCGATATGGTAGGTTCCAGAGTTTCAGTTCAAAGTCATATGGATCATTTACTAGCTTAGTAGCAGTGGTGAAATCTGTATTTGGTAATGTGCGTTTGTTCTCCTGATCCTATTCCAGAGCCTTGAACTCTGGGTTAGGTTACTCTTTCAATGTGTTTCATTCATATAGTGTATTACTAATGATCTGGGGCATCCTGATACATTGTCTTGAGAAAGTGATTAAATCTGTTTGCAGTGTGTAGTAGGTGGATAATTCTTTGAGGTCTCCCACCTTTTGTCATGGCTTGCACTGAAAAGCTGTTCACTGCAAGTGTTATTTAATGTGGCTTAATCTGTTCCTTTGATTCTTTCTATTTCTAATAAAAATGTTGGAAGATTTTCTGCATAATGTTCTGGTCGTAGCTGTCAGTTTTTGTGAAGCACAGCTTCATGTTATGGCAGAACTCAACTAACGACTTGTCGCAATTAAATTGTGAGGTCTGTTTTCCCTTGTCCACTCTAGCTGAGCTAAAAAGATCCTTTTTGCATCAATAAGCAGAGTTTAAGATAGTGTAACCAAATTAATTGGTTCTTAGATGTCATCTGGAGTGGAATGAAACTGGTGGTTTTCTTTGTGACTTGTGCAACAAGTAGTATGCCACAGTACAGTGAGCAGATAGCCACAAAGGACTTTGCTCTCTACAAGGTTCTTTGTGGTCTTCCAATATATCCATCTCGGTCCTCCCATAATGTGTAGTGCACCAGCGGCTTGTGCTAGGTAACTCTTGGTTGAATTACTTAAGTACTTTTTAGACTAACTAACCACTGCAAGAGATTTTTCTTTGTCGTGCTAAACTGGGCCTTGTCTCAGGACAAGGAGTAAACTAAGCAGCAGTAATCACTAAAATGTTTCATCTTGATACTAGTTTAACAGCTACAGATCTGTAATGTGTTCTTTCACAAAAGATGAAAGAAGGAAAGCCTGCAGTAGCAGTGATTACATAGCTGGAATCTTAAATGAGAGCCTGAGTTAATGTTTCCCTCAAAGACAAAATCCGGTGTATCAAACTGTAACCATTCAACTTTCCCTTAGTCATTGATTTCATTAATTTTCAATATGGACAAAAATCAGATCATACTAAACTTTGAATTTTTGTATACACAGTGCAGTAGAGAGTATGTATTTTCTCTGATGCAGAGGGGTGAATATAAGGAGAGCATTGGCTTTCACTAAGATATTTTTACTAGTAAAATAAATTGAGTGTTAATGTGTCATACAGTGACTGCAGAATAACTTGATATGAAAGGCAATTGTATTTGCTCTGCAACACACTAAAGACAGTGCTGAGCCAGCAGTTTTGAGTGTCTCTGGTAGTTCCACTATGGTAGCAGAGAGCTGCATCTGTGGATAAATAAACCTGCACAGAGCTCAATGTAACAGTGCCCTGAATATTTCTAATATTTCTTGTAGAGGAACCTCCACATCATTTATAGTAGTTACTTTGAGTATTTCCCTTTGTTGCAAAGGGTGGGGTGGTTGGTTTGGGGTTTTTTGGGTTTGGTCTTGTTTTAACTGATAATTATAGAAATTACTTCCCCCTCCTTTCCCTGTAGCTGGAAAATGAAAACGCAGGATTAAGAAATTTAAATCTCTCTCTGTCTGAGGCTCTTCGTGCACAGTCAGTGACCAGCATGATTTTGGAAGATGAAGGTGTTCTAGGCAGCATTGAGAACTCTTTCCAAAAGTTTCATGCTTTTTTAGACCTACTTAAGGATGCTGGGTAGGTTGTAATTTTATTGAAGTCTCACTGTTTCTGCTGAGATCTCTTTCTGAAATTCTTTCCAATTAAGTATGTTGCCTTCTCCCTACCAGATCTCTAGGGCTGACCTTGCAAAAGCAAAGGAAGAAAAATTAACTGTGTATTTGCTGTTTGGTCTTTTCAAAGTGGAAAAAACATGATCTGTCCTTGAGAAAGACTTTCAAGAAGCCCCTTCCAAAAGAGAAGAAAGCTTCTATTCATTGGATTACCTGTGCCTCTTAACATTCTCATGACATGAAATGTAGTTGAACTGTCTTCAGAAAGTGTCGTGTTGACTTTGGCTCCCTTTTACTAATGGAAGTAGAGAAATCTAAATGGGCGAATCTAGACACCGTACTGAATTTCTGGATTAATTACTACTTGAAATATTTTAGATTGTATTGATTAAAGTTTGCTGTAAGGCTCTACCTGCAGCTTCTCAGAGGATGGTTCCTCCTTCCCGATGTCAAAGAATTTGGTCTTAAGTTCTCAAACCTGTTACGCACAGCTCATCCAGCAGAATGAAGGAATGATAGGAAGATAATATTTTAGTCTGCTCTGCATGTTCAGAGAAAACAAAAGATTCTATTGGCCCTCCCTTTCTCCTGCTATCAGATTGATGGATTCTTATTGAGGCTTAAAACACCCAAGTGGCAGGTTTGGCCAACTTGTAATCTGGCAGGTGAAACAATATGACTGTATTTGTGAAGCATGTAGTTGGATTTGGCTGTTAGAGATCATGCCACTTTCAGGTAGATTCTTTTTCTTCTTCTGGTTTTGAAAGCTTTGTGTAGGAATTTTTTGACAGGGTAGGAATTTTTGGTGTCATTTCCTATAGAACTTTTATTTTACAGACTTGGACAGTTTGCTGTGTTAGCCGGGATAGACCAGTCAGATTTTGGTCTTTTGGGGCATCCGCAAATGAATTCTACTCTCAGTAAACCTGCTGGCATGCTAAAGGAGAAGTCTTTTGAAGAACAAAGACAAGAACATACCCAGAACAGCAAAGTAAGTCTGTAGATTATGCTAGAATGCTAGTAGCAATGTCCTTAATACTATTTAATGTACTTCTCAGCATTTGTCCCAGTCTGCTTGAAAGTCAGATTACCAAATGATCCATGAAGTTATTATTGCAGTCCTTTGCTGTATTTATACAGATAATAATAGTAATTCAGTTATTAATATCTACAACTCCCTGAGAGAAGTTTGGACCAAGATGGCTGTTGGTCTGTTCTCGTATGTAGCAAGTGACAGAACAGTTTTTTTCAGAGGAGGTTTAGGTTTGGACCTCAGGAACAATTTCATCCCCAAAAGGGTTGTCAAGCCCTGGAACAGGCTGCCAGGATAGTGTTGGAATCACCATCCTTGGAAGTATTTCATGGTCGCTGGACCCCAGACAGCCTCCAACCACCACATCTCCCACCAGCCCTTCTCTATGTGTAAAAAGAAGGTCAAGCAAAGCCTTACCCCTGGTATGCTCACCCAGCAGCTGGGATGAGAAGCTGTCCTCCATACACTCTAAGAACCTTCTGGACTGTCGTCTTTCTGCTGTGTTAAGTTCCCAGCAGATATCAGGCAGGTTAAAGTCACCCATAAGAACAAGGTCTAGTGATCTTGAGACAGCCTCTAGCTGCCTATAGAATAATTCATCAACCTCTTCATCCTGGCTGGGTGGTCTATAACAGACTCCAACCAGGATGTCAGCCTTGTTGACCTTCCCTCTAATTCTCATCCACAGGCACTCAACCTGATCATCCTTGATCTCAAGTTCTGTGGCGTCTAGAGCCTCCCTGATGTACAGGGCCACCCCTCCACCCCTTCTTCCTTGCCTGTCTCTCCTGAAGAGCCTGTAGCCATTGATTCCAGTGCTCTAGTCACGCTAGTCATTCCACCACATCTCTGTGATGGCAACTACATAAATTTCCTGCTGTAACAGGCTTCCAGCTCCTCTTTTTTTTTTTTACCCATACTGCATGCATTAGTGTACATGGCATTCAGCTGGCTTCACCCCTGAATCCAGCTTACCACCTCAGACTCCTGTCTGGGGGGCCTGGTTTCAGCCTCTCCCCCCTTCAAATCTAGTTTAAAGCCCTGTCAGTGAGCCCTATCAATTCCCTTCCTCTAACCCTTTTCCCTCTGTGAGATAGGCTGTTCTCATATGCTAGGATTTTTCTCTCCCTGTGGGACACATGTTCTCTATCTGTTGCTAGTGGACCTGGTGCCATAGAAAGTTCCCCAAGATCAAAACTGTTGTAGTATAGATGTTCTTATTATCTTGAACAAGCTTTCAGGACAAGATGTAAGCAGGCAAAGATTTTTATTACATTATACAGCAAAGTTACATAGTCTATCAGAAGGCACATGTGTCACATGTCAATTGGTCATTTTCTACTGGCATGCATGTAATTAAGGCATACAATAGGTCAAAATAACAAAACAGTGTTTTAACACATCCAACCAAATTCTGCCTAGTTTCTCCAGTTACAAGCTGTTTACATTACCCTCAGAGTCAAAGACAAAACACAGCTTTCTCTAATTCAACCAAACCCAAATCTTCCCTATAGACTTCCAAAGCTATCCTAAAACAAGCTCTTCTCACAGAAAACCCCAAAATTCTGTTGGTGGCACCAGCCTCTGAGCCACTTGTTAATTACACCTGCTTTCTTCTTCCTTTCAGTATTCATTCCTGCAGCTAAGGGTGTTGATGAAAATATTACCTGTGCCCCTAACCCCTCAACCAGTTCTCCCAGAGCCTTGAAGTCCTTTTTGATTCCCTTGGGAGCTCTGGTTTCAATATCATCGCTCCCTAACTGCATAGCTATCAAGGGATAGTAATCAGACGACTGTTCCAGACTTGGCAGCCCTCTGGTAACATCTCTGACCCAGGCCCCAGGGAGGCAGCAGACTTCCCTGTGGGAAGGATCTGGCCGACATAGGGGACCCTCTGTTCCCCTCAGGAGGGAACCACCAATAAAAATTACCCTCCTCTGTTTTGTAAGGGACAAGTCCTGATGTGGGGGGCAGGCTGTTTTGCTTTAGGCAACACCTGTCTTCTGTCTTCTCATTCACCCCACCCTCAACATCTAGTGCCCCATATTTGTTGAGTCCAATCATTTCATGGTCCAGTGACCACCATAATTGAGTTTCCAATATGCAGTCAAGCTAAGAGGGGCATCAACAAAACCTCCACTCTGTACTTCTGGAGGGTAGACTTCAGGTTAGTTAAGGAACTAACTCACAAGGTATACCTTGGGAAACAGCCCTTAAAAACAAAGGGGTCCAGGAGTGCTGGACCTACTTCAAGAAAGAATTCTTGAAGGTGCAGGAACACACTGTGCCAGTGGGCCGGAATATGAGCCAGACGAGATGGGCAATGAACTTCTGAGCAAATTTATTATAATAATAATAATAATAATAATAATAAAATAAAACAGGTTGGAAGAGACCTTCAAGATCATCGCGTCCAACCTATCAACCAATCCAACCCACCCAAACAACTAGATCATGGCAAAGGGGGGAAAAAGGAAGGAGAGGTTACCCATGAAATGTTTAAGGGTATTGCCAGGAAAAAATTCTGAATAGAATAGAATAGAATAGAATAGAATAGAATAGAATAGAATAGAATAGAATAGAATACGTTGGAAGAGACCTTTGATATCATCGCGTCCAACCTATCATCCAACACAACGTAATCAACTAAACCATGCAACCAAGCACCCTGTCAAGTCTCTTCCTAAACACCTCCAATGATGGTGACTCCACCACCTCCCCAGGCAGACCATTCCAATGGGCAATCACTCTCTCTGTGTAGAACTTCTTCCTAACCTCCAGTCTAAACCTCCCCTGGAGCAGCTTGAGACTGTGTCCTCTTGTTCTGGTGCTGGTTGCCTGGGAGAAGACAGCAGCCTCTGCCTGTCTACAACCTCCCTTCAGGTAGTTGTAGAGAGCAATAAGGTCTCCCCTGAGTCTCCTCTTCTCCAGGCTAAGCAACCCCAGCTCCCTCAGTCTCTCCTCATAGGGCCTGTGTTTCAGACCACTCACCTACTTTTGTAGCCCTTCTCTGGACATGTTCCAGCAAGTCAACATCCTTTGTAAACTGAGGGGCCCAGAACTGGACACAGGACTCAAGGTGTGGCCTAACCAGTGCAGTATACAGGGGCAGAATGATCTCCGTGTTCCTGATACAGGCCAGGATGACATTGGCCCTCTTGGCTGCCTGGGCACACTGCAGGCTCATGTTCAGCCTGCCATCGACCAGTACCCCCAGGTCCCTCTCTGCCTGAGCACTCTCCAGCCACTCTGACCCCAGCCTGTAGCACTGCATGGGGTTGTTGTGGCCAATGTGCAGAACCCGGCACTTGGATGTGTTAAATCTCATGCCGTTGGACTCTGCCCATCTGTTCAGCCTGTCGAGGTCCCTCTGCAAAGCCTCTCTACCCTCCAGCAGATCAACTCCTGCCCCCAGCTTGGTGTCGTCCGCAAATCTACTGATGATGGACTCAATGCCCTCATCCACATCATCAGTAAAGATGTTAAAGAGCATGGGGCCCAGCACTGATCCTTGGGGCACACAACTAGTGACAGGCCGCCAACTGGATGTGGCACCATTCACCACCACTCTCTGGGCTCGGCCCTCCAGCCAGTTCCTAACCCAACGCAGTGTGATCCTGTCCAAGCCATGGGCTGATAGCTTGGCCAGGAGTTTGCTGTGGGGGATGGTGTCAAAGGCCTTGCTGAGGTCCAGGTAGACTACATCCACAGGCCTCCCCACATCCACCAGGTGGGTCACCTGATCATAGAAGGAGATCAGGTTGGTGAGGCAGGACCTGCCCTTCCTAAATCCATGCTGGCTGGGCCTGATCCCTTGGCCATCCTGTAAGTGCAGTGTGATTCCACTCAAGATGACCTGTTCCAGAATCTTGCCTGGCACTGAGGTCAGGCTGACAGGCCTATAATTCCCTGGTTCATCCAACCGGCCCTTCTTGTGGATGGGCACCACGTTGGCCAGCTTCCAGTCTTCTGGGACCTCTCCAGTGAGCCAGGACTGCTGAAAAATGATGGAGAGCGGCTTGGCCAGCTCATCTGCCAGCTCTCTCAGCACCCTAGGATGGATCCCATCTGGTCCCATGGACTTGTGGGGATCCAAGCAGCTCAGGAGATCTCTAATTGCTCCCTCCTGGATCACAGCGGAACTATACTGCTCCCTGGCTCCATCTGCCAGCTCAGGAGGTCAGCTGTCTGGAAGACAACCTATCCTGCTTTTAAAATTTGAGGCAAAGAAGGTGTTAAGTACCTCTGCCTTTTCCTCATCTTTTGTTACTGTTCCCCTCCGTGTCCACCGAAGAGTGGAGGTTGTCCTTGTCCCTCCTCTTGCTATTAATATATTTATAGAAGGACTTTTTGTTGTCCTTCACAGCAGAGGCCATTCGAAGCTCTAAATGGGCTTTTGCCTACCTGATTTTCTTCCTACATGACCTAGCAACATCCTTAAACATTCTATGGGTTACTTCACCGTTTTTCCAAAGATGATACACCCTCTTTTTTTCCCTTAGTTCTTTTAGATGTCCGTTGCCCATCCAGGCTAGCCATCTTCTGACACATTGGCACAGCCTGTTCCTGTGCCTTCAAGAATTCTTTCTTGAAGCAGGTCCAGCTCTCCTGGACCCTTTTGTTTTTAAGGGCTGTTTCCCAGGGAACCTTCTGAGTTAGTTCCTTGAGTAACCTGAAGTCCGCCCTCCAGAATTCCAGGGTGGAGGTTTTCTTGCTGTCCCTCTTAGATTGACTGAGTACTGAAAATTCAATTAGTTCGTGGTCCCTGGACCCTAAATACCCTCCGACCATCACATCACCCACCAGCCCTTCGTTGTTGGTAAAGAGGAATTCAAGCAGAGCCTTTCCCCTGGTGCTTGGCCATGGCAATGGGCTGCCCATGGTGGAGTCGAGTCACTATCCCCTGAACTGTTTAAGAAGAGACTGGGTGAGGCACTTGGTGCCATGGTTTAGTTATTATTACATGGTGTTGGGTGATAGGTTGGACTTGATGATCTCGAAGGTCTTTTCCAACTGGTTTGGGTCGGGTCTGGTCTATTCTATTCTATTCTATTCTATTCTATTCTATTCTATTCTATTCTATTCTATTTGAAAAAACATGCTGATGTGGTGTTGAGAGACATGGTTTAACAGCTGACTTGGTAGTGTTAATGGCTGGGCTTAATGAATTCTGTGATTATGTAGAAAAGAAACCATAGCATTGTGTAATGTATTTTTAAAAGTGTGGGTATTAATTATGCTGTTAGCTATTCTGAAATATGGTGTTCCAGTAGTGGTATGTATCCATTAAAAATGGAAAATACCTTTACTAGCATTCTTAGAAACCTTTAATAATGATGTGTAGTGGTTTGTAGAAATGTTGTGTGATGGTATGCCTATTGAAAAGCATGGATTTTCTTTTAAATAATTGCAGTGTATATGTCCAGTCCTGTTAGATTTCCATATGGGCCATGCCCTGAATTTCAGGCAACTACATTTTTGCAATATGAGCAACGTAAGGTTTTAGTTTCTGGTCTGAAATCAATAAATACAATACATTCTGGATGTTTCAAGGGAGATACTAAAGTTCCCTTTGAAATACTCAACAACAGAAAACTGGCTTGCATTTTTCAAGTTGATTAAAAATTACTGTACTGGTAGCCTACAGCCCTTTCCAAGTTGATGAAATTGTCATGCTAAGAATCATTCTGGATTCCCGTATGTTTCTTTTACCCAGTGTCTTCCGTGTTAATTAAGTGTTCCAAATTCCTCAAGAACACCATGAGCTTCTAAAACATGATGGTAAAAAGTGCTGGGTTTTGTAAATAGTGTGGAAAACAACTTCCAGTTTTGCAGCTTGAATCTGCTAAAACTACTTGGAGTAATAGATGAATTATCAAATTAGGTTCTTTGACATCTGCCTTTTGAGGAAAGGGTGAGAGAGCTAGGTCTTTTTAGCCTGGTGGATCTCATTAATGCTTAAGGGCAGTTGTCAAGATGATGGAGCCAGACTCCTCTCAGTGGTGTCCAGTAATGGGACAAAGGCAAATGGACGCAAACTGGAACATGGGAGGTTTCATGTACACGTAAGTAAAAAATCCTTCATTTTGAGGATGGCAGACCACTGGAACAGGCTGCCCAAAGGTGTTGTGAAGTCTCTGTCTCTGGAGGTATTAAAAACCCTCCTGGATGTGTTCCTGTGATGTACTTTAGGTGATCCTGCTCTAGCAAAGAGATTGGATTAGATGATCTTTAGAGGTCTTTTCCTACTCCTAACATGCTGTGATTCTGTGATAATTTTTATGGTTTAGCTTTCCACAGTGTTTTCTGCTGATAGACTTTCCTGCACTGTGAGATTAAGTTGTTCATGCAGTTTGTTATGAGTCACTGTTTTTCTAATGCATCTACATTTAGAAGCCTGAGACTGAAGGTTTTTTAAAGAATACATGGTAAATGGATTACAAAAAGCTTCAACTAGCACACTACTCTCATGCTTTTCTCCTACTATTGGTTAGTTTTGATTATTGATGCAAGTAGGTATTGTAGGATAGGA
The DNA here is from genome assembly GCA_033816785.1 of Picus viridis. NCBI lineage: Eukaryota > Metazoa > Chordata > Aves > Piciformes > Picidae > Picus > Picus viridis. Next base: position 55,486,320 of record CM066606.1, read on the forward strand.
TACTGGGACACCACCACTGTGAAGTACGAACAAATGCAGCAACTTGATCATGTTTCAGAATAACAGACATGATGAGCCTTTGTCTGCCTCACTGTAATCGACTCATTTCTGTAGTATAAAGTTCAAGCTAGATGCCACACTGTAATATGCCTCCTCTGTGTCATTATCACCTAGTAATCTCCTGTTACTTGCTTTGAAAGGTAACAAAGCTTCTGACATTTGCTATTATCTGAGAATCTTTTCTGTGTTATGTAAAGGATTTAGGTTGTTGGGCAGATTTTAGTTGCAGTACTTGGTTTTTTTTGTTTGTTTGTTTGGTTGGTTTTTTAACTCTTAGTTGCATCAGTGTCTTAACTGGATTCTCTTATTTCAGAACAGAGATTGGGATTTCCAAGTTTCTCTTCCTGGCATGTTTCAGTCCCAGGTGGTTATGAATAATGCCTTCTCTGCTCCTAGAGGAATACAACAGTTTCAGTCTGCTGAGCAGAAGTACCAGCCAGCCTCATGTGAAGAAAGTGAAACTCAAACAATTAACCAAAATAAAGAGGATAAGCCTCAAAACAGTTCTCCAACAGTTTCTGAGAGAAGAGTCAAACAAAATGAACATGCAAAAGGACATCACTCAGCAAGGCAGTTGGTTCCTGGTCTGCATTCATTTTCTGATTCCAGTAATGGTAGCAGTATATCCAGTGGTGTTTCTGGTGAAAAAAACAAAAATGTTTCTCAAAGAAATACATTCCTAGAGCAAAAACCCCAGCAATTCCAAATGATGGAGCAAGAAGAGACCAAAGTAGACTCTAGATAGTAAATCACTCTAGAATTGTTACTGTAGGATCTGAAATACTAGAAAGTATCAGAAGTGTTACCAGCGTACAAAATACTTCTAAAATATTTGGGCTGTTATTTACATTTGTAGAAATAAAAATGAATGTGGATACATCATTACTTTTTGTGAAATTTTTGTAAAGTAGTGTAGACTTTGTAACCTTTTAAAGCATTGCATGATGGTTAGTGTTCCTGTTTCATGTTTGCATCATTTGTCACCCTTTGGTTTGTACTACATTCAAAGGATTTCTGCATATGGATTTTATTGTGCATCACAGATACTGAGTGTAAACTGGTTTGAGCTAATAAAATTGAGTACAGATTTTTCCCCTGTGTTTATTTCCACTGCATTGCAATAGAAATTGAAAAAATGCATCTAGAGCAAACATTAGTTCATGTCTAACTGTGTGTAGGTATGACATTCTCAAAGGTAGTGGAAGTTTTGAGACTTGAAAATTAACCCAGAAACATCTCGACAACACATACTTAAATAAAGCTATGCTTCCTTATTAATGTGACTGCAGATCAAGTAATGCATATTGGAAGGGAATTCTAGAAGATCGCTAATGCAACTCAGTTTGCTCTCAGGGCCTAGAGAAACAGAGGAACATTAAGAGCATCCCTGTTTCGAAATTCCTGGGGTTTGCTCCTTGGCTTCTTGTTCTTGTCCTTTTGCACAGGCAGTTGGATTGCAGCTTCTGAAATAGGGCACAGGGTAACAGGGATTTTGGTTTGCCTCTTGTGACACAGAAAATAGTTTCGGTTTGTGCCAGGACTAATAAGAAGATGCAGTTCAGTATGATGCCAAAAAATAAAGCAGTATCTTTTTTTTTATTTGTACAGTTACTTGAGTGCTGTGAGAAGGAAATCAGTCAGCAGCCTTATATAACCATAGAATCATTACGTTTGGAAAAGGCCTTTTATGACCATTGAGTCCAACCATAACTCAGCTGCCATGACCATTAAATTATATCCTGAAATACACACTTTTTGAACACTTCCAAGGATGGTAACTCCACCACCTCCCTGGGAAGCCTGTTCCAACATATTACTGCTCTTTCAGTAAAGAATCTTTCCGACTATCCAATCTAAACCTCCCCTAGCACAACTGAAATCTATTTCTTCTCATCCTGTCACTAGTTACATAGTTGTCATAGAGAGCAGTAAAATAGCCTCTCAGCCTTCACTTTTCCAGACTAAACAATGGTTCCCTCTGCTGTGTTCCTCATATGACATGTCCTTCAAACCCCTCACACAGCCTTGTTGCTCTGGACACCTTCCAGGATCTCAATGTCTTAGAATCATAGAATCAACAAGGTTGGAAAAGACCTCAAAGATCGTCAAGTCCAACCTGTCACCACAGACCTCATGACCACTGGACCATGGCACAAAGTGCCACGTCCAGTCCCCTCTTGAACACCTCCAGGGATGGTGACTCCACCACCTCCCTGGGCAGCCCATTCCAATGCCTAACAGCTTTCTCTGTGAAGAACTTTCTCCTCACCTCGAGTCTAAACTTCCCCTGGTGCAGTTTCAGACTGTGTCCTCTTGTTCTGGTGCTGGTTGCCTGGGAGAAGAGACCAAACCCCTTCCTGGCTACAACCACCTTCAGGTAGTTGTAGACAGCAATAAGGTCTCCCATGAGCCTTCTCCAGGCTAAACAATCCCACCTCCCTCAGCCTCTCCGCATAGGGCTTGTGCTTGAGTCCTCTCACCAGCCTTGCTGCCCTTCTCTGGACACGTTCAAGTGTCTCAATGTCCTTAAATTGAGGGGCCCAGAACTGGACACAATACTGAAGGTGTGGCCTAACCAGTGCTGAGTACAGGGGCACAACGACTTCCCTGCTCCTGCTGGCTGCACTATTCTTCATGCAGGCCAGGATGCCATTGGCCTTCTTGGCCACCTGGGCACACTGCTGGCTCATGTTCAGCCAGCTGTCAGCACCCCCAGGTCCCTTTCTGTTTGGCAGCTCTCCAGCCACTCCGACTCCAGCCTGTAGTGGTGCATGGGGTTGTTGTGGCCAAAGTGCAGCACCTGGCACTTGGACTTGTTGATTGTCATCATGCTGGACTCTGCCCATCTGTCCAGCCAGTCAAGATCCCTCTGCAGAGCCCTTCTGCCCTCTAACTGATCAACACCTGTTCCTAACTTGGTGTCATCTGCAAATTTGCTGATGACTGACTCTATCCCCTCATCCAGATCATCAATGAAGATATTAAACAGGATGGAGCCCAGCACTGATCCCTGGGGGACACCACTAGCGACTGGCCTCCAGCTGGATGTGGCACCATTCACCACCACTCTCTGTGGTGTCTAGAATTGAACACAGTACTCAAGCTGTGGCATCACCAGGGCTAAGTTCAGGGGTATGATCACTTCTCTACTGATACTGGACACACAGGTTGTGATATAGTCCAGGATGTCATTGACCTTGGCCACCTGGGCATACTGCTTGCTCACATTCAGCTGTCTGTCTGCCAGGCCGCTGTCCAGCCACTCTTCCCCAAGCCTATAGTGTTGCTTGGTGGTGGTGTGACTGAAGTGCAAAACCTGGCACTTGCTCTTAGGCCTGATCCCATTGGTCTCAGCCTGTCGATCCAACCTGTCTGTATCCGTTTGCAGTGCCTTCCTATCCTGAAGTAGATCAACACTCACACTCAATTTAGTGTCATCTGCAAACCTGATGTGAGTGTGCTCAATTCCCTCATCGAAGTCACTGATAAAGATATTAAACAGAACTGGCCTTCACTAACTACTGTTTCGTATATAAATGAGAGTTCTGTTAACCTAAACTTAAGAAGGGATGTAGAGATATGATGTTAAAGATTTGAGCAAATGTTAGGAAAAGTTGCATTTAGTGGAATGAAACAAGCTCTGTTAGTTTAGGTTTTAAGTCTAGGTCATTTGGATCAACAAAGGGAGTGAATTTTGATTTTGAATTAACCAGTTCATTTTATTTCCTCAAAATAACTACTTTTAATGACTATTTTTCACATGAACCTGTTTATGTGCATCCTGGCTTAAGAGAAACTTCTGACCTTGGAGTAGCAAACTGAGAAATTGGGAGGTAGAATTTGATATACAATGCTTATTTTTATGAGCACTTCAAATGTTGCAAACTTATTGTGCAGTTAAAAAACAGGTCAAGTTTAAATATTTGGCATTTGCTTCACAGTGTTAGCTTAGATTTTGGATTATAATATTTTAACCTGTTCTCTTTTTTTTTTTTTTTTGCTTGGTAGTTTGCAGAGTGAAGAGGATAGAACACGATGGAGCAATGGAAGATATGTTTCACATACAGGAATTAGGCAAGATGGTTTGAATTCAACTGAGCACAAAACCAAATACTGTGTAACTTTAATTTTTTGCTCCATCATCTATTATGAGAGTTCTGGAACACAGAAGATCTGCAGAAATTCCTGCCTTCAGCTGCTTGGGAGTTACAAAAAAACCCCATGCATCTTCAAATTGAAATTTTCTAGTGAGCAAATAGCACAAGATTACCTTAGCCACTGCAATATTGCACAAGTAATTGCACAATGAAAGTACATTATTTACACAGATGTCAACACTTCAGAATTTTAGCAGGTAATTTTTTAGGTATTCTCTGGAATACTTCAGGTCTGTTCCTTCAGTCATGGCTCTTCATGATTTTGGCTCAACTGAACAATTAACATGCAATCACTTTCTTCAGCATTAACATGATAATGCATTCCCTTTTTAAGCTAAAACATTAATGACTATGAAATGGTGGATAAAATTAATTCAGAAGTGCTCAGATTTGTGAGTTTATGAATTATGAATCTGTTATTAGTCATTACCATACTACTTTAAAAGGTTGATGTATTTTATGCCTATAAGCAGGTTGTATAATTATGTTTCATATTAAATGCTATTAGTACTTGCTTTTAAATTATTAATTATGTCCAAAATTATAACCTCAAGTAAAATGCGCCAGGCAATATGTAACTTACATGTCTGGGTTTGTTTTTTTAGTGAAATAAGTGCTTGTTTTTTCTTACTAGTTTATCTATTTATATAGAATAGAATAGAATAGAATAGAATAGAATAGAATAGAATAGAATAGAATAGAATAGAATAGAATAGAATAGAATAGAATAGAATAGAATAGAAGTCAACCAGGTTGGAAGAGACTTTTGAGATCATCGTGTCCAACCTATCATCCAACCCACCTAATCAACTAAACCATGCAACCAAGCACCCTATCAAGTCTCCTCCTAAACACCTCCAATGATGGTGACTCCACCACCTCCTTGGGCAGCCCATTCCAATGGGCAATCATTCTCTCTCTGTAGAATTTCTTCCTAACCTCCAGTCTAAACCTCCCCTGGCACAGCTTGAGACTGTGTCCTCTTGTTCTGGTGCTGGTTGCCTGGGAGAAGACAGCAGCCTCTGCCTCTCTACAACCTCCCTTAAGGTAGTTGTAGAGAGCAATAAGGTCTCCCCTGAGCCTCCTCTTCTCCAGGCTAAGCAACCCCAGCTCCCTCAGTCTCTCCTCATAGGGCCTGTGTTTCAAACCACTCACCTACTTTGTAGCCCTTCTCTGGACATGTTCCAGCAAGTCAACATCCTTTGTAAACTGAGCGGCCCAGAATTGGACACAGGACTCAAGGTGTGCCCTAACCAGTGCAGTGTACAGGGGCAGAATGATCTCCCTGCTCCTGCTGGCCACAGTGTTCCTGATACAGGCCAGGATGACATTGGCCCTCTTGGCTGCCTGGGCACACTGCAGGCTCATGTTCAGCCTGCCATCGACCAGTACCCCCAGGTCCCTCTCTGCCTGAGCACTCTCCAGCCACTCTGACCCCAGCCTGTAGCACTGCATGGGGTTGTTGTGGCCAATGTGCAGAACCCGGCACTTGGATGTGTTCAATCTCATGCCATTGGACTCTGCCCATCTGTCCAGCCTGTCGAGGTCCCTCTGCAAAGCCTCTCTGCCCTCCAGCAGATCAACTCCTGCCCCCAGCTTGGTGTCGTCCGCAAATCTACTGATGATGGACTCAATGCCCTCATCCACACCATCAATAAAGATGTTGAAGAGCATGGGGCCCAGCACTGATCCCTGGGGCACACCACTAGTGACAGGCCGCCAGCTGGATGTGGCACCATTCACCATCACTCTCTGGGCTCGGCCCTCCAGCCAGTTCCTAACCCAACGCAGTGTGCTCCTGTCCAAGCCACGGGCTGCCAGCTTGGCCAGGAGTTTGCTGTGGGGACGGTGTCAAAGGCCTTGCTGAGGTCCAGGTAGACCACATCCACAGGCCTCCCCACATCCACCAGGTGGGTCACCTGATCATAGAAGGAGATCAGGTTGGTCAGGCAGGACCTGCCCTTCCTAAATCCATGCTGGCTAGGCCTGAGCCCCTGGCCATCCTGTAAGTGCTGTGTGATCACACTCAAGATGACCCGCTCCATAATCTTGCCTGGCACTGAGGTCAGGCTGACAGGCCTATAATTCCCTGGCTCATCCAACCGGCCCTTCTTGTGGATGGGCATCACGTTGGCCAGCTTCCAGTCTTCTGGGACCTCTCCAGTGAGCCAGGACTGCTGAAAAATGATGGAGAGCGGCTTGGCCAGCTCATCTGCCAGCTCTCTCAGCACCCTAGGATGGATCCCATCCGGTCCCATGGACTTGTGGAGATCTAAGCATCTGAGGAGATCTCTAATTGCCCCCTCCTGGAACAGAGGAGAACTATGCAGCTCCCTTGCTCCATCTGCCAGCTCTGCAGGCCAGCTGTCTGGAAGGTGTTCTGCCATGCTAGTATAAATTGAGGCAAAGAAGGTGTTAAGTACCTCTGCCTTTTCCTCATCCTTTGTTACTATGTTCCCCTCCGTGTCCACCAAGGAGTGGAGGTTGTCCTTGTCCCTCCTCTTGCTATTAATATATTTATAGAAGGACTTTTTGTTGTCCTTCACAGCAGAGGCCAGTCTAAGCTCCAAACACACTTTTGCCTCCCTTATTTTCTTCCTACATGACCTAGCAACATCCTTAAACATTCCATAGGTTGCCTCCCCTTTCTTCCAAAGATGATACACCCTCTTTTTTTCCCTCAGTTCCTTTAGAAGTTCATTACCCATCCAGGCTGGCCGTCTGCCCCGGCGGCTCATCTTCCGGCACACTGGCACAGCCTGTTCCTGCGCCTTCAAGAGTTCTTCCTTGAAGTAGGTCCAGCTCTCCTCAACCCCTTTGTTTTTAAGGGCTGTTTCCCAAGGAGCATTCTGAGTTAGTTCCTTGAGTAACGTGAAGTCCCCCTCTGGAAGTCCAGGGTGGATGTCTTCTTGCTGCCCCTCTTAGATTGACTGAATACTGAAAATTCAATTATTTCATGGTCCCTGGACCCTAAATACCCTCTGACCACCACATCACCCACCAGCCCTTCCCTACTGGTGAAGAGGAGGTCAAGCAGAGCCTTACCCTTGGTAGGCTCACGCAGCACCTGGGACAAGAAGCTGTCCTCCATACACTCTAAGAACCTCCTAGACTGCCTCCTCTCTGCTGTATTGAGATCCCAGCAGATATCAGGCAGGTTAAAGTCACCCCTGAGAACAAGGTCTGGTGATCTTGAGACAGCCTTAAGCTGCCTATAGAATGACTAATCAACATCTTCATCCTGGCTGGGTGGTCTATAACAGACTCCAACCAGGATGTCTGCCTTGTTGGTCTTCCCTCTAATTTTCACCCACAAGCACTCAACACAATTGTCCCTGATCTCTAGCTCAATGGCATCTAGAGCCTCCCTAATCTAGAGGGCCACCCCTCCACCCCTTCTCCCTTGCCTGTTTCTCCTGAAGAGCCTGTAGTCATATGAGTCATTCCACCACGTATCTGTGATGGCAACTACATCCTAACTTTTCTGGTGTAACAAGGCTTCCAGCTCCTCTTGTTTGTTGCCCATACTTTGTGCATTAGTGTACATGCACTGCAGCTGGGCTACTGGTTTCACCCCTGGGTCCAGCTTATCACCCCCAGACTCCTGCATGGGGGGACTGGTTTCAGCCCCTTCCCCCTTCGAATCTAGTTTAAAGTACTATCAATGAGACCTGCCAATTCCTTTTCTAGAACCTTTTTCCCTTTGAGGGATAGGCCACTCTCATATACTGTGATCTTTCCCCTCCTCTGGGACAGATGTACTCCATCTGTTGCCAGCTGACCTGGTGCCATAGAAAGTTCTTCGAGATAAAAAAACCCAAAATTCTTTTGATTGGTGGTTTATGTTCACTCAAGTTTCCATCCTGTTACTGGTGCTGTTGTGGAGCACTCTTACTGTGGGAATCTGGAGGGCATACTTTACATATAGTTGAAAGTAGGATATGAAGTCAGTAGAGAAAATGGATATAAGTTGACTGTGGGAGAAGTATTTTTAAGACTATCAATATTGGAGAAGTTTTAAGGTTATACTAATATTTTTAAATGCATCAAATAATTATAACAACATATTTCAGAATAATGTATTTTAATAATTTTAATGTGTGGGCATATGTACATTTTAAATTGTGAAATCAATTTACCTTGAGTCTGTGTTTAAACTGTTTCAACCTCTTGCTATTAGTTAATGTTTTATGTATTTGTCAGTGTTCTTGTTTGACATAAAAACCTGCAATCAATAGACCAGCTATCTGCTAGAGAACATGTTAATGTTTACTTATAAAACTGAAGCATTTTTTCCTCCTCTTCATTTCACACTCCCCCGCCGCCCCAAGATTTACTTTTCACACTTTGTATATGCAATATTTGGAGCCAGATCTCTGAAAACCAAAATAATTCCAAGCCCCTGTCTGAATTACCTGCATCTTGTTTAAGTCCCACCAAAATTTGCTAATATCCTAAGATTTCTGGACCAGACAACCCAGCTGCCTCCTGAAACCGCTGCCAGGTTGCTATGTAGTCAACATTATTTGTCTTTTAATAATGACGTCCGTATATCTGTTATTGTGCCAGAGAGAGAACGTTCCTTGAGTGAACTGATTTTCCAGCAGTAGTCAATGAAGGTTTTTCTGTCCAGCACAACCTGAAGTCACAATGAACCCAATAGAAGTTGACTGAAAATTCTGAAATTTTACTTATATATTAAACTTTCTTTGATTTTTTGGGTGTGTTTTATTTTTCTAGTTATGCATTGTAGTAAATAGAGCACTCTCTGCTTGTGTGTTAATTATGCAAAATTACGTTCATCTGCTGGTATTTGTGACACTTGATGGGACAGGTTCTCTGTCCAGTGCAAGAAGCCGAAATTGTTCCTGGAAGTCACGGTTTTGAAAGCTTATGTATTATATTGCATAACTATGAATATTGATATAAGGAATGTATGAGTTTTGATGTAATAAAAATAATAAATTGTGATTTCTGGTAGCAAAATGTTAAAATAGAAGAAATCTCAATTAAACAGAAACAAAATGCTTGATATGACATTAACTATTCCTCTTTGTTATCTTTAACTGCAAAAGCATAATAATTCCTAACATGTAGCAAAAAGGGGGACTGTTTTCTATTTGTGCAACTTTGCAGTTTAGCCATAATTATCAATTTTATTTACTGCCCACCAATGCACAATATGAAGTGGATTTTTTAAATCTCTGGGTGGCAGAATTTCCAGCACAGTCATCCTCTGATCTCATGGAAGCTGCTGTATTTGAGCTTTCCGGTCAGGATCTGACTTCCTTGAACTGAAAGACTACAATACTTGACGTTTACTACCCACGCTCTGAACCAGTGCACCAGCTTGCCTAGTTTCGATTTTTGTGTTCTAGGTCTTTGTGCCAGAGTTTTGAATTAGATTTTTAATTCCCAAGTTTTAATTTGCCTTGTGACTTGTGTCACAGTTAGGATTTAAGACTGATACTGCTTTGATGTTGGAGCATATCCCACAGTAGTGGCCAGGCTTCCTACTCTGAATTACTAATCTGAACTATTGCTAACTGCTTCAACTATCTCTTCCTACCTAGGACACCTTTTCTTCAACAGAGCGGAATTTGAAGCTGTCTTTCAGGACATAGTGTATGTAGTCTGGATTTAATACTACAAAAATCCTGTTATGAGGAGCCTGCATCTCTTAAGTCTGTTTCTTTTTGAGGCTCTAGTAAAAATAATTGTATTGTAGTCACATCTATGTTGTTACTGAGGGTTTCAGTAGAGGCTCCTATTTAATTAGAAATGATGTAGCTCTTCTGGATGTTTTGTTCTGAGACACACTTTAAAAATACCTTAGTGTTTCAAAGGCAATACATTCACACAGTAACGTCCCTGAAGTTTGCTGTTATGTCTTTAGAACTGAGAAGAGTTCTGGTGTCTGAAAGCAAGTTTAGTAATCTTTTTAAAGCTACAAACATTACTGAAATGAAGGTTGTTTTTGCTCTAAGTCTGTGGTCTCTGTGGACAATTTTTAAATTACAAACTTGCATGGGATTAAAATCTCTTAACTTGATGAGGGTATAATTTATAAATGATCATTCTAGATACGAGGTGACTTAAGAGGAAAAGGAACAAATACAAATTGTCACTATTCCTTTAGTGAAATTATTTCTAATGAAAACCCAAACTTTTATATAAAGTTCATTCACAAAATAACAGTATCAACACATTTGTGAAAAATAAATGCAGATTTGGTAAACAGATGGTTAAAGTTGATGATACAAACTTGGTGAACGTGTATGAGCCTTATGTAGGGGCACCATCATTAGTAATACCTAGACAGACTAAAGAGTTAAAGTGCTTACAGTCACATATGAGAATCATTAGTCTTGCCCAAGATACTTGCAAATTATGGGACTCTGTAATGCCCGTCAAAATTGGTTTACTGCTACTGCCTTCAAAAAACCTTCTGAAAACTAATTGCAAAGCAGTACGTGTCTCACAATTGGATGAGCTAATGTATTTCCTTCAGTAACACTTAATTTTGTCAGCTCTGTGTTTTCAATGTACTTACACCAAGAAAGCTGGAAAATTATACTAGCTTAGGAACCGGCAGACCTCAAGGCAGGTCTCAGCTCTGCTGTTGGTTCTGTGAGATTAACATTCACAGCTCTCTTGCTTTTATTTTTTTCTGTGAAAGCCAAATAGCAATTTGCCTCAATGGGCTGTTTGAGGGAAGTGTACAATACACAGGTACTTCTGACATTGGAGAAGGTAGGGATCCAGTTCCTGAACAAAGAATTTCACACTAAGTAAAAAGACATTACAGTACTCTGAAGGCACCTCTTTCAAGATGAACTATCACCTGAATTTCATTCCATACTGAGGTCCATGAATAGCGATTTCTATTTGTAATTTCTTATGCATTCATACAGATTAATTTAGGAATAAATGTCCCAGCTCTGTAGCAGCAACTGCATGGGCCAAAGATACAGTAAAATTAACGTAGTACGGTCAGTCCTGTCTGTCTATATATCTCTCTGCCTCCTGCATGTGCGATGCAACTGTGCAAGGCTTACTGAGGATTTCCAAATGCAAGGCACATTTTAATTTCTTACATGGCTTTGAATACTGCCGTCGAAGCCCGCCGTTCCCAGCGGCCTCAGCCGCCAGTGCCGCCCATGGGGTGCGCCTTGGGGAGGTGGTGCTGCCTTGGGGAGGTGGTGCTGCCTGGGGAGGTGGTGCTGCCTGGGGAGGTGGTGCTGCCTGGGGAGGTGGTGCTGCCGGGAGGTGGTGCTGCCGGGGAGCGAGAGCCGCCTGGAGACCGACAATGTGCCCGCGACGCCCCGCGGGCCCCACCTCGTCCCGAGCCGCCGCCAGCCCCATCACCCGGTCTCCTCGTGGCCGCGCTGCCAATTGGCGAGAGGATGGGCTCCGCCCTTGGGGGTGCGTGTGTGACAGCAGCCAATCGGCGGGCCTGCCGCGAGAGGTTTATAGGGGCGGGGGGGCCAGCACGGCCGGTGGGTGGAAAGGGTAGTAGCGAAGGAGTAACGTGGCCATGGAGTGCGGGCGGCAGGTGGCGAACTTCGGAGCTGGCCCGGCGAAGCTGCCGCGCTCGGTAAGTCGGGGCCGGCACCGGGACCCTTTCCGGGACTGGTCGCGCCGTGGCAGAGGGCGAGGGTGGGCGTCCTCATCTTCCCGGCGGTACTAGGGAGGCTGTAATGGCGCAAGCAGGTGGCGCCGCCTCACGCCGAGGAGACTGTTGCCTGGGCTGTGGGGCAGCGGCTGGTGCAGCGTGTCCTTGCCTCACGGGTCGGGTCCGTGGGACTTTTGCAGGCTCCTACTGCAGAGCGAGGGCGAGGGAAGCTGCAGTAAAGAGTAACAAGAAGGGTTACCCGTGTGGCAACGGAGGGCATTTCTTCTCTACCTTTCTGCGCTGTTAAATGCCCTGCTTGGTGTTCTGGAATCGCGCCCTAATGTGGCTTTAGACTTGCTCTGACCGAAAGTTTTCTGAATCTGCTCGTGCCGTCGTTCAGTTTTGGGATGGAAAGCAAACCCTCGGGTGCACAAGCACAACTATGTTCAGTGTGTTGTTTGCAAGCTGATAAATAATGTGCTAATACCCTGAGAAGTCTTTTAAGCATGATAATGAGTATGGTGTGGACTCAACCCTGTGGAAAATTGCATCAGCAGCCATAGCTTATCCATCATCCAATTACATGCTGAGGGACCATGGAGGTGTGTCTGCCGAATTCTGTGTATCTGACTTTCAGAGTCACTTGTTGTGAAACCTTTTTTTGTTGTTGTTCTTTTCTTAGTTTCCTTCATTATATTATGGAGTATTCATTTAACATTTTAGGAAAACAAGTATGCTAGCTAGCACCTTCTTCCCCCTCCCCCTCTTTCTTTTCCTTTCTCTCTTATCATGAAGATGTCCTTTATAGCATATGCTGCAAATAAACCTCTTGTGTTGTCTTGAACCCTTGGTCACAAAAAGAGTTGTCACCACCAATGTTTCAGTATCCAGTTTTTCAGCAGAGTACTGAAAACCGAGGGTTTGAGGAGGGCATGTAGCTGACATCTGTATTAATGATCTTTCCCTTCTTGAAAATGCAGTACTCCTATATGGTCTGTCACTGCGATTGTTTCGCTTTGATTGTGGGCTGATGCAGCACAAAGCACTTTGACTCACAGAAGCAAGAAGGTGCTGCACTTTGGCCACAGCAACCCCATGCAGTGCTACAAGCGAGGGTTGGAGTGTCTGGAGAGCAACCCTGCAGAAAGGGACCTGGGGGTACTGGTTGGCAGCTGGCTGAACATGAGCCAGCAGTGTGCCCAGGTGGCCAAGAAGGCAAATGGCATCCTGACCTGCATCAGAAATAGTCTGGCCAGGAGGATCAGGGAAGTCATTGTGCCCCTGTACTCAGTACTGGTTAAGCCACACCTTGAGTACTGTGTCTAGTTCTGGGCCCCTCAGTTTTGAAAAAATATTGAGACACTTGAACGTGTCCACAGAAGGGCTACAAAGTAAGTGAGTGGTTTGACACACAGGCCCTATGAGGAGAGGCTGAGGGAGCTGGGGTTGCTTAGCCTGGAGAAGAGAAGGCTCAGGGGAAACCTTCTTGCTCTCTACAACTACCTGAAAGGAGGTTGTAGCCAGGAAGGAGTTGGCTCGAGGTGAGGAGAAAGTTCTTCCCAGAAAGAGTAATGGGCCATTAGAATGGGCTGCTCAGGGAGGTGGTGGAGTCCCTATCCCTGGAGGTATTCAAAAAGGGATTGGACATGGCACTTAAAGCCATGGTTTAGTTAGTCATGAGGTGTTGGGTGATAGGTTGGACTTAATGATCTCTGAGGTCTTTTCTGACCTTACTGATTCTATGATAAGGTGGAGAGAGCTCTTTGTCAAACAGTTGAACAAGCGCTTTATGAATAGGCTGTGTGTTCCCTTTTAACACCAGCCTCCTTCACGCCCCCACCCTCTCTTTGGCATGGATAAATTTGCATGTAAAAGATGGTGGTTAAAACCTCATGATCTCTTAACATAAAAAGCAGCAGAGTTGTTCCTGGTTGACCTCTTGGTGACCAGCTGGTAGAATTGACAGGCCGTGCAGATACACTGTCAGGAAGGTAGATATTTTACTTTCTTTATTTCTTCCAGGAGTGTCCAGTGCATGTGGTTTCTTGGTAGATCCTGGGGCACATGCATGCAGAATTTGTTTGTCAGTCTTTCTACCGGGGCTCCCTCTCCTCCTGCTTACTTTAAGAGGAATCAAGGTTATTTTTCGTAAAAGGATTTACTTGAAATCAGAAGTTGCAGATCCTGTGGTTAGAATTGAATTCCATTTTGATATTCAGGAGCTATGGGAGAAGAAAGAAATGGAAGACTGAATCAGCAGATTAGGTATTCAGGGCTCCTGGGAGTAGCTTGTGTTCTTTGTTGCCTCAAAATTTATCTTCATTTCTCTAACTTCTAATAACATAGCAAAGGCTCATCTTCAAAACTCAGGGTCTTTATTCTGTGAAGCCAGCTCCCTTTTTCTCTGTTTTCCTTAATACCTTCATTGTCCTCTTTGCATAAGTCAAATGAAATAACACAGGATGAAGGGTTGGGAGTGTGTGTTTCAGATGCATGATTAGAAAGTACACATGCAAGCATTAACTATTTTGTACAAGATTGGAAGTTTCATCCAGTTCCTAGAAATCAGTCCATAATCTGGAAATGTAACTGTTGAAATAACTTAAAACAGTCTCCACAAGCATATAATGTAATTAACAGAGCTTATAAAAATTCTTCATCTACTAGGTATAATGAAATTATGTATAATGTAATTAAATATAATAGCTATGTAAAACATATACATCTATACTTCTGTTAATCTGTCTTGACAACTGTCAGGTTATTGCAATATGGAGGAGATGGCATGTGTGCATTGGTGACTCTAGGTAGTGGAAAATTCCCTTAATTTATTTGTCTTTTTTTCTTTTGTTAGGTGTTATTAAAAGCACAAAAGGAATTGGTGGACTACAAAGGGCTTGGTATAAGTGTTCTTGGTAAGACTTCAGAAAAATGCTGTATTTCTCAATGTAAATGTTTAACCAAATTATTTTAAGACTTGTTGATATTTTAGCTCCTTTTTAAAATACCTTATCTAGATCATACTTTCTCATACTGTTCTTCCACCATTCATCAGGGGACCATAAAATTATACATAGTTAGATGCATGGTGATCCCAAACAAAGGACTAGAGATGAAGAATATAATTAGTCTTAGAGAAAACATGAGTACTTTTGGATTTTGGGGCAGGGATGTGTGTGTACATATATATATGCAAAATATATAATGTTTTATAGAGATACAAAATTTTTATATACTCTCTGTGTGTATGTGTATATAGTTAGCATATAAAGTACCTCATACACTATGTGGCAAAAAGTTTCAAGTGTATTTGATATGTGCCATCCTTGCTATTAGGCAGGCAGTGCTGTTTTGCTCTGAGGAGGAGGTATCCTATGCTGTGTGGGTAGCTGACTGGCTTTTTAGTCCCAGCTGCCCAGTTTTATGCAAGATGGTCAGCATTTTACCAGTCTTGTGAAAATGTTTGCTAAAAGTAGGAAGTGCATCAGCCTCTGCATGATTTGTGTGTTTAAATTGTGCACTCTTATGGAAGAAGGTGTTAGCATTTAGTGAAAAGAATTAATATTAAGTGTCCTTAATAATTAAGACTGCTGCATGAAAAAGCCTGGTTAAATATAATAAAAAGAAACCTGTGCACTTTATACTTGCTACAGCATAAGCAGCAGAGAGGATTCTTAGTGAAGGAAGACACGTGCCTTCACAGAATTAAAAAAAAAAAAAAAAATTAAAAAAAATTAAAGCAAATGTAAGTTGTTCCTGGGGGTAGTAAGGCCATGTGGTTGTACTGGGTTTGCATGGATCCGGACAGGACTGGAAGTATAGGTCTTGTGTTGGATATTTAGGAAGACTCAGGAAAAAAAAAACATGCTTCTACTGCCAGCTCCTTCAGGCATTTTGCTTCTGCAGTGTAAAAGGTTTAAAATGTAACATAATAGAAATGCAATTTTAAAATATTGCTTCACGTTCTTTCTTCTTCCTTTTCCGCAAAAGAAATGAGCCATAGGACCGCAGATTTCACAAAAATTTTAAACACAGCTGAGAATCTCCTGCGTGAGTTGCTGTAAGTGAATTAGTTCTTGCTTATTGTCTGTTTGTGCTTGTGTTAATTGCAGCACTACTAACTATTGTGAAGACCTTTTCTGAAAGCACCTTTTTGGTTTTCTTAGAATCTGTGTCTGATGAAGTAACAATTCTGGTGGGACGATTGGTCTTCTGTTTGTCTGATGTTAATTTATTTGAATGTGACAAAGGGCTTTTATTAGGGTTAAGATGCTTTTTGTATCTGCTGTACATAGACTAGTTGAATTTCTGTTGAATATTTTTTCCTAAAATTCATGAAGGGCACGAACTTTCATCAGGAAATAAATAGAAGCAGTAGAAACAAATTCTCTAGTTGTGTAGAGGTGATTTGTACATTACTCATCAGTCTGATTTTTACTAACATAAGCTCCATGGATGTGTTTTAGAATCACTAACAGTGTACCTTTTCTTATTTGTAGCATTACATATTTTTTAAAATTTTGGAATAAGTTTACCATGTCTTTAAAATGAATGTTCTCATAACAGTTAATAATGTTGGTCATGTCATATAAAAGCTTGACTCTTTGTTACAGCCAGAATTATTGACAGAGGGATTTTAATGAATAATTTGAACAAGTAATCTTTAACTGTATGAACAACTTCTTATGGCACTTGCTTTGCATGCACAACATACTGTACAGTTGCACAAACTGAAGGATCTCAAAGCTGAACTCTTCTGTGAACACTTTGGTGTGATGTTCATGGCTTTTCTGTCAGGCTAAGAAGTTAGCAATAGATAAATTACAAATGAACATTAATTTTGCTGGAATCTTTCAAGTTTCTATGTGCTATAACCATAGAATTACTTATGAGTTAATTTGTTTAGTGCTGCCCAAGGTGAGGGGAAGCTTGTTTTCATCAGTTTTTTAATCAGTGGAATGTATAGTATTAGTCTTAAATGTTGAAGTAAGTTAGAGGGATTTGGTTTAACCTCTTGGCAAAGTGTCTTCTACGATGACAGTATTCTTCCTCAGTTGCTGCTAAATGCATAATACCAAGTTGTATACATCCTGTGTCTGCTGGGAATAATGTAAATTATTGTTTCTTGCATGCAGAAACATACCTGAAAACTACAAAGTTATTTTCCTCCAAGGAGGTGGATCTGGTCAGTTCAGTGCAGTCCCGCTTAATCTTATTGGTTTAAAGGAGGGAAGACATGCAGATTATGTGGTTACTGGAGCTTGGTCAGCAAAGGCAGCTAAAGAAGCAGAGAAGTATGCCAAAGTGAATATTGTTCATCCAAAACTAGGAGCCTATACAAGTAAGTTGATGATTACATCCATCTGTGTGAGTGCTTAGCTTTTTGAATCACTGTAAAAACGGGTCCAACTCAGCTATTGGCATAATAAATATTAACTAGAGTCAGCTGTCCAGCACTCAAAAGATTGCTTGCCACATCTTTCCATATTCATCACTGGGAGATCTTTTAGATGTCTTAACAGTTTCCACCAGAAAAGAATGGAGCAACTAGGCTGAACAGATCCTGGAAAGTAATAAAAAGCAAACATATATAGGTATGGAAATGGGTTTGTCATTGTTACTGTTTAATTGAGTTCTTAGTCGTTTATAGGGACATTGCAACGTATTTCAGTTTTGGGTACACTCGGTGAGATTGCTCTGAAATTCAGAAGCATGTCTAGGATCTAAACCTTGTTGGCCCAGGAGTTGAGACTTGCATTCTTTTCCCTACTTTCAAGGGTTCACAAATGCTTACATTCTCCACCTGTGTGTCATGACAGTTAGCTCTGGAAGAGAAGAGGCGTTTTCAACTCTTTCTCGTGAGGCTTGTTACTGGATGTAACATAATAACCACAGTGCAGAAAGAAGAAAAAAGTTAGGTCTGATTGAGGCATTGGGACTTTGTATGAAGGAGCCTTTTAAAAAGATTTAAAGTGTATAATTTGTCACTAGATGTACTTAAGCAATTCTTGTAGCAGGGGTGACCTGAGTTCTAGTTTCTACTCCTGCTAGTCATACCCTCTTCACTTCCCTCTGGTCCAAACTACAGCATTTGGATTGTGAAGAGGGGCAACATAGAAGAATATCCCTATATGGGTTAGTGCCTGAATGACTCAATACAGATTCATAGATTCATGGAATGGTTTGAGTTAGAAGGGACCTCAAAGATCATCTAGTTCCAACCCCCAGTGCAACTTACCCTGCCAAAGAACAGCTGCTACTTTTCTCTTTCAAAACTGGATCAGAAAATTCTAGATTAAAAAAAAATTAGTATTTGGCATGATTTTTTGTTCTTGGGTAAGAAAAAGAAATTGTTACAAATAAAGGAACTTTTATTTGCAGATAACACTGAACAGTCCAGTCAGCTGCAGAACACCACAGTATTTACAAGATGCACTGACTTGAAAATAACTTTATATCCTCTGAGCACAGGAAGGAACTGACTCTACAAAGTCATAGTCTAAGGGAATCTATTCACCCTTTGGCAGTTGTAGATAAGGGGAAAGGCAGTAAATAATGGTGGAGGCAGTAGCAACACTTCTTCCCCCTCACATTTTGGAGGAAAGAACAGAGGAAGAGCAGCCATTTGTTCTACTGCAAAGCCTGTTCTGTGCTGCCAGAGCATGCCTGCATATTGCATGTTGACAGAGGGAATCTTAGTTTTGTAAATCAGTTGCAAAGCTTGCATAAGAGGTAGGTAGATAACCTTGTGTTCAGCTTGGGCAAGGCTGAAATGCTGCTGGGAATGCACAGAAACACAGCTTGCTTTGCCAGTGAGAAACTGAATGCTTAAGTAGTTCCAAAGGCACCACGAGTGTTCTTGGACCCAGTGCCTGAATTACTCAGGAATGCAGTCTTGGGCCCTTAGGGTGGTACTTTGTAGTCAGAATTGCAAAGTTTATGAAAATCTCTTAAAGAATAAGGGCTGAAAAGCAGAAGAGTGCCTGCAAGCTTATTGGTGGCTCATGACACAATTTATCTGCAAGGAAATACAAATTCCCAAAATTATCTTCTTGGTAACAAGGTAATTAATACTACATACTGCAAATTTATTCTGGGTTTCCACTTAAGTGCTGTGTTGAGGTAAAAATGCATGCTAGGGAAGTTACTTGTCTTCAGTGACCTTTGGTTTTCTTTTTTCTGTTCAGACATTCCTGACCCAAGTACTTGGAGTCTTAATACAAATGCATCTTATGTCTATTACTGTGCTAATGAAACTGTTCATGGTGTGGAGTTTGACTTTGTACCTGATGTCAAAGGAGCAGTCTTGGTTTGTGACATGTCATCAAACTTCCTGTCCAGACCTGTGGATGTTTCCAAGGTACAATACTGCACAAAGAATTTTCAGACTTCAATTTTCAAACTTAGTTTGTCCATCCAGCCATTTCTAAGTACCTGAGATGCTGAGCAGTGAGATTAAGGAAAACTTGTTTTGTTAATTTGGTATCTGATGGTAGATATAAATACTGAAATTTTGAATTGGACTTTTTGGAGTCTGTGTTGTCACTTTTTTGTAAAAATATGCTGAATTATGAAACTGTGCATGTTAATAGCTGTCCAAGATTGTTTGCTGTGTGGTCTTTTCTAATGCTGAGAAGTATCTTCTGAATCACATGTAGTCTGCAGATAATGGTATAGCTATAGCAGGGTACTGTTACTGGAAACTGTTGCTCCTACTTACATGGAAAACCTGAAACCCTTTTTAAGCTGCTAAAACTCCCTGTGCCTCAATTCCCATGTCTGTTTCGCAGATAGAGGGAGAACTTGATTATGTTTGTAAAGTGTGTTACCAGTGAAAAGTGCAACTGATTATTGAAGTAGTATGTCTGACTTCATATGTGTGTTGCTTTTGTCTTGGCCTTTCTTGGTCTGTCTCTTTTGACAGGTGAATTATGACACCTGTTCTGAAATGCCAGATTGATTGAAAAGTTATGGGATCCATGCATGAATTGCTTTCAGTAATGTGAAAGTATGGACAGGCTGCTTTGAGAATTACTTGTGGCTACATTACGTTTAGCAAAGCATTAGGAAGTTTTTTAATCTGTTTTTTCCTCAGCTGAATGAAGAAACATGGTTCTGATAGTAGTCATAAATGGGATAAAAGCTGTATTTAAGTGCCCTTTGAAATCTGAACTTCTAACTCTTTGCTGAAAATGAGCAAGCTATAAGTCATTCTCCAAACCATTCAGCTGATTTGTGTGCCTGTTATATAATGACAATGGTGTATTACTCAGTTATAAGATCAAATATGCATGTAGCAAGTCCTTCTTTCTTTATTCCAAACTTTAGTTTGGTGTGATTTTCGCTGGTGCTCAGAAGAACATTGGCTGTGCTGGAGTTACTGTTGTAATAGTACGTGAGGACTTGCTGGGATTTGCACTGAAAGAATGCCCTGTAGTACTGGATTACAAAACACAAGTCACGAATGGCTCTTTGTATAACACTCCACCATGCTACAGGTAACTTAACCCTGGTGTTGGTATCTCTTATTCAGAAAGGTGCAGTACTGCCATCTGTTGCTCTTACCAAGAAGTTCCAAAAGTTGGGTAGTTGCATTCAAGTCACTCATATCATTGGAGAGTGAAAACATGAGAAGTGTCCAAAACTGCATGACTGTATCAGGCTTTGAGGTTGCCTAGTGGGACTCAGCCAGAAAGGACATAATAATTTTAGAAGTGAATATTGTTGTCATAACTTGGATTGCAGAAGCTTCAGGCTCCACTTCTGAGTTACATGAATGCAAGTCTAGTCAAATCAGTGTTGAGGTTTCTGTCATTGCAGATGGGTAATTTGACAGTCTTGCTTCTTTAATACTCAGTACAGATTTGATCTAATTTCTTCCTGATGCTGTTCTTAGTTTTTGAACTTCCAGATCCCTATTGAATTTCTTTGATGGGAAATGGTAAATGTTGTTACTAAAGGCTTTACAAGACTCTATGTTCCTTTCTCGCTACAGAATTCACTACTGTTGGTCTTGAAATCAAACTGAAAAGGGTTGTTTCATTTGTTTTAAAGGTGCTGTATCATTGCTTCACTTTACTCTTTGGTACAGCTCTCTGTATTTCTTCGACTGCTTCGTCTGTGTTTCACTTGGCATCCAACAATAAAATTGGTCTAGTTTCATAATCATTCATTGCAATCAAGATCATAAAATTGGCATGTATCTGGTGGTTTCATGTGTGCAAGAAGCAGAACAGACTGCGACTTGCTCTTCTAAAATTCCTATCTTTTACCTGCTGATAGCTAATGAAATAATGCTTTGCTACTGGAATATTTAAGTGTTGAGCCAATAGTATCTACCCATTCTTAATATGAAACATTTTTATATCAGTGCCCACTGGAATTACTGTTTTAAAAATGAAAATCCTCAAAGCAGATATCCTTTGTTTCTAGAAGTTCTAAAAATTACTTTGAAAACAATGATTCCTGCTTTTAAGGACAGGGTATCCTGCTGATCTAGAGAATTTATGATGTAATCTTTTGACATTTAATCTAAGCTGTCACAGCTTTTGTGTGTGTACCAGAATTTGCAAATTTAAGTTGACTAATGATGTCCAACAGGTATTAAATGCACTGTATAGGCATAAATTAGTGGTTCCTATCTATGAAGCCTGCCTTAGTGCTGTCACTTACATTGAGTAGAACTTTAACTGATACTAAATGTATCTCTGAATCTATTGATTGTATGCTACTGCAGTAGACACAAAGGTAGTTGTCCTAGTTTGTCAAGAGTATATAGTGCTGTAGTGATGTACTGTTGGGTCAGCCTGTCTGTCCCGTCTTCTGGGTACACCCATTATTCTTAGGACACTGCTGTTAAGACACAAATTAACCTTACAATGCTTTCAGATTTGTCTTCTCACCAAATGTAAGTTTGTAACCTTGACTGTAGGTGTGTCTTTTTTGCCCAATGATTAAAGCCTCTGTTTCTCACAATCTGTTTTCTTGTCTGCCAAGTCACACTTACTCTCTTGGACACTGTGTACTTGGACATGCTGGGTTTTAAATCCAGCCATTCATGCTTTCCAAGTACAAAGCTATTTCCATTTGAAAACCCAAAGTTCTTATTCTCTGCACTCGAGTACAATGTTGCTCGTGGTTTGAAAAGCAAACCAGATTAATTTCTGCAACTTGATTTTAGGTACTGTAAAGAACTTGGAAGTGCTGCTTTAGCTGTAATTTAGTACCTGTCAGCAACATTAGCTGGGTATTGGGAGATTGAGTGCTGAAAATACAATTAAATTAAGTCTCCTTTCTGGTCTCTGTCCTGCCAGACTTCACTCCCAGACTCACTCCATGGTACAGACCTACACTGGGGTACATTACAGAATTCAGAATGTAACACAGATTGAAGATGTTGGCAGGGTGTCCATCTGTTGGACTTGGCTCTAAATACCTGTTCTTTTTTTTGTAAGGAACTGGCAATGCTTACTAGCTCTCTTTTTGTCTGCTCTTTTCCTTGCACTCTGTTTACTGGCAAGCAGTTAAAAAATATTAACTGAATTTGCAAAAGCTGCTTCAGCAGGATGTTAAAGTCATGCTAATGGCTTTAGCATTCTGGTACTGTAGAGGCTGACTACTTTGACCCTAACCTGCTTTGCTAAAATTAACAATCAATTTGCTATGAAAGTCTTGCTTCCAAGATCCAGAATGGATTTTGTATTTGAAATTTCTCCAGAAACATGGTGACTGACTTGAAAGGGAAAAAAAGTAGTTTTCAGCTGGCAGGGTTTTGCAGTTGACTCTAAGGCTGACTTCTTCAAGCTGTATTTGTCCAAGAAGTCCTGCTCATGGAAATTAGGGCAAGAGATGAATGTGGCACTGTATATTTGGCAAGGGCATAAGCTATGCTTCAGTTAAATCCTTCTCTCTGGAGTATTTGACAGAATGCTGTCATAAACGTGACAAAATTGTGCTCTTGGAGGTATAAGGTACATTAGTATGAAATTCAATCTGTAACCTTGGTTATTCTGCAGTCTTTTGACAGTGCTCAAAGATTTGATGCTGGCATCCACTGAAAAAGTAAAAGCAAAAGAAATTTAAAGCAGCCTCCTGCTTTATTTGTGTTTGGGGAAAATTGTAATGTTCTCTGAGCACTCCCTTTGAATATGCAATGAAGGGATTAATAAAATTACTGGAAAAACACCATAAACTTGTGAGCAGGTTTTTGTTAAGTATTGTAGTTGTGGGAAATGCCTGAACTTGTTCAAGTGGAGTTTTGTAGCAAAAGCACAAAGGCAAAAGGCCCTGGGGATTTTTTTTTTCCCCCATGTTGCACTTAGTAAGGAACATTGAGATACTTGGTCTTAACTAATGTGATGCTCACAGGCCTCCAAGGTCTTACATAGAACAGTAATGAATAATTAAGTGACACATTATTTGTTTTGCCAAACTTAAGTATTTATGTGGGCAAAATGTGTTTTTAGACAGAAATGGGATTATAGCTTTTGTTTTTAACATTTGTGAAATGTGATTAATTTCTGGTGTTATTAATGTACATACATTTGAGATTTATCCCTGCATCTTTGCTAGAGCAGCTCCACAGGGTGGATGCTGCTGAGTTTTGTGCTATATCTTCGGTGCTTTCTAGGGCTTGACAGGCAGTTGTGTGATCAATGAACTAACAGTCCCTGCAACATGGCTGGCATGTCCTTGGGAGCCCTGCAGGAGATACAGAAAGTCTACAGGACTTGTCCTTTTGTGGTACAAAGAGTTAAGATTGATGCAACAGATTGGCGTATTATTTAAACTTCAGAGTACTCATCTGTGTCCAAAAATCACTGCCCACTTAGAACTGTCATTATCGGTAAAATAGTCTGGATTCTGATATTAATCTTAAGCATCCTAACCCGAAATGTAACATTTTGTTGCTGAAACATTTGGAACTATCAAATGGGACTTTTTTTATGGTTTGTGTGGGTTTGTTTTGTTTGTTTTAAATCATCTGATTGAAATGCTTTTTTCCTCTTGCAGTATTTATATCATGGGATTGGTACTGGAATGGATAAAGAATAATGGTGGAGCTGCAGCTATGGATAAACTTAGTTTAATCAAATCACAAATGCTATATAACATTATAGACCAATCTAATGGATTCTATGTGTAAGTTGCTGTGCTTTTCCCCTTGTTTTCAATGTTTGTTGTGGACCCAAATATTTTTAACTTTTGAGTCTTGACAGCACCTGTTGCCTTTTCAGTATATATAAATTTGTGCAAACCATTCACTTGAGGCTTATCCTTATACAGAGAGTTATCATTCCAGTAGGAAGTTATGCTTCACAACTATTTATATAGGATAACTTGAAATATTAATAGCATGTGTTCTAAACTTAACGTGCAGGAGCCTAGAAGAGTATAGAAAAAAAAAAGCAATAAGCAGATTGTGGTTTGCATGCTTACTGAATCACATGGGGAAATAGAGGTCTAACCAGAGAAAGTGGTTTGTAAGAAACTGCAAAGACCACTTTTGCATTATTCTTTCTACCATCTCTTTTAGTAGTCAGACTGATTTTTCTCTGTGAAGCAGAACATTTTTTAGTTAATTGTGCTGAGTTTGGAAACGCTTTCTGCATCAGGAAGGGGAAGATCAGGCTTACATGTTTTAAAAATGTAATGCTTTATGTACAGTTTATTTTCCTCAGTTATTCTTGATGGTTTTCCAAAGCAGATTTAACCCTCTGATCTTTACATACTGTTGGTAAGGTATTTTTTATGCTCACAGTACCCACAATATGTATAGATGAAAGCAGAAGTAATTTAGAATAATTCTAATTCTCACCAAGCACATAAACTAGTCATTGATTATGAAACGGCAAAATATTTTCCCTCACTTCCAGTATAAAATCAACAGTTTTGGGATCTAATTAACTTTCAAGTCAAAATTAGGATAGGAAAAATTAAATTTCAGCTTTAAAGCTATCTATAACTTTAATTGGCAGGGATATATTCTGGGCCCTTCAGTTCAAGAAGGATGTTGAGTTGCTCAAAGGTGTGCAGAGAAGGGCAACAAAGCTGGTCAGAGGTTTGGAGCACAAGCCCTGTGAGGAGAGGCTGAGGGAGCTGGGGTTGTTTAGCCTGGAGAAGAGGAGACTCAGGGGTGACCTTATTGCCATCTACAACTACCTGAAGGATAGCCACATGGGGGTTGGTTCTTTTCCCAGGCTGCCAGCAACAGGTCAAGAGGACACAGTCTCAAGCTGCACCAGGGGAGGTTTAGGCTGGATGTTAGGAAGAAATTTGTCAAAGTGATTGGCAATTGGAATGGGCTGTACAGGGAGGTGGTGGAGTCACCATTGCTGGAAGTACTTAAAATAAGACTGGATGAGGCACTTAGTACCATAGTTTAGTTGATTAGATGGTGCTGGGTGATAGGTTGGAGTTGATGATCTCAAAGGTCTTTTCCAACCTGGGTTATTCTGTATAGTGTCATCATAATGTTTAATACATTCTGCTTATCCATTTAGTTAATGAGAACAGGTTTGCCTTTAAGATCAGGAGTGCAATCCTACTCTACTGACATCCTAAGGGTTTTCATAAATGTCAGTAAGCAAATGAAGCCTTAAAAACATTTAGTGACAAATAGAAATCTGTTTCTGGCAGCTGATCTGGTCTGTCAGATGTTGAGTGGGAAATGCAATGCAGGTGTGATGGTCAATGGGGAAGGCAAAGTAAGCTTCACTGAGTTGTATGCATCTTACTAAACAATACAGTTAAGTCTCTGGATTACTTTTTTTCCTATTGTATCTATGACTAAAAGCAAACTCTGTATGAAGATGCCTTCCTGGCTGTAACAGGCAGCCTAATCTGTGGTGGGCTTCACTGAGTGGCAGTGAAGTAATATGAGTGACTGTCCTGAAGGGGAAAAAAAGCCTCAAAAATGCTCTGAATTGGACAATGGGGCAGGAGCCAGCAGGTCTGGTTTTTCAAGAAATTGCCCACATTGCCCAGGCTTGTCTGAACATGTCTTGGGGTCCAAGTGGGCCAGGTGTGTGTGCCTTTGGCCACATTTGGAGAAAACTCATTCTATAGCTTGAAGTGTCAGGTTTTTATCTCTTCATCTTTGTTATCACTGGCCATCATTGTCTTGGGAAATCTATAAATACCGGCCCAGAGTGTCACTGCCCTGCCTTGCAATTGTCCAAGCTCTGGGAGAAATCACATGTCTTGCTTGGAATCTGACCTGTGCTTCAGTTTACCCAGACAGACTGCCCCTTGTTGTAAGTGTTGTATATCCTAGAGCCCAGGAGCAGACAGATGTGTCTTGCCAGGCTGAGAGATGAACCCCAGGAAGAGCCGAGAGTCCCCAGGACAGTTTTGTTTTATTGGAAGAAGCAATAAGCACTCCTGTGAAGATTGCAACTAAAGAACCTCTCCAAACAGGCAAAGCTACAAAGCCTGTGGAGATAAACCCTGTACGTGCCTTAGCGACAAGCCGCAGAAGCCAACAGAAAGTGAAACTGTGTTCCTGCAGCTTTCACGTGGTCGATGCCCTTTTGGTTTTGTTTAAATCTCCACGTGTGCTGCGTGGTACCATGATTAGTGAGTAATTGCAACATCTGACTTTTTGCAAGCATCTGTTAAAGGTCTGTTGCCCTAGACCATTCCAGAGTTCCCCCCACCCCCTGGTGGGCAATCTCCAGCATGTTGCCGATGTTCTTCTCTTTTTTTTTTTTTTTACAGTTTAAGTTATTGTTTTCTGGATTTTTGCTCATATTGTTTGAATTGTTACATGTTCCTGCTGGTGAGGTATCTGTTCCACAACTGAATATTTCAAAGCAGTAAATAGGTTTTATTAATATTTTCCATATGATTTTTATTAATAAATTTACTAATTTTTATTAATCATTCCACCTATTAAATATTAATAACCTTCATACGATCATAACACTGATGTGCTTCAGTGTGACAAGCCATTTAAGTGAATAGAGACTTTATTCCACAAAGTGCTGTCTGCCTTTTGCAGTTTGCTTTTCAAAGTCTGCATTGGGTTACTTTGAACCGTCTTATAGCAACTATAGTGTAGCTAGTTACTCACTTACGGGAGCGATTACAAACAGGCCTTTTCAAAGAGTTTTCCTGGCTGCACCTGAAGTAGTATCTGCCTATGCAAATTTTCTATAACTTTTTTTCCTCCTCATAATGAAGACCTCTGTGCAAAGGAATAAGGGAGTAACTGAAAGATTATATCCCTTCTTTGTTAAATAGAATAATAATAGGTATGAAGTATACACGCACTGTATGGAAACTTATTCATAATGAATTCTTGCAGAATCCTAGCCTTAGGAAAGCATAGATCTGGAGGCTTCATATTTCCTTTGTAACTGGAAGCACTACAGAAAAATGTTTAAAGATAAATGTGCCTGGAATTTTCAATTCTAGTGTAAAGGAAATTTTAAGAGATTAAGGAGCTGTGTTGTACTTCCTGTATGTTGCAGCCATGTATGCAGTGCATATTTGTTCTAGATATCTCTTATGTACTTGAAATGTTCATGTTCTGTATAATATTGATGTGGAAGGTGGACTTGAGAGCACTAACAAAAGTCTCTAATGGTTATGTAAATTTACTTATGCTATGTTCTTATACTTCTGTTAGCTCTGTTTTGCTAGGTCAGGCTCTGGTAGCACTTGTGACTAGCTAGTTAAAAATAAGTGTGCCAATCTTAGAAGAGAGCATAAACTGGCCTTGCTTGCATGTAACTGATAATTCCATGGCTGGGATGGTTGTTTTTATGTGGTGTTGTGGTTGGTTGTTGTTTTTTTTTTTTAATAGGTATGTTTACAAGCCTCCTGTGGATACCTCTGGGGCAATTTTGAGCATATCAGCAAGGTCTAAAACTTTCCAGATTCTATTGTTCATAGTTAAATAATGAAGGTTGCTCTCTTTATCAGGAAGTAATGACTCTTTCAATTTTGGAGGAACTACCTTGATGTTAAATAGATGCATTTATTCACTTCCTGAAAGTGTACATAGCTGAAAAAAGGATAAATTTAGTGCAAAATAGGTTAATCGTTTTATTCTGGAACCTTTCTAGGTGTCCGGTGGAGAAAAAGAACCGAAGCAGAATGAATGTCCCTTTTCGTATTGGCAGTACCAAGGGTGATGAAGCACTGGAAAAGAAATTTCTTGAGAAAGCTGTGGAACTTAACATGATATCTCTGAAAGGGCATCGGTAAGTATTGGTCAGATGAATCCTTTCCCTGTGCAGAATAAACTGTTGCTACCAGTGGTATGGCAGCAGGCATTGTGCATTGACTTGCCAGCCTTTCTTGTAAACAGTGCCTCATATTCCTTAGGCATCATATGGGAGTAATGGCAATCTAGACTGTAATCAGAGACTGGTGGTGGCTCAACTACTGCTCAGGTGTGATTGGGCTCAGAGCTTTCTCCTGAATTCTGTTTTTGTCTCCGGTTTGATAAACCTGTCTCTGTGCGGATGCCAAAGAATGGCCAGCAAATGCCTGACTGAGGTCAGATTCTCTCATTGTATAAAAGCCTTTTGTTACATGGCTTGTCTACCCTGTTGCAAGTGTTCCTTCCCAGCTAAAATGGTGCTGGTTGGATTTAAAAAGATACCTTTTTGGTGTCACAGAGCTACAGATTTGGAGCTGTAAAAAACCCACTCAACCAAAACACTAGTAAATAGTGACCTCTTCTAGACTGTAAGCTTGCTTTAAATTAAATATTGCTTCTCATTCACACAAACTGTCAATTCTATGCCTTTGCAGTAGAATTAGGTTTAAAAGTGAATTTATACTAGTGTCCTTTTGTAAATTATAAAAAAAGTTCTATTTTTCTCTTCCCCTGCTTTTCAATCCAGATCTGTGGGAGGAATCCGGGCCTCTTTATATAATGCGGTGACCGTAGAAGATGTTCAGAAGCTTGCAGCTTTCATGAGAAGCTTCATGCAGATGCATCAGTCCTAAATGTCCATGGGTTAGAATGATGCTGTAGATGTATGAAATAAAAGCTAAGGGATTTGAAAATCACTGTGCACAGTTGTAGCATGCAAGTTATATTTTCTTTTCATTCCTGTAGCTATTTTAGTTAACCATGTGGGACTAAGGCCCAATCTTGCAGTGACTTGGCCTTGGCTTTGGAGGTCAGAATCCCCAGACTGGTTCCAAAATTTGCATAACAGTATTTTTAATGTGTTATTAGAATGTGCATTGTAAGGTGCAATGGATCTGAGTTTGTTTCTTGTTTCTAGTCACAAATCTTCAGCAATGCTTTGTTTTCAGTAAACTTCAGGAGGCAAAACTTGCTGTTGTAACCTTTGTAATGCTTTACAAATATTCTGTGACTGCCCAGTGATGCTAAAACTAACATTAAATGTTCTTTAAAGATATATATACTTGTTTTATAGGGTATGTTCTAACATCGGCTAGTATACCACCAGTATTTAATAGTTAAACATAGGTGCTCCTAAGTTAAGGACCTTGCCTTCATGCCCATGCTTAAAGTACTATTGTAACAGTTCCATGCAGCTGTACTCATTGTGGTTACCCTGTAGGACTGGGCCTTTTTAGTATTATCATTTACTAGTTTAAAGCTAAGGTGCATGAGTCTGTAATTAAATACAACATGACGATGTTTACTTCTCTATTCATTTTATATATGACATTTCTCTAGGTTATTAATTTTATGTTCTTATTTTGGAGCATGCGTATTTGTTCCTGACAAAAACTTGATTTTAATTTCTGAACCTTGTGCCAGACAATGTTACTGTATTCCACTTAATGGATTTGGGGCTTTCTCTGCACTGACTTCCTAGCCTGAAGTGCAGCAGGCTTTCTTCTCTGGTGCTTCTTAAATGTCTTCCCTCTCTATTTGCTCCAGTATTTTCTGTCCATTGTTTCAGTCCTTTGTGCCTTTTTTTATGTGGGGATTTGTCCAGCTGCAGTAAATTAAAAGCTTGATTTCTCTGCCTTTTCATGACTCCATCAATTTCTGGTCCACCTTTCTCACCTCATCTGGTTTATCTCAGATTTTGACACTCTAGCTAGAGTGGGAACTGTAGTTATGCAGAGATCTTCAGAGAAGCTATTATTGTATGTTTGAGTTACTTTTCCCTCTGTGAATTTACTGCCAGTGACTATGTATTGACACTAGACTCTTCACTGTGGAAGCTGTCTGCTAGTATCATACTGTTTAGTCTTACTGCAGCTGGTTTCAGACTGTAAACTCCTTGGTACAGGACAAGCATTTTTTGATCTATTTTTCCAGTAAAATTTAGTAATGATGATGATGGACTGTCCACTTCTTGTGGAAGCTCATAGCAGTCAGCAGAGGTTAGCTATGGCTGAGTTACATTCCTATTTGAAAAGTCATAATTTGAGTACTGTTGTAAGATTTTTGTGAACTTACTGTAACTCTAATTAAATAAAATGGTTGAAGAAAATAAAATTTAATCACAGCATGCTGTGAAGTACCTGTGTTTGTCTGAGGCTTAGAATCAATAGAATCATAAAATCAGTAAGGTTGAAAAAGACCTCAAAGATCATCCAGTCCAACCTGTCACCTGAGACCTCATGACTACTAAACCATGGCACCAAGTGCCATGTCCAGTCCCCTCTCAAACACCTCCAGGGATGGTGACTCCACCACCTTCCCAGGCAGCCCATTCCAATGGCGAATGACTCTCTCAGTGAGGAGCTTTCTCCTCACCTTGAGCCTAAACTTCCCCCGTTGCAGCTTGAGACTGTGTCCTTTTGTTCTGGTGCTGGCTGCCTGGGAGAAGCAACCAACCCCCTCCTGGCTACAACCTCCCTTCAGGTAGTTGTAGAGAGCAATAAGGTCTCCTCTGAGCCACCTCCTCTCCAGGCTAAACAACCCCAGCTCCCTCAGCCTCTCCTCATAGGGCTTGTGCTCGAGTCCTCTCACCAGCCTTGTTGCCCTTCTCTGAACAGACTCAAGACTCTCAAGGACCTTCTTAAATTGAGGGCCCCAGAACTGGACACAGTACTGAAGGTGTGGCCTAACCAGTGCTGAGTACAGGGGCACCATGACTTCCCTGCTCCTGCTGGCTGCACTATTCTTGATGCAGGCCAGGATCCTGTTGGCCTTCTTGGCCTCCTGGGCACACTGCTGGCTTGTGTTCTGTTATTTCAGAAGGCTGAGAGGTCATGCATAATACTGTGTTGCAAGTTTATTGTGCTATTGCACTTGTCCCTGAAAAGCAAGCCTGGCCTTGAACATTTCCAGGGAGGGAGCATCCATGACCTGTCCTGGGTAGCCTGTTTTAGTGTCGCATCACACTCACTGTAAAGAATTTCTAATATCTAGTCTAAATCTACTCTCTTCCAGGTGAAAGCCATTCTCTCTCATCCTGTCACTATGAGGAGAGACAAAGGGAGCTGGGGTTGCTTAGCCTGGAGAAGAGGAGACTCAGGGATGACCTTATTGCTCTCTACAACTACCTGAAGGGAGGTTGTAGACAGGCAGAGGTTGGTCTCTTCTCCCAGGCAGCCAGTACCAGAACAAGGGGACACAGTCTTAGGCTGTGCCAGGGCAGGTTTAGGCTGGATGTTAGGAAGAAGTTCTATACAGAGAGAGTGATTGCCCATTGGAATTGGCTGCCTGTGGTGGTGGTGGAGTCACCGTCACTGGGGGTGTTCAGGAGAAGACTTGATGGGGTGCTTGGTGCCATAGTTTAGTTGTTTGGGTGGGTTGGATTGGTTGATGGGTTGGACGCGATGATCTTGAAGGTCTCTTTCAACCCGGTGTATTGTATTGTACAAGCTCTTGTAAAATGTTCCTTTCTGGCTTTCTTGTAAGCTTCCTTCAGGTAGTGGAAGGCTGCTACAGGGTCTCTGTGGTGCCTTCTCCATGATGAACAGCCCCAGTTCTCACAGCCTTTCATCATAGGGGAGTTGCTGCAGCCCTCTGCTCATCTTTGTGGCCACCTTCTGGACCTGCTCCAACAGTTCGATGTGTTTGTGTTGGGGGCCCCAGAATTTGATGTAGCACTCCAGGTGTGGTTTCATGAGAGCAGAGTGCGAATCACCTTCTTCATTCTGCTTTTGATGCAGCCCAGGACATGCTTGGCCTTCAGGGCTGCAAGTGCATGGCCTCAGCGAACTTGCTGAGACTGCATTTTGTCCCTTCATCCAGATCAGACGAAGATGTTAAACAAGACTGGACCCCCTGCTGACACCTGTAGAGTACTGCTACCTACAGGTCTCCAATTAGACTGTACTGCTGGCATACTTGTGTACTTGTTTTCAAGCAGTATCTGTGACTTATTTTCTAAAGTTACTAAACCTTTCTCTTATGTAAGAGCTTTGCATTCCTCTTCAGTTGTGCTTTTGTGTGATTGCCAAAAAACCAACCTTCATGAACCCAACAAACCTTCTTTGCTTCTTCTGAATAGTACCTAGTGCCTTGAGTTTTTCTTCTCCTCATAAAGGCAAAAATCATGTAAAAGCAAAATACAGAGTGAAGACTACACTAGCAGGCAGTGATTAACTGAATAACATGCTGGGGGATGCAGGAATTCTGGGGATACTTGGAGCATATGCAGAATTAATTGATTACTTGAGTTTGTTTTGAATCCATCCATGCAACAGTTCTACCCTTCCAGGCTCCATCCCTGAAAGAAGTTATCAGGGCACTGAGTGGTGGTGGACACAGAAATCCCATTCCTTCTCATCAGATTAGTAGGAGGAACTTAAGCAAGATATTGGTGAGAGTCCTGTTATGTTTCCCTGATGTCAACATCTTGAAGTTGGGTCAATAGTTAAAATGTTTAGAAGCCAAACTTTTCTTGGTGTGATATGAATACCCCTGAGGTATTAAAAATGCTCAGAATACAAGCAAAATACTAGTCCCATCTTAGTTTTTGTATGTAGAGAGGGAATTTTAAGATGAATGCTTTTCAGTGAACAATGCTCTGAGTTCCCTCTCTGGTAAGTTGTCTTTAGTGCTGTTTCTAGCTTTTGTGTTTTATTTCACAAAACCAGCTGATAGGATTCTCTTCAGTTTGTAGTATAAAAGTCTGGCCACCAATTCCCAAGTCTGGCCTAAAAAGAGAAAGCTGCCAAGGAGATCGTGCACTTTCTCTCTTTCTGCTTTGCACAGAGAGGAGTCCTTTAGCCCAGTGTTATGAAGATGAATTGGTAAATACTAACAAGGCAATTAGTATATTAAAATATTAATTATGATTTATTACTATACAAATTGCCAGAAACTTATTAATAGCTGAGTGTGTACGGCTGTAGTATACTTAAAATGTATATATATGTATATATATACAGTATATAGGTAATACTAACAATTTAAACAGTATTAAGCAAACCAGGAAAATAACACTGGGAAAGAGAATCTGTGGCAGGGTTGCTGCCTGCCCACTAGGAGGAGACTCAACTGGAACCTTGATAAAACGGCAGCAGTTAAGACAAACAGAACCTTTTACGAAGAGGATTTATAGACATAAACCAATTACAATATTATTTCTCTGGAATTCTCTCTGGGGCTGCAATATAGTCCAAGGTACAGAGAGCAACAGGAGCTCCACCCATGTGGATGGGTGCTGCTGAGGTTAGCCATTAGCAGCTTTTGGGGTGCTCTCAGGCGCTGGTTGCTGGCAGGGTTGTCACACTGTCCCAGTGGGTGGGCTGGCCACAGCACAATAGCAGGAGGCTCTTTAAGCTCCCTAGGGTTTGCAGGCTGTTCAGGGTTTCAGGCTCTCAACAATAGCTGCAAGGTCTGGGTTTGAGAAGCAGGCGCTTAGGCTGGAACTGACTCTCTGCTGCAAGGGACAGTTCTCCAGGTCTTGGCTTACCTGGGCCTTGATCCTTCTGCCCAGCAAGACACTTCTGTCTGCTCATGGGCTTTTATGATGTGAAGAGGCTGACCATGGTTTCAGTGCAGCTTATATGAAGGGGCTTGCATCTTTCCGGGTAAACTGAGGCACGGCAAAGATTCTGAGTTGCAAGGCTCATGGCTTCTCTTCCCAGATCTTAGGCTAGGCAAGGCAAGGCAAGGCAAGGCACATTGTTTACTGTTTGGCTTTGCTTTTATCATTTGCCCAAGGATCGGTTTGGCCAACTGGAAACCAATAGAAGGGGATTTTGCCAGGCCGTGACCATATAAGGTAAAGACATGAGCTTAGTCTAGGTGAAGCATGGGCAGTGCAGGTGCCTGTTTACCACAATGGGAGAACATGTCCCTGTTTACCAGACTTTCTGACACCTGGGTTCTTTGTCTTTTTCCCATGTTCCCCAGACCCTGCAGGAGGGAGGGGGAGAGGGCGATCATGCCTCGACATGCCAGGACTTGTTCTGGGTTTGTGTTGCGCCCATTTGGCCCTACCACCACAGCCAGGTGAGAACAACTGTAGATTAGAAAGATACCTTCTCCCCAGGGGAATCCTGTCAGTTGTCAATGGTAGGGTGTTTCTGAGGCAGCTGTGGTACCATCTCTAAGCCTGGAACAAAAGAATTAAATGACAATTACAAGACTGGATATTGGCATTCTTATTTAAATAGTTGTTTATTTTCAAATTATAATTGGCTTAATGTTTTCAGATGTACCTGGGGATGTTTGCACGTAAAAACTTTCTTTTCTTGACTTTTAGCAAATGCTTGGAATGAAACACAAATAATGGATTTAGGAATGAAACAGGAATATGGATTTAGGAAGGGCACATCCTGCCTCTCCAACCTGATCTCCTCGTATGATCAGGTGACCCACCTGGTAGATGTGGGGACGCCTGTGGATGTGGTCTACCTGGACTTCAGCAAGGCCTTTGACACCGTCCCCCACAGCAAACTCCTGGCCAAGCTGTCAGCTCATGGCTTGGACAGCAACACTCTGTGCTGGGTTAGGAACTGGCTGGAGGGCTGAGCCCAGAGAGTGGTGGTGAATGGTGCCACATCCAGCTGTTGGCCAGTCACTAGTGGTGTGTCCCTAGAGACCAGTGCTGGGCCCCATCCTGTTCAATGTCTTCATTGATGATCTGGATGAGGGGATAGAGTCAGTCATCAGCAGATTTGCAGATGACACCAAGTTAGGAGCAGATGTTGGTCAGTTAGAGGATTGAAGGGCTCTGCAGAGGGACCTTGACAGGCTGGACAGATGGGTGGAGTCCAACATGATGGCATTTAACAAGTCCAAGTGCCAGGTGCTGCACTTTGGCCACAACAACCCCATGCAGCGCTACAGGCTGGGGTCAGGGTGGCTGGAGAGCAGCTAGGCAGGAAGGGACCTGGGGGTACTGATTGACAGACAGCTGAACATGAGCCAGTAGTGTGCCCAGGTAGCCAAGAAGGCCAATGGCATCCTGGCCTGCATGAAGAATAGTGTGGCCAGCAGGAGCAGGGAAGTCATTGTGCCCCTGTACTCAGCACTGGTTAGGCCACACCTTCAGTACTGTGTCCAGTTCTGGGCCCCTCAATTTAAGAAGGACATCGAGACACTTGAACGTGTCCAGAGAAGGGCAATGAGGCTGGTGAGAGGACTCGAGCACAAGCCCTATGAGGAGAGGCTGAGGGAGCTGGGGTTGTTTAGCCTGGAGGAGAGGAGACTCAGGGGAGACCTTATTGCTGCCAGAACTACCTGAAGGGAGGTTGTAGCAAGGAGGAGGTTGGTCTCTTCTCCCATGCAACCAGCACCAGAACAAGAGGACACAGTCTCAAGCTGCAACAGGGGAAGTTTAGACTTGAGGTGAGGAGAAAGTTCTTCACGGAGAGGGTCATTTGCCATTGGAATGGGCTGCCCAGGGAGGTGGTTGAGTCACCGTCCTTGGAGGTGTTCAAGAGGGGACTGGACATGGCACTTGGTGCCATGGTTTAGTAGTCATGAGGTCTTGGGTGACAGGTTAGAGTTGATGATCTTTGAGGTCTTTTCTAACCTTATTGATTCTATGATTCTATGAGAAGATGTCATACATTGATGGCTAAGAAGCTCTCAGAATATGCTGAAAGCATTACTGTGTTTGGTGCTATATGGTAAATGATTCATTGTATTTTCTTCTCTGGATAGCAAATAAAATGAGACTGAACCTCTTCATATTTGATAAGGATATACCTAATTAAAAAAAGAAATGTTGCAAGGTTTTACATGAAATCAGTCACTTTAATTAGAAAGGGATATCCCCATTCCTCTTGGTAATTGGACTCTTGATAATTTCAGACCAAGACTGATGACAGTCTGTGATAAATTGGTTGCTTTTAGGCTAAGGGAGCTAAGAAGTTATAATTACCAGTGGATTACTGAATGGTTGGAGGAGTATGATCAAAGAGATGCAAGGAGATACATAGAAGAACTTGCAAAAATGCATGCACTTTTTAAGTTGCTAAGAAATGTGTATTTGATGCGACAAAAATAAAAGCCAAGTCCTTGAAAATTTGAATTCAATATCCCACCTTTACACTTCACCTAAAAAGCAGTAATCGAATATTGTAGTAGATAGATTAATTACAAAAAAAGAGAAAGAATTGTGAGAAATGTTGACATTTACTAATCTATTACAAGAGAAATTACCATGAAACTGCTTAGAATTTATAATATAATAAATAAATCTGAGTATGATTCTTTGTTGTGGTTCCATGAAAACTGAAGACATTTAAGAAACACTGTTAAAACTAGAGATGGTAGTAACAAACACTGCTTGATGTATAGCTGAATAAAAAATCATCCATGACACAAGCAGTAGTATTTTTGACTTGAAACAAGCTGTATGAGACTTTCAGACTTTGTTGTTATGTATTGTAGCTGGGCAAACCAAAACTAAAGAATTATAAAAGCTGGGAAACTTAGCTCTGAGCTTGTGCTGCTCTGACAGTGTAGAGTCACACTGGCTCATGTCTTTTCTCCCTTAACAGAGCAGCCCGAACCATACCACTCTTTGACACATTTTTATTGTGAAAACAGGCCTTAGTGCTAGACAGGTATTAATGCTTGTCTCAGCTGTGATTGTGGTACCTCACGTCCCAGTACTTAGAGATGGCTGCCATGTCTGGTCCCTCTGTCAGAATGGAAATTAATCTATTTCAGTTAGCCACCTAAACTAACTCCTCCTTTGTATGGCATGGGAGCTTGTCTTCAAATCCTTAATTCTGGCTGGTGATGTGAAGTAGTTTGAACACTATTCTAGTGGTGTGAGGAGTGCTATGGTGTATCAAGAGAAAGGGTGAGACATTGACAGTAGAGCTATGTGCTCTGTGACTTCCATAGGAAGCACTGGACCAAGTTAGTAGTGCAGTATGTGCTAAGTAAATGCTGGATGACACTTGGTGAATACAAGAATATATTACAAAGCTTTGGAATTAAGCTGTGTAAAACTGAAGGAGAGGAATAGAAACAGAAGTAAAACAGCAAGCAGGCAATACATCATAAAGTTGTTAAGTTGGAGTAGCAATTTTACCTGTTGGTGTATGAGTCAGAATCTCTTTAAGAGGGTAGCCCTTTGTCTTGCTTCCCTGTGCTGCTCATCCAGGCAGTACCTGCAGTACTGCTTCCAGCTCTGTGTTCCTTAGCAGAAAGAAGACATGGACCTGTTCAAGCAGGTGCAGAGGAGAGCCACAAAAATGATGAGAGGAATGGAACACCTCTCCTATGAAGAAAAGCTGAGGGAGTTGGAGTTGTTCAGCCTGGAGACAAGAAGGTTTGAGGAAAACTTTGTTTCAGCCTTTCAGTGTACAAAGGGACCTTATATTGAGTCCTGTGTCCAGCTCTGGGCCCCTCAGTTTAGGAAGGATGTTGACTTGCTGGAACGTGTCCAGAGAAGGGCAACGAAGTTGGTGAGGTGTTTGGAACACAAGCCCTATGAGGAGAGGCTGAGGGAGCTGGGGTTGCTTAGCCTGGAGAAGAGGAGACTCAGGGATGACCTTATTGCTCTCTACAACTACCTGAAGGGAGGTTGTAGACAGGCAGAGGTTGGTCTCTTCTCGCAGGCAACCAGCACCAGAACAAGAGGACACAGTCTCAGGCTGCGCCAGGGCAGGTTTAGGCTGGATGTTAGGAAGAAGTTCTATACAGAGAGAGTGATTGCCCATTGGAATGGGTTGCCCGGGGAGGTGGTGGAGTCACCATCACTGGGGGTGTTCAGGAGGGGACTTGATGGGATGCTTGGTGCCATGGTTTAGTTGTTTAGGTGGGTTGGATTAGTTGATAGGTTGGACATGATGATCTTGAAGGTCTCTTCCAACCTGGTCTATTCTATTCTATTCTATTCTATTCTATTCTATTCTATTCTATTCTATTCTATTCTATTCTATTCTATTCTATTCTACAGATGGCAAGAGATCTTTTTTTGAGATCTGTAGTGACAGAACAAGGACCAGGTCTTTTAACACTGGAAAATATAGGTTTAGATTTGACAAGACAAAGAGTGTGATAACTCACTGGAACAGGTTAGCCCAGGACGCTGTGGGGACCGCATCACTGGAAGTGTTGAAAAAATCCTGTTGGATGGGGCTTCAAAGCAACCTCATATAATTAAAACCTTCCCTAAATGTGCCAGGGGGTTGGAGTTAGGTGATTTTGAAGGTGTCTTCCAACCCAAACCATTTTATGATTAAGCACATTTTTTTTTTCTGGGGTAAGGCTAGTGTAAATCTTGATTCAAGATTTGTACTACTGGTGAATCAGTTCTGCACACCAAAAAATGAATAGAAATAGAATAGAATAGAATAGAATAGAATAGAATAGAATAGAATAGAATAGAATAGAATAGGAGTAGAATAGAATAAACCAGGTTGGACAGACCTTCAAGATCATCGCGTCCAACCTATCATCTGAGACCAACACCCTCCTGGCTACAACCTCCCTTAAGGTAGTTGTAGAGAGCAATAAGGTCACCCCTGAGCCTCCTCCTCTCCAGGCTAAACAATCCCAGCTCCCTCAGCCTCTCCTCATAGGGCTTGTGCTCGAGGCCTCTCACCAGCCTCGTTGCCCTTCTCTGGACATTTTCAAGAGTCTCAATGTCCTTCTTAAACTGAGGGGCCCAGAACTGGACACAGTACTGAAGGTGTGGCCTAACCAAAGCAGAGTACAGGGGCACAATGACCTCCCTGCTCCTGCTGGCTGCACTATTTCTGATGCAGGCCAGGATGCCATTTGCCTTCTTGGCTACCTGGGCACACTGCTGGCTCATGTTCAGGCAGCTGTCGATCAGCACCCCCAGGTCCCTCTCTGTTTGGCAGCTCTCCAGCCACTCCGACCCCAGCCTGTAGCTCTGCATGGGGTTGTTGTGGCAGCACCCGGCACTTGGATTTCTTGAATGCCATCATGTTGGACTCTGCCCATCTGTCCAGTCGGTCAATGTCCCTCTGCAGGGCCCTTCTACCCTCTAACAGATCAACACCTGCTCCCAACTTGGTGTCATCTGCAAATCTGCTGATGACTGACTCTATCCCCTCATCCAGATCATCAACGAAGATATTGAACAGGATGGGGCCCAGCACTGATCTCTAGGGACACACCACTAGTGACTGGCCAACAGCTGGATGTGGCACCATTCACCACCACTCTCTGGGCCCGGCTCTCCAGCCAGTTCCTAACCCAGCGCAGAGTGTTGCTGTCCAAGCCATGAGCTGACAGCTTGGCCAGGAGTTTGCTGTGGGGGATGGTGACAAAGGCCTTGATGAAGTCCAGGTAGACTACATCCACAGCCTTCCCACATCCACCAGGCAAGTCACCTGATCATAGGAGGAGATCAGGTTGGAGAGGCAGGATCTGCCCTTCCTAAATCCATGTTGGCTGGACCTGAGCCCTTGGCCATCCTTCAGGTGCGCAGTTATTGCTGCAAGATAATCTGCTCCATCATTTTCCCTGGCACTGAGGTCTGGCTGACAGGCCTGGAGTTTCCAGGTTCCTTCATCCGACCCTTCTTGTGGATGGGGACCACACTGGCCAGCTTCCAGTCGTCTGGACCTCTCCGGTGAGCCAGGACTGGTGGACAATGATGGAGAGCGGCTTGGCCAGCTCATCTGCCAGCTCTCTCAGCACCCTAGGATGGATCTTATCTGGCCCCATGGACTTGTGGGGATCCAAGTGGCTCAGCAGGTCCCAAACTAATTCCTCATGGATATCCAGGGCATTACACTGCTCCCTGACCCCATCACCCAGCTCAGGAGGCCACTTGTCCTGAACTCCTCCTGCCTTACTGTTGAAAATTGAGGCAAAGAAGGTATTCAGGACCTCAGCCTTTTCCTCATTTTCAGTCACTGTGTTCCCCTCCAGGTCCAATAAGGAGTGCAGGTTTTTCTTGCCCCTCTTTTTAGCATTAACATATTTGTAAAAATGCTTTTTATTATCTTTCACAGAGGTGGCCAGCCTCAGTTCCAACTGGGCCTTTGCCTCTCTAATTTTTCTCCTCCATAATCTAACAACATCCTTAAACATACCTCAAGAAGCCTTCCCCTCCTTCCAAAGGTGATACAGCCTCTTTTTTGCCCTTAATTCCTTCAGGAGCTACTTGCTCATCCAGGCTGGTCGCTTTCCCTGCCAGGTCATCTTTCAGCACATGGGCACAGCCTGTTCCTGTGCCTTCAAGAGCTTCTGTTTGAAGTAGGTCCAACCATCCTGGACCCCTTGTTTCTTAAGGGCTGCTACCCAGGGAACTT
This sequence comes from Picus viridis, assembly GCA_033816785.1. Taxonomy (NCBI): domain Eukaryota; kingdom Metazoa; phylum Chordata; class Aves; order Piciformes; family Picidae; genus Picus; species Picus viridis. The sequence continues at coordinate 55,526,757 of CM066606.1, forward strand.
TCTGAATAAGTTTCTTAAACATGCTGAAATTTGCCCTCTGGAAGTCCAAGGTGAGGGTTCTGTTAGTGCTCCTCCCTCTCATGATTGCTGCACTCTAGACAGCCTCCCACCGTCACATCTCTCACCAGTCCTTCTCTATTGGAGAACAGAAATAGCTGAAATAACACCCACAAATATTGAGCCAAAATGCTGCTGAGCATTACTAAATCCTTACTGAAGCAAAATAAAGAGCATCAGAAGACTGTAGGGCCCAGTATATTTGCTTAGTTCTCACTTTCATAAACATTTTGTTTATTTAGAAAAAAAAATATTTAATGTTCTCATTCCTGATTGTAGAAAACATAGAGCTTATTTTATTAAGAATGCTCATGTAGCATAAAAGGCAATGAGGAATTTATTTAGCAGACCAGATGTGGGGGTTGTGATACAAAACAGGACATGCTTTTTGTGGCTCTCATCTCTGTGAAAGCAAGGACATTTTGCACAGTCATCTTGTTAAGTGGTTTAGTTTTGGAATAAGGCTGAGTTAGAAGTAGACAGAAAGTGTATGCCTTTGTAGAATAATAATACTGTATTCATGGAGAAAGGTGCTCTAAAGAGAGCATAAACTATCTGGAGTACTGATACCCATTATCCTCTGTGTTAACCCCCAGTGAATGTGAAAGACTCCTTGTTACATCGTTTACACAAAAAGAATAACTTTGTATTTCAGTCAGATGTCTTTCATTTCAGATTCAGCCAACCAAGCAGGCTAGCCATTTAGAAAATGTGAAATGCTGGGAAGTTGTGACCGGTTTAGGCTGTGCCTTTAAGAAAGGCACAGTTGCTGGAACACTATGGCTGAATGTTTTGGGATAATAACGAAAACAAGATATTGTAAACTAATTTCATTGGTAGATTGGTAGAATGCAACTTTTAAGTTTGAGTCTCAGCTCAGTCTGTTCTGTCTGTTCCCTCTGTTCCTGTCGGCCTGTCTGATTCTGAAGCAACAGCTGCCGGACAGTCGACCTTGAATTAACAAAGCTAACCAGATAAGAAAACTAATTCGTACACATGCTTTGAGCTAACAGAATTTCCTTCTTAATTACCTTTTACTCTCTCTCTAACCCTTTTTGGAAGAAAAGAGAGGTAGGGATGGAGAGGGGGTACAGGGGGAACCCCCTCTGGCTGAAGGAGGGGAAAAGGTCTTCTGTATTACGTTCATTGCTGTATATTTCTGTATATAGTGTAAATACTGTATATTGTGTACAATTTCATTGCATTCCATTGCTGCTTGTAAATACAGCTTATTTCATTTGCTCCTCCGACTGAGTTAGCTGCGGTTTCTTTGTGTGTGGGGGGAGAACTTTCTCTCACCCTGCCACAGAAGTTCTCTGTGTCTCAAGAGATATTGGTGGGAAAGATCCATATAGGCAGAAGGGCATCAACAGTTCACAGTATCTCTCTTCTCCAACCTGTGCTGATGTGTCACACAGTGCTTGCTGTCACCCTGTGTGTGCAAATGATCATGGCTTAGGTGTGAATAGATCTGCAAAGTTCAACTCTGTACAAAGATCGTAAAAGCTCAGTAAATGCATTACCATGTTGCAAATCTTAATGAACTTTCACTTCACTAGGCAAACTGTAGTTCAGGTGAGGAAAAAAATCTGTTCTGTGGACTATCAGTAGCTCAGTGTGATTCAGCTCCATGAAGAGATGAGGTCCAAGAATGAAAACCAGAAACAATTTGTAAGTTGCACAAAAGTGAAAGCCAGATAAGAAGTTACTTTACTTGAACCAAGGTATCAAAAGAAATTGATTCGCTTTGATACAGAATCATAGAGAACTTAAGGATCACCTAGTTCCAATCTCCCTGCAATGAGCAGGGACACCTCACACTAGGTCATGTTGCTCAAAGCCACATCCAGTCTGGCCTTAAAAAACCTCCAGGGATGGGGCTTCTACCACCTCCCTGGGCAACCTGTTCCAGTGTCTCACCACCCTCGTGGGGAGGAACTTCTTCCTAACACCCAAGCTGAATCTACCGATTTCTAGTTTTGTTCCATTCCCCCTAGTCCTATCATTACCTGGCACCCTAAAAAATTCCTCCCCAGCTTTCTTGTAGGCCCCCTTCAGATACTGTAAGGCCACAATAAGGTCTTCTTGGAGCCTTCTCTTCTCCAGACTGAATAGCCCCAACTCTCTCAGTATGTCTTCATAGCAGAGGTTCTCCAGCCCTCTAATCATCCTCGTGGCCCTTGTCTGGACACACTCCAGCAGTCCAGATCCTTCCTGTAATAGGGACTCCAGAACTGGACACAGTACTCCAGGTGAGGTTTTGCTGGAGCAGAGTAGAGAGGAAGAATCACCTCCCATGACCTCCCATGCTGGCTATGCTTCTCTTGATGCAGCCCAGGATATGGTTGGCTTTCTGGGCTGCAAGTGCACACTGGTGGCTCATGTTGAGCTTCTTATCCACCAGCACCCCCAAGTCCTTTTCTTCAGGGCTGCTCTCAAGCCAGTCACTGCCCAGCCTATATCGGTGCTTGGGATTGCCCCGACCCAGATACAGGACCTTGCATTTGGTCTTGTTGAATCTCATGAGGTTGCCATGGGCCCACCCTTCCAGGTTTTAAGACCTAAAGCTCCTGTCTCAGTTTACCATTGTGGTTCACAAATGGGAAAGTTTCCAGTCGCTACAGACAATCAGTGCATCTCTCAGAAATCATTAATTTATGATGCTGCAGCATGGAACCATGGAAGAGAAATAGGTTTATTTTAAGGATTTAAAGAGTGGTGAATAGGCTATTACATGTCTGACTGACTATGTTCGGAGTGCCTTTAGGCTTGTTTACATCTTACACACATCATGCATTCCACTTGAACAACCTGTGATCTAAGGGGGCTTATGGGATGTGGGGGTGCTTCAAGATTATTCTTAAAGTGATACTTACCTTATAATTTTTGTATCTGTAAGGGGTATTCTGTTGTATGAAGTCTCAAAAATTCCAGTTCCTAGATTAAAAATTTCCAATAGTATTAAAAGCTCCATTCCAGAAGTAGTGATTATTCTCTGAAAAGAATATAATTACTGTTAAAATGTATTCTAAAAGGGGATTTTATGACCCTGCTGCTCATTTAAATTATTTGAATTACTTCTGTTTTACACATCTGTTAATCTGTTAATGACAGCTGATGTCAGACTGTTAGTTGTGGCAATAAGATGCAAAGTTATAGTAGTTAAGCCAGAGACCTTCCTGGCAGTGGGCCTCTGTGTGTATTACTCCAGGCATATTCTGAGTTTCTTGAATCTCCATCCCCATTCAAACCTTCAGTGAGCCACATTAGCTGATTGGAGGTGATGTGCTATCAGTTACAGTACATTTAAGGATACTCTACAACTCATCACAGAGGTGAAAAGGCTCCGAGATACTGTGCAGCGGCTCTTAACACTCCTGATGTGTCTATCAAGTGTGATACATAAGGATTAATGAGGGGGAAAGCAACTCGGTCAGAACTTGGCTGGTCACCTCATGTATCCCATGCTAGCTTAAAAGAGAAGGAAAAATAATTTCCATTACTTGAGGGACTGTGACAGTTTAGGCTGTGCCTTAAAAAAAAAGTTCTGAGCAAATCTACAGTTGGGTGTAAAAAGGAAAACAAGGATAATCCTAAATTAATTTCATTGGTCAGATGCGAGATGTACCATAGCAAGATCTTATATTCTTGTCTCACTCCACCTTCTGCCTTTCTGCTGGCATGCATGCTGCTGTTCTGGACAGAGAGAGAGACCTCTTATCTAACGGCCTTGAGATAAACAATACTAACTTCTTAATAACACTTTTGAACTAACTAAAATCCCCCTAACATCTTTCCATTTATCTTTTCTTCTAATTAACTAGCGGGAAAAGGGAGGTTGGGGGGATGGCAAGGTGGCTTCCAGACGTGGGGCAAGATTTGCTTGGTTTATTTCTGCTTAGATCAGGGAAGCAACATGAAGGTGTTTAGGATTCTTTGGCATCTGATCTTCCTGCTATTAAGTGTTGTAGTGTACAAGTATGCTGTCGGACTTTTGTGTGATAAGTTAGGGAGATCTCTGATGTCTAAATTGTGCCTGTGGTTTGAGTATAAAATTCAGCTTCTCTATGTGTGGCTAGCTAGTAGCTAGGTGTGACTGGTTTAGGCTGTGCCTTTAAGAAATGGACACTTTCTGAACACTCTGGCTGAATGTTTTTGATATTTGAATGAAAACAAAGATATGCTAAACCAATTTCATTGGTAGAATCCAAACTGTAAGTTTTTAGCTTAGTCTGTCAGTCTGGGCAGTTGCTTCTTCTCCCTGTCCTGTGAGCTGGCCTGTTTCTCTCTCTGAAGCAACAGCTTGCATGGCAGGAATGACCTTGGATTAACAGAGCTAACCAGATAAGAAAACTAACTCTTGCATTCGCTTTGAGCTTAACAGAATTTTACCCTTTTAATTACCTTCCTTTCTCTTTCTCTCTAACCCTTTTGGGAAAAAGGGGAGGTAGGGAGGGAGAAGGGGGAACAGGCTGAATCCCCTGGCCGCAGGGGGGGTTGAGGAAAGGTCTCCTGTATTACATACATTGCTGTATATTTCTGTATATATTGTATATTTTTGTACATATTCATTGCATTCCATTTCTGCTTGTAAATATAGCTTTCATCTGCTTCTCCGGCTGAGTTAGCTGTGGATTCTTTTGTGCGTTGGGGGGGAACCTTCCTACCCCACCACACTAGGGTCTGGCATCTGGAAGATATCACGCTGTACGGAAAGATAAGGACCCCCAGGATAACCAGTAGTGTTTAGGCCATAAACGTAGGCAGATGGAAATGAGGTGGTAAACCAAAGGTATATAACGGTGTGTCGCATATCAATAAATGCCATTTGACGTCCACCACATTGGTGTCAGCGTGCTGATGGACCAAGTTGCTAGCACTTGATTACTTTACTGCTTTTGAACCAGGTCGTCACATAAGCCACCGGCAACAAGTGGTGCTGAAACCCGGGAATAACCTGGACTCAGCCAAATGGCGGCCGGAGCGGCAGGACCAGCCCGGTGGGGAGGATGCTCCCAGGATCTGCGAGGGAAAAAGAACATAAATTCTTTGGGCCCGCAAGGTGGAAGGGAACACTTGTAGAGGTTGACTTCTGGAGGTTGGATCATGATCCCTTGGGACCCAGGGGGAAGATGGAAGCCCTTGTGAAGGTCGTATCGCAATTACATAAGCAGTGGGGTATTGACCGTAGACCTAAAGATTTTACCCTCACAGTTGCGAGGCTTTTACAAATTGGAGTCATTGACCATCCGGTGGATATTCTCCACCCTGAGGTGGGGGATAAGTGCACTAAGGCGTTAGCTGAAGAAACGATGTCTTCAGGTTGTGGGAAAAACCTTAAGTCATGGGGGAAGGTCGTGCAGGCCTTAAAGAAGGCTATACAAGAGCAGGAAACCTGGAAGGCAGCAAAAGAGTGTTTGCTGGCCACCCCAAAACTGGGAGTCAGGGCAGCTACACAGACTCCATGAGCTCCAGGCAGTGACGGTTCTGTGGAATCTAAACATCCGCAAGAGAGCAGCACGCCTCCTTCCTCCCTGAACTCTTCATCCCCTCAATCCCCGAACCCCGACCCCCCCGCGGAGGACCAGAAGCGCGCTCTGCCTTCCTGGGGTGAGCTAGTTAAGGAAACCAGGGGCGTAGAGGCTGGGGCAAAGCCACTGCCCTGTAACCCAAAGCTGGCGCCGGCGGACAAAGGGAAGGGTGGAGCGAGAATGCTCCCGATGGGGGTAGGGAGGGAGCGCTACAGTCAATCAGCACACACAAAAGGGAAGGGGAGGAGAATGGGAAGGACAAAGGAGGTGGAGGCAGCCGAGAAGGGGAGGGGGTGTGAGCGAGGGGCGGAAAGCCAATCAGAGCGAACATCTGGAATACACCCCGCCGAGTATAAAGAGTGACGAGCCAAGAAGGGAGGGGTGGCCCGCCCGCAAGGGAGGTAGGCGGGGCCAGAGCCCGAGCGGAAGGCGGGGTGACCAAAGGGGAGGGAACAGCTCGCCCGCAAGGGAAGTGGGAGGGGCTGAAGCACAACAAAAAAATACAGGGATGCAGAAGTAGTCAGCCAGTTGAGCTCTGACTCTGGGTCAGACACTAGCTGGGACAAGTGGCTCACAGCTGACTCAGATTTTGGCTTAGATTCAGACTCAGAGGAGGCGGAGGTAGAAAGCATCCCCATCTGTAATAAGGAGAAACCGCGAGGGGTAACAGCTCCACTCACGGATTAGAAGAAAGTAACGATTGCATGTGTCAGCTGGGCCCCTCCAGACGTGCTAGTGTTCCTGGTTCAGGTAACAGACGGGAGACAAAGGGTCTACACACCAATAAATCCTAAGGATGTGCAAGCGATTGTTAAAGCAATTGTGGACAAAGGGCTTAATTCTGCCATGGCCTCCACCCTCATAGATGGGCTTTTTGGGGAGACGACATGCTCCCGTTTGATATAAAGCACACTTGCAGATTGATTTTTGATGGGGCGGGGATGATTGTTTTTAGACAGGAATGGGAGGACGATTGCGCGAGACAACTAGCCCAAGTAGCTGGACCAGACCACCTGCTTCACGGCTCCAACCTGCAGCGGCTAATGGGTACAGACCCAGTATTGCTTACCCCCTAGGCACAGGCCCAAGGTCTGTGGGCCCATGAAGTTGTGGCAACTACCTGTGCAGCTAGGGAGGCCATATGCACAGTCTCTAGAGTTATCGCTAAGCCATTGCCATGGTCCACAATAAAACAAAGTGAGAGTGAGAGCTTTACACAATTTGTGGATCGCCTCCACACAGCAATTGACTCCTCGTCCCTGCCTGTGGAAGCAAAAGGCCCGGTTGTGGCAGAATGCTTACGCCAGCAGTGTAATGCAACAACCAAAGAAATCCTATGATCACTGCCAGTGGGGCGAGCATCGTGGATATGATTAAACATGTCACAAAAGAAGAACATCTAATCTTGATTCAGGCAGCAATGGCCACAATGACTAATGTGATGGTATGTTTTAAATGTGGACAGAAAGGTCATGTGGTGGCAAACTGTCCCCTTTTGGAGGGCTCGCTAACGGTGCCTCCTCCGCGAGAGAGCTGATTCAGAGGGCTGCGCTGGGCTTGCGGAAAGAAAGGACACCTTGCTAAGGAATGCAGATCTAAGGCCCAGGAAAACGGGAGGGGGAGGGGGCAATCAGGCTGCACACAGCCCTCTCCCAATTGGAATGCGAGGCGACCCAACTATGCCAACCTCGGGTGGGGTGTGACGTTTTTGAACCTGCCACCCCCACAGCAAACTACCAACTTTATGGTCCAACTGACAACCCAGCTGAATCAGCCCTCAACTCAGGAACAGCAGCAACCACCCCTTGGGGATCAGACCCCAGGGTGGCCCTGGCAGTAAAATGTGACAGCCTGCCAGGGGTATGGGGGACCTGTTCTCTCTATAACAGCCCAAATAACACCACCATCAACGTCCCCTTTTAATTGACACCGGGGCAGATGTTACAGTTATTCCTGAGACAAATTGGCCTTCACACTGGAAATTGGAAGATGCCCCTATGGTGGGTGGGGTTGGGGGGCTGACTCGAGCTCAGAAGAGTGCTCAATTGATAGCAATTACGCTCCACACCGAGGAGGAATCAGAGAAAACCATTGCCCTTTTCCCAGATGTCATGCCAGGAGTACCAGCCGTGTTGGGAAGGGACGCTCTAGCCCTGCTAAAAGCCAGAGTGACAAATTTACCATAAGGGCCACTGCTGTGTACCCACTACCACCAATCAAACTGACGTGGAAGTCGTCCGACCCGGTGTGGGTAGAGCAGTGGCCCCCCCTCAAAGCCTCGAATGGATGCCCTTCTTGAGATAGTTGACCGCGAATTACAACAAGGTCACATAGAGCCTTCCACCAGCCCGTGGAACACACCAATTTTTGTAACACCCAAAAGATCTGGAAAGGGTTTCCGCCTCCTTCATGACTTGTGTGAAGTGAACAAGATAATTCAGCCAATGGGTCCTGTCCAAATGCTGCTGCCCATGAACTCTATGATACCAGAGGGACAACCCTGTGCTGTCCTTGACATCAAGGACTGTTTCTTTTCAATACCTCTGCATGAGGAGGACAAGGAACAGTTTGCTTTTTCTGTTGTGTTCCCAAACAGCCAGCGTCCTAATCTCCACTTTCAGTGGAAAGTGCTGCCTCAAGGAATGGTCATCTCACCTACCATCTGCCAAATCACAGTGGATCAAGCTCTGGCACCTGTCCGGAGCAGTGACCCGACTGCGACCATTATTCAATATATGGATGACATCTTGATCATTGCGCCGACAGGAAGCCAAGTGGACCAGCTGGTGTCAATGGTTTCAAAGACTCTCAAAGCAAACGGATTTGAAATCGCAAGTGCAAAAATCAAAACAGGACCATGTGTAAGTTTTCTGGGGGTGGGGATCACAAGCTCCTATGTAACCCCTCCCCAAATGAAAATCCATTGGAACATCAAAACACTCCATGACATGCAGCAGTTAGTGGGGTCCTTGCAATGGCTTTGGAACATTGTCCTGATACCTTCTGAAACCATGGCCCCCTGTATGATCTTCTGAAAGGAAAGGACCCATGGGAACCAAAATCTCTGACGACGGAAGCAATGCACTCCCTCGACTTCATCGAGCAGCAGGTATCATCATGTACACTTGCCAGGTGGAATCCTGACCTACCACTCGATCTGTATGTACACTTCACAGAGGGTGGGGGAGTAGGGGCACTAGCCCAAGGCCCCCTGACAAAGCCCAACCAATACAATGGATAGGCCTGGGAAAACCATCATGTGCATTCTCTCCAGGAGTCAAGTGCCTTGGCAACCTCATCATGAAAGGCAGGAAGCTCACCTTAAGACACCTAGGCATTGAACCTGCCAGGATATTCCTACCCTTCCACAAACAGCTCCCAACACAATCAGTGGCGATGTCAGAGTACCTAGCCATAGCCCTTGTCGGATTCAGTGGGGAAGTCCGGTATGCCACAAAGCCCCCTTGGACTCAGATGCTAGCAACTGTCAACATCGACCTTTCACAGAAGATCATGGACCGGCCCCAACCGGGACCAACGGTCTTCACAGATGCATCCTCAGTGACCTCAACCGTGGCAGCAGTATGGCAGTCAGGAGAAGAATGGCACTGCATCAAGATGACTGACAATGCTCTTTCAGTCCAGCAGCTGGAAGTGACAGCCGTAGTACTAGCATGTGGACTGTTCCCAACAGAACATCTCAACATAGTAACTGATTCAGTGTTTGTAGCAAAACTCTGCTTGGCCATGTCAGGACCAGGTGTGTCAACATCCACAGCAGCCCTAATGCTGGAAGAAGCACTCTTTTCATGAAAAGGCACCATATCAGTCATCCACGTCAACAGCCATGACCCAATCAAAGGGTTCTTCCAAACAGGCAACGACAAAGCAGATGCTGCTGCAAAAGGACTGCGGACATTAAGAGACGCCCATCAGCTACATAAGTCTCTCCACATTGGAGCCAAAGCACTAGCAAAGAGATATGGGATTTCAGCTGCTGATGCGAAACACTTAGTAGCTATGTGTGCCCATTGCCAGAAAACACTGCTGTGGTCCAGTGGGGTAAACCCCAGAGGTCTCAAAGCCTCCGAGCTGTGGCAGACGGATTTTACGCTCTGTCAGTTGCTGAAACCTTGAGTGTGGCTAGCAGTAACTGTAGACACATATAGCGGGGTGATTGTAGCCACACAACACCTTAGGACTGACTCCAAAGCAACCATTCTACATTGGCTGACAGCTATGGTGTGGCTTGATGTCCCTAACCAGATCAAAACAGATAACGGTCCAAATTTTGTGTCTAAATCAGTGCAGGCATTTGTTTTGAAATGGGGTATCACCCTAACACACGGCATTCCGTACAATAGCACAGGACAGGCCATAGTCGAGTGAGCAAATCAAACTTTGAAATCGAAATTGAAGGTACTAGCAGAATCAGAAGGTTTTACCAACACCATTCCCTCAGGAGACCAGGCATGCTTGCTAGCGTCTGCTCTGTTAGCACTAAATCAGTTCCCCTGAGGAGAGGAGGTGAATAGTCCTGCCCAAAAACATTGGGCCAACCGATCATTAGAAGAAGGCCCATCGGTCATAGTTAGAAATGAACTGGGAGAATGGGAGCAAGGGTGGAGACTGGTTCTGACAGGATGAGGGTATGCCGCAGTCAAAAAAGATGGTAGAATTAAATGGTGTCTGCTTAAGTCTATTAAACCAGACCTTCAGGATTAAACTAATGAAAATTGTGAGTTTTTGTTCACAGGATTGGATCATTGGACGCCCTTGTAACCCGTATACACCAGTGGCAAGTGAAGTCGACAACTCGGAAAACGTCCTGTCTCAGCCTGGGAGTTCCTCACTAGCAGAATCCAAACAACAGCAAAATGGCCTTCACAGAAAGGGGCTATGATGCCTTTATGTGATCTTGATTTTAGGGCTTACTGCTATAGAGCAAGAAAAGTCAGATTACCGCAGTCATCAGGCACATCAACCATTCAAATGGACATTGGCCCAAGGGGACCGATCCACGGTCGTGAAAACCATAGTAACAGGGGGGTACCCACTTTTAAGGCCACTATGTGTGAGTTAGTGAATGCAAAGGGAGCATGTGATAAAGCACAGCCATCATTTTTTCTATGCCCTAGTTCTAACCCTGGAAAATCGTATTGCAATCTACCTGAACATTATTTTTGTGCGTATTGGGGTTGCGAAACGATTGCTCACCTGTGGATCATAGAACCTGGGATAGACCCTTACTTGAAGGTGTCCTGGAATCCCCACGAATGCAAACCCATTATGGGTCGCGCCCTTGGTAGACATGGTACACTTCGTGAGTTAATCTGGAATTGTACTATGTGGAATTTGCATGTTGCCCAATATCATGACCCTGGTTGGCTCGTAGGGAGGAGCTGGGGACTTCGGTTTTATGAATCAGGGAAAGACAGAGGTGGAGTGATTAACATCAAGAAGGAGCCGATCCTGAATGATCCAGAGCCTGTGGGTCCTAACCAAGCTTTGAAGGTAGAAAGTGAAGATAGCATTAGACATATTAGTTTAAGCCAAATTACTAGCGCTTTAGTAGAGAATAGTTATGTAGGTTTAAGCACAACAGTGAGCTCTAGAATAAAAGCCACACAAACTGTTTTGGCCTCGGATGAGAGCCTTGGAGAAGAATCCCTGTGGAAGTTGATACAGGTTAGTCACTCAGTGTTGAACCAAACAAGCCCGAACCTTACTGCACATTGTTGGCTGTGTTATGGGATAAGACCACCCTTTTATGAAGCAGTGGGAATAGCAACACCAGTTTGATACATGAATGACACCAATCCAGCACAGTGCAAATGGAAGACTAAGAGGCAAGGAATCACGCTGACGCACGTCACAGGTAGAGGGATATGTGTAGGTAATGTCCCTGAAACAAAGAAAAAGTTATGTGTACAAGATGGTAAGAAGTGTGTTGGATCTAAGAGGCCCGCAAAATGGCTATTACCAGCTGAAAACACAAAATGGGTGAGTTCTATTATAGGAGTTACACCCTGTTTAGCATTAGACCACCTTACTGAATTAGATTATTGTGTGCAGGTAATTATAATTCCTAAATTTTTTTACCATTCTGAAGAATTTGCCTATAAATCACAGGCTATTTTAGACCATTATGTGTCAAAAAGAGAACCTATCACAGCATTAACAGTGGCTACTCTAATGATTATAGGGAGTGCGGGACTAGGTACAGGTGTAGCATCTTTGGTGCAGCAGAGTAAGGAATTTCATGCCTTAAGAGCAGCAGTGGATGAAGATTTAGCTAGAATCAAACAGTGGATTAGTGCCCTTGAAAAGTCAGTGAGATCATTGTCTAAGGTAGTTTTACAAAATCGTAGAGGATTAGATGTCTTGCTTCTACAGCAAGGTGGATTGTGTGTTGCATTGGGGGAGGAGTGCTGTGTGTATGCAGATCACACTGGGATTGCCAGGGATTCCATGACCAAACTCAGAGAAGGTTTAGAAAAGAGGAAAAAAGAGAGAGAGGCTCAACGAGGGTGGTTTGATTCGTGGTTTAACCACTCACCATGGTTAACCGCCTTGATATCTACCCTGATGGGGCCAATTGCAATGATTGTGGTGACACTAATCTTTGGACCCTGCGTATTGAAAGGCTCGTGTCTTTTGTCAAGAGTCGGTTGGAAAAGGTTAACATCATGCTTGTAGAAGACCGGCAACTGCTTTAGAAATGTCTCTGATCAGTATTTCTCCAGTCATCTTTGGTTATTTTTAAAGCTTTATTTGTTTGGTGTGCCTTATTGTAGTATTGTAGCATATAGTTTATGTTTTTATACTTTTATATTTTTATAGTTTCGTAGTTTTGTATTTTTATATTTTTAACCTTTTGTAGCTGAGTATAGTATATCTTATGTTTTTATGATATATATCTTTTAAGACTATTATGAATTATAGAATTAGAATAAGGATAGAATTTTTTATATATATTGGTATATTTTAGGTAATTTAGTTATTCATAGGGAGGGGGGAAATGTCGCTAGCTGGTAGCTAGGGTCCGGCGGCCGGAAGATATTGTGCTGTACGGAAAGATAAGGACCCCCAGGATGACCAATAGTGTTTAGGCCATAAACGTAAGCAGACGGAAATGAGGTGGTAAACCAAATGCATATAACGGTGTGTCACATATCAAAAAATGCCATTTGCCGTCCACCACATTGGTGTCAGCGTGCTGATGGACCAAGCTGCTAGCACTTGATTACTTTACTGCTTTTGAACCAGGTCGTCACATAAGCCACAGGCAACATCTATGATTGATTTTTGGGGTTCTTTTGGCTTAAGAGATACGGGAATGTGACTGCCACAACATTACCTATCAAAATCCATGAGTTCAAAATCCCAGTAGGTGAAAGAGTCATTCTGAGGGATGGCTTGGGTCCAAAAGTCATTTATTTGCTGTGTGTGAATCTGCTGTTGGTGATAGTAGCAGTGTACTTATTAATTGCACTGTACCAGGAGAAACGAGTATCCAAAACCTGTTTCATTTTTAAACGCAGACCTAGACGTAGGAGGTGCAGTTCTAACTTGAATCCAGAGATTTCTAGTGATAAGGAGATAGGGGAAACAGAGCTGAACAGGCTATTGGTAAAGCGGCTTTGAACTGGGGTATCAGTCATTCTGGCAATCAGCCAGAGGCAGCAGCAGCTCCTAAGATGGTGGCCGCAATGTCCTCAGCAGCCATTAGAGAGGCAAAATCATTTCCTTCTTCATTGGCAGGACCAGAAATGTCCTTTGCAGCAGCTGTTTTGTCTCAAAACCTGTCGGCTTCTGTTAAGCCTGCTGTAAATTTAAACACAGCTCCAATTAAGCAAGTAGTGGCTTTAGATAGGAGAGACAGGCACAAGGCTGATGCAGCAGCTTATGAGGGAGAGCAGCAAGATTCATGTGCTGGTGAGGGAACTTCTGTTAAAAAATATCCTGCTGATGAGGAAGAGAAGTTTTGTCTTAAAGATATACCTGGGTTATTGAGACCATCAATGGATACTGGAGATGCAGGACAGAATAAAATCATAGAATCACAGAATCAATAAGGTTGGAAAAGACCTCAGAGATGACCTCAAGTCCAACCTGTCACCCAAGACCTTATGACTACTAGACCATGGCACCAAGTACCACATCAAACCCCCTCTTGAACACCTCCAGGGACAGTGACTCCACCACCTCCCTGGGCAGCCCATTCCAATGCCTAACAACTTTCTCTGTGAAGAACATTCTCCTCATCTCGAGTCTAAACTTCCCCTGGTGCAGCTTGAGACAGTGTCCTCTTGTTCTGGTCCTGGTTGCCTGGGAGAAAAGACCAATCCCCTCCTGGCTACAACCTCCTTCAGGTAGTTGTATACAGGTTCTGGTAAGACAGCAGGTAATGGAGGTGCTTCTGAGCTTAAAGAAATACTTAAGAGAGTAGCAGCAGAAGCATGGGGACAGCAACTTCACAAAGATGACACAGACGAGGAAGCAGATGACATTCAGACCACTAGCACCCCCAGGCAAGAGATAAGGCATGTGAGAAAGGATTACACCAAAGCAGACAATGAGCCAATTCTAACTTGGCTTGTCAGATGTTTCAATACAGGTGCACCAGCTCTAATAGTGGGAGACAAGTCAGCATCTCAGCTAGGAACTCTCTCAAAGAATTGTGGAATAGATAGACATCTAGGCAGGTGTCTTGGTAAGATTTCTCTGTGGACATGTCTTTTACTGGCAGCTTTTATGAGATACCCATATTGAGATGACCTTCCACGGAATCCTAAACCCTGGATGCGGAAATTAAGCATTAGAGAGAATTTGCTGTTAGGGAAGTTATGTATGGAGATCATGGTACGCTGAATCCTGATGAAATTCTTGTGGGAACAGGTCTTGCTAAAAATCTCATCCAACTTGCACCTCCTAATTATGCTACTATTTTGGCAAGCAGAATTGTGGCAAGAAATTATGGTGGAGCTCCTCCTACGTTTGGCCATTTCACTGATCAAATGGGACAATTGGAGGATAGTCTTGCATGTGTTTCTTTAGTTTCAGCCACTGAAACTTTGTCTGGAGATATAAAGAATTGCATGAAAGAGCTGAAGGAGGAATTTAAAAATTCCATATCCAAACTGACACAAGGAGATAATTCCAATTCTTCTTCCTCCAGATGGATACAAGTTTCAGCTGTTAGAAAGAGACGTCCTCCAAGGAGGTCATTCCAAAACAGGTCAAACCAAAACAGACCACAGAGGCTATCATGTGGGAGTATTTGGATAACTCTGCCTGACCAGTTTGGTGAGAACATGAACAGATGGGATGGTCAACCAACTTCTAAACTTTCCATGAGACTAAGGGAACTACAGAGTGGCAGAGTCCGAGGTAGCAATACTGGAAGGGTAACTGTTACTTCCACAGTTTCACAGAACAAATCTAATAGTTCCAACAGTGATTCCAATTCTAAAACTGGACACTGTGCTCACTGCACATGTGGACATATTCCCCATAATTAGGGTGATCTGCCTCCCACCATGGGGAGGAGAAGAATAATGGAGATAACAGAATCTATTGGGATGTGTATGTCCAGTGGCCTGGCACTTCACAATTTCAGAAGTACAGGGCCTTGGTTGACACAGGGGCTCAGTGCACCATAATGCCATCAAATTATCAGGAATCAGAGCCTATAACTCTTCTGGGAGTTACGGGTGGATCTCAAGAGTTAACTAAGATAGAAGTTGATATAAGTTTAACTGGTAAAGAGCGCAAGAATCTTACCTTGTATTTTGGGAATTGATTTTCTGAGAGAAGGGCGTTTCAAAGACCCTAGGGGTTACAAATGGGCTTTTGGAGTAGCATCTGTAGAAACTGATGGAGAAAAATTGAAGTTGTCTGTTAGATCTGAGCTTTCTGATGAATCTGTAGCTGTGGGACAGCATGAGATAGAGGATATATGCATGACATAGAGGATATATGGTGGTGAATGGTGCCACATCCAGCTGGCGGCCTGTCACTAGTGGTATGCCCCAGGGATCAGTGCTGGGCCCCATGCTCTTCAACATCTTTATTGATGATCTGGATGAGGGCATTGAGTCCATCATCAGTAAATTTGCAGATGACACCAAGCTGGGGGCAGGAGTTGATCTGCTGGAGGGCAGAGAGGCTTTGCAGAGGGACCTCGACAGGCTGGACAGATGGGCAGAGTCCAATGGCATGAGATTTAACACATCCAAGTGCCGGGTTCTGCACATTGGCCACAACAACCCCAGGCAGCACTACAGGCTGGGGTCAGAGTGGCTGGAGAGTGGCCACGCAGAGAGGGACCTGGGGGTGCTGGTTGATGGGAAGCAGAACATGAGCCAGCAGTGTGCCCAGGCAGCCAAGAGGGCCAACCGCATCCTGGCCTGCATTAGGAATAGTATGGCCAGCAGGAGCAGGGAGGTCATTGTGTCCCTGTACTCTGCTTTGGTTAGGCCGCACCTTGAGTACTGTGTCCAGTTCTGGGCCCCTCAGTTTAAGAAGGACATTGAGACACTTGAACGTGTCCAGAGAAGGGCAACAAGACTGGTGAGAGGCCTTGAGCACAAGCCCTATGAGGAGAGGCTGAGGGAGCTGGGGCTGTTTAGCCTGGAAAAGAGGAGGCTCAGGGGCGACCTCATTGCTCTCTACAACTACCTGAAGGGTGGTTGTAGCCAGGAGGGGGTTGGCCTCTTCTCCCTAGCAACCAGCACCAGAACAAGGGGACACAGTCTCAAGCTGCACCAGGGGAAGTTTAGGCTCGAGGTGAGGAGAAAGTTCTTCACCGAGAGAGTGATTCGTCATTGGAATGGGCTGCCCGGGAGGTGGTTGAATCTCCGTCCCAGGAGGCGTTCAAGAGGGGACTGGATGTGGCACTTGGGCCATGGTCTAGTTGTGAGGTTGTGGTTACAGGTTGGACTCGATGATCTTCAAGGTCTCTTCCAACCTTGGTAATTCTATTCTATTCTATTCTATTCTATTCTATTCTATTCTATTCTATTCTATTCTATTCTATTCTATTCTATTCTATTCTATTCTATTCTATATAAAGTTGCCAGTTGCTTCTCAGACTGTGTACCACAGACAATACAGAACCAACTGTGACTCTTTGTTGCCCATTCAGAATCTGATTTGTTAGTTGGAAAGTCAGAATGTCATCAGCAAATCTCATTCACCTTTCAACAATCCAGTGTGGCCTGTGCGAAAGCAGAATGGAGACTAGCGTCTGACAGTCAACTTCCGTGCTCAGAATGAAGTAACTCCACCTATGAGTGCAGCAGTACCAGACATCATGGAACTCCAGTATGAGTTGGAATCCAAAGAGGCCAAATGGTATGCTACCATAGACATTGCTAATGCCTTCTTCTCTATTCCCAGAAAAGAAGGAATGCAGGCCTCAGTTTGCTTTCACCTGGAGAGGAGTCCAGTACACCTTTAACAGATTGCCAGTGGGCTGGATCCACAGCTCAAGCATCTGTCATGTAGTGATCCATGATGCTCTGGAGAAAGGTGGTGCTCCAGAACACATTGTCTGGGGTAAAACTGCTGAAGAAGTCTTCAAGAAAGGTAAGAAAATTATTGACATTCTCTTGAAAGTAGATTTCACCATTAAGCGAGACAAGGTGAAAGGATGTGCCAGAGAGATCCATTTTCTGGGAGTGAGGTGGCAGGATGGATGCTCTCACATTCCAGAGTCTCTGCCATGGCAAATCCCATGAAAAAGCAAGAAACTCTAAGTTTCTTGGGGATGGTGGGATTCTGGAGACTGCACATTCCCCGGATACAGTCAAATTGTGAAACCCTTGTATGATGTGACTCGAAAGAGAAAGTTTCCTGTGGGGACCGGAACAACAAGCAGCCTTTGACCAGATAAAGCAAGAAGTATTTCAAGCAATGGGTCTGGGACCTGTCCAGGATGGTCCAGACATTAAGAACATTTTGTACGCAGCTGCAAGTGACAATGGTCCAACCTGAAATTTCCCTAACATCTTTCCTTTTCTCTTTTCTTCTAATTAACTAGATGGAAAAGAGAGGGAGAGGTTGGGGGGAGGCAAGGTGGAATCCTCCTGCCCAAGCAGGATTTCTGTGCTGCTTGCTTTTTGTAAATACCTGTATAATATTGTAAATACTGTATATTTCTTTGTACATATCCATTGTTTTCCATTATTGCTTGTAAAATACAGCTTCATTTGCTTCTCTGACTGGGTTCAGCTGAGTTTTGGTTGATGTGCGTGGGTTAAACTGTCACAGGGACAATTAATATGAAACACACTATAAATGCCAGCTGTGCTGCTTGTAACAACAGTGTGCTAGTTTATCATCCCAGTAAATATTCTTTTCATTAAGAGATATTGGAGATAGAGGTAATTTGGATTCATACTGAGACAGTATTCTGGGCAAGGAAAGTTCAAGGAGTTCGAGATGGGTCTGGGAATAGTAGCAGAGACAAGGGAAATGGAGCAAAAAGTGTCTTTTCAATTATTGCCTTTTAGTTGGCTGAAGTTGGGTATGTTGCAAAACACAGATATTCAGGCCATAGGGGAAAGCACTGTGCATATGCATTGTGTAGCAGATGTACTCTATTTGCAATGTTGTTTAATGGCCATATAAACTCCCTCTGCTATGAAGAACACAGACAAACTGCTTATTCTAGTAGTGAGTGTCTGCTTTTATAACCTACTTGGAAAGTGATCCTTGTAGACAAAAATGTCCCACGGATGGGATTGGTCTGTGTTTCTTGGTTTTTTTTTTTTTTTTTTTTTTTTTTTTTTTTTTTTAAATAATCATAGAACTATAGAAGCATTGAGGTTGGAAAAGACTCTCAGGATCACCAAGTCCAACCGATAACCCTACTCTACAAAGTTCATCCCTAAACCACCACATCCAAACGACCTTTAAACACACCCAGGGATAGTGACTCAACCACGTCCCTGGGCAGCACATTCCAATGCCTGACCACCCTTTCTGTGATTTTTTTTTTCCTAACATCCAGAATAATGAAACCATTCACAGGATTAAAAAAATCCTCTAAAGTCATTCTGACCATCCCACAAAATACTGGTGATTATAGCTGAAATGTTTTCAGCACCAGTGCCAAGCTTGTAAAAGCTTCCCATTTTAGCAGCTCGTTTTAGGTCCACAGCATTGTACTTTTGCTAATATTTGTAAGCGGACACAACAACAAGAAAGAAGAGATGAGCAGAGTTACTTAACTGGGGAGTTCCTATATTCTGGAGCAATAGAATTGAGGAGTCCTTGCAATGAACAGTTCGAGCTCCCTACTTGAACTTGCTATAAAACTTGCAGAAACTGCATTTGCACATGTTTAGTTGGCAGTTGGTTTTGCAGATTAGGTGCCCAGAGAAGATACCCTTTACAGGGAGAAAGATCAAAATGGTGTGTGGGAGGTTGAAGGCTAGGTGCCTGCTGTGTAGGAACGTGGAGACTGACAGAGAAGCAAAAAGGAGAAGAGATGAGTTGGGGTGTAAGAAATCAGGGCCTGGGTTCCAGTGTCAACAAATGCTGTTGCTGTTGCAGACTGGTGAGCTGGATTCTTGCAAGCTGAACACTGATGAGCAGGTTGAGATGTCAAGACTCTGCGTTAAAGGACCAAAGTGTAAGTATCATGGTGCTGCACTGAGATGGCAGGTGTCTCCTGTCAGTCAAGAGGTCAATGTGAGAACAAGACAGGCCCCAGCTGGCTATTTCCCACTGCCCTCTTCAGGGCTTGCATAGCAGTAAGGTGAGAACCCTCTAGTAAGAAACCTCATCTGCTGAAGTCTGTACCCTTGCAGCTTTAGTGGTGGAAGTTTCAGCAAGAAGTGTGGAGAAAATGATTATTCTTTCACTTTTAAAAGAGCAATGCTTTTTTCCATTTTTTACTTTCCCTATTTCTTTCTTAATTATTAGAGATAAGCTGGCCAAAGGGCAGATAGCTTAGCTTGGCAGTTGAGGGCCTTTTTCTGGCTGATTGATAATATATCTTGGAACCACTCAAATGTTAGAGAGTAAGCATGGAAGTGTCAGTGCAAGTGACATGCATAATTATTTCAGTGAAGCAAGACTTTGGAAAAACAGTTTCTTTTTATTGCACCCAGAGAAAGTTATTTTGGTTCCTTCCATGTAATAGCCCCCCCCAGCAGCCTGCATTCTGGTGCCCATTACCCACAGCTGCACCACTTCTGTCATTTAATTTAAGGGGAGTGTTTAATTCTCCAGATCTGATTTTCCTCAGGCAATGTTGGGTACTGCTTGAAGTGCATCTAAGTGAATGGCTGTGAACTTTACTGTCTTGTTACTCCTACTGGCATAGATCTTTCTGCTCTTCAGTATTCTCCAATATGCTGCAAGATAACTCAGTTTTCTAAAATATTAGCAAATGAGGTAGTTCAGAGGATTCCTTAATTGGTCATTAATGCAGTGTTTAGTGACAGAAAGTAAAGGCTGTCTGCCACACATATTATGCCTCTGTTAATCACAGTATCACAGAAATATTCAGGTTGGAAAAGACCCTCAGGATCACCAAATCCAACCAATAACCCTACTCTACAAGGTTCACCCCTAAACCATATCCTGAAGCACCACCACATCCAAATGACCTTTAAACACATACAAGGTTAGTGACTCAATCACCTCCCTGGGCAGCACATTCCAACACCTGGCCACTCTTACTGTGAAAATTTTTTTCCTAATGTCCAGTGTAAACCTACCCAGTCACAGCTTGAGGCTGTTCCCTGGTGTTCTATTACTAATTACTTGTGAGAAGAGAACAGCACCAGCCTCTCCAGAATGTCAGCAATGAGGTCTCTCCTCAGCCTCCTCTTTCCCAAACTAAACAGCTCCAGCTCCTTCAGTTGCTCTTTTGTTTCAGGTATAGGAGGTTATAAATTGGCTTTTGGAACTCAAACCCAGTTATCTCTTCATCAAGCTCATAGTAGCTATGAGGCTAAGGATCAGATTAATATGTTTTGAACTTGCTCCACTTGAAAAAGAGAAGTCCAATTAACCCGTATATGTAAAGTACCTGTATGAATCAGGGATTTTGCCATATATTCTGCCTTTCTAAAACTTATGAACAGAGCTACATGCTACTGATTTTACCACAATGCCAGTCTGTTTGAACCCATACTACAGTAGAGAGCTTAGGTGCCAGAGCAGGTAGTAAGGAACTGGGCTGCTCCGGACATGTCTCTCCTTAAGTAGAGGTGAGCCCAAGGATAACCATGAGAGCCATGAGATGCCTGCATTGTATGTGCATTGGGTCCCAGTATGTCTTTTTCAGCAGTCGGGTAGGCATAAGATGGAGCTGAATGAGTGTTACACTCAGACAAAGGGATCTGAAAAAATAAGGAGTGCTCTGCAGGTGCCCGCTTTATACAATACTCCTTTTCATGTTAGGCTCTGATTTCCAAGTCATTCTATCCTCTACCTGTCACTTGGAGAAGGTACTCAGGATTTTGCTAGGTTGAAATAATGATTGAAGGTCTTACGATGACATGTTGGATTCAGAATGCAGAAGCAGCTGTTCAGTTGCTTATACAACACACTGATTTTCCCCCTTTTTATTTACCAGTGCTAGAAATCTTGAAGTAAGCAACTGCTGCAAACAACTCAGCCCTTAATTTTACTTTCATGTACTACTAGTGGTGTCCCCCAGGGATCAGTGCTGGGCCCCATCCTGTTTAATGTCTTCATTGATGATCTGGATGAGGGGATTGAAACAGTCATCAGCAAATTTGCAGATGACACCAAGTCGGGAGCAGGTGTTGGTCAGTTAGAGGATTGAAGGGCTCTGCAGAGGGACCTTGACAGGCTGGACAGATGGGCAGAGTCCAACAGGATGGCATTCAACAAGTCCAAGTACCAGGTGCTGCACTTTGGCCACAACAACCCCATGCAGCGCTACAGGCTGGGGTCAGGGTGGCTGGAGAGCAGCTAGGCAGGAAGGGACCTGGGGGTACTGATTGACAGCTGGCTGAACATGAGCCAGCAGTGTGCCCAGGTGGCCAAGAGGGCCAACTGCATCCTGGCCTGCATTAGGACTGGTGTGGCCAGCAGGAGCAGGGAGGTCATTGTGCCCCTGTACTCTGCTTTGGTTAGGCCACACCTTCAGTACTGTGTCCAGTTCTGGGCCCCTCAATTTAAGAAGGACATCGAGACACTTGAACGTGTCCAGAGAAGGGCAATGAGGCTGGTGAGAGGACTCGAGCACAAGCCCTGTGAGGAGAGGCTGAGGGAGCTGGGGTTGTTTAGCCTGGAGGAGAGGAGACTCAGGGGAGACCTTATTGCTGCCTACAACTACCTGAAGTGAGGTTGTAGCCAGGAGGGTGTTGGTCTCTTCTCCCAGGCAGCCAGCACCAGAACAAGAGGACAGCCACAGTCTCCAACTGCTCCAGGGGAAGTTTAGGCTCGAGGTGAGGAGAAAGTTCTTCACGGAGAGGGTCATTTGCCATTGGAATGGGCTGCCCAGGGAGGTGGTTGAGTCACCGTCCTTGGAGGTGTTCAAGAGGGGACTGGACATGGCACTTGGTGCCATGGTTTAGTAGTCATGAGGTCTTGGGTGACAGGTTAGAGTTGATGATCTTTGAGGTCTTTTCCAAACTTAGTAATTCTGTGATTCTATGATTCTACTCTAGGGATGTCTGTTTGATTTTGTTTAAAGAGGCTACTAATAACTTTATCTGCTGTCAACATGTGTTGTGAAGGCACATTATGCCCAGATATTGAATCTTGTCCTAGCATGTGGACAAGCTCCCCCTCCTTTCATGGAGGGAAACAAAGGCCAAGGCAATAGCCAGGACAATGTCTCGGTCTGGAGAGGGAAAGAGACTCAGTTCTTTTGAATATTCCCATGTTGTGAAATTAGAGGCACAAACAAGGCCAAAATATCAACAGCTAGACTATTTATTACATAAATAAAGTGGATGGACATAAAGTGGATGAATCAGAAGGGGAGAGAGAGAAAATAGAGAGAGAAGAGGAAAAGAATTATATTACCACACCCCTCACCCCCGAAGACAGTTTGAGTCTGTGGAGGAAAGGTGCTGCAGGAGATGTTGGGTTTGTAGAGGAAGTGTGCTGCATCTTTGGCTGTAGAAGAGATGTGGTCCTCTGGGCAGCTTCTTTAGCTCCATGAGTTGCAGAAGGTAGAACTTACGGCATGGAGAGAGGGTTTTCAGAGTCCAAGACCCGTTGTGTTGCCCCGTGATGTTTCCAGCATGTGGTGCTGTCTTCTTTCTTCTGCATTTTTCTTCTCCTAAGCCAGTAGTTGCTCCAGTCTTTTATACAGTTTTTTAGTCCTTAGGCAAGTGTCCAGGTGTTGTTCCCCAGGATATCATTCTGGGAAATCATCTTCAGGTAAGTGTTCAGGTATCATTCCCCGGGAAATATTTCTATGTACTCAGGTGAGTTTGGGTAGCCATCTGGATGGAGGGGAGAGGCCTCCGCCTCCTCCTTCTCCATCTACCTACCCACACACTCATTACACATCAGGAAACAGGTGGTGAGTCCATTGTCTCACCATCCTCCCTTCCTGGGGTATCTGATGGCTGGAAATGATCTTGTCCTGAAGGAGTGATGGCTGGGCCCTTGGGCCATTGTTGTAGGCCAGCTGCAGTCCAGTGAGCAATGTTATCTTTGCACCTTCCAAGAGTCCTACCAGTGGCTCTGCCCAATGCACATCAGGTATTGTCTGGGCAAGCAGCAAGTGATTTTATCTTTGTTGAGTCACACCAGGAGAGACAAGCTTTAGTCTCTCACAGAGGGCACTGATCCATCACATGGGATGCTTATGCTAATACCAAGAATGGTCATAATTCTAGATTCATGCTTCCTATAGGCTGAAGCCCGTTGTTCACAAGAGTGCTTATTGGCCAAATACAGCCTCGAGGAACCTATAAGTATTACCCCAATTTGTAAACACATTGCCCCCCTCTTTCACTTTGTTCTATCTCCTTGCTTGAGAGGACAAAGCTTGTGCCAATGCCTCTGCCATTGAACTCATTGCTATTAAGTCTCTCTCATATATGCAAGTAAACTAGTAGCCTCTACACAACAAGGAGAAGCCAGCATCCAGGCAGGCCCATTTGGCCTCAGCCCTGAGAATATCTCCTGAGGAGGGACCTTCGCTGAGCCTGAGAAACTCCAGCATCACACTGCCAGTCTCACGAACGGAAGAGCCCACTGTGTCTCAAGAGGACTGGACCCCCGAGAGTAAGATCTGCCCAACTGTTGGGGAAGGGACTTGGCCAAGCCCAGCAGTAGACGCCTGCATTAGCCTTAAGCAGCAGATTGACGAGTGGACACTACCCTGTGTGTCAGATCAGAAAGCGGGATTGCATGCCTGTGTAACCTCGCCATTGTGGGAGAGTAGTCGCCACTTACAATACAATACAATAAACCAGGTTGGAAGAGACCTTCAAGATCATTGCGTCCAACCTATCAGCCAATCCAACCCACCCAAACAACTAGATCATGGCACCAAGCACCCCATCAAGTCTCCTCCTAAACACCTCCAATGATGGTGACTCCACCACCTCCACCACAGGTAGCCAATTCCAATGGGCAATCACTCTCTCTGTATAGAACTTCTTCCTAACAGCCAGCCTAAACCTGCCCTGGCACAGCCTGAGACTGTGTCCTCTTGTTCTGGTACTGGCTGCCTGGGAGAAGAGGCCAACTTCTGCCTGTCTACAACCTCCCTTCAGGTAGTTGTAGAGAGCAATAAGGTTACCCCTCAGTCTCCTCTTCTCCAGGCTAAGCAACCCCAGCTCCCTCAGCCTTTCCTCATAGGGCTTGTGTTCCAAACCCCTCACCAACCTTGTTGCCCTTCTCTGGACACGTTCCAGCAAGTCAACATCCTTCTTAAACTGAGGGCCCCAGAACTGAATGCAATAGTCAAGGTGTGGCCTAACCAGTGCATTGTACAGGGATAGAATGACCTTCCTGCTCCTGCTGGCCACACTGTTCCTGATGCAGGCCAGGATGCCATTGGCCCTCTTGGCTGCCTGGGCACACTGCAGGCTCATGTTCAGACTACCATCAACCGGCACCCCCAGGTCCCTCTCTGCCTGGCCGCTCTCCAGCCACTCTGACCCCAGCCTGTAGCATTGCATGGGCTTGCTGTGGCCAATGTTCAGAACCCAGCACTTGGATGTGTTAAATCTCATGCCGTTGGATTCTGCCTATCTGTCCAGCCTGTCAAGCTCCCTCTGCAAAGCCTCTCTACCCTCCAGCAGATCAACTCCTGCCCCCAGCTTGGTGTCGTCCGCAAATCTACTGATGATGGACTCAATGCCCTCATCCAGGTCATCAATAAAGATGTTAAAGAGCATGGGGCCCAGCACTGATCCTTGGGGCACACCACTAGTGACAGGCTGCCAGCTGGATGTGGCACCATTCACCACCACTCTCTGGGCTCGGCACTCCAGCCAGTTCCTAACCCAACGCAGTGTGCTCCTGTCCAAGCCACAAGCTGACAGCTTGGCCAGGAGTTTGCTGTGGGAGACAGTGTCAAAGGCCTTGCTGAGGTCCAGGTAGACCACATCCACAGGCCTCCCCACATCCACCAGGTGGGTCACCTGATCATAGAAGGAGATCAGGTTGGTCAGGCAGGACCTGCCCTTCCTAAATCCATGCTGGCTAGGCCTGAGCCCCTGGCCATCCTGTAAGTGCTGTGTGATTGCACTCAAGATGACCTGTTCCAGAATCTTGACTGGCACTGAGGTCAGGCTGACAGGCCTATAATTCCCTGGCTCATCCAAATGGCCCTTCTTGTGGATGGGCACCACGTTGGCCAGCTTCCAGTCTTCTGGGACCTCTCCAGTGAGCCAGGACTGTTGAAAAATGATGGAGAGCAGCTTGGCCAGCTCATCTGCCAGCTCTCTCAGCACCCTAGGATGGATCCCATCTGGTCCCATGGACTTGTGGGTGTCCAAGCAGCTGAGAAGATCTGCCACTCCATGCCCGGTAAACCTCAAGGAAACCTAGAGCACTGTCTGTGCCTGTGCTCCAAAGCTGGGACTGCTCCAACAAGGGTGCCGCCTCTCCTTTGAGCCACGCAAAGCGGAAGCTGCCACTCCGCGCAGCCACGCTTCTTTCCTGGGGCTGTCCATGCCAGCCCTGAAGCCTGTTGCCACAGGGCTGATCCTGCCAGGTCTTGCCCCGCCTGCTACCATGCCGCATCAGAAACCTCCAAGCCCGTCTACCAGGAACCATTGCCCCGCTGCGCCATGTGGGCCAACTCCGTGAGGGCCGACCCTGTCCCGGGACCAGCCCTACCGGCCTTGCTGGGTCGACTTTGCAGAACAGCTCCCTGTCATGTGGAGGCAACTGCCTGAGTCCTGCGAAGGGAACCTGCCTACCAGTTAGCCTAGGTTCCATCTCCTCTCTGCGGCTGTGGAGGTAGGATTACCACCCAGCGTCACCATCTAGACCAGCTAGGAATCAGCCCAGTGACAGTCGTCTGCTGAAACCTAACCTCACTACAAACAAAGGACACAGTGCATCTTCTACGTGTTTTCCTCTCACTAACATTCATTTCAAAACACCCGCATCTACCAGCATAAACTTTCCAATCCAATACTCGGATACACATTGTAATATCTCTGTTTATAGTTAGCAGCCACCAGCGTCCCATTGATTCGCCATCTGGTGGACAAGCTGCAGAATTGCACCCTTTGTTATATAAATAGAAAGTAATTCTGTAGATATTCCAATTGAGTCTTGATTATAAACACTAAACAACTTATGGGATGGATTTCACAATCGTGCACTAGAACATGTATATGAAAGGTTAATTTGCCTGTTATTAACATTATCAATAATAATATTTAATTCATATTTCATATTAATAAATAACCTCTTCATCACAACATGGGATGATGATTCTTGATTGCTGATGACACAGCCACCCAAATTTAATATCTGATGCCTTTTATAAGGAGGAGATCTCTCTTTTAGAAGGAATGCACCTAATTAAATGTTTTTTTTTTTTTTCCTCTCACAAGTTGATGTAACTGCTACACAACACTCTTAAATTTAAAAGACGACCAGTCTGAATCACTGAGTGCACATCAATGAAGTGGCCTGACAGAATTGTAAGTATTCAAATATTACAAAGGCTTAGAAAGTGAGTGGCATGTTCAAAAAGAATCATGGTTTTCTCCCACTCCCAATGAATTTGAGATAATCTTCAGCATATATTGGCTTTTTAAAACTATGCAAAAATGTGGAGACTTGTTGAATATGCAGCAATGCTGTTTGGAATTCATGGTAAGACCAGGTCACATTTCAAACCTATGATCTTGGTAGTTTTGTTACTGCTGACCACCTCAACTTACTGGTTGAGTTTATTCAGTGTTTCTGTTGATTTTCTTGGCCTGGAAAGAAATGACTTGTACCGCAATTGAGAGATGGAGATGAAGCTTGATGCAAGCAAAGTGTCTACTTTATTGTACAAAGTCTTTTCTTTATATAGGCTAACATAATCAAAGGCAACTCGGGATTGGTAATTAGACGTGTCCATGCGACAGTTACAGATTTGTGATTGGCTGCTGAGAAAATGCCAAGGAACACACATCCCTTGGCAAGGCTCAGACAGGTGTTAGACAAAAGACAAACGATCACACATCTCTTATCTGTCCAGAAGCTGGGCGAAAAAGTTGCTTGATTTATTGCCTGCTCGAGTCGGAGTTGCAAACATGAAAGTGTTTTGGATTTTAGAGCGTTTGGTCTTTTCAGTTTGTTCGGTACTGGTCTAGAAGTACTTCATGGGAATGACAGGCAGATACTTGATGTATAGATTGTATTTATGGTTTAAGTATAAGGTTCAGCTTCTTTACGACCGGTGCCTGGGATTCTTCTGGCTTAACAGATACGGGAATGTGACCTCCAGCACTCTGCCCATAGAGATAAAGGAGTTTAAGATCCCGGTAGGTGAAAAGGTTGTTTTAAGTGATGGCTGGGATCCAAAGGTGATTTATTTGATGTGTGCAATCCTGCTGTTGGTGATAAGTAATGTGTTCTTGTTATATGCTCTGTATCGGGAGAAAAAGTTTCGAAAGCCTGCTTTGTAATTAAGCGTAGATCGAAACGCAGAAAGTGCAGCTCTAACTCTACCCCAGAGGTATCTAGTGATGAGGAAAATGCAGAATCTGTATCAGTTAACGACAAGGCTAAAAAGTCCATCGGAAAGGCTGCTCTGAACGGTGCTGTTGGTGGCTCTGGCAATCAGCCAGCAGCAGCGGCAGCTCCTAACATGGCTTCCACGCCCTCGGCAGCCATTAATGGGGCAAAGCCATTTCCTCCTTCTTCTTCGGCAGGACTGGAAGTGTCCTCCACAGCAGCTGATTCGTCTCAAAACCTGTCAGCTTCTATTAAGCCAGCTGTAAATCCAAACACAGCTCCAGTTAAGCAGGTAGCTGTTCTAAGTACGAGAAGTGAAAAGGGCAAAGCTGATCCAGATGCTGATGGGGGAGAGCAGCAGGATCCTGGTGAGGGAACTTCTGCTCAAAGAGACCCTGCTGAGATGGAGGAAAAGGTTTGTCTTAAAGATATAGCTGAGTTATTGAGATCATCACTGGATGGAGATGCAGGGCAAATTGCTGATAGCAGAACAACTAAAGGTGGTACCCCTGACCTTAAGCAGATTCTTAGGAGAGTGACAGTAAGATTATTGGGACAAGAACTTCAGGAAGATGAGGCAGAGGAGGAGGAGTCAGATGATATACAGGAGTGTTCGTCACAGAGGGAGGAACTGAGGAATGTGCGTAAAGATTACATCAGAGCAGATAAGGAGCCAATTCTAGCTTGGCTTAGTAGATGCTATGATACAGGTGCTCCAGCTCTGGTAGTTGGAGACAAGTCAGCAGCTCAACTAGGAACTCTCTCAAAGGATAATGGAATAGATAGACATCTAGGCAGGACTCTCGGTAAGGTTACTCTGTGGATATGCCTCTTAATGACAACCCTCATGAGGTATCCTTCCCGAGATGATCTTCCATGGAATGCTAAACCCTGGACTACCATAGATGAGGGAATCAAGCGTCTGAGAGAATTTGCTGTTAGAGAGGTACTCTATGGTGGCCATGAGACTCTGAATCCTGATGAAATTCCTGTAGGAACTGGTCTTGCTAAGAAGCTCATCAAACTTGCTCCTCCTAATTATGCAAATATTCTGGCAAGCAGAATTGTGGCAAGAAATTATGGTGGTGCTTCTCCTATGGTTGGCCAATTCACTGATCAGATGAGACAATTGGAGGACAGCATGACACGTGTTTCTTTGGTTTCAGCCATTGAAACTCTGTCTGGAAAAATTGAGAATTGCATGCAAGAGCTGAAGGATGAATTTAAAAATACCATCTCCCAATTGACACAAAGAGATAATTCCAATTCTTCCTCCAGATGGATACAGGTTTCCTCTGTGAGGAATAGACGTCCTCCAAGGATGTCATTCCAGAACAGGTCATTCCAAAACAGGTCATTCCAAAACAGATCCAACCAAAACAGACCACCAAGGCAATCACGTGCGAGTATTTGGATAACTCTGCGTGATCAGTTTGGTGAGAACATGAACAGATGGGATGGTCAACCAACTGCTAATCTTTTCAGGAGACTGAGGGAACTGCAAAGTGGCAGAACCCGAGGTAGCAACACCAGAGGGGTAGCTGTTACTTCCACAGTTCCCCAGGACAACTCTAATAGCTCCAACAGTGGCTCCAATTCTAACACTGTGCCATGTGCTCATTGCACATGTGGGCATGTTCCCCATAACTAGGAGTGCCCTGCCTCCCGCCAGGGGGAGGAGAGGGATAACAGAGATAACAGAATCTATTGGGATGTGTACATCCAGTGGCCTGGCACTTCACAATTTCAGAAGTACAGGGCCTTGGTTGACACAGGGGCTCAGTGCACCATAATGCCATCAAATTATCAGGGATCAGAAGCTATAACTATTCTGGGAGTCACTGGTGGATCTCAAGAGTTAACTAAGGTGGAGGTTGATATAAGTTTAACTGGTAAACAGTGGAGGAAGCATATGGTTGTGACTGGACCTGATGCACCTTGTATTCTGGGAATTGATTTTCTGAGAGAAGGGCGTTTCAAAGACCCTAGAGGTTACAAATGGGCTTTTGGAGTAGCATCTGTAGAAATTGATGGACAAAAGCTGAAGCTGTCTGTTAGACCTGAGCTTTCTGATGAATCTGCAGTTGTGGGACAGCACAAGATTCAGGACATTAAATTGCCGGTTGCTTCTCAGACTGTGCATCACAGACAATACAGAACCAACCGTGACTCTTTGTTGCCCATTCAGAATCTGATTCGTCAGTTGGAGAGTCAGAAAGTCATCAGCAAAACTCATTCACCTTTCAACAGTCCAGTGTGGCCTGTGCAAAAGCCGAATGGAGATTGGCGTCTGACAGTCGATTACCGAGCCCTGAATGAAGTAACTCCGCCTATGAGTGCAGCAGTACCAGACATGATGGAACTGCAGTATGAGCTGGAATCCAAAGAGGCCAAATGGTATGCTACCATAGACATTGCTAATGCCTTCTTCTCTATTCCCATAGCAGAGGAATGCAGGCCTCAGTTTGCTTTCACCTGGAGAGGAATCCAGTACACTTTCAACAGATTGCCAATGGGCTGGATCCACAGCTCCAGCATCTGTCATGCCGTGATCCACGATGCTCTGGAGGAAGGTGGTGCTCCGGAACACATCCAGTTCATCGATGACATCATTGTCTGGGGTAAAACTGCTGAGGAGGTCTTCGAGAAAGGTAACAAAATCATTGACATTCTTCTGAATGCAGGTTTTGCCATCAAGCGAGACAAGGTGAAAGGACCTGCCAGAGAGATCCAGTTTCTGGGAGTGCGGTGGCAGGATGGACACCGACACATTCCAGTGGATGTGGTAAATAGAGTCTCTACCATGGCAAATCCCATGAACAAGCAAGACACTCTACGTTTCTTGGGGAGAGTGGGATTTTGGAGACTGCACATTCCTGGATACAGTCAGATTGTGAAACCTCTGTATGATGTGACTCGAAAGAGAAACCATTTCCACTGGGGACCTGAACAACAAGCAGCCTTTGACCAGATAAAGCAAGAGGTAGTGCAAGCAATGGGTCTGGGACCTGTCCGAGATGGTCCAGACATTATGAACATTTTGTACACGGCTGCAAGTGACAATGGTCCCACCTGGTGCTTGTGGCAAAGAGCTCCAGGTGAAACACGTGGACGACCTCTTGGTTTCTGGATTTGAGGTTACAGAGGTTCAGAGGCTAATTATACTCCAACAGAGAAAGAGATTCTAGCTGCCTATGAAGGAGTGAAAGCAGCTTCAGAAGTGATTGGAACTGAATCACAACTTCTCTTAGCTCCCAGATTACCAGTTTTGAATTGGATGTTCAAAGGCAAAGGTTCCACACCACATCATGCAACAGATTCCACCTGGTCTAAGTGGATGGCTCTGATAACACAGAGAGCTCGAATGGGAAATCTTGAAAGACCTGGTCTAGTGGAGGTGATCTCAAGTTGGCCTGAAGGTACCAACTCTACTAAACCTCCAGAGGAGAGAGTGACTCGTGCTGAGGAAGCTCCTCCTTACAATGACCTTTCTGATGATGAAAAGAAGTATGCTTTGTTCACAGACGGTTCCTGTTTTCTTGTCGGGAACAAGCGAAGGTGGAAGTCTGCAGTGTGGAGTCCAACACGCCGAGTTGCGGAAGCAAAGGATGGAGAAGGAGAATCCAGTCAGTTCGCAGAGGTGAAAGCTGTCCAGCTAGCTCTCGACGTAGCTGAACGTGAGAGATGGCCAAAGCTTTATCTCTACACCGACTCATGGATGGTAGCCAATGCTCTGTGGGGTTGGCTAAAGAACTGGAAAAAGAATGGTTGGCAGAGAAAAGGAAAGCCCATTTGGGCAGCTGACCTGTGGCAGGACATTGCTGATCGAATCGAGAGAATTCCCGTGAAGGTGAGACACATTGATGCTCACATTCCTAAGAGCAAAGCTACTGAGGAACAGCAACACAACCATCAGGCAGATCTAGCTGCAAGAGTTTCTCAAGTAGACATGGACTCTGATCTTGATCTCGACTGGAAACACTGAGGTGAGATACTCTTAGCTCGGTGGGCTCACGATTCGTCAGGACATCAAGGCAGAGATGCAACCTACCAGTGGGCTCGTGACAGATCCATAGACATTTCCATGGATGCTATCACACAAGTCATCCATGACTGTGACATTTGTGCTGCTATTAAGCAGGCAAAATGACTTAAGCCCTTATGGTATGATGACAGATGGTCCAAGTACAAGTATGGTGAAGCTTGGCAAGTTGACTACATCACTCTACCACGTTCTCGTTCTGGTAAGCAGTATGTGCTCACTATGGTAGAGGCAAACACTGGATGGTTGGAAACTTATCCAGTACCACATGCAACTGCACACAACACCATTCTCGGTCTGGAGAGACAGATCCTGTGGAGACACGGAACTCCAGAGAGGATTGAGTCAGACAACGGAACTCATTTCAAAAACAACCTTGTAAAGAGCTGGGCAAAAGAGCACGGCATTGAGTGGATATTCCACATTCCCTACTATGCCCCAGCTGCAGGGAAGATTGAATGCTACAACGGTTTGTTGAAGACCACTCTCAAAGCCATGGGGGGTGGATCTTTGAAAAACTGGGAAAAGCATTTAGCACAAGCAACCTGGCTGGTAAATAGTATAGGTTCAGTGAACCGAGCTGGACCTGCACACTCAGATCTGCTACAGAAGGTAGAAGGTGATAGAGTTCCTGTTGTTAGAGAAAAGAATCTGTTAGGTAAAACTGTTTGG
Organism: Picus viridis; assembly: GCA_033816785.1. NCBI lineage: Eukaryota > Metazoa > Chordata > Aves > Piciformes > Picidae > Picus > Picus viridis. The sequence continues at coordinate 55,559,208 of CM066606.1, forward strand.
GTATTTTCTCCCTCAGGAGAGGCTAAACCTGTCCGAGGGGTGGTTTCAGCTGAAGGTCCGGGTCACACTTATTGGGTAATGCAAGAGAATGGTGAAATTCAGTGTATTCCACAAAGAAATTTAACTTTAGCTGAAAGAGTTTAATTTCGGAGTGTTGTACAGCTACATTGCGCCCAAAGGAGGAATCCCTGAGGAATCTACAGTGCACGAACCCTGAGAACCCTGAGAGCCCGGAGTCAACTGAGAGTCCCTGTTTTCCCTTTTCTTCGCTTCATCCACGAAGAGACAAACTGTTTTCCATTTTTTTTCTTGTTTCTTGGACTTCTGAATCATCTACACCTGAGAATAGCCGGAATGGACTATGAACTTTACTTACAAACTGTAGATATTGTTTTAGATTGGATGGACAGTATGAACAGCCAATGAAATTGTTTAGCAGGGGTGGATTGTGACCGGTTTAGGCTGTGCCTTTAAGAAAAGGACACTTTCTGAACACTCTGGCCGAATGTTTTGGTATATGAATGAAAAACAACGATATGCTAATCCAATTTCATTGGTGGAACCCGGCTGTAGGTTCTTGTTTAGTCTTTCAGTCAGGGGGGCAGTCAGTCGTCTTCTTCTTCCCCCTGTACTGTGAGCTGGCTCGTTTCTCTCTACGATTCTTGCTAACCAGATAAGAAAACTAACTTTTGCATTTGCTTTGAGCTTTAACAAAGTTTTCCCCTTTTAATTACCTTCCTTTCTCTCTCTCTCTAACCCTTTTGGGAAAAAGGGGAGGTAGGGAGGGAGAAGGGAGGGGCAGGCCGAACCCCCCTGGCCGCAGGGGGGTTGGGGAAAGGTTTCCTGTATATTTCTGTATATATTGTAAATATTGTATGTTTTTGTACATATTCATTGCATTCCATATCTGCTTGTAAAATATAGCTTTCATCTGCTTCTCTGGCTGAGTTAGCTGTGGAATTCTTTTGTGTGTGGGGGGAACCTTCCTACTCCACCACAATGTCTTACTGCTGTATTACACTTGAGCTAGTGTCTGCTTCACAGGTATCTGTTTATACAACCTTGGCCCTAACTCTGAAGCATGCTAGCCAGTTTTCAAGTCCCAAGATTGTGTTTTCTAAAATCTTCTCTTCAGAATAACATGTTTTTTAGTTTTTGCTTTGTATAATACTACTCTTATTTTTCTAAAGTGCTAAACAGTTGGAGCAAAATCCATCTTAAAACTTCCTTAATTCTCTTCATTCTACGGTGTGTTCTAACCATAATATCAGCTACATCTGGTTGTTATATTAGGCTTCTTTGTTAGCAAAGCAGGTATTTTGAACATTTTATAGCAATTTCTATGTGCTTTATGATATCAATGTAAGAATTATTATCACATACACAGGACTATGTTCAATTTACTACCTTAAAAAATTTGCAGCTATGCGCATATACAATTACATTTTCAAAATATATGCCTTAATAGTAGCACTTAGTCATTACAGTGAGAAGAGCAAGATGAGGGCTGAGAAGAAACTGGTTTGTGTGTGTAAACATAGGTTTTGCTGCATTCTGAAAAATTACCTTTGCTAAGAAGCACTTTGACAGATGTGAAGTTAATAAATACACATATCAAATTGTACTTAAGAATTTGCAACAATATCCTATAAATACTATATAAAAAAGCACTTACATTTTAAAATATCTGAGAACAACCTTTGTGAACCAGAAAATAAGTGAGACAATCACCAAAATGCCAGGAGGACAGTCTGAACAGAGAAGGCTCTTTAGGAACAGGATTGTAATTTGGGCAATAAGCCCTGGTTATCATAGTCTCCCAGTCATTAACTGTCTCAGCTGCCAAAGGGAATTGGGACTATTAACCTCCATTGACTGAACCAGAGGGAGAAAGCAGTAATTTCTTTTACAAGCAGAAGGAAAGGTTCTGCTCAATAAAGACCAATTAAACATTTCCTATTAAAAAAACATTCAGGAGCTCATGCCACTGTCAACAGGCATGTAGCCATCAAGTGCTTTGTTTTGGCTCTTTGAAGGATATTCCATGCTATTTGCATATTGATTATGTCTCTGCAATCACAGACTTGACTGAAACCAGATTTTGTTGGGTAGTGTTACGATAATGATCTGACTTATGATCATAAGGGCCTTTTCCAGCCTAAATATGCTAGATTATCTGATTCTGTTAATGATTCCACTAGATGACTAGTGATTTAATCATGGAATTACAGAATGGAACGGACCCCAGGGGTCATCCGGTACAACCTTTCTAGGTGATACTGTAGTGTGATTGAGAAGGCCCAGCACACTGTCAAAGTGAGTATTAAAACTGACCAGTGTAAGGGAATCCACTCCTTCTCTTGGGGGATTATTCCAATGTCTAACTGAACCCAAATTTTAGATATATTTTCAGATGTACTCTATCTACCTCTTTAACTAATTTAGAAATATTAGTTTCTCACTGAGTTATTTTTTCCCTAATTAATTTTGGTCAGTGACCATTTCAGGAAATTATACTGTATCTTTGTGCACTGTGTAAAGAAATGTTCCCTTTTGCTCTAGTTAGGTTACAAATACAGGTGAGTGCTCTTACTTCTATTAGAAGATTAAAATCTTGCAATCCCTGTCTGCATCATAGTATTCCATGTACCACAAGGAAAGAAAGATAAAGAGGAGTCCTTTTAGCATGGAATTCTGTATTGGACAAGCAGTGAAAGATTAAAAAAGTAGTAGACACGGCTTCTATCTGGAAGAAGAATGGCCTGGAAAGAGAATGACCTAATTTTCATAATACATGGGTAGCATTTAGCTGTATGAGTATTTTTCTTTCAAGTAAAGGACAACAAATTATTGTCAATTGCTCCTTCAGTTTATCATCATGTAACAGTCATTATCAGCATGTAACAGTCTGTGGTGGGTTAACGCCCTTTTCTGAAAACAAAAGAACAAAGCAGGGCGGAGGGCTTGCAGGTACTTTTCACTCCCTGCAGGGGGTTTTTCCTCTGGGAAGCTGAATCTGTTCCACTCCCCCTCCCTGTCCAGCTAGAGTATAAAAAGCAGGGCATCGTAGCTGTTGGTCCTTTTCTGGCTCCTGCCTCTGCTGGATGAGAGCTACTGCAGATGCCGTCCTGCTCCTCCGCCACGTGGTTGGACCTGATCCTTCTCCCTGCTGCCTCCACGCTTCCTCAGAGAAAGGCTGGTTTTGTATTATTCTCTTGTTTTTGTCCCCCTCCCATCCATCCTTGTTCCTTGCCCTTGTGAACCTTTTCCTGGTTTTGTTATATATATATATACTGTTTAAAGATAACTCTTTACCTCTCTACTTCCAAGCCGACTCCAAATTATTGTTTGGTGGATTTGCTCCTTCCTTTTCTCCCCTCTCTGTTGGGAGGGAGGAGGGGGAAGTGGGGGAGAGATTCTCAGCCTTGCCCCCACCTGAGTTCTTAACTTCCAGTTAAGGCTCAAACCACCACACAGTCATATCACTTCAGCAGTTTGTAAAAATGTGGTATTCCACAGGGTTTTATTAGTATCTGGATTGCTGGTTGTTACGGAATGCATTGTTCCTTAATTTATAAATTATATGACAAATATCAATTAAAAAAATCAATTAAAAAAATCAATAACCTTTTATGAATATCAGAATTTCCAAAATATATCAAAAGGATTTCATGTACAGTTAGAATAGATATTTACAGTGGGGTGTACAGTATTTGGGCAAGTATAACAATTTAAACAATTTTATGCAAACAGGGAGGAATATTAGAAAGAGAGAACCTTGGGAGCAAAATGGCACTCGACCATATGGGAGTGGGGAGACTTGACAAGGACCGTTAAGCCAAAGAGGCAATGCATTGATTATGCACAGCTCGTTTCACCCAAGTGAGGAGTGCTGCTGCTGTGTGTTAGAGGCTTTGGGGTGCTCTCATGTGCCAGGCACAGCAGGTTGCTGGCAGGATTGCCACGCGGTTGTCGATGGCTGGTCTGGCTTCAGTGGACAGAGGGCCGTTTATGACACTTCTCATGATAGGCACTTGCTTTGTTCTGGGAAAACTGAGGCATGACAGAATCCTGGTTGCAAGGGGAAACAGGCTTGGCTCTGACTTCAGCTCCTAAGCTTGTTGCTTTTCTTGTAGCTTGCAGTGTGTAGGCTCCTGGCTGTATCCCAGGCTCTGGACCAGGCACTCAAGGCAATGCAACTCGAGGCAACTGCAAGCCAGACAGGTCCAAGCAGGTTCAAGCAAGGCAAGGCTTGAGCAAGGCAAGGTGACTAGAAATTGGCCTGTATATATATCTCTTGTCCGAGATATGATTGGGCCAATAGGGGAACTGAAGCCAGCACCCAATGAGAAGGGGTTCTGCCAGGCTGTGGCCAGTACATGTGCCCTTACCCCAGATACAAGGTTGTTTACCAGACATATATGGTTCTGTCCCCTTTGTTCCTTTTCCTGCGTTTCCCCGACATTCTGCAGGAAGGAGGGGGCGAGAAGAACTGTGTCTAGACACCTTAGGGTCTGTCTGGGTTTATGCTGGGGCCGTTTGGCCCTACCATGAAACTGGTAAAATAATAGTCGGAAGACAGTGGTTACCTCATTCCACTGCTTCCTATTCATCACCAGCTGGCTGTCAAAGGATACAGAGATAAAACAAACAATAAAAATTACAGCCCATATGCTGATCCTCTTTCCACTGTGGTGTCTGCAGTAGCTGAAAGCTTATCTTGTCTAACTGCAGCTGAATTCATAGCCAAACATACTACAATGATGCTACCATTTCAAAACTCATTTTCAGTAGTGTTCCTGCTGGAGACTATGGAGTTGTGGGCTAAATACATAAAAACTTAAGCACAATTCTTACTGAATGTTGAAAAAAATGACTTACATTCTGGCCCAAGATCGTTCTGTCACATTACATTGTGAAAGGGTGTATGACTGGATTGTGGAAGCTCTTTCTCATCCTACATACAAATCTCATTGTCAGTATGTGTCTTGTGATTCCCGCTTGGTCAACCCCCTCAGGAAGGGTTACAAATCCTACTTACATCTCATTGTAGTTGCATCTTCTGTCTGAATAGAAGAGATGCAGAGGTAGAAAGTAAAGAGTCAGGGAGACAGAAAATACTCAAATATGGGTATGGAAAAAATTATCACTGCTGACGAAGTTGTGTGAAGCAACTTCACTCTAGCTTGACTCTTTAGCTTTTCTCTTTAGCTGAGTAAGAAAAGGTTATTATGAGAAATACTTTGATGTTCTCTTTGTCTTTTTGTTGGAAGGATTTTCAAAGTCATGAAACTAACACCATTATTTAATTTCTCCTTTAAAATGGTGAGAATGTAATAGGGTGATGGGTTACAACTTCAGAGCTGTATGCCATTCTGCTGAAGTCAATGGAGGTAGCATTTTATGGAAAACCAGATTACACACTGCTGAGTGAGAGAGAATTCCTATTACTAAAAGCATGAAAGGGTCTGAGAACTGCTGATATTTACTATTAGAGCAACCAAGAGATAGAAAAAAAGAAAAATTTTGACCCCTCCTCTGGGCCTAAAACATAAGTACCAGGTAATGTTTTTTGGGTACAATCCTCAAAAGGTTTGTAATAATATAGTGTCTTCCTAGTCACTCACAATAATAGTGTGAGTGTGTAAATGGATTTAGACAATTATCAGCTATGTAATATTAAATTACTTGCAAACTTATGGCTAAATGAAAAGACTATTTAATTAAAGATCTTATTATTCAATCCCTACTTGTTCTACCAAACCGAAGCAAAAATTAGCTGGAAGGTTCTTGTGACCTTTTCAGAAGGCAGGAAATAGGATAAGAAATGATAACGAATTTCTCCAGGCTCTACAAAAGGGCTACAAAAGGCATTCTATTCATTAAAGTATTTTTTTATGCTTCAAATACTGGTAAGATTGGATCATCTACCTCAGTTTATTGCAAAGAATCTACAAAGCCTAACTTTGAGGTGTATGTGGCTAAAGCATATGTGAGAAAAGGATTTGGCCTAAGGTCTTCTTTCTCCTTTGGGAAAGGTACAGATAGCTAGCAGGAAAAAGAAATGGAAGGCTTAAAGCTGGTGCTGATGGGATAGGCTTATAGCAAGTAGAAAATGTGTGAAGCAATGGTTGAAATGTTGAGGATGTATTCCATACTTTCATTTGTTTAAAATGATGGCCATTATTATTTTTTTTTCAGAGTGAAAATGTAGTTGCTGACCGTGTATATATATGTATATATTATCCCTCCCACCGAAATACTGCAAGCACTCTTCTACAAATTTCGAAGAGTTCATAAAAGAATGTACATATTTTTTGACCTCCTGTCCTAGAGGTTCAAATGATTATGTGCCCTCCAAGAAATGTGCCTTGATTTAAACAAGAAATTTGTTCCCTTACAGAGGAAGGGAAAGGCTTTCCCCTACAAATTCCCTTAAAAAGGGGGACACATTCTCTGATAGAAAACTTAAAAATGTAGCAACAAACCTCATATTAGACATTTAATAAAGAGAGTTGTCTTGGCCATTGCAAATAAAGAAAAAGGAAAAGAAATTACATCAGATTTATATGATATGTTTGAGGGTCTTTCTCATATAATGCCATCTTCCTTTTAAAGGAATCTCACACTACTTAATAGATGTGCATGTGCACCAAAATTGTATGTTCTATCCATCTGCGCTGCATATATTCCCTTTAGAAATTAAAACAGGCAACTTTACTAAGATATTGCAGAATTTAATAATTGATTAGTTTTAGATATACTGGTATATTTAATCTATGCATTAATTATTTCTTCCCCTTGTGAGGTTAATGCTTTTTAAAGTAATTTTTTTGATCAGATCATGTAAATTTAGCAGTCTGGCATTTAAAAGAAAGGTTCAGAGGCCTTGGATAAGTTTATCCAAAATACTGTGTTGCAAGTTAGCCAGAAATGTTAGTTGCAGAATAGAATAGAATAGAATAGAATAGAATAGAATAGAATAGAATAGAATAGAATAGAATAGAATAGAATAGACCAGGTTGGAAAAGACCTTCAAGATCATTGCATCCAACCTATCATCCAACAACACCTAATCGACTAAACCATGCAACCAATCACCTTAGCAAGTCTCCTCCTAAACACCTCCAATGATGGTGACTCCACCACCTCTCCAAGCAGCCCATTCCATTGGGCAATCACTCTCTCTGTAGAATTTCTTCCTAACATCCAGCCTAAACCTCCCCTGGTGCAGCTTGAGACTGTGTCCTCTTGTTCTGGTGCTGGTTGCCTGGGAGAAGAGACCAGCCCCTGCCTGTCTACAAACTCCCTTCAGGTAGTTGTAGAGAGCAATAAAGTCTCCCCTGAGCCTCCTCTTCTCCAGGCTAAGCAACCCCAGCTCCCTCAGCCTTTCCTCATAGGGCTTGTGTTCCAAACCCCTCACCAACTTTGTAGCCCTTCGCTGGACACGTTCCAGCAAATCAACATCCTTCCTAAACTGAGGGCCCCAGAACTGAATGCAATAGTCAAGGTGTGGCCTAACCAGTGCAGTGTACAGGGGCAGAATGACCTCCCTGCTCCTGCTGGCCACACTGTTCCTGATGCAGGCCAGGATGCCATTGGCCCTCTTGGCTGCCTGGGCACACTGCAGGCTCATGTTCAGCCTCCCATCAACCAGTACCCCCAGGGGCCTTTCTGCCTGGCCGCTCTCCAGCCACTCTGACCCCAGCCTGTAGCACTGCATGGGGTTGCTGTGGCCAATGTTCAGAACTCGGCACTTGGATGTGTTCAATCTCACACTGTTGGATTCTGCCCATCTGTCCAGCCTGTCGAGGTCCTCCTGCAAAGCCTCTCTGCCCTCCAGCAGATCAACTCCTGCCCCCAGCTTGGTGTCGTCCGCAAATTTACTGATGATGGACTCAATGCCCTTATCCAGATCATCAATAAAGATATTAAAGAGCATGGGGCCCAGCACTGATCCTTGGGACACACCACTAGTGACAGGCCATCAGCTGGATGTGGCACCATTCACCACCACTCTCTGGGCTTGGCCCTCCAGCCAGTTCCTAACCCAACGCAGTGTGCTCCCGTCCAAGCCATGGGCTGACAGCTTGGCCAGGAGTTTGCTGTGGGGAATGGTGTCAAAGGCCTTGCTGAAGTCCAGGTAGACTACATCCACAGCCTTCCCCACATCCACCAGGTGGGTCACCTGATCATAGAAGGAGATCAGGTTGGTGAAGCAGGACCTGCCCTTCCTAAATCCATGCTGGCTGGGCCTGATCCCTTGGCCGTCCTATAAGTGCTGTGTGATTGCACTCAAGATGACCTGTTCCAGAATCTTGCCTGGCACTGAGGTCAGGCTGATAGGCCTGGAATTCCCTGGCTCATCCAACCGGCCCTTCTTGTGGATGGGCACCACGTTGGCCAGCTTCCAGTCTTCTGGCACCTCTCCAGTGAGCCAGGACTGTTGAAAAATGATGGAGAGCGGCTTGGCCAGCTCATCTGCCAGCTCTCTCAGCACCCTAGGATGGATCCCATCCAGTCCCATGGACTTGTGGAGATCCAAGCAGCTGAGGATATCTCTAATTACTTCCTCCTGGATCACAGGGGAGTTATACTGCTCCCTGGCTCCATCTGCCAGCTCTGGAGGCCAGCTGTCTGGACAACATTCTGTCCTGCTTTTAAAATTTGAGACAAAGAAGGTGTTAAGTACTTCTGCCTTTTTCTCATCTTTTGTTACTATGTTCCCCTCCATGTCCACCAAGGAGTGGAGGTTGTCCTCGCCCCTCCTTTTGCTATTAATATATTTATAGAAGGGTTTTTTGTTGTCCTTCACAGCAGAGGCCAGACTAAGCTCTAAATGGGCTTTTGCCTCCCTAATTTTTTTCCTGCCAGACCTAGTAACATCCTTAAACATTCTCTGGGTCCTCCCCTTGCTTCCAAAGATGATGCACTCTCTTTTTTTCCCTTAGTTCATTGTCCAGCCAGGCTGGCCATCTGCCCCAGCGGCTCATCTTCCGGCACATTGGCACAGCGTGTTCCTGCACCTTCAAGAGTTCTTCCTTGAAATAGGTCCACCTCTCCTCAACCCCTTTGTTTTTAAGGGCTGTTTCCCAAGGAACATTCTAAGTTAGTTCCTTGAGTAACATGAAATCCGCCCTCTGGAAGTCCAGAGTGGAGGTCTTCTTGCTGCCCCTCTTAGATTGACTGAATACTGAAAATTCAATTATTTCATGGTCTCTGGACCCTAAACACCCTCCAACCACCACATCACCCACCAGCCCTTCCCTGCTGGTGAAGAGGAGGTCAAGCATAGCCTTACCCCTGGTAGGCTCACGCAGCACCTGGGATAAGAAGCTGTCCTCCATACACTCTAAGAACCTCCTAGACTGCCTCCTCTCTGCTGTGATGAGATCCCAGCAGGTATCAGGCAGGTTAAAGTCACCCATGAGAACAAGGTCTTGTGATCTTGAGACAGCCTTAAGCTGCCTATAGAATGCTTCATCTACATCTTCCTCCTGGTTGGGTGGTCTATAACAGACTCCAACCAGAATGTCTGCCCTGATGGTCTTCCCTCTAATTCTCACCCACAAGCACTCAACCCGATCATCCCTGATCTCCATCTCAATGGCATCTAGTGCCTCCCTGATGTACAGGGCCACCCCTCCACCCCTTCTTCCTTGCCTGTCTCTCCTAAAGAGCCTGTAGCTGTCACTTGCAGTGCTCCAGTCATGTGAGTTGTCCCACCACGTCTCTTTGATGTCAACTACATCATAAGATTCTGGGAAGGGAATTGTCAGGTCTTATTGACAGGGCTTTAAACTAGCTTCGAAGGGGGAAGGGGCTGAAACCAGTCCCCTCAGGCAGGAGTCTGGGGGTGATAAGCTAGAGCTAGAGGTGAAACCAGCAGCCCAGCTGCAGTGCATGTACACTAATGCACGAAGCATGGGTAACAAGCAAGAGGAGCTGGAAGTCTTGTTGCAGCAGGAAAGTTATGATGTAGTTGCCATCACAGAGATGTGGTGGGCTATGCTTGGCCTCCTCTTCACCAATAGGGAAGGGCTGGTGGGTGATGTGGTGGTTGGAGGGTGTTTAGGGGTCCAGTGACCACGAGATAATTGAGTTTTTGGTATGCAGCCAAGCCAAGAGGGGTAGCAAGAAGACCTCCACTCAGGACTTCAGGACGACAGACTTCAGATTACTCAAGGAACTAACTCAGAAGGTTCCTTGAGATACAGCCCTTAAAAATAAAGGGGTCCAGGAGAGCTGGACCTACTTCAAGGAAGAACTCTTCAAGGCGCAGGAACAGGCTGTGCCAATGTGCTGGAAGATGAGCCGCCGGGGCAGACGGCCAGCCTGGATGGGTAATGAACTTTTAATAGAACTAAGGGAAAAAAAGAGGGTGTATCATCTTTGGAAGAGAGGGGAGGCAACCCATGGAATGTTTAGGGATGTCGCTAGGTCATGCAGGAAGAAAATTAGGGAGGCAAAAACCCATTTAGAACTTAGACTGGCCTCTGCTGTGAAGGACAACAAAAAGTCCTTCTAGAAATACATCAATAGCAAGAAGAAGGGCAAGGACAACCTCCACTTCTTGGTTGACACGGAGGGGAACGTTGTAACAAAGGATGAGGAAAAGGCAGAGGTACTTAACACCTTCTTTGCCTCAATTTATACTAGCATGGCAGAACACCTTCCAGACAGCTGGCCTGCAGAGCTGGCAGATGGAGCAAGGGAGCTGCATAGTTTCCCGCTGCTCCAGGAGGCAATTAGAGATCTTCTGAGCCGCTTGGACCCCCACAAGGCCATGGGACTGGATGGGATCCATCCTAGGGTGCTGAGAGAGCTGGCAGATGAGCTGGCCAAGCCGCTCTCCATCATTTTTCAACAGTCCTGGCTCACTGGAGAGGTCCCAGAAGACTGGAAGCTGGCCAATGTGGTACCCATCCACAAGAAGGGCCGGTTGGATGAGCCAGGGAATTCCAGGCCTATCAGCCTGACCTCAGTGCCAGGCAAGATTCTGGAACAGGTCATCTTGAGTGCAATCACACAGCACTTATAGGACGGCCAAGGGATCAGGCCCAGCCAGCATGGATTTAGGAAGGGCAGGTCCTGCTTCACCAACCTGATCTCCTTCTATGATCAGGTGACCCACCTGGTGGATGTGGGGAAGGCTGTGGATGTAGTCTACCTGGACTTCAGCAAGGCCTTTGACACCATTCCCCACAGCAAACTCCTGGCCAAGCTGTCAGCCCATGGCTTGGACAGGATCACACTGCATTGGGTTAGGAACTGGCTGGAGGGCCAAGCCCAGAGAGTGGTGGTGAATGGTGCCACATCCAGCTGGCAGCCAGTCACTAGTGGTGTGCCCCAAGGATCAGTGCTGGGCCCCATGCTGTCTAATATCTTTATTGATGATCTGGATGAGGACATCGAGTCCATCATCAGTAAATTTGTGGACGACACCAAGCTGGGGGCAGGAGTTGATCTGCTGGAGCATATAGAAGCTTTGCAGAGGGAGCTTGACAGGCTGGACAGATGGGCAGAGTCCAACGGCATGAGATTGAACACATCCAAGTGCTGAGTTCTGAACATTGGCCACAGCAACCCCATGCAGTGCTACAGGCTGGGGTCAGAGTGGCTGGAAAGCAACCAGGCAGAAAGGCCCCTGGGGGTGCTGGTTGATGGGAGGCTGAACATGAGCCTGCAGTGTGCCCAGGTGGCCAAGAGGGCCAATGGCATCCTGGCTTGCATCAGGAACAGTGTGGCCAGCAGGAGCAGGGAGGTCATTCTGCCCCTGTACACTGCACTGGTTAGGCTGCACCTTGAGTACTGTGTCCAGTTCTGGGGCCCTCAGTTTAGGAAGGATGTTGTCTTGCTGGAGCATGTCCAGAGAAGGGTAACAAAGTAGGTGAGGGGTTTGGAACACAAGCCCTATGAGGAAAGGCTGAGGGAGCTGGGATTGCTTAGCCTGGAGAAGAGGAGACTGAGGGGTAACCTTATTGCTCTCTACAACTACCTGAAGGGAGTTTGTAGCCTGGCAGAGGTTGGCCTCTTCTCCCAGGCAGCCCGTACCAGAACAAGAGGACACAGTCTCAGGCTGTGCCAGGGCAGGTTTAGGCTGGCTGTTAGGAAGAAGTTCTATACAGAGAGAGTGATTGCCCATTGGAATTGGCTACCTGTGGTGGAGGTGGTGGAGTCACCATCATTGGAGGTGTTCAGGAGGAGACTTGACGGGGTGCTTGGTGCCATGGTTTAGTTGTTGGGTGGGTTGGATTGGTTGATGCGTTGGACGCGATGATCTTGAAGATCTCTTCCAACCTGGTGTATTGTATTGTATTGTATTGTATTGTATTGTATTGTATTGTATTGTATTGTATTGTATTGTATAACTTCCCTGCTGTAACAAGGCTTCCAGCTCCTCTTGTTTGTTTGCACTAGTGTACAGGCACTTCAGCTGGGCTGCTGGTTTCACTCCCGACTCCAGCTTACCACCCCCAGACTCCTGCCTGAGTGGACTGGTTTCAGCCCCTTGCCCCTTTGAATGTAGTTTAAAGCCCTATCAATGAGACCTCCCAATTCCCTTCCAGAATCTTTTTCCCTTTGGGGACAGGCCATTCTTGTATACTGTGACCTTTCCCCTCCTCTGGGACAGATGTACTCCATCTGTTGCCAGCTGACCTGGTGACATAGAAAGTTCCCCAAGATCAAAAAACCCAAAACTCTTTTGGTTGCACTAGCCTCTAAGCCCCTTGTTGATTGTAGCTGCTGACCTGTTCCTTCTGGTATTCCCTCCTGCAATGAAGGGTAAACTTCCCTGTTGGAAGGATCCAGCTTACATATGGGGCCCTCTCTTCCCCTCAGCAGGAAATCACCAATAACAATTACCCTGCTCTTTTTTTTTTTTTGAGGAAACAAGTCCTGATGCTGGGGGAAGGCTGTTTTGCCTTAGGCTGTTTAGCCTTAGGGATAACCTCAGATGGTGTGTCCTCCAGCATCAGAATCACCTCACCTTCGACCTCCAGTACCCCATACTTGTTTTCCAAGGGCAGTGGGGAAGGTGAGGGGAGGCAAGGGGGGTTTACTTTACGTCTTTAAGAGCAGCCTGTGTCTATTCCCCGCTGCTTTTTGGATAACCAGCCTCTGCTAGGGGAGCCTGCAGGGCCTGGTTACTCAATTTCATCTCCCTTCTGCATTCCCTTACAGTTCTAAGTCTAGCAACCTCATCCTTCAGTTCAGCCACCAGGTTAAGCAGATAGTCGATCTGCTCACACCTAATGCAGGAGTTGTCCCCACTACCCTGCATCTCAAGTGCCAGGCTCCAGCACTCTCTGTCACCAGATACCTGGACACCGACCTGCTTATGTTCCACCCCAGTCTGGGTCAACACTGAGTTTTTGAAGGCATTTTTGCTGCGAGTCACAGCCATCCCTATCCCTGCCCACGTGACCTACTGGACAAAAATTTTTAAAAGTGGGGCGGCGCATGCGGCTGGCTGCCGCTGAGTGAGAGCACAGCAGCTTCCCACTGAAATGCAGCCCCTGCAAGCCCCGGCTGGGCTTTTTAATTTGCCGCTGGTGACCTAATGATCACAAGCAGCAGGCATGTGAGAAGACAGCTATGCCAATCCTCACTAAGTGCCCGGGGATCGCCGGGATCCTGCTGCTCCTGTAGCCTGAAAAGGAAAGTAAAGTAAGGTGCCCTCCGAGGCTGCTGGTCCTGGTGTGGTTCCCGAGAGAGCTTCCTGCTGAAATTTTAGCAGGCAGAAAAAATCATGGATCACAAAGGTGATTTTGTTCACTCCAGTGTACCTCCCACCACCACCCCGATCTGCTTTTATTAGATGTGAACTACCTTTTATCTAGGATGTATTTACTTTATCTGAGAGCTATTCATGTTGCTTTGCATATGACTTGAAAAAAATGGATTTGAAGCAGTGCCTGTAAATATTTTAAAAGATTCAGGTTTCTCTCAAATTCATGTTAACTACAAGCTGTGAACACAAGAGGGAGACAGAGACTTGATTAATATGTCAGACACAGCAAGCTTTGCAAACCCAGCTTTTAAAATAGCAGCGTGAACACTGGTGATTTACAAATATTGTAAATGTATTGCATAATTGAAAGGAATGTTTTTATCACATGCCACATTGCTTTCTAAAATTTCCCTATTGTTACTCAGTGAGGCAGTGTTCCCCCTTCTTACTTTTTCTGCACTAATTGCTGCTGTGCAATGATTTCTCAGCCTTTTTCTGAAAGTGTTATGGACAGTCTTCCCTTGCTGCCTATGCCTGTAGCTGACACTGAAGAATTTTTGCAGTAGAAAATTACATCAAAGCATACAAAAGTTTGGTTGTCTCTTACTGTGGATTTCACTGCTTATGTTTTGAGTATGATGCACCTATTTTCAATTTTCTTGTTTTTTAAAATACAACACCACTTGGCATGTGTATTTTGCAGTGATGCATCTCCTTTGAGAGCGCTCAAAAGACATGATAGAGACTGGTGTTTTAAACCATTTTCTTGACGCCAAAGAACTGTTAAGCGGTGACTACATTGTTTTTGCAGTCTTTTGCACATTACAGCAAAACCAGAGTTTAGAAAACCTGCTGACTGGCTGACAGCTGGGAGACTGAAGCTTTCTTTCCCTATAGCAGAAATACAACAATGTGTTTGGCCTTGCCAGTGTGTCAGCCGTAGTTCTGATGACACCTCTCCAGAATTAATTTTTCTTGTATACTTAGGTCTTCTCTGCTGAGACTGAAAATCTGCTGATTTTTCTGATTGTTCATATTGTCTCCTGCTTGTTTAGTTCTTCTTCTAAAATAACATGACCACCATGGCAGCTCTGCAGTGGATCTTTGTTGGTAATAGTGATTGGCACAGCACAAGCCAATGGGGTTTTAGTCAGCTGGGTATTTCTTAGCAGCTCAAAAAATCTAGCCATTGACAAGCAGGAAGAGCTACAAGAAGGCCATCTCATCAGGAGGAAATTTTAAGAAAATGTAGTTACAGACACACCTAATGGCTTTATGTAGACTCTTCACTGTGATTCTACTAGCTATGAAAACATAGCTGGCTGGAGAGTTGGTCAGGCAGAAATTAAATTAAATTCAATGAGGGCAAGTGGGAAAGAACAACCCCATGTGTTAGTATAGGCTGGGGACTGACCTGCTGGAGAGCAGTGAAGGGGAAAAGGACCTGGGGGTCCTAGTAGATGGAAGATTGACCATGAGTGAGAAATGTGCTCTTGTGGCCAAGAAGACTAATGTCATTTTGGGTTGTATTAGAAGGGAGGTTAGTAGGTTGAGAGAGATTCTCCTCTCCCTCTACTCTGCCCTGGTGAGGCCACATCTGGAATATCATGTCCTACTCTGGGCTCCTCAGTTCAAGAGGGACAGGGAAGTGCTTGAAAGAGTCCAGCACAGAGCCACAAAAATGATGGATTGGAACATCTTCCTTATAAGGACAGACTGATGGAGCTGAGGCTCTTTAGCTTGGAAGAGAGGAGACTAAGGGGTGACCTCATTAATGTTTATAAGTATGTAAAGGGTGAGTGCCAAAAGAATGGAGCCAGGCTTTTCTTGTTGATACCCAGTGACAGAACAAGGGGCAATGGGTGGAAGTTGAGGCATAGGAAGTTCCATGGAAACATGAAGAAAATTTTTTTCATTGTGAGTGTGATAGAACACTGAAATAGGCTGCCCAGAGGGGTTGTGGAGTTTCCCTTTCTGGAGATATTCTAAACCCACCTGGATGATGTGTGATCCGGTGATCCTGTGTGATCTGGTATAGGTGATCCTGCTGTGGCGGGAGGGTTGGGCTAGATGATCTTTCAAAGTCCTTTCATCCCTTGTGACCGGTTTAGGCTGTGCATTTAAGAGAAGGACACTTTCTGAACACTCTGGCTGAATATTTTGGTATATAAATGAAAACAAGAGATATGCTAATCCAATTTCATTGGTGGAACCCGGCTGTAGGTTCTGGCTTGGTCTTTCAGTCGGGGGGGGCAGTCAGTCGTCTTCTTCTTCCCCCTGTACTGTGAGCTGGCCTGCTTTCCTCTCTGAAGCAACAGCTTGCTACGCAGGAATGATTCTTGCTAACCAGATAAGAGAAAACTAACTTTGCATTCGCTTTGAGCTTTAACAAAGTTTTCCCCTTTTAATTACCTTTCCTTTCTCTCTCTAACCCTTTTGGGAAAAAGGGGAGGTAGGGAGGGAGAAGGGAGGGACAGGCCGAACCCCCCTGGCCGCAGCGGGGGGGTTGGGGAAGGGTTTCCTGTGTTACATACATTGCTGTATACTTCTGTATATATTGTGAATATTGTATATTTTTGTACATATTCATTGCATTCCATATCTGCTTGTAAAATACAGCTTTCATCTGCTTCTCCGGCTGAGTTAGCTGTGGAATTCTTTTGTGTGTGTGGGGGAAACTTCCTACTCCACCACATATTTTTAATTGGCAGTCCAACGTGCGGCTTGTGGATAATTGCTGTCCAGAAGCTGGGCTAAAAGGTTGCTTGATTTATTGCCTGCTCGAGTTGGAGTTGCAAACATGAAAGTGTTTTGGATTTTAGAGCGTTTGGTCTTTTCAGTTTGTTCGGTACTGGTCTACAAGTACTTCATGGGAATGATTTTCGATCGCTTAGGCAGATACTTGATGTATAGATTGTATTTATGGTTTAAGTATAAGATTCAGCTTCTTTACGACCGGTGCCTGGGATTCTTCTGGCTTAACAGATACGGGAATGTGACCTCCAGCACTCTGCCCATAGAGATAAAGGAGTTTAAGATCCCGGCAGGCGAAAAGGTTGTTTTAAGTGATGGCTGGGATCCAAAGGTGATTTATGTGATGTGTGCAATCCTGCTGTTGGTGATAAGTAATGTGTTCTTGTTATATGCTCTGTATCGGGAGAAAAAAGTGTCAAAAGCGTGCTTTGTGATTAAGCGTAGATCGAAACGCAGAAAGCACAGCTCTAACTCTACCCCAGAGGTATCTAGTGATGAGGAGAATGCAGAATCTGTATCAGTTAATGACAAGGCTAAAAAGTCCATCGGAAAGGCTGCTCTGAACGGTGCTGTTGGTGGCTCTGGCAATCAGGCAGTGTCAGCGGCAGCGGCAGCTCCTAACATGGCTTCCACGCCCTCGGCAGCCATTAATGGGGCAAAGCCATTTCCTCCTTCTTCTTCGGCAGGACCGGAAGTGTCCTCCACAGCAGCTGATTCGTCTCAAAACCTGTCAGCTTCTATTAAGCCAGCTGTAAATCCAAACACAGCTCCAGTTAAGCAGGTAGCTGTTTTAAGTACGAGAGGAAAAAGGGCAAAGCTGATCCAGATGCTGATGGGGCAGAGCAGCAGGATCCTGGTGAGGGAACTTCTGCTCAAAGAGACCCTGCTGAGATGGAGGAAAAGGTTTGTCTTAAAGATATAGCTGAGTTATTGAGATCATCACTGGATGGAGATGCAGGGCAAATTGCTGATAGCAGAACAACTAAAGGTGGTACCCCTGACCTTAAGCAGATTCTTAGGAGAGTGACAGTAAGATTATTAGGACAAGAACTTCAGGAAGATGAGGCAGAGGAGGAGTCAGATGACATAGAGAGCTGTTCTTCACCGCGCGAAGAATTGAGGTGTGTGCGTAAAGATTACATCAGAGCAGATAAGGAGCCAATTCTAGCTTGGCTTGGTAGATGTTATGATACAGGTGCTCCAGCTCTGGTAGTTGGAGACAAGTCAGCAGCTCAACTAGGAACTCTCTCAAAGGATAATGGAATAGATAGACATCTAGGCAGGACTCTCGGTAAGGTTACTCTGTGGATATGCCTCTTAATGACAACCCTCATGAGGTATCCTTCCCGAGATGATCTTCCATGGAATGCTAAACCCTGGACTACCATAGATGAGGGAATCAAGCGTCTGAGAGAATTTGCTGTTAGAGAGGTACTCTATGGTGGCCATGAGACTCTGAATCCTGATGAAATTCCTGTAGGAACTGGTCTTGCTAAGAAGCTCATCAAACTTGCTCCTCCTAATTATGCAAATATTCTGGCAAGCAGAATTGTGGCAAGAAATTATGGTGGTGCTTCTCCTATGGTTGGCCAATTCACTGATCAGATGAGACAATTGGAGGACAGCATGACACGTGTTTCTTTGGTTTCAGCCATTGAAACTCTGTCTGGAAAAATTGAGAATTGCATGCAAGAGCTGAAGGATGAATTTAAAAATACCATCTCCCAATTGACACAAAGAGATAATTCCAATTCTTCCTCCAGATGGATACAGGTTTCCTCTGTGAGGAATAGACGTCCTCCAAGGATGTCATTCCAGAACAGGTCATTCCAAAACAGGTCATTCCAAAACAGATCCAACCAAAACAGACCACCAAGGCAATCACGTGCGAGTATTTGGATAACTCTGCGTGATCAGTTTGGTGAGAACATGAACAGATGGGATGGTCAACCAACTGCTAATCTTTTCAGGAGACTGAGGGAACTGCAAAGTGGCAGAACCCGAGGTAGCAATACCAGAAGGGTAGCTGTTACTTCCACAGTTCCCCAGGACAACTCTAATGGCTCCAACAGTGGCTCCAGTTCTAACACTGCGCCATGTGCTCATTGCACATGTGGGCATGTTCCCCATAACTAGGAGTGCCCTGCCTCCCGCCAGGGGGAGGAGAGGGGTAACAGAGATAACAGAATCTATTGGGATGTGTACATCCAGTGGCCTGGCACTTCACAATTTCAGAAGTACAGGGCCTTGGTTGACACAGGGGCTCAGTGCACCATAATGCCATCAAATTATCAGGGATCAGAAGCTATAACTATTCTGGGAGTCACTGGTGGATCTCAAGAGTTAACTAAGGTGGAGGTTGATATAAGTTTAACTGGTAAACAGTGGAGGAAGCATACAGTTGTGACCGGACCTGACGCACCTTGTATTTTGGGAATTGATTTTCTGAGAGAAGGGCGTTTCAAAGACCCTAGAGGTTACAAATGGGCTTTTGGAGTAGCATCTGTAGAAACTGATGGACAAAAACTGAAGTTGTCTGTTAGACCTCAGATTTCTGATGAATCTGCAGTTGTGGGACAACACAAGATTCAGGACATTAAATTGCCGGTTGCTTCTCAGACTGTGCATCACAGACAATACAGAACCAACTGTGACTCTTTGTTGCCCATTCAGAATCTGATTCGTCAGTTGGAGAGTCAAAAAGTCATCAGCAAAACTCATTCACCTTTCAACAGTCCAGTGTGGCCTGTGCGAAAGCCGAATGGAGACTGGCGTCTGACAGTCGACTACCGAGCCCTGAATGAAGTAACTCCACCTATGAGTGCAGCAGTACCAGACATGATGGAACTGCAGTATGAGCTGGAATCCAAAGAGGCCAAATGGTATGCTACCATAGACATTGCTAATGCCTTCTTCTCTATTCCCATAGCAGAGGAATGCAGGCCTCAGTTTGCTTTCACCTGGAGAGGAATCCAGTACACTTTCAACAGATTGCCAATGGGCTGGATCCACAGCTCCAGCATCTGTCATGCAGTGATCCACGATGCTCTGGAGGAAGGTGGTGCTCCAGAACACATCCAGTTCATTGATGACATCATCATCTGGGGTAAAACTGCTGAGGAAGTCTTTGAGAAAGGTAACAAAATCATTGACATTCTTCTGAATGCAGGTTTCGCCATCAAGCGAGACAAGGTGAAAGGACCTACCAGAGAGATCCAGTTTCTGGGAGTGCGGTGGCAGGATGGACGCCGACACATTCCAGTGGATGTGGTAAATAGAGTCTCTACCATGGCAAATCCCATGAACAAGCAAGAAACTCTATGTTTCTTGGGGAGAGTGGGGTTTTGGAGACTGCACATTCCTGGATACAGTCAGATTGTGAAACCTCTGTACGATGTGACTCGAAAGAGAAACCATTTCCACTGGGGACCTGAACAACAAGCAGCCTTTGACCAGATAAAGCAAGAGGTAGTGCAAGCAATGGGTCTGGGACCTGTCTGAGATGGTCCAGACATTAAGAACATTTTGTACACGGCTGCAAGTGACAATGGTCCCACCTGGTGCTTGTGGCAAAGAGCTCCAGGTGAGACGCGTGGACGACCTCTCGGTTTCTGGATTTGAGGTTACAGAGGTTCAGAGGCTAATTATACTCCAACAGAGAAAGAGATTCTAGCTGCCTATGAAGGAGTGAAAGCAGCTTCAGAAGTGATTGGAACTGAATCACAACTTCTCTTAGCTCCCAGATTACCAGTTTTGAATTGGATGTTCAAAGGCAAAGGTTCCACACCACATCATGCAACAGATTCCACCTGGTCTAAGTGGATGGCTCTGATAACACAGAGAGCTCGAATGGGAAATCTTGAAAGACCTGGTCTAGTGGAGGTGATCTCAAGTTGGCCTGAAGGTACCAACTGTACTAAACCTCCAGAGGAGAGAGTGACTCATGCTGAGGAAGCTCCTCCTTACAATGACCTATCTGATGATGAAAAGAAGTATGCTTTGTTTACAGACGGTTCCTGTCGTCTTGTCGGGAACAAGCGAAGGTGGAAGTCTGCAGTGTGGAGTCCAACACGCCGAGTTGCAGAAGCAAAGGATGGAGAAGGAGAATCCAGTCAGTTTGCAGAGGTAAAAGCTGTCCAGCTAGCTCTCGACGTAGCTGAACGTGAGAGATGGCCAAAGCTTTATCTCTACACCGACTCATGGATGGTAGCCAATGCTCTGTGGGGTTGGCTAAAGAACTGGAAAAGGAATGGTTGGCAGAGAAAAGGAAAGCCCATTTGGGCAGCTGACCTGTGGCAGGACATTGCTGATCGAATCGAGAGAATTCCCGTGAAGGTGAGACACATTGATGCTCACATTCCTAAGAGCAAAGCTACTGAGGAACAGCAACACAACCATCAGGCAGATCTAGCTGCAAGAGTTTCTCAAGTAGACATGGACTCTGATCTTGATCTCGACTGGAAACACTGAGGTGAGATACTCTTAGCTCGGTGGGCTCACGATTCGTCAGGACATCAAGGCAGAGATGCAACCTACCAGTGGGCTCGTGACAGATCCATAGACATTTCCATGGATGCTATCACACAAGTCATCCATGACTGTGACATTTGTGCTGCTATTAAGCAGGCAAAATGACTTAAGCCCTTATGGTATGATGACAGATGGTCCAAGTACAAGTATGGTGAAGCTTGGCAAGTTGACTACATCACTCTACCACGTTCTCGTTCTGGTAAGCAGTATGTGCTCACTATGGTAGAGGCAAACACTGGATGGTTGGAAACTTATCCAGTACCACATGCAACTGCACACAACACCATTCTCAGTCTGGAGAGACAGATCCTGTGGAGACACGGAACTCCAGAGAGGATTGAGTCAGACAACGGAACTCATTTCAAAAACAACCTTGTAAAGAGCTGGGCAAAAGAGCACGGCATTGAGTGGATATTCCACATTCCCTACTATGCCCCAGCTGCAGGGAAGATTGAACGCTACAACGGTTTGTTGAAGACCACTCTTAAAGCCATGGGGGGTGGATCTTTGAAAAACTGGGAAAAGCATTTAGCACAAGCAACCTGGCTGGTAAATAGTATAGGTTCAGTGAACCGAGCTGGACCGGCACACTCAGATCTGCTGCAGAAGGTAGAAGGTGATAGAGTTCCTGTTGTCAGAGAATGGAATCTGTTAGGTAAAACTGTTTGGGTATTTTCTCCCTCAGGAGAGGCTAAACCTGTCCGAGGGGTGGTTTCAGCTGAAGGTCCGGGTCACACTTATTGGGTAATGCAAGAGAATGGTGAAATTCAGTGTATTCCACAAAGAAATTTAACTTTAGCTGAAAGAGTTTAATTTCAGAGTGTTGTACAGCTACATCGCGCCCAAAGGAAGAATCCCTGAGGAATCTACAGTGCACGAACCCTGAGAACCCTGAGAGCCCTGAGTCAACTGAGAGTCCCTGTTTCCCTGTTTCCCCTTTTCTTAGCTTCATCCACGAAGAGACAAACTGTTTTCCATTTTTTTTTCTTGTTTCTTGGACTTCTGAATCATCTACACCTGAGGATAGCCGGAATGGACTATGAACTTTACTTACACACTGTAGGTATTGTTTTAGATTGGATGGACAGTACGAACAGCCAATGAAATTGTTTAGCAGGGGTGGATTGTGACCGGTTTAGGCTGTGCCTTTAGGAGAAGGACACTTTCTGAACACTCTGGCTGAATATTTTGGTATATAAATGAAAACAAGAGATATGCTAATCCAATTTCATTGGTGGAACCCGGCTGTAGGTTCTGGCTTGGTCTTTCAGTCGGGGGGGCAGTCAGTCGTCTTCTTCTTCCCCCTGTACTGTGAGCTGGCCTGCTTTCCTCTCTGAAGCAACAGCTTGCTACGCAGGAATGATTCTTGCTAACCAGATAAGAGAAAACTAACTTTGCATTCGCTTTGAGCTTTAACAAAGTTTTCCCCTTTTAATTACCTTTCCTTTCTCTCTCTAACCCTTTTGGGAAAAAGGGGAGGTAGGGAGGGAGAAGGGAGGGACAGGCCGAACCCCCTGGCCGCAGCGGGGGGGTTGGGGAAGGGTTTCCTGTGTTACATACATTGCTGTATACTTCTGTATATATTGTGAATATTGTATATTTTTGTACATATTCATTGCATTCCATATCTGCTTGTAAAATATAGCTTTCATCTGCTTCTCCGGCTGAGTTAGCTGTGGAATTCTTTTGTGTGTGTGGGGGAACCTTCCTACTCCACCACCTCCCTTAACATTCTGTCATTCTGTGAACACAGCTCTTGCTTCTAACCGTGTTTCTGTGGTCACTAATCCTGCAGCCCTGAAATGGAAAAGAAGTTTTTTAGTAAAACAGGCTAAATTTGTTATGGGAACTTGAACTTCTCAGAGAACAGAAGAGGAATACACTGAGGTTCATTTTTAAGTTTTGTGTTTTGGGGGAGCAATGTGCCTTAAAGTTCTGCAGAGTCTGATGTGATACTTCTTTCAGATGGAAAAAGAGAATTCTGGCTGTAAATCCATTTTAATTTCTTCTAAACCTCAGTTAGGTACATGCATTTCTAATTTATTTTTTGAAGGAGGAGGCTGGGATTGGAATGCAGCAGCTTATTCACTGGTAGTGACTTTGAAACATAGCTTAAAAACTTGGCATCAAAATGATATTTGCACTTTCAGGCTGAGACAGTCTTCAGACTGATTTATTATAATTAACTTTATTTATTATAACTTCTTGTGCAGATCTGTGTGTATGGCATAGTTCATCATCTTTGGAAGCTGGCAAGGATAGCTTCAGATTCTTTCTTCCTTGCTCTTTAAGCAGTTGTCAAGACAGTCATGGGGATTCCAACTGCATAAGTCTCTTAAGTATTTCATCCTATTTCCACACCCACAAATACAAATAGTATTCAAAGGCTGAGATGGCAGAAGTGAAAGTATTAAATGAAGGCTGGTGCTGCTGGAGAAGATGGTGGCACTAGATGGCTTGGAAGACAGATAGGAGGATGTAGAACCCTTTATTCTGGGCTGTTAGTCCAGCACTTCTCACTTCCCTCCTGAAGAGCATCTGATGCTTTCTCAAGCTCTTTCCTGGGCAAGCGGGCTGTTTCATGGTGGTCAGGATCATAACTTCTCCCAGAAGACAACTTTACCACTTCCAGAAGATCTGGCCTGAGACACAAGGAAATTTCTGTCACTTGATGTGGTGGCTCTCAGCTGCAGCTGAGACACAGCACCTGTGAATTAAAAACCCCAACCCTCATGCTGGATAATATACGCACTTCAATTTACAGAACCTTTTCTTTTTACTGATACTTAGGCCTCTTTTCTCATCCCTAGTCATAACCATTGGTGCCTTGTGAAGGCATACTCACTCTGTGCTGCTGAGGTACCCTGGCTGCCTGCTGTTCTGGGTGACAAATGATTAAACTGTGTGCTGGAGGTATCCACTTGAACTGGATTATTGCCTCATAAAAATGGGAATGTAAGGAAAAGTCTGTGAATGGATTTCACATTAAGGATGAGTGTTAATGATTGTCAAGATGACTGTCAGTATTCAGAGAGAACCAAGATTTTGTTTTAGGGTAACACAACTAATCATATATATGAAAAGTGGATCAAGAATACTGTTTTCCACATCACAGTAAACATACTTCATAATAATGAGCAGAAAGATATCAGGGCTGTCACATCAATATCAATATCAATATCAATATCAATATCAATATCAATATCAATATCAATATCAATATCAATGAATTTGTCATGCCAACACTGTCAGTAGTATTGCATTATTTAAAAAATGTAATACCGCATACAGAGACAGCAATACCAAATATGCTTTGGAAAATAACAAATACAAATATGCAGGGAGATAAAGAAGACGACCAGATAATGTGTGTTACCATAGATTCTTCAGCTCCCTGGGAAATGAACAAAAATTTCCTTTTGTGAAACTTCAGACAGATAAAAACTTCAGAGGTTTAAAGAGAGGAGAGTCCAAGTAGGGCTACAAGAATGATTAAGGAGCTGGAGCATGTGCCTTATGAGGAAAGGCTGAGAGACCCGGGTTTTTTAGTCTGGAGAAGAGAAGACTGACAGGGGATTTAATAAGTGTTTACAAATATATGAGGCCTGGGTGTCAAGAAGGAAGGGGCAGCCTTTTCTCACTTGTTCCCTATGATAGGACAAGGGGCAATAGATGTAAACTACAACACATGAAGTTCCACCTCGACATGAGGAAGAACTTCTTTACTCTAAGGGCCATGAACTTCCTGTGTTGTAGTTTACATCTATTGCCCCTTGTCCTATCATAGGGAACAAGTGAGAAGAGGCTCCCCAGAAAGGTTGTGGAGTCTCCTTCTCTGGAGACTTTCAAGACCCATCTGGATGCATTCCTATGGTCCTGCTCTGGCACGGGGGTTGGACTTGATGATTTCCAGAGGTTCCTTCCAACCCCTAACAGCCTGTGATATAAGGACTACATCTTTGAAGAGAAATGCAAATTAAGACTGTTCAGGGAAAACACCAAGAAAACCTGAGGCTTATTTACTGTCTCTAGCTGGCAAAATTGTGTATCTATAGGACTGCTTGTTCATTTGGGCCTGTGGTAAAGGCTGCATATGCTCAGGATTATGCCACAAATATTGTCAAAACTTGTCCCTACATGTTTTGCACAAACTCCCCCTTCCCCATCCTTTCTGGAGAGGGTACTTGGCTGGAGCTGAGTAAACAATGGGCCAGGCATCAACAAGCAGGGGCAAACAACCCAACCTGCCTTCTTCGGGTAAACAAGATCATGTGCCCACCATATGGGATGGTTGTGCTGTGCTTATGATTCTTCCAAATATAGGCATACCCTGGCCATATGGTCTGTCATTGGTTAATGTGTTTGCCAGGAGTTTGACTATTGGCTAAATCCAAGCCTTGCGCAAATGATAATTATTACCCAAATTGTAAACAACTCTGTCTTTTGCTATTTTGCTCTGTTGCTTTTTGCAATTAGGCTCTTTTGCTCTGCTTCTGCTCTTGCTCCTTGCATGTGCATTGCCATTGCACATGTGTTCTGCCTTTGTCTGCAGTCTGGAGAGAAGCCTGCTACCCAGTAAGAGCCATCATGCCTCAATTTACCTGGAAACAAGCAAAGTCCTTCGTATAAGCTGCACTGGACTACAGCTTTGCATTGTAACTGCAGTCCTGCTGGTAAGGAAGAAGCTGACACTGTGCCCTGAAGGGACTGAGCCCCATTGGCAAAGCTGGGGAGAACTCTCCTGAATCCTTTTTGGTAGTACTAAGTGTCTGCTGTGAACACAAAGCTGCACACCTGTGAGCCAAAGCCACCCTCTGTGCGCCACTCACAAAAGCTACAGCTGTGTCCAGCAGCTCCTGTGTGCCAGCTGCTGAGTCGTGGGAGCTGCTGCCCACCACTCCAAAGCCCTGTAAATGCCAGGGCAATTTAGAGCACCACCTGTGCCTTGCTGGGACTGCCTGGAGTTTCCTGGGCGCTCGCTCATTTCCAAGCTGAGCCAGGGGAAAGCCACTCTGCGCCCTTCAATCAGCTGCCAGGCACCTTGTTGAGTCACCACCAGGTGGAAAAGTGGCAGAATTGCATCACTTGGTTCTTATTGAATAACTATATTTTTCTAATTTGGTTCAAAATTGTTAACACAGAATCACAGAATCACCAAGGTTGGAAGAGACCTCAAAGATCATCAAGTCCAACCTGTCACCACAGATCTCATGTCTAAACCATGGCACCAAGTGCCATGTCCAGTTCCCTCTTGAACACCTCCAGGGATGGTGATTCCACCACCTCCCTGGGCAGCCCATTCCAATGGCGAATGACTCTCTCAGTGAAGAACTTTCTCCTCACCTCGAGCCTAAACTTCCCCTGGTGCAGCTTGAGATTGTGCCCTCTTGTTCTGGTACTGGCTGCCTGGGAGAAGAGACCAACCTCTGCCTGGCTACAACCTCCCTTAAGGTAGTTGTAGAGAGCAATAAGGTCACCCCGAGCCTCCTCCTCTCCAGGCTAAACAATACCAGCTCCCTCAGCCTCTCCTTGCAGGGCTTGTGCTCAAGGCCACTCACCAGCCTCGTTGCCCTTCTCTGGACATGTTCAAGTGTCTCGATGTTCTTCTTAAACTGAGGGGCCCAGAACTGGACACAGTACTGAAGGTGTGGCCTAACCAAAGCAGAGTACAGGGGTACAATGACTTCCCTGCTCCTGCTGGCTGCACTATTTCTGATGCAGGCCAGGATGCCATTTGCCTTCTTGGCTACCTGGGCACACTGCTGGCTCATGTTCAGGCTGCTGTTGATCAGCACCCCCAGGGCCCTTTCTGTTTGGCCGCTCTCCAGCCACCCTGACCCCAGCCTGTAGCTCTGCATGGGGTTGTTGTGGCCAAAGTGCAGCACCCGGCACTTGGATCTGTTGAATGCCATCATATTGGACTCCACCCGTCTGTCCAGTCGGTCGAGGTCCCTCTGCAGATCACTTCTTCCCTCTAACAGATCAACATCTGCTCCCAACTTGGTGTCACCTGCAAATTTGCTGATGACTGTTTCAATCCCCTCATCCAGATCATCAATGAAGATATTGAACAGGATGGGGCCCAGCACTGATCCTTGGAGGACACCACTAGTGACTGGCCAACAGCTGGATGTTGCACCATTCACCACCACTCTCTGGACTCGGCCCTCCAGACAGTTCCTAATCCAGCACAGACTCTTGCTGTCCAAGCCACAGGCTGACAGCTTGGCCAGGAGTTTGCTGTGGGAGACCGTGTCCAAGGCCTTGCTGAAGTCCAGGTTGACTACATCCACAGCCTTCCCCACATCCACCAGGTGGGTCACCTGATCATAGAAGGAGATCAGGTTGGTGAAGCAGGACCTGCCCTTCCTAAATCCATGTTGGCTGGTCCTGATCCCTTGGCCATCCTTCAGGTGTGCAGTTACTGCTGCCAAGATAATTTGCTCCATAATTTTCCCTGGCACTGAGGTCAGGCTGACAGGCCTGGAGTTTCCAGGTTCCTCCATCCGACCCTTCTTGTGGATGGGGATCACACTGGCCAGTTTCCAGTCATCTGGGACCTCACCGGTGAGCCAGGACTGGTGGAAAATGATGGAGAGTGGCTTGGCCAGCTCATCTGCCAGCTCTCTCAGCACCCTAGGATGGATCCCTTCTGGTCCCATGGACTTGTGAGTGTCCAAGTGGTTCAGCAGGTCCCAAACTAATTCCTCATGGATTTCCGTGGCAATACACTCCTCCCTGACCCCATCACCCAGCTCAGTAGGCCACTTGTCCTGAACTCCTCCTGCCTGACTGTTGAAAATTGAGGCAAAGAAGGTATTCAGGACCTCAGCCTTTTCCTCATCTTTAGTCACTGTGTTCCCCTCCAGGTCCAATAAGGAGTGCAGGTTTTTCTTGCCCCTCTTTTTAACATTAATATATTTATAAAAATGCTTTTTATTATCTGTCACAGAGGTGGCCAGCTTCAGTTCTAACTGGGCCTTTGCCTCTCTAGTTTTTCTCTTACATAATCTAACAACATCCTTAAACATATCAGGAGAAGCCTTCCCGTCCTTCCAATGGTGATACAGCCTCTTTTTTCTCTTAATTCCTTCAGGAGCTACTTGCTTATGCAGGCCGGTCGCCTTCCCCAACATATCATCTTTCGGCACATGGGCACAGCCAGTTGCTGTGCCTTCAAGAGCTCCTGTTTGAAGTAGGTCCAACCATCCTGGACCCCTTGTTTCTTAAGGGCTGCTACCCAGGGTACTTTCCGAATAAGTTTCTTAAACAGGTTGAAGTTTGCCCTCTGGAAGTCCAAAGTGAGGGTTCTGTTAGTGCTCCTCCCTATCTCCCTGTATATTGAAAACTTCACTATCTCATGATCACTGCACCCTAGACAGCCTCCCACCATCACATCTCCCACCAGCCCTTCTCTAGCTGAGAACAGCAGGTCAAGCAGAGCCTGACCCCTGGTAGGCTCACTTAACAGTTGCATCAGGAAACTGTCCTCCATACACTCGGTACCAGTCCTCCACACTCTCTACACCAGTTTATGGGAAATATCCACGACCATACACTAGAATATGCATATTTATCTATCTTGCCTGTTAGAAGTTTATTAATAATTTTCATATTAGCAAATAACCATTAATAGTATTATTAATATGTCATAATTTCATAATTTTATAATGATAACTATGGCAAGGCCTGATCTCACTTCCATTTACTATTGTGACAGTTTCAGGCTATGCCTTTAAAAGCTAGCTGCAGCTTTTTGAGCAGAAGAATGGAGAAATATAAAGAAATCCACAGTTGGGTATAAAAAGGAAAATAAAATATTATTCTAAATTAATTTAATTGGTCAGATGTGCAGGATGTATTCTAGCAATCTTGCATTCCATTTCAGTTCCATTTTTTCTCTTTCTTGCTGCTGTTGCTGTTACTTGCACGGATTTCGGGAAGATAACGATTCTGACCTTAACCAGATAAGAATTTCTGACATTGCTTTTTAAGCTAACAGAACTCTCTAATGCCTCTTTCACTTTTCTTCTAATTAAACAGAGGAAAGGGGGGAAGAGAAGGTTGGGTGGAAGCTGGGCAGTTTTCCCCCATCCAGGGGGTTTCCACGTTGTTTTCTGCCTGTAAATACCTGTATAATATTGTAAATACCATATATTTGTACATATTCATTGCATTCTATTGTAGAGTGTAGTTTTGCTTGTAAATTTAGCTTCCATTTGCTTTCCCTGACTGAGTTAAGCCGACTTTTTGTTAATACTGGTGGGCCAAACCATCACAACTATAAAGGCTGAACTTATGTGGACTGAAAGGGTGCTGCTCATAGCCCTCGATTCTGGAATACTTGGAGAGAAAACCAGCAGAAATGGTCGCAAAAAGGTCATGTGTCTCAGAAGGGCAGAAATATTAGAGTCAGGTAGTTTTTCTCCCTGTGGCTTAAAGTGCAGAGGAAGAGGTGTAATTCATTTACCTTATTTCTTTACTACCTTACCTTATTTCTTTACTACCTTGCTCATGTATTCTTTGTATCACCTTCTGCATACATTTTCACATTCACTGACAATAGAATAGAGAAGATAAAAATTCAATGAAGACAAGAATGCTGTGCATCTACTTTTTAAAAACGAGCTTTGTGTGTTTGTACACAGAGAAAGAAGCAATTTTGCAAGTACTGAATATTACCTGATTTTTTCAGAAGTAATTTTTCTCTGTTCATGGCAGAATTGCACTTTGATCCCAGTCTCATCATTAACACAAAAGAGTGGGAATTTATTTTAAATTTAAAGTTATATATTCCTAATGTGTTAGAATTATCCATATAATACAGCAGCCTATAGGCTTCTGTGTAAGTGGATGACTTTTGTTACTCTGCTACTATCACTTTCACAATATTTAGAATTAAAATACTTAAAAATATTTCTTTTCTATATTAATTAGAATTATTGTTTCATAATCTTGCTGGCTTTTTTTTTTTTTTGGTAGTACTATTTCAATCCTTTGGATTGTGCATTTCCTTTAGATTAAAAATGGCTAAAATAGAGTGCAAAGAGAAAATAGAATCAGTAGAAAAGGTCTGAACATGAAAAAGAGGAAAAAAGGAGCTCTGCAGATACTACTGACAAGTTGGTTTAATAACCAGTGAAAGAAAAACACAATTCAGGAGTGGCCAGATTAATTAAGTAATATGGCAAAACCCTCCTGGGTTAGTATAATTTTCAGTATGCCTTAGGCCTGTGGGCTTAGAGTTCAACTTCTCCCCTCACAAAAAGTGCTGATATCTATAATTATCTTGGGTGTCAAGATATAAAATGTATCTTATATACATAACATAAGTGCCTATATGAAGTAGCCAAAATATAAATAAGATATATTCAATCTCATATATATAATACATTTTGTTTCATTTCATTAATATCTTACCTCTCTCTCTCTACATACATAATACATAAATACATACATATATAGAGTGCTGTGGTTACAGAAAAGGGCTAAAAATGCCAGCCTCTAATATGAACAGGAATAAAACAATCTGAGGAAGGAAACCAGTAAATGGTCTTGACGATGTGCATGAAATAGATTATGTGACCCAGTTTGCTTTTACTAGAAATATGCCATTGCCTGGGGCTTTATAGATGTCAATCAGACAAGTGAAAATAGAAAGCAAACTACTGCTGGATGGTTTAAGAAATTTGTAAAAGTTTCATACAAAATCTGGAGACCCTGAAAATTATTCTGAATGTGCTCACAGGCTGACTACAAAAAGACACACAGATCACATCTTAGAAAATTACATTTGCATAAGTTATGTTTAGATATATGAGTAAATCCCTGGATGTGCAGAAGAAGAGTTTTCAATTGTGGCACAGCATGAGGAATGGTATAAAAATAGTGGTACTCTGTAGAAGTTGGGAAGAACTCACTTGTTCTTGCTGTGGAAATTATGGTATGGTGAAGCTTTGTTGCTTACATGGCCAAATTTCTCCCCTGATTAGAGGTAGGAAAAAAGTGTCGGATCTTGCTTGGTCTATTGGGCTTGATCTGAATGACTGATTAAGGATTGCTAATATACAGAAGACCAGCGGATTGGCATTCACTTCTGTTGATTTATGGCCAGGGAAAGCAGAAGGTTCAGCAACAGCATGATGCAGGTTTGAGAATGATATGGCTGTTGACGTGATGGAAATTCTGCTGCTGAGCATCCAGGAAGCAATCACATTGCAAAAGTCATGAGGCAAACTGGCAGGCAATGTTTCCCTGTGTACAGAGACCTGGACACAAATGACAATTTTGTTCTTCCTGTCTGAACTGGGAACCATCCAATATTGCCTTGTGCTGGACAATGAACTGTGGATCTCCCTAGACTTTAGAGAGATTTGGGAGCAGGTGGGTCACAAGTACTCAGATGATGGCTGAATTCCAAAAGAGAGTGAATCGACTAAGAAGGCCAGTCCCTACTGCTTTGGCATAAAGTGTAAAAGTAAGGACTGAGTGGACCTATGGGTAAGTAATTCAGGTAGACCGATAAGTGACACAGAGAAAACCTTTCATTAAAACATAGATAAAAGTTTTCAAGGGCCAGGATTTCAGCCACTGACGTTTTGACTGAGCAGATGAAAACAGATCTGAAAAGAAAAGACAGTATCTGGGCAGCATGAAATAAAGTCTAATAGCAGCCACAGACAGATGATGTGAGCAAAACTGGCAAAACCATGTATTTCCTTGAAAAACAATAAAACTAAATACATCAGTGATTACTGACAGAGATAAGAACCTGTATGAAATGTTGACACTTATTAAATATTCTGCAATAGAAAATGAGCTTAGCTTGACAAGTATCATGTTCCTGACCTGAAAGCATATGAAATGACTAGAGACACACAGATGGTTCTTATATTTTGAGAAAAATTTGTACTAAACAGTGAAGAACGTAACTGGTAAGAGCAATCAATGAAAGAGAGAAAGCGGCATCAAGTTGTGTTTAAGAGCCAGTGAGTAAAATCTTGATAGAATCAGAAATAAGGTTATTGTGGAAGACTGAAAGAGTAATTTTGCTAATATATATAATGTAAATTACAAAGAAAACCTTGTTTCCTGTTTGTGACTGTTTCTTACTATACAATAGTGAAAGAAATGGTTTAGTGCTTCAGTAGATTAAAACAATGTAATTCTGTTGTAAATTACTACACTGAGCCCAGTCATGATGTTATGAAAATTACTAGCAAAGTTGGGTACTAGAAAGAAGGGTAAGAGGTAAGAAAGTACTATACCTCAGAGAACCACCCCAATCTGGAGTTTGCTACAGGCAATAAATGAAAAAATTCTATCTGAAAAGGAGGAAAATATAAACAACATTCCAGTCATTACACTGCAATTGGTAATGTGGTGGGGTAGGAAGGTTCCCCCCACACACACAAAAAGAATCCACAGCTAACTCAGCCGGAGAAGCAGATGAAAGCTGTATTTACAAGCAGAAAATGGAATGCAATGAATATGTACAAAAACATACAATATTTACAACATATACAGAAATATACAGCAATGTATGTAATACAGGAGACCTTTCCTCAACCCCCCTGTGGCCAGGGGGGTTCGGCCTGTCCCTCCCTTCTCCCTCCCTACCTCCCCTTTTTCCCAAAAGGGTTAGAGAGAAAGAGAAAGGAAGGTAATTAAAAGGGTGAAAATTTGTTAAGCTCAAAAAGTGTTAGTTTTCTTATCTGGTTAGCAAGAATTGTCCCTGCGTAGCAAGCTGTTGCTTCGGAGAGAGAAAACAGTCCAGCTCACAGGACAGAGAGAAGCAGCAAAGACTGACCACCCCAGACTAAATAGACTTACAGCTTCTTTCTACCAATGAAATTGGTTTAGCATATCTTTGTTTTCAATTATAATCCCAAAACATTCAGCCAGAATGTTCAGAAAGTGTCCTTTTCTTAAAAGCACAGCCTAAACCGGTCACAGGTAAAGACAAATAGTGTATCTGTACTGAATAATAGGAATTCTGTTCTCTGTAATGAAGTTGCATTCAACGAGTAATCCTGGCTTGATCTACATTATCAATTCTGTTTTCAGATTTTGATACTCAGTATAGAACTGTATTTATGTGCACATTGTAAGTATTTTATGCTTATAATTATCCTCAAAATAAATGTGCCTATATATGCAGTGCAAGCGTACAGATTTCTTTTGGTTATTGAATACTAAAACTACCAAATGTTCACAGGTGTTAGCAGAATATTATACTGGTGCTTATTAATAGAAAAAAAAAAAATATTCAGGGGCAAACTTTCTTAAGTGGCATAGCTACTATACAAAAGAATTTAACAATTTCAGTGCTATTTTCTTCACTGTCTAGTCCCACTTAAAGAAGTCTTGCTGAACATATACTCTTTCCTAAGAGAGAGTGTAAAGATATAATTTTCCATTCTAAATCAGTCTGGTTACAGCTCGTTAGGGAAACCAAGGTGATTACTTGAATATCTGTCTTTTGCTACTGCAATGGTATCTCCTTTTTAATGTTTTATGTTACTTAACATTGATAACTACAATTATGAGCAGCAATAATACTAATGTGCATGCACTTTCATGTTTGAAACATGGATGCGTATCTTGGTCCCGCCCAGGATAAGCACTCAGATTAGTCAAATTCCTCTGCTTAGCTTTTTCTTAAAAAAATACAACTGAAAAATTGATAAGAGTTATAAAAACCTGGTATGCATCTTGACAAATAAATGCTTTTACTGTTAATGGATAGCTGCTTCAAAGTCAGCATAATTTATAATAATTCTGGTGAGACCCCACCTGGAGTACTGCGTCCAGTTCTGGAGCCCATATTACAGGAGAGATGTGGACGTGCTGGAGCGTGTCCAGAGAAGGGCCACGAGGATGATCAGAGGTCTGGAGCACCTCTCCTATGAGGACAGACTGAAGGAGTTGGGGCTGTTCAGTCTGGAGAAGAGAAGGCTCCGAGGTGACCTCATTGTGGCTTTCCAGTATCTGAAGGGGGCCTACAGGAAGGCTGGGGAGGGACTTCTCAGGATCTCAGGGAGTGATAGGACTAGGGGGAATGGAATGAAGCTGGAAATGGGGAGATTCAGGCTGGATGTGAGGAAGAAGTTCTTTACCATGAGAGTGGTGAAGCCCTGGAATGGGTTGTCCAGGGAGGTGGTTGAGGCCCAGTCCCTGGAGGTGTTTAAGACCAGGCTGGACGAGGCTCTGGCCATCCTGATCTAGTGTAGGGTGTCCCTGCCCATGGCAGGGGGTTGGAACTAGATGATCCTTGTGGTCCCTTCCAACCCTGACTGATTCTATGATTCTATGATTCTATGATTCTATGATAATTTCAGAATTAGCACTAGAAGCAGTCAAATGTCACAAAATATACATATGGAACAAACAGAAGGTTTGATTGCCTACACTTGTCCCATCCTCCCCAGTGCAGGTTTCAGGAATTTATAAATTTTATACACAGAGAATATATCACTGATTTATCTCAGTATTTCCAGACTTAGAGAAAAATCTAAGATTTTAGTCAGATATCCCTTGTTTTTCAAGTAAAATGTCAGAGAAGCTTTGTCAGCCCAAATCAGGAAGCCATCCAATGCCTCAGCCATGAAAAAAAGCAGTAGACAGCTTGCACATGTAATCTTTGGTGGGGGTAAGATTTTAAGGAGCTTCACATTTCAGAGCTCTAGGATCATACTGAAAACAAGAAAAATTAAAGCTGTGTCAATACAATAATCAATACAATAATTTGGAAGTAACATCACCAAGTCCATGCAGTCAGCGTCATGGCTGATACATCATATCACAGTATCACAGTATTACTAAGGTAGGAAGAGACCTTGAAGATCATTGAGTCCAACCTGTAACCACAAACCTCACGACTAGACCATGGCACCAAGTGCCACATCCAGTTCCCTCTGGAACGCCTCCAAGGACAGTGACTCAACCACCTCCCCGGGCAGCCCATTCCAATGGTGAATCACTCTCTCGGTGAAGAACTTTCTCCTCACCTCCAGCCTAAACTTCCCCTGGTGCAGCTTGAGACTGTGTCCCCTTGTTCTGGTGCTAGTTGCGAGGGAGAAGAGGCCAACCCCTTCCTGGCTACAACCACCTTTCAGGTAGTTGTAGAGAGCAATGAAGTCGCCCCTGAACCTCCTCCTCTCCAGGCTAAACAACCCCAGCTCCCTCAGCCTCTCCTCATAGGGCTTGTGCTCAAGGCCTCTCACCGGCCTTGTTGCCCTTCTCTGGACACGTTCAAGTGTCTCGATGTCCTTCTTAAACTGAGGGGCCCAGAACTGGACACAGTACTGAAGGTGTGGCCTAACCAAAGCAGAGTACAGGGGCACAATGACCTCCCTGCTCCTGCTGGCCACACCAGTCCTAATGCAGGCCAGGATGCAGTTGGCCCTCTTGGCCACCTGGGCACACTGCTGGCTCATGTTCAGGTGGCTGTCGATCAGCACCCCCAGGTCCCTCTCTGTTTGGCCGCTCTCCAGCCACTCCGACCCCAGCCTCTAGCTCTGCATGGGGTTGTTGTGGCCAAAGTGCAGCACCCGGCACTTGGACTTGTTGAATGCCATCCCGTTGAACTCCGCCCATCTGTCCAGCCGATCGAGGTCCCTCTGCAGAGCCCTTCAATCCTCTAACTGACCAACATCTGCTCCTAACTTGGTGTCATCTGCAAACTTGCTGATGACTGTCTCAATCCCCTCATCCAGACCATCAATGAAGACATTGAAGAGGATGGGGCCCAGCCCTGATGCCTGGGGGACGCCACTGGTGACTGGCCTCCAGCTGGAGGTGGCACCATTCACCACCACTCTCTGGGCCCGGCCCTTCAGCCAGTTCCTAACCCAGCGCAGAGTGTTGCTGCCCAAGCCACAAGCTGACAGCTTGGCCAGGAATTTGCTGTGGGGGACGGTGTCAAAGGCCTTGCTGAGGTCCAGGTAGACTACATCCACAGGCCTCCCCACATCCACCAGGCGGGTCACCTGATCATAGAAGGAGATCAGGTTGGTCAGGCAGGACCTGCCCTTCCTGAATCCATGTTGGCTGGACCTGAGCCCTTGGCCATCCTGCAGGTGCGCAGTTATTGCCACCAGGATAATCTGCTCCATCATTTTCCCTAGCACTGAGGTCAGGCTGACAGGCCTGGAGTTTCCAGGTTCCTCCATCCGACCCTTCTTGTGGATGGGGACCACATTGGCCAGTTTCCAGTCATCTGGGACCTCACCGGTGAGCCAGGACTGGAGGAAAATGATGGAGAGTGGCTTGGCCAGCTCATCTGCCAGCTCTCTCAGCACCCTAGGATGGATCTTATCTGGCCCCATGGACTTGTGGGGATCCAAGTGGCTCAGCAGGTCCCAAACTAATTCCTCATGGATATCCAGGGCATTACACTGCTCCCTGACCCCATCACCCAGCTCAGGAGGCCACTTGTCCTGAACTCCTCCTGCCTTACTGTTGAAAATTGAGGCAAAGAAGGTATTCAGGACCTCAGCCTTTTCCTCATTTTCAGTCACTGTGTTCCCCTCCAGGTCCAATAGGGAGTGGAGGTTCTTCTTGCCCTTCTTTTTGGCATTAACACATTTGACAAAACATATCATGTTTTGTCAAAAATTAAAATGAAATGAAGATTTCAAAGTGTTATGTCTGGCTTCCATTTTCCTACAACAAAACTAGTTGTGCCAATAAAAAAAGCTGTCCTCTGCCTGAAAGGTGAGGAAATGGATGAAGCATACCCAGTGTGCCAAATTCCCTGTACACCTGTGATAATATGAAAGGCAAAATGATCTGGAAATTATTAGAAAATCTATGTCATTACTTTAATAGTGCTTTATGATTTACAATCTTAAGGTCTTAGATCACCAGCTGTCTGTCAGAGGCATAGTCATAGAAATAATAAAAGCAGCTTGTACATCCTATAATTCCTGCTACCTGTAAATGTGGAAATCTGGCAGCTTTGAGCATCCAGGGTATTTCTGTAATACTTTCAGTGTAGATGGCTGAGGAAGACCTAGTATGGGTTCATCTCTGTGCTGCCAGTTGCTTTTCTTCCCTTGCTGTAACCACCCTCAGAGGCCATTTGGCACTATCCACGAGTCTGTGTAGTAATAGAGCACAGGCTGCCTTTCCCATTCCACAATATCTAAAACCAAATGGATGGCTTTCACCCCTGCAAACCGACTCTTGTTTTGCTCACCTGTCGGTGACTGTTAATCTTACCAGGTCTTAGGCTTACAGTGTTGTGATGGGTTGAAGTTCCCCGTCCTGGCATCAACTTTGCCAAACCAGCTCAGTATGAATCAAATGGAAGCTGTATTTACAAGCAGAACTACACTCTACAATGGAATGCAATTAATATGTACAAAATATACAGTATTTACAATACTATACAGATATTTACAATTAGCAAACAACAGGAAAATCCCCATGGTCAGAGACAAGGAAACTGTTCCACTGCCCCCTCACCCCCTGTCCCAAGAGAGAAAGGAGCAGAGAGAAAGCAGGGTTTAGATTTATCCAAAATAGTTCAGCCAAGGTCAGCCAGAAGCAGATTAATCTCTCCTGAACTAAGCAAGCAGAGAAGAGATCAGAAAAGAGAAAGATTTTTTTTTGGTACAGGCAGTCTTATACCAGGTATTTCTCCATGAATTTGTTTTAGAATAATCTTTAATTTCCCTTTTGCACCCAATAGTGATTTCAAACCCAGGAAGACTGAGGAGGACTCACCAGATCAATTCTTGGCTTTGAGCTTGGTGCCTCCAACAGGACTTTGGGGTTTTTGATCATGGCTTGATTTACAAGAGGCCAGGCCTGTTGGCAACAAATAGGAATGGCCTATCCCATAGGGGCAAAATGGTTTTAGGAAGGGAGTTGGCAGGGCTCATTGACAGGGCTTTAAACTAGATTTGGAGGGGGAAAGGAATGAAACCAGTCTCTGCAGACAGGAGACTGAGGGTGGTGAGAGTCAGGGGTGAAATCAGCAGCCCAGCTGAAGTACATATATACTAATGCATGCAGTATGGGTAACAAACAAGAGGGGCTGGAAGCCTTGGTACAGCAGGAAAGTTATAATGGAGTTGCCATTCCAAACGTGGTAGGGTGACTCACACGACTAGAGACTAGAGCACTGTAGTGGATGGCTGCAGGTTCTTCAGGAGAGACAGGTGAGGGAGAAGGGGTGGAGGGGTGGCCCTGTACATCAGGGAGGATCTAGACACCATGGAACTAGAGATTAAGGATGATCAGGTTGAGTGCCTGTGGGTGAGTATTACAGGGAAGGCCAATAAGGCTGACATTCTTGTTGGAGTCTGTTATAGACAGCCCAACCAGGGTGAAGAGGTTGATGAATTATTCTA
This sequence comes from Picus viridis, assembly GCA_033816785.1. Lineage (NCBI taxonomy): Eukaryota > Metazoa > Chordata > Aves > Piciformes > Picidae > Picus > Picus viridis. Next base: position 55,597,587 of record CM066606.1, read on the forward strand.
TAAGCAGCTAGAGGCTGTCTCAAGATCACCAGCACTTGTCCTTGGGGGTGACTTTAACCTGCCAGATATCTGCTGGAAACTTAACACAACAGAGAAGGGGCAGTCTAGAAGGTTCGTAGAGTGTATGGAGGACAGCTTCTTGTCACATATGCTGTGTGAACCTACCAGGGGTGACACTTTGCTTGACCTACTCTTTACAAGCAGAGAAGGGCTGGTGGGAGATATGGTGGTTGGAGGCTGTCTGGGGTCCAGTGACCATGAGATAATTTTGTTTTCAATAGGCAGTCAAACTAAGAGGGGCAGGAACAAAACCTCCACTCTGGACTTCTGGAGGGTTGACTTCAGGTTACTTAAGGAACTAACTCAGAAGGTACTTTGGGAAACAGCCCTTGAGAACAAAGGGGTCCAGGAAAGCTGGACCTACTTCAAGAATGAAATCTTGAAGGCTCAGGAACAGGCTGTGCCAATGTGCCAGAAGATGAGACAACAGGGTACACAGCCAGCCTGGATGGGCAATGAATTTCTGAATTAATTAAGGGGGGAAAAAGGGTGTATCACATTTGGAAAAAAGGGAAGATAACCTAGGAAATGTTTAAGGCTGTTACTATGTTGTGTAGGAAAAAAAACCATTTAGAACTGAGACTGACCACTGCTGTGAAGGACCAGAAAAAATCCTTCTATAAATATATTAATGGCAAGAGGAGGAGCAAGGACAACCACCACTCTGGTGGACATGGAGGGGAATATAGCAACAAAACACAAGGAAAAGGCAGAGGTACTTAACAACTTCTTTGCCTTGATTTTTGATAGCAGGATAGGTTGTCTTCTGGACAACTGGCCTCCTGAGCTGGCAGATGGAGTCAGGGAGCAGTATAGTTCCCCTGTAATCCAGGAGGAAGCAGTAAAGGACCTGCTCAGCCACATGGATCCGCACAAGTCTGTGATCCATCCTAGGGCAGTGAGGGAAGATGAGCTGGTCAAACTACTCTCCATCATTTTTCAACAGTCCTGGAACACTGGAGAGGTCCCAGAAGACTGGAAGCTGGCCATCGTGGAGCCCATCCACAAGAAGGGCTGGTTAGATGAGCCAGGGAATTCCAGGCCTGTCAGCCTGACCTCAGTGCCAGGCAAGATTATGGAACAGGTCATCTTGAGTGGAATCACACAGCACTTACAGGATGGCCAAGGGAGGATCAGGCCCAGCCAACATGGATTTAGGAAGGGCAGGTCCTGCCTCTCCAACCTGATCTCCTTCTATGATCAGGTGACCCGCCTGGTGGATGTGGGGAGGCCTGTGGATGTAGTCTACCTGGACCTCAGCAAGGCCTTTGACACCGTCCCCCACAGCAAATTCCTGGCCAAGCTGTCAGCTTGTGGCTTGGGCAGCAACACTCTGCGCTGGGTTAGGAACTGGCTGGAGGGCCAAGCCCAGAGAGTGGTGGTGAATGGTGCCACCTCCAGCTGGAGGCCAGTCACCAGTGGCATCCCCCAGGCATCAGGGCTGGGCCCCATCCTCTTCAATGTCTTCATTGATGGTCTGGATGAGGGGATTGAGACAGTCATCAGCAAGTTTGCAGATGACACCAAGTTAGGAGCAGATGTTGGTCAGTTAGAGGATTGAAGGGCTCTGCAGAAGGACCTCGATCGGCTGGACAGATGGGCGGAGTTCAACGGGATGGCATTCAACAAGTCCAAGTGCCGGGTGCTGCACTTTGGCCACAACAACCCCATGCAGAGCTAGAGGCTGGGGTCGGAGTGGCTGGAGAGCGGCCAAACAGAGAGGGACCTGGGGGTGCTGATCGACAGCTGGCTGAACATGAGCCAGCAGTGTGCCCAGGTAGCCAAGAGGGCCAACTGCATCCTGGCCTGCATTAGGAATGGTGTGGCCAGCAGGAGCAGGGAGGTCATTGTGCCCTTGTACTCTGCTTTGGTTAGGCCACACCTTCAGTACTGTGTCCAGTTCTGGGCCCCTCAATTTAAGAAAGATCACAGTATCACAGTATTGTTAAGGTTGGAAGAGACCTTGAAGATCATTGAGTACAACCTGTCACCACAAACCTCACGACTAGACCATGGCACCAAATGCCATGTCCAGTCCCCTCTTGAACACCTCCAGGGACGGCGACTCAACCACCTCCCTGGGCAGCCCATTCCAATGGCGAATGACTCTCTCGGTGAAGAACTTTCTCCTCACCTTGAGCCTAAACTTCCCCTGGTGCAGCTTGAGACTGTGTCCCCTTGTTCTGGTGCTCTCCCCTGAGCCTCCTCTTCTCCAGGCTAAACAATACCAGCTCCTTCAGCCTCTCCTCATAGGGCTTGTGCTCAAGGCCTCTCACCAGCCTTGTTGCCCTTCTCTGAACATGTTCAAGTGTCTCAATGTCCTTCTTAAACTGAGGGGCCCAGAACTGGACACAGTACTGAAGGTGTGGCCTAACCAAAGCAGAGTACAAGGGCACAATGACCTCCCTGCTCCTGCTGGCCACACCAGTCCTAATGCAGGCCAAGATGCCGTTGGCCTTCTTGGCCACCTGGGCACACTGCTGGCTCATGTTCAGCCAGCTGTCGATCAGCACCCCCAGGTCCCTCTCTGTTTGGCCGCTCTCCAGCCACTCCGACCCCAGCCTCTAGCTCTGCATGGGGTTGTTGTGGCCAAAGTGCAGCACCCGGCACTTGGACTTGTTGAATGCCATCCCGTTGAACTCCGCCCATCTGTCCAGCCGATCGAGGTCCCTCTGCAGAGCCCTTCAATCCTCTAACTGACCAACATCTGCTCCTAACTTGGTGTCATCTGCAAACTTGCTGATGACTGTCTCAATCCCCTCATCCAGACCGTCAATGAAGACATTGAAGAGGATGGGGCCCAGCACTGATCCCTGGGGGACGCCACTGGTGACTGGCCTCCAGCTGGAGGTGGCACCATTCACCACCACTCTCTGGACTTGGCCCTTCACAGCCAGTTCCTAACGCAGCGCAGAGTGTTGATGCCCAAGCCACAAGCTGACAGCTTAGCCAGCAGTTTGTTGTGGGGGACAGTGTCAAAGGCCTTGCTGAAGTCCAGGTAGACTACATCCACAGGCCTCCCCACATCCACCAGGCGGGTCACCTGATCATAGAAGGAGATCAAGTTGGAGAGGCAGGACCTGCCCTTCCTGAATCCACGTTGGATGGACCTGAGCCCTTGGCCATCCTGCAGGTGCGCAGTTATTGCCACCAGGATAATCTGCTCCGTCATTTTCCCTAGCACTGAGGTCAGGCTGACTAGTCTATAGTTTCCGGGTTAACTCTGTTGAGTTGTTGAGCTGCTTGAAAGTGTGCAGAGAAGGGCAACAAATCTGGTGAGGGATCTGGAGCATAAGCCCTATGAGGAGAGGCTGAGAAGAGCCTGGAGAAGACGAGGTTCAGGAGAGACTTTATTGCCCTCTACAGCTACCTGAAGCGTGGTTGTAGCCAGGTGTGGGTTGGTCTCTTCTCCCAGGCAACCAGCACCAGAACAAGAGGACACAGTCTCAAGCTGTGAAAAGGGAAATTTAGGCTTGATCTTAGAAAGTAATTCTTCACAGAAAGAGTAATTGCCCAATGGAATGGGCTGCCCAAGGAGATAGTGGGGTCAATGTCATAGTATCATAGTTTCAGTCAGGGTTGGAAGAGACCACAAGGATCATCCAGTTCCAATCCCCCTGCCATGGGCAGGGACACCCCACACTAGATCAGGCTGGCCAGAGCCTCATCCAGCCTGGTCTTAAACACTTCCAGGGATGGGGCCTCAATCACCTCCCTGGATAACCCATTCCATGGCTTCACCACTCTCATGGGGAAGAACTTCCTCCTCACATCTAGCCTGAATCTCCCTACCTCCAGCTTCATTCCATTCCCCCTAATCCTATCACTACCTGATAGCCTGAGAAGTCCCTCCCCAGCCTTCTTGTAGGCCCCCTTCAGATATTGAAGGCCACAATGAGGTCACCTCGGAGCCTTCTCTTCTCCAGACTGAACAGCCCCAACTCCTTCAGTCTGTCCTCATAGGAGAGGTGCTCCAGACCTCTGATCATCCTCGTGGCCCTTCTTTGGACACATTCCAGCACGTCCATATCCCTCTTGTAATAGGGGTTCCAGAACTGGACACAATACTCCAGGTGGGGTCTCACCAGAGCTGAGTAGAGGGGGAGAGTCACCTCCCTTGACCTGCTGGCCACACTTCTCCTGATGCAGCCCAGGGTCTGATTGGCTTTCTGGGCTGCAAGTGCACATTGAGAGCTCATGTTGAGCTTCTCATCCACCAGCACCCCCAAGTCTCTCTCCTCAGGGCTGCTCTCCAGCCAGTCCCTGCCCAGCCTGTATTTGTGCCTGGGATTGCCTCAACCCAGATGTAGGACCCTGCACTTGGTCTTGTTGAAGCTCATGAGGTTGGCTTGTGCCCACCTCTCCAGCCTGTCAAGGTCCCTCTGGATGGCATCCCTCCCCTCCAGACTGTCAGCTGCACCACACAGCTTGGTGTCATCAGCAAGCTTGCTGAGGGTACACTAAATGCCACTGTCCATGTCACCCACAAAGATGTTGAACAAGACAGGTCCCAGGACTGATCCCTGAGGGACTCCGCTTGTCACTGGCCTCCACTGGGCCATGGACCCATTGACAGCCACTCTTTGGGTGCGGCCATCAAGCCAGTTCTTTATCCATCTAGTGGTCTGTAGTGGGTAGAGGCAGACCCCCTCCCCACCACGGGCAGAAATAACGACTCTGACAAATGGATTGCAAAAGTGATGGAAAGTTTAAATAGAAAAGAGTGAATGTGCACAGAGAACCAGAAGCAGTGACAAAAGAAACCCCAAAGCAGACCCAGAAACATCCCATCCCCACCTGAGGGTGCACCTAAGCTCCCCAGGTCTCCTTCTTGCCCCCTCCCCCCAGCTAGGCTAGTCTCAGCTGGCCAGACCTGAGACCACCCATCCCCCTGGCCTTGGGCCTAGCCAGGCCTAAGGCCAGGAGATGTCTCCCCCAGTTACCAGGTGCCAGTGAGGGGAAGAAAGAGGAAGTGCTAGACCCCGTGCTGCCTTTTATAGTGGTGCAGAGGATTATGGTAGGAGATACCTGGTTTCCTGTGTCCACCCACTGGGCTGGACTTCTGGACACAGGAAGTACACCATGTAGCAGAGGGCATCCAGCCCAAACCACCACATGGTCCACCCATCAAACCCATGCTTCACCAGTTTGGAGACCAGGATGTGGTGCGGGACAGTGTCGAAGGCTTTGCTCAGGTCCAGGTAAATGACATCAGTTGCTCTCCCCTCATCTATTAATGCTGTCACCTGCTCATAGAAGGCCACCAGGTTTGTCAGGCAGGATTTGCCCTTGGCAAAGCCATGCCAACTGTTCCAAATCACCTCTTCACTATTCTTCTGAGTCAGTAGCACCTCCAGGAGGATCTGCTCCATGATCTTTCTGGGCACAGAGGTGAGACTGACTGACCTGTAGTTCCCTGGTTCCTCCTTCTTACCCTTTTTGAAAATGGGAGCAATGTTTCCCCTTTTCCAGTCTGTGGGGACTTCCCCAGTCTGCCATGACTTTTGGAATAGAATAGAGAGGGGTTTAGCAACCTCATCTGCCAGTTGTCTCAGCACCCGTGGGTGTATCCCGTCGGGTCCCATGGACTTGAACACTTTCAGGTTCTTCAGGTGATCACAAACCTGTGCTTCACTTATGATGGGCAGTTCTTCCTCCCCGTCCCTGGCATCGTCTTCCATGACACCAGGAGTGTGGCTGGAGGCCCTTGCAGTGAAGACTGAGGTAAAGAAGTTATTGAGTACCTCAGCCTTTTCCACATCACTTGTGGCCATTTCACCAGTTTCCTTTCTGAGGGGGCCCACACCTTCTCTAGTCTTCTTCTTGCCATTAATATACCTGCAGAAATTCTTAGTGTTCCCTTTAACCTCCCTGGCTAGATTCAGTTCAAACTCTGCTTTGGCTTTCCTAACCAGGCCTCTTGCTGCTCGGGTAGCTTCCTTATATACCCCCTGTTCTATCTGTCCTTTCTTCCACTTCCTGTAGTGTTTCCTTTTAAGTAATAGTGTGTCCAGTAGCTCCTTGTTCATCCAGGCAGGCCTCCTAGCATTCTTTTCTGCTTTTCTCTTTGCATACACACAGCTCCTGGACACAGAGGAGGTGGTCCTTGAATACTGACCAGCTGTCCTGGGTCCCGCTTCCCTCCAAGGCTTCATCTGACAACACTTTGGCTAGCAGATCCCTGAAGCGATTGAAGTCTGCACGCCTTAAGTCTAGGGTTTTAAGCTTAGAATAGGTCCTCCTGATTGCCCTGAGGATCTTAAATTCAACTGCTTCATGGTCACTGCAGCCAAGGCTGTCTCTGAGCCTCACATTGATTACCAGCCCTTCCCTGTTGGTGAGAACAAGGTCCAGCATAGCACCTTTTCTTGTTGGTTCCTCTACCATTTGAAGGAGGAAGTTGTCTTCTATGCAGTCCAGGAACATCCTGGATTGCTGGTGCTTTGCTGTGTTGTCCCTCCAGCAGATGTCAGGGTGGTTGAAATCCCCCACGAGGACCAGGGCTTGTGACCTGGAAGCTGCTTCTATTTGCCTGTGGAGGGCCTCATCTGCTTGGTTCTGCTGTCCCTGGAGGTGTTCAAGAAACCACTGGATGAGGCACTTCCTGTCATGGTCTAGTTGTTTAGTTAGGGCGGGTGATCAGTTGGTTGATGATCTTGGAGGTCTCTTCCAACCTGGTTGATTTTGTGATTCTATCTATCTATCTATCTATCTATCTATCTATCTATCTATCTATCTATCTATCTATCTATTTTTTTAGATAACAGTGTGGAGTGCAAATATTTGGCAGAAGTTCTGATCATAGTGTCTGGGGAAAAAAAAACAATTCTGTACTACTGCTTGCATGTAGTACATATGGGACTGTTTAGTTTGAGAAAGAGGAGCCTAAGGGGAGACCTTATCGCCCTCTACAACTACCTGAAAGGACAATATAGAGAGGTAGGTGCCCATTTTTACTCACAGGTGATTAGTGATAGAACAAGAGGGAACAGACTGAAGCTGCACCAGGGTATGTTTGGGCTAGACATCAGGAAAAAACTTTTCACTGAAAGAGTAGTCGAGCATTGGAACAGGCTGCCCAGGGAAGTTGTTGAGTCACTGTCCATGGATGTGTTCAGAGGTTGTTTAGATGTGGTGCTTAGCAATATGGTTTAGTGGTGAACTTGGTAAAGTAGGGTTAATGCTTGGACCTGATGCTCTCAAGGGTCTTTTCCAGCCTGATAATTTGATGGTTCTATGAAAACTGGCTTATTTGAGTAGCAATACATAAACTGATGTATGGTCACTAAGCTACTCCACTACCTCACAAATATTTTTATCTTAACATAAGGACCAGGAAAAATGTTTTCCAAAAATCAAATTTTGTATCAGATAAGATTACTTTTCCTTGCTTTTATTAAACAAGTTAATTCATAATCTCAAATAAAAACCCAGTTTTTCCACCGGAAAATACCTATATTAAAGATTTTCTCTATAGGATTTAATGAATCTTAGCAGATTTTCTTTCAGAAAGAAGGGGAACATTTACCATGGCAGGACATCTTTGTGGTAAGAAAATATTATCAGATACTTGATGAATTAATAAAAGCTTTCAGAAATTTCATCAGACGACATGAGCTCAATCTATATTGTAAAAAGGTTCCTCTTCAATACAGTGCTTCCTGTTTGCATTCTTACCCCAGCTTGGTATTTTTTTCTCTATCTTTCATAACCAGCCAAATATGAACAATAAATTTTAAAGCCATTGGTCAAGTAAGATGCATTAAATTACTTTGTCTTTTTTTTCAACCTCTTTAGGAAATTTATAGGACACTCCACAATTTCTGATCACCTCCACTACCCCAACCCATTAGAGGGGAGAAATATTCTAAAAGTGTCAGGAGAGGCACCTACTTGTAAATATTTGTCTTCAATAATCAGCACATATAGGAAAGAAGCCACCACATATTTACAAATGGCAAACTGAGCCATGCTTAAGCAATATGCTTCTTCAATATGATTGAGAATGCCAGTTCATTTTTAGAGAAGTAATTCAATATTGGAGGATATCAGTTTGCTTGCTTTCTGTCAGAAGTGCCACCAAGGCTGACTGGCCTCAGGCCAGCCATGAAAACTGACCCTGAAAAGAAAAATCAAAGTCATTGTTGTAGGCGACTCTCTGCTGAGGGGACGGCCTGATACGCAGACCACAGCCACTTCATAGAGTGGTCTGCTGTCTCCCTGGTGTCCAGGTAAAGGATGTTGTAGGCAAACATCCCACCCTTGTGAGTCCTTCAGACTATTACCCACTGCTGGTGTTTCAGGTGGGTAGTGATGATGCAGCAGTGAGAGGCTCATAATCAATTAAAAGAGACTTCTGGACCTTGGGGAAACTGCTGAAGGGATCAGGAGATCGGTTGTATTCTCCTCCATGCCTCTGACATGGGTGATGGATGAGGGAACACTTAGGAAGACACAAGAGGTCAATTCATGGCTCTGGGACTGGTGTCATCAACAGGGTTTTGGCTTTTACGGTCACAGCTCAGTTTACAGGGAACCAGAGCTGCAAGCAACTCATGGAATGTACCTGTCCCAGAGGGGCAAAAGGATTCTAGGGCAGAAGTTGGCAGGGCTCATTGACAGTGCTTTAAACTAGATGTGAAGAGGGAAGGGGTTTTTAATCTCATGCTTGCCTGTGACAAACTTTGGGGCAGCTCACCAAAGACAGAGAGATGGAGTGCTGGTAAGGGCTCTCAACTTGTTGCCCTGAGGCAAGGCAAAGATAAAGCACTGGAACACCCCAAGTGAATCAAGGGGGATTTACCAAAGAGGGTGGCACAGCCAGTACAGCTGAAGTGCCTCTATGCAAATGCATGTAGCTTGGGCAACAAACAAGATGAATTACGGGCCATTATGCTGCTGGAATGCTGTGATGAAGTGGCTATACTGAAACTTGGTGGGATGATTCCCATGACTGGAATGTAGGGATAGATGGGTACAAACTCTTTAGGAAGCACAGGCAGGGTAGGAGGGGAGGAGGTGTTGCTCTCTGTATCAGTAACCAGCTGGAATTGGTGGAGCTCCACTTGGGGAAGGACGATGAGCTGGTTGAGGGCGCATGGGTGAAGATTAAAGGGAAGACAGGGGAAGGTGATGTTACTGACCAGGAGAACCAAGCAGATGAGGTACTCCACAGGCAAACAGAAATGGCTTCACATTCAGGGGTCCCTTCCAATCCCTACCATCCTGTGATTGCATGAATTCTGCAGCGAATGTACCTTAGCCTGGAGAAGAGGAAGCTCAGAGGAGACCTTATTCCTGTCTACAGTACCTGAAGGAGGTTGTAGCCAGGTAGGGGTTGGTCTCTTCTCATAGGCAGCCAGCACCAGAACAAGAGGACACAGTCTCAAGCTGCACCAGGGGAGGTTTAGGCTGGATGTTAGGAAGAAGTTCTTCAGAAAGAGTGATTGACCATTGAAATGTGCTGCCCACGGAGATGGTGGAGTCACCATCCCTGAAGGTGTTTAGGAAGAGACTGGATGGGGTGCTTGGTGCCATGGTTTAGTTGATTAGATGGTGATGGATGATAGGTCAGACTCGATGATCTCAAAAGTCTTTTCCAGCCTGGCCAATTCAATTCAATTCAATTCAATTCAATTCAATTCAATTCAATTCAATTCAATTCAATTCAATTCAATTCATAGTCCCTGGTTCTTTTGGGGGTTTCAACCACCCTGATATCCGCTGGAGGGACAACACAGCTAGGCACCAGCATTCCAGGGTGTTCCTGGAATGCATAGATGACAAATTCCTCCTCCAAATCGTAGAGGAACCAATGAGAAAAGGTGCCATGATGGGCCCTGTTCTCACCAATAGGGAAGGGCTGATGACTAATGTGAGGCTCAGGGATAACCTTGGCTGCAGTGACCATGAAGCAATAGAATTTAAGATCCTCAGGGCAACTAGGAGGATGTATCCCAAGCTTACAACCATGGATTTTAGGCATATAGACGTTCATAGCTTCATGTGGGACAAAGCCCTAGAGGGAAGAGGGGCCCAGGACAGCTGGTCAGTGTTCAAGGATCACCTTCTCTGTGCCCAGAAGCAAAGTATACTCACAAAGAGGAAAGCAGGAAAGAATGCTAGGAGTCCTGCCTGGATGAGCAAGGAGCTCCTGGACACACTAGCCCACAAAATGAAACTCTACAGTGAGTGAAGGACAGCTTGAATGGGGGGCATATAAGGAAGCTGCCTGAGCACTAAGAGACCTGGTTAGAAAAGCTAAAGCTCAGTTAGAATTAAATCTAGCCAGGAGACCAAGGGGAACAGTAAAAACTTCTATAGGTATATTAATGGTAAAAAGAAGAGTATGCAAGCTGTGGGCACCCTCAGAAACAGGTGAACTGCTGACAAGTGACATGGAGAAGGCTGAACTTCTCAATACAATATACAATACAATACACAGCATCACAGCATCACAGTATCACAGTATCGCTAAGGTTGGAAGAGACCTCGAAGATCATCAAGTCCAACCTGTCACCACACACCCCACGACTAGACCATGGCACCAAATGCAGTCCAGTCCCCTCTTGAACACCTCCAGGGATGGCGACTCCACCACCTCCCCGGGCAGCCCATTCCAATGGTGAATCACTCTCTTGGTGAAGAACTTTCTCCTCACCTCGAGCCTAAACTTCCCCTGGTGCAGCTTGAGACAGTCCCCTTGCTCTGGTGCTGGTTGCTAGGGAGAAGAGGCCAACCCCTTCCTGGTTACAACCACCCTTCAGGTAGTTGTAGAGAGCAATGAGGTCGCCCCTGAGCCTCCTCTTCTCCAGGCTAAACAACCCTAGCTCCCTCAGCCTCTCAAATACAATACAACACAGTACAATACAATACAATACAATACAATACAATACAATACAATACAGTACAACACAATACGCCAGGTTGGAAGAGACCTTCAAGATCATCGCGTCCAACCCATCAACCAATCCAACCCACCTAAACAACTAGATCATGGCACCAAGCACCCCATCAAGTCTCCTCCTAAACACCTCCAATGATGGTGACTCCACCACCTCCCTGGGCAGACCATTCCAATGGGCAATCACTCTCTCTGTATAGAACTTCTTCCTAACATCCAGCCTAAACCTCCCCTGGTGCAGCTTGAGACTGTGTCCTCTTGTTCTGGTACTGGCTGCCTGGGAGAAGAGACCAACCTCTGCCTGTCTACAAACTCCCTTCAGGTAGTTGTAGAGAGCAATAAGGTCATCCCTGAGTCTCCTCTTCTCCAGACTAAGCAACCCCAGCTCCCTCAGTCTCTCTTCACAGGGCTTGTGTTCCAAACCCCTCACCAACTTTGTTGCCCTTCTCTGGACACGCTCCAGCAAGACAACATCCATCCTAAACTGAGGGGCCCAGAACGGGACACAGTACTCAAGGTGTGGCCTAACCAGCGCAGTGTACAGGGATAGAATGACCTCCCTGCTCCTGCTTGCCACAGTGTTCCTGATCTAGGCCAGGATGCCATTGGCCCTCTTAGCTGCCTGGGCACACTGCAGGCTCATGTTCAGCCTCCCATCAACCAGTACCCCCAGGTCCCTCTCTGCCTGGCCGTTCTCCAGCCACTCTGACCCCAGCCTGCAGCACTGCATGAGGTTGCTGTGGCCAATGTGCAGAACCCGGCACTTGGATGTGTTCAATCTCATGCCGTTGGATTCTGCCCATCTGTCCAGCCTGTCGAGGTCCCTCTGCAAAGCCTCTCTACCCTCCAGCAGATCAACTCCTGCCCCCAGCTTGGTGTCATCTGCAAATTTACTGATGATGGACTCAATGCGCTCATCCAGATCATCAATAAAGATGTTAAAGAGCATGGGGCCCAGCACTGATCCTTGGGACACACCACTAGTGACAGGCTGCCAGCTGGATGTGGCACCATTCACCACCACTCTTTGGTGACTTCTTCACCTCAGTCTTCACTGGCAAGGGGTCCAGCCACACTCCCAGGATAATGGAATATAATGGCAAGGACTTGAAGAAGGAACTGCCCATTGTGAGAGAAGATCAGGTTAGTGACCATCTGAAGAACCTGAAAGTGTTCAAGTCTATGGCACCCCGTGGTTCTGAGGGAACTGGGGGATGAGGTTGCTAAACCACTCCCTATTATATTCCAAAAGTCATTGCAGTCCAGGGAGGTCCCCACTGAGAGGAACAGGGGAAACATAACCCCCATTTTAAAAAATAGAAATAAGGATGATCCAGGGAACTACAGGCCAGTCAGTGTCACCTCTGTGCCCAGTAAGATCATGGAGCAGATCCTCCTGGATGCACTGCTGAGGCAGAATAATAACAAAGAGATGATTTGGTACAATCAGCACGTCTTCACCAAGGGCAAATCCTGCCAGACAAACCTGGTGGCCTTCTACGATAAGGTCACATTAATAGATGAAGGTTGAGCAACTAAAGTCATTTACCTAGGCCTGAGCAAAGCTTTTGACACTGTCTTGCACAGCATCCTGGTTTCCAGGCTGGTGCAGTATGGGTTTGATGCATGGACCACTCAGTGGATAAAAAACTGGCTTGACAGCCACACCCAAAGGGTGGCTGTCAATGGGTCCATGTCCAAGTGGAGGCCAATGACAAGTGGAGTCCCTTGTGGATCAGTCCTGGGACCAGTCGTGTTTAAGATCTTTGTGGGTGACATGGACAGTGTCATTGAGTGCACCCTCAGCAAGTTTGTTGATGACACCAAGCTGTGTGGTGCAGCTGACATGCTGGAGGGAAGAGATGGCATCCAGAGGGACCTTGACAGGCTGGGGAGGTGGGCCGATGACAACCACATGAGGTTCAACATGACCAAATGCAAGGTACTGCATCTGGGCTGGGGCAATCCCAAGCACCGATATAGACTGGGCAGCGACTGGCTTGAGAGCAGCCCTGAAGAAAAGGACTTGGGGATGCTGGTGGATGAGAAGCTTAACATGAGCCACTAGAGTGCACTTGCAGCCCAGAAAGCAAATCACATCGTGGGCTGCATCAAGAGAAGCATAGCCAGCAGGTCGAGGGAGGTGATTCTTCCTCTCTACTCTGCTCCAGTGAGACCCCACCTGGAGTACTGTGTCTAGTTCTGGAGCCCCTATTACAGGAAGGATCTGGACATGCAAGAGGATGTCCAGAGAAGGGCCACAAGGATGATTAGAGGGCTGGAGCACCTCTCCTATGAAGACAGAGTGAGAGAGTTGGGGCTATTCAGTCTGGAGAAGAGAAGGCTCCGAGAAGACCTTATTGTGGCCTTCCAGTATCTGAAAGGGAAAGCTGGGGAGGGACTTTTCAGGGTGTCAGGTAATGATAGGACTAGGGGGAATGGAACAAAACTAGAAATCGGTACATTCAGCTTGGATGTTAGGAAGAAGTTCTTCCCTGTGAGGGTGGTGAGACACTGGAACATGTTGTCCAGGGAGGTGGTGGGAGCCCCATCCCTGGAGATTTTTAAGGCCAGACTGGATGTGGCTCTGAGCAACCTGATGTAGTGTGAGGTGTCCCTGCCCGTGGCACAGGGGTTGGAACTAGATGATCATTGAGGTCCCTTTCAACCCCAACAATTCTATGACTCTATGTTTCTTTCTGTCCATTCCCAACTCCTCCCTCTGTACCCCTCCACACTCATTCCCTGCCCACCCCTCCAAAGACAAGAGCATTAGTTAAAAATAGACATGAAGGACAATTCCCCAAAGAACCTTAGCAGGGAACAAGAAAAACATCCATTTAAACAGTGGGTGGGTCTTCTGACAGGCTTTGTTTGCAAATGATAACAATTACAGGTAATTTTTCATTTCAATTGGAAAAATAGGTGTAAAAAAAAGGGAGGGTGAAGGAAACAGAAAGCAAGTGAGATTTCCTGAGTGTCTTATGTCCTCCCAGGTCTACAACCTACAGTAGTGTAGAGAGCTTGGTAGTTTCTTCCCATTCCATTAAGTGAGATCTAATTGTGTCTCTTCTGTCTGTTGGCAGATGCAGTTTCTACATAACAACAGCTCAGAGACAGAGCTGCCTGATTAATGCCTCCAGCTGTCATATGCCCCATTATCTGTGCATTTGCATAACTTAATGGTTTAGGACAGGGGAGAGAGGATGTTTAATTTAATGTTTAGCAGGCCCTTGATAGCTGAATAATTTAAGAACTGTCAAGAGAGGTCAGTCCTACAGCAATTTGGCAAGACAGCTATGATTTCTGAATATCATTAAAATCCTTACTTAGTATAATTTGAAGAAAAAGAAGGGAGGGAGCATGGAAGAACAACAGTGCCTGAAAAGAGGCACTGCTTCTCTGTTAACCATTCCTTCCTTGAGAATTAGGGGAAAGACTCAGGGAATAAAACATCAGTTCATAACATGGTCAAGAAAGAGTTAAACAGTGTGCTTTCTGTTGTCCATCCCCAAATCTTGTCAAAGCTGAAGGGTGAAAATACAAAATTTACTTAAATTCAGCTAACAACTTAACATGCTTTGAACAGGAAACACTCTCAGTTTCATTAGAAGCTAATGAATATTATTAAGCTAATATGCCATTTGCTTTCTAATTATGTGTCAGAAAGCATCCCAGTGGCAGCTGAGGCAACTGCCAGGGTGCATTTATTTATCTTCCAGTCCTGTGTTTACTGAACAACCATAGCAGAGAGTGATTAGGATCAAATAAAAAGGGATAAAAAAGCTCTATTTCCACCCTGGATAATTACTACTGTTCTTTTCAAAGTTCATCAGCTTCCACATGACATTTGGCTATCTTTTAAGAACTGATAAAATGGTGTTATTTAGTCATTCCCCTCCCCAACCCTCATGAGGCATTCTCTCAAAATATGAAAATAGATAAAGTATTTTGTGACTGGACTGACTGCACCGTATTTGGTCTGGCTGAGATGGAGTTAATTTTACCCATATCATAGAATCACAGAATGTTAGGGGTTGGAAGGGGCCTCCCGATATCATCAAGACTAACCACCCTGCCAAAGCAGAATCACCAAGGGAAGGCTGCACAGGAACACATCGATGTGGGTTTCGAAAGTTTCTGGAGAAGGAGACTCCACAGCCTCTCTGGGTATCCTGTTTCAGTGCTCTATCAACCTCACTGTAAAGAAGTGTCTCCTTGTGTTGGGGAGGAACACTGTGTCCTAGCTCGTACCTGTTGTTCTTTCTCCTGTCACTGGGCACCACCAAAAAGAGACTGGTACCTTCATCTTGACACCCATCCCTAAGACATTTATGGATGTCAATAAGATCCTGTGCTGGTTTAGAGTGGGACAGATCATCTATTGCCCTGAGAGGGGCAAAAGAATTACACTTACACAAATGGATTGGGTAGTGATGGAAGTTCAAATGGAAAAGCAATTCCCTTCTTATTGCTTCCTTGCAGGGAACTGATTAGAAGCAGTGTGAAGCCAGAGTAGGAACTGTGATCTTGATCTGGTGGAAACATGTAGTTCCAGGTTAGAGACCTCACTTTTAAACCAATACTCCTACATTGTTGGTCTTAGAATAATATAGCTCAAGTTTTTTCAGACACAAATTTAGTGTTAATGTTGAAGACCCGTAAAGACAATGTTGTCCATTCTTAGGTTTCTACTAACAGAACACAAATAAGAAATTAAATGGGATGGTGTGGCAGTTTTAGGCTATGCCTTTAAAATTTAGTTGCAGATTTTGAGAAGAAAAGTAGAAAAATATAAATAATTCACTATTGGGTGTAAAAAGGAAAACAAAAGAAGTCTAGACAGGTATAGAAGCAGTTGTACCATAACATCTTTCACATTTTCACTTCCATTTCCATTCCTTTTCTTTTTCTCTGGCTTGGCTGTTCTGCTGGGGAGATAATAACCACTTCTGGCTGGCATTGAGACAAGACAAGAACACTAACAGTGCTTCTCTAAGTTAACATTCCTTCCTCCCAACTCCTCTTTCCTACTGTTGAAGGGGGAAGAGGTTTGAGGGGTGTTGTAGTGTTGATGGTTTAACCCAACCGCACCACCAAAAAGCACAGCTGAACTCAGCCAGAGAAGTGAATGAAGCTGTATTTTACAAGTAATAATGGAATGCAATGAATATATACAAAACATACAGTATTTACAATATTATACAAGAATTTACAAAAGGAAACAACACAGAAAATCCTCCTCAGGAGGAGGATCCCACCTCAGGTTCCCCCCAAACCTCTCTCTCCCTCCCCTTTCCCTCTAGTTAATTAGAAGAAAAGAGAAGAGTAGAAAAAGGATGTTAGGAGAAGTTCAGTTTGCTCAAAGCATTGTTAGAAGTTAGCTGCTTATCTTATCAGTTTCTGTCCAGGGTCAACATGCATGCATTCTAGCCAAGAAATAGAATCACAGAATTGACAGACTGAGAACAAAATGTAAGATCATAAAGCTACATCCCACTCATCTACCAATGAAATTAGTCTAGAATTATCTTCCTTTTGTTTTCCTTTTTATACCCAAACATTCAGCTAGAGAATTCTGCAGCTATCCTTTCTTAAAGGCACAGCCTAAACTGTCATGGCGGGGCACAGTGGAGTAGCTTCCCTGCCCTCTGGGAAACCAGAGGGGTGTCAGGTGGGTTTCTGTGTTATTTTCTGATTGCAAATGCCTGTATAATATTGTAAATACTGTATATTTTGTACATATTCATTGCATTCCATTGTAGAACATAGTTTTTGCTTGTAAATACAGCTTCCATTTACTTCCAACTGAGTTAGTTGTGGTTAGTTAATGTGATTGGAAAACTTCATCCCACCACAGAAGGGAAAAAAAATCCTGATGTGCGCTAAGATAAATCATCACAGTTATTCCAGTCAGCACATATGGTGCCCACTGCTTTGAGACCCTCTAATGGAAGACCATATGTGCTGCTGCTGCATCACAAACAATAGGCCTGTGTTTAGGACTCCACAGTGACCTGGATTCAGAACTTCCTTGCTTTAATTGATTTGTGTATTTGTATCAACATTTTTTCTTTCAACATAGTGGGGTTTCTTTCTTTCCCTGCTTTCCTCCCCCACCCCTCAGATTCTTCTGTTCAGTGACAGATTCCTTTGGATAGAGCAAGACAAATCTGTGCCTGGTTTTTGTATTTCCTGTGATTGCCCTTGCATATTTTGGGACATTTCCAGATTTCAGAAATATTAATAGAACATTACAACTGGATCACTTTATCAGAATAAATTCTTAGAGAGAAAAAGTATTTTCCTTTCTCTGGTGCATATTTTTTGAATTACAAAAATTGTTAGGGCGCCATCCTGAGTGTTTCTGCTGATTCACAGTCAGTGCTTGCAAAAGTCACCCTGTCCTTTGGCTACTCTGAAAGAGTTGCAATGTAAAATGTTAAAACAGTGGTACTAGAACATTACACATTTTATCTCACTAAAGCCTTATGCACCATTACGGAAGTTGGTAGAAGGAGTACCCCTGGATCTAATTACTCCAGCACACTCATACTAAGGATATTTGGTCTGGATAGAACATATTTCCTTGATTCTTCCATACTCACTGATCCCTAAAAATAATCAGTCATAACTTCTTCTTCTTTTTTTTTTTTTCTCTCTCTTTTTTTTTCCCTTCAGGGAAAACATGCAAATCCTTTATGAATTGCACACTGCTTTCCTTCAAAAGGTTCTTGTTGTCTTTGGTCTGGTGTTTTGTCCAGCTGTTCTTGCCATTGTAGTGTACCTCTTGGTTGGCTTTAGGGCCCTGATTTCCAGTGGATTTAAAAATATTCATCAAGTTATCATTCTTTACCGCAGTCCTTAGTTGGGTGGATGAGATCCTCCATTTCCTGCTCACTCCTCAAAATAGAACAGTAGCAGATACATGATGGCCTCTCCTGGACTGTACTGGGGTGTGCAGGTGACTGGTGGTTTTGTATAATGATACTTCTCCTCTTCCTCTTGTGCTGTTATTCATTAATCAAGGCTAATATTGTTGATGTAATTAGCTTTTTTGAACTACAATAAAAATAGAGTCACTACAATAAAAATAGAGTCACCACAACAAAAATAGGCTCACCACAAGTTATGCATTCACAAAGGACCTTCCAAGCCCACTGTAAGAGAGAAGAGAGCAGATGGATATGGAGGACAGATGGAGACATGTTTTCAATACAATGATAGAGAGTGGTTACACAATGGTAGAGAGTGGTGGGCTGGAGAGCAATTTCTCTTTCTGTTCCCAAAGTGGACAGGTTTTCTCTGGCAGCTGGGGCTAGCTGGTGGGAATGAGTACTGGCAGAGGAAGGGCAGATGTCTTCACATTAGTGAGCAGGGAAATAGGGCATAAAGCTCCCTCCAGGTGATAGCTCTTCTGTGTCTGGGATGGGTTTAAATTGACTTTTTTTTTCCTTGCAGATAGAGGTTTTGAGAAGTATTGTAGGAGAAGGGTTGTTTTTGGATAGATTTGGAACAGATATGTTTTGACCTTGAGTTAAGAATGCACACCTTATCGGTGACCAAGAGAAAGAAAGAGGGAAATTTAGGGGAAGAGTTGCCCTTGCTTGAGTTAGAGAAGGCCATGTTTAATATCTGATTTAGAAAAGAATGTAAGCATCTTGTAACTGAGGAGAAAGACTTGGCAGAATTTGGTTGGATGTGTTGAAATATTGTTTTGCTATTTTAACCTATTGTATGCATTAATTACATGCATGCCACTAGAAAATAACCAATTAAGATGTGACACATATGCTTTCTAAAAGAGTATATAACTTTGCTGTGTAACATAATAAATGTCTTCACCTGGTAATATCTTAGCCTGGAAGCTGTGCTTCTAGTGACTCTGGGGTGATTGAACATCTACATCAATATTACTATAAAGTATCAGGCTCAAATGGAAGTGGATGTATATGGACACATAAGAGGCTTAAATGGATTGCAAAAGGCCTCGGACCATGGCAGAAGGAGGCATGGGTGCAGTGAGGCTGAAAAGTCACTTGTAACTTTCTGATAAGCATATTGACACCAGTTTTTTGTAACAAGTATTGCTGATCAAGGGTTACGTGTTTAGCAATCTGTCTGTGCAATAAAATCATCATAATCCCAGCATCAGGTAAATGTTTATTTTGCAACTGTTTCTTCTGTCAGTACTGTTGCTTTGATGCTCATGCAGCATAAATTTGAAATGTATTATTTGACACTACTTTACAGTACAATAAGTAGCACTCTAGGTAGCCAGTATAGTCCTGATCACTATGTTATTTTTTGGTAGAGAAAAGGCAGGGATAAATATTCTTGGTAAACACCTTTAATTGCTCCAGGTCTCTTATTCAACAATATGTATTTCTTTTAAATTTTCCTTTTAAGACTTCTTTCTTTAGTGCATTGTCACACCTATTTCTAGCTGCATTTGATTTTTAAACTTTGAACCAATTCAGATAAAACCCTTCACTACAAGAAATTCTTGATTCTGATATGTGGGCCTTAAAACCTGGAAAACTGTCAAAGTGGAAAGTGATTGATAACACAGAACATTTCTGGAACAGAAAGGAACAGGGAAGCTTCTTGTTTCTTTTCTGTTCTTCTGAAGTAGATAGGATTCTTCCAAATCTCAAATTGAGGTTTGGTTTGAGGAAAGAGTCAGTGCATATTCTTCTAAATTAGTTTCAGAACTTAAGTGCTATGGTGAATGCCTGATCTCCTCCATACAGATTCACATACAGATTCAGGATGACCATGTGGCTAAGTTGGTAGCACGTAAGACTCTTACTGGGAAGTTTGTGAGTTCAAGCCTGCAGTGGGCAGGAGAGTTCTCTCTGGGCAGCAATGCCCTCCTCCTCAAGCGGGGATTGGACTTGGTGCCATGGTCTAGTCATGGGGTCTGTGGTGACAGGTTGGACTGGATGATCTTCGAGGTCTCTTCCAACCTTGGTGATACTGTGAAATACATTTTGATTCTCTTTTTTTTCTGTAGTCTAACATTCATATTCTCCCACTCACAGTTTGTGGAAAACAATGCAAATGCTCTTCTGCTTCACTAGATGTCATGGAGAGAAAAATTTTGAAATAAAATATCCTCTTTTCTCTGTTTCCAGAGGTGATTAGGATGACAAGCTAATGAAGACTTCATCTGAGCCCTGCTTTTTTCTATTCATCATACCGCAGCTCTTCTAATGTAGCTGTCCAGTCCACTCAAAGCAGGCTTTCTAAAAGGACTGGATATGTTGCATATTTACTTTGCTGAAAAATTCCATAGCCTTTTCCCTAACTAGCCACATATGAAACAAAACCCAGAAAGGCTGCAGGTGTCCGTGAGAGGTGTCTATTAGGAGGATAGCTAGAATGACCTCAGTAACCTGAACTAAAACTTAAGGAGACCAAGAGAGAGTTCTTGACAAAGCATCACCATTCCCAGCGTACGGGGAAATCACTTACTCTCCCTTCTGCTCAAGGATTCTCATTTGCAAAAAGAATGATTTTCTCTTTAAGAGTTGTACACCGCTAATGACAGTGAGTGCTCACCTTCTGATGTAATGAAAGGAGTCAGATATATGCTGGCTGTCGTTAACCTGCTTTGTGCCTTTTGGGCTCCAGTGAGTAAAGAATGCAATCTTCCTAACTGCCTACCACACTACATGTAATTTACAGGATCTAAATAAGTATCTAGAAAATCAAATAATGTCATGGGGTTGACAGTCACAAGGAACAGAGGTGGATAATCTTTCAAGAGACAGAACATTTGGTTTTGAAACCCTGGGTATTTTTAAGCTACTCATGAGTTCAGAAGAGCTGCAATCTTCTGCTTCCACAGCCATATTCTGGGTTGCCCCACAGTCTGAAAGTGGGAAGGGAATGGTATTTAGTATGTGTTCAGTTGTCATTTTTCTTCTGTAGCTGGCATGTAATGAAAGGACATCTATATAAAATAATTACATTTTCCTTCTGAGATTTTCCTAAGAAATGTACAGTTTAGAGCAAAATTTCTACTCTCTGTAATATGACATTTTGCTTTTAAATAGACCTTAATGTTAACAAAGTCTTTAGAAACCCCAGTAATGTAACAATAGCATCCTTTTGTTCAGCCATCAAAATAAAGATGTTCTGAAAAATTATTTCTAAGAAGCTCTAGCAGAAATCTCTTAGAAATATCACATATAAGGGATGCTGTGAAAACTAGGCTAAAATAAATGCTGCTCATCTCACTTTGAAGTAGAAGTCTCCCTAGACAAGTCACTCTGTCCCTGGTTTTGTGGTTTGAATCCATCAGAAATACAATTCTCTTAAATATTCTGATCTGTGTAAAAAATTTTCATGAGAGAATCAGAAAAATTGAATGTATTCAAATTTAACTCAACTTTTCTTACTTTTGTGTGGCATATGTGAGAATCAAAAATTGACATAGAAACCAAGACTACTCTTTTGTGGACTAAAGGTCGAGCCTGTGAAGTTATATAATTTCTTTATCTAGGAGATTACAAGAAGTGATCTTAAAAATATTCTGAGTTTTCATCTTTACAAGAACACATATTATGATGAAAAGCATGAGCTGTGAAAAAGTCAAAATATTTTTTTTTTTTTTTAACTGACCATGTACAGAGCTAGCTACTTGTGTGCATTCCTGCACTGTCAGGTTCTGTTTACTTTAAGTAAAGGTGCAAATGATTTCTTCAGCATCTACTTGACATCTAGGTGAAATGAGCTAGCAGACTTGAGACAGTTCTGTTCCCCTTAATAATGACACTGTCAGAAAAAAGGAGAGTTTACAAGATCATGAGATCAACATAACAGACAATGTGTGAATAAGCATGGACACTGAGTATTATTTTCCCCAAAGCTGGTCTCATCTTGCCAAACTGATGTAGGAAGAGTAGGCAGTTTGGAGAAGTCTGTAATTTTGTTTCATGTAGTTTCTTGTCTGATCAGAGACTCAGAAAAATGTTATAGATTCTTGACCTATGTCAAGTCAGCCATTTTCACCAGCACTACTAGGTACTAAAGAAAACCAGTTTTGAACGTCACCCATAATATTTCAGTTGTCTCCTGAGAAGAACGTGTTAGGTGCTATTTGTCCTGGAAACTAGTGATCTATTTTTTACTGTGAATGTTTGCTTATCATTTGTGCCCTTACTAAAGCTTTTCAGACACAGTTCAATAAAAAATGAAATTGTTGCCCTATCACCTCTGTCAAAAGTGTCAGTAACTATTAGAGTTCAGCCCAGGATCTCAGTTTGAAGACATTATAAAGTATTATTGCAGGTGGAACTCTTTTGTTCACTAAAACAAACAAACCAAACCAAACCAACAACAAAAAAAACCAAACTCAAAATTATGACTATGAAAGCACTTATGTTAGGGTGTGGAAAAATTGTTGACTTATGCTAAATAGTCTGAATGAGAAATGCTGGGACTAAGGAATCCAATATGGTGCAGACATTAATGATTTGCAAATGATTGTACAGTACTAAATCAAGGCCAAGGCTGAAAACAATTTCTTTCATTGCAGGGATGCTTTATGGATTCCCCCTAATACGTAGTTTTCCAAAACACATTAGATAAAAAAGCAGAAAAAGCAGTACAATTTTGCTTCATCTGCAGAGTGAAAAGATCTTGAGTCATCTACCTATAGGTCTAACTGCAAGAGAAGAGTCAGACTGAAAATACTTGTGGCACAGAGGTTTTATGCTTTCCCTATACAGTGCTGCTTATTCTCATTTGTATTTGGCCAGCAGATTAAAAACTTGTTTTATGAAAATATATGTAGTGACCAGCAAATAGGTGGTAAAATAGGAGGTAAGAACATACTTGTCCTTACCGTACTTCTCCCTGACTGCATGCTTACCGTAACCACTGGAAACAGGACACTAGTCCAGGTAGACCCTTGATTTAAACCAGTATTCACTTCTCCTCTGCAGGCATGTGTGTCTGTCTACAGACACTTCTACAGAAAGGGTGAAAGCCCACTGCAATTAGTGACTACATTCAGTATTTCACTTAAGTTTTTCTGTGGCATTCATGCCAGCTACTAATTAACACTGATTAGTGTTATCCCCTATCAACCTCCTCCTAACAAGGCACTTTGCAGGCAACAGCTCTTTATTTTTCTGGTGTTTGTAAATCGCCTCTCTGAAACAAATCAATCTAAAATCTCCTCCTTGCTTTTGTGAATAGAAAAGATAGGCGCTCTTATTCACTTTATCAGATGGTCAAGCATTGCTTTTTCAGAGCCTGATCCAAAGTCTGTGGGAAGACTCTTGCTGGGTTAAACATGGCTTAGATCAGGCTTTTAGCAAAGAAGCACTTTAATAAATCACAGCCTTGCAATCTCTTTGACAGGCTTCATACATTTGTTCTTTATGGCCTGCTAACTTTAGGGTTTTTTTTGTCTTTTTAAGGACTTTATTACATTCAAGAACCCTGACTTATATTCTGCATAGCCCCACTGAACATAGAGTTTTATGGACTCTCAGTCAGAACTGACTGATTCTCTGATGTTGTCTTTTTCTGATCCAAGGTTCACTGTCATGCTGTCTTGTCTCTTCCCCCCACTTTTTTCCTTCAAAATTTCATTTCTTTCTTACCTCTGTGCTTTTAGACTTCTAGCCCCATCATTCTGCTGCTGAACCCTTGTCTCTCTGTATTTGGCTACCTTTTCCTTCTCAGCTGCTAGAACTATTCTTTCTCCCAGCAATCATCTTTCTCTCCTTAAGTGCCATGATGTCCTCGCAGCTATTTAATGAGCACACAGATAGTATGATAAACCAGCATGTTTTGCTGAAGAATTTGTAATCTGTCATAGTAATGCCTTTACAGTTCTCCAAAATAGATAGGAATGTGTGCTCTGACAGTAACTTGACAAATCTCTACTGAATTCAGCAAAGTTACTTTGACTTATGGTAACTGATAATCTACCCCATAGTATAAATGAAGCTTGTGTTTCACATGAATCATAAGAAAGTACTTAGATGTATGGCAAATTAAATTAAATATCTGATGTCAAATTAATGCAAGGTCCTGAATCAGTGCTGCTCAATATTAAATGTTAAATTTGCATCTGAGGTCAAATTAAAATTAAAATTACCATTATCTAATGGAAATAGCTCTGTACTATATCTTCAGTGAGAGTCATGAGTTTAATAGTCTAACAAACCACTGGATGTCTCCACTGTGCCATACAAGTCCAGTTTAAAAAAAAAAAAAAAAAACAAAAGCCTGCTTAAGAAAGAAGGCAGTCTGACCATGGAAACATTTGAAACAGTGGAGCAGAGACCTGAACTAAATCTCTTACTGGACATGCTATGAAATTCAGGCATTGCCTACACAGCACAGTAAAATTCAATTAGTTCTTTCAGAAAAGGAAGTTCCTCTTCTTTGTATTATTTAGATGGTATCTGCTCTTCATAGTTGTAGGAAACCATGAATCTCTAATAGAATGCATGTTGTTTGCTTTTATTTCTTTAACTCAGCTGAATGACATCCAGATGTAATTTTTAGTCTTCCTTCTTTGAACACCCTCCAAGAGATACCAGCTGGATTTAGTCACCATGGCTACACACGATTTGTTCTCACTGCCCCATCAAGCTGTTTCTGCAGTAAGAAGGACTGCAGGGCTGTGAAGTTTCACTGGGATGAGCATCACACCACTCCTGAGATGGGCTGGCAGCAACACACCCAGGCATCTTATGAGGAGGTTACAGGTATCTCCTCATTCAGGCACCTCACTACGTACAGGAAAGGCTATGCTTGAAAGTAAGGCTGGTTTTATTTGCTTGGCATACTGTACCACACCTTTCTCTTTTAGGGTGCTGTTTGTACTCTGTATCAAAATACATTACTTTGTTAAAGGATTGCAAAAGCACTTTGTGCAGAGTGAGTAATCTGTACATTCCCCTGGACTGAGTATCTACTACATGACCCACGTTGCTTCTTCCAGTTCTGTTTTGATTCAAACTTAAAAAAATGAAGAAGCTAAATTAATAATAAACACCACCACTGCACAATTTTGATTTTATCACAAAAATATCTATCTGTCAGCATAGTTATAAGTCTGTGTGGATTCTTTTGCTTGTTTGCATTCCCTCACACAGTCACTTTCAGTTTTGAAGAGAAATCAGGATGTGAAAAGAGGATGCATGGTTTGAGAACTGTGAGTTATGACTCAGACAAATGCCTCTTTATTGTGCCAATAATGACAATTCATTGGCATCTCTACCATGGCTGCTGCATATTCATGCAGAAGAGGAGCTGTGTGTGTTGCTAGAAGGTGGTGATGGCAAATACTCACAAATTACTGTAATCTGGGAAAAGGTGATAAATGAGGACTAGATATTCATACCTCAGTCTTAGTGACTAACTGTAGCCAGTTTTTTGGCCTTTTTTTTTAATGAAAAAAAGATAATGTCTCTAAAGACAGCGGATTCAGTTTTACTTCATCCCAGAACTTTGGTCTTTTCTCCTGTGTCTGCATTAAATTCCTGCCTAGCAAAGTTTAAATATGCAGCTTCAGGAAGCAAATGAAGCTGCTAAAGGCAGAAAAATCGTCAGCTTCACTTCAAAGTGATGTTTTCACCAATTTGGTAGCATGAATCTGGCAAGTCAAACCTAGTACTTTTAAATTTACAGTGCCTTTCATCCAAAGCACTTTGGAAAAAAAATAATTTCCCCTTATGGTATGGTATTTGCAAATTTGTTATTTTAGTTTTGAGGTGGACTAGGTCAAGAAAAAATGGGAAGCAGTGGTTTCTCCAAAGTCTGATACAGGTAACCTATGTTAAGAGTCAGTAATAGTACCTGATTTATCATAAAACAAATGTCCTGTTTACTGATTATATGAAATGAAATTATGTAGAGGACAAATCTATGGACCCAGTCCACTGGTTGTGACAGAGGAAGAAAGATCACTAGATAGCTGTAGGCCAGGTTTGTGCATCAAGGGTCGTGTAAAGGTAAACAGATGATAACTTTATTGGTAAGTACACTCCTCTCTTCATATCTTGAGCTAGGTCTGATTTGTAACTATGATTATGGCAATGACTTATCTTTTGGGGGAATTTGGTTCTTTGTCTCCCTGTCAGTTTGAGACCAATAGAATGGGATTAAATGTGTCTGCTTACTTTGCAGCTCCCCCACAATGATGAATTTATGGATGTTAATGGGTTTTAGGTGCTTAGTTGAATCTGCAGCACTGAATGTACCTTTCCAGAGTAGTCTACCTACTTTGTGCAGATTCTCATGTAGCTTGACTCAAATAATGTATATCAGACATGAAGACTGGCTCCTTTCTCCCACCTGTGGCATTTCCCTAATGTACATTTCTTAGTCTTTTATCTATACAAGTTTTAATTTTCCAGAATATTCAAGTTTGAGTTTCACCTGGGGAGACTATTTGCTACTCTAATAAATTTTCTGACACTGATTTTCATACCTTCTTTGGTTCCGTTTCCGTGTGTCATTTTGCCTTATGCATTGCTCGAAATAATTTCTTTTATTGACTTTTTTTTGGTTTGTTTTATATGTCTTTCAAATATTTGACATCTCCCATTATGTCTCCTTACTATGTGCTGTGTTGTCACTTAGATTCATAAAGAATTAGCTCCCATTATCTTGCATTATTATTCACCCATGGACTTCTCTTTTGGTGGGGAGGGCTCTAGTGTAAACTTCCCCTTTTTTCTGTATCATGTGGGCTGTGGATTGAACACAACACATTGGATATGTGTATAAGAGTTGTACAGGGGAAAGGCAGTCTACTCATGTTTCCCCATGTGACTCCCAAATCCAAGTTCTATGCTTCTTTTGGCTGCTTTATAGCACCATGAACTCTGCGTTGCCACCTCTTATGCCTCCTGCACCCTGCTTGATGGACTCAGAGCATTTTTGCCTGGCAAATGTATCTCCCACCACTTTAATGAATGATTACTTCTCTTTGCCAGCATTCTTCAAACCCACTGAACCATTCTTGGTGAACTACTACAGAAACTTTCATTCTCACCGCCATTGGGAAGCTGAGCTCAGGCTGGACAGCCTGAGCAGCTGTTTCAGAGCAGTTCTGAATGATTCATCCTTCTGTTCCACCTGTGGAAGTATCTCCCCACAATCTCTTAATCCTTCAGTCTTGCTGTATCTGTTTTGAAGAAACCTCTGCTCAGTCTACAGGCAGAGGGGATGGTTTGCTTCTGCTGTCCTTGGATGTCTGCCATTAAGCCACAACACAATTAAGATGAAAAAACAGGGTGAAATGCAGCCTGTACCTTTTCACTCAGTCCCAAGGGATGTTCTGTACTGGTGTGTGGTGGTCTTCATGCCTCCTGAGTCAGCAGGCTTCCAGTGTGTCCACCATGTGATGGTGATGTGTGGTGGCCACCAGGCAATATCCCAGTGGAGACTGGTGGGCAGGACACCTCCATTTAGGTTTGTCACAGGTACTAATAATCAAGAGTCCAGTTGGAGTCAAACTGGGCTAATACTGTTGTCAGAGCCTTGAAAAGAGGAGGGCAAGAACAAGCAGAGCTGCCTGCGAGACAGGAGGCTGCAGGAGGACCATCATTTCTACAGCTTTTCTGAAAGGCTTTCAATGGTCGACTTCACAGCCTCATTAAGTGAATAACATCAGAACTTTAAAAAGAGCCTTTTGCTACTCTTGCACTGGGCTATCAACATATGTCACTACAGCTATATGTAGAAAAGCAAAGCAGAGAAAAATGTGTGGTATGATTTGGCCCCAAGGAAAGAGCTAGAACATTTCTTCTTTCACCCTCTACTCTAAATCCTTGCAATACTTAGACAAAGTAAAATGAATATTAGCTTATGCTTAACTGCCTTTCCAGCATGTTACTCTGCATTGACCCAGTAGTGCTAAACCAATTATTTTTTGAACTTTATGGCTTTAAATAATCCTCTGCTTTAAAACTCCCTCTACCCCTCAGCTACTTAACCACAGGCCCGACTGCCCTAAATCCTTTTCTTATACTTTGTAGCTTTTGAAGCAAGCCCCCTCTTTAAGTAGACATAATCCCCTCTCTGTAGAAAACATGAAAGACCTTGAACAAATCAAGATTTCTCCATGGAGAATTCAGCTAATCCTGTGCTTAGCTCCTAACAAGGAAATCCATCTCACCACCAAGCACCCCATTACTAGAACTAATGCCTGACTTGAATAACAAGCACATTATTGTGCTTTAATTGTAGCACTGCTCTGTCATGTGGAGAAGTTGGAGTGGAACGTGACTTGGCTCCTGCAGGAAAGACAAGTCACGCCTTTGGTTGTTGTTCAGGTTGCTGTGATTTAAAAGCAGACTAAATTAACTATTAATATGGACTGCACATGCTTCAGATTAGATGAAACAGCTGCATTGTAGCTCTGTAGTACACTTCATTATAAAACAAGTGCTGTTACACTGAATTACTATTCTCCTTTACATTGTCTTTTGACTCTTGTGAAATTCATATGCTGGGGCTTGAGGGGGTATAATCATGCCCTTGGGGGAATGAAGCATCAGCCATTTGGTCACAGAAAATTATGTTAGTGTTAAATCAGAATAAATGCAAACTAATCCACAATGTGGATGCATGGTCAACACTTTCCCCTAGAAGGGCTCCCCACAGCATGGGCAGGTTACTGTCACCATGGCAGAAGAGAAGAAAAACATTTTGTGGGAAAATAACCACATGTATCAAAGACTCTGGGATAGTGACGGTACCACTGATGTAAGCTGCACACTGGATACCATCACAAAATGGAAACAGAGGACACCTGGTACAGAATCTTGGTATAAGGGAGTGCACTGATCTCATGGGCCACTGGTGTTGGTATAGGCATTGTAATTATCCCTTGGGTCTAGATTGGAAACGAGTGGTATTGTGGGAAGCAGACTGGGCATCTTATTGCATGTGCTTAATGAGCATGCTTGAGAGGCACATGGCTATTTCTCCAGCTTGCCCATTGTATTCTATCAATAGCTGAAAAGGCAGATAAAAACCCTGTGTGTGAGGAATAAGCCCGGAATAGGAAATATTCCTTGTGACTTATGTGCTCATGTAAAGCCATGCTGCCTCTTACTTAGTCTCTTAATTGGCTCCATGCCATGGAATTGCTGTGTGCTCCTTCTGCTGACTCAGAGAGTTTCGTGAAGCTCCTCTGGATATCTTGATGTAATGTGGGACTACAGGTGATTTCTTATATTTTTCTGCATTAAGAAGATCGAATTCATTTGGAAGCTGTCTGGAGGGACTCCTCAATTAATCAGAGGAAGATCTCTGATGCTGTTTGGCAGAGTGGAGAGAATTAACTGGGAGAACTGTAACTTATTTCGATGCTTGACACAAGCATATATGTATTTCTAGACAAGAATGATTGCAAGAAGATAGGAAGCAATGCTGTCCACCATTCCATTGTGATGAGATATGAGGATGAAGTGCCTTTTTTATTTAGCCATGGTTTATCATCCTATGTGGAGACCATAGGTTGTATGTTTATTCTCTTGGTTTATAATGTGCTTTTCTAAGTAAGATTTGTTTTCACTCTGTATGATACAACTTAGATGTGGCTGCTGCCACAGTCATGTCTCTACATCTTGAAAAATAACTGAGTGGTAGGTGGGATCAAAGAGACAAGCAGCAGCATTACATTGATTAAATGTGACAATGAAAGCCCCAGTGATGTCTGAGGTATCCACCCAGACAGGCTTGGTAACAGAGCAAACTTCAGTACAGGATGTAGGCTGCAGGATTCAGTGACTGCCCAAAGCCCTCTCTTGGGGTCTGCACAGGTGGATGACCTGTTGCATCAAGTGGCAGTTACAGGAAGCAGTAGCTAGGCTGCACAGTGGTAGAAGAACAGAGGAAAATATCGAAAGATGGCTTCAGAACCAAGTTCAGGCAACAGACGCCACTGAGGATGAAGCAAAACAGTCTCCACCCTCCAGCATCTCAACTAAAAATGGGTTTGAAGTTTTAAGTATAGCAGACACACAGGAGCAAGGCCCACAAGGTGCAGATAAGCCAAGAGTGCATGGCAGACAGCACAAAAAGAAAGGATGTCCTTGTTGTGGGAGACTCCCTGTTAAAAGTAATTGAAGGACCTACTTGCCAACCTGACAGGAAGTCATGTATGGTATGCTGCCCTCTCAGAGCTAATATCTGTGATGTTTTAGTGAGGGTGCCGTAACTCGACAAAAGCATGGACTACTGTCCACTGTTACTCTTTCATGTTGGCATGATTGATGCTGTAAGACCAAATTTAGGCAGAATTGAGAAAGACTGGTGAGAAAGTGAACAATCTTGGAGGCCAAATAATCTTTTCTTCCATATTAACAGTTCAAGAATTTGGAGGCAAATAGTGCAGCTCAGACTGGGATCCACCTGGCTGGAGAACAGACCTATGGAAAGGGACCTGGGGATCCTGGTGGATAATAAGCTTAAAATGAATGAAGAGTGTGCTACAGCAGCAAAGAAAGCCATCAGGATGCTGGGTTGCATCAACAAGGGCATTACCAGCAGAGATAAAGAAGTTGTCATTCCACTCTACTCAGTGTTCGTCAGGCCACACCTGGAGTACTGTGTGCAGTTTTGGTCCCTGCTGTACAAAAAAAGATGTGGAAAGTCTGGAAAGCATCTAGTGAAGGGCCACAAGAATAGCAGAGGACTGGAAGATCTGCCATATGATGAAAGGTTGAGGGAACTGGGTTTGTTCAGGCTTGAGAAGAGAAGGCTTAGGGGAGACCTTATTACCATGTTCCAATACATAAAGGTTGGCTACCAGGACTATGGAGACTCTCTTTTTACAAGGAGTCACCAGGAAAAGACAAGAGCTAATGTGTGCAAGTTACTCCTGTGGAGATTCCTACTGGAATCAGAAGAAAATTTTTCAGCATGAGGACAGTTAGACATTGGATTCCCCTGCATTAGTCAGTTTTAAGACTCATGTTGACAGGGTGATAGGTCTTCTCATTTCAATTGCACTATTACTTAGAAAGGTTGTACTGGATGATCCATGGGGTCTGTTCCAGCCTGGTATTCTGTGATGAGGGAAATATTGAGCAAGATTTTAATTACAGCAGTTATGGCAAATTTTCTTGCTCTGGGAGATGTCAAAAGTCCTCCTATATTTAGTGACCTGAGTACAGGAACCTCATTGCCTACTCACTCCATCTCAGGCTGCATGTAAAGTGGTTGTAGTTTAAGGGGACTTCCACTAGATGATGGTATAAATCTTTATAATGAGCAAGATCGATGCAGACAGCTTAAAAAGAAGTCAAGAAAAAGCAAAAGGCCACACCGCTGGAGGCAGTGTCAGCCTATAATCTTCCCCTTGCTGCACTAGAGTGAGGATCTCAACAACTGCACTAGCCACAGGAACACCATTAATGTCTATCAGCATTGCAGTTAACTGTGGTACCATGCAGGCAAACTGCATGGAGGGGCTGAAGTACTTGATTTATAATCAAGTAACAATTTGCTTAATTTGTTCTGAAAAAGAGAGAGAGCTAACATAAATTATTTTTTAAATGATACTATAAATGAGAGTAATTGTGTAATTAGCAATAAATGAATTACAGGGCAGAAGATCCATTTACTGGAATAAAAATTTAAGGTTGGGTCTTGCATACCCCTTGCTGACAGATGTTAGGATGTTGTTGGTATGTCTCAGCCTGTCTGCTCCAGGGGGAGAAAAGAAACAAAGAAACAGCTTTTTGTAAAGCCAGGTTACATCTTCGGTAGCTCACTCAGATTGGCATTGTAGGCCTCAAATTGGAGGTTCATGGAGAACTTTCCAGGCAGGGGTATTATGCCCTAATGATATATCACTTGGGAGAAAGAGCATATGGAGAAGACAATGACATCAGAAAAAAATTTGCTGAGGACAACAACATTTGAAATATATCATCAATGAAGAAATGCTTGCCCTAGTCCCTGGGGAGAGTATAAAAGACTATGTCACTTCCGATAACAGTGAGTAGCATAATACTACCAAGGTTCTTTCCTTTCTCATGGGGGCTAGTGCATCTCCCCTGGAAAACGACTGCACCACTCAGCATGAGAAATGTAAGACACAGCTTCCATTTCCATTTCAGCATACTGGCACAGGTTGGGACAGACACCACCATCTTCAGAGCATGTAGTTAAAGAGAGTTCCTACGAGTACTGCCTGTCCTGGCTCTTAGTGAGTTGTAGTGTAAGAGAATGATATGATTAAAAAGCAAACACTGTTTTCTCCATTTAATCTGAACTATAGAAAGCTTCCACTTTAGTCCACTGTTTACTCTAAAATACCAAGGAATCACAGACAACATCCAGTTGGAAGAGACCTCAAAGATCATCCAGTCCAACTTTTGACCCAGCAGTGAAGAGTCAACACTAATCCATGGCCTCAAGCGCCATGTCCACATACTTCTTAAACACTTCCAATAACTCCATCACTGCCCCAGGCAAACCATTCCAATGATTGATAGCCCTCTCTGTGAAGTATTTCCTAGCATCCAGCCTGAACCTCCCCTGGCACAGCTTGAAACCCTTTCCTCTAGTCCTGTCACTTGACACTAAGGAGAAGAGGCTCCTCCTCACTCCAGCTTCCCTTCAGGAAGAGAGTAATGAGGTCTCCCCTCAGCCTCCTCCAGGCTGAACAACCACAGCTCCCCCAGATGCTCTTCACAGGCCATGTGCTCCAGGCCCTTCACCAGCCTTGTTGCCCTTCTCCGAACATGCTCCAGTTCTCAGTGTCCCTGTTGTAGCGAGGGGCCCAGAGCTGCATACAACACTCAAAGTGTGGCCTCACTACTGCTGAGTACAGAGGGATGATCACCTCTCTCTTCCTTAATATGAAACAAGGGTTTCATGCTCAGCCGATGAGCTGACAACTGAAATTCAGTATTGCTAAGTGTAAGAGTGATGAACTCCAAGTTCATTCAGAAAATTAAGGACCTTGAACTTGTTATGGACACTTTCCTTTAAAATGTCAAGAAGGAGAATCAAAAGTCCTGAAAAACAGAGCAGTGGAACACCCCTGGTGTTCAACTGAATGACAAGAATTTACCAATCTGCTTTTAGGAAGAAACCAAGACCTCATATCTCCATTCCAATGCTCCCATACAAAGGCAAAGCCCAAATCCATTTTAGGACTTTGTTGTCCAGCTGGGTCAGAACACACAATCCAAATAATCTGCTATCCTGCTCCTGACTCTTAATGGTACTACAAGCAATGTGTGTCATATTCTTTAGTTGTCCGAGATAGGAAATGGGAAATTCTCAGGTTAATAAATCTTCTGAAGTATGCATGATTATTAGTTGTAGCAATTCTCAGTATTCTTGTTGGCTGTCAGTGTCCTACCCTATTGTGACTCATAATAATTGTGGTTTCAACATTATCTTTATTACAAAGAGCTTGCAGTTTTAATTAATGTGGTATGAAACAATATTTCCTTTGCTTTGTTCCCAAATTAGTAGAATTCAGCCGCAATGAGTCAACTCAATATGCATTTCCTAAAACACTAGGGTTTGTCTTCATTTCTAAATATGTTACTCCAGAATTATTCTCAGACATGGGCATCTCAAATCCAATTTATCTAAATTCAGTTTCTGTAATCAAGAAATTAAAAGAAACTTATTTTTTTCTCTCTCTGGTTTTACTACTCAGGAATTGCTACAAGAAAAGACAATTAACTTCAGACAAAGACTTTTTTCCACTGGATGTTGTTCCCACTTTTTCCTTTCTACAGCCTCACCCAAGCCAAAAAACAGATAAATGAAAGTGACCTTTTTCCTGAGTCAAGTCAATCAACTACAGAACAGCTTATGACAGAAGAGGCACTATTTGGTTATATAGACATGTTCTTTAGCTCATTAGACTGCTTTTCTTGTTTAATTTATGTAAGGTGTTGCAGTACAGGAGAAGACAGTGCAATTGCATGCAAGGATCAGATTTCTCCCTAAACCATATCCCAAAACCAGCCAGAGCTCTGCCTGCTCCTACATGTATAGTACCTCCACCAAGCTTACCACTCCAACTAAGCACAAGCCAAGTAGGCTGGTAGCATTTCTACTATTTTCTTGGCACAAGTCATTGTTTGCTTGCTATATTTGTTGATTATGTTTCTTTTAGTCAAGAGAGCAGAAGGAAATAAAAGCATGGTGATTTTCCTTCCTCTTATGTATTTTATCCCAGTGTTTTTGCATGCTAATCTCAGTCTCTAAATGAAGTGATACCAAGACTTACTGTTTTGATTACTTGCGTCTGGACATTTTATAGCCAGGAGTGTTCATTACCATCCACTTCTGGAGCCTCTCATATCTGCCAGTGAAGAGAAATTTCACTTGTCTGTTGAAGATTATTACTATTGTTTTATTTATGGTACTATTTATGGCATGGGTGGCAGGTCTCATAGAGAGGTCTTTAAACTAGATTTGAAAGGGGAAGGGGCTGAAACCAGTCCCCCTGGCAGGAGTCTGGGGGTGATAAGCTGGACCCAGGGGTGACACCAGCAGCCCAGCTGAAGTGCATGTACACTAATGCACAAAGTAAGTGCAAGAAACAAGAGTAACAGGAAGCCTTGTTACAGCAGGAAAGCAGTTGACATCACAGAGATGTGGTGGGACAACTCACATGACTGGAGCACTGCAATTGATGGCTACAGGCTCTTCAGGAGAGACAGGCAAGGGAGAAGGGGGAGGGGTGTGTGTACACCAGGGAGGAACTAGATGACATTGAGCTGGAGATCAGGGACGATCGGGTTGAGTGCTTGTGGGTGAAAATTAGAGGGAAGACTAGCAGGGCAAACATCATGGTTGGAGTCTGTTACAGACCTCCCAACCAGGATAAGGAAGTTGTTGAATTATTCTGTAGGCAGCTAGAGGCTGTCTCAAGATCGCCTGACCTCATTCTCATGTTCAACCTGTCTGATATCTGCTGGGATCTCAACACAGCAGAGAGGAGGCAGTCTAGGAGGTTCTTAGAGTGTATGGAGGACAGCTTCTTATCCCAGGTGCTGTGTGAGCCTACCAGGGGTAAGGCTATGCTTGACCTCTTCTTCACCAATAGGGAAGGGCTGGTGGGAGATGTGGTAGTTGGAGGCTGTCTGGGGTCCAGTGACAACAAACTAATTGAATTTTCGGTATTTAGTCAATCGAAGAGGGGCAGCAAGAAGACCTCCAATATGGACTTCCAGAGGGCAGACTTCAGGTTATTCAAGGATATAACTCAGGAGGTTCCTTGGGATACAGCCCTTAAAAATAAAGGGGTCGAGGAGAGCTGGATCTACTTCAAGAAAGAAATCTTAAAGGTGCAGGAGCAGGCTATGCCAATGTGTTGGAAGTTGAGCAACTGGGGCAGGCAGACAGCCAGGATGGGTAATGATCTTCTGGGCAAATTAAGGGGAAAAAAAGAGGGTGTATGATCTTTGGAAAAACGGTGAAGTAACCCATGGAATGTTTAAGGATGTTGCTAGGTCTTGTGGGAAAAAAAAATAGGGAGGCAAAAGCACATTTAGAGCTCAGACTGGCCTCTGCTGTGAAGGACAACAAAAAATCCTTCTATAAATATATTAATAGCAAGAGGAGGGGCAAGGACAACCTCCACTCTTTGGTGGACAGAGAGGGGAACGTAGTAACAAAAGATGAGGAAAAAGCAGAGGTACTTAACACTATCTTTACCTCAAATTTTAATAGCAGGACATCATGTCTTCCAGAAGGCTGGCCTGCAAAGCTGGCAGATGGAGCCAGGGAGCAGTATAGCTCCTCTGTGTTCCAGGAGGAGATAATTAGAGATCTCCTCAGACACAAGTCCATGGGACCAGATGGGATCCATCCTAGGGTGATGAGAGAGCTGGCAGGTGACCCGGCCAAGACACTCTCCATCATTTTTCAACAGTCCTGGAACACTGGAGAGGTTCCAGATGACTGGAAGCTGGCCAGTGTGATGCCCATCCACAAGAAGGGCTGGTTAGACGAGCCAGGGAATTCCAGGCCTGTCAGCCTGACCTCAGTGTCAGGCAAGATTATGGAACAGGTCATCTTGAGTGCAATCACACAGCACTTACAGGACGGCCAAGGGATCAGGCCCAGCCAGCATGGATTTAGGAAGGGCAGATCCTGCCTCACCAGCCTGATCTCCTTCTATGATCCTTGTACTCTTCCTCAGTTGCCTGCCCCTCCTTCCACAGCCGGTAGACATTCCTTTTCTTCCTGAGTTCTCCCCAAAGCTCTCTGCTTAGCCAGCCTGGTCTTCTGCCCTGCCGACTCCCCTTCCGATGCACAGGGACAGCTAGTTCCTGTGCCTTGAAGATTTCCCTCTTGAGGAATGTCCAGCCTTCCTGGACTCCCCTGTCCCTCAGGACTGCCTCCCAAGGGAAACCATCTACCAGGCTCGTGAACAAGCCAAAGTCTGCCTTCCAGAAGACCAAGGATAGAGTTCTTTCTCTTGTCTCCTCTCCTAACCTTACTGAGAACTGTAAATTCCACCATCTTGTGGTCACTTTGTCCAAGATGTCCACCAACCTCTACGTCTCCTGCTAGCCTTTTTCTGTTCACAAACAGCAGGTCTAGTAGTGAGCCATCCCTCACTGGCTCATTCACCAACTCTCTAAGGAAGTTGTCTTCCATGCACACCAAGATTCTCTGGGACTGCTTCCTGTCTGCTGTGTTGTATTTCCAGTTTCCCACAAGAACAAGGGCTATTGATTCTGAGATCTTCCCCAGGCACCTATAAAGCACTTCATCAACCTCCTTATCCTGGTTGAGTGGTCTATAGCAGATCCCCATCACGACATCTGCCTTGTTGGCGTTTCCCCTGATGCTTACCCACATCTGTTCAACCCTATCATCACCTTCGTCATCATGATAAAGATAGTCAAGGCTCTCCGTGACATATAAGGCCACCCCACCACCTCTCCTTCTGGGCCTATCCTTTCCGAAGAGTCTACAGCCATCCAGCACAGCACTGCAGCTATGGGATTCATCCCACCATGTTTCTGTCAGTGCAATAATATCATAATTTTCCTGCTGCATGATAGCTTCCAGCTCTTCTTGCTTGTGGCCCATGCTCTGTGCATTGACATAGATACACTTCAGCTGGGAAGGGAGGTCTGCTCGCTGCTTGATCACTCCCAGGCACTAATGTGAGTCCTAGCTTGTCAATGGCCCTTGCATCCACCTTATCTTGTTGCCCATTATCCCCCTACCTCCCCTGAGGTGGCAGTGGAGCCATCCTGCCATCCCACAGGTGTCACAGTCTTGTCTCCAGCAAGCCTAGTCCTTCCCCTTTCCCTCTTCCATTCTAGTCTAAAGCTCTGTCAATGAGGCCAGCCAACTCCCATGATAAAGCCCGTCTCCCCTTTTGGGTGAGGTGTACTATCTCTGCTGCCAGCAGGCCCGGTGTCATGTAAATCAACCCATGATCAAAAAACCCCAAAATTCTGCTGGTGGCACCAGGCTCAAAGCCAGGAATTAATCTCATGAGTCTTTTTCAATCTCTTTGGGAGTGTCCCTGCCACTGAGATGGAGGAGACCACCTGTGTTCCCAAGCCCTCGGGCAATCTCCCCAAAGCACTAAAGTCTTTTTTAATTGTCTTCATACTTCTGTCTACCTCAATCTTTACATTGATCCTATTAAGATATTTTGTCACATGGCTTCCACATACAACATCCAACCATGTTCATTTTGCAAGTAAATTTGGCCTAAAATTGCTTTCTTTATTACTGTCAGAGTCACCTCATCAGGGTAATAGTATTCAATAAGAGATTGTTAGGACTGTAAACCATAGAACCGCAGATTGCGCAGTTTGCGTTGTCACTCCCAACCTGTCCAAGTGAAAGCATCTCTACATGAGTAGTTATTGCACAGTGAAGGTGGGCTCCTGTGTCTCAGCTGCTCAGCAAGGAGATCTCCTTGTGACATTTTCAGAGAGCACAGAACAGTACTGAATACAGAATGAAATTCCTTTTCTTGCTGTTATGGGCAGCTGCCTGAAGATTCAGCCAGCAAAAGTTCTAAAGCAGATAAAAGAGTGCAACTAAGATTAATAGCTGCTCTACCTGCTTGACTTTCAGCATCTTCACACATAGAAAACTTTATCTTATTAATTTTTTGGTCCTTGCTTCCCAGGTGTCCTATGAAAAAACTTCTCATGATTTCACCAGTTCTTTCATTTCATCTCCTAAGGTTAATTCTCTGTATTATCTCACAGAGCCTTAATGTGAAAACCATGGACAAAGTGCCCACAGCTGCAGTATCTCGACAGCCATTCTTTAGCAGCATATTTACTGTAGGAACGTTTGGTATAGTAATATGCAACAACTGTGTTGCAATCTGCATTAACCTGATTAACATAGCCATAGTTCGTATTCAAGTTCAAATTTTGTAATTGCACTTGGCAATGTGTGTGTTTTATGATCATATACTATAAAACAATTAGAAAACCTATGAAAATAATATTTTGACATTTTTAACTGTAGCTAAAGGCTCCTAAACACCAATGTTTCACTGGATTATATTACAACTTCATGCATTTTAGGGTGTAATTTAATTATGCTTGTTAACAAAACTCTCTAGACTTATGGAGCTTTATGGTGAACTTCTGAATGTCAAAACTCATTTTGAACAGTTGAACCTCGTTCAAAATCTGGCCTTGATAAAATTCATTTCAGTAAATTAGGCTGAAATAAGCTATGTAAATGCGAAAGACTCTACTTAATATAGTTTTATTCAAATACCTGTCTGTGTCTCTACTTAATATAGTTTTATTCAAATACCTGTCTGTGTCTTTGTCCATGAGTTTTCTCACTTGCCTTGTGTTTTGTTCCCACTCTGCAGGAAAGCAGACTGTGAGGGTGCTTGGCTGCTG
Source organism: Picus viridis (assembly GCA_033816785.1). Taxonomy (NCBI): domain Eukaryota; kingdom Metazoa; phylum Chordata; class Aves; order Piciformes; family Picidae; genus Picus; species Picus viridis. The sequence goes on from CM066606.1 coordinate 55,636,419, forward strand.
GCTGGAGCAAAGCTGTCACATTCATGTAGGGGATTTACTACTCTATAGTTAATTAAGTGCTAATTGCACAAGTACTTGTATTTGTAGCCTGAATAAAATCCACAAACTCGGGGCTTGAAGCTCAGTTTGTAACATGAGAGGCTTCCTGTTCTGGTTGCTGCTTTTGGGTTCTGGGTTTTGGTTGGTGGCTCTTTTCCACAGGGATGGTAGCGATACATGTGGGAACTGGGTAACTCACTGGTTTTCTTTTACACTGTTTTTGTTCTGCAGTTCGCTGAGCTTTTTCTGCAAATAGGCTAAGCTAAGGTAATCATACATTTATGCTATCTCCTTTGCATTAAACTCTTATCTTATGTCACTCTACCTCTTGTGTGTGTGTGTGCGTCACTGTTCTCTCCTTCTGTGAAAGTAATTGTTACACTATTAGATGCCAGCATAAGGAATTATTAGTCCGAATTATGGAAATTTACTTTTGAAATTAACAGATATAGAAAAAGAGAACAATTTCCAAAGTGAATTTAATATTTGGTAGCATTCTAGCTATTTGAGGCTCAATAAGTACCAGTATAATCTTAGTATAATACAATGAATAAACAGTTAAAAGAAATCCAGATTGTATTTTATGTTTATGAAATCAGATCCTTTCCATATTCCAAAAATTAAGAACTACACCTCCTACTTCAAAAGATAAATAGTATAAAATCATACAATCACTGAATGGGTGGGGTTGGAAGAGACCTTAAAGACACCTCCTTCCAACCTCCCTGCCATGGGCAGGGTCCCCTTCCACTACACTTGCTCAAGTTGCTCAAAGACCTGTGTTCAAGACTTGCAGGGATGGGACACCCACAACTTCTCTGGACAACCTGTTCTGGTGCCTCAGCACCCTCACAGTGATGAATTTCTTCTTAATACCTAATTTAAATCTACCCTCTTTCATTTCTAAACCATTAATTCTTCTCTTATCACTACAACCCCTGACAAAGACTCCCTCTGCAGCTTTCCTGTAGACTTCTTTTATGTACTGGAAAGCCACTATAATATCTGCTCAGAATTTTATATTCTCCAAGTTGAACAACCGCAGTTCTCTCAGCTTGTCATCACAGGGGAGGTGCTCCAGTCCCCTGATCGTCTTCATGCCCTTTCTCTAGACCTGTTCATGCATGTCTATGACTTTCTTCCTCTTCTATCTTTTCTTCTTCTCTCTTTCTTTCTCTCCTTTGTGTTTTAACACCCCATAGTAATGTCTGCTGCATACTAGCTGAGACATGTCTCTCAAGTCCCAAATGCAAATCTATTAGTTATAGTGATTTACAGAAATAAGACTGCCCTCCTTATTGTTCAGTTATTGCTGGGTATGTGGAGAGATTCTTCAAGAGATGGAGATTTCTTCACTAATATTTATAATCTGCACTGAACAGAGCTAGTGAATGGGTGGGTGTACATTAGGCTGAAATGCAGTGGTGTTTGATTTATACTAAGTCCAGGTCTGATTGCTAATGTTAAATCCATTAAACTGTCTCTTAGACCTGCCTTAATGTACTTCCCTGCATACAACAGAGCTTAAACATTGCTGTTTCTTCAGCTTTCCATTGTTGGTTGAATATTTGTCTTTACTGCATCATCCTGTGATGAACTGGAGTTGGGATATTTGGGAAAATTGCACTTTGTTAAAGCCTCACTTCTCAGAAACCAGTATCCTTAAAATTATCAGCGTGTTTGGTACCTGAAAACATAATAAGAAATTTAAAACATTAAATTTAGTTCATAAAACCTAGATGCTCAAGGGTGAAATCCACATTTTATCCTGGGGGCAACTAATTCACAAGTAGTTTTTATTTGGAAGAATAAAGCATACTATGCTTACCTAAGCTGTCACATTCTGATTGTCTCCAAGTGTGGAATTATTTTCTCCAGCTCAGAGGTGCTTTCTCTTGAAAAAAGCCATTAGACAAAAGTGTAAGTAGGAAAAACAAGATAGTGGAACATTCAGGAAATCATCAACTTCCAGATCAGGTCAGGCATTTGACAGCAATTCTGCAAAGGCTGTTGAGTATTAAATAGACAGACTACAGAATTTTTTTCTAACTTTCAAGAGTTTCCTGTACATAGTACATACAAAGCCAGCCTGTGACTTCCAAGTCAGCCTGGGGTATATTTCTGATGCTGCCTCCGTTCAATACTTACCCCCACCCCTTTACTTGAATGTTTCTGTTGTTGACTTAAATCAGGGGGAGTCACTATTTGTGTATTATTTTCAACCCCTTTAGCTGAAGGGCCTCGCAGGCTCAATTTTATCTTAAAAAGAGTGACTGGTAATTTGATATAATGCAGCTCGTTTACAAATGAAAAATTCCTTCTCTATTAGTACATGAGACATTAAAAAAAAATCATAGTGTCTTTCCTCACATTCCCATGGTTCATCTAGCCAAATATTAAATTCCCAAATTTTCTCTCAGGTAAAGATTCCCATCCTTATGGAATAATAAAGTCATACACTTTTTTTTTTTTTATTGGAAAAGATCTCTAAGTCCACCGACTCCAAATGTCAGACTAACACCACCATGGCCATTAAACCATGTCACAAAGTGCCATGTCTACACATTTTTTTAACCCCTCCAAGGAACAGTGACTCCATCACCTCTTGGGGAGCCTATTGCAATGCCTGACCACTCTTTCAGTAAAGACTTTTTTCCTAGGATCCCATCTAAACATCCCCTGGCACATCTTGAGACCGTTTCCTCTCATCCTATGACTTTATATTAGGGACCAACACCCACCTCATTACAACCTCCTTTCAGGTACTTGTGTAGAGCAATGAGGTCACCCCTCAGCGTCCTTTTCTCCAGACTAAACAATCCCAGTTAATCCTCAGCTGATCTTCGTAAGACTTGTGCTCCAGATCATTCACCAGTGTCATTGCCTTTCACAGGACGTGCTCCAGCAATACAAGCTCCTTGTAGCAAAGGGCCCAAAACTGAACACAATATTTGAGATGCAGTCTCACCAGTGCTGAGACCAGGGGCACAGAATCACAGAATCTGTTTAGAAGAGACCTTAAAGATCATCCAGTCCAACATTCAATCCAATGCTGAAGGGTCAGCACTAAACCATGTCCCTAAGCACCAGGTCCACACACCACTTGAACACCCCCAGGAACAGCAACTCCATCATAATCTTGGGCAGACCATTCCAATGTTTTATAACCTTTTCAGCAAAGTTCAGTGAAGAAGTATGTCCTGATATATAGCCTAAGCCTCCCCTGGCACAGCTTGTAATAATTTCCTCTACTCTTGTCTCTTGTCAAGAAGATGCCCCCTCCTCACTCCAACATCAGTTCATATACTTGTAGAGAGCAATAAGGTCTCCCCTCAGCCAACTCTTTTCTACACTGAACAATCCCAGCTCCCTCAAAGACTTTTCATCGGTCGTGTACTCCAGGCCTTTCCCCAGCCTCTGGACACACTCCATCACCTCAATATCCTTCCTATATTGAAAGGTCCAGACTGAACACAATACCTAAGGTGTGGCCTCACCAGAGCTGAGTAAAGGCAGATGATCACCTCTCTGTTGCTGCTGGCCACTGTGTTTCTTGTCATAGAAGGATATCAGGTTTGTCAAGTAGGACCTACCCTTCATGAGCCCCTGCTAACTGGGCCTGATCAACAGGTTGCCCTGCCCATGCTGCATAGTGGCATTCAAGCTGATCTGCTCCATGATCTTCCCTGACACTGAGGTCAGACTGGCAGGTCTGTAGGTCCTCAGGTCATCGTTCTGACCCTTCCTGTAGATGGGCATCACATTTGCCTAACCCCAATTGGGGGGGACCTCCCCAGTTAGCCAGAACTGCTGATAGATGGTGGAAAGTGGCTTAGGTGAGCACTTCCGCCAGCTCTCTCAGTACTCTTTAGTATACACTTAGGCTTGTGTATGTCTAAGTGGTGCAGCAGGTCACTAACCATCTCTTCTTGGATTATTGGGGTTTCATTCTGCTCCCCATCTCTATCTTCCATCTTAGGAGACTGGTTATCCAGCAACAACTGCTCTTAATAATGAAGACTGAGAAAAAGAAGGTGTTGAGTACCTTAGCCTTTTCTTCATTCTTTACCACTATGCTTCCCTCTGCATCCAACATAGGATAGAGATTCTCCTCAATCCTCCTGCTGCTAATATATTTGTAGATGTTCTTTTTAACAGATGAAGCCAAAATAATTTTCAGATGGGCTTTGGCCCTTCTCATTTATTCCCTTCGCAGCAACTCTGCAGTCCTGCTGAGTGGCCTGCCCCTTCCTTCAACAACTACCAATTCTCCTTTTCTCTCTAAGCAGTAACCAAATATTCCTATTCAGCTAGGCCAGCCTTCTTCCCCACCCACTCATCTTTTGGCACATGGGGTGGCCTGTTCCTTCACCTTTCATGCTTCATTCCTGAAGAGTGTCCAGTCTTTCTGAACTCCTTGGCCTTTCAGGACTGCTTCCCAAGGGATTCTGTCAACCACTCTCTGACACAAGCCAAAATCTGCCTGCTAGAAGTCCAAGGTGGCAGTTTTGCTGACCATCCCACACCTTCATTTATCCAACAACTTAGAACTCTATAATTTCATGATCACTGTGCTCAAGACAGCCCCTAATTATTATGTCATCCACAAGTTCTTCTCTATTGATAAACATAAGTCTAGCAGGGCACCTTCCCTGGTTGGTTCCCTCTCCAGCTGTCAGGAAGTTACCCTCTGGGCACCCTAGAAACCTCTGGGAGTGCTCCCTCTCTGATGTGTTGAATTTCCAGCAGACATGAGGAAACCTTAAGTCCCCCATGAGGACAATGGCTAGCAATTGTGAGGAATAAAGATGCCTCATTGAGGCTTCTGAAGTATCCTTGGGCTCTGATATTTAGTCCTCTCCTCTCACCCCTACAATTTCTTGTCTAAACTGATGTTCAGCAAAGCTTCTCCATCCAAATACCAAATACAAAATAGTTTTGTACAGGCTTTTCTTTGTTTAGGAATATGTTATTAGCTGCCTGCCACACACATTAAATGAAAATCAATAGCTGACTTTAGCTGTTGTCACTACTGTGCAGCATATACTAGACTTAAAGTCAGACTTGTGCCTTTCCAGTAAAGCAAAGTCACTAAAAGCACACCTTTATCAGCTCACTGAGAGTTTCTTCTTGAGGAGGGTACACAAAACTCACATGATATATAGAACAACATAGCAATAAGATGTTCAGTCCCTGAGAATAGGGTTTGTCTCAGAAGTCCCCTGCACTCAGTCAATCCTGGCCAAATACCAGAGGGCATCTCCTGTGCCTTAGATATGACAACTCTCATAGCTGTCCACAAAGGACTATGCAAGCCATAGTGCTTCCTCTCCTGCTTAAGTCTCTCAGGCAGTTTTGCATTGTCCTTCACTCAGAAGAAACACAGTGTAGATCCAAGTGTGCATTGTAAATTATTCCAACATTTTCTGGAGATTTACAAATGTTCTAAAAATTAATATCCCATTTTATTACTTTACTTGTATAATAAAGGAATCACAGAGCCAATCACTTTTTGTATTAGATCTTCAAAAGTTTTCTTTTCTGTGTTCTTATATTCCAAAATCTTTGGAGTCTAAGAACTGAACTCAGTTTTTTGCAAATAATCCTGATCGTACAGGCAGCCTGAGTTTCTTTGCCTGTGTCACTCTAGTCCTGGGCAGCCTGGAAATATGTCAGTTTGAACTGACAAAAACCTTTTAATTTCCTTGAGCCCAGTCCTTCACAAGTTTAGTAGGGAGTTTTTTAAAAATCAGTACTTTAACATTGATTGAGATATAAAGGGCTGTAAATTTTTTTCCTTTCTTGCTATACAGAGGTTTTCAATCTTTTTTAGAACATTTCATTCTCTAGGAGACAAAATGCGGCCTTTTTCAGAGAAGGCATCTGCTTTCTCAAGCTGTAACATGCTTTGCTGGCTCCCAGAACTTGAGGAAAAAGGTATTTGCAAGTGATACAGGCTAACTACTGGAAGCAGAAGAGACCACTTGCAGATGCATGTTGCTTCTTCAGAGCACTGTAGATATTGCTGCAATTTGTCTCCCCGATGATATTCCAAATTGTGCAAATGCTACTGACTCTGCTTAGTGGCAATTTAGCAACCAGACGCCATTGTAGGATGTGAATGGAGATCACAGAAGATCAGTTCTGGTCACACAAAGGGTATGTGATAGACTCTGAAAATCAGAAAATCACATGAAAACACCCTCTTAAATAATAACCCTGAGACCTGCTAGCATATTTTCCTTCTGATTTACTTCTTTGACAGAGGTCATAGAAATGCTTATCAGATAAACTAAATTATATAGGTGGCTGGGAGAACAGTCACAAAAGTCTGCAAATGCCTTGTGGTGTTTTCATTCTGACTGTTTTTAATTTTATCTTGGCGTTTTCTGATTTTGAGAGAAAACATCAAGAATAAAATACAAAAATATAAAAAAAATATCTCTTAATGTGTTTCAGGACAGGTAAATTTTTATTGCAAGGGACAATATTTTCTGAATTAATTCCAGTTAAGAGAGTGGGGAGAAGGGTTATATAATGTCCATGTTACACCAAAAACACAGTAGATAGTGACATCCTTAAAGACAGTTTTAGCAGAACAACCATAAGACAATTGTAGTATCATAGTATCAGTCGTGGTTGGAAGGGACCACAAAGATCATCTAGTTCCAACCCCCCTGCCATGGGCAGGGCTACCCCACACTAGATCAGGCTGGACTTTTCTCTTTCACTTTCTTCCTTCTTGGTCTGATGACTGACTTCCTACATTATGCTTTTCAGTAACTTGCTTAGAAACTTCAAATCAAAGATGCCAGGCATATCTGTGCTCTGTGGACTCTGCCCAAAAACCAGGTCAATCACAGACTAGATAAGCAGCCACTGAATTGCACTTCCACTCCAGCCTGCCAACACTTTCCAGATTATCTGTCAGTAAATGTATGCCTAGGAATCCTTCCCTAACCAGAATCCAGAATTTTAATTTCCACCATCCCATGGTAATTCACAGTCCTAAGATTGTTATTTGGCCTATTAAAAATTTAGAAATATCTATATAGATGCAGGTTCCTCTCAAAAGACACAAAGCAAAACCTCCTTGTCTCCCCTCACCTTCCCCACTGCCCTTGGAAAACAAGTATGGGGCACTGGAGGTAGAGGGTGAGGTGATTCTGATGTCAGAGGACACATCATCTGGGGTTTTCCCTGAGGCGAAACAGCCTAAGGTTAAATAGCCTAAGATAAAGCAGCCTAAGGTTAAACAGCTTTCCCCCAGCATCAGGACTTGCTCCCTCAAAAAAAACCAGGAGGGTAATTGTTATTGGTGATTCCCTCCTGAGGGGAACAGAGGGCCTCATATGTCAGCCAGGCCCTTCTCACAGGGAAGTTTGCTGCCTCCCAGGAGTTCAAGTTAGAGATGTTACCAGAAGGCTGCCCAGTCTAGTGCAGCCCTCTGACTAATATCCCTTACTAGTTATGCAGTTAGGGAATGACGATGTTGCAACCAGAACTCCCAGGGCTATCAAAAATGACTTCAAGCCCCTGGGAGATCTGGTTGAGGGGTCGGGTGCACAAATAATTTTTTTCATCAATACCCTTAGTTGCAGGAGGGAATACCAGAAGGAACAGGTCAGCAGCTGTAGTCAACAAGTGGCTTAGAGGCTGGTGCAATCAAAAGAATTTTGGGTTTTTTGATCTTGGAGAACTTGCTACTGCACCAGGTCAGCTGGCAACAGATGGAGTACATCTGTCCCAGAGGAGGGGAAAGGTCATAGTATATGAGAATGGCCTATCCACCAAAGGGAAAAAGATTCTAGGAAGGGAATTGGCAGGTCTCATTGGTAGGGATTTAAACTAGATTTGATGGGGGAAGGGGCTGAAACCCATCCCCCCAGACAGGAGTCTGGGGGTGATAAGCTGGAGCCAGGGGTGAAACCAGCAGCCCGGCTGAGTGTATGTACACTAATGCACGAAGTATGGGCACAAACAGGAGGAGCTGGAGGCCCTGTTAAATCAGGAAAGTTATGATGTAGTTACCATCACAGAGACATAGTGGGATGTCTCACATGACTGGAGCACTGCAATTGACGACTACAGGCTCTTCAAGAGAGACAGGCAAGGGAGAAGGGGGAGGGGTGTGTGTACACCAGGGAGGAACTAGATGCCGTTGAGCTGGGGATGAGGGATGATCTGGTTGAGTGCTTGTGGGTGAGAATTAGAGGGAAGACCATCAGGGCAGACATCATGGTTGGAGTCTGTTATAGACCACCCAACCAGGAGGAAGATGTTGATGAAGCATTCTCTAGGCAGCTTAAGGCTGTCTCAAGATCACAAGTCCTTGTTTTCATGGGCAACTTCAACCTGCCTGATATCTGCTGGGATCTCAACACAGCAGAGAGGAGGCAGTCTAGGAGGTTCTCAGAGTGCATGGAGGACAGCTTCTTATCCCAGGTGCTGAGTGAGCCTACCAGGGGTAAGGCTATGCTTGACCTCCTCTTCACCAGTAGGGAAGGGCTGGTGGGTGATGTGGTGGTTGGAGGGTGTTTAGGGTCCAGTGACCATGAAATAATTGAATTTTCAGTATGCATTCAATCTAACAGGGGCAGCAAGAAGACCTCCACTCTGGACTTCCGGAGGGTGAACTTCAGGTTACTCAAGGAACTAACTCAGAAGGTTCTTTGGGAAACAGCCCTTAAAACAAAGGGGTCCAGGAGAGCTGGACCTACTTCCAGAAAGAATTCTTGAAGGCACAGGAACAGGCTGTGCCAGTGTGCCAGAAGATGAGCCGCCGGGGCAGACAGCCAGCCTGGATGGGTAATGAACTTCTAAAAGAGCTAAAGGGAAAAAAGAGGGTGTACCCTTTCTTTTGAAGAAAGGTGAGGCAACCCACAGAATGTTTAAGGACGTTGCTAGGTCATGCAGGAAGAAAATTAGGGAGGTAAAAGTGCATTTAGAGGTTTGACTGGCGTCTGCTGTGAAGGACAACAAAAAATCCTTTTACAAATATATTAATAGCAAGAGGAGGGGCAAGGACAACCTCCACTCCTTGGTGGACATGGAGGGGAACATAGTAACAAGAGATAAGAAAAAGGCAGAGGTACTTAATGCCTTCTTTGCCTCAATTTTTACTAGCAGGACAGAATGTCTTCCAGACAGCTGGCCTGCAGAACTGGCAGATGGAGCAAGGGAGCAGCATAGTTTCTCTGTGTTCCAGGAGGAGGTAGTTGGAAATCTCCTCATTCGCTTTGGATCCCCACAAGTCGATGGGACCAGACGGGATCCATCCTAGGGTGCTGAGAGAGCTGGCAGGTGAGCTGGCCAAGCTGCTCCCCATCATTTTTCACCAGTCCTGGCTCACTGGCGAGATCCCAGAAGACTGGAAGCTGGCCAACGTGGTGCCCATCCACAAGAAGGGCCGGTTGGATGAACCAGGGAATTATAGGCCTGTCAACCTGACCTCAGTGCCAGGCAAGGTTATGGAACAGGTCATCTCGAGTGCAATAACACAGCACTTATAGGACGGCCAAGGGATCAGGCCCAGCCAGCATGGATTTAGGAAGGGCAGGTCCTGCCTGACCAACCTGATCTCCTTCTATGATCAGGTGACCCACCTGGTGGATGTAGGGAAGGCTGTGGATGTAGTCTACCTGGACTTCATCAAGGCCTTTGACACCGTCTCCCACAGCAAACTCCTGGCCAATCTATCAGCCAATGGCTTGGACAGGAGCACACTGCATTGTGTTAGGAACTGGCTGGAGGGCCGAGCCCAGAGAGTGGTGGTGAATGGTGCCACATCCAGCTGGCAGCCAGTCACTAGTGGTGTGCCCCAAGGATCAGTGCTGGGCCCCATGCTCTTTAACATCTTTATTGATGATCTGGATGAGGGCATTGAGTCCATCATCAGTAAATTTGCAGATGACACCAAGCTGGGGGCAGGAGTTGATCTGCTGGAGGGTAGAGAAGCTTTGCAGAGGGACCTCAACAGGCTGGACAGATGGGCAGAGTCCAACAGCATGAGATTGAACACATCCAAGTGCTGGGTTCTGCACTTTGGCCACAACAACCCCATGCAGTGCTACAGGCTGGGGTCAGAGTGGCTGGAGAGCGGCCAGGCAGAGAGGGACCTGGGGGTACTGGTTGATGGTAGTCTGAACATGAGCCTGCAGTGTGCCCAGGCAGCCAAGAAGGCCAATGGCATCCTGGCCTGCATCAGGAACAGTGTGGCCAGCAGGAACAGGGAGGTCATTCTATCCCTGTACACTGCACTGGTTAGGCCACACCTTGAGTCCTGTGTCAGTTCTGGTCCCCTCAGTTTAGGAAGGATGTTGTCTTGCTGGAACATGTCCAGAGAATGGCAACGCAGTTGGTGAGGGGTTTGGAACACAAGCCCTATGAGGAGAGACTGAGGGAGCTGGGGTTGCTTAGCCTGGAGAAAAGGAGACTGAAGAGTGACCTTATTGCTCTCTACAACTACCTGAAGGGAGGTTGTACCCAGGTGGAGGTGGGTCTCTTCTCCCAGGCAACCAGCACTAGAACAAGAGGACACAGTCTCAAGCTGCACCATGGGAGGTTTAGGCTGGATGTTAGGAAGAAGTTCTATACAGAGAGAGTGATTGCCTATTGGAATGGTCTGCCCAGGGAGGTGGTGGAGTCACCATCATTGGAGGTGTTCTGTAGGAGACTTGATAGGATGCTTGGTTCCATGGTTTAGTTGATTAGGTGGGTTGGATTCTTTGATGGGTTGGATGCGATGATCTTGAAGGTCTCTTCCAAACTGGTCTATTCTATTCTATTCTATTCTATTCTATTCTATTCTATTCTATTCTATTCTATTCTATCCTTTTGTATTCTATTCTATTCATTCATCCTTTTTCAGACAAACAAGTAGCCAGTGGCTGGTATGAAAAATATCAAGTATATCTGGTTACAAGTTTGGCAATAACACTTCCCAAAGATACTATGCCTTTATGATTTTTTTTTTTAATTAATAACAGTAATTAAATGTGTTTATAGAATGTAAAAAAAAACCAAAGGACAGATGACAAGACACAAAATCTGAATATAGAACCTGAACTATTCTCTCACCCTTGTAGAAGATGTCTCTACAGGAATACCAGGCTTCATTAATAAAGAATAGACCAGAATAGAATAGAACAGAACTGGTTGGAAGAGACCTTTGAGATCATTGCGTCCAACCTATCATCCAACACTATCTATCCAACACTGGTTGCCTGGGAGAAGAGACCAGTGCCCACCTGTCTACAACCTTCCTTGAGGTAGTTGTAGAGAGCAATAAGGTCTCCCCTGAGCCTCCTCTTCTCCAGGCTAAGCTACCCCAGATGCTTCAACCTCTCCTCATAGGGCTTGTGCTCCAAACCCCTTACCCAGCTTTGTGGCCCTCCTCTGGACACGTTCCAGCAAGTCAACATCTTTCCTAATCTGAGGGGCCCAGAACTGGAAGCAGCACTCAATAGTAACATCCCATTTTCTACAAAGTCAGAACCAAATACCTTTTCATATTGGTCCTTGGCAGACATAAGGTACAAGCTACCTGACTAAGAGCAGCTATAGGAATTGGTCTTTTCCTCGATGCATTTACAGCAGTGTTGGATACTTGCTATAACAAGTTACTTTGCTCATAATTACCTTGTGCAGGGAGCAGCATTTGAGTTTGGCTATGTTAATTTGCAGGTATCAGTCTGCTGCTCCCACCTCGTGTGTTTCCAGAAGGTCTTTTAGTGTCAAAGCATAAACACACTAATGCTTCTGTATCTGGGAGGGATTCAAAAAAGAGAAGTATGCCTCCGTTAGGTATGCACACATTAGCTGAACACATATTCGTCCTATTATGGTTTGATCCAGTTTCCAGTGAAGATAACAGTTTATCTCAGTGGTACAAGGACCAGGATTTTAATCATATTTGTATGGCAAAGAAAACACTTGGGGTTAGTGAGTAATAAGGATGCTTCCTACTTCTGAGTGCCTGTTACAGTTTTAGGCTATGCCTTTAAAATTTAGCTGCTGATTGAGCAGAAATGTAGAAAAACATAAATAAATGACTATTGGGTGTAAAAAGGAAAACAAGATTATTCTAAACAAATTCATTGGATGGAAGCCTGGGATATAGGAACCATAACAGTCTTTCACATTTCTTTTCCATTCTCATTCCATTTCTTTTTCTCTGTCTTGGCTGTTCTGCTGGGGAGATAATAATACTTCTGTCTGGCCTTGAGAAAGATAAGCTGACATTCCTTCCTCTCAACTCCTCTTTTCTTCTGTTGTGGAGGGGTGAGGGGGAGATGACAGTGGAGCAGCTTCCCTCCCATCTGGGAGAACTAGAAGGGTGCCAGGGGGTTTCCATGTTATTTGGTAATTGTAAATATCTGTATAATGTTGTAAATACTGTATATTTTGTACATATTCACTGCATTCCATTGTAGAGTGTAGTTCTTGCATGTAAATATAGCTTTCATTTGCTTCCAGCTGAGTTAGCTCTGCTTAATTAATGTGAATGGGAAACTTCAACCCACCACATTACAGAAAATAATTGGGCCTGTTCAACGTAGGGCAATTGCTTGATTAATTCCTGCTCAGATTAAGGAAGCAAAATGAAGCTGCTTTGGATTCCGTGGCATTTGATATATTCTGCTTTAATAGTGGTCCTTTACAAATGGTGCATTGGCATGATGTGTGATAATCTGGTGTGGTGGTTTAGGCTGGGCCCAGCCCCTAATGCCACAGCACAGGCCACACCTGAGATGTCCCAAAGGGGGGCCCAGCCCAGTGGGTGGTCACAGGAAGCCAGGTATTTCATTGCCATAATGCCCTGCTCCCCTATAAAACGTCAGTGAGGGGTCCTCTCTCTCTCTTTTCCTCCCTTGCCACTGCCTAGGTAAAATGGCTGCCTTCCTTGGGCCTGCCCAGGCTCAAGGCTGGGTTGGGTGGGAAGAAAGACCACCGGGTGGGGTTTGGGTGTACCCCCCCCAGGTGGGGGATGAGACGTTCTTGGGAATGTTCTGGGATCTCTCTTTCTTTGTCACGGTGCTTGTGGTTTTCTGTAAAACCTTTGTTGTTTTTCCATTTAAACTTTCCACCATTTTTTTGCAATCCATTTTGTCTGAGTCTTTCTTTTGCCTGTGGTGGGAAAATTAGTCTCTCAACCCACTACAGCTGGGAAGATATCTGGTATATAAATTGCTCATTTGGTCTAAGTACAAGCTGCAAATATTGTACAATCATTGCTTAGGGCTATTTTGGCTTAAGAAATATGGGAATGTGACTGCCACTACATTGCCAGCAGAAATATAGGAATTCAGCATTCCTGTAAGTGAAAGCTATGTGAACAGTAGCAGCTGGGATTCCAAAGTGGATTTTTGCTATGTGTGATTCTGCTGTCAGTAATAATTAATGGCTTTGCTCCAGGATAGACGAGTGGCAAACCGGACTTCTATTTTTAGACACAGTAGGCATAGATGTAGGAGAAGCAGTTCCAATTCAAACCCAGAGATTTCTAGTGATGAAGGAGATACAGAGACAAGGCAAATTGCTAGGAATAGGCAGGGAGGAGTTATTGGTAAAGCAGCTCTCATCTCTCAATGAGAACACTGGCTGTTCTGGCATTCACCAGTGGCAGGGGGTGAACACAGCTCACAACGGCAGCAGCTAAGATGTTGGCGACAGCACTGGCAGCCATTAGAGAGGCAAAATCATTTCCTCCTGCAGCATCAGCAGGACTGAAGGTGATGTCAGCTGGATCTCAAAGTCTGCCTGCCAACACTGCCTCCTTGCAAACTCCCGCTGCTTCTGCTAAGCCTGCTGTAAATTCATATGCAGCCCCAATTAAACAAATCACAGCTTTGAATAAAAGGGGGAAGTGCAAGGCAGATGCAGGAACAGATACATGTGAACAGCAAGATCCCTCTGCTGGTGAGGGAACTTCCACTGTTAAGGAAAATCCCTCTGAGGATAGAGAGAAAGTTCGCCTTAAAGATATATCTGAATTACAGAGACCATCACTGGATAGTGGAGATGCAGGACAGGATACAGGTTCTGGTCGGGCAGCAATTAGTGGAGGTGCTTCTGAACTTAAAGAGGTCCTTAGGAGAGTAGCAGCAGGATTATGCGGACAGCCATGTCAAGAAGATGAAACAGATGATGAACAAGATGATGACAACCAAACAGCAAACACACCCAGGGAGGAAATTAGGCATGTGAGAAGGATTAAATTAGAGGAGGAATGAGCTAACTCTAGCCTGGACTGGCAGGTCTTTCGATACAGGTGCACCAGCTTTGAAAGTGAGAAACAAGTCAGCATCTCAGCTTGGAGGATAGTGGAGTAGATAGACATCTAGGCCAGAGTCTTGGCAAGGTTTCTCTGTGGACACACCTTCTACTGGCAGGTCTTACGAGGTACCCACTCAGGGATGAACTTCCATGGAACCCTAAGTCTTGGAACACCATGGATGAAAGAATTAAGCATTTGAGAGAGTTTGCTGTGGGAGAAGTGATGTATGGAGACCATGGTACTCTGAATCCTGATGAAATTCCTGTGGGAACAGGTCTTGACAAAAAGCTCATCAAACTTGCTCCTCCTAATTATGCTACTATTCTGGCCAGCAGAATTGTGGCAAGAACTTATGGTGGAGTGCTTCCTACCATGGGCTGTTTCTCTGACCAGTTGAGACAATTGGAGAATAGTCTCACATGTGTTTCTTTGGTTTCAGCCATTGAAACTCTGTCTGGTGAGATAAAGAATTGCATGAAAGAGCTGAAGGAGGAACTTAAAATCTACGTATTCAAATTGGCACAAGGAGATAATTCCAATTCTTCCTCCTCCAGATGGATAGGAGTTTCAGCTGTGAGGAACAGACGTTCTCCAAGGAGGCCATTCCAAAACAGGTCAAACCAAAACAGATCACAGAGGCAATCACATGGGAGTGTTTGGATAACTCTGCATGATCAATTTGGTGAGAGCATGAACAGATGGGATTGTCAACCAGCTTCTAATCTTTTCAGGAGACTAAGGGAACTGCAAAGTGGCAGAGTCGAGGTAGCAATACCAGAAGGGTGGCTGTTACTTCCTCAGTTTCCCAGAACAACTCTAATAGGTCCAACCATGATTCTAACTCTAACACTGGACACTGTGGTAACGGCACATGTGGATGTATTCCCCATAATTAGGGTTGCCCTGCCTCCTGCCATGGGGAGGAGAAGGATAATGGAGCTAACAGAATCCATTGGTATATGTAGGTCCAGTAGCCTGGCACTTCAAAATTCCAGAAGTACAAGGCCTTGATTGACACAGGAGCTTAGGCTGGGGTCAGAGTGGTGGGAGAGCTGCCAAACAGAAAGGGACCTGGGGTACTGGTTGACAATTGGCTGAACATGAGCCAACAGTGTGCCCAGGTCGCCAAGAAGGCCAATGGCATCCTGGCCTGTATCAGGAATGGTGTGGCCAGCAGGAGCAGGAAAGTCATTGTGCTCCTGTGTCTCGGTTTGGAGAGGGAAAGAGACTCAGTTCTTTTGAATATTCCCATGTTGTGAAATGAGAGGCACAAATAAGGCCAAAATATCAACAGCTAGACTATTTATTACATAAATAAAGTGGATGGATCAAAAGGGGAGAGAGAGAAAATAGAGAGAGAAGAGAGAAGAGGAAAAGAATTATATTACCACACCCTCACCCCCCCAAGACTGTTTGAGTCTGTGGAGGAAAGGTGCTGCAGGAGATGTTGGGTCTGTAGAGAAACGGTGTTGAGGCTTTGGCTGTAGAAGAGATGAGGACCTCCGGGCAGCTTCTTCAGCTCCACGAGTTGCAGCAGGCGGAACTTAGGGCATGGAGAGAGGGTTTTCAGAGTCCAAGATCCATTGTGTTGCCCCGTGATGTTTCCAGTGTGTGTGGTGCTGTCTTCTTTCTTCTGCATTTTTCTTCTTCCAAGCCAGTAGTTGCGCCAGTCTTTTATACAGTTTTTTAGTCCTTAGGCAAGTGTCCAGGTGTTGTTCCCCAGGATATTGTTCTGGGAAATCATCTTTAGGTAAGTGTCCAGGTATCATTCCCCAGGAAATCTTTCTGTGCATTCATGTGAGTTTGGGCAGGGGTCTGGATAGAGGGGGAGAGGCCTCCGCCTCCTCCTTCTCCATCTACCTACCACATACTCATTACACATCAGGAAACAGGTGGTGAGTCCATTGTCTCATCATCCTCCCTTCCTGGGGTATCTGATGGCTGGAAATGATCTTGTCCTGAAGGTGTGATTGCTGGGCCCTTGGGCCATTGTTGTAGGCCAGCTGCAGTCCAGTGAGCAATGTTATCTTTGCACCATGCAAGAGTTCTTCCAGTGGCTCTGCCCAACGCACATCAGCTATTGTCTGGGCAAGCAGCAAGTGATTTTATCTTTGTTGAGTCACACCAGGAGAGACAAGCTTTAGTCTCTCACACCCTGTACTCAGCACTGGTTAGGCCACACCCTGTGTCCACTTCTGGGGACCTCAGTTTAAGAAGGACATTGACACTCTTGAATGTGTCCAGACAAGGGCAACAAGGCTGATGAGAGGCCTTGTAGAGCACAAGCTCTACAAGGAGAGGCTGAGGGAGCTGGGGTTGCATAGCCTGGAGAAGAGGAGGTCTCAGGGGAGACCTTGTTGCCTGCTACCTGAAGGGTGATTGTAGCCAGGAGGGGGTTGGTCTCTTCTCCCAGGCAACCAGCACCAGAACAAGAGGACACAGTCTCAAGCTGTGCCAGGGGAAGTTTAGGCTGCAGGTGAGGAGAAAGTTCTTCACTGATAGAGTCGTTAGCCATTGGAATGTGCTGCCCAGGGAGGTGGTGGAGTCACCATCCCTGGAGGTGTTTGAGAGGGGATTGGACGTGGCACTTGGTGCCATGGTCTAGTAGTCATGAGGTGTTGGGTTACAGGTTGGACTTGGTGATCTTTGAGGTCTTTTCCAGCCCTCTTGATTCTATGATTCTATGATAATACCATCAAATTATTAGGGATCAGAGCCTATAACTATTCTGGGAATCATTGGTGGATCTCAAGAGTTAACTAAGATGGAATTTGATATGAGTTTATCTGGTAAAGGGTGGAAGAAGCGTACTGTTGAGACAAGACCTGATGCACCTTGTACTTTGGGAATTGATTTTCTGAGAGAAAGGCATTTCAAAGACCCTAGGGGTTACAAATGGGCTTTTGGAGTAGCATCTGTAGAAACTGATGGAGAAAAATTGAAGCTGTCTGTTAGACTTGAGCTTTCTGATGAATCTGTAGTTGTGGGACAGCATGAGATAGAGGATATAAAGTTGCCAGCTGCTTCTCAGACTGTGCATCACAGACAATACAGAACCAACCATGACTCTTTGGCGCCCATTCAGAATCTGATTCATTAGCTGGAGAGTCACAATGTCATCAGCAAAACTCATTCACCTTTCAGCAGTCCAGTGTGGCCTGTGAGAAAGCAGAATGGAGACTGGCATCTGACAGTACTGAAGTACCTCCACCTATAAGTGCAGCAGTACCAGACATGATGGAACTCCAATATGAGCTGGAATCCAAAGAGGCCAAATGGTATGCTACCATAGACATTGCTAATGCTTTCTTCTCCATTCCCGTAGCAGAGGAATGCAGGCCTCAGTTTGCTTTCACCTGGAGGGGAGTCCAGTACACTTTTAACAGGTTGCCTCAAGGCTGTGTTCACAGTTCAAGCATCTGTCATGCAGTGATCCACGATGCTCTGGAGAAAGGTGGTGCTCCAGAACACATCCAGTTCATCGATGACATCATTGTCTGGGGTAAAACTGCTGAAGTCTTTGAGAAAGGTAACAAAATCATTGACATTCTCTTGAAAGTAGGTTTTGCCATCAAGCGAGACAAGGTGAAAGGACCTGCCAGAGAGATCCATTTTCTGGGACTGAGGTGGCAGGATGGATGCCAACACATTCCAGTGGGTGTGGTAAATAGAGTCTCTACCATGGCCAACATCATGAACAAGCAAGAAACTCTGTGTTTCTTGGGTATAGTAGGATTTTGGAGACTGCACATTCCTGGTTACAGTCAGATTGTGAAACCTCTGTATGATGTGACTCAAAAGTGAGACTGTTTCCAGTGGGGTCCTGAGCAACAAGCAGCCTTTGACCAGATAAAACATGAGGTAGTCCAAGCAATGGGTCTGCGACCTATCTGAGCTGGTTCAGACATTAAGAACATTTTGTACATGTCTGCAAGTGACAATGGTCCAACCTGGTGCTTATTGCAAAGAGCTCCAGCTGAGACACATGGAAATCCTCTTGGTTTCTGGATTTGAGGCTACAGAGGCTCAGAGGCAATTTAGACTCCAACAGAGAAAGAGAATCTAGCTGCCTATGAAGGAGTAAAAGCTGCTTCTGAAGTAATTGGAACTGAGTCACTACTTCTTCTAGCTCCTAGATTGCCAGTTTTCAATTGGATGTTCAAAGGTTAAGGTTCTACACCACATCATGCCACAGAGGCCACATGGTCCAAGTGGATGGCTCTGATAACACAGAGAGCTTCAATGGGAAATCTTGAGAGACCTGGTCTACTGGTGATCTCAAGCTGGCCTGAAGGGACTAGCTGTACTGAACTTCCAGAGAGAGTAACTCGTGCTGAGGGAGCTCCTCCTTACAATGACCTTTCTGATGATGAAAAGAAATATGCTTTGTTCACAGACAGTTCCTGTCATCTTTTTGGGAACAAACTAAGGTGTGAAATCTTCACTGTCGAGTCCAACACACTGAGTTGCAGAAGCAAAGGATGGAGAAGGAGAATCGAGTCAATTTGCCAAGGTAAAAGGTGTCCAGCTAGCTCTTGATGTAGCTGAACGTGAGAGATGACCAAAGCTTTATTGTCGCTGTATAGGGGTCGGGGTAAGCATAAGGTGATGGTCTGTGCGACAAGAATCAAACACAAGCAGAACACATAGAAGGCCAAAAAGCAACCCCCTTTATTCCAGCACACAACTCATATATTGTGTGTAGTGTTAGTGTAGCTGCCTGCAATTGGTTAACTTTTCTCAAGATTCTCATGGGTCAGCGATAGCATTGCTATAGTTACTTGTTAAGTTAGTCCAGGTGGCCTCCCATCTTATCTTGCAGTTTCTCATTCCCACTCAGTCTGTCTGGGGAGTTTCCAGATTCTCATGGGAGCATAGTGATGTTTTCTCACCAGAGCTCTTCCGAGGGTTCACAGATACATCACAGTCCCCCACACTTTATCTCTACATGATTCATGGATGGTAGCCAATGCACTGTGGGGTTGGCTAAGGGACTGGAAAAAGAATGGTTGTGAGAGAAAAGGAAAGCCCATTTGGGCAGCTGACCTATGGCAGGACATTGCTGATCGAATCAAGAGAATTCCAGTGAAGGTGAGACACATTGATGCTCACATTCCTAAGAGCAAAGCTACTGAGGAACAACAACACAACCTTCAGGCAGATCTAGCTGCAAGAATTTCTCAAGCAGACACAAACTCTGATTTTGACCTCAACTGGAAACACCAAGGTGAGATGTTCTTAGCTCGGTGAGCTCACAATTCATCAGGACATCAAGGCAGAGATGCAATCTCCCAGTGGGCTTGTGACAGATCCATAGACATTTCCATGGACACTATCATGGAAGTCATCCATGACTGTGACATTTGTGCTGCTATTAAGCAGGCAAAGCAAATTAAGCCCTTGTGGTTTGGTGACCAATGATCCAAGTACAAGTATGCTGAGGCCTGGCAGATTGATGGTATCACTCTACCTCGTTCTCAGTCTGGTAAGCAGTATGTGCTGACTGTGGTAGAAGCAAACACTGGATGGTTGGAAACTTATCCAGTTCCACATGCAACTGCATGTAATGCCATTCTCGGTCTGGAGAGACAAATCCTGTGGAGACACAGAACTCCAGAGAGGATTGAGTCAGACAACGGAACTCACTTCAAAAACAATCTTGTGAAAAACTGGGCCAAAGAACACAGCATCAAGTGGATATTCCACATCCCCTACTATGCACCATCTGCAGGGAAGATTGAATACTACAATGGTTTGCTAAAGACCACTCTCAAAGCCATGGGGGTGGACCTTTGAAAAACTGGGAAAAACATTTAGCACAAGCAAGCTGGCTGGTAAATAGTAGAGGTTCAGTAAATCAAGCTGGACCTGCACATTCGGATTTGCTACAAAAGGTAGAAGGTGATAGAGTTCCTGTTGTTAGAGAAAAGAATCTGTTGGACAAAACTCTTTGCATATTTTCTCCTTCAGAAGAATCTAAACCTGTCCAAGCAGTGGTTTCTGCTGAAGGTCCTGGTCACGCTTACTGGGTAATGCAAGAGAATGGTGTAATTCAATGTATTCCACAAAAGAAATCTAACTTTGTCTGAGAGAGTTTAAATTCAGAGTGTTGTACAGATACAATATTGTGCCAAAGGAAGAATCCATCTGTGGTGCACAGACCCGAAGAGCCCTCAGTGCCCTGAGTGAACTGAGAGTCTCTGTTCCTTTTCTTTGCCCTGTCTGTGGAGAGACAAACTGTTTTCTGTTTTCTTGTTTCTTGAATTTTGGACTTCTGAATCATCTACATCTGATGACAGCCAGAATGGATGATGAACTTTATTTAGATAATGGTTTAGATTAGACAGATAGTATTAACAGCCAATTATTTAGAAGGGATGGATTGTGCAGTTTTAGGCTATGCCTTTAAACTTTAGCTGCAGATTTCGAGCAGAAAAGTAGAAAAACATAAATAAATTACTATTGGGTGTAAAAAGGAAAACAAAAGATTATTCTAAACAAATTCATTGGATGGAAGCCTGGGATATAGGAGCTGTAACATAACAGTCTTTCACATTTCACTTCCATTCCCATTCCTTTTCTTTTTCTCTGGCTTGGCTGTTCTGCTGGGGAGATAATAATGCTTCTGTCTGGCCTTGAGAAATATAAGCTAACATTTCGTCCTCTAAACTCCTCTTTTCTTCTGTTACAGGGAATGGGGGGAAGGTCTTTTTTGGGAGGGGAAGGGCAGTGGAGCAGCTTCCCTAGCATCTGGGAGAACTAGAGAGGTGCCAGAGGGGTTTCTGTGTTATTTGATAATTGTAAATATCTGCTTAATATTGTAAATACTGTCTATTTGGTACATATTCATTGTATTTCGTAGTAGTTTTTGTTTGTAATTACAGCTTTCATTTGCTTCCAACTGAATTAGTCATGCTAAGTTAATGTGATGGGAAACTTCAACCCACCACAATGCCCTAAAACACTTGCTGTAGTAAATCATCATCATTTGTGTTTCCCGTGATAAATCTCTTTGTCGCAGCATGGGTTTCTTTGGTTGGTACTACTGTACACCTTAAGAGTCTAGACACAACACAGCATTATTAAAACAGCTATGATACATCCTGGAAGCCTAGATTTCAGTGATAAATAGGCTTACTTTAGTTGAATAACTATTTATAATACATCATTTTGGTAACAAGTGGGAGTGGTTAATGAACAGAAGTTGCAGTTCTCAGTCTGGACAGGAAAAAATTGGTGATTCATTTATTAAAGAGCAAAATCATACTCAGAGGACAAACTAGTAAAAAATAAATGGGCTCTGGCAGTAGGTAGTATTTATCATGTTTAAAAAGAATCACATATTCTGAGGGGTTGGGGGAGGAGAGGAGGAAGAAGGCAGTAATATCCTTTTCCTAGTTATATATTTCTATTCTCTATCATGCTTTAAAGACAAAAAGTGAAGCCCTCAAAAACATATCCTTTCTCACCAGACACCACATTGTGACAAAAGTTTAGAAATCAAGTCCTCATACAGGAAATGGCTAGTAAAGAATAGCTGTTTAATGGAGAATGCTCTTCTGCAGTGGCTTCTTAGGAATCAGAAGCAGGAGCTCACCCAGCATTTCCTATTACCTAGTTACCAGAAAATCAGTGAGTTCCTGAAAAGATGGCTTTCTTTTGCTGAATTCAATGTTACAGGTCCAACATCTTTCAAGGAAAACTCAATCCTAAACATGAAAAGGAGCAAACTTCATTATGTAGGCTGTGAACAGTCCTGTGAAATCATAGAACCATAGAATCAATAAGGTTGGAAAAGACCTCAAAGATTATCAAGTCATCAAGTCCAACCTGTCACCCAACACCTCATGACTAACCAAACCATGGCTTCAAATGCCATGTCCAATCCCTTTTTGAACACCTCCGGCAACTATGACTCTACCACCTCCCTGGGCAGCCCATTCCAATGGCCAACAACTCTCTCTGTGAAGAACCTTCTCCTCATCTGGAACCTAAACTTCCCCTGGTGCAGTTTGAGACTGTAAATCAATGGGACCAATGGGACCAATAAAAGTATGCTAATAAATCAAGTCTCTCACACCAATGTCTTACATAGTAGTATTTACTTTTCATCACGCACCTTCAGTTTCATGGGCATTTAGCCATGTAACTTTATTTTAAAAATAGTAGTTCATCAACAAAAGTAATTTCTGGTTATAGACATAGGCATTCTGCTTGCAGCAGTGTATTGTGGGTATTGCAAAACTGTCTCTGCCTTAATAATTTGGTATGTTGTCTGTTAGATTGGGGAAATATTCATTAAAAGTGTCTACATTTGTTGTATTCAAGTGTGAAAAACAGATCTGAATTTACATTTTATGTGTGTTGGTTTCTTGCATACCATACATACATAGCTCTATTGTCCACTATATTTTGTATTTCTGTAACTCAGACTCCCAAAGGGACAAAAAGCCTCAAAAATGCTCTGACCCAGACAATGAGGCGGAAGCTAGTAGGTCTGGTTTTTCAGGCTTGCCTGAACGTGTTTTAGAGCCTGAGTGAGCCAGGTGGGCATGCTTTTGGCCACATTTGGAAAGAAGGCTTTCGATAGGTTGCAATATCAGGGTTTTATCCCTCAATCTGTGCTGTCACTGGCCATTATTGTCTTGGGAAATCTATAAGTACCAGCCCAAAGAGCCAGATCCTTGCCTTGCAATTGTCCACACTCTGGAAGGAACCACAAGCTTCACTTGCAAGCCGAACTGTGTTTCAGTTTACCCAGACAGGACAGCAAAGACCCCTCAGTATTTTAGCATTGTAAAGACTACAAGCAGATAGACGCGTCTTGCCGGGCTGAGAAGTGAAACCCCAGAGGAGCTTAGTCCCCGGGACAATTTCATTTGACTGGAGCAAGGAGCGAGACAATTTCATTTGACTGGAGCAGAGGAACCTCTTTTCTACAAAGCTTTCAGCTACAAAACCTTCAGGAGTAAATCCTGCCTCAGCAATAAACTGCAGACACCAACAGAAAATGAAACTGTGCTCCTGCAGCTTCCATGTGTTCGATGCCAATTTGGTTTTGTGCCACGAGGTATCAGGATCAGTGAGTAATTACAATATCTGATTTTTATAAGCATCTATTGAAGGTCTGTTGCCCTGGGGAATTCTGGAGTTCCCCCACCTCTGTGGGCAATCGCCAGCTTCATTGCCAATGTTCCTTTCTTTATAGTTTAAAGTGCTGTTTGTTGTTTCTGGATTTTTATACATATTGTTTAAATTGTTACTTGTTCCTGCTGGTGAGGTATCTGTTCCATGACCAAACATCTCAAACCTGTAAATAGGTTTTATTTAATATTTTTGTGGGATTTTTTATGATTAATAAAATTATTATTATTTTATTAATCACTCCACATTGAATACTAAAATAACCTTTTACCAACTATAATACTCAGCTGATCTGATTATTTAGTGTAATATCCATTACCATATGCACAAAGTTAAGCATTTATTTTTAACTTGGGGTTATATTTAGAATCATCATAGAATGCTAGCAATTGGAAGGGATATCCAGTGATCGTCAAGTCCAATCCACTTGTAAAGCAGGGCCAATTAGGGCAGGTCACATAGGAAGGCATCCAGGTAGGTTTTGAAGATCTCTAGAGAAGGAGACTCCAAAACCTCTGTGGGCAGACTGTTCCACCCTCACAGTAATTTTTTTTTTCTCCATGTTGAGATGGAATTTTTTCTGATTATGTCCATTGCCCCTTGTCCTGTCACTGGGTATCACTGAAGAGATATGGCTTCATCCTCCTGACGTCTACCCTTCAGATATTTGTAGACGTTGAGAGGGGATTGGACATGACACTTGAAGCATGGTTTAGTTAGTCACAAGGTGTTGGGTGACAGGTTGCATTTCATGATTTCTGAGGTCTTTTCCAACTTTATTGATTCGATGATTCTATGATTCTGTAAGGGCCGCTCCCAGTCATCTCTTCACTAGACCAAAAGCCCCAGGTCTCTCTGTCTTTCCTTGTAAGATACATATTCCAGTCCCTTAATCATACTTGTATCTCTCTGTTGAAGTCTCTCCAGTAGTTACCTGATCCTCTTGAACTGCGGAGCTAAGAACTGTATACAATATTCCACATGTGGTCTAAATTGGGCTGAGTAGAAGGGGAGAAGAACCTCCCTCAACATGCTGGACATGTGCTTCTTAATTTACCTAAATATGCCTCCTTGGCCACCAGTGTACATTGCTATCCTATGGATAACTTACTATCAACCAGGACTCCAATGTCCTTATCTGTGGAATTACACTCCAACAGGTCAACCCCTAATCTGTACTAGTGCATGATGTTATTCCTCCTCAGGTGCATGACTCTTCACTAATTCTTGTTGAACTTCATTAGGTTCAACTCTGCCCAGCTGTCCAGTCTGTTCAGGTCTTGCTGAATGGCAGAACAGCCTTCCAGTGACAAGAGGCCAGACTCATTGAAACAGCAATCCTCTAGGGACATCTAGGATTGTACCTGTAAACCCATATAGATTTCTGGTTCCTGCTATGTCCCTAAATCCCAATAATTTCACTTGAAGTGGGACATATAAACATTTCCATGTTTCCACATCAGCTGTAAGAATATGCAAGCTTTCACTACTGTCAATTAAGCTATCTTAGCCCACTACCAGTAAAACAGGTATATAGCTAAATGCACATAATGAAATAATCTTTGTGCACACATATACTTGTATACAAGCAAGACTTTTACATTTGTGTTAACAAAAACAAATTTTAAAACATCTGTCATTAACTTAGGGCTAATGATGAATTTAAAGCGAAATGATGAAACCATAAGGTGCTTCTAGATATCTGTAATGCATGACAGGAAAAGTTTGACAGACAACTTCTACAACTGTTGGGCCCCCAAAGCAATGAAGCAGAAAATGAAAGTGCTCCCAAATTCATTTAAAATGATTCATCTCACTGTTTCACTTTGAAACAAGGAACAAAAATGGAAGCATTCCTATTCCCTATTGAAAGTAATCACAGTTTTATATCCTGCAGTATTTACATAGAGAGAGCTGTTTATTTAGAATCCTTGGAGATAAGGACATGGCAAGCTCATAACATTATATATTCTTTTAATTTTGTCTTTTTTTTGTGGTGAGAATTATGTATATTTTATGATAACCCAAAATGATTTATACATAAAAAATACAGACTTTAAAGATAAAAGGGATTAGTAGCAGGTAATGCATTTTCCATGAGTGGCTATGGGGCTCTCAGTTCCAGAATGTACAGGTTGCATACAAATGAATTTATAAAAGTCTGAGGCTGTGGATGGGTAGAAAGGCTCATGCTTTGCTGGAGATGATTCTTAAAGTTACAATAAATCAGACAGACAGTGTCAGCCTTTGAGGATAAACCTGTGATGGCTTGTTGTGCCTCTTTGAATCGCCTCTGAGGCCCAGGGACTAAAAAGTGCCTAGATGTCACATTAAATCTACTGGGAGGATGGAGCACTTCAAAGAGGAAGGCAATCAGATCTGATGGAAAATACATTTTCTGAAAGCTACTGACAAAAAAGTAATCTTTGATGTGGATGTTGAATAACAATTGATATTGTCTTTCCTGACATTTTTCATTATTGCTGTCTTATACAGCCTACTTCATGTATTAAAGCAATATTAAGTGTTTGACAGGGACAAATCCTCAAACTATCACATAAGCAATTGTTTCTGAAGTGTCTTAGCCCACTGCCTGTAAAACCTGTCCCAATAACTGCTTTTAAATATGATGGTATACTCTTTTCCTTGACTAGCTAGACAGTGTCTGAGCCTTGGTATAATACAATAGAGTCTAGGGGATATTAAAAATGGTTAGGTGGTTATGAGGTGGCATTTGATTACAAGCAAGGCACAGCAGTGTTTTCTGAAGGTGACTTTTAATGAGAGAGGTTTATAAAGAGTTAGTCCTTATTATTCCCAACCTAGAATACACATTTATAGCAAGTATACCTACCTAGAAATGTTGAATCACCTGCAATTCTTGATTCTGAAAAGAAGGGGAAAAATAAATATACAGAAGGTCTTTGTTATTTATGCAAAAGAATAAAGCAATCTGTAGCTGTATAAAATGCTATAAAAAATACTGTAGCTAAATCCCCCAGTTGTTACTGGAGAGAAATTCATGTAGATCTAAAAGCAACATGCCATTTCAAAGGACTGACTCACTCCTGAGGTTTGATGTCTTAATCCCCTAATATAACAGTGTGCTGCTTTACCAAAGATCTCCATAAATCCAGAACCTCTGATCCCTAGATGACCTCAAGCTACCAAATGGGTAGGTAGAAAGGCAGCTGTAGCTCTAATCGAGCTGGTATACAGGGTTTACCCACACTGGCACCATGGAAAGGCATGTGTACAGAAATCACAGAGCCTGAGAGTAAATTGTAACAGTGAGATAAACTACTGCTCTCAAGATCTCACAAGTTTCTGTCATTTTTGTTGAACTATAAAACTGTGAAGCTGTGGCTGTCTCTGTTTACTTCCAATTTACTTGACAACCTTTAGTTTTCCACACTTCTGGAAGAATGTTTAACCAGCTTTTACTCCCTTATCATGACTACCACTATCAGAGCCACCTCTAGGAGCCTTCTTCAATCCCTTGTTTCAGATGATTGCTCTTTTTTATGAAAGAGTACATTGGTAAAGTTTTCTGTGGAGTCCCTCCCCAGGGAAAACGTGCAATGATACAGTTAGCCTGTAGTATAGCATGAACTGACAATAGTTCACATAGGAGGCTCCATAAAGCAATTGAGGGAGTACCTCTAGCAATAAGCAGCATCACTGTCCAACTGCACTGTATGCAGCTGTAACGCATTAGATATTTTTTATTATCAAGCAGAAGAGTTTGAAGGAGAACATTCAGCTATACAATTCTCTCCTACATAGAAACACACCTCTGTTGCACTCCAACAGGGAGCAAAAGATGTAATTTGATGCTTTATCACCCTGTTGTCCTGCCCATGTGTGCAAAATAGTCATCTCCACTGCCACTAACATTTCTGCCAAACCAAGCCCGGGTGTGGCTAGGGCCATGTTGTCAGAACCTCTACAGGAGCAGGCATTCAAATAACTTTGTTTTTGCCCAGAAGGCAGTCTTCTTAAGAAGCAGAGACAATTAAACCTTCAGCAACATTCTTAGCAGCTTCAAATTTTGTTCTTTCTTATCTCTGAACCCTGACTGTTGCTTTATTATTTCAGAGTTGGCTGTGGCCAAATACATCCTTCAGTCTGAAGTTCACACTGGCCTCTTTAGGACTCATCTCCTTGACACTTCAACTCCAGTTCCACCAGGAGGGATTTCTTTTCTTTCATGCTCTCCATTGCTCTGTCCCTGATGGGAATTCATCCACCAACTGGTTTCCTAACACCTTCCTTCTGAATTATTGAAATGAGGCTGCTTAGCCAGCTGAAACTTCTTTGAAGTCTGGGAATATTTCAGATGTCAAGTCATGAGATTTCTTCTTCAGTTTAGACTGCTTCATGTGCTTGTAAAAATCTATGAACTACTAAGCATTGAGAGTCTATACACAGAACTCCTGGCACTGATTTTGCATTCCTACAGTAAATAAAGGAAGGGAAACCCAACAAAGATTACTGTAATGCATCCTTTGTGGAAATATTAGAGGGATTATTGTCTTTGGTGAATAGGACACTGAAGACACACTAATAGTCTTCTCTCTGCAGAACTCATGATTTGACAATAGAGGAAGGTTTACTAGCACCACATCAGAAAGATTGCAGCCACATGATGAAAGTAGCCAGCCAGTATGTATTCATGCCACTACTTCATGTTTGTCTTAAGTTTTCTGATGGGTTAATATTGTACATACAGTCTTTATGACAGATCCACCATTGCCTGTCTTCCTACAAACAGTAAATAATCCATTCTGCACAGTCTGACTTTGAGAGAAGTGCTAGCACATGCCCTCATGTGACCTGCACTGCTACTCTGACTAGTGGGGATCTAACAGTGCACAGTTCTGGCATTAAATACAGCTACCACTTCCTTCACTGGTTTGGGTCTTAATTATATAAAGCACGGAGAGTGTGTGACTACTAAGCTCAACAAATGAAAGTAAGAAGCAAGCAGCAGAGCAGCATGTAAAAGAAATGCAGTCTTGCGTTAATGTGAACACAGCAGTTGGAGACACCTGATTTTTCAAGAGGAGCAGCCAGGGAAATTCCGTAGGGTTCCAGGCTAATGGTGACCCTTTCAAAGCTGAATTTGGCAGCAGTGAAGGAGCACCGCTTGGTACACAAGGTGAAGCAGAGAGAGGGAAAGTGGCCAAGCTATGACTCCTTCCTTCCGCAAGTACAAGCTTGTTGCAGAAGCGAACTGCTCCTACTGGGTACCTGAGGTCCAATCCAGCATTAGTACAGCAACTATTACAGTTAAGACCAGCTTCTGGAAATCACACTCCTCTGCTACAGCTGATTGTTTCCATATGCAAAAAGCAAGGGAGGGCTATGACAGCTTACAGGCTTTGAATCACTGCTGTCAAAGACAAGGAGCCCAGATGTAGCACTTAATTTTGCACATGCCCCTTCAGAGGATCTGTGTACATCTTGCCACATCAAACTGGGCTTACAGATTCATGGCTTTCCTGAGAAGATCTGTGAAAGGATGCAAATTGTTCCATAATTACTAAGATGCCTTGCAGAGGCTTGTGCTACTCAATGTCCAATTTATAACCAATCAGCCCTGTACAACAAGCAGCTCCACATACAATAACAGCTGATTCTGGCTGGCTCACAGCTCTTAGAAAGTACATCCCTGCAGGATATAAAAAGGCACTTTTATAAGTCTATGTGGGTAAAAAGAATTCACAAGGTCACCAATTTCAGAAACATCTAGAGCTGAAATGAAAGGCTAAACAGATGGTGTGTAGCACAGAGTCAAAGCACAGAGTCAAACCCCTCCTAACTAAGGACCCTTTTTTCCAGATCCTCGGAGAAAAACGTGTATGAGAGTTGTCTGCATAAAATCTGCACTGATTTTCAATGTTTTGTTTTAAGATCATTAAACCAATATCTATTAGCAGTGTGATGTTTTCACTAAACACCTTTTAACCATATAATTCTACCTTTGAACTGCTTATAGCCATGGGGAATTTGTGTGGCAGTAAGTACAGGTTAAACCCAGAGGTGGGTGTTTCTGGGGGTGTTCAAGTGGTGTGTGGACCTGGTGCTTAGGGACATGGTTTAGTGCTGACCCTTCAGCATTGGATTGAATGTTGGACTGGATGATCTTTAAGGTCTCTTCTAAACAGATTCTGTGATTCTGTGCCCCTGGTCTCAGCACTGGTGAGACTGCATCTCAAATATTGTGTTCAGTTTTGGGCCCTTTGCTACAAGGAGCTTGTATTGCTGGAGCACGTCCTGTGAAAGGCAATGACACTGGTGAATGATCTGGAGCACAAGTCTTACGAAGATCAGCTGAGGATTAACTGGGATTGTTTAGTCTGGAGAAAAGGACGCTGAGGGGTGACCTCATTGCTCTACACAAGTACCTGAAAGGAGGTTGTAATGAGGTGGGTGTTGGTCCCTAATATAAAGTCATAGGATGAGAGGAAACGGTCTCAAGATGTGCCAGGGGATGTTTAGATGGGATCCTAGGAAAAAAGTCTTTACTGAAAGAGTGGTCAGGCATTGCAATAGGCTCCCCAAGAGGTGATGGAGTCACTGTTCCTTGGAGGGGTTAAAAAATGTGTAGACATGGCACTTTGTGACATGGTTTAATGGCCATGGTGGTGTTAGTCTGACATTTGGAGTCGGTGGACTTAGAGATCTTTTCCAATAAAAAAAAAAAGTGTATGACTTTATTATTCCATAAGGATGGGAATCTTTACCTGAGAGAAAATTTGGGAATTTAATATTTGGCTAGATGAACCATGGGAATGTGAGGAAAGACACTATGATTTTTTTTTAATGTCTCATGTACTAATAGAGAAGGAATTTTTCATTTGTAAACGAGCTGCATTATATCAAATTACCAGTCACTCTTTTTAAGATAAAATTGAGCCTGCGAGGCCCTTCAGCTAAAGGGGTTGAAAATAATACACAAATAGTGACTCCCCTGATTTAAGTCAACAACAGAAACATTCAAGTAAAGGGGTGGGGGTAAGTATTGAACGGAGGCAGCATCAGAAATATACCCCAGGCTGACTTGGAAGTCACAGGCTGGCTTTGTATGTACTATGTACAGGAAACTCTTGAAAGTTAGAAAAAATTCTGTAGTCTGTCTATTTAATACTCAACAGCCTTTGCAGAATTGCTGTCAAATGCCTGACCTGATCTGGAAGTTGATGATTTCCTGAATGTTCCACTATCTTGTTTTTCCTACTTACACTTTTGTCTAATGGCTTTTTTCAAGAGAAAGCACCTCTGAGCTGGAGAAAATAATTCCACACTTGGAGACAATCAGAATGTGACAGCTTAGGTAAGCATAGTATGCTTTATTCTTCCAAATAAAAACTACTTGTGAATTAGTTGCCCCCAGGATAAAATGTGGATTTCACCCTTGAGCATCTAGGTTTTATGAACTAAATTTAATGTTTTAAATTTCTTATTATGTTTTCAGGTACCAAACACGCTGATAATTTTAAGGATACTGGTTTCTGAGAAGTGAGGCTTTAACAAAGTGCAATTTTCCCAAATATCCCAACTCCAGTTCATCACAGGATGATGCAGTAAAGACAAATATTCAACCAACAATGGAAAGCTGAAGAAACAGCAATGTTTAAGCTCTGTTGTATGCAGGGAAGTACATTAAGGCAGGTCTAAGAGACAGTTTAATGGATTTAACATTAGCAATCAGACCTGGACTTAGTATAAATCAAACACCACTGCATTTCAGCCTAATGTACACCCACCCATTCACTAGCTCTGTTCAGTGCAGATTATAAATATTAGTGAAGAAATCTCCATCTCTTGAAGAATCTCTCCACATACCCAGCAATAACTGAACAATAAGGAGGGCAGTCTTATTTCTGTAAATCACTATAACTAATAGATTTGCATTTGGGACTTGAGAGACATGTCTCAGCTAGTATGCAGCAGACATTACTATGGGGTGTTAAAACACAAAGGAGAGAAAGAAAGAGAGAAGAAGAAAAGATAGAAGAGGAAGAAAGTCATAGACATGCATGAACAGGTCTAGAGAAAGGGCATGAAGACGATCAGGGGACTGGAGCACCTCCCCTGTGATGACAAGCTGAGAGAACTGCGGTTGTTCAACTTGGAGAATATAAAATTCTGAGCAGATATTATAGTGGCTTTCCAGTACATAAAAGAAGTCTACAGGAAAGCTGCAGAGGGAGTCTTTGTCAGGGGTTGTAGTGATAAGAGAAGAATTAATGGTTTAGAAATGAAAGAGGGTAGATTTAAATTAGGTATTAAGAAGAAATTCATCACTGTGAGGGTGCTGAGGCACCAGAACAGGTTGTCCAGAGAAGTTGTGGGTGTCCCATCCCTGCAAGTCTTGAACACAGGTCTTTGAGCAACTTGAGCAAGTGTAGTGGAAGGGGACCCTGCCCATGGCAGGGAGGTTGGAAGGAGGTGTCTTTAAGGTCTCTTCCAACCCCACCCATTCAGTGATTGTATGATTTTATACTATTTATCTTTTGAAGTAGGAGGTGTAGTTCTTAATTTTTGGAATATGGAAAGGATCTGATTTCATAAACATAAAATACAATCTGGATTTCTTTTAACTGTTTATTCATTGTATTATACTAAGATTATACTGGTACTTATTGAGCCTCAAATAGCTAGAATGCTACCAAATATTAAATTCACTTTGGAAATTGTTCTCTTTTTCTATATCTGTTAATTTCAAAAGTAAATTTCCATAATTCGGACTAATAATTCCTTATGCTGGCATCTAATAGTGTAACAATTACTTTCACAGAAGGAGAGAACAGTGACGCACACACACACACAAGAGGTAGAGTGACATAAGATAAGAGTTTAATGCAAAGGAGATAGCATAAATGTATGATTACCTTAGCTTAGCCTATTTGCAGAAAAAGCTCAGCGAACTGCAGAACAAAAACAGTGTAAAAGAAAACCAGTGAGTTACCCAGTTCCCACATGTATCGCTACCATCCCTGTGGAAAAGAGCCACCAACCAAAACCCAGAACCCAAAAGCAGCAACCAGAACAGGAAGCCTCTCATGTTACAAACTGAGCTTCAAGCCCCGAGTTTGTGGATTTTATTCAGGCTACAAATACAAGTACTTGTGCAATTAGCACTTAATTAACTATAGAGTAGTAAATCCCCTACATGAATGTGACAGCTTTGCTCCAGCCAGCAGCCAAGCACCCTCACAGTCTGCTTTCCTGCAGAGTGGGAACAAAACACAAGGCAAGTGAGAAAACTCATGGACAAAGACACAGACAGGTATTTGAATAAAACTATATTAAGTAGAGACACAGACAGGTATTTGAATAAAACTATATTAAGTAGAGTCTTTCGCATTTACATAGCTTATTTCAGCCTAATTTACTGAAATGAATTTTATCAAGGCCAGATTTTGAACGAGGTTCAACTGTTCAAAATGAGTTTTGACATTCAGAAGTTCACCATAAAGCTCCATAAGTCTAGAGAGTTTTGTTAACAAGCATAATTAAATTACACCCTAAAATGCATGAAGTTGTAATATAATCCAGTGAAACATTGGTGTTTAGGAGCCTTTAGCTACAGTTAAAAATGTCAAAATATTATTTTCATAGGTTTTCTAATTGTTTTATAGTATATGATCATAAAACACACACATTGCCAAGTGCAATTACAAAATTTGAACTTGAATACGAACTATGGCTATGTTAATCAGGTTAATGCAGATTGCAACACAGTTGTTGCATATTACTATACCAAACGTTCCTACAGTAAATATGCTGCTAAAGAATGGCTGTCGAGATACTGCAGCTGTGGGCACTTTGTCCATGGTTTTCACATTAAGGCTCTGTGAGATAATACAGAGAATTAACCTTAGGAGATGAAATGAAAGAACTGGTGAAATCATGAGAAGTTTTTTCATAGGACACCTGGGAAGCAAGGACCAAAAAATTAATAAGATAAAGTTTTCTATGTGTGAAGATGCTGAAAGTCAAGCAGGTAGAGCAGCTATTAATCTTAGTTGCACTCTTTTATCTGCTTTAG
The DNA here is from genome assembly GCA_033816785.1 of Picus viridis. Taxonomy (NCBI): domain Eukaryota; kingdom Metazoa; phylum Chordata; class Aves; order Piciformes; family Picidae; genus Picus; species Picus viridis. The sequence goes on from CM066606.1 coordinate 55,669,940, forward strand.
AACTTTTGCTGGCTGAATATAAATCACCTTTGGATCCCAGCCATCACTTAAAACAACCCTTCTCCCTCCCTACCACCCCTTTTTCCCAAAAGGGTTAGAGAGAGAGAGAAAGGAAGGTAATTAAAAGGGTGAAAACTTGTTAAAGCTCAAAGCAGATGCAAAAGTTAGTTTTCTCTTATCTGGTTAGCAAGAATCATAGAGAGAAACGAGCCAGCTCACAGTACAGGGGGAAGAAGAAGACGACTGACTGCGCCCCGACTGAAAGACTAAACAAGAACCTACAGCCGGGTTCCACCAATGAAATTGGATTAGCATATCTCTTGTTTTCATTTATATACCAAAACATTCGGCTAGAGTGTTCAGAAAGTGTCCCTTTCTTAAAGGCACAGCCTAAACCAGTCACAGACATACACATCCCGGTTGAGGGAGGCAACCCTGGAAACAGGGGGGAATGGATACTGGTCCCTGTTAGGAGAAGCATGGGGAATTCATCCCGGCCCTCTTCACCTTCCCTGTTGCCCTTGCATACTAAGTATGAGGCCCTGCAGGTTGAGGGCAATGTGGATGAGAAGGCAGAAGAAGAACCTTCTAAGGGAGTGCCTAAAGCAAATCCGTCCCCCTAACCATCAGGACTAGTGCCATAAAGAAAAAGAGGAGGGTAATTGTTGGTGATGACTCTCTCCTGAGGGGAACAGAGGGTCCTGTATGTTCTCCTGACCCATCTCACAGGGAAGTCTGCTGCCTACCTGGGGTCCAGTTGTGGGACATCACCAGGAGACTACTGGAACTAATCCAGCCCTCTGACTATTATCCATTGCTGATAATCCAAACTGGCAGTGATGAGATTGATAAGAAGAGCACCAGGACAATCAAAAAGGAATTCAAGGTGCTTGGACAATTGATTGGAGGGGGAGGGGCTCAAGTAGTGCTCTGCTCAGTTCCCTCAGTGATATGGGCGTACACTGAAAAGAACAGGAGAACCCATCAACATGCCATCAACAAATGACTCAAGGGACAGTGCCAGCAGCAGAATTTTGGGTTCTTTGATCAAGGGGCAACTTTAGAATAGAATAGAATAGAATAGAATAGAATAGAATAGAATAGAATAGAATAGAATAGAATAGAATAGAATAGAATAGAATAGAATAGAATAGAATTAACCAGGTTGGAAGAGACCTTTGAGATCATCAAGTCCAGCCTATCATCCAACACTATCTAATCAACTAAACCATGGCACCAAGTGCCCCATCCAGTCTCTTCCTAAACACCTCCAGTGATGGTGACTCCACCACCTTCCTGGGCAGCCCATTCCAATGGCAAATCACTCTTTCTGTGAAGAACTTCTTCCTAACATCCAGCCTATACCTCCCCTGGCACAGTTTGAGACTGCACCTGATGTGCTAGACCTAGATGGGGTGAATCTTTCTAGAAATGCAAGAGGACTCTAGCACTAGAGTTGGCAGGGCTCATTGGGAGGGTTTTAAACTAGCCCAGCTGAAGTGCATGTACACCAACGCATGCAGTATGGGTAACAAACAAGAACTGGAGGCCTTGGTTCACCAGGAAAACTATGATGTAGTTGCCATTTCAGAAACATCGTGGGATGGTTCACATAATTGGAGTACTGCACTGGGTGGCTACAAGCTCTTTAGGAGAGACAGGTAAAGGAGAAGAAGAAGAGGAGGAGGCCCTCTATATTAGGGAATCTCTTGATGACACAGAACATGAAGTTGAGAATGAAAAGATTGAGTGCCTGTGGGTGAAAATCAGAGGGAGGGCTAACAAAACTGACATCCTGGTTGGAGTCTGTTATAGACCACCAAAGATGAAGAGGTTGAGGAAATATTCTATAAGCAACTGGAGTCTGTCTCAAGATCATCAGACCTTGTCCTTGTGGGTGACTTTAACCTGCCAGACATCTGCTGGGAACCTAACTCATCAGAGAGGAGGCAGTCCAGAAGGTTCTTAGAATGTATGGAGGATAGCTTCTTGATCCAGCTGTTAAGTGAGCCTACCAGGGGTCAGGCTCTGCTTGACCTGCCGTTCTCAAATAGAGAAGGGCTGGTGGGAGATGTGGTGGTAGGAGGCTGTCTAGGGTGAAGAGACCATGAGATAGTGGAGTTTTCAATAAGGGAAATAAGGAGAAGCAATAACAGAACCCTCACTTTGGACTTCTGAAGGGCAGACTTCAGCTTATTTAGGCAACTAATTTGGAGAGTACCGTGGGTAGCAGCCCTGAAGAACAAGGGGTCCAGGACAGTTGGACCTACTTCAAACAGGAGCTCTTGAAGGCACAGGAACTGGCAGTTCCCATGTGCTGAAAGATGAGCCGGCGGGGAAGGCGACCGGCCTGGATGAGCAAGCAGCTCCTGAAGGAATTAAGGGAAAAAAAGAGGCTGTATGGCCTTTGGAAACGGGGGAGACAACTAGTGATATGTTTAAGGATGTTGCTGGATTACGCAGCAGAAAAATTAGAGAGGCAAAGCCCAGTTGGAGCTTAAGCTGGCCACCTCTGTGAAAGATAATAAAAAGCATTTTTATAAATATAATGACACTAAAAAGAGAGGCAAGAAGAACCTGCACTCCTTATTGGACCTGAAGGGGAACACTGTGACTAAAGATGAGGAAAAGGCTGAGGTACTAAATACCTTCTTTGCCTCAATTTTCAACAGTAAGGCAGGAGGAGTTCAGGACAAGTGGCCTCCTGAACTGGTAGATAGGGTCAGGGAGCAGTATAATCCCTCTGAAATCCATGAGGAAGTAGTTAGGAACTTGCTGAGCCACTTGGATACTCACAGGTCCATGGGATCAGATGGGATCCATCCTAAGGTACTAAGGGAGCTGGCAGATGAGCTGGCAGATGAGCTGGCCAAGCTGCTCTCCATGATTTACCACCAGTCCTGGATCACCAGAGAGGTCCCAGATGACTGGATACTGGCCACCGTGATGCCCATCCACAAGAAGGGTCGGATGGAGGAACCCGCAAACTACAGGCCTGTCAGCCTGACCTCAGTGCCAGGCAAGATTATGGAGCAGATCATCTTGGGGGCAATGACAGAGCACCTGCAGGATGGCCAAGGGATCAGGTCCAGCCAGCATGGATTTAGGGAGGGCAGGTCCTGCCTCACCAACATGATCTCCTTCTATGATCAGGTGACTGCCTGGTGGATGTGGGGAAGGCTGTGGATGTGGTCTACCTGGACTTCAGCAAGGCCTTTGACACCGTCCCCCACAGCAAACTCCTGGCCAAGCTGGCAGCCCATGGCTTGGACAGCAGCACTCTGTGTTGGGTTAGGAACTGGCTGGAGGGCTGAGCCCAGAGAGTGGTGGTGAATGGTGCCACATCCAGCTGGTGGCCAGTCACTAGTGGTGTGCCCCAAGGATCAGTGCTGGGCCCCATCCTGTTCAATATCTTTATTGATGATCTGGATGAGGGGATTGAGTCCATCATCAGCAAGTTTGCAGATGACACCAAGCTGGGAACAGGTGTTAGTCAGAGGGCAGAAGGGCTCTGCAGAGGGACCTTGTCAGGCTGGACAGATGGGCAGAGTCCAGCATGATGGCATTCAACAAGTCCAAGTGCTGGGTGCTGCACTTTGCTCATAACAACCCCATGCAGTGCTACAGGCTGGGGACAAAGCAGCCAGGCAAAAAGGGACCTGGGGGTACTGGTTGATAGTAGGCTGAACATGAGCCAGCAGTGTGCCCAGGTGGCCAAGAGAGCAAATGGCATCCTGGCCTGCATCAGGAATAGTGTGGCTGGCAGGAGCAGGTAAGTCATTGTGCCCCTGTACTCAACACTGGTTAGGCCACACCTTGAGTCCTGTGTCCAGTTCTGCATCACTCAATTTGAGAAGGACATTGAGCAGCTGGAAGGTGTCCAGAGAAGGGCAACGAGGCTGGAGAGGGGTTTGAAGCACAAGCCCTGTGAGGAGAGGCTGAGGGAGCTGGCGTTGCTTGTCCTGGGGAAGAGGAGGCTCAGGGGAGACCTTCTTGCTCTCTACAACTACCTGAAGGAAGGTTGCAGCCAGGAAGGGGTTGGTCTCTTCTCCCAGGCAACCAGCACCAGAACAAGAGAACACAGTCTCAAGCTGTGCAAGGGGAAGTTTAGGCTCGAGGTGAGGAGAAAGTTAATCACAGAAAGTGTTATTTGCCATTGGAATGGGTTGCCCATAGAGGTGGTGGAGTCACCATCCCTGGAGGTGTTCAAAAGGGGATTGTGTGTGGCACATGAAGCCATCCTGTAGTTAGTAATGAAGTGTTGGGTGACAGGTTGGACTTGATGATCTCTGAGGTCTTTCTCAACCTTATTGATTCTATGATTCTATGATCTAGTCTTATTTTAAACACTTCCAGTGACGGTGACTCCACCACCTCCCTGGGCAGCCCATTCCAATGGCCAATCACTCTGTGAAGTATTTCTTCCTAACATCCAGCCTAAACTTTTCCTGGCACAGCTTGAGACTGTGCCCTCTCATTCTGTCACTGGTTGCCTGGGAGAAGAGACTGACCCCCACCTGGCTACAGCCTCCCTTCAGGTAGTTGTAGAGAGCAATAAGGTCTCCCTTGAGTGTCCTCTTCTCCAGGCTAAACAACCCCAGCTCCCTCAGCCTCTCCTCACAGGGCTTGTGCTCAAGGCCTCTCACCAGCCTCATTGCACTTCTCTGGACACATTCAAGTATCTCAATGTCCTTCTTAAACTGAGGGGCCCAGAACTGCACACAGGACTCAAAGTGTGGCCTAACCAGTGCGGAGTACAGGAGCAGAATGACTTCCCTGCTCCTGCTGGCCACACTATTTCTGATACAGGCCAGGATGCCATTGACCTTCTTGGCCATCTGGCCACACTGCTGGCTCATGTTCAGCCTACTGTCAACCAATACCCCCAGTCCCCTTTTATTATGTGCATATGGCCTGGAGCCCAAAATGCTTTCCCCACTAGGTAAAAGATTGCCAAACTCAATCATATTGTTAACAACATTGTTTAGCAGCAGGGACGTGTGACAGAAACAGAGGACCTTTTTGAGGCCAAGAAAAAAAGTGACAGATTCACTCACTGAGTTGAAGAGGTGGCAGTGCTGTGAAGGCACTAGCAGTTCCCAGCCATGCTGCCCTGCTCAGGGGGAAAATTAGCAGCTGGGCAGCTTTCTGCCACCCTCTCTCCTGTTCCCTGGATGGCCACCCCACGTCTGACAGAGACCACCCCTACCCACTAGCAGTACAGATATTGTGGCATGCCAGTGCCTGCAGAATTTTTTGGTTTGCTGTGTGATCAAGTTCTCGCAAAAAACCCACATACTATAAAACACAATTAAACAAACTTTATCCCTGTGTGCAATATTTATATTATTTCCATAACAAGATGTTGGGATAGTTTAATGAATTAGTAGAATGATGCTGCTGATGTTTTCCTATGCCTATTAAGAAAAGAGAACCCTATTCCTTGTTCCAAGTGCTGATGATAGAGTAATAGAATTATTTGGGTTGAAAGGGACCACCAAAGGTCATCTAGTCCAACCCCTTCTGCAGTAAGCAGGGACATCATCAACTAGATCAGATTGCCCAGAGCCCTGTAGAGCCTCACCTTGAATATCTCCAGGGATGAGGCCCAAACCACCTCCCTGGACAACCTGTTTCAGTGTTCTACTAATCTCCTTCAATATGCATGATCCCTACGCTATTGCGGCCACGTGCCAGAAATGCAGAACATATGAGCAATTCTTTATGTAGAACTGGAAGACGAAGACCTGCAGGTTTTCACCAAAACAGGAGACTGATCCTACTCCTGATGGGGCCAGTGGGACTTTTGCTTTTGATGTTATTAGGAACAATAGCAGAGAGATGACATTTCCTTGCTGGCACCTTAGTTTATTCTGACTGTTGCAGTGATGATTTTTTTAAGCTTCTCTTCCAAAAGACATAGAATCAGTGGTATAGACTGGCAGAGATGGGCCAGTGCTTCAGTCAAAATATTTGTCATGTCTTAAAGACATAGCAAAAATATTCATAGAATCATAGAATCATAGAATCAGTCAGGGTTGGAAGGGACCACAAGGATCATCTAGTTCCAACCCCTGCCATGGGCAGGGACACCCTACACTAGATCACGCTGGCCAGAGCCTCGTCCAGCCTGGTCTTAAACACCTCCAGGGACTGGGCCTCAACCACCTCCCTGGACAACCCATTCCAGGGCTTCACCACTCTCATGGTGAAGAACTTCTTCCTCACATCCAGCCTGAATCTCCCCATTTCCAGCTTCATTCCATTCCCCCTAGTCCTATCACTACCTGAGATCCTGAGAAGTCCCTCCCCAGCCTTCCTGTAGGCCCCCTTCAGATACTGGAAAGCCACAATGAGGTCACCTCGGAGCCTTCTCTTCTCCAGACTGAACAGCCCCAACTCCTTCAGTCTGTCCTCATAGGAGAGGTGCTCCAGCCCTCTGATCATCCTCGTGGCCCTTCTCTGGACACGCTCCAGCACGTCCACATCTCTCCTGTAATATGGGCTCCAGAACTGGACGCAGTACTCCAGGTGGGGTCTCACCAGAGCTGAGTAGAGGGGGAGAAGCACCTCCCTTGATCTGCTGGTCACACTTCTCCTGATGCAGCCCAGGATCTGATTGGCTTTCCGGGCTGCAAGCGCACATTGAGAGCTGATGTTGAGCTTCTCGTCCACCAGCACCCCCAAGTCTCTCCTCAGGGCTGCTCTCCAGCCAGTCACTGCCCAGCCTGTATTTGTGCCTGGGATTGCCTCGACCCAGATGCAGGACCCTGCACTTGGTCTTGCTGAAGCTCATGAGGTTGGCTTGTGCCCACCTCTCCAGCCTGTCCAGGTCCCTCTGGATGGCATCCCTTCCCTCCAGCGTGTCCACTGCACCACACAGCTTGGTGTCATCAGCAAACTTGCTGAGGGTGCACTCGATGCCACTGTCCATGTCACCCACAAAGATGTTGAACAAGACAGGTCCCAGGACTGATCCCTGAGGGACTCCGCTTGTCACTGACCTCCACTGGGACATGGACCCGTTGACAGCCACTCTTTGGGTGCGGCCATCAAGCCAATTCTTTATCCATCTAGTGGTCCATCCATCAAACCCATGTGTCGCCAGCTTGGAGACCAGGAGGTGGTGTGGGACAGTGTCGAAGGCTTTGCTCAAGTCCAGGTAAACGACATCAGTTGCTCGCCCCTCATCTATTAATGCTGTCACCTGATCATAGAAGGCCACCAGGTTTGTCAGGCAGGATTTGCCCTTGGCAAAGCCATGCTGACTATTCCCAATCACCTCTTCACTATTCTTCTGAGTCAGTAGTGCCTCCAGGAGGATCTGCTCCATGATCTTTCCGGGCACAGAGGTGAGACTGACTGGCCTGTAGTTCCCCGGTTCCTCCTTCTTGCCCTTTTTGAAAATGGGAGTAATGTTTCCCCTTTTCCAGTCTGTGGGGACTTCCCCAGACTGCCATGACTTTTGGAATAGAATAGAGAGGGGTTTAGCAACCTCATCTGCCAGTTCTCTCAGCACCCGTGGGTGTATCCCGTCGGGTCCCATGGACTTGAACACTTTCATGTTCTTCAGGTGATCACGAACCTGAGCTTCACTTATGATGGGCAGTTCTTCCTCCCCATCCCTGGCATCGTCTGCCATGACACCAGGAGTGTGGCTGGAGGCCCTTGCAGTGAAGACTGAGGTAAAGAAGTGATTGAGTACCTCAGCCTTTTCCACATCACTTGTGACCAATTCACCACTTTCCTTTCTGAGGGGGCCCACACCTTCCCTAGTCTTCTTCTTGTCATTAACATACCTATAGAAATTCTTAGTGTTCCCTTTAACCCCCTGGCTAGATTCAGTTCAAACTCTGCTTTGGCTTTCCTAACCAGGCCTCTTGCTGCTCGGGCAGCTTCCTTATATACCCCCTGTTCTATCTGTCCTTCCTTCCACTTCCTGTAGAGTTTCTTTTTACGTGATAGTGTGTCCAGCAGCTCCTTGTTCATCCAGGCAGGCCTCCTAGCATTCCTTCCTGCTTTTCTCCTTGTAGGTATACATAGCTCCTGGACACAGAGGAGGTGGTCCTTGAATACTGACCAGCTGTCCTGGGTCCCTCTTCCCTCCAGGGCTTCATCCCACGACACTTTGGCTAGCAGATCCCTGCAGCGATCGAAGTCTGCACGCCTAAAGTCTAGGGTCGTAAGCTTAGAATATGTCCTCCTGATTGCCCTGAGGAGATTAAATTCAACTGCTTCATGGTCACTGCAGCCAAGGCCGTCTCTGAGCCTCACATTTGTTACCAGCCCTTCCCTGTTGGTGAGAACAAGGTCAGCGTAGCACCTTTGGTCCAGCGTAGCACCTTTGGTCCAGCGTAGCACCTTTGGTCCAGCGTAGCACCTTTATTGCAGATAGTGTCACAGCACAGAATCTAGGTTGCATTTAGGCACCCATTCCTCAGTTTTAGACAGAGTCTGGGGGTTTGTTTGGTTTGTGGTTTTGGTTTTGGGGTGGATGGGTTTTTTGGGAGGGAGGAGGGTTGAGTTTTGTTTGGGGTTGGTTGGTGGGGTTTTCTGTGGTGGTGTATTGTTTTGTTTTAAGATTCCATCATTGTTAAATATTAGGTTTATCATCATTGGGAAGGTAGCTGTGGAGGCCAGCAATGCTTCTCCTGGGGATGTAGTCAGAAGTTTAACCCACTAATAAGCATAAATTAGTGTATAACTCATGTTAACCTCACACTGGAAACACACAGAGAATGTGTCTCTTGAAATAAACTTTAATAGCCATAAAGAAGGTCTGCAAAAGGGGAATAATGTGTAACTGAAAAAGCCCATGGATAACATTTATTTCTGATGGTAATATAAAATAAGTGTCAAGCACTAGAATATAAACATATGAAAAAAAGAGATTTTTCTGCTTCAAAGTCGTTATGTATGGAGCCTTAGTCTGTATAATATTTAAGCACATGATAAAATCAGAGTTTTGATACTGAGATGGTGAGAAGTGGTAGTAAGAGCAGAATCTCTGAGTCAGTAAGGTGTGCATTGTTTAGTTTTGGATACTCCCGTGTTCTTTTAGTGAATCCATTCCATTATGAAACAAAAAGACCTGTTTATTGAACGTTCACCTGACAGACTGTTTTATGTTATGTTTGGTGTTTCTGCAGCACAGCCCACTCACCATATCTACACACAAATAGATTTTCCCTTTGATTATGAGCACAAAAGTCTACTGTTTTGATGAACTTGGACACAAAATTCTTACACTGATAAATTCACTGGAACATTATATAGGGAATTTCTTTGTGGATAATTTGTGAAAGTCTACATTTTTGGCTTTGCAACATAAACTATGCAGAAATTGTTTCACAATCCCTCAGTTAAGTACTTCAACAACTTTTTTCTTTTTTTGTTGCTACATTAAAGGAAGAATAATTCTTTACAGAGCTATCGCTCTACCACTAACTTGGTGGAATTTTTCAGCACAGGTGTTTGCACATGGGGTCGGTACCTGGTTTTATAGCTGTCTACTTGCTGCAAGAGGAGGGTTTTGCCAATGCATGTGTCTCTACATATTTAATTCTCTTCAGATAGCACCCATGCTGCAAAGCAGTCTTTCATATCACCTTCTAAAGCTTTGTTATTTTTAACTGTAAGATTCTGTATTGGAGACAAATGCGAAATATCATGTTCGTGTTTGCTATTTGTCTCATGCAGCTTACCTGATTAGTAACTGTTAAATGAGTGTGTTATAAATGCTCTTCCTTCAAGGCAAGTTGAAAAGGGTAGTCTGCAACTTCAGTAGTGCAACTGGGAATATATCTGACCTCACACCTCCAATCCTGACATTGTCTAACCATATCCCACAACTAGTGAATTTCAATTATTTGTTCAGAGGAACCATTCATAATTGCCTGGTGTAAGCCTGCCTTTAGGATGCAAAGCAGAAAACAATGAAAATGCTACACTGCTGAATTAGAACAGCAGCACTTAAATGTATAAATTAAATAGGCCTCTTTTCACAGCTTTCTCTTTCTGTTCTGAGAGGCCTCAGTCTAGTGACATCAAAGACAGGATTATGTGAGAAGATAAAAACTTGATCTAATGTCCATGTTTGAAGTCATGAAAGTCCTCTTCTCTCCAAGCCAAAATAACCCTCCTTATAACACAATGAGCTACAGGGTCCAGGTGCAGAGCGGGAAGACTTCAGCAAGACACTGGGAAAATCTCAGAGAATCTGAAGAGTTGTACATCACGTCATAATCTTCACAAAAGTGTTAAAAGATTGTATGGACACTTTGGAAGCTTTGTCCTGTCAATAATTTGCTATGTTTTTCTTATAACTGAAGAATGCTATTATGCATGTGGCTGGATTGGCCAGTGATAAGAGTTTAACCTGTTTCACTTACTTATAAGGAAATCTGCATTGTGATATATGAGGAAGAATCAAGGAATGCTGAAACACAATGCCACCTAAGACTACACTTTTATGGTAAATTGTTAGCTTCTGTGTATGTTGTGTTCCATTTCTGGTGTATCTGATATACCACTGCCTATGGATTACAAAGGGATTTACAATGTAAGGCAAAATGGTGGGGGGGTTATGCTTTAAAGCTTATTTTTATCAATATTCTCTCATGTAGTGCAATGATGATGCATTGTCTGATACCAATGCAAATTTTCACCTTGTAAACATGTAAACTTCAATGTTTCATAAAGACTTTTGTCTCAACACATTTTAACATCTCCAAAACATATAGCCTTAAACGTTCTTGCTCTTAAAACAGTGAAACAACTAGAATGGGCTTGGGCAGTCTTTCAACAGGCCAAAGCAAGTGCTTCTGTCCATCTTAAAATGCATGTCGGTTACTGTAAGACACCCATTTGTACAATCTATCATCCTGCTATATGATCCTCTCTTTGTCCCACGTTTTGAGCCAATGATGCTTATTCATTAACAAAAGAGATAAAGAGAGAACAGTCTTTCAGATCACAACCGTGAACAATAAGATACAGCCTCAATTCCAGCACTGGACAGTTTGCAATATTTGTATTATATTTAATTCTACTTCAGTAGAATTGACTTCAGTGGGAGAATATTTCTTACTGATGTATTTAGTGTAATTTTAAAATAATGTATCTGTTATAAGTATTACTACATTTATTTAACTTATGTACATGCTTCCAGACAAATAGCTATGGCTTTATAGAAGTATTGGAACAACTGTCTTTCACTCAATTTGAAATACAGTGGCAAATTGATTACTATTATCCAATTACTGATTTTTGTACTGTTATTTTTATGTATGATCCACATAGCTATGTATTTTGATGGCAATAAAATTTATTGCTTTTATAGTATATCCAGGTACACATAATTTTTAACTACCAATTCCCAAACTCCCTGCCTAGCTGTAGCTCTTGCTTGTGAGGTCATTTCGCCTTTCTCCTACTGAGATTAAGTCATTGAAAGCATCCTGCCCTTTTCATTTGTAAAAGCTTTAGAACTGGATACTTCGTTGAATGGAAAGCTTTATTAGTGCCAGATTTATGTTCAAGCCATGAGTAGCATTTTTGTTACATTAATCCCTGACACGGTAATTTTAAATGTTTGTTCATAATGCAGGACACACAAATCAATACCAATTCTATAGGCAGGTAGAATATTAATTAGATTTGACCAGGACAGGCAAACCACTAGAATATCTGTTTTCCAGTGGTCTTACTGCTATGACATGACACCAAGATCAAGTCAGTCTCACAGGTAAATATTTTCCTCAGGTCTATGTGGTAGTTTAATATTGGGGGGAGAGGGTATAATTTTCAACCCACCACAATCTAACTTTCAGGGAGCACAGTGATGCTAAAGTGATTGGCTAAGTACAAAGAAAGGTTTTCGTTACTTGATGATGGTGGGAAGGCCCTTGTACAATATTTTCAAGATGTGAAAGGGGGAGCAACTTTAATCCTGCAAGAGGCCCTTGAGGCTTCTTGTAGCATTTGCAGCTCTGGGTGGTCCAGAGGAATCCTTTGTGGTCATTAGGATCCCTCTAAGCATGTTGATGGCAATGCAATTTGCAATTTGGGACGAGAGTGTCCTAGAATATTTAACAAGCTCTCAGCATCTCCTACTGTTTCTGTATAGCTTTCATCTCCTTATCTTCCTATACTTTGCCTCTGGTAGATACAGAAGAAGGAAAGGTTTGGTAAGCAAATAATTGAAAATAAATAGAGAGTTACATAATGAAGAAGAACTGGGTAATGTCTATGCCAGAAGTGAAGGTACTTGCCTAATTAGTTAGGTGTAAAACAAGAAAAATATGACACCCGTCCATCCATCTATCCATACTTGGGGCTCAATGCTGCCATCTGCCAACACCAGAACCCCAAGGCACAGTGATGCAGTTCTGCTAAGGAGCCAAAGCTCCACAGCTCTTGGAAAAGGGATCATGCTAATTAGAAACCACAAAGCTCGAAGGGATGAGGACACATGATTAGCTATCTTAGCTCAGTAAGAAAAATGAAAATATTTAACTCAGATAAGGTTCAAAGAAAACAGCAAATTTGTCTGAATTTAGACAGTCTCTGAGGCATTGCTGAGACCCAGATCCTATTTTCATGAGAATGCAAGTGGATTTTACTGCTTTCTTCCAAGTAACAAGTACTAGCAACTAACCTGTAATTTCATCAATGCAGTGTGTTCTTTTATAAGCTTTTAGTTGTTTTTACCTATGTATTTCAGGGAACTGAATTATCCAAATAAAAGGCTCTTCTCAGGAAAGAGAGAGGATCTTGCAAGTGAGGCTTGAACCAACAATACTTGTGAGTCTTAGATACAGCCTCTGACTCTGATGCCCACTACCTAAGCTACCTTCTTTCTGTTCTCCATCATCTGTGTGAAACATTTATCACAAAATAACAGTCTTGATTGAACCCCCTGATTTCCTGAGAAAAAGTGCTTTTATATCTCATCTTTACATCTCATGTTATGGCTTCAATGTTTTTTTCTTTTCTTTTGTTTTTAACCTATTCCTTTGTTGTAACAGTGCATTTCACTGAGGAGATCATGCAAATGTTTTCATCCTTTGTCCTGGTGGGCTAGAAAGTAGTGCTCCCATAAGCCTAGCAACAGTATTGAAAAGTTTGGGAACCCATAGAGAAGTCTCTGAATGTCCCTTGCTATGTTGGATCAATGTAATTGATTCCTTTCCTTTTATTATACATATTAAGAAAGATCTGGGCAGAGCTGTTGCGAATTTACCCTTCCTCTTAGACTTCTGTGGCTACTGGGGGAATTCACATGTATGTTAGTATCCTCATTTAAAGATAAATGTTAAAATAAAAGAAATACCAAGATTAAAAAAAAATCTTCACATCTTCAGCAGCAGCAGCAAAGATTAATTTTGTGAGGCATCCTCAATATGCCCTCATTAGTTTTGGCTGAGTAAAGGCCACTGAACTTCACTTTCATGTTTAAGAACCTAGAATTTATGTCTGCATATCTTGGGAATCTCTCTCCATTAACAAGCTGATTCATGCACAATTCTAATTCTTTTGACATGTCATCTTTAAGTATTACACAAATTTTCAGAAATGACCTTCCATAATTTTAAGATTGAAGTATTATGTTTCACCAAACATTGACAATCTCCATAAATTTCCAACGTTCGTGCATTAGATTTTTAGTGTCATTTCAGGTGTTTTAAATCTAATGTTTTCTTTCAACAGCATTGACAGCAGTCTTGGAAAGAATTGTAAGTGATGAAAAAGTGAAATAATTTAAAGTAAGTAACACTTATCAGTAAGAAAACGTATCCCTAGGCAACTACGATGTTCCCACCTGTACAATGAAATTGATTTATTTCAGGCTGCATTGGTACAGATTTCTTTACTTTCATATTTCCTTCTTAAGTAATGAAAATGTGCTAGGGATTTTGTTTTCCTTGGCTGAATCACATGACAGTAAATGATGCTATAATGCTATGATTTAAAGAAAAGGCACACAAAAATCCAAAGGCATCCTGTTGATACCAAGATGAAACAGTTCAGACTGAAAAGGTATATGAAAGTTTTCCTGTTGTTCAAAAGAGTGAAATCCTCACCAGGAGGAGAGTGAAATCCTGTTAGAGGTCTTAAAGCTACCCTCTACACTAAAATATTTGTGTTAGAAAGATACATCCTTAACAGCCAGTAGTGACCAATCCTTTCTTGTCTTCTGCCATGAATGCCATGAAAAAAAAAAAATTAGATGCCCCCTCCAGTTCTGGGACTTCCACAAAACTGCTGACAGTCATGAGATGCCTCTCTGATGGCAGCAGATCACTGCCACTAGTATGGTCCCACTCTTCTTCATGACCACCTAAATAGAGCTTATTTCCAGGTGGCAATTTTAATTTCCAGAGAATCAAATGTGGTTGAGTTCAGCAGTTTTCTTATTCCTGGCTGGGAGGAATATGTGTTTGCCATGCTTATCAACAGGCTTAACTGCCCTATCAAAATTCTTCTCACTGAAGAAATTGTGGAGTGTCAGTAGCTTAAAAAATTACTTAGCACTGTAATATCTGCTAAGCTAGTATTTCTTCACAATTAGTAGAGAACTGATCATGGAATTTCTTTCTCCAGCAGAATCTAGGAGGAATTCCCTGTCAAACTAAGAGGGCTGGATTGTAGGGTAGCCACTTTTCAGTTTGGTACCATGGAGATGGAGACACAATCAAAAATTAATACAACCTTAGTATAGTAAGCAAAAAAGTAATATGCTAGGAAGGAAAAAGTGGGGGTGACAATAAGAGTACTTTGCTAAAGGTAACAAGAATCTTTGAGAACTTTGAATTTCTTTCTTGGCTTTAATTCATATTCCTGCATGAGTTTTCTACTCATTTGTTAGAAAATGGATTCCGCTGAGTTGCTGTACCTGGCAAGCCCCCTCAGAGGCCTTTGTTATGAGACCTAAAATGCCTACATTTACATGTCATGTTAACTTCACTTTATTTCAGTTTATGGACAGCCTTTGTATGTAGTTCTAGCCCTTCTCTACTTACACTGATGATTTGTCAAGCACCATGACACTAAACTCTACTGAAGCTCTGTTCAGTATTCAGTCTGTTACTCTATTTTTATTTTCACTAAGAATTGATTGACAGAGAAAAGCACTGAATTATTCTGTCATAGCTGGCATTTGATGCCTGCTAGTTGTATTTACCCTATTTCATCCTTATATTTGTTATTCTTTTCCTTCACAATTACTTGTCCTTCAGAATAAAGGCAGCCTTACATGCTGATGTTTTTCATACATTTTCCCTTCATTTCTGTCTGAATGTTTGCACCTGAACTATGCTGATGGCACAAAGGTGCATTTTCAAAATAGAAAATATATTGAAACATGAAATCTGGAGTAATATGCACTTCAACTCACAGTTCAAGCCTGTGTTTTGAACAATGCAGTTGGTGAGTAAAATGGGCATGTGCAGTTTTTTTAAAAAGCTTCTAAACAGATAAGATATAAGGATACCAGCGGCTCAGTAATGATCTCATTTCACTTATTTGTTTCACTGGTGTAAGTGGAGTAACTTAATTCTGAAGATGTATCATAATAATTCTTTTATGGTTTTGTCTTTATGCCACATACCTGAAGAAGCAATAAATTGAGTCTCTTTCTAGGTCTCATCCCAATAGTCCTATTCAAGGGTATAAGTTGTATACTGTAATACTCGGCCAGCAATGTACACGTTACACTTTGTTTTCTTCCAAGCTCACAAGTACTGGGAAAGCTTTTCATAAACAGTCAAAAATAATGAGGTAAACAAGACATAAGCACCTACCAGCTGAAGCCATACATTTTATTAAGCATGTGAAGAATCATAATAATGTGAGCATTTACTAATCTCTTATGGTTCAAATGCATATCAACCACAGTTAAAAGACCACATAAGGATTAAAAGACATCTAACTTCAAGCCTTAGGAGAAGATAAATCCAAGTCACACATACCACATAAAACAACAGGCTAATAAACCACAAATGGCTACTACAATCACGTTACTCAGTTCTCTTATACTTTTCCCAGCAAATGATAGTTTTCCAGTAGCAGTAGCAGTACAAGCAGTATGTGAACATATGTTTACCTCCTTTCTTTTTGCATTTCTATCCACAATTAATAATCCATTGAGTTTAGGATTATTGAGATCAACATGAAAGGAAGGCCTGATCCACACTGGGAGTTGGTTGTGTAGTATATAGATCGAAACCTTTCTTTCTTTCTTTTTTTTTTTCTAGATTGAAGGCTGACATACATGAAAAAATAGCAGCTCTTATCAGTAAAACAACCCTTTACCTAATAATTAATTCAGTAAATAACACTGCTATTCATCCAAAAACTTTTGACAGTAAGGGACAGTGAGGAGTTGATAAAGAATATCGAGTTGTTTTTTAGTTTTTCAAGGGACTGCTTCAAGATTAATCTCTGGCTTAAAAAGCAGGGTATCCTGGGTCCCTATGGTTGTTCAAAGGGCTGTTAATGTCTATTGTCTAATGATTATTTTAATGAATGATAAGTAATAAAAATAATCCATATGGTGTGGGTTTACACCTTTCTCCCAGGTCTTTTGCCTTAACAACAGATTTTTTTTGGAAATTAGTACCTCTCCGAGTGTAGATTAAGCATCCATGTGATGTCCAGAGAAATATTACAGGATTCTGTGATATAATGTAGATGTCAAATTCATTGAAACTTATCTTTTAAAGTTGTGTGAAGCTCAGCATTAGAGTTGATTTTTCCCCATGTGTTAGAGCTTGACTGTTTTCTCATTCAAAAAGCAAACAGTTTCTTTTCACTGCTCCTGTAACCAGAGAAGGAATTATAGACAAAATTAGTACACTGACACCTTTGTCAATGCCTAGAGCAGTATGGATGCCTCAGATATGCAAGACATAGACATGGCCAGTATTTATAGTACAAAGGACAGAGATGTTTGGAGTTGCTTCTCCATCTTAGAGGGGATTCAAATCCATATGTACACTCAGTCTACTCTATTATTTATATTGGCATAATATTAAAAAAGGGAATCAGTCTCTTGCGATGAAGCTTTCTAATTATTAAAATTTATTTCAGCAAAACATAAGCAAATCAGATAAGTCAATGAGGCACTCTTCTCGGGAAGAGGACACTTGTACATTCCTGGACTGTTTAAAGGACATTTCATATAAAACACAGGCAGTTGGTATATGGAGATGGTATTCTTTGTATCTGCATCCATGATGTCTGCTTTTATGTATCATGCACTGAAATGAGTGTGAAAATTTGCTTTAATTTATGACATTTGGCTCTGAATGAAAGTCACGGACTGTGGTTCTCTCTTTGATTCAGAAAAGTTGTCTTAGGTCAATGCAAATGTTCATCTAGCCCAGTGTCCTGTCTCTAAGAGTAAGCAAAAAATGGATGCTCTAGAAAGAGCAGAACAAGACAATTATGTAATGATCTTTTCAGAAATACATTACTGGCATAGCAAATCTGAGAAAGTGGTAGCAACTTTTTATGTCGCAACCCTCAGTGGATTTATCTTACATGAGCTTTTCAGCTGTTCTTCAAACCCCTGTAAAATTTTAACACCCTTAATATCTTGCAATAACAAAATACAGTATTTAACCAAGTGCTATGTGAAGTATCCCCTCTTTCTGTTTGCTTTGAACCTTTTTGATTACTCTCATTTCTGGTATTAAGAGAAAGAATTAGCAAGCATGCCTTAGTTACCTTCTCCAGATCTCTCATGATTTAGTAAATTTATGTAACTTTTATGCTGAAAAGTCTTAGACTATTGAATTGCTACTTGTACAGAAGATGTGCCTTTGATTATCCCATCTGATTCTCTCTGAATGCTCCCAGTTTTAACATATCTGTGTTCAGGTGTGAGGAACTCACTGAATTTCCTAATGCATTCCAGTTTACTTAGGATTTGAACAGGAACATGGTAATTTCTGTCATGTTCTCTCTTCCTTTCCTACCAATTTTGCTTTTTTTCAGAGGATGACTATTAAAACAACATTTTTGCAGAGCTATCTCCATAATTTCATAAGAATCCTAAGTTCAAGAGCTATTGTTATGTATATTAAATCAAGATTGTTTTCTGCATTCATAACAGTTTGCATATATCAACAATTCATTCCAGTTTTCTTTTTATGATTGTGTAACAAAGTATAGACATCTTTCAGCATCTCCCAATTAGTCAGCTATTCTTTTGCATTAATCTGGATGACTTAGTAAATATTTGTCACTTCCCTATCTGCAACACACCTTCTACACACCATGATCATGACTTTCTTGGATACATAACACCAGTCCATGTAGTGTCTGATGTGAAAACTTGACATTTATTCCTCTCCTTTCTTCCCTCTCTTCATCCATTATGGTTGTTGGAGTCTGCCCATGTAGTAAAGCACCAAGGCCCTGTGGGTTGTCTGACCCTTCATGAAGCTGACATTTCTTGTTGCTATGTAATGGCATAACTCCTCTCCATGTTCCATTTTGCAATTCACCAGTTCTGGTGCAAAATTTTGATCCTTTTGAGCTGAAGTGATCTTGAACTTAGGTTTCCATCAGAGGTTCTGAGAAGAATGCTCTAAGCATTAGATTTTCCTACGTGGGGCAGTGCCAGGGATCACATTATATGAATAACAAGGGACAACTACTGATTCTTTAAACAAATTAGTAACATACTCAAATATGTTCAGGATAAGGACCTGTAGGTAGTAAGTTTTGAAAATTATCATATAGATAGCTAAAATTATACCTGGTTTATGTAACCATATGTTCAATAAGACTCCAGAAGCAGAGGTGAACTTTACTTTTCAAAACTATTACAGATTTAGAGCACTTACAGGGATGACTATATTTTAAAATAGGCTTTCTAGATAATTACTTGAAATTAAGTCTCAAAATAAAAGAGAAAATGTGATCCCACAAGCAACAGCAGCAGCAAAATTCCAAGCAGGTTTGCCAAGCCAGTTTGTGGCCAGAATACTTTAGGATTGAATCAATGGAGGCCAGAGTTTCAATTATCGCACTAGTAGTTACTGTAGCAGATATCACTGTGATCAGAATGTATCCACTGAAACACTACTATTGTACTTCAGACCATAGAACACATTAATTTTAAAAGTCTTGTTGCATTTGTATTTTGTTCTCGAACTGAATGCTTTATGGACAAGTGATACCTTGGTTAGGAGTAGTTTCCTATAGGTAGAAGTAATAATTACTACATTAGCTGACTACAATATATCAGAAGCATACTGGGGTGGGATCAGTGCATTTTCTTAGACCTCCATCCTACTAACAGTAACTTTTACTCTGCTACCTTTGGCAGTCTAATGATATGAAAATTAAGCTTGCTTGTCCTGCTTACACCTGTTTCTTCTCTTTATAATCACCCTGCTTGCACCGACTGGGTAAATGCTCAGCTGCCTTTTCTGTGCAAACCCCATATTTTGTTTTATCTGAAGACAAGCAATTTCCACATGAGCTCACAGAGAGAATCTTCTTGTTAACACAAGCCTGTTTTCCTGTTTGATTTGTCAAATGAAAACCTTACCCTTCACCAGTTTATTCCTGCTTTTCTGCTTCGAGGAAAGGCTACTACTTAGCTATTTAGTTTCGCTAGCAGTTCATGCTGTCGCCTGGTTTTAAGCAGCACTGAGAATGATTTTGTTGGGAGTATTGGTTGTTGATATAAAATTCTTATACTGCAAGGGCTATGTTTAGAGACAGAGTGTATATATATATATATATATGGAAGGTGTAAAACTACTTAGAAAATATTTCTAAATTAGTTCATTTTCCCTTTCCTGCTGACAGTCTGCTATTGTTAGGTTCTAACCCTCTGTAATTTTCATTGTATGAACTACGAAAAAGAGCACCGTCTTATGGTAATGCAAAGTGTAGGCTGCTGCCCTGGGAGTGACACTGACCCCTTCGAAGGAGTGACCGAACTCCCGCTGCCCTAAACTGCCGCTGCCGAGCAGAGACGGATGCAGACAGCGAATACGGACCCCGCCGGCCTCTGTTTGAGTCCCGTAACCCCAGTGTCTCCGCCCCAGTGCTGGGCGAGGGTTGAACTTTCGGCTTCCCCTCGGCTGCAGCCAGATACCTTCGCCCGTCGGGGCACAGCCCTGCGCGGCCGCCCTGCCCCGACAGCCGGGCTCTGTCGCGACGCCGGAGTCGCCGCGGGGCGAACGGGGCTAGCGCTGAGCTTGCAGCCTTCTGCGGCACTCAGCGCCGCGGCGCCGAGCTCCCGAGACCGGCCTACGTGGACCTCAGGAAAATACCCAGAGATTAAATTCAGAAGGTTATCCATAATCTTACAATTGTCCAGAATACTCTGAATAATTCCCAGGCGAATTACCTCTTCTCCTCCTACGGATTTTCCGGTCCTCTCGCCCCTTTGACCGATGTGAGGGAAAAGCAGCTTCCCTAAGATGGTTTGGAGTCCTAGACAGCACCCACATCGAGAGCGGTATCTAAAAGCATCGAGCTATATAGAAGTAGCACAACTCGCGATTCATTTGAGGAAGCGTTTTGTTTATAAGCGACTAAATTCTAATAGCAGAAATATCTATGGCTCACTGCCTAAAATGGAAACCGGTGGAGTACAGAAAGTGTGGAGCACTTTTTGTATTTGTTTGGGTTGGGGTTTTTTTGTTGTTGTTTTTTTGTTGGCTTTTTTTTTTTGGTTACCTGACCACTGCTTGGTTTACCTGGCTGCAAAGTTTTTGAGGCGATTCCTTCTGTCGATTCCAGACCGGGATACCGATCCATGCCCCATTAGCGTTAACAGGATTAGCAGTATTTTTTCCGCGACAGTAATGTTATAGTTTGGGAAATTAAGGTGTACCACACCCTAGAGCATAAGCAACAATCGGAAATTCAACAGTTTCGGGTGAATCTCAAGGGGACGAAATGACTCTGCGTGGGAATAACTTTGGACAGACCTCACCAGCGGCCGAACAGGTTTCTCTGGCTGGAGGTCTACCAAGAATGACCAGCCTGACATAAAGTACCCTTCACCGGGGACTGGGACTGCGACCTTGGCGTCTTGGGGCACGGCGGGTCTGCCGGAGTAGGGCAGGTAAATCCCAGACAGTGCCTTGGATCCAGCATCCATTGAAACTAGTTGCAAAACCTTCAGTGGGATCGGGATCCGGCCGCCGGTGCTTCGCGCTTAAGCTGCGAGCAGCGGCGAGTCTCCGCAGCAAGGAGTCTACCTGGGAGAGGTGTCGTTCCCTTGCTTTCGTTCCTCCCCTTGCTTTGAGGCCAGCAAAACTTTAGGTTACTTCTCTAAGTCTGTGGGGAGGGAAGTGCGAAACTACCCTAATCTGCTAGCAGACGTTTCTTAAAGGGTGTGAAAGGCAAGCGTTTTAAACAGCAGGACTAGTAGAAGCAAAGTAATAGACGGGCTTTAATGAGTATTGGTGTACAGCAGGGCAGACAGGGTACGGCAGCAGTGGCCCACAAATCAGCCGGGACTCATCAGTCAGGGCACCGCTCTCTGACTTCTGATCCCTCTGCTTTACACTGGCCTCTCGTTTGTTGAAAGGTTGTTTTCAGCAATGTACTTTCCCCGAACAATTTAAAAACCTTTTTCCTGTTGGCTTCCGCCACTCCCTCCCTCGCGAAAGGTTTTCATTTTCACACTCACATGGAAGAAACGCCAAGCAACATACACAAAACAGCGGTATCTGTGAGCGGTGAAAGGTGATGCGGAAAGCACAACCTATGAATCGCCGGGCTGTTTTTATTTCAAGGAGAAACTAGGGATTTCGGGCAGTCACTCACAGCTTTGAAAGGCCAGGTCACAGCCCAGTCCCTCCTAAGATATTTACCCTCCGATGCAAAATATTGGGGTGGACTGTAGAAGTGTGAGGGGGAGAACAAGTGATCGTCAGTTAAAGGAGCTCTTTGCTGTCAGTGTCATTGTCATTTAAATTCCCACCAATTACTCGAGCTATTTAAAGCTTGCTCTTTAAACAGTTATCATTGCACGTCCTCAGGCCCCGCAGCTCGCCTGGCTCTTTCGGAGCAAGATCCAAAGGACAGTGGAGCTGTATCTTCCCGTCCCACGGGGGAGAGGAAAACGCTGAATTCAGTGGGAGTCTACCCTTCTGCTCCCCGCTATCCGCCGTTAGACAGCAACCTCTCTCTCACCTGGCCCAGAGTTTCGTGGGATCTCCGGGTCGGCCACCCTGGGCGGGGAGCCTAGCTTGCACGGATGGCCCATGCCGCAGCTGTCAAGGTGGAGGGGAAACCTTTCCTCTCGGCTCCTTCCTCCGATCCAACCCCTTGGCCCCGGCTGTGACTTTTCACATCACCTCTCCGCCACCCACGGTATTTAATGACGATAAAAGCTCTTACCTGCGACCTTGGTCTCAAATAATAAGATTGTACACAATATAAACACAGACACTTGCAGGGCTATAATCATGAGATGGATCGAGTTTCCGTGCGGCACGCATGCCCCGGACCTCCGCACCCTCTCCCCTGGGAGTGTGGGGGCCTTTCTCCCTCCACCCCGCGGCCCTTTAGGAGTGCACCAGGACGGAGTGGAGAGAGCCCTTGCCCTCGGGGATGCTGCTGGCGGTCTGTTCCAGCAGCGAAGCAGCGGCCGGCGAGGCGGCAGGGCAGATCTGCGAGGCGGCGACCGATAGGGCGGGGATGGCCGTGGCAGCAGGCATGGCCGGAGCCGGTTTGATGGGCACTGGGACTGCGGGCATGGTCTGTGCCGGCGGGTGGCAGAGCGCCTTCACGGGCACCCCGAAGGGTCCGTAGTCGGAAGACACAGGCACACCGGCCACGGAGTCCATCACCCCAACGTGAGGCCACATGGAGCTCACCATACTGCTGAGCTGACTGGGCACCGAGTAGCCCAGATGGTGCATCACCGAGGCCAGAGGCAGCCCGCCGGCCTGCAGCACACCCTTGTAATCTTTGCCGATGATGTTCTCGATAGCGAAGGGATGCTTGAAGCCCGAAGGCTGGCTGCTCCCGTAGGGCGAGAACTGTGGCAGCCTTCCCACGGCCGCGGCGGCTGCGGCGGCAGCCACGGCCGCGTCGGAGCCCGTCAGCCCCGTCACCTTTCCCGGAGGAGGCGGCGGCGGCGGGTGAGGATGGAAGTAGTGCACCATGTGCGGGGCAGGCGCAGGGGGCTTACCGGCCCCACCGCTGCCGGCCCCGCCGCCCGGCCCACCGCCGCCGGGCAGGTGGTGCTCAGGGCGCAGGACCTTGAAGCGCTTGCGGCGGCGGAGAAAGCTGCCGTTTTCGAACATGTCCCCGCAGTCTGGGTGCAGCGCCCAGAAGCTGCCCTTGCCCGGCTGGTCGGGGCGGCGCGGGATCTTGATGAAGCAGTCGTTGAAAGACAGGTTGTGGCGGAGAGAGTTCTGCCAGCGCTGTGTGTGCTCCCGGTAGTAAGGGAACCGCTCCATGATGAACTTGTAGATGTCGCTCAGGGGCAGCATCTTCTCGGCCGAGTGCTGGATGGCCATGGCCGTCAGGGAAATGTAGGAGTAAGGCGGCTTCTGGTCGCTGTACGAGCTTTTCCCCGGCCTGGGCATCGCCGCCCCGCCGCAGCCCACCCGTGGCCGCACGACCCCGCCGCTCGGCGCCGAGCGCCGCTGTACCCCGCGCACGGCAGGCTGGGGGATGCCGGTGACAACGCAGCCCTGCCCCGCCGCCTCCTCTACATCCCGGGGGCCTCTCGCCCGACCCACGAGCGACCGCAGCCGCCCGGCGGCCCGCCGAAAGCCTCCGCGCCTGGCTCCCTCAGGCAGCCTCGCCACGCAGCCCCGCTGCCAGTTGGAGAGAAGGCTGCCGCTCAGGCCGCAAGGCCTTGGGGGACACGGGGTAGAGGCAGGTGCCGGCCCCGCTGGTGTCCCTGCTTTCCTGATGGAGTCTGAAGAATCTCTCGGGCTCCCCACTGCCGCCTGACACACTCGATTGGAGTTGATGCTCCGAAAGCACCGAGGGCTCGGAAGCATGAAATTACCTCGGCAGAGGCGGGGAGGAATTAAATGAAAACGCCCCTCTCACCGCTCAGTTCGGTGTCCCCTGAAAAGTTTGCGGCGGAGGCGGGCGCCGGGATTCGGCGGGGAGAGTAGGCGAGCGGGGCGGCAGCCGTCGCGGCTGTGGTGGGGCGGCGC
Organism: Picus viridis; assembly: GCA_033816785.1. Lineage (NCBI taxonomy): Eukaryota > Metazoa > Chordata > Aves > Piciformes > Picidae > Picus > Picus viridis. Next base: position 55,694,101 of record CM066606.1, read on the forward strand.
GCTCCGGCGCGGTTTTGTAATGGTGCCCGAGTCGGGAGAGCCCCCGCAGCTCTCGCTCTCTTGCTATCACATGACAGCGGCCCGGGGACTTGGCGTCTGGTTGAAAAGGAGCGAGAAGCTGCTTCCCGGCTCTCCTCTCGTTCACACCTCCTCAGCAGGGCAAGGTGGAGCCAGGGCGCTGAGGAAACGCTCGATGTGAGGGAGATCGCTTTCAAAAGATAGGGCAAAGAACAGCAGTCCGAGGAGAGACACTCCCTCCTCCCCCTCCCTACTAGCCCTTTCGCATTCCCGAAAGCCATTTTCTTCTCCCTTAGCCCCTCTCTCCCGCACAGAAAGCAACAAGCGCTAAGGGCACCGCACCACTGCGAGGCGGAAGACGGCCGAGGGCCCTTCCTCGTCCCACGTTCTATCGTGACAAGCATCCCGAGGAAACGGGCGTTAAGCTAGACCCGAGAACCAGGAAGAGGGAAATACGGGGCCTGTGGAGAAATTACTTAACATCCCTTTCATCAAGCTGAACAAGCTACGCGAAGCCTAGCACAAAACCAGCGAGATGCAAAAACTCTTGCACTCATCTCTCCAAATCATTATACAAGGTCAATAAATGTTCCTGGCCCCCATGCGGCTCGTAAAAAAAAAGTGAAAGACTCTGCTAAAGCATCCTCTTGTAAGCTTCGAGACGAGGGGCTTAGCGCCAGTGTTGACACCGGCTGATTAGTGGAATCAATGAGCAATGCAACAATTCATATCTGTCCTCCAAAAGTGCTGTGTTGTAACAGGCGGGCTGAAGATTGGAGCAAGAAACAGGGAAGCCTGCTCTCTTTGCTGCCGCTAGAGTTGGAAGAACCCCTGCACAACATTAGCACCTATCAGAGCTCAGTGAGCGAGATGCTATAAGGGGTGTCATCGTTAAAATGGTTATTCCGACCTTTATTAGTTAAATAAACGAATAGGTTGCAAGAGCCTTAAAAACAAAAAAACCACCAAAACAAACAAACGACCTCTTCTCAGCGCACCCTTCCCCGCGGGTGTCGTGGATCAGCCGCCGCCAGTGCCCGTTCCCGCGCTGGTACTGGCCGGGGCTGCGGCGCTGGGGGACCAGGATGAGAGCAGGACCCAACGCGCTCCCGCCCTCGGGGTGATTGATTTGAGCATCGTCTTTCTACGAGTCAGGCGTTGCAGGCAGAAGTGGCGAACAAGAGGAGGGGGAAGAAAAAGCCCTTGAAATGTCTACATATAATCTCTGCTAAAGGGATGAAAGAAAAGTCCCTTCCTTAAGTAATGTGTGTTTAATAGTATTACACCTAACCAAAGACGGTAGACTGAAGAGCGTAATCAAAGGTAAAGAAACAGAATGGTCAGCCAAAATTTTGGAAACCAAAGTTTCGCGAGGAAGTGCATGCTTTAAGAAAGTTTCAGGTTACAGTGGCAGCGACATTTACATCGCGTATCTACCTTCGCGGGCTTTGCCTCGTATTGACAGCACGGTGAAAGCCGACATTCAGTATCTTTCCTGGTGTGTTTGTGCATTTTTCCCAAAAACATTTTATTCCCTTCTTAACCAATTAAAAGCCTGCTCCAATCCTAAAATTCTAAGTCCTGGGTCTGAAGTAGTCAATGTCTCCCTCACCAATTGGGGGTGTTGGGGTTTAGCCTTGGCCCTGCATCACATTCACCCTCTTCGACTCCACGGTAGCGGGGATTTTTCGCAGGAGAGCCGATCCAACCCAGGAGCCCGGTGAGACCCAAAGTGCTATTTGCATTTGTTTTTCCCTGATCCCTTCCCCAAAAGCGGCCGCTCTCGAAGGCAGAGGTATCTCGCTAATTCCCCATGAGGAGCTGGTGGGGCGGGGAGCGGAGTCCGGGTGGGTGCCGGTCGCGAGCAGCGACGCCCCGCGCCGGGCATCTCTGCAGGAAGCCCGAGACTGCAGTGTCGCCAGCCCGACCCTTGCGCTCCCGTCAGCCGCCAAGGTGGGAATTCTGGCAGCCAAAGGGGTGTCAGAGCAAACACTCCGGTACTGGGGTCCTTCCCCACACACCGGAAAAGTGTTCTCACCCACTGGCTTGGCTGTTAGTACGAGAGTTTATTAGACAACAGCACCGTAGGGCTGTGGTCCAGCCAGGTGTCTGTGTAAGGGAGCCTTGTTTCTTGAAGCCTCCGAGGCAGTTTCTCAAAGAAAAGCACTTCAGGTGATCGACCTGACCTCAGCCAGGTCAATTAGTATTTCTGGCGGTAACTAATGATGTGCTGGTGGCAACCACCTTGGGTTACTCCAGTTACCGCAGTATCCTTTCCCACGTGGCAATATAGGTTTGCAGGCTTTTGTCAACCGGAAAAGTTACTAT